>CM060940.1:324695120-327632620 GCA_030765085.1 Allium cepa | reverse complement strand
TTCAGAGTGGGGGAGAGGCCACTTACTTAGTTTTGATCTCAAATTCCGAAGTATGATTCGATATCCGAAAGATATTTGTATATATATTTGAAATGATTTGATGTAAGCCCTGTGTTCACACCTCAAGTTTCAGATTTGATTTGGTATAACCCTATCTATTGAAATTGATTTACTGATTGATTGCTAATTTCCAACTCTTGAATTTGAAATTTGATTTCTCTGACTATTTTGAATGTTCAAACACTTCCAAATCGAGGTTTAATTTTCAAAGCTAAGTAATTTCGAAAGGTATAAATTATTTGATAAAGTATATAAGTTTAGTTTTGTATGTTTAAAGTATGAAGTAGTATGATTTAAATAAGTTTGAAACTGTTTTGTCAAGTAAATGAATAAGACTATTTTGAATTATACTAATATGGAATTTAGTTTTGAAATGTTTTGAATAAAATTTAGTTTAAAATGTTTTAACTTAGTAACATCTTTTGTAAAACTATATATATAGAATAATAATTTACAAAAGGTGAATTGGATCTTTCAAATAGAAATAATAGTTTAAAGGCTTTAAAGGAATGGTTATAAACTTGGTAATCATTTTTGGGTATAATTGATTTTGAGAAAAATATTTGGTTTCGAAAATAGATTGGAATTTAAAACTCAGTATTTATATGATGATTTTGGAAATCAATTTGTTTGACCTAAATTATGTTGATTTGGAAACTTGGATTATTTTCTAAGCTTGTTATTTTGGAAACTTTGAAACTAAAGATATTTAGTTTGGAAGAAATAATTTGGTGAAATCGTATATGATTTTGAAACTGAACTATTATTGAAACGAATTGAAATTGAGAACCTTATTTCACTAAATACTTGATTTGGGAGTTATCGAACTTTATAAAATTGATTTGTATAAGTATGAAGTTGATTTGAAAACTATTGATTTGGATAGATACCCATTTTGAAAAGCGAAATCTTATATAATCGAAGTCTATATAAGTGTGATTAGATATACTATTGATTTTGGAAAGTATTCGATTTCCAAATAAAATCTTATATATAATGGACTTTATATAAGTACGATATTTGAAATTGATTTGAAAGGTACTATATGATACATATTTTCAAAGTAAAGATATGGAAAGTAGCCTTCTGCTTGATATACTCTTTGTGACCACATTACAGATTCATTCTATCGATATTATTCTCCCTGGTTTAGATTTTTTGGATATGATACTCGAGTGTCCTTCGAATTCCATGGCGTTACCGATGGTCGTACGAACTCGACTGCATAGCATAATTTGCAAGGCATTGAATGCTTAAAAGGTACGGATGTTTTCTGGGGGATCCAGGCGTAACCATTGTGTACCTGCGATCTATGGTCGTTTTAGTTGCGTAATCCGCAAGGCAGAGATTGCTTAAAGGATATGAATGTTTCCTGGGGGATCTAGGCGTAACCATTGTGTATCCGCGGTCTATAAGTTTTTTGTTGTCATAGCGTAATCTGCAAGGCAGAGATTGCTTAAAGGGTACAAATTTTTCCTTGAAGATCGAAGCATAATCATTGTGTATCCGCGGTCTACAGTTTTTTTGTAATCATGGCAAAATTCGTAAGGCAGAGATTGCCTAAAAGGTACAGATGTTTCCTGGGGGTCCTAGGCATAACCATTGTGTATCTGCGATCCATGATTCGATTCGATTCGGTTGATTTGTTTGGATTGTAATTTCCATATCGGTTTTGAAGGTTTTTTGAGTATTTTCACTGGGTGTTGAAACAGGTCTACTAAGTACTTGGAGAATTCTAGCTTTGCGCCTGATCAACGCACAGCCAGAGCCTACAAGAACGAGGATAAACCTGTTAAGACATCGAGTTATAAAAATATTTTGAAAGAAAAATTTGGTTCGATATAAAGATATTTTATTACAAAAATATTTTTCAACAATTCTGTATTAGTATTTGAAATAGAAATTCTTATGGTTCTAAATTAATTATTCATGTCCGATACTATTCTTTTGAATCTACCTTATCTGCTCAGCTTTATTTATTCACATATATTCTATTTTTCCAAATCTACCTTCTTTTCCTTTTTGAATATATCCTTTTTAAAATATTGTTTATTATATACTACATGGTGTAATATAAAATTTTTAATGTTATAAATATTTTAGAAGTTATTAATTAAATAAAACATATTTAAAGTAAATGATTATTGATTTATTAATAATATTTGAAAAGTATCTTAAGATAAAATTTATAAATTTATGAATTATGGATTTAATGTTTTCAATAGCTTATTTGTAAATATAAATAATGATGTAAATAATTGTTTTCAAATAGTTTTCATATATTTATTAAAGGTGTTATTTAAACATATAAATGGTACTTATAAAGGAAAAAAGAAATTTTACAAATGAGTTTTTAAAAGTATTAAAGTATTAAAGATAATTGATTTGCAAATGAAGTTTTCAAATGAATATTTCAAGTAAAATTTATATAGTTTTAAATTAATTGTTTATCCTTGTCTTTCGATCTATTTTTATTTCTGGTTGTTCTATTCTTCTACCTCGTGCTTTTCGGGGACGAAAAGTTTTGAGTGGGGGAGAGTGTAACGACCCATAAATTTTAATGGTTTTAATTATATATTTAACTGGAATTTTGTGAAATTTTAAAATATTTGAATTTGAAATAAAATTTTAATATTTGTTGTACGTCTATTTTAACATAGCAAATGTATATTTTCATCTAAAAATATGGAATTTTGTTTTCTTGTGTAAATTGTATTTCAATTTAAATCAGTTAATATTTGATGATAACAAAATGTTTTCAAAACATGAATATTTTTGTACATAAATTTGTAAATCAACTTCTGAGTGAGGCGACATAATTCGTTTCTTCAAATTTGATCTTCTCTATCTCCGTTTATCTTATTTTCCACAAATTTTGCAGCATATCCGGTAGCAAAAATTTGAAAATTCTAAATTCAATCGTACCACTGATATTTGTATACCATTTTGATCGTCTCGTCGTGCTGATCTCTGCGGTATATTTATTTCTATATTTTGAAGTCCGGTATGCAACGGAAATAATAAACTATTCGTTGTAATGGTACCGTAAATTTTGACTCTACACTTTCGTTCGGTTTCAAAATTTGAAACGTCCAGACTCATTATCTCCCCTGTCTTCCTCCCCTCTCTCCCTCACTCTCGAGCGCAACATATATTTATATATAAAAAAACGAGGCCGAGACTGCACAACATCGCTTCAACTAAACACTTTCAGCCTAGCCACTACCCAGCATTGCCAATCCACCTCCGGTCCTCCACGTGTAGCAATCAACCCATTGTTCGGAACCCCTCCAACCTCCTCGGCAAAGGCATAGCAACTTGGTTGACGCCATTTTCTCCTCTGCCTCTCGTTTTCCTACCTCCACCGAGCATACCCTTCTTCCTGCCTCACCTGAACATCGGAAATCCATCAACTCAGGCCAAGCAATCTTGCCCAATCCTCTCGTGTCCACCTTGCAATAGCTTATGTTGTAACAACCCGGTATTTCGTACCGATTAATTATCGTCTCTGGACGATTACCTTTCCCAGCTAATTGCTGTTTTGAAAATTTTAAAACCAGTTTGGAACTCTTTTGAAAATTTAATAGTGGTCCATGTTTCTTATTTTTTTAATGGACTTTGAATTCTCGGCCCACGTTTTCAATTGTTGGCCGTGATAATTCGCTAAGTAAAAACCCTTTCCCCTTTCATTCATTTCTCTCATTCGAAAACCCTACCTCAAAACGAACGAGCAAAATAAATGGCGGCTCCAAAATCGTTTGTCCCTCTTCTCCAAAGCTAGGGCGCGTTCAGAGTTGAAGATGCTGGCTTCTTCAATTCAGTCGAATTCGACTTCGTGGTACCGGGAGTCTCCGATCGATCGATCGCTTCTGCAGCTAGGGCTTAACTTCACGATTCTTCGAATTGCGACCGATTAAAGGTGAGACTTTCTCACATCTAATTCACTCAAAGTATGAGATTTTCGTTCGTTTTTGGTTTTCGTGGTTGTTTCGACTTCGATTTGATATTTGTTCGTGTTGATGCTTTTCTGCCTTGAGTTGATTTTGGGTCTGCTTTCGTTTTTGGCTTGACTTGTTCGACTCTTTGATCTGGTTTGGTTCGATTTCTTGTTATTTCGGGTTTGCACTTGCATAACACTGAACTTGTTTCGAATTCTGCCTGTCTTTACCTCGTTTACCACCAGTGTTCATTCATGAGTATAACTGGTTCGATTTGTTCGATCATTGACTTACATTCACCTAGATGCTGTTGACTTCACTTGAGTATATTGTAGTCTGGTCCTCATTTTATGTTGTTATCGCCTCGTGCTCTGTTAGTTTCTGGCCTTTGTTGTTGCTTCGGCAATATGCTTTGTTTTTGGTTATGATGCTTGCATTATCCAGTTTCCTGTATTTGATTTCTGGTGCCTCATTTGGTTCAAAATGCATTCACTAGCCTACCCATCCATCACATAGTTTCTGTATTGAGTTTAGAACAGGGTAGTTGATTGATGTACACCCCTGTGTACATTTCTCTGTGCACATTGAATTTGCTGTATTTATGAGTAGTTAATGTTTTGGTCATAACTTCATTTAAGGCCCAGTTAAAACCATTTGATAGTTGTCAGTTTGCGTAGTTGGAATTATATCGCCTTTGTTAGTGCTCGAGTTTGATACATTGCATCAATGCCTTGTATTCATTTGCATTTGGCCCATTGTATTTAATTGGTTGTCTGTGGTGCCATAATTTTGGTGCCCTCACCTTCATCCAACTGCCTTCATTTAATTCACGTGCAGTTCAATCTTCATTTCATATGGATAATTTCTGAGACATATCGTGGCATTGCTTGCATTACTGTCTCATTCGATTTTGAGGTTCACTGTGTGGTTAGACTTGAACTGACTGCACACATATGTGTATATGTTTACTTCATGTACATATTCATATTTCATATGTTGGTCTGGTCCTGTTTTTGCATTGAACTGTACTCAGTTTAACTAGAGTTTTGTTGCACTGCATGTTGTATGCATTGAGTAGCCTGGTCTTTGTTTCTTGAAAATTCGTCCAGATTTGAGTCCCCATGTACATGTTCACATGAGTTTGCATTGTGTTGCGTGGTGCTGCATATTCACCACTGTCTTAACTATATTTGACTCACTGCTTCGAGTCTCTTGCGCATGCTCTTTGGTCTGCATATCTAATGTGTTCACTGACTTGAAGTCTGATAGCACTCGAGTCTTGTTCGAACTTGCACTTGCACCATTCTGTTTTCACTTGAATTCTCTGTTGGTTCATGTCGTGACATTGATTGTCGATCGACCTATTTTGTTCATGTGATCTGCTGTTTTAATAACAGTTCGTAGTTTTTTTGTGCATCATTTACATGCCTGCCTATATATGTATGTTGTCATTCTTATTCACTGGGCTTCAGTTTTGATAACTGTTTTGATACAATTGTTGTCACTGTTATTTTGTGGAATTTTTATGCTAGTTTGTACATGCTGATTTAGTTTGCAGTTTTCATTTTTGATGTTCATTGGCTGTTGGACTTCATGTATCCATGTACTCCATTGTCCATGTTTTAATGATACTGTAATTTGGGTTCGGTTCCATTTGCCTTTCGCCATTCAGTGGCCTGTGTTCGTGTTGCTGTGCATATGTTTTGTGGATTGCATACTTGATATGCAGTAACCTGTAGTCTTGACTTTGAGTATTTATGTCTACGAGCACTTGTATCTCGCACATGTGTTATGTGCATTTCAGTTGTACTTCTTTTATTGCCTGGTCTGGATTTGTGTTTTGGTTCATGTATAAGCACTGTTCACTTTGTGTTAGCATTTCACTTGTGTTGAACTCGGTTTTCGAGTTTGACCTCGAGCGCGCTTGTGAATTTTATTGTGTACGTCAGCACTATAGTGGCAAGGCAGTGCACGCAAGCGTGAACTGCAGCCACACGGTATGGCGTGTATGATATTCTATTTGTTTTGACTTATGGATCTCTTTGCGTATTCCATATTCCGTAGTGGCGAGGCAGTGCACGCGTGCGTGTACTGCAGCCCTACTCGACTTAATATTTTAACTGATATTTAAATGTTTTGAACTGTTTTGTTCGTTTCAATTCAATATTATGAATTGCATACTGATTTGGTTTAATTACTGTCGTCTATTCATTATTTAATTATTATTGCTTCTGTGCACTAATAACTGAGTTTGAATTAGACTGACCCGAGTATTATTTTCTTTTGAATCTAATACTCGGGTCAGACCGAGTATTTACAGGTTGTAGATATTCTGCTTTGGGTTGCTGCTAGAGCTATGAAGTTCTTTCATATCTTTTGGAGTAGTCGTCTTTTGTAATAGACTGTATTATTGTATAGGAAGATATGTATTCATGTATATTATATACGTTAATGTACTTGTATATATAACTTCCTGAGTTGACTATTGTAGTTGTATCACATGTACCGTGTCAAATGTATTGTAACTGACATCAGTTATATATATATATGAGATTTTTTGTTTTATCTGTGTTCCGCATTTATATTTATCTGTGTTATTAGTTTATATTTGTCCTAGACTATTATAGCCACCGTGTGGTAGCTTTGAGTTTGCATCGGCATGTCGGATTTCCTCCTGAAATGAAATGCATGTTTTTACTATCTGACATATCGGTGCTCGCACAAAGCAATTACACGGATGGTCGCTCCTCAACAGCCTTATTCTCCGTGCTAGTTGACAGCACTACACCGTAGTGTTCTTGGCTAGCGTGGGTATAGAGGTGGGGCGTCACATATGTGCAGCCTCCACATTATTTACATAGGTAATTTATATATCTGTTAACATATATTGATTCTGAATTTTTATTTGTTAGTTATATTTGTTACGTTATAGTTTTGGTTTGTTAGTTCGTAATATATTTATTATATATATATATATATTTGTCTGATATAACATCTATTTGTTATGTTTACAAAGTATATGTATAAAGTATGTCTAGTATTATATATATAGGATGATAATATTTTGTAACGACCAAGAATTTTGTGTCACTAGATTTGAACATTTAATTCATTTTAAATGTTGAATATGTATTATAATTTGAATTTTGAAATAAAAGACTTTGGTTAAGTTAATAAAATTAGTTAAATTTCAAATACGGGAATTTAATTGAAATTTGAATAATAATAATTTAATATTGGAATTGGAATAATGGGTGATTCTGAGTGTAAATAGATCTAAAATTTGATTCTAAAATTTATTTTAAGTCTAATTGGATTTGAATTATAATATTGGACTGTTGGATGGAATTAAAAGTCGATAGATTAAATTTGGAATTTTATATTAATTTAATAATGGGATTTAATAATATAATAATGCAAATATTCAGATTTTGATTTAAAACGAATTGGAACGAATGTGAATATAAATTTTATACGAGTTATAACAGAGTTAATAAAGTTTTAAAAAGTGAAATTTTAGATGATTTCGACGATTGTGAAAATCGCTCGATTTAATCGACGAGTTAAATTAACCTTCTGGGGTACAGTCTCAGAATTCAATGAAACCAGTTTCATTGGATCCGTAATAGTTAGTTATTATCATATTTCAATTTTCGTAGCAACCGGAGCTGCCGTTTGACCCCGGCAGCTTAAAACGCTTAGAAAATACTTTAATCGGTATAATTTAAAATTGATCGTTTATTTTCGTAACTTGCGTATATGATCGAATTAGCCTCCGAAACACGTTCCATTATGTTCGAAACATAGGTAAAACCTTAGGAATGCCAGGCAGCACGTGTGATTTGGAGATCGTTAGAATAAGTTGCTTTATAATGGTTTTAATATTAAAATAATATAACTAAAGGTTTATATATGTTTAGAAACCTTCTTCAGCCGCCACCTCTAAATTAATGGCCGAAACATATCGACATTCACCTTCAATTTGCGACCAATCCATCAAGCAATCGAGAAATCTTCCAACTGGAATGTCGTAGAGGGCAAAGAAAGCTTCAGATCCAACGGGTGATACGAGCTATCGTCGTCGATTGGAGATGCTAGGAGGTCGCGTTCATCCCGCGTTCGTGCATGCATATCGAGGTTAGGGGCTGACCGAGCACGGCGTATTTTGGGCCGTGGGTGGATTTGGGGCCGGCGCGCGGCGTGATGGTGTTGGATCGTCGCCGAGCACGCCGTGGTGGTCGCGGTTGTTAACCCTAGATCGCGTTTTGGGTTCGGCCTTTAGCTGTGTATTTGCGTGCATGAGGAAGAAAGGAGGGACGGCCTTGATTTCGTTCTGTAGGGTGTGCGGCCGTGGTTGTTTTTGGTAATAAAAATAAAAATAAAAAGAGAAATTTGTTTTAAAGTTTATATTCAAACTTTGAAAATTCATATCTATTACATACGTTATCAGATTTCGACGAAACTGGCGACGTCGGAATCACAGAGACGCGTACTACGCAATGGTGCAGTTCTGGAATCTTTCCGATTAAGTAAAAATTTAGGTTAAATCGAACGCCTTTCGATTTAATTTAAATTTGAACGCTCGCCATAAACACAAGGTGAGTTTAACTCACTCACATCTGGAATATTAGTTAATTTAAATAGTCATTAATTGAATGATTGCTTGACTGGTTGAATATGATAATTTTTATCAAATTCGATCGATATATGTTGTTGTGCTAATATTTGTGGATGCAGGGAAACAGGTTGGAGGGATCCAACTGGATTCCTCACAAATAAAAATTTATTTATATTCTATAATATATCACATTTATATTCAGTGATAAAATTGTTTTAGATCTTGTTATGCTATGCTCTGTTTGTTACCGTGATAGATAAATTGAAAATTTAATTGTGTTATGCTCTGATTTGGTGAATACAACCCAGAAATTTTAATATAAATAAATTGGGTTTAAAGGAAAATTAAAGAAATTCTTAAATAAAGAATTTAAAAGGAATTAAATTCAAGTGATTGGTTGATAATATGAGTGTTTGAATTTGTGGTTTTAAAAGGGAATTGAGAATCGTTAAAAATAATAGCGAGATTTATTTTAAAGAATGGTAAGTGTGCTTTCTCCTGGAAATTTTATTTTGTTTTTAAGAAAGCTGTCAAATTATAAAATTGCAGTTAAATATGTTTAGAATATTTTAGAAATAAATATTATTTTTAAAATGTTTTTAAGTGAAGCAAATATTTGATTAAGTAATTATGGTATTTAATTATTTTTAAGAAGGCAAAGTAGTATTAAGTTTTCAAAAGAAAATTTTAATATGAATATTTGATTTAATAACCTTATTTTAAAAGTTAAATTTTGTGTAAAAAAATACTTAGGAAACCCCTATATATTTCCTTGAGTATTATTTTCAATTAAATAATCTCTAAAGCTTATTTTAAATATTTTAAACGTATGTTTGAAAATGATTTCCATGAAATAGCAATGTGTTTAAAACAGAAGGAGCTATTTTTCAAGTATGGAAAGGAAAGATACGGGATGAATGTAAAATTGATTTGGATAAACATGTGGGATTTATAAAATGAATTCTCTGAATTATCCTAAATGGAGGTGTATTTCCCTGAAAAGCCAACTACGCTTTTAAACTGATTTGTAAAGTTAGAAGCTTTGAAGTTATATTAAAGAATGGTTTTAAGACAATTATTTATGTTGTAAGAATTTTAAAGGTGAACATATACCAATGTAGTTATAGTAGTAATTATTTTAAAAGGGTAATTAGATTTATGTTTTAAAGAATATTATTATTATTTACACGTTTTAAAATGGTTTTGTTTTAAAGGTTAATCAATCAAAGTATTATTTAGAAATTGTATAGAGTTTCATAACTTTATTTTAAAATTTACTATGATTTACCTTATTTTAAAGATAATAGTTTATATTTTATTAAGCAGATTTATTTGAGATTATATATATATATATATATATATATATTAAATCAAGTATGTAAGAAGTTTTAATATAAATGTTTAATGTATTTTCAAGAATAAAGAATTTAAATTATTTTAAACCTTAAACATTGGTACTTGGATGTTTTCAAGGGAAGTAATAATTTGGGAAATTTATTCCATAGAAAGAGTTAGGTTTGAAAAATGTTTCAAAAGAGGTTTGAAAACGAACATATATCTTGTAAAGATACTTTTGAGGGAAATAAATAATTGGGCAATTATTTATTATGTGATGGATGTTTGTGAATGTTAATTGATAGTTAAATCACCAACTATCAATATTGGACAAATGCGTTAATCGTTTCGAAGAGACCGGGATCGAGATTTATTTCTCGAAAACCACTTCAATCCGGTTTGTACGTTTCGTGGGAAAAATGAGTTCGGAGTCGAAGATGGAGCAGTGAAGTGCAAGGGCTAGTCGCTACTAATTCTGAGGATATTTCCAAAATGGATGTAGTAGGAGTAGTGCCTTCGGTTCCGTTCGAACCCGGGACGGACTTGTATGGATGAATGCTTTCGAAACAACGTCAGGTGGGCGATGGGCATTCTAAGTGAAACGTTCTAAAAGGTAACGCTTAGCCTCAAGCCTCATCAATCGGGAATGACTGAAAATCAGGGGATATGCAGCAAGGCTTGGTGGGCATCACCCATTTCCGGCTAAGGTCATTCCTGTCTAGATGTCCCTTTTATTTCGGCTTAGTGGTGCGGTTGCTGATCCCAAGCGCGGGGTGATCTTACTCGAGACTATCCAGTAAGGGGTAGTCCGTGCCTTGTGTTGCATGGTATCCGGCGTGGTCCTTGGTACACTGATCTAGACCAGGTACTGTGATAGATGGTACCCAAGTGCCAAGTCATTGATGGAAATCCATTCTCCCTACGAGCCTTTTACGAGTTTTGTTTGTATTACCCACTCTGTAACTAGTAGCTGGAATTTAATCATGTAACAATTTCGGCTATTTTATAAGTATTTGTATATAGACCCTATTATAATATCAGAGGATTTCTATAAAAAGTGTTTTAACTATCGTAAGGTAAAAACCCAACATGTTTATTTGTGGCGTGGTATTACGAGATGCTTTTGTTTTCAAAAGGATTTTTGAAACTTTAATAATCAATTTGGGTGCACTATTATCAGCTGGTATTCCAGACTGACTCGGGTGTTATTTTATTATAATGCTCGGGTCAGACCGAGTATTATATGTTCAGGCCAGGATGCTATGGAGCAGGAGAGGAGCTAGAGTCCGAGACAGAATATCCGTATTTGTATATATATCCGCTGCTATGATTGTATGGAAATGTCTGACTGGTAAATGCTGTTTGTTTGAGATACTCTGATGATATTGTATAAAACAGATATAGTTTTCATTTTGTGTAAAGCTCTATTATTGAGTATTATATTTTATTCCGCTGCGACTGTGAGATTCTGATATTGTTTAGTTTCTTCTCCTTCTATCTCTTCTTCTTTAACCCTACTGGTTCCTATTTCTTTTCCACTTGAGTTAATTGATGTAGAATAGTGTTGACTCAAGGGGTACGGATTAGTGGGCTGTTACACTAGGTATCAGAGCTCAGGTTGGCGACAACCTAGGCTTTGGTGGGGAAATTACTCATTAAATAGAGTCAATAGTGCTCTATAATGAGTTGAGTGTATTAATAGATATGAGAGCGTACTTGTTAGTGAAATAAAAATTGTTTTTATACAGTGTTGACTTATCGGTTGAGTGTTTATGAATTCTGGTCGGTACGGGAAGTACAACCGTATCGATAGGGGTTTCTAAACTCTTAAACAAGATAAACCGACATAGTATTGTTTTCAAAGTGGGTAAATGAAATAATTTTACCCAAAATTATATTTTTATATAAAAGGAATAATTTTCTGAAATTATTATATATTTGGATGATTGGTTGTTAATGCTATAATCAAATAAGAATCTAAATTTAATCTTAAATTTGAAATGATTATAACCAAATAAAATTCTATGTTTATAAATTATACAAAAGAAGAATAACTAAATTTGGATTGAACCAGAATTTAAATCCCGGGGATTTTGAAAAGGATTTTTGAATGATTGAAAAAAAAAGTTTGAAAATTTAAAATCTTGGTAATGTTTGGAAATGTTTTCCAAAGTGTTTGCAGGCAATAATGGAATATTATTTTGGAGGTATTTTTGAATGGAAACTGTTTTGGAATGAATTTGGGAAAGTAAGGAAGCACTGAACTCACTTCAGTCGTTGGAAAATAATCCTGATGATGCTGGCCACATCATTAGAATTTATTTTCGAGTTTCTAAAGTGATGGATTGCTACCATGTGAGTGATTATGATATTTGTTGGAATTGTTTGGATATACAAGTGGTTTTAGAAGTTTCAGAAAGGGAAAATGCTTTGGTAAAAACAGATTATTTTAGAAATCTGGAAGTTTGATTTGATATACCAGGAGAGTATGAGTTATTTATTATTTCAAAATGGTTTTGAAATAAAACCGGGTAATTGAATTCTGGAAAATTCTATTTAAATAATGTGTAAAATTAAAGTGAATCACCGATTGGGCTTATTTGGTGAATTTGATATTAATAAGAAGGAAAATGAAAATTTTAATCTTGGAATTAAAATTTAACTTGAGTAAATGGAAGTGAATGAAGTATAATGAAGTGAATAGAAAATTTGAATTTAACTTGGATAAGTTAAATTAATTGGACTTAGAATTAAATTGATTTGGATTAAATTGAAATGTAAAATGACTTTGTATTTGTGGGTCATTGTGTAATAAATTGTACTCATAAGCTAGTAAGTGTTATACTTATAATCTGAAATTGTGGATTTAAAGTTGTGAAAAGAATTAAATTGGAAGAAAAAAATTTGTATCTTTAAGAATTCAGTGATACATATATATAGAAAATTTGAAATTGTGATTATAAGATGTAAATGGATTAAAATGAGCAATATAAGCTTTCAAGTGAATAAGTTGGTGAACTAAGAATAGAAAATTAGATTGTAAAACTAAGTAAAATGGAATTATAATCACAAATGGAAAATAGTTGAATGGCAAGGTGGATTCAAATCTAATCCTGAATGAAATGTGAATTGAAATAAGGTGAAGAAAAATATAAAAGGTAAAAAAGTGAATGAACTTAAGTTAGTAAAATAAATTTTGAACATGTATATGAAGGATTAAAATTGGATTGAACTTCGATTAAATGGAATTGAGTTGAATTTGGATTGAATTCAAATCAAAATCTAGTTGTGTTACAAATAATTTTGAATAGAACGAAATTCTTATTTAAGATAGTAAAAGAAATGGAATGAATTCAAGTTGGCTAAATAAAACTTAGTTGGACTTGAATTAAATTTGGAAAAGAATTAAATTGAAGGGAAATTTAATTTAGAGTAAGTAAGAATGATATTATGTGAATAAAATTTTAACTCAACTAAATTCAAAGGAATTGTTGAGAATGAATTTAGCGTAAACTAAATTAAATGGAATTTGTATTGGCATGGATGAAATTTTGGTGGTTTGTTAAGAGAATTTTGAAAAGAAAATAAAAACCCAGTTCTAGTATGAGATTTAATTTTGGCAATAAAAACTGAGAGTGTGAATGAATAATGGAATTAGATTGTAATAGTGATGGTTTGAATTATAAATAAATTCAAATGAGTGAAATAATTTAAAGTGGTCGCATTTGTCAATAAAATAAATTTAAAATGGATTGAATAAATAAACAAATTGAATTAAAATTTGTAAATGGATTGGAATTTAATTTAATAAGAATCGAATTAAATAAAATAAAATTTATATAAGAAGATAATGAAAATATCGTGAAAGAACTTAAGCAAACTGAATAATAATTATGGTCGAGCTTTATAATGTTGTCTTGGATAAATTTGTTTAGGTAATAAACATTGATATGCAAGTGAAATGGTTTTAATTAATTTTATTGTGATAAATTAAAGATGTAGGAGTTGTAAATAATATAGAATGGGATGATATTAATTTAAAACTTAAGTTGAATGGTGAACTTGAAGCGAGAATAAGAAATTGAATTAAAACTTGCAAAGAAATAAGAATATTTGGGTTGTGAGAAATTCTGAATGGAATAAAATTAATATAAATTTGAACTGGAATTAATTTTAATGGTTATAAGATTAAGTGATGGTCACTTGCTTGGATGACATTAAAATTTGCATAGAAATCGGACGTTTTGTTGTAAACAAAAATTTAATTGGCTTAAAGAAGCAAATGAAATTGGTTTTTGAATCAATTGGAATGGATTGAAATTTTATTAAGTGATTTTGTATATTAATACAAGGGAATCATAAAGGAAATACAAGTATATCAAATTAAAAAAAATTCAATTGTAAATCAATGTGGAATTAAATGGAAGTAAATCGATGCAAGTAATACACATGTTAAACCAAAAGGAAGTGCGTATGAGCTTAATTGGTACAAAGATGAATTGGTTGTAATAAATATGAATGGTATACAGTGAACTTGAATGTAAATCATTCAAGTGAACTAAAATGAAGTTTGGACTTGTATAAGAAATTTAAAAGGGTGATTAAAATCCTTGAATTGAGGATAAAATATGGTTAACGTTGTTAGACTATGAAGTTTGCTTGTTTAAACCATGTAATTGATGTATTGCTAGTTTAATGAATAGAATGTTATTAAATTCTCATATTATTGGAAACTGATATGTTTGTCTAGGTAAGTACAGGTACGGGAGGTAGTAGATACAGTTGGAGTGTGTATATGCAATATAAATTAGCCGCATGCTTTTAAAATGCTAATAAAAGGTACGCCTACACAATAAAAATAGGAAATATGAACCGTTTTGGTTACTCCGACCATGTGGGTCGATGTATATATATTTATATCTATTGTGATGTTGCAAAAGCTCCTCCGAACAGGGGAGACTCTGCCAAAAAATATCGGAAATTTTAGGAGTTAGAAATTTTTTGAAATAAATTTGAAATGTTTTATTAACGACAAAGTGATTTCAAATAACAATTAAAATAAAAAGGATTTTGGAATAGGAATCGAAACTAGCAGTTTCGATTTGTAACTAAAGAATTTGAGCAAAGTGAAATTGAGATTTCACTAAGTAAGTTTTGCTATTGGTTTGGAACATTCTTTCTACCTTAGCAAATTTCGAGGACGAAATTTTTATAAGGGGGAAGGAATGTAACGACTCGGAATTTTGGGTCGCTAGATTTGAACATTCAATTCATTTTAAATGTTGAATATGTATTATAATTTGAATTTTGAAATAAAAGACTTTGGTTAAATTAATAAAATTAGTTAAATTTCAAATACGGGAATTTGATTGAAATTTGAATAATAATAATTTAATATTGGAATTGGAATAATGGGTGATTCTGAGTGTAAATAGATCTAAAATTTGATTCTAAAATTTATTTTAAGTCTAATTGGATTCGAATTATAATATTGGACTTTTGGATGGAATTAAAAGTCGATAGATTAAATTTGGAATTTTATATTAATTTAATAATGGAATTTAATAATATAATAATGCAAATATTCAGATTTTGATTTAAAACGAATTTGACGATTTCTAATGTGAATATAAATTTTATACGAGTTATAACAGAGTTAATAAATTTTTAAAAGGTGAAATTTTAGATGATTTCGACGATTGTGAAAATTGCTTGATTTAATCGACGAGTTAAATTAGCCTTTCGGGGCACAGTCTCGGAATTCGACGAAACTAGTTCCATTGGATCTGTAATAGTTAGTTATTATTGAATTTCAATTTTCGTAGCAATCGGAGTTATCGTTTGACCCCGGCAGCTTAAAACGCTTAGAAAATGCTTTAATCGGTTTAATTTAAAATTGATCGTTTATTTCCGTAACTCGCGTATATGATCGAATTAGCCTCCGAAACACGTTTCATCGTGTTTGGAACGTAGGTTAAACCTTAGAAACGCCAGGCGGCACATGTGATTTGGAAATTGTTAGAATAAGTTGCTTTTTAATAGTTTTAATATTAAAATAATATAACTAAAGGTTTATATATATATAATTAAGAGGCCGAAACCCTAGAAACCTTCTTCAGCCGCCACTTCAAAATTAATGGCTGAAACATATCGAATTTCACCTTCAATTTGCGATCGATCCATCAAGCAATCGCGAAATCTTCCAACTGGAATGTCGTAGAGGGCGAAGAAAGCTTCAGATCCAACAGGTGATACGAGCTATCGTCGTCGATTGGAGATGCTAGGAGGCCACGTTTGTCACATGTTCGTGCACGCATTTCTAGGTCAAGGGCTGACCGAGCTCGGCGTATTTTGGGCCGTGGGCGGAGAGCGCGACGTGATGGTGTTGGATCGTCGCCGAGCACGCCGTGGTGGTCGCGGTTGTTAACCCTAGATCACGTTTTGGGTTCAGCCTTTAGTTGTGTATTCGCATGCGTGAGGAAGAAAGAAGGGACAGCCTTGATTTTGTTCTGTAGGGTGTGCGGCCGTGATTTTTTTTGGTAATAAAAATAAAAATAAAAAGAGAAATTTGTTTTAAATTTTATATTCAAACTTTGAAAATTCATATCTATTACATACTTTATCAGATTTCGACGAAACTGGCGACGCCTGAATCGCAGAGATGCGTACTACGCAGTGGTGTAGTTCTGGAATCTTTCCGAGCAAGTAAAAATTTAGGTTAAATCGAACGCCGTTCGATTTAATTTAAATTTGAACGCTCGCCGAAAACCTAAGGTGAGTTTAACTCACTCACATCTGAAATATTAGTTAATTTAAATAGTCATTAATTGAATGATTGCTTGATTGGTTGAATATGCTAATTTTTATCAAATTGGATCGATATATGTAAGAAGTTTTAATATAAATGTTTAATGTATTTTCAAGAATAAAGAATTTAAATTATTTTAAACCTTAAACATTGGTACTTGGATGTTTTCAAGGGAAGTAATAATTTGAGAAATTTATTCCATGGAAAGAGTTAGGTTTGAAAACTGTTTCAAAAGAGGTTTGAAAACGAATATATATCTTGTAAAGATATTTTTGAGGGAAATAAATAATTGGGAAATTATTTATTGTGTGATGGATGTTTGTGAATGTTACTTGATAGTTAAATCACTGACTATCAATATTGGACAAATGCGTTGATTGTTTCGAAGAGACCGGGATCGAGATTTATTTCTCGAAAACCACTTCAATCCGGTTTGTACATTTCGTGGGAAAAATGAGTTCGTAGTCGAAGATGGAGCAGTGAAGTGCAAGGGCTAGTCGCTACTAATCCTGATGATATTTCCAAAATGGATGTAGTAGGAATAGTGCCTTCGGTTCCATTCGAACCCGAGATGGACTTGCATAGTCGAATGCTTTAGGAACATCGTCAGGTGGGTGATGGGCATTCTAAGTGAAACTTCTAAAAGGTAACGCTTAGACTCAAGCCTCATCAACCGGGAATGACTGAAAATCAGGGGATATGCAGCAAGGCTTGGTGGGCAGCACCCATTTCCGGGTAAGGTCATTCCTGTGTAGATGTCCCTTTTATTTCGGCTTAGTGGTGCGGTTGTTGATCCCAACCGCGGGGTAATCTTACTCGGGACTATCCAGTAAGGGGTAGTCTGGGCCTTGTGTTGCAGGGGATCGGGCGTGGTCCTTGGTACACTGATCTAGACCAGGTACTGTGACAGGTGCTACCCCAGTGCCTAGTCATTGATGGAAATCTATTCTCCATACGAGCCTTTTACGAGTTTTGTTTGTATTACCCACTCTGTGGCTAGTAGATGGAATTTAATCATGTAACAATTTCGGCTATTTTATAGGTATTTGTATATAGACCCTATTATAATATCAGTGGATTTCTATAAAAAGTGTTTTAGCTACCATAAGGTAAAACCCGACATGTTTATTTGTGGCGTGGTCTTACGAGATGCTTTTGTTTTCAAAAGGATTTTTGAAACTTTAATAATCAATTTGGGTGCATTATTATCAGCTGGTATTCCAGACTGACTCGAGTGTTATTTCATTATAATGCTCGGGTCAGACCGAGTATTATATATTCAGGCCAGGATGCTATGGAGCAGGAGAGGAGCTGGAGTCCGAGATGGAATATCCGTATTTGTATGTATATCCACTGCTATGATTGTATGGAAATGTCTGACTGGTAAATGCTGTTTGTTTGAGATACTCTGATGATATTTTATAAAACAGATATAGTTTTCATTTTGTGTAAAGCTCTATTATTGAGTATTATATTTTATTCCGTTACGACTGTGAGATTCTGATATTGTTTAGTTTCTTCTCCTTCTATCTCTTCTTCTTTAACCCTAATGGGTCGTATTTCTATTCCACTTGAGTTAATTGATGTAGAATAGTGTTGACCCAAGGGGTACGGATTAGCGGGCTGTTATATATTTCAATCTTATTTGTATAAAGGTATGCTGCATTTTTTTAACGTTAGTTTTAAACTTATATATATTGGTTTCACTAAAATATTGATTTTAAATTTGTTATTATAGCATGCGTGAGCAAGTGTTATGATGAGTTAGTGTGTTCGAAGTATAAGGCAGTATTTTCTACAAAATAAAGTGTATATAATATATATATATATATACATATATATATATATATATATATTAGGCTATATAAAAAGGATTTATAATATGATAATAAGTGTATGTATATATATATATGTATATATATATGTATATATATATGTATATATATATATATAATTGCAGTAAGTTTGTTGTTTACAGTTTTATACCTCAAAATTCAGTTGGTATATGTATGTTTAAAGTATTAACATTTTGTAGGTATAAATGTATGTACTTTATATATAATTATATATGTTTTTATTTTTCAATTATACAACCTGTTTATATATAAGTATATACAAGTTGTATTTCTCTATTACTTATATATACCTGTTTATATAAATGTGTATAAGAACTGTGGGGTCTGTTGTTATAAAGTTTATACAGTATATTTTAAAGTATGAGTCACAATAGTGTTATATAGGTTATATTATATAACTTATACTTGTATGTTGTTGGGTCTGCATATATATGCATGTATGCATGTATGTATGTATGTATGTATGTATGTATGTATGTATTGCATGTATGTTTATAACGTGTCTGCATATATTTATAATGGGTCTGCATACATTTTGAGTAACATGAATGTAGTTGGTGGCATAAATAAACAGCTTACATATATTTGTTTATATATATATATATATACACACACACAATTTTGGATTTAAGTTAATTTTGTCAATACTAAATCTATAATAAATATTGTTTTAATTATAACATATAATTTATTTTTATATGTTTGACTTTAGTATTTTAGTTCTAGTTTAAAACGATGGATTTCGAAACTCCTATATATATTTAATTAAATATAGGTTTGAATTTATAATTTGATTATATATATAGTTATATATAATAAATTCACCTATACCATTTATCATCATAAATCCAGTTCTGTTTTGATTTCGTCAATTCCTTATCTATCAGCTTTAACCGTTGTGCTTGTTTTCTTCATTGAATCGTGTCCAACTAGCGTTGCTTTGGAATTCGTAGCTCATTTCTTTGTCAAATCTATCTAGCCTTGAAATGTGAGCAATCACTCACGATTAACGTTCTTGTATTTATTAAATTTGATTTCAATTGAAATGACAACTGAAATATGCAGCTGTAGTTATTTAAATTGTTATATATGTTATTATCTATATCTGTTCTCCTGTGACATCTGACACCATTATCTGTTATTTATATTGATAATATATGCCTGTTATATTATTATGATATATGTTATCACTATGCAAGTTCAATGTTAGTATAGCATTCACTATGGTTGAAATGATACACACCCGAATGATCCGTAGAATATGAGAAAATCGTTATAGGTTGAAATGATAAACCCAAGTGATTTTCATTGAATTGAATTTGGGATTGCGGGTTGAAATGATACATACCCGTATATATTTGAATTTCGGATTGAAATGATAAATACCTGTGTCACTTGACCATAGGATAGAAATTATATGCAGACACCGTTGGTCTATATATAAATATTTTGAAAATAATTTATGTGGTTTTGGAAAGAAATATATGGTTTTAATAAATATTGGTTCTTAAAATATTATATATAAATGTTATTTTGTATGTAGATCTAATAATAATATTCAATTTAAGAAAGATTGATTTAATTAATATATAACATGTTTAAGTATTTATTAAAATTTATATTTCAAAAATAGATTTTTGTAATAATTTGAATAAATTAAGGTTGGGAAGATAAATTTGAATATTTGAAATTGTATTCAATTAAGAATTTTATTTAATTAAATTGATTTGAAACTTATTGAAATTGAGATTTAAGATATGATTTTATAACTTGAATTTTGATTTAGGTAATGTAATGAATAATTCACGTTTAAATAAACTGAAGGAAATATTTAGTAAAATGTAATTTAAGGTTAAAGTTAAATCAAGATCTATATGAAATTGTTGAATTTAGTTTGAAAATGTTGAATATTTAAAGCTTTGAAATATATTGAAATTTAAATGGTTTATTTTATGGTTCAAATCTGTATTTGAAATCAATATAATTTGAAATTGTTTATCTAGAAACTGAATTGAATTTGAAATTGTTGAACCGAGATTGAATTAAATTTGAATTTTGAATTTGAGTTGATTTCAATCGATTTGTGAAATTTGAATAAATTATAAATATTTTACTTTATAAATTATTTAATATATAAACTATTTTAACATAAAACTATTTTAATATAAACTATTTTAATATACTAATTATTTTAGTATAAACTATTTTATTGTACAAACTATTTTATTTTATTCTAAACTGTTTAGTAGTGGAAGTTATGATTTCAAAGTTATGGTTTTTCAAAGAATCATGATTTCAAAGTATTTTGGTTTTGAGAGTGTTGTAACTTTGAAAGTGCTATAATTTGGATATATATATACATATGAAATGGAGATGATATTCTGGTTTTGAAGTATAAATTATTTTTGAAATGACCACGGTGTCATAATGATGTTTGGTTGTTAATAGCATATATTTAGATAGTTCCACGAATTCTTGGAGGATGGGTATCCTAAACACATCCTCTGAGTTAATTATATTTTTAGTTGATATTTCACTTGAGTTGGATTTATTGATATAAGAATGTTAATCCTAACTCGAGTGTTTTGTGTTTTGCCTTACACTCGGGTCAGACTGAGTAATTCAGCATTTGAGACTCACCTTTGAAGTTTGGAGCTTTGCTTGAAGATCCAACTATCGATTCAGCTTCAGCTTTTTCAGTTGATTTGTTCAGAGATGTCATCTGTTTGCATTCGAGACTTTAGTATATTTGAGATATCCTGTTGTATTTTATTTCTAATTCTGATGTTTATATATTAGCTTCATGAACTACTAATTATCTATTCTACTGCATTATTATTATATTACTTTGTGTCTGTGATTTTGTGATTGATTTATTTACTGTATATGCTGAATTTCGCCAAACAGGAAATTATTGTCAAGGACAAAATTTCACAGCTTTTTAGTCTCAAGGACAGACCTTCAATATTTTATCTTGAAGGACAATTTTCTGTAGGTATCAGTTTTTAGTTATTGATAGCAGTTTTTAGGTATCAGTTTGTAGTTATCGACAGCAGTTTTTAGGTATCAGTTTTAGCTCGGTAGCAGTTTTGTTGTCCTTATGAATAATTTTGGAAAATGTTTGTCCTTATGAATAATTTTTAGAATATGTTTGTCCTTATGGTAAAAATATTGAGGTCATGTACTTGAGGCAAAAAATATACAAATTTTTGTGTTTTAAAATAATTCTCCTTTTACCAAATTTAAATTAACAATATGATATTTTGAGCAATTCAAGTTCGACATGTGCGGATGCGAGTGGTTGAAAATACCGGGATGTTACAATAGTATTAAACTAAAACTGTATTTGTAATATATTTACTTGGCAAATAATTGCAAACAATTTCGAACAAACGTTTTTCCTATAAAAATATGCCTAACAAAAATTTGCTGAACAAATATTTTACTAGCAGTATATTGCTGTACAAATTATGACCGAATATTGTTATTCGGATTTTCAATCTACTTAAATTTTATTCAATATTTAACAAAATATACCGAGAATAAAATTTTAGGGATATTAATACTTGCTTTTTTTGTGGCTTTGAACTTTTCACTATAATTTTGACTGTGCGCTGTGTGTTGATTGTAGGATTCTCCGTAAGTGCAATTTTGTTGGAAGCTTTGTCTTCTTAAACGAGTTTGAATGTCCTATTCATTGTTATAATTTTGACTTCTTATAGATATGTCAGAATTAGTTTTCGATATTGAACTTGAACAACAAATTACAATGGATACTGGTGTAATAGATGTAACACTGTGATGAACATCTGATACAAATTACAACGAAACTTTTGAGATAGCAAAACAGCATCTCCATTGTTTAGTCAAAAGCAAAAGAATAAAAAGGACATCATTTTGCATTCAATAATGCTCTACTATGGCTGAAAACAAATTAGTCATTTCATGCGAAAGTAAGTGGGGGTGGTTGGATATGCAAAGAGCTCTAAAATTCAGATTTACTAATAAAATTCGGTGGTCATAGCACGATCCGGCTAGCAAGCACCGTGTAAAACCAATTTTAACCGCGATGAAATCATTCCAATAACGTCTCAAAAATTAGATTAGAGGTGACGTCACGGACGACGAATTGCATTGAACCACTATCCTATAAAACGGGCGCCTCTACCACATTCGTCTTCCATGCATGTTCTCCCAACATTTTGTACACACATAAAAGGTACAAAGCTTTACTCTCCCAATATCTGTTTTTCTTACTTGCAAATCAGGAATCCATGGCAGCATCACCAGAAACGGAGCACCCTCGAAAGGCCATCGGATGGGCTGCCAGAGATAGCTCAGGCGTGTTGTCGCCTTTTGCTTTTTCTAGAAGGTATAATTGTCTATTATATATACACACACACATCGCTGCTCATTATTTTTGCCTTTGTTTGATCTGATTTGTGATTTTATGATGTGGAAGTGAATTTTTCCAACTGATTTGTGATTCTGGAAATAAATTTCGTTAGAAATAGAAATACTGAATCCATATAATTTTTTAGTAATGTATGTATGTATGTTTTGTGGTACTTAGTTTATGATTTTTAACAAATATATTCAGTATAGTCTTTCATTTCTTTCAAATTTTACTCGTTTGAGTTTCTTTATTGTTATTATTATAATTTTAATTTTTTCAGGTTTGTTTTCATTAGAAAAAAATTTCACAAATTACATAATGGCTCATCTCAAATGACCTCACAAAACCCAAAAATACAATTACAGTCAGCATTTGGTGCCAGTAACCAAGTACGAGAAGTCAAATGAGTGTTATTTTTATTTTTTTTGTTTACTGCAGATGAAAATTTTGCCCACGCCTTTTGACCACACTAAGCTAAAGTAGACTAAATTATGTAAAATAGCATTCAGCGCACGTACGTGCATCTAATATCCAAGGATGTTTATCTTGGATGGATGTGCTTTTTAAGTGGAAATGTTTTTGTATTCACAACACATTTCAATTTGTTTTGTTGATGATTTCGATAACAAATTGGTAGTAAAATTCCATTGATGGATGACCGAAAAGGGTCGTGAGATTCTATTAACGAATGTGGGTAATTTTGGAATTTTAAAAACATGTTTACCTTGGATGGGTGTGTGTTTTAAACGCAAATCCTTTTGTAGTCACAACACATTTCAAGTTGTTTTGTTGGTGATATTGATAGTAAAATTCTGTTGGTGGGTAGGTAGAAAGGGTAGTGAGATTGGCGTAATTTTGAAATTTCAATAGGACACCATACAAATTATGTTGATTGAATTCTCTTTATTAATAGTAGAGATAGAGATAGAGATGTTGGAGCAGATACGGTGAGGACGGTTAAACTGGGAAAGTTGAATTTGAATTTTTAGTATGAAATGACATGCAAGCGAGATTAAAAAATTGAAAAATAAAATATCGTTAACAAAGTTGTCATATCTTTTTTTATAGTGGAATAATTGAGTGTTTGTTAATTATAATCGTATCTTGCTGGTGATGGGTTTTATAGTTTAGCATCATATTTATGTGAGTTTTGTTTACATATTCCTTGATGACAGAGACATACCACTACACTGTTGCTTTTAAACCTTTTAAGATACGTCCATGTCAATTGTTTTTGTGGGTCGGTATTCATCTTTGTTTTTTTATTTGCTATATTTTGAATTAAAATTACGTGATATCCAGGAAAAATCCTTGAATTTTATAACAATTTCTGTTACGGTGGAATTTTACATTTCGCAAATCGTTACCAACTCCTACTACAGTAGACATCATTTCTCATTACATCAATCAATCAACACCATAAAAATTAAAGTAGTTGTATGTGGAAACAACTTAATTTTAAGTAAATCCACATCATCAAAAATATCTTAATTAGCAATGTATATAAGCAAAGAGAGGAAACATAAGGTTGTCAATTCATGCAGATCCTATAAAATTGTGTTGAGGTGGGGAAGGTAAAGGAAGTCAAGTTGATCGCATAATAATTGAATAATAGAATGCAACAATACCCAGAATGCTTCTTTAGGGACTATTTAAACATTAGGTAAAGGACAGATATTTATTAGTTCAAAAAAAAAATTCACTTTAGACATAGGTAGAAGCTTATTGCAAAAGCAGGCTTTTTATATAAGTAACAACATATTATACTTAGCCAATTCAGAAATGCACAAGCAAATCTTTTTAGAAAAAAAATAAACTTTCACAACCCATATTTACACAAGCTTCGATTTTTCTAAAAAAAAAAGTATACTTGTGCAAATTTAAATTTCGCAAAATCAGATTTAGTTTTGTAAATAGTTTTGAACGATATCCATAGTCAAAATAAGTTTTTTTTTTTTTGAGATCTAAAATGAAAATTTGTCCTTATGTAAATGGATACCAACAAACGCACTCTATGTTAAACATATGTAAAATAACGACGTATGAACAACTCCAATATGCAAATGCAATAATGCAGTAGGTAGGCAGGTACGTACAGTAAGACAAAATTGTGGTAGTACACATGAAAATAATGGATACCAAGTTACCTACCCCAATGCTCCATGCGGATGGAACAAAAAATTATTGACATATGACCATTAAACTATCTAAGCATATATTTACAAAACAGCTGAAACCGCCTAAAATGGCTTTTTTTGAGGTCCAATTTTAATGCCTATGTAATGCATATGAAGAGACTGCATTAAAACAGTATAGTTTTTGTAATCCTATCTTTTCCGATTTTTCTAACTAATTTTGACTTGATCGGAGATACTAACAATTTTGCTTTTGTAAAACAGTATTTGTTCCAACATCATGATTAGCAATGAAAACAATTTAGAAATAATGATGAATAATACTATATACTGCCAATCTGCCACTGCCCTATCTGACTTGTAATATCAGGGGATCTCATAATAAAATTTGGTACTCCCAATAAAAATTAACACAATTAAAAAGTAGAATGGAAGTGTAAGTAATATCAGAAATGTGATTCAACACAGAGTCTGAAGTGATCAAACATTGAGTAAAGAAATATAGTGATTTTTAGAATAGAGAAAAGAAAAGAAAAGATAAGATTAAGAGATTTTTAGTTGATTTGTAATACTTTCTGTACCACACCAATTCACTGTTATGAGAATGAAAATGAGAGATCTCCAAAACACCACTTTACTGTTAACATATCAACAATTTATGTTACTAACTAATGGTTTGTCTGCATTTTTAGTTTTCTCCTTAAAATTCAGTTGCAGTTGATTAATGAAATTAGCTAAAATACTGTATATATCAACATAGCTACAAACTGCACCACTTGTAATGTTCATAGAGTACATATAGACAAAGCACGGATTGATTGCTGCGTACGCTAAGAGGATAATGGTACCTAATATATATCGTATTTGCCGTGCACCAATCAAAATGAGTATTCTGTGCCAATGACCATTGCCAATAGTGATAAAATATCCAATGTAGAGAATAAAATACACGTAACGGTAATTAGATGAATGTCATGGATTGGAAAATACAAGCTTAAAAGGACAGAGAATAGAACTGGAAGAATCAACATATTAGTGCGATGTAACTTATTGAAAGTTAGTTACTAGTACCATAATTAGGCAGTTATTCATCTGTGAATAACAACTGTTTGTTTTTTGACAGGAACAACGAAGATGAGGATATTACAGTAAAGATTGTTTACTGTGGAATTTGCCATTCCGACCTTCATTGCATTAAAAGCGATTGGAAAAACACCAACTATCCAGTTGTTCCAGGGTACATATATATTCATTCCAAGTTTTATTTCATTTCAAATAAGAAGAATTTGGTTAAATAAAACTGTATGTACAGGCATGAAATAGTGGGAATTGCAACTGAAGTGGGTAGCAAAGTGACCAAATGCAAGGTTGGTGACAAGATCGGAATTGGATGCATGGTGAACTCCTGCCAGTCATGCGACAGCTGTAATGAAAACCTAGAAAATTACTGCCCTAAAATGGTGCTTACATACAACTCACGCGACGTCGACGGTGCCATGACTTATGGTGGCTACTCCAATTTCATTGTGGTCAATCAGCGCTTTGCTGTCAAATTCCCCGACAATTTGCCCATGGATAAAGGTATACACATCTAATAATTCACTTTTAAAAAGTTTAATGGTTTCTATCCTCAAATGGTAGCTCATTTAGCAAAGCATTCTTATGTACACCGTCAGTATTGACTTACATTATTGTTATTATTTTTTTTGGCAGGGGCACCGTTGCTGTGTGCTGGGATTACAGTGTACAGCCCAATGAAGCAACATGGACTTGATGCACCTGGAAAGCATCTAGGTGTAGTTGGGCTTGGCGGGCTTGGCCATGTTGCAGTTAAATTTGGAAAGGCATTTGGAATGAAAGTCACAGTTATTAGTACTTCTACATCGAAGGAGAAGGAAGCGATTGAGAGATTAGGGGCTGATGCATTTCTCGTCAGCAGGGACCCCAAAGCAATGCAGGTACATATGATTTGTTTTAACTGCTGTCCTTCATATACCTTAAGCTTCTATTTGATAATTTAATCCTGGTAAACGTGTTATTAGGCTGCAATGAGTACAATGGATGGTATAATAAACACAGTATCTGCTGTGCATGATCTTGCTCCATTGATTTTATTGCTAAAACCTCATGGAAAGATGACCATGCTTGGGATACCTGATAAGCCCTTGGAGCTCCCGGTTGGTACCATAATAATGAGTAAGTTGCTGCTGTAAATCAAACATACTGTCTTTTAATGCAATTTTTATTTAACTAATAGTTGATATAAAAAAATGATGTATAGCTGGGAAGAGTATAGCTGGAAGCTGCATAGGAGGAATGAAAGAGACTCAAGAGATGATAGATTTTGCTGGAAAGCATGACATAACTGCTGATATCGAGCTTGTTCCTATGGATTACCTGAACACAGCTATGGAGAGACTTGCTAAAAATGATGTCAGATATCGGTTTGTGCTTGATGTGGCCAACACATTGGCTCCTGCTTGATATCTCACTCATTGTCATCTGATCGGAGAGAGTTTTGAACTCCATATGCTTTTCAGGATATTGCATTGTTTTTACTTTTTATGTTAAGTTGGGTCTGTTTGTTAATTGTTTGCATTTACATAAATTAGCGCATCAGCGGTTCCAGAGGTTTGATCATTGATCATGAATATTATATTTGATGTATGTTTTTTCCGATTTGGATATTGAGTAAACTGTTTGCATTCGAAATATGTTTATTTGTAAAATCTGTTATATGTCTAGTATATCAAAACAGAAAATAATCAATTATAAACTCGTCGCACAAATTTATAACTCAAATTTCCACTACACTGGAATTCTATAGTAATAAATTATAACAACAGCGTTATACTATTTTGAATAAACAGTATAAACAGAATAATGGATAGAAATATAAAACAATGTATATAAATATACAATCAGACTAGAATTCTAACCGGATTACGTCGCTCGTCGTAACGATTTCCTTAAGAATTTTATTTCAAAATTCTCCCAAGATACAACAAATGAATTCTGCACGAAATTATAATGAGTATATCACTCTGTGATTTGAATATTAGAACAGCAGTTGTGTTTAGAAGAAAAGAGATAAGTTAGATTAAAAATTTGGTGAGGAAAGTGATCAGTTTTCCTCCTTATTTATAATTGGTCTGTATCCCTTCGAACGGTCGCGACTGCACCCGTTTGTCCAAACGGTCGCGCCTGTTGCTTTTTCATCGCACCTGCCTGCTGTTCGGCCGCGTCTCCTCACATGGGCCGCACCTGTTCGGTTGCGCGCGCTTCAGAAGTCGTGTCTCTTCAGTCCCGCGTCTGTTTTTACCCGCCTGCTGCTTCTCTTCATATTGCAGGCCCAGCCCAGTTCAGCCGAAGCCCAAAAAACTTTTAACAATGGCCCAGCAAAAGAATGGTCATTTTAGACTCGTACCCGTACCCGTACACGAGCCTGGTTCGGTCGGACGGACGGACGGCTGCGACGGCGCGCGTGTGTGGTGGTGATGCATAATCTCCCTCCTCACAACGATGCATAAATTTGGAAGCCTCAGGCCCCCAACCTCCTCATGAGAAAGCTATATTTAAACCAATATAGCTCTCACAATTTGGAGATGTGAGACTTTGTATATTTCATTCAACTTATTCTCATGGAATTCCAACAACCCCCCACATGAATGATAATATACATATCCCCCACACAAAGCGAAATATCACAGAGTACATATGGAATAATGCTTTGTCGTGGATAAGTAGATATTTCACTTTGAACTTTCCCTAGTTAAAACTTACCGGATCTACTTGGCTAATCGGTGAATTATTTCATCTTGAACCGTCGGCCTTCATTGTATATCCAGACAATGAGCTTTACGAAGCATTGATTCCCTTCTCATCCAATCTCTTAGTTGTGTTCATTTTGGTCCTGAACAATTTTTGGTTCTGCGAGCGTTTTTAGAGAATAAAAGCTTTTGAATATTCTCATAGAGCCGACCCAGCTCACACTAACATAGGTGATCGCAACCATTAAGAGTATCCTACATATACCCCACTTGTTATTGTCAAGATATGGTCATCATTAAAAAACATAGTTTTAGCATTTAAACACCTCTGTAGGCATGCATTTATATTTTGCACCATAGGAATGGAGTTGGACTATGTCCACGTAAATGCATTACGTTTTGAGTTATTCAGAACTGGTTTGCCTATTGATCCTAGTCCGTGGGATCTCCAGTCGCTAGGATAGGTTTCCGTATAAGATAACTCTTGATGGTTTAGGCTTTTAAGCTCATTCCCCTCGATGCGTAGTCAATTTTCTCTCTTGATAAACCTTTAGTAAATGGATCCGCTAGGTTATCATTTGTCTTCACATAATCAATGGAAATAGTTCCATTAGAGAGTAACTTCCTAACTGTGTTATGACGTCGACGAATATGTCGTGACTTTCCATTATACACAAAATTGTGCGCTCTACTTAGCGCAGCTTGGTTATCACAGTTTATACATATGGCCGGTACAGGTTTAGGCCAAAACGGAATATCTTCTAAAAAGTGACGAAGTCATTCTACTTCTTCGCCTGCTTTATCTAATGCAGTGAACTCTGATTCTATAGTGGATCGAGCTATGCATGTTTGTTTAGTAGATTTCCATGACACTGCTGCCCCTGCTAGGGTAAAGACATAACCACTCGTTGATTTTGATTCCTCTGAATCTGCAATCCAGTTTGCATCACTATATCCTTCTAAGACGGCAGGATATTTTCCATAATGTAAGGAAAAATTAGTGGTATTCTTTAAATATCCCAACACTCTCATTAGTGCTTTCCAGTGTTCCTTCCCTGGATTACTTGTATACCTGCTTAGTCGACTTACTGCGTAAGCTATATCTGGTCTTGTGCAATTCATGAGATACATGAGACATCCTATTACACGAGAATATTCCAGTTGCATTACACTCTCATTAGTGTTTTTATGCAGTACTTCTGATGGATTAAAAGGTGTATTTACTCCTTTAATTCCAAAGTTTTGAAATCTTTCAATCACTTTTTCTACATAATGTGATTGAGATAACTCAATTCCATTAGATGTTCTTATTATTTTTATTCCCAAAATAATATCTGCAACACCCAAGTCTTTCATGTCGAAATTGTTGATCAACATTTTCTTTATGGTCCCAATTACCTGAGTATTTGGACCGAATATTAGCATATCGTCCACATATAGACAAATCATCACATATGATTGTCCAAGTTGTTTATAATAAACACATTTGTCACATTCATTTATACGAAAACCATTTCTCATCATGACACTATCAAATTTTGCGTGCCATTGCTTTGGAGCTTGTTTTAGTCCGTATAATGATTTGACTAATCTACAGACTTTGTTTTCATTTCCTTTGAAAATAAATCCCTCAGGTTGCTCCATGTAAATCTCCTCATCGAGATTTCCATTTAAGAATGTTGTTTTTACATCCATTTGATGAATCTCTAGATTATAGATGGATGCAATTGCTATTAACATTCTTATAGAGGTTATTCGTGTTACCGGCGAATATGTATCAAAGAAGTCTACTCCTTCTTTTTGACGATATCCTTTGGCTACTAATCTGGCTTTATACTTGTCGATAGAGCCATCTGCTTTCATTTTCTTATTGAAAATTCATTTGCAGCCAATTGGTTTTATTCCTGGTGGAATATCAACAATTTCCCAAGTTTTATTTCTGAAAATTGAATCAATCTTACTTTGGATTGCTTCTTTCCAACATGAAGATTCAGAAGATGACATTGCTTCCTTGTACGTTTGAGGTTCGTGCTCTAATACATATGTAAAAAAGTCCGAACCAAAAGTTTTGCAAGTTCTAGCTCTTACGCTTCTTCTTGGTTCAGCATCCTCATTTTCATGATGAGTTTCATCTTCATGCGAATCGTTTGATTCTTCACTTGTCCTTTTTGGGACATTATTTCCTTCATTCTTTTTGTGCGGAAACACATCTTCAAAGAATGATGCATCTCTTGATTCCATGATTGTAGTTACATGAATATCAGTTATATCAGACTTGAATACCAAAAATCTGTAGGCACTACTATTTTGGGCTGGCCCAAGATAATAACAATCTACTGTTTTTGGTCCAATTTTGACTCTCTTGGGAGGCAGAACTGGAACTTTTGCCAAGCACCCCCAAACTTTGAGGTATTTAAAGCTTGGTTTGTGTCCTTTCCATATCTCATATGTAATTGTTTCTGTTTTATTGTGAGGAACTTTGTTTAATATGTGATTAGACATATTTAATGCTTCCCCCCACAAGTTCGTCGGTAGACCAGAAGTTAAAAGCATGGCAGTAATCATGTCTTTTAACGTTCTGTTCTTCCTCTCGGCTATACCATTTTGTTGTGGTGAATATGGTGCTGTTGTTTGATGAACTATTCCATTCTCTGCACAGAACTGTTCAAACGGTGACTCATATTCTCCACCTCGATCAGATCTCAATATCTTGATCTTTTTATTTAACTGATTTTCTAGCTCAGCCTTGTATTTTATAAACGCTGTTATTGCTTCATCTTTACTATTTAAAAGATATACATAGCAATATCGCGTATAATCGTCAATAAAAGTAATGAAATACTTTTTCCCACCTCTTGTAGGTAGTGATTTAAAATCACATAAATCTGTATGTACCAAACCTAATGGTTTGGTGCTTCTGTCAACAGATTTAAATGGTTGTTTGACCATTTTTGCTTCTACACATGTCTCACATTTGTAGTTCTTATCTACTTGGAAATTTGGAATCAATCCCAAGTTTGATAATTTCTTCATTTTTCGGAAGTTTATGTGTCCTAATCTATCGTGCCATAGTAAAATTTCGTGCTCAAGCAAGCAAGAAACTTCAATTTTATTAATAGCACAATCAGAATACATAGTTTTATTGCCGATAACGGCTACATTTGCCTTAAATAGGCCATCACATAAATATCCCCTTCCGATATACATTCCAGCTTTGGACAGAACCATCTTGTCTGACTCGAACACCATCTTGAATCCCTTCTTTGATAGGACTGCACCAGAGATGAGATTCTTGCGTATGTTTGGAACGTGGAGCACGTTATTCAACTTAACAGTTTTTCCAGAAGTAAACTTGAGGATTACTGTACCACTACCTTCGATCATGAAAACTGCATAATTACCCATGTAGAGTTTTTCTTCGTGATCGAATTTCTGATATGTAGAAAACATGGATTTGTCACAACAGACATAACGAGTAGCGCCTGTATCTACCCACCATTGGTTAGGATTCTGAACCAGATTGCATTCAGATACCACCGCCGAGAAGTTGGACTCGTCTACTTCCTTGTTATCTACTATATTTGCCTCTTTATTGCGTTCTTTCTTGAGTCTGCAATCTCTAGCGGCATGTCCAACTTTTCCACAAACCCAACATTCACCATTAAATTTCTTGGTTCGTTTGTTGTCTTTTGGTTTGTTGTCTTGAGCTTTCCTTTTCTTCTGGAAATTCTTCTTTTTGTTTTTGGTCTTTGACCCTTCAGCCACAAATGCCTCCTCGCTTTGTTTTGTTATTCCACGGTTATCTGCCTCAATTTTCAATCGGACTATGAGATCCTGTAAAGAGATTTGCTTCTTCATATGCTCTAGATAGTTGCGGTAATCTCTCCATGACGGCGGCAGTTTTCCCGTGATGGCTTCAACCAAAAACGATTCTCCAACCACATGACCTTCCGCTTCGAGTTCATGAATGATGATTTGCAATTCATGCAGTTGAGCAGTCACCGGTTTGGAGTCAACCATCTTGTAGTCCATGAATTTGTCTACAATGAATTTCTTAAGACTGATATTTTGCGTCTTGTACTTTGTGGTAAGTGCATTCCAGAGTTCTTTTGATGTCTTTGAAGGCTGATATACTTTGTATAGCATCTTGTCAAGACAATTCAGAATATAGTTTCTGCATAAAAAATCGGAATGCTTCCACGTATTCACCTCTGCTTCCTTGCCTGGTGCAGGAATCGGTTCCTCCTCCTCGAGATACTTTTGCAGACCAAGTGTGGTGAGATAAAACAACATTTGATTTTGCCATGTTAGGAAATCATCACCATCTCCCTTCAACGGTTCAGGTCTCTTGTGAGTAGAATTCTTTGAAAATTCGACTGCTGCCATCTCTGTTTTAGTAAGAATTGAAATAAAATTCTTAAGATGTTATACCAAAACAGAGAATAATCAATTATTCACTCGTCGCACAAGTTTATAACTCAGATTTCCACTACACTGGAATTCTGTAGTAATTATTATAACAATATGAATGTTGTAAATAAATTACAACAACAGCGTTATACTATTTTGAATAAACAGTATAACCAGAATAATGGATAGAAATATAGAACAATGTATATAAATATACAATCAGACTAGAATTCTAACCGGATTACGTCTGAGGCTCGTCGTAACGATTTCCTTAAGAATTTTATTTCAAAATTCTCCCAAGATACAACGGACGAATTCTCCACGAAATTGTAATGAGTATATCACTATGTGATTTGAATATTAGAACAGCAGTTGTGTTTAGAAGAGAAGAGATAAGTTAGATTAAAAATTCGGTGAGGAAAGTGATCAGTTTTCCTCCTTATTTATAATTGGTCTGTATCCCTTCGAACGGTCGCGACTGCACCCGTTTGTCCAAACGGTCGCGCCTGTTGCTTTTTCATCGCACCTGCCTGCTGTTCGGTCGCGTCTCCTCACATGGGCCGCACCTGTTCGTTTGCGCACGCTTCAGAAGTCGTGTCTCTTCAGTCCCGCGTCCGTTTGTACCCGCCTGCTGCTTCTCTTCATATTCCAGGCCCGGCCCAGTTTCAGCCGAAGCCCAAAAAACTGTTAACAATGGCCCAACAAAACATTGGTCATTTTAGACCCGTACCCGTACCCGTACACGAGCCTGGTTCGGTCGGACGGACGGACGACCGCGACAACGCGCGTGTGTGGTGGTGATGCATAATCTCCCTCCTCACAACGATGCATAAATTTGGGAGTCTCAGTCCCCCAACCTCCTCATGAGAAAGCTATATTTAAACCAATATAGCTCTCACAATTTGGAGATGTGAGACTTTGTATATTTCATTCAACTTATTCTTAAGGAATTCCAACAATCCCCCACATGAATGATAATATACATATCCCCCACACAAAGCGAAATATCACAGAGTACATATGGAATAATGCTTTGTCGTGGATAAGTAGATATTTCACTTTGAACTTTCCCTAGTTAAAACTTATCGGATCTACTTGGCTAATCGGTGAATTATTTCATCTTGAACCGTCGGCCTTCATTGTATATCCAGACAATAAGCTTTACGAAGCATTGATTCCCTTCTCATCCAATCTCTTGGTTGTGTTCATTTTGGTCCTGAACAATTTTTGGTTCTGCGAGTGTTTTTAGAGAATAAAAGCCTTTGAATATTCTCATAGAGCCGACCCAGCTCACACTAACATAGGTGATCGCAGCTATTAACAGTATCCTACATATACCCAACTTGTTATTGTCAAGATGTGGTCATCATTAAAAAACATAGTTTTAACCTTTAAACACCTCTGTAGGCATGCATTTATATTTTGCACCATAGGAATGGAGTTGGACTATGTCCACGTAAATGCATTACGTCTTGAGTTATTCAGAACTGGTTTGCCTATTGATCCTAATCCGTGGGATCTCCAGTCGCTAGGATAGGTTTCCGTATAAGATAACTCTTGATGGTTTAGGCTTTTAAGCCCGTTCCCCTCAATGCGCAGTCAATTTTCTCTCTTGATAAACCTTTAATGAATGGATCCGCTAGGTTATCATTTGTCTTCACATAATCAATGGAAATAGTTCCACTAGAGAGTAACTGCCTAACTGTGTTATGGCGTCGACGAATATGTCGTGACTTTTCATTATACACAAAATTGTGCGCTCTACTTAGCGCAGCTTGGTTATCACAGTGTATAAATATGGCCGGTACAGGTTTAGGCCAAAACGGAATATCTTCTAAAAAATGACGAAGCCATTCTGCTTCTTCGCCTGCTTTATCTAATGCAATGAACTCTGATTCCATAGTGGATCGAGCTATGCATGTTTGTTTAGTAGATTTCCATGACACTTTTGCCCCTGCTAGGGTAAAGACATAACCACTCGTTGATTTTGATTCCTCTGAATCTGCAATCCAGTTTACATCACTATATCTTTCTAAGACGGCAGGATATTTTCCATAATGTAAGGAAAAATTAGTGGTATTTTTTAAATATCCCAACACTCTCATTAGTGCTTTCCAGTGTTCCTTCCCTGGATTACTTGTATACCTGCTTAGTCGACTTACTGCATAAGCTATATCTGGTCTTGTGCAATTCATGAGATACATGAGACATCCTATTACACGAGAATATTCTAGTTGCATTACACTCTCATTAGTGTTTTTATGCAGTACTTCTGATGGATTAAAAGGTGTATTTACTCCTTTAATTCCAAAGTTTTGAAATCTTTCAATCACTTTTTCTACATAATGTGATTGAGATAACTCAATTCCATTAGATGTTCTTATTATTTTTATTCCCAAAATAATATCTGCAACACCCAAGTCTTTCATGTCAAAATTGTTGATCAACATTTTCTTTATGGTCTCAATTACCTGAGTATTTGGACCGAATATTAGCATATCGTCCACATATAGACAAATCATCACATATGATTGTCCAAGTTGTTTATAATAAACACATTTGTCACATTCATTTATACGAAAACCATTTCTCATCATGACACTATCAAATTTTGCATGCCATTGCTTTGGAGCTTGTTTTAGTCCGTATAATGATTTGACTAATCTACAGACTTTGTTTTCATTTCCTTTGGAAATAAATCCCTCAGGTTGCTCCATGTAAATCTCCTCATCGAGATTTCCATTTAAGAATGCTGTTATTACATCCATTTGATGAATCTCTAGATTATAGATGGATTCAATTGCTATTAACATTCTTATAGAGGTTATTCGTGTTACCGGCGAATATGTATCAAAGAAGTCTACTCCTTCTTTTTGACGATATCCTTTGGCCAGTAATCTGGCTTTATACTTGTCGATAGTGCCATCTGCTTTCATTTTCTTTTTGAAAATCCATTTGCAGCCAATTGGTTTTATTCCTGGTGGAATATCAACAATTTCCCAAGTTTTATTACTTAGAATTGAATCAATCTCACTTTGGATTGCTTCTTTCCAACATGAAGATTCAGAAGATGACATTGCTTCCTTATACGTTTGAGGTTCGTACTCTAATACATATGTAAAAAAGTCCGAACCAAATGTTCTGGAAGTTCTAGCCCTTACGCTTCTTCTTGGTTCAGCAATCTCAATTTCATGATGAGTTTCATCTTCATGTGAATCTTTGATTCTTCCCTTGTCCTTTTTGGGACATTATTTACTTCATTCCTTTTGTGCGGAAACACATCTTCAAAGAATGATGCATCTCTTGATTCCATGATTGTATATACATGAATATCGGTTATATCAGACTTGAATACCAAAAATCTGTAGGCACTACTATTTTAGGCTGGCCCAAGATAATAACAATCTACTGTTTTTGGTCCAATTTTGACTCTCTTGGGAGGCGGAAATTGAACTTTTCCCAAGCACCCCCACACTTTGAGGTATTTAAAGCTTGGTTTGTGTCATTTCCATATCTCATATGGAATTGTTTCCGTTTTATTGTGAGGAACTTTGTTTAATATGTGATTAGACATATTTATGCTTCCCCCCACAAGTTCGTCGGTAGACTAGAAGTTAAAAGCATGGCAGTAATCATTTCTTTTAACGTTCTGTTCTTCCTCTCGGCTACACCATTTTTTTGTGGTGAATGTGGTGCTTTTGTTTGATGAACTATTCCATTCTCTGCACAGAACTGTTCAAACAGTGACTCATATTCTCCACCTCGATCAGATCTCAATATCTTGATCTTTTTATTTAACTGATTTTCTACCTCAGCCTTGTATTTTATAAACGCTGTTATTGCTTCATATTTACTATTTAAAAGATATACATAGCAATATCGCGTATAATCGTCAATAAAAGTAATGAAATACTTTTTCCCACCTCTTGTAGGTAGTGATTTAAAATCACATAAATCTGTATGTACCAAACCTAATGGTTCGGTGCTTCTGTCAACAGATTTAAATGGTTGTTTGACCATTTTTGCTTCTACACATGTCTCACATTTGTATTTCTTATCTACTTGGAAATTTGGAATCAATCCCAAGTTTGATAATTTCTTCATTTTTCGAAAGTTTATGTGTCCTAATCTATCGTGCCATAGTAAAATTTCGTGCTCAAGCAAGTAAGAAACTTCAATTTTATTAATAGCACAATCAGAATACATAGTTTTATTGCCGATAACGGCTACATTTGCCTTAAATAGGCCATCACATAAATATCCCCTTCCGATATACATTCCAGCTTTGGACAGAACCATCTTGTCTGACTCGAACACCATCTTGAATCCCTTCTTTGATAGGACTGCACCAGAGATGAGATTCTCGCGTATGTCTGGAACGTGGAGCACATTATTCAACTTAACAGTTTTTCTAGAAGTAAACTTGAGGATTACTGTAGCACTGCCTTCGATCATGGAAACTGTAGAATTACCCATGTAGAGTTTTTCTTCGTGATCGAATTTCTGATATGTAGAAAACATGGATTTGTCAGAACATACATGACGAGTAGCGCCTGTATCTACCCACCATTGGTTAGGATTCTGAACCAGATTGCATTCAGATACCACCGCCAAGAAGTTGGACTCGTCTACTTCCATGTTATCTACTATATTTGCCTCTTTATTGCATTCCTTCTTGAGTCTGCAATCTCTAGCGGCATGTCCAACTTTTCCACAAACCCAACATTTGCCATTAAATTTCTTGGTTCGTTTGTTGTCTTTTGGTTTGTTGTCTTGAGCTTTCCTTTTCTTCTGGAAATTCTTCTTTTTGTTTTTGGTCTTTGACCCTTCAGCCACAAATGCCTCCTCGCTTTGTTTTGTTATTCCACAGTTATCTGCCTCAATTTTCAATCGGACTATGAGATTCTGTAAAGAGATTCCCTTCTTCTTATGCTTTAGATAGTTGCGGTAATCTCTCCATGACGGCGACAGTTTTCCCGTGATGGCTTCAACCAAAAACGATTCTCCAACCACATGACCTTCTGCTTCGAGTTCATGAATGATGATTTGCAATTCATGCAGTTGAGCAGTCACCGGTTTGGAGTCAACCATCTTATAGTCCATGAATTTGTCTACAATGAATTTCTTAAGACTGATATTTTGCGTCTTGTACTTTGTGGTAAGTGCATTCCAGAGTTCTTTTGATGTCTTTGAAGGCTGATATACTTTGTATAGCATCTTTTCAAGACAATTCAGAATATAGTTTCTGCATACAAAATCGGAATGCTTCCACGTACTCACCTTTGCTTTCTAGCCTGGTGCAGAAATCGGTTCCTCCTCCTCGAGGTACTTTTGCAGACCAAGTGTGGTGAGATAAAACAACATTTGATTTTGCCATGTCAGGAAATCATCACCATCTCCATTCAACGGTTCAGGTCTGTTGTGAGTAGAATTCTTTGAAAATTCGACTGCTGCCATCTCTGTTTTAGTAAGAATTGAAATAAAATTCTTAAGATGTTATACCAAAACAGAGAATAATCAATTATAAACTCGTCGCACAAGTTTATAACTCAGATTTTCACTACACTGAAATTCTGTAGTAATTATTATAACAATATTAATATTGTAAATAAATTACAACAACAGCGTTATACTATTTTGAATAAACCGTATAACCAGAATAATGGATAGAAATATAGAACAATGTATATAAATATACAATCAGACTAAAATTCTAACCGGATTACGTCTGAGGCTCGTCGTAACGATTTTCTTAAGAATTTTATTTCAAAATTCTCCCAAGATACAACAGTCGAATTCTGCACGAAATTGTAATGAGTATATCACTCTGTGATTTGAATATTAGAACAGCAGTTGTGTTTAGAAGAGAAGAGATAAGTTAGATTAAAAATTTGGTGAGGAAAGTGATCAGTTTTCCTCCTTATTTATAATTGGTCTGTATCCCTTCGAATGGTCGCGACTGCACCCGTTTGTCCAAACTGCCGTGCCTATTGCTTTTTCATCGCACCTGCCTGCTGTTCGGCCGCGTCTCCTCACATGGGCCGCACCTGTTCGTTTGCGCGCGCTCCAGAAGTCGTGTCTCTTCAGTCCCGCGTCCGTTTTTACCCGCCTGCTGCTTCTCTTCATATTACCGGCCCAGCCCAGTTTCAGCCGAAGCCCAAAAACTGTTAACAATGGCCCAGCAAAAGAATGGTCATTTTAGACCCGTACCCATACCCGAGCCCGGTTCGGTTCGGTCGGCGGCGGCGGCGCGCGCGCGTGTGTGGTGGTGATGCATAATCTCCCTCCCCACAACGATGCATACATTTGGGAGCCCCAGGCCCCCAACCTCCTCATGAGAACGCTATATTTAAACCAATATAGCTCTCACAATTTGGAGATGTGGTACTTTGTATATTTCATTCAACTTATTCTTAAGGAATTCCAACAATCCCCCACATGAATGATAATATACATATCCCCCACACAAAGCGAAATATCACAGAGTACATATGGAAAAATGCTTTGTCGTGGATAAGTAGATATTTCACTTTGAACTTTCCCTAGTTAAAACCTATCGGATCTACTTGGCTAATCGGTGAATTATTTCATCTTGAACCGTCGGCCTTCATTGTGTATCCAGACAATAAGCTTTACGAAGCATTGATTCCCTTCTCATCCAATCTCTTGGTTGTGTTCATTTTGGTCCTGAACAATTTTTGGTTCTGCGAGTGTTTTTAGAGAATAAAAGCCTTTGAATATTTTCATAGAGCCGACCCAGCTCACACTAACATAGGTGATCGCAACCATTAAGAGTATCCTACATATACCCCACTTGTTATTGTCAAGATATGGTCATCATTAAAAAACATAGTTTTAACCTTTAAACACCTCTGTAGGCATGCATTTATATTTTGCACCATAGGAATGGAGTTGGACTATGTCCACGTAAATGCATTACGTCTTGAGTTATTCAGAACTGGTTTGCCTATTGATCTTAGTCCGTGGGATCTCCAGTCGCTAGGATAGGTTTCCGTATAAGATAACTCTTGATGGTTTAGGCTTTTAAGCCCATTCCCCTCGATGCGCAGTCAATTTTCTCTCTTGATAAACCTTTAGTAAATGGATCCGCTAGATTATCATTTGTCTTCACATAATTAATGGAAATAGTTCCACTAGAGAGTAACTGCCTAACTGTGTTATGGCATCGACGAATATGTCGTGACTTTCCATTATACACAAAATTGTGCGCTCTACTTAGCACAGCTTGGTTATCACAGTGTATACATATGGCTTGTACAGGTTCAGGCCAAAACGGAATATCTTCTAAAAAGTGATGAAGCCATTCTGCTTCTTCGCCTGCTTTATCTAATGCAATGAACTCTGATTTCATAGTGGATCGAGCTATGCATGTTTGTTTAGTAGATTTTCATGACACTGCTGCCCCTGCTAGGGTAAAGACATAACCACTCGTTGATTTTGATTCCTCGGAATCTGCAATCCAGTTTGCATCACTATATCCTTCTAAGACGGCAGGATATTTTCCATAATGTAAGGAAAAATTAGTGGTATTCTTTAAATATCCCAACACTCTCATTAGTGTTTTCCAGTGTTCCTTCCCTGGATTACTTGTATACCTGCTTAGTCGACTTACTGCATAAGCCATATCTGGTCTTGTGCAATTCATGAGATACATGAGACATCCTATTACGCGAGAATATTCCAGTTGCATTACACTCTCATTAGTGTTTTTATGCAGTACTTCTGATGGATTAAAATGTGTATTTACTCCTTTAATTCCAAAGTTTTGAAATCTTTCGATCACTTTTTCTACATAATGTGATTGAGATAACTCAATTCCATTAGATGTTCTTATTATTTTTATTCCCAAAATAATATCTGCAACACCCAAGTCTTTCATGTCGAAATTGTTGATCAACATTTTCTTTATGGTCTCAATTACCTGAGTATTTGGACCGAATATTAGCATATCTTCCACATATAGACAAATCATCACATATGATTGTCCAAGTTGTTTATAATAAACACATTTGTCACATTTATTTATACGAAAACCATTTCTCATCATGACACTATCAAATTTTGCGTGTCATTGCTTTGGAGCTTGTTTTAGTCCGTATAATGATTTGACTAATTTACAGACTTTGTTTTCATTTCCTTTGGAAATAAATCCCTCAGGTTGCTCCATGTAAATCTCCTCATCGAGATTTCCATTTAAGAATGTTGTTTTTACATCCATTTGATGAATCTCTAGATTATAGATGGATGCAATTGCTATTAACATTCTTATAGAGGTTATTCGTGTTACCGGCAAATATGTATCAAAGAAGTCTACTCCTTCTTTTTGACGATATCCTTTGGCTACTAATCTGGCTTTATACTTGTCGATAGAGCCATCTGCTTTCATTTTCTTCTTGAAAATCCATTTGCAGCCAATTGGTTTTATTCTTGGTGGAATATCAACAATTTCCCAATTTTATTACTTAGAATTGAATCAATCTCACTTTGAATTGCTTCTTTCCAACATGAAGATTCAGAAGATGACATTGCTTCCTTGTACGTTTGAGGTTCGTGCTCTAATACATATGTAAAAAAGTCTGAACCAAATATTTTGGAACTTCTAGCCCTTACGCTTCTTCTTGGTTCAGCATCCTCAATTTCATGATGAGTTTCATCTTCATGCGAATCGTTTGATTCTTCGCTTGTCCTTTTTGGGACATTATTTCCTTCATTCCTTTTGTGCGGAAACACATCTTCAAAGAATGATGCATCTCTTGATTCCATGATTGTATTTACATGAATATCAGTTATATCGGACTTGAATACCAAAAATATGTAGGCACTACTATTTTGGGATGACCCAAGATAATAACAATCTACTGTTTTTGGTTCAAGTTTGACTCTCTTGGGAGGCGGAACTGGAACTTTTGCCAAGCACCCCCACACTTTGAGGTATTTAAAGCTTGGTTTGTGTCCTTTCCATATCTCATATGGAATTGTTTCCGTTTTATTGTGAGGAACTTTGTTTAATATGTGATTAGACATATTTAATGCTTCCCCCCACAAGTTCGTCGGTAGACCAGAAGTTAAAAGCATGGCAGTAATCATGTCTTTTAACGTTCTGTTCTTCCTCTCGGCTACACCATTTTGTTGTGGTGAATATGGTACCGTTGTTTGATGAACTATTCCATTCTCTGCACAGAACTGTTCAAATGGTGACTCATATTCTCCACCTCGATCAGATCTCAATATCTTGATCTTTTTATTTAACTGATTTTCTACCTCAGCCTTGTATTTTATAAACGCTGTTATTGCTTCATCTTTACTATTTAAAAGATATACATAGCAATATCGCGTATAATCGTCAATAAAAGTAATGAAATACTTTTTCCCACCTCTTGTAGGTAGTGATTTAAAATCACATAAATCTGTATGTACCAAACCTAATGGTTCGGTACTTCTGTCAACAGATTTGAATGGTTGTTTGACCATTTTTGCTTCTACACATGTCTCACATTTGTAGTTCTTATCTACTTGGAAATTTGGAATCAATCCCAAGTTTGATAATTTCTTTATTTTTCGGAAGTTTATGTATCCTAATCTATCGTGCCATAGTAAAATTTCATGCTCAAGCAAGTAAGAAACTTCAATTTTATTAATAGCACAATCAGAATACATAGTTTTATTGCCGATAAGGCTACATTTGCCTTAAATAGGCCATCAAATAAGTATCCCCTTCCGATATACATTCCAGCTTTGGACAGAACCATCTTGTCTGACTCGAACACCATCTTGAATCCCTTCTTTGATAGGACTGCACCAGAGATGAGATTCTTGCGTATGTCTGGAACGTGGAGCACGTTATTCAACTTAACAGTTTTTCCAGAAGTAAACTTGAGGATTACTGTACCACTGCCTTCGATCATGGAAACTGCAGAATTACCCATGTAGAGTTTTTCTTCGTGATCGAATTTCTGATATGTAGAAAACATGGATTTGTCAGAACAGACATGACGAGTAGCGCCTGTATCTACCCACCATTGGTTAGGATTCTGAACCAGATTGCATTCAGATACCACCGCCGGGAAGTTGGACTCGTCTACTTCCATGTTATCTACTATACTTGCCTCTTTATTGCGTTCCTTCTTGAGTCTGCAATCTCTAGCGGCATGTCCAATTTTTCCACAAACCCAACATTTGCCATTAAATTTCTTGGTTCGTTTGTTGTCTTTTGGTTTGTTGTCTTGAGCTTTTCTTTTCTTCTGGAAATTCTTCTTTTTGTTTTTGGTCTTTGACCCTTCAGCCACAAATGCCTCCTCGCTTTGTTTTGTTATTCCACGGTTATCTGCCTCAATTTTCAATCGGACTATGAGATCCTGTAAAGAGATTTCCTTCTTCTTATGCTTTAGATAATTGCGGTAATCTCTCCATGACGGCGGCAGTTTTCCCATGATGGCTTCAACCAAAAACGATTCTCCAACCGCATGACCTTCCGCTTCGAGTACATGAATGATGATTTGCAATTCATACAGTTGAGCAGTCACCGGTTTGGAGTCAACCATCTTGTAGTCCATGAATTTGTCTACAATGAATTTCTTAAGACTGATATTCTGCGTCTTGTACTTTGTGGTAAGTGCATTCCAGAGTTCTTTTGATGTCTTTGAAGGCTGATATACTTTGTATAGCATCTTGTCAAGACCATTCAGAATATAGTTTCTGCATAAAAAATCGGAATGCTTCCACGTATTCAACTCTGCTTCCTTGCCTGGTGCAGGAATCGGTTCCTCCTCCTTGAGGTACTTTTGCAGACTAAGGGTGCTGAGATAAAACAACATTTGATTTTGCCATGTCAGGAAATCATCACCATCTCCCTTGAACGGTTCAGGTCTGTTGTGAGTAGAATTCTTTGAAAATTCGACTGCTGCCATCTCTGTTTTAGTAAGAATTGAAATAAAATTCTTAAGATGTTATATGTCTAGTATACCAAAACAGAGAATAATCAATTATAAACTCGTCGCACAAGTTTATAACTCAAATTTCCACTACACAGGAATTCTGTAGTAATTATTATAACAATATGAATGTTGTAAATAAATTACAACAACAGCGTTATACTATTTTGAATAAACAGTATAACCCGAATAATGGATAGAAATATAGAACAATGTATATAAATATACAATCAGACTAGAATTCTAACCGGATTACGTCTGAGGCTCGTCGTAACGATTTCCTTAAGAATTTTATTTCAAAATTCTCCCAAGATACAACAGACGAATTCTCCACGAAATTGTAATGAGTATATCACTCTATGATTTGAATATTAGAACAGCAGTTGTGTTTAGAAGAGAAGAGATAAGTTAGATTAAAAATTCGGTGAGGAAAGTGATCAGTTTTCCTCCTTATTTATAATTGGTCTGTACCCCTTCGAACGGTCGCGACTGCACCCGTTTGTCCAAACGGTCGCGCCTGTTGCTTTTTCATCGCACCTGCCTGCTGTTCGGCCGCGTCTCATCACATGGGCCGCACCTGTTCGTTTGCGCGCGCTTCAGAAGTCGTGTCTCTTTAGTCCCGCGTCCGTTTTTACCCGCCTGCTGCTTCTCTTCATATTACAGGCCCAGCCCATTTCAGCCGAAGCCCAAAAAACTGTTAACAATGGCCCAACAAAAAAAGGGTCATTTTAGACCCGTACCCGAGCCCGGCTCGGTTCGGTCGGTCGGACGGACGGCGGCGGTGGCGCACGCGCGTGTGTGGTGGTGATGCATAATCTCCCCCCTCACAATGATGCATACATTTGAGAGCCCCAGGCCTCCAACCTCCTCATGAGAAAGCTATATTTAAACCAATATAGCTCTCACAATTTGGAGATGTGGGACTTTGTATATTTCATTCAACTTATTCTTAAGGAATTCCAACAATCCCCCACATGAATGATAATTTATATATCCCCCACACAAAGCGAAATATCACAGAGTACATATGGAATAATGCTTTGTCATGGATAAGTAGAAATTTCACTTTGAACTTTTCCTAGTTAAAACTTATCGGATCTACTTGGCTAATCGTTGAATTATTTCATCTTGAACCATCGACCTTCATTGTATATCCAGACAATAAGTTTTACGAAGCATTGATTCCCTTCTCATCCAATCTCTTGGTTGTGTTCATTTTGGTCCTGAACAATTTTTGGTTCTGCGAGTGTTTTTAGAGAATAAAAGCCTTTGAATATTCTCATAGAGCCGACCCAGCTCACACTAACATAGGTGATCGCAACCATTAAGAGTATCCTACATATACCCTACTTGTTATTGTCAAGATATGGTCATCATTAAAAAACATAGTTTTAACCTTTAAACACCTATGTAGGCATGCATTTATATTTTGCACCATAGGAATGGAGTTGGACTATGTCCACGTAAATGCATTACGTCTTGAGTTATTAAGAACTGGTTTGCCTATTGATCCTAGTCCGTGGGATCTCCAATCGCTAGGATATGTTTCCGTATAAGATAACTCTTGATGGCTTAGGCTTTTAAGCCCATTCCCCTCGATGCGCAGTCAATTTTCTCTCTTCATAAACCTTTAGTAAATGGATCCGCTAGGTTATTATTTGTCTTCACATAATCAATGGAAATAGTTCCATTAGAGAGTAACTACCTAACTATGTTATGGCGTCGACGAATATGTCGTGACTTTCCATTATACACAAAATTGTGCGCTCTACATAGCGCAGCTTGGTTATCACAGAGTATACATATGGCCGGTATAGGTTTAGGCCAAAACGGAATATCTTCTAAAAAGTGACGAAGTCATTCTGCTTCTTCGCCTGCTTTATCTAATGCAATGAACTCTGATTCCATAGTGGATCGAGCTATGCATGTTTGTTTAGTAGATTTCCATGACACTGCTGCCCCTGCTAGGGTAAAGACATAACCACTCGTTGATTTTGATTTCTCTGAATCTGCAATCTAGTTTGCATCACTATATCCTTCTAAGACGGTAGGATATTTTCCATAATGTAAGGAAAAATTAGTGGTATTCTTTAAATATCCCAACACTCTCATTAGTGCTTTCCAGTGTTCCTTCCCTGGATTACTTGTATACCTGCTTAGTCGACTTACTGCATAAGCTATATCTGGTCTTGTGCAATTCATGAGATACATGAGACATCCTATTACACGAGAATATTCCAGTTGCATTACACTCTCATTAGTGTTTTTATGCAGTACTTCTGATGGATTAAAATGTGTATTTACTCCTTTAATTCCAAAGTTTTGAAATCTTTCAATCACTTTTTCTACATAATGTGATTGAGATAACTCAATTCCATTAGATGTTCTTATTATTTTTATTCCCAAAATAATATCTGCAACACCCAAGTCTTTCATGTCGAAATTGTTGATCAACATTTTCTTTATGGTCTCAATTACCTGAGTATTTGGAACGAATATTAGCATATCGTCCACATATAGACAAATCATCACATATGATTGTCCAAGTTGTTTATAATAAACACATTTGTCACATTCATTTATACGAAAACCATTTCTCATCATGACACTATCAAATTTTGCGTGCCATTGCTTTGGAGCTTGTTTTAGTCCGTATAATGATTTGACTAATCTACAGACTATTTTCATTTCCTTTGGAAATAAATCCCTCAGGTTGCTTCATGTAAATCTCCTCATCAAGATTTCCATTTAAGAATGCTGTTTTTACATTCATTTGATGAATCTCTACATTATAGATGGATGCAATTGCTATTAACATTCTTATAGAGGTTATTCGTGTTACCGACGAATATGTATCAAAGAAGTCTACTCCTTCTTTTTGACGATATCCTTTGGCTACTAATCTGGCTTTATACTTGTCGATAGAGCCATCTGCTTTCATTTTCTTCTTGAAAATCCATTTGCAGCCAATTGGTTTTATTCTTGGTGGAATATCAACAATTTCTCAAGTTTTATTACTTAGAATTGAATCAATCTCACTTTGGATTGCTTCTTTCCAACATGAAGATTCAGAAGATGACATTGCTTCCTTGTACGTTTGAGGTTCGTGCTCTAATACATATGTAAAAAAGTCCGAACCAAATGTTTTGGAAGTTTTAGCCCTTACGCTTCTTCTTGGTTCAGCATCCTCAATTTCATGATGAGTTTCATCTTCATGCGAATCGTTTGATTCTTCCCTTGTCCTTTTTGGGACATTATTTCCTTCATTTCTCTTGTACGAAAACACATCTTCAAAGAATGATGCATCTCTTGATTCCATGATTGTATTTACATGAATATCAGTTATATCAGACTTGAATACCAAAAATCTGTAGGCACTACTATTTTGGGCTGGCCCAAGATAATAACAATCTACTGTTTTTGATCCAAGTTTGACTCTCTTGGGAGGCGGAAATGGAACTTTTGCCAAGCACCCCCACACTTTGAGGTGTTTAAAGCTTGGTTTGTGTCCTTTCCATATCTCATATGGAATTGTTTCCGTTTTATTGTGAGGAACTTTGTTTAATATGTGATTAGACATATTTAATGCTTCCCCCCACAAGTTCGTCGGTAGACCAGAAGTTAAAAGCATGGCAGTAATCATGTCTTTTAACGTTCTGTTCTTCCTCTCGGCTACACCATTTTGTTGTGGTGAATATGGTGCTGTTGTTTGATGAACTATTCCATTCTCTGCACAGAACTGTTCAAACGGTGACTCATATTCTCCACCTCGATCAGATCTCAATATTTTGATCTTTTTATTTAACTGATTTTCTACTTCGGCCTTGTATTTTATAAACGCTGTTATTGCTTCATCTTTACTATTTAAAAGATATACATAGCAATATCGTGTATAATCGTCAATAAAAGTAATGAAATACTTTTTCCCACCTCTTGTGGGTAGTGATTTAAAATCACATAAATCTGTATGTACCAAATCTAATGGTTCGGTGCTTCTGTCAACAGATTTAAATGGTTGTTTGACCATTTTTGCTTCTACACATGTCTCACATTTGTAGTTCTTATCTACTTGGAAATTTGGAATCAATCCCAAGTTTGATAATTTCTTCATTTTTCGGAAGTTTATGTGTCCTAATCTATCGTGCCATAGTAAAATTTCGTGCTCAAGCAAGTAAGAAACTTCAATTTTATTAATAGCACAATCAGAATACATAGTTTTATTGCCGATAATGGCTACATTTGCCTTAAATAGGCCATCACATAAATATCCCCTTCCGATATACATTCCAGCTTTGGACAGAACCATCTTGTCTGACTCGAACACCATCTTGAATCCCTTCTTTGATAGGACTGCACCAGACGTGAGATTCTTGCGTATGTCTGGAACGTGGAGCACGTTATTCAACTTAACAGTTTTTCCAGAAGTAAACTTGAGGATTACTGTACCACTGCCTTCGATCATGGAAACTGCATAATTACCCATGTAGAGTTTTTTTTCGTGATCGAATTTCTGATATGTAGAAAACATGGATTTGTCAGAACAGACATGACGAGTAGCGCCTGTATCTACCCACCATTGGTTAGGATTCTAAACCAGATTGCATTCAGATACCACCGTCGAGAAGTTGGACTCGTCTACTTCCATGTTATCTACTATATTTGCCTCTTTATTGCGTTCCTTCTTGAGTCTGCAATCTCTAGCGGCATGTCCAACTTTTCCACAAACCCAACATTCGCCATTAAATTTCTTGGTTCGTTTGTTGTCTTTTGGTTTGTTGTCTTGAGCTTTCCTTTTCTTCTGGAAATTCTTCTTTTTGTTTTTGGTCTTTGACCCTTCAGCCACAAATGCCTCCTCGCTTTGTTTTGTTATTCCACGATTATCTGCCTCAATTTTCAATCGGACTATGAGATCCTGTAAAGAGATTTCCTTCTTCTTATGCTTTAGATAGTTGCGGTAATCTCTCCATGACGGCGGCAGTTTTCCCGTGATGGCTTCAACCAAAAACGATTCTCCAACCACATGACCTTCCGCTTCGAGTTCATGAATGATGATTTGCAATTCATGCAGTTGAGCAGTCACCGGTTTGGAGTCAACCATCTTGTGGTCCATGAATTTGTCTACAATGAATTTCTTAAGACTGATATTCTGCGTCTTGTACTTTGTGGTAAGTGCATTCCAGAGTTCTTTTGATGTCTTTGAAGGCTGATATACTTTGTATAGCATCTTGTCAAGACAATTCAGAATATAGTTTCTGCATAAAAAAAGGGAATGCTTCCACGTATTCACCTCTGCTTCCTTGCCTGGTGCAGGAATCGGTTCCTCCTGCTCGTGGTACTTTTGCAGACCAAGTGTGGTGAGATAAAACAACATTTGATTTTGCCATGTCAGGAAATCGTCACCATCTCCCTTGAACGGATCAGGTCTGTTGTGAGTAGAATTCTTTGAAAATTCGACTGCTGCCATCTTTGTTTTAGTAAGAATTGAAATAAAATTCTTAAGATGTTATACCAAAACAGAGAATAATCAATTATAAACTCGTCGCACAAGTTTATAACTCAGATTTCCACTACACTGAAATTCTGTATTAATTATTATAACAATATGAATGTTGTAAATAAATTACAACAACGGCGTTATACTATTTTGAATAAACAGTATAACCAGAATAATGGATAGAAATATAGAACAATGTATATAAATATACAATCAGACTAGAATTCTAACCGGATTACGTTTGAGGCTCGTCGTAACGATTTCCTTAAGAATTTTATTTCAAAATTCTTCCAAGATACAACAGACGAATTCTGCACGAAATTGTAATAAGTATATCACTCTGTGATTTCAATATTAGAACAGCAGTTGTGTTTAGAAGAGAAGAGATAAGTTAGATTAAAAATTCGGTGAGGAAAGTGATCAGTTTTCCTCCTTATTTATAATTGGTCTGTATCCCTTCGAACGGTCGCGACTGCACCCGTTTGTCCAAACGGTCGCGCCTGTTGCTTTTTCATCGCATCTGCCTGCTGTTCGGCCGCGTCTTCTCACATGGGCCGCACCTGTTCGTTTGCGCGCGCTTCAGAAGTCGTGTCTCTTCAGTCCCGCGTCCGTTTTTACCCTCCTGCTGCTTCTCTTCATATTCCAGGCCCAGCCCAGTTTCAGCCGAAGCCCAAAAAACTGTTAACAATGGCCCGTCAAAAGAATGGTCATTTTAGACCGGTACACGTACCCGTACCCGTCGGTCGGACGACGGCGCGCGCGCGTGTGGTGGTGATGCATAATCCCCCTCCTCACAACGATGCGTACATTTGAAAGTCTCAGGTCCCCAACTTTATTATGAGAAAGCTATATTTAAACCAATATAGCTCTCACAATTTGGAGATGTGGGACTTTGTATATTTCATTCAACTTATTCTTAAGGAATTCCAACAAAATCAATGTTGTTTTATAGAATAGTTGCATTAAGAAATATAACTTGAGTTGAAATGAAACATAAAGATGCAAAGAAGAAGCAAAAAATGGGATGAAGAAAGAATTGTTATTAGACAGAGCGTCACTGTTAAACTGTTAAGCTCAGATGTGGACTCAATGGAACGCTATCTCCGAATTAGAACGGCGACTGATTGACATATTGTAATTACTTGCAGACGAATGGTTGATCGTAGCTGGAGCAATAGGTCTTGTGCATGGGCACAAAATCGCAGTGCTATATATGCAACATTGGTTGATGCTCCTACCCTATATAATCTGACTACCGATGGAGTTACATAGAGGTTTAAACTGCTCTTCATTTCTTTATCGATCAAGCAATTTTAGTTTTTCAGTGAGTATAGGTAGAGTGCAGCGTTTCTTCAGTAATTTGTGTGCGCAGAAAAGAAGATTATATAAAACGACTGTAAATATTAAACTACGTCTTTCCAAATAAGATGATAGCTGAAACTCAAATCATTCTACTCTGTAACAGAGGTGCATAACATAAGAAGCATAACATAAACAAAAACGTTAGTCACGACTCTCTGAATGTACCACAGACTGATTACATCCAAAGTTGAACCAAACCTATGGAGTACTTTCTTCATAACCTTCTGCTGATATGCTGCAATTAAAAGAGAGGAGAGGAGAAAAACAATGAAAATAGGATTACACAGAGCAATCGTATAAAGCGATAAAAGGCGAAAACGGAAACATTACCTATTGCAATTGACATCAGGAGCAACAGGGATGTTCAGACTGAGATTGCATACCTGAGAAAGTCGAGCAGCAAATGCCGGAAGCACTCCCAGAGAAGGACCAGTGGCCTTCAAGCATTCACAGAGCTGGCGCCTGTTCTGAACTGTAGAGACCATGTTATTCAGAGCCTGGGCACTGGAGCAGCATTCAGCGCTGGGGTCGTTGCCACCAGCTCCGATCAGGTACGCACCACACGGGATCATCGCATTCACTGCGTCCGAACATGATATTCCATCTGTATGCTTTGCCATCTCCAGTAAGGCAAATGTTATTGGTAGCAGTAACGTATAGTGCATTTTCATGTTTAGCTGTTTGTTTCTGAAATGAAGGTAGGTGTAGGGGTGCATAAGTATGGGATTTAAGCCAAATGAATTTGGTGTGATTCGTGCGAAATACAAATTATGGGTTCATTCGTTAAAATAGACAATAAAAGTAGGTGGTGCAATGTGAAGAGAGTGATCATGGAAAGTTGATAAAATTAGCGATGTGTTTAGAATAGGTCAATAAGATGGTTGCGTCTAATATATTATCTCGTCTTCCCAACTGTACATAAATATATTACTTAACCTAAGATTCAAGTTTATGTTACTGATTTATCCATGAAGAGCTTTTCTCGAAACAGACCCACTTTGCATTGTACTTGACAATTATTTCGCTACCATTTTCCTTATTTAATTTTTATAATTGCAAAGGCCACCCAATTATTTTTTATAACCGGGTAAATGTGGCAGTAGCTTTGCAGCAGTTTTTCTTATCATCTTTGTATACGTGTAACTATACCAGTTCCCCTATGCCCAACGCAACCATTTATTTTATCTACGGACAATATAAAACTCACCGAACAAATCATGCGGATGGGATTAAAAAAATTGTCATAATCGTCCTAACTGAAAAACGAACGAACATGAACGGACGTTTTTCGACTTCGAGCCGTAACATCTATACAGTTAGCTTCTTATTCATCACAATTTTATCCACGGAAAAAGTTGCTAAAATGATGCTTCTTTTTTTTTTTAGAAGAAGACTCGCGTTCCTTAATTAATAACATATAAAGTATTTACATATTTACATTTACATTTAAATAAACAAAAGGCCCGAAGCCCAATTTCTCCGCACCCGAACCACTACATAACCGAAAAGGGCACAAGCAGATTCGGCTCCCTTACCCATTATCTTGAATATTCCTTGTAAGACCCTAGCACCGGTTCATTTACTTTCATTCTCTTCTAACTCAAACTTACCCAAAACAAACTTACATAGTCATTCCTTCTTGTCCTCAAAATTTCTCATTTTGACGAACCTAAAATTATTATTATCGCCTTTCCAAGCTCAAATCTTAAAAGAACCGAGCCGAATCGTAAGGGTTAAATGGATAAATAAATAAATAAATAATCATTTTTGGACCTATATTGGACCTATGAAGTCTAATTTATTTTAGATCAAATCTAAAATTATTTTAGATAAAGTCTTGTTTTATTTTATTTATTGATTAATTAAATAATGAATTGAATTTGGTATGAATTTGAATTTGAATTCGAGTATATCCAAATAGACTCATGTGTGTATAGCGTAAGTGTAAAATGTAAATGATGTACATAGTTAATGTGTACATTTATAAATGGTCCGAGTTACACGGCAACTGACACTTCACCCTTTATATATGTCTTTGTCCATAGTATTATTTTCAAATTATATAAAATAATAAATGTATGCATTTTAATTAAAATTGATTTTAACTAATTCAATTTATTTTGAGTTAATAATTTAAGTCTAACTTTGACTTCGAAAAATTCACATCAAATCTATGTTTCAAACTAAACAACTATTTTAGAATTGAAATTGAATAATATGTACATGTACACACACATATATAATTTATTTTATATTAGAAATACACACACACACACTTATTCAATCATAAAATTATATTTACTTATAAACTATATAATACTATTATTAAAAAAAAAATATTATGTATATGTGTGTGTATTTCGACCAAAAGGTTTTTAAACGAATTATTTTAAGTTTTAATTCCGTACATGTTTGTTTTATCTTTTGTAAATATACATATATACTATTGTATATTTAAAATAATTTTAAAATTATGAATTAATTATTGTTTATTAGGAATGGCAATGGGGCGGGTTGGGGCGGATTGGGGCGGGTATTTAGTGCCCTATAGCCGTTCCGGATTTTTTAGACCTCGCCCCAGACCCGCCCCGTAGATCCGGTACGGGTCTGGAATTTTGCCTATACCCGGGACCCGTATGGGTCAGGGTAGACCTGATACGCCCCAAGACCCGATGAGTCTCATGTATTGATTCAAAATTATGTATCATCGTACATATATTTATTTGTTTATACTCGTTATCACCAAATAATACATGAAATACAAATAACAACGTGTCTAAGGGAAGTTAGTAAAAAATGATGTGTACAATAACAATTCAAAAAATATATACATATGTTATTGTATAATTATTAACGACGCAACTTAATACTCTAATTTTTTCTATATAATATCCATGGTAGAATCACTTATATCTAAGAAGATTAATAAATCATTATAGTAATAAAGCAGTTTCATGAGATGTTAGTAGTGCGGGTCTGGTTGGGGCGGGTCAACCGAGCCCCGACCTGACCCTAGACCCGAGCATTCAAGAACGGGTCACGTGCCTACTCGCCCCAATGACCCAATGGGACAGGTCTGGACGGGCCAAAGTAGGGGCGGGTCGACCGGGTTCGGACCCTAGACCCGCCCCATTACCATCCCTATTGTTTATGAAATATTTTGTAAAACCGAAAGCATATGGATTAATAAAATAATTATTAAAAAATTTAATATATCTTTAATGATAGTTGTAATAACTTTGGTGTCATTTTTTATATCAACGTGAACTACCAAAAATGCCCCTCTATATATTATCAAATCTTAACCACTTAAAAATATGATCTAATATTAAACTTCTTTTACAAATTCAAACATCCCTAAAAGTAAAATCCAACGATTAAAAATGCTTTATGAATTCAAAACAATTCTAAAAATAGGATCTAAAATTAAACTTTCTTTATAAATTTAGAATACTTCTTTACAAATACACAAATCTTAATATCGCTTGAAAATAAAAAATCATTTCTTTACCGTTTTAAACATATACAATTTATAAGGAAAATAATTCACGCGCGAAGCGCGTGCCGTGACACACGCATATATATATATATATATATATATATATATATATATATATATATACATACATATACATATACACACACATATATATATACACGTGTGTATTTAATGAATTATAAAATATTTTTTTAGCTAGTTAAAAAAAGTTTTAGAATCGAAAATTAATATTAATATTCAAAAATATGGATGAAATTTACTTATCTCCAATAATAGTTGTGATAGCTTTAGTGTCACACTTTTTTGTACCAACGTGAACTACGAAAAAAGCTCCTCTATGTATTATCAAATTATAATCACTTAAAAATAGGATCTAATATTAAACTTCTTTTACAAATTCAAACATCCATAAAAGTAGGATCTAACAATTAAACATATTTTAAAAATTCAAAACGTTTGTAAAAATAGGATCTAAAATTAAACTTTCTTTACAAATTCAAAATACTTCTTTACAAATATCAATGTTACTTGAAAATAAAAAATTGTTTTTTGACTTATTTAAACATATACAATTTATAAGGAAAATAATTCACGCACGAAGCGCGTGCTGTAACACTCGCATATTATAATGATGTTTTCATATTTTTTATTTGTTTTTCAAATGATTTGAATATACAAATTAAATTGGACAACACGGGCATATATAAATTCATTATAATATATATATGTATGTGTGTGTGCGTGTGCGTGTGTGTATGTATATGTATGTATATGATCTCATCTACACAACCATGATGTAATATATAATCAAAAATAGTATAGATTATTACCTAAATATGTGGCTTAAGATTCACATTTTAAATGAATTCCGAGGTTGGATTGAATCAGCCTTCGGATTTTTCTACGATCTAAAGACGAATGTCGCCCTTTCTTTAATTTGATTTGGTATTGATCTTGCTTTGGAAATTTTCAAAGCCTTGATATTTGCGTCAGGAATAGGAATGAGGATGAAGACAAAATGAATTAAGTAGGCACTAAGAAGAGGTAAAAGTAGATATATTTTCTCCTTCCTTTACACATTCTTGTGTTCGTTATTTGAATCAAATTTGAATGCTTAAACCCTCCTTCCCTTGCACCCTAGGATGACCAAAGTATGTGCCTAGATGGGCCTTCAAAGATCTCAAGCCCATTTAGTAATTAATCGACTTAAATCAAATTCAAATATTTATCCATATTGTATATCGATATAATATATATAACTTTTATATACACATTTTATTAAGTACTGATGGCACCTAAAAATCTAACCAAATTTAATAATTAATATTTAATAAATACTAATTAATTTATTTACTTTACAAAAATTATAAATAAATTAAATCATATGTTATTTAAGAGTATTCATCATTATGGTTGTGCTACTCAAGGATGTATCATCCATATTCAATTTGGTTAGTCCAAACACAAAATCCTTGAAACAATAATAACAATTATTATTAATCATACTCTTTCCCTAGAGAGTTTGACTTTAAAGAGACTACAATTGACTGTGATATTAACCTCAAGTAACCGAGGAGATGAATTCACTATTGAATAATGTTTCACTTCCAATGTTTCAGCTTGGACCTAATTATAGTCGTTCGATGGATGTCATGCCATGATTTAGCTATAATCAAAGTGGAGTATCCATATTGAAGTTTACCAATATTCTCAAGTCGAGGGACTATGTAATATCATCACTTTTAGATTTCCTATTTGACCTTATGTAACATCCCCTATGTTGAGGACCAAAGCTAAACGTTATAGATGTTGCAATCATCTATAGTATAAACTTCTGATGATAAAATAGAGTAATGTTAATGGTATCCATAATATAAGAAGCATATTAATATGAAATAAAATCAATATAGATTTAAAACAACTTTTCTGATTACATTTCAAATAAATACTTCATATTCAGATACACTATCCCAAACGATTGCCAGGTTTTGATCAAATATAATTATTACAAATTACGCCAAAAGCGACATATGAAGATGACCCCTTGGATGATCGGAGTACTAAAATAGACATATCAGTCTTAATACATCACAGCGGAAATAAAACTAAATAGCTCATATATAGCTAGCTTTGCCTCCTGCACATCTTTGGAAGCTTATTTGTCCAACCTATTAAACCTGAAAAACCTTAGCCCTCAATCTACTCAAATTAAATTTTGAGCACCTAATAGTTAAAGGGGAAAACATAAACTTCGAGTCAGACATAAAACCTGGTGTGAATAATACTATTCATCTCAGTTTACTGGTATTAAGTGAGTCGACGCCGCTTAGCGGAATGGGTTTCCCCTCACTGATATCACTTTCTAAAACTTATCTTTTGCAAATCAAAATCCTACAATCAAACTGATCAAAGCAATAATAGCAATATCATATATGCACATAAATCAGGTAATCAGTAGACTATATATCTGATCAGTGTAATTTTGTTTAGCTAACTACTAACCATTGGCTGACTCGGGCTTACCGGTGAAAACAAATAATCTAAATTCTGTTAGACGCACTTCTGAATGGTCTGTCCTTAACTTACTTCTCTCAAGGTCAGCTGATCCTAATAGTTTTGCGGGCTCACCAATAACCTATCTTTCTCTGTATATTCCTTTCTGTATGTACATTATTCTAGTCTTACCTATGATAAAGCCCTATACACTAGAATTTTAGACTTATATTAGCCATGGGCTATAGCTAAAGTATAGGGTGCGACCCTATACTAGTCTCATCTAGTATTCTAATATTTGAGTCATTTACTTAGGGTTAACTATTCCATCAAATTTTCCTTGGAAACATTTCTTTCAAATTGATTTAGCTCTTTAAATCATACTTAAACAAGAAAAATATACTCTTTTCTTTACTCATATATCTTTTCCATGATATATGCTTTACACAAAACAATGTTGATGAAAACCTAAATCAATAGGGTTATCTCCCTTTAAACAAGTTAAAGCCCTTCTTTAACTTAGAAAATATTAGGTTTTAAATCCCAGATATCATCTTCGAAACCCTTATTTAAAGTCTTTAAACATTCCCTTTCGAATCCATTGAAAGTACCCCTTTCAAAATAGTTTAACTACTTTACCTTGAAACACTAGGCCGAAAGGCCAAAACATACCTTTTAAAACCTTTAAAAATGGACCTTTCGAAATCGTTGAAAGTATCCCTTCGAAATCTTTATAAAATCTTAGACATTCTCTTTTCAAAATACTTTAAGCTTAACTTTCAAAAACATTGGAAACCTTCCATTTAAAAAACTCGAGTAAACCTTTCAAAAACATTTAGGTACCTCCCTTTCAAAAACTACGTTATATACCTTTCGACAAGTATTAAAATTCCTTACTTAAAACAACCTTTTGAAAGCATTTCAAGTAAAAGCTTATGGAACGCAGCTTTGAAACTATTTAAAACTATTCCTTTCAAAACCTTTGGGTTTAACTTTCAATATATGTAAGGGTCTTAAGAGGACCGGAGCGAAAGCATTGCTTTTGAAAGCATTATTCCTAAGTAAAAGAAAGTGAATGCAAACCACACCTTTCAAAAGCATGGAGAAGCGGCTTCAAAGTTTAAGGCAAAAGAACCCTTTCGAAGGCATTAATTCAAAAGGTTTAATGCGGCAGTAGGGTTTTGACCTCTTCGAAAGCTTGTTTATAAAACAAAAGGCGGCAACCTATTCGAAATCCCTTTCTTTATATAAAGACGGAAGCAAGTCGGTTAAGTCGAAAGCTCCAACTCCATCACAAGCCTTATTTGTAATCAAGATAGTTCCAAGTTTATAAGAGCTACTTCTACCCCTACGAAAGCATGTTTCGACTCTATACCTTTCACTTTTTCCAATCCACTATGTACCAAGGCATTGATACCATGTGTATTGGTTTCGACTTGGTAGGAGGTGGACGTATGGTGTCGAAAAATGGCTGCTATAAGTGGCTAAGCAGTAATCCTTTACAAAACTGATTTTTAACTCTTAAAAGCAATATATTTCATACTAACTTGCCTTATTTGTCAACATATAATTGATGGAAAATCTTTTACAAAATCTTTTTATAAAAGTGCTGTCGAATTTAGTAATTAACAATTTAAAACATTTAGCAAATTGCCTCTTTTCCTTTTCTAAACATCTAAAACATTTAAGTCTCATACCTTAAATAATTTTATATCTTTAATAAAATATTTAGAAAAATTCTCCAAATATTCCCTTAAATCACGCTTAATATATTTTCTAATATATTTAAATTTTTGACCCAAAGCTAACATATAATAGCCAAAAATAATCTAAACCCAATTTTACCATTTTCTTTACTAGAAAATTTGTAATAAATCCACAACAAGTTAGAAAATTATGAAACTTGAAACTCATCTACAAAATTATGTTCCTAACCTTATATCAGAAACACAAGTCATTTGGATGTCATTTAATAGGTTTTTCAAATCAAATCTTATCATAAAATATATGAAACAACATAAATCATCAACAAGCATATATTTCCATTTAAAAAATCAAATCATGGCATTTTACTTGCAAAATAAATTTGGATCTCATCTTGAAACCAAAAGCAATAAAAATGAGATGTAATCTATTATTCATCTTAGCTTTTTTTAGGAGTTTGAGATTTGCCCTCGAATTTTAGCTTCCTTCTTGAATTCTTTCTTATCTTCTTTTAGATTTCTTCTAATGGTAGTCGACCAAGATCTAGGTTTAATTTTTGTTTATGAATGTTGTAAATGAGAATGGGACAAGGGTTTAGGGTACAAGAATATAACATATTCCTATTTTGCCCTTATCTTATTACCTTTACTGACTTCATTATAAATTTCATTTGATTATTCATTACTTACGGCATGGATACTTTATAATTATACAAATCTTAATCCCTTAACCATTTAAATTATTTCATTTAATTTATCTAATTAAATATCCTAAATAATATTAGTTAAAATTAGGGTCGTTACATACTCCCCTCTTTAAAGAATTTCGTCCTCCAAATTACGATAAGGTACTCACAAAACAATCATAAAGGTAAAATATACCATGAAATAAGTCCGGATAAGTATATCTAACCCTGCTCTTAGTTTCCCAAGTACAGTCTCTGTCATCGTCGCTCCACTGAACTTTGACTTATCTGACTATCTTGTTCCTTAATCTCTTCTCATCTCTAACGACTATACGAACTGGTTTTCTAACTATAATTAAATTCGGTTCCATTACTAAATCATATGACGCAGTCGGTTCTAGATCCGAATACACCTCCTTAGATGAGAAATATGGAAAACATTGTGGACTCCTAACTACTTGGTAACTCCAATCTATACGCCAGTTTCCCAATCCTTTCTATAATAGGAAATGGTCCAACAAATCTTGGTGTTGATTTTATGAATCCGGTTGCACTTTTTATAGGTGATATCTTGACAAAAACATGACCTCCAACTGAGAACTCTAAGTCTTTCTGTCTTCTATCGGCATAATTCTTCTGCTTAAACCGAGGTTCCTTCATTTTAGCTTGAATGAACTCAATCTTGTTTGCAGCTTCTTTAACTAAATCTGGACCAAGAACTAACCTATCCCCGATCTCTAACCGACAAACGGGAGATTTTCATGGCCTTCCATACAAAGCTTTAAACAGTGTCATTCCTATACTAGCCTGATAACTGTTGTTATACGAAATCTCGACTAAGTGTAGATGGTATTCTCATGATCCCCCAAAATCTAATACATAAGCTCGTAACAAATCTTCTAAAACTTTGTCAACTCTTTTCGTTTGCCCATCTGTCTGCAGATGGCAAGCGGTACTCATCTTGAGCTTGGTACCTAAAGTCTCATGTGGACTCTTCTAGAACTCGCTAGTGAATAATCAATCTCTATCACTTACTATACTACTAGGAATTCCATGCAGTCTAATTATATTCTTCATAAACAACTTAGCTAAAACAGGTGTCGTCCTAGTTGACTTAACTGGAATGAAATGGGAACTCTTAGTCAACCTGTCTACTATAATACATATGCTTTCGTTTCCTCTACTCGACCTTGGCGATCCACCTATAAAATCCATTGAGATAGAATATCATTGCCAAACCGGGACATCTAAAGGCTAAAGTAACCCACTTGGTTTCTGATGTTCAGCTTCTTCCTGTTGACAGTTCAAACATTGCTTCACCCATAAGCCTACATCACTCTTCATGCCTTCCTAGAAGAAACTTCTTCTCATGTCACGATACATCTTAATTCCTCTCGGATGAATGATGAACTTTGAACGATGGCATTCTCCAAGAATTCTTTCCTAATGTTTCCCACATTCGAAACACATAGTCGTCCTTTCTTCCTCAGCCACTCATTCTGGTCAAGACTGAAATATTTTAAGTCATCGCTTTCCGTTCCATCCCTTAACTTTCTGATCCATTCAGCTAATGATGGATCCTCCCCTTGCTTAGAAGCAATCCTTTCGATCATCACTGGTCAAACTTCTAAACATAACAACATATCAATTTCCTTACTAGATCTAGCCTCAGATCTCCACTGCATTCTGCATGTAGTCAATGCTTCTAAATCTTTTCGCTCAGCTATCATTGCCAATACTGCATTCTGATGTTTCCTGCTAAGTTCATCTGCAGCCTTGTTGCCTTTTCCTTGTGTATACTCAATACCAAAGTCATAAGCGGCTAAAAACTCTAACCACCTTTGTTGCTTCATATTCAACTCCTTCTGAGAGAATAAATACCTCAGCGAGTTATGATCCGTATAAAACTCGGATATTTCTCCCAAAAGGTAATGTCCCTTCACCTTCAATGCAAAAATTACAGCAGCTAATTCCAAATCATGAATTGGATATCTAACCTCATGCGGTCTGAGCTGTCAAGAAGCACAGGCAGTCACTTTACCTATTTGCATTAACACAGCTAGTAACCCTATTCCATATGCATCTATGTACACCACTAATTCCTAATTCTCCTCTGGAGCAATTAACATAGGTGCATTTGTCAATAAGTTTTTCAGCTTCTGGAATGCCTCTTTACACATATCGGTCCAGACAAACTTCACATCTTTTCGAGTTAGCTTAGTCATCGGTGTCGTTATCCGTGAAAAGTCCTTAATAAATCTCCGATAAAAACCAGCTAATCCAAGAAAACTCTTTATCTCAGTCATTGTCTCGGGTCTCTTTCAATTATTTACTGCCTCGATCTTAGCTAGATCTACAGATAGCCCTTCCTCTGAGACTACATGACTAAGGAACTTCACTTTCTTCTTTCAGAAATGACATTTCAAAATTTTCGCTTCCAGTTGATGTTGCCTCAACGTCTCAAGCTCCACTCTAAGATAAAATTTGTGCTCTCTTTCATCCTTATAGTATACCAAAATGTCGTCTATGAATACCAATACGAACCTATCCAAGTACTCTCGAGAAATCGGTTCATCAAATCTATAAAGAATGCTAGCGCATTAGTTAGTCCGAATGACATTACTAACCATTCGTATGATCCATATCGGGTTCTAAACTCCATTAAAAGAATACTATCCTCAGCCACTTTGAGTTAATGGAATCATGTTTCCAAATCCAACTAGAAAAATACTTTAATTCCACTCAACTGATCGAACAAATCGTCAATTCTAGGTAACGGATATCGAGATTCTTTATTGCCTTCACATTCAACTGACAATAATCGATACATAATCTTAATGATCTATCCGGTTTTCATGCAAATATTGCGGGTGCTCACCAAGGCAAGCTGTGTGGTTTGAAGTTCTTATCTTCCAAATCCACAAACTGCACTGTAACATCCCATATCTAGAGGCCAAAAGCTAAGCGCTACAGATGCTGCAGTCATCTATGGTATTAACTTCTGGTGACAAAATACGACAATGCTAATGGTATCCATAATATCAGAAGCACTTGAATATGAGCAAAATAACAGATTTCAAAAAACAACATTTAGCTGATTTCGTTTCAAAACAATATCATATCCAAGTTATATAATCCCTTAACCGTTTCTCAAGTACTGATCAAATATAATTTACAACAATACACCAAGAGCGACATATGACAATGCCCCTTTGGTTGATCAAAGCAGTATAGTCATATCTGACTTAATACATAGCAGAATCAAACATAATAATCTGCGATCCTATTTAGCTATCCGTCACCCACCTGCTCGTCTTCGGAAGCTTTATTCGCTAAAAGACTAAAACCTGAAAACCATAACCCTCAGCCTACTCAAATAAATTTTGAGTACTCGAGAATTTAAGGGGAAACAAAAACTTCGAGCCAGACATAAAGTCTGGTGTGAATAATTCTGTGACATCTCGGTTTACTGATATTAAGTGATACTACACTGCTTAGCGGAAAGGGTTTCCCCTCACTAATATCCTTTCAATACATATATATAGGTATTGCCCTTTCCTGCAACCAAACTAGTTAATCAAACTAATTATATGAAAATAGCAATAACCTTTATGCTAATAAATGGATTATCTATCTGTAAAACAGATAACATGTGAACTTACTGCCCATAACAAATTAGCAACATCATTTATGCTAATAAATGTACTATTTGTCCATAAAAACAAGTAATTATGTGAACTATCTGCCCACAATAAAATAGTAAGGTCCTTTATGCTAACAAAAGGACTAACTGTCCGAAAAACAATAACAAGGTCTGTTATGCTATAAATGGACTACTGTCCATGCGACTAGGCTGACTGCCCGCAAACTGGACTCACCGTCCAAATCAAAATGGACTACTGTCCGAATTCTTTCCTTAGGGTTAACCACCCTTTAAATTTTCCTTGAAAACCTTTTCATCATGGTTTAGTCCTTGGAATCATATATATACGAGGAAAATATAAAATCCTTTTTAACTTGGAATACTTAGGCTATATTGCCTATTCAATACGTTTGAAACCTTTGTTTAAAACCTTTAAACAACCCTTTCGAAACCCTTGAAGGTAACCCCTTTGAAACCATTGAAAGCAACTCTTTCGAAATCGATAAAAATCTTTCTTTTGAAAGCTTTAAAACATTAGACATCCACTGTTAAAACCTTTTAAACATTACCTTTAGAAAACATAGGAAACCTTCCTTTTCAATTCTGTCGAAACCCTGGAGTCACTACACCACAAAAGGCTTTTAACAGCGTTTGATAAACGCTGTAATATGATACAACAGCGTTATTAGAAACGCTGTATAACGACATGCTGTCGTATATACATAACTTACAACAGCGTTTATATAAACGCTGTTGAAACATCTCTGTGACAGCGTTTATTAGGAGCTGTCAATAATATTTTTTACAGCGTTTCAGACGTGCTGTATTATGTTTCAACAGCGTTTATAATTTAGTTGTCGAAGATGTTCAAATTCTACTTTGACTGTTTACAACAGCTTTTTCTAAACGCTGTTATTGAATCATCAACAATTTCGACAGCATGTTAAAAACGCTGTGATTGAATCATCAACTATTTCGACAGCATGTAAAAAACGCTGTTATTGACAATTTCAAGATAATTACAGCACAAAATAAACGCTGTTGTTTCTTCATTGACAGCATTAACCAACCGCTGTCTTCCCTTTTATTTTTTTTCCCTTTTTCCCATTTTCATCTACAGTCAATTCTTGAATATACGGAGAATTAATATAAGTTTATCAAATTAGCATGAAAACATGAACAATTAATTAAGATATACAGCAAAAGCAAAATGACAATTAATCATGCTATATTTTGGATTGACTGTTTCAAGACTCGTCTTCCCAGATAATAATCATAACCACCACTAACAGAAATTTCATTCTAAATACAACGTGCTTTCTATTCTGCATAATTAACATAACAACAAATATATTTGCAGATATGCTCCTCCTCTAGATATTCATATTTATATGTGAGAGAATAGATTGGATAAAGAAGAACAAACATTCCAAAACTGGCAAAGAGAATCTCCTGCTCATGTCTCTACCCTGCACAGTAGCAATAAAAGGAAAAGTTAGAGTTAATAGGAATAATAAGCATACAAACAAAGCTACAAGGCAATAAAGATGTAAACGTATGGTGAAAACTACACAAATTTAAGCAATATATACTAAAAAAAAAGTAGAAATGCAACTTATTTATTAATATGAACTCCAACAACAACCTTTAAATCAACAACCAACCAACTTAAAATAAACAAATGACAGAGTTTGTTAATATGAACTCTGCCATTGTCACTATTACATTCCTTAACACAACAAGACTATCACTGACCATCATAGTTACCACATCCAGTTCTCTATCTTGACACTTCACCTTCATTCACTTCAGCCATAAGGTACTTCCCACTTCTCTGCCATTTACAAGATGACATTAACACTACACAACATCAACAGCTATTCATACAATCTTCAACAACCCACTACACTGATACATTTTCCCTTAACCTGCACATCACTTTGCACTTCTCACCAGCCTTCTCTGACCATCATTGCATCTACCTCCTCTGTCAAAACAAACGCCTTCTGCTATTATTCCATCAACACTCCACCTCGACCTTCCACAAACAATACAACAGCCTACGACTTCACTGAACTAGATCAAACCGAACATACTATATCATCTTCATACCAAACCTCTAATACCCACAACCACTGCAATTGAAACAAGATTTCATTGCTTAATAAACAAGATTAAAAAAAGAAAGAAGAAGAATGGTTTGGGTTTGCTAAACTAATTGTTGGGCCGGGTTTGGGTTTGCCTCATTGCTTCATTTCCCTTACTCACCTCTGTTAACATACCCAAACAACACAACTTCATCACCTACACTGCAACTGCTTCATCATTCACCACCGCATATCCCCTGCACATACCTCAACTGTTCAACTTCAACCACTATTACATCAACAACTACCTGAACTCCAACAACCAACCAACTACAGCAACATTGCAGTTCTTCCCTTGCCCCTCTGTCATCAAACAAACAACCTGTTCTAAATCCCTATGCATAAAACTGTTACTGTTGCAAGCAACTTCAACCCAGTTCAATCACACAAACTTTGAACAACCTACCAATACATCCCCTTTACCATTTACACCTGACCACCTTCCACTGCACCATCACGTCATCTACTACCTGAGAACTTACAGCACTCATATTACAAAAACCTTCACAAACATACAAATATTTCCGTACAAAAAACCAACACTTCACATACAATAAACATCCATCAACCTGTTACAACATCCAGTTTCTATGCACACTCCTTCTCCACCAGTAACACCAACAGTCATCAAATATAGTTATCTCCACCATTCACAACATCACCCCTGAACAACATCAAACTTGAACAACAACCACTCATCTACCACCATCCTTCCTTCATCCATCTACAACTATAAAGCTGCCACTAACGTCATCATACAACAGTTCCTTCACCAACAGTCACCAAACTGCTCTGAAGTCAATAGATTTGAAGAAACCGTTGATTTAAGAAACAAGGGACTCAAACAGTCATCAACAGTCACCAAACAGTCACCAAACTCTTATAAACAAGATGTGAAACTTACATGTTAAACTTAAAGGATATGAAACTATAGTAGTTTTTTATCTTGTCTATTGCATATAAACAAGATGTGAAACTTACATGGAAGTTGAGCCAATTCTAACATTCGCGACAGGCCATGCTACAGTCGAGCCAATAGCATCTGATAAGCATTCCATGAAGGATGTAGGCCGCCATATGGGTGCATTTGGGACTTTTACAACATCCACCCAAACTCTTATCGCATTTGGTCCCAGTGGAACAGAATGTACCAAAGCAGTTGGATCTGTTGAAGACACGGTTCCTTCTGCTACTATTTTTCCCGTACCCTCTAAATCAATCAACTTGCATTTGGTATTTGCAGAAAAATTTGCACTCTATCACATAACAAAAAAAATGATAATACGATATCAACAATTCTTTGAGAGGAATATTAGCAATATGAACATGTTACCGTAAGAGATGTTGGAGCATTGATCATAGGAACAGGACATGTGCTAGCGTTAACCGTTTCAACAACCACTGTTGCACATTAAGAAGCTTATCAAAACCAGAATCGGATAATCCAGTTTCGCATTTAAGGTTATACAAAATAGTGATGGCAGATAACTTTGTATGATCTATGCAACCAGGATATAATGGGGTTTCTGCATCTTCCAAGTTCTTAAGTAAATCATCGTGTCGTCTCTGTGCATCATCCATATCTTTATCATCATCAAAAAAATTATGATTAAAGTAGTCTTCATCTTCATAGTGAATTGCTTTGAGTAAGTCGTACGCCTCACTCTTTTTATTATTATTTTCAACATCTACTTGCTCGCCATGATTATACCACCTACCATCTTTGTACTTAGGATCCATTCCCTTTATAATTAAATGCTCAATGACGGTTTCACCATAATGATGACTAAGATTTCGACAATCTAAACAAGGACACAAAATTTTCTCTACATCCCCTAACTTTTTCTTCGCAACACGTACAAAATTTTGAGCTCCTTTTCCATACTCTTTACTGGTTCTATGTTTAAAATTGAAAGCAACAAGAATGTTAGCTTTCATTTTCAAAACATGTTAAGTCTAAAGTTATGTGTAAATTTACTTGTATATGATTACCTGTGTAGACGCAACCAGTCTTTCTCCATCATATATAATATGGAAGCAATCAAGTATCTAAAATTCAAAATAGTAATTGGAAATTAGACTATTTAAACAAGTAATGAATGCTAGAAGAGTTTCTGGGCCTTTATACTCATTACTCAATGCATGGAATATTTATAATAAACATTATTGAAGCAATTACCTTGATCTTTTTCTTATGATTGAACAACTTTAAACAATGAAGCTTTTGTTGAGGATATCGATATGAGTACTACAACCTTGAAATAATTCCACATCACTGTTAGTCGATAATGCATTCAAATCAAATTATGCGTGATAGCTGCACGTTTGATGCACAGAAAAATACAATAAGTATTTAAAATATAATTATAGTTAAGAAAAAGTCACCTTTATTATTGGATTGTGTTTTTTTGTTTAGCCTCTTTACATAATGATGCATTTATGAAGGATATTGACTCCTGTTCGATAATAGGTTCCTCCATTATTTTACATGGAATATAAATATCTTTAAAAGAGCAAAATAATTGAAAGAATATTAAATGGATACAAATTCAAACTATTTAATCATTATTTGTAGCATTTATGATCTGGTTATTATGTTAATATATTTTTATTAAAACATATATAAGCATTAAAAAATAAAATGAGAACATTAAAAATATAATGCACGCCTTTTAGAACATAATAACAACGAAAAAGAAGACAAAATTAAGGCAGAGACATCTCAATTGATCAATTGCCACATACTTCACTAAATTGACGAGCTTAAACAAAACAGCAACATTGAAAATGCTTTTTTATAATTATCTAAAGTAGCATTAAGAACCTGTGTTAACATAACCAGTAAACATACATACATCTGCAACTAAGCAAATACTAAATTAACTATTGACTAAAAATAAATCAATCAGATCTAAATTAATTGTTGACTAAAAATAAACTAATTAGAGAAATTTGGCATTATGGCTTATATGTGACTGCTAGTTAATTATGCTATAATACACCATGCATTCCATGTTTCTCAGGTTAAGAAAAGGAACGAGACACGTGTTGTGCTTAGGTAGCACCTTCACATGACGAATAAATCAATAATGAATCAAACGGACTAGTGGACATCAGAACTGCCAAAATTTGAAACATTAATCCAACTCAAGCCCTTGGCCAAATCAAAACAAAAAATAGGAAGAGACAACATGCAAATAATTAATGGAAATTGGTAGTTAGAATTCCAACATTTAACTTGTGACTTTATACTCATTACGAGTTTCTTCTTGAGACCTACATTAATCAACTAATCTATTCATCTAACATCAGGTCATCAATTTGGCATACTTGCAAACTGAAGGTTTAATATGAGTAAGAATTAGGTTCCCTGACAAGCAATGCTACAAAGAGGGCTGTATTATGCGCGTTCATAATATGAACACTTTGCCTTCTCGTAACACAAAGAAATTGAAAAATAAATAAAAAACAAACCATTGTATATTAGGGTTGGTTTGGTTTAGATGTATGCTTTGATTATAAGTGTCTGCTTCCATGATGGTGTTATTCGTATTTTTAAGTAACGCACCATATTTATCTTGATGGGCATTATTTTGACCAAGTACATTAAAAATACGGGAACCAGTAGCAAATTCATCAGTTGATGGTTCGATACAAAATGTTTAGCAGTCGGAGGAGCAAACAAAAAATTTCCACTTCATACATAGTAAACAGTAAACTAAAATGAAAACAATTCAATAATTAACGTAACTTATAACTTTTTAATAAAAAGGGAACCATATTCACTGGTATTGGAACATATATTGCTACTGTTTTCAAGTGAATTTAGTTACCTGTAGAATCTAGGAAGTTTTATTTCAAAGATTTGCAATCATACCGATCCATTGGTCCATTAATACTGCTATTAATTCTGTAAGCCAAACTGTTTCCAAAAAATTTGCCATTACGACGGCGCTATTTTGTAGCACCGGAGTAATGTCTATGCATTACCCCTCTCCTGATACTTGGCTTGCGCCATTAACAATAAATTTGGTTCCTGATACTTGATGTCAGTAAAGAGTCCGATCATTTGCTTCCATTTACATCAGGCAATTCACTTGCTTGGAATGTTTGCCCTTGCACCTTCAGCCATCCTCTCATAGTCTAATGGCTTACATTTACAATTTCTATCTTGGTTTTACAAATTTCTTTTTGTTACAAAAAAACATAAACTGTGCACATTTCTGTTCACATCCTTACTCTTGCCCCTGCACACCAATGCACCATCACAGCGCACTATCTCTGCTGGCTCATATAGCAGCTACCCTCTGCCACCTCCCAATATAAATTCCTTACTGCCTGTCATTACCTCTTTAAACTCCAAACATTCCACTGTTATCACCTAACAACAGTCATAACTTCATCACCCTGTCATACCACACAACTGCTACCCTCATTCATCTAAATCACAACAAACTTGCATTGCCAACATACATTCTGTGCACTTCTGTGCATCAAAACAGTGCACACAATGACTCAAACTCACCTCACTAACCATACCCTACTTCCTCTCCAACATCACCCATTTACCACTTTAACCATCCAACACATCACAGTACAAACATCATCCTCATACAAGACTGTCACCATAACCAAATCTCTCCATCATCATAACAGTTACATCACCATTCTCACAACACCAGTTCCCTACCATATCAACTGCCTCTGCCTGCAAGCAATTTTCCCACATCCATCTCTTTCTCCTCTACTCCACTGACTTGCCATTACCACATCTGTTACTCCCTCAACCTGATCAACAACCCACCTACATCATTCAACAACCCCTTGACATCCTCACTTGCTACATATCATTCTGCATCAAACCACCTCTTATAACATGCAATGTATTCCACGTGAATGACTGGGACAACATGTTATTACAGGGACAGCTAAAAAATATCGCATGTCTTTTATAGAAGTTGTATGTAGTAAAACAATGTTTCCAGGGACAGTATGTTATTATTAAAGACTGTAAAAAGAGTATGATCAAATGTGGTCTACCAGAAACTCGTAGAAAAGAATCGGTAAACTTTTGAAAACTTAATTAATCATAGTCTGTTGTATTTTATAGTATAACACGGCAGAGTGAAGAAGCAAGTAGTTTGTAAATTAATATATACCAATATTATTCATAATATCACCTCTTTAAACTAAAATTAGGAAGGTAGACTAAGTAGTGCAGCCAAAACTAATATTGATTGTAAATACAAAATCATATATCACAGCTGTATGTCTGGAACTATTTGCGAATTAGTAATACATACTCACAGAGATAGATATAAATATATAAAAATGTATATCTGTAGTCACGTATAAATAACTGTTTATGAAAATAGCCTGTAACAAATACAACAGGAGTATAAACTGGAAGGCTTCTTGTTTTATGGTTTTTTATATGTAGCATATATGTATGGGATATGGAATTTTATTGAGTTAGCATCCTATGCATATGCAGTGTGTGCGTAAGTTTGTATCATATAAACAACTCCTCACAAAAAAGTGCCTATATTAACAACAGATAATAAAAATATAGACTAAATCTTCTTTGCCAGATTTGTGTAGACAGTGCAAAACAAATATCTTCTTTGCCAGATTTGTGTCCAGCAACCTATTTAACTTTAGCCATACCACGAATAATACCAGTGGCTAGTAGTAGGAGTTATCACATGAGTTTTATCTTAAGCTATCATCTTTGTATTCCTATATAATTATTGGGATGGAGATATGAAGATATATGCTATTCAAAACTACCAAAACATCATAAATAATGAAAACAATGAAAAAATATCGGTTTAATACTACATTACAAACCCAAAACATGGGTATCATCGATTCCTATGCAACAAAAAAATAGAAACATTTTACCCGTGGCTACCAGAGATCTGATAATTAATAAGCAATCATTTGAAATCGAACTAAAAAATAGGGTAAAAAAATTCTCACCAAATTTTCTATTTTCCACCGCTGTTGGGCAACCGCAGGTAGGGAAATCACTGCCAAGTTCAGTGTAACAGCTGGTAAGGAAATCGAAGAGGAAAGGGAAACCACTGAGTATAGCTAGCGATAGGGAAATCGACGTTGGGGAATGATGGATTGAAATCAAAATGACTTTGGGGGAAATTGAAATTGAGAAAGAAGGAAAGGCATACCGTGCGAATATATTGGAAAAGAGGGAAATGAAGAGCGCGTTAAGGCGGAAAACCAAAATTTTTTTGTCAGCGTTAAACCCTAAAAAAAATACTACGAAGACATTTCTACAGCTTTCAACATTTAAACGCTGAGAACGAATGCTGTCTAAACTAACTTTTGTTGTAGTGAGTACCCCTCCCTTTCGAAACCATTCATTAAAACCTTTCAGAATCTTTAAAACTCAACCCCTTCAAAAGCACTTTGGGTTCAATTTAAAACATATGGAAACCTTTTGAAACTATTCAAAGTTAACTCCTTCGAAACCCTTTGAAAACATCTTGGTCGAAACCATTTGGATTCTGCCTTCAAATAGAGCAAAAGGATTAGAAACCCATTAAAGTCGAAAGAATCTACTTTGAAACCATTTAAAATTATCTCTTTCGAAACCATTTTAGGTCTTACTTCAAACATAGAAAAAGGGTCTTAAAAACATTTAATTCGAAAGCTTCTATTTTGAAAACATTTCCTAAGTAATGAAACCATCCCTTCGAAGGCATTGGAGAGATGGAAAGATTTTCTGAAACAAAAACAATCCCTTCGAAACCTACTAGATCGAAAGGTAAAAGGCGACAGCTAGGTGTTTCAACCTAGTTGAAAGTGTTCATTTAAAACAAAGATGTAACCCAATCGAAACCGTTTCCTTTTAAACCATTTGACCTAGTCGAAAACCAACCAAGTCGAAAGCAGCTTAGTCGAAAGCAACCAGGCGCATTTTTAAAAAAAAACCAAAGCAAGCTTCAACCCTTTCGGAACACTATGGTTTCAACCCTATACCTTTCGTCCACATCCAAGTCATTATGTACCAGTTGCCTGATACCATATGCATTGGTTTCGATGGTGTCAAAGGCGATAGTATGGAGGCGGAACCTAGTGCCAATAGATACGAAACAGTGAAAAACCTATTTATTAGTACTTTCAAACTATTTCTTTTGTACCTAACATGCCTTGTTTGTCTAAATCTGATTGGTTGTCATAATACTTTTTCAAAAGTGCTGCCATTTTCCAGTTTAAACATTTTTCAAAAAGCCCCTTCTCCTCCTTAAATTATATAAAGCATTAAAGTCTCATACCTTAAATAATTCTATATAACCATTAAAACACTAAGGTAAAATCTAGAAAAATTTCAAAAAATCACTTTATATATGTTTTCTAAGATATAAAAATTTCAGACCCAAACAATTAATTATTTACCCGTAAATAATTTATAACCCAAATACCATTTTCTTTACTAGAAAATTTATATTAATTCCAAAAGAATTCAGAAAAATCTAAAAATTGAAACTCATCTCAAGAATATTATTTATGATCTTCAAAAAAACTCACAGGGCATTTGAATGTCATTTAATAGGGTTTTCATCTTAAAACATATCATAAATTCATTATGAAAAACCGTAATTCATCAACAAGTACAAATATAAACATTCCATCATTCAAAAACATGGCAAATCATTGCAGAATATTCGAAATTCATCTTAAAACCGAAAGCAAAATAAAAAATGAGATGTAAACACTATTCACCTTAGCCTTTACGATTAAAGAGATTAAGATATGAATAGATTTGATTTGCTTAAGATTCTTCATATCTTACCTTCTTCTTTATCTCTTTTTTCTTGCTAATGGTGGCCGATCTTGTTTTATCAAAATTTTGAAATGAAATGAACGTGTAGATTTTACACGGCTATGGGTAATAGATATAGGAATGGCTACTTTTCCATTTTACCCCTCCTCTATTTCAGTTTAACTCTTATTTTAATTCTTTGTTAAATGGCATGGCTACACCTTAATTAAAATCAAATCTCAATCCCCTAATCAACATATTATTTTATTTAACTAATTGAATATCCTAAATAATGTTGCCAAAAATCTGGGGTGTTGCATGCACCTTTACCTCCCTCATCTCAGTGGATGTCATTCTGCTTGGTAATCTACTCATTGGTTCTGCTGCTGATACTAAATCTATCCCAAACTCAATAGCTTGTTTCGGCGACAGTCCTACTATGGGTTAAAAGACATTTACAAATTCTCTAACTACAAAAACTTGATTTAACTCGTCTTTTGCCTTCAAAAAACCCAACAAAACGTTAACCTCAAAACTAAGGTTTTCTATGGAGTGTATTACCCGATCACTACAGTCAGGGTGTCTAAGTGATATTTTCCTATCATGGAAAAATATCCTAGCATCGTATTTACTTAACCAATCCATACCCAAAATAATTCTGAACCCTACGTAATCAAACACATGCAAACTAGAATCAAATACATGAACTAATAATTCAGAACTCTATATGGTCACATCTCATCCCAAGAGTCGTATATCCTCCTATCGGATTCGCAACCCTTAAGGAAGTAACTAGGTATGAGGGCTCTAGATTAAGATTATCTACCAAACAGTGAGATACAAAAGAATGTGATTCACCCGTATCAAATAGAACTCTAACTGATACACCATGAATCAAAAGCGTACCTTCCAACATAGATTTTCCATTTTCCTTTGTTATTGGTCTCGAGGTAGCTGGCTCCAATGCAAACATCTTGCCTTTTCCGTCCTTTGTTAGCTCCTTGCACTGCTTCTTATAATGTCCAATTCGATCGCAGTTGAAACATCTCTCTCCTTTCTTATGAGCAGCTTTCTTTCCTTTGCCTGTCTGACATTCATGAGCATAGTTTCCCTTCTTATCACACTTATTACATATAACTTATGTCTTTCGCTTTTTGGCGGTCCAATCTTCTTAGCTCATTTTTTATGTAAAAAATTTCCTTTTCTGGTTCTGCCCTCCTTGAGGTCCCTCTGTTTTGTTACCCTCAAGAAAAGAAAGCATCTCTTCTTGCCTCAAAGCAATCTCAACAACTACTTCATACGGATCTCTATTGTGCGATAATGTGGCCTTAGCAAGCTTAGGCTTCAAACCACGAATGAACTTCTCATTCCTTTTAATAACTATATCAACCGTAGCGTATCCGTATCTTGATAGCTCCTTAAAACTGGTTGCATACTCAAGCATTGTCATGTCTTCCTGCTCTAACTCAGCAAACTTGCTAAGCAGAATTGATTTTGCAATCTCCAACATAAATCTTTCTTTAACCCTCCTCTTAAACTCAGCCCAAGTCATAGTCTCCTCATTGACTCCGGCCGTAAGACTATTGTAACGACCCGTAAATTTTAACTGGTTTTAATAACGTAATTAACTGAATTTTATGAAATTTTAAATGTTAATATTTGGAAATAAAATTTTAATATTTGGTATACATCTATTTTAACATAGAAAATGGTAATTTTTCATATAAAAATATGGAAGTTTATTTTCTTGTGTTATTTTATTCAAATTTAAATCAGCTAATAATTAATGATAATAAAATATTTTCCAAAGCCGAATATTTCTACACAATAAATTTGTAAACCATCTTCTGAGTGAGATGTCATATTTCCTTTTCCCAAATTTGGATTTCTCTAGCTCCATTTACCCTATTTTCTGCAATTTTGCAGCATTTCTGGTAGCGGAAATTCGAATTTTTGTAATTCAATCATAAAACTGATATCTGTGTACCATTCTGTTCGTCTTCCATGCTGATCTCTGCGGTGTATTCAATTCTGTATTTTGAAGTCCGGTACATGATGAAAGTGATAAGACAATACGTTGCATCAGTACCACAAATTGTGACTTTACTTCTTCCTTCGGTTTCAAAATTTAAACGTGCTACCCAAACCAAATTCATTTGCTTTAAATTCTCAGCTGAATCTAGGGATTTAATCGTTGCTACTTCTTTACCTTCATATATGATATCTGACCGTTCATTGTTTGAAACACTTCAGATCTGGTTCTGCACGTTCCACTTGATGAAACGTATGATACAATATACGTTTATATTTTTCTTTCATGGCTAACAGCCGTTATCTTTTCTATTCCTCCTATCGTATCATATTCGACCGTTGATTTTCGTTCAGTTTCATTTTTATAATGAATACAAATTATAACGTTGCTAGTGAGCAATTCTTGCCATCTCCTTTCCTCCTTTATTTTTGCCTATAGCTTACATTCATGAACCCTTTTGCGCGAGCCTTCTTTCTCCTCTGGCCAAGCATCCACCTGCACCTCTCGCCTCACACTCGCATTGCCTTCACCCACTTCCTTCTCAATCCGCATTCGCCTCCCTCTCTCACCTTTCTCCAAGAGCAGTCGTGCTCCTTATCTTGCTTTCCTCTCCCCATGCCACTCACCCGAGGCCGAAGCCTCCATCAAAAACCACGTCCCATCGCTTTCACTTTCGAACTGCCTTACTCTCTATTGCCTTCCACTGTTTCTTGTTCTCCAAGACTTTCCATGGCAACCGAGCACCATTGAACAGCCAACCTCTTCCCAATGTCAAGCCTTGCCTGCAACTCCTTTTGTTCTTATTTGTGAAGGTATTTATATATTATATATTGTGTGTACTGTATGTAGTTTATATGAATTTTTAAATATGTTAGTATTATATTTCAAGTTTAAAAGTGTGTATATATATCAGGTAGCTTGCTGTCATGCTAAATACAAGTAAGTGTATGTTATATATATATAATAGAAATTGTACGAATATGTTATCTATGTATATTTGTACAAGTTATAACTTCTGATTTGAAAGTATTATACATATATATGTATGTATATGTATATTTATACAATAATTTATATACTTTTATATGTAAGTTGTATATAGGTTATATATATTATGTTCATGGTATGTGTATATATGTGTGTGTGTGTGTGTGTGTGTGTTTGTGTGTGTGTGTGTTTGTTAAGATATAATTCCATACATATATATATATATATGTATGTATGTATATGTATGTATAGTGAGTCTGCACATTTTGTCGAAGCATTCACATATTGAAGGCTGCGTATTTTATTGTACATATATTTGGTTCACATATACAAACAGCCTGCATATATTTATGTACTTATATTTTATTTTGAGTATAATTTTATACTAGTTTTATAAAATATTATTTACAGGATATTTTATTATAAAGGAAGTCATATAGCTATGTCAATTTATATGCACGTGTTTTGCTTATATATATGTACCTATACATGTATATCTTCGCATGCCTGCTTTGGTTTGTGTTCCACCTATATATATCTGTTTTCACATGTCTGTTGGCTATATAAGTTATAAAAATTATTATTATTATTTTTGATCTTAAATACGTATGATTCTATTTTATCAGTTTTTAAACTTTTGGTCGGTTTGTTTATTGCGGTAATTTGAATACATATATTAATATTCTCAATGAACATACAAAATATATGTGTGTGTATTTTCTATTTTTAAATATGTATATAAGTATTTATTTCAATTTTATTATGTTCATATACGTTGATTTTTTTATGTGTTTAATTTGAAACAATGATTTTTGAAAAATATTTATATATTTAACTTAATGTGTGTTTGAATTTGGAATAAGATTTTTTTATAGATATATGTATAAGTTCACTAACACCATTTATCGTCATCGACCTAGTTCTGATTTGATTTTATCAAATTCCTATTTATCAGTTTCTTCGCCGAATTCGTGCCAACCTTATTTGTTTTGGGATTCGTGCTTGGATTCACAAATCATCTCATTCTTATTCATCTCTAGCCTTGTAAGGTGAGCAATCACTCACGATTAACGTTCTTATTTTTTTTAAATTTGATTTCAATTGAAACGACAATTGAAATATGCTGCTGTTAGATTTACATTGCTATACTTATGCCATTATATGTAATTATTCACCTGTGAGATTGACATCATATCTTGCTGTTTATATTTTTTCAGTTCGTTACTGATGATATATGCATGTTGTTATATGTTATATTGTATCATATGTGTTCTCACTCTGCAAGTTCTCTGTTAGTGTAGAACTCCCCATGGGTTGAAATGATACATACCCGAACGATCTGTAGAATAGGGGAAAATCGTTATGGGTTGAAATGATAAACTCAAGCGATTTTCATTGAATTGAATTTGGAATTGCGGGTTGAAATGATATATACCCGTATATATTTTAAATTACTGATTGAAATGATAAATATCCGTATTACTTGACCATATGATAGAAAATTATATGCAGACACCGTTGGTATATATATATTTTAAAAATTATTTCCAAGGTTTTGAAATGAATATCTTGGTTTTAATCAATACTGATTTTAAGATATTATATATATGTTATATTTTAAGGGTTTAAATTTAAATTTTTAATTTATATATTGAAATTTTAAATTTATAACTTAGTTTTGAAATTTCATTTTAAAATAGATTTATAATGATTTTATAAGTTAAGGTTGGGAAGATAAATTTGAAATTTATTTGAAATTGTATTTAATCAAGAATCTTATTTAATTAAATTGATTTGAAACTATTGAATTGAAATTTAAAGATATGATTTTATAACTTGATTTTTGATTTTAGTAATTTAATGAATATTTCACGTTTAAATAAATTAAAGAAAATATTTAGTAAAATGTAATTTAAGTGAATATTTCAAGATTAAATAATAATGAAGTTAAATCAAGATATATATGAAACTGTTAAATTCAGTTTTGAGAATGTTGAATATTTAAAGCTTTGAAATATATTGAAATTTAAATGGTTTATTTTATGGTTCAAATTTGTACTTGAAATCGATATAATTTGAATTTGTTTATTTAGAAACTGAATTGAATAGAAATTGATAGATTGAAATTGAATTGAATTTGAATTTCGAATTCATGTTGATTTGAATCGATTTGTGAAATTTGAGAAAATTATGAATATTACACTTTATAAATTATTTAATATATATACTATTTTAATATAAAACTATTTTAATATAAACTATTTTAATATACTAATTATTTTAATATAAACTATTTTATTTATAAACTATTTTATTTCATATACTATTATTAAACTGTTTAAGTGGTGGAAGTTATTATTTCAGAGTTATGGTTTTCCAAACTATTACGATTTCAAAGCATTTTGGTTTCGATAGGGCTATAACTTTGAAAGTGCTATAATTTGAAAATAGATATATTTGAAGTAGAAATGATATTGTATTGATATGGTTTTGAGACGGAAACGAAATAGTTTTGACATGGAAATGATATTTTGGTTTTGAAGCATAAATTATTTTGAAATGACCACGGTGTTATAATGACATTTGTTTGTTAATAGCGTATATTTCTACTAGTAGATAGTTCCACGGATCCTTAAAGGATGGGTACCCCAAACATCCTTTAAGTTACTAGTATTTCAGTTGATATTTCACTTGAGTTGGATTTATTGGTATAAGAATGTTAATCCTGACTCGAGTGTTTTTTGTTTTGCTTTATGCTCGGGTCAGATTGAGTGACACAGCATTCGAGACTCGCCTTTGGAGTTTGGAGCTTTGCTTGGAGATCCAACTATCGATTCAGCTTTCAGCTTTCTAGTTGATTTGTTCAGAGATGTCATCAGTATGTATTTAAGATATTCTATTGTATTTTATTTCAAACTTTGTTGTTTATATAGTAGCTTCATGAACTACTATTTATCTATTCCGCTGCTTTTTATTATAATACTCCGTGTCTGTGATTCTGTGATTGATTTATTTACCGTATATGCTGAGTTTTGCCAAATATAAATTAACAATCTGATATTTTGAGAAATTCATGTTCGGCATGTGCGGATGCGAATGGTTGAAAATACCGAGATGTTACATATGGTATCAAAGCTCCAGTTTTAGGAAAAACTTAGCATATGTAGTAGATTTAATTACAGAATTACTTTTGTTCGTGCTGGAACCTCTTCCTCTTTGATTCGGTTTCCTTTGAATTTTGGAACACTCCCACTTTTTCTAAAATCCATTCTTGTCTCCCCTATTTGTATTCTTTTCATTCTCAAGTATCCCATAACTCCACTTCGAATGATCTCTATAAAAATCGACGATCCTGCCAATCTTTGAGTGATTTGTAAAGGGATGAAACTCCTTTACAATTGGCATTGATTCACCGGAGATTTTTATACCCTCAGTTGAGATGCTGCAATCTCTTGCTATGTCGAATTCTATTTCTGGCGATCGGATGTCGATTTACCTTAGAATTCCGAATCAAGAATATTCCTAAAGTCACGGTTGACCCAGTTAAGGTCGCCCGCGATTTATATAAGTATATCCATCTTCTATTTTGTAATTTAATTATCTCATCTTCGTTCGAGCCAATCTTCGAATCAAAATTCTATTTGATTAGAGTCCCTCTAATTTGAATCTTTATTTTTGTTTTGAAATCCATCCTTGAATCATCCTTTAAAAAATCGTGTTTGATTGTATTTTAGAATTTTTTTTAGATATCGAAATTATTATTATGATCAGTGTAATTATACTCTATATATAAAAGTGAAAATGTTTTCGATAAGGATTATATACCTTTTAAAAACGAGAAATTTGAAGTTTCGAAAGGATTTGGAATTTTGCAAATTATATAAGAAATTTGATTTATATAAAAATGATTTATAACTGAAGGGTTTTGAGTTTGAAATTTGAGAAATTGAACTCCGGTATTTTGAAATTGGTTTTAAGATTTTGAAAATATATAATAATACGATTTGAAAGTATTTTCCGAATAAGAAATGTTTCAAATGACTTCAAATGGGTTCACATGATTTCGAAGAAATTTCAAAGAAGTTTTCAAGAAAATAGATGTCCAAAACTCACTTATGTCATAGGAGAATAATTTCGGTGATGAATGCACGCATCATCGACATTGATTTTCGAGTTTCAAAGTGAGGGAGAGGACACTTTAGTAGCTTTGCTATGCGATTGATTTTGTGAAGCCAATTTTGATTTCAAATTCCGAAATATGATTTGATATCGAAAGATATATGTGTATATATTTTAATTGATTTGAAGTGAGCCCGATGTTCAGCCCTCGAATTTCAGATTTGATTTGGTATAACCCTAACTATTGAAATTAATTTACTGATTGGTTGCTGATTTCCAACTCTTGGATTGGAAATTTGATTTTTCTGACTATTTTGAATGTTCGAACACTTCCAAATCGAGGTTTAATTTTCAAAGCTATGTAATTTCGAAAAGTATAAATTATTTGATAAAGTATATAAGTTTAGTTTTGTATGTTTAAGTATGAAGTAATATGATTTAAATAAGTTTGAAACTGTTTTGTTAAGTAAATGAATAAGACTATTTTGAATTATGCTAATATGAAATTTAGACTTGGAATGTTTTGAATAAAATTTAGTTTTAAATGTTTTTAACTTAGTAACATCATTTATAAAACTATATATATAAAGAATAATAATTTTCAAAAGGTAAATTGGATCTTTCTATTGAAATAAATAGTTTAAAGGGTTTAAAGGGATGGTTATAAACTTGGTAATCATTTTTGGGTATAATTGATTTTGAGAAAAATATTTTGCTTCGAAAATAGATTGGAATTTAAAACCCAATATTTATATGATGATTTTAGAAATGAATTTGTTTGACTTAAATTATGTTAATTTGAAAACTAGGATTATTTTCTAAACCTATTACTCTGGAAACTTTGAGACTGAAGATATTTAATTTGAAAGAAATAATTTGGTGAAATCGTATATGATTTTGAAACTGAACTGATATTAAAATGAATTGAAATTGAGAACCTAAATTTTCTAAATACTTGATTTTGAAGTTATCGAAGTTATATAAAATTGATTTTTATAAATAGGAAGTTGATTCGAAAACTATTGATTTGGAAATGTACTCAATTTGAAAAGCTAAATCTTATATAATCGAAGTCTATATAACTGTGATTTGGTATACTATTGATTTTGGAAAGTATTCGATTTGAAAATGATATCTTATATATAATTGACTTTACATAAGTATGATATTTGAAATTGATTTGAAAGGGTACTATATGATACATATTTTTGAAGTAAAGACATGGAAAGTGCCTTCTGCTTGATATCCTCTTTGTGGCCACATTTTGGATTCATTCTATCGATATTATTCTCTTTGTTTTGGGTTTTTCAGATATGATACTCGAGTGTCCTTCGAATATCATGGCGTTACCCATGGTCTTACGAACTCGACTGCATAGTGTAATTTGCAAGGCAGTGATTGCTTAAAAGGTACGGATGTTTCTTGGGAGATCCAGACGTAACCATTGTGTATCTGCGATCTATGGTCATTTTAGTAGTGTAATCCACAAGGCATAGATTGCTTAAAGGGTACGGATGTTTTCTAGGGGATCCAGGTGTAATCATTGTGTATCCGCGGTCTATAGGTTTTTGTTATCATAGCGTAATCCGCAAGACAGAGATTGCTTAAAGGGTACGGATGTTTGCTGGGGGATCCAGGCGTAACCATTGTGTATCCGCGGTCTACAGTTTTTTTGTTATCATGGAGAAATTCACGAGGTAGTATTGCTTAAAAGGTATGGATGTTTCTTGGGGGATCCAAGCGTAACCATTGTGTATCTGCGATCCATGATTCGATTCGGTTGATTTGTTTGGATTGTACTTTCCATATCGGAAGGTTTTTTAAGTATTTTTCACTGGGTGTTGAAACAAGTCTACTAAGTACTTGAAGAATTCTAGCTTTGCGCGTGATCAATGCATGGCCAGAGTCTATAAGAACGAGGATAAACCTGTTAAGACATCGAGTTATAAAAGTATTTTGGTAAAACAAAATATAATGGATATTTTGATCATTTTTTTCTTTCTAAATAATTTAAATGTTTAAAGTACTGTTTATTTGTATACTACATGGTTTAATAGTAAAATATTAGTGTTTTATGTAAGTGATTGATCTTTATATAAATAAGTGAATGGAAACCAATTTAAAACTAAATGAAATTTTTATGATCTGAATTGACAGTTGAACTAACAAATTTGAATCGAACGACTATTTATGGATTTGATAAAATGAGTTTAAGAAAATTATTAAATATCAATTAATTTAAATTGAAATTTATATGACTTTAAATTATTGTTTAATTTGTTTATTTTCCAATCCATTTTTGTTGTTGTTTCTATTCCCCTACCTCGTTCCTTTTAAGAGGCAAAAAGTTTTGAGTGAGGGAGAGTGTAACGACCCGTAAATTTTAATTAGTTTTAATAATGTAATTAACTGAATTTTGTGAAATTTTAAATATTAATACTTGGAAACGAAATTTTAATATTTGGTATACGTCTATTTTAACATAGCAAATGGTAAATCTTTATCTAAAAATATGGAAGTTTATGTTCTTGTGTTATTTTATTCAAATTTAAATCAGTTAATAATTGATGATAATAAAATGTTTTCCAAACCTGAATATTTTTACATAATAAATTTGTAAACCATCTTCTGAGTGAGACGTCATATTTCGTTTTTCCAAATTTTGATTTCTCTAGCTCCATTTACCTTATTTTCTGCAATTTTGCAGCATTTCTGGTAGCGGAAATTCGAATTGTTATAATTCAATCGTATCACTGATATCTATGTAATATTATATTCGTCTCTCGTGCTGATCTCTGCGGTACATTTAATTCTATGTTTTGAAGTCCGATACAGGACGAAAGAAGACGGTATGTCATATCAGTACCATAAATTGTGACTTTACTCCTTCCCTCGGTTTCAAAATTTAAACGTGCTGCCCAAACCAAATTCATCTGCTTTAAATTCTCAGCTGAATCTAGGGATTTGATCGTTGCTATTTCTTTACCTTCATATATGATATCTGACCGTTCATTGTTTGAAACGCTTTGGATTTGGTTCTGGACGTTCCACTTGATGAAACGTATGATATAATATACGTTTATATTTTTCTTTCATGGCTAACAGCTGCTATCTTTTCTATTTCTCCTATCGTATCATATTCGACCGTTGATTTTCGTTCGGTTTCATTTTTATAATGAATATAAATTATAACGTTGCCTGTGAGAAGTTCTTGCCATCTCCTCTCCTCCTTTATTTTTTCATATAGCTTACATTCACGAACCCTTTTGCCTGAGCCTTCTTTCTCCTCCGACAAAGCATCCACCTGCACCTCTCGCCTCACACTCGCATCGCCTTAACCCACTTCCTTCTCAATCCGCATTCGCCTCCCTCTCTCACCTTTCTCCAAGAGCAGCCATACTCCTTCCCTTGCTTTCCCCTCCCCATGCCACTCACCCGAAGCCGAAGCCTCCATCACAAACATGTCCCATGGCTTTCACTTTCGAACTGCCCAACTCTTTGTTGCCTTCCACTGTTTCTTGTTCTCCAAGACTTTTCATGGCAACCGAGCACCATTGAACAACCAACCTCTTCCCAATGTTAAGCCTTGCCTGCAACTCCTTTTGTTCTTATTTGTGAAGGTATTTATATATTATATATTGTGTGTACTGTATGTAGTTTATATGAATTTTTAAATATGTTAGTATTATATTTCATGTTTAAAAGTGTGTGTACACACACTTTTAAACATGAAATATAATACTAACATATTTAAAAATTCATATAAACTACATACAGTACACACAATATATCAGGTAGCTTGCTGTCATGTTAAATACAAGTAAGTGTATGTTATATATATATATATATATATATATATATATATATATATATAGAATAGAATAGAAACTGTACAAATATGTTATCTATGTAAATGTGTACAAGTTATAACTTCTGATTTGAGAGTATTATATATATACAATAGTTTATATACTTTTATATGTAAGTTGTATACATGTTATATATATTATGTTTGTGGTATGTATATATATATGTGTATGTTAAGATATAATTGCATATATATATATATATGTATGTATGTATAGTGAGTCTGCATATTTTGTCGAAGCATTCACATACTGAAGGCTGTGTATTTTATTGTACATATATTTAGTTCACATATACAAAAGGTCCGCATATATTTATGTACTCATATTATATTTTGAGTATAAGTTTATACTAGTTTTATAAAATATTAGTTAATATTTTATTATAAAGGAAGTCATACAGCTATGTCAGTTTATATGCACGTGTTTTGCTTATACATATATACATATATGTATATCTTCGCATGCCTGCTTTGGTTTGTGTTCCACATATATATGTCTATTTTCATATGTCTGTTGGCTATATGAGTTATATAAATTATTATTATGCTTTATCTAAAATACATATGGTTCTATTTTATCAATTTTTAAACTTTTGGTCGGTTGGTTTATTGTAGTAATTTGAATGCATATATTAATATTCTCAATGAACATACATATATATATATATGTATTTTATATTTTTAAATAAGTATATGTATATAAGTATTTATTTCAATTTTATTATGTACATATATGTTGATATTTTTATATGTTTAATTTTAACTAATGATTTTCGAAATATATTTATATGTTTAACTTAGTGTGTGTGTTTGAATTTAGAATATGATATATATATACATACATATATATATATAAGTTCACTGATACCATTTATCATCATCGACCTAGTTCTGATTTGATTTCGTCAAATTCCTATTTATCAGCTTCTTCATCGAATTTGTGCCAACCTTATTTGTTTTGGGATTCATGCTTGGATTCACAACTCATCTCATTCTTATTCATCTCTAGTCTCGGAAAGAGGGTAATCACTCACGATTAATGTTCTTATATTTATTAAAATTGATTTCAATTGATACGACAATTGAAATATGCTATTGTTAGATTTACATTGCTATATTTATGCCATTATATGTAATTGTTCACCTGTGAGACATTTCACCTGTGAGACATGACACCATATCTTGCTGTTTATATTTTTTCAGTTCGTTACTGATGATATATGCTATTGTTATATGTTATATTTTAAAATATATGTTCTCACTCTACAAGTTTTCTGTTAGTGTAGAATTCCCTATAAGTTGAAATGATACATACCCAAACAATCTGTAGAATAGGAAAAAATCATTACGGGTTGAAATGATAAACCCAAGCAATTTTCCATTGAATTGAATTTGAGATTGCGGGTTGAAAAGATATATACCCGTGTATATTTAAAATTACGGATTGAAATGATAAATATCCGTATCACTTGACCATAGGATAGAAAATTATATACAGACACCGTAGGCCTATATATATATATATATATTAAAAAATGATTTCCAAGGTTTTGAAATGAATATCGTGGTTTTAATAAATATTGATTTTAGTATATTATATATATATATATATATGTTATTTTATAAGGGTTTAAAATTTAAATTTTTAAATTTATATACTATAATTTTAAGGTTATAAGTTAGTTTTGAAATTTCATTTTAAGATAGATTTTTAATGATTTTATAAGTTAAGGTTGGGAAGATAAATTTGAAATTTATTTGAATTAATTAAGAATTTTATTTAATTAAATTGATTTGAAACTACTGAATTTGAAATTTAAAGATATGATTTTATAACTTGATTTTAGTAATTTAATGAATATTTCATGTTTAAATAAATTAAAGGGAATATTTAGTAAAATGTAGTTTAAGTGAATATTTCAAGACTAAATAATAATGAAGTTAAATCAAGATCTATGTGAAACTGTTAAACTCAGTTTTGAAAATGTTGAATTTTTTAAGCATTGAAATACATTGAAATTTAGATGGTTTATTTTATGGTTCAAATCTGTATTTGAAATCGATATAATTTGAATTTGTTTATTTAGAAACTGAATTGAATTGAAAATGATAAACTGAGATTGAATTAAATTTGAATTTCGAATTCGTGTTGATTTGAGTCGATTTTTGAAATTTGAGAAAATTATAAATATTATACTTTATAAATTATTTAATACATATATTATTTTAATATAAAAATATTTTAATATACTAATTATTTTTATATAAACTATTTTATTTTATATACTATTATTAAACTGTTTAAGTGGTGGAAGTTATGATTTCAGAGTTATGGTTTTCCAAAGTATTAGGATTTCAAAGCATTTTGGTTTCGAAAGGGTATAACTTTGAAAGTGCTATAGTTTGGAAATAGATATATTTGAAGTGGAAATAATATTGTATTGGTATGGCTTTGAGATGGAAATGATATAGTTTTGAAATTGAAATGATATTTTGATTTTGAAGCATAAATTATTTTGAAATGACCACGGTGTTATAATGACATTTGTTTGTTAATAGCGTATATTCTACTAGTAGATAGTTCCACGGATCCTTAAAGGATGGGTACCCCAAACATCCTTTAAGTTACTTGTTTTTCAGTTGATATTTCACTTGAGTTGGATTTATTTGTATAAGAATGTTAATCCTGACTCGAGTGTTTTGTGTTTTGCTGTACGCTCGGGTCAGACTGAGTGATACAGCATTTGAGACTCACCTTTGGAGTTTAGAGCTTCGCTTGGGGATCCAATTATCGATTCAGCTTTCCAGTTGATTTGTTCAGAGATGTCATCAGTCTGTATTTGAGATATTCTGTTGTATTTTATTTCAAACTCTATTGTTTATATAGTTGTTTCATGAACTACTATTTATCTATTCCGTCGCTTATTATTATAATACTCTATGTCTGTGATTCTGTGATTGATTTATTTACTGTAGATGCCGAGTTTTGCCAAATATAAATTAACAATATGATATTTTGAGCAATTTAAGTCTGGCTTGTGCAGATGCAAATGGTTGAAAATACCGGGATGTTACAACTATTCCACCAATATAGTGCCGCTTCCTGTAGTTGGCTAGAAGTAAGCCTTCTTTTCTATTCATCATTGATCCCCAAATCGGCAAAAATCCTCTCACAATGAAGTGACCAATTTTTCACTTCAATCGCATCTTCAGTCCTGATAAACGGTGTTCCTCCTCGCCTAGCTTAATCTCTACTCAACATAGCATAATTATTGACCACTGGAGCTCCCTGATTTCCTCCTTCATCATTTCCTCCAACTAAACCCACACTAAATCCAACCTGCATCATATTGACAAAGAGCTAGCACATAGCTCCCATATCAACATGCGGCGTTCCAGCACACACATTGGCAGCTTGTGCCTGAAGTGGATTCCTCCTGGAGTTTGGTCTGGCATTTCCATTGGTTATGGTGCCTCCTCCATCAATTTTAACTCTTCCACTTCTAGCATACGTCTTTACAATCTACATTTGAGTCTTTGTAAGATACAGAAGGATATCCTTAGAGAGATGGAGAATAAAGGTAGATCATAAACTCATATAGAGCAAATACAAGTACGTTACTATAGCGTTATTCTATACCCCAATCTTTTCTCTAATTCCTTAGGATTATGTTTTTTAAATCATTTTAAGTTTGAAATTCCTTTTAAATTTTTCATAAACCTATCATCTGATACCAATTGTAACATCCCCTATCTTGAGGCCCTAAGGTAAGCGCTACAGATGTTGCAGTCATCTATAGTATAACTTCTAGTGACAAAATATGGTAATGTTAATGGTATCTATAATATCAGAAGCGCATGAAAACTATTTTATTGATTACATTTCAAATCAATATTTCATATTTAGATACATAATCCCAAACGATTCCCAAGTTTTGATCAAATATAATTATTACAAATTACGCCAAGAGCGACATATGCAGATGCCCTCTTGGATGATTGGAGTACTAAATAGACATATTAGTCTTAATACATCACAGTGGATATAAAACTAAATAGCTTCTATATAGCTAGCTTTGCCTCCTGCACGTCTTCAGAAGCTTATTCGTCTAACCTACTAAACTTGAAAAACCTTAACTCTCAGTCTACTCAAATTAAATTTTTAGCACCCAAAATTTTAAGGGAAAAACAGAAACTTCGAGTCAGACATAAAACATGGTGTGAATATACTATTACATCTTGGTTTACTGATATTAAGTGAGACCACGCCGCTTAGCGGAACGGGTTTCTCCTCACTAATATCCTTCTTAAAATATATCTTTTGCAAATCAGAATCCTGCAATCAAACCAATTAAAGCAATAATAGCATTATCATATATGCACATAAATCAGGTAATCAATGGACCATATGTCCGACCAATGTTTTTTTTTGGCTAACTACTAACCATTGGTTGACTCGGGCCCACCAGACAAAATAAATAATCCAAATTCTGTTAGACACACTTTTGGACGGTATGTCTAACTTCTCCTAGGGTCAACTGATCCTAATGGTTTTGCAGGCTCACTAATAACCTATCTTTCTTTGTATATTCATTTCTGTGTGTAACATTATTTTAGTCTTACTTATGACAAATCCCTACATACTGAAATTTTGGACTTATATTAGCAAAGGGCTATAGCTAAAGTATAAGGCGTAAACCTATACCTATCTCGTCTGGTATTTTAATATCCAAGTCATTTACTTAATGTTAACTATGCCATCAAATTTTCCTTGAAAACATTTCTTTCAAATTGATTTAACTCTTTAAATCATAATTAAACAAGGAAAATATATATTTTATTTACTCAAATATTTTTTCCATGATATATGCTTTACGAAAAACGATGTTGATGAAAACCTAAATCAATAGGGTTAACTATCCCTTTAAACAAGATAACGCCCTTCTTTAACTTAGAAAACATTAGGTTTTAAATCCAAGATATCATCTTCGAAACCCTTGTTCAAAATCTTTAAACTTTCCCTTTTGAATCCATTGAAAGTATCCCTTTCAAATTAGGTCAACTATTTATCTTGAAACACTAGGCCGAAAGACCAAAACATACCTTTTGAAACATTTAAAAATGGACCTTTGGAAATTGTTGAACGTCTCCTTTCGAAAGCTTTATAAAACTTTAGACATCCTATTTTCAAAATACTTTAAACTTTCCTTTTGAAAGCATCGGAAACCTTCCATTTAAAAACTCAAGTAAACCATTCAAAAACATTTGGGTACCTCCCCGTCGAAACCTACGTTGTATATCTTTCAAAGGTATTAAAATTACTTACTTAAAACAAACCTTTCAAAAGCGTTGGGTTCAAGTAAAAGCTTGTGGAATATAGCTTCAAAACCATGTAAAAACATTCTTTTTGAAACCTTTGGGTTTAACTTTCAATATATGTAAGTGTCTTAAAAGGACTGGGGCGAAAGCATTGCTTTCGAAAGTATTGTTCCTAAGTAAAAGAAAGTGAATGGTTTCGAAACCACCCCTTTCGAAAGCGTGGAGAAGTGGCTTCAAAGTTTAAGGCAAAAGAACCCTTTCGAATGCATTGATTTAGAAGGCTGAATGTGGTAGCAGGGGTTGCGACCCCTTTGAAAGCTTGTTGTAAAAACAAAAAGCAGCGACCTATTCGAAAGCCCTTTCTTTGCTTTGCTTTGTGTGTTAACTTGCATTTTAAAAAAAAAATTGTGTGTGATTTTTGTTTGCATTTTGTTTATGTGCTTATTGCTTTTCTATTTTACATTTCTATTCAAAAAACATACACAATTTCAAAACAAAAAAATTTATTATTTACAAATTTACATTTACATTGCAATTTCTGCTATCACTATTTGCATTGCATTTTCAGTTGGTTTACATTCTCAATTTGAAAATTTGCTTTCTCGTTTACGAACTACTTTATTTCCCTGTTACTGCCTTACTGCCTGTGCACATCCCTGCATACCCCTACTCCATACCACACTAGTGCCACCCTTTCCTTCAACCACGTGAACAAGCATTAACCACCCCACAACTCTTTACTGCCAACACTTCATTCGAAGTGCATCATCTCTTCAACCCCTCAATACATCCACACAATCACTGCCTTTATACGTGTCATACAAACAAAACAACATCCCCTACTCCCTTTCAGTCGTAAACCAAAAACACAGTGCACATCACAACACTCCAACATACAACTACGTTGTATCACCATATAAACATCAACAATGCCACCACTTCTTACATACTGTCATTCACTGATGTAACATACCACACTGCACAAAACCCTCCTTCCATCTACTTCAAAACACTGCACAAAACCACTACATCAAAACACGTACTTCAAAATCCTTTCATCAAACTGCTCACATACTTTATACTTCATAACACTTCTCACAAACTGTGCACTGTGCACATCTTCCTTTTGTACATCATACAAATCCATTCAACACAGCAGTAGTCACCATTTTCAACCATACTGTCTACCATTTCTGCCTTCTTTGTCAAACCATATTGTCTACCTCTGTCAAACTTCTTTGCAAACCATACAATGAACTTATGCATCTCCATCAGCCTTGTCTCCATACTTCCAATGCTGCCACTATAGATTACACTTGCTGCCTTTCAACCTGCTACAACCCAGACCACTGCCAAATCCCAGGCCACATCAAACCATCCCATAGAAAATTTCACACATCATAACCGCCTCTTCTCTCCGTCCTTCTCTTTGTCCATACAAACTGTTAGCGCCAAAATTGGTCACTAATACCCAAATCCAGATGAAAGCACCAACTAACAGTCACCAATAACAGATAGAGTGTGTGTAGAGAGTAATAATATGAAGAACTGTTAAAATTAAAATGAAAGCAGTAAAGAACAACATATTTTATAGTGGTTCGGCTAACTCCGGCCTACGTCCACTTCAGAAGTTTTCTTTTTATTGACGTAAGAATCAGTTACCGTTACAAAGTGGTAGGCTAGCCTTAATAAAAATGTCGGAGAGCAGAAGAGAGGAAGAAGAAGAAGAAGATCCCCCATTTGGAGACCCACATGCTGTATTTATTAGGCAAAACCAGGTTGTTGGGCCTCCTGAGTAGTTTGGGCCCATCAAGGGTACCGAGGTATCGAGGTATGGAGCTACCGAGGTGTTGAGGTATGGACCTACCGAGGTGTCGAGGTATGGACCTACTGAGGTATGGAGGTATGGACCTACCGAGGTATGGAGGTATGAACCTATCGAGGTATGGAGTTATGGATCTACCGAGGTATGGAGGTGCGAGATGCAATGCCGAGCGAGGTGAGGTATGCCGAACGACCCCTGATGCCGAACGATCCATCCAATGCCGAACGCTTCCTGATGCCGAGCGCTCCATCCAATGCCGAACGACCCTTAATGCCGAACTATCTCTAATGCCGAGCGCTACTGAATGCCGAGTGCTCCTGGAATGCCGAACCACTCAAGTATGTCGGACGCTCTATGTATGCCGAGTACTCTTGAATGCTATTCGGACGTGAATGCTATATGAACTATTTGTGCCGAACCTCCACCATGCCGAACCATGTTTAATGCCGAAACATGTTTAATGCCGAACCATGTTTCCTAGACCTAAATTATAGTTGATTCATCTTTATCCAATCATATTTCCATCTCCCAAGTACATTGCGTTATCCATCCATCCAGTCGACTGAATCCATCGAACACCAGCTTCGACGAACGTGCAGTCGATTAAGTTAAACCCGCCTGTCCACGGCCTGGTAAAAAAGACGGGTTAATATTTGCCCCCCAAAACATGTCTTGCTGTTGGAAGGTGTGTTTTGAATAGCCTCGAATCCGATATCCAAAGTCCATGTTTCATCCATATCCAATAACCAATAACCGACTTTAGGACCTCTCCGGGTCAATATCCAAATCCTCTGCCGTTCATGGCCGATATTCATATCCCGGGTTCTTGTCAAGCATAATCCACACTTGACGAACGTACTCCAGTGTTCCTGAACGTTGAGTAATTCATGGCCTAAGTCCTAGGCCGAATCCTGGCTGCTCCGGACCCTTGCTGAGCATTGTCCATAGTCGACGACCTGAAATAGTAACCGATAACATGAGGCCTAAGTCCTAGGCCGAATCCTGGTCTCTCCTGACCCTTGCCGAGCATAGTCCATACTCGACGACCTAAAATAGTAACCGATAATATGGGGCCTAAGTCCTAGACTGAATCCTGGTCTCTCCGGACCCTTGCCGAGTATAGTTCATACTCGACGACCTGAATAAGTCGATTTGTCGTGCTTGGACAAAGCGACCTACCCCTTGCCAGGTATAATCCATACCGGACGACCATTTATCAAAAACCAGATAAAAAATCCAATCGAAAGACAATCAAAAATCCAGATCAAATCAGAAAACAAAAATCCATATAGAAAATCCAAACCAATATCCAAACCAGAAAACAATCATCCAAATATAAGTCCAAACCAAGAAACAAACAAAACCGGAAGTTCAAACCAAAATAGAAAAAAGAAAATGTCCAAGCCAAAAAAGAGAAAGCAGATTTCACACATTAGAGCGTCGCGGTTTATCATCATCTCAGAGCATGCCTAGGGGCTATCTCCGTGCCCATACATGAGTAAGTGACTTGGACGTTTGCCCGTAGTTTGCTACTTATTTCATAATATCCCAATCAATTGATGACCAATCGACCATCATTCCTGTGCCTCGTACCATCATTGTGTGAGGCAGACGGTGGTTGCTCCTGCCCTACCGCTGCATTTCGAGTTTCGACGTATTGTTGCAACTGTCCATTCCTTACATGCTCCTCAATTATGTCCTTTAAGTGCCTGCAGCTGTTGGTATCGTGCCCGTCTAAATCGTGGAAGAGGCAGTGTTTTCCTGATGCCCTCTCACGTTCGGAGGGTTCTCTCCTAGCCGGCCTTCGGTAGGGAAGGCGATTCCGAGTCTTCAAATAAATCCATTCCAGCATCTCGTTCAATCCTGTGTAGGTGGAGAATTTTTGCTCTCTCCCCCGCTTCCTAGCCTTTCCTAACTCGTCATCCAGCTTCCTCTTTCCTTTTTCCAAGCCTCCACTGGATGGCTCTCCATCCTCAGCCGCGTTCACCTCCTTTAACTTCATATCTGAGCATGCATCTTCCTGCCGAAGGAATTTCTCAGCTTCGTGAAAGAATTCCCCGAGATCCATCGGAGGGTCCCGTATCAGTGACACTTTGAAATCTGATTTTTCTCTAACTCCTGACACTGCCGCCATTAAAACCATCGATGGATCCGGCCGATCCACCGAAGCAACCTCCGCATTGAACCGAGTTAAGAAAGCTCTGAGTGATTCGTCTGTCCTCTGTTTTACCGATGTCAGCGTCATTACATTCTTTGGCCTTTTGATATGCACCCGAAATTGCTTCAGAAACCTGTCCACCAGCTCTGTCCATGTCCCGATAGATCCTTCTCCCAACTGCCTGAACCACATAGCGGCTATGTCTGTTAAGAATAAAGGGAAACATCGAGCCATAACTTCTTCCGATGCCCCCAGCACCTCTATGTGTCTTATATATCTCATCAAGTGATCTATTGGATCGGCCTTGCCATTGTACATTTCCACGTTAGGTAGCTTGAAATCTGGCGGATTCCGAGCTATCCTGATTTCACGAGTGAACGGACTCTTATTTACTCCTTCCAGATCCATATTGGTCAAACCCCCATGCATGGTTCGCCTGATAATCTCAGCTAATCCAACATTGTCCGTCAAGAGATTCCCCCGAGTTCTCAAGGAAATTCTGATACATACTCTTCATTTCTTGCTCTTACATTCCTGCCAGCATCTTGTTGCGTGGTGTTAGATGGAACCCCTCCATGAACTGGTTCAACATTATCTAATGGTGCGCCCCCAAGTCCAGGTCCATCCGGATTGTTAATTGTCTATTGATTGGGGGTTGCCCCCTGCTGAACCATTTCATCTGCTTGCTGGTTGAGCGCTTCTGATCTGGCTCCATGGATCTGAGCCTCCGCATTTCCTGCTTGCGTAAATTGTCTGAGAAGAGCCTGCATCGTCTCCTCTTGTCTTTTCATCATGACTTCCATTTCCTCTCTAGTGATGTAGATGGATACTTGACCTGCTCCAGCTCCAGAGGAAGCCTCTTGACTTACCTCCTGATTGCTCCTTTATGTCACTTGCTTTCTTGTTGATGGCCTAGCCATTGCTTTCTAGAGTCCAAGTTCCTAGCTCCAAAATCTCTGAGTGCTTGCCTTCTCAGTGAAAGCACCAAAATGTTAGCGCCAAAATTGGTCGCTAACACCCAAATCCAGATGAAAGCACCAACTAACAGTCACCGATAACAGATAGAGTGTGTGTAGAGAGTAATAATATGAAGAACAGTTAAAATTAAAATGAAAGCAGTAAAGAACAACAGATTTTATAGTGGTTTGGCTAACTCCGACCTACGTCCACTCCATAAGTTTTCTTTTTATTGATGTAAGAATCAGTTACCGTTACAAAGTGGTAGGCTAGCCTTAATAAAAATGTCAAAGAGCAGAAGAGAGGAAGAAGAAGAAGAAGATCCCCCATCTAGAGACCCACATGCTGTATTTATAGGCAAAACCAGGTTGTTGGGCCTCCTGAGTAGTTTGGGCCCATCAAGGGTACCGAGGTGTTGAGGTATGGAGCTACCGAGGTGTCGAGGTATGGATCTACCGAGGTATGGAGGTATGGACCTACCGAGGTATGGAGGTATGTACCTACCGAGGTATGGAGATATGGACCTACCGAGGTATGGAGGTTCGAGGTGCAATGCCGAGCGAGTTGAGGTATGCCGAACGACCCCTGATGCCGAACGACCCATCCAATGCCGAACGCTCCCTGATGCCGAATGATCCATCCAATGTCGAACGCTCCCTGATGCTGAGCGCTCCATCCAATGCCGAACGATCTCTAATGCCAAGCGCTACTGAATGCCGAGTGCTCCTGGAATGCCGAACCACTCAAGTATGCCGGACGCTCTGCGTATGTCGAGTACTCTTGAATGCTATTCGGACGTGAATGTCAGACGAACCATTTGTGCCGAACCTCCACCATGCCGAACCATGTTTAATGCCGAACCATATTTCTTAGACCCAAATTATAGTTGATTGATCTTTATCCAATCATATTTCCATCTCCCAAGCACATTGCATCATCCATCCATCCAGTCAACTGAATCCATCGTACACCAGCCTCGACGAACATGCAGTCGATTAAGTTAAACCCGCCTGTCCACGGCCTGGTAAAACGGCGGGTTAAGACAAACCACCCACCTGATCACCATCACACTGACATATTTCATCAAGCCAAATACAACTTGCACACTTCTGTTCAACATTACTTGTCTACATAAAACAACATTCCACTTGCCTAAAGTCATCGCCACCATATTCGAGTCATCATCCCAGACTTCAAAACCACCCTCTGCCTGTAACCAAAATTGCACTACGTAACTCCACCACTCAACTGCCTAACTCCCTCATCATTTTTCCCTGTACTATTGCCACCACAAAACAACATCAGTCCATCCAACCACCAGTTCAGCACCCCACTGTTCAACATAATCGGAAACAATCCAAAACACAGACCAAATTCTCTACGAACCCAAATCGAATTCCAGCAACTCCACGCACCATCTCCTTCCTCAAATCCCCTTTGCTACTGCCACAAACCCAAAATCCGTAGCTGCAAATCATCCTCTGCCTCACAATTCTGCACCGTGCTCCACTCAAACCACCTCCGCAACCTCACTGCAACCCCAATTGCCCCTCCCAAAAACACGAACTCCAAAAAACCCTCGAACTTGAAGCACAACAAACCCGCAACTCCAATTCACGAAAACCATCAATTTTGAAAACGCGATTTTGAAAACGTGAATTGGAATTGATTTCTTTGAGAAAGAGGCAGACGTTAAGCTCTTTCTTCTTTTTTAGCAAAGGAGATTTGGTTGTCCGTTAAAAAATGAAAAAAATACATTTTTTTAGTGGGCTGTAGTGGGCTTGCTTCTGGAATTTTAAATTTTAAAAATATCCTTTGTTTAACTTTCCTTTAAAAAAAATATATATATAAAAAATTGCTTTGTTTAGGATTTTGTTTTCTTCAAAGTAAAAAATTTGTGTTTATTTTTATTTGTGTTTGTTTTTGTTCTTAAATTACAGGTTGCCAAAGTAGATAAAAGAAGAATCGCTTGCAAATTTGCTCTGCTTGCCAAATTGCTTGTTTTTAAAAAAATGTTGCTTTGAAAAATAAATAATTTGTTAATATTCTGCACGCTCTGCTATCGTGCCGTTATCTATTGTTTTTATTCGTTTCGCATCGTTTGTTGCGTGCATTTAAAAAAAATATTTCAAAAAATAATAATTAAACTTCATTCTTAGTTGCATTATTAAGTCACGTTTAATTTCGATTTTTCATTTATCTCATTTCGTTTTTTATGGCAGCACCCAAATCCACATAAGGTGGAGGATTTCATCGCCCCTTCCTTGGCCCAAAAAGTTAAATTTCATCTTATAATTCTGATTAATAATAACAGTTAGATATTCGACTTAAGGGTATCATGAGCTCACATATGTCTTAATTGTATATTGACAAGTTGTATTCTTTTAACAATTTATATTATGGGTGTCTAAGCTACGGTAGAGCAATAATCAGTTATAAATATTACGATGATTCATAAATATTATACTGGTTGTTTCTCTGAAGGTACCTAAACCTTCGGTTGCATTGCTACGGTGATTCTGGTGCACTGATAACTCATGTCTGTTATCTTGCTGAGAACTAATTTGTTGGATTAAGGCAAAGTGTGATTATACAATTTTGGGTTAGGAGCTACTAGGATAGAAAATTTGTAATTAAGTCCTTGCTTTCATGTTAGTTGCATTAGTTCATGCATATTTAAAAAAAATTCAAAATCCAAAACAAAAAAATTGTAAATTTTCCTTAGCTTAGTTTTCCTTTTATTTTAATCCAAAGGAAAAAATAAATAAATCTTTTCGTACGAATTTTTTCAATCAAAATTAAAAATTTAAGTTACATCCAAAAAAGTACATAATCTTTTCAAAAAAAAACAAAAAAACATATAAAAAAATTATTAAAATTTTTTTCTCCCTTTTGAAAAATAAATTTCTTTTGGTAAATATTTTTCCTTTTTAAAATTTTAGAAAATGTCAGAATTTCCCCACTCCCTAGAATTTTACACTAGTTGTGAAGATCAATATAATCCATATAATTCCACATAAAATTATTATGGATATTTTAATAACAACTATTGTACAAACAATTTGGATTTTGCAGAACAAAGTTTCAAAATGAGGAGCAACTCTCAACTCTTAAAAAGAGTATTGAAACTATTTCATCTTTACTTGAACTCTCTATACACAAAAATAAAAAAGACAAATGATTTGTGTAATTCATATTTGTGCAATAACTCAAGTCAAGGTTTTCAAGATAATCAAAATTTGAATTCACCTCGAAATTCAAATGTTTTCGATTATAACTAATGCCAATACAATTTCGAACTTCAAAATGAATTTCTAAGTTAAAATGAAAATGTGAACCACTTTTTAAACGATTTTGGCAATAAGAATAATCTCGACTATGATGCAATGGACAATTTTTGTTCTCAACAATTTTAAATTAAAAATTCTTAAATTAATAATTATAAACTGTATTTTGTTGAGAAAATGAAAGAAATTAAACAAGATCACGCGGATTTGTTATTTGAAACATACATGAAACAATGTGAGAAACAAAATCAACTCTCAACGTGGGATGAGTCAAATAATAATCCGGCTTTCACCAAAATTGACGATTTTCAAATAACAGCTTTTGAAATTAAAAATGATAATCTTAATGAAGTTGTTGAAAATATAGTAATTGAGTTGGATTTCAATTCTTTTGAAGGTGAGAAACTCGATTTAAAATTCGATCTTCCTTTTTTCGATTTTCAAAAAGTAAATACAACAATTTTAGATTCTGAATATGATACATGCAATGAAGTTGTGAATAATTCAACAAAGAAAGACGAAATAGTGAACATAAATTATTTGGACTTTTCGAAAATGAGTTGTTGAATTCTGAAGGGGTAGATTGAAATTACCATTTTGATTTTAAAATCAATAATTTTGAAGAATTTGTCATTGATGAGTTTGAATTGAAATATGGTGAAAATAAACTTGAATTTCAACCAATTGTTCTATCTACCCCAAAAATCATTGAAAATAAAACAAGTCATACGATTTTAATAAAACGAAAATTGTTTTTGTAAATCAATATTCAACTTTGAAATCTTTTATAGTTTGGTTTTCTGTGCTTAAGCTATGTCTCTCATACTTGACGAGACAAATTAATTGGTCTTTGGATGACCGTTTCATTTACTCTTTAACGGTATATTTTCTGATGTCATGTAAATAATAACCGTTTTATTTTCGTGTAAGTATAGTCATATTTTTATTTTTATTTGTCTCACTTCACTTGGGTTGACCGTGGGGGCACAGTTAAAATCAAGTGTGGGGGGACTCTCATCTTCATTTTTGATTTTTGATGGTTTATTTTTTTGCATTTTCTTTCCAAAATTTTAAAAAACAAAAAATTCAAAAAATATTCCAAAATAAAATTTCTTTTTAGAATTTTGATTTATTTTGAAGAAAAACTATAGGATAAATATTGGATTTTGGTTATTGAATTGAAATTTCTATAAATTTATTTGCCTCAACAAAAATAAAAATAAAGTTTGATCATAAGTAATGATGGTTTAACTAGCATATAGGAAGGTTCATAGGTGTTAATTATGAAGTATATCCTAATTGTAATCTTTTTTTAAAAGAGTGGTTGATTTAAAGTAAAGGCGATTACATTTCAAATATTTTAAGTTAAATGGTGCTAAGATGATATTGTATAACTCTCTCATCATAATATATATATAAAGAAAAAATGTGTGTGTGTGTGTATATACATATGTATGTATGTATGTATGTATTTTATAAACACCTAGAGCCATGTGTTCATACGCAGATGTGTACACTCGCCATGTTGTATACCCTTCTCATGTAAGCCCGAAAGGTAGTGCATGATCGATATATCTGGCCTCAGTTTATCCGAATTATGTGTATGTATATAAAAATGCTTGCATTAATAATACCTACAGTCGATAAGTGTACCATACTCTGTATTCCCCTCACATAAGCCCGTAAGGCAATGCATGGGTGTTATATCCGGCCTCAGTTTATCTAAGTTAGGCATACACAAATATTATTAATATCAATAAAATTTTCAAATGAACAGAGAGTAAGTAATTAAAATCTAAGCACTATTTTCACTTATTTGATTTGACTTGTTATTCAAAAAGAAATAAAAACACCATTTTGAAAAACTTTGACAATCAACTAAGAATCTATTTCATAATTGCATTATGTTATCAACCAAAATAACTACTCAAACTAGAATATGCTTGTTATGGTAACTTAATTTTTGTTGAAGTTTTGATGAATAAAGAAATTAAATTTTCAAGATAATGACCAAAACTTATATTTAACTTATTCGTGTCAGTTTGAAAGTAAATTCTTCATTTGCAAATGTTTTCAAAAACTTGCATTCATCTCTTTGTAAATAAATCTTGCATTTAGGAAATTTTCATGTTGCATTTGGATTTTATAGGTAGCATCTGCTGAAAATCCTCACAAAACAACATTCGTCCTACTAGGGACACCTAGCGGTTTAGAGTCTTGTTGCATACGCTCAGTCCAATCGTGCTTCTTTCAAAAATGGATTTATTTTCGTTTTAGTTTAGTCGATGATGAATAAAAAGATAAGTGTGGGGGTATTTGCTGTGCACGTATATTTATATATTTTTACTTCCATATTTAATCTAATTTAATTGAATAGATGAGCATATATGGTATTTTAACATGTTAAAACCAAAATTTCAATTATTTTCAAATCATTATTTATTCATCTTCATATGGGGGCAAAGTAGTCATTTTGTGCATATATTAATTTTTAGAATATTTATTTGCATATTTTATTTTTTATTTATAAGAAATTAGATGATAAAAAGGAAGAGGCTTCATGAAAATATGCATGCACAAGAAAAGAAAACAAAGAAATACATCAACTCATGCAACATGGAGGACCCCACTTATCCACTTACCATGCTCTACAATTAGGAGCTAATGCACATGTTAGTGGGAACTAAAGTTACATGCATACTTAATAGAGAATTAATTAGAAGCTAATGATAACTTGGTTACCACACTTCCTCAAGGGCAGTTTGGATAGTCCCCTAAAATATGATTAGAGTTTCAAATATGTAAAAATACCCCTTATGTTTCATGTAAGGAAGCTCTTAACACCACCTTATACTTAGTTTAGTGGTAGCCACAAAAATAAATATAAACTCTCTTTCCCTTTTTAATGGCTTCTTAGCCTTTTCTTCATGTAATTTTCTTATATGCAATTTTAATTCGTACACTTTTCTTTCATGTTTTGTTATTTATTTATTTCCTTTCATGTTAGTAGTTTAGATTTATTTATGCAAGTAGATTAATTCTCGTTTTATTTTAATTAGCTCTGTTTTTACTTTGCTTTCTTTTTAATGTTGAAATTTACATCTATTGATATGAATAGAAATATAAGAAGCTAAACTCCTTCAATTTAGGGGTAATGAAGCTCTTTAATCATGTAGATTCAATATAGTGATTTCATTTGATCCCTTTTTGTGCTTAATGGAATTTTGATGTTGTAAAATTTATTGTTTGACTTTGAATTTGATAGCCTATGTTGTTGACACCAAATGTGCTATTCTTAAACAAACATAAACACAAATTACCTCTTCATCTATGTATGATTATGGTAATGAAGTGGATTTTAGAATGAAAAATTTGATGGTATAGATTACCAATCAATAGTAAATATATCATGCTTAGAATAGATTTTATTTTTTAATTTCGTTGTCTTTTTCATGAAAATTAACAAGTGGTTTAGATGGCGTGTTAAAGTTTGATGATTTATGTTGAGCTGACTAATAGCACAAATAAGCTATAGTTATGATAAACACATCAACTAAATTCACTAATGACTAGAAAAGAGATATTATAATTTCATTATGTTGATTTATGTGATCATGAAAAGGGATTTGCCTCTAAATTGTCTTCCACTCTCATATTTTAATTCACTTTGTTTTGTTAGTTTTTTTAACATTTTTCTTAGCTTAAAACAATCTCAAGTTTGGTTTAATTTGATTGAGTATAATTTTAAATCATTTTAATTTCCTGCAGATCGACCCATACTCGTCACGTACTAAAATTGTACGTCATGTGCTTGCGGTTATTTTTATAACAATTTTTCAGTGATTTTCTAACCAATAGAATAACCATCGATTCAACAACAGATATCTACAGAAAACAATTTACGCTTTGGAAAAGGCATCGGCTTCAATTTTGTCTCTAATATAAAGTAGTATGATAAATAAGATTTCTATGTGTGAACATTATACAATTTAGCTAATATACTCAATACATTAAATGATATGCTCCTGTGTAATTTATATAAAAAAAGAAGGTCACGTAGACATTTTAAATCATACTTCTCCATATTTACTACTAAAAATGCAGATCGTTACATCCTCGGCATTAAAACCTTTATTTTTATTTCATTTATCAACTAAGAAGTTAGGGGTTAATTTAAATGTGAAAATTAGGTACTACCATTTATTTTCGAACATAATACCCAAAAACACATTTTCGAAAACAGGTTACACAAATCATCCATACAATTATTTTCAATGAAAATGTATAATCGATACTGCAAATATTTACAGTTAAAATATCGGATATTTATAGTATATACTGTAAGTATCTACATTTCTAACAGCAAATTTTTATAAAATAAACATTTGTAGTATAGATTGCAATTTTTACAGTATAGACCGCATATTTTTGCTTAAAATAACTACAAGATTTTTTGGTGAAACCTGTTTTTTGAAAGAAACGAAAGTGAATTTTAAAACTTAGCAAGGATGTTTAAGAGAATGTCCCAATTTAAATTCCAATCATTGGAACAACTCCAATCCAAAACATTAGAATGAAACATCAAAACACTTATTTGATTACTTCTATGCTACTTCGATTATCCATATGATTTCTCAAAGATTAATATGTTCTAACCCAAATAACCATAAAAGCAAACATTTTAAATTTTCTAAAAAATAGCCAGTTAAATCAATAAAAAAAAACCATTCTAAAACATTAAATTTCTCTCACTAAACATTAAATTTGCATCCAATAAGATGAGGAAGTAATTTAGCATCCTCATTTGGTGTATGATTGGATTGTCTAAATTGAATCAACAAATGGAAGTTACATAATTTGATCCTTCATTTAATGATTTCGTTGGAGTTGCTCTTAGACTATCTTTTCGGTTTAAGTCGTCAATGGTAAACGTGGAATTTTAACTCAGTATTTGGCAGATCATTAATCAAGTTACTGGCTTTATTTTCAGTCTCACCATCTCAAATGGTGGTAATCGCATTTCTACTAGTGGCCATGTCTTCTAACATTTGCTTCATGCAACTAAATACCGTTTGACTATTCACACACTTTGGAGTATTCACAGAAATTTTTGCAAGTACCGTTAAAAAATGAATAATTTTACTTGAATGTTTTCTCTAGATTTCAATTCTTTTTAAAGGATTTCATTTTCATTATAAGGACCGGTATATATTGCACGTACGTGCATCTAATGCTAAAAATATTTATTTTTTATTTAATAAAAAAATTATAAACGAATGTATGTTATAAATGCAAAAGTTTTGATGATTACAACACTTTTTATTTCAAACAGATTGATAGTGGAATTTTGTTTGAAATAGCGAAATTCTGTTTAAAGGATTTCAAACTAAAGAAGTGCTTTGTTGTTTGAAATAGCGAAATTGAAATGAAAATCATAAGCAAAACTTCAAGTTGTAAGGCTTATGTCTAAGCACAAGAACTTGAATGTCAAACAAGAGTCTTACACCATTGTTGTACCATACATACGTATCAAGTATATTTTACCATATCCAACGTAAGACTTCAACAGCTAGTCAATCGTTCAAGCATCCAAAAATGGAGCCAATCTTGGTTTCGATTCGAATGAGTAATAAAAGCCTTTGCATTAGCAACCCAATATGACTTGTAAAATGTCTAATTCAGATAATGAAAAGAAACAATATTGCATTTATTCACATTATACTGTTAAGCAAACCATTTTAACAACAGAGGGATTTACCAACTTCAATCGTAACATAATTTATTTATCCATGTAAAATACACAGCAGTAAAATGAAGGGTTATCCAAGTTGATACATGGTTATACACATAGTGATTTCAAAACATACATAACTCCATTAAGCTTTCAAATTTTACGTTCATTTTGTACATAATGAAAGCTAAAATGCAGTTACATTCGTTAGCAAATTACATATTTCAACCCCAAAATAAATAAATAAATAAATAAGGAAAACCGTCTTGTTCTTTCTTAAAGGAAAATAAATTTCTGTTTGGAGATGACCCAATAGTCATCAATAGATATAGCTTTGCTGCATTATCACTCTTTGCTCCCAAGGGAGAAGAATCTACAAATGACTGTGGCAGCAATGGATACTAAACCCTGCAATTCAGTACTACAATTTTAAATATACTAATAAAATTTGAAAATTGGCATTTTGAAGGAGCAGTAGAGGACATCACCATGATACACTTAATTTACTGGAGAACAAGTCATTGTGTCTTCCATACTCGTATGATATGTAATAAACGGTGAAACACACTCTATCGGCCTATCCATTTACCTATCCTGTTACTGAGGGTATGCAAATATATATGCTGTAAAATTCAGAATGAAACATTGCAAAAGGAGGGGAAGATAACTGAGAGATTGGGAACGTACACAGATGCATTTCTTATAAGCAATAATCTGGATTCGATGCCGGTAAACTATCACAAATGCATCATGAATTACAGTAGTGTATAACGAACTGCAAAAGATGATGCAAACATATTGCTTTGATGTATATTGCACAAACAATGTCAATATCTTTGGCAAAAGAATACAAAGTGAATATAAGAGTGAAAAGATCTACTGCAAACATTTCGCATACAAATAAAACTAGTTTACAAGTCTGGAGTTTCCCAGATTCAATAAAACATGTATTTTAGCTTAAGCAGAGTGCAGTAGGAAATAAGCTGGAAGGAATGCAAGAAAATTTAGGTTGATTTTGTTAGGAAATAAAAAAATAAAAAAAATCTGTGACCTAGTTTTATTATTGATGTGGTTAAAATTCGGCAACTGTGTCAAAGACCACTAGCTCAAGAACCACCGGCTCAAGTGGCAAATGACCAGACACTCTTGATTGACTTTCTTAAGATCTTGGGTTCAACCACCAAGATATTTAAATGAGTGTTCTACTTCAATAAATTATCAATTATTCGTAAAGGCAAAGGCCAATATTTAAACGAATAAGTGCATAGATTATAAAAATAATACAAGAAAATTGTGTGATTAACAAACTTCAACTAATTTTTGACCACAAAAACAAAGTTTTATTTTTAATGTCTAGGACAAACATTATCATAAAATATAGCAGAAATGCGAAAATGTCTCCGACCAGTCCATTTTTTCATTTTACTTTTAGGCATGGTAGTGTAAATAGAAACTAGAGCAACGATTGGTTTACCCTTTTTGTTTTAGATTTTCGTCCATATAAAAACGCACACAGTACATGTAAACTATGAAAAAAGATCCATTTAGAAAACGAAATTAACATACAAAATAGAAAACAACTTTTTATTTTTATTTTTTATGTTTTCGAAAACACGATAAAAAATTCATCCTTCCGTCGTTCCTCCATCCACGTCCTCTCCATCTTTCTTCTATCCCCTCCGCCGCCCCTCCACTCTTTTCATAGTTTGTAATTAATGTTGAAAATTCAAAACTCGAAATATAAAATAAACCAAATGGGCCCTAGGATCTTCAACCGTAATCGATATCAATAGCTCGCGATGGCGGAAGAGGGTTGCAAGGGTAACAACAAGTCAGATGATCTGGTGACAACGGTGGGTGGATGAGATGGTGACAATAGATGGTGGAGAGCGATGTTTTGACGACGACGAGTTGTTAAAGATGATGAAGATGGTGATGCGAAGATCTTAATGAGTACTGATAGAGGAAGGATGCTCGATTTGATCAGATTTAGAGTAGGTGTTGAAAAAGGGCATTAAATTGGAGAAGAACTAAATACAACACGGAATGCTACTGTATGGTATATCATTTTCTAGTAGTATTATATGAATTGAACTCTTCGATTAAGCGGTGTGTATATGAAAACAAAATTTTGCTTGTATCGTTTTTAGATGAATTTAACACATGTTTCAAGACAAAGCTAGTAATATTTTTAAACGATATTTACAAGCTGCTTTATAGTCGCATTTTAAAGAATTAAATTTTGATTTAAATATATATCTCGGCTCATAATGTTATTTTGTGGCAGCATTTTATAAATTGCAGTATCATTCTTAAATGATGTATATGTTAACTAACAATATTATTTTGTAGTAGCATTTATGATTTGTAATAGCATACATGGATGAAGTAGATATATATATTATCTCATAAAGCTCTTGTTAACCCAAAAAATGGATCAACACCCTGAATCAAGTGTGAAAGCACCAGTGCTGATAATCAGCAGCACAAATCTCAGATAAACAACAAATAAACAGCAGAAATAAGAAAAGAGACACAAGATTTTTTATAGTGGTTCGGCTGCCTCTACACTACGTCCACTTTAATCAATCTTTATTATGATTATACGAGTTGAATCTCTCTGGATATCAACTAGTCAGGTCTTAAATCTAAGTTACAATGAGTTAGAATAAGTCATAAGTTGCATGTAGGTGAGTATTTATAGGGGAATTCAATGAGCGTTGAGCCAGCAGTTCAAATGCAGAAAAGTCCAATTGGTATGCCAAGTCATCATCGAAAATCTCAAATCAATCTGAGTCATTTCTATGGATCGGTAGCTATCCATCAACTTATCATATTTTTCTACCAAAAGTCTTTACTTAGTGCTACAAAGAAGCTCAGAAAGTTTGAGGGTGATCCGACCTATCTTGATGGATCGCTAGCTATCCATAGGGAATGGATCGCTGGCTATTCATCAACTTAGCATATTTTTGAATGGTCTTTGTTTGGTTGTCTTTCTATCTTCTATTTAAGCGACTTGAGTGGTTTGAAGTTAGTTTGATCATCCGTCTTCATAGGTCATCTAGTCCAGAAGAATCATCCATAACTCGCTCAAATCTTAACGAAATCGAATGAAACTTTATGGAAACACTTTAGCGGGTGTCAGGGACGTACTACGAAATTTGAGGTGGTGGAGCCCACCCTAGATGAGACACTAGCGATCCATCTAGTTAGGTCGCTAGCGGTCCATCAAATCAACTCCAAATGATCTCATTTTTTTGAGCATGTCTTCTGAATGTTCTTTCAAAATTTCAAGTCAACCCGATTTCGTATGAGTTATGTAGATCCATTTTAAGCTAGCTGCTTTTAGTTAAACAACGTGAATAAAGTGAGTCTTCATTTCTCGAACTAGATTGTTTGACATGCTATGAAACTTGACAAGCATCTCTAGGAAACATATTAGATCATGATGCAAAAGGACTGGAGGATCCACGAGCAAGCTCTATGGATCGCTAGCGATCCATAGATGATGGATCGCTCCATGACCTTAGCTTGTTTTGGCATTTTTCTTCTTTGGTCTTTCTTACTACTACGGAAATCACGTTTTCCGACGGCCGAAAACTGTCGGCGTCCGTCGAAAGCCGTCGGCCGCCGTCGGAAAAAGCCGTCGAAAATGACTGCGTCGAGGACCAGTATTTCCGACGGTTTCCGACGGAAGCTGTCGCACAGGATTCCGACGGTTTCCGACGGATTTCGACGGATGTCGGTATCCGTCGAAAACCGTCGGAAATAGTGTGCTACAAGCCGCCAAGAGCCGTCGGAAGCCATCGGAAATTTTGACCTATAAGCCGTCGGGAGCCGTCGAAAATCTGCTGTTTTTTTTTTGAAATTCGCTGCAAATATAGCTTTCCAACCATATTTCTCTTCCAAACACTATGATATCAATACTGCACAATCCAACATATAATAATCCAACTAAATATCCAAACCCAAACTACAAAATATACAATAAACACACAAATAGATAAAATTACATTAAAATAAAATACAAAATATACATAACCATTCGAACATTAACAATAATCCTAACAATAACTGTTCTACCATGTTGTCAATGCACAAATTCATCAATATTCTCATACACATTCTCATACAACTACAGAACCAAGTGTATCAAATATAATTATACATAAATCAACAATTACCTACGCCGTCTACCAAATCATTCTAAACTAAAACAATACATACCTGAACGAACGAACGAACGAACGAACAAACAAGCAAACAATGAATCAATCTCCTCCAGATTCAGAGCCAACCGAGGAAGGGAAGCGGCCACCAAACTGCTGCATGTACTCTAACAACTGTGCGGTCTGCATGGCCTGTTGGCGGTTCTGCTCCTCCAATTGGGACACTCTAGTCCGCAATTCTTCTATATCTGCTAGATCGCTCTGAGGTCTACTCCGTCGTCCCCTACTCTGACTACTGGCCTGCAATAATTGAAAAATGAATAAAATCCAAGTTTATTGTTTTGAAAAGGTTGAAATATTATATTTGAAGTATTTCAAAAATAAGTAAAATATTTACCACTAGATTGTCAAATCCGTATCGTTGACCATGCTCTACTGGATGCATAACGGACTCAAAAATAACGTCCTCCTCATCGGTCGTCGGCTGATCTCGACCCGTATCAGTAAGGAGTTTCTGACGCTGCTCCATAAACATATCCTGCATTAACAAATTAATAATATCATATCTTATTTCATCATAGTTTAACAATTAAAACAATTACTAATACTGAATAAAATGAAATATGCTTACATGGCTTTTGCTGGATTTATCGTCCTGCCATGTATACGAAACAGTCTCGTCTAGATTAACATGCTCGACAGCATGCGTATGGGTGAACATGTCCATATAGCTGACAGGACCATGTGCCTCGGCTTCCTGAAGTTGATTGTTACATACAATTATTATACATTTAAAATCATATAGCATAAACTATTTACGTTTATTATTTAGTAAATTTACCAACTCCTGCCGATACTGCTGAAACGACTTCGATCATAAGCGATGAGTGACGGGATTCTTATTTCTATTTGCAGAGTTTCTATCCGACTCTGCCTGTACATTCAAAATTTGATACATTATTTTTCGATCACGTCAAATTAATAATACAAAAAAAATTAGTATACTTGCCTTTGCCTCGTCCGTCTTCCAGTATCTCAACCAACCTTGCTACACGCTCTTTCCCATCCACCGTGGTTTCTTATCAGATTTCTTAATCTCAGATATCGTGTCCCTGTAGTTCTTGCGCATCTTCTTCATCCAGTATGCCCGTGCCAGCATCAGATCGTCTGTCTGGATGTCTATCTCAGTCTGTGTTAAAAAAAAGATTACACTTTAAACGATAAACACTAGAAAAACGATAAAAACGAATTAAAAATGGAAAACAGAAAAATATACATACCAGGACATCTTGTCATATGCACTCTATGATGTGAGGAGGGATGTTATTCCACTTCGGCCAACAAGCACTCATCCTACTGCGATAAGAAGCTCTAGACGTCCAGCACAACCTTAGAGGGAAGTAGGTCGAACCTCCTGTTTTTAAGTACGATATAGATAAGTACGTACGTATATCATAAAAAAATAAGATGCTGAATAAAATTTAATTCTTACCCATCTGCTCTAGGGACTAACGATGCAATTGTACGCTGTGGCTCTGGCGATGAGCCACTGTCATCACCTCCTGACGATCGGGAAGAGCTCATACCTCTATATGACATAATGATAAACCTGTGACATATACACATCATTATATAAGAGAATAATAACATGATAATGAAATATATTTAATATGAAAATGACATCAACGGTATAAATTGCTTAATTAATGACTGAAATAGAAATGGATGTGTGTTATACCTGATTCATAATGGGTGTACTCTTCCAACGATATGCAGAGTTCATTGCATTTTTAATAAAAATTGCTAAATAAATGACAAATGGAAATAACATAAAACATGCAAACAATAGTAAACGGATTTGGTTTCATAGTTACATCAATTTCGTAACACATCAAGAATTCAATATAGTTACATCAATTGCAAAAAAAAAGGTTCAAATTTATATCAGTCATCATCGTCTTCTGATTCAGATTCGGTCTCGTTTTCGACGGTATTTTCCTCTGCACTGTCAAACGCTTCTACCAAAACATTTGATTCATCGATCAAAGGACCAAAATTTGTATGATCGTTTATAATTATTATTTCGTTATTTTGCTCAAGATCTGTCAGATAAGCTTGTTCGTCCGGAATATTCTTCCCATCGAATGTGAATCTGGACTTTGTTTTAAAAACTGCAGACCGATCTGCTTTATCTCTTTTTAGAGACGGATAAGGAGCGTAATAAACTTGCAGTGCTTGTTTGGCTAGTACAAAAGGATCATACTTGTGAAAGTGCGATGTATGCTTTATTTCGATAAGATTATAATCCTTGTGCACATTAATTCCAGAATCTGGAACATTGCTAAACCAATTGCATTTAAATAGAAACACCTCCTCCGCGGGTCGTGAGAAATATGTCAGTTGCAAAATTTGTGTTAGAACGCCATAAGAATCATTTAAATGATTTTCTGGATTGTCACTACCTTTAACAAATACCCCAGTATTATTTGTTAATTTTTCTGCACCGTATTCTTTGGTGTTAAATTTATATCCATTGATGAAATATATTAGATATGTCTTGACCACTCTTTTTGGTCCCATCGCAAGATGTTTCAACCCTTAGTCAACAACACAATTTCTCGGCTCATAAACGTAATTTGAAAACCAACCGGAAAATTCTTTACTGAGATCTCCATTCGGATGTTCACGTTCATAAACACTGTTTATATAAATAAATTATTATATTAGATTATACACGCGCATGCATTATAGAAAAGAATAAAATACAAATTATTATTTCAGACTACCTAACAAACGGTGCAACCTCGGCACAATTTAGAAGAATATAAGTGTGTGTTACATGAAGATCTCTATCGTCTAGCCATATTTCTACACATTTTCCAGAAGGCCGACCATGTTGTCAAAAAATAGATAACATTACTTGAGAGGATTCTTGTTCGTCGCCTTCGTCATTACGAGGAACACTTTGAAATGAAATATTCACATGGTCACCGAAATAGTGAGAGAAAAAGAAAGAAACTTTTTCTTCGATGTAAGATTTGCATATCGAACCATCAACTCGTGCTTTTTGCTACTTTTTTCTTCAGATGATTCAAATATCTATGCAAAATTAATTTATATTAACTTCATCTTTCAAATGCAATTAAATTACGTTATAACATATTACATACCTCTCAAATGCATATTAGACAGGACCTCGAAGTCGTGCTTCAGATGGGAGATGAACAGCTAAATGTTCCATTACATTAAAAAAACCTGACAGAAATATTTCCTCTAATTTGCAAAGCAATATAGGAATGTCCACTTCAAGTTTACGTAAACGTTGCACTTTTAAAGTAGTCGAACAAAGCTCATTGTAAAACATACTAAGCTCCGTTATTACCTTCCAAACTTTTAACGGCAGTAATTCTTCGAACATTACAGGAAATAAATTTTCCATCATTATGTGACAGTCATGACTTTTCATTCCGCTCAATCTACCATTTTTAAAGTCAACACATCTCGAAGATTTGATGATATCCCATCAGGAAATCTTAACCCTTCCACCCATTTTAACACAGTTTTAACTTGATTATTATCTAATTCGTAACATGCTTTGGGTTTTTTACAGTCATTGGTTTCATATGAAGCTCAGGACGTTTGCATAATTCTTCTATATCACGTCTTGATTTCAAATCATCCTTCGTCTTCCCTTTCACATTCAAAATTGTGTTATAAACATTATCAAATACATTTTTCTCATTATGCATCACATATATGTTATGGCGAAGCAGAAGATGTTTCCAATACGGCAACTCCCAAAAAATAGTTTGTTTGCACCAGTTATGAACAACTGATTTGCCTTCAATTTCTGTTTGCTCGCGAGTTTCATATATCTTTGGATAGTCCTTAACAAGTTCATATATGTCTTCGCTTGACCATATCGTCGGTGGTTGTCTGGTTTCTACTCTATTAGCTAAAAAGTTTTTCTTGTTTCCTCTGAAGGGATGATTTATATGGAGAAAATATCGATGACAGTCAAACCATAAAATTTTCTTACCATGAGGTAAAGAAAACGCTCGTGTTTCACCCATGCAATATGGACATGCTAGACGACCGGCAGTACTCCATCCCGAAAGCATTGCATAGGCAGGAAAATCACTTGTAGTCCACAACAAAGAAGCAAACATACGAAAAAATTTCTTCTTCGACACATCGTATGTTTCTACTCCTTTGTTCCACTGTATTTTTAACTCCTCAATCAACGGTTGTAAATATACATCGATTTCTTGTGTCGGATCGTCGGAGCCAGGAACGACAACAATAAGAAACATATATTGCGTTTTCATACACATCCATGGAGGTAAATTATACGGTGTGACGATAATGGGCCAAGATGAATATATAGAACCAAATTGAGAAAATGAAGAAATACCATCCGTACATAATCATAATCTAATATTTCGACTCTCCGCTGCAAAATTTGGATACGTTTTATCGAAATACTTCCATGCTTCTCCATCAGCCGGATGTGTCAACGTACCCTCTTCCCCTGTTCTCACACTATGTCATCTCATATTAGATGCAGTTACAGAAGATGCATATAATCTTTGAAGTCTTGGAGTTATGGGTAAGTAGTGCATACGCTTGTACGGAACTTCCTTCCCCTTCTTTTTTCTTGGTTTGTACTCTCCTGGTTACAAATTTTACAATTTCTAAGGTTTGCGTCTTCTTTCCAAAACAACATGCAGCCTTTTAAACATGTATCTATTTTCTGATACGGTAAACTAAAAGCCGACATAAGTTTTTTAACTTCGTAGTGATTTTCACACATTAGATTATCAGGCGGCATATGTCTTTTTGCAGCTTGTACAACAGCCGTAAATCCAGCTTCAGTGATGTTGTATTTTGACTTCATCGCAATGTATTCTGCGATTACTGACAACTGAGTGCCGTTTTTACAACAATCCCAAATAGGTTTCTTAACAGCATCTAGTAAATCATAAATAAAAAATTGCTTCAATATTTGATTCTTCAACATTTCCATCATCGTCGTCAACTTCAACCATATGAAACATTGATCGTGCTGCATCTTCGACCATATTTTATATACGGGTCGTTGAAACTATTTCGTTAACGACACTTTCAGACTCTACAGAAGTATTTGCTACAACTTCTCCATGCCGATCCCAAACATAATACTCGGGTGCGAAACCGTGTTGGCACAATGAACTTTCACAATATCTGGTAACAAATACTTCAAATGTCTACACCTACTACACGGACAAGGAATTTCTGGATCGTTTCCGTTATTACTTAAAGCGAATTCAACAAACACGTTTATACCATTATAAAAATCTTCTTTTATTGAGCCCCTCAGTCCTTTTCTTTGGTACATCCATCTTCTCCGATCAACAAAATAATCAATTATTTTTCCTATTTGACAAAATGAGAAGTTCAAAATTTAATATTTATTTTGAAGAATACAAATTCAAAAAAGATTATTTTCATGTTCGTATAATATTTTGAATTTAAAGAACAACTTCACAAATTTAAAAATATTTTCAAATAAGGCACATTTTATTTTTTAACGTATCGATCTAAAAATATATATAATTTTTTTTCATTAGTCAGGCATCCTACTTTCCATTGCAAACACAGTAAGCATTTACATTTCGTATATTACTTTGTCTCAAACTATTCAACAAAATTTCGGCAGCATTTCCTTTTTGTTCTCTGCATTGTACACAAATGCGTGTACGCAGGAAACAAAAAAGAAAAGTTAGGCCGAAATTTTATGAACCGTTTGAGACGAAGTAGTATAGAAAATGTGAATGCTTACTGTGTTCATAACTTGTCCAATACATGGACAAATCCGACAAACATTGTACCAGATGAATATAAATGGTTGTTTTTCGAAAAAACGACTATTTATACAACGACCATGTACAACACTCGTCAAACGGGGCCAAAAACTCTCTAAGGGACATTTGTCAGTTACATTCGCGCATTTTACGAAAAAATACAGTTTTACTCACTGTTCACATTTACAAAAATATATATTAATTTAACACATTTATTCGACGTATTAAATCAACTTAAGATTGGTTTAACATTTTTGTCATTTTTCAATACACACAATTATAATTTAGAGCAATGCATTTTTTTGTTTCATAAGTAAATACGTGCACAATATAATACTTCTAGTTCATTCAATCATTTTATCTTATTCCAAATAACATATACAATCGTCGAATCAAGGCATACACAACAATTTACATATACATGAACAATCACAAATTATACATGTTTTTCACAATTTCACAACAAAAGATGAAATAGGTATACTATGTGATGCTATAAACCGTTATTACGCTGTTGGAAACAATTGCAATCACTAATTCGTCCTAATTTATCAATTTATGCAAATCTACAATTAGGGTCAAAACTGAATTTTTCGCAAAAATAAAAGATTATACCTGAGATTAAGAGTAATGGAGTTTGATTAGGCAGCCGTGGAGGATCCGAAAGCTAGAAATTAGAGATTCGAAGCTTGGAGAAGAGATTTGAGGGTTTTTGGTTATAATTTTTGTATGAAAGGAGGAGGAGGAAGAAGGCTCGGCTGCAGGTATAATCGCAAATTTCCGGTGGCTTTCGATGGCCGTCGACGGTCTGTCGAAAGCCGTCGGAAATTAGCCGTAGGAAGCCGTCGGTCCTAGCTGTCGGTAATGAGGCCTTTTGTAGTAGTGTTCTTTTTTTTTCTTTCTGGTCTTCTTGGTTGATCATTGAGATATTTTGCTTGTTGTAGAAGTTCTAGTTCCCTTTAAATTCTATTGAGTTAAAAACTCAGTTAACGGCTCTATTTTGTAGTAGTCGTCCTAAAGCTAATTCTATTTAGACACATATGATATTGCTTAGTAGTCTCCCTAAATTTAAGACAACATCTATGTCACTCATCTTTTTATTGCACATCAAATTTTCCTTCTTTTATTCCTCTTATCAAATAAACTCTAATAATCGAATTTTAGGTAAAAACTCAAATCTTGTATTTGAATTAATGGAGGGTGATAATGATGATACAAACCGAATAGAACCAGAAGAGTTAAAACTCGAATTTTACGATTGCTTTTCTTTTCAAATTTTAAAATACATCGTTCGTAGAAGAGATGAAACTTGAATTTTATGATGTTGCATGATTTTGTTAGAATGATTTTTTCTACTGTGAAATTCTTTTAACGGAATAATTTTTTTCTTTGATGAAATTCTTATACGGGTTGAGCTTTCCTAGAGAATGGTATAAAGGGAAAAGTTTAACAATAAGATGGGTATAATCGACAATGGATAAGTTGGTTTTTACAATTTATTAGGGACTACTCATCAACTTTTTAAATTTAAACATAATTAGCTCTTTTCTAAATAAAGTAATTTTTGTATACTTTGTCTTGCAGTAGCATTTTATGGTTTTTATGAAGGTAATTTATAGCATTTCATTTTATAATGATGTTTTATGGTGTTATTTCAAGTTTTAATATTAATTATAATAATATTTTGTAAATAAAAATTATAAGCTATATTCATTGTTACAATACTACTTTGTAGTAACACCTTTAAATGTGGCGCTTTTTATAATAGGGTTATGTGTTTTAGAACCGTATAAAGTAATTCATGATACGATGCTGCTATGTAGTATCATTACATTCTTCGCTACATATTCGTATTCGTTTTTTTTTTTTTTTCTTGTGATTTAATTCTACATTTTGTTGCTATTCAGTACAATTTATGTTTTTTTAACCGTTTTTGTTTCATCGTTTTATGTTGTATTTTTTATCAAACGTTTAATATTAGTTGTTCTACCTCATTTGAAATATTTTCGTACAATACTACTGTGTGGTAGCATTTTGTACCTGTCTATATTTTATAAAAATATATATACCTTTATCTTGTTGAACTTCATATAATGTTGTTATATAGTATCATTTTGTAGTAGATACTTTTTTAAAGAAAATTCATATAATGATACTGCATAGTATCACTTCTTATCTGATACTATTTTTGTGGTCATTCATAGTTCCTGAGAAATTACGACAAGAGAAGGGGAAGACTAGTATCGGTATGGGTTGTAAATTCAAGGTGGTGCAGCATGTGCTAATAATCAACCAATTTTAGGGTTAGGGTTTTGAGTTCGAGTAAAAAGATGGTGGTTAAGGGAAATACGTCGATCGATATCAGGTGGCGATGATCGAAGGCAATGTCATGTGAGGCAATGGCTCAGAAGAAGTGAAGGAGGTGCAACAGAGGGAGAGCACAATGGTTGGTTGAAGAGAAACTGCAAGATGCCAAGACTTGACTCATTCGAGCTTCAATATCCTTGTCCCTAAATCATTAAGTGGGTGTCCTAAAGACAAAAAATAGGCATAAGTTTGTCATCTAAACAAAATTGCCCAAATTATCACATGGATGTTTATGTTTAATATTTTTGACTATTTTACTTTATATGCTACTCCAATATAGTCTGAGATAGCAGATTTAAAATTCAAGGTGTATGTTGGAATTACACTTATATCATTAAAGACCTCATCTAATATAATATATCGTCTGTAAATTAATCACCAAAGACAAGGCTATGGAAAAAAAAAATTAAAAAATTTCCACTAGTTATAATATTTGATACTTAATTCAGTTTAGCAAGTGGTCACAAAAAGAGTTTATTTTCCATTGCCTATTATTATATATTTTATTTTACAATATTTCATTAGACAGTACTTACCTATTTAGATATTGTCTAAGCTGGAGCATTACCCAGGCTTTGTAAGTGGTTCATCTAAACGAATTTTTTTGACACGGGACTCTATAAAATTATTAAATTTATTCTATGTAGTTTTGATAAAAAGAGATTAAAAAATATAAAGATAAAAATTATAAGTTTTTTGTCAAAATAGGGTTTCGAAGTTGTAATCTTATTTACGTTCCAAAATTTCAATTTGAAAATAAATGTTAATTTTTGTTCCGTGTGGGGTTTGAACTTCCTATCTACAGTTTGCATATAAGCATTTTTAGAACTTCGCGCGGTCGGACCAAAATTTGTAAAAACGTAACTTTAGTATTTGATGTTCAAATGTAATCCATAAAGTGAACTTGTATTGGTAATCAATTTCTTTTCCAGATGCGGAGAAATTGAAAAGGAAATAAAAAATATGATACGAAGCTACACAATGCAAAGGTCTACGAGAATTTTATAGATGTATAAGAGTTGAATATTGATGAAAATAACACGGGGTCAGATTAGAATAGACGGAAATTCAAAAAAATATGGTTGAATTACATGAATCGAGAGGAGTAAGAGAATACAAAATATTTGTAAATGCCGATAATATCAGCTAGAACTAAAATACTGAATTTGAACACGAAACGGATGATTTAAGGAACCGAGACCGTTGATCCAAACTTTCGATCAATAATGAACAAGTATCAAGTTTCAAGTTATGGTTTGTCCAAGCCTTTCACTTATTTGCACAAGGACATTGATTTAAATATTAAAATGTAGGTACACACATACACGCATATGTATAATGTAATATAATATTTCCTCTGAATTAGATAAACACCGAAAAATATATAGGAGTAGACGGGAATTATGAGACGTGCAAATGGAAATCCTATGGAGTGGGTTATGAGGGCAGGTGTGAATTCAAAAAATGTGGCTAAATTATGAAAATATTGATAAAAATCAGTAAATCCTAATGCGCTAACAAGGTTATCAATTCAAAAAAGCGCGGCAAAGTGCAGGACTTGAGACATGCGTTTCTTTTCACCTTACACCTAGGCATACGCTGTTTGTTAATTTTATTGTAGGCAATCAAAATTTAGGATTTTCTGAGTTGATTTTATGTAATTATATTTTTTTACAAGTAACTCAAGACATTAAATCTAAAATAATACTATAATAAATTAGAAAATTTTCAAACTGCTGTAAAGTCCAGAATTTTGTTATCAAAGAGTAATAACATTCTGCGTGGAAAATTAAATCACAAAAAAAATGTTAAATACAAAAAGTTAATAAATCAGAGATAAAATGAAATGGACCGTTTCTTCAACCAATTTCAGCTAGCGTCAGGTCGGACTTTTCTAACAAAATTCAAACCGTTCAAGATAGTTGATTTGCCCTATGGTAATATTCTTAGGCACAGGTAAAAAGAATCCAGACAAAAAATAAAAACAAAAGGTAGAAGGGAATAAGTAAGAATATAAAAAAATTGAACAAACTGTTAAGAGATCCAAACAAAGCAATTTGCGCCTTTCAAAATTTTCTAAAAAAAAGTGCAGTTCACTCTTTCATTAAAAAAGGTGTGTGTACATAAAATAAAGATGCAGTTTTGTGCTTCTTTATCGAAAATTAAGCCTTTGTAGACGGAAAAGAGGAGAGGTCCGCCTTTTTGGGTCTAAACACACTAAAGTGCGCACCTTGACAAACACGAATGCATAATCCAACATTGTGTTTTGAGTAGGACATTTGATGAATCTACTTAATTTATTAATTGCTTTAGATATATTAGATCTAGAATAAATGCGTAAGTGACCAAACTCACCAATTACTTCTGCATATCTATATCATCAAGCTAGCCTGCTATAAATTCAAATGAAACGGTGGGTGTGATATGAAGGTGTAGGAGCTACTTTTCTAGAAATACAACGACTCTTTGGAATAATCTCAACATGTTTTGACCACGATATAGAATATCATATGGTACCATCTACAAAAATTATATTAGTTTCTCCACGGTCTTCCACGTTAAAGTTAAAAGACCAAACAAGTTATAAATCTAAGCACATGATTAATCCATTGAGAGAATATTAAAATATTGTCTACATATAGAGAAAATGATTAATTCATTTCATTGTTCACAATTTTAACATGTGTCTGTCTATATGTGTGTGCATGTGTGTGTACACACGTATGTGTGTCTATACACATGCAGGAAGCCTGCTCACTGAAATTTGCCAACGTGCTTACACGTATGTAATCAGAGAACATCTAGGACATTCCGAAAGCAAAGGAGGAGGAGACTCCAGAAGCCGAGGAAGATGTAGTGGATGAAGCTGCAGAAATCAAAGCCAAGCCGTTCACTTTGAAGAATCGATGATATAATGCCGACATCCGCAAAACAAGCATTTGCTCAAACCTTGGAGAATTCTAGAGGATTTGAAAGTGAATTCCGCTTCCCTGAGAAGTCAGAATCTGCAGCAGTAGCCACTGCTTCAGGCTCGTTCAGCACTTCTAATGCTGTAAAGGATGATGATATTATGCAGCTGGAGATTTGATTTGAATGTTCAAAACTATATAACATTGAATGCTAGTTAATTAAGTTCTTTCCTTTGGCAAGAAAAAAAAATGCAATTTCTGTAAGAATTTACAGAAAATCCATAACAAGTTTACCTTGTGAGATTTTTATGTCATTCTTTACGCATTTGTTTCCAGACTTTATATACATTATGTTTTATGGCTTGCTCCACATAAATTTTCAAGTTATAACATCCATCCAGTGAATATGAAACTTATACAAAGAAGCTAAAGCAACCAAGGAAAATATACAAGCAGTGGCGTAGGCAGGATGTAACGTTGGCGTAGGCACAAAGTAAAATGAGTTTTGACTGCGACAACCTCCGTTGCGATTTTTTTTAATGGCATTGATATTTAACTACACACAAGAAACTTGTATGACTAAATTAAGATAAATAATATCTCGAGCATTTAATAGACTTTGAGTTTATTGCAAAAATGATCAATAATTGATTTTTCAAAATATACGCATCATAAAAAACATAAAAAAACCGAAATAATTATGCATTTTACAAATTTTCTGAGTTTTGAATTCCACAAGAGATAACTCAATTGAAGTTTTTTAAAAGGAAAAGGATACCGCACTAGATTGTTTGATGAAGAGTATGTTGTTTGATGGAGAAGGAAAAAAATGCGGACATCTCGAAAGAACGAAAAAAACCAAAAAAGACTGGACTCGTTCTTTTATTTACTTTACACAAAGAAGCTACCGTGCTCTCTTTTTTTTTCTTCAGCTTTTCTAAAAAAAAATTCAAGACTGGGGTAGGCACGTGCCTACCCCATTTACAAAGGGGTTGGAGCAGGTTGATGGTTCAGATTGCGAGATTAAAGGTCATGAGTTTCGAACTCAGAAACTGACAACCATGTAACAAGTACCCAAAGTATGTGTTTAGCGGGTTCTATTTCTCTAGAGTTTGCAAGCAAAGTTTGGTTCTCTAGGTAACTCAAGAAAAAACAAACATTAAAGTAATGAAACTCAGGTGAATATCATTGTTCCGTCAGGTTTGAATTTCTTTTTCTCTTAGAATATCAACTTATAACCTATTGCCTTTAAGGAGATGAATCAAAAAAATACAAAAGAACCATTTTGATCAACTGAATTTATTTCGTCTACGGTAAGGAATATCAAAACAAGGTAGTTTTTTGAAAGTTTGTTTAATATCTTGAAAAAAATATGTATTAAATTCATTTACTATCTCCAATCCTAACTCTCTTCGAGTTATTCACATGGTTTTGATGTCCAGCTTCATTACTAAAGCTCAAACTCGTGATCCTTGGTAACTCACATCACATGTCAACTGGGCAAACCTGTTGGGTTCTAATTCTAACTTTTAGTTCTAGGTTCCTTAGCAATTTTCGGAACAAATTCAAAAGGAGGATTAAGTTGAGTAGAATTGGCTGGGTTGAAATTGATTTTGGTATTCTACATTTTTACATGGGTAGGCTTCTATAGTAGTATATTCTGCTGATAAAACAAAATGAAAAACTACAAATCTGCACATTATAATATTAGAAGCATACCATAGAACAGTGTCAATTCTTAATAGGACCTACCTTTTCATCTTGGGCATTTGGACAAGGAATCCCGATTTTGTTAGGAGGAACTTCAAACTTCGATGAGGGACGTTGTCAAATTGGAGAACTTTTGTGGTTGGGGAATGTCGAGGGTTGTGTATTTTATTCGGCATTGGTGTGTCACAGATTTTGTCCCCCTCGTAACCTAATCAGAAGTCCCTTTAATGGTGACCATGTTTAAGAATCATCATATTTTCAATGTAAGGGAGTTAATTCACATTGCATTAACCATATTTATAAAAGTACGATATTCTTTCAACCACATTGTTGGATTGAAGAGGGTAAAGAGGCATAAACAAATTTCATGGTCTCCTGGAAAACTAGAAAATACATGAGATAGGTAATTTCCTAAATCTTATAGCATACAAATTCACCTAATCCAACTATTATACACCAACTCTCAAATTCTATTTTTTATTTTTACCCGAATGAGGCGCAAGACAAAAACTTTCATTTTTTTTAATGTTCAAATGAGACGAAATCAGTCCCTGCTAAATCTTTTCAGCAAAACAACTATTTATGCAAGTAAAGCGTGTTAAAAAATGAATTTTATTTAGATAATAACCATTAAAACATTCTTCAAAATACTATTAGTTTTTCACACGTAATTTACTCCGTAGTAGCCAGCCCCACGAGAACCATCTTAAGCCATAAGATGTTAATCCAAGATGTACATTCAGGATACACTTATTTCGAAATATCGTGTTTGAATATTCCGAGAGGAGACATGATCAAAATCTGAATTTTGAAGCCTTGAAATGAGTTTCTACCGCAACAAATATGTTAGCAATAAGTGAGAAATAATAGGTAAATGCGTTGAATTACTCTAAAATTATTAGCATAAATGTAGTACATTGTATTAATCTAGTCAACAACTATTAGTAATACTGTCCACATCATCAATTATCATTATTGATTATTGTCATGATACAAATCATTACTTGAATCTACCTAATAAATTAGATTTAGATGCAAATGAAATGTTAGCTTTTTTAAATGTTGCTGTTAAATACAACTTTTTAGAAAAATGTATACCTTGTTTAAATCAAATCATAAGGTTAATCCAAAGCTGATCTAACATACATTCTGAAAATTAATTTTGAAACAAATTAAGTACTAATTAAAAAAAATACTTTTAGAATTGATATTTGAGATTGAAACTTATCGGGTCTCAGACCTGACCTAGTATATTGCCAGTAAGGGTTTGAGTTCTGCTTTGATTTTGAATGATTTTTACTAGATACAGACTTTGGTTACATCTTAAATTTCATCCAGTTCATATCTGGTAAGTGGTGCGGATATATGTTACTTCATGACATTTAAATAAACTTGGAACAGCTTTCTCCATTAAATTCTTTAAAGGCTGCAGGCCTGTTGAATGCACCTTGTAAAAGATCAAACGTTGGGATATACTACCAGTACATCCAATCTATGAGTAATGTCCAAATCAAGAAAATTGATTTTGTATGATAGAACCTTTCCAAACCTTTTTTTTTCCCCTTTCCCAAACACTAAAAATGTGTGTGTGCCAATATAGCAGAGATGCCAAGAAGAACAAAAGTTTTTAGAGGCAAACGGTTTGAGCTGCTAAATGCCCAGATATTCCTTGAAATGTTGAAAACTAAGAGAGAAAAGGTTCTGTTAAAAGTTCTAGATGTACAAAAATCAAATCTAATAACATGCAACTGGCACACTTATAATTTTAATATAAACTTCAATATAAAAATAGAAAAAAGTGGGGGCAGTACACCACTAACCTCAAATTTCCAAATAATGATATATATACTTAGTACATTGTCTTAGACATTGAAGCTGGCTTAGGAGGTGAAAGCAACCGAACCTCAGGTGCAGAGCTCGGAAACATAACATTAAGTTTGTGCATCAGAACATCACTCTTTGATGGTATCTCATTTAACAGAAACTGCTGTACTATCGGCTTCTTAAACCACTCAAGAACCGAATCGCCTGGTGCTCTGAGGACAACTTTACTCACCTCAAATGGAGACTGAACCGAATCCAAAATCTGAGCCACTACCATTTTAAGTGTCGATCCAGTTACCAGTTTAATTCTGCGTGGCACCACACCATAGTACAACATTCTCTTCCTAAATCTATGTAAAGTGTGCACCACAGCTACCAATGCAGCACCTACTGACAAATTCCTTACATCCAAAGACCAAGCTATGTGTTGATCGAAAACTATAGCTTTTGGAAATAGTTTGTTTTCATATGCTACTTTCCAGACACATCTAGCTCTATTCATTTGGCCCATTAATACTAAGTAGTTCAGCAGCACGTTCACAAAATACCGTGTAGCACTTTCTTCAGTTTCGTAATCTATGCCTTGGAAGAACTCTCGTACAAATGATAGAACTGGTTTTTTCCTTTGTTCAGGACCTGTGAATAATCCACACATGAACTCATGAGCATGGTGTTTTGTTGCGCTCATTATATCCATGATAGCCCTCTCATTCTTCTCATCTTGGCATCTAATCAGATGTGCAAGAATCGAAGTATAAAGTATTAGATCTACTTTTGCAGCAGATCCGACATAGGTTTCAAGAAGAGGCTTAGCAGATTCGTATAATCTTGCCTTCATGCAAGATTCAAACAATTGCCTAATGATAAAATTATTAGTCCTGATCCCTGCCGAACCCATAAATCTCAACCATTTCAAAGCCAAATCAGTCGCTCCTTCCTTGATATAAATCATCAAAACATCACTAGCATTTACATCGACCGAAAACCCATTAGCCTTCATCTCAAGCAAAATCTTTGCAGCTATATCTAGCAACTTCTTATTAGCGAGAACACTTAACAAACTAGTATAAACATTCATTCCAAGTCTAAACCCTGCATTACACATTGAATTATAAAGCCGCATTGCACTGTCCACATTTCCAGCAGCAGAATGCATTTCTACAAGACACGAATATGTAGAGGGTGTTGGCAAGAAACCTGCTTTCTCCATTTCATTAAACAAACTAGAAGCAATTTCTAGCCTACCACTTCTCGCATGTGATTCAACCATTAAAGTATACAATCCAAAATTTGGCCTAAAACCCACACTCTTCATCTCTTCCCATAAATTTCTACCAGCATCAAGCTTCCCTGCTTTAATCAAACTCTCAATCATTGACACATACATAGTTGCAGAACTCTTATACCCAACACTTAACATCTCTCTATACATCCCTACTGCTGCATCTAACCTCCCTGACTTCCCTAAACATTCAACAAGTGCAGAATAAACACCTGGACTTACCCTTTTGTTTTTCTTCTTCATTTCTTCGAACAACTGAAGTGCACTATCTATTCTCCCTGACTTAGCCAAGGCAGGCACCATCAACTCAAACGTTTCCAAATCCAGCACACATCCACTCTCGTTCTCATTATAAACCTCAAATGCTTTATAAACCAATCCTTTTTTCAAGAACATTCCAATCATAGCAATATGTGTTTTTGCCTCAAACATCTCAAAGTTCAAATCCTTCAACTTCCTGTAGCAACTAAAGGCAGTTTCTATACGACCCATCTGACAAAACCTCTGGATAACCAAGTTCAAAGAGAGAGGGTACAAGGTGACGTCTTTACTCAAATCCAGCTCCAAGCCTTCTTGAATCTGCTCAAAAGACAGCAAAGGTAGTATCTTTGCGTAGGCTGAGTCGTCAATGGGGTTTCTGCTTGCACGAGCGAAGTGGAGTAGAGCGACGCTGGAGTCGGCGTCGGATAAGAGGGAGGCGGCGAGGGAGAGGTGGGCCGAGGTGGGTAGGAAGGGGAGGGAAGAAAGGGAAGAGTGGAGGTGAGGACCCCATTTATGACGGAGTATGACTTCAGCGATCTTTGAGGCAGCTGCAGCAGCGGAGGGTGGAGTGGAGTAGGTGGCCGGACGTGCCGCGACGTCTGTTGCTATCAGGACGTTCGATTCGTCAAGGTATGTGATTTCGTCGGTGAATGTTTCGCTAGGACTGTGTTCGGAAGAGAGAAGACGATGATTGACGGGGACGAAATTAGGGTTTAAGAGTGGTAGGATTTTGGGTGAACGCAGAGTGCGTATGCGGCGTAGAAGGAGTAGCATTGTTTTTTGCGATGAAAGTGAGGATATGAACCCAAATGAAGACGTAAAGTAGGCCACTTCTGTTTAAGTACTTGCATGTCCTTCAAGAGCTATAAACCCCCATCAAAATCCATAACTCCATCTAGGGCTGTAAATGTATATTCGAAAAAATCCGAAATTGCTCTGTATTCGAATTCGAAAAGCGGATAATATTCGATATTCGCAAAAACGGATGCGGATATAAGACATCCAGATCCGAAAATTATCCGTTCAGTTTTTTTATCAAGATTATAGTTAAAATTATGTGTATTTTAGTGTAGTAAAAGATATTCGTTTATTATTCTATTAAATTAGTAGTTTATATTATATGCATTTAATACTTATTAACTGCTCGAAACTATTTATTATCATCGTATGTGTCAAATTTTAACACTTTTACAATCAAAGGGATTGAAAAATATTTATGTTAAACTAAAATTTTCTTTTTATAACTTTTGATTTATCGGTCGTTGGCTGATAGGATAATTATCCGATATCCGTCCGTATTCGGGAATGCGGATATCCGAAAATGATTTTGGATGAGAATGCGAATATGGCACTATCCGCATCCGATAACATCTGTTGACAGACCCAACTCCAACTAAGTAAATTTCTTTTCTTTATATTCTTCAGCTTAATCCAAGCACATTTTCATCTTCAGTCCCCCTTCTTTCTTACAGAAACCCCAAAATCATTCGTTTGTAGAAAATTTACAATAATGCTAAACTTTGATGGACTTGATCTTCAAAGTGAAGATGACGAGAAGGAGCATTAATGGAGTTCTATCGAATTCCAAGAACGAACAGAAAAAAAGAAAGGAAAAAAAAGATTATCTATGTACGAGGGCCGGAAAAACACATCAAATACTATTGGATTGGGAAGTGACCAATCAAAGTTTCTAATGCAACTCTAGCAGGGATGTTACAGGGGTTATATATGATATGAGTTGAAACAGACAGCCACAACTTAATTCTCTTTCGGTAGTTCAACCCTAGTGTAGGCGTGAGAGAAAAAAGTGAAAGTTGTGGATTCAAACTCTAGGCTTCTTGTCCTATGGGAAAAAGAGACCATGTGGACACCATACTTTTCAAATAATCAACCATGTGGTACGTGTCGAACCGCACTAGGTTCATATATGGTTCTCATTGAAACTGCACTTTGTTCGTACTTGGAAAGTTTGACATGCATGATAAACTCTAGCATGAGTGCCACATTTCCCAAATAAACATGCTTTAATGGTTAAATCCAATTAGAAAAGTTACCATTTGTGAATTTGAGTAGAACTTGAATAGAATTGTTGTAGGGTCCAGAGGTTATTTCGGCTACAAAATAAATAATCGAAGGAGGTAAAAAAATAGATGAAGAACATAAAATATGTTGTATGCGTCAAAATGTGTAAGTGTGTTTTTTGATATGACCAGAGTGTGAAAGGAGAAAATTAAAGTTTTGATACTTTGGTTAATTTATAGGGTTGCCATTAGTAAAACGAGGAGCTCATACAAATTTGATCCTAATTAAATTAAACACAGAAATAAATTTGCAAATGTAGGCTTTTCCTGTGTTTTACTCTTCAACTATAACTTTTAATGACTGGCACATTGGGTATCCATCAAGGGGAATGGTGTGTTGGTTGCTCTTCAATAAACAAAATCAACAAAAGCAAATTGCTTTGTCTATGTGTTACCTGCTTAATTGACTTTAAGAAACTGGCTAGCATATGCAACTTTCTGATGATCGATTAAGTAGGTGAAAAAGTAAGAAATAATATATTACATATTTACCGACCTTTATAAAGTCGGCAAATTAAAATGGTATTATTTTTTGTTAGTTACTCTCTTTTTCCCCCTTCTTTCTGATTCTCATATTATTCAAATTTTCTACCCTTGTTTTATTTTGGACTCTTTACTCTATAGATTCAATCTCATATCTTAGAAACAATATTGTTGAACAACTAAGATGAACAGTCCAGCAAATGCTTCTTATCCAACTTATTAAGAATCATTCTGAATTCAAGAGTACTTTGTTAGGAACACGATTCTAGTGTTTTAATGATCACATATACATGGCAATGCTACTAATAATTTTATTTGAGTTATTCCAAGTATATTAACACCTGAACTTTCATTTGATACTAGAGCGTTAGTACACGAACTTTCATTTGGTACTAGAGCTCGGTCATCTAAAAGTCGTAACAAAATTTTAAATAGAGTATGGCCACACTCATTACATTTTAATGACAGTCTACTATACAACCACCACTATTCACTGGGTCAAATTATGTATATCAGTCTACGTATATGAAAATTTATATGGAAGTCGATGGCCAGAAAATCTGGGACGCTGCTCAAATACGGTATGTTACTATTGTTGCTGCTATAAGTACATGGTCAGATGCTCAAAAAGTCACAGCTATAAATAACTCTAAAGCAATGAATATTTTATACTATGCATTAAATAAAAATGAATTTACATGAATTATGGTCTATGCTACTACATATGATATTTGGAACACTTTGAAAATTACACATGAAGGGACCACCAAGGTAAAACAGATCTAAATATTTATGCTTAATGTAACGACCCGTACTCTTCGTATCGGAGGATCGTAGAATATTAATATTATTTTTATATAAAGACACACGATTCTATAATTTTAGAAAATGATTTTTAGAACCGTTTTCCATCCTTAGAATTTTTATCAGATGATTTTAACCATGAAAATCATGTATGGCTTATAACTTTTGATAGAAGCTGGGTTGGGGGTCTGAAGCACTTTTATTTGATCATAATGATGGTTTATCTTTTCATAGAGTCGTCGAAATAGAGAAAATGGATTTACCACTAGGGAGTTATGGCTTTTTGTATTTTCACTTGATTTTGAACAACTTAATGGATAATTAGTGAGCTAATGGTTAGGCCCAAATCCCATTTTGGGATTAGCATGAGGTTAGGACTGATGGAACTTCTCTTCATCGCTTTACACTTTCCAGAAATATAGAGGAACTCCCAATAATAACTTCTTAGCCAAAATGTTACCATAGTCCCTACTTTAATTAGCCAAAACGTGTCATTGGAGGAAGATTAGCGAAATTAGCACCTTGGGTTGAAGATTTGTTGTTGGAGATCATCTTGGAGTTGTTGTTCACCTCGGGACTCATGCATCTTTGGGCTTGGATTGGATTGCTTTGGATTTAGGTGGGTGGTTTTAAACCTCTACTTCACTGAATAGCCACTACTAAACATTTAATGATCATTTTAAATGATTTTCAAACTCTAAAATATGTTTTATACCCTTTTTAACCATATATGTGAATTTCAAAAGATTTGGATAAGTTTTATAAAATTAGTATTCTTATGGATCTTCTTGTTCTTATGGATACTACCCTTAGATTTAAGATTCACATTGATGTATGCATGTATGCTTGTTAGGATATGTTTTATGTAATGATTGCTTGAATATGTGATGATTGTTTAGTCGAAAATGCCGATCGAATGATGATTTAGTTATAGGAATACGTTATGGATTGGTATTGGCTCGGATTGACGTGATGGTTAGTCCAGTTCTTAGCCGACTGAATGGCTTGTATTTGAGTATTGAGGAACCAAGACATAGGCTATCATGATGGATGGTCTAGTCTTTAAGCGTGATAGGTCGACAAGTGATTTATATCCAATGCACTGAGTGAGTGAATGTGAGAATGGGTGATAGATGCTATGTTTGTTTAATTGTTTATCACCCTAAGAATGTCACATAATGCCGATATTATTGATTTATATATTTGGACAACCCTTAATACTTTGATGTGTAGTGCACCCATGATGACTATGATATGTACGCACTAGCTCTGTGGATGTAGGGACATGTCAAGTATGATTCTTCATACCATTTGTTCTATTATAGTGATTTATTAGTATTTAGAGGTTTACTACTGCCCACAATAGACTGTTATCTGACTTGGAATTTTATTCTTTGCTTCCTACAACTTTGGGTACTCTTAAATAAGTAGGTTAGGGATCAGGTCTAGTGAGCACATGGAGTTGGACAGAGGACGAACAGGAGGTCATACTCTTGTGTTACTTCACTTACTTATTTGCTATTCCATTATACAACCCTATGGAGCTTGCTAATACCTCTAGAAATGGTTATTTATGAGTTATTATTTGATGTATAACTCTATGTCTTATGATTACCGTACGGATCTATGGACTATGATTCATTCAATTATTTACTGTTTCGCTTGATTTATATATGAGATGTTTACTATTGTATTTTATTTGATGCATTATGAGATATACGGCGGTTTCTATGATTGATTTACTTATTTGCAGCCTTAATGGTCGCCCTGCATCGACGGGGAACCACTACAACGCACTATACATGTATATTAGGTGCCGGTGGTGTAGAGCGGTCGTCATTTTTGGTATTAGAGCTTAGGTTCCATAGTTTAACTTAAGGCATACCATGAACCAGTAGAGATAGGATATGAGTTCTCACCTAGACTGGATCGAGAGAGAAAGAGTGTATGTGTGCACAAGAGCGCGTACTTGTTACATATTTATATTTTCACAATTATATTATAGTATATGGTATACAAGTCGCACTGCATACACAAGAACTACTTAAGTGGGATTCTTTATGGAGAGACTGTGTAACGACCCGAAATTTTTAGGCATTTGAAATCGTGATATTAAATGGGTTTTAAATATTTAAAAGTTAATTTTTATACTTGAATTCAATTATCACTATTTATTTGATAATTAAATTATTAATTCAATAATTTGAAGTTGAGTAAAATGCTGAATTTGGAGTTTTAAGCCTGTTAAAACATAATTTGAAGGCTTGTAAAATTTATTTTGATAATACTGAAGAGAATAGAAGTGATGAAATCAATTTAAAAATGGTTTGTTAAGTTTTGAAATTTATATCGTTTAAATTGAATTGAAAAATAGCCTTCCGAGACACGGTCTCGGAATTTGACGAAACCAGTCCCATTAGGTCCGTAATATTGAATTATTATCGGATTTCAAATTTCGTACTGATCGAAGCTAGTGTGTGAGTGTACGATATATAAACGCGCTGAAAATTTAATTGATAATACTCTAATGAAATTTAATTTAATTGGTCAAGCTTCTTGTATACGCCATCTCATATTCGTTTTAACACGCTACTCTTATCTTCCATCACACACTTCTCGTTCCTTCTAAAATTTGCTAATTCCTTCCTCGTTTATTCAATTCAATTCCAATCATTATCAAACGAGAGAAAAAAATATTAATGGCCGATGCTTCGAATCGTTCGAGTATGGCCGAAACCCTTTTCTTCTTTTCTAAACCCCAAATGTGAAACCACTCTGTGATAAAAAAAATATAAAATACTGAATGAAACCCTCATCCCTCCCTCCTCTCAAATTCATTCGTCACCTCTTCCTATTTCTTTCAGGTCAAAGTAGGGGCAGCATCGTATTCGAATTCGAATTTGATTAGGTGAGGGTTTCGCTCGTGATTAGGGCTAGGTTGCGACCGTTTCGAGAACATGGCGAGAGCACGAGATTGCGGCTTCGTGTAGGCTAGGGCATTGGAAGGGGAGCGCGTCGATTCATAGTGTCTAGTGGCACCATGCGTGTGTGCGGCAGCTGAGGGAAGTGGGTCGGCTGTGGTCATCGATGGTGGGCTTGGGAAGCACGGTGGAGTTCTCGCTGGGAGGAAGACTCGAGTTTGAATTCATTTAGGGTTTCAGGGGATGGCAGCTTCGACCAGTAGCAGTGAGGTATTGTAGTCCTCGTTTTTTAGTTTGAATAAATGTATGTATATATATAAAAAAAACTTTACGGTAAAGAAAATATATATCACAGTAAAGTGTAAACATGTCTGGTTTAAATTAAAATGTATATGACGTTTTAAGGAAATTTTAAGAATGTTATAATGTTTAAAGTTTGTGTAAAATTAGAATTTTTTTTAAATATATAAAGGATAAAGGAATTTAAATGTTATAGGGTTTATAATAAATTTAGAATTTAAAATATATATTTAATATATAATTTATTTTTATGCGTCAATTCAAAAATATATATACAAATACCATTTATAAACCTGCTAGGTATTTTTAAAATGATGTATTATGCAAATTTATTTGTTTAATTCACTTATATAATTATTTAGCTACTAAAGGATTTTTTTTCAAATGGTTAAATCAAATTATTAGTTAACATTTAATAAACAAATGGTGATTAATGGTTTGATTTATTCAAATAGGAAATTAGGTTAGTCTAATTATCATTTAAAACTTTTAAATTAAATTAATAAATGGTAATATATAGATATTCCGATTATATTAATAAATTGTATAATGTTTGTAAAAGGTCAAAAATAATGAAGAACAAGTTGGATTGGAATGGATGCTAATAAAATAAAAGGTGAGTTAATCTCACTCAGCTAAATTTAAATTTAAATTTAAATGATTAAATTTAAAATAATTGTCTGAATGGTTGAATTGATTGATGTTCTATAGTAGGTATATTTTGGAATTGGTAGGTTATGTTGCGCTAACATCTGTGGATGCAGGGAAAACAGGTTAGAGGGATCCAACTGGATCCCTCAACATTTATTTAAATTATTTAATACCCTCTGTTGTGATTATTTGATATTCTATGATGAATTATATTGGAATATTGAATGTTATGGTTTGATTGGATATCATTGGATATAATTGGACATAATGAATTACCAAAAATATATAAATTGGATTTTGGAAAGAAAATAAAAGAAGTGAATTTGTAAGTAAAATAATTATAGAATTAATTTAAGAATTAATTGGAAAAGAAATAAAGCGACTTTAAAATTCTAACAAATAAATCTTGAGTATAGAAAGGAAATTTAAATAAACAGGAAGTTAATGAATTTTAAACTTCAGTGTTATTATTTTAAAAGAACAAAACATTTATTTAAATTTTAAGATTTAAATTATTGAAAAGAACAAAGAAGAAATTGGGATAAAATGTGAAATTTGTACATTTCAGTTAAAAGATTTAAAATCAAATGGAAAATAATAACATTAATAACAAAGCCCATAATTAATGAATTTTGAAATGAATTGAGTAAGTAAAGAGATTTAATTCAAATAGAATAAATTGGGAATCAATTTGGAAAAATTGATTTAAGTGATTGAGATTGGAAATTCTCCCTGAATATCCAAGTATGTTTTCAAAGTAAATTTTTAAATATAAATTAAAGGTTTTAAAGTTAATTTAAAAAGCAAGTTTTGGAAAATTTATTATTTATAATATTTAAATTCTAAAGTATGTGTTTTCTTTTAATCTATTATAGCAGTAATTATTTAAAGAGTGACTTAGTATTTTATTTTTAAAAGTGTAAATCTAGTTTTATATTTTATTAAGTAACTTTATTTACAAATATTCATATAGTATGTATTTTAACAAATTATTGAAGTAGTTTTAACTTAAATATTTTAAAGTATCTTCCAAAGTAAAGTATTCTAAATTATTTTAAAATTCTAGTTTTGTGCTTGGTGATTTCAGTGGAGATAGAAATTATTTGGGAAAGTTATTCTGAAGAAGAAAGATGGTTTGAAACTGTTTTCAAAGTGTTGAAAATAGAATATATCTTGTAAATATAATTTGAGATAAATAAATAATTTGGGAGATTATTATTTATTGGTTGATGGTTATTTGTGAATATTTATTCGATAATTAAATAACCGACTATCAATATTGGACAAATGCGTTGATCGTTTCGAAGAGACCGAGATCGAGATTTATTTCTCGAAAACCACTTCGATCTGGTTTGTACGTTTCGTGGAAACGAGTTTGGATGCGAAGATGGAGCAGTGAAGTGCAAGGGCTAGTCGCTACTAATCCTAAGGATATTTCCAAAATAGATGTAGTAGGAGTAGTGCCTTCGGTTCCGTTCAAACCCGGGACAGACTTGTATGGATGAATGCTTTCGGGACATCGTCAGGTGGACGATGGGCATTCTAAGGGATATGATCTAAAAAGGTAACGCTTAGCCTCAAGCCTCATCAAATGGGAATGACTGAAAATCAGGGGTTATGCAGCAAGGCTAGGTGGGTAGCACCCAAGCAGGGTGAGGTCATCCCTGCCTAGATGTCCCTTTATTTTGGCTTAGTGGGCGGGTGCTGATCCCAACCGTGGGGTGATCTCACTCGGGATTATCCAGTAAGGGGTAGTCCCGGTCTTTTGTTGCAGAGGAGCGGGCGTACTCCTCGGTACTGTGATCTAGGCCACGTACTGTGACAGGTGGTACCCCAGTGCCTAGTCATTAGTTGGAAATCCATTCTACCTACGGGCCTTGTTTGTATTACCTACTCTGTGGCTAGTAGCTGGAATTTAATCATGTAACAATTTTGGCTATTTTATAAGTATTTGTATGTAGACCCTATTATAATATCAGAGGATTTCTATAATAATTGTTTCAGCTATTGTAAGGTAAAAACCCGACATGTTTATTTGTGGCGTGGTCTTATGAGATGCTTTTGTTTTCAAAAGGATTTTTGAAACTTTAACAATCAACTTAGTGTGATTTTCTCACGCTGGTATTCCAGACTGACTCGGGTGTTATTTAACTATAATGCTCGGGTCAGACCGAGTATTATAGGAAACAGGACATGATGATGTGGAGCTCAGGAGACGAGCTGGATGACGATACGTACTTGTTTTATATATATTCCGCTGTGTAGAGTAGCTGTGTATCAGTTGTATGACATTGATGTTGAGCTGTGATTGATGTACTCTGATGATGTAAAATATAATCAGAGATATTTTATTTTTGAGTAAAGATTATTTATTATCTATTATATTTTATTCCGCTGGGATGTTTAGATTTTGTTGTTGTTTTCTATTTTCTTCTTCTACCTCTTCTTCTTTAACCCAAATGGTTCGTATTTCTGTACAACTTGAGTTAATTTAGGTAGAATAGTGTTAACTCAAGGAGTACGGATTTGCGGGTCATTTCAGACTGATCATCCTTATTACAGATTAAAGGATGAGTCGTCAAACAAGGAAAACTGCTAGAAACTCCATCTTTGGAGACGAGAAGAAGATGGCTCAGGAGCTGCTAATCCTGATTTGTAGATCATGTTCAATACCATGACGCACATGCTACAAAATGCTCAACTAGCCACTCCAAATATTACTATTAATGGTGGTGCTCCAGTGCAGGCACTTAGAGCCGATTTCGCTAAGCTGAATAAAGACTTTGCTGGTCTTAGTGGCAAACTGTTCCAAGGAATGGAGTCAGTGATGGAGATGCATGATTGGCTTGATACCTATAAGAGGATCTTCAATGACTTAGAGACGGATGATACTATGAAAAGGCGGCTGGCTTCCTGACAGCTTCAAGGGCGAGCCATGAACTGTGGACTACTGTGAAGGTTGCTACTCCGGAGGACTAGTTCATATGGGACCAGTTTAAAGCCAGATTCGAAGAGAAGTTTATACCAGCAGCGTTGAAGTTAGTATTGTTCTGTATGTTCACAGATCTGAAGCAAGGGAATATGACTGTCTTCGAGTATGTTGCTAAGTTCGACGCTCTATCGAAATATGGAATGTCCTTCATCGATACCCCAGTGAAGAAAAGGTCCTTATTGGCATGGATGACTACTTGGAAGAGAAGCTCGTGAGTCATATTAACAAGACTTTCAAAATGATCATTAAGAAGGCATTGAGGCACGAGAGTCTTTATCCATAGCCGAGGACTATTGTTCCCAAAGAAGAGCTAAAGCCGTAATCGAGCGGAGGGGGCAAGAAGAAGTGAATAATAAGTGGAAGTAGTTTCAAAACAAAGCGGTCAAAAGAAGAGTAAGACCTCACTCACTTGTTACAACTGCGGTGACAAGGGCCACTATAGTAGGGACTGCAAGGCGAGGGGGAAGAAGTTCTACAATTGCAACAAGCTTAGGCATATTCTGAAAGATTGTGCAAAGCTATTGAAGTAAAGCAGGTAGTGAAAGCATATGCCATCAATGTCGTTCCGGCTTCGTCGAATAATCCATCGACGAAAGAGAAGGGGAAATGCATCATTATCTATGGTATACTTTCCATATAAGATGTTACTATACAAGTTTTATTTGATACCGGGGCTTCACATTCCTTCATATCTAGTGATTTGGTAGATAAATTGGGATTGAAGCCCGAAATTATTGACCGACCTTTGATTGCGATGAACCCCATTGGAGGATCCACTAGCATGTGTATGGTTTGTCGTGGTTTGGTCTTATCGAGTCATAGATGTTCTTTTTAACCGTGGTTGCTTTGTTTTGGGTTTCATTAGGTTAGATATTATTCTGGATATGGACTGGCTTTATAGATACAGAGTGGTGGTGGATTGTGAGAAGTCGTTAGTGATGATAGGGGTATATGATGAGTGGACAGTAGTGTTAGGTTGCCTACCGGACGATGACGTGATGGTCAGTTTTCTAAATTTTCTTGATATCGAACATGAAGATTTGTCATCGGTGCCTATTGCTAAGGAGTATTCAGACGTATTTGAGGAGGTGACTAGACTTTCGCCGCATAGAAAGATCGAGTTTTGTATTTATTTATTTATTTAAAGATGCCAGACCGATAGTGATGTCGTTGAAGAGAATGGCACCTAGAGAGCAGAGAGAGCTCGAGGTGCAAGTATGAAAAAGGTTCATCCACAAGAATATTTTTAACTAGTGAGCCCCCGTAGTATTCTCCATGAAGGCGAATGGTTCCCTTAGATTGTGTGTTGATTACTGTGAGCTAAATAAAGTGATGAAAAAGAACAAGTATCCACTCCCATGTATTGATGACTTGTTCGATCAAATTCATTATGTTAGAGTATTTTCTTAGTTGGATCTTGTACCGGATTTCACCAGTTGAGAGTTGCAAAGGTGAGTGTGCCGACCACAGTGTTTCGTAACCATCTGGTTTCTATGAGTAGTTATTTATCCCATTCAGGCTAACCAGTGCATCGATATACTTTGTTGAACTCATGAACCGTGTCTTAAAGGGTCAACTAAATAAATCGGTGCTTGTGTTTGTGATGACATTCTCGTGTACTCATGGACCGAGGAGGAACACAAGACATGTTTGAGGATCGTGCTTGAGGTGTTGAGAAAGCATCAACTAAAAGTAAAGTTCTTGAAGTGTCATTTTTGGAGGAGTGAAGTGAGATTCTTGGGTCCTGTTGTTTCTAAGCAGGGCATCGCCATGGATCCTGCAAAAGTCGCAGTAGTCCAAGATTGGACTAGACCTAAAAACGGTATGGATGTGGGAAATTTCTTAGAGTTAGCTGGATATTACAGACGATTCGTCCAGGACTTATCCAAAGTAGCATCACCATTGACTCACTTGATGAAAAAGAATCAGACATTTATTTATGATACGAGATGCAAGTAAGCATTCGTGAGTCTGACGGAAAAGTTGACAAGTGTACCGGTATTATCCATTCCGAGTGGGAATGAAGAAATGACAGTATAAGTTGATGCTTGTGGCACTAGATTGGGCACAATATTGATATAGAGGGGCAAAGTTGTTGCATATGCTAGTCAACTACTAAAACCACATGAGAAAAAAATACCCAGCCCATGATTTAGAGTTAGCGGCAATTGTGTTTGGGATGAAGATTTAAAGGCGCTATCTTTTAAGAGAGAGGTTCGAGTTATTCATCGACCATAAATCATTAAAATACCTCTTTTCACGAAAGGATTTTAACCTTCATCAGCAACGATGGTTAGAGTTCCTAGCCTTATATGACTTTGATACTGCATATACACCCGGGAAAGGTAATGAGTTGTTGATGCATTAAGTAGGAGATATGCCAGCTTATAACTATGTTCCTAGAGTGGACGATGTTAGAGTATATTGTTGGTTATGATTTTCGAGCAAGACGTGAGCTAGAGCTAGAGATATTGGTGAGCTTGACTATTCACTACTAGAAAATGCTTATATTCTGACAACACCTAGTAATGGCTTTCGACGGCATTTTTTCGACGGTTTCCGACGGGCCGTCGGAAGCCGTTGGAAATTCACAAATTACAGGGCTCAGTCAAGCCTTCTTCTTCCTCATTTCCAGCATGAATTTTTTCCTCCAGAAATCCCCAAATCCTCTTCTAAGCTTTCAATCACCAATTTCAAGCTTTCAGATCCTCCACGGCTGCGTAATCAAAGTCTATTGCTCTTAATCTCAGGTATATCTCTTATTTTTGCCAAAGATCTAAGTTTTCCCTAAATCTAGATTTGCATAATTTGACAAATTAGGGCTAATTAGTGATTGAAATTATTTCCAATAGCATAATGATAGTTTATAGCATCCCATGGTAAATCTATTTCATATGTTATCGTGAAATTTTAAAGAGTATGTATAATTTGTGATTGTGTGTATATATGTAAACCATTGTATATGTGTTGTTTCTACCATTGTATTGTGTTAATTAAAATAAAACATGAGTCATATAATATCTTGACTTGTACAACAATAATGAATGCATGAGTCTAAAAATAATTTGACTGTATTAGAAAATGACAACAATATTAAAGCAGCCGATGAAATACGTGGAACAAATGTGGTAAATTAATAATTTTTTGAAATGTATAAAATTAGTAAATATATATTCTTTTTTATAAAATATCTTTTTTATGCCCCTTAGAGAGTCCTTAGCCCTGTCCGACTGGTGTTGTACATGATCGTTGTATAAATAGTCGTTTTTGTCACAAAATAGCCATTTATATTCATCTGGTACAATACCTGTTGGATTTGTCCCTGTATTAGACAATTACAAACACGGTAAACAATTACATTTCACACGTTATTTCATTTCAAACGGTTCACAAAATTTCACCGTCACTTTTCTTTTTTCTTTTCTGTGTACACACATTTGTGTACAGTGCAGGAAACAAAGGGAAGTGCTCCCGAAATTTTGTTGAATTGTTTAAAACGAAATGATGTACGAAATATAAGTGTTTACTGTATTTGTAATGGAAAGTAGGATGACTGACCAGGAAAAAAGATAACCATAAACCAATATTTCTATATTGTATTCCTAAGAGGGGTAAAATTGACGCGTATAAGTTTTTGTATCGATATATTGAAAAATAAAATGTGAATTCGTAATACGACCGATATTTATTTTTGAATTTGTGATATAGTTTTTAGTAAAAATGATCGATTATTTTGTTGATCGGAGGAGATGGATGTATCAAAGAAGGGGGTTGAGAGGCTCAATTAAAAAAAAATTATAATGATATAAACGTATTTGTTGAATTTGCTTTTAGTAATAACGAAACCGATGTAAAATTCGTTATCCGTGTAGTAGGTATAAACATTTGAAGTATTTGTTACTTGATACTATGAAAGTCCATTTGTGCAAAAACGGTTTCATTGCGGAGTATTATGTTTGGGATCGTCATGAGAAGTTGTAGCAAATACTTCTACAGAGTCTGAATTAGAATTACTAGTAATGAAATTGTTATAACGAACCGTATAAAAAATATGGTTGAAGATGCGGCACGATCAATGTTCCATACGGTGGTTGAAGTTGATAACGATGATGATTGAAGAATCAAATATTGAAGCAAAAAAAATTATGATTTACTAGATGCTGCTAAGAAACCTCTTTGGATGGTTGTAAAAGCAGTACCCACCTATCAGTAACTACAGAATATATTGCGATGAAGTCAAAATACAACATCACCGAAGAAGGATTTATAGCCGTTGTACAAGCTGCAAAAAGTCATATGCCGCCCGATAATTTAATGTGCTAAAATCACTATGAAGTTAAAAAACTTATGTTGGCTTTTGGTTTACCTTATCAAAAAATAGATACATGTTTAAATAGTTGCATGTTGTTTTCGAAAAAGGATATCACTCTTAAGAAGTGTAGAATATGTAACGAGGAAATGTACAAACCAAGAAAAAAGAAGAGAAAGGAAGTTCCATACAAATGTATGCATTATTTTCTCATCACTCCTAGGCTTCAAAGATTATACACATCTTCTATAACTGCATCTCATATGAGATGGCATATTGTGAGAACGGAGGAAGAGGGTACGTTGACACATCCAGCCGACGGAGAAGCATGGAATCATTTCGACAAAACTTATCCCAATTTTACAGTGAAGAGTCGTAATGTTAGACTTGGATTATGTACAGATGATTTTTCACCATTTTCTTAATTTGGTGCTAAATATTCATCTTGGCCCATTATCATCACACCTTATAATTCACCTCCGTGGATGTGTATGAAAATGTAATATATGTTTCTTACTATTGTCGTTCCTGGCCTTGACAATCCGATACAAGGAATCGATGTTTATTTACAACCGTCGATTGAGGAGTTAAAAACATTGTGGAACGAAGGAGTAGAAATATACAACATTTCAAAGAAAAAAATTCGTATGTTTGCTTCTTTGTTGTGGACTATAAGTGATTTTCCTGCCTATGTAATGCTTTCAAGATGAAGTACATCTGATCGTCTAGCATGTCCATATTGTATGGAAGAAACATGGGTGTTTTCTTTACAGAATGGTAAGAAAATTTCATGGTTTGACTACCATCAATGTTTTCTCCATGTAAATCATCCCTTTGGAGGAGACAAGAAAAACTATTTAGCTAATAGAGTAGAACCAGACAATCACCAACGACATGGTCAAGCGAAGCATATACGAACTTGTAAAGGACTATCCAAAGATATATAAAACTGGAGTGCAAACAGAAATTGCAGGCAAATCGACTATTCATAATTGGTGCAAACAAAGTATATTTTGGGAGTTGCCTTATTGGAAACATCTTCTGCTTCGTCATAATATTGATGTGATGCACAATACAAAAATGTCTTTGATAATGTTTTTGACACAATTTTGAATGTCAAGGGGAAGACTAAGAACGATTTGAAATCAAGACGTGATGTACAAGAATTATGCAAACATCCTAAGCTTCATATGAAACCAAACACAGTAAAAAAAACCAAAGCATGTTAGGAGTTAGATAATAATCAAGTTAAAGTTGCGTTAGAATGGGTGGAAGGATTAAGAATTCCTGGTGGGATTTCATCAAATCTTTGTAGATGCGTCGGCTTTAAAAATGGTAGATTGAGTGAAATGAAAAGCCACGACTATCACATAATTATGAAAATTTTATTACCTGTTATATTCAAAGAATTATCGTCGTTAAAAGTTTGGAAGGTAATAACGTAGTTTAGTCTGTTTTACAAAGAGCTTTGTTCATCTACTTTAAAAGTGCAACATTTACGTAAACTTGAAGAAGATATTCCTATATTGCTTTGCAAATTAGAGAACATATTTTTGTCAGGTTTTTAAAATGTAATGGAACATTTACTTGTTCATCTCCCATCTGAAGCATGACTTCGAGGTCCTGTGCAATATGGATGGATGTATCCATTTGAGAGGTATGTAATATGTTACCTATTAATTTAATTACATTCGAAAGTTAAAGTTGATGTAAATTAATTTTGCATAGATACTTGAATCATCTGAAGAAAAAAGTGAGGCAAAAAGCACGAGTTGAAGGTTCGATATGTAAATCTTACATCGAAGAAGAAGCTTTATTCTTTTTCTCTCACTATTTCAGAGATCATGTGAATATATCATTTGAAAGTGTTCCTCGTAATGACGAAGGCGACGAACAAGAGTCCTCTCATATGATGTTATCTATTTTTAGACAACATAGTCGACCTTCTGGGATGTAAAAGTATGGCTAGATGATAGAGATCATCATGTAGCACACACTTATATTCTTCTAAATTGTGCTGAGGCTGCACCATTTGTTAGGTAATCTGAAATAATAATTTATGATTTATTCATTTCCATAATGCATGCACGTGTAGAATTTATTGCAATATTTTATTCATATATGCAGTATTTTTGAAAGTGAACATCCACATGGAGATCTCAATAAAAAAAATTCTGATTGGTTTTCAAAGTACGTTTATGAACTGAGAAATTATGTGGTTGACGAAGGTTTGAAACATCAAGCATTGCGACCAAATAAAATGTTAAGACATGTCTAATATATTTCGTCAATGGATACAATGCAGAAATTAATAATATAGGTGTATTTGTTAAAGGTAGCGATGATCTAGAAAATCATATAAATGATTTCTATGGTGTTTTAATACAAAATTTTCAACTGACATATTTCTCATGACCCGCTAGGAGGTGATTCTATTTAGATGCAATTGGTTTAGCAATGTTCCAAGTTCTGGAATTAATGTGCACAAGGATTATAATCTTATTGAAATAAGGCACACATCGCATTATCACAAGTATGATCCTTTTGTACCAGCCAAACAAGCATTGCAAGTTTATTATGCTACTTATCCATCTTTAAAAAGAGATAAAGTAGATTGGTCGACGGTTTTTAAAACAAAGGCAAGATCTACGTTTGATGGGAAGAATATTCCAAACGAACAAGCTTATTAGGCAGATCTTGAGCAAAGCAACAAAATAATAATTACAGACTGTCATATTGATTTTGGACCTCTGAATGATGAATCAAACATTTCGGTAGAAGCATTCGAGAGTAGGGAGGAAAATAACATAGAATATGAGACTGAATCTGAATCAGAAGACAATGAGGATTGATGTAGATGATGAGATTTATTTTGCTAGTTATATACTTATGCAATTGTTGTAATTGATGAGATTATGCAATTGATGTAATTATGCAATTGATGTAATTATGTTGAATTCTTGGTGTATTACGAAATTGGTGCAGTTGATGAGATTTATTTTGCTAGTTATGTAATTTATGTCATTTACGAAACCGAATCTGCTTATCGTCATTTGCATCTTTTATGGCATTGTCATTTCTGTCATTTATTTAGCAACTTATGTTTAAAATGCAATGTATTCTGCTTATCATAGGATATGAGACCCAATATGAATTAGGTATACTTTGAACTTTATGTACTTTATATCATTTTTGTCATTTAACTATAAATATATTTCATTATCATGTTATTGTTCTCTTTTAAAATGATGTGTTTGTGACAGGTATCATGTCATCCAGAAGGAGGAGTTCTTCCCATTTTTCAGGAGGCGATAGCAGTGGTCCATCGCAACCGCCACAGCGACCTGTTGTGACTCTAGTACCTAGAGCGAAGGGGTAAGTATTAAACTTTTTTTAGCATCTTAAATATTTTATGTACGATATACTAATCTGTATCGTATTTAACACAGGGTATTTGAGCTACAACCATCAGCTGTAGTTCTATCAGTTTCGAGAGAGGCGAACAAAAGTAGGATGTTGGCTTGTTGGCCGAAGTGGGGTAACATCCCTCCCCACATCCTGGAGTGTATTTGGTAGGATTTCATTGTAAGTATAATCTTCCGTTTTCCATTCTTAATTTTTTTTGTCGCTTGTTTGTTGTTCACCTTTTATTATTTACTTTTTGGTTGCTTGTTTATCATGAAACACATGCCGTCGTGGACTTACAATTAGATGATCTACAGTTGGTACGGCATTCCTGGATGTAGAAGATGAGGAAGAACTACAAGGATTCCATATCGACAGTGAAGCATAAAGAGCAGAAGCCAAACTGGATGGGGACGAGTGTATGGGAATGACGGTTGGCACATTGGGATAATGACGATGCGAAGGTAAGTGTGCTAAACTTTTATTAATTATTTGATTGATACGTAAATATTAAAAATATTTGGTAAGTAAATAATGTATTAAATTTAAATGTACAGGCAGAGTCCGATAGAAACTCTGCAAATAGGAATAAAAGTCCCGTCACTCATCGAGGAGGGTCAATGTCGTTCCAGCAGTATCGTCGGGAGTTGGTAAATTTATTAACTGTGAATTGTAAATAGTTATTTTGCTGTATAATTTTGAATATACAATAGTAGTACATAATAATAAATTTCAGGAAGCTGAGGCGCAGGGTCATGTGTCGTATATGGATGTGTTCTCCCTTACGCATGCTGTCGAGCACGTAAATCCAAATGAGACAGTTTCATATACCTGGCATGACGATAAATCGAGAAAGAGCCATGTAAGCATATTTTAGTTTATGTACAATTAGTAATTATTTTAATTGTTAAATTATAATGAATTAATATATCATGATATTAATTTTAACTTTATATTTATTTGTTCTTGCCAGCAAGGTTTATGGAACAACGCCAGAAACTCTTGGAGGATACCGGTCAAGACAGCTCACGACGGATGAGGAGGACGTTATTTTTGAGTCCATCATGGATCCACCTTCACGGAACAGATGCTACGGCTTTGGCAATCAAGTGGTAATGATTAATATATTAAGATATAACAATTTAATAATCTTTTAGTTCTAAAGAACTTCACATCGCTTTAGTTTCAGTAACAAGTTTACGGTTATAACAATTAACATATTATGTTGTAGCTTTGATAGTAAGATTATAGACTAAATTAAATAAGTGTTGCAGGCCAGTAGACAGAGGCAAGCCAGCCAAACGACCCGAGCTGGTATCGATCCAGCAGAGATCGAAGAGTTGAGAGCTAGGGTGGCGCAGCTGGAAGAGCAACACCGTCGTTAGGCTATCGAGATGACACATCTAGTGGATCTGCGTATTGCTGAGTACATGCAGCAGTATAGCGGCCACTTTCCATCCTCTACTGGTTTGAGAGGTTTTGGAGCTGATTGACCAGAGTGATAGGTACATGCAGCGTATTGTTTTGTGTCATTGTTTTGTAAGTTTGGATTGTACATTGAGTTGGTGGAGTTGGATTTGAACTGTTGTGTATATTGTTTGATGATACATTTGGTGGTAGTAACTCTGACATTTAGGAGTTGATGGTGAGGAGTTGGTGAACGATTGATGTATATATTTTACAATTAAATGTATGTAAATTATGGTAGCGAAGTTTGGTTTGATTTTATATGAATTATGTTTATGATATTTGATTATCTTTCTATGGTTTGATTTCATATTGAATATCTGAGTTGGGTGAAATATATTGTATTTATGGATTGTGGATGGAAGGCCAAACCGCAGCAGAAATTCAAAAAACAATCTAGGCGTTTCAACGCCTTCTGACGGCCTGTAGGCCAAAAATCACCGACAGATTCCGACGGCTCGAGAAGGCCCAATTCTGACGGCTTTTGACGCCTACCGACAGCCTTTGACACGCAGCATGATCGTCTACGTGTCTTCTGATGGCTGTCGAAAGCCGTCGGAAAATCTGTCGACGGAGCCTGTCGGGAGCCGTTGGAAAATTTGTTCACCGACGTATTTTTTTGCAGCAGTTTTTTCCAACGGCTCCCGACGTTCACTGACGGGCTAGAGCCATAAAAAAATGATCTACCTCTTATAGTGATCAAACCTACTCTGATTAAGCAGATCGGAACTAGTCAAAGGTACGATACTAGATTAGCTGAGGTTATTTCTAAGAATGTGGTTGGAGTAGAGTCTGAAGAGATGAGACATATAGACTCCACTAAGATGATTGGCTCTGTAAGGACAGGAGATTGTTTGTTCTTGGTGTCGTTGGGTTGAGGGATGAGGTGCTACGAGAGTGCCATCATTCGAGATTTACTATTCTTCTCGGTGTAATAAGATGTACTGTGATATAAGGTAGACTTTTTATTAACATGGGATGAAGAAAGACTTTGGACATTCATCTCGAAGTGTATGAACTGCCACTTGGTTAAGGTAGAGCAAAAGAAGCCTAGTGGGTTGATGCAACCGGTGGAAGTTCCCCAATGGAAATGAGAGTTGGTATCATGGATATCATTGATGGACTGTCGAAGACTCGAGAAGGATACGATAACATCTGGATCATAGTCGATCGATTGACCAGGAGCGGTAGATTTATACACATCAAGTCAAGTAGAATGGCAGCCAAACTGGCTAAATTGTATGTGAAATGGATAGTACGATTGGATGGTGTGTCAAAGAGCATTATGAATGACTGAGACCTATTGTTTACGAATGGGTTTTGGAAGAGCTTACAGGAGGCATTAGAGATGGAGCTGCACTTTATCACAGCATATCACCCTCAAATTGATGGCTAAACCGAGAAAGTGAATCATATCTTAGATAATCTCTTGCGGGATTATATACTCAACTTTGGAGGCTCGTGGGATGATCACTTACACCTCATTGAATTCACATACAATAGTTATCATCCCAACATCGGCATGGCACCATTTGAGGCATTATATAACCGGCCATGCAATGCCCTTTCTTGTTAGTGGGAACCGGATGAGAAACTAATACTTGGACTAGATATGATTAGAGAAACCTCATAGAAGATCAAGATCATCCGAAAATGGATGAAAGCTGCTCAAGACAGATGGAAGATGTATGTTGATAAGAGACTTAGAGATCTAGAGTTCTTTATTGATGATATTTTATTTGTCAAGATATCTTCGTTGAAGATTGTAGTTTTACTTAGTAAAGGGGAGTTGGCACTGAGATTCATTGGTCCTTTTTTGATACTATAGAGGATTGGGAATCTGGCTTATCGAGTCGGCTTACCTCATAGAATAGCAGGAGTGCACAATTCATTCCACGTTTCTTACTTACGAAAATATCTACATGACTCAGACGTAACTATCACATCGGATCGACTAGATGATACTGAGATCAAACCGGAGGCTTTGAGACCTCGTAGCTTATTTGTATCACCAGACATGATACGAAGCAGCTTAGAAGGAAGATAGTAAAGTTGGTGAAGGTTCAGTGGAGTGAAAGCAAAGATGATTGCACTTGGAAAACCAACGAGAGTGTGAAGAGAGCTTATCTAGAGCTCTTTACTTGATGAGACTTTCTATTTATCGCTTTTACTTTCACTAATGATATCATGAAGTATATCTTAATATAGTATCATATATGCTAGGGAAGGCTTGGATGTTACCTTTTTATCTATTATTGTGTATGCATGTTTGATCTGTGCTGATTGCCTATGCTTGCATATGATTGTTAGGCGTACGTGATAATTTTATTGATTTTAGTTTGGGATTTTAGGAGCGAAATTCCTAGGGGTAAATGTAACGACCCATATTCTATATATCAAAGGATCGTAGAATATTAATATTATTTTTATATGAGATTGTACGATTCTATGATTTTGGGAAATGACTATTAGAGCCATTTTCCATCATCGAACAGTTTTGACCTTGAAAATATTGTATGGCCAATTTTTAACAGGAGCTGAGTTGGGCTCTGAAACCACTTTCATTAGACCAGGATGATGATTTTTCTTTCCATAGAGTGTTCATAATAGGAAAACGGAGTTACCATTAGGGAGTTATGCATGTTTGATGTTTCACTTGATTTTGAACAACTTAATGGGTAATTAGTGAGCTAATGGTTAGGCTCAAAGCCCATCTCGGGATTAGCATAAGGTTAGGGCTGATGGGACTTCTCTTCATCACTTTACACTCTCCAAAAATAGAGAGAAACCCTCATTGATCATTCTTAGCTAAAAAGTTACCGTAATCGCTACTTTAATTAGCCAAAAAGTGTCATTAGAGGAAGATTGGAGAGATTAGCACCTTGGATTGCAGATTTGTTGCTGGATATCATCTTAAAGCTTATGTTCACCTCGGTACTCATGCATCTTTGGGCTTGGATTGGATTGCTTTGGATTTAGCGAGTGGTTCTAAACCACTACTCACTAAATAGCCACTATTAGACATTTAATGATGTTTTTAATGATTTTCAAACTCTAAAATACATGTTAAACCCTTTTTAACCACATATGTGAATTTCTAATGATTTGGAAAAGTTTTATGAAGTTAGTGCGCTTATGCATCTCTCTATTCTTATGGATGCTAGCCTTAGATTTAGGGTTTAAATTGATGTGTATGGATGTATGCTTATTAGGATATATTTTGTGTAATGATTTCTTGAACATATCATGTTTGTTCAGTTGAAAACATCGATCGAATGGTGATTTATTTATAGTAATATGTTATGGATCAGTATTGATCGATCGGTAATGATCGATCGATAATGATCAATCAGTATTGGCCCAAATAACAGGCGATCCAAGGGTAGGTCAAGAAGGACTCTTATGCCAGTTTCAAGTTTCAAGTCATTTGGAGTTGGTTTGCTTGAGTTATCGCTAAATTAAGATGGATTAGTGTTCATTTGAAGGGTATGGATCGATGGAATGTTGCTTCGATTTTTTGGATGGTTAACATCAGAGTCTTGAAGGTGTTGCTTTTAGTCACGGAAGCTTGCTAGGGAGCATAGGTCGAATAAAGAAGGAGAAAATCCGCTAAGTGATGGATTGATACCGATCCATGAAGGTTTGAGTTCAAGGACGACTTTGGGACTTAGGGTTGTATGGTTCGGTAGAAGCTATGGATCAGTGAAGGTATTGGTTACTAAAGGATAAGAACTTAGCCAAAACTTGACTAAGTCATATGGGTTGGTACCGATCCATAAAGGTGTAAGGTTTTTTGGATATTTGAAGAAGGAAGTGAAGTGTGGGGTCGGTAGGTGTTGGCTTGGTGGTGGATCGGGTTGCATGGATTAGGCTTCATGGAATGGTTGGGATAGTTCGATGATGGTGACTTGTAGAATGACTTCGAGTTCCTACATGCCTACTTCATGTTCTTCATACGCTTACTTTGTGATGTGATGATGCTTGCTTCGAGTTTTTGATGTGTTGGTCCTGAACTCGTACCAAACAAAATACATAGCCAAATATGGCTAAGTATAGAGGTCGGTACCGACCTATAGGGTTTGACGGCGATTTTGACGTCAATGACCCGTGATTCGATAATGATGATTCCATGATGGAAAGTGACGACTTTGATGATGGATAGTTGCACTTGGAGATGCAGAGTAGAGGACTATGAATCAGATTAAGGGAACCATTGGAGGGAGGTCACGGGACGTACGATGGTATTATATGATTGATGATGATTGTAGAGAACCGTCCCTACCATGGTGACTTCATGATGGGAGTCATTAGATCAGTTCCAAGTTGTACTCTACTATAGATGACATTTGCAAAGGGATAGTTGAGACTCGAGGATTCGTAGGGTACTCGTGAGACAAGGTATATACTGGGGTCATGATGGTTCTTAGAGTGTGGTGGCGCTTTATTCTAGATACGAGGTTTCTTACCCTGGACTGAGGTGATGGTTATCTAGTTATTGGCTGATTGAGTGGCATAGGTACGAGTACCGAGAAACCTGGATGCATACTATCATGATGGATAGCCTAGTCTTTGGACATGATGAGTCGACGAGTGATTTTATATCCAATGCACCGAGTGAGTGAATGTGAGGATGGATGATTGATGCTATGTTTGTTCGATTGTCTATCACCCTAGAGATGGCATACGATGCCAATATTGTTAATGTATAAATTTGGACACCCCTTAGTACTTTGATGTACAATACACCCATGATGGCTAAGATGTAGAACAACATATGTCATGTGTATATGCTAACTCCGTGGATGAATGGACATATCAAGCATGATTCTTCATACCATTTGTCCTATTATAATGATTTATATTATTTAGAGGTTTACTACCACTCACACCAGACTATTGTACGTCTCGGAGTTTATACTTTACTTCCTATTACTCTGGATTCTCTTAAATGAGTAGATTAGGGATATCAGGTCTAGTGAGTATCACATGGAGCTGGGCAGAGGATGGACATAAGTTCATACTCTGGTCTTACTATACTTACTTATTTGCAATTCCACCGCACAAACTATGGAGCTTGCTAGTGCCTTTATTTCCTAGAGACAGTTATTTATGAGTTATTATATTATGTATAACTCTATTTCTTATGATGTATACTATATGGATCTATGCACTCTGATTTGTGATTCATTTAGTTATTTACTGTCTCGCCTACTTTATATATGAGATATTTACTATTGTATTTTATTCGATGCACTATGAGATATATGACGGGTTCTATGATTGTTTTACTTATTTATAACCTTGATAGTCGTCCTGTATCGATCGAATACCATTAACAGCGTACTATAAAGGTATATTGGGTGCCGGTGGCATAATAGTGGATCAATATTATGAACTAGTGTATCCATTTTCCTCTTTTATTTGATATTTATTTCTAACTTTTCTAAAATATATTTTTTATGAATAAGAGGCCATTAGAGAGGCTCTTAGAAAACTTGAAAAGAAGAGGAAGAAGAAAAGGAATGGTATTAGGATTTTTACGAGAAGAGGGGTGGTATATATAGGGGAAAACTTAAAATAAAACATTATATTGCATAATTACCTAAATTCCCCTAGCCTACACCCCTTCCTAGCCCCTAATGCATGACTCCTCCCTAAAGCCAAGTGATGGTTGTTGTGAGGTGATGGTGTGGTATAATAAAGTGATGTTTGCTTTATGGTTACTTAAAGGTTAAGCTTTGGAATTATTAAATCATTTTTGTAATTTTTATGTGTGTATGTGTGTATTTATGTATGTATGCGCATATTATCATGTGCATGTGACATATTCTAGTATGGACATGTAGGCGCATAACAGTTTGAACGTCTTCGAACAACTTTTGTTCGTTAAATTATTGAAATCTGAAGAACTGATTATCGGTCACATTTTCACTTATTTATTAATGTACGTATATTTGTAAAAAAATTAAAAAATAAATTTTTATCGTTTAAAAAAATTAAAATGATCATATTTGAATGATAAAATCATATAAATTAATATTAAAAATTATTTACAAAAATTGCCATTATACCGATAAAGCGATATCCATTTTTCCTTATATCTTCAAATCAAATATATCTCTTTATAAAACTATTAAAAATGATTCATTATCACTTTATAACTATTCAAAATAAATTATCATCATTTAAATAATTATTTGGATAATTAAAATAATTATTAAATCATTAAATCTCAATTTAAATGAAATAAATCAATTATTTAAATACTATGTCATTTTATCGATACAAATTTTGAGGAAAACGTTTATTTAAATATTTATTCAAAAAGAGATTACTATTACTTATTATTAGAATTATCTACCTTTTGTTTGCATAAACTTAAAAATAAATACAATTTATCCAAGTGATAAATTGGCGGGTCGTTGAAGACTTCCATCCTTAAAAGAATTTCGCCCCCAAAATTACCCACAACAAAAGCCCAAAGGTTTTTCCCAAAAGTATTTATTTTTAAACTTACACCTGTACGATGTATATAGACCATTCGTACACAATATCTGGTTCGAATTACTTTTCGAATTCACAACTTCGCTTCCAAACTAGTATTGATCCTCCGATCCTTTAATGTTGACTCTGACCAGGCTTCCTGATCAGAACTTTAGTTTTCCTTGCATAGCTCTCAACTTTAGTTGTTGAATGTATGTAGAACTATGAGGAGAGTTGGGGTGTTTGTTTTGTCAGTAGTGGAGGGAATGATGTTGTGCCAATTTGATGGTTGTGACAATCAGCCACAATGTTGTAGTTGACTTTTGAAAATGGTGGAGGCAGGATGTTAAGGTAGTGAGACGAGGCAGGGGTATAATTGTGATGGAATGCAGCAGTTTTGTATTGAGGTGTAGTAGCTTGATGTCAGAGGTGGGTTTGTGTAGTAAATGCTATGGTATGAAGGGGTGTGTAGAAGTACGGCGATGGTTTGGAAGGGGTGTGGAGTTGATCGAAGTTAATCGAAGTAGGCTGTGGGCAGGGGCTGGTGATGGGTTTTATCCGTGATGAGTTGACAGCAGGTGAAGTTGTATGCAGTTTTGGTTGAGAAGTGTTGTTTGTTACAGTGGACCTGAGAAGAGTTGTATTGTTTGTTGCTGGTTGGTATAGTATAACCGATGAAGTTTAGTCAATGATAGCCGAAGTGGGTGGTTAGTTTTTGTCCAGTCAGAAGAGTGAGAAGGATATTTGTTTGAACTATGCACATGCACAGTAAAGTGTGCAAGGGGATTTGGTGAACAGTTTTGTATTTTTGGAATTGATGAAGGATGGTATATTTGATGATGTTGGTGGTTAAGTTGTTGTGAGGTTGTGTTTGATCAGTGTTTGGCTGGTATTGAACTGCTTGATTCGTGAAGTAAGTTGAGTGTAAGGTGGTTTGGGTAGGTGTAAGTGGGGATGACTAATGATAGAAAAGTCCAGAAGTGGTTAGAACAGTGGAATGTGATTGTATGGAAGTTGTTTGGGAAGCAGGTTGACAGTTTTTGACAGAGGAGAGGATAGCAGTGTTGAAAGGGGGTATGCACTATTTTGATTAAACAAATGTATTGCAAAAATAATAATTATGCAATTGTAAATGGAAATGAAATTTGTAAATGAAAAGGAAATAAAATATTTTTGTTTTTGTTTTGAAGTTGTGTATGTTTTTTTAATATGCAAATGGCAATAAAAAAACAACAAACATACAATCAAAATGCAAACAAAAATCACACAAACACCCAAATTTTTTTAAATGCAAACACACAAAAATCAAACGAAAATAATTCGAAGAATAGAAAATTAAAATCAAAAATATTCCTCGGCAACGGTGTCAAAAAATTGTTCAACAGCTAGTTTTCTTTCGAGTTAGAAATCGTCGAAAAATTTCGAATTAAATTTAACTACAAGCCCACGGCCTACAATTTTAGTACGCTGCATGTATGGGTCGATCTGCAGGGAATTTTTAAGATTTTTAAAATTTTCAATTCAATCAAATTAGACCAAAGTGAGAGGAAATTGTTAACTACAAAAAATAAGCTAAAGCTAGAATTGAAATGTGATTTAAAAAATACTAGACTAGAGAACAATTTAGAGGCAAATTCACTCTCATATTTTGTAAATCAACAAACAAATAATTTATGATATTTAGCTATATTTAGTGAATTTTTTTTTGTATTTATCATGAGTATGGTTTGTTATGTTATTAATTAACATCACTCAAACCATCAAACTATACTACAACAAATAAACCACTTATCAATTCTCATGAAAATGAAGCGAAAGCAAAAGCTATTTTAAGTATGATCTATTTACTATTGCAACTAGTAATATAGATCATCAAATTTCATTTTTACTTTCATTTCAAAATCAAAAATTGATTAGCAAACGATGATGTAAATTGTATTTATGTTGAATAAGAATGCTTATTTGCATAAGCAATATAAGCTATCAAACCCACTTGTATAAACTTACATCAAAATTCAATTTCATGAAGTACAAACTAAAGAGATCATAAATCATAAAAATGTTGAAATTACATAAACCCCTAAATTGAAGCGATTTAGCTATCATTTGTGTTATCAAATCAACACATGTAAGTTTCAACATTAGAAAGCAAAGAGAACTAGAAATTAAACAAAGGAAACGGGCTTAACTACTTGCATGAGATAACATCAAACTAATTACATGAAGGTAAATTTAAGCTATGAACATAAAAAGAAAGAGAGCATAGAAATGAACATTACAATAAAATAAAAAAAGCATGTAGAGAAGAAGAGAGAAAGAGGTTTGAAGGCCATTTTTATTTCACTTCGATTTTAGTTTACAACTTGCTAATTTCCTAAGCAAATATATGAGAGAGTAGAATATATTTACATGTACATAAGTAGGCGATCCAAGGGTAGGTCAAGAAGGACTCTTATGCCAGTTTCAAGTCATTTGGAGTTGGTTTGCTTGAGTCATCGCTAAATTAAGATGGATTAGTGTTCATTTGAAGGGTATGGATCGTTGGAATGTTGCTTCGATTTTTTGGATGGTTAACATCGAGTCTTGAAGGTGTTGCTTTTAGTCACGGAAGCTTGCTAGGGAGCATATGTCGAATAAAGAAGGAGAAAATCCGCTAAGTGATGGATTGATACTCTACTGTAGATGACATTTGCAAAGGGATAGTTGAGACTCGAGGATTCGTAGGGTACTCGTGAGACAAGGTATGGGGTCATGATGGTTCTTAGAGTGTGGTGGCGCTTTATTCTAGATACGAGGTTTCTTACCCTGGACTGAGGTGATGGTTATCTAGTTATTGGCTGATTGAGTGGCATAGATACGAGTACCGAGAAACCTGGATGCATACTATCATGATGGATAGTCTAGTCTTTGGACATGATGAGTCGACGAGTGATTTTATATCTAATGCACCGAGTGAGTGAATAAGAGGATGGATGATTGATGCTATGTTTATTCGATTGTCTATCACCCTAGAGATGGCACACGATGCCAATATTGTTAATGTATAAATTTGGACACCCCTTAGTACTTTGATGTACAATACACCCATGATGGCTAAGATGTAGAACAACATATGTCATGTGTATATGCTAACTCCGTGGATGAATGGACATATCAAGCATGATTCTTCATACCATTTATCCTATTATAATGATTTATATTATTTAGAGGTTTACTACCACTCACACCAGACTATTTACGTCTCGGAGTTTTATGCTTTACTTCCTATTACTCTAGATACTCTTAAATGAGTAGATTAGGGATATCGGGTCTAGTGAGTATCACATGGAGCTGGACAGAGGATGGACATAAGTTCATACTCTGGTCTTACTATACTTACTTATTTGCGATTCCACTGCACAAACTATGGAGCTTGCTAGTGCCTTTATTTCCTAGAGATAGTTATTTATGAGTTATTATATTATGTATAACTCTATTTCTTATGATGTATACTATATGGATCTATGCACTCTGATTTGTGATTCATTTAGTTATTTACTGTCTCGCCTATATTATATTAGAGATATTTACTATTATATTTTATTCGATGCACTGTGAGATATATGATGGGTTCTATGATTGTTTTACTTATTTATAACCTTGATAGTCGTTCTGTATCGATCGAATACCATTACAGCGTACTATAAAGGTATATTGGGTGCCGGTGGCATATGGCAATCGTTACACTTAAAAATCAATTTCATAATTTTAGAATGAATTTTTTTGAAATGTATGCACGGTTTTAATAATTATAACACATATTCAGTTAGGAGAAAAATTTACTAGTTTTGATATAGTTTCAAAAAGTTTTAAGTTCATTAGCTAATGAATGAGAAAGAAAAGTACTCACTATTAAAGAAGGTAATGACCTTTCCTAACTCAAAGTTGTTGAATTAATAGGAAGTGAATTGTAGGCTGGAAAGAACAAGCACATGAAAAATAACGATAGCATTTCAAGTAGATGAAGGTGAAGATATTGATGAAGTGATATTAATTTCATTGCCAAAAATCAATAATGGTACCAAAAATTACAAGAACAACAAAATTTAGAAGAAAAGGAAGAAAATATTCCAAGTCACATAAGGTGATTTAAAATCATCTTCATATAATGACACTAACCTAGCAAATGTCAACTTTGTGGCTATAGAAGGGGGTAAAATCCGAAATTCCATACGAAAAATTATTAGAAATAACCTTTGAATTAGATGATAAATCTAGGGGAACAAAAAATAAAATAAAGAGTTAAAAGTAAAGATTAATTGCTTAGAACTAGAGATAAATATGTCAAGGATGAAAAAGTAATTCACAAAGAAGAATTACAAAGTTATAATTTCCTCTGATAATTTATCATCTCAAAATTGTGAGTTAAATAATGAAATCAAAGCGTATAGAGATGGGAATGTTAAAATCTCAAAGGAAAACTGAAGTTTAAAATCATCTTTAGACCTATTAGATAACAAGATTAAAGAAACGAAATTAAAACATAAATTTTAAATAATAATTTATCTGAACATAACGGGAAAAGAAAATTTTAAATTTTAATAAATATTTTGAAACATTCAAAAAATAAAAATGTAATAAGTTTTAAGAAAATTAGAGGTAATTGGCCTAGTCCAAATAAATATGCATCACCATATACGAAGTTTAGGAAACCCACTAAGAGTCGGTCCAAACAGAATAATAGGATAATTACATATGGGTTTAGAGAGAAAATATAGTTTAATTAGACATAAATATATTGGAATACTTGTTTTGGTCCATATTAATAGTAAGTTTATTTTCAAATGTTCTGCCAAACCCTCCTAGGTACGGTTACCTTTTGACTAAATCTTTAGACCTAACGTACCAAACCCTCCTAGGTGCAATTACCAAACCCTCCTAGGTAAGTTTATTACAGATGATCAACAATAACAATAAAAGGAGTTGGATAACTAAATTATAGATGATTAAGGGAATCAGAATGGATGTATCATGGAGAGAAAAACATCATCAGTTTAAGCATAACTAATTCATTTTATGCAAAAATCATACGGATATAGATTTTATTTTTATTTTGTGTCTTGAAAAAATAAATGTTCTTTATGAAAATATTAGGCTAAAATCAAAAACCTTGAAAAAATTTCAAATCATATTTTGAAAGCTATTTATGAACAATATTTTTATGGAAATAAATATTTGAAAATCAAATTTTAGAGCTTTCAATTAGTATTTATAATTTTTGAAATTTTTCTCTTAATTGTGATTTTAGCTTCGACATGAATTAGAACTTGATAAAATATTGATGTATCAAAAATATTGTCTTTTTATACAAGTTATATAAAAGCCACTAACCAAGGTAAGGGAGATTTTGTTAAATTTTATTTCAAAATCCTTAGTTTATACAAATGAATGAATTATAATTATAAATATGTGAAAAATAGTGTGACATATTTAGTTTGGATTTTGTTAACGTATTACAGGCATATTCACTAAACCGAGAATTCGTGTTTTGATGATAATTTAGAATCTATGCTTTAATTTGTTACTTAAACTAGGTTGTTTACATAAATTACCAAATGATATTAAAAAGGAGAGAAATATATTTTACTAAGTCTTTGATTACTAATAACACTTATTATTAACCATACTGCTCTAGCCAGAGATTTTGATTTTGATTTTGATTTGACTATAGATGACCATGATACTAACCTTATATAATCGAGGAGATGAATTATCTATTGAATATTTCATTTTCGATGCTACAACTCTGACTCAACTATAGTTTGTTTGATGGTCGTCATGCAATGATTTAACTATAATTAAAGTGGGGTATCCACAATGAAGCTCAACAATAATCTCATATCGAGAGAATTATGTAATATCATCACTCCAAGATTTCCTTTTTGACGTAGTTGTTATTAACCAACAGGAAACTCATGAATGAGTCATTCTACAGTTGTTCAATAACTATTACTACGCAACCACTTAGAGCCCCCAACAGCTACGAGTAGTACACTACCCAGCATTTGGAAAGTGTTACGTGCTCTGGTATCAACAGACCTATCCATATCATTTATCGAAACATCATGACCGTGAATATTTAAAATAATATGTTATTTTATTTTGTGAAAATTTTCCCATGATTACGAATTCTTATAATTATTATTACATAACATATCATTTACGAATTTTCTACTTAATACACATTAAATTAATTACATAATTAATTATATCACTATATAACAAAGTATATAACAGAAATCAAATACCTTTATTGCGAATAAGACCAATTATATAGTTAGATATATGTAACATATTATATAATTGCCACTGGGGTATACCCTTAACTCTCTTAATCTCCTACTTTCACGTGGGTCAATTATGGAATCTTAATCCCATCATGTAACAACCTAGAATTTCAAACACTTCGTATTTAAATATTTGAATTATTTAAATATTTAAATCATGGATTTAATATGAATATACATGATTAAATTAATTTTATAACCGTATTAACCCACTTTTTATTAATCACTAATGATGGTAAACTTGTTTTAAAAAAACATTTAAAAAAATAAATAGTTCAAAGAAATATCGAGAATGTGACCAAAAATCATTTTATAGATAAACGTTCTCAAAACGCATGAAATTATCATCCCATGGCACTATCTCCGATTTTGACAAAACTAGTGCCATTGATACCGGAAAAGTGAGGTGACGTACACCGACGAGTTTTGTAGCGATCTGATGTCCCTGCGGTCGTGTGAATTTGAAACATGAAGCAGATTATTTTACTATATATATTTTACTATATATATATATATATATATGCACGCTACGCCCTGTAAAATTCGATTTATTCTTTTCCATCTTTCTTTTCCTCTCTTTCTTCTCCTATAAATGAAAAGTAATAGCCGCCTCCTTCAATTAGCTAAACCGAGAGCTACAAGCAACGATGAAACATGAGATCAAATCCGTTGTACTCGTAGAGGGAGAGTTTCAAATCTATGGTGTCGAAGTTGGGCGCAGCTGTGCTTGGGCTAATCGTCATTATTGGCCGTCGAACTAGGCTTTGTATTTTTCAGAGCTTGAGGCCGAGTTAGGCGATGAGGGAAGTGGCACTGGGCCTTTCTTACCGAGCTAAGTCGGTGGTGGTTGTTTGGTGTGGTGCGTCTCTGTCTTGTAAGTTGCAACATCGTAAAGGCACTAGGTGGAGCTCCAGGTCGTAAATTGAGGGAGGCCTTTAGAGTTGAGGTGGCTGGGTGCATCACGGAGAGATTGCAAAGTGGTGTATGTTGCAATCAACGATTTGTCGATTCATTGAAAATGGAGGGAGAAACTGATGGTGAAAGATGCACGGTGATGGGTTTAAGTGCGTGTAGGAAATTAGGGAAGAAGGGATTTAAAATTAATAGAGGTAATTAGTAAGCTAATTAAGTTAACTAATTTATATTTATAATCTAAATTCTTATAAAATTCGCATCTTTTGTATACATGGTCTAATCGAGACACCATCTTCATGGTTGCACTCGTGGTGAGATTGTCTACGATTTGTTTTGGCTTGGACTTAGGTGAGTTAACTCACCATTTAATTTTCATATACCGTGTGTGTTTATTGTTGTTAAAATTGATAACAATGCAAGTTATTACTTTTCGACCCCTCCTTGCTTTGAAAGCAAGTGACAACATTATATGTAGTATAATCTCTCTTATAACCCTCTGATACATGCATCGTGGCTAAGACTTATTGTTTACATGTTTGATAATGTTATATGTGAAGTTGAAGTGTGTTGTGAATGTTTGAAGTGAAATAGTCGCTACAAGCGCACTTTGAAATCCTTTGTATTTAACATATGTTAAACTGGTTAAAATGTGATTACATTATGAAAGTATATATTTGATTATTTCCTGCACATGTTTTGGTGTGGTTGACATAAAGAAATTGGTTTGGAAAGCTATAGAAATTATGAAACAAAGTTGGGGAAGTCAAGAGCGGAAAGGTCGCTATGAATGCACTTTGGAAATGCCTTGTGTTCGGCGACTTTTAAAGTCAGCTTTGAAAGACATCCTCAAAGATTCTTCATATTTTTTATAAGTACTATAAGTGTAATTATTACTGGAAAAATATCAAACTGTATGTATATTTTTAATAATTATTTATGAATTTTTAAAGTAAAGGATTTTAAATTATAAAATGTGCTTTTTATGGTTTTTAAATAAGTTATAAAATAGGTAATTTTATGTAATATTTAAAATAAATGTTTTAAACCATAGTATAAGTATTTTTAAATTATTTTCAAATATATGTAGTTTTTATAAAATTAGTTAAAGATTTAATTAAAGTATTAAAAAGCTTATGTAATAAAAAATCTTTTAAATTGATTTAAATTTTTATTAATTATATTAGCTTATAAAAAAGTTAGTATACATATAAATATATACATTAATTTAAAAGGGTTTTTAGTAAAGATGTAAACATTTTAAAAAGTAAGTTAATTATTTTATGGACGTAGTAAAGGAAGTTTGGACTTTAACACTTTAAGTTAAAATAAATTATTTAGAGAAGTTAAGTGAAAAGTGTATTGCCTTAATTAATAAGTGTGGATGTGTTTTCATCTTTAAAATAAATGCCCTAAAGTTAACCATAACTATGAGTAAATGGTTTTGAGTTGCAGTAAACATTTGCTTTTAACCGTTATTAATTGTACTTGGAATATAATTAGATATTTAATAATGAATATTTTAAAGATAATTAATAGATAAAAATTTGATATAATAAAATTTTGACTTTTCAACCAAGAAAATGGTGTCTCCATGCTTCATTTCTTGCTTCCAGAAGTCGACTTCCTCGCTTTAATCTAATTTACAATCAAATTCATCTAACCGATCCTCTTTTCCTCTTCGTGATGCTTTTCTAAATCGTTCTTATGCACAAGTTGTTAAAGATCGATTGCCTTCTTTACAGTTTAATAAATCATTTTACAGAATTCTAAAGAAAAGCTGGATTGATGCAAAGTGAGGGAGGAATTTATATTGTTGATATGGAGATAATAATCATTTTGCAAAGCCATGTTGTGATCCAATCAGATGCTTTGCGTGTGGAAAGTTTGGACATAGAATGAACGACTGCTCATCTAAATCGAATTATGTTTCTTGTAAATCCATTCCCTATCCTTTGCTGGTAGATCATGGATTCCAATTCGTTCTGAAATGTGTGTTGTTAAAGGGGATATTGCTCGATCATCTTAGGCAAATGAGGAACGAGGGAATCAAATATTTGGAGGATTTGTTTATTCATTTCGATGCTATAAAGTCGCCTAATATTGGTAAGGGGTATTATGACAGATTCGGAGATCCTAAAGATTATTTTGGAGAATCTGAATCTTATTCTAACAATTCTGATACAAATGATATTAGAGAAGATGTTTCATATAAGATTCAAGGTTGTGTCGACTCTGATTTTCTTATTGCAGTTAGAAGGAAAAGTTTTGTAGATATGATCCAATGCTGTATGACCCCAATGTTTCTCGATGTATTGTAGATTCTTATTCGCCTAAGGAAAGTGTTTTGCTAAATGATGCTGTCGCATTCATGGTTGATCCAGGAAATGTTGCCGAGTCGAGTGATATGAACAATGGATTCATTCATTTAAATAAAAAACGAGACAAAAACAAAATTTCATGAAGTGTGTATTTTTGAATTATCTACTGCCAATCCATTTGAGCATCTTGATTCTTTGATAGCCCCTGATCTAAGTTGTAAAAGCTATGAAGTTGAATGTGGATTGGAAGTTCATACCTCTGTTGATATTTGTGCTATGAAACAAATGAGGACAGTTAGTGGGAGCAAAGCAATTACTAACGACAGTAATAGTATTAATTTTGTCTTTAATAAACTCTCTAAGAAAGCCATGGTGGATCGGTCAGGAGTTAAAGGAATTATGGATACTGATATTATTGTCCAAAATGTCAAGTTGGCCGATATAAGTGATACCGATAATCGTATGGCTAATGATTTGAGGGGTACTGAAGATAATCTAAGGGCTGCTGATGTTAATTGGTCAGATAAGTTATTGGATGTATTGGGAGATGAGAGTCTGATCATGTCTTCTGTTGATGTTGATGATATACGTACTGGTATAAGTGTGCATGGTCAGTGCCGGCCCGACTATATTGGTTGCCCTAGGCAAAATTGAAGAAAAAATGACAAGAAGAAAAAAAATTGGTGGCTCTGGGAATTGAACCCAGGTTAATAGGATACAATTTAGGTATTAGACCACTAAGCTATGTGATAATTTGTTGATTATTTGCCCTGCTACAATCATAAATAAATATTTTTTTTAAAGCATCCGGTACTTTTTGTTGCCCCCTCCGTCACCTCCGGCGGCGTTGCCCTAGACGAATGTCTCGGTTGCCTTGCCCTGGGGCCGGCCCTGTGCATGGTGCACACAAATTTCATGTTTCTGATGACAAGCTTGATTTGAGTCTAGTTCCTTTTGTTGATAATCATGTTGAAATGGTCGGAGTTTTTGATGATAGGCTTGGAAATCCAGTATCTATTGTTTTCGCTGATTATACTGGTGATGATAGCATTGATAAGCTTGATGTTGGTGATGATTTGATTGATAAGCTTGATGTTGGTGTTGATAGTACTGATAAGCTTGATGCTGATTTGGTTGATATGCTTGATGTTGATAAGCTTGATATTGATGTTGGTGATGATAGTATTGATAAGTTTGACGTTGGTGAGGATAAGCTTGATGTTGGTGATGATTTGGTTGAGCTTTTAGATGTGCCTAATGCTGGAAGTGATCGTTTGGAGATGGAAAAGAAGGAAGGTGCCGTTGTTAAGGGGATTAGTGAATGATTTGAGTGTTTTAGACGTGGTGGGGCAACCAGTGAATAGCGGCTCTATTAACAAATTTGTAATTGATGGCCTCAATTTGGTATTAGGTGAACTAGTTGATAACATGGATAGTAACAATCGGAACGGTGACTTTGTTAACACTATGTTGCCGAGCACTTGTCTTTTAGTTCGAACTAGTGAGATAGGCAGTAATTTCACTTCTTGTTCTTCTACATCGAGAAAAGGCAGGCGTAGGAAGTCTATGGATGTTAGTAGATCAGTTAGACGTAGTGCTAGGATAAGTTGTAGTCATTCTCAGTCTACGGGTAAGTTACCTGATTCGAGTGCCGCGAGTGGTGCTACGAGTTCGAGCTCATGTATGTTTTCTGATTTGGGTAGTATGTATTCATCATATGCTCTAGATAGTTTGTCATCTTTTAAGTTTAGTCAGCTAGATAATGATACCGCTTTTATTTTTTCTGATGTTGAGGTAGATCTAGTATATTAGAAGTAGGGAATTTGGTAGAGCTAGATCTGTTGGTATATCTGTTGGTAGATGAGGATTATTAGTTGGAATATCAATGGTTTGCATGATTAAAATAAGTGCGATAAAGTTAGAACTTTTTTTTAAAGATTATTCTATAGACATTGCACTCTTACAGGAAACTAAAATTGATTGGTCTGATATTCGTTTTTATAGAAGATTAGGTGAGTTCCATTTTAAGAAATGAGTTTATTTACCTTCTGTAGGCGTTTCTGGGGGTTTATTAATTGGATGGTGGGATAACTATTTTAAACTGCTCCAATGTATTTCCTAGCAGCATTCTCTACATATTATTCTCATTCATCTTAGCAATAATTCTTTTTTAAATATTTCTAATGTTTTTGGGCCTAACTCAAAAATGGGTCGTCGGATTCTATAGGATGAATGTTTAGTGTTTAGATCTTTAGCTCCTGGCTCTTGGATTTTTTTCAACGTTACAAGTTTCATAGGAGGGCGTTCACCTTGGGAGGGTGATTTCTCTACTATGGGAGAATTTGATCAATTTATTATTAATTATAATTTGATTGAAATTCCTCTTTCTGATAGAGAATTTACTTGGAGTAACACTAGGGAGTCCCCATCTATGGCTCTTCTGGATAGGTTTTTTGTTAGTGATGAAATTGAGGATAAATTTTCTATTTGTAGAGTTTCTGATTTGCCTTACACTTATTCTGATCATTGTTCTATTATTCCCACTTGTGAATAACATAGATTTATTAGTAGATCTTTTAAACTCGAAAAAATATGGCTATTAGAATCTAATTTTTTTTGAATTTAATTAGACATGAGTGGATTTCTACGAGTTTTTATAATATTAGAAATAAGGATAATTCTGCAAAAAATTTGTTCTAAAACTTAAGGATCTTAGGAATTTTCTTAAAAATTGGAATAAGAATGTTTTTGGTAGTGTTAAAATTAAAAAAATATACTTTCTAAAATGCTTAAAATAAACAAGATAGAAGAAACTGGACAACTAAATCTAGGTGAGCGTAACGTTCTCGCTAATCCAAAAGAAGAGCTTAACTCTATTTTAGAAAAAGAGGAGGTTATGTGGAACATAGATCTAGAATTCAATGGATAAATGAAGGAGACAATAATACCAAATTTTTTCATAATATGGCTAATTGGAAAACGTATTAATATGATTAATTCTATTTTTGTGAATAACGAAGAATTGGTCGTTCAAATAGATCTTAATAAGGCTTTTACAGACTATTATAGAGATATTTTTGCTAACAAAAATAAACATAGAATTAATGTTAGATTAATGATTTTTATCCTTCTATTTCTAATATTGATCTTTCTGAGTTAGATAGTCCTTTTACCGAAGAGGAAATTTGGAAAGCAATCAATGAGATGCCAGGTGATAAATCTCCGGGTCCGGATAGATTCCCTATTTTCTTTTACAAAACTTTTTGGGATGTTTTAAAATTAGACTTAATTAGCATGTTTAACGAATTCTATAATGAAAAATTGCAATTAGGAAGATTTAATTTTTAAAATGTTATTTTATTACACAAAAAACTAGGTGCTAATAATTTAAAAGACTTCAAACCTATTTCTTTAGTTAACTATCCAGTTAAAATTATTTCAAAGTTTTAGCTAATAGATTTAGTATACGAATGAACGATCTAATTGACTGTTCTCAAACTGCTTTCATTAAGGGGAGAAATATCACCGATGGTGTGGCTGTAGTTCAAGAATACTTTAATGACTGTTGTAAGAATAATAGAACTTGTGCGATTCAAAAATTGGACATTGCAAAAGCCTTTGATTCGGTTGATTGGGAGTTTCTAGTTAATATGTTTCATGCTAGAGGATTAAGTCATAGATGATTAGCTGGATTATGAATTTACTTAGAATTGGTAACTCCAGTATTATGGTCAATGGTATTTTTGGTAATAAAATTCAATCTAAACGAAATTTAAGGCAAGGTGATCCTTTATCACCTCTTTTGTTTAACTTAGCCGCGGATGTTTTCGCTAAGATTATTAAAAAAGTGGTTGATAACGGATCTTTAGGGACGGTTGGTAGCGATATCTCACGTAACAGTATATCTATCCTTCTATTGGGCAGATTTCCACCTACCACAGAACCAAGGGGTAGGAGGTCGAAGTCGGACCGATGCTCCCCCTCCACTACCGAAACAAACGACAACCAGACCAAGCTCTCGTCCTCTACTACCGGACCAGATCCACCAAGCACCCATGCCGAATGAAGCCTCGCCGAACCAACCTTCCCCCAAACCGTACCGAACCACGTCTCCACTTCAATACCGGACCACATCTCCACTTCCATGCCGAACCAACCCACCACATAACCAAAGCCTACCGAACCACCACCTGCCGAACCAACGTCACTCCATCCTCCTGCCGATTCATCAAGACACCGGTCCAGAAGCCATGCCGAATCAACATCTCTCCTTACCAATGCCGAACCACAATCCTTCCACCCACTATCGAATGAACCTCCGGACCAACCACACCAAGCACGGCCGAACCAAGCTCCGCCGAACCAGATGCGCCAGGCCAGATTGCTTCAGCCCAGGCCCGCCAGCTGCTATATACTTCCAGGATCCCTGCCCCCGACCTCACTCTATAAATAGAGGGGCAGGGATACAACAATGGCAAACAAGTTTGAGAGCTCAAGCACGGAAGGAACTTTCAAACAACTTTCATATACTTGTATACAAAGCTTTGCACTTGTAATCTGAAAGAAAAAGGATAATAACATATAAAGTGGACGTAGGCACGTTCTGGCCGAACCACTATAAATCTGTGTGTCTTTTACAGTTCAGTCCCTGCTTTTTACATATTTGCATAAGTCACCCAAATCATTGAAAACCACTTAAAATCAACTAAATAATACGACTTGGAGGTGTTTGCCCATTTTTGTGCAAACATTTTTGGTGCTTTCATTGAGAGCTTCGAACCCGAAGCTTCAAGCTTCCCCCACTCAGCCTTCTTCCTAACAGCATCGCTTGGTGCCTGGACAACATGACTTCCAGGCAGAGAAAGGGAAAGAACATCGCAACTAGCAGCATTCCGGATCCAGTAATCACAGATCAAGAGAATCATCCCATTCCAACAGCAGTACCGAACGAGGATCAGACAAACCCGACAGCCCCTGCCATAGAACAACCGGCAGCAATTACTAGGGAAGATCTAGACAGAGTTGTGGCTGAAGTAACTAACCGCTTCACATCCCAACAAGAAGCTTTGGTGGACCAACTCATGCCACGCTTAAGGGATGCTGAAGAATCCAACCGCGACACTGAATCATGGGGTGAATCCCAATCCGGAGGATCTGGGGGGCGATAAAGGTCTTCCTTCTTCGAAGAAACTATCAACAGAAACAACAATGGTAGGAGCCGGCCCGAACTCAGCCCGAACTCCGACCCGAGGAAACGTTTGGAACCGAACCCCACAGGGGAGGTGCCAGGCAATGATCGGATGTAGCTGAGCCGGTCATGCTGCCTAGCCAGAGAAACACCAATGAACGGAGCCGAGCTAGAATCCAGCCCGAAGTTGACCCCGAGGAAATGGTTGAAACAGAACCCCACAGGGGAATATCAAGGCAAGGGCCAACTATAGCTGAACCTAGCATGCATCCGGACAGCCAAAGACAGCCGCTGGGAAATGTTAGGAGTGATAGACTATACCACCCCTACAGGCCACCGCCGAACCCGCAGAGGCTATGGAGTTTGTATCTGTAGACAAATGTGACTCGAGTAGACTACTGAGGATCGAGTCTCAGTTAAAAATAGAATTGAAAGACCAACTTATTGATTTCCTTCGCCATAACTTGGATGTGTTTGCATGGACACACGCTGATATGACTGGAATCTCCCCGGACATAGCATGCCACGCACTAAACATCGATCCTACTAAGGTACCGGTAAAGCAAAAGAAGAGAAGTATGGGGGCAGAACGATCGGCAGCCCTCGAAGAAGAGGTAAAGAACCTGCTTGCCAATAACTTCATACGAGAAGCCATCTACCCAGAATGGATCGCTAACCCGGTAGTGGTAAAGAAGGCTAATGGGAAGTGGCGGACATGCATTGACTTCTCCAACCTAAATGATGCTTGCCCAAAGGATTGCTTCCCACTTCCCCGAATCGATCAACTTGTGGACAGTACCGTCGGGCACGAGCTCTTATCTTTCATGGATGCCTACTCCGTATATAACCAAATCCCTATGCACGCCCCCAATCAAGACCACACTAGCTTCATCACTGACCGAGGATTGTACTGCTACAAGGTAATGCCATTTGGACTTAAAAACGCCGGAGCTACTTATCAGCGCCTCGTCAACAAGATGTTTGCAGAACTGATAGGACGAACTATGAAAGTTTATGTGGATGACATGCTGGTAAAATCGAGGAAAGCCAACGACCATATAAACCACCTGGACGAGATGTTTCAAGTACTTCGCCAATATGGAATGAAGCTGAACCCTCTAAAGTGCTCCTTCGGAGTATCATCGGGAAAGTTCTTGGGATTCATCGTTCATGCCAGGGGGATTGAAGCAAACCCCGAACAAGTCCGAGCTTTACAAGATATCAAGACACCATCTACTCGAAGAGAGATGCAAAGCCTAAACGGGAAAGTGGCCACCCTGAGTAGGTTCATCTCTAAAGCAACCGACAAATGCATCCCTTTCTTCGAAGCTCTAAAGAAAGACAAAGGAAAGTTCGAATGGACCGACGAATGCTCGACAGCCTTCCTTAACTTAATCGGACACCTCCAGAGACCACCGGTACTTTCAACTCCAAATGAAGGCGAGGAACTATACCTATACCTTGCCGTGTCACCACATGCCCTAAGCGCCGCATTGGTGAGAGAAGACAACCGCACGCAACGGCCCGTATACTTCATAAGTAAGAAGTCAGATACCCTAAACTTGAAAAGCTAGCATACTGTCTGCTTATCACGTCGCGGAAACTGCGACACTATTTCCAGTCTCATTCCATCAGAGTTTTAACCGATCAACCGCTAAGGCAAGTGCTCCATCGCCCCGACACTTCTGGGCGATTACTTAAGTGGTGCATCGAACTAAGTCAATATGATATCACTTACCATCCTCGCACCGCTATCAAGGGGCCAGCCATAGCTGATTTCATTGCCGAATTCACTACTAGCGAAGGTAAGGACCAATCTGAAATAGCAGAAGATATCAAGTGGAATCTCTTCGTAGATGGAGCGTCGAACGAACAAGGCTCGGGGGCAGGTGTTGTGATAATCACCCCCAGGGGAAAGAAGCTGCACTGCGCCCTAAGATTGGAATTCGCTGCCACCAACAATGACGCAGAATACGAAGCAGTGATAGCCGGATTAGAACTTGCACTGGAAATTGGAGTCAGTTCTTTATGTCTCCATAGTGATTCTCAACTTATTGTAAATCAAATACTAGGAGAGTTCCAGACTCGAGGAGAACGACTCACAGCATACCTAAAGAAGACCAAGCTGCTACTTAACCAACTGGATCACTATTTGATCAGACACATTCCTCGAGAGGAGAATCAAGAGGTCGACGAACTGGCAAGGCAAGCCAGCATGAAGAACAACTCCTTTTCGGGAGCAATAGCCGTCTCAAAACAACTAGCGCCGAGCTTCGAACGGGAGGATCTGATAGCTGCGATTGAAGAAGAAACTTGGATGGCTCCTATCCGGAAATACTTACAAGATGGCGCATTGCCCAGCGAGCGTAGCGAAGTCAGGAAAATCTTGAGGAAAGCCTCCCGCTACACACTGCAAGAAGGAATCCTCTACCGGCGTGGCTGCTCTAACCCCTTATTACGATGTGTCGCTGGAAGGGAAGCCAAGGAAATCTTATCCAACATCCACCAGGGAAGCTGCGGAGATCACACTGGAGGGCAGACTCTGGAAAAGAAGATACTCCGATATGGATATTTCTGGCCCACCTTGAACAAAGACGCCTTAGACTTCGTCAGAAAATGTGACAGATGTCAGAAATTTGCCAAAATTCCTCGACTACCGACAAATGAGATCACTCAAATGACTAGACCTTGGCCCTTTGCAGTAAGGGGAATTGACTTGATTGGTGAACTGCCAATGGGCCGAGGCGAAGCTAAATATGCTATAGTAGCAGTCGACTATTTCACCAAATGGGTGGAAGCGGAACCTCTAAATAAAATATCTTCGACAAAAATCATTAACTTCTTGATCAAAAATGTTCTGTGCAGGAACGGAGTACCACTCAAAATCATATCAGACAATGGACTTCAGTTTGACAGCGAGGAATTCACCGACTGGTGCCAAGAGCACGGGATTCACAAAAGCTTCTCATCCGTGGCTTATCCCCAGGCAAATGGCCAAGTCGAAGCTGTCAACAAAATTCTCAAAACGCTGATCAAGAAGAAGCTTGAAAAGTCAAAGGGCGCTTGGGTGGATCAACTTCCTACGACACTTTGGGCCCACCGCACATCTTTCAGAACATCAACATGTCATACTCCTTTCTCTTTGGCATACGGATCGGAGGCAATGCTCCCAGTTGAGACTATTGTGCCTTCCCACCGTAGGATCCACTACAACCCAGAAGAAAACGAAGAACTCCTCCTCATGTCTGTGGATCTGATTGAGGAGAGAAGAAATGATGTAGCACTCAAAGTAGCAGCTCACAAACAAAAAGTGGCAGCACTATACAACTCCAAAGTCAAGCATCACGGCTTACAAGAAGGAGATCTTGTCCTCAAGCGAATCTTTCCGCTCCCCGGGGCACTGGACCCCATCTGGGACGGACCATATGTAATTCATAAAGATCTCCACAACGGAGCTTATATTTTGTCAACAGTGGACGGAGAGGTGTTCCAGAGGGCATGGAACATCCGACACCTCTGTCGATACTTTTCTTAACTTGTACTGCCCATATGAAGTGAATTAACAAAAAGAATCAGTGGACGTAGGCATTTTCGTGCGGAACCACTTTAAAAAAACTTGGCTCTTGTTAACTTGTTCCTTTGTATCTTGGCTACTTGTTAAGCTTTATCCTTTGCTGTTGAACAAAATCCTTTGCAGATGACATTTCAATTCAGAGCTTCACAACACAACTTCACCTGGACAAAATCTAACAGGTACGCTACGATCCTATGCCCTCGCCAATGAGACACTTTTCTCCGGTATCCCTCTACCGCGAGTTAACTCATTGTTTGCCTCGGCCCTTAAAGCCGACTGTAATAAGCCGAGTATAAGCCACCGAGAAGGCCGATTATGCCATGGCAGCTCATTACAGCGATTCGGCTCGCCGGCAACTGTGAACCGATCATAAGCCCCAACATAAGGTGTGGCCAGCCAGAGGCAGTTCACAGTTGACGATCGGCCCCCACGCTAGCCGGCCACAGTAAATCGAATAATACCCGTGATTACGGGCCATAATGGCCCGGGTAGTTACTGTGCGCGATCGGCTCCGATGTGTCTTAAGTGCGGCTGTGGTAAAAAAGAAAACTCCCCGCAGAGGCGTAAGATGGGTGACAAATGTCTCCAAGACCCACAGCTAGGGAAAGTGACTACAAAACCCGTTTGCCACGAACTTAAGCACATCGACGGCCTTCCGTGACTGGAAGTTTTACTTTTCCTATATTTCCATTTCATTTAAAACTTTTCTCCTATTCTCCGTAACGGTGCTTGAAAGTACAGGACATGAAATAGGGAACGCTCGCTAATGGGAACAGAAACTTACAATCGGATGACGAGATACTCAACAGCATTCCGTGCTTAGTCTTACAGGGCGCACGAAGTTGCCGTCCACAGCCGAAACATGAAGGGCGGTACCTTCTACTTTTATACATTAATGCATAGCTGTAGTTCATATTCACACATCACATTTACGTTGCAAAATGAGAAAATTATACTTTAAGCAAAAAACTTGGCATCAGGCACAGTCAAGCCACTAGTAACATGCATAGTTACATCACTTACACAGCACAACAAAATAGCGATAACATTCCAACATAAAGGCATCAGCTTATGTTATGAAATTACATAAAGTCATTCATCATAAACAATATTATTACAGTCACATCAATGTTTTGGACTAACATAAACAGCGATAAAAGGAAATCAAAAGGTGACCGAATCCGGACAAGGAACCAGCTGCGTCCGCACCTCACCCTCATCCTACCAGTTCCCCAAGCCTACTTAGCCGCAGGGTCGGAGCTCCTAGCATGCTTATCAGAAGTCTCACCTGTCTAATTCAGAAGAGGAATCCATTAAACCAACAACGGACGATCAAGTCATGAAAAACTAAAATAGGGAGAACTCACCAGCACCCGCTTCTTGGTCCTCATCCCCCAACTGCACACCGGCTTCCTCTGCAGCAAGTAGCCACATCCCCTCCTTCACCGCTACCTTCTCCTCCTTTGAGAACTGGGCGGTTACCATGTCCATCCTGAATGCCGCTCCACCTTCCTTATCCGCATCGGCCTTGGCCTCCTCCAAAGCCCGGAGATATATCCTAGCCATGATCTGGGGATAGTCATCCATCCAGGATAGATTACCCTGCTTCCAGGTACGGAAGTACATATCCTGCAACATCTCATCCATCATCCACTCATTCTCCTCAAACTCCCTCACCCGGGCCTCGGAGGACAACAGCTTGGCGACGGCAGCATCCCTCTCCGATCGGTATCTCAAGCGGTCAGCCTGGAGAGACCTCCTCATTTCCTCCATCTCTTCCTTTAGCCTGGCCTGAGCAAGCTCTACGGCCTCAAGCCTCCCAGATAACTCCTCTACTTGCTCGAGATCCGCCCTCCGAACCTCGTCCACCGTAGCAATGACTATGTCAATCCGCTCCTTGCAGGCGGCCTCCACCTTTCGCAACTCAGCCTTGCTAGCCTCCTCCATGATTTTCTTTAGTCGTCGGGTGGCCGCCTCATGCTGGGATATCTGGATAGCCTGATCGGCAAGCTGCTTGGCCTGATCAGAAACCTGTAGCCGCAATCAGATGTTAGCATTTCCGATTTCCTCCCCAGCCCTGGCCAGTCGAGCATGATGCTCCATTAACCTCTTGGTTTCCTCAGCCACCCGATCGATACTTGCCTTGGCCTCATTCCCCATGGCCACAATCCGAGTAGTAAGCAAATCGAGGTCTAACGACTTAGCCTCATCAAGCACCCGTACCATGGGATTGCGGGGAAGAAGATGCTCACCCGTGACCTCGTCAAAAGAGATATCCTGAAAACTCGGGTCCAGATCCGGGTGGCCGGCAAAGGGGTTGCGATCCAAACCAGGACGGTCTATCGGAGTGACGGTTGGATTTTTGGACGGATGGGAGGAAGGCATAAACTCAGTATCCTCTTCAGTAATATCATGGATGGGCTGGGATGGAGGATGGAGGCCAGGAGAAGGCTCAAACGAAGATCGGCCCCTCTTCCTCTTTTGCATATCTTCCTCAATGACTCCAAGAAGAGGGCGATATCTAACTACATCCCCAGAACGGCTAGTTGGCGGCTTTGGTTTGGCAGAAGCTTTGAGTAGCTTATACTGTTCGAGGCGGTGCCGAATATCTGATGACTTGGTCGCCTTACCTGCTCCTGGAATAAAAGCCAAGTGTTACGAACATACAATGGTCCATAATTCGAGAAATATGTTAAATTAAAAAGAGTGAGAAGACACATCTATTATACAAACCCTGCGGAGGAGTAGGATACTGCAATAAGTCCTGAATCTCATTCCAGGACGGAAGCGAACCATAAAATATTCCTAAGTCCCTATCGTAAATGGAGTCCGCAGAAGTCAAAAGTTCACCTTGAATCACTGGAGTCGCCGTAGCTGAAGAACTCTTAGAGAATGAATCGGCGCCAGCCCCAGCCTTGTAAACCTCCTTTTCCTTCTCAACCAAAGCCGATCCTTCCTCCGACTCCCCAAAAGCCTGACGGAAAGCATCATCCGTCCACTCATGAATCTCTCCCGCTTGCCCAGAGGTTAAGGCATCGACGCCACCACCACTCTGTCCATCTCCTCCTTCACCCTCACCTCTATCCTCCTCCACATCTTCCTCTCCCGGGGCAATTGGGCAAGTGCTAGGAGAGGGACCATCAAACTTCTTAAGCTTCTTACCTCCGACAACGGGAGGCCTTGTAAAAGGTTCCCTCTTGCCACTCTTCACCGTGGCCCCTTCCTTGTCTTTGGCAGCCTTCTCCTCAGCTGTATCTCTCTGCTTAACCACGGACTGGCGTGGGAGGATCAAGTTGTGCTCCAGGAGAGTAGCGTTCCTGATTAAGTAAGAAGCCGACCGATCCCGTCTCGGAATGGCTCTTATTTCCGCAGCCATCTGAACCAAGGAATCATTCTCCACGACCGCAAAGCCACCTGTCGCTAGTAAGAAATGAAAGCATATAAGAAGAAGCGTTGCAGCCGAAACAAGGAAACTATAAATGAAGTTCAACTCACAGCCAGAGGTGAAAAGGCGGAAGGAAATGGAGTCATCCCTGATGAAAAACCATTCTTTCTTAAACATACTAAGCTTCGAATATAGGTCTAGGACTGGTTTGAAAGGAACAACTGCTTCCAAGCTAACGTACGGAGATCCCTTCTTGTAACCCCTCAAGTTATATAGATACCGGATCTCCCGGTTGGAAGGGGGCACCCGTACCTTCTCTGGAAAATAATGTATAAGCACACCAAGATGGCATAGGAATTGGGCTGAAGCTAGAAAGCAGCCACCTTCAGATAAGTAATGAAGCTGACTATCCAGGTATTAATGGAAGGAATGGCCCCACACATGCAGTGGTACCTACTATACGCAAAATATCCTTCAGGGGGATTGTACGGCATCACTCCGTCCCCCAGCAACCGCATAAGCGCTCTATCTATCCCGAAGGAACGAGATATAACATCAAGTTGCTCCTCCTTTAGGAAGCTAGGAAAGCAATCGGGAGGGGAGACCAGAAGTTCCTGGGGACCATACCCATCCACTAACGACCTCGGGGCAGGTCCATGTTGCGCCGGTCCTGGTTGGGCTGGGGGCACGGAAGAAGACTCTTCTCTATCCTTGGACTTCTTTCTATCTGATCGAGTTTCCGCTTTGCGAGACATTTATCTGCGGCACAAGAAAAACATGGTATTAGAACAAGGAGTATGGGAATATAAACGAATAGTTATCAAGTTCCATTCGGTGGTCAAGTTTTCGAGTTTCATTCGGCATTAAAGGTTAAAGCTTCATTCGGCATTCCTAATAATCGAACCCATTCGGCAATTGTCCATTCGGCATCACCTGGATAATTTTCACTCGGTAGTAAAATTTTCAAGCTCATTCGGCGGCAAAAAGTGTACCTGATTCGGCACAAGGTCTATTCGGCATAATGTATATTCGGCACAAGGTCGATTCGGCACTCAATCGATTCGGTTTCTCTCTGATTTGGTAAAGAATAACCAGGGGGTGTAGCCCCTATATATAGGCGAGCGTAGGACAACCGGACCAACCGGTTCGGCACTCCAAACCGAATGAAGCTATCCAAAATACCCAACTTAAAACAAAGCACGCCATATACAGATATATGCTCTACTTTGAGGGGCAAATGTTGGGCAGATTTCCACCTACCACAGAACCAAGGGGTAGGAGGTCGAAGCCGGACCGGTGCTTCCCCTCCACTGTCGAAACAAACGACAACCGGACCAAGCTCTCGTCCTCTACTACCGGACCAGATCCACCAAGCACCCATGCCGAATGAAGCCTCGCCGAACCAACCTTCTCCCAAACCGTACCGAACCACGTCTCCACTTCAATACCGGACCACATCTCCACTTCCATGCCGAACCAACCCACCACATAACCAAAGCCTACCGAACCACCACCTGCCGAACCAACGTCACTCCATCCTCCTGCCGAATCATCAAGACACCGGTCCAGAAGCCATGCCGAATCAACATCTCTCCTTGCCAATGCCGAACCACAATCCTTCCACCCACTACAGAATGAATCTCCGGACCAACCACACCAAGCACGGCCGAACCAAGCTCTGCCGAACCAGATGCGCCAGGCCAGATTGCTTCAGCCCAGGCCCGCCAGCTTCTATATACTTCCAGGACCCCTGCCCCCGACCTCACTCTATAAATAGAGGGGCAGGGGTACAACAATGGCAGACAAGTTTGAGAGCTCAAGCACGGAAGGAACTTTCAAACAACTTTCATGTACTTGTATACAAAGCTTTGTACTTGTAATCTGAAAGAAAAAGGATAATAACATATAAAGTGGACGTAGGCACGTTCTGGCCGAACCACTATAAATCTGTGTGTCTTTTACAGTTCAGTCCCTGCTTTTTACATATTTGCATAAGTCACCCAAATCATTGAAAACCACTTAAAATCAACTAAATAATACGACTTGGAGGTGTTTGCCCATTTTTTATGCAAACACCTTCAATTTGCAAATGACACCTTACTCTTTTCCTTCCATTTGCCTAGGCATGTTATCACTCTCAAATTTATTTTATATAGTTTTGAACTTCTTTCAGGTTTAAAAATAAATTTTGATAAAAGTTTAGTTCTAGTTTTAAATGATTTTGATAAGGTTGAAAATTTAGTTGCTAATGTGCTTAATTATAAAACTATGAATTTTCCATTTGATTATCTTGGTTTTTTATTAGACCTACAAAACTTAAACATGATGACTGGTTTATTGTCGTAGATAAAATCAAAAATAGGATTGCCATTGAAATGAGAGATTTTTATCAAGAGCGGGTATAATAGTTCTTATAAACTCTGTTTTATCAGCTCTCATGATCTATTGGATGTCTGTGCATCTTTTTTCAATTGGGTGATTGATAAATTGATAAAATAAGAAGGGACTTCTTATGGAGCGGGGGAAACTTCTAACAGTAGTATTAAATGTTTAGTTAATTGGGAAACTATTTGTAAATCCAAAAAAGTTGGTGGTTTAGGAGTCATTAATTTGCGTAACATGAATTTATCTTTGTTAAGTAAATGGTTATGGAAGTTTAAGGATATTAATGATAATCCTATTTGGAAAGAAATAATTTCAAAATATTACTATAATGTAGTAATAATTTATATCAAATTACTCCTACGGTTATAAGTAAATTATCTAATTTTTGGAAATCTATTTTAAACTATCATGAGATTTTTAACCTAGGCACTAATACAATAGTTCATTCAAATAATAGTACTTCTTTTTGGCATGATCGTTGGATTCCTGTTATACCTCTTAGGTTAGAATTTAAAGAGCTATATGAAATCTGTAATTTTAAAGATGCTTTAATTATTGAAGATTTTTCTCCTGAAAATGACCCTCCTTGGAATTTTAGTTTTAACCGAAATTTAGTAGGTTCAACTCTTAGGCATCTTTCTTTGCTTTATGCTAGATTAAATCTATATAATATTGATAATGATAATGATAATATTAGTTGAGAATGTGATACGAGTAAGAAATATACTTCTAATTCCTTTTATAGATTTATTAACTTCTTGGGTGCAACTAATAAATCTTTTAAATTTATTTGGAAAATAAATGTACCTTCTAAATCTAAAATTCACATGTGGTTAATTATGCATGGAAATACTATAGAATTTTAGAAAGAAAAAATATGCAAATTGATAATAAATGTTATTTTTGTAATCTGCAATTTGAAGATATTAAGCATGTATATTATGATTGCATAGATACTTATCTCATTATGAATAATACCCTTAAAATCTTTAACTTTAGTCTAACAACTAAAAGTTCTGATTGTGAATAATACTAGAATAGTTTTAGATTTAAATTCAAAAAGAAAAATAGATTTTTACTCGACACTTTATTCATTATAAATTGTTGGTATATTTGGTTTGAAAGAAATCAGAGAATTTTTACAAATACCAATAGTCATTCTAATAAATTGATTTTTACAGTTTCTTCATTTTGTTTTAATTGGATCTCTAATCCTAAATATAAATTAGCTAAAAGTAATCTTTTTAAAGAATACCTTAATAAGATTAATAATAATATTAAGTTATTTAAACATAAAAACAATATTTTTGACATTAGTAGTTGTAGTTTTAATATTTTTTCAAACTTAAATGATGATTTAACTGTGTTTCATAATATCCTTTTGATCAAAGGACCATAAGGATAAGTTTTAATTTGTTTTAGTTATAGTTATAGTTTTAGTTTGTTTTAGTTTATGGATCTTTAAATTCATTTGATCATGGATTCTTTTTAGCCTTTTTTCTAATCTTTATTTTATTCTGCCCTATTAGCTTAACTTTTATATCTTTACTTTTATTTCATTAATACATATACATGTATATGAATTTCATTTATATATATATATATATGTGTGTGTATTACTCTTACTGTTTTCTTTAGTTCCTTTCTAGATAATGGTTTAGGCCAAATATGGTGTTCGTTTCTTTTTGTAGGTTCACAGAATAGCTGAGGGCAGGATTGTTGTTTGCAGTGAGGAGTTCTTCTTAATACATCTTCATCTTCATCACGGTGTTCTACTTTCTAGAGGATTCACTTTTCAGCTAGGAGCTCCTTCCAGTTTTACCGAGTCTACAGAGTGGAGATTTCCATTCCAGATCTTTCATAGTTCCATTTTAGATTATTCGCACTTCCATTTCTTACGAGTCAGCAGCATGGAGTTCCCTTCTCAAATGGAGCTGGCTTCCAGTATCATTAGCTATGTGATGCTCTATAGTTTCTTTAGGTACTTCTAACACCTTAATATCGGGCGGTGGCCATGCCAGAGCTCGGTATTAGGGTGTAATGGGCGGTGGCCTTGTCAGATCTCATTAGGGGTACTTGAGTTTTTTCTTTGATAGTTGTATTTAGTTTAGCTACCTGCCAGGCATGTTGGCAGCACCTTGTCTATTGTGATATATACATATTTATATGTGTGCTCTCCTCTATTTTAGAGGATCACATATTTGTCTTAAAATATTTTAAGGATAATTATAAGTGAATAGTTTTGGATTGTTGTGACATATCTAAAACCCTTATATATGTAATTAGATATTTAAAAGAGATTTTTAAAGATAAATGTTTAAAGTATGAAATGTTTGGGGTTTGTAGTAAACAGTGTTTTAGTAACATTTATTTTTGAACCATTGAGTAATATTTTAAAGTGGAAAATATTATGAATATATTTAGATCTTTAATGATGGAATTTAAAGGATAATAAAAAATATGGAATCTTTTGGAATATAGATAGAAAAAGTATGTGTTTAAAATGTAAAAGAGAGAAGGGGTTTATAGTAACAACATTTAAGTAACATTTTTTTTAACCTCTTTGAGTATATTTTATAGTAAGTAAATCTTGCTAATGATTTGTGAATATAGTTATACCGTTGAGATAAATTATGAATACTTTATGGAAGTATAGAAAAGAGAATATGTGAATAGTAGAATATGTGAATAGTAAATACAAGTATATATATTTTATAAAGGGAATTTAAATCTATATACAAGTTTAAATAAGTTAAGTTTGATTAATAATGGAGTTTCATTAATAAGTGAAGTTTTAATTAATAAGAAGGTTAATTAAATAAGTTAAGTTTTAATTAAGTAGGAAGTTTAATTAAATAAGTAATTTTACTAATGAAAGAGGTTTTGATTAATAAATGATTAATTAAATAAAAGGGGATTAAAAATTGTTTATGTGATTTGATTGTGATTTATGCGTATTAATCATGCTTTATGCGATTACTTGTCTATGAAAGTATTTAGTCATATACTTAGCACTAAAAGCCGATGAAGTAGACTTATTCTATCTATGAAAAAGTTAAGATTGATGATTCAAATAGGGTGTAGAACAATAATGTATAAACCTACTAGGTTGCACTATTGACCGAAGGATAATGGAAGTTGAAGAGGTTGAAACCTGATAAGTATATGATACTTGGTTTCCATGTGTGATTATTTCTTTGTTGTTGAATTTGACCAATTTTATTTGGGAAATATTTAGAAGAAACACGGGAATCATATGGTATGGTTATTCACTCGGTAATGATATAACCCACATATAAACTCATCTTGCTTTTCTAGGACAAATGATAAGGAAATCCTTTCGGATAGGAGATGATCTCCACCCTTATGTATTATCTGTTTGTTTCTATAAGAACTATGGTTGAGTTAACTGAAAATCAATCAGTTGGTTTTGGAGCACCCGGTAATCGGGGCAGTGCACTTATATGAGATAACTCGAAACCATAACCACTTTAAAACTGTATGCATGATCTATGCTTTAGAAGAGGTTTGTGATCTGTTCGATTTTCTGGAATCTATGTGGAGATTCGATATCTATCCGAGATGCTCGAACCCTTGTAGAGATTCGTGATCTGTTCATGATGTTGGAATTTATGTGGAGGTTCGTGATCTATTCGAGAGGCTGGAATCCACTTGGAAATTCGTGATCTATTCGAGCAATGATGCTTGTGTGTTTAGATGTTGAACGTGACTTCACTATCGGTATATGACTAAAGACAGAGTATGATACATAATCAGGGGGTTTAGCTAACCTGTAGGGGTACATCAACTTTGGTATTTAGAGCATGCTTATCAATATGTTACGCACGAGGAGTTGTTGATACTTGGTTCACTTGTTAGGACATGGTTCAGTTGTGTTTACCTTATGGTATATTCTATTTAGAGATGTACAACACTCGGAAGGTAGTTTCTGATCCTTGTCATGGAGATTGGTCTCAATATACTTATGATACTATGGAGGTCTCTGCAGAAAATCCTTATCCGAACGTACCTTATTAGTTTTAGTTGTACTTAAATATTGTTAAAATGCGATTAGTGTAAGCATCACAACTATTTATTGATTTATATTCTTCACCTTAGACATTATTTAATATATATCCATATGTACTTATTGGATATTTTGGCTCTTTTGAGGGGATAACCATTACGACGGTCTCAAACGGTGCTATTATGTGTTTTACACATATTTCTTGAGTTTCTCACACCGGGCTTATGTTTGGCCCATGGTTTTATTTTTCCTTTATTTCCTTGGGTGCTCTTTCAAGTAATCGAAGAAGACAGGTTTTCGTTGATGTTCATTGGGCTTGAGGAGACGAGCTAGATGTTTATCTATCATAGTATTAATTTCTATTGCAATACTTTATGTATGTATACAAGAAATTGTAAGGACAGGCTGTTATAAATGTCCAGGACGATGATAGAACTTTATTTAGTAACTCTAAAATGCTATATATATTAGAGTAGCTCTGTATATTATCTTTTGATATTTGTATGTTATCATTCTGCATGTGGGATTTTGATGTTTTCATTCTCATCTTTCTTGTTCCTTTTCTTTCTTCTATTTCTTTACCTTGACGTTCTGTCTTTCCGATTTGGGTGTTTGACACGTGAATACCATGAATGTATTAGTATCGATATTTTGGGATCGAAAAGGGAAATTGTTATAATTGGTTTTTTCAAAACTGATCGAGTTAGTCCCTTAGTGAAAGGGTATGTTATATTATTTTAATTATCTACTCTACCAATTAACCCTCTTCTATGCCTTTATCATGTGAAATTTTTCGTAGTACGCTTTTTGACTTCTGGTGAGCTCTAGGTTCTTTCGCATACTACATCATGTCATTGTTATCATATAACAATGTTATAGGATTCTCAACATTTTGAATCACCTCTAGCTCAATTATAAGTTTATGCATTTATATATACAAACACACACACACACACTTAATTTTTAGCCTTATTCAAGGTGATGTACGTAGCCTAACTATTGAATTATCCACCCCCTCTTATTTGTAACATTTCCAACTTAACACTTCTTAAGTAAGATTGATCTTGAATTGACGATTAACTTACTATACTTGATATAACTTATGAAGTTCGAGTACGAATACTCCTTGATAAGGAGTTTATTATTTCTTTATAAATAATTCTCTAGTATTTCATAAATACTCAAGAACCCTCTAATCGTTTAGTCATCTTAATTTGGATTTGATACTTGCTTATCAAATATATAAAAAATATGATATAGTAAACAATATAACATGTATGATAATTCTTATTACTGATGCATAAGGAATCCATCTTATATGTTCCATATTAAACATTTTAATATAGTGTATGTGTATATCATTTGGGATAATCTCGACATCCTTTTATATTGATTATAAGGATGACATTTTCAAATCCTATATCTAGTATTAAGCAACCAAACTATAGATTGATTTTAACATACATACATCATTAACAATCAGTAGTATGTTGCATACTTATAGCTTAGAAATATCATAGTACCATTTAATATTCTTTCATACAAACACACGCTCCCTATGCTTTTCGACTGAAAATTAAACAACATAATTTTTCTATCAAAATGTTTTCTCAATTATAATGCTTTTCGAATGATACTTTTGTATCAGTTCTTGGTAGGGGTGAGCGTTTGGTAAATTCTGTTGGTTTTGAGCTAAAATGCCAAACCGTATTGGAACCAAAAAAATTAAAACCGAATCGAATTGAATTAGTTTCGATTAATTTGGTCTGTAATCGATTTGACCAAAGTAAAAGAGTAGATATTATTCAAATGATTGATTTACTCAAAGGAAAACATAAATTATCGTTAGAGAGTTTTAGTATATTTATAAGAAAAATTGACTCGCTTTAAATAGGTAAACTAGGGTTTTTATCACTAAACCGATTATAAAAAGTATTACAGTACCATAAATTTGGATAATATAATAAAAGTTCAATTAATTCAGTTAAATAGATAACCAAAGAAATTATTTTACAACTGAATTCAAACCAATTTAGTTTCACAATCGATCCGACCAAATGAACCAATGTTGGTTGATTAATTCTAAACAAATATTGCTTACCGTTAGTTCTTAGATCTTATCTAAAACTCACGAATTCAATATCGCTCCCACTGATTTTGAGATATTTTGGTCTTTATATGTAAACACCCTATTCTGATTCATTATTTAGAATTTCTATTTCTACATCTATGTACCAAAACTTAAAATTATATCGAGTGATAATTCTGCAAGTTGAATCCAAATTAACTTAAGCATGTTGGATGATGAATCTATTACGTTAGTTTAACAATTGAGATATATGATGTTATTATTATCGATGTTCCTTATTATATTCCAACTGCATTGGTATTCTTATTGAAGAAACATTTGCACCTGATGGATCATATCCCTTTGGGTACAAATATCAAAATAATACTTTGATAAAGTATTTGGAATCCATTTCAGATTTGCACATTGTGTCATATGGTAAAGTCAATAGTCTTCATAGCTTACTGACCACTGAGGAAACTCTTTTGATGACATAGACAAGAAATTCATAATTTCTCTTTAAAATGCTAGGATTCTTATTAGATGTTCTAATGCCTTGTGTCTGTATTAGGCCTGGTTAATTTCATTTCATCTTACGTAATCAATTTTGTCTTTGAATTGTACCCAAATTCATTTTACTACCAATAGTTTCTAAAATAGAATATGTATTTATAAACATTTTATGAAATGGCTTTATATATGTATAAAACTAATTTAGTTTTTAATTTACAGAACTTATGTTCATAACATAAATTTGTCAATCAATATTGATTGGTCCCAAACTTCTTTTGGGTGGTCTATACAAGATCTCTCACGAACGAATATTACATGCAGTCTCTCGACTCAACGGATTTTAGTGCTATGTACAAGATGACTTACTTCCAATAAAACATGTCAATGTTTTAGTATAACTTATTTGTATTTGTTTGGCTACTTAATGACACATAAAAAGAGAATCTCTTGAATTTAAACCATTCTTAGTAAAATAAAGTTGCTTTTGAACAAACCGATCCTTGAAAATAAAGTACTTAAAAATTTTCAAATCTTTATTTAATTAATTAAAAATAAGTTTAAACTCTTTATTAAATAATAATCAATTCTTAATTGAATCTTAACTTAATTAATAATTGAACCATACCTGATTAATAATTTATTTAATAATTAAATCTCACTTAAATAATAATTAATTAAATAATTAACCTTTTCTTAATTAATAATTTATTAACCCTTACTTAAGTAAGTAATTATGATTATCTTACTAGATAAATAATTAAGTACTATTACCTTCTCTTAACTAATAACTAATTAATTATCTTTACTTAATTTAATTAATTAAATAATCATAAAACCCTTAATTAATAAGTTATAATTACCTTTAAATACTTATAAAATGTTTGAAATACTTTTCAAAAATACCTAAAATGAAAACACTTTTAATTTACACTTTTACGAACGACATCCATAGCGACTATCACTATGGATACGATAACTTTGAACTTTATACATCAAGTGCCCTTCAAGCCTTTACTTTTATTTTAACTTACATTATAAACATAGTATAAAGTTTCTGGAAACTAAAAAGAAGGTTTGAAAACTTGTCAAACTTTTCTAGAAAATAAAATAAGTAAAACAAGTTGAAACCTAAAGGAATCTCTATGTCACAACATAAAACAAGTTCAAATGCTAACTTTTCTTTAGCATGCAACATCATATACATGAGCACAAACATATATACACATGTAAACACTTTCATGAACAAGTAATGTGACGACCCGTAATTTTTGGATATTAGAAATCGAAATATTTAATTGATTTTAAATATTTGAAAGGTTAATTTTAGCTTGAATTTCAAATATCACTATTTATTTGATAATTGAATAATTGAATTTAATAATTGGAAGTTGGGTAAAATATTGAATCTGGAGTTTTAAGTCGGTTAAAAATAATTTGAAGGTTTATAAAATTTATATTGATAGTGCCAAAGATAGTAAAAGTGTTAAAATTGAATTTGGAAGTGTTTTGTTAAGTTTTGAAATTATATCGTTTAAAGCGATGTTTAAAAATAGCTTTCCGAGGCACAGTCTCGGAATTCGACGAAACCAGTTCCATTGGATCCGTAATATTATATTATTATCAGATTTCAGATTTTGTAGCATTGGGAGTGGTTGTGTGAGCGTACGATATATAAACGCGTTGAAATCTATATCGGAAATTAAATAATAACTGGGTTCAAAAAGCTATCTTCTCCATACGATCGAATTAGGACTCGAAACGTTTTCCATTGCGTTCGGAATAGGGGTTTAACATTATAAACGCCTAGCAGCACGCCTCGATTGGAGGCTGAGATTTCAAGTTGCGATATCGAGACGATTTGAAATTTAAAATTTAAATAATATGATTATATTTATTCCTAGTCAAAACAAAGTCGCCTCAGCCGTTTTCCCTCAATTCATATCACTGTTTCTTACCCATTCGAACACGCTTCCCCCTTTTCAAAAACATCACATTCCTGTCATTTCGAACAGCCGCGTTCTTTGTTTCAAAAGGGAAATGCATTTCACAATCAAGATTTAATTCTCAGAGAGAAATTCAATGGCCGAGCAAAATCAACAGAACGAAATTTCATTCGAAAATCAAGTAAAATGGCCACTCCCTCTGTCTAAAGCAAATCAAAATGTTTGCTCCTCAAATTTCAACCGCGTTCTCCTTCTCCCTTCTTTCCCTCTAAGTCAAAACGAAATTGATCGCGATCTCATGCGATGAAGTCGCGATGTCTATGCGAGATTAGGGTGTGATGCTCTGAAGGAGGTTGGCGATGCGAACGATTTAGCTCGCGAATTTCTTGGCGAGTGCGATGTGAGGGCATTCGGGTTCGGTTGTTCTAGGGTTTGGATTTTGGGGAGGGAACGAAGTGATTGGTGATTAGTCATGGGATCGTGGAGGTGGAGGGAAGATTGCGAAGTGAATGGTTTGGCGATGGTCGTTAGAGTTTTTCGAGATGGGCCGCGCGATTCGCTCGAATTGGAATGGCGGTAGGCAACTGGCGGTGGGTCTGTGATGTCAGAGGTGAAGTTGGTGGATGCTCTGAAAAGAGTGCAGCAGTGTGGGTTTTTTAGTTGTAGGGTGTTGGTGATGGCGAAGTCATGCCTGAAGGAAGTCGCGTGGATGTCTGTTTGGGTTTTGGTTTCTACCTGGAAGTAATAAATAATTTATTTAAACTAAATTAATAAAGTGGTTTAGTAAATAGTGGCATTTCTTAAAAATAGATTTAGTGATTAGTTGTTAACTATTCCAGTCACTAAGTAATTTATTAGAGGAAATTTAGATTAAATTTATTAAATGGAAAATGTATTTTTGGAGATGAATTGTTTAATAAACCTATTAAATTTATTTTGTTGCTAAAAATATTTTATTAACCAAACTATTAGTTTGAAATAAATCATGGGTTAATTAAATTATTAAATTGGAAATTAATTGTTCGATTAATTCAAAATATTAATAAATTGTATAATGTTTATACAAGGTTTTAAATCATGGAAACAAGTCGGTTTGGTGTGGATTGCATCAACAAAATCAAAGGTGAGTTAATCTCACTCATCTGGTTATAATTTAAATTTAATTGGTTAAATTTAAATAATTGGTTGATTGATTGATTTGATTGGATGTGCAAGATTATATATAGTAGTATATAATATATCTTTGAATGATTGATTTCCCACGTTATATAGCGGATGAGACCCTATGCGCCGCATAATAGCGGATGATATTATATTTAAATCCCATATACCGCGATATTCCACCACGAAGTGGAATTGGTATTTTATATTATGCTAACATCTGTGAATGTAGGGAAACTGGTTAGAGGGGTCCAACTGGATTCCTCAAAATTATTTATATTGTTTAATATTCTCTGTTATGAATATTCGATGTTCCGTGATGAATATTATTGATAATTGGAATATTGGATGCTATGGTTTCTTGAATATATTTCGATACACCGAGTTATCAAAATATATAGAATTGGATTTTTGAAAATAAAAGGAAGAGAATTTGCAAGTGAAATAATTATAGAAAATTTTAATAAGTTAAAATGAACTGGATAAGAATATTAGTGGTTTTAAAATTCTAATAAATAAATTCCGTATATGAATAGGGAATTTTGAATAAACAGGAAGTTAATGAATTTTAAACTTCAGTGTTATTATTTAAAAGAACAAAGCATTTATTTTAAATTTAAGATTTAAATTTTGAAAGAATAAAGAAGAAACTGGGAAAATCTGAAATTTGTATATTTCAGTTAAAAGATTTAAAGTCAAACGGAAAATAATAATAAAAATAATAAAATCTATAATTAACGAATTTTGAAATGAATTGAGTAAGTAAAGAAATTTATTTCAAATGGAGTAAATTGGAAATTAATTTGGCAAATTGATTTAGGTGATTGAAATTGGAAATTCTTCCTGGATAACCAAGTATGTTTTCAAAGTAAATTTTTAAATATAAGTTAAAAGTTTTAAAGTTATTTTAAAAAAAGCAAGTTTTGGGAAATTTATTATTTTTGAAATATTTAAATTCTAAAGTAAGTATTTTCTTTTAATCTATTATGGTAGTAATTATTTAAAAGTGACTTGGTATTTGTTTTAAAGGAGAAAATCAAGTTTTATTTTTTATAAAAGTAACCTCATTCTAAATATTCCCAAAGTATATATTTTAATAAAGTATTGAAGTAATTTTTAATCTAAAAAGTTTTAAAGTATAATTTATAATAAAGAGTTTTAAATTATTTTTAAAAATCTAAGTTTTGTGCTTGGTTGTTTTCAGTGGAAATAAATATTTGGAAATTTATCTTATGAGAAAAGTATGGTTTGAAACTGTTTTCAAAAGATCGAAAATAGAAGTATGTCTTGTGAAGATATTTTGAGAATAATAAATAATTTGGAGAAATCATTTATGTTGATGGATGTTTGTGAATGTTAATTGATAGTTAAATAACCGACTATCAATGGACAATGCTTTGATTGTTTCGAAGAATCCGGTTTGTACGTTTTCGTGGAAAAACGAGTTCAGAGTCGAAGATGGAGCAGTGAAGTGCAAGGGCTAGTCGCTACTAATCCTGAGGGTATTTCCAAAATGGATGTAGTAGGAATAGTGCCTTCGGTTCCGTCCGTACCTGGACGGACTTGTATGGATGAATGCTTTTAGAACATCGTCAGGTGGACGGTGAGCATTCTAAGTGAAACGATCTAAAAGGTAACGCTTAGCCTCAAGCCTCATCAACTGGGAATGACTGAAAATCAGGGGTTATGCAGCAAGACTAGGTGGGTAGCACCCACTTCAGGGTGAGGTCATCTCTGTCTAGATGTCCCTTTTATTTAGGCTTAGTGGTGCGGTTTCCGGTCACAACCGTGGGGTGATCTTACTCGGGATTATCCAGTAAGGAGTAGTCCCGGTCTTGTGTTGCAGGGGGTCAGGAGTGATCCTCGGTATGCTTATCTAGACCAAGTACCGTGACAGGTGGTACCCCAGTGCCTAGTCATTAGTTGGAAATCCATTCTCCATACGCGCCTTTTACGAGTTTTGTTTGTATTACCCACTCTGTGGCTAGTAGCTGGAATTTAATAATGTAACAATTTCGGCTATTTTAATAAGTATTTGTAAATAGACCCTATTGTAATATCAGAGGATTTTAATAAAAAGTGTTTTAGCCATCGTAAGGTAAAAAACCCGACATGTTTATTTGTGGCGTGGTCTTATGTGATGCTTTTGTTTTCAAAGGATTTTTGAAACTTTAATAATCCAATTGAGTGTGGTTTTCTCACGCTGGTATTTTAGACTGACTCAGGTGTTATTTAACTATAATGCTCGGGTCAGACCGAGTATTATAGAATATAGGAAAGGATGCTGTGGAGCTCAGGAGACGAGCTGGATGGCGATACGTACTTCCGTATTTGTGTTACATATTCCGCTGTATATTCAGATTGTGAGGACAGATTATGATTACTGTCTAGTTGTGTGATTATGTATACTCTGATGATGTATGTATAAACAGATATAGTATTTTTCTTTGGTGTAAAGATCCGTGATTATCTATTATATTTTATTCCGCTACGATGGTTAGATTCTGATGTTGTTTCCTATTTTCTTCTTCTGCCCCTTCTGCTTTAACCCTAATGGTTCGTAATTCCGTTCACCTTGAGTTGATTGATGTAGAATAGTGTTGACTCAAGGGGTGCGGATTTGCGGGCTGTTACAAGTAAAGGTCATCACTTTCAAACATCACTTAACATTTCAACTATACTTTCAAGTCCATAACCAAACATTACATATAAACACACATCAGTAAAGCACAAACAACATTATTTTCCAACCAACACAATTATTATCAACAATATAAAGTTTAAAATTTTGCTTAAAAATGTGAGCTTTACTCACCAAAATTCTAACCAAAATCACTACCACTTGCACTAACACCGTATCTTGGATTTTCTTTGAAAAAAATTGCTTTTTTTATTGGAAGTGGCTTTTTTGTTCGGCTTTGGGTGGAGGAGGGCTTGGCCTTAGGCTTTTAGAGGTGTTTTTGGGTTTGTTTTTAAAAAAGAGGATGTAGAAAGGAAAAGAAGTGAAATTTAGCTTGGTTTAAGGTTTTTAAAAATGGAAATGGTAAGATTTTAAAACTTTAAGAAGCTATTAAAAAGCAAGGTGGAGCTTTGAAAAAGAAGAGAGGAGTTTTGAAAATAAAATGGTGAAATGAAAATGAGAATGGAAAAAAAGAATTGTTTTATATAAAATGAAATAGGAGAATTACCCTTTTGCCCTATGGACTCTTACCTTCCATAATTTTATAACACATCATCACCGTCCACCTTCCTTTTTGCTCATGCAACTACCAGCCCCCTTCTCTTTTGTTCATCACTTCACTCTCTTATGTACTATGATGTGTTATGTGACATTACCTTTTATTTTTTTATTTTTAAATTCGAATTAAAAAGAAATGTCAAACCCGTCCTCTTACCTTAAGTAAATTAATTTAAACCTATTTTAACCTTTTACCATATCATATGTTATATATATAAATGTGTATGCTTAAAAGCCTAAATGTACATAACGTCTTCTAACAACTTTTAGACGATGAAAAGTAAAAAAAAAATCTAAAATACAATTTTCGGTCACATTTCGATTTTTCTTCGAACTAATTATTTGTGTTAACCAAATTTCAAAGCAGCTTCACCTTCATCGGTTATTATTTAAAAGAGATTTATTTGAGTTATAAAATTCATTAATTAATTATTTAAAAATATATTAAATATTTATATTCAAAGTGATTAACTTCCAGGTCGTTACATTCTACCCCATTAAAAGAATTTCGTCCCAAAATTAACACACAAAAGGATAACTCAAAAGGCCATAATTATATAAGGCGAAACATATACAAAAGTTACATACTACACGCAACTATATCATAAATAGCAAGTACATAATCCATACAACAAGCAAACAACTATCCTAACACCAACTCGGGGTAAGCTTCCTCCATACTATTCTCGGTCTCCCAAGTGCAGTCTCTGGAATCTTCACTCCATTAAATCTTAACCAACCTTATGACCTTATTATGCAATCGCTTCTCATACCGATCCATAATGCAAATTAGATATCTTATCACAGTCAAGTTTGGTTCCACCTCTAAATCCTTCTGAACCGATGGCTCCACAATCAGCGGCAGATCATGCACATGCTTTCTCAAATTGGACACATGGAAAACATCATGGACCCCGACAACCTCTCCAGCAACTCAAATTTATAGGAAAGTGGCCTAATCCTCTCAAGAATTCAAAAAGTCCCAACATACCTTGGCACTAACTTCCCAGCTCTTCTATATCAAATCACTTCTCTAATTGTTGAAATCTTTACACATACAAGGTCTCCAACAAAAAATTCCAAATCTCTTCGCCTCCAATCTACATAGCTATTTTTTCAATCTTCGACTTCTTTTATCCTCCTCTTAATCACCACAACCTTCTCCGTAGCCTCCCGAATCATATAAAGTCTAAGCATTAGTCGATCCTCGATCTTCACCCAACACACTGGTGATTTACATGGTCGTCCATATAGAGCTTCATAGGGCGCCATGCCAATGATTGCTTGATAACCGTTGGTGTAGGAGAATTCCACCAAATGCAGATGATCTTACCATGATCCTCCAAAGTCCAAGATGCTTGCTCTCAACCGATTCTCTAAGATTTGGTTAATCCTCCTAGTTTGACTATCGGTTTGAGGGTGGTATGCTATGCTAAAACTTAACTTTGTTCCCAAAGCTACCTGTAAAGATTCTTAAAACTGGCTAGAAAAGATTGGATCTCGATCGCTTACTATGCTCACTGGAACTTCATGCAATTAGTAATCTGTCTCTTATAGATCTCTACCAGTGATGCTGCAGTCCTTGCCGGCTTGGTTGGAATAAAATGAGCACTCTTAGTTAACCGATCCACAATGACCCACACACCTTCATTCCCTTTTCTTGATCGAGGAAACCTGTTTATAAAATCCATTGATATCTACTCCCAATTTCCAATTTATGATCTCTAGGGGTTGGAGTTTCCCAGAAGGCATTTCACACATTCTCTCTCAAAGATAGAGATATACCTCTTTATTCTCGGCCACCAAAATACTCCCTTTATATCCTTGTATATCTTATTAACCCCACGATGGATGCCCAATTTAGATTTGTGGCATTCGGTCAAAACTTCCCGTCTAAGACCACCAACATTCGGAAAGCATAACCTTCTAATCATCCTTAAAACACCCTGGCTATCAATCTCAAAATCCGAACATCAACCTTCTTTGACTCCTCACATTAATTCTTCCAAAAGACTATCTTCACTTTATTTGCTTGCGATCCTTTCTAGAAGAGTCAGAGTAACTTACAAGAAAGCCAAAACTGCGTTCTTGGTCAGAGCATCTGCCACCACATTTTCTTTTCTTGACATATAGAGAATATCCAAATCGTAGGCTGCTAGAAATTCCAATCATTGCTCCTGCCTCATATTCAGATCTTTTTGTGTGAAGAGATATTTCAAGGACTTGTGATTCATGAAGAGCTCAAACTTTTCACCCAACAAGTAATGTATCCACATTTTCAATGAAAACACCACAGCTAATAATTCCAAATCATGCGTTGCATAATTCTTCTCATGTGGCTTCAGGTGATTGCTAGCATAAGCAATCACTCTCTCATGCTGCATCAAAACTGCATCCAAACCCACTCCACAAGCATTGGTATATATAGTCAACCTATCCCCACCATCTGGAATAGCTAATACTGGTGCGCTAGTCAACCTCTTCTTCAACTCAACAAACACTTACTCACACTTTGAAGTCCAAACAAACTTCTCTTCCTTCATCATCAACTTGGTTAGGTGCGAGGAGATCTTTGAGTAGTCCTCGATGAGTCTCCTATAAAATCCGGCCATGCCAAAGAAACTTTGAACTTCTGTAGGAGTCTGCGGCCTATTAAAATCTTGAACAACCACTACCTTTACTGGTTCGACCGAGATGCCATCCCTTGTCACCACATGCCCATGAAACCTTACTTTTGACCGCCAAAAGTGACACTTAGAAAATTTTGCCTTTAGAATGTGTTTACTTAACATTTTTAGCACCACTTCCAAATAGTGTTTGTGCTCTTCCTCGATCTTAGAGTAGATAAGGATATCATTTATAAAGGTCAACAAGAACTTATTGGGAATATCCCTAAAAATGCGATTCATAAGATCTATGAAATACGCGGGTGCATTGGTTAGCCCAAAAGGCATAACCAACCACTTAAAGAAAATGTCGGTCCTCTAAATGCCGGTAGGGGTATGCTATCCACTTCTACTCTTAGCTGGTGAAATCCAGTAGCCAGGTCCATCTGGGAGAATATTCGAGCGCCACGAAGTTGGTCAAGGGGGTAGTCTATGCGGTGTAAGGGATACTTATTCTAAATGGTCTGCTTATTTAACTCCCTATAATCCATACACAGTCTTAAAGAACCATCAGACTTTGCCATAAAAACTACAGTTGATCGCCAACTCTAACGACTTGGTCTAACCAGTACCCTCCTCAATAAATCATCGGCTTGATTTATTAGCTCCTTCCTCTCTCTCTAGGGCCATTTTACGTATGGGTTGAATAATCGGTCTCGCATTGGGAATTAAGTTAGTACAAAACTCAATATCTCGATGTGGAGGTAGAATGTTAACCTCTTTAATAACATCAGGAAAATCCTTAACAATTAGTATAGAATCTAACTCTTCTTAGGATGATTCTAAGGCATACAAGAAACTATTTATTCGCTTGACAGGCTCATCACACGATTCTTTCTAACACCCTTTCGGAAATTGACTTTAATACTACCATCCACTTGACATAGTCTAGAAAAACTTTATACTTTGACAACCAATCCATATCGAGTATAATAACAAACCCCTTCAAATCTAATGCACACATGACCCATATAAAATGGTGGGTAAGATAAGTAATTTGTACCTTTTTACAAATCATACATAGATTAGTTGTAACACCTACGTGGTTAGATACACAAACTTTCCCGAACTTTGGGGAAATTTATAATCTATCTACCAATTCAGGGGAAATAAAACTATGATAAGCCCTGGTACTAAAAAATGCTCGAATAAAATGCCATTTATGATTAAAGTACCTTCTAGAATTTCTATTCCTTTCACATTTTCCGAAGTCGACGACTCATCCTTGATAGCGTATACCTGACCCACTATCCCTTCTTTAGTAGCAGGCAATCCTTCACCATGTGCCCTGGTAACTGACAATTGTAGCAAAACACCTTCTAAACCATTGGGGAGATGGTCCTGCTTGTTTCTTTGAGGCTTTAGAATTCTCACAATTCTTTGCCAGATAACCCTTCTGCTTACACTGGTAGCACACAACGTCCTTGAACTTATTCCCTTGGTCTCCTCTCGACTTTCCCTTCCACCGATTCTTCCAATTCGAGTTAAACTTTCTTGTATTTGGGTTATTATTACCGCCATCGGGTGCTGCTGTCGACTTTTTTTGTAACGACCCATACTTTTTATAATTAAAAATATTCAATTGAATAAGATTTTTGAATAAATTTGTTAGGAACAAAAAAATTAAGATTTTATTGATACAAATTAAATTATAACAAAAGTTATGAGCTTAATTAAAATTTCTATTAATGACATATGTTTGCAATAAGCTAAGGATGTTGACATATGTTAGTGTTTATTTTAATGACATTGGTTTGAATGAAATTAATAACTGTCTGTATGTAAATTTACAATTTATTGGAATAATAATTGTTTCTTTATTAAAGAAGAAACCTATGTTTATTTCATTGAAATGGTTGTTATCAGAAAGATTGATTGCAAAGATGAGAAACTATTATTTAGAAAGAAATGTATAATTCCTGTTTATATCCAGTAGTGTATAAATATATTTAAATTACTATTAGATAGGAAATTATTGTTCTATTTCTCATTACATTTATTCAGTCCATTTTGAAATTCACCTTTGTAATCAACTAAAATTAATGTAATTGAATAATTTCAATTAATAGGAGAGAGGACACTAAATTATAAATTTATAAGTGTAATTAAATGTAGCTTATGTTTTGTGAAAATATAAGGAATGTTCGATTTAATGAAAAGAACATTTTTATCAAATAAAATGAATGTTTGATTTGTGAATGTAAGTTTAATTTCATTAAAATAAAGAATATAATGATTGATTTAAAGAAAAAAATATGTCTATTTGGAATGTGTTTTAGCATACAGATTAATTACAAGAATAGGAGAATCATTTATTTAAGCAAGTTATTTATTACACTGGTGTATAAACGACAAATTTATGAACATGTTTAAATGACTAAAGGAGACAATTGTTTTGTATTTCTTCCATTTTAGTTTTTCTGTTTTGAAATTTAACTTTGTAATTAATTGCAATTAATGCAATTGATATATTTCAATTAAAAGAAAAGAAAACGTTGATTGCAATTAATAGATTTAATAAAAGAAACGCACATTTTATGTTAAACAGAAAGAGCGTTTTAATGGAAATATAAGATCATTTTGGGAAAAACCAAATTAAACGTTTTCATTTTTTAAAGTAAGTATAATATTATGTGACACCCCACCTCTATACTCACACTAGCCAAGTACACTACTGGATAATGCCGTCAACTAGCATGAAGAATAAGGCTATTGAGGAGTGACCATCTATGTAATTGCTTTGTGCGAGTACCGATATGTCAGATAGTATGACATGCATTTCATTTCAAGAGAAAATCTGACATGTCTAATATAAACTCAAAGCTACTACACAGTGGCTATGTGTCCATCAGAACAAATATAAAATAAGTATAACACAAATCAGTCACAGATATTCATATCACTAAGGTGGAAACATATATAAATATAATACATAGAAGTGAACATCAAAGTAGTGGCCATACAAGATCCACTACATCACAAAGAATAGGTACAAATGCTAGACAAAAGAATATGTATACATCAAGGAGTCTCTATCTCGATTGTATAAAACAAAAACTACTAAGCTAAAGTAGTTAACCAAAAGTCAGAAGCTGGTCCCTACTAAGAAGTCAAGTGTAAGCACCTGAAACACCTCGGTATGACCCGAGTATTATTTAAGAAGAAAAATAATAAATAGACCAGTATAACTATAAATATCATATAAAGATGGGATAGGATAAGAGATATAACAAATATATATATGATAACAACAAAAATCATACAATATGTCAAATCTCCTCAAATATCCAAAAAGAATGTCATATTCTTTAATTTTATTCACCAGACCACAAATATTAATAGAGCACTGTGATACCCCACCTATATACTCACACTAGCCAATGACACTACTGGGTAATGCCGTCAACTAGCACGAAGAGTAAGGCTGTCGAAGAGCGACCATCTGTGTAATTGCTTTATGCGAGTACCGATATTTCAGATAGTATGACATGCATTTCATTTCAAGAGGAAATCTGACATATCTAATACAAACTCAAAGCTACTACACAGTGGATATGTGTCCTTCGGAAAAAATATATGAAATAAGCATAACACAAATCAGTCATAGATATTCATATCACTAAGGCGGAAACAAATATGAATATAACACATAGAAGTAAACATCAAAGTAGTGGCCATACAAGATCCACTACATCACAAAAGAATAGGTATAAGTGCTAGACAAAAGAATATGTATACATCAAGGAGTCTCTATCACGATTGTATAAAACAAAAACTACTAAGCTAAAGTAGTTAGCCAATAGTCAGAAGCTGGTCCCTACTAAGAAGTCAAGTGGAAGCACCTGAAACACCTCGGTCAGACTCGAGTATTATTTAAGAAGAAAAATAATAAACGGATGAGTATAACTATAAATATCATATAAGAAGAGATAGGATAAGAGATATAACAAATATATATGATAACAACAAAAATCATATAATATCTCAAATCTTCTTAAATATCCAAAAAGAATGTCATATTCTTTAATTTTATTCACCAAACCACAAATATTGATAGAGCTTATCAATGCAAATCACAAAAATTGGTGAAACACAAATTCTAGAAATCAATAATTAGAAATCCAGAAAACACAAAAAGGAAAGCCCATCACAAACCGGAGCATGAAAGCTCACCAACACATGTATCACAAACGGGACGCTATCCCATGGGCCGCTAACCCATAGAGCCAGTGCAACGACGTAGTATAACGGTACGCCCGAGGAACCTAAAACTCAAATATGCCGAAACAACGACGTAGTACAATGGTACGCCCGATGAATCAAACTTCATAAAACCCATAGATCGCTAGCCTATAAAAAATGAGACGAAGCTTAACAGAACAGGGTACAGTCCCCCAAGCGGACAAAGAGACATCGCATATCGCTAGTCCAAACCATAAAATGATCATCATTGATCAATAAGAAGTGTAAATTATACTAAGCTAGTAAATAAATGAGTTTAGCTTCATATCCCATAACCACTGGCTTAACTTAACTATTTACGAACAAATTGTAGATTTCCACTCGAAAATTGTCACAAAATTTCAATCGAACAAGTCTAAGAATTAATCGACGAAGTAAACACAATCATTTCATACCACTTGTTTTGCTAAGTTGTTTAATTGGATTTCTCATACGAATGAGGTAAAAGTTTGTATATACTAATAGATTAGAAAACGGATTTAAAAACGAGCTTTGTATTCAAAATAGTGTTGAAATCGCTTTTGTGAAAGAGTTTTAGTATTTACTACTAGTATAGAAAACTTTGTATTTAAAGTGACAAATCATAGAAATGATTGTAAAAATAATCTATCACCAAAAATTCACATACGACGACGTGAATTAAAACCATGAAAATCGATATCGAATGAATCAAATGGATATTCCTAAAAATTCAGCAAAGAAGTCATCAAAGTCGATAATAAATGACAACAACCAACCGTATTAACATAAAATCGATTAAAATGGAAACCTACATAAAAATAGGTAAGTTGGCTGAATTTAACAGTGCCAAACGTCTGGTGGTTTTCCTAGACGTTTGAGCTGAAGTTCTGGAAATCTTCTTCCAGATCGCTCAGACGTCTGGGAATAACCTCAAACATCTGAGCCGAAGGTCTAGAATTTTTATTCCTATGACTCAAACGTCTGTGCATTCTACCAGACGTATGAACTGAAGCTTAGGGCAAAATTTACCTAGGCCAATGATGGCCAAATCAATTTAGAAGCGATCGAATGAGCGACCGAGGCAAGGGATTTATGCCAAGCGACAACCCAGCCCTATTGGCTCTTCAATATACTCTAACCAACATGTCCAAACATCCATAGTAGGATTTTCATAGATTTTGACTTCAAAATACCAAAATTGAAAAATTCACCAAACCAATTCAAATCAAAAGCATTTGAACATGAAATAGATGTTAGGAATTCATACCTAACAACAATGAAAGCTATAGACATAGATGTGAGTTCAAGAACTCACCTTTAAACTCAAAAACAACAATTGAGAAGCTCTAAAACAAGGAAAGATCAAATCCACTTCAATCACAACTCTAAAATCTCCAATCTATGATCATATGCAAATATTTCCTAAGTTATGTTATAAGGAATTATGAAAATTGGAGAGGGATTGAGATGGAGAAGATGAAGAGCATGCTTACCTAAGCTTCTCCTTGATTTTGGAACTAAAATTGATTTTTCTAAAAACTAGGGCTTAGAAATTTTGATTTCCCCTATTTTCCCCCATTTTTCCTTTTGCTTTGAGTGTTAGGAAATTGTGAATGGAATGAATGAAGAGGAGAGGAGTTAGGGGTGTTTTGTAGAAGAGTTTGGGTCACTTTGTTGGGTAAGTGGGCTAGAAAACAACCCAAAGCCCAAATGAGAATACCAAAATCATAATCAAGTCCAAACATATCAATGTTTATACTCAAACAAGTTGTAAACATCGTTTTGAACTCAACGAAAGTGCTCTCGGGTTCGGATTCAACTGTTTGCAAAAAGTAACATTTCAGACTTTACATTCAACTAACGATGCTATATTTAAATAAAACATTTAAATATAAAATCATAAAATATGTGGGTTGTTACAGACTCCCCTCCTTAAAGAAATTGCGTCCTCGCAATACTTAAGAAGAAAATAAAGAGTACAACCGCTATAAGGCATAATAACACAAAAGAAAATTTTGAAGTGAGAAGTTCACCTTAAGGAGCACGAGAGAGACTGGATTCCCAAGAACAATCCTTAGAATTTACGGACCATTGAACTTTTACAAGCGGAACATCTTTATTACAAAGGTGTTTAACCTCCATAGCAATGATACGAATAGGATATTGCTCAAAAGTCAAATTAGGTGAAACTTCAATTTCTTTAATAACATTGGGCTCAAGAATAGAATCAAAATCTCTAAGGCATTTATGTAGTTGAGAAATGTGGAATACGTCATGAATAGTAGAAAATTTAGCCGGTAACAAAAGGAGATAAGCCACGGAACCTATGCATTCGGTGATGGGAAATGTGCCAATATATCGAGGTGCTAGTTTTTCCGAACGACTGAAATGCACAACACCCTTCATAGGTGAAACACGAATGAACACCAAAATCTCCCACAGAAAATTCAAATTTTCTTCTTCGATTATCATCATCAGATTTTTGTCTACTTTGAGCTTCTCTCATCCTATGACGAATAAGATCAATCTTTTCTGTGGAATCACATATAAAATCAAGACCTAAACCAGCTTCTCACCGGCTTAAAGTCAACACGAAGGAGATCGGCATGGCCTTCCGTAGAGTGCCTCAAAATGTGCCATACCAATGCTAGATTATAAGCTATTACTGTAAGAAAACTCAATAAGAGAAATATGATCTTCCTAACTTCCACCAAAATCAAGAACACATGCACGAAGGAGATCTTCAAGAATTTGATTCACACACTCGGTTTGTCCATCAGACTGAGGATGATAAGCGGTGCTTAAATTAAGCTTTGTTCCCAAAGCTTTTTGAAGACCTTTCCAAAAAATACTAGTAAATAACGGATCACGATCACTAAAAATAGAAGTAGGAACTCTATGCAATTTAACAATTTCTTTAACATAGAGTTTAGCTAAAAGAGGTACGGTCTGACTGGATCGAACGGAAATAAAATGGACGAATTTTGTAAGTCTATCTACTATCACCCATAGACTGTCACGACCTAAACGAGAACGGGGAAGACTGTCAATAAAGTCCATGGAAACTTGATCCCACTTCAAAACTGGAATGTCAAAAGGTTGCAATAACCCACCGGGCCTTTGATGCTCAGCCTTAACGAGTGGGCAAGTCATGCAACGCTTAATAAAGTTAGCAATATTAGATTTCATTCCATCCCAATAATAAAGTCGTTTCATATGTACATTTTTACTACTACCGGGATGAATGGTAAATTTAGAACGATGAGAATCTTTTAAAATGTCCTTGTGGAGATCATTAATATTAGGCACAATAAGTCTACCAAATTTTTGGATGCCTCCGCGAGCATCAACATCAAAGTCTTTCAAACCATCAAACTTATTTTTATCCCTACAATTTTGGCTAAAAAGAGCCAATTCAGGATCATGCTTTTGGGCTTCAAGGATGTGGTCTAAAAGAGAAGGATGAGCCTCAAGGCTACATAAAACAAGAGGTGAACACGAATCAGATTCACGATCTCGAATCTCACAAGTGGACAAAATCTCGAGATCATTCCATTCGGATATCATCATGGAAACAACTGCTTGTTGTTTACGACTAAGGCCATCGACAACAAAATTTGCTTTTTTGGGAGTATAAAGAATGTCAAGATCATAAGATGCAAGGAATTCGAGCCAACGTTGTTGATGCAAATTAAGTTCCTTTTGGGAAAATAAATACTTTAAAGATTTATGATCGATGTAGAGAACAAATTTCTCTCCCAAAAGATAATGACGCCAAATTCTAAGGGCGAAAACAATGGCCGCGAGCTCTAAATCATGAGTGGTATATTTAGTCTCGCCAGGCTTTAATTGCCTAGAAGCATGAGCGATAACATGTTCCTTTTGCATGAGAACGGCTCCCAAACCAACACGACTAGCATCGGTATAAACAATCAAATCTTGGTTCCCCTCAGGAATCACAAGAATAGGAGCATCGGAAAGGAGTTCTTTTAATTTCTGAAAAGCAGCTTCACATTTGTCTAACCAAAGGTACTTAACTCCCTTCTTTGTCAAACTAATAAGAGGTATAAACTTTTTAGATAAGTCTTTTATGAAACGATGGTAATAGCCCGCCAATCCAAGAAATCTACGGATTTCTGTCATACTTTCCGGTCTCTTCCAATTTTGAATCGCTTCAATCTTTGAAGGATCCATGGAAATTCCAGATTCAGAAATAACATGTCCTAAAAATTTCACATGGGATTGCCAAAAGTGGCACTTAGAAAATTTTTCTTTCAATTGATTGCTCCTTAGAGTTTCCAACACAATCCGAAGATGTTTTTCATGCTCTTCTTCAGTTTTAGAATAAACAAGAATATCAGCTATAAAGTTGAGAACAAACCGATCGAGGAAGTCTTTGAAAACTCGAATCATAAGGTCAACGAAATAAGCTGGAGCATTCGTTAAACCAAATGGAATAACAAGCCATTCATAAGATCCATAACGAGTACGGAACGACATCAAATGAATACTATCCTCTACAATTCGAAGCTGATGAAAATGGTTGCTAAGTCTAACTGTGAAAAGAATCTAGCACCACTAAGTTGATCGAATAGATCATCAATCCGAGGCAAGGGATATTTATTCTTGATGGTAAGATCATTAAGCATGCAGTAGTCAACGCAAAGCCTAAGTGTACCATCAGATTTCTTCACAAAGATAGCTGAAGCTCCCCAAGGAGAGGAACTAGAATGAATAAACTATTTTGCTTCCAATTCAATAATTGTTTAGCCTCTCCTCATTTTCCTTATTGGACATACGATAAGGAGGACAAGTGATAGGTAGAGCTCTAGGGATTAAATTAATTCTGAACTCAATTGCTCGCTTAGGTGGTAATCCTAAAACGGGCTCAAATATATCGGGAAATTCACGAACAACGTAAATGAGGAAAATGACATCTCCCTCATCATCATTATTGTCATCATGTGGATTTAGAGAATATAAGGATGCCACCGAAATGGAATCTGAATCTTTAAGAACAATAGAAATCTGTTTAACAGATTGATGATGTCGAAGATGGATAGTCCTCTCGGAACATAATGTCTGCTATGCTCGTCTGTAGCAGTTCGGATATTCTTGACAATTATATATTGCCAGCGATAGTATATTGTCAATCACCAATCTTTATCAAGGAAACCCATTTCTTTTAGAAAAAAGAAATGAAATATTTATCAACCATATGGTATGAAATTTCATTTTGTTTATATCATATTAAGTTGCTTCTATGGAAACCCGTTTCTAACTATAGCCACCCCAGTAAAAACATTACTATTTGAAATGACAATATTAGACATAGTTAGTATCTAAAATTAGCAGCTTTGTATATTTTCAAAATCCACAGACAAGGTTGAAAAAAAGAGTGACAAATACTGCACCCATGTTAATATTTTGGATGTGGTATTAATGAACCCAACTATTTTTTTTTTTTGGATCCAACGCTTTCTTACACATGAAGCATGTTGAATGGAGCTCCAACGAGTCATTTTTTATTTTAAAATAATTAAGAATTTCAATAGTTTATCGTTTTACGTAAATTTTAGCTACTAGTCATCTACCTTCAATCTAATGTAAAACTAACTCCGTATGCCACTTTAGCATTCAATCTATGTAACCATCTTACAACACTTTTTGTATAATTTAATAAATAAAAGCAGCTATAGATTTAAAAATCAATTACATTACCTTGGATTTCTAATTGTGCTTTCCATGAAGGAGCTAATTTTTTTTAACAAAATAAGAAAATGGAAATCATCAATGAATAAAGTTTATAAAGAAAAATCAAAATGGAAGGAGAGATGTGCAGTAAACAAGTCAAGAAGAAGAAGAATGACAGGAAAAAGGACAAGAAGAAGAAGAAAGACATATAAAGGGGAAGAAATGTAATAGAATGGGGTGAGTAAGAGAATAAATGGAGGGAGAATTATTTGAATTAGTGGATTGGGGTTGTAAAGTAAAATGTGAGGGATTGATAGAATTTGTCATCATATTATTTTTACCTTACAAATTTATTTTTTGCAATTGTATGAAAAGTGGAGCAAACCTTGGGGACATTAGTACTTTATATTCATAGTCCAATTATGCGAGATGCTCATTCTTCCAGTAAAATAGAAATAAAAAGGATGAAAGAAATAAAAAGGATGAAAGATGATTCAAAAACTTAATATATATATACATGCTTATAGCAAAACTTAAACGTGAGTAACAGATGTAAATGCCAAAAATGTAGCCAACTTGTCTAATACTATTAAGATAAAGGAACAAATATAAAATCACTAGATATAGCAATGAAACAAACCAACAGCCACACAACAAGAGCATGTTTTTGTACAAACAAACCAAAAGTTTGAACAACATTGCATATATATCTACTACCATGCTTATAGAACAAAGCATTCTTATATACAAAGGTTACCTAATACGTGTAAGTAATTAATATACCTTTTTTTTACTAACATTGAAAATTCATTGCATAAGCAAAAGAAAATTGTTCTCGGTCTCTTTCTATTTCGATTAACATTTACAAACCCGAAGCAAGGTACTGTCCAAACTACAATATGTATGAATTCTGAATAATAAGATCATTTTAGTATTCTAGTAAATCAAACATTATCCATAATTATTATATTTCGAAAGTTTATCATAAAATACATAATTGGTTATTCAAATATTAATGAACGTTTTATGAATAACTTGATCACACCTATTGTACATAAGCGTTTACAAGTACACAAAACACATTATTCAACACCACTAATCCTTTCCCTATAATAGCTAATACACATTCCTTGACACATTTGTATATTTCATATTGACCATATCTATCATTTATAATCGTATACATAGCCCGACTTTATGTCATCCTCTATTTTTCATACCATTAAATAACTTCTTAATATCGTTATATTTTCCTCTATCAACTAGACGACTTAGGATCATGATATAATTTTTCGGACTGGGATAAAACCTTTCTTCTTGCATCTTATTGAAGAGGTCAAGTGATTGATTATCATTTACAACTTCACGGTCTCCTGTAATCAATGGATTCCATGTTTTGATATTAGGCTTTTTGCCTCTACTTTTTATTGTATCAAACGCCTTAACTTTTTTATCAATATGAGTATTTCAAAAATGCATCAAGTCATTGTAACTCATTGTATCAACAACATCCCAACTTCACTCGTTAAGCTCGTAGCATTTTTTGCATACCACTATATCTATAGATATTGATTATCTAGTTATAGACATAATATTTCGATGGAATTCCTTGTATTTAAATTTCTTCAATACCCTACCAAGTATGTTTTAACTATTTTTTAACTGGCAGCATTACTTATGAAATCCATTTTTTTGGAAAGTATGAGTGACTTATCAACAAATCCAATTGTTTGCATAATTTTTAAATCAAGTTGTTGTCTTCCCGTGAAAGCTCTTGTCTTTCTTCTAACATATGATATCCTTGCGTTAATAGTGGAGCTGAAGCAAAATAACATATGGTTGGAAAACCAAAACAAAGAAGATGATGAGAGTGAGATTTGAACCCATACCCTTTCGGACCAGAACCTTAATATGGCTCCTTGGACCAACTCGGCCATCTCATCAATTAGTGTTTAATTATAAAAATTTATTTTCTTTGTTTGATTCGGTGAATTTTGCAGTCCAATATTTCCTTATGCAGCTTAGTGGCAGTGATCTTTGTTAATCATGCATCCATAATGATATATAACAAAAATGACTGTAGACATGTTCTTAGTTAATGTCTCTTCCAATGCTGGCAGATGATGAAGCAAAAACATTGAAAAACATTACCTCGTATTTGTTGAGATTAATCAGACATCTAGTAACTAATAAAATAAATCCTAAATAAATACTAAGAGATCATCCTTCATCTCGTCAAGTGTTTTGTGATCATATGTGTTTATCTAACAATATGTACATTGAAATTCCTATAAATAAAAAATTAGCATCATTATTGTCTTTGTTTGTATCAAGATCAACGTTTTTTGCAAAAGAATAAGAACCAGACATGAATGTCCAAGCGATGAGCAGCGAAAGTAACTTATGTGAAATTAACATATAGTCTAATAACAATAATTTCAATAAGACCGGCTTATATATAAAATTAATATGCTCTTGATGGCATCCTGATTTAATCCTAGTAATAACATTTTTGAAAAATACCAGTAAATTTTTCTGCTATATTTTGTAACACAATTAATAATTTGGGGAAAACTAATACTTAAACAATTTAACAAAAATTAAAAAATGTATATATTTAGTTTGCTAATAATAAGATCCATCTACTCAATTGCTCACAAACTAATCAACTTAATGATGGCATAATCATGAATATAGTACTTCAAAAAATCTATCGAATTGTAGTATTTTTGCAAAAACATAATAAAAATAAAAAATAAATTCCAAATGTTTTTATAATTTGTTAAATTATAATAATATTTACAAAATTTTTTAATTTTCAGAAAATGTTTTTTTAAAGAATATTTATGTAAAATTCATTTCCAAATTTCTTTCGAAAAAATAAGGTGAACTTGTTGAGCAATGACAATGTTATACTGAAAGATGTTGAACCTCATCGTGGTGTTCTTTCATTCTGCAAAATTATTTGATGGATTTGATTTGCGTAGTCATATCTCATGTTTTATAATTAATTATCGAAATAAAATATATACTTGTGGTATTAGAAAGATTAAAAATTTAGTATATTGTAATTGAATTAGAATGGTATTAGCAAGACGAGATTGAGGTGCTCTTACTACCACACTAAATAAAAAGAACCATTTTTACGAAGAACTCGAATTAAGCCCGTTGTCTGAACATTACTTTAAGCTTTGATGTTGTGACTCATCTAAAATAATCCCCATAAGTAATGCTTTCACATGTAAAATTTAGCAAGAGTCACTAAAAGGTGATAAAACTTTGTCTTATCACCTATGTCGAGACCTCAAGCTACTTGCATTATTATATTAAACATGGAAAAATAAAAAAGTCAACCCCGGTACTCACCACTTCACAATATAATACTAACGTTGTGACATACACAACCGGTCCAAAAGGCAGCCTATAGAGCCCATGGGCTAGGGAAACACCATGGACCTAGGGCAACACCTAAAAATTATACATGATATAATTCATATGATGAGTAAAATAGTATCTTCTCATTTAAGTGTAGTTGTATACTGGTAAGCCTTATTTAATGTTTAAAGTTCGAATAAATTTTGATTCTTCATGGGTAACATATACCTGGTTCAAAATATTTTGATGTATAAAATAGTGATTTTTGTTTGGCCTGAGGTTATAAAGTGATCAGTAATTTTTGTTTGAGGTGGGGCATAATAAACAGTGGGCCATGCCTGACCACAAACAGAAAGATATTATGATGTCCAAAAAAATTGAAATTTGCTTTAGGATGTCATAGAAATCTATAGCAGTATTGTTCTCTTACCTAAAAGACCCCAAAATGTGACTAATAGTAATAATAAAGAGTGCATATTTCCTTTTACCTCTCGATCAAATTGAGTTTTAATTTACGCCACCATAAAATACCACTTTGAATTGTAGGAAGCTTCAACTTGAACCTTACCATGTCTTCTTATATTCAATTGGTTACTTAACAATCAAATAAATACAATAACACATACTACATAACAATAATGTAATGATTCTTTTACAATTTAGAATGATACAAAACCCATAAAGATGACGAATTACACATGCCATATAAAAATAGCTGCACCTATGATAATGTATGAAGAATAGCAAGTAAAAGATTATACCTAAAGCTAAACTCTGATTCAGTCATAAATGTCAAAATATGATCCATATGACTATAACAATTGACATGTGCACTAAAAGTTAAATCTGATGCATATGAGTGGTAATATAATAAATTAATTTTTTTACTAAGTGCGCCAGTCAAAACTCTAAGCATTATGTATCAATATTTGATACATCTTTGTTGTATCATAGTTTTTTTGCAAGTAAGAACAAAAATAACAAATTTTATGAAATTTGCATACTCGATTAGACTAGAGAGAGGTACAAGGGACTGAAGTTGCATGTTTAACACCAGGAAATCTTGTTTCAAGGAATACTGATTTAAGAGACGTGTAATTAAACACTCTCACCTCTATATTCATACTATCCAAGAGTATTACTGAGTAATACTATCAAATAATATAAAGAATGAGGCAATATGGGGTATGCACGTGAATATTTTCTTGAGAAAACATTGGAACATATTAAAAACAAGAAGTATAACTCACCATAAAACATACACAATATCAACACAAAGCAATAAACACATGTTCCTCCAGGATAGAATAATACACAATATACAATGTATAACAGAGAATATAGAGTCAGAATCACAGCGGTAATATATAATACAAAATGTACAAGGTATGTCTAATATTCAATAGAAGGATATACATACATGAAACCATATAATTCTCAAACTAAATACAATAATACAATATATCAGTCTCCTTTATACCTAGAAAACACATGAGCTGGTCTCATCGTCTCTATACCTGAAATATCTCGAACTAGCCCGACTATTGTATAAATAACACACGGGTCAGACTATGTCTTAAATATAGATGACAAAATATCTCATAATCACATGAATGGTATAATAGTAATATCATAAACAACATAAAAAACCTCAAGAATAACATCGACCTCAAACCATGCGTAGGAAAAATGTCATCACCCATATAAATCAAGTCAAACAAAAATTATATTAAATAGGTGAATCATCCGTTTATAAGATCATCATTAATATATATAAGAAATAATCAAGTAAAATAGGGCAAACATAACAGTACCCCAAAACAAATATAAATAGTCATTCTCGAGTTAGTCAACACATAGAAATGTAATGTAATCATATGTGTATCCAATATGTATAAAAATGGTGAGACACGTTGATAAAGATATAACGGGCGACACACGCCTATGAAAATATTAGAGGTGACACATGCCTATGAAAAAATTTGTGGCGACACATGCCTAAAAGAATATCGGGATTGATTATACACTGGACACAGTCTGCGGTATAATTGCAGCCCATCTCTTAAGTAGAAGTATAAGTATATGTCTATATAGCGCACACACTAAAACCAAATGGGAGATTAACAGCGCACACTTACTCCAGAAGACTCATACGTGTATGCTTAATATACCTCCTATAGTCTTAGTTACCTCGGCGGCTATCGTGACTCATATCCATCAGCGTGCTCATCAATGCTAGGACTCGGTCACGACCCTATGCATGGTCCTAAATGGTAACAGACTGTGCTGGCCTAGGTGACACAAGGGGCAATACATTACCGACACACGACTCTATACACTGCTAAAACATAGCTATAATAATAAGGTGTCATAAATCCAGGGAACGACCACCATGATCAGGCCGCTGGATGGATAATAGCCAATCTAGTTCGCTTTTGAGCCATAAAAGGGGTCGAAAAGTGATAGACCAATATAGTAACAATACATATATATATAATAGCCGACATACAACTATATGCACATGCCTATACATGGCTCTGTACGTATATCGACACACGGCTATTAGTAGAAAATATTATCCACTGCAGCAGGTATCATGTCGTATACAATGTGTTGGAATTGGGCTAGCTCGCAGCAGAAGTTATTAGGGGTGGACGCGGGTCAGTTCGGTGCGGTTTGGAGTCCGAACCTCTTCTCTACCGTGTTTCCCTGAGAATTGACCGGGCAACTTAGTACTCGGCCTCCCCTATCGTTCGGTCCAAGATGGAGCATTCGACATTAAGAAGCATCCGGTATTGAATACCTTCCGGTCGAAGAAGAATGCTCGGCTTAAGATCGCTCGGCCTCAGAATATAGTTCGTCGAAAGATATCATTCGGCCAAAGCGACCGTCCAGCCAGAAACCTCACTTGGCCCTTAAGAGGTTCGGCACCATAACGCTCGGCATACCCACCGTCGACCCAACTGGTTCGTCCGACATCTCTTTGCAAATGTCATTCAGAAGCGTTCGGCCAAAGGCCTCGCTCGGCCAAAGGCCTCGTTCGGCCAAAAGCATCGTACGACCAAAGGCTCGTTCGATCAAGATTGCGTTCGAACATCAAGCGCATCGTTCGGCACCCAGACCGTTCGGCTCCAAGGAGCGTCCGGTATCCATAAAGACTCGGCATTCTCATTCGGCCTCCCGAGACGTTCGAAAATCAAGGATGGTTCGACATTCTCCCCAGCATGCCCGGTCCAAACATTGCTCGGCCTACTCTTCCCCACAACAAACGTATCGTTCGGCATAAAGAGAATGGATCGGCGCTCGACCGTTCGGCCTGCTCGGTTCGGCATACATGGCTTGTCCTATTTGGACCGAGTTATTCAGCTACCGGGCCCACCAGGGAAGTTCAACCCAACTTTGTCTATAAATAGAGGGGCAGGGGCACAGAGAAAGGAGAGAGAAATTTGAGAAGAACACTGGGGAGACTCTGCCAATTTCAAGACTGATTCTAGACTTATTTCTTTTACTCTGCAATTGTATTCTAGTAACTAAAAACGGATTGTATCTGTAAGAACCCATCAAGGAAATTAATGGAAATCAACTTCAAAGTGAATGTAGGCAGTTACGCCGAACCACTATAAATTTGGTGTTCTTGTTCTCTGCATTAAAATTCATGTTCTCTTCTCTGTTTTAATTTACTTTCTTCATTAATCTCTCTACAATCTTTCTAAGGGTGTCAGTGGCCAATTTTGGTGCTAACATTTTGGTGCTTTCACTGAGAACTTGAATTCTCAGGCTATTAGGATCTACTTTGCAGCTACTGAATTGCATAAATCCCTCGAAGGAGATCCATAATTATTTATAAGGCATCTGTTGATTCTACTCAGAGTTACAACCAATAACTCTACCATGGGAAGACCACGAACTAGATCAGCCTCTCAAAATGCAGATGCCCACGAAACCGCTAGTGTGCAACAACTGGGAACTAGCAATCGGCAAGCGATTCGAGGTGCAGGGCCCTCCAACCAAAACCAAGTAGAAATCGTTTCCCGAGCAGAATTCGATGACTTGATAAGAGAACTTAAGGAAAGTAGAAGGCAACTTGTTGAGAAAATGCAAGCCAACACTGACCTCATGACTCAGCTTACTCAGCAGCAGCATCAGAATGCTGGAGGTAGCGCTGTCCCTTACTCTGAAGATGATAGTTCGACTTCTGCTGATGAACCTCCTAGGCGTAGATGCCCTAAGGATGAAGATGCACATGCAGGTGCTACTGATCGACCTACTAGAAAACAAGACCCAAATCGGATGGGACATCAACCTACACGGTCCCATGGAACGGAACCCAACCTCCCATCTCCCGTTCAAACCCCGGATTTGACGGCTATAGTCAAGCAGCTGATGAAAGAAAACAAAGGTCTACCTAGTGAAGACTGGGGAGTGACTAAGAGTCATACTCCCTTCACGGATACCATTCTACAGGCCGAATACCCAAGAAAGTTCAGCATGCCCGCCATTCAGCCTACGAAGGGAAGACCGACCCCAGGCAGCAGGTGATGAGGTATGGGTGGATGATGGATTCTGCAAGAGCTAACGACGCAACCAAGTGTAGGTATTTCACAATCACCTTGTCCGGGATTTCCACCATGTGGTTCACTCGACTCCCACCACGATCTATATCCAGCTTCGACGAATTAGCGATGAAATTCGTAGAACAATTCAGGATACACACCACTCGTTCAAAGGACGTGATGTCCTTATCAAGTGTAACTCAAACTCCAGGAGAGTCATTGAAAGCATACTTGCAAAGATTTCATGTTGCTGCTACCGAGGTGAGCAATCCTAACGACCATGCGATTTTGATGGCAGTAATGCGTGGAGTGGATCTAGATTCTGAATTTGGAGATTGGTTGGCGGGGAAGCCCCCGGTTACACTGGAACGTTTTTATTCGAAAGCTCATCAGTTCATAAGAAGGGAGGAAGCTCGGCGAACAAGGCGAGACAAGGCGTCAGGGTCCGTTCAAGAGTTTGTGAAAAGTAACCCCGTCGTGAAGCAAACCAGAAATAACCCTGGAAAAACTCAAGTTAATATCCAGAACAAGCCCGGGCAGTCCAAAGGATCCGGAGGTGGAAATCCCGGAAAGAAAAAAGAGACAGGGAAATGGAAATCAAGAATCCCAACATACAATGAATACACCCCGTTGAACGCATCTCTTGAAAACATCTATCTATCAACTTGCAACATTCCAATATAGAAAGCCGCGTCCAAAGGAATCGACGGAAGAACAGAAGCGGACCGGGAAGTATTGTCGTTTCCACGAGTCTTATGGGTACAACACGGAGGAGTGTAGACACCTCCATGATGCTATGGAAAAGCTAACTAGACAGAAGAAGCTGCAGGAATTTATCAAAGACCCACAAGATGGGAGGCAAGAAACAACAGACCCTGGACGCGGGCCAGCCTCACACCAACCCGAACAACCTACTTGGACTGTGGGTAGATTGGTTATTAACACGATTGCTGGCGGACCTTATCCTGGAGACAAGAATTGGCAAGAGATGGAGTGATATGCTAACTACTTAAGACATGCGGAGTACGAGTGTTGTTCGAACGTGGAGGATGGGACTCCTGCAAAGCAGTAGCGCACGATGAATTATGATATCGTATTCAGGAACAGACTTGCAGATAAGGTGGAGGCTCCTACCATTGACCCAATGGTCATATCTGCGACCATCGGGCCGGCATTCGTAAAGAGAATTCTAATTGATTGCGGAAGTTTCGTTAACATCATCTTCAGGAAGGCATACGACCAAATGAAGCGGGAGACCAAGGATTTGAAGCCATCCAAAGCCAGAATCCATGGCTTTAATGGCGCAGCGACTGATGCAATGGGATATGTGGAATTACCAGTTGAACTGGGACAAGGTGAACACAGAAGGGTGCGAATCTTACCATTCATAGTACTGGACGTTGATTCCCCGTACAATGTATTTCTGGGTCGTCCAGCCCTGGCGGAATTTAGGGCAGCTTTGGCCACTTGGTGTTTGATGTTAAAATTTCTAACAGACAGAGGGGTTGGAGTGGTACACGGCGACCCAACAACCGGCCGTGCATGCTATGTAGCCGAGCTCAGGGAGGCACGGCGTAGGGAGAAAGGAAAGGTTGCGGATAGCCTTGTCCGCATCCAAGGTTCTGACGATTGACAACTAGCGCCCGAGCCCTGGCTCGGGCGGCATTCTCGGATCCATAGAGACATAGATCCGAGAGATGATGATGGGGAACCCAGGGAAACAAATGCGGCACCAGCTGAACTAACCATCGACATCTCAGTTAGCCGCAGCGACCCATCGCGAGTTCTTAAAATAGGATCACAGCTCGACCCCGTGGCAGCTGAGAACCTTACTGACTTCCTCTGAGCGAACCTTGATGTTTTTGCTTGGACGCATTCTGATATGTGCGGGATTTCTCCTGCAATCGCGAGTCATATGTTGAACATAGACCAGAGACATGTTCCTGTAAAACAAAAAAGGAGAGGCATGGACCCGGAGAGGTCTGCGGCTCTCAGAGAGGAGGTGGACAAACTCAAAACCAACGGGTTCATCCACGATGCCTTCTACCCTGAATGGGTATCTAACCCGGTGTTAGTAAAGAAAGCGAATGGAAAATGGAGGACTTGTGTTGATTAATCCGATTTAAACAAGGCATGCCCGAAGGATAGTTTCCCGTTGCCAAGGATTAACCAACTCGTCGACTCAACTGCCGGACATGAGTTATTATCATTTATGGACGCGTACTCTGGTTACAATCAAATTCCGATGCACATCCTGGACCAAGAACACACCGGCTTTGTCACAAACATGGGATTGTATTGCTATGCAGTAATGCCCTTTGGATTAAAGAACGCAGGAGCCACTTATCAACGTCTGGTGAATCGAATGTTCAAAGGTCAGATTGGAAAAACGATGGAAGTCTTTGTGGATGACATGCTAGTGAAGTCACGACAGTCAAACGACCACATCGAGACCTAGCGGAGATGTTTGACATACTCAAGCATTATGGAATGAAGATCAATCCGTTGAAGTGTTCATTCGGCGTAGCATCAGGAAAGTTTCTGGGATTCATTGTGAATGCCCGAGGAATCGAGGCTAACCCAGAGAAGATCCAGGATATCTGAGATATACAAGTGCCCAGAACCATAAAGCAGGTGCAAAGCCTGAATGGAAAAGTGGCTGCGCTAAGTCGGTTCATATCCAGAGCTACAGACAAGTGTATTCCCTTCTTCGACATTATAAAGAAAGTAAAGAAAAACTTTGAATGGACACCCGACTGTGAGGAAGCATTCCGGGCTCTGGTAAGGCACTTGGAAAGTCCCCCTGTACTGTCCAAGCTGATAAACCACGAAATGCTGTATGTATACTCAGCGGTATCCCAGTACGCTAGTAGTAAAGCCTTGGTCTGCGAGGAAGACCGGATTCAAAAGCCGGTTTACCATGTCAGTAAATGCTTGAAAGGGGTGGAAAGAAATTATCCAAAGATTGAAAAACTAGCCTATTGCTTGGTGATCACGTCACGCAAGCTTCGCCCCTACTTTCAGGCACACTCAATCGGTGTCTACACCGACCAACCCTTGCGACAGGTACTCCAACGACTGGAAACTTCCGGAAGGATGCTGAAATGGAATATTGAGTTAAGTTAGTTCGATATCACCTATTTGCCGCGGAGGGCCATACAAGGACAAGCACTAGCTGACTTCATTGCTGAATTCACTGTGCTAGATGACTCGAGCAATCACAGAACCATACCCCCCGTTCGATGGAAGATGTACACCGATGAGGCATCTAACGACCGTTTCTCGGGGGAAGGTATAATCCTCGTAACTCCTGAAGACCGATCAATCTGCTACGCTTTGAAGTTCGAGTTTGCAACAACAAATAACGAAGCCGAATATGAAGCATTGATTGCTGGCTTGAGACTTGTTATCGAACTGGGAGTGAAGTCACTCGAAATCTTCTGTGACTCGCCGCTGGTAGTATATCAGGTGCGGGGAGACTATCAAGCGAAGGGATAGAGACTTGCTCCTTACCTTGCTCGGGTTCAAGAGCTACTGGCGAATCTGGAATACTATGACATCTTGCATGTCCCACGCGAACAAAATAGAGAAGCCGATTCATTGGCAAAATTCGCAAGCACTGGCGATGCACAGCAAATGGGATTGTTCCCTGTTGAGACCCTCTATGCTCCAAGTATAGACGTAATGGAGACAGATTTCGTGTTAGAGATCAAATTTGAGAAGGAATCGTGGTTGACCCCAATCAAGCAGTACCTGCTACAAGGGGATTTGCCTGAAAAGAGGAGCGAAAGACGCCAAGTCCTTCGTAAGACTTCACGTTATGTAATACAGGATGGAATAATTTATCGAAGGGGATTCTCGACCCCACTACTCCGATGCATTGCCCATGATGAGATAAAACGAGTCCTGGAGGAAGTCCATGAAGGAGAGTGCGGCGACCATACTAGAGGGCAGACATTAGCAAAGAAGATCCTCCGCTATGGATACTACTGCCCAACTGTGAATCGGGATGCTGCAGACTATGTGAGAAGATGTGATAAATGCCAGATATATGCAAAAATCCCGAGAGCTCCGCCAACGGAACTCACGAAAATGGTAAGTCCCTGGCCATTTGCAATGTGGGGAATTGACTTAGTTGGTTCTTTACCCATAGCCAAAGGAGGTGCGAAGTATGCAATAGTTGCAGTCGATTACTTTACCAAATGGGCAGAGGCAGAGCCTATGGCCACAATCACCACCAAGAAAGTCATTAACTTCATTGTACGAAATATCATATGCCGTTTTGGCCTTCCCCGGACCATCATAACAGACAATGGAACTTAATTCGAAAGCAAGGAGTTCAAAGAATTTTGTCAAAAATATGGCATTGAGAAAAGGTTTGCAGCACTTGCTCACCCGAAGGTGAATGGACAGGTAGAAGCCATAAACAAAATAATCAAGTCCATATTGAAAAAGCGTTTGGAAAAGGCTAGAGGCAAGTGGGTAAATGAACTCTCGACGGCGTTTTGGGCCTATAGAACCACCCACAAGACCGCGACTGGCCACACTCCATTCGCATTGGCATATGGCACGAAAGCTGTCATACCCATGGAACTTGAAGTTTCATCTCATCGGGTAACTCACTACGACCCTTCATCAAACCGAGATCTCTTATTGGAATCATTGGACTTTATTGATGAAAAACGTGAAGAAGCCGATTTGAGAGTGGCCTCATACAGACACGGAGTCGCTAAATATTATAACGAGAAGGTTCGACCAAGAATGTTTAGTGTGGGAGACCTCGTGTTGAAACGAGTTTTCCCAATCCTCTCTCATATGAATCCTGCGTAGGAAGGCCCATACGTCATCGAACGAAAGCTTGGAGAAGAAACTTTCAAGCTAGCGACCGTTGATGGTGCGACACTCCCCCAAGCATGGAACAACGAGCACTTGAAGCGTTATTATACTTAGTCTATTTCTTTCATGTATTAGTCGCACTTATTTCCAGTATGCTTTTATTCCTAATTCTTGGCATGTAATAAAGCGATTTAGTTTGTTCTCATTAATAAAGACTTAAAGTCATATTTTTCATGAATTATTAATGTTCCTGCGTAAGATAGTTCCGTGGCAAGCGATTAAAATTATATTGTCCTGGCTGACGTACGAACGTCATAAACGAATAAAAATCTCCAAGTCCCCGGAGTGCGGACTGGAGTACTCTAAGTCCCCGGAGCGCGGACTCGAGTATAAACGACTAAAAATCTCCAAGTCCCCGGAGTGCGGACTAGAGTACTCTAAGTCCCCGGAGCGCGGACTCGAGTATAAACGAATAAAAATCTCCAAGTCCCCGGAGTGCGGACTGGAGTACTCTAAGTCCCCGGAGCACGGACTCGAGTATAAACGAATAAAAATCTCCAAGTCCCCGGAGTGCGGACTGGAATACTCTAAGTCCCCGGAGCGCGGACTCGAGTATAAACGAATGAAAATCTCCAAGTCTCCGGAGTGCGGACTGGAGTACTCTAAGTCCCCGGAGCGCGGACTCGAGTATAAACGACTAAAAATCTCCAAGTCCCCGGAGTGCGGACTGGAGTACTCTAAGTCCCCGGAGCGCGGGCTCGAGTATAAACGAATGAAAATCTCCAAGTCCCCGGAGTGCGGACTGGAGTACTCTAAGTCCCCAGAGCACGGACTTGAGTATAAACGAATGAAAATCTCCAAGTCCCCGGAGTGCGGACCGGAGTACTCTAAGTCCCGGGAGCGCAGACTCGAGTATAAACGACTAAAAATCTCCAAGTCCCCGAAGTGCGGACCGGAGTACTCTAAGTACTCTAAGTCCCCGGAGCGTGGACTCGAGTATAAACGAATAAAAATCTCCAAGTCCCCGGACTGCGGACTGGAGTACTCTAAGTCCCCGGAGAGCGGACTTGAGTATAAACGAATAAAAATCTCCAAGTCCCCGGAGTGCGGACTGGAGTACCCTAAGTCCCCGGAGCGCGGACTCGACTATAAACGACTCAAAATCTTCAAATCCCCGGAGTGCGGACCGAAGTACTCTGTGTCCCTGGAGCGCGGACTCAAGCATAAATGACTTCAAAATCTTCAAGTTCCCGGAGTGCGGACTGGAATATTCTAAGTTCCCGAAGCGTGAACTCGAGTATAAACAGTAAAAATTCTCCAAGTCCCCAGAATGCAGACTGGAATATTCTAAGTTCCCGTTGCGCAGATTAAAAAGAAAAAATGTTCTAAGTGCATGAAGCATGGGAGGAAAACGAATAACTCTCAGAGAATCAACGGGCTATGTGAAGAAAAACCAAGAAGTCTATGTTACGCACAACAGCATGGATTCAAATCACAATCACAAGGAAAACTGAATAATAAGAATCTTTTGAAAAGACAGAAAAGGAAACTAAACTTTATTCAGGAAAAGTTTTCTGCTACAAGCACTCCAAAATTCGGAGCCAACGTTCTATCTACAAAAATTACAAAAATTATTACATGACTTAAATTGACTCTCGTTGAACGAGGACAGTAGTCATTTCTTGTGCTTCTTCAACCTCTTCCCGGATGACTCTTCCCCAGAGCGTTTACCCTTGGAACCTTTCCTTGAGGGAGGAGTAACAACTGAAGAAGTAGGGGGAACATCCAAGGGCTTGGACCTGCCAGGAAGGATAACCTTCAATGGCTTGTTCAAGGGATCATCTAGGTCTACTTCACACGGCTCAACCTTGACCTTGGCTGTATCTCTTTTCTCTTTCTCGAGCCGCTCCTTCATGCTCAATTCAGATGTATGCTCAGAGGCCCGCGTGACTTCTACTTCATAACACCCAGAGGAGGAATCCGACTTGCCTTCGTCAAGCGCCCCAATCACTTGGGCATCTGGCCCAGGAACTTCACCAGCATGAGCAGCCCCACCAGTCTTTCCCACCTCCTTGGCGACATCGCTCCTCGGAGTGGGATCGGGATCGGAACGACCTGCACAAAATCAGAAAAGATGAGCATTAGAATGCAATGGTACAAAGAATGATGACTCTCAAAATCTCAAAGTAAAAGGTTATCTACCATTCCATGGCAAACTCTATGTCGTCAAAGGAGTTTCGCCCTCCTGGATAGGAGACAAAACATGAATGCCCAGGCCGGGGGCTTCCGGATCATAGTCAACGCGCTGTTCAAAGGGATCAAGAATCGGCCGACCGGCCGGCTGGGAAGGCACGTGAATAGGAGACTCGGCGCCGGATGGACCGGCGACAACTTCTTTCCCTTTCCTCGAGGGGGAGCCTTTGCAGTAGAAGGCCTTGGCCGCTGATAGGTACGAAGGCTCATGTCCCTTCAGTAATTCTTTTATCAAATCCTCCTCGTCAACCTCCTCGACACCGCGCTCAGCCTTCCTGATCTGAATTAAGGTTTCCTACGCCTCGAGCAACGACTCAAGATAGCCATCGCCCAAAAAAGTTAAGTCACTGTGCATGAGCACGCGGACGTTGAATTCGGCAATGAGTGGGTCGAACGCGGTTTTGATCTCTTCTCCACCTTCCTCCCTGGCTGCCTCAAGACGGGAATCGATGTCCGTCAATGCCGTCTTCTTGCCCTCTTCATGGGCCTCATTCTTTAACATCTCAACCCTAGAAAGCTCGCCCTCGAGTTGTTCTTTTAAAAGTCGGGTGGTGACAATCTCGTCACAGTATTGCTGTGACTCTTCTTGAGCAGTCGTTTTCTCCTCTCTCTCTCTCTGCGGAGAAGCTCTTCAAGTTCCTTGACCTGAGTGCTGAACGCATCCCTCTCCTTTTGAACGGAGTCCTTCTCCAAGCCCAAAGCCCCACATCGTCGAACCGCCTTGTCAAGCTCTTTCTTATGAGTTGATTCCAAGCGAGTGGCGGCCTCAGCAGTATCCCTGGCACTCCGATGGGCGACCTCGAGTTCAAATTTATAAGTGGCGATTTCTTCGTCCTGGGCCTTAATGATGTTTTTATCGTGGGTAGCCTCAAGTTTCAAACGATCTATTTCATGCAGGCGCTCCACAGAGACTTCGGAAAGTTTCTCAGCTAGGTGAACGAACGCGTCATGTTGAACATAGACGTCGTTGGTACAGGCAATGGCGTTCTGCTTAACATCTCCAAGTATAGGATGAATCGCCGGAAGGAACTTCAACCCATCGAAGCAAATCTTGAGAAATGTATCCTTGAGCTCGCTCAGTCTCTCTGATACTGTTGGATCCAATGCAGGAGCAGGAGGAGACGACTTTGAAAGTTTGCCCCTTCTATGAGAATCTCGGGACTGTCGAGTGGAAGAAGAATCAGAGCGTTGATCTCGGGGGATATCAGACTGCGACCCCTTGTAACCAGGCTTATCCTTACTTTGCCCCGAATGAGAAGAGGGGTGTCGATGATGCTTGGGCTGGTAATACAGTTTCTTCCGAGATGATGAGTCCCGAGAATGATGGTCCCTATCACCATCTCTATCTCGACGTCTCTCGGGACCCGAGTCCCGTCCAGATGGATGAAAAATAGAAGAACCACAGAGACGATCGAATTCGTGTGAGCGCCCCATGTCACCTGCATGAAATTAAAATAACAACGAGTTAGCAAGGAGAGATGTGACAACAAAAATTTAAGTGCGAATTGAAGTGCAAATGTTCGTGTGTGTCCTAGTGTTTCCCCCCGACGGACCAGTAGCCTTGCTAATAGGGATTTTCTCTCCCTGACTTTGGATCGGAATGCCCACATCATCTCTGATGGGCGAATGGAACTTGAATGCCACCGGATCGCCAAAATCATAGTTGAGCAGATCTTTCGGAATGGAGAGGTTCGAAAGGCCCTTTAGCGAACTTTCAACGTGCCGTGAAGAAGCCTCCTTCTCTGCCGAGATGAGCGTAACTATGGAAGTTCCGCCACCGTTTCCTTTCTAATCTTATATGTCAACGTCTTTTTCCCCTTCGAAGGGGAAGATGACGTTTCAATATCGTGCACTTCGACCGACGGATCCTGAGTAGGACCCGCATTCTCACCTTGTGTTTCAGGTGCTTTACCTTCTCTGATTTCCCCCTCCTCCTGTGCACCGGGGGTGTGGCGTGACGACGATTCAGCCAACTTCTTCCCTTTACCGGATGCGGGCTTGGGGATGGAGACGCCCTCAGGAAGGCTCACCCGATGACCTTCTGCTAACAGCTCGAACCTTGACAGTGACTCATTTGAAATGAGGGTTCGGATGTCTCGTTCCTCGACGGGAAGAGCTCTAATAGCCTCAACAGCCTCCGAATAGCCGCGGCCCTCAGGACGTGGATTGATATTTGAAAAAATGAAACAAGAGTTAGAAAAAGTATCACCTCAACCGAAACATGATCATCGCTCTAAAAAGAAGACTTACTTCCTTCAACCCATCTCACGAAACCAGGAGGGCAGCTCACATAGAACCATTCCTTTTTGTACAGGGAAAACTAGCTCCACGCTCCAGTTAGAATTTGGCACTTGTGGTGCGACTCGAGGAACACGAAGGAGGGGCTATCTCTCCGCTTCTTGATCATATAAATATATCTGATGCCGCCGGGAGTTGGAGGCCTAGAGAAGATATCCATAAAAAGGAGGTAGGTCCCATAAATGAACGCATGACCGTTTGGGTGCAGCTGCGACGGGGCGACATCTATGTATTGCAACACGTCCCGAAGAAATAAATTGAATGGAGGCACGCTTCCCACCCAGCACATAAACTTATTGCAGGCGGTGTATCCGACTGGGGGCAGGTGTGGACGATCATGGCCCGACGGAACCAACACGTCGGCAAAAGAGATTCCATGGATCGAACATATTCGCCGGAGTGCGGCTTCGTTAATCTTCGAAGCCTGCGAATCGATCGGATTATCTAAGAGAATAGACGACTCCAGGGTATCAGGAGAAAAATCATGAGCGAGGGAGGTCGACGGGTTAGAAGTATCTACGTCCCCTTGTTTGGAAGACGGCCCGGGTCTGTCCAAGATTATGGCGGAATTGGATTTTTTAGACATTTTTTGACGAGAACCGAATCCTGCGGAGCACTTGTATGAACTATACTCAAAAAATGATCAGCGTTAGACTTTACAACATAAAGTTCCCCCTGTGTGGTGTGTGAGCTAGTGCAATCAACCGTGTATAAGCATTGGAAATTCGAGAGTCGTAAGGTTACTGATATAAAACTAAGCTTAAAGATCATCGCCTTTGAAGACCGGCGTCACTGACCGTCTCCAAAAGCCTTCCTAATGGCGACTACAGTTTCGAGTTTAGGGAACGTTAAAGGAAGTTATCCGATTACGTCAAGTAAAGTTCGGATTTATAGCTACTGAAAATAGAAGATTATTAGTCTAAATCAGTTTGATATGCTAGAATGTTAAAGTCATTGTTCTTGCTTTACGATCTCTCGACATGTTTGGTTCAACATTTATGTGTTGTTCAACTAAGTACCGTTCGGCTAAGTATGGTTCGACGCTTATGGTTGTTCAGCATCTATGTTCGTTCGGCTTAAGTAGGGTTCGGCATCTACGTTGTTCGGCCTTGATATGGTTCGACTTTTGTGATCGCTCGACCAAACTAACGTTCGGCCTAAAACCTGTTCGGCCAAACTCTCATTCGGCCTAACTATCGTTCGAACTAGTCAGCGCTCGGTAGAGTACCGTTCGACCAAAATTCCATTCGGCCGAAGCAACACTCAGCATCCTCCCCGCTAACTCATGCTTCCTCCCAAACCTTCCGTCCTACCGTCCGACATGTGGTGAGTCACACCGAACCGGGATTATGCCGAGCTCCAACGTTCAGCACTCCACCCTAAAATCCTTTCCTCTCCTTCACCATCCGCGAACCGAGCAACGAGAACCGAGTGTTCGGCAAGCTATGCCGAACTTTACTATTCGGTATCCCAACCATCTCCTGCTCCCCCCATTTTCTTTCTTCCTCTGATCTTGTTCGGCACAGGAGGATTATGCCAAACCCTAACACGTATCCAAACGGCTTCCTAGAAGATTCGTCTCTATCCACTCCTCCTTCCACCCTCGTCATTTAACACTGAAAACCCTTAGAATACCTAAACCTAGGCTCGACTCACCCTATCGATGTCGGGACTCGAGCATCAAGTCCTTTTTTAAGTTGTGGGTACGAGTTAGAATTGACACCTAGTCAGTAGGATGAGGACTTGGAAAGAATTGGTGGATCGTTGGAGTTCGTTAACTGGAAAGATCAGCAAGTACAAGGCAGCGATGATAAAATGTGAAAAGAGGAGATGGAGGAGGGAGCTGGACTTTATAGAGAAGAGGAAGAAGATGAAGAGGCTATTTCCGGTGAAATCGGTCAAAGCCGCAGTGTTTGGTCCGAGCCCTGCATTACGTTCGGAACACGAGGAGTGTTCGGTCTCAACTGGACCGTTCGACATTTTGCACTACATTCGGCACAGGAGAATTATGCAGCCCCCAAGGGTGATGAACCAAGATTCGAAGAGAAGCATGATCAAAGCGTATCACGTTCGGTCACGTGACACACTTTGGAGGGCAAGTGTTTCCCTGGGAATTGACCGAGCAACTTAGTACTCGGCCTCCCTATCGTTCGGTCCAAGATGGAGCATTCAACATTAAGAAGCATCCAGTATTGAATACCTTCCGGCCGAAGAAGAATGCTCGGCTTAAGATCGCTCGGCCTCAGAATATAGTTCGGCGTAAGATATCATTCGGCCAAAGCGACCGTCCGGCCATAAACCTCGCTCGGCCATTAAGAGGTTCGACACCATAACACTCGGCATACCCACCGCTCGGCCCAACTGGTTCGTCCGACATCTCTTTGCAAATGTCATTCAGAAGCGTTCAGCCAAAGGCCTCGCTCGGCCAAGGGCCTCGTTCGGCCAAAAGCATCGTTCGGCCAAAGGCTCGTTCGGTCAAGATTGTGTTCGAACATCATGCGCCTCGTTCGGCACCCAGACTGTTCGGCATCATATCGTTCGGCTCCAAGGAGCGTCCGGTATCCATGAAGACTCGGCATTCTCATTCGGCCTCCCGAGACGTTCGGCAATCAAGGATGGTTGGCATTCTCCCCGGCATGCCCGGTCCAAACATTGCTCGACCTACTCTTCCCCACAACAAACATACCGTTCGGCATAAAGAGAACGGATCGGCGCTCGACCGTTCGGCCTGCTCGGTTCGACATACAAGGCTTGTCCTATTTGGACTGAGTTATTCAGCTACCGATCCCACTAGGGAAGTCCAACCCACCTTTGTCTATAAATAGAGGGGCAGGGGCACAGAGAAAGGAGAGAGAATTTTGAGAAGAACACTGGGGAGACTCTGCCATTTTCAAGACTGATTCCAGACTTATTTCTTTTACTCTGCAATTGTATTCTAGTAACTAAAAACGGATTGTATCTGTAAGCACCCATCAAGGAAATCAATGGAAATCAACTTCAAAGTGGATGTAGGCAGTTACCCCGAACCATTATAAATTTGGTGTTCTTGTTCTCTGCATTATAATTCATGTTCTCTTCTCTGTTTTAATTTACTTTCTTCATTAATCTCTCTACACAATCTTTCTAAGGGTGTTAGTGGCCAATTTTGGTGCTAACACACCGCATCAAGCAGTTAATCAAAAATACAAACCATTATACTAATCATTTAAACGGTTTGGTTTCAGTTCGGCTTGAATGTAACACGGTTCGATTTTGGTCAAGTCCGGTTTGAACCCAAATTAAATATGAAATAAGAGAATTACTTCCATTAATAATCAATTTACGATGGCAACTGTGTGAAGCTTTTACACTTAAAGTTAAAAAATTATACTGAAATGAAAGATCAGTTCTTAACTGTATAAATATTTAAATTTGACATTTAGCTAAAAGTGAGGTTTTTTGGGTAGATCAAGCAAACATCAAATTTATCAATGCATAATCTTCAAGGAAAATGACTAGAACAAGATTATAATTAGCATTTATCCAAAAAAAATTAAGATGAAAAATATTATACAAAACTATAACTTCTTCCTTTATGATAGCGAATATTATTAATATAACAACATACGCTAACAATTAAATATACTTTATTAAAATCTAAAATAAGATAGGATATGTTTATATTTTTATCATAAGATTACTAGCATAAATATTCGGTTCGGTCCGGTTTAATATGGCTGGTTCAATTGTCCAAACCGCAACCGAACCGTATCGACGCAGGTTGGTCCGGTTAGAGGTACTTGCTTTGGTTAGAAGTTTCAGTGCGGGTTTCCGCATCATTTTTACGGTTCGATGCGGGCGGTTTCCGTATAGCGGTGCAGTTTGTGCCCACCCCTAGAAGTTATAGGTGAATTTCAAAAGTTTTTATCCAATTGGATCTTTATTGGTCCTATGAAGTCTAATTAACATTTTTAAATTTTATTTAAATAAAATCTTTTATTTCATTTAAATTTATAAAATGAAATTGTATTAGTTAATTTATATTATATTAAATATATAAGTGTATCCTATACACATATATAAGTGTGTGCATATATAACATATCAATCCGTGCAAGGTATAACATGCATGTGTATAGAAGTCAGGATTTACATCGCAATGAATACATTAAGTCGTCCAATATGCAAATATAATGTCCCAATGTATGTATGTGTATAGAATTTTGCATTTATAAATAAAATATTACAAAAATATATATGTATGTATATATTAAAATTGTATTTATATATAATTTGGTATGAATATAACTATATATATATAGACATAAATACAAATAATTACCAATATGTATATATTCATAATATATAAATATGTTCAAATTATATATAAAATATATTAAATAAATATGTTTTCGCTGCAATGCCGAAATCAGTACATGTAATTTTTTTTAAATATATATGTGTGTGTACGTATCAAATATATATACATATATATATGTATATGTATATATAATAACTAATATATATCGATACATATAAAATCATAAAATAATTTATATTTAAACATATAGCAACCTAGTCTTGCGCATGGCTCGAGATTTTTTGTTAAATTTAAATTTAATATATATATATATACATATATATATACATATATTAATAAATCCATAAATCGCTATAATATTAAAAAAAATTGAAATGAAATTTGAACTTTAAATTTACAACAAAATTTAGAAAAAAAATTATAATTTGAAAATGTAGTATATTTATAATTTAAAATCTATTTTCTATTTTCGGTTTATATTTTAACAATTAAAAATAAAAAAGTGTTTTTCATTTCATCCAAGAGTATAATATATATTAATCTAATTATATAAAATATAAAATATTTTTTAATATATATATATATATATGAATTTGTATAATTATTTATACGATTAATTGATTTAAATATTATTTAAAAAAATATATAAAAAAATGTACTTATTAAACATTATATATAAAATTATATTTTCATGTTTTACATATGTATAATGTAGTATTTAAATTTCAAGCTATATATTATATTATTTAAATAATAATAATAATTAAGTTTAAGCCGTGCTGCATAAGGATGTATTATCATAAAAAAAGTTAAGCATATGTGCACATACATACAACCAATCAATATTGTGATAATATATATACATGTTGGAATCGTCGCCTAACTAACAATATTATATACATATACAAAAAATATTATATAGATACGATGAACATTAAAAATATAATTTAATATTTTTAATCATATTAGGAACGTACTTTATAGCCTAATCCCTTAAGCACACCTTGAAATGATGATGTAAGCTCCTTGAAACGATTTCAATCCAAAAGCCTTGAAGTGTTAACCACCGGCTATGATAAGTACTGAATTTGATTTGATTTGAATTTATATGAAAGAGGAATGGATAGGAGAGGGCGACTAGAAATGAGATGATATGAAGGCTTTAAAAGTTCTAAAACAAGTGTTGGTAGAGATGCTTATGTAGAGGATAATTTAGAAATATTTTAGGATCAAGATCCAACATCATCTCTTACCGATTCTCTTTTGTCTTAACTATCCAACCCTAGCCTCTTTAGCCCATCATCTAGCTATATATCACCCCTATTAGAGTTGACTTAACTAGCCTCTCACATAGGCTTTAAACCCATTTAATGCTCAAACAAATATTTTGCAATTAAATCCAATTTAACACTTATCGATATCGTATATCGATTAATATATTTACAATTATTATAAATACATTTAATAATACTTGTTCGTTAAATCAAAATCGATTTTTTTAATTAATATTTCATAAATATTAATTAATTTATAACAATTACAAATTAATTAAATTTTTTTGGTCAAAGTAGTATTCCTCGTTTCAGTTGTGTGACTCGTTAAGTGTAAATTTGGTCAGCGATTAATATCGCTCTATTCGAATATTAACATTCAGACGTCACTTAGCGGATGGTGTGACATTTTGGCCAAATTTATCACTTACTTGTTTTGATAAAATTCAATTTTACTTTGTTAAGCGTTACCTTGTTGTGACAATTATTTACACCAATCCTCTTCGTCAGAACTATATCCCTTTGAACTTATGGAATTTGGTAATGGTGTAAATTCCAATATTATCCCTATTCAGCTCTATAGTCCATACACAAAGTCCTTGGTTCAATAATAACAATTATTATTAACCAAAATGCCCTGACCAGAGACTTTGGCTTTGAGTTGATTTCAGTTGACCGTGATACTAGCCTCATATAATCAAGGAGACAAAGCCTCTCTTGAATAGGTCTCATTTCCAATGCTTCCGTTCGACCCAACTATAGTTGTTCGATGGACATCATGTCAATACTTAATTATAACCAAAGCGGAGCTTTCGCATTGAAGATCGGTAGCATTCTCAAGTCAAGAGTAATTTTGTTACATCAATATTTTCTATTTGACTTTAGTTATATTAACCAACAGAAAACTATCGAGTGAGTCATTCCATAGTTATTTAACAATTATCAATACATAATCCCTTGGTACCCCTAATAGCCATGAGTAATACATTGCCCAACATTTAGAGAGTGTTACGTACTTTATTCTTAATAGATATATCAATGTCCAATGTTGATAAATCTTGGCTAGGAATATTCAAAATTGTATATTATTTTCATTCTGATAAATCACTCATGGTTACAGCACTCATAACCATATCACAAAACACATCACTTATGGATTTTCTATTAAATATACTTTTAATTAAAATTAGTTAATTAATATAACACATTATATCAAGTACATAATAGATAGAAAAGACATTTTATTTCGAACAAGGTTGATTATCGAGTTAGATATATGTAACAAATTACATAATTACTCCTAGGGCATACCCTAACTTTCTCAATCTCCCACTTGTGTTTGGGGTCAAATATAGAATTTTATTCCTACTTCTCCAATCGGTATTCTAAAGAAACCAATTAGTCGGTTCCTTGGAAAATGAGTATGCTATTATGTTTTAATTATCTACTCTATCAATTAAATCTATCCGACGTTGATTAACTACATATATCATATGGAATGATTTAGAGTATATCTCTTGACTTCCAATGAGCTCTAAATTTTATTATGAACTATATCATGACAATGTTATCATATAACGATGTTATGGAAGTCTCCACATTTGGAATTACCCTCATTTAGGTTATAAATTTATGCGTTTATATTTATATACATGGCTTTTCTTATGGCGCTATTCAAGGCAATATACTTAGCCTTTTATTGAATCAGCCACAGCCTTTTATTTAGAACATTTCCAACTTAAAGATTCTTAACTTAAATATATTATTGATAAATTATACTCAATATCACTTATGAAGTTTGAGTCTGTTCATAAAGAGTTCTTTGTTTCTGTAAACAATTCTTTAGTATTTCGTAAATACACGAGAACACTTCAAACTATCATTTAGTGATATAAATTTGGATTTTATATTTGCTTCATATATTAAGTACATAAACAAATCATGATATCGTAGACAACATAACATACATGATGATTCCTTTTGTAATGCATAAAGAATCCATCTTACATGTTCTGTATTAAATATTTAAATAAGCTGTCCTTGCATATCATTTTGAAACATTCCCAATATCTTTTACACTTACTATAAATCACCTAACTTACAAATCCAATATCAAGTATTGAAAAAACTAATGCTGATTTCAACACAAGTACATCGTTAGCAATCGGTAGTGCGTTGTTTACTTATGATTTAGAAATATCTATATACCTTTTAACGTTCTTTATTATGAACACATGCTTCCTCTACATTTTGACTGACGATCAAATTATTTAATACATCTATCAAAACACCTGTTGAATTTTGATGCTTTACAAATGATACTTTGGTATCCGTTCTCGAAACGTATTTGAAAACCCACAAACTTAATATTGCTCACACTAACTTCGCGACACTTTGGTTCTTATATTCAAACAGACTAGTCTAAATCTGTATTTGAAACTTTTTGTTTCAGTTCATATATACCAAAACATAAAGTCGTACTAGGCGATAATTTTGTGAGTAAAATCCAAACCTACTTGAGCATATCGAATGTTGAATCTATTACGTTAATTTCAACAATTGAAATTCATGGTAATATTGTTATCACTATAGCTCACTATATTCCAACTGCATTTGTCTTTCTCATAAAGACATGTTTTCGAACAATGAATCAATCCCCTTCGAGTACAACTATCAAAATCTTAATTTGATAATTTACTCGTAATTTATTTTGGATTAGCGCATCATACCATATCATAGAGTCAATAATCTTAATGGTTTAATTAAACAACGAGGATTATTTATTCTTGACATTGACAAGAAACTCATAGTTTCACTTTAATGTACAAGAATACTCATTAGACGTTCTAATGTATTTATGTACATTTAGGTTCGATCAATTTCATTTCGTCCATTGTAGTCAGTTTTATCATTGGATCGTATCCAAATTCATTTTGTACCAATTAAGGAAATTTTTTCCTTATGAAGTTGAAACAACAGTTGTTTCTCAATGTATTGGAAGGGCATTCATAAGCATTTTATGTATTTCCTTATATAAAACTATTTTATATTAGTTCATAATATATTTATGCTCACAACATAAATTAGTCATCTAGTGACCATTGTTCCTAAAATTCACTTGGGATGATTCATACACGATCTCTTACGTACAATTATTACATGTAGTCTTTCGACTCGCACAACTTGCTAAGTCCTTAGCCTAGGATATGTAGGAGTTTCTTATAAACCCTTATCTTATATGGTTTGTAAACTTTTCTTTGGAAGATATTAATTTTAACCTTGTGTATTATTTTTAAGTACACACCAAATATAAAGAATCTTAACTCAGCTTCACCTATCATTAATCGTTCTTTACCCAATAAAGTTTGATTACTCCTTATCAATATATCATTATATATTATAGGAACGAGTGACTTTTGAGACTGAATCTTTATTTATATTAGGTACATATGGAACACTTTCCACTATACTCACCCATTTGATCAAATCAAATTATTTTTATCGCATATTATTTTATTTGCTTCCATGTTCATGTACTTATACATGCACACAAATACACACGTCCATGTCTGTGACAACTCATCGGTGAATATGATGAAGTACATGGATCTGTTTTGGTATTAATAGACTTATGATTGCATACATCTATATGTACTGATCCAAATAGTTCACCAACTCTTATTATACTCCCACTGAATGAGTGCTTTTCCTTGTCTGAGATATAATTAAGCAGTATCATATGATTCATAACCATACAGTAAAAATTATTTGTAAAAAATATGGTTTAGTCTATAACTCCAAAATAATTATAAATAACTTTAGATACTTTAGTATTTTCCAATGCATCACTCTGTTATAAAAACAAATACCATATTCTAATTTATCCCTAACGAAAATTCATAATATTTGCAATGAAATATAACTATGTCTATTTTTCCATCGACACCGAAAAATAGTCATTATTTCATAAATAATGTTCACTGTGTTCTAGAAAAACAATTTTCATAACTTGATGCAACTAATAAGTGCTATATGGCATGCTTCCACTATTTTCTTCCATTATTATAACAGCGTATCGAATTCTGAGATCCATCATTCACTTAATATAAATTATTTATTTTATATACTGCAAATATTTTACGGTGGTGAGTTCGAATATCTTGAACTCATTTAAATATATCTTATAGAAAATAATTTTTTATGTGAAAATACATTTCAGAATAGAAATCATATTTCTTGTTCCAACGTTAAGTATCAATTATTATTATAATTCTCCTTTTTGATATTTCTTTATGAAACGGAAGTGATCATTCACTCTCTTCATCCCAACTGTACCTTAAATCACATCTATTCTTATACATTCGTTTTTCTTTCTAAATGGTCAAACCATTCTAAAGAATACCCTTACTACAACATCATAACGAACTCTTTACAAAGCACACTCGATCTTTCGTAACATTTAAGGACATCAAATATGTTGCACTTTGCGTAAACAGAGCAAACTGACATTTTAGCAATCAAGTTCTTTGATCTATCTTGTAGTTTGGTCTAGTGTTATATTTAACACAATACAATCTTTATTGTAATCAATCAAATTGAATACTTGATCATATAGTATTATTTATTGGCTTATTTCAAACAAACTAACTTCATCGAAGTATCATACATTACGAATTATGTCGTTTCCTATATAACACTTATATGCGATAGTATATGAATCTAATATCTATAGTCTTGTATTGCTTTTAAAGTTTAAAACTCATAGAATGTAATACACAGTCTTGACCAAATAAACACGTAAACGATCAAATTACGAATGTATTTGGTATTTGTAAAATCAGATGCTTGCATCAGTATTGAAACTTTAACATGTAAGAAGCATATATTAGTAAGTATATGTTATTATTCTATTTGTCAATTTTCAATTTAGTTTATATATTTTAATTTATAAACGTTTTATCAATCGTATTAAATGCATAAATTTGTCAATATAGATTATTATAACATTATACATCACATGTTCTTACAATATTATAAATATTAAATGTTATCATTTCATTTTTTTAATAAGTCCCTCACTAGTCTTTTAAATTTTAACAAACCATGAGCGAAATATGGAAGTCTTTCAACTTCACTAGTGGGTATTCGTACTCGTATGCCTTGAGATTCTAACCTTGAGGAAAGCCCAACAAATCATAGGCCTACATATGATGGATAACTCCTAATTGGTTGTATCTCTTACAACTCCTAATCTGTGATTCCTTGTGGTTATCTTACCTCGTCTATTCAGTATATTAATAGTACTAAACATAACATTCCTAGGTTGAGGAAAGCTCAATAACTAAAAATTATTCAAGTAATATATTAATATATAATTGATATAAAACAACTTTATATTCAAGATTCATAATCTTTAATATATTATATTGACTGATGTCGACTTGTAGAATAATGTATTTATTATGAAATACTCTTGTGATTTAAGTGTAAAATACATTAGAAATCATGGTATACATACATATATGTATGTATATATTCCTTCAGTCTATTTGGGATTTAATTAATGTTCCACCTTTAGTTTATACATTTATATTATATAAGTTTAATTATTACATAACTTTTATATTTAATTAACAGATATAATAGGCTTATGTATAATATTATATCAATTAAATCTTGTTTAAGTAATTAACATTTTAATTAATTTTATATTGTTTCAATATAACATTTATATTTGTGGAAATTAGCCACAAGGTCCTCTTTAGCATGTGCAATCAGTTTCCAGGACACACAATTGAAATAATTACTTTTAAGGACAAAATGCAAAATAATTAGTTTCTAAGGCCTAAAAACCTATGAAATTATGTCCCTGAAAGTAATTGGACTGTTGACTTTGTCCTTAAAAGTAATTATTCTGCAGACTTTGGCCTCTGTGGATGTGTGTCCTAGAAACTAATTGGACTGCAAAGTTTGTCCTTCTAGTGAAATGCCCATTTATATTTACTAATTAATATATACTATAGTCCTTATAGTATAACACATATATCATATATATATTATATAATTAATTAACCTTTTCATTAATTTATTTAGTTAAATTATATTAATTTCATAATCCATTTATATACATACATGTATACTTATGTTATTTTAAATATTTTAAAACAACATAACTTATATCAAAATATATAATACATGTTTACATTTTTCATCAATTAACTCTTTTAATTAATCTATCTATTTTATTAATCTTATTAATAAATTTAAAGATTCAAAAATTAATTTATATTAATTTTCAAACATTTTGAATTTTTTTGGAAATTTAGCAGTGTTTTTACTGAATGGGTAAGTCGCCAATCCCTAAAATGTGTACTTTATCTGCTGGGTTACGGGTACTGGTGGGCACTTTATTAGAGGTTTTTATCAATCTACCCATGGCAGTCGAAAATGAAACTATTGGGGATTTCGTTACCTAGTTTTATTAAAACAAGGAAACATACAAGTACAATACTTGATAAAGAGCAAAAGCTAGCTAACAATCAAAATAGAATACTCATTATTAGAGTTTAAACTAGGGTGTACCCGTGCTATGCACACGGAGTTTAGCCAATAGTTTGGTTAAAACATTTTTCCGTTATATTATTTTACAAATATTCTGATAATGAAAAACATAACCAACACCAAAATTAATTTTTGGCACTTGACACAATTCAATTTGTTATGGAAGAGTGTGGTAGTTAATTGCTTTCTAGTGTTATAACAATAGCAGAAAATAAGAAATATGTTGAAGTGGTTCTGTGGCTAATATTTATCTAGGAAAATATAAACGTACGTCAAGTGGAAAGTTGATAATAGTTTTAGAGCAGCAGCTGCATATATATCCATTTTTAAGTGCAAATCACAACAGAAAATAATAACATGAATTATGTATATGTGTACATATGAAAGTGGACATGCATGCTAGAAATAATCCAGTGAATAATTGAAGTTGATTGGGTGAAAAGTAAAACAAAACCATCATCGCATTCTTCATCAAAACAGAGGAATACACTGAAAGAGCCTAAAGGAGACTTATCAAAGCAGATATATGTATGTGATTTTGTACAGGATAGAAAATAACGATTCACCTTATTATTAAAGCTTAAACCTTAAATACACATCGATGAATTCACTCATTATATATTACAAATATTAGATGCCACAAATATGAAACTTTCTTGATGAAAGTGAGGAAGAACATCATTCTGCTAAGTCTTATTGACTTTAGATCTTTACATACAACACTGTGGAATGTAACAAATAATATATCAGTAAAAATTCAATGATGTGTGTTAAATATAAAATTTTAATCAATAACAGAGTAATAGTAAATCCAGTAGTACCAGATATTTTTGACTTGGTATTACCAGCCCACCTTTGTTTACTTCAACACAGGTTGTAGTTTAGCACACTGGTTTACATAATGATTCAGGATTTTAAAGTGATATAAAACCAAACCACTTAAGCCAATAAGACCGAAATGAATAAAGTTTAAGATTTGGGTAAATATAATATTTTTATAAATAATATATAAAGTAGTTATCAAATGTAAAAAATAATTTAGAAAAGAAAGACTCCTAGCCTTGAAATAAAACCAGTAAATGTGAAGTAATAAAAATAAATGAAAAAAATATCATCTCCTTTAGCCTTTCAATTCCTATTGCTTTTTATAGTGTAAAACATATATAAATGAAGGAAAATTTATGTGCAAATTTATGCACAAATATATATTAATCAACATTATAGTATGTACCGGTTTGAAGTCTTTTATTAGTCCATAAAATGGTAACTCTTAGGTCCACGACGACGTAATGTCTAATATAGTCTTTATTGGGAAATCAAACCAATTAAAGGTTAAGTAGCTTATAAAAAAAACTATGAATATGAAACTATATTAATTCTTGAAGTATTTGTTTACCTTTGGATTATTTGTAGGAACATGTGCTTGAAAGCGTAACATTCTAGCCCTGCTTCCTCATCTTCCTAATAAAAAGACAATCTGATTCTAGTTATTAACCCTTTATCACAAAGAAAACCCTAAAACCAACAAAATGAAATAAATTAAACTACGCGACAGAAAACAAAAGTCTACTGAAATAAAAAGGGTCCTATAATCAAAAGATATTTTATGATTTAATATCAAGTACTTAATGAATGTACTGTATGGGATCTTAAGCATTATGTGATCCAATGCAAATAATAGACCATAACTTTGACAAAGTTAACTGCAATATATTTTGGTGGCAGTTTTTGCTTTTGAAACATCTGTTAAAGGTACCTGTCATGGAAATCAAAATAAAATTTGAAATTTGCAGCATTAAAACAAAGTGTTTAAGATGCCATAATAACTTTGCATAAATATACATTAATGGCATATCATATTAACACAAAAGGTATGAAAGTAATAAACTACAACTAAGTATATTTTGAATAGTTAAATTATCATTAGTATGTAAAAAAAGAATGCATTAAGATGTCCATAACTCATAGTGTACTAAGTGTTAAATCAAAGCTTAAAACCAAAAATTAGATTGAACAATAAATTCGAACAACAAAATGATCACCGCAAGTTTCTACCCCTCAATTCTTCCACTTCTGCATGGAACGCCAGACCATGAAAAATCAATAGTTGCTTGCTACATCGATTTCCCTATCGAAGCTATTTTTGTTACAGTAAGATAAATTTAGTCAATATTTTTAGCCTAGAATCAATTTATGCTGCATGGTTCATCTTTTTATATCATTATAGCTGCAAAACCCCATGAACATAAGCATGCATTTGAAAATTAAAATTGCAATCGTAGATTCATCAATTGAATCGTGCTCACAGAAGCAATGATATTATTCAAGTGAACCAGCGCATTTAAACAATTTTAAATAGAATCGTGCTAGACAAAACCAAAAGTTAAAGAATATTTTTTTATGCCACATCAAATATTCAAAATGGAAATAAAGTTTTGTTGAAGTAACATACTCAATCAACCCGAAAGTAATTATTTTCCTATTATTTTCAAAAAAAACTTTTGGTGTTGTATAAAAATAACATGTTTTTCTTAAATTAATACAAATTAGAAATCAACCGTATGTGCAGATTCATTAACATTTTCGAAAGGAAAAAAATCCAAACATTTAAAAAAATAATTTTACAGAAAACAAAGATATGATAGTGAAGAAATTATTGCTCACTTAAACAAAATTCAAATTGTTGCAACTTGATGAAGACATCATCACACTTTTGTCTTTTTCCCTACATATTAAGAATGAGAAAAAAATAATCAACTAAATACCCAAAGAATTGGACATGGAGGAGCATTAGTGAGAACAACATCCACCATGATTATGAGGAAACTACCACATCCTTGACCGGTACAGATGCTTCCATTCTCAGTATCTTAGTATTTAGGCTACAAAAATTAAACACGCTTATATGAACTGAAAAGAGATTAATGCCTCAGTTGGAAAAAAATATATTTTGGTGAAAATTCAGTTGGTTAAGCAAAGATTAAAGGTTCATATTTAAAAATTAAGAATAATATGTTATCAGTTCTATTTTTAACAAAAACTCAACAAAATTCAACCTCCAAGTTTTTTCTTTACCAAAGCAACAGAACCGATTAGATAGCAGATGCAAAGTGGTTGGTTAAACAATAGGAAAACAGTCTGCCGAAGTAAGCAAATTTAAATAAAAGTTATAAAAGACAGTAAGTAGCAAGAATCAAAGGCAGCATCCCAGAGACATCCAAAACGTAGAAGCTCCAAAACCACAGTACGAATAGACAGTATAAAAGAAACGACCAAACAGAACTCTAGCTCAAACTGCAAAGCAACAACTAAGATAACAGGATGATGTGAGATAAAATTAAAAATAAGATAATTGGATGATGTGAGATAAAATTACAAATAAGATAAAGGAAAGAAATTTTGGGATAGAAAAATAATATTTTAAACAAATCGCATGTGAGGAATCATGCAAAACCAAACTCATACCCTCTAAAACTCGTGTACCGCTAAAACTTAAAATTAAATAAGTGGAAATCCATACATGGTAAACAGAAAAGGTTTAATAATGATTCTTAAAGAGAAAGAAAATGAATGGGAAGTAGAAATTCACCAACTTTATTTCAAAGATACCTGATTTTGATCTTCATTAACTCAAATCTAAAATGTTCAAAAGAGGATTAGGGATCCTGCAGACTTTGTGCAATTTGTGAATACTTATTCCATGGAATATATCGTATTTAGAACATGAAGGAAGGAGATGGGAGGAAAAAAATGTATTACAATTACATTGGACCACGATTGATTTCTGATTTATTTTGTGGATGGTGGTAAATTTCTTCAATGACTGCAGATTGGGAAATAATAACGATAGAAGGTTATAGGAAAAATGATTTAGGTTAATGTCAGGATACAAAAAAAAGAATGTGGCTGATGGTTGATTTCAAATTTTCAAGAGGGCTGTGAGCTTTTGAAATCAAGCTCAATAATAACAGTATAACATAGATTTACTGCTCAATGCATATTGTTTAGACAATATGATATGAAATGCCTAATGATTGTCTAGTTGTCATGTGAAAAAATGAGCAGGGGTTATATTCGGCCCATTACAAAATAATCAATGGAATGGTCCAACATTATGTATATCAGCATTTTCCAAGTAAAGTTGCAACTAAGTTTAATATAAAGCTTTCAGGAGGGCACCATGATGTTACTGCACCTAAGAAAACATTCAAGACAACATTGTTGAGATAGCCTTTTCTACTTCCTCTGATTCATTTAAAGCAGTGTCGAAGTCAATCAAATATTGTAAAGGTAACTGAATCATGTATCTACAGTTCAATGTATATCATAATGAGAAAAAAAGGAAAGAGGTCTTGTAGCCTCACCTGGGTCTTAAATCCAGGCCCATCAATGCACAGGAGTAGACTTCATTAGTTGGCAGTGACATCAGTATCAATTATTAAGTGCTATTGTCCACATTACAGGCAAACCTGCACAGACAGCCTACGCAGAAAATTCACATGATCAGAATGCACACCTAAACACCAATCTATGCAACACTGACTGATCACATAGGATGAATTCAGTTTGAACATTAGGTTAATGGTTACCATTCTAGTATTTATTCCCACATAAAAATTCAAACAGTACTAATACAATATATACCAAAAAATATAAGTAATCAATTCTATAGCTAGTTATATATCATGAACAGTATACCAATAACGAATCTGGATCCTTACCACGTTATTGTTTAAAATCTCGAGGTTTTATGAAGAAGTCATTGATATTTTTAGTTATAAAGAATAAAATGTTATGGTTTCTTACCTTACATCCATTCATAAGTAGAAGTATATTCAGTCATATAAACATGATATCTAAGTAGTAATTATCTATTCATTATTATTAAAATCAATATTAATAAATTTTCTAAGATTATCAATTCACCTTGATTATCTCCAAATTTTCAAATGTTTTTTTTTTTGCAAAAGCTCACTAATGTATCTTCACGTGAACTTAACAAAATGAATAATAATTCCATGAAAGAAGCAATTAACAATGAAATAACTAAAAGAAAAAAAAAATATTTTTTATATGAAAAATACCTAGTTATGAACGATTTACTTCATATTAACTATTACTCGTCATATTGAGCCGGTCTAAAATTTGAAATTTCTAAGTTGTACACTGGTTTCATCATCATGATTCTGTCACAATTCATAAGAATATTTATGATTAGTAATATTATTTACCTATATAAGTTGTAATAAACTTGTGTTTTATTAGTGATTCAAATTATTATTTCCATTGAGCACTTTTACCTTTCGGATAAACCAACCTAAATTAAGATGACTAATACAAATATTTGGAGTCGCTACTTGATTTATTAACAGCTAAATCCTATCTTGGAAAATAGTAGGTTCATCCAGAAAACTCAATTTAAATCAAAATAAATTTGGCTTGTTTAAAATAAATATATGAATATAAATAACAAAGATTGAAGACTGAAACAAACTGGAGTCATATTATAGGAGTAACTACTGCTTATGAAGTTTCTTATCATATCAAAAGTTCTACAGCTATTGTAGTTTTTGAATGTAGTATTTCTAACTTCATTTCAAATCTACTGTTTGTCAATAGATGAAAGGACTAAAAGAATCATTTATGCATGGTAAACTTATTGGTTTAGCTTGATACTCATCAACTCATAACTGAAGATACAAACTCTTACATTATATCATTAGCCTAACACGTTATGGCCTAAGCTAAAGGAAAGATGTTCAAATTAAAAGTATTTAAAAAATCCATTAGAAATGATATTGATAAATTTTCTGAATCTGTCAATTCATTTTGGTTGTCTCCAACTCCTTATAAGTTTATTTGCAGAAACTCACTGATGCATCTTCATATACAGTTAACCAAATGAATAATAATTCCATGTGAAAACAATCGATAACACGATAACTGAAATAAAATCATTCAAAAAAATACCTGAATATGAATGAACGGTTTCAAATTATCCGTCTCTATCATTATTGAGCTGGTTTATTCAATGAAATCCTTTATGTTTTACCTCAGTTTCACGATCATTGTTCTACCACAATTCGAAAGAATAACAGACTAATTATCTTCATTGAGTTATAAGTATGTGAAAATAAAGCAAACACTCAGAAGAAAAAATAGTGCTAGGGTTTAAGTACTTACCGATCTAATCCTAAATCACTTACGTGCTAGCAACTTTGAAGGCACCCCATCGATGAACCATTGTCCTTCACTCATATATCGATGGGAGTAGATGGCCACTGCCAAAGAATGGATGAGAAAAATCAAAAGGATGGAGATGCGAAGGCGGTTGTTAGTCGTTCTGGCGATGATTTGGAGTCAATTGGGCTGGTGACGGGGGTAGGAGGGGAAGTCGACGACGATAGAGCGAAAAAGGCACATATTGAAGGGGATTTTATTATTTAGGTTATATGAAGAGGGAGGAAGGGGAGAGCAGCAATAGTAAAGAAACGAAATGTGATAGTTACGGTTGAGTTAAAAAAATGAAGAATGCTTCAGCGCTCAGCGTAGTGGAAGAAAAATTTGGAGACTGTTCAGCTGTCAAAATTCAAGAGGGCTTGTGTGTTCATGAAAATGAACTGGGTATTCATATTATATTATAGATTTGAGGATCCTCTTATTACAATAGTTTGCCTTATTTGATTAATGCAATCCTGAGCTATGCCTCAACTCCTTCTTCTCACCTTTTAGAACAATCTTTGATTCCTCTCTTTCCAAATCTCCATTGTGGCCACCATTAACGACATGAGCAAAATAACAGCGTTATAATTTTTTCATCTCATTCCTTGAAAATAGAAAACCATTCTTGCTCACTATTGTGATAGGGGTTGTGACCTCCTCCCACACTGGTTAATGTTTTCCACACAGCGAAAGGTTTTAAAGATTCAAAAAATAAATGGACATTTGTTTCATTTGCACTCTCGCAGCGTGGACATAGAGAAGTATTCAATAATCCAGTATAACAAAGCTTATTTTAAGTGGGCAATGAATTTTGAATGACTCTCCATAGAAACAAATTCTTTTTTGAGATCCCGGTTGTGTAACAGAATATAGTTACAGTACACGTGGCATTTGTATTTTTACTGATATATATATCAGTATACTGCTGTAATAAAATAATAATACAATCATTTTCTCTCGTTTCCATTTCATTTTTTTGTTTGCTTGCTCAAGAGGTTGCCTCCATTAACAGGAAACTTTCTTCCTGTTGCATTGGTATCAGAGCGGTTGCCGCTGCAATTAGTTCTCTATCCCACATCACCCACATCACGATTTGCGAAGATCTAATCTGATTCGTGAAGATTGAACCTGATCTAATTCGTCCAAGCCCTTTTCGTGAAAACCCTACATAGTTGATCTTGAAATTTTCAATATGGCACCAACAGTAACAAGAAGAGTTGAAGCAATGGAAGATCAAATCAAGATTATTAGTGAGAGGTTGGAGACACAACAAGCTCAAAGCAAGCGATTAGAGGAGAATGTGCAAAAGATGCTGCAGGAATCTTTGCAGAATATCATGCAAGAAACGATGCTGAAGATTTCTTAATCTTTTCAAGAGATCAATGACAAAGTGGAGGACAGAATGAGGGGCATCGAAATCAGAAGGAGTGAAGCTTCTTCTACAAGAATTGCTGAACCAAGTTCTTCCAAAATTCAGGGGTATGTTCCCAAACTAGAATTTCCTAAGTTTGATGGAACTAATTGTAGAATGTGGATTAAAAAATGCGAAAAATATTTTAGTCTATGTAAAATAAGTGAAGATCAGAAAGTAGATCTAGCTTGTTTGAACATGATAGACCGAGCAGAAAGCTGGATGTCTAGTTATATTGTAGTCAAGAAAAATGTTGATTGGTCTGAGTTTATTGTTGATGTTTCTGCAAGATTTAAAGATGAAAATGGAAGTAATACAGTGGAGAGGTTCAACAAATTGAGTCAAGTGGGGAAAATTGAGTCTTACATTGATGAATTTGAAGAACTGAGGTCTTTAATGCTTCAACAGAATCAAGTACTGCCAGATTCATATTTCTTGGAGAGTTTTGTAGGTGGATTAAAACGACTGTAAGACCTTTTGTTAAGGCCTTTAAACCTATGGACCTGGCTCTAGCAGTTGAATATGCTAGATTGCAGGAAGAGAATCTTGAAGCAATTAAGGCCATATACAAACCATCTTTTATACCCAAACCTTCCATCAAAACACAAACCCTCCCCTCATTATTACCTAACCCACTGTAACAGCCCGCAAATCCGAACCCCTTGAGTCAACACTATTCTACCTAAATCAATTCAAGTTGTACAGAAATACAAACCATTTGGGTTAAAGAAGAAGAGGTAGAAGAAGAAAATAGAAAACAACAACAGAATCTAACCATCGCAGCAGAATAAAATATAATAGATAATAAATGATCTTTACTCAAATCAAATATATCTGTTTATATATTACATCATCAGAGTACATCAATCATAGCTCAACATCAATATCATATAAATGGATACACAACAACTCAACACAGCGGAAATATATATATAAATAAGTACGAGAGTACGTATCGACATCCAGCTCGTCTCCTAAGCTTACAGCATCATATCCTGTATCCTATAATACTCGGTCTGACCCGAGCATTACAGTTAAATAACACCCGAGTCAGTCTGGAATACCAGTGTGAGAAAATCACACTCAATTGATTATTTAAGGTTCAAAAATCCTTTGAAAACAAAAGCATCTCACAAGACCACGCCACAAATAAACATGTCGGGTTTTTACCTTACGATAGCTAAAACAATTTTTATAGAAATCCTCTGATATTATAATAGGGTCTATATACAAATACTTATAAAATAGGCGAAATTGTTACATTCATTAAATTCCAGCTACTAGGCACAGAGTGGGTAATACAAATAAAACTCGTAAAAGGCTCGTAGGGAGAATGGATTTCCAACTAATGACTAGGCACTGGGGTACCACCTGTCACAGTACGGGGCCTAGATCACCGTACCGAGGAGTACGCCCGCTCCCCTGCAACACAAGGCCGGAACTACCCCTTACTGGATAATCCCGAGTGAGATCACCCCGCGGTTGGGATCAGCAACCGCCCACTAAGCCGAAATAAAAAGGGACATCTAGACTGGAATGACCTCACCCTGCTTGGGTGCTACCCACCTAGCCTTCCTGCATAACCCCTGATTTTCAGTCATTCCCATTTGATGAGGCTTGAGGCTAAGCGTTACCTTTTTAGAACATATCCCTTAGAATGCCCATCATCCACCTGACGATGTTTCGCAAGCATTCATCCATACAAGTCCATCCCGGGTTCGAACGGAACCGAAGGCACAATTTCTACTACATCCATTTTGGAAATATCCTCAGGATTAATAGCGACTAGCCCTTGCACTTCACCGCTTCATCTTCGAATCCAAAATCATTTTCACGAAACGTACAAACCGGATCGAAGTGGTTTTCGAGAAATAAATCTCGATCCCGGACTCTTCGAAACGATCAACGCATTTTTGTCCATTATTGATAGTCGGTGATTTAACTATCAATTGATATTCACAAACAACCATCACACAATAAATAATTTCCCAAATTATTTATTTATCTCAAAAATATCTTCACATGATATATTTTCACTTTTCAATTTCCTTTGAAAACATTTTCAAATCATCATTCTTTTCAGGATAAACTTCCCCGAATATTTCCTATCTCCACTGAAATCACCAAGCACAAAACTAGATTTTTAAAATAATTTAAAACACTTTATTGAAAAATACATTTATCATTTAATTTAGAAAAATTACTTTAATGCTTCATTTTAAATAATACTCTAGAAATAATTAAAATAAGGTTACCTTATAACTAAACATTAGGTTTCTTCTTTAATCAAAATATCAAATCATTCTTTAAATAATTACTGTTATAATAGGTTAAAAGGAAATACTTGCTTTAGACTATAAATATTAGAAATAATAAATTTTACAAAACATACCTTTAAAACAACTTCAAAATCCTTTAACTTATATTTAAAAATTTACTTTGAAACGTACTTGGTTATCCAGGGAGAATTTCAAATCTCAATCACTTAAATCAATTTCCCAAATTGATTTCCAATTTATTTTATTTGAAATAAGTTCTTTTACTTATCAGTTCATTTCCAAATTCAGTAGTTATGGACTTTATTATTATTATTATTATTTTATTCTTCTTTACTGTTTCAATAATCCAAATCTTAAATTCTAAATAAATGTTTGTTCTTTTTAATTAATAATACTACACTTTAAAATTCATTAACTTTCTGTTTATACAAATTTCCCTTCCATTCTCAAGATTCATTTATTAGAATTTTAAAGTCACTTTATTTCTGTTCCAAGTTATTCTTAAATTTATTCTATAATTATTTTACTTGCAATTTCACTTCTTTTATTTTCATTTCCAAAATCAAATTTATATTTTTGGTAATTCATTATACCCAATTATATCAACCAAGCCATAACATACAATATTTCCACATAATTCATTATAGAATATCAAACAATCAGAACAGAGAATATAATATAAAATAATTTAAATAATAGTTGAGGGGTCCAGTTGGATCCCTCCAACCTATTTTCCCTACATCCACAGACGTTAGCATCACATAATATGCCAATTACAAATTATACTATACTATATCACATCAATCAATTCAACCATACAATTCATTATTTAAATTTAATCTTTTGAATTTAAATTTAAACTGAGTGAGATTAACTCACCTTTGATTTCTAATTTGCAATCCACCCTAAGCCGGCTTGTTTTCTTCATTATTTTGACCTTGTATACACAATTTATGGTTTATTAATATTTGAATTGATCGAATAATTAATTTCTATTTGTTTAATTATTTTAAACTAATAATTTAGATCTAATTTAACAAATACATCCTCATTAGTTTAAAATTAACTAGTAAATGGAAATAGATATATATGTATATTTATTCACTTTTGAAATTACATGTATACGTATAAAAATAATAATCCATAGATTTCAAAATCTAATTTTATATAAATTTCAACATTTTCAAATCCCTATTATTTTTTTAAACCTTATCTATACAAAATAATTTCCTATTAATTTCCATATTATTTATTTATTAATTATTGTATTTTTTTCTTTAGAGTTTCTGGAATCAATGAAATAAATTCGAATTATCTATCATTACTTTAAATTTGGCATTTTAATTTTTTTTTTTTAAAATATTATACCTTACTGCCGTACGCCAAAATCCCCTCGAGCTCGAAGGCCACCAGAGCTACAACTGCTCCTCCCTTCGAATGCGAGCGCTACACCATCAAACCCTAACCTCCTTGGCCTTGCCGTCGGGTAGACCAGAGCGTGTCGAGACATGCGTGACCCAAACCCTCTAGCATATTCGCTTGTCGCTCGCGTCGACGTCAGAGGAAGAGAAGAGGGCCCTGGATCGAGATGCGCTGCGATTTACACAAAGGAATTTTTCGATTAGGATTTAAGTTCGACAGAAGTATCGGCCATTTTATTGGGTTTTGATTTTTGATTTTTTTAGTTAAATGAAGATAACAAGGATCTCATGTTGCCTTTTTGATTTATATTGATTTGGAGATGATGGCATCGGCCATTAAATTTTCTTTTTATTTATTTTTTTTCCAAGAAGAAGGGCTTCGTTGAAAAGAACGAGGGTTAGATTCCTGATAAAAGGACAAAGGCGTACGAGAAGATAAGGGTAAACGTTGGCGTATACAAGAAGCTTAATCAATAAATTTAAATTTCATTAGATTATTATCAATTGAATTTTCTGCGCGTTTATATATATCGTACACTCACACACTAACTCCGATTAATACGAAATTTGAAATCAGATAATAATTCAATATTACGGACCCAATGGAACTGGTTTCGTCAAATTCCGAGACTGTGCCCCGGAAAGTTATTTTTAAATTCAATTTAAACTATAAAATTTCAAAACTGAACAAACACTTCCAAATTCAATTCTTTACACTTTTACTATCTTCAATATCCTCGATATAAATTTTATAAATCTTCAAATTATTTTAAACTGGCTTAAAACTCCAAATTCAACAATTCATCCAATTTCAGTTTATTTAAATCTAATAACTTAATTGCTATTAATAATAATATTTGAATTCAAGTTAAAAATTAACCTTTAAATATTTTTTAAAAAAAATTAATTATTCAAATTTAAATTGCTAGAAATTCCGGATCGTCGCATTCCTCCCCCCTTAAAAGAATTTCGTCCCCGAAATTACTAGTTAGGAAGAATGGCCCAGTACCCGTTACTATTTTTCCAAACTAAACAGTTTAATTAACTTGCCGTATAATTTTTTTTATTATAGACCCACTATCATACCTACTAACTTCCCAAAACCTTCCATAGTTTGCAAACAATCCTATTTGCCCAAACATTCAAGTTTTAATTTTAAAACCAATTTTGAACTATCAAAATTTTCTCAAAATTTTTCTAACTCTCTAAATTTCTGAAAAATTTCGCCAGCGTCTCCTTTGCGCGGCTGGCTCGGTACAACTACAAAATGGCTCTACGGCTTCCCAAATCCAAAAAGAAAACAAAAAGCCAAGTGGCTCGATCCAAATCCCAATCAAATTTCACACCAAATTTAAATATATACCTTTTTGCCGAGCATTTCAAATTTATCTTTCTGAAATCAAAATCAATTCTCCTTTTTCCTTTATATTACCTGCATATCTTACATAGCAATATGTCCAATCACAACATTCTAAAAACATTTTATCAACTTCCTTACCAAATGTCAATATTCATCCAAATATCAACTTAGAATATATTTGCAATATTCAATTTCCAATTAAGAATTGACCATTCCTTACTTAAGTTAACATAAGCATTTTATATGTTTCTTTATTTATTTTCGTCTTACCACTTCAGTTTATATCTATTTCTATTCATATTAATTCTTTCATTTCCATATGAATTCAATTTATCTTTAACTCTGCATATATAAATTTTATTTGTCATTTATTACAAATTCATATCATTATTTTAATTAGTTTCATTTACTAACTTATTTCAATTTCCAGTTTCAAATTGTTTTGCTGTTAACTAAATTTTCCAAAAATCTTCAAAAATTTTCTAACTCCCAAAATTTCTGAAATTTTTTGGCAGAGTCTCCTTTGTACGGAGGAGCTTTTGCAATTTGACAAAAGAGATAAATATATATACATCGACCCACACGGTCGGAAAAACCAAAACAGTTCATATTTCCTAATTTTATTGCATAGGCGTACCTTATTTAGCATTTTTAAGCAAGCGGCTTATTTATTAGCAGTTAGCGTGCCCAAAGTCCAGCTAAACGGCTTCCCGGTACCTGTACTTAATCAATTTAAACATGTAAGTACGATATATATGAAGTTTAACAACATTTCACTTATTTGCAATAGTTAAACTCACGAATTCTAAAAGAAATTCACACCAAACATTTTCCGTAAGCAACTTATACAATTTCCATACCAATTCCATTGTTCCAATTAATTTACAACCTATTTTCATTCAATTTGAATGGTTTTTAATCCATTCGTATACAACTTCATCAATTTGAATGGTTTAAAACACAATAGCTTACATTTAATTTATTTTAAGCAACTGAACTCATATTTAATTCAATTGCTCTCAAAATCAATTCATTTTACTTCTATCAATTCATTGGATTTTAATTACTTCCATTTACATTCAATAACAATTTATTCTTTGCAATTTGACGAGATCTATGTGAATAAATAAGCACTTATGTTCTATAACCAATTTAAATGGATTCCAACTCAGTTTATACTTAATTCTATTTTTAAAATTTATTCACAATTCATATATTCTCATTTTCATTGCATTTCAAATTTGAATACATTCACTTGTATTTCATTTTATTAACCAAACTAGTTTCGTTTAAACCATCAACAATTTAGGTTCATCTTCATTACCAAATTAAATTTCCTTTTTATTTTTTTAATTCATTCACGACCATTTATTTAGCTCGACACATCCCAAGCTTTAGTTACTTTACTCAATTTATTCCATATTTGTTTATGCCAAACTATTTTATTTAGCTCAAAAACAATCTAAGCTATTTCATTCAATAACCATTTCAATCTTTCTTATAAACTCCAAGTTATTTCAATTCCTTAATAATTTAAACGATTTACAATTATTTATTTAAGAATTTCATTCCATTAAATATTATCTGCAACTCACCGAATCCTATTTCGATTTGATTTTATTTTCACTTGATTTAAATCCAACCCAATATCATTAAATTTAGTTTAAGTTGGATTAAATTCAACTCTCCCCTTATATTCAGCTTAAGTCAATTTATTTTGATTTATTCAAATTTATACTTAAGCTCATTTTCATTTTACAAGTAAGTGTTTCTCTTCTATTCAACTTAATTATATCTCAATTAAATCTCATTTTTAATCTACAATTTCGTTTGATTAGTTATTACAAAATTTAATTTTCAAATTTAACTCATTCAATTGATTACAAGGCCATTTCCAATTTATTTCTTCTTATTTGGATTTTATTTGCAATCCTACCATTACTATTTAATCTATTTCATTTTCATTTATTCGGCACATTTCCAATTATATTTAATTTGTTAACACTTCACATTAAATTTAATTTATAACTCAAGTTCTGAATCCACTATCCATTTTACTAACAATTCAAGTCGAATTGGATTTATAACTTGAGTTTTATTTCCAATCTTCATTATTAATTCACAATTCAGCTTTTATTTAACTGCATTGGGTTCTCATTACATATTTCATTATCTAATTATAATCTAAATAGTCTTTCCCCAACTTATAATCCAGAACTTGATTTTAATCTCAAAATCTCTTCATCAAATTTTCTTAAGTTCAAATTTATTTTATAATTCAAGTTTGGAATTTTATTTTATTTTTCAATTCATCCAACAATATTTATTTTGGATTTGTATTCCATTTTCAATTTTATAAGTCACAACTTATTATTTACACAGTTTCATTCATTCTAGACTTGAATATATTCATCTTTTATTTTTAACTCAAGGCTTATGCTTATTTATATCCCAAGCATATTTTATTTCATGCATTATAATTCTTTTACACGTTATTCTTATTTATTTATTTCAATTCCAATCCTTATTCAATTTATTTTCCATTTGTTCAGGTAAGAATTTAATTCCATTCATTAATTCAATTAAATTCTCATCCCAATTCAATTTTACTTTAACTCAAATTTACTTAACTCAATTCGATTCAACTTGATTCGAATACAACTGGATATTATTTTCAGCTTATTCGATTTATTTCAATCTAGTTAAATTTTATTCTCCCATCCAAGCTTATTTCATTTTTAACTTTTCACTTAAAATTAAATTCCCAACATTCAAAGCTTATATTTCCCTGATTTAAAAGTCATCTCAATTTATAAGCTTACAACCTATCTCATCAGGATTTTTAACTTCCTGCTTCAGTTTCAAATCATTTTGAAATCTTCAACATCTCAAATTACACCTCTCAAAATTTTTAAACCAATCCTGGTTTTTATTTCCAACAAATTTCCTTTAAGATTTTCAAAAACAACTAGCTTTTCTAAACAAATCAGTTTTTGGCAGCAATCTGTCACTTAGAAATTCGAAAATGGATACTGATGATGCGACCGTCATCATCAGAATTATTTTCCAATAATCCAAGTGATTTCAATGCTATATCACTTTCAAAATTCATTTAAAACAAATTTCCTTTCAGAAATACCTCCATCAAAATAATGTTATCATTTATCTTCAAAATACTCCCAAATCTCCAGGATTTAAATTTCTAAATCCTGCTTAAATCAATTTTAACTATAATTCATTTGTACACTTTATGCTTATACAAATTCTCATTTAATGTTATTCCAATTCATAAATTACATTTATAATTCATATTTATAAATTTTATTTTATAATGAATTTATTCTCCTAAATTTTAGTTATACTTCAATTTCTAGTTAAATTTTCACTTAACAATGATAATACTTTAATATTATCATTTCTAACATCCAAGCAACCATGTATTAGCTAAAATAGTTTACAAAAACTATTCTTTATATCGAAAATATATTTTTGGGTAAAATTATTTCATTTACCCATATTTGAAACAATACCGTGTCGATTGTTCTATTCAAGTGTTTAGAAACCCTTTCAATACAGTTGCGCAGACTGTGTCGACGAAGGTTCATATGCCACTCAATAAAGCAATCAACACAATATTAAAACAATCTATATTCACTTACAAATACGCACTCATATTTATTATATGCTCAAACTCATTATAGAGCACTATAGACTCTATTTTATGAGTAATTCCCACCAGAGCCAAGGTTATCACCAACCTAAGCTCTGATACCAACTGTAACAGTCCGCAAATCCATACCCCTCGAGTCAACACTATTCTACCTAAATCAATTCAAGTTGTACAGAAATACGAACCATTTGGGTTAAAGAAGAAGAGGTAGAAGAAGAAAATAGAAAACAACAACAGAATCTAACCATCGCAGCGGAATAAAATATAAAAGATAATAAATGATCTTTACTCAAATCAAATATATCTGTTTATATATTGCATCATCAGAGTACATCAGTCATAGCTCAACATCAATATCATACAAATGGATACACAACAACTCAATGCAGCGGAAATATATATATAAATAAGTACGAGAGTACGTATCGACATCCAGCTCGTCTCCTAAGCTCACAGCATCATATCCTGTATCCTATAATACTCGGTCTGACCAGAGCATTACAGTTAAATAACACCCGAGTCAGTCTGGAATACCAGCGTGAGAAAATCACACTCAATTGATTATTTAAGGTTCAAAAATCCTTTGAAAACAAAAGCTTCTCGTAAGACCACGCCACAAATAAACATGTCGGGTTTTTACCTTACGATAGCTAAAACAATTTTTATAGAAATCCTCTGATATTATAATAGGGTCTATATACAAATACTTATAAAATAGCCGAAATTGTTACATTCATTAAATTCCAGCTACTAGCCACAGAGTGGGTAATACAAACAAAACTCGTAAAAGGCTCGTAGGGAGAATGGATTTCCAACTAATGACTAGGCACTGGGGTACCACCTGTCACAGTACGGGGCCTAGATCACCGTACCGAGGAGTACGCCCGCTCCCCTGCAACACAAGGTCAGAACTACCCCTTACTGGATAATCCCAAGTGAGATCACCCCGCGGTTGGGATCAGCAACCGTCCACTAAGCCGAAATAAAAAGGGACATCTAGACTGGAATGACCTCACCCTGCTTGGGTGCTACCCACCTAGCCTTGCTGCATAACTCCTGATTTTCAGTCATTCCCATTTGATGAGGCTTGAGGCTAAGCGTTACCTTTTTAGAACATATCCCTTAGAATGCCCATCATCCACCTGACGATGTTTCGCAAGCATTCATCCATACAAGTCCGTCCCGGGTTCGAACGGAACCGAAGGCACTATTCCTACTACATCCATTTTGGAAATATCCTCAGGATTAGTAGCGACTAGCCCTTGCACTTCACCGCTCCATCTTCGAATCCAAAATCTTTTTCACGAAACGTACAAACCGGATCGAAGTGGTTTTCGAGAAATAAATCTCGATCCCGGACTCTTCGAAACGATCAACGCATTTTTGTCCAATATTGATAGTCGGTGATTTAACTATCAATTGATATTCACAAACAACCATCACACAATAAATAATTTCCCAAATTATTTATTTATCTCAAAAATATCTTCACATGATATATTTTCACTTTTCAATTTTCTTTGAAAACAGTTTCAAATCATCATTCTTTTCAGGATAAACTTCCCCGAATATTTCCTATCTCCACTGAAATCACCAAGCACAAAACTAGATTTTTAAAATAATTTAAAACACTTTATTGAAAAATACATTTATCATTTAATTTAGAAAAATTACTTTAATACTTAATTTTAAATAATACTCTAGAAATAATTAAAATAAGGTTACCTTATAACTAAACATTAGGTTTCTTCTTTAATCAAAATATCAAATCATTCTTTAAATAATTACTGTTATAATAGGTTAAAAGGAAATACTTGCTTTAGACTATAAATATTAGAAATAATAAATTTTACAAAACATACCTTTAAAACAACTTCAAAATCCTTTAACTTATATTTAAAAATTTACTTTGAAACGTACTTGGTTATCCAGGGAGAATTTCAAATCTCAATCACTTAAATCAATTTCCCAAATTGATTTCCAATTTATTTTATTTGAAATAAGTTCTTTTACTTATCAGTTCATTTCCAAATTCAGTAGTTATGGACTTTATTATTATTATTATTATTATTTTATTCTTCTTTACTGTTTCAATAATCCAAATCTTAAATTCTAAATAAATGTTTGTTCTTTTTAATTAATAATACTACATTTTAAAATTCATTAACTTTCTGTTTATACAAATTTCCCTTCCATTCTCAAGATTCATTTATTAGAATTTTAAATTCACTTTATTTCTGTTCCAAGTTATTCTTAAATTTATTCTATAATTATTTTACTTGCAATTTCACTTCTTTTATTTTCATTTCCAAAATGAAATTTATATTTCTGGTAATTCATTATGCCCAATTATATCAACCAAGCCATAACATACAATATTTCCACATAATTCATTATAGAATATCAAACAATCAGAACAGAGAATATAATATAAAATAATTTAAATAAAAGTTGAGGGGTCTAGTTGGATCCCTCCAACCTGTTTTCCCTGCATCCACAGACGTTAGCATCACATAATATGCCAATTACAAATTATACTATACTATATCACATCAATCAATTCAACCATACAATTCATTATTTAAATTTAATCTTTTGAATTTAAATTTAAACTGAGTGAGATTAACTCACCTTTGATTTCTGATTTGCAATCCACCCTAACCCGGCTTGTTTTCTTCATTATTTTGACCTTGTATAAACAATTTATGGTTTATTAATATTTGAATTGATCGAATAATTAATTTCTATTTGTTTAATTATTTTAAACTAGTAATTTAGATCTAATTTAACAAATACATCCTCATTAGTTTAAAATTAACTAGTAAATGGAAATAGATATATATGTATATTTATTCACTTTTGAAATTACATGTATACGTATAAAAATAATAATCCATAGATTTCAAAATCTAATTTTATATAAATTTCAACATTTTCAAATCCCTATTATTTTTTTAAACCTTATCTATACAAAATAATTTCCTATTAATTTCCATATTATTTATTTATTAATTATTGTATTTTTTTCTTTAGAGTTTCTGGAATCAATGAAATAAATTCGAATTATCTATCATTACTTTAAATTTGGCATTTTAAATTTTTTTTAAAAAAAATATTATACCTTACCGCCGTACGCCAAAATCCCCTCGAGCTCGAAGGACACCAGAGCTACAACTGCTCCTCCCTTCGAACGCGAGCGCTACACCATCAAACCCTAACCTCCTCGGTCTTGCCGTCGCGTAGACCAGAGCGCGTCGAGACATGCGTTACCCAAACCCTCTAGCATATTCGCTTGTCGCTTGCGTCGACGTCAGAGGAAGAGAAGAGGGCCCTGGATCGAGATGCGCCGCGATTTACACAAAGGAATTTTTCGATTAGGATTTAAGTTCGACAGAAGTATCGGCCATTTTATTGGGTTTTGATTTTTGATTTTTTTTAGTTAAATGAAGATAACAAGGATCTCATGTTGCCTTTTTGATTTATACTGATTTGGAGATGATGGCATCGACCATTAAATTTTCTTTTTATTTATTTTTTTCCAAGAAGAAGGGCTTCGTTGAAAAGAACGAGGGTTAGATTCCTGATAAAAGGACAAAGGCGTACGAGAAGATAAGGGTAAACGTTGGCGTATACAAGAAGCTTAATCAATAAATTTAAATTTCATTAGATTATTATCAATCGAATTTTCAGCGCGTTTATATATATCGTACACTCACACACTAACTCCGATTAATACTAAATTTGAAATCCGATAATAATTCAATATTACGGATCCAATGGAACTGGTTTCGTCAAATTCCGAGACTGTGCCCCGGAAAGTTATTTTTAAATTCAATTTAAACTATAAAATTTCAAAACTGAACAAACAATTCCAAATTCAATTCTTTACACTTTTACTATCTTCAATATCCTCGATATAAATTTTATAAATCTTCAAATTATTTAAACCGGCTTAAAACTCCAAATTCAACAATTCATCCAATTTCAGTTTATTTAAATCTAATAACTTAATTGCTATTAATAATAATATTTGAATTCAAGTTAAAAATTAAGCTTTAAATATTTAAAAAAAACAATTAATTGTTCAAATTTAAATTGCTAGAAATTTCGAGTCGCCACACCCAGTATCCTCAAAACCCAACCCATCTTTCCTTCGACCTCAGACCACCATAACAACTGCTGAAAGGAGAGAAAAACAACTTAAGGACTGTGTTATTTTTGTGACCAGCCCTATGAAAGGGGTCATAAATGTCAGTTGAAGCAGACTCAATTGTTCATGGTTGAGATACCAGGAGAAGATGAGGAGCTGGAGAGTAATGACATGGAAGGGGTAGTGGCTGTTGAAACCAGTGACCAGACTTTTGAACTTTCAGAGATTAACCCTTGTATCTCCATTAATGCCTTAAGTGGAACCCATAACTTTCAAACTATGAGAGTTATTGGTGTTTGTAAAGGGATACCACTGCACATTCTGATTGATTCAGGGAGTACTCATAATTTCCTTGATTTGGGGTTAGTTGATAAGCTGGGGTTGAAGTCAGAGTCAATTGCTCCACAGGCTGTTACTGTAGCTGGTGGGAATCATTTGGCCTACCGGTATATCTGCAAAAACTTCAAGTGGAGATTGCAAAATACAGATTTTGTGTCAGACCTGCTTTTGATTCCATTGGGAAGTTGTGATATGGTGTTAGGAGTTCAATGGTTGAGTGAATTGGGCACAGTAAAGTGGGACTTTAAAAAATTATTGATGGAATTTGATTATGGGAATAATCATCATGTGTTGAAGGGAATTCCACCAAAAGGTATTAAATCCTCTTCGAGCCATAAGGTGACGATGAACTCAATTCAATTGTTTTTTATGCAACTTGGGAAAAGTGATGAAAAAGGGTTAGGGATTTTTAACATGGAATCCAAGCCTATTCCTGAGGGCATTTCTGGCCTTCTGCATAGGTATGCATCTATATTTGAAGAACCTAAGTGTTTGCCACCATCAAGAGGTGTGTTTGATCATAGAATACCTCTTGAGTTTGGAGCCAACCCTGTGAATATAAGACCCTACAGATACACTTTGAAGCAAAGAGATATTATTGAAAAGTTGGTGAATGAGATCATCATGCAAGGAATTATTCAAGACAGTAGCAGTCCCTTTGCTTCTCATGTAGTGTTAGTGGGGAAGAAAGATGGATCGTGGAGGTTGTGTATTGATTACAGAGAATTAAACAAGAAAACTGTGAAAGATAAATTTCCTATACCTGTAATGGATGAGCTTATAGATGAGCTAGCAAGAGCAACTGTTTTCAGTAAAATTGATTTGAGAGCTGGGTATTGTTTGCATCAAAATTGGCCACAAACACCCAATAGTTGTGAAAGCTCCCGTTCGCAGTCATAAATAAAAAATTTGTAGATAACAAAAATGATGAACATTCAACAGAAACAGCAAAAAACAAGTAAATGACACAGGATTTATAGTGGTTCGGCGATCTTGCCTACGTCCACTTTGAAGTTTTCTATCTTTATTGATTATTCTCTTGATGATTACAGTTGATTACAGCATGCTACAATGGATTATAGCTCTGAAACTTGAATGCAACAGCGATGATAAGGTGTAGAATTGAATCCGGTAGAGTCTTGGTGCTTCAGAATTCCCATCCCCTTTTCTGAATGACCTTAGGCTCTACTTATAGCTGCAGAAGGCTGATATTTCGCCTAAAATCCGGGGGGACCACTTCTGGCACGTGAGGGGGCCCATACGGCCGAATTCTGGAGATCCGGGCCCACTTTGGGATCGATTCGACCCTTGGTTCGAATCGATCGAGAAAGTTCCAATCGTGATGAAACTTGGCGTGGACATTCTTCTATGTATACGCAAGCTCCTGTGAAAATTTCATAGCATTTGGACTTGTAGGTCTCAAGTTATGATCGATTCAAGATGGTGTTTTTCGTTCTATGGATTCGTTCGAATCGATATGGTTCGAATCCATAGGTTCGAATCCATGGTTCTGCACGTGAAGATGATGATGTGGTCCGTGTGCTTCGGCTCAATCCTCCTTTTCCTCCGAGTTTATTGGGTCTAATCCTCGGTTTTAGCTGCATGGACTTGGTGGATTCGAGGTGATCGATTCGAGGACGTGCCTCCTTCGAATTAATTGAACCAATGCTCCTTCGAATCGATCAGGGCAAGTCACTATTGATCGATTCGAATTTGCCTCAACAGGGTGGATTCGAAGATAGTTATTAGATGGAGTCGAAGTCCCTACAACTGCATGGATTCGAAGTGTTTCAACTTGACGGACTCGAAGATAGGAATACTCTGATGGATTCGAACTAGGGAGGGTTTTGGATGGATTCGAACATAGACATGCGAGGATGGATTCGAAGTGAGGGCTTGCCCGATGGAGTCGAAGCAAAGGAACTTCTCATGGATTCGAAGCAATATATACCTGATGGATTCGAACTAAGGCATACGAGGGTGGATTCGAACTAGGTAGACGCGAGGCTAATTCCTTTCTGACCGGTGCAAACGCAATGGACACGAAGCAGCATGGAGTCGAACTTAGATGGAGTCGAGTTGAGACATGAGGATGGGTACGAACTTCATGGATTCTAAGTATTCCAAAGTGATGGATTCGAAGTAGGTGGAGTCGAATCAATGGATTCGAACCGAACAAGGGCTATTTCTCTCATACTGAATCCATTTTATCTTGAGCATACGAACTTGGATTGACTTGAAACTTGGAACGTTGGCTCTCGTGGATTTGCTAGCCATGTCCTATCAATTGTAGCCTGATCCGGGCTCGGACAAAATTCATCGATATCCATAGTGAAGTGGAATGCGACCAATCTCTGAGGCGAATTGTCTCTCGTTTTCGACCAATCCTTTGGTATCACGGCATTGCCAAAAAGCAGGATAATATTTTCCCCTCGAAACATGCCTTGCGGCAGGAAGGCGTGTTTTGGAATGCCATGAGCTGGACGCTCATATCCTGTTGATGTCCTGCAAAGGAAGCTATAGTTTTATGTGACCTCAAATAACGACCGTTCGGGATCAAGATATTTGAGATGAAGTGCGACCGTTCATGGTCAAGCGCCTGACTTCAAATGACGATCGTTCGGGATCGAGCCATTTGAGGTGAAGTGCGACCGTGCGCGGTCAAGTGGCGGACCTCAAATGACGACCGTTCGTGATCAAGCCACTTGAGGTGAGATGAGTTGTGCCGTTCGGGGCGAGTCGTGCCTGTTCGAGGCGAGTTGTGCCTGTTCGAGGCGAGTTGTGATCGTCCGCGATCGTGTGCCATTCGAGGTGTTTTTGTGACCGTTCGAGGTCGGGTGCCGTTCGTGGCGAGTTGTGACTGTTCGAAGTCGAGTGTCGTTCGAGGCGAGAAAGTGTGCCCGGGAGGGCTTGGTATTATCGATACCAGGCTCACGTTCGCGTGGGTCCCTGGATCGTTTGTCAGGGCGGTTTATCGCCATCTCAGAGCATGCCTAAGGACCGTTCGCGACCCCGTACATGTGTAAGTAGCTTAGCCTTTTTAGAATTATCAGGATCAGATATCTATTCAACAGATGAATTTTAAAAACAGAAATGTCCAAATAAACCAAGTTCAAATGTCGAAATCAACATGAAACAAAAGCAAAACAAAGATGTCAAAGTGTAAGTTCCCACTGCGAAACAATCAATGATCATTCAGAGCATGCCTGGAGAACGTTTGCGATCTCGCACATGTGTAAATGATTTAATTGTGTTAGTGGAAGCTTGCGACTTGTTCATCGTTATTTTAATTAATTGATAACCAAACGATGTCCTGGTTCAGGGTTGCCCCTAGCTGATGTAGACGGTGGCCGCTCTGGCTCCACTGCTGAAGCTCGCCTCCTCACATATTGAAGGAGAATACCATTCCTGATATGCCCTTCCACCTCGTCCTTCAGATGCCTACAATCATTAGTGTTATGACCATTTAATTCATGAAATACACGAAACTTATTTGATCTCCATTCGTCAAAAGTTGGATCCCTTCGCATCGGTCTACGATAGGGAACCTGCTCTTTGGTATCCTGATAAATCCGCTCCAAACTCTCAGTCAGCTTGGTGTAAGTAGTGAATCGCGGCTCCCTCCGTTGCCGTTTTGACCTGTCATCATAATCCTCAGCCCTTCGTTTTCCTTTATCCTTGTCTGAGTCCTTTTCGAGAGGCTTTTTGTCTTTAAGCACATAAACTTCTATTCCCTCTCCTTCTTCTCTTTCTGCATTCGCATCCTCTAATCGTAAAAACTTTTCTGCCTCGTTGTAGAATTCCTCTAGATCCACGGGTGGATCTTTAGTCAATGAATTTTTGAACTCTGTGCCGTCAGCTACTCCGGACACAGCTGCCATCACCACCATAGACGGATCTGCTCGATCCACTGAAGCTGCTGCTGCATTGAATCGCGCTAGATAACTCCTCAAGGTCTCTCCGGCTTTCTGCTTTAGGGTTGCCAAAGTCATCACATTCTTGGGTCTTGTAATGTGAACCCTGAATTGCCTCATAAATCTCTCAATTAAACCATTCCACGTTCCGATGGATCCGTTCTCCAATTGTCTAAACCACAATGCTGCAATATCCGTCAAGTACAACGGAAAGCACCGGGCCATAACCTCCTCTGATGCCCCCAGCACTTCCATATGCCTCACATACTTCGTTAGATAAACCGTGGGGTCTGTTCTCCCGTCATATATGTCCAATGATGGTAACTTGAAATCCGGTGGGTTCTGAGCTCGTCTGATTGCTAGAGTAAAAGGACTCCTATTAACATCCTCCAAATCTTTGTTTACCAAACCGCCTCTCATAGCTCTTCTAATCATCTCCGCCAATCTGTCGTTGTCACCGAGATGCAATCTTCATTCATTACTTTCAACCTGCCCCCCGAGTCCACGAGGGAATTCTGGGATTTGCCCCCTTGACTGAGCGTTCACTCCTCTGCTACTCCCAGGTTGTACAGATGCTCCCCTCTGTCTTTCTGGGATTGGGTCAACATTCTCCATGTGTGTGCCCCCCTACTCCAGTGCTACATCGGATGGTCCTGCTCCGTTCTGAACTCTATTCGCTTCTCTATTCTATGCTCCAAGTTGTCCTATCTGTTGGAACAAACTTTGGATCAGCTCCTCCTGTTTCTTCATCATTGTCTCCATCTCGTCCCTAGTGATGAAGATCGATGCTTGATTCGCTCCTGAAGAAGCCTCTTCACTTCCTTGGTGTTCACTTCTCTCTGGCCTTTGTTTCTTACTTGTTTATCTCGTCATGGTTCTTAGATCTAAATCTTTAAGCCTTCAAATTCAAATTATCCTGAATCAGCTCTTCTCAGTGAAAGCACCAAAATTTTGCGTCAAAATTGGCCACAAACACCCAATAGTTGTGAAAGCACCCATTTGCAGTAACAAATCACAAATAAAAAATTTGTAGATAACAAAAATGATGAACATTCAACAGAAACAACATAAAACAAGTAAATGACACAGGATTTATAGTGGTTCGGCGATCTCGCCTATGTCCACTTTGAAGTTTTCTATCTTTATTGATTATTCTCTTGATGATTACAGTTGGTTACAGCAAGTTACAATGGATTATAGCTCTGAAACTTGAATGCAGCAGCGATGATAAGGTGTAGAATTGAATCCGGTAGAGTCTTGGCGCTTCAGAATTCCCATCCCCTTTTCTGAATGACTTGAGGCTCTACTTATAGCTGCAGAAGGCTGATATTTCGCCTAAAATCCGGGGGGACCACTTCTGGCACGTGAGGGGGCCCATACGGCCGAATTCTGGAGATCCGGGCCCACTTTGGGATCGATTCGACCCTTGGTTCGAATCGATCGAGAAAGTGTCCAATCGTAATGAAACTTGGCGTGGACATTCTTCTATGTATACGCAAGCTCCTGTGAAAATTTCATAGCATTTGGACTTGTAGGTCTCAAGTTATGATCGATTCAAGATGGTGTTTTTCGTTCTATGGATTCGTTCGAATCGATATGGTTCGAATCCATAGGTTCGAATCCATGGTTCTGCACGTGAAGATGATGATGTGGTCCGTGTGCTTCGGCTCAATCCTCCTTTTCCTCCGAGTTTATTGGGTCTAATCCTCGGTTTTAGCTGCATGGACTTGGTGGATTCGAGGTGATCGATTCGAGGACGTGCCTCCTTCGTATTAATTGAACCAATGCTCCTTCGAATCGATCGGGGAAAGTCACTATTGATCGATTCGAATTTGCCTCAACAGGGTGGATTCAAAGACAGTTATTAGATGGAGTCGAAGTCCCTACAACTGCATGGATTCGAAGGGTTTCAGCTTGATGGACTCGAAGATAGGAATACTCTGATGGATTCGAACTAGGGAGGGTTTTGGATGGATTCGAACATAGACATGCGAGGATGGATTCGAAGTGAGGGCTTGCCCGATGGAGTCGAAGCAAAGGAACTTCTCATGGATTCGAAGCAATATATACCTGATGGATTCGAACTAAGGCATACGAGGGTGGATTCGAACTAGGTAGACGCGAGGCTAATTCCTTTCTGACCGGTGCAAACGCAATGGACACGAAGTAGCATGGAGTCGAACTTAGATGGAGTCGAGCTGAGACATGAGGATGGGTACGAATTTCATGGATTCAAAGTATTCCAAAGTGATGGATTCGAAGTAGGTGGAGTCGAATCAATGGATTCGAACCGGACAAGGGCTATTTCTCTCATACCGAATCCATCATATCTTGAGCATACGAACTCGGATTGACTTGAAACTTGGAACGTTGGCTCTCGTGGATTTGCTAGCCGTGTCCTATCAATTGTTGCCTGATCCGGGCTCGGACAAAATTCATCGATATCCATAGTGAAGTGGAATGCGACCAATCTCTGAGGCGAATTGTCTCTATTTTTCGACCAATCCTTTGGTATCACGGCTTTGCCAAAAAGCGGGATAACAGGTATCATCAGTTGAGGGTTTATAAAGATGACATGTACAAGACTGCATTCAAGACTCATAATGGACATTATGAGTTCTTAGTCATGCCTTTTGGTTTGTGTAATGCACCGGCTTCATTTCAATGTTGGATGAACAATATTTTCAAACCTTTATTGAGGAAGAATGTACTAGTCTTCTTTGATGACATTTTGGTTTACAGTTCCAATTTGAAAGAGCATGAAAAGCACTTGGAGGTAGTTTTCCAGCTTATGAAAGAGCATCAACTATTTGCAAAGAAGAGTAAATGTTCATTTGCAATTGATAAAGTGGGATATTTAGGTCATTTCATATCTGGAAATGAAGTGGAAACTGATCCTCAAAAGATTATTGCTATCAAGAATTGGCCAGTACCCAAGAATGTCAAGGAATTAAAGAGCTTCTTAGGGTTAACCGGCTACTACAGGAAATTTGTGAATAATTATGCTTGGATTAGTAAGCCTTTGACTCAACTTTTGAAGAAAGGAGAATTCAAGTGGTCAGATGTGGCAACACAAGCATGGGATGAATTGAAAGAAGCAGTAAGTACAGCACCAGTATTAGCCTTACCGGACTTCTCAAAGCCTTTTATTGTAGAAACAGATGCATCCAACATTGGCATTGGTGCTATACTAATGCAAGAAGGGCACCCATTGGCCTTTATGAGCAGATCCTTGGGTCCAAGATGGCAGAAGCTTTCAGTTTATGAAAAAGAATTGTTGGCTGTGGTGACGGCAGTGCAGAAGTGGGAGCAATACTTGTCTAGCCAGAAGTTCATTATAAAGACTGATCAAAAAAGCCTGAAGTGGTTATTGCAGCAAAAGATTTCAACTCCTTTTCAGCAGTTCTGGCTATCAAAACTGATGGGATTCGATTATGAAATCCAGTATAGAAGTGGAACTGAAAATGTAGTAGCTAATGTTTTATCTAGAGTGACTGGATCATAAATCTTATGCATGGCATTGTCTATAATCAATTCAAACCTCAGTAAGCTTATTGAGGAAAGTTATAAGCTTGACTTAAATTTTCAGCAATTGCTAAGTAAATTGAGTCAAGGACATAATATACATAATTTCTCTTTGGTTGATGGATTGCTAAGGAGGAAAGGGAAAATAGTAATAGGACCTGATGACAATTTGAAGAAATCTATTCTGGAATGGTTACATTCTTCACATCAAGGTGGACATTCAGGGAGAGATGCTACATTGAAGAGAATTAAAGCATTGTTCTATTGGAAAGGGATGTCAACTTATGTGAGCAATTTTGTAAGACATTGTTTAGTATGCCAAGCTAATAAGCATGAAAATGTTGCTTACCCAGGTCATTTGCAGCCATTACCAATTCCTCAGGAAGTATTGGTTGATGTGTCAATGGATTTCATCTCGGGATTGCCAAAATCTCAAGGCAAGGATGTCATTATGGTGATAGTGGACAGACTTAGCAAATATGCACATTTTGTTTGCTTGCTCAGGAGGTTGCCTCTATTAACAGGAAACTTTCTTCCTGTTGCAGTTGTCCCAAATGCGGGATGCCCAAGGAAAGATTCCCAAATTCAGGTCGGTAATTAGTTCCTTATAAACTAGATTAATAGAGGGCTTTTGAGTTGTTCGACTGCATAATAATGCTTCATTTCGACCAGTAGCCGGAACAGACTCTGCTATATTTTTCCATACATTTCTAGCATTTTGGTTGCTACATTAAGATAGATGGATACTACTATCGTAGAAGTAATCATTGATTTTTGCTAGTAGCGGAATTCCAGTCTCCTGGTCTCATTATAACTCAGCAGTTCCAACAGAAAGATGCCAGAAGCTTTCCACGGTGCATTCCGAAAAGAAGCTTTAGAGTTGATGTAATAGACGGTTGATAATACTTCTCAATACCCATCTTGAATTCATTTTAGCTTTTAGCCACCAGAAATCATTATTACAGATATAGTACTTTGTGCACTACTGACACCAAATGGAGTGTTTGGTTAACCAGGTTGTTAAGATAAACTAAGTATGCAGCCTGGTTCTAGAGGACTAAATTCTTAATGTCAAGACCTTCATTTGTCATGGGCGTATGAAGTTTCCTATCGGACATGGGGATTGGCTTCCTGGAGAAATGATTACCTGACTATAAGAAGTGATTACAGGCTGTCTCTATCATTTGCAGGAGGTTCTTGGGTAGCATAAAGATTCTTGAGTAGTATACTTACATTGAAAAAACTATGGACATTATTATTGTTAGGCGGCCAACCTGGGAGAGGTGCTTGTTTTTCCACATGTTCAACCTACAAGTTATTTTTTGTACAGCTGAAGACATTGGGATTTGTTGATTCTAGTAGTGGTCAAGGGAACTCTAAAGTATTTTAAACCAAAATCCATCAGGTTGAGTCTTTGTTCACTGGCAATATCGATTCTATCCTGGTTTGACAAGCCTGATATAAGGATAGAAGATTCAGTATAGTTTATTTGGAGTCAAAAAATTCTTAAATTCCTTCAGAGCTTCATAAATATTGTTAAGGGACTATGGTTTTGAGAAAATGACAAGATCATCAGCAAAACACAAGCTAGATATTGGTGGATTACTACATTTGGGGTGGAAATCAATAGGGTTTTTTGCAATATTTGTTGTTAAGAATGGCTGACAATATATCCATAACAGTGAGTAAAAGAAAAGATCTAAGTAGATCGCCTTGCCTTAAACCTTTAGGGCCCTTGAAGAATCCACAGAGCTGACCATTAACTTGTGTTGAGAAACTTGCAGTTTGATATAGGCCTTAATCCATCGTATAAACCAGCCTGGAAACTCCATTCACCTCAAAACATAGAAAATGGCTACCTATTTTTTTATGTTATAAGCTTTCATCGGGTCCACCTTAAGGTAGCATCTTGGGCTTAAGTAGTTGTTAATGTAGCTGTTAATCGCTATGCACACTATCAAAGATGGCCAATTGTAATAAACAACGTAAATGCAGCGGAAATAGTAGAATATATCACACTGTCGATTTTATACTGGTTCGGACCTTCTGTCCTACATCAAGTCCCTAAAGAACTCTTAGGAATTTCACTATCAACGCCCTTACTTCACCCGGAGGAACATGTTTATGACTTTACCTACACAACCGAACATGACTTCAACGCTGACTACCTGAGGACTCTACGAAAGGACTTTAATCTCTTCTTTTACAAAGAAATAACTTGACTATATGTTGTGTCTTCAATACACTCAGTAGTCACACTGGAGTACAACTTCTACAACCTTTGAAATTGATGCTTTTCTAATGAATATTGAGTTTAGGAATTTAGGAAGCAATACGAGAATGATTTGAGAGCATAAGATTGTGTTTTATTTTATAGGATGGTGGAAGGCTTATATTGGGGTGATTGGAGCCAATAAATAGTCGTGATCCTTCGTAAATTTGCATTAATAAAGACGCATCCATTGAAAGTTTGCAATTGGTTGAATAGGCACTCAAATTAACACTTAAGTATTTATTTGGCAACGGTAACGTAAAGTAGCCATTGGCCTTCAATTGAAAATGGTATGCAGTGTGGTTAGTAAGCATGCGGCGTCCTTGCTTGTTGGGTTGGGTTCAATCCCACGTTTTATCCAATTAATTTTTTCACCTCTCCTTTTCATTATACCACAATTAAGTAAATCAACTATCTACCTCTTCAAAAAAGGGCCTTTAGTGCAGTCGATAAAGGGGTCGCTTCCACCTTCAAGTGCATGGGTTTGAGTCCTAGAATGTACTTTTTTCAGCAATTTAGTTTCGCTTTTCTATGCTATAATTAAATGCATTAAGCAATAGTAAACAAAGTTGTTTGTAGTGTGGTTAGTTAAGAGGCTCTCTTCTTATTTTACCACTAATACAAATGCATTGTAGTGTAGTTGGTTGAGTTGGTGTCTTGCTTGTCTTGCCACTTGAGTTCAATTCTTGGATTCCATCATTTGCACCTATTTATTTACTCATTTTCTTCTTCTTTATTTATTTATTTATTTTATATTGTTCAATACGGTTTTTAAAAACTTTATCCTCCGTTGTATGGCTGTTTGACCTGAAATCACTTAATAAACATATCGATAGCATTGTCATATAATTGTTATCATCAAAACACAAATTGTTTTTTCAATATTCTCTCCCTTTTTGATAATGACAACCATATGTCTTTTTAAAAAAATATTATATTGCTTCCCCTTAATATTCTTTCCCCCTAAATTTATACTCCTATTAACCGAGTTTTTAACCCAACGGAATTCAACATGAACTAGAACATCTACGATAAGTCAAAACATCTCAAGGATCAACTAAGAAGACAAGAAGAAAATGAAGAGAAGGTCCCAAGAAGAAAGATGTCAAAAAAGGCTAAGTTGATGGATCACCAAAGATCCATAAAGCTTGCTCTTAGACCCTCCAATCTTCTTGCGCCATGTTCCAATATATTTCCTAGGATGTCTGCCAAGTTTCATGATATTTCAAGCAAGCTAGTTCAAGAAGTGAGCATTCATCTGATCCCAGTTATAGTTCAATGCAACTTAGATACGAATCACCATTAAAATAAGGCAACTAGTTACCAAATTACATGGAGAGCATCTACATGACGCAAGGAATGCAACCCAATGGAAACGGTCCAAAAATCCCTTAAGTACATGGATCACTAGCGATCCATCTCATTAAGTTGGATCGCTATGAAACTTTTGGTGCACTTTTGTATTGTCATGTTTGGGTCTCTGGAAAAGCGGCCTAGCCCAACAACTCTCCAACCTCTATAAATACAATCCTACTTGCAACATAAACTTGATCTTCTGGACTGGCTGTTGGAACTTTGAAGAAACTATTCTTCACCCTTATCCTCCCACACAACAGTCACCTAGGGATTCATTCTGATTCTTCAGTGAACTCTTGCACTTGTGACTTGATCTAACTTAGGAGATTCAATTATATTCCAATCAAACTCTGCTTAAAACAATAATCAGTTAGTAGAAAGTTATAAAGTAGACGTAGGCTTCATTAACAGTCGAACCATTGTAAAAACCCTCTTGCTCCTTTACTTTTTTTGTGATCTACTATTGCTTTTTCTATTTTATTTGCCTTGATAAACATGGTTGGTGCAATCACACTCAATTCAGGGTGTTGATCCCTTTTCGGGTTAACATTTTGGTGCTTCCACTAAAAACCCAACTTAGGCTTAGATCTAGCTTTCTACTTTGGATCAGATAGGTTCAGAAGTTAGATTATCAATCTTTGCTTAGAAAATTGGCTATTGAGAATCAATGGCACCAAGAAGAAAGTGAACTGCTTCAGGAAGATCCATAGGAGCTGTAATAGCTGGTGAGGAAACCAATTTCAGCAAGTTAAAGATAATGGTGCGAACACAGAAGACCAAGTGCCGGGACCTTCTATCCAGCATGAAGTTGTCAATAGAGGCGAGTTAAACAAGATGGTTGATGAAATCAATCAAAAGATGGAGAACAACTAAAAAGCTCTTATGGAAAAATTGAATGCCCTTCCGACCTTGCAATCACTTGTTGCTCTGAGAATCATGCCAGAGCCCACGACTGCTATAAAGCAGGAAAACTCTTCCGTTGCTGGCCTAAACAGGAGAAACAGAAAGCGGCTGCAAAAAGGAGTAGTAGACGGGTATGTAGAAATCACTATAGAATGAAACGCAAGAACCTCACCAACTGCAAAGCATCCCACCATAAACTTGAATCTGGGGACGAAAACCCCATGGGTAGATGTAGCAGTGGATCTTTCCAACTCTAAAGATGGAAAACAACTTAACGACGATGAGTTGAAAGAGAACAATAACGTACTCAATACCAGTAGAGAGGTTCAAACTGCCCATGTACAACCAACCGCAAGCCAACGAAACTCTGAAGGAGTGGTTCTTCCGAAGATAAGAGAGCCCAGGCTTTAGCCCACTTATCAAACACTTGGTACAGTCACCGATAGCATAAAAAGGGATTACCGGACATCTGAGGGGTATATCGTGGACATGGTCAAGCGCCTAATGGATGAAAGTAGATGATGAATGGGGATCCGCTCCAAGATGGACTCCCTTCACTGATGATATTCTGAGTGGACGATAACCTAAAAAGTTCACTATGCCAACTATTTCGTCCTACGATGGAACTAAGGATCCACAACCAACTTGTATAAGTACAGTTGGTATATGGATGGAGCGAATGCTTTAAATGATGTTCGGTGTAGATGTTTTCCAATTTTTCTGGAAGGAATCGCTTCTATGTGGTTCACTAGGCTCCCATCTAAACCTATCACCACTTTCGCTGAATTAGCAACAAGGTTCCTTGAATGGTTTAGGCTTTACATGGCACAATCAAAAGACGTGATGTCCTTATTAGGCCTATTCCAAGGATGAGATGAATATTTGAAATCCTTCATAAGTCAATTTAACACCGTGGTCACTAAAGTAAGTAATCCAGATGAAGATATGGCCTTCATGGCTCCAGTCCACGCCATCCATCCCGACACTGAATTCAGGAAATGGATCAAAATGAAGCAACCTACCACTAGGAAGGACTTTAATCAAAAGGTGAGCCAATATGTGAGATTGGAAGAAGCAGAAGAGCTAGATGGAAAACCTACTAACCTACAATGAACCAACATTAGGCAGAATGGTATGGCGGTGAACCAAGATGCAAACACCTCCGGGATCGTTGTAGGAAATGTGGGAAAGGATGGAAATTAGAAAAGTAAGAATCAGAATTCCAACAAGCGAAATGGAAGTGGCAAGCGACTTAAAGGCTTTAGGCCCGAAGACTACACCCTGTTCAATGATACTCCAGATAACATCTACCTTGCGACATAAAGGACGGAGGTGTCCAAGAAGCACCTAAAAAGGATGTGACTGAATAACAAAAGCACTCTGGAAAGTACTGCTGTTTCTATGAAACACATGGTCACAACACGAATGAGTGCCATCACTTAAAGAACCAGATTGAAGAACTTATTCGGGAAAACAAGCTTCAGCAGTATCTGAGGAAGCAACAAAATGCTGACCAGCCTGCACCACTCCAAGCTCCTAGAGATCGGGGAAACCAAGCTGGAACCAACGAAGAGGGATCCAAACAGACCGACCAGAGACTTATTATCGAAACAATAACTGGAGTACGTCATCCTGCGCGAAAGAATTGGGGAGAAATGGAGCGATATGCAAGCTCACTAAGACACGCTACGAAAGATTCATGCTTTGTGATCGAACATGGGACTCCTGCCAAGCAGCAAAGGATCCTGAACGATGACAGAGTGTTCCAGAATCGAGAAACTGAAGGAATAGAAGCTCCGACCCTTGACCACATGGTCGTGACAATAGGAATCAGACCAGCCATGGTCCGATGAGTATTGATGGATAGTAGCAGTTCTGTGAATATCCTTTTCAAACACACATTTGATCAAATAAAGATCAATATGAAAGACATATCCGCTTGCGGGACAAAGATCCAGGGATTCACTAATGAGCCTAAACAACCCATCAGGACAATTGACTTACCCGCAGAACTCGAGAATGTGACTGAAGATTCATCCTCATCCAAACCTTTGTGATTGTAGATGAAATATCCGCCTATAATGCTTTGTTGGCTCGGCCCACTTTGGCAGATTTCAGGATTGCTTTAGTTCAATGGTGTCTAACCATGAAATTTTCGATAGAGAATGGAGTTAGGGTGATCAAAGGAGACTAAAGTGCCATTAGAGAGTGCTACATCGTAGAACTACTCAAGTCTAGAAGAAAGAAAAGGGGAAGAATGTAGGGAGAATTCTCTACGTCATGGTCTACCGAATAGCAACTACAGAGCCGCCCATGGCTTGGGGACCATAGCCAATTCGGCAAGGCTTTAGACCCTAGAAAGAAGAGTTCAAGGGAGGAACGGGAAGCACTGGCAGAATTGACGGTGTCTGTCCCAGTTGATATGGATGACCCAACACGGGTCCTGAAAATTGGATCGCATCTTGGAAACAAGATGCGACTGGAACTCATCAAATTTCTTTGCGCCAACCTGGATGTATTCGCTTGGACACATTTCGATATATGCAGAGTGTCACCAGAGATTGCATGCCACGCACATAATATTGATCCCAAGTATATACCAGTGAAGTAGAAGAGATGCAGCCTAGGACCCGAACGATCGAAAGCGCCAGGAGAAGAAGTGGATAAGCTGATGGCAAATGATTTTATCCGCGATGCAACATACCCCGAATGGGTATCTAACCCGGTCTTAGCCAAGAAGTCCATTGGGAAATGACGAACCTATATCGACTATTTGGACCTAAACAAAGCTTGCCCAAAAGAAAGCTTTCCTCTACCTAGAATAGACCAACTAGTGGATAGGATAGCTGGACATGAACTACTATCCTTCATGGATGCTTACTCAAGTTACAACCAGATCATGATGCATGAACCCGACCAGGATAATACCAGTTTCATTACAGATTTGGGATTGTACTGCTATAAAGTAATGCTATTCAGCTTAAAGAATGCTAGGGCAACCTACCAACGACTGGTGAATGCCATGTTCAAACGGTAGATCGGGAAGACTATGGAAGTTTATATAGATGATATGTTGGTTAAATCATGCATAGCTGCAAATCACTTGGAAAATCTCGTTGAAATGTTTGAAATACTCTATAGATATGGAATGAAATTCAATCGACTTAAATGTCACTTTGGGGTAGCCTCTAGAATGTTCTTGGAATTAATTGTAAGCACCAGAGGCATCGAAGCAAATCTTGAACAAATTACCGCTTTACGGGAAGTCGAGGCCTTGAGGAACAAGAAGGAGTTATGAAGATTGAACGGAAAAGTTGCAACAAGCCAGTCTATCTCAAAAGCAATCGACAATTGAATATCGTTTCTTGATGCAATAAAGAAGGGAAAGAAGAACTTCAAATAGAATCAAGCTTGTCAAAGCATGTTCAAAGAGCTGGTATGACATATGGAAACCCTGCCAATCTTGTCAAAACCGGTAGACGGAGAAGACTTGTTTACCTACTTGGCAGTCTCACCCCATGCATTAAGGGCCACGCTTGTGCAAGAAGAAGCTAAGATCCAGCGACCTGTATATTACATCAGTAAATAATTCAGTGAAGCCGAGAAGAAATAGCCGAAATTGAAAAAACTAGCATATTGTCTCTTAACCGCATCTAGAAAGTTACGGCCATAGTTCCAGGCACACCCGATCAAAGTACTAAAAGGTTAACCCTTAAAACAACTGTTGTACCACCCCAAGACCTTTGGGTGGCTTATCAAATAGAACATCGAGTTGAGTCAATATGAAATTACTTACCATCCATGAAGGGCGATCAATGGGCAGGCGCTGGCAGACTTCATTGCCGAGTTTACGATATGAGATAATGAAGAAGAAGTAGATCCGAAAGTGGAAACACATTGGAAATTGTTCGTCGATGGTGCATCTAACAACTTCTGCTTGGGAGCAGGAGTAGTGTTGGAAACTTCCAAAAGGTGATCCATTTGCTATGCCTTATGCTTGGAATTACCTGCAAAAAAATAACGAAGTGGAGTATGAAGCACTGGTAGCTGGGCTGAAAGTTGGGAAGGAACTCGAGATAAATTCCGTACACATCTATAGCGACTCTCAACTAGTCGTTTGTCGGGTGATAGGCGAATACCAAGCTCGGGGGGAGAACCTTGCCCCATATCTATATAAAGTGTAGGAATTGTTGAATGCCATCGAACATTGCCCCATATCTATATAAAGTTGGGAAGGACTACCTTCTCAAAGGAACACTCCCTACAGATAAGAATCAATGGAAAAAGCTCCTTCGGAATGCACCATGGTTTGCGGTATAGGATGGTATGCTCTATGAAATTGGATACTCTACCCCCTTGCTTAGGTGTGTGACTAACAACGAAGCCTGAAGAATCCTTAGGGAAGTTCATGAAGGTGACTGTGGAGATCACACTAGGGGAAAGTCTCACAAAGAAAGTCCTTCGATATGAGTATTTTTTGCCAACAGTGAACCACAATGCAGCAGATTATGCCAGATAGTGCAACCAATGCCAAATATTTGGCAAGATCAAAAGAACTTCTTCGACAGAGCTGACATAGATGGTCAGCCTGTGGCCATTCATGATCTGGGGAATCGATTTGATTGGTGTATTACCAATAGCCAAAGGAGGAGCCAAATATGCTATAGTTGTTGTTGACTATTTCACCAAATGGGTCGAAGCGAAACCGCTGGTCACTATTACCGTAAAAAGGTCGTTAATTTTGTCATTAAAAGCATTATTTGCAGGTTTGGAGTGCCATAAAAAATAATCATGGATAACGGGACTCAATTCAAAAGCACTAAGTTCAAAGACTTTTGCAGTCGCTTCCAAATCGAGAAAAGCTTTTCCACTGTTGCACATCCATAGGAAAACGGGCAAGTGGAAGCAGTGAACAAGATCATCAAGTCCACCATCAAAAAGTGGCTAACTAAACCTAAAGGAAATTGTGTTGATGAGCGTCTACTCGCACTATAGGCTTACAAAACAATGCACAAACTTGCAACCGAGCACTTCCCATTCACTCTGGCATATGGTTCAAAAGAAATGATCCCGGTCGAACTAGAAATCCCCTCTCATCGAAGGAAAAACTTCAATCGGAGACCAAATGAGCAGCTCTTACTCAAGTCGCTCGATATGATCAATGATAAGAGGTAAGAAGCTGAGATAGTGACCGTTCTAAACCAGAAAAGGGTCGCATGGTTTTTTAATTTCAAAGTCTGTAACCGCACTTTCGAAGTAGGAGACCTTGTCCATCAAATTGCAATCAATATTCTCCAAACTCTCTAAGCACGATCCACGTATTAATTGTAAGCACTTGAAAAGTTGTGGGATCAAAATTGATTCATTGTTATGAGCAACGACAATTCACATTAAACTCAATAGACGGCTTAATAGCCAAAGCCAAATTCGCATGATGGCCTCAACACAATCATTTGAACCTCCCTAAACAAGAACTCAAAAGCAATTACTTCCAGATCATGCCTTGTTTATAATGAAGGCATACTATGAGGGCAAATGTTAATCGGGTTTCTAGCTAAACATAATTCAACTGGAACTATAACATCTACGACAAGTCAAAACATCACAATGATCAACCAAGAAGACCAAAGGAAAATGAAGGGAAGGACCCAAGAAGAAAGATGTCAAAAAGGCTAAGTTGATGGATCGCTAGCGATCCATCACCTATGGATCACTAGCGATCCATAATGCTTGCTCTTGGACCCTCCAATCTTCTTGCGCCATATTCCAATAGCTTTCCTAGAGACTGCTAAGTTTCATGAAATTTCAGCAAGCTAGTTCAAGAAGTGAGCATTTAGCTGATCCTAGTCATAGTTCAATGCAACTTGTATATGAATCACCATCAAAACAAGGCAACTATTTACCAAATTACATGGAGATCATCTACATGAGGCAAGGAATTCAATCCAATGGAACCGATCCAAAAACCCCTTAAGTACATGGATTGCTAGCGATCCATGCCCTATGGATTGCTAGCGATCCATCACATTAAGTTGGATCGCTAGCGATCCATGCCCTATGGATTGCTAGCGATCCATCACATTAAGTTGGATCGCTATGAAACTTTTGGAGCACTTTTGTAATGTCATGTTTGGGTCTCTGGCAAAGCGGCCTAGCCCAACAGCTCTCCAACCCTATAAATACAATCCTACCTGCAACATAAACAGGATCTTATGGACTGGCTGTTGGAACTCTGAAGAAACTATTCTTCACTCTTATCCTCCCACACAACAGTCACTTAGGGATTCATTGTGATTCTCCAGTGAACTCTTGCACTTGTGACTTGATCTAACTTAGGAGATTCAATTATATTGTAATCAAACTTCGCTTGTAACAATAGTCAGTTAGTAGAAAGTTATAAAGTAGACGTAGGCTTCGTTAACAGCCGACCATTGTAAAAACCCTCTTGTTCCTTTACCTTATCTACGATCTACTATTTCTTTTTCTATTTTATTTGCCTTGATAAACATGGCTGATGCTTTCACACTCAATGCAGGGTGTTGATCCATTTTTTGAGTTAAACCCCCTATCAATATGCTCAATTTCTCCCTCTTTGTCACCAACAAAAAGGTTAAAAATCATAGGTTATGAGTTGTATATAGTAAATTCAATCAATTTTTTTTTAAATAATCATAATTGACTTAAATAACCCTTGTTAATTTTATATTTAATACAAGGAATGAATAGTATTAAACCTATGCTATTATATATATTAACACCATCTTATAAGGTTTTTAATATAACTTTTACAATTTAAGATTTTTCAAGAAATATGTAATTATTAGCCGATTTTAAAATATTTAACAAAATGGACATAATATTGGCTAGAGTTATGTATAAAATATAATTTATCTAACATTAAGCATAGCTATACCTTTTAAAAATATTTGTTGCTTTCAAAAAATATTTTTACTTTCCTTGAAATAAATTTTCACATTTATTTAGCATAATGGAAAATGTTTTAAATATTTCTAGCACTTTTGAAAGCAATGTCTTATATAAAAAAATATCTAATTAATTTTTATTTTTAAAACATTACTTTGTAATACTCTAAAAATAACAATACCAACCCTAAACTATTTACAAAAAGAAAAATGAATTAGATATACCGAAGTTGCTGCGGTTCCATTATCCAAAAAAATGCTCGTTCTCCATCATATGTGCGGAACATTTGTTATTCAAAATACATCTCATCCTTTCATTTTTCTTTGTATCTATAGAAAAATAAATTTTATATTTTGATACTCACTTCCTACATCATGGTCCAGGGGCTAGATCAAAGGTCCCATACCTAAGAGAGTTTGGTTGAACTCTGAAAATAAAATTTTCATTAATTACCGTATCAAAATAATCATCAATGTATTTTTCTCAGTTTTTCCAATTAATGGGAACTCAAATACTTAGATAATTCTTTCTCATATTTCTTATCAATGATTTTGTACTTCTAGAGATATCATAAACATTATTAGTCATAGAAATACTCAAATTTCTTTAAACATTGGATTTAGATTTTACTTGAATTTTATTACTAGCGTTAATATTTTTACTATACATGAAAGCGTATCTAGTACTATCTCTATAATCTAGAACTAGATAAAATCATGTTCAAATCATTTTGACCTTTATTAAATTTTGTGGATTAATTTTTACGAATTTCAAACTTTTCTTTAAAGTCACAATTTTAATTTTTAAAAGAAATATTACTGTTTTTCATAATATCAATTTCTTTATTTAATTTAGAATTCTCTTTTTTTAACATACACTTCTTATTTTCAAAAAGAAAAATTCTGGATTTTGAAATAAAGAGGATCAAAAAAAATCATTTCGTCATTTCAAATCTAAAATTTCTTTTAAAAATACTTCCTTTTCCTTTTAAAAAATAGTGTTTTGTTTATCTACAAAATTTTTGAGAGTCGTAAATTATTTTTCAAAACGCCATGTTGAGTTTGTAATCTAATTTTTCATTTTTTCAAATTCTCATTTTCAAGTTCGATGGATTTAGTCTTTTTTAAATAAAAGTTTAAGATTTGAGATCTTATTGCTTATACTAAATAATTCATTATCATCTTCTACTAAAATTTGTAAATCAAGAAGTACCATTTTATAGTCCTCATTTGTCATAACTTTGATAGTACCAGGCTTTTTGCTTGCTATATTTCGGTCGGATCTTTTTCTAGACATTATTCTATGATGTTGTGATGATTGATAGAATTTCATGTTCTGATACAACTTGTTAGTTGCTATGCATAGGAATGAAGATGACCAACAATAATTAACAATGTAAATGCAGTGGAAACAGTAGAACGGATCACATAGTCTATTTTATATTGGTTCAGACCTTCCGTCCTACATCCAACCCCTAAATACCTCTTAAGAATTTAACTATCAACACCCTTACTTCATCCGAAGGAATAGGTTTACAGACTTTGCTTGAACTACCGAAAAGGACTCAACACTGACTACCTGAGGACTCCACAATAGGACTTCAATCTCTTCTTTTATAAAGAAATAACCTGACTGTATATTGTGTCTTCAATACATTAAGTAGTCACACTGGAGTACAACTTCTATAACCTCTGTAAATGATGTTTTCTAATGAATATTGAGTTTAGGAATTTACAAAGCAATATGAGAATGATTCGAAAGCATAAGATTGTGTTTAAGTTTGTGGGATGATGGAAGGCTTATATAGGAGTGATTGGAAGCTAAGAAATAGTCGCGATCCTTTAAAATTTCACATTAGAAAAGATGAATCTATTAAAAGTTTGAAATTGGTCGAATAGGCATATGAATAGACACTTAAATATTCATTTGGCAATGGTAATATAAAGTAGTCGTTGGCCTTCAATTTAAAGTGGTGTGTAGTGTGGTTGGTAAGCATGTTGCATCCTTGCTTGTTGTGCTGGGTTCAAATCCTATATTTATCCAATTAATTTTGTTTCACTCCTTTTCATTACACCGCAATTAAGTAAATCAGCTACCTACCACTACAACAAAAGGGCCTTCGGTATAGTCGGTAAAAGGGCCGCTTCCACCTTCAAGTGCATGGGTTCGGGTCCTAGCATGTACCTTTCTTTAGCAATTTAATTTCACCTTACTATGTTATAATTAAATGTACTAAGCAATAATAAACAAAGTTGTTTGTAGTGCAGTTGGTTAAGAGGCTCTCTTCTTGTTTTACCACCTGGGTTCAAATCCTGCTTCTCTCAACATTTCTATATTTTTGTATCTCTTCCATTTCAGACAGAAATTATAACACCACAAAAAAATCTTTAAAACAAATGCATTGTAGTGTATTTGGTTGTGTTAGTATCTTGCTTTTCTTACTACTTGAGTTCAATTCTTAGCTTCCATCATTTGCATCTTTTTATTCACTCATTTTCTTCTTATTTATTTATTTATTAATTTATTTATTTTATATTGTTCAATACAGCTTTTAAAAACTTTATTCTTAGTTGTATGCCTGCTTGACCTTAAATCACTTAATAAACATATTAGTAGCATTGTCATATAGTTGTTATCATCAAAACAAAAATTGTGTTTTCAATGATAGCCTCTAATAAGTTCACATGTGAGGAGAATATTATCCACTATGTTCTGACCACTTATGTAGGCACTTTGATTGTTTGGGATAAGAGTTGATTTAATTGGTTTCAATCTATTGACGATGACCTTAGATAAGCATTTATAAATCATGTTATAATAGCAAATTGGTGTAATGATCTTCCTTTCTTACACCTAAAAACGACACTTAATACATCCATGGTATTCATGTATCGATCATTTAAGTGTATGAAAGACTGGTTGATTAGGAGAAAGAAAGAAAAGACATAATCGAATCTCATACCGTGACGGGAAATATAAAATATACACAAAGTTTGTACAAAATAAATCATTTTTTTAATACATAAAATCAGAGTACGCTATGTTATTATCATCTTGGACAGGTTATACAAACCTATCCTTACACTTGCTAATAAATACGAACCATAAAATATAAGGCTAAGACAGCGAAAGATTATAAGATATGTGAATACATCTTGGAGAATCCAGCTCTTCTCCTAAAAGCTCCAAAGGGTCCGACTAAATCTGAAAAATATGCTCAGGCTTACCCGAGCAGTATAAGAAAAATAATGCCTGGATTGGTCTGGTAAAACTAGCATGAGAAACTCAAATCACAAGGAGTTTTATTTATTTAACTTGTAAAACCCTTTTAAAATCAAAGGTATCCCTTAAGACCACGCCGCACATAAACACGGATGAGATTTTACCTTACGATAACCAAAACATTTTTTTATAGAAAATCCAATGATATTATTATAATTTCTAGGGTTTAAAGTATTTAATAACCAAGTAGCTGTGATGCGTGTACATGACGGCAATAATAGATATACAATCATGAACCAAAGGCACTTATTATATAATGAATTTCCATCAAATGGCAAGGTAAGGGACTACCTTCCGAAAATCTGTACACCTTTAAATAAAATGTTCAGTGAGATCGAAAACCTTTCGACCTCTACCAATACAGGACCGACCTACCCCTGCACAAGGTACTGCCGAATACGTTCACCCCTTGGTTGTGATCAACAACCAAAAATGGGCCCTGAAGAATACATTGAGATATCGACACTAGATCTTAGATGATCGTACCCTAATGGGTGCGACCCACATAGCCATGCCACATTTACCTTGTTTTAACCATTACCAAATGTGAGGTTTGAGAGGCTACGCTCTTAACATTTAGCAATCCATCTTGGAATGCTAACACTGCCCTCTAAGTAGAAATGCAATGCTAGCATTCATCTATACAAGTTCGTTCTGGGTCTGAACGAAACCAAAGAACATCGTCTTCAATCATCTTCAAGATGTCTTCCACATGAACGCTTATATCGGTTCAGAGTGGTTTACGGATAACATATCTGATCCCGATCTCTCCAAACCACACCACCATAATTAAGAAGGTCGGTTAAGAGAAATCCAAAAAAAATTATTTTTATAAATTTCTTCAATAAATCCTTTTCATAAATCTCTTTCATTTATGAAATCACCTTTTCCTAACATTCCAAATTCATTTATAAAACTATTTTTAAATATCCAAATTTATTTATAAAACACTTATATAAATATCAAAACTATTTATAAAACCCTTATATAAATATCCAAAATAATTTGTAAAACTCTTTTATAAATCTCCAAAATTATTTATAAAACTTTCCTTATTTAAAGCAAAACTTCTTTAACAAACCTTAATCAATAAAGTTCCTTTGATAAAATCAATTATTTAAAACACCAATAAATAATCAAGTTATTTATTTAAACCTTCTTTATTTAATTATCTTTAAACCACATAACAAAATAATGATTTCAAACAATCATTCAAAAGGTATTTAATTACTTCAAAACACCTTTTACAAAATAATTTCTAACTCGAAACCATTATTAAAAGTAAGGTTAACTTTACTAATAATCAAAAAAGCTTAGTGACCATAATGGATCTCATTTAATTGGGTTTAACTTATCCAAATTATAACATGGGTACTTACATAGCAAGCAGATATGTAAAAGGAATTGGCCAATGACAATCAATCAACATATAGAAAAATGTCCAAGTTACTATAATAGCATAACTGGGTTTTATTCCTGCTTAATAAATGACAAATTATAATCTATTAGGTAAATTATAGTAGAACTATGATTTATTCTGCTAACAGATGTCAACTATAATTCAATTAGCAGAACAATATTTTATTCTGTTAAAGATATGTCATTGGGTTTCATATTCAATTAGGGTTACTTAAGGATAGTCGATAAAGAAATCCCTTGGATTTAAAATATTCTTTTAAAAGAAATTTATTCTAAAACAAAACCGATCTTCAAAGTTAAAGTGGTTTAAAACTTTTAAATTTTATTTAATAATTAAAGATATTTAAACTTTTTATTAAATCATAGTTAAACCTTAAATTGAAAGACCTTTAAATAAATAATTAAATAGTAATTATCCTTTAAATAAATAAATAAATAATTAGACTTTAATTAATCATTAAACGATAATTTAAATTTTATTAAATAATAATAAAATATTAATTAATCCCAATTAATTAAGTAAATAACCCATAATTAAAACTTAAATAATAAACTAAACCTTTTATTAAATAATAATTTAAATCTTCATTAAGTTTTTAATTAAAATCTTTAATTAGTTAGGAATTAAATAAATAATTAAACCTTTCTTGATTATTAAAATAATAATTTATTACTAATTAATCCTTTAATAAATTATTAAATAATAATTATAAATTAATTAAATAACTAATTATAATTAACTTCTTTAATTTATAATTAGGTACAAATTTCCTTTATTAACTAACGATTAAGTTTTAATTCCCTTACTTACTTAATTAATTAATTAAATAAATAATCATTGATTAGAATAAATAAATAAATAAAGAAATAAATATTACTTTTTAAATATTTATAATAAGTTCTAAAAATACTTTGCAAGAAGAATACTTAAGTAAAAACACTATTTAGATTTTCCAAGCTGGTTCGTTTTATGAATTGCACTTATAGCGACTATCGTTGTTTGACCTATAATTTTCAAAACTTGAATTTTTATTTTCTAAGTCTTTAAATCTTTAACCTTCAAAAACTTTATACTTTGTAAACATAAAGACATGATTTTCGGGAAAACTAACAAAATTTGAAATTTGAAAACATTTTGCAAATTTAAACCTGAAGTTCAAAAATCTTTGCATAAGGGATTCTAAGTCGCATAAGCTAGCAAAGAGGCTAACATCTTATCATACAAAACATGTATTAATGTGTATAATATAAATGATTACATCACAACCATATCGCAACATGTAAACATTCCATAACCAAAATATACAAGTAAAGGCATTAATTTGCTAACTAACTAACTTTAATTTTCACTCACCACATCATCATATCGAAGCATCACATTCAATATACATTAACACATAAATCAACCAAACAAGAAATAAATAATCAACAAGCTAGATTTCAAACTTAAAGTTATAAAACTTTAAATAAAGGTGGCAGCTTTCTCATCTAAAGCTATCCAAACTCTAACCAATTTCCAAGCTAATATATGACCTAGAGCTTCACTTTTCCTCTGCAAAAATGTAATTTTGGCCCTTGGAAAGTGGAGTTTAATTTCAGCCAAGAGGAAGGTGGATTCGGCTATGAAGGTGTAGAGGAGCTAGGGCTTGCTTTTTCTAAGTGAAACTGTAGAATGAGAGAGGAGGTTTTAAGCAATATTTTTCAAGCATTTAAAGTAGAAAGAAATGGTTTTTAGCCTTTTGAAAACTAAACGGAAGCCGTAGAAGAGTTTTTGAGAGCTTGGAAGAAAAAAATTCAAAGTAGAAATGAAATGAGAGAAAATCTTATGAATTTTCTATATATACAAGGTGCATTTACCAAAAACCCCTTTATACTTTGCCCTTCACTTAAACCATGCCACCTCACCATGTCTCCACCCCTTCATGTAACTCACACCACCCTATTCCCCCCTCTAATCTCTTTAGCTAATATGCTTTAATCGCCTAATGTACTAATGTTTCTAATGACATGACATTAACTTTTTATTATTTATATTATCATAATGTCATGTCTCTCTTAATATATATACTTAAGTATTTTTATATACGAACATGTGTACATACCATAATATATATGTTAGCTTATTTGTAAACTTATGTATATAATAGTGTTATGACATTTTCGAAAACTTTTATTCGACGAAAATTCAAATAACCAATTTTGATTACGTTTTCTATTTTTTTTCAAACTAAATATTTTTGTAAACAAATTTAGAAAACTATTTCACCATCATTATTTATTATTAAAAAGAGATTTTAATTTAGTTATAAAACCTATTATTTGAATATTTAAAATTAATTTTATATTTGCAAATCAAAAGGGTGAAATTTTGAGTCATTACAATTGGTCTAAATTCTCACACTCTAGATCGACTGTTAACGTTTGGGATAAGACAAATAACAATAGAATAATTCCCCATGGCATCTTTCTGGCTCTTAAGAAGCTTTGGGCGGTTTTAATAAAGTCTTTCTTAATGATGCTTCAACAAGTAATAAAGAAGAAAGAACTGAAATCGTTTGGGTCTCCAACACTCTCTTTTGGGATTGGGAAAAGAACATGTTGTATTTCATTGTCACTTGCATCCTCCTAGAGCATGGTGGCTTGTTATTGAGTAAGTTGAGAACTAAAGTCGATCTATGAGCACAATGGTGATGGATTGGTCTTCTTGGCTATTTAGAATGCTAGAGAAGTGGTGAATAAAAGCTGAACTAATTGCCTCTTGTCCTTTATGCTCATTATTGCTTCCATCCAAAATGGAGAAGACCTTACTAGTGGAGTGTTTGATTATGAGGTAATTATGATAGATAGTAGTGTTTTTATCCCCTTGAGTATCCCACTTGTCCCTGCATTTCTGCCCGAGCATGCTTGCCTCACTATGCAGAGTTGCTGCCAGATTTTTGGCTCAAATATGTTCCTGTAGAGACAAAGCAACATTATATGGGTTATTTGGCATGTTAGGCATTTTGAAAATTTTAATATATTATAACTTTTATAATATATATACATATATCTTATTTTATATTTGAAATGTTACATTTTTAATTTTCAAACATTTTTAAAATCATCCCAAAGCCCAATTTATATTGGGCCTCTTTTATTAGGGGCAACCTTTTAGGCTTGTATGTCTGTTTGAGCCAGCCTGGTATCCAGGTAGGGCAGAGTAATTGATTACCCAATCCAATCCTTCAACACTATCTTTCTTAGACACCCTACTAAACGGGTTGTGTGCTTAACTAGTTAACTCTAACATGAATATTAAGACCACATAGCTTATTGGGCTCTGATACCATTGTTGGAGCTTGGTCAGCCCACAGTGGAAGTTAAGGGTGAAGTTCAGTGTTTTTACCCTATTGGATCTTTATTGGACCTATGGAGTGATGGAACTGGGCCAACCCAGGTGGAAGAAATAGGTAGATTTCAAAAAAAAATTCCTACTGGATCTTTGTTGAGCCCATATAGCGTAAAAATCATTTAGAATTTCTCTAGATTTTTCTCCATATTATTATAATTATAAAAAAATAGTTTAATTTAATATTAATTAATTGTATATCATGATGAGCACATCAAATGCACACATGTGTATAGTGTAAGTACAATATATGAAAGGTGTAAATAGTTACTGTGACCGTTGTTTAGGTGTTGGGATTTACACCACAACGAATACATTTCCCCTCTCTATAAGCCTCTATCATCCAAAATATGATTTTTTTTTTAATTTATATATATGTGTGTGCGTGTGTGTATGTATATGTATGCATGTTTACATGTATAAATGTATATATAGATACACAATAATTATTTTGCATTGTAGTTCAAATTGAAATAAACTTTATTTATATAACATGTAATAAATCAAAGAACGCAAAGTCTAATTAAAGTAGTTTAAAAGTTCACTATTATGTCTTATACAAAAATCCTTTTGAAAACTTTGAGATAAATGCAAATCTACGCATAAATATATGATATTATGTAAATATGTAAATTCATGTACACATATAAATAAAACAAAAATTGAAATGAAGTAAAATAATATACAGGTAGTTTGTGAAGTAGAATGTATCCTTTTAAACAACGATTCAGTACTAGATTGGATACAATTGTAAAACTATGAATAAATCATTAATTTAACCTTTCCCTTTTTGTTTCAATTGGCAAAATGTTATCCGGCTTTTTGACCCAACTATATCCAAACTGATTGGATAATTTAGACTCAATGATGGACAAGGCAAGCAGCCCAGGGAGGTGTTCATGGAGTATAGAGATCAAGCACAGACAATGGTATGAAGCATCGAGCAAGCGAGATCAAAAGACGGGCTCTTGAAATGTTCTGAATATGGATTAGTGCCTCCCTTACATAGGGGATTGGTACCTATCCCTTCTCCTAATCAGGATATCAGATCATATCACTATAACAATGAACAACTTGAATCACCAATTCAACTCAATGGGAACCAATTGATATCTTTAAAAAAAATGAAAGCAACCATGCAAACAACTTTAGAAACATGAAGCTAGCATGAAGGGGGAGCCACATGACCGATCGTGCAAGGCCACGTGGCTGCCTGGGACCGATCGTTACCAATCCCCTATCATTGGGAATTAGGCTACGAATTTTTTTGGGTAACCTCATCTACATCGTGAGATCCTGCTAGCGAAATTTCAAGAAAATATTTGGTTGTCTACCCCTATAAATACTGAATCCGTTGTTCAGTTTAGGGAGCTTTACGCTATTGTTTTCCTTGTACTCCATTGTAATCAAGGATCAATTCAATCTAATCCCCCTATACCCAAAAAATTAAGTGATTAATAAAGCAATTTAATAAAGGGACGTAGGCAATCAACATCGAACCACTATATATCTGCATGTTCTTGTTTTCTGCTTGTTCCCCGGTTTTAATTTTAGTTCTTCACTTTATTTCTCTACATAAAATCTATTGGGTGTTTTTGCTAACTTTTGGTGCAAACATTTTGGGGCTTTCACTGAGGAACGAATTCTCAACTTGATTGGATCTCATCATCTACTTGTGTATTCCCATATTCGTATTATATATCCAGATTTCTGTCGACAAGTTTTGGTTTCTACTCAGATTTGAAGAATATCTAAAAGGAACCTATTATCCATGGCGAGAGGAAAGTTTACTACTTCTAGTGCTGGTTAAGACAATGAAGATACCAACATTCAATATGTTGACCGAAATGTACAACCGGCGGCTGTTGATGCCCCAAATCCTCTTGATTACATTATCAAAGTCAACTTTGAAGTCCTGATGAAGGAACTACAAGATAGCCGTTAGTAGCTCAATCAACAAATCTAGGCTAATATTGACCTGATGAATCAGTTTAAAGACCTACATGGAAAGACAAGAAGGGAGCCCTCTCCACACTCAGGATCGGAGAACTCCTCCTCATCTGACGACTATCACCGAAGCCGAACCTGACGCCGCAAGATGGATGAGTACAATGTTGGAACGTCATGGGGAAACTATGAGATCAACTATCGCCAGATCGCATGGATCGGCATTGAAACCCTCAGGGAGATCAGCATCGAACTCTCAAACCAAAGGGAAACTTACCTGCTGCTAAAGGAGCTAACTCCGTACATTCCATGATCGACCAAGGCGCTGGAGCTCAAGTGAATGTTAATGATCCCCAACAAGGAGATGATGATAGGACTACTACTTAGGAGATACATGAAGATCATGCTGAGCCAAGGCAACGTTATGCTCCCCAAAGGCATGGATCAAGTCGTTCACGTTAAGTGGAACATGACCACCACCTGGCACCAGCTCTTCAAATACCGAACTTAATAACTATGGTGAGACAGCTTGTGAAAGAGAGTCATGGCCTGACAAATGATGATTGGGGACTCTCCAAAAGTCATACTCCCTTAACTAACGACATCTTACATGCAGAGTATCCGTGGATGAATAATATGCCTATGATGCCTACTTATCCGGGAAAAACCAACCCTAGGCAGCATCTTATGAAGTACAAGTGGCATATGGATCTGCATGAGCCATCGATGGAGTCAAGTGCATATGTTTTCCTATTTTTCCAGAAAGAGTTGCAACCATGTGATTCACCAAGATACCACCGTGGTCAACTTCTTTTTTCGACGAATTAGCAAGGAAGTTCATGGAGTAGTTCCGCATGTACATGGCTCTCCCCAAAGATGTCATATCCCTCTCCAACTTGATCTAGGATCTGGGGGATTCATTGAAAGTTTAACTAGAAAAGTTTAACATGGCTGCTACAAAAGTTATTAATTCGAAATATGATGCAATACTGATGGCACTGACTAAGCGAGTCGACCTAGATTCTGATTTTGGTGATTGATTGGCGGGGAAGCCTCCTTCTATGTTGAATCATTTTTACATGAAGGCAGTTCAACACCTGAGGAATGGGGAGGCAAAGCAGACCAAGAAGAGAGATGCTGCAAGCAAGAGTGCCGAGGGAGTACAAAGTAATGTGGCGGTGAAACAGTCCGAAGAGAGTTCTAAGAAAGTTGAAATTAATGTTCAAAACAAATCCAATGAGCAGAATAGAGGCAGTGATTGAAACCGCAACCAACGATGCGATTTCGGGAGAGAGAAGCCGAGGATCCCATTATTCGATACATACACATTATTGAATACATCGTTGGAGAACATCTATTTATTGACTTGTAACACTATGCAATATAGGAAACCGCCTCCAAAGGAACCGACGGAGAAGAGGAGATAGATAGTTAAGTACTTTCATGACGTCATTAAAAAGTTGATTCATGAAAGAAATATGCAACCGTTTGTTAAAGCCTCATAGGATGGCGGGCAGAGGACATCCGACCCTAATAGAGGACATATCCGCCTAGTGATGAGGAAGCAAGCCAAACGGGAGGAAGGTCAGCCATTAACACTATCGTTGGAGGATCGCATCTAGCTGACAAAAGTCGGAACGAGATGGAGTGTTACATGAACGTTGTAAGACATGTTGATATTGAATGCAGCTCGAACGCAAAGGAGGTTCTCTGGCTAAGCAATAGAGAACTATGACGGGCGACATCGTATTTAAAAGTAGAGATGTAGACAAGGTGGAGGCTCCTAAAATAGACCCAATGGTGATCGTTGCCATAATCGGCCCCGCCTTGGTGAGAACGATTTTGATTGACTGCGGAAGTTCAGTTAATACCATTTTTAAGAAGGCCTACGACCAGATGTTACTGGAGGCGAAAGACTTGAATTTATTGGTGTAGCTAATATAGCGGTAGGTTACCTCGAGCTACCAGTGGATTTGGGAGATGGCAACCGTAGGAGAGTGCGGGTGCTGCCGTTTGTTGTAATGGATGTGAACTCTCCATACAATACCTTCTTAGGCCGACCAACCCTTGTTGAATTTAGGTCAGCTATTGCCCCTTGGCGCTTAACATTCAAATTCCCGACAAAGAATGGCGTGCGAATTATTCATGAGATCAGGTGACTGGCCATGCCTGTTATGTTGCTGAGGTAAGGGATGCTCAAAGGAAATAAAAAGGAAAGGATGTGGAGAAACCTTTCTGCACTAAAATTAATGAAGCCTAGTAATCAACATCTAAGCCTTGGCTCGGGCACCACGGTCGGTTCTATAAAGATATAGATCTGAGAGATAAGGAAGAGGGGGCCAAAGAACCCAAGGCTGCACATGTTGAGCTGACGATGACATCACGGTCATCCATGACTACCAATTATGGGTCCTGAAGATCAGATCACGGCTCAGCAACAAGGATGAAAGAATTTGCTAGCTTGCTCTGGGCAAATTTGAGGTTTTCGCTTGGACCCATTCTGACATGTGTAGGATCTCACCAACCGTTAGGAGACATGCAGTGAATATCGACCTAAGAGATGTCCTGGTTAAATAGAAATGATGCAGCATGGATCCGAAGCGATCTGTTGCACTGATGAAGAAGGTGGATAGACTAAAAAAGCAATGGGTTTATCCACGACGCCCTGTACCCGAAATGGATACCTAATCATGTTCTTGTAAGAAAGGATAATGGGAAGTGGAGGACATGCGTTGACTACTCAGACCTAAATAAAGCATGCATGAAGGATAGCTTTCCACTTCTAAGGATCGACCAACCGGTAGACTCAATCGCTGGACATGAGCTGCTTTCGTTTATGGATGCGTGCTTCGGTTACAATCAGACCTTGATGCATGTCCCGAACCAGGAACACACCAGTTTCATTACTGACCTGGGATAATACTGTTATATTGTGATGCCTTTTGGACTGAAAAACCCAAGAGCGACTTACTAGAGGCTCGTAAACCGGATGTTTAAAGACCAGATTGGACGATCGATGGAAATTTATGTGGATGATATGCTCATGAAGTTACGGTAATCAAATAACCACATCAATGATTTGGTAAAATGTTCAGCATCCTCCGAAAATATGGAATGAAACTCAACCTCTTGAAATTCTCTTTCAGCATTGCGCTGGGGAAATTCTTAGGTTTCATCGTTACCTCTCATGGAATTAAAGCCAATCCTGAGAAGATTCAGGTGATAAGAGATATCCAAACATCAAAGACGATTAAGCAGGTGCAAAGCCTAAATGGGATTGTAGCCACCCTGAGTCAGTTCATCTCCAGAGCCATCGATAAGTCCATTCCCTTCTTCGACTTGATAGAAGAGGGAAGAGGAACTTCGCATGGACCAAGATTATGTTGACGCATTTCAAGCTCTAGTACACTAGTTAGAGAGACCCTCCATCTTATCCAAGCCACTGGATCATGAAGACTTCTACATCTATCTAGTAGGGTTGATACATGCCATAAGTGTTGTGATGCTGCGCGAAGAGAAACAGATCTAGAGGCTTGTATACTATGTTAGCAAGAGATTAATAGGTGTTGGAAGAAATTATTCAAAATTGGAGAAGTTTGCATACTGCCTATTGATTGCGTCAAGGAAGCTCCGCCCTTATTTTTAGGCTCATCTCATTAATTTCTTCACCAACCAGCCGTTATGATAAGTCCTACAATGACCTAAGATGTTTGGAAGGTTGCTGAAATGGAACATCGAATTGAGCCAGTTCGATATTACTTATCTCCCATGGAGAGCCATCCAGGGACAAGTGTTGGCAGACTTCATAGTTGAATTCATTACACAAGATGACTCTCTTGAGAGTAGTGAAGAACCCACCATCTAATGGAAGATGATACGGATAAAGCATCTAACGGTCGATGTTTGGGCGCCGGAGTAATATTGGTCACTCCTGAGGAACGCTCGATTTGCTACGCTATTAAACTTGACTTCTCTGCAACAAATAACGAAGCTGAATATGAGGTCTTGATCATCGGGCTCAAACTTGCTAAGGAGTTGGGAGTATAAACTTTGCAAATTTTTTATGATTCTCAGTTAGTAGTGTGCCAAGTCAGGGAGAATATCAAGTCAAAGGAACATGACTTGCTCCTTACCTCAACCAAATCTAAGAACTACTAACCGACCTTGAGCATTACACGATTGCACACATCCTTAGAGAACATAATGAGAAAGATGAATCACTGGCTATGTTGGTAAGTTCTAGGGATGCACGCAAAGTGGCTTGTCCCAAATGAAATACTAAGCGCTTTGGGTATTGACTAGATGGAGACTGATTGGGTCTTAAAGATGAAGGTCGAGAAGGATTCATGGATAACTTTGATAAAAAATTATTTGCAAAAGGGAATCCTTCCTGAATGGAGGAATGAGAAATGATGAGTTCTCCATAAAGCTTCATGATACATTCTTCAATAAGGAGTCATGTATAGAAAGAGTTTTCCCGTCCCCATGCTATGGTGTATCACCAATGATGAAATCATGTGAGTACTAAGACAAGTCCATGAAGGAGAATGTGGCGATCACACGGGGGGCAAAACCTGACGAAGAAGATACTTCGCTATGGTTACTACTAGCCAATTGTCAATCGAGATGCAGCCAATTAAGCTAGATGATGTGACAAGTGCCAGTATTTGCAAAGATTCCAAGAGCCCCACTGACGAAGATTACTCAGATGGTTAGTCCATGGCTGTTTGCTACATGAGGCATCGACAACATCAGCTCCTTACTGATTTCCAATGGTGACACAAAGTAGGCATCATAGCAGTCGATTACTTCACTAAATGGGCTGAAGCTGAACCATTGGCAAAGATTTCTGCCGCCGGCGTTGTATTAAGAAAAATTTGCGTCAGTTGCTTACCCTCAAGCTAATGGACAAGTCGAAGCTGTTAATAAAACCATTAGTCAATTCTTAAGAAACGTTTAGAAAAGGCTAGATGCAAGTGGGTTGATGAACTCTCGTCAGCTCTATGGGCATAAAGAACCGACCATATGTCCATGACTTGCCACACTCCATTTTCCATTGTTTGCGGCTCTAAAGCCATGATTCCTATAGAACTTGAAGTCACTTCTCAAGGAGTGACTTACAATGATCCAATAAAAAACAGAGATATCCTTTTGGAATCTCTAGACATGGTCGATGAGAAGTGTGAAGAAGCTGACTTGAGGGTAGCTGCACACCGACACCGAGTCGCCTGATACTATAATGTTAAAGTCCGAGCTAGAACCTTCGAAATTGGTGATCTCATCCTAAAACAGATATTTCCTAACTTCATCGACATGGGTCTAAGGTGTGAAGGACCGTGTGATATCGATCAAAAGCTTAGAGATGAAAATTTCAAGCTAATGACTATCGATGGCATTGCACTCCCTGGAGCATGGAATAGCAAGCATCTACGATGCTATTTCACTTGATTTTGTTTCATTCATTTGTATTTCATTCAGAATCTACTTTTGCTTTTTAGAGCCATGTAATAACATAGAATCTGTTGCTTTCTCTTTTGGTTAGCAATAAAACTTGAAGTTTCTACTATATCTATAAAAAAATTATGTTTAGCATAATAGTTGTGATATGTGAATGACTTACATCTATGTATACCTAATATAGACCAACGAGTACCCCGAGTCTAGTGCCAACCAAGTTCTCAGGCTCGTGATTGAATTGGTCAAAATGAATGTGACTCGACCATTCATCCGTTAAACCTCGCCTACGATCGGGATGATTATACAACATAGAACGGATATGACTCGACCATCTGTTAGCTAATTTCCATCCCGCGATTCGGTGGGAGAAATATAAAGTAGAAGTGGAAGTATGACTTGGACCCTTCCTTAGCTAACAGATGAACGTTCATGACTCGGCAATTTCTGTCCTTCTTGGGCTGAGGAAAACCAAGTAGAACTTAGACTGGAGTGACATCTACTTTAGCCCACTCCCTCTTGACTTGCTTGTCCAGCTCTTCCTTCTCAACGCTCTCGCTTAAGCTGTGTTTATCTATATGCTCAGAGGCATGTGTCACCATGATGTCATCTGATTCATCCTAAGCCTATTCATCATTGGTCTTTTCTTCATTCAGAGCCCCTATAACTATAGCATTTGGGTTCGGTGTCTTAGTAGATTGGACGGTCGGGGCCATCTATAAAGTGGCGACCACTGTAGACTCTGTGGTCAGTGCGTGCGTCCTAGGGTGGCTTCACCACTAGGAGCGTTTACAGATGTAGATAGACCTACAATTTCACAAGGTTCAATGGGTAAGCCTGTGACTTTCGTGTGCAAAATGTAAACTTTCTCGAACACCCTTCTCCGAATTTTCCTTCGATCAAAGCTAGAGTGTCGCCTTAAATAATCGAAGATATCATAAAAGACTTATGGATTTCAGGATGATCTGGATCTTAGCCTATCTCCTTTAAAGGGGCATGAGAAGCTAAAGCACCAGTTGCTTGACTTATAAGAGGGTCTTAAGAGCCATACCTAGAGGCTTTGTTGCCATCCTTCCCCTTCTTGGTGATCGCTGGGTCATGGAGTAAACTAAATCGAGCAACCTTGAGTTCATCAGGCTCTTTATCATGCAAGATTTCGAATATAAGCTGCTCTTCATCAACCTTAGTGCCACCAAGGGATTTCTTCTTCAGCTCAACAATATAGTCCTAAGCTTCGACTAACGAATCAGGGTACCCTTCTCCAAGGAAGCAAAGGTTATGGTTCACGAGAACAATTGTATTGTAATATATCAGCATGGAATTAATGCCATCCTTCATCTCTTTTCAATCAACCTCCCTATCTTACTCTTTGAGGGTCTCTATGTGCATAAGTTTTTATTAGCCTCAATCTTAGTCAAGCGAGCCTCGAAGGTTTCCTCGCACTATCGTTGGGACTCAAATTAAGCCTCAAGTTTCTCTTGTTTTTCTTTCTCAAGCTCCTCCTTAAGTTGTCGAATATGGAGGTTAAGGCATCATTATCTTTTTTCCAGCACGTCCTTTTCCTTCTGTAAAACATCCTTTTCAAGGGCTAAAGTACCACTACAATAAAAAACGGTGTCAAGTTCAACTTGATGTACTTTCATTAAACGGTCCACTACATCAGAAGATTCACCGGCTCTATTCTCAACATCGGCCAGCTTTGTATTCAGCTCCTTGACTTCTTTATCCAAGTGCTTGATGATGTTTATATCATGAGTCACTTCGAGAGTTAAGCGATTAATCTCGTGTTTCCTATCAATCGACATTTTGGAAATCTTCTCAACCACATGTTGAATTGTGCCATGCTGGATGTAAACATCATTAACATAAGAGAGCACCATGTCCATGGCCTCTAGAAGAATCAGATGCAAAACAGCACAAAATTTAAACTCAACAAAACATAACTTAGGAAATATGGCCTTGAGCTCGGCCATCTTTTTTGCAGTAGTGGCATCAAGAGCAATTGGAGCTAAGAGGGAATTTTACCATGCCTATGAGAAGATGCATCAAGACTTCCTGCATAAGTCTGGCGTTCAAAAGATCATTGGGAGCAAGAAGAACCTGAATGTTGCTCAGGTGGTGTAGCCAAAGTAAAGGCATGAGGTAATGACTTGCTACTACTATAAATGGTGGGATATGGATCGGCACCCATGTAATGAGAAGACTGGGACTTTGACTTGTGCTCGGATGATGAGTCCTTGAATTGATGAATTCTATCTCGATCCTTCCTTCCATCGTGGCCTTCTCATTCCTATCCAAGTTGTCGACCAAAGCCCGGACCTCGACTGGACCCGAAATAAGATGGTTGAGAGTATGATGACTTCTTCAAGAAATCATAGTTGCGAGTGCGTCCCATAGGACCTACAAATAAAACAAAGATGTATCAACACCACTAGAATTAAAGACATATAGGTTTCGTGCGGTGTAGTGCACGTGATTGTGAGTGTCCTAGTGTCCCCTTAACGGACTAGGTACTAGAGCTTTGCTAGCTGAAGTATTCTCTCTTGTGCTAGTTGGAGGAATGTTAGCACCAATTCAAATAGGAGAATCAGACCCTCCCGAGGCTCATGTTAGCAAATTCATTACTCCTCACATCCTCTAGTATTGGGATGTTTGACAATCCCTCGAATAAATTTCTAGAGGCAAGGAAGTGGATTTGGTCAATAGCAGTAGTAGCTGACTTGGGCTGTTTGGCAGTTTGCTCTTTGCAAAGATTGTAGACGAGCTTCTTCCTTTTTACCTTCTTTAAAGCAAGGAGCTACATGTCTTGAGATGACTCGACTAAAGGCTCAAGGCTTGAACCGCATCGTCATGACCAGGCTCATTAGCATCGCCAATTATTTTGCCTTCTTCTGCATTATCCTATGCCTCCTCGATTGGGGCACAATAGGATTAGCATTGCTACCTCTGTGTTAAGCAGCACCTCTTCTTCCTCTCACTTCCTCATCAGCATTCCCTATTAACCTGGTGCTATGACCCTCTTCTAACAAGTTGAAGGCAAAGAGACTCTCATCGATAATAAGGGATCTAACACCTCTATCTTTCGAAGGTACATTCCTAAACTTAGCGACTGCCTCTGAATAATAATCATCGATGGGACATGGATAACTACCTGCAAGATTTAAAGAGCTGCTTAGTTCAAGGTACAACTTTGATACAAGCACATGGAGTTGAGTAAAACCACACTTATGTCCTTCTAGCCATCGTCCCATGAAGCCAGGTGGGCAATGCACATAAAACCACTCATTCTGGGAAGCACTTAGCTTATTCCAAGCACTAGCCACGACTTGATAATTATTGATTGACTCAAGAAATGCATACAAGGGGCCCCCCTTTTATCGCTTCAAATTGAAAATAGCCAAATGTCCTCCGGAGTTGGCACACAATATAAGAACTCAAGAAATATAATTAATGTACGGTAAAGAAATGCATAGCTGTTTGGATGAAACTAGGCAGAAGCCAATTTTAAAAGATGTAACATCTTGCGCATGAATGGATTAAAAGGTGGAACGCATCCTTCCCAGCACATATATCTCTTACAGGTAGTATATCCTTCCACAGATGAATGAGGTCTATCATTACATGATAGGATTCATACCTCCTCATACGAGATCCTATGTTTAATGCAAAGTCTGCGGAGAGAAGCCTCATCAACTCTCGAAGCCACGGATTCTTTCAGATCTTCTAAAAATATAACATCTTCTAAAGCATCAGGAGCTGGTTCATCTTCTGCTTCTGGATTCATATGAATTTCAGGCACTTGTTGAGAACTTTCGGTTTGTTCCAATTGATTTCCCAGAGCATGCCCAACAGATATTGTTGCGGAGCTTGACTCGGCATCGGAATCACCGTTCGAAGTAGTCTGTTCAGTAGCTATTAGCAGCTATATGCTCCGAGCGTCTGGAACGTATAGCTATCAAACTTAGTAGATAGTTACTTTTAGAAAAATAAACCCATTCCCCCATGTAAAGTGTAAACTAGTGCAGTGTTATGTAGTGCAGTAATTAACAATTAAAGACTAAATGAAAGTTGTGACAAGACTTTGGGATTCAACTGGAATGATCGTCATCGCTGACCGTCCTAACCTATTTTCATGTCAATGGTTATGGGTTTCACATAAGCTTGGGGATCAATTGTTGGCATAATAGAGTACGACCTTAGCGTCCAAGTTTATTTAAGTCCATATGATCGACATATTCAAGTTCAAGTTTGAGATCTTGTACAAGTGCCAAAGTTCAAAAATGTTCATGTTCGAGTATGTTTTACATATTCATGCTCCTAAATAAGTGGTCAGATTCATTCATGCAAACAAGTTCACATGGTTAAGTCCTAAAGTTCAATTGTGCTCGAACCAAACTGAAAAAACGGCAAAGTCCCTCTAGGCAAAGGGATCATACCTGATCCCTCTCCTAGGTAGTGTTGTCCTATGCCATTTCAAAATCCATATGCCTATAACCGATCCCTCGCTCCAAATCACACCAATCCCTCATTTTAGTAGATGAATGATCCCGCCATGATTCAACCTATCCCAATTCCAAACAATTATAACCGATCGTATGTCCTCACCGATCGCTTTCCATCACTTCACTCCATCTATTTCGGTTCCCATGCCAACCGATCCCCATGCTTGTGTAATTTCGACATCAGATGATCATGCACACCAACCAATCCCAACATCATTCACTACTCAACCATGCATACAACCAATCCCTACTACATTTCACCCCTCCTTGACTCACACTGTCCTACTCCTATAATACCACCAACTTGAATAATCCCATCGTCTCACCAGGATAAAAACCATATATCGCACACTAGTCCAAAACCCACGTATATATGTAAAATCAAGTACAAACACAAGGCAAAGAGTCAAACTGAATCGAAGAGGATAAGAGCGATGCAAGTTCTAGTTTGGATCTGAAATTAAGTTAGCAAAATCGAGAGCTGATTTAACTTGGGGTAATGGTGCAGGCTTCTAGCAAGATGGAAGGTGGAATCACATAGGGGAGAGGATGGATCGATGGAAGATATTGTGAAAGTGTTAAACTCAATATTGGCAATGGCTGAAGCAAGGGAAATGGTGGATCGATTCGATTGCAAGACAAAATGAAACAAGTGAAGAGAAAGATAGCTAATTGATTAGCTTATATATTAATGTGGACAGCTACTCTTTTGATCTGAAAATTGACTAAGTCCACATAGGTAGAGCGATTGAATCTGATCCCCACCTAGGGGATTTGCACTGGCTCTTTACCCATTTTTTGTAAAAAAGGAAAAAAATGAATCAAAAATAGCAATGCAATTATATTTGAACAACCGAAAATTGGCAACGACTTATAAAAATGTGAACATGTTCGAGAGCCATTAACGAAGTGTGTACATGAACATGCATGTGTACATACCCAGCATTCAATTTCTTGAACCGAAAGAAATTGAATTCTCACTTGGATTTCTCAAAAAAGAAATCACTCCAAATAGCCAAGACTTACTAACTCAATTAACCAGCTCAACAGAACCGAACATAGAAAAATACTAGAGGTTACACCCTTGTTTTATACTGATGAATATCGACTAAGCATCACCATAAATAGAGGGAGACATGACTCTTTGGAAAGACAATTCGACAAAAGGATAACGAATGTTCTTGAAGTTGAATGGAATCCTTTTCGGAAACCCTAACTTGCTTCGATTCAATGCACGTCATGTTTGAAACAAGACGTACTTTGTGGGTTCAAGTGTTATCCAGCTTTTGACCCGGCTATATCCAGACCGATTGGACAAGTTAGATTCGATGATGGATAGGGCAAGTAGCCCAGAGAAGTGATCATGGAGTCTAGATATCAAGCACTGACAATGGTATGAAGCAATGACCCAAGAGACAGGCTCTTCGGAATATTCTAAATATGGATTAGTCCCTTTTCTAGGCAGGGGATCAGTACCTATCACTTCTCCTTTGCTGGGGATCAGATCATATCACTATGGCTATGAATAACTTAAATCAGCAGTTCAACTCAACAAGAATCGATTGATATCTCTAAAGACGTGAAGGCAACTATGCAAAGAACTTTAGAAACATTAAGCTAGCATGGAGAGGGACCCACATGACCGATCACACAATGCAATTTGGCTCTTAGGACCGATTGGTACCGATCCTCTATCATTGGGAGTTGGGTTGCGAAATTTTTGCGGTGATGTCGTCTATATCGTGAGATCCTTCTAGCAAAATTTCAGCCTCTACCCTATAAATGTAGAGTACATTTTTCACTTTAGGGATCTTTACAATGCTATTTTACCTGTATGCTAATCTTAGTATTACATGCAGTTTTTTGATTCACAACCTGCCGACTCATTGGCCTAGGACATGATGGGGTTTCTTCTAAACATTTATCTCGTATAATTTTGTAAACCATTCTTCGGATGATATTAATCTTAACCTTGTATGCTAATCTTAGTTACACACCTTACAGATAAAATTTAACTGAACTTCACTCATCATTTAATCATCTTTTGTCCAATAAAGTACGAATAACCCTTATTAACACATCATCGTGTATTGTAAGGAGGAGTGACTCTTGAGACTGAATCTTTGTTCATTTTACGTGTATTCTTTCCAATATACTTACCTGTTCGATCAAATCGAACCATTTTATTGCATATTATTTTATTTACTTCCATTTTATATTCTCTGAACTTATCATAACATGCTCCATATGTATTAAATACAATGCTTGTGATAATTCATCGGTGAATACAACAAAGTGTATGGAATGTTTTGGTATTATCATACTTTTGGTTGCATACATCTATATATATATATATATATATCAATCTAAAGAGTTCATTAACTCTTATGATGCTCCCACTAAATGGGTGCGTAGCCCTTAATTGTTTGAGATATAATTACCGATATCATATGATTTATAATCATATAATAAAAATTATTTCTCAAAACTACATCTTAGTCTATAATTTCAAAATAATTGTAAATAATTTTTGATACTTCAGTATTTTCAATGCATCACTTTAATTGTGAACACAAATACCTTTATTTCATAAATAATGTATGGTACATTTTACAAAACAATTTCATAACTTGATGCACCCGATAAGCGTTATATGACCTGCTTCTATTATTTCCACCATTACTATAATAGAGTACCGAATGCGGAGGTCCATCATCCACTTAATATAGACCATTTATTTCATACACTACACCTAGTTTACAGTGGAGAGTTTTCATCGAATATATCAAATTCAAACAAATAAATCCCATAGAAAAAAGTTTTCTATATGAAACACATTTTCGCGATAGAAATCATATTTATTATTCTAATGTTAAGTACCAGTCATTATTATTACAATTCTCGTTTTCGATGTTTCTTTATGAAGTAGAGGTGACCATTCACTCTCATCGTGTCACCATACCTTAAATCACATCTACACTTATACATTCTTTTTCTTTTTTGAATGGCCAAACCTTAACATTTGATTAACCTTAACATTTGATTAACCTTAACATTTAAGGACATCAAATATGATGCATCTTACGTAAACTGATCAAACTGATATTTCAGCGATCGAGTTCTTAGGTATATATTGTAGTTTTGATCTTGTGTTACATTTAACACATTACGATCTTTATTATATTCAATAAAATTGAATGCTCGATATCATAGTACGGTTTATTTGTTTGCTTTGAACGAACTAGTTTCATCGAAGTTTCATACATTACAAACTATGACCATTCACTATATAACACTTCTATGTGATAGTTTATGGTTCAAATATCCATGGTCTTGTATTGATTTTGATTTCGGAACTCATAGAATGCAGTACATAGTCTTAACCAAATAAATACGCAAGTGACCAAATTACGAATGTATTAAATAGTTGTAAAATTAGGCACTTGCATGGGTATAGAAAACATTTACATACAAGAAGTATTTAATTGTAAGTATATGTTATACTTCTATTTATCAATCATCAATCAATTCATTTGTATATCTTAATTGATAAACAATTTATCAATCGTATTAAATGCACAAATTTATCAATGTAGATTATTATAACATTATATAACATATATTCTTACAATATTAGAAAGGTTAAATGTTATCTTCTCATTTTTCTAATAAGGCACTTATTGGTCTTTTATGTTTCACCAAACCCTAAGCATAACACAGAAGTCTTTTTACTTTCCCAGTGGATGTTAGGGCTCGCATGCCTTGGGATTCCGACCTTAAGAAAAGATCAACGAATCATAGACCCGCATACGATGACTAACTTTATCGGTTGTATCATATGCAACTCCTAACCTAAGGTTTCTTGTTCTAGTCCCGCATTTACCTTGAGGAAATATCAACAATTAAAGTGGGATTGACCTATCATTTCATGATGGCCTAAGTATTGCACATACCTTAAGGAAAGCTCAACAGATATATGTAGTTATCTTACCTCTTCTATTCAATATATTAATAGTACTGCACATAACATGCCTAGCTTGAGGAAAGGCCAAAAACTAAAGAGTATCTAAGTAATCTATTAATATACAAATGATAGAGGACAACTTTAGATTAAAGATTCATAATCTTTAGTATATTATATCGAGTGATATCAACCTATGGAATAATGTATTTTTATGAAACACAATTGTGAGAAATCATGGTATACATACATATACGTTTGTATTTATTCCTTAATTCTATTTAGGGTTTCATCAATGTTCCACATTCAACTTATACATTCATATCAAACAAGTTTTATTATTATATAACAATTATATTTCATACTATGTAATATTCTTATGTATAATAATATATTAATTAAATCTTATTTAAATAATTTTAATTAATTGAACTATTTAATTAATTTTATTTAGTATTCCAATACAATTTTTACATTGGACACGTTACCTTGATCGTTATAGTATATATATTATAGCCTTTATACTAATACCTATATATATGACACACACACTATAACCATTATAATATAACACATATATCTTATATTTGATGTATTCTTACTTAATTAATTAAACTTTAGTTATTTATTTTATTAATGAACCTTTAATTAATTTATTTTATTTAATAATTTTAAATTAAGTATATTAGTATCAAAAAGTTATTTTATATACACAAATGCATACTTATGTTATTTAAACAATTTAAAATAACATATATCAATATACATAGTACACATATATAACTATTAATTAATTAACCTATTTAATTTATTTATTTTATTAATCTTATTAATAACATTTAAGTTTAGAAATTAGTATTTGCAACAAATCGTTTTTCCATACCCTTTGAATTTACAATAAACCACACAAGTCCAACTCAAAGTGAACGAAAAGGCAGATTGATAGGGTAAATAAAAAGAAAAGAACAGAGAATAGAGAAAAACAGAATCTCACAACGGAATCGACAACATATAATATAACAAGGACAATGAAACTATCACTCCAAACATACAGAGACAGAGTTAAAAACAAACCTTATCAGCTGGATAGTTATAAAATCCTGACCTTACATATGCCAATTAGTATACTATATAATATGTAACGACCCGTAAATTTTAACCGGTTTTAGTAACGTATTAATTGAAATTTTTGTGGGAATGTAAACGATAAAATTTTGAAATATAAATTTGATATCTGGAATGCCTCTAGTTAAACATAGCAACTGGTAAATTTTCGTCCGAAAATACGAAAGTTTATTTCGCGCGTAAATTACTTCAATCTAATCAGTTAAAAAGCGATGAAAATAAAACTTTTTCAAAACCAAAATATTATTACATAGAGAAATTCTAAACCATCTTATGAGCAAGTTTTCAGTTTGTCATTTTTCCAAATTCGGACATCTTTGGCTCCGTCGATCTTATTTTTCTGCGATTTTTATGCATTTTCCGCTAGTAGAAATTTCGAATTTTTATAATTAAATCTTACCACTGATATTTTTATACCATTTTGACCGTCTCATCACACTGGTCGCCGTGGTATATTCAATTCTGTGTTTTGAGGTCCGGTTTGCAGTGGAATCCGCGAAAACGGCTACCTATACCGGTATAGTTTAAAAACCTTTTGCTCTGCCGTAACCATCTCATATTTCCAGAATTTAATTATAACTCTTACCATTCTACCTTTTCAATATTCTGTACTCACACTTTTCACATTCACGAAACAGTTGTGTACTTCTCCTTGAAGTATGTGGCTCTACCCCTACCATGCCTTTCCAGCTACCACCTTCATGTGTCTGTTGATTCATTTAGTGAAATTTATAATAATAATACAACGTGTAGTGATATATGTGCTGCCTACTTTTGTTCACATCTTTCTTTCTCCCTTGCCTTTCAAGCTTAAACCCAAGCTCCAGCCTCTCTTGTTATTATAAAAAAAATGAACTGTACCACAATAATTATACTACAAGCTTCAATTGTTAGTATGCATTCATACTCTTCCTCTCCTATATCTTTGCCCTGCACACTATCACATGTTTCCTTTCAGCCATGTTCACCTTCCACTATGCCTAGCACCACAACTAAAGCATATGGCTGATCATTGCCCACTTTCATACGCACGCACCCCAGACCTGAGACCCACTACATCGCATCTCCGACCCTTGTCCGACTTCTTCCGGCCTCACGCAACCCCCTTGGCCGAGCTTCCGCCTTCTTATTCATTTGCACTTCCACCTCCTCGCTCTGTGACAGCAACCATAGCCGAAACATGCAAGGCAATCTCCTTCTCCAACTTGACCCTACCTGTGCTCGCCTCTCCCTCCATCTCGCCACGCTTTTAACCTTCCTCTGACCATGCAGTGCCCAACCGAAGTCATCTGCGTATCGCCTTTCCCTCTCTACATTTTGGCCGCAGCCACTTCCTAAAAAAAAGAAAAAAAAATATGTTTCATGCGTACATCTCATCTGGCCTACACCACCGCAGCAGCAAGCCCTCCTCATCGGCCTCCCCTCTGCTTCGGCAACCGCCAACGTACCCAGATCCAACGTCCACACCTCAGCATGCTCTCTTCCTCTACCAATCACCTGCCTTGTTCGGCCTCACAACAACAAACTACCACCTCTTGCCGACTCTGGCGCCTCCACTTCCCCTCGGCCTCGCCTAAATGAGCACCTCCACGTCTCCAACAGCTATCGGCAAGCCTCCCCTGCTCGTTTCAATCTACGTTCTTCTCTCTCTGAAATGCTCCTCTTCTCCTTTGTCCCATGCTTCCGACCTTCGACCTTGTGAGCGTGTTCACCTTCCTAGCTTCAGGTAGATATAATTTACACCTGACTCTTTACTACATACATTTTATATCATATATAAAGATGTATGATAATAATAAAAAATTAATTATAATATGGGTTATAGATATATACGTGTTGATACATAAAAGTTATAGTGATCTGATAAGTAGTGATATATTTATATATATGGCCATTTTTTTTTTAAAAAGTGTATGTGCTTATACAGTTGTAATTCATAATGTAAAAGGTTATATATAGACTGCTTTTTTATATTTAAGCGGTTAATGGGTTTGAGATTATATATTTGTTGTTACTGCATAGGTTTAGAGATGGGTTTATTTCTCATATTTTATATATATCTAGTAGTATTACATACTTGGATTTCAATGATATACAATATAAGTATATTATATATTGGTATGTGTCGGGGCAGATAATGAGTTGTTTTTTTTGTTTGAATTAAACCTTGGTTGCGTGAAAGTGTTTGCATTGATTTTTATATAAAGAAATAATATAAATATGTATGTTAACATTATATCATATACCAAGTGTATAGACTTGGTTGTACGGGTACGTATATATATGTTTATATAGCATGTTAAAGGGTAATGTGTCCAATTATTTACTTAATTCATACAGTACTTAAAACAGCTTATTTATTGTTTAAGCTTATGTATATACCATTTTATAGGCATACGTTATTAGTATCCTATTGATGTCAAATATTGTACGCATGAAAGTTTATATTGGTTAAGTCAATTATATATGTATTCTGATTTTATTGGTATAGATTTGATTATTTTTATATCCATTTTAATGTTATATTGATTTTTTTAAAAAAAATACGTGTTTGATTTAAATAATATATAATAAAATAAATAAAATATTTTCTATATGTATCAAAATTGACTCTGATTAGTTCTCGTCGTTTTCCCATCTATCAGCTTTACCCGTCGTGCCTGTTGTCTTCATCAAATCGAGTCATCTAACGTTGCTTTAGATTTCGTAGCTCATTCTGTTGTCAAATTTCTCTAGCCTCGAAAGGTGAGCAATCACTCACGATTAATATTCTTTTATTTATTAAATTTGATTTCAATTGAAACGGCAATTGAAATATGCTGCTGTTATTTATTGCACTGCTATTTACGTATCAGTTCATCTTTGACATCTGACACCATTATCTGTTATTTACACGATGATAACCCGTTTGATTGATAATTGATTGATTGCTTGTTGTTGACATTGAATGTTAAATTGTAATGTATAAAGCGATAAATATTATGAAATTGAAATTGACGTAGAATAGGTAACAATTTGAAATTGATATATGCTGAAGTTGATTAGTAAAATTTGTATAATATGACCCCTTTGAATGTTAAATAATTTGACACGTAGAAATAGTGTTAACGACACCTTGAACCATTTAAATGTATGTTGTATAAATTGATGAAGTTTGAAATTGAATAATAAATATCGTGAAAAACCGTATAAATAGCACTGTAATAATCTTTAATTTACATGAAATGATAGTGTGGATTCTAGAAATAATTATATTAATTCACACAAACAACAATGTGAATTAATACGATTATTTCGGGATTATTTGAATTGATTATTGGATTGTGTTTGATTGTTATTGCTTGTTATTTACTTTGACACCATCCCTGTTATCACACTGCAAGTTCCCTTTGCTATGCTTTGATTTTTTTTGAATTGAAATGGAATCGGGTTGAAATGATAAATACCCAAATGAACTTGACTTAGGATAGAAAATTTAATAAAAACCCGATTGGTCAATAATTTGATTTAAAAATGAAATCATGATTTTATCCGAATAAAGGATAAGTTTTGGAATGAAGTTGGAATTTGAATTTTTGAAGGAAAATGTAAAGATTGAAATCTGAAACAAATATTAACGTAGAAATTGATGAAAGAACGCTGTTTGAAATTTAATTATTTAATAATTAAATTTGTAATTACTAATAAATAATTTGGAATTAGTGATAATTGAGTTCTGGAATTATTAAGTTTGAAACCATTTAATAATTAAATTTGGAATTATAATTAAGTTTGAAATTATAATTAAGTTTGAAATTATTATGTGGAATTAATAATTAAGTTGAAATGATTTGATGATTAAGTTGAATTCATAATCAAGTGGAAATGATTTAATAATTAAGTTTGAATTGTTAATCAAGTTGGTAATTATTAAGTTTTGAAATTATTAATAATTAAGATTGAAATTATTTAATAATTGAATAAGATTGAATTAATTGATAATTAAATAAAAATTGAATTCTTTGATAAGAAAAATTGAACTTTTGGATAAGTGGATTTGAACTTCGTTAATAAGTGAAATTGAGTTTCCTTATTTATTAATTAAACTTTGGAAAATTAAGTAAGTCAATAAGTGAAATAAAACTTCTCGAATATATGAATTTTAGTTTCTTTATTAATTGAGTTTTGGAAATTTGTAACTAAGTAAAGAGATTAGTGAAATTGAATTTCTTTAACAGGAAATATAAATGCATTTTATTAAAATTAATGCAAGACTTGTAATTTAAGAATTTGTTTTGACAAATTGAATTTAAGTAAATTTGTAAGTTTGTTATAATAAAATTGAACTTAAGTGATCGATTTAAATGAATTGGAATTTAAATAGAAGTTGTTTTGAATGATAAATTAGCTTAGCGAATGTTGAATGAAATCGATAAATGAATTTGAATTGATTTGAATGAAAATTAAACAACTTAAATGATTTCGGAATGAAACTTATATACGAACTTGAATCAATATTTGTATTGTTTAAATAAAGGTTGATATTGAATTGTAAGATTTTGAATTGGTAATTTAGAAGTTTGAAACGTAAACTTTGGAAATTGATTTAGAAAGACATACGAAATGTTGATTTACGAATTGAAATTGAAATTGGAATTGATTTGTTTTGAAATTTATTAAACGACCAATCGGTGTAATAAATACGAAGGTTATTAAAGAAACCGGAATCGGTTATGGATATACTCTCTATCTAAATCGAAAACCACTTTAATAACTAAACGCGGAGTGTGATCCAGAATGAAGTGGTTGGAATGATGTACGTGATGACTGAAGAAAGAGAACGATAATGGATAGCCTTGACACTTGTGTCAAATTGGAAATGACTAAAATCAGGAGCCGTGCCGAGCCAAATGGGGTTAGCCACCTCGAGCGAACACACTTCTTCGTAACTACTACTCATTACTTGTGATTGATTGGTGCACCCTCGTACTTTTCAGGAGTGTTGTTTCGCGGTGTTACGATCGCTGCGGCGATGCGTTCTCACCAGTCCGGATCAGGCAAACGGTAGTTTCACTACCTTGGGTATTGCCTCATGTGCCTTGTCATACTTGTATCCCTATATACGCGACCACTACGAATTTATTTTGTGTTATACCTATGGAGTACTCCCTGATATCCCACCAGTTTACGGTGGAGTTTACAGTGCTGTATAGACTATGACATTATATGAAAATGTGTTAAGGGGGATAATGGTAACGCCTTAACACTATTTTGATATTTATATTAATGATAGACATTATCTATTTAGCGTATACTACTACATAGTAGATAGTTTAACGGATCCTTAGAGGATGGTGATTCCAACATCCTTTGAGTTACTTGTATTTTTTCACTTGAGTTGGATTTATTGATATGAGAATATTAATCCTGACTCGAGTGTTTTTTGTTTTGCTTTACGCTCGGGTCAGACTGAGTGGTTCAGCTTTCGAGACTCACCTTTGGAGTTGGAGCTTTGCATGAAGATCCAACCATCTATTCTGCTTCCAGTATTCGATGATTCCAGCGATGTATTCTGATTTGTATTTGATGTATCGTATGTCTCTTCTGTTGTAAACTCTGATGTATCTTATATATTTATATAGTAGCTTCATGAACTACTATCTCTTTTACTTCCGCTGCATATTATTACTCTGTGTCTGTGATTTTGTGATTATTTATTTACTGTATATCTGAGTTTTGCCAAATTTTAAATTAACAATTCGGTATTTTGAATTATTCAAGTCCGACGTGTGCGGATGCGAATAGTCCAAAATAGCGGGTCGTTACAGTTGGTATCAGAGCTTTTGGTAGCTCTAGGCAAAACTTAGCATATAGGGTAAATGTATTTACAGAATCATTCTCATTCGAGTTTCAATCTCTTCCTTTTGACTCAATTCCTTCGAATTTTGGAACGTTCCCTGCGGTTTCAAAATTCATTCGTGTCCCTCACTATTCGTCTTCTTTCCATTCTAGAGCATCTCATAACTCCACTTCGAATGATCTCTATAATGAATCGGCGGTCTCGCCATTCTTAGAACTATTTGTAAGCGGGTGAAACTCCTTTACGATAGGCATCGATTTACCGGAGATTTCTGTATCCTTGGTTTACGATGCTATCTATCTCCTGTTATACCTGATATCTATCCCGTGCGATCGAATGTTGATTTACCTTGGAATTAAGCACAGATCTTATTCTTGAAGTTACGGTAGACCCAGTTAAGATTTTCCGTGACTTAAATAAGCTTATCCATCTCCCGATTCTGTTAATTGAATTATCTTATTCTCTGTTTCGAACTTATTATCGAATCAAAATTCTCTTTGATTTGATTTCCATCAAAATTTGAATCTCTATACTTATTTTGAAGTCCATCCTTGTATCGTCGAGCGAGGAAAGTGTATTTGTAAATTAATATTAAAATGTTTTATATTGTGTTGTTTGAGTTGTTGATGTCGATTTGGGTTTCCGATCGATTCGTCTGATCAACGCTATCGATAGATTTTCAAAACACTTGAACAGAGCAAATTTACACAATATTATTTTCAAATTTGGTAAATAAAATAGTTTTGTATGATTATATTATATATAAGTCTAAGTTTTCTGAAATTAAAATGTTAATGAATCTGTTGTTTGAAAGGTTAATATTTAATTTTCATTTATTGTTTTATAAATCATTGACTATTTCATAATGTATAAGAATGAATTTATAAAACTTGGTTATAATTTGATTTGGAATTTAAAATGTATTTAAATTAGAATTTGAGAATTTAATTTCTGATAATTTCGAGTTATGGTTTTAAAGTTTAAAATGAGTATTGTTTAAAATATTTTCGAATAGGAAGGGTTTTCAAAGAATTTTAAATGATTAAGTTAGAGCTCTTCTCTTTTGTCGCTGGAAAATAATTTCGGTGATGACGGCCACATCATCGACATTCATTTTCGAGTTTCGAAGTGGAGAGATAAATTCGTAGCTTTGCTACTGCTTCGTTTTGGATATTAAAATGATTTTAATTTCTTAAGTATGATTCGATTTATTTATATATAGGTATACTAGTTTAAATTTAATTGGATTTGATATATATAGTATATATATAATTTTCTCTAAATGGTTTGAAGTGAAATCGGAAATTTAAATTCTTAAATGTATGATTAAAGATGATTTCAAGATATAAATCAAGGCAAGGATTTTGAATAAATATTTAACTTAAAACAACTGAAGTATAAAATTTTATTTGAATAATACTCAATTGCATTACATATAACTTACCTAAATTTTCAAAATTTAATTATGTAATTGAATATTATACAATATAAATGATATCAAAAGAATTTTCAAATAGATTTGAGTAGTTATTAATAAATGTTAATATACTTAATATATAGGTGATAAGATATATTAAGTAGAATAAATTTAATAATAATTTGGAATAAAGAGGAATTAAGTTTGTCGAATAAAACGTGATTATAATAATGGACTATTCAATTTATGATCTTTGAAATTGTTAATGTAAGAAAATTGGATAATATATAATATAAATTGTCTTTGTAAATAAAATGGGAGTGCGTATAATAAATGTTATTCACTTAAAATTAATTATAAATGTTTATGGGAATAAATAGAATAATAAGTTGAATAAATAATAAGTGTGATTAATAGAAGAAATATTTCTTTTGAAAGTTAATAAATTGAATTAAATCAACTTTAATGAGATATCTTGAATTAATTGAATTAAAATCGAATTTTATTTGAAAGAAACCTTTTGTACCTAACATTTATAAATGTGAAATCAAATCAATTTAATGAAAATCTTGAATTAAAAACAAATTGTTGAATAAAAATTTAGTTAAATTGAAATCTATATGGTTTAAATTAATTGTTTATAATGTAATTCAAGTCTATTTTCTATTGATTGTTTCTATTCTCCTACTTCCTTCCTTTTCGAGGACGAAAAGTTTTGAGTGGGGGAGAATGTAACGACCCGTAAATTTTAACCGGTTTTAGTAACGTATTAATTGAAATTTTTGTGGGAATGTAAACGATAAAATTTTGAAATATAAATTTGATATCTGGAATGCCTCTAGTTAAACATAGCAACTGGTAAATTTTCGTCCGAAAATACGAAAGTTTATTTCGCGCGTAAATTACTTCAATCTAATCAGTTAAAAAGCGATGAAAATAAAACTTTTTCAAAACCAAAATATTATTACATAGAGAAATTCTAAACCATCTTATGAGCAAGTTTTCAGTTTGTCATTTTTCCAAATTCGGACATCTTTGGCTCCGTCGATCTTATTTTTCTGCGATTTTTATGCATTTTCCGCTAGTAGAAATTTCGAATTTTTATAATTAAATCTTACCACTGATATTTTTATACCATTTTGACCGTCTCATCACACTGGTCGCCGTGGTATATTCAATTCTGTGTTTTGAGGTCCGGTTTGCAGTGGAATCCGCGAAAACGGCTACCTATACCGGTATAGTTTAAAAACCTTTTGCTCTGCCGTAACCATCTCATATTTCCAGAATTTAATTATAACTCTTACCATTCTACCTTTTCAATATTCTGTACTCACACTTTTCACATTCACGAAACAGTTGTGTACTTCTCCTTGAAGTATGTGGCTCTACCCCTACCATGCCTTTCCAGCTACCACCTTCATGTGTCTGTTGATTCATTTAGTGAAATTTATAATAATAATACAACGTGTAGTGATATATGTGCTGCCTACTTTTGTTCACATCTTTCTTTCTCCCTTGCCTTTCAAGCTTAAACCCAAGCTCCAGCCTCTCTTGTTATTATAAAAAAAATGAACTGTACCACAATAATTATACTACAAGCTTCAATTGTTAGTATGCATTCATACTCTTCCTCTCCTATATCTTTGCCCTGCACACTATCACATGTTTCCTTTCAGCCATGTTCACCTTCCACTATGCCTAGCACCACAACTAAAGCATATGGCTGATCATTGCCCACTTTCATACGCACGCACCCCAGACCTGAGACCCACTACATCGCATCTCCGACCCTTGTCCGACTTCTTCCGGCCTCACGCAACCCCCTTGGCCGAGCTTCCGCCTTCTTATTCATTTGCACTTCCACCTCCTCGCTCTGTGACAGCAACCATAGCCGAAACATGCAAGGCAATCTCCTTCTCCAACTTGACCCTACCTGTGCTCGCCTCTCCCTCCATCTCGCCACGCTTTTAACCTTCCTCTGACCATGCAGTGCCCAACCGAAGTCATCTGCGTATCGCCTTTCCCTCTCTACATTTTGGCCGCAGCCACTTCCTAAAAAAAAGAAAAAAAAATATGTTTCATGCGTACATCTCATCTGGCCTACACCACCGCAGCAGCAAGCCCTCCTCATCGGCCTCCCCTCTGCTTCGGCAACCGCCAACGTACCCAGATCCAACGTCCACACCTCAGCATGCTCTCTTCCTCTACCAATCACCTGCCTTGTTCGGCCTCACAACAACAAACTACCACCTCTTGCCGACTCTGGCGCCTCCACTTCCCCTCGGCCTCGCCTAAATGGGCACCTCCACGTCTCCAACAGCTATCGGCAAGCCTCCCCTGCTCGTTTCAATCTACGTTCTTCTCTCTCTGAAATGCTCCTCTTCTCCTTTGTCCCATGCTTCCGACCTTCGACCTTGTGAGCGTGTTCACCTTCCTAGCTTCAGGTAGATATAATTTACACCTGACTCTTTACTACATACATTTTATATCATATATAAAGATGTATGATAATAATAAAAAATTAATTATAATATGGGTTATAGATATATACGTGTTGATACATACAAGTTATAGTGATCTGATAAGTAGTGATATATTTATATATATGGCCATTTTTTTTTTAAAAAGTGTATGTGCTTATACAGTTGTAATTCATAATGTAAAAGGTTATATATAGACTGCTTTTTTATATTTAAGCGGTTAATGGGTTTGAGATTATATATTTGTTGTTACTGCATAGGTTTAGAGATGGGTTTATTTCTCATATTTTATATATATCTAGTAGTATTACATACTTGGATTTCAATGATATACAATATAAGTATATTATATATTGGTATGTGTCGGGGCAGATAATGAGTTGTTTTTTTTGTTTGAATTAAACCTTGGTTGCGTGAAAGTGTTTGCATTGATTTTTATATAAAGAAATAATATAAATATGTATGTTAACATTATATCATATACCAAGTGTATAGACTTGGTTGTACGGGTACGTATATATATGTTTATATAGCATGTTAAAGGGTAATGTGTCCAATTATTTACTTAATTCATACAGTACTTAAAACAGCTTATTTATTGTTTAAGCTTATGTATATACCATTTTATAGGCATACGTTATTAGTATCCTATTGATGTCAAATATTGTACGCATGAAAGTTTATATTGGTTAAGTCAATTATATATGTATTCTGATTTTATTGGTATAGATTTGATTATTTTTATATCCATTTTAATGTTATATTGATTTTTTTTTTAAAAAAATACGTGTTTGATTTAAATAATATATAATAAAATAAATAAAATATTTTCTATATGTATCAAAATTGACTCTGATTAGTTCTCGTCGTTTTCCCATCTATCAGCTTTACCCGTCGTGCCTGTTGTCTTCATCAAATCGAGTCATCTAACGTTGCTTTAGATTTCGTAGCTCATTCTGTTGTCAAATTTCTCTAGCCTCGAAAGGTGAGCAATCACTCACGATTAATATTCTTTTATTTATTAAATTTGATTTCAATTGAAACGGCAATTGAAATATGCTGCTGTTATTTATTGCACTGCTATTTACGTATCAGTTCATCTTTGACATCTGACACCATTATCTGTTATTTACACGATGATAACCCGTTTGATTGATAATTGATTGATTGCTTGTTGTTGACATTGAATGTTAAATTGTAATGTATAAAGCGATAAATATTATGAAATTGAAATTGACGTAGAATAGGTAACAATTTGAAATTGATATATGCTGAAGTTGATTAGTAAAATTTGTATAATATGACCCCTTTGAATGTTAAATAATTTGACACGTAGAAATAGTGTTAACGACACCTTGAACCATTTAAATGTATGTTGTATAAATTGATGAAGTTTGAAATTGAATAATAAATATCGTGAAAAACCGTATAAATAGCACTGTAATAATCTTTAATTTACATGAAATGATAGTGTGGATTCTAGAAATAATTATATTAATTCACACAAACAACAATGTGAATTAATACGATTATTTCGGGATTATTTGAATTGATTATTGGATTGTGTTTGATTGTTATTGCTTGTTATTTACTTTGACACCATCCCTGTTATCACACTGCAAGTTCCCTTTGCTATGCTTTGATTTTTTTTTGAATTGAAATGGAATCGGGTTGAAATGATAAATACCCAAATGAACTTGACTTAGGATAGAAAATTTAATAAAAACCCGATTGGTCAATAATTTGATTTAAAAATGAAATCATGATTTTATCCGAATAAAGGATAAGTTTTGGAATGAAGTTGGAATTTGAATTTTTGAAGGAAAATGTAAAGATTGAAATCTGAAACAAATATTAACGTAGAAATTGATGAAAGAACGTTGTTTGAAATTTAATTATTTAATAATTAAATTTGTAATTACTAATAAATAATTTGGAATTAGTGATAATTGAGTTCTGGAATTATTAAGTTTGAAACCATTTAATAATTAAATTTGGAATTATAATTAAGTTTGAAATTATAATTAAGTTTGAAATTATTATGTGGAATTAATAATTAAGTTGAAATGATTTGATGATTAAGTTGAATTCATAATCAAGTGGAAATGATTTAATAATTAAGTTTGAATTGTTAATCAAGTTGGTAATTATTAAGTTTTGAAATTATTAATAATTAAGATTGAAATTATTTAATAATTGAATAAGATTGAATTAATTGATAATTAAATAAAAATTGAATTCTTTGATAAGAAAAATTGAACTTTTGGATAAGTGGATTTGAACTTCGTTAATAAGTGAAATTGAGTTTCCTTATTTATTAATTAAACTTTGGAAAATTAAGTAAGTCAATAAGTGAAATAAAACTTCTCGAATATATGAATTTTAGTTTCTTTATTAATTGAGTTTTGGAAATTTGTAACTAAGTAAAGAGATTAGTGAAATTGAATTTCTTTAACAGGAAATATAAATGCATTTTATTAAAATTAATGCAAGACTTGTAATTTAAGAATTTGTTTTGACAAATTGAATTTAAGTAAATTTGTAAGTTTGTTATAATAAAATTGAACTTAAGTGATCGATTTAAATGAATTGGAATTTAAATAGAAGTTGTTTTGAATGATAAATTAGCTTAGCGAATGTTGAATGAAATCGATAAATGAATTTGAATTGATTTGAATGAAAATTAAACAACTTAAATGATTTCGGAATGAAACTTATATACGAACTTGAATCAATATTTGTATTGTTTAAATAAAGGTTGATATTGAATTGTAAGATTTTGAATTGGTAATTTAGAAGTTTGAAACGTAAACTTTGGAAATTGATTTAGAAAGACATACGAAATGTTGATTTACGAATTGAAATTGAAATTGGAATTGATTTGTTTTGAAATTTATTAAACGACCAATCGGTGTAATAAATACGAAGGTTATTAAAGAAACCGGAATCGGTTATGGATATACTCTCTATCTAAATCGAAAACCACTTTAATAACTAAACGCGGAGTGTGATCCAGAATGAAGTGGTTGGAATGATGTACGTGATGACTGAAGAAAGAGAACGATAATGGATAGCCTTGACACTTGTGTCAAATTGGAAATGACTAAAATCAGGAGCCGTGCCGAGCCAAATGGGGTTAGCCACCTCGAGCGAACACACTTCTTCGTAACTACTACTCATTACTTGTGATTGATTGGTGCACCCTCGTACTTTTCAGGAGTGTTGTTTCGCGGTGTTACGATCGCTGCGGCGATGCGTTCTCACCAGTCCGGATCAGGCAAACGGTAGTTTCACTACCTTGGGTATTGCCTCATGTGCCTTGTCATACTTGTATCCCTATATACGCGACCACTACGAATTTATTTTGTGTTATACCTATGGAGTACTCCCTGATATCCCACCAGTTTACGGTGGAGTTTACAGTGCTGTATAGACTATGACATTATATGAAAATGTGTTAAGGGGGATAATGGTAACGCCTTAACACTATTTTGATATTTATATTAATGATAGACATTATCTATTTAGCGTATACTACTACATAGTAGATAGTTTAACGGATCCTTAGAGGATGGTGATTCCAACATCCTTTGAGTTACTTGTATTTTTTCACTTGAGTTGGATTTATTGGTATGAGAATATTAATCCTGACTCGAGTGTTTTTTGTTTTGCTTTACGCTCGGGTCAGACTGAGTGGTTCAGCTTTCGAGACTCACCTTTGGAGTTGGAGCTTTGCATGAAGATCCAGCCATCTATTCTGCTTCCAGTATTCGATGATTCCAGCGATGTATTCTGATTTGTATTTGATGTATCGTATGTCTCTTCTGTTGTAAACTCTGATGTATCTTATATATTTATATAGTAGCTTCATGAACTACTATCTCTTTTACTTCCGCTGCATATTATTACTCTGTGTCTGTGATTTTGTGATTATTTATTTACTGTATATCTGAGTTTTGCCAAATTTTAAATTAACAATTCGGTATTTTGAATTATTCAAGTCCGACGTGTGCGGATGCGAATAGTCCAAAATAGCGGGTCGTTACATAATACAACAAAAAATAAAACTACGATGGGTGAATCTTCAGCTCCCCTTCAAGACCTCCATAACTCCATGGACAACCTGGAAAGATACTCGTTCGGACCCGAGCATTATAAATAAATAACACCCGGATTAGTCTGGAAATACCAGCATGAGATAACTCGAATAATGGGGAATGTATATAAAAGTTCTATAAGACCATGCCGCTAATGCATAATGGGTTTTCACCTCTAACGTCCATACAGCAAGAGCAGAAATAAATATCTAGAACAAATCCAAATAGGATTGAGTATGATTAATTAATATTAAACAAGATTTGAAAGAATGGAAATGAACCGAGTAAAATCCAAACTGGACAAAATAGATAGAACAAGGAAAACAGTCCAACATGATAGAATGGACTAAATGAGGTAACTATCCAAACTTGATAAAATGGGTAGAATAAGATAACCGTCCAACTAGATAGAAAGGACAGAATAAGGTAACAATCCAAACTTGATAGAATGGACTGAAAAACTATAATCAAACATCGTGAAGGGTGGTCAGCTCTTCCCGTTGTAATTATAGAAAAGCCGATTCAAAGGTTCGAATCAAATCAGTAAAACGAATTTATCCAACGTAACTAGGAGGGTGCTCCCCCTTCCACGAAAGTATACCTCTAGATAAAATATGCTTGAGAGAAAACGCATCACTCTTGGGAACTTCCAAGCTGGACTCCGCTTCACACGGGCATCCAAATATTTTATATCAATGAATGCATGCTGAAACCTCTCTAGATGATGTGAACATACCCTTATGGGTGCGACCCACATGGCTTGGCTCCCACTCATGGCTTGGCTCCCACTCGTGCCTTGGTTTTAGTTTTTCCAGTGTTGGATATCAGTGATAAATCGTCTTAGTATAACAACGCAAAATAATGACTTGGAGGGTGCTCCCCTTTTTTTGCGCCTTGGTTTTAGTCATTTTCGATAAAGGATAACAAAGCTCAACGGAGCTATAAATCAAAGAAGCTGAAGTAACCGATAGCTGAGATACCAACTATCAAGGATATAAAACGACCGTATACGACAATTAAATCTTGTATACTTATCACCCCTCATTGAATTCAAACTTGTACGTTTTCTAGGTTAACAGTAATACCGGACAAGTCAACGTAGCGTTACCTCAATGTTCTGTCCAACGATTACTCTTAACCTTTGAAATAGCGACAAGTTTACTCTTCGATGTTTAGTGCTACTTATACAATTAATCATTTCCAAATAAGTGATTCACTTTACAGAAATAATTCATTTCCTAAACGAATCAAACTTTTACTTTTAAAAACAAACTGAACTAGTGCTTGATTTCCATATTTCCACCTTGGTAAAACACTTTTAGAATTAGTTCCCGATTGCTAAAACGTTGACAAAATAATTTTTCCAAGTGCGTGACCCGAAGGACTAAACTAAAGATAGAACACCAGAAGGTTACCCAACTTAGCATCCCAATAATCGAGTTCCAATCCCTTTTCATAAATTTAAAACAATATTAATTATCCCGAAAGATAATTAATCACATTTAAAATATCTTTTAAATAAACAAATCCATTATCTATAATAAAATAGATAATTATTTCCAAACACTTATATCCATTGGTAAATTAACTTTAAAAAATCTGTATTAAATCAGTTTATTTACCTTAAATTAGTTGATTATAGCAATTTTATTACATTAGATAATTTACTTAAATCACCTTTATTAAATCGATTAATTAACGTTAAATATCATTAATTACAAATATTAATTAAATTCAAATAATCATTAGTTAAAAATTATTAAGTCGTCTCAAATATCATTTATTAAAATGATAAGTAATTTTAAATTCCATTAATTAAAACAATTAATCAGGTTCATATAATCATAAATTAATTGGATTAATTAAATTTAAACTCCATTATCTAAAACGATTAATTATATCATCATTTGTTAAAATGATTTATTTAAATGTTACCCCATCTTTTGGTCAAGGCCGGGATATCAAAAAATTAAGGCCGGGACATCAACAAATTGCCTGGAGAGGATGGATATCAGGATTGGATATCGACTGAAAAACAGGCTATGATCGATACCATCAAAATTTGACCAAGCTCCAACCAAGACGGAATCGCTTGGGAATGATGGGCAAGGCTATGGGAGGCTACGTTTCAAATCTCAAGTCAATCGGAGTTCGTATGCTCAAGATATGATCGATGCAAATCAAAGGGATTGGCTTCACTTTGTATCCATCATACACGTATCGATCAAACTCAGCTTCACTTCGTATCCATCATACTTGTATCGATCCAACTTACCTCACTTCGTATCAATTAGTAAGGGCATGATTGGTCCAATTTGTATCGATTTGCAATGTTTCGTATCGATCAGCTCCGGATCGATATAAAACTTGGCTTCCTCTATCGATACGAAATAGGCCAAGGATTATCGGTACAAAATAGCATAATGTAATTGAAGCGAAGCATGGGTTCGAAAGCTGGTGGATGGATGGATACGAAGCATGGGTACGAAAGTTGCTAGATGGATGGATACAAATAAGTGGATGACTCAGTCGAATGGTATAAAAGGTGGATCTTTCTTGGATCTTTGAGACACGTCATCGATGTGAACTATATTGATACAAAGAGAGGAGAATGTGGAACTTTGGATTGATACGAACATGACGGCCAACTTGTGAACACAAACTTGCACCGATTATAACTCACAATCTACAAGTCCAAATGCTATGAAATTTTAAAAGGAGCTTCTTGATGCACTCGAGAACCTCCATGATTGATCTCAGATCGATTGGACCACCTTTGAATTGATACGAATTGAGCATACATCGATCCAAAATCACTATGGATCGATGTGGCGGTTCCACCTGCACAAGAGAAGACGTATTCCAGGTTTTGAGGCAGATATTTTTGAATCTACACCTATAAATAGGAGTCCTATGGAAACTACAAGGGGGATCTGTTCCTTCTCTAATGTTGAAACTCGGCCAGATTTGTGATTGATACCGAAGGCTTGTAATTGTAACTACAGAACAAAGGGAATAAAAAGGATGGATTTAAAGTGGACGTAGGCCGGATTGCCAAACCACCATAAACCTTGTGTTCTTTCTTGCTTTCTTCCCTTTTGATTTTACTGTTTCTTCATTTTTATTCTCTACTTTATATGGATCTGAGATCTATGTTGGAATATTGTTTATCTGTGTATATGCACTGGTGCTTTCACTACTTCTGGAATTTGTGACCATTGCCAAGCGCAAACACTTTGGTGCTTTCACCGAGAAGGATTAGCGCCCGCTATACCGGATTTGGAGTTCTAATTTGGAAAGCCAAAGGATCAGATCTAAAAAGGACCATGACAAAGCAATCAACAAGGAGACAAAGAGAGGAAAGGAGTCAGCATGAAGGGAGTCAGGAGGCTTCCTTAGGAGCAAATCAGACGTTAGTTTTCATCACCAGAGATGAAATGGAGATGATGATAGGAGCTATGCAGGAAGAATTGTTGAAAAGGCCAGAGGAAATGATGCAGAACCTTCTTAGATAGTTTGGACAGACAGGAACAGCCGGAGCCACTGGAGTTCAGATCCACGGAGCTGGAACAGAAGGACTTAACAGGAAATAGGATGGAGCAGCTCAATAGGGCGTAGCCCCTAATCGGCACACAACTGTCAATCTGCATGGATCTAGGCTCAGGGGCACACTACCTGGAAATGGTGGACCGATTCATGGAGGAATTCTAGGCGACACCACACAACAAGATGCTGGCAAGAGCATAAGAGTACGTGATGAAGAGTACGTACCAGAATTCCCACGAGGACTTGGGGGGGCAACCCTTGGTGGAGAACACTGGATTTGCTGAGATTATCAAGCGAACTATGCGCGGAGGCTTAGCGAACAGACATCTGGAAGGAGTAAATAGGAGTCCGTTTACACAACATCAAGATGGCTTAGAATCCACCAGAGTTCAAGTTGCCTACTCTAGAGGTATACAACGGCAAAGCATATCCTACCGATCACTTGATGAGGTACACAAGACACATGAAAGTGCTGAAGGCATTGGAGGAAGTGTTATCCCGCCTTTTGGAAAGGCCGTGAAACCAAGATTTTAACTGGAAACTGAGGACAGTTCGTCCGAGTTCGTATGCTCAAGATATGATCGATGCAACTCAAGTGATCACCTTGTTCATATCGATCAAGCAACAGAAGAAAACCTCCTACGTATCGATCCGGTCCGTATCCATCAAATGCATACGACTTCGTATAGATCAAGGGAGCACATGTTCGTATCCATAGAAGGCAGATTTTTTCATATTCATAGTCTTGCAACCATCCCATTTGTATCCATCAGGTAAACGGTAGTTCGTATCCATCATGATCGCTTCACTTCGTATCCATCAATAAGCAGCACTTTGCATCGATATCGTCCATAAGTACACCGTATTGGTTTCCTTATCGACTCAATTCACATCGTTCGACCAACGATCGATACAAAACGCCACTAAAGTTGTCGATACGAAGGATGTGGAGAGTGATCGACGCAAAGCGGCGTCCAAAGCATCGATACAAAGTGGAGTGCATCAGAAGCGATACGAAGTGGAATGCACCAAATCGATACGAAGTGAACACATTGAAATAGAAGAATCAGTCACTCGGCCTAAAAAGTGGATCGATCCAAGAAGTTAGCACCATGTCAACTTGTAGGCACATGCTCGGATCGATATGAACAGAGCGATGTGAAGAAGGATCGATGCGAATTCAACAGCAATCGAAAAATATGAACTTGCATCGATCATAACTCCAAATCTACAAGTCCAAATGCCACCATATTTTCATAGGAGCTTGCGTACATTCTCAAGAATGTTCATGATCGATCTCGACTCGATTGGAAGAAGTGTTGATCGATACGAACTTCGTTCGTCGATCACGGATCGAGTGCAGATGGAATGGGATCGATCGTGTGGGCCCGCCCACGTGAGAGAAGAGGTCTCTTGAGATCTAAGCGAGATATTTGCAGCCTACGTCTATAAATAGCAGCCCAAGACCTACCAAAAAAGGACTTTTGGCTCTTCTACGTCCAGACTCTGCCAAAATCATTGTTGTACTCGAGTTCTACTGTTGTAATTCGTTGTAACCAGCAAGAAAAAGTTAATAAAATTCAACCATTTCATAGTGGACGTAGGCCATACGTTGAACCATTCTAAATCTTTGTATTTCTCTGCTGTTTTCTTGATTATTGTTTGGAGTGTTTGTTAGATAATCCTCTTTTCACATTTATTTTCTTCGTTTTATCTCTTCAAACACTTCTGTAGAGTGTTGTGTCCAATTTTGGTACAAATACTTTGGTGCTTTCATCGAGAAAACCCAGTTTTTCTCCTGCTCGTTGGATCTACTATCGATATTGGATTGCATAAATCTAAGAAGAAGATCCAGATTTCAAGCTTAAATTTCTTCCATCCCATTCAGATTTGATTCAAGTCTAGGAAAGAGCTTCGCCACCCACAATGGTTAACATTAGGACTACTTCAACTACCGCTGATCCAGAAGGACGGGACAAGTAGAATCCCATACAAATACCTCCTGTCGATCAGAATGCGGCCGGACCATTAGACCTACAGGGCCCTGTCACCCGGGAAGAGTTTCAGCTGCTTATGCAAGAACTGACTCAGAGCCTCCAACAGCTCACTCAACAACTCCGCGCTAATGTGGAACTGACCAGCCAACTGAACCGTCAAAGGCGAAGGAGATCCAGGAAGGATCAGGCTTCCTATTCATCTATTAAGAGTTTAGCCTCTTCATATTACCATCGTAGATCCACACGTCCATGGCTGGATGGGAGTTACACTCAAGCTACTGGACCTTAGCATACACTGAATATTGGGCAACCGAGAGTTGGCCTGTCAACCAGCTAACAGACTGGACCCTCCTCCCAGGGAGGTACTATTCCTCATCATGTTACAGACAACCGCATGGCCACTGCTGCTACTGAATTGGGAGTTGATGCCCGAAATCGGACAAATATGAACCATCGCCAACATAATCCCGTACCTTATGTTCAAGAGAACTTAGAACCAAGGAGGCGAGACATGGACCATCGACGGCGTCCAGCCCATCCTCGCATTGTGGAACCCGACCACACCTTGGCTCAGCAGGCCCAGAACATCCAGATGCTGGATATCCCGACGATGATCCGTCAGATGGTCCGAGAAAGTCAAAGCCTCCCTAATGATGACTGGGGAATCTCTAGGAGTCATACATCTTTTATTGATGAGGTACTCTATGCTGAACCATCTCGGCGATTCAGGATGCCTACTTTACCCGTTTATGAAGGGAGCTCTGATCCTGATCAGCATATCTTAAAGTATGAATGGTTAATGAATGCAGCACGAGCTGATGATGCAGTTAAGTGCTGAAGTTTCTCGATCTCACTGGGGGCATAGCGACTATGTGGTTCACCCATTTACCACCTCGATCTATCTCGTATTTTGATCAGTTGGTGACAAAGTTTGTTGAGCAGTTTCGCATTTATGTAACGAGGCCGAAGGATGTTAATACTTTGTCTAATGTCATCCAAGCTCCTAGAGAGACACTCAGACATTATTTGGAGAGATTTCATGCTACATGCGCTGAGATTAGCAATCCCAATGGTAACTCTTTTCTGATGGCATTGACTAAGGGGATTGATCCTGATTCTGAGTTTGACAATTGGTTGGCCGGAAAACCTCCTACGTCATTGGACCATTTCTATTCCAAGGTACCCCAATTCTTGAGGAGGAAGGATGCGAAAAAGTCTAGGAAAAAGGATGACGTATGGCCTAATGTAGAAGGAATTCAAAGCAATGTTGTTGTTAAACAAACCGGGGAGGGTTCCGAAAAAGTGCAATTGAACATACAGAATAAACAAAATGAACAGAAAGGCGATGGCAATAAAAATAAGAAGCGGGATCAGAATCATGGTCCACGACGTAGGGCTCCTATGTTTGATAAATAGTCCCTCGAATACGTCGCAGGAAAAGGTGTATTTACAGACCTACAATACTATTTAGTACAAGAAACCTGCTCCAAAACAGTCATCAAAGAGACAGATTCAGATAGGGAAGTTTTGTAGAATCCACGAAAGCTATGGCCATAACACAAACGAGTGCCGTCAATTGCAGGATATCACTTAAAAGTTGATACGTGAGAGAAAATTGGAGCAGTTTGTGAGGGCGTCGCGGTCTGGAGGTGTAGGCCCATCAAATCAGAACCGTGTGCGAATCAGGTGAGACCGAAGGAACCCACTCGTACTGGCGGGAGGGTGGTGATAAATACTGTTAGTGGTGGTCCTCATCCGGTAGATCGAAGCTGAAGGAAATGGAGTCGTATGCCAGTTCTGTGAGGCATGTGAGCTTCGAATGTTGTAGTAGTTTGGAAGATAGGGATCCGGCCAAGCAACAGAAGACGATGACCGACGACATCGTCTTTCGAGATAGAGACGCCGACTGGGTCGAAGCCCCAACCATCGATCCACTTGTCATATCAGCTTATGTAGGTCCTACTTAGATGAAGAGGATCTTGGTAGACAGTGGGAATTCTGTGAATATATTGTTTAAGCGAGCCTATGACCAATTGAAAATGGAGACAAAAGATTTGAAGCCTTGTCAGTCCCGTATTCATGGCTTCAACGGGAGTGCAACCATACCCACTATAGTGGTGGAACTGCTAGTGGAATTAGGAATCAGAGAACGCCGGAGAGTTCAGATGATACAATTTGTTGTGTTGGATATAGACTCTCCTTACAATGCTTTCTTGGGCCGACTAGCCCTAGCTAAATTCAGGGCAGCCATTGCCTCCTGGTGTTTGACTCTAAAGTTCCCCACCGATCAGGGAGTTGGAGTCGTTCAAGGAGATCAGGTTACTGGATGAGCCTGTTATGTTTCTGAGCTGCGAGAGGCGCAACGGAAGGAAAAAGGAAAGGGCGTAGAGGAATCTCTCTACATCCGCTTTGTTGAGAATTGGCAATTGGCGCCTGGGCCTAGGCCCAGGCACCACAACCAGTTTCCAAGGGATCTTGACCCGAGAGATACCGAAGGTGAAGACGAAAGTAAAGACAGTCATGCTTCTCCGGTCGAGCTGACGATCGATGTCCCGATCGACAGTGATGATGACTCTAAAATGATAAAGATTGGTCTTAATTAAGCCAGCAAATGCAAGAAGAATTGGTTGAGTTTCTCCGAGAAAACCTCGACGTGTTTGCATGGACACATTCTGACATGTGTGGAATCCCCCCGGACACCATGAGCCACAGGTTGAATATTGACCCGTGGCACGTCCCGGTCAAGCAAAAAAGGCGTGGTATGGATCTAGAGAGATCTACCGCCCTTAAGAAAGAGGTGGATAAGCTTAAATCGAACGGATTTATTCGAGATGCATTATACTTGGAATGGGTATTCAACCCTGTACTTGTCCAAAAGCCAAACGAGAAATGGAGAACATGTGTTGACTACTCAGACTTGAAGAAAGCTAGCCCCAAAGATAGTTTTCCGCTTCCTCGAATCGATCAGCTCGTAGATTCAATGGTTGGAAATGAACTCTTATCCTTCGTGGATGAATATTCCGATTACAACCAGATACCCATACACTTAGCCGACCAGGAGCATATCAGCTTCGTGACTGATCTGGGACTTTACTGCTACAAAGTTATGCCTTTCGGACACAAGAACGTCAGTGCAACTTACCAATGATTGGTTAATCGGATGTTCGCCAACGAGATTGGAAAAACCATGGAGGTATACGTGGACAACATGCTAGTAAAGTCACGATTCTCCACTGATCATATCAGAGACTTGGAATCAATGTTTAACATCCTCCGAGAATATGGATTGAAGCTCAATCTGTTGAAATGTCACTTTGGGGTCGCATCAGGAAAATTCCTTGGGATTATCGTCAACGCTCGAGGAATCAAAGCCAATCCCGAAAACATCTGGGTAATCATAAATATCAAAACCCCAAGAACCATAAAGCAGGTCCAGAGCCTCAACAGGGAAGTAGCAGCACTAAGCATGTTCATTTCAAAATACATTGATAAATGCGTTCTTTTCTTCGATCTGATCAGACAAGGGAAATGGAACTTTGAATGGACTACAGAATGTGAGGGTGCATTCCGAGCACTGGTCCAACATCTCTCCACACCACCTATTCTGTCAAAGCCTGTCTGTAACGGCCCGCAAACCCGTACCCATTTGATTCGACACTATTCTCCATCAATCAACTCAAGATGAACGGAAATACGAACCATTAGGGTTAAAGAAGAAGAGGTAGAAGGAGAAAATAGAAAGCAACATCAGAATCTAATCATCGTAGTGAAATAAAATATAATAGATAATAAATGATCTTTACATAAAAACAAATACATCTGTTTATACATTACATCATCAGAGTACAACATCAGAGTTCAATACAAACAACAACACAACTCAGGACGGTTATAATATCTCGTCCTTCCAAAAACCGAATACACAGCGGAATATTTCATACAAGTATGGAAGTACGTATCGCCATCCAGCTCCACAGCATCCTTTCCTGTAATCTATAATACTCAGTCTGACCCGAGCATTATAGTTAAATAACACCCGAGTCAGTCTAGACTACCAGCGTGAGAAACCACACACAAATTGATTATTAAAGTTTCAAAATCGTTTGGAAACAAAAGCATCTCGTAAGACCACGCCACAAATAAACATGTTGGGTTTTTACCTTACGATAGCCAAAACACTTTTTAATAAAATCCTCTAATATTATGATAGGGTCTATTTACAAATACTTATTAAAATAGCCGAAATTGTTACATTAATTAAATTCCAGCATACTAGCCACAATCGTGGATAATACAAACAAAACCGTAAAAGGCACGTAGGGAGAATGGATTTCCAACTAGTGACTAGGCACTGGGGTACCACTTGTCAAAGTACGTGGCCTAGATCACCGTACCGAGGATTACTCCCAATCCCCTGCAACACAAGACCGGGACTACCCCTTACTGGATAATCCCGAGTAAGATCACCCCATGGTTGGGATCAACAATTGCACCACTAAGCCGAATAAAAGGGACATCTAGACAGGGATGACCTTACTTTAATGGGTGCTATCCACTTAGCCTTGCTGCATATCCCCTGATTTTCAGTCATTCCCGGTTGATGATGCTCGAGGCTAAGCGTTACCTTTTAGAACGTTTCACTTAGAATGCCCATCGTCCACCAGACGATGTTCCGAAAGCATTCATCCATACAAGTCCGTCCCCGGTTCGAACGGAACCGATGGCACTACTCCTACTACATCCATTCTGGAATCATCCTCGGTATTAGTAGCGACTAGCCCTTGCACTTCAACTCCATCTTCGACTCCAAACTCGTTTTTCCACAGAAACGTACAAACCGGATCGAAGTGATTTCGAGAAATTAATCCCGATCCCGGTCTCTTCGAAACGATCAGCGCATTGTCCAATATTGATAGTCGGTTGTATAACTATCAATTAACATTCACAAACAACCATCAAACAATAAATAATCTCCCAAATTATTTGTTATCCTCAAAATATCTTCGTAAGATATATTTCCATTTTCAACCCTCTTTGAAAACAGTTTTCAAACCCTACTCTTCTCGTGGGATAAATTCCCAACTATTTATTTCCACTGAAAGCGCCAAGTACAAAGCTTTAGATTTTTAAAATAATTTAAAAACACATTATTATAAAATATACTTTAATATTTAAATTGAAAACTACTTCAATACTTTATTAAAAATATATACTTTAGGAATATTTAAAATGAGGTTACTTTATAAAATATAAAACTAGATTTTCTCCTTTAAAACAAAATACCAAGTCACCTTTAAATAATTACTATGATAGTAGATTTGAAAAATACTTACTTTAGAAATTAAACATTTAGAAATAATAAATTTTCTAAACATGCTTTTTAAAACAACATTAAAACTTTTAACCTATATTTAAAATTTTGCTTTGAAAACGTACTTGGCTATCTAGGGAAATACACTTCTCTTTTACGTCTTTTAAAAATAAATCACTATTTATTTTTAAACAAATTTACTCATTCCCTTAATAAATTCCCACCATGAGTTTATTCTTCCAAATATCCACTGATATATCACTTCGCTTTTATAAACCTAGTTTATAAATTTCAAGTCTCGCTTCTCTTTAAAAATCCCGGTTTTACACACTTAAATCAATCCCCAAATTGATTTCCAATTTACTTCACTTTTAAATAAATTTCCTTACTTACTCCATTTATTTCAAAATCCATTAACTTCAGATGTTATTTCCTCATTATGATTTAAAATCTTTTAACTGAAAATACCAACTTCATATTTCCCAAATTTCTTCTTTATCCTTTCAAATAAATTCAAACCTTGAATTTCAAAATAAATTCTTTATTTCTTGAAATAATATCACTTGAGTTTAAAACTAAAATCACTTATTCCCATTTATTCAAAATTTCATTTCTCGCACTTGGAATTTTATTTATCAAAATTCTTAAATCACCTTTTATTCTTTTCTAATTCGTTTTTAATTTATTCAAATTTCTATGATTATTTTACTCAAAATTCACTCTTTTATTTTCTTTTCAGAAATCCCATTTCTATAGATTTTGATAACTCAGTTCACGGAAATATTTTAAATCAACCATAATATCCAACGTCTCCAATTATCAATATAATTCATCACAAGATAGCAAATAAATATTATCACAGAATATTTTAACAAATCTAAATATTTTGAGGAATCCAGTTGGATCCCTCCAACTTGTTTTCCAGCATCCACAGATGTTAGCACAATAAAATACCAATTCCACTTCGAGGTGGAATATCGTGGTATATGGTTTTAAATATAATACCATCCGCTATTATGTGGCGCATAAGGTCTCATCCCCTATAAAATATGGAAAAATCAATCACTCCAATATATACTATATATACTACTATATATAATATAGCACATCAAATCAATTCAATCATTCAACAAATTATTTAAATTTAACCATTTAAATTTAAATTAAACCCAGATGAGTGAGGTTAACTCACCTTTTATTTTGCTGTTTGCAATCCATTCCAAACTGGCTTGTTTCCGTGGTTTAAAACCTTGTATAAACATTATACAATTTATTAATACTCGAACAAATCGAATAATCAATTTCCCTTTTTAATAAATTAATCAACTAATAATTTAGTTTAAACCAATTTTCCATTTAAAATATCCTTTAGTAACTAAATAATTTAAATAAGCTTATTAAATAAATTAACCACCTTAAAAAAAATTCACAACCTAGTAAATTGTATTTTACTTCCCTTCATCTCCAAACCGCATATAAAATAATCTATATACATTTAAAACTTAAGTTTTAATATAAATTCCTATATTTCCAAAGTTTTATATATTTACCATATATTTGTGCATATTTAAATTACATAAATATGTGTGAAAACATTTTTCTTCTGCAAATAACAAACTGTAATTTGCTAATTGTAAACCTTTTCTATTTAACAATGTATATTTGTAAATTAAAAACCTGATTTTAGAATTTCTTCTCTGTATTTAACACATTCATTTTTTTAACTAAATTAAAATAAAATGATACTTTACAGATGTCGAGCACTATCGCTGCTCGAAAGAGCTATCACCTGAACTACCTGCCGAGGCTTCGGCAGCCCTTCGTATCGCGATGCCACCATCTCCAACTCAGATCGACCACATCGACCTCAATCTAGTCCTGCCACATCACTCCACCTCGGCCTCGAAACCCACTTCCATCCCAGAGTGTCTCTATGACAACGTCGAACTCCAGCCAAAGGATACCCCCAACTAACGGCTTCTACTGCGACTCTCTGCCGCGATTCATTACCATCACCGCATACCCAAAACCCCTCTCAGAACGAACCCTACGATCGAACTTGCGCTTCCAGTCACACGACACACCGCAACACCCTAAGAAAACGCAAGATTCCCCTGAGACCTAAACGAGCTCGACTCACTTGAATTCGTGTTGGGTTTCGATTCATTTTGTTAGAATGATTTTTAGGAAGAGGGGAATTTCGATTCTCGTTCGGTCATATTCTCGTTCGGTCATAATTTGATTGAAGAGGATTTCTTTGATTTCGACAAAGGGAGGCTTCAGCTTTGATGAGTAGAAGGAGAAAGAGAGACCATGAATTTTTTTTCATTTTCCTTTGTCTCGATTATATTCTTTCAATCTGCCATTTTTTTTTCTTCTTTCGCTTTTGGTTTGAAAAAGAAAGGAGAAGGGTGCGAGAGTTATAGCTGAGGGAATGGCGTGTTAGGGAAGATGAGCAACAGTAATTTGATTTCTGCGTTGAAAACATTAGCGTGTAGGGTTGCTGGCTATAGAGAAGGCAAAAAATTACGATGGTGAAAGGAAGCAGACCAATGGAAGAGAATCTCGGCTGAAGAAAATTTGACTGGTCAACAATATATATTATATTTAAATTTCATTTTAAATCTTCTCGAATTACGCGATTCAAAATCTTGACCTCCTATCGAGGCATGCCGCTAGGTGTTTATAATGTTATACCCCTATTCCGAACACAATGGAAAAGGTTTCGAGTCCTAAATCGATCGTATGGAGAAGATAGCTTTTTTGACCCAGTTATTATATTAAATTCTCGATATAAATTCAGCGCGTTTATATATCGTACGCTCACACAACAACTCCAAACATTATGAAAATTGAAATACGATAATAATACAATATTACGGACCCAATGGAACTGATTTCGTCGAAATCCGAGACTATGCCTCAAAAGGCTATTTTTAAAAATCAATTTAAACAATATATTTTCAACGCTTAACAAAACACTTCCAAATTTAATTTTAACACTTTTACCATCTTCAGTACTATCAATATAAATTTTACAAGCCTTTAAAATATTTTTAACAAGCTCGAAACTCAAGATTAAATATTTTACTCAATCATCAATTATCGAATTGAATAATTATATTATTCAACAAATTGTTGTATCTACATTCTGAATGGATAAATCCAATTTTTGCATATTCAAAACCAATTTATAATTCAATTCCTATATTTAAAACCATTTAAATATTCCAGATTCAACGCTGAAAAATCTGGGCCGTCACACTATCGATCACGAAAGATTGTATATCTACTTGGCGGTTTCGGACAACGCAATTAGCACTGCCCTAATTTGGGAGGAAGACCGAATACAAAGGCCGGTCTATTACATTAGAAAACGACTGACCGAAGCTGAGAGAAATTATCCAAAACTAGAGAAGTTGGTTTATTGTCTTGTTATTGCCTTAAGAAAGCTCCGTTTGTATTTTCAGGATCATCCTATCACCGTTTACACCGACCAGCCGTTACGACAGGTCCTTACGCGGTTGAGAGGTCTGGTTGGCTACTCAAGTGGAATACCGAGTTAAGTCAGTTTGACATTACTTACACTCCAAGGAGAGCCATTCAAGGACAAGTCCTAGTAGATTTCATAACTGAATTTTCTATCTCAGAGGACTTGCCCAAAACCAGCGAATCACCTAAGTATATCTAGAAGCTACATACCGATGGTGCATCAAATGACCGTTGCTCAGGTGTTGGAGTTGTACTTGAAACTCTTGAGGAACGATCTATATGCTACGCTTTAAAGTGTGATTTTCATGCGACCAACAACGAAGCTGAATATGAGGCCCAGCTTGCTGGATTTGGACTTGCCAGAGATTTAAATATCATTGCTATGGAAATTTATTATGATTCGCAATTGGTCGTCAGTCAAGTTCAGGGGGAATACCAGGCCAAGGATCAAAGACTAGCTGCTTACCTTGCTCGGGTTCAGGAAATATTAAATCAGTTCGATTATTATGCCATCTAATACATACCCCGAGAGTACAATCAGAAAGCCAATTCGTTAGCAAAGTTAGCCAGTACAGGTGAAGCACAACAAATGGGATTCGTTCCTATGGAAACGTTATCCTCCCCGAGCATCAATAAAATGGAGACAGATTGGGTATTTGAGGTTGTTCCCGATAAGGAGTCATGGATGACTCCGTTCAAAAATTATCTCGATCGTGGGATCCTACCAGAGCGCTGGAAGGAAAAGAGACAAATTCTTCGAAAAGCTTCACGGTTCACTATTCATAACAGAGTCATGTATAAAAGAGGATACTCTATTCTCCGGTGTATCGCTCATGATGAAATCAAATGAGTATTGCATGATGTGCATGAAGGAGAATGTGGCGTTCACACCGAGGGGCAAGCCCTTGCCAAGAAAGTGCTCTGATATGGATACTACTGGGCGACTATAAATCGTGATGTGTCAGGCTACGCTAGAAAATGTGATAGATGTCAGAAGCATGCTCGAATTCATAAAGCCCTACCTACCGAGATAACTCATATGGTCAGTCCATGGTCGTTCGCAGTATGGGGCATTGACATTATTGGTTCTCAACCTCTGGCTAAGGTGGTGCGAAGTACGCCATCATCGCAGTTGATTACTTTACCAAGTGGGTGGAAGTTGAACCCCTTGCTATAATCACAACGAAGAAAGTGATCAACTTTGTAGTATGCAACATTATCTGTCAATTTGGTCTCCCACATACCATCATCGCTGATAATGGAACCCAATTCGACAATGTTGAATTTAAGAATTTCTGTCAACGATTCCGCATTCAGAATAAATTCTCCGCGGTTGCATACCCTCAAGCGAATGGACAGGTTGAAGCTGTGAATAAAGTTATAAAGTCTATTCTGAAGAAACGACTGGAAATGGCAGGGGGTAAATGGGTCGATGAACTTCCTATGGCTCCATGGGCTTACCGAACAACCCACAAGTCTGCGACCAACCGCACGCCATTCTCTCTTTCCTACGGTTCAGAAGCCGTTTCTCCAGTCGAGATGGAAGTACCTTCTCATCGTGTGACTTATTATGATCCGAAAATGAACGCCATATTACTTGTCGAATCTTTGGATTTGTTGGATAAGAAGCGTGAAGAGGCTAACTTGAGGGCGGCCGCATACCAAAGTCGAGTCGCTCGATTATACAATGCCAAGGTCCGACCTTGAAACTTCGAACTCGACGATCTCGTACTCAAAAGAATCTGTCCGGTTCCTTCGCACATGAAACCAACATAGGAAGGGCTGTATGTCATCGCACAAAAGCTCAAAGATAGCACATTCAAATTATCGACCGTTGATGGTCTTACTCTGCCAAAGCCTGGAACAGCGAAAGCCTTCGTTGCTACTACACATGAAAAGCTTTAATTTTCAGTTTACTTTTCATTTGCAATTTGTTTATGCATTTTGAAATTTGAATTTGTAATAAGGCCACTGATTGTGCCGTATTTTCTTATTTCAGCAATAAAATGCAATCTCTTCGAGCCAGAGTTGTGATTTTTTGAATGCGTCATACAATTATCACTATGCACGGAGAGCTAAATTCCACCCGATGGTGGGGTTTATTCAAATAGGAAGTAACTGTGATACGATCGGTTAATCGCTAAGTGAAACCCAAGCTCAAGGGAAAGTCATCACACTGAAGTCAAAAAAGGATTGATACACGACAATCCTTTAACTAATTCCAGATTCCCAGAGTGCGAGTTGGAGTATAAACTTATAAATACGGCCTCGAAGAGGGTGGATCCATCCATCTATGACTTCATCCGTATCTTGACCAAGTTAGAGGAGGATGGATCCGTCCATCTAACGACCTCATTTGTTAACTCATGGTGGATGTGAACCGACCATCCACGATCCTAATAGATTCGTCGTTCCCGGGGTCCGAACGAAATCCTAAACAGGTGTGACTGACCATCTGCCGGCCAACTCCAGATTCCCGGAGTGCGAACTGAAGTATAAATATCAACTAATTCTGGATTCCTAGAGTGCGAACTGGAGTATCAACATTAACTAACTCCAGATTCCTAGAGTGCGAATTGGAGTACAAACGTTAACCAACTCTGAATTCTCTGAGTACGAAACGAAGTATCGACAGTAATTGACTCTAAGTCCCTGGAGCGTGGATTGGAGTATAAACACTGACTAACTCTAACATCCCCAGAGTGTGGATTGGAGTTTAAACATAAGTAGCCTTAATACAACTCTGAGTCCCTGGAGTGCGGTCAGAATATAAACTTAAAGCGGGTGTGACTGACCACCCATGAATAAATCTAAAGTCCCCAGAGTATAGACGCAGTTATAAATATAAAACAGGCGTGAATGACTGCCCGTGAAAATAACTTAAGTCCCCAAAGCATGGACGTGTCACTAGAACTTAAGCAGGCATAATGAACAGCCGATGAACAACTGTAATCTCCAGAGTGTGGATATGATCACCAATTGGTGAGTCAGTGTGGCTCGATTGCCATGCTTTCGTTTCATTTCATAAAGATCAAGATCAATGTATTAAAGGAAAACAACGATTGATGACTGATCTTTCCGATGTTTCCTCGAATCTAGAGGCGGAACTTAAGTACCGACCGTTGATTGAAATAGTGCGATATCAGAATTCGACTTAACACTCGATTGTGACCCAAAACAGTAGCCCGTAGATTTAGCTAATAAATCCGGGTCCGCATTAAAGAACTAAAGTTTCACAAGTATATCGAACGAAAGTTCGAGTGCTAAAATACTTAATCAAATTAACATAAGTTGTACAGAAGAAAAAATGAAACTTTATTTCAATCATTCTTTGGAAGAAAAAGGTTAAGTATAAAGCTATACCGAAAGTTGTACTAGCAGGGGCCAAACTCGCATCTACACACGGCCTACAAAAAGAAAACAAAAGAAGATTCCTATCTATCTATCAAAAATGAGCAGAAGAGACATATCTACTCTTTTTTCTTTCTCGTCTTCTACTTCGGCGTTGACCCGTTGGAGTCATCACTCGGCTTCCTTTTTAAGCCCTTGCTTTTTGGCGGCTGGTCTCTAGTTGGGGGCATTATATCAATTTCCTCCTCCGAACTCAAATGTACTAGAACTCTTCCTAAAGGCGGACTCGGAGGGACAGGATCAACAGTAGGAGGCAGGATAGGTACACTAGTCTCAACGACCGTTCCACCCGAAGATATCATTCGCAAAGAGGTTGGACCAGGGCCAGCCATTCCACCTCCAAAACTACTGGCTCGGGCAGCTGCTTCCATTTCGACGTTAATCTCATCTATTATTTCTTCTTTACAAATCGTTTGAGCCTTGCCGGGAAAGTTAAAAGTTGGGCCTACGGAGCTAGTCATAGGTGTGCCTTCACTTATGACAAACGACAGATCAGCAAAGGGGTCACTGTGATGACCGAGAAGTTCCTCCATCATCTGTTCGTGGAAAGTAAGTATGCTCCCTTGTACCCCATCCATAGGTGCAGTAGCCGTTATCGTGGTCGCTTGCGTTATGATAGCCTCCTACTCATGATGTAACTCTTGGGTTGCAGGAGGCATAACAGGTGTAGCTCTAATCACTGGATAGAAACAAAAGGACAACTATTAATAATTACTACAAGTTACGCTTTCGGTTTTGAGCAAACATAAGAAGTGTTCAGAATACCTTCCTTATTTGACTTGCATCTTCAGATACTTGCTCTTGGGCTGGAGACAACCGCGGTTGATCCGGATTATAAGAAGGAAAGGACTGAGGATCAACTGCAAATGTAGTTTCAGGCTGGGTCGGGACGAGAGTTTCAGAACTTATATCATGGTGCTCGACGCCAAAACCTTCTCCGACCTCCGAATGCCGAGCGCTAAGTTTCTCCTTTTCATATGAGATCATCGTATCGTGGAGAATTTTCCATTCGTCTTCGCTCAACACCCGGTTCTCGAGCTTGAACTCATCAATCAATTCAGTGTGGTGAGCAACCTTTTCATCTTCTACTAATCGACCCCAAGCGTTGTACATATGTGTAGGATAATTGTCAAGCCAGGTCAAGTTTCTATGTTTCAAGACGTTAGCATTGTATGTGATCAGAAGATCTTCAATGTCGGCCTCCAAACTAGCTTTCGCCATTTTAACTTCATCCTCAACCTTGGCCTCAACCTCATGAATTCTAAGTGCTGCTGCATCCCGTTCGCCCCGAAGTACCACAGCTTGCTCGCATGCCTATTGGGCTGCTTTATTCGTATCATCTTTTTCCTTAATGATTTCAGAAAATTTGGCTTTGAGCTCATTGAGTTCTTTTAGAGCAGCGTCCCTCTTAGCTATAACTGTAGTGTTCCGGTGGCCCATCTCCTCCACCAAAGTGAAATGCGTTTGTCGCATTCTTTCCATTGATTGAGTTGCCTCGTCGGCTTTTTTGGTGGCCTCTATTTCAGATTTTCAAGAAGATTCGGCTTTATCATTAAGCACTTGAATAATACAGTCCTTCTGAGCGAGGTCGGTCTCTAACTTCTCGATTATTTTGGCTCGCTCAAAAGCCACCGCCGACGCTTTATCTGTGGCTTTCATCCACTCCTTGTATTGAGTATAAATATCATGAATGTAGTCATGCATCGTTTGTTCTACCTCAGATGCAATTTTCTTTAAGTGAGGAGGGAAGATAAAACCGTTAAAGCAAATGTTTGAAAAATATTTTCTCAACTTGGCAATTTTGACTGCTTCTTCCCCAATGGGATCGGTAATAGCTTGTTCAATGACATAAAGAGTTTCGACCTCAGTTCTGCAGCAATGCGAATCAGGCCTGCGGGCCTGAGAAGATGGTTTTTGACGTGGAGGCTCTAGTGATTGGGGGGTGTGATCGGGAGCGATGTCTATATTCTCTGTCCCTATCCCTCTCATAACGCTCTTGGCTAGAATAACCACGATCGCGGTCTCTATCAACCTCCCTTGGGTGGGATTCATAGTATGAACTATATGACTGACGCGTCGAACAAAGACTTCTAAGCAAGAATCTTGCCTAGTCATCTTATCTGTAAACTAAAAAGAAAAACAGAGTTAGTGATCCCTAGAAGTGAACAACTTAAGACTGAAAATCATGTAGTGCCGTGAAGTGTAAATGTGTATGTAACCCGCCGACCAACCAGAAATGTCGGCCAAACTTGTGGGAAGAGACTCGCTTAAATCAAGAGCACTTTGAAGCCCTTCCAATCTGGTGTCGTGTTGAAGTGACACATACTCCGAAATCAGAATATCGACAAGTCCTTCGAAAGGATTCTCTACTTGCGAGGGAGGAGCCTCCAAAATTCTAATACCGAAGACTGGCAGGGACACGATTATAGATTTCCATCTTGAAGTTTTATGACTCTTGTGTGCTACTGCCTTGCCTTTTCTCTTTCCCTTTAAACCCTATAAACTATCAAAAGGCCCGGCTATGGGTTCATCATCAGCGGGCGTACTTTCTTCATCACCCTCTTCAGCTATTACGATCCTAGGTGCTCTATGCTTCGCATGTCTCACTGGGGGCACCCTGAGTGATCCCTCAAGTCTGATGCTATGGTTACGTTTGAATAGCCCAACAATTCTCAAATTTCTATCTATAAGCACAAACTCGATTTCCCTCATTTCACTTGGCACTTCCTGAAGGACTTTTACTATTTCTTTGAAGTGTGTGCCTTCAGGTCATGGTACTACGGCTGTAAAGGAAAGGAGATATTAGTTTTAGTGTCAGTTACAACTATTCTGCTAGTTACCAGAAAAATTGTAGCACTTACGTCTAGCTAACCATCGATTGGCAAACCCTGGGAGGCATTGGACATAGAACCACTCAGTTTTGAAGTAGCTCAATCTAGTCCAAGAACCAGTCACAACTTGGCAGTTCCTAACCTCCTCTAGGAACGTGAAAGAAGTGCCATCTCCCCGACTTTTGATATTAAACAAGTATCTGATTTCGATCGGGTTGGGGGTCGGAAGAGATGCTCCATGAATATAACGAATAGACTGTTTAGCAGTGCATATCCTTTCGAATGTAATTGTGATGGGGTGATTCCAAACAAAGCTAGCACCTCCCGAATGTACTGATTGAATGGACGAAACGTTCCAGCTGTACATGAATGCCTGTTAAAAGTCCTGAATCCTTCCGGGGGAGCATGTGGTCTATCATTCGGTCCCGGTAATAAGATGTCATCCAATGACAAACTGTGTCTTAAACATATCCACCCAAGCATATCTTCGGAGATGTTGGATGGCATAGAGTCTCACGGATTCCTGATAAAGCTGGCCCCTGGCAGCTCGTCCGGAGCTGGATCTATAACTTCAACCGCAATGGTCGGTATCTCTATTACTAAGGGAGGTGAACTTTGAAGCTCCTGCAATGTTTCCTTACACTAGGCCCTGCGTCATCCTTTTTCCTTCAATTGCACTTTTTTGGAACTCTACCCGGTTTGTTTATCGTGTGAGTGTCTCTCCAGGAGCTTAAGTGACGCTAGACAAAGTATTAACACCCTTCGGCCTCGTTACATGCATGCAAAATTGCTCAACAAACTTTGTCGTCGACTGATCAAAAGACGGATATATCGAGGTGGTAAATGGGTGAACCACATAGTTGCTATGACCCCTAGCGAGATTGAGGAACTTCGAAACTTAACTGTATCATCAGCTCGTGCAGCATTCATTAACCATTCATACTTCAAGATATGTTGATTAGGATCAGAGCTCCCTTCATAAACGGGTAAAGTAGGCATCCTGAATCTCCGAGGTAGTTCAGCATAGAGTATCTCATCAGTAAAAGGAGCATGACTCCAGGAGATTCCCCAATCGTCATTGGTGAGGCCTTGACTTTCTCGAATCATCTGATGGATCATCATCGGGATATCCAACATCTGGACATTCTGAGCCTGCTAAGCCAAGGTGTGTCGGGTTCCACAATGCGAGGATGGGCCGGATGCGGTCGACGGTCCATGTCTTGCCTCCTTGGTTCTAATTTCTCAGGAACATAAGGTTCGAGAGTATGTTGGCGACGGTTTGGATCTGTTGGGAATCAACTCCCAGTTCAGTAGCAGTGGTGGCAGTGCGGTTGTCTATAACATGATATGGAATAGTACCTCCCTGGGAGGAGGGTCCAGTCTGATAGCTGGTTGACGGGCTAACTCTCGGCTGCCCAATATTCAATGTATGCTATTGTCTAGTAGCTTAAGTGTAACTCCCATCCAACCGTGGACGTGTGGATCTATGATGGTAATCTGAAGAGGCTGAACTTAGTAGATGAATAGGAAGCCTGATCCCTCCTGGATCTCCTTCGTCTTTGACGGTTCAGTGGTTGCCCAGCTCCACATTAGCACGGAGTTGTTGAGTAAGCTGTTGGCGGCTCTAAGTCAGTTCTTGCATAAGCAGTAGAAACTCTTCCCTGGTGACAGGGTCAAGTGGGTCTGATGGTCCGGTCGCATCTGATCGGCAGGAGGTAGCTGTATGGGATTCTGCCTGTCATATCCTTCTAGATCAGCGGTAGTCGAAGTAGTCCTAATGTTAACCATTGTGGGTGGCGAAGCTCTTTCCTAGACTTGATGCAACTCTGAATAGGATGGAAGAACTTTAAGCTCGAAATCTGGATCTTCTTCTTAGATTTATGCAATCCAATATCGATAGTAGATGTAACGAGCGGGAGAAAAACTGGGTTTTTAGGTGAAAGCACCAAAGTGTTTATACCAAAATTGGGCACAACACTCTTCGAAAGTGTTTGAAGAGATAAAATGAAGAAAATAAATGTAAACGGAGGATTATCTAACAAACACTCCAAACAATAATTAGGAAAACAGCAGAGAAATAAAAAGATTTAGAGTGGTTCGGCGTATGGCCTACGTCCACTATGAATAGTTGAATGTTATTAACTTTGTCTTGTTGGTTACAATGAAGTACAACAGTAAAACTCGAGTACAACAATGATTTAGACAGAGTCTGGACGTAAAAGAGCCAAAAGCCCCTTTTCTGTAGGTCTTGGGCTGTTATTTATTGGCATAGGCTACAAATATCTCACTCAGATCTCGAAAGACCTCTTCTCTCACGTGGGTGGGTCCACACAATCGATCCCATGCCATCTGCACTCGATTCGTGATCGATATGAATGAACTTCGTATCGATCAATACCTCGTCCAATCGAGTCACGATCGATCATGAACATTCTTGAGGATGTACGCAAGCTCCTGTGAAAATTTGATGGCATTTGGACTAGTAGATTTGGAGTTTTGATCGATGCAAGTTCGTATTTACGATGGCTGTTGAATTCGCATCGATCCTTCTTCGCATCGCTCTGTTCATATCGATCCGAGCACGTGCCTGCAAGTTGACATGGCGCTAACTTCTTGGATCGATCCACTTTTTAGACCAAGTGACCGATTCTTCTATTTCAATGTGTTATCTTCGTATCGATTCAGTGCATTCCACTTCGTATCGCTTCTGATGCACTCCACTTCGTATCGATGCTTTGGACGTCGCTTCGCATCGATCACTCTCCACATCCTTCATATCAACAACTATAGTGGCGTTTTGTATCGATCGTTGGCTGATCGATGTGAATTGAGTCGATGAGGAAACCGATACGATGTACATACAGATGATATCGATGCGAAGTGCGGCTTATTTATGGATACGAAGTGAAGCGATCATGATGGATATGAACTACCGCTTACCTGATGGATACGAACGGGATGGTTGCAATACTATGGATACAAAGATCTCTGGCTTCTATGAATATGAACTTATGATCCTTTGATCGATACGAAGTCGTGCGCATCTGATGGATTCGAACCGGATCGATACGAAGGAGGTTTTCGTCTGGTTGCCTGATCGATACGAACAAGGTGATCACTTGAGTTGCATAGATCATATCTTGATCATACGAACTTGGATTGACTTGAAATTTTGAGCACTGGCTTCTATAGCTTTGCTTGTCGTGCCTTGTCAATGTAGCGCGATCCAAACTCGGGCAAAATTCGTCGGCATCCATAATGAACCTGTGTATAACCGATCTTTGGGGCGGACTGTCCTTGGTTTCCAGTTAAGTTCTCGGTGTCACGGCCTTGCCAAAAGGCGGGATAACACTTTCTCTGATGCCCCTAGCACTTCCATATGTCTTGTGTACCTCATCAAGTGATCGGTAGGATCAGCTTTGCCGTTGTATACCTCTAGAGTAGGCAACTTGAACTCTGGTGGATTCTGAGCCATCTTGATGTCGTGGGTAAACGGCCTCCTGTTTACTCGTTCCAGATCTCTGTTTGCTAAGTCTCTGCCCACCCCAAGTCCTCATGGGAATTCTGGTACGTACTCTTCATCACGTACTCTTGTTCTTCAGCCAGCATCTTATTTGTGCGGTGTCACCTAGAATTCCTCCATGAATTGGTCCATCGTTGCCAGGTGGTGCGCCCCCGAGCCTATATCCATCCAGATTAATAGTTGTAGGCTAATTAGGGGCTACGCCCTGTTGAGCTGCTCCATCCAATTGCCAGTTGACTCCTTCTGTTCCAACTTCGTGGATCTGAACTCCAACGGCTCCAGCTGTTCCTGCCTGTCCAAACTGTCTAAGAAGGTTCTGTATCATTTCCTCCTGCCTTTTCAACAATTCTTCCTGCATAGCTCTCATCATCATCTCCATTTCATCTCTGGTGATGAAAACTGAGGTATGATTTTCTCCTAAGGAAGCCTCCTAACTTCCTTCATGTTGACTCATTTCTGCTCTTTGTCTCCTTGTTGATGGCTTTATCATGGTCCCTTTTAGATCTGATCCTTTGGCTTTTCGAATCAGAACTCCAAATCCAGTATAGCGGGCGCTAGTCCTTCTTGGTGAAAGCACCAAAGTGTTTACACCAAAAATGGTCACAAACCCCAGAGTAGTGAAAGCACCAGTGCATATACACAGATAAACAATATTCCAACATAGATCTCAGATCCAGATAAAGTAGAGAATAAAAATGAAGAAACAGTAAAATTGAAATGGAAGAAAGCAGGAAAGAACACAAGATTTATAGTGGTTCAACAATCCGGCCTACATCCACTTTAAATCCATCCTTTTTATTCCCTTTGTTCTGTAGTTACAATTACAATCCTTTAGTATCAATCACAAAAATGGCAGAGTTTTAGCGTTAGAGAAGGAGCAGATTCCCCTTGTAGTTGCCATAGGACTCCTATTTATAGGTGTAGATTCGAAAATATCCGCCTCAAAACCTGGAATACCTCTTTTCTTACGCAGGTGGGCCCGCCACATCGATCAATAGTGATTTTGGATCGATGCGTGCTCAATTCGTATCAATCCAAAGATGGTCCAATCGAGCTGAGATCAATCATGGAGGTTCTCGAGTGCATCAGGAAGCTCCTCTTAAAATTTCATAGCATTTGATTGTGAGTTATGATTGATGCAAGTTTGTGTTCACAAGTTGGCTGTCGCATTCGTAGTGATCCAAAGTTCCACATTCTCCTCTCTTCGTATCGATATAGTTCGCATCGATGACGTGTCTCGAAGATCCAGGAAAGATCCACCTTTCATACCATTTTTTCGTGTCATCCACTTATTTGTATCCATCCAGCCAGCAACTTTCATACCCGTGCTTCATATCCATCCATCTATCAGCTTTCATACCCATGCTTCGCATCGATTACATGCTGCTACTTCGTATCGATAATCCTTGGCCTATTTCGTATCGATAGAGGAAGCCAAGTTTTATATCGATCTAGAGTTGGTCGATAAGAAACATTGTAAGTAGTGGATCGATACGAATTGGACCAATCACGCCCTTACTGATCTCTACGAAGTGGGCTAAGTTGGATCGATATGTGTATGATGAATACGAAGTGAAGCTGAGTTGGATCGATACGAGTATGATGGATACAAAGTGAACTTTGAAGCTCGTGCAATATTTCCTACACTAGGCCCTATGTTCGTTCCATCATACTCGTCTCGATCATACTTGTATCCATTATACTTGTATCCATCATACTCGTATCCATGAATAGGAAATGATGGATACGAACTACCGCTTACCTGATGGATATGAATGGGATTCGTAACCATCATACTCATATTGATCCAACTTAGCTTCACTTCGTATCCATCATACTCGTATCGATCCAACTTAGCTCACTTCATATCGATTAGTAAAGGCATGATTGGTCCAATTCGTATCGATCCACTACTTACAATGTTTTGTATCGACCAGCTCCGGATCGATATAAAACTTGGCTCCCTCTATTGATATGAAATATGCCAAGGATTATCGATACGAAGTAGAAGCATGTAATCGATGCGAATCATTGGTACAAAAGCTGATAAATGGATGGATACGAAGCACGGGTATGAAAGTTGTTGGATGGATGGATACAAATAAGTGGATGACTCGGTCGAATGGTACGAAAGGTGGATCTTTCTTGGATCTTCGAGACATGTCATCGATGCGAACTATATTGATACAAAGAGAGGAGAATGTGGAACTTTGGATCGATACAACACGACAACCAACATGTGAACACAAACTTGCATCGATCATAACTCACAATCTACAAGTCCAAATGCTATGAAATTTTGAGAGGAGCTTCCTGATGCACTCGAGAACCTCCATGATTGATCTCAACTCGACTAGACCAACTTTGGATCGATACAAATTGAGCACGCATCGATCCAAATCACTATGGATCGATGTGGTAGGCCCACCTGCTAAAGAGAAGAGGTATTCCTGGTTTTGAGGCGGATATTTTCGAATCTACTATAAATAGGAGTCCTATGGCAACTACAAGGGGCATCTGCTCCATCTCTAATGCTGAAACTCTGCCATTCTTGTGATTGATACTAAAGGCTTGTAATTGTAACTACAAAACAAAGGGAATAAAAAGGATGGATTCAAAATGGACGTAGGCCGGATTGCCGAACCACTATAGGCCTTGTGTTCTTTCCTACTTTCTTCCATTTCAATTTTACCGTTTCTTCATTTTTATTCTTTACTTTATCTGGATCTGAGATCTGTATTGGAATATTGTTTATCTGTGTATATGCACTGGGGATTTCACTAATTCTGGGGTTCGTAACCATTTTTGGCGCAAACACTTAATTATAAAACATCATTAATTAAAATAATTTAACTAAATTCCAAATATCATTAGTTAAAACAATTAATTAAATTTACAACAATCATTAATTAAAATGTTTAAGAAAATTCAAATATCAATTTTTAAAATGATTAATTACTTTTAAATATCATTAATTAAAATAATTAATTAAGTTGAAATGATCATAAATTAATTAAACTCCATTATATTTAATAAAAAGTATTAATTAATCTCAAATAATCATTAGTTAAAATGATTAATTAAGTATAAAACATCATTAGGAAAAATAAATAATTAAATCTAAAGAAACCAATTTTTAATCATCATTTATTAAATTGATTAATTAATCTATAATTAATTAATTAAAATGATTAATTAATTTTAAATTATCAATAATCAAAATAATCAATAAATTTTCAATATTCTTCTTAGCAAAAACACCGGCTCAAATTCGTATGGCAGGGTTTTGGGGAGGAAATTTAATAATTTACGATATAGAAAAATCGCTATACTGAAATTTAAACTATTCAATTAAACATCAGTATAATTGCATAATGATGTAAATGACTAATTATTGGCGAGGAACCCCCTATGGGTCTCTCTACAGATTTTTCCTACAAAACAATGGTTATGGATAATATATATATATATATATATATATATATAATCATACGGGTTTATAACGATTAATTTAATATGTCATCCATTTCCAAATGGAAATTCAACCAAACAAATAATCAAACAATTTAACTAACATCCAAATAGTCAATATATGTTTATAACATCATTAATATGATATAATAAAAATTAATGTGAGTTAAACTCACATTGATTTTCGTTTTCACCGAAACGTCCCGATTTGGGCTAAAACCGAACGGCCGTTCAATTTTTGGCTAAATTTTCACTTACTCCAAATCTTACCAAACTAATTCCATCGCAAAGATCTCGATGGCATGAGTCTGACGCAAAAAACGGCGTCCGAATCTGACCTCGTATGAGTAAGATACGAATTTTATAAGTTAACAATAATTTTAAATTAAATAAAAAAATAAAACAGCTTTAAACTTGTTACACAAATACCCTCAACCCTTCTTCCTCCAGCAAGAACGTGCACAGGTGAATGATATGCACGACAGAATTGAAAGGGAAACCAAAACCAAGAATTTCAATCAATGATTCTTCGCTCGTTTCTCAACGAAATTCGCCGCCATTTGCGCCATCACATCGCTCTTCGTGAGCTCTTCCTTCTTGACACCACGACTTACAACTCACGCCTCTCCACTACAATTTGATCTAATGGGTGACTCTTACAGCCCAAGTCGACGCAAACTAATGTAAGAGCCACACACCACCAAACTTGACGACTAACTACACTTTGCTACCTCGAGTCCAAATCCATGCCTCGAATCGCCAATCGATGCCCCAAGCCTCAACATACCCAAGCCCTAGCTGCTGCCCCTTAATGTTAATTCCCCCAAAACCACACCACAAGGTACACATTAGGTATAGGATGGAAGCTCAAGTCCATGCGAATTTAAATATAATTTTTCCCTGATTTTTAGATGAGTATATCTTTATATCTTAATTTTTGAATTCCTATTTTCAAGAGGAGAAAGCTCTGTTTGGCTTTATAGTAAAGGATATAAAAAGAAGAGGGGGTATGGGTCTGCATACAAGGGTATGGGCATGGGGTATGGGTGTGGGTATGGCCTAGGCATGCTATATTTGAATATATATTATATTTAATTTTAAAATACTTAACAAAACATACCCAAAAATCCCGAACTCCAAACAAGGCATGCCGCCTGGCATTTTATATGTTATACCCCCATTTTGAATGCAGTGGAACTTGTTTCAAGACCTAATTCGATCGTATGCAGAAGATAGGTTTTTAGACCTAGTTATTATATTAAATTTTCGATATTAATTTCAACGCGTTTCGATCTTGCACGAATAAATGATACGTCTGATCGTTACGAAATTCGACAGCGTAATATAATTCACTATTATGGATCCAATGAAACTAGTTTTGTCGAAATCCGTGATGTGCCCTGGAACGACAATTTCATAGATTTAAATATTTTAATTATCTATATTTATTCGATCTATTTATATTTGTAGATAAATTTAAAATGAACTTACCAATATTATTTATTGGTTAAATGAAGTTAAATAAAATTATTAAATCCATTTAACTGACATTTAATTAACTATTCAAATATTTAATTATTCCTTATATTTGAATTATAAATTATTAAATTTCAAAATTCAATTATTTTAAATAACTAAATTTAATTAAACATTTAAAATCAAACAACCAAAATTTTGGGTCATTGCATTTTCCCCCCTAAATGAATTTCGTCCCCGAAATTCCAAAGGAAAAAAATATTTCCAAACCCTTAAGTTTTAAACTATTAATTAAAATGAGTTTATAACTTATTTTCAGAATCAATTAGCTGGAATAGATTCCAAAATTTCTAAGTCTTTTAAATTCATTTACATATACCAACTAATTCTCTTTTATTCATTTATTCCAAGATATAATCTAGAAAATCAAATTTTAGCTTGCAAAAATTTTCCAAAATTCCTAAAATTTTCCAGCTCTTAAATTTTCGAAAAATTTCAGCAACGTCTCCTTTGGGTGGCTCGATCGATACAACTACAAATTGCCTCTACGAGCTCCAAATCAATTAAAGAAAACAAAGACCATGTGGTATCCCATATCTGGCGCATAAAGTCATCAACCAAACCAAATATTCCAAATTTATTAAGTACCTTTTTGTGTTTGATTTATATTGTGACAAGTAATTTATTATCTTCTATGTAAAATGCAAGTGCACAAGAATCAAATGGCTCTCTTGCATACCTGTACTTACAAAATCTAAAAGAAAATTAGGATGACAAAAGAAATGTGATGTAACTCTACATGCAAAAACTAGTATGATATAAATCTACATGCAACCAACAACCATATCTTAATCATATGCGGCAAACATGAGGAAATCCTATATTAGATGTCATCCAATAATTTTCAGATGATAAATTTAGATCAAAATACCCATGTTTTTCATTTCAAAAATTCATTTTCAAATTTCTCACATGAGAAAAATCAAAGATAAAAAATCAAAATGACAAGGAGGGAACTCCTCCGAACAAAGTATGGTGAAACTCTAGAATCAAAACAACATGGAGTGTCCAGTGGTATTTTGGTTCCTCAAAAAACATCTACTAGAATGAATAAATTTCTTTTCCAAAATATTCAAATAAATCACCTTTTTCCAAAATCACCGGGATTTGGTCCTAATAACAACAATTTAAGAGCCTTTGTCTATAAATCTAAACTTTTTAAACAATGGTATATGTAATCACATAGCCAATTAAATCAATCAATCAAATTCCATCAAGGAATAAACTAACACTAACGGTCAAACAAATTCCATAAGGGAAAAACTTATCGCTTAACATTGTTTCAAAATGTCAAATGACTAACAAACAAATTTTAACTTAGGTACAAAACTTTCTTAATTGTAAAAAATATGGATAATTATCTAAGCGTACCGTTTTTCTTATTAGCCTTTGGTTATCGCTTAGAAGTTTATCCAAACTAACTCAGACAAAATGGAAAGTTATAACTATATAAAGTTTTGAAAAATATTCCTTTATATATATAAAATATAATCCTAGGAAAAATATTTAATTTGCCAAATTTCCAAAAATTTCAATACCATGTCCGTTGACCTTAGTCAAGTGTTTAGAAACCCCTATCGATACCGTGGCGCCCCACTTCTCAACCAGAATTCATAAAAACTCAAAAGACCAATTCACATAATATGTTTTTATAACATTAACAAATATGCTCTCGTATATATAATACTCTCAAAATCATTCTAGGGTGTCGCTTGCCTTATCTCTAATGAGCCAAACCCTACCAAAGCCAAGGTTCTCACTTAACCTGGCGCACCAATACCAAATGTAACAAATCGTTTTTCCGTACCCGTTAAGTTTATAATAAACCATACATGTCCAACTCAAAGTGAACGAAAAGGCGGATTATTAGGGTAAATAAAAAGAAAAGAACAGAGAACAAAGAAAAACAGAATCTCACAGTGGAATCGGCAACATATAATATCACAAGGACAGTAGAAACTATCACTCCAAATATACAGAGTATATCAGAGTTAAAAATAAACCTTATCAGTTGGATAGTTTTAAAATCCTGACCTTACAGATGTCGATAGGTATACTATATAATACAGGGGAAAATAAAACTACGATAGGTGAATCTTCATCTCCCCTTCAAGACCTCCATAACACCATGGACAACCTGGAAAGATACTCAGTCTGACCTAAGCATTATAAATAAATAACACCCGGATCAGTCGGGAAATACCAGCGTGAGATAACTCGAATGATGGGCGACATATATAAAAGTTCTGTGAGACCACGCTGCTAATGTAGAACGGGTATTCACCCCACAAGAATAACATCATACAAGCAAGAGCGGAAATAAATATCTAGAAAAAAATCCAAACAGGAATAAGTATAATTAATCAATATTAAACCAGACTAGAAAGAATGGAAATGAACCGAGTAAAATATAAACTGGACATAATGGATAGAACAAAGGAAAGCAGTCCAACATGATAGAATGGACTAAATGAGGTAACTATCCAAACTTGATAAAATGGATAGAATAAGGTAACCGTCCAACTTGATAGAATGGAAAGAATAAGGTAACAATCCAAACTTGATAGAATGGATTGAAAAACTATATTATAACATTGTAAAGGGTGGTTGACTCTTCCCTTTGTAATTATAGAAAAACCGATTCAAGGGTTCGAATCAAATAAGTAAAACGAATTTATCCAACGTTGCTAGAAGGGTGCTTCCACCTCCATAAAAGTATACCTATAGGTAAAATATACTCGAGAGCACACGCGTCACTCTCGGGAACTTCCAAGCTGGACCCCCGCTTCACACGAGCTTCTGAATATTTCACATCAATGCATGCATGCCGAAACCTCTCTAGATGATGTGAATATACCTTGATGGGTGCGACCCACATGGCTTGGCTCCCACTTGTGCCTTGGTTTTAGTTTTTCCAAAGTTGGATATAAATTGCCTTAGAATAACGAAGCACAATAATGACTTGGAGGGTGCTCCCTCCTTTTTTGCGCCTTGGTTTTAGTCATTTTCGATAAAGGATAACAAAGCTCAATAAAGCTATTAATCATCTTAGAATGTGACGACCCGAAAAGTTTTGACATTTGAAATGGAATATTTAATTGATTTTAAATATTTTTAAGTTAGTTTAACATGAATTTCAAAATTAACTATGAATTTGGCAATATAATTATTGAATTTTATTTATTGAAGCTTGGGTAAAAATTTGAATCTGAAATTTTAAGCTGATTAAAAATATTTTCAAGGCTTAGAAAATTTATATTGATGATACCAAAGATAATGGAAGTTTCAAAATTGAATTTGGAAATGATTTGTTTAGTTTTGAGATTATATGATTTAAATTGATATTTAAAAATAGCCTTCCGAGCCACAGTCTCGAAATTCGACAAAACTAGTTCCATTAGATCCGTAATATTGTATTATTATCGGATTTCAATTTTTGTAGTGATTGGAGTCGTTGTGTGAGCGTACAATATATAAATGCGCTAAAATTTATATTGAATCCAATTTAATAATTGAGTGTAAAAAGCTATCTTCTCCATCGATCGAATTAGGACTCGAAGCCTTTTCCATTGCGTTCAAAATTGGGGTTCAACATTATAAATGCCTAGCGGCACACCTCGATAGGAGGTTGAGATTTTTAGCAACGTTTTCGGGACAATTTAAAATTTAATAATATTATATACACTGTTGACCAGTCAATGGCGGTTCCTTCTAACGTACGCCTTTTTTCTCCATTCAACACTGGCTTTCATAGCATGAAACTCCCCTCTTCATTTATTTTAAAACCATGAAACCCTTCCCATCTTCATTCAGTAAAAAAATAAAAGAAGAATATCAAAGGCTGCTATCTTATCTTTGAAGCCATCTCCTATATACCAATGTACTCTTCTCTTTTGCCTTCTCTAAGACATTCGAACGAAGGAATCATTTCGATTCCTTGAAAAGAAAAAAAAAGAAGAAAAGAAGCTGCCTCTTTTATCAAATCGAACCATTCGTTTTAAATAAAAATCAAGGAGACGAACGTAATCCCCCTCTTTCATTTCATAATCAAATTTCGAAGCCAGATTGCGTGAATCCCTCTCTTCCAATTCGCGATTCACGAAATCAAGTCATTCCTACCTCAATTCACTAAGCAATAGTGGTTTCCTTCTTTGAACGAAATCAGTTCAAAAAAAATTCGGGGATCGAATTCGTGGCACGTGAAGTAAATCGCGATGGCAGTATGGTTGTACGAGAGGAGGTCGGGGAGGAGGTCACGGCATCGCGATTCGATTGAGCAGTGGATTTTAAGGCTCGGGGCGGTTTGGGTGAAGACCGGTTCTTTGGGAATTGTCGAAGCTGAGGCTAGGGCATGGAGGTCGCATGGTTCAGCAGGGTCGAAGGGACAGTGCCTGGAGTGTTCGAGAGAAGTGAGGTATAATTCCTCTTTTTCTATATATATATATATATATATATATATATATAATGCTATTACAGTAAAGAAATCTTTTTTTTTGTATTTACAAGAAATATATAAATAAAATATGTCTATATGAAAGAGATATTACAGTTTTTCTTAATTTGTATATGTGTACAGAAAACAGAGAAAAGGAATTCCAGTAAGGCATATATGTGTATTTATCTTTATAAATATATAAGTGAATATACAGTAAAAGGAAAAGTTACAGCAAAGGGAAAAAATTTAAAACTTAAATTAGTATGTAAAGGGAAAATTAGTTCAAATTAAATAAACAAATGGTAATTGATTGTTCAACTATTTCAAATATTAATAAATTATAAATCTTATTCAAGGTCTTAAATCAAGAAGGAAGCAAGCTGGATTGGAAATGGATGCTAATAAAATAAAGGTGAAAACTTCTCACTCAATTGGATACTTGATTTAATTTAAATAGTTTATTTAAATTTTTGGATGTTGCTTGGATGATGGTTGTAATTTGTTGGATTGAAATAGACCCTATGCGTCGCATAATAGCAAATGATATTTTATAAATCCCATATACCGCGATATTCCACCTCGAAGTGGAATGGGTATTTAATTGTTGTGCTAATGTCTGTGGATGCAGGGAAACAGGTTGGAGGGATCCAACTGGATTCCTCATATATCTAGAATTGTTTCAATATTGTGTGTTGACTATTTATAATCTGTGTGTGATTATTTTTGATTGAAACCGTTGAGGGCTATAATTTAGCAGTATATATTTTTGGTATCGTAGGATACCAAAAATAAATAAATAAATAAATAATTGGATTTTTAAATTTAAGAAGAAAATCTATAGTGAAATCCTATTAAATAAATTCCAAAATATGGGAAAATATTTTAAAAAGGAATTCTTAGTAATATTGTTTAAAGTTAAAGGATTTATTTAAAATTCGATTTTTAAATAGTTTTGAAAGAGATAAAGGAATTTATTTTTTAAAGGCAACAAATTTGAAAATCAAATTGGAAATTGATATGGTTCTTGTATATGATTTTTGAAATCGATTTAAAAATCATATATCAGTTGATATTTGGAAATCGAAATTCACAATGGGAATTTTATAAAGGAAAGGGAAATTTGTTTTAAAAATAAATATTGTTTATTTTTAAAAGTGTGGAAAGGAATTTACGATTTGGAATGTAAATTTAAAGTAAATCTAGAAGGATTTATAAATTGATTTGAATGAACCATTTTAGAATGGAAGATGTACTTTCCCTGGAAAGCTGGGTATGTTTTCAATATAGTCTATAAATATGAAATTGAAGTTGTGAAGATGGTTTTAAGGAAAGATTATTTTGGAGAAATTATTTACTTAGGTTATTTTGAAAATCTTTAAAGTAAAGATTTATTTTAATATAGAAGTGGTTATTTAAAGATTAAATTGATACTTATTTTAGAAAATGGTTATTTGAAATAGTTATACCCTATCTACTAATTTTATTTTAAAATTAGTTTAGACTTGAAGTTTTAGAGATATTGGTATAATATTTTTCATAACTAATATTTAAGCAAGTATTTTAAAATAGTTTTATTTTAAATGTTTCCAAGTATATTTTGGACAAGTATTTTATATTATTTTAAAATATTTGAACTCGGTAGATTTTCAGTGGAAATGAATAAATATTTGGAAATATATTCCGCGTAAGGAAAATGCTTTGAAAATTTGTTTCCAGAGGATTGAAACGTGAATAGTGATTTGAAATTTGTTTTCAAAATATTAAAGTGATAAAAGTATATCTTGCGAAGATATTTTGGAAATAAATGATTTGGGAAAATTATTTGAAATTCAGTGATGGTTGTGATTGATGATTGATAGTTAAATAACCGACTATCAATATTGGCCTTTTTAATGACATTTGAATTTCGATGCGATCGGGGGGTCGAATTCCAAATGGATATTCGAAAACCACATCGAACCTTTGTGATTGTGATGGATCTTTTGTTTTAAAGATCAAAGTGGAAATTGTTGTGATTTGTTGAAATCTGAAAGTAACACGTGTTTGTAAAATAAGCACTCGTTATTCGGATTAGCCGAGAGAGGACTTTGTGTCATAAAACCCATTCCGAATAATGATACGACGAAATGGAAATGCATTTGAAGACGATGTTGATGACCGGGTATTTTCGAAAGCGAAAGGATTACCTGTCGAACGTCTCTGCACCGGGTTGCTCCGGTATAGAGATTTTATCACACTTTGTGATGGGGATTCCGGACGTGATTGGTGAATATCCGGATTTGCGAGGGCTTCTTTAGAAGTGCCTTCGGTTTTTCGATCCTAAAAAGGACTTGTATGGATGTGTATTTGACATTACACTTTGAGATATAAAGCTGATTTCTATCAAATACATTTCTGTTGGTGGCGGAGAATTTATTCTCTTAGCTTAACACCCTTCTCTGAGACATACGAGCTCAGAGGTTATATAGTTGATGGTTATCAGTGATATACTCCCAACTTGGTAATGTGGCATACGAAGTGCTGCTGATCATTTGTTGATCAAAGCATGACTTTGTGAAAAGTGTAGCTTTGTGGACGAGACTTCATCGGACCTCACACCCCGAAAATGGTCAAAACAGGAAAGATGCGGCAAGGTTATGAGGGTCGCACCCTTTAGGGTATGTCATTTCCTTCTGGAAAAGGGTGGTATCATGGTATGGAGCCCAGATACTTAACCTATGTTGTTGCTGCAAATTTATTATACTTTGTGGTTGTTGCTTTGTGGTTGAGGATCCTTGGATAAAGGTCGCAAACGATCGGGGGATGACATACTCGTGTAGTAGTTACCTAGTTACAGAGGTTACCCGGCCTTATGTTGGCAGAAAGCTGGTTAAGTTCTTGGGGCATCCTTCCAGAGGCGTACCCATGTGGCATAAGAAGTTCCTTAGCCTGACCATTTATTGGAAATCCAAAAAAACAATACGCGCCCTGTACGGTTTTAGTTGTATAACCTGCCATGGAATATGGCGGTAACCTTCTATTGAACATGGTGGCTATAGTAGGCATAAGTGTGAAATGCCTATGATGGCCAAGATTAATATTATACTTTCAAAATGTTTTCCACACTATGCACTAATAATAATAATATCAAAGGATTTTGCGTGTTAAGCATGTTTGACTATCATAAGGAGAAATCTCCTCCAATTCCGCATTTGCATTGTGTGTGTGGGGGGAGGCCTTATGATAGTTTCATTTTCCAAAAAGTATAGCGGATTTCTTTTCCTTTCTTTGTGGAAATAACTGTTTTTAAGATCTCACACCAGTCTCATGACTGACCTGGAGTTTATTGTTCCCTTTCTAAACTTTAGGTGCCCTCAATTTTCCATACGGGCAGCCTAGAGTCAGGTTATCAGTTATTCAGAAGCGAAGTCAAGAAGTTGCTATAGAGATCGGGAGTTGAAGCAAGATGGCGAGGCGTATTACTTATACTATGTAGTGTCCACTGCGTATGGGTTGGTGCAAGTCAAATCTCTATGTAAGCAAGTTAAAATAGCTGCCAGTGTTGTATTGTGTCGTTGTAAACTCTGATAATGTGATGTATAAACTAATATAGTGCTTTTGTTTTTAAAAGATATTCATTTATCTATTATATTTATTCCATTGTGAAATGTGAGATTCTGCAATCGTTTCTGTTTCTTCTTCTACCTCTTTCTTCTTTAAACCCGAAGACTCGTACATTTGTTCCACTTTGGGCTGAATTGTTATGGAATTTTGCCAGCTCAAAAGGGGTACGGATTTGCAGGCCTTTACAGTGGTATCAAAGCGTTTGGTTAAGCGACAACCTTGGCTCTGTAGGGTGTTACTCATTAGAGATAGAGTCAGTAGTACTCTAGAGTGAGTTTGAGAGTATTAATAAATATGAGCGCGTATTTGTTAGTGAATATAAAAATTGTTTTATATTGTGATGATTGGTTTGTTGAGTGGTTTATAGATTCCGGTCGATATAGTCTGTACAGTTCTATCGATAGGGATCTCTATACACTCGTTAAGAGCAATTTGACACGATGTTGTTTTAAAATAGGGTGAATGAAATAATTTTACCCAAAACTATTTTCGTAGATAAAGGAAATAGTCTTAGTAAATTATTATAGTATATGGTTGCTTGATTGTTAGGAAGTGATAATATTATTATCATTTGAATAGAAAATTGAAATCGTAACTCCCAAATTAAGATATAAATTCACATACAAATGGAATTTGAGAATATAAATTGTAAATGTGAATTATAAATTGAAATGGAATTCCAGAGAAATATCGAAAATGTTTTTGAAAGGATTTGAAAATTTTGAAATTTGGAAAAGATTAAAGTCCCATGAGTTTGGAAATGATTTTCAAAGGTTTTGGAAAAAATGTTTTTTGAAGGGATAAAAGCTCTAAACTCTTTTCGGTCGCTGGAAAATAACTTCGGTGATGACTGCAGCATCATCGATGTTCATTTTCGAGTTTCCAAGAGAGGAATTGCTGCCAAATTATTTAAAATTTGAGGTTGTTTGGAAAACTGGGTTTGGTTTTGGAAATTAAAAAGATAATTTGAATTGATTTCAAAATTGATTTCTGAAAGGTTGAGAAGACTCTGGAATGTTACATAAAATATTTATGTAATATCATTAAGTTGATAACTTGTAAAGTTTGAAGTTGTTAAAATAAAAATCTAACTTAAAGAGAAGTTAGATTAAAGTAAAGGTGGAAACAAAATAAGTTGGAAGGAAAATTTAATTCAAGTGGAATTAAAAAATGAAAATTGAATAAAAGAATCGAGATTGAAAATTTGAGTTAATTTGTATGAAGGTGAATTTGAGAAGTCTTATAGACTAAATGATTGGAATAAAATCTATAAAGGTGGAAAATAAAATTGTAAATAAATGAATAAATTTACAATTGCAATTAAATGAAAGTGAAATTGAATGTTGAAATTCATTTCGAATTTGTAAGCAAATAGAAATGGAACTGGAATTGAATTTGATTTGTAAAGCAGAGCATTAAAATAAATTTTTGGGAATGAACAAAAGAATTAAAATGGAATTGAAACTGAACATTGAAAACCAATTTGAATTGTGTGAAATAAAATGAAGTTGTAAAATTAGTTCGAAGTGAACTAAAGATAATAAAAAGTGGAAAAAAAAATTGGTTTGAGATAAAATGAATTGGAATTTGTAATGAATTAGTAAATGAAACTAATTTAAAATAGTGATATGAATCAGTTGTGAATGAAAGATAGTCGATAAAAATTCAATATTTAGAAGGTAAATTGAATTCAAATAAAATTGAAAGAGTAAGATTGAATGAAAATGGATATATAACTTCAATAGTGAAGTAAAAACGGTATAAGAAGTATATATTGAAAATTTTGTAATGGAATGTGCAAAATGATTTTTGAATGTAGAAATTGAATATAGTTGTTAAATAGCATACATGTGTTATAAAGGACAAGGAAATTGGGATTTGATTTTCGAAGATAAATTTGAATTGCTCGACAAAAGGTATGTATTTAAATTTCTATATGAAATTTGATGATTTTCTTGTCTAGCCACTTGGCCTTTTGTTTTCTTTTTGAATCTGGGGACTTGTGGTGCCATTTTGTAGTCGTACCGAGCTAGCCGCGCAAAGGAGACACTGGTGAAATTTTTTGGAAATTTTGGGAGTTAGAAAAAAAATTGAGAAAACTTTGAAAATTTGAATTTAAATTTAAATTTGAATTATTGGGAAAACAATGTTGTTTGGAATCTATGATTGATTTTGGAAAGTTAGATGAAATGATAATGGGTCTTTAATAAAAAGATTTGTTTTGGCAAGTTAATAAAACCGTTTTGTTTTGGAAATACAGCAAATGGGTTAAGGATCAATCTTCTTAACTAGAAATTTCGGGACGAAATTCTTTTAAGGGGTAAGGATATGACGACTCGGAAATTTTTAACATTTGAAATGGAATACTTAATTGATTTTAAATATTTGGAAGTTAGTTTAACTTGATTTTCAAAATTAACTATGAATTTGGCAATTTAATTATTGAATTTTATTTATTGAAGCTTGGGTAAAAATTTGAATCTAAAATTTTAAGCTGATTAAAAATATTTTCAAGGCTTCGAAAATTTATATTGTTGATACCGAAGATAATGGAAGTTTCAGAATTGAATTTGAAAATGCTTTGTTCAATTTGAGATTATATGATTTAAATTGATATTTAAAAATAGCCTTCCGAGGCACAGTCTTGGAATTCGACGAAATCAGTTCTATTGGATCCGTAATATTGTATTATTATCGAATTTCAATTTTTGTAGTGATTGGAGTTATTGTGTGAGTGTACGATATATAAACCCGCTAAAATATATATTGAATCCAATTTAATAACTGAGTCTAAAAAGCTATCTTCTCCATACGATCGAATTAGAACTCGAAGCCTTTTCCATTGCGTTCGAAATAGGGGTTAAATGCCTAGTGGCACGCCTCGATAGGAGGTCGAGATTTTTAGCTACGTTTCCGACACAATTTAAAATTTAATAATATTATATACATTGTTGACCAGTCAATGGCGGTTCCTTCTCAAGTACGCCCTTTTTGTCCATTCAACACCGGCTTTCATAGCATGAAACTCCCCTCTTCATTTATTTGAACCCTTCCCATCTTCATTCAGTAAAAAAAGGCTGCTATCTTATCTTTGAAGCCACTCTCCTATATACAAATGTACTCTTCTCTTTTGCCTTCTCTAAGACATTCGAACGAAGGAATTAGTTCGATTCCTTGAAAAGAAAAAAAAAGAAGAAAAGAAGCCGCCTCTATTATCAAATTGAACCGTTTGTTGTAAATAAAAATCAAGGAGACGAACGTAATCCCCCTCTTTCATCTCATGATCAAAGTTCTAAGCCAGATTGCGTGAATCCCTCTCTTCCAATTCGCGATTCATGAAATCAAGTCATTCCTTCCTCAATTCACTAAGCAATAGCAGTTTCCTTATCTGAACGAAATCAGTTCAAAAAAAATTCGGGGATCGAATTCGTGGCGCGTGAAGTAAATCGCGATGGCTGTAGGGCTGTACTAGAGGTCGAAGAGGAGGTCATGGCATCACGATTCGATTGAGCAATGGATGTTTAGGCTCGGGGCGGTTTGGGTGAAGACCGGTTCCTTGGGAATTGTTGAAGCTGAGGCTAGGGCATGGAGGTCGCATGGTTCAGCAGGGTCGAAGGGGCATTGCCTGGAGTGTTCGAGAGCAGTGAGGTATAATTCCTCCTTTTATATATATATATATAAAAGCTTTTACAGTAAAGAAATCTATTTTTTTGTATTTATAGGAAATATATAAATAAAATATATCTATATAAAAGAGATATTATAGTTTTTCTCAATTTGTATATGTGTACAGAAAACATAGAAAAGGAATTCAATTTACAGTAAGGCATATATGTGTATTTATTTTTATAAATATATAAGTGAATATACAGTAAAGGAAAAGTTACAGCAAAGAGAAAAAAAATTAAAACTTAAATTATTATGTAAAGAGAAAATTAGTTCAAATTAAATAAACAAATGGTAATTGATTTTCCGATTATTTTAAATATTAATAAATTATAAATGTTATTCAAGGTCTTAAATCAAGAAGGAAGCAAGCTGGATTGGAAATGGATGCTAATAAAATAAAGGTGAGAACTTCTCACTCAATTGGATACTTGATTTAATTTAAGTAGTTTATTTAAATTTTTGGATGTTGCTTGGATGATGGTTGTCATTTGTTGGATTGAAATAGACTCTATGCGCTGCATAATAGCAAATGATATTTTATAAATCCCACATACCGCGATATTCCAACTCGAAGTGTAATGGGTATTTAATTGTTGTGCTAATGTCTGTGGATGCAGGAAACACGTTGGATGGATCCAACTTTAATCCTCAAATATTTGGAATTGTTTCAATATTGTGTGTTGACTATTTATAATCTGTGTGTGATTATTTGTGATTGAAATCGTTGAAGGCTATAATTTAGCCGAATATATTTTTGGTATCGTATGATACCAGAAATAAATAAATAAATAAATTGGATTTTTAAATTTAAGTAGAAAATCTATAGTGAAATCCTATTGAATAAATTTCCAAAATATGGGAAAACATTTAATAAAGGAATTCATAGTAATATTGTTTAAAGTTGAGGGATTTATTTAAAATTCGATTTTTAAATAGTTTTGAAAGAGATAAAGGAATTTATTTTTTTAAAGGCAACAAATTTGAAAATCAAATTGGAAATTGATTTGGTGCTTGTATACGATTTTTGAAATCGATTTAAAAATCGTATATCGGTTGATATTTGGAAATCTAAATTCACAATGAGAATTTTATAAAGGAAAGGGAAATTTGTTTTAAAAATAAATATTGTTTATTTTAAAAGTGTGGAAAGGAATTTGCGGATTTGGAACGTAAATTTAAAGTAAATCCAGAAGGATTTATAAATTGATTTGAATGAACCATTTTAGAATGGAAGCTATACTATCCCTGGAAAGCCGAGTATGTTTTCAATATAGTCTATAAATATGAAATTGAAGTTGTGAAGATGGTTTTAAGGAAAGATTATTTTGGAGAAATTATTTACTTGGGTTATTTTGAAAATCTTTAAAGTAAAGATTTATTTTAATATAGAAGTGGTTATTTAAAGATTAAATTGATATTTGTTTAAGAAAATGGTTATTTGAAATAGTTATACCCTATCTACTAATTTTATTTTAAAGTTAGTTTAGACTTGAAGTTTTATATGAGATATTGGTATAATATTTTTCATAACTAATATTTAAGCAAGTATTTTAAAATAGTTTTATTTTAAACGTTTCCAAGTATATTTTGGATAAGTATTTTATATTGTTTTAAAATATTTGAACTCAGTAGATTTTCAGTGGAAATGAATAAATGTTTGGAAATATATTCCGCGTAAGGAAAATGCTTTGAAAATTTGTTTCCAGAGGATTGAAATGTGAATAGTGATTTGAAATTTGTATTTAAAATATTAAAGTGATAAAAGTATATCTTGCGAAGATATTTTGGAAATAAATGATTTTGGAAAATTATTTGAAATTCAGTGATGGTTGTGAATGATGATTGATAGTTAAATAACCGACTATCAATATTGGTATTGCGTATCAAGCATGTTTGACTATCATAAGGCGAAATCTCCTACAATTCTGCGTTTGCATTGTGTGTGTGGCGGGAGGCCTTATGGTAGTTTCATTTTTCAAAAAGCATAGCGGATTTCTTTTCCTTTCTTTATGGAAATAACTGTTTTTAAGATCTCACACCAGTCCCATGACTGACCTGGAATTTATTGTTCCCTTTCTAAACTCTGAGTGCTCACAATTTTCCATACGGGCAACCTATAGTCAGGTTATCAGTTATTCAGAAGCAAAGTCAAGAATTTGCTATAGAGATCGGGAGTTGAACCTGGATGGCGAGGCGTGTTACTTGTACTATGCAGTGTCCGCTGCGTATGGGTTGGTGCAAGTCAAAAGCCAATGTAAGCAAGTTAAAATAGCTACCAGTGTTGTATTATGTCGTTGTAAACTCTGATAATGTGTTGTTTAAACTGATATGGTGCTTTTGTTTTTAGAAGATATTTATTTATCTATTATATTTATTCTGCTGCGAAATGTGAGATTCTGTATTTATTTCTGTTTCTTCTTCTGCCTCTTTCTTCTTTAAACCCGAAGACTCGTACATTTGTTCCACTTTGGGCTAAATTGTGGTGGAATTTTGCCAGCTCAAAAGGGGTACGGGTTTGCGGGCCTTTACATAGAATGACAAAATCAAAGAAGCCGAAGTAACCGATAGTTGAGATACCAACTATCGAGGATATAAAACGATCGTATGCGAAAATTAAGTCTTGTATACTTATCACCACTCATTGAATTCAAACTTGTACTTTTTCTTGGTTAACAGTAATACCAGACAAGTCAAGGTAGCGTTACCTTAAAGTTGGGTCCAACGATTACTCTTAACTTTTGAAATATCGACAAGGTTACTTCTTCAATGTTTAGTGCTTATTATACAAGTAAATCGTTTCCATATAAGTGATTCACTTTACAGAAATAATTCATTTAAATGAGTCAAACTTTTACTTAAAAACAAACTGAACTTGTGCTTGATTTTCATATTTCCACCTTGGTAAAACACTTTTAGAATTAGTTCCTGATTGCTAAAAAGTTAAGAGAATAATTTTTCCAAGTGCGCGACCCGGAAGGCCTAAACCAACATCAAACCGAACACCTAGAAGGTTATTCCACTTAAAGTCCCAATAATCGAGTTCCAATTCCTTTTCATAACTATAAAACAATATTATTTATCTCGAAAGATTATTACTCACATTTAAAATTTCTTTTAAATAAAAAATCCATTATTTATAATAAAATAGATAATTATTTCCAAATACTAATATAACATTGGTAAATTAACATTAAAAAACCTTTGTTAAATCAATTTAAATTAGTTGATTAAACCAATTTTATTATTTTAGATAATTTACTTAAATCGCCTTTATAAAACCGATTAATTAACTTTAAAAACCATTAGTTATAAAGATTAACTAAATGTAAATAACCATTAGTTGAAAATGAATAAGTCAACTCAAACATCGTTTAATTAAAATGATAAGTAATTTTAAATTCCATAAATTAAAACAATTAATCATGTTCGAATAATCATAAATTAATTGGGTTAATTAAATTCAAACTCCATAATCTAAAATGATTAATTAAAACATTGTTTGCTAAAATGATTTATTTAATTGTAAAACATCATTAATTAAAATGATTTAACTAAATTCCAAATATCACTTGTTAAAACAATTAATTAAATTTACACAATCACTAATCTAAATGATTAATAAAATTCAAATATCATTTTTTAAAATGATTAATTACTTTTAAATACCATTAATTAAAATAGTTAATTAAGTTCAAATAATCATAAATTAATCAAACTCCATTATCTTTAATTAAAAGAATTAAGTAAGCTCAAATAATCATTAGTTAAACGATTAATTAAGTATAAAACATCATTAGCAAAAATGATTAATTAAATCTAAAGATAAACCAATTTTAATCATCATTTCGTAAATTGGTTAACTAATCCAAAATTAATTAATTAAAATGATTAATTAATTTTAAATTGTCATTAATCAAAATGATTAATAAATTTTTAATATTCTTCTTAGCGGAAACACAACCTCATATTCATATGGCAGGGTTTTGGGGAACAAAATTTAATAATTTACGATATAGCGAAATCGCTATATTGACATTTAAATTATTCAATTAAACATCAATATAATTGCATAAGGATGTAAATTACTAATTATTAGCTAGTAACCCCCTTTGGGTCTCTCTACAGATTTTTCCTGTAAAACAATGGTTATGGATAATATATATAATCATTGGGTTTATAACGATTAATTTAATATATCATCCATTTACCAAGCAAAATTTCAACCAAACAAGCAATAAAACAATTTAATTAACATCCAAATATTCAATAAATATTTGTAACATCATTAATGTTATATGATAAAGTTTAATGTGAGTTAAACTCACATTGATTTTCGTTTTCACCGAAACGTCCCGATTTGGACTGAAACCGAACAGCCGTTCGATTTTAACCTAAATTTTCACTTTCTCCAAATCTAGCCAAACTAATTCCATTGCGAAGATCTCCAGGACACCAGTCCAATATAAAAAACGGTGTCCGAATCCGACCTCGTATGAGCAAGATAAGAATTTTATAAGTTAACGATAATTTTAAGTTAAATAAAAAAACAAAACAACTATAAACTAATTACACAAATACCCACAACCGTTCTTCCTTCAGCAAGAACGTGCGTAGGTGAATGATATGCACGACAGAAATGAAATGGAACCCAAAACCAAGAATTTAAATCAATGATTCCTCGCTCGTTTCTCAACGAAATTCGTCGTCGTTCGCGCCATCGCATCGCTCTTCGCGAGCTCCTTCTCCTTGACACCACGACTTACAACTCGCGTCTCTCCATTGCGATGCGACCTTATTTTCCCCTTTGTAGCCCAAGTCGATGCGAACTAATGGAAAGAGCCACATACCACCAAACTTGATGACTAGCTACACTTCGCTACCCCGAGTCCAAATCCATGCTCCAAATCGGCAATCAATGCCCCTAGCCTCAACACTCCCAAGCCCTAGTTGCTGCTCCTTAACGTTGATTCCCCCAAAAGCATGTCACGAGCTACACATCAGGTATGGGATGGAAGCTCAAGTCCATACGAACTTAAATATAAATTTTCCCCGATGTTTAGATGAGTATATCTCTATATCTTAATTTTTGAATTCTTGTTTTCAAGAGGAGAAAGCTCTGTTTGGCATTATAGTGAAGAATATAAAAAGTATAGGGGGTATGGATCTGCATACAAGGGTATAGCATAGGGTACGGGTGTGGGTATGGCTTAGGCATGGTATATTTGAATATATATATATATATATTATATTTAATTTTAAAATATTCAACAAAACATAACCGAAAATCCCAAACTCCAAACGAGGTGTGCCGCCTAGCGTTCCATATGTTATACCCCTATTTCGAATGCAATGGAATTTGTTTTAAGACCTAACTCGATTGTATGCAGAAGATAGGTTTTTGGACTTAGTTATTATATTAAATTTTCGATATTAATTTCAACGCGTTTGATCACGCATGACCAAACGATATGTTTAATCGCCGCAGAATTCGACCGCGTAATATAATTCACTATTACGGATCTAATGAAATTGTTTTTGTTGAAATCCGAGATGTGCCCTAGAACGACAATTTCACAGATTTAAATATTTTAATTATCGATATTTATCCGATCTATTTATACTTGTAAATAAATTTACAAAGTGAACTTACCAATATTATTTATTGGTTAAATGGAATTAAATAAATTTATTAGATCCATTTAATTAACATTTAATTCACAATCCAAAATTTTAATTATTTCTTGTATTTGAATTATAAATTATTAAATTCCAAAATTCAATTATTTTAAGTATTTAACTATATTCAAACATTTCGAAAATATTGTTATCTTCTCAAACATTTTGAAAACTTATAATTTATTATAACTTTTATAATAAACAGGTTTTTATTTTACATTTAACTTTTAAATTTGAACTCTTTTATTTTTATTTTTAAAATAATTTTAAAAGCGGTCCAAGACCCAATTCAAATTGGGCCTTTTCTATTAGAGGAAACCTTTGGGCTTATTTCACCTTTCTGGTCAGACCGGTAACTAGGTAGGATATGATACTTGATTACCCAATTCCAATCATAGACATTACATTTCTGGACACTGTATTAAGTGAGCAAGCATAATTAGCTGGTCCTAACATGAATAATTTAGACCGCACAAACTATTGGGCTTTGATACCATTGATGGATCTAGACCAGCCCATATGGACTATTGTGCTCTGATATCATTGGTAGAACTGGGCTAGCCCGCGACGAAAGAAATGGGTAAATTTCAAATAAAACTTTCTATTGGATCTTTGTTGGGCTTATGTAGTCTGAAAATCATTAAAAACTTTTCTAAATTTTCCTTTTAAAATTGTCTTCATATGGTTATAGTTGTTAAATATCTGTTTAATTTAATATTAATTAATTGTATGTTATGATGCGCACATCAAATGCACCCATGTGTATAGTGTAAGTGCAAATATTAAAGGTGTACAAAGTTAATGTGAACGTTGTTTAAGTGTCGGGATTTACACCGCAATGGACATGTCCCCCTCCATGTATGCCTTTATCATCCAAAATATAATTTTTTTACATACATACATACATATATACATACATACATATATATATATATATCTATGTGTGTGTATGTGTGTGTTTGCATCTATAAATATACACACATATACTCATAATAATTATTTTGCATAACATTTCAAACTAAAATAGACTTTGTTTATATTACATGTAATAAATCAAAGAAAACAAAGTCTATTTAAATTAATTTAGACGTTTACTATCATGTCTTATACAAAACCCCTTTTGAAAACTTTGAGATAAATGCAAATACACACACACACTCAAATTATATTATGTAAATATATAAATTTTTGTACAGATACAAGTAAAACAAAAATAGAAACAAAGTAAAATAATATACATGTAGTTTGTGAAATAGAATGTTTCTTTTTAAACAAAGATTTAGTACTAGACTATATATAATTGTAAAACCAGGAATAAATCATTAATTTACCATACCCTTTTCATTTTAATTAGCAAAGTATGTTTTGGAATGATTTAAAACTTTCCACAATTAAGTCATCATATTATGTTGACAACAAATATTAGTCAATGCAATTATTTCAAACTATTATTCACGTAGTAGTTTATGTGTAAACATTCAAGTCCAAATCTTCTTATATGAAAACTGATTTATTAACAAGAGTATTCCAAAATTCAATTTAGGTTTTTATTAACAATGATAAAATCAGACGACATGGGCATACACATATTCATGATAAGAAGGTCTAGTTTAGGTTATATACAGATAAATACATAACAGAGAAAGTGAAATTAAAAGGATTTAGATCTAGGTTAAAAAAACATACAAAATAAAGATAGGAAATTATCACTATTGTTCATAACAAAATAGTAGTGAACGTAGCAAAGGTTTTTTTCTTCTCATGATATAAAATTGATTCAAGTAGGGGGTTCGAGTCATTCAAATCCAAATTCATATATATTAACAGAAGGGAGAGATAAAGGATTAAGGGGATGTAAACAAAAAACTTAAAGATACATAAATATATAGAATTTCCTTAGGATGAAGCCGAGAGAATATACCTTGAATGAAGAAGAATTACTTGATTCTTCCAATCGATCTCCATATTTGTAATAATCTAGAGACAACCGCCTTTTTATGTTATGTTTTGTTTGAATTTTGTTTTGAATTTTTGGAGACCTATCCTATGAAATTTCAATTTTTAGAAGAGAATATGAGAGTGATAGAGGCAAATGATAGAGAGAAAATTTTATTGAATGAGGAAATAAATGTACCATTCAATATATGCTGATTCCTCTTCTTTTAATAATATTTTTCTTCTCATTCAAAAAAAGACCCCTCTTATTCCTCAAATAAAGTCCAGCTATTACATAGGCTATTTAGGGTGCAAACATTCTGAAAACCAATTAGTATTCTCCATTTAAATCTAATTTGAATTTCATATCGATATCATATACCGACACATGCGCTTATAATTATTATATACACACTTTATTAAATACTAATGGAAATAAAACAAATCAAATAAGAAACTTTTAGTAATTAATATTACACAATATTAATTAATTCAATTTATTTAAAGTCTATTTAGTATTTATTCTGTTTAAATAAAATTTAAACATTCTACCGATATCGTATATCGATACACATATTTATAACTTATATACACACTTTACTAAATACTAATGGTATTCAAATAAATTTAATAAAATTTAATAATAAATATTTCAAAAATATTAATTAATTTAATTAATTTTCGACTATTGAAAATTAATTAAATTGTGTGGTTCATTCAGGACCTTCATCATTTCGGTTGTGTGACTCATTGGTGTAAATTCAGTTAGCGATTAATATTGAACAATTCAAATATTAAAGTTCACATGTCATCGTGGCTAGTGGTATGACATTTTGGTTAATTTTATCACTTACATGTCCTTTTGTGAAATCCAATTTTATTTATTATAAGTGTTACCCATTAGTGATAATTATTTACACAAATTCTCTTCATCAAAACTATATCGCTTTGGACTTATGGAATTTTGTAATGGTCAAAATTCCAATATCATCCATGTTCAGCTCTATAGTCCAAACACGAAATCCTTGGTTCAATAATAACAATTATTATTAACAAAAGTGCTCTAGCTAGAGACTTTGACTTTAAGTTGACTTCAATTGACTGTGATACTAACTTCGTATAAATAAGGAGAGGAATCCTTTCCAAATTAGTGTTTCACTTCCAAGTCTTCTACTCGATCCAACTATAGTCATTCGATGAACGATATGCCATGATTTAACCATAATCAAAGAGGAGCTTCCACATTGAATGCCAACGGCATTTTCAAGTCAAGAGAACTGTGTACTTTTGTTCACGTTGGTATTTTCTATTTGACTTTAGTTATATTAACCAACAGAAAACGATCGAGTGAGTCATTCCATAGTTATCCAATAACTATCAGTATGTAACTTCTTGGTGCCCCCAGCAGTCATGAGTAATACACTGTCCAACATTTGAAGAGCATTATGTACTCTAATCTCAGTGGATGTATCGATATATAATCTCGATACATCTTGACTAGGAATATTTAAAATGGTATATTTATTTTTATTGTGATAAGTCACTCATGGTTACAACATATTGTGACTACTATCATAAAACATATAATTTATGGATATTCTATTCAATATACTTCAATTGAATTAATTAATTAATATAACATATTATATTAGGTATATAATTGAAAGAAAACACATTTTATTTCAAACAAAATTGGTTACTAAGTTAGATATATGTAACAAATTGCATGATTTCCCCAAGGACATGCCCCTAACTTTGTCAATCGCTCACTTTCACATGGGGTCAATTATTGAATCTTATTCCAACTTCTCCAATCGGCTTCCTCAAAAACCAATCGAGCCAGTCCCTCGATAAATGGGAATGCTATTATGTTTTAATCATCTACTCTTTCAATCAACTTTCTAAGACACTAATAAACTACCTTTATCATATGGAACAATTGGGTGTATGTCTCTCGACTTCTAACAAGCTCTAACTTTTATTAAGAACTATATCGTGACATTGTTATCATATAACAATGTTATAGGATCCTCAACATTTGGAATCACTCTCAACTCGGTTATAAATTTGTGCATTTATATTTATATACATTGTTTTTATTACAGCGCTATAGAAGGCGATGTGCTTAGCCTTTTTCATTCAATCAGCCACAACCTTTCATTTGGAACTTTAACTTAAAGGTTCTTAGTTTGAATTTATTATTGACATATTACGTCATATATGAAAATTTAAGTCAGAATACCCCTTCATAAGGAGTTTGTTGTTTCTATATACAATTCTTTAGTATTTCATAAATACACGAGAACACCTCAAACAACCATTTAGTGGCACCAATTTAGATTTGATATTTGCTTCATATATCAAATACACAAACAAATCACTATATCATAGATAACATGACATGTATGATATTTCCTATTGCTAAAGCATAAGGAATCATCTTACAAGTTCCATATTAAACATTTTAATAAGGTGTCCTTGTATATCGTTAGGACATTTCCAATATCTTTTATACTTGTTGACAACATCGTTTACAAATTCAACGACGAGTATTAAAAAACTGAAGCTGATTTTAACACAAGTACATTATAAACAATCAGTAATGCGTTGTTAACTTATGGTTTAGAAATATCTATGTACCTTTTATACGTTCTTTCTTATGAATATATGTTTCCTCTGCATTTTGACTGATAATCAAACCATTTGATATTCCTATCAAAACATTTGTTCAATTTTGATACTTTTTTGAATGATACTTTCGTATCCGTTCTCAGATCATATCCGAAAAACCCACAAACTCAATATCGCTCCCACCGACTTTGTGACATTTTGGTTTTTTTACGAAACAATTTCGTAAATCATGTGTGGTATGTTTTACGAAAATAATTTTTGTACCATAATGGACTCAAAAAGTGTTATATGGCATGCTTCCATTATTTGCTTCATTACTTTAATAGCGCACTGAATGTGGAGGTCCATCATCCACTTAATATAGACATTTATTTCATATATTGCAACTAGTTTACAGTGGAGAGTTTTGATCAAATATATCAAATTCAAAGAAATAAATTTCATATAAAGTAGTTTTCTATACATATACATTTTCGTAGTAGAAATCATATTTCTTATTCCAATGTTAACTATTAATCATTATTTTTACAATTCTCGTTTACGATGTTTCTTTATAAAGTAGAGGCGACCATCCACTCTCTTCATGATAACCGTACCTTAAATCACATGTTCTCTTATACATTTGTTTTCCTTTTTGAATGGTCAAACCATTCAAAAGAATACCCTTACTACGACATCGTAACGAACTCTTTACAAAAATACATTTGATTAACCTTAAAATTTAAGGACATCAAATATGATGCACCTTACATAAATTGACCAAACTGATATTTTCAGTGATCGAACATAGGTCTATATTGTAGTTTTAAGCTTGTGTTACATTAAACACACTGCGATCTTTATTGTAATCAATCAAATTGAATGCTCGATCTCATAATATGGTTTATTTGTTTACTTTGAGTGAACTAATTTCGTCGAAGTTTCATACATTACGAGCTAAGACCGTTCACTATATAACACTTATATGTGATTGTTTACGGTTCAAATATGCATAGTTTGTATTGCTTCTGATTTCGAAACTCATAAAATGCAATACATAGCCTCGACCAAAAAAATATGCAAGTGACCAAATTACAAACATGTTAAATAGTTGTAAAACTAGGCATTTGCATGGGTATAGAAAACATTTATATGCAAGAAGTATTTGCTCGTAAGTGTATGTTATGTTTTTGTCAACCTTCAATTTAGTTCATTTATATATCTTAATTGATAAACATTTTATCAGTTATATTAAATGCATAAATGTATCAACGTAGATTATTATAACATATATTCTTACAATATTAGAAAGGTTAGATGCTATCTTCTCATTTTTATAATAAGGCTCTCAATAATCTTTTATGTTTCACCAAAACCTAAGCGAAATATAGAAGTCCTTCAACTTCACCAATGGATGTTAGGACTCGTATGCCTTGGGATTCTTATCTTAAGAATAGCTCAACAAATCATAGACCTGCATACGATGGCTAACTTTATCGGTTGTATCATATGCAACTTATAACCCATAGTTTCTTATCCTTATCCCGCATTTACCTTGGGGAAAGCTCAAAAATTAAAGTGTGATTGTTGACTCGGACCTCCCGTTTCGCGATGGCCTAAGTATAATGCATCTACCTTGAGAAAAGCTCAACAAATATGTGCAGTAATCTTGCCTCATCTATTCAATATATTAATAGTACTACACATAACATCCCTAGCTTGAGGAAAGGTCAACAACTAAAGAGTATACAAGTAATTTATTAATATACAAATGATAGAGGACAAATTTATATTAAAGATTCGTAATCTTCAATATATTATATCGAGCGATATCGACTTATGGAATAATGTATTTTTTATGAAATACCATTTTAATTTAAGTGCTGAATAGATCAAAAATCATCGTATACATTCATACATACATACATACTTACATACACACACACACACACACACACACACACACACACACACGCGTATTTATTCATCAAGTCTATTTAGGGTTTCATCAGTGTTCCGCATTTAGCTTACAAATTCATATCGTACAAGTTTTATCATTATATAACTATTAAATTTCATATTACTTATATAATAGTATTATGTATAATATTATATTCATTAAATCTAATTTTAATTAATTTTAATTAATTTTATATTAGTATTCCAATAAAATGTTTACATTGGACATGTTACCATAATCGTTATAATATATACTATAGCCCTTACAGTAATACCTATATATATTTCACACATACACACACTATAACCTTTATAGTATAACACATATTTCTTATATTTCGTGTATTCTTACTTATTAACCTTAGTTTATTTATTTAATTAATGAACCTTTAATTTATTTATTTTATTCAATGATTTTATTTAAATTATATTAGGTTCAAAAATTTATTTTATATGCATACATGTATACTAATATTATTTTAAATAATTTAAAATAACAAAACATATATAAATATATATAGTACACATATATAAGTATTAATTAATTAACGTATTTAAGTAATTCATTTTATCAATCTTATTAATAAATTTTAAGTTTGGAAATTAGTATTTAAATATTTTCAAACATTTTGGAAATATCGTTATCTTTTCAAACATTTTGAAAACTTATATTGTATTATAACTTTAAATTTGAAATATTTTATTTTTATTTTCAAAATAATTTTGAAAATTAGCTCAAGACCCGATTCGAATTGGGCCTTTTCTATTACAGGCAACCTTTAGGCTCACTTCACCTTTCTGGTCAGATCGGTTAACCCAGTAAGATGGGATACTTGATTACTCAATTGCAATCATGGACATTACATTTCTATATATCATTCTGTATAGGCAAGCTTGATTAGTTAGCCTAACGTGAATAATTTAGACTACACAAACTATTGGTGTAACGACCCATACCTTAATGTGCCTAAATTTCGATAAAAATTGAAACCCAAGTCCATCAAAGCACACATCATTGGATTTGGTACCCACAAATAAGAATGAGCATTATCAGAGATTAATAGAAATCTAAACTCATAACGGAAACAATAATAAGATAAGAATACTGATTTTGACTACTACCTTCGAATTAATGTTATTCCATGAGTAGCAGATTATCACATCAGCATCGAGCATGAGAGAAAAGAAGATTTTTCCAACAACAAAGCACATCCAGCTCCAGTGACTATTTTCTCTAAATCTATTCTGTGGGTTGTAATAAGGAGGGGTCAGAACAATGTTCTGATGATCAAAAAATCTGTAAACTATCCATAACATAAATTTATAACGATTAGTTTCCATTTAATAGTTATGTCTATAAGGTTAGCAACTCTGACCTTGCATTGCACACATGATTACTTACCTATCCCTCCTAAGGTACAAAATACTGATGAAGCTTTATCAACCACCCAATAATTCTAAACCCATTTGCCACTTAATTCTTCTAAATGTGAAGCGGGCTTCTATAATCATCACAAAATACTTTTAAAAGAGAAATAATCAGACTATGTCATTTAAGACCTCAATCAAGATAGACCATGTCATTTAAGATCTATTCCCAAGGTCGGTTTCTAACAATGTTGTCAATGGTCGGCGGGTCCTAGCTGCAAAGACCTCTAACCACTATTTAAGGCTTCCAATATTTAATGTCTGTAACACCCAATATTTTTGGTAACATTATTTAGAATATTTAGTTAGTCAAATTAAATTAAATAATGTGTTGATTAGGGGATTGAGATTTGATTTTATTAAGGGTTAGCCATGCCATTTAACCAATGATTTAAAAGAAGATTTAAAATGAAATAGAGGAGGGGTAAAATAGAAAAGAGACCATTCCTATATCCCTAAAACTTGGCCATGTATCATATACATGTTCATTTTAATTTGTTCAAAATTTTAAAAGCTTAAGGCCGGCCACCATTAATAAGAAAAAGAGTAAGAAGATTAAGAAAAACTAAGGAAGAAGCTTAATCAAATCAAATCCATTCACATCTCAATCTCTTTAATCACTAAAACTAAGGTGAGTGATGTTTACGTCTCATATTTCTTTTTTTTTCAGTTTTAAGATGAAATCGGAAATATTTTGCAATGATTTGCTATGTTTTTGAAAGATGGAATGATTATATATGCTTGTTGATGATTTATGGTTGTTCATATAGATTTTATGACATGCTTTGATATGAAAACCCTATTAAATAACATCAAAATGCCTTGCGAGTTTTTATAAAGATCGGAAATATTATTTTGGAGATGAGTTCCAATTTTCTGAATGTCCTGAATTTTTGTGGAATTATATATGAATTTTCTTGTAAAGAAAATGTTAAATTGGATTATAAATTATTTACTGTTAAACAATAAAAGGTTTGGGTTTAAATTTTTATATATTGGAAAACATATTAAAAGAGACTTTTTAGAATTTTTTTAGAATTTTCTAAGTGTTTTAACGGGTATGTAAAATTATTTAAGGTATGGGACTTAAGTGTTTTATATATTTATAAAAGGAGAAGGGGCTTTCTGTAAATAAATTTAAGTTGTTAATTTTAGAAAGTCGGCGGTGCTTTTAGAAAAGAGAAACTTGCAACGAATCATAATTTGACACACAAGACAGGTTAGGTACAAAGAAATAGTTTAAACGGACAAATAAACATGTTTTTCACTGTTTCGATGCTTTCAGCACTAGGTTTCGCCTCCTTACCTTCGCCTCCGACACTGTCGAAACTAATGCATATGGTATCAAGGAACTGGTATGTAGTGAATTGGATGTAGGTGGAGGGTATAGAGTCATAACCAGAGGTTCCGAAGGGGTTGAGGCATTACTTTGCTTTTAGATGAAAATGCGCCTACTTGCTTTCAACTAAGTATCTTTCGACTTGGTTAGCTATTGACTAGGCCAAATGGATTTAAGGAAATGATTTCGATTGGGTTGCGCTTCTGTTTTAAATGACTACTTTCGACTAAGTCGAAACCTTTTGGCTGCCGCTTTCTTCATTTCAACCCAGATGGTTTCGGAGGGGTTATTTTTTTTAAAAATTGGTCACTTCTCCAATGCTTTCGATGGGATGGTTTCGACATCATCACTTCTTTACTTAGGAATGATTTCGAAAGGGATATTTCCGACTTTAATGGGTTTCTAATCCTTTTTCTCTACTTGAAGGCATAATCCAAAGGGTTTCGACCGAAATAGTTTTCAAAGGTTTCGAAGGGGTAAATTTTTGAATGGTTTCGAAAGGTTCCACATGTTTTTAATTGAACCAAAAGGCTCTCGAAAGGTTTAGTATTTTAATGGTTTCGAAAGGGTTTAATGAATGGTTTCGAAGGGATGGTTTCCCAGGGTTTCATAAGGGTTGAAAGGAAAGGTTTTTCCTATGTTTTCGAAAGGCAACATTTAAAGGTTTTAAAGAAGGATGTCTAATATTCTGAAGCTTTCAAGAGAAAGGCTTTCAATGATTTTCGAAATGTATTAATTAAGCAATATAGTCTAAGTATTTTCAAGTTAAAAAAGGTTTTAACTTATTTTGAAAGGATAGCCAATCCTTATTAAAATTCATCAACATTATTTTGAGTAAGGTATATATAACATGGCAAAATAGCTTACAGTAAAGCTAATATATTTTCCTTGTATAAATATGATTTAAAAGGTTAAATCATTTTGAAAAGGTTTTTCAAGGAAAAAATGAAGGGTAGTTAACCCTATGAAAATGACTCAGATTAGAAGACCAGTTGGGACTTGTGTAGGGTGGAGCTCTATACTCATTAGTTATTAGCCCTTAGCTAATTTAGCCCAGAATTCCAATGTGTAGGTCTTAGTCATAGGTAAGACTGAAATGATGGGTACACACAGAAAAGAATATTCATGTGCAGATATAGGTTATTGTTAGCCCGCAAAACCATTAGGATCAGTTAACCCATGGAGAAGTAAGTTAAGGACAGACCATCCAAAAGTTTTGTCTAACAGATGTTTAGACCATTTGATATTTTATCTGGTACGCCCGAGTCAGCCAAAGGGACAGTTAGTCCAGTTTGTGGTAGTTAGCCCAGATTTCGGATAGATAGTTCATTTATTACCTTCTTTTAGCATAACGGGTATTGCTATTATTATTGTTATTATTATTATGATCAGCTTGGTTAACCAGTTTGATTGCAGGAAAAGATTTGCAAAATATATGTTTTGAGAAGGATATTAGTGAGGGGAGACCCATTCCGCTAAGCGGCATGGTCTCACTTAATATCAGTAAACAGAGATGTAAAAGTATTATTCACACCAGGCTTTATGTCTGACTCGAAGTTTTTGTTTCCTCTTGAACTCTTGGGTGCTCAAAACTGATTTGAGTAAGCTGAGGGTTAAGGTTTTTTGGTTTTAGAAATTTTGGCGAATAAAGCTTCCAGAGACGAGCATGTGACTGACGGATAGTAATTAGGAGTTATATTTTATTTTGCTTTGATTCCGCTGTGTATATTAAGTCAGTTTTGACTATATAGCTTTGATCAACCAAGGGGGCATCATCATATGTCGCTCTTGGCGTATTATTGTAATGATTGTATTTGTCTTTACCTGGGAAACGATATGGGATTATGTAACTTGGATATGGATTGTTTTGAAATGTAATCAGTAAAATGTTGCTTTTGGAAATCTATGATTTTTTTCATATTAAAATGCTTTGACATTACGTATACCATTAGCATTACCATATTTTGTCACCAGAAGTTAATACTATGGATGACTGCATTATCTGTAGCGCTTAGCTTTGGCCTCTAGATATAGGATGTTACAACTTGGTATCAGAGCATAGGTTTATGGAAAACTTTAAACTAAAAATGGGTTTTTTAAAACATAATTCTAAGGAAATAAAGTAAGATTGGGGTGTGGGATAATGCTGTAGTAACGTACCTGTATTTGCTATATATAAATATACGCTTTATCTCCAGTCTTCTATATTTGTTTGGTTATTTTTCTATATCTCATGTGGTTTGAATACAGATATGGATGTTAGGAGAGGAAGAGTTAACCTAGGAGGGGAGAGCATTGATGGGAATGCCAGACCTAATGTGAGGAGGACCCAAGGTCAGGCATAAGCAGAGAATGTGGGTGTTTAAATCCCGCAGGTTGGAATGGAAGCTATGTATCAGTTTTCCATGAATATGATGCAAGAGGGAGTTGCAGCTGGAGTGTTAGGAGGACATGCTATAGGAGCAGGGGTTTTGGGAGTTCTGACGGTTAACCAGTATGCTAAGTTGAGCAGAAATTATACTAAGCTTGGAGGGAAGCCATTATTAGAATGAAAGATGCCAGTGAGGTAGGAAATTGGTTGATGCATTGTGAGAGGATCTTTGTAAATTTGGGGCTCAATGATGAGCAGAAGAGGAGGCTTACTTCAAGATAGCTTCAGGGAGGAGCTTTGTTTTGGTGGAATACTGTGACTGTGGCAGTGGATGAGGAGACAATGACCTGGGAAGATTTCAAGAGGAGGTTCCAGGAGAGGTTCATGTCTATGGTGGCACAGTCTGCTCTGATCAGAAAGTTTGCTGAGTTAGAGCAGGGAGAAATGTCTATTTTGGAGTATGCCAGAAGGTTCAAGGAGTTGGCCAGATATGGGTATGCTTCAGTGGATACAGTGATGAAGAGGAATGAGAGGTTCATCAGGGGGTGGAAGCATGAGTTAGTTAGAGCTACATTGCCTCATATTAGAGATCTGTCTGATGTTGTAGTGGAGATGGCCTTAAGACATGAGGAGATTCTCGATTCTCTAAAGAAGAGAAAGGCTAAGGAGGTCCAGGTGGGAAAGAGTCAGAAGAGGAAGTTTTTTCCTAAGAAAGGTGCTCAGAAGGGTAGAGCAGTTAAGAAGGGAAGTCTGAGATTGTTTACTTCAAGTGCGACAGAAGGGGCATTTTGCTAATGAGTATTATGCTGGTAAAGGAAAGGAGGTGGTCTAAAGAAGAATGTCGGGTACTTCAATTGCGACTAGATTGGCCATTATAAGAACTAGTGCAAGGAGCCCGCTAAGGATGGAAAAGGCAAGGTGTATGCATTAGAGCCTGCTACTTCAAAGCCAGTGGCTCAGGAGAAGGGAAAGGCGGTTTCGGGAGGTACGGTTTAGATTCATGGAATGTCTGTAAGCGTTCTATTTGATACTGGTGCATCGCATTCTTTTATATCTAGATATTTGATAGAGAAGCTTAACCTAGAACCCACATATTTAGTTACTTCCTTATGGGTTGTGAATCCAATAGGAGGGTATGCAACTCTAGGATTGAGATGTAACTAGTTAGAGTTTGAATTGTTAGGTCATGCCTTTGTTTGCAGTTTGCATGTGTTTGATTTTGTGGGTTCAGGATTATTCTTGGGATGGATTAGTTAAGTGAGTACGATGCTAGGATATTTTGCATGATAGGAAAATATCACTTAGACACCCTGATTGTAGTGGTCGAAAGTTTATACCGTAGAAGGTTCAAACAGTAAGGTGAACGCTTTATTGGGTGTTATAGGGTTGAAATATGAACTGAATCGGGTTTTCATAGTTAGAGAATTCGCGGATGTTTTTTAGCCTGTAGTTTGATTGCCACCGAAATGAGCCATTGAGTTTCGGATAGATTTGGTTCCGAGAGCAGAACCAGTGAGTAGGCCACCAAGCAGAATGACCCCTACAGAGATGAGGGAGATAAAGGTGCAGGTGGTGGAATTAGAAGGCAAGAGTTTTATCAGTCCAAGTAGTTCATCTTGGAGAGCAGCCGCGGTGTTTGCTCAGAAGTCGGACGAATCGTTGAGGCTATGTATCGATTATTGTAAGTTGAATGAGAGGACGATAAAGAATCGATATCCATTACCGAGGGTTGACAATTTATTTGATCAGTTAAGTGAAGCCAAGATATTTTCCCAGTTGGATTTGACGACAGGTTTCCATCGGCTCAGAGTAGCAGAGGATAGTATACCTTTGACGGCGGTTAGGACCAGATATGGGTCATACGAATGGTTAGTTATGCCATTCAGACTAATTAATGCGCAGGTTTTCTTTGTGGATTTGATGAACCGATTTTTTCGAGAGAACTTGGATAGGTTAGTATTGGTTTTTATAGAAGATATCTTGATATACTCTAAGGATGAAAGAGAGCATAAAGTTTGTCTTAGAGTGGTGCTTAAGACATTGAGGCAGCATCAGCTGAAGGCAAAGTTTTGAAGTGTCATTTCTGGAAGAAGGAAGTGAAGTTTATAGGTCATACAGTCTCAGAGAAAGGGTTGTCGGTAAATCCAACTAAGATCGAAGTAGTGAATAGTTGGAAGAGACCCGAGATAGTGACGGAGACAAAGAGTTTCCTTGGGTTGGCTAGTTATTATCGAAGATTTATTAAGGATTTTTCACGAATATCAACACCGATGACCAAGCTAACGAGAAAGTATGTGAAGTTTGTGTGGACCGGTAAGTGTGAGGAAGCATTCCAGAGTTTGAAACGCTTATTGACTCATGCACCTATATTGGTTGTTCCGGAAGGGAATCAGGATTTGGTAGTTTATACAGATGCGTGTGGAACAGGATTAGGAGTTGTGCTAATGCAGAGAGGTAAAGTGATTGCTTATGTTTCTAGACAGCTTAAGCTGCATGAGGTCAGATATCCGACACATGATTTGGAATTAGTTGCAGTATTTTTCACGTTGGAGGTATGGATACATTACCTTTTAGGAGATCGGTTTGAGTAATATACAGATCATAAGTCGTTGAATTTTTTTTTTCTCTTAGAAGGAGCTGAACATGAGACAGCAGAGGTGGTTAGAGTTTATTGTCGCTTATGATTTTGGGATTGAGTACACACCAGAGAAAGGCAACAAGGTTATAGATGCACTTAGCAGGTAACATCAGAATGCAGTGTTGGCGATGATTGCTAAGTGGAAAAATTTGGAACCATTAGAAGATTGCAGAGTGCAGTAGAGACCTGAGGCTTGGTCTAGTGGAGAAACCGTAGTGTTATCTTGTTTGGAAGTTTGACCGGTGATGATTGAAAGATTGCTTCTAAACAGGAAGAGGATTCGGTATTAGCTGAACGGATCAGGAAGTTAAGAGATGGAACCAAGAACGATAACTTGAAAATTTTAGTCTTGACCAGAATAGGAGGTGGAGAAAGAAAGGAAGATTATGTGTTCCGAGTGTAGAAAACATAAGGAAAGAAGTATTGGAGGAATGCCATCGTTCGAAGTTTTCTATTCATCCAGGAGGAACTAAGATGTATTAGGATATGAAGAGGAGTTCTTTTGGGAAGGTATGAAGCAAAATATTGTCTTATGGGTAAAGTAGTGCTTGATTTGCCAACAAGCAAAATCTGAACACCAGAAGCCAAGTGGGTTGCTCTAGCCATTGGATATTCTGGTATGGAAGTGGGATTCTATTTCCATGGATTTTGTTGACGAGTTTCCAAGGTCAAACAGAGGAAATGAAAGTATATGGGTTATAGTGGACAGATTTACCAGCAGTGCCCATTTCATTCTAGTTAGGTCAACCAGAACGACACCTGTATTAGCAAAGTTGTTTATGAAGAATGTAGTTAAAATGCACGGAACTCCTAGCAGTATAATTAATGATAAAGATTCCTTATTCACTAACAAGTTCTGGAAGAGTCTGTAGTAAGTTTTGGGAACCAAGCTCAAGATGACTATCGCTTACCATCCCCAAACAAATGGGCAAACGGAAAGAGTTAACAAAGTCTTAGAAGATTTGTTAAGAGCTTGTGCTCTAAATTTCGGGGGATCATGGAAAGACCATCTGCCTTTAGTCGAGTTTTGTATAACAATAGTTATCAGACTAGTATTGGGATGGCACCGTTCGAAGCTTTGTATGGAAGGCCATGCAAATCTCTCGTTTGTTGGTTAGAGACCAAGGATAGGATGGTTCTTGGACTAGATTTGGTCAAAGAAGCTGCAGAAAAGATTGAGGTCATTTGAACTAGAATGAAGGAGGCTCAGTCTAGGCAGAAGAGTTATGAAGATAAAAATATGGAAAGTTTTAGAGTTCTCAGTTGGAGATCGGGTTTTTGTTAAGGTGTCACCGATGAAGGGTGTGATCAAATTTGGAAGATCGAGAAAGTTGACTCCGGGATTCGTTGGACCTTTTCTTATTATTGAGAGGATCGGGAAACTTGCATATTGAGTCGAGTTACCGAGCAGTTTGGTAGGAGTCCATGATGTTTTCCATGTTTCTCATCTCATAAAATGTGTTAGGGACTCAAATACTACTATCGCATCGACTATGCTAGAGGACGTAGTAGTAGAATCGGACCTAACTATAGTGAGAAAGTTGATTCGTATTGTTGCAAGAGATGAGAAGAGGATTAGAACCAAGACGGTCAGATAAGTCAAAGTCCCGTGGAGCGACAATGACTGTACTTGGGAGATTGAAAGAAAAATTAGAGATACTTATCCTGGCTAGTTTGATGGTATGTTTTACCTTTTTGATTGATGGGTTGTGTACCTTATCGTAATTTCAAGAATGAAATTATTTAAGGATGGGAGTTTGTAACACCCCATATTTTTGGTAACATTATTTAGAATATTTAATTAGTTAAATAAAATAAAATAATGTGTTGATTAGGGGATTGAGATTTGATTTTATTAAGAGGTAGCTGAGCCATTTAACCAATGATTTAAAATGAAATAAAGGGGGGGGGGTAAAATAAGAAAGAGGCCATTCCTTTACCCCTATAACTTGGCCGTGTATCCTATACACGTTCATTTTTATTTGTTCAAAATTTTAAAAGTTTAAGGCCGGCCACGATTAACAAGAAAAAGAGGAAGAAGATTAAGAAAAGCAAAGGAAAAAAGCTTAATCAAATCAAATCTATTCACATCTCAATCTATTTAATCTCTAAAGCTAAGGCGAATAATTTTACATCTCATATTTCTTTTATTTTTGGTTTTAAGATGAAATTCGAAATATTTTGCATTGATTTGCCATGTTTTTGGATGATGGAATGATTATATATGCTTGTCGGATTTATGGTTGTTCATATAGATTTTATGCCATGCTTTGATATGAAAACCCTATTAAATAACATCTAAATGCCTTGCGAATTTTTATATAGATCGAAAATATTATTTTGGAGATGGGTTTCAATTTTCAGAATTTCCTGAATTTTTGTGGAGTTTATAAGAATTTATAGTAAAGAAAATGTTAAATTGCATTATAAATTATTTACGGTTAAATAATAAAATGTTTGGGTTTGAAATTTTTGTATGTTGGAAAACATATTAATAGAGATTTTCTAGAATTTTTATATATTGGAAAACATGTTAATAGAATTTTCTAAAATTTGGCCACTTCTCCAATGCTTTTGAAGGGATGGTTTCGACACCATCACTTCTTTACTTAGGAATGATTTTGAAAGGGGTGTTTTCGACTTTAATGGGTTTCTGATCCTTTTGCTTTACTTGACAGCATAATCTAAAGGGTTTCGACCAAAACGGTTTTCAAAGGTTACGATGGGGTAAATCTTTGAATAGTTTCGAAAGGTTTCCACATGTTTTAAATTGAACCAAAAAGCTTTCGAAAGGTTCGGTATTGTAATGCTTTCAAAAGGGTTTTAATGAATGGTTTCGAAGGGATGGTTCCCCAGGGCTTCATTAGGGTTGAAAGGGAAGGTTTTTTTCTATGCTTTCGAAGGGCAATATTTAAAGGTTTTAGAGAAGGATGTCTAATGTTCTGAAGCTTTCGAAAGAAAGGCTTTTAATGGTTTTGAAAGAGGTACTTTCAATGGTTTCGAAAGGATTACTTTTAAGGGTTTCGAAAGGGTTGTTTAAAGATTTTAAACAAAGTTTTTGAATGTATTAATTAAGCAACATAGCCTAAGTATTTTCAAGTTAAAAAGGGTTTTAACTGGTTTTGAAAGGATAGCCAATACTTATTAAATTCATCAACATTGTTTTGCATAAAGTATATATAACATGGCAAAATAGCTTAGAGTAAAGCGAAGAATATATTTTTCTTGTATAAATTTGATTTAAAAGGTTAAATCATTTTGAAATGGTTTTTTAAGGAAAAAGATGAAGGGTAATTAACCCTATGAAAATGAATCAGATTAGAAGACCAGATAGGACTTGTGTAGGGTCGCGCCCTATACTCATTAGCTATTAGTCCCTACCTAATTTAGTCTAGAATTCCAGTGTGTAGGGCTTAGTCACAGGTAAGACTAAAATGATGGTTACACCCAGAAAAGAATATTCATCTACAGAGATATGTTATTGGTTAGCCCGCAAAACCATTAGGATCAGTTGACCCTTGGAGAAGTAAGTTAATGATAGACCTTCCAGAAGTTTTTCTAACAAATGTTTAGACCATTTGATATTTTATCCGGTAAGCCTGAGTCAGCCAAAGGGATGGTTTGTCTAGTTTGCGAGCAGTTAGCCTAGATTTCAAACAAATAGTCCATTTATTACCTGTTTTTAGCATAGCAGATATTGCTATTATTATTGTTGTTATTATTATTATGATCAGCATGATTAACCAGTTTGGTTGTAGGAAAAGATATGCAAAATATATGTTTTGAAAAGAATATTAGTGAGGGGAAACCCGTTCTGCTAAGCAGAGTGGTCTCACTTAATATCAGTAAACAGAGATGTAATAGTATTATTCACACCAGACTTTATGTCTAACTCAAAATTTTTGTTTCCCCTTAAACTGTCGGGTGCTCAAAATTGATTTGGGTAGGCTGAGGGTTAAGGTTTTCAGGTTTTAAAATTTTTGGCGAATAAAGATTTCGAAGAAGAGTAGGTGAAAAACGGATAGCTAATTAGGAGTTATAATTTATTTTTCTTTGATTCCTCTTGTGTATTTAGTCATTTTTGACTCTATAGCTTTGATCTACCAATGAGGCATTGTCATATGTCGCTCTTGTCGTATTATTGTAATGATTTTATTTGATCTTTATTTGGGAAACAGTATGGGATTATGTAACTTGGATATGAATTTTTTTGAAATGTAATCAGTAAAATGTTGTTTTTTGAAAATCTGTGATTTTATTCATATTCAAATGCTTCTGTATTATGGATACTATTAGCGTTATCATATTTTGTCATCAGAAGTTAATACTATGGATGACTGCAGCATCTGTAGTGCTTAGCATTTAGCCTCTAGATAGGGATGTTACAATGTCCAACTATTTCCACATCTTTTGTCGATACATTCGTAGTTATGTAATAGACAGTACCCAAGCCACTTAATACATATAAATGGGCTAGGTGGACTTCTAACCATTTAATACCTATATTCTAGGCAGGTCCACATGACTTAATACTTATCCCCAAGCGGACTCCTCACCAGTACTATCATTGTTACGGCCATAGAAATATGAGAGACTGTACCCAAGCCACTTAATACTCATTAATAAGTACTAGGTAGACCCTTGACCATTTAACACCTAATTATAGGCAGGCCTCTGTCATTTGATACCTAACCTCAAGGCGGAATCCTCGCTGGTACTAAATAGATGTCATTTGGAATCTCACTGGGTTACTTAATACTTCTTTTTAGGAGAGAGGTAAACCCTTAGATCGGTCACTTAATACCTCGGACCTGAAGCGAACCCTTCTCGAGATATCTGCTATCACTCTTAATTATAAATATGGAATCTCATTCGGTTACTTCTTTCGGTAAGGAGGCAGGCCCTATAGCCACTTAATACCTCAACACTAAAGTAACCCTTTTAGAGACATCCTTATTTATTTGGAATCTCACAAGGATACTTATTACTTTCTTTTAGGAGAGAGGCGGACCCTATGGCCACTTAATACCTCAAACCAGAAGCGAACCCCTATGGAGATATCCCTCACAACTCCTAATTTCAAATTTGGATCATTTAGTACTTTTCAATTAAGAAAGCAGACCCAATCACTCACATCGTCCTGGGTCCTAGGATTAGAGATATCTCACATTAGTAGTTAGTGCAACCGACTGCTGGTAGCCTCATAATGAAGGGTTGTCTTCCATCGAGTGACTTTACGGACCTTGCATCACTAACCTACTAAATCCAATTAACCAGTCTAAGTCTTTACATATATTATCTTACGTAGAGATTAGACTTAGATTACTAATTCCTTTATTATTTAAGGCAATAAGCTTTACCTTAAATACTTATCTACCCATAAATCCCATTTCAATGCTCATAAATGTCAATTTGTCCATAAAATTCCAACAGATACTTCCTAAGACGTTTATATACGACTACTAATTTCAAATTAGTAACCTTTTATATCTATTCCATTGTTAACAGTCCAATTAATCCATTTATCCTATCAAATTATTGCAACTCCATATTTATTACCATTTATTGGAGTTACAGCCTTTTAAACTAATTTCCAAAATATACTTACAAAAATTCTCGTACAGGTTTTAGACTAAGCAATTGACATTAATTATTCAAATAAAAATCTGGTTTGCCATTAAAGAGGTGATCAATGAATGCACACTAACCAAAACTTGCCTCTGGATAATTGCGACATACAGTCTCTAATTTCCCACCCATCTGGAATAAATATGTCTTCAAATGGAACTCATCATCAAAATCTAAAATCACAAGGTAGCTAGAATCTCAACCATCAAGTCGAACACCTCAAATCTCCAGGATGCTGCCATATGTCGTACTCTTGCTCTTTATCAACAGCGCTTTATGCATCGCCAGCACTTAATGGGTTACTTCGGAGTCGGCGTGAAAATCTTAACTCTAAGATATTCTAACCCATAGTTGCTTTATCCATTCCCTTGGAGTGGAACTACAACTACTTCTATAGTAGAAACTCTTAAAATCTAACGTTAAAATATAATATTACTAGATAGGAAAGTATAGGGCTTGCTTGTTACAATTTGCTTACTAGACCGTGAAAGATGAGGTGCGAAGCCGAGCGAAAATGAACAGCTCATCCATAAGTGCTCCCCTGGCCTTCGCCCATGCCGGTTGACTGGACAATTTCTAGAAAAGATGAAGGAGGGAGAGCGGAAAGATTGACGGAAGATATTGCCTGATCATAGATAAGTTCTCTCAATTTATCCTAATTCCTCTGATCTACTAACCTAGGCTCTGATCCAAATGCAACAACCCATACCTTAATGGGCCTAAATTTAAAAAAAAATTGAAACCCAATTCCATCAGTGCATAGATCGTTATATTTGACTTGCAAATAAGCATGAGCATTATCAAAAATTGATATAATCTAAACTCATAGCGGAAATAATAATAAAATAAGAATACTGACTATGACTACTACCTTGGAATTAATGGTTTTCCTTAGGTAGCATAATATCACATCAGCATCGAGCATAAGAGGAAAGAAGACTTTTCCAACAGCAAAGCACATCCAACTCTATTGACTTATTCCTCTAAATTTATCATGTGGGTTGTAATGAGCAGAGGGACAGAACAATGCTTCGGCTGTTAGAAAATATATAAAATGTCCATAACATAAATTTATACTGACGGTTTCCATCTAATAGTTATATCTATTAAGGTTAGCAAATCTAACCTTGCATTACACACAATTACTTACCTACTCCTTCCTAAGGTACAAAATACTGATGAAGCCTTACAAACCACCCAATACTTCCAAACCCATTTGCCACTTAATACTTCTGAATATAAAGGAGCTGGTACCGACAAATAAGAAAGGGTGTAACTCCCCTAATTTTTGATAACATTATTCAGGATATTTAATTAGATAAATTAAATAGAATAATGTAAATAATCAAAGTGATAAGGGGATTGATATTTAAAAATAAACCTAAAGGCCGAGCTTAATTAAATAAATGGGCTACAAATGGTTATACATATTAATTAATTAACACAAGGGTATTAGGGTGATTATCGCACCATATTTCCATCACCCTTATATTCTTGTACCTTAACCAATCACGTTCATTTTGAAAAAATAAAAACAAACGTAAGAAAAGAGAGGAGTCGGCTATTACTAAGAGAAAAGAAGAAGAAGAAGAAAATTTAAGTAATACTTAGGATTCAAGCGAGGGGAAATTAATCTCAATTCAATCTCCTTATCCTAACCAAGGTGAATAATAATCTATATCATATTAGTTTTGTTTTTATGATCATTTGTTTTCGGATTTAAGATTAAATCCGTTTTAACGATGATTTGGATGATGACATGCTTGGATTATAACAAGTTTGATTTAAGCAAAAATTGTTTAAATATGATTTTTTACGGTTGTAAGGGCAAAACCAATTATAATGATTTTAGTATGCTATGAAAATTCTTATAGTAAAAATAATTTTGGAGTTGGGTTTTAATTTTAATAATTTTCCAATTTATGGAGAATTTATTATGAATTTTCAAAGAAAAATATGTTAGGTTTAGAAATTTATTTTAAAAATTATATCAAGAATTTAGGTCAGAAATTTAGATACGTTAGGTAACATATTAAAATTGAATTCACGTGATTTTTGGAGATTTTACCTAAGAGATTTAATATGAGAATTAAATTATTTTGAAAGGAGGACATGAATGACTTAATTGTTTTACTTAATAGAAGGGTTTATTTGTTAAATTAATCAAGTCGAAACCTACCAAGTAGAAACCCATGAAGCCGAAACCAATATACAAGATATCAACATTTGTTTGTAGCGGATTGGAGAAAGGCGGAAGGCATGGTGTAGAACTTAGCTTCCGATGGGAATGAAACCTTTGTTTTGTTTTCTAAAGAAATGCGCCTGCTTGTTTTACTAAATGCTTTCGAAGGTGTCAAAATATATGCTTTCGAAGGGGTCTTTTGAATAGCTTTCGAAAGAGGGTTTCCGCTATATTATTTAAAGTATAGCTTTTGAATGAATTTCTTAGTTTCCAAAGTAATGATTTCTAAGGGGGTAGTTTCAACCTAGCCGAAACCCTTCTGCCTACCTTATGCCTTTCAAAGGAATTGAAGATATCAATTCTTCCTTTGTTTTGTAAATATAAGCCACTTCCCAAAGCTTTCGAAAGGGGCTGATGGTTTCAAAGGCAATGGTTTCGAAAGGGGTTTCAAAGATAACCTTCAAACGTTTTACTTATATGGTTTAAGCTTTCGAAAGGATGGTATCGATGCCATCAAGTTTTTCTCCAAACACTCTTATGTGATAAATAATGGTTTTGAAAGGGATATATGTTCACTCTGAACCAAAAAATATTTTAAGTAAAAACCCAATGGTTTCATAAGGGGTACTTTCATATGGTTTCGAAGCTATGTTTCTATAGTTGAATGGTTTCACTTTAGTACATTCGAAAGGTTTCGAAAGGAAGGTTTTAAAGTGTTTTGAAAGGCAGGTGTCTAGAGTTTTGAAAGGAAGATTTTAATGCTTCCGAAAGGAAGTTTCCCAATGGTTTCGACAGTAATGATTAAAGGTTTCGAAAGCCTTAGTTTTCAAAACAAATAACCAAATCTCATTTTAAAGGAAAACTATGACATAATAAAAGAATTTTGAAATGATTTTAAATATGGAGTTTGAGGAAGTTACCTTGATTAATAAGTTAAAGGGATCAACGAGTTTTATATAAAATGATTTCAAGGATATTAAACCACAAGTGCTGGTATTATTATGTTATTATGTTTACTTCATCATATATATATATATATATATATATTCACGATGTATTGGACCCATAACTATATTTTGGGGGAAAATAGCAAAATAATCAGCTAGGGTGACCCAGTAGTGAATATAAATAACTCCTAAATGAGTAGAATTGCATCTAGGAGGTCAGATAGACCAGAATGTAGGATGCCTAAATATTGAAGTTATCAGATAGATAGGTTCATAGTAAACCCATGAAAACTATGTTTAGGAAAAGTTATTGGCAGGGGCCAATAGGTTCATAGTAAACCCATGAAAACTATGATTAGATTGAGTTATTTGCAAGGGCCAATAAGTTTGTAGTGTACCCATGAAAACTATATCCGGATTAAGTTATTGACAGATGTCAATAGGTTCCTAGTCAACCTATGAAAACTAGGATAAGAGGGAAGTAATTGGAGTTACCAATAGGTTCAGGAAGAACCATGAAACAATGATGTTATTGGCAGAGGCAAAAGGTTTTCAGTGATCCTATGAAAACTATGAAATATGACAGGGAGTCCATAAATTTAAACAGGTTAATAGTAAGCCCATGAAAACTATGAAACTAGACAGTGAGACAATGAACATTAAATAGGTTATTAGTTAGCCCATGAAAACTAATAGGTTAATACTAACACTAAAAACTATAACTGGGACAGATAGTCAAAATGAATGGGGATGGGTAATCCAGATTTGATTTACTTGTTTTGCATATCATCATATTATTTTGAACTACTATGTTTTTGCCATTGTGGATGCAGGAGCATGATATATGGTTTTATAAAGCTTTGGGATACTATTGATGGGAAAACCCATTCCGTAAGTGACGAGGTCTCGCTAGATATCTAAATGGTTTGAGATGGTAGATTATTATTTATACCAAGCTTTATGTCTAACTCGAAGTTTATGTTTTTCCCTTACACTCTCAGGTGCTCAATTGTTTTTGAGTAGTTTGAGAGTTGAGGTTTATAGATACCTCTTTAGACGAATAAGCTTCCGGAGACGTGCAGGAGGCTTGATAGTGTAACGACCTGTGTATTTTCGACCCTCAAAAATCCACATCAATACGTTCAATGTATAACATGCCGAGCAATCGAGTGCAAGAAATACCAGATCATTAAGGTTGAAGAAGGAAAGAGATAGAAGAAGAAATAGAAACAATAATACAGAATCTCACAATCACAGTGGAACAAAATTATATAATAATAGGTTTTTATACAAAAGAATGTGTAGTTGTTAATATACATGTAATCATCAGAGTACAACAATCAACAATCAATCTGGACAGTTATAATAACTTGTCCTTATAAATACTGAATATACAACATGACCCACATGGCGGAAATATAATCAAGTACGTGTAATACGCCTGAAATTTCTCCAGCTTGTCTTCTGAGCTCCGTAGCATCCTAACATGAATTTGTAATACTCGGTCTGACCCGAGCATTATAATAAGATAACACCCGAGTCAGTTGGAAAATCAACGTGAGAAAACACATTCAATTTGAATTATTACTATTATCAAAATCCTTTTGAAAACAAAGGTATCTCGTAAGACCACGCCACACATAATATGACGGGTTTTTACCTTACGATAATCAAAACCATTTATATCAAAATCTTCTGGTATTATAATAGTGTTTATAGAAAGTAAATTATAATATAGTAAAAATGCTTGCGTCTTACGTTTCAGCATAGTTAGTATACAACTAAAACCATACAGGCTCGTAGTAGTTATTGGATTCCATACAATACTGGGCTACTGGGGTACCTTCCACCATAGTACATCTCTAGAAAAATGTAACGAGGTCGTACCTAATGATCCCTACCAACACAAGACTGGCCTACCCCTTACTGGATAGTACCGGATATGTTATCACCTCGGGTGTTCCCATACTAATCGAGCGCTCTCTTTTCATGCAAAACCAAATCCATAAATTATAATACATATCCAGGGGTACCTAGAAAGGTGATAACATACCCTACTTAGGTGTGACCCACTTAGCCCCGCTGCATCGCCCATGTTTTAGTCATTCCCGGTTGATGAGGCTTGAGGCTACATATTACCTTCAGAATAGCATTCATACTTGGAATGCCAACATTGCCTTCCAGACAACAATGCAATGATAGCATTCATCCATACAAGTTGTTATGGGTCTGAACAAACCGAATCTCCAAAATCAACGTCTTCACTATCCTCACGATATCACAATTCGTAACGCACAAATCTGATTGAAGTGGTTTTCGAATAATTAAATCCAATCCCGGTCACTTTGAAATGGTTAACGAATTTGGCCAGATTTGATATTCGGTTATTTAAATATCAAATAACACACATAAATAGTCACTAGGCCATATTTATAAATCACTCGCATCCATCGACTTCGCCTGCTGCGGCGACTTTGGCCACCAGCCTCCCTCCCTACGCGTTGCTCTAACCATGCTGCTCCAACTGCGCGTCCCTTGCAATTCCATCACGAACCCTAGCTTAACGATGACGTGCTCCCCTTCTCACGCGCGTGCTCTACCGCCCGACTGAACCCATCTTTACCTTCCTAATCTCGTGCGATTTTGATTCGATCGAAATTATATATATATATATATATATATATATATATATATATATATATATATATATATATATATATATATTTCAAATAAAGAAAGATAAGGCATCATGATTTTAAACTAAGGATGGCGGCTGGGTTCAGGGGTTAGGTCGACTGATGGAGACACTATAAGGTTTGACCTTTTATTTTTAATTTTTATATTCAAAATATCTTGTATTATATACAGGGAAATCTCGAACTCCTATCGAGGTGTGCCGCAAAGCGTTCCTAATGTTATATTGCTATTCCAAACCCAATGGGACAAGTTTTGAAACCTAAAGCGATTATATGGAGAAGATATCTTTTTAAATTGACTATTTTTAATTGAATTAAACTTGCGCGTTTTTTGCTCACATGACCAAACGGTAATCCAACCGCTACGAAGTTTGATATCTGTTATAATACACTACTACGGATCCAATGGAAGTGGTTTTTAAAACTTACTAACTCAATTCTAATTCAAATATAATTTATATCAACATTAGAAATTGTTTTGATTTCTATTCAACTCAAATTCAACTATTTACCATCTTCGTATTTCGATAAATCGCTATATTCGAAATTTTAAATTCATTCTATATTTTCAACCAATTTCTTCATATTCAAAATCAATTTATGTTCCAAATCCAATATTTAAAATAAATATAATGTTCAAAATCAAACGATTGAAAATCCGGGTCATTACGTTCTTCCCCCTTACAAGAATTTTGTCCCCGAAATTGCTAAGGTAGGAACAATGCTCCAATCCCATTTCTTTTTAAAACCCACTTAGTTAAAACTCTATGTTTCACTCTTCTACATTTCTAAACCTATATTCACTAACTAGTTCCAAACCTTTATGCAAAACCCTTTGTTTCTCAATTAAATTCAAAAATCAATTTCTATTTAACAAAAATTTCCAAAAAATTTCAAATATTTCCTAACACCCTAAATTTCCGAAATTTTTTGGCAGGGTCTCCCTTCTATGGAGAGCCTTTTGAAATGTCACAAATATAATAAAAATGATATTACCGACCCATATGGTCGGAAGCACAATATATATCAATTTTATTTCATTTTTTCTTTTAATGCGTAAGCGTACTTTATGTTAGCATTATTAAGTGAGTTTGCTTAATTTATATGCAATTACACAACCTAAAATCTAGCCTAATAGCCTCCTTGTACCTGTACTTACTTAAATAAATCCCATCAGTCTCATATATATATGAAATTTAAAAATATCATAACCTTTTAACTCATTAATCACCTAAATTTTATAAACAAAACATGTTATAACATGTATATTTAGGATGCGCAAATAATTACAAGGTTCAAACATTCGATTATTCGCTCTCAATCAACTTATATATCATTTATTCCATTTCAAACGATCCACATACCATTCATTTTCTTTATTTATATCTATTCACTTCTAATCAATTCACAAAACAATACATTGTATCAGCTTTACATTCACATTCTCATCATACTTCGGAATTATTCCATTTTAACTTGGTATGTAATCAATCTATCTTAGTTACATTCACTTGTATTCATTCTAAATTCACATCCAATTTATATTATATGACATTTCATTTTCATGCCAATTCATTTACGTGCCATTTCATAAAAATTTCTTAAGTTTATAATTTAATGCCATCTCATAAACATTTCTTAACAATTTATGTTTAACATTATTCCAAACTCATCTTTCATTCATTCACACTCGGTTGAATTTTTATTTTGTAATCCAAATTTGTATTCGATTTATTCGAATTCGACACTATTTTAAATCCAATTTTATTTTTAACAACAAGTCATTGTAAATTAAATCCCATTACCATTCACTAATTTATTTAATTAGTTCATTCACTGTAAATTTATCAATGAATCATTCATAAGATTAACACTAAGGTTAATTATAACCTTTTATTCAACATTCGTATCATTTCACATCAAACTTAAGTTCATTTCCAATTAAATCCAAATTCAAATTTCATTTCTTTTAAACAACCAATTAACCATTTAATCTACTTTTCTTTTCCATTTCTATTTTACCCAATAAGATTTCAAAATATATATAAGTCGAGCTCTATTTAGAACTCAAGTTCTCAAAAAAAAAAAATCAATTTATAAGTTACACAACTTATTTTTCACATTTTCGTAAATCCTATTCTTGAGTTGATTCCATTCAAAATTTATAGCTCATCGTCATACAGTCATTTATAACTTAGCTTAAATATGGATATTATTCAACTCAACTTTTATATTTAATTCAATTCGATATTGTTTCAAGTTTAACCGAACTTTATTTAACTTTTCTTAAGTTAAATTCAATCCATTTTAACTTACTCAATTTAAATTTTAACTCCGGTATTAAAATTCTCACTTTCATTTCCCATTTACATCATTCTCAATTTATAAGTTCAAAACTTATTTCATGTTACTTTCACAAAACATTTGGATTGGAATTCCCGGATTCAGTCACCCGGTTTTATTCCAATCATTTTGAAATCCTAGATACATATAGCCCACTAGTATATCAAATCATATTTTCAGAATTTCCAAAACAAACTTGGTTTTATCCAAGCAGCTCTTTTTAGGATTTGAACCAAATTAGTTTACAAATAAGCTGGGAGGAAAACAATCTTAGCCAATCACTACGGTAGCAATTCATCACTTAGAAACTCAAAATGAATGCTGATGATGTAGCCGTCATCGCCAGAATTATTTTCCAGCGACTGAATTGAGTTTAGTGCTTACTTACTTCCAACACCCATTTAAGCACTTCCTATTCAAAAATAACTCCAAAATAATACTGCATTAACATTTCCAAAACTTTTGAGATTTCAAAATTCCAAAATACTTAGTTCAAACCCATTTATAACATTTCTCAAAGTTTATGGGATTTTAAATTTCTAAATTCCGGTTTGAATCCAATTTTATTTATAATTCGTTAGAATAAATTATTCTTATACAATCCCTATTTGGTTATATATAGCCATTTCAAATTTTATGATCTGGTTTGGATTATAATAATAACAACCAAACACACCAATATACTACAATAATTTCTAGAAAATTATTTCATTCATATCAAAATATAGTTTCATTTACCCACTTTAAAACAATACTGTGTCGAATTAATCTATTTGGGTGTTTAGAAACCCCTATCGATATAGTTGTACGGACTATGCCGACCAGAGTTCATAAACCACACAATAAATCAACCAACACGGTATAAATATTTTATATCACTAACAAATACGTGCTCATATCTATTAATACTCTCAAACTCATTCTAGGATACTACTGACCCTATCTCTAATGAGTAATTCTCACCAAAGCCAAGGTTCTCGCTTAACCTCCAGCTCTGATACCACTGTAACGACCCATGGATTTTCAACACTCGAAAATCTACGTCAATACATTCACTATATAGCATGTCGAGCAATCGAGTGTCGGAAATACCAGATTAATAGGGTTAAATAAGGAAAGAGATAGAAGAAGAAACAGAAACAACAATACAAAATCTCACAATCGCAACGGAACAAAATATAATATATATATATATATATATATATATACTATTAGATTTTTATACAAAAGAATCTGTAGCTGTTAATATACACGCAATCATAAGAGTACAACAATCAACAATCAATCTGGACAGTTATAATAACTTGTCCTCACAAATACTGAATATACAACATGACTCACATAGTAGAAATATAATCAAGTACATGTAATATGCCTAAGACTTCTCCAACTGATATTTTGAGCTCTATAGCATCCTAAAATTAATCTGTAAATACTTGGTCTGACCCGAGCATTATAATAAATAGCACCTGAGTCAGTCTGGAAAACCAGCGTGAGTAAACACACTCAATTTGAACTATTACTATTATCAAAATCCTTTTCAAAACAAATGTATCTCGTAAACCACGCCACACACAAATACGACAGGTTTTTACCTTACGATAACCAAAACCATTTATATCAAAATCTTTTGATATTATAATAGTGTCTATGGAAAGTAAATTAGAAAAAGCTGAAATGCTTGCATCTCACGTTTCAGCATAGTTGGTATACAACTAAAACCGTACAAGCTCGTAGTGGATATTGGATTTCATACAATGATTGGGCTACTGGGGTACCGCCCACCATAGTACATCTGTAGAAAAATGTACCGAGATCGTATCTAATGATCCCTACCAACACAGGACCGGCCTACCCTTTACTGGATAGTACCGAATATGTTATCACCCCGGGTGTTCCCATCCTAATCAAGCGCTCTCTTTTCCATGCATAACCAAATCCATAATTTATAATACCTATCCAAGGGTATCTAGAAAGGTAATAACATACACTACTTGGGTGCGACCCACTTAGCCCTACTGCATCTCCCATGTTTTAGTCATTCCCGGTTGATGAGGCTTGAGGCTACATTTTACCTTTAGAATAGATTCATACTTGGAAGGTTAACGTTTCCTTCTAGGCAACAATGCGATGATAGCATTCATCCATACAAGTTGTTCTAGGTCTGAACTGCAACGACCCGCAAATCTGAACCCTTGAGTCAACACTATTCTACATCTATCAACTCAAGATGAACAGAAATACGAACCATTTGGGTTAAAGAAGAAGAGGTAGAAGAAGAAGATAGAAAACAACATCAGAATCTAACCATCGCAGCGGAATAAAATATAATAGATAATCACAGATCTTTACACCAAAACAAATTCTATATTTGTTTACACGTACATCATCAGAGTATACATACACTCAACTGGATAGTAATCATAATCTGTCCTCACAATCTGAATACACAGCGGAATATGTAACACAAATACAGAAGTATGTATCGCCATCCAGCTCGTCTCCTGAGCTCCACAACATCCTTTCCTGTATCCTATAATACTCGGTCTGACCCGAGCATTATAGTTAAATAACACCTGAGTCAGTCTGGAACACCAGCGTGAGAAAATCACACTCAATTTGATTATTAAAGTTTCAAAATCCTTTAAAAATCAAAAGCATCTCGTAAGACCATGCCACAAATAAACATGTCGGGTTTTTACCTTACGATAGCTAAAACACTTTTTATTAAAATCCTCTGATATTATAATAGGGTCTATTTACAAATACTTATTAAAATAGTCGAAATTGTTACATGATTAAATTCCAACTACTAGGCACAAAGTGGGTAATAAAAAAACTGTTAAAAGGCACGTAGGGAGAATGGATTTCCAACTAATGACTAGGCACTGGCGTACCACCTGTCACGGTACCTGTTCTAGATCAGCGTACCGAGGATCACTCCTGACCCCCTGCAACACAAGACCGGGACTACCCCTTACTGGATAATTCCGAGTAAAATCACCCCACGGTTGGGATCAACAACCGCACCACTAAGCCGAAATAAAGGGACATCTAGACAGGGATGACCTCACCCTGAATGGGTGCTACCCACCTAGCCTTGCTGCATAACCCCTGATTTTCAGTCATTCCTGGTTGATGAGGCTTGAGGCCAAGTGTTACCTTTTAGAACGTTTCACTTAGAATCCCCATCGTCGACTTGACGATGTTCAAAAACCATTCATCCATACAAGTCCGTCCCGAGTTCGAACGGAACCAAAGGCACTATTCCTATTACATCCATTTTGGAATCATCCTCAGGATTAGTAGCTAGCCCTTGCACTTCACTGCTCCACCTTCGAATCCAAACTCGTCTTCCTCACGAAAACGTTCAAACCGGATCGAAGTGGTTTCCGAGAAATTAATCTCAATCTCGGTCTCTTCGAAACGATTAGCGCATTGGCCAATATTGATAGTCGGTTATTTAACTATCAATTAACATTCACAAACATCCATCAAATAATAAATAATTCTCCTGTATTGTTTATTAACCTTAAAATATCATCGCAAGATATAATTCCATTTTCAATCCTTTTGAAAACAGTTTTCAACACACCTTTCTCATGAATTAAAATCTCCAAATATTTATTTCCACTGAAAACAACCAAGCACAAAACTTTAGATTTTTAAAATAATTTAAAACTCTTTATTATAAAATATCCTTCAAAAAGTTTAAATTTAGAACTACTTCAATAATGTATTAAAAATATATATTTTAGGAATATTTAAAATAAGATTACTTTATAAAATATAAAACTAGATTTTCTCTTTTTAAAACAAAATACCAAGACACCTTTAATTAATTACTACGATAATAGATTTGAAAAATATTTACTTTAGAATTTAAATATTTTTTAAAAAAATAATAACTTTTCCAAAACATGCTTTTTAAAACAACATTAAAACTTTTAACTTAATTTAAAAATTTATTTGAAACCGTACTTGGCTATCCAGGGAAATATATTTCTGTTCAAATCCTTTAAAAATAAATCACTATTTATTTTTAAACAAGTTTTTCCATTCCTTTAATAAATTCCCATTGTGAATTTATTCTTCCAAATATCCACTGATATATTACTTCATTCATTTCAAAATCCATTAAGTTAAGTGAAATTAATTAAAAGATAATTCAATAATTTAAAGATTGATTAATTTAATAAATGATTAAAGGAAAATTAATCAAATGATTTGAAATTAATTAATGTTAATTAACCATAATTGATGACCCATCTGATTTAAATTAATCAGATAATTAATTGAGCTTATTTGTAGATGCTTGAATTCTGTTGAACTGTTTGATATTTCTGATATGTTGTGCTTTGTGCTACGAATTATTTCAGTATGACCTGTGATGAATGTAATTTATTTATTTATAATGCATTCATATTTTCTATCTTTGTATATAGATAAGCGTTATTGGAATATAACGCTTATCGATATTGTTGTGATTGCAATCTGTGATGACTGAATGATGTTGCACTATTGTGTAAAACCCCTGGACTACACCATACACACACAAATATGGATTGCACGAGGAAATCAGCTAAGTCGCATATTTTTAACAATTTTAAAGATTGAGTTCTTGAATCCAAAATAGTTTCGGAATTGGAATTGAAAACTTTTGAAAATGAATTTTCAAAAATAAAAGTTATTTTAAATAACTTGATAAAGTCTTGAAAATTTGAATAATTTGATTTAAATTTGAATTCAATATTTGAAATTGAATTCAATGATTTGGAAATTATGGTCTAAAAAAATTATACGAGTTACAAAGGTATTTATATGGGTTTTAACCATTTAAAAAGTATGGTTTTGGAAATTTAAATTTAAATCCAATTTTTATACTTGGATGGCTTTAACTGATGTAATTGCAATCAGTTTTTCTCAAAACGAAAACTATTTGTTTTAAATAGTAATAGCTTTCATAAAAAGAAAGGATTTCAAATGTGTGTCGAAAGATTTCAAGTTTGAAATAAAATTGTAAATAGTTTGGAAAAACTATGAATTAACCTTTGTGAAGACGATCAAATCTTGTTTTGGAATCAAAGAGAATTTTAAATGGTATATCTTCCATATACAAGATTTGAATTGGTTTGAAAGTTATGGATTAAATCTTTAATTGAAAGATTGGATAGTTAATCCAATTTGAGATGGGAATTGTTTTGAAATCCGTGAATGGATCTTTGTGAAACTGGGTGGACTTTGTGAAATGAATCTTTTATTTAAAAAGATTTGAAATGGTAATTTGTTTGAACCATTTGAAAGAAAAGTTTGGATAATAAGTTGTGACTTATCTGGAATCCTATATCCATATGTTTTTAAATTTACGCTCATTATTCGGTTTAGCCGGAAGAGGACTTTTGTGTCATATAACCCATTCCGAATAATGATACATCGATATTGATAGCATTTGAAGACCGGTGGTGAAGACCGGGTATTTTCGAAAACGAAAGAATAACCCGTCGATTGTCTCTGCACTGAGTCGCGCTGGTATAGAGATTTCCTAAGTGATGGGAAGTCTGATCGGGATTGTGAATACCCAGATTTGCAAGGGCTTCTTCTTTTATTGGACGAAGTGCCTTCGGTTCTGTTCGAACCCGGAACAGACTTGTATGGATGTGTGTTTGACATTACACTTTGAGATGTAAAACTGGTTTCGATCAAATACATATCTGTTGGTGGCGGAGATTTATTCTCTTAGCTTAACACCCTTCTCTGAGACATACGAGCTTAGAGGTTATGTAGTTGATGTTTGCTAGTGATACATTCCCAATTTGGTAATGTGGCATGCTAAGTGCTGCTGTGTGTTGATGATCATTTGTTGATCATTTATGATCGAAGCATGGCTTTGTGAAAAAGCGTAGCTTTGTGGACGAGACTTCGTCGAGCCTCACAACCCGGTAATGGTGGAAACAGGAATCGTGGCAGCAAGGTTATTTGGAGGTAGCTCATCCTGAGGGTATGACCATTTCCTTCTGGATAAAAGGTGATATCATGGTATGGAGCCCAGATATTTACTTATGTTGATTTTTATTAAGTTGGTATCATGGTATGGAGCCCAGATACTTTACTGTGTGGTTGTTGGATTGAGGGCCCTCGGATAAAGGTCGGTAACGACCAGGGGATGGCATGCCCGTGTCAGTTGTTACCAAGTTACAGAGGTAACCCGGCCTTATGTAGCAGAGAGCTGGTTAAGTTCTCGGGGGCATCCCTCCAGAGGCGTTCCATTTTACATGAGAAGTTCCTTTGCCTGACCATTTGTTGGAAATCCAAACAAAACAATACGCACCATGTATGGTTTTAGCTGTAGAACTTGCCATTTAAAATGGTAGCTATAGCGGGCATAATATAATGATACCTATGCGGGCTAAGATTAATATTATATTTTCAAAAGGTTTTCTGCACTATGCACTAATAATAATATCAAATGGTTTTCGCGTAGTAAGCATGTTTGACTATCATAAGGAGAAATCTCCTCCAAGTTTGCGCTTGCATTGTGTGTGTGGCGGGAGGCCTTATGGTAGTTTCATTTTTCAAAAAGCATTGCGGTTTTCAATCTAAATTCTTTTGTTTGTTTAAAAATTGTTTTTGTTGCTCACACCAGTCCCATGACTGACTTGGAGTTTATTGTTCCTTTCCTAAACTCTGGATGCCCATAATTTTCCACACGGGCAGTCTAGAGTTGGGTTTTTCAAATAGTCAGGTTTAGTAGATTATCTGGAGTTAGTCCAGTATTTGGATCACGACTGCACTTGCTTATCCTTGTGAAACGTGATGTTGGCTCGAGTTGTTTCTGGATTAGTGCCTTAGAGATGGAGATATTGTTCCGCTGCTGGTGTTATCTATTTCTTTCCATTGTGTCTTGTATCTCTGATAGTGTTGATATTCAGTTGTATCATTCTATTGTATCATATTGTATCTGTCATTGTATCAAATGTTATATATATGTTGGTATTATTTTTCTTCTGCTGTATTGTACTTAATGGTGTTATAAGCTCCGGCGAACCAGATTCGGCATTTGGATCTGCGGCATTGGAATATGAGTGTCGTATTCGGTGTCGATTTTCGAAGGTCAAGTCAGGATCGTTTCATTTGGTATCAGAGCTGAAGGTTGAAACTTTAGCTCAGGAGTATAACACATTAAGTAACTCATTAGAGATAGGGTGAAGTAAACCCTAGAATGAGTAATCCCTAAGATATCCGTTCGAATGCCTCAGTAAATTCTCTTACTATCCACTGATAGTGAGTATGAGTGCGAGAAGTGGACAAGATAGGGGACAGGGGAGTCCACTGCGAATGGTCAATACCCTGCAACAACGGAAACAATCTTTCTCTATCAATCTCCTTTGATTCATCTTTCCAATTCTTTGATTTGCTTTGTGGTAGCTCGAGGGAGAAGCTTTGATGTGATGGTGGCCCTACGAATCGTGTAGATAAGTTTCTATTTCGTATTCTCTTCGTTAAATTTCTATCAGCTTTTCACTTCAGTGAATTTGAAATTCTATTTGAAATAAATTTGTAAATTAAAAATAAAGTTGAATATGAAGAATTGAGTCGATAAAACAATTTCGATTAAAACCAAATTCGAAATTCTATTGTAATTTTTTGTGAATATCAAAGTCCAAAGAGGGACAAATTATATATACTTTGGGGTGTTCCGACTAGAGTTTAGACCTAGTGTTTGAAAATTGTGGAAGATTAAATCCATTTATCTATTGTTTGGGTCTTGTTATATTCTACGAGGGGTTAGCTACCCTTCGGACTAACCAGTGCTTTGCATATTTCGTAAATTTGATGATCCGAGCATCCTGTGTAGTATTGGGTGAGTATGTTCTCATATTGGTGATATTCTGATTTGGTGTGCCGAATACAGAATAGATATCCAGTTTGACCTGGAAAACTGTTTCTCTATCTTTGTGTATCTATCTTTGTTGTCTCTGTGCCTGCAAATTTCGAGGACGAAATTTCTTAAGGGGGAATCTGTAATGATCCCAGTTTTGAATTGAATTTAATTAATAATCAATATAAATGTTGGAATTAATTTGAATTTGAAATATATATATATATATGTATATATGAGTAAATTTGATTTTGACTTTAGAATTTGAATTTGAAATTTAAATAAATGACTTAGAAAATGTTTGATAGTTCAATTTTAAAACAAAGAAATAAAAGTAAGTATTTATACTAGAAATAGATATAAATCAAAGCATAAACTCATGCAATATGTAGACTAGAAATAGAAATAAAATCAAGTGTGTACAAATGAAAACATAAGTAGACTTGGAAAACAAATTGGATAAGCACAAAGATATGAAGCAAGAAAATAATAAAACAACATATCTTCATACAAATAAAAATCTAAGTATATACAAATAGGATAGGCTGTAGGAAAAATGAAGAAAAATCTAGGAAAATATAAATATCTATGTAAGCTTGCAAAGGAAGACAATATTTTTATAAACAAGTATGTGCTCATGAAAAATAAGACAAAGGTAATTAATGCAAGATATTATAGCACAAAGCAAAATTTTCCAGCCGAAATAGCCTCCATTTCAAAAATATCTGCATAGTCAAAGAACAAACAAAAGAAAAAAATCTGGTATATTGTACAAAGATAATATAATTACCTGTACAAACAAAATTTTATCACCCTGTAGCTTTTTCCTATATATCAACATCTTCATTCCAGTTCGTTCAAACATAAGCAAAACAAAACCAAAAGGAAATAAATATAAGCTTCATCAATTCAATCAGCTGAACAACAAAACAGAAAAAGGAAGAAAGAAGGAAAACAATCAACTGCAGTTTCAAAAACAAGTATTGCTCTCTGTTCATTCTTCTGGAATCTAAAGTGAGTAAACTTTTGAGACTTCTAAAGTTTAGCCTATTGTTTGAATCATGCTTGAAATAGGAATTGTGAAGTATCTTTTTGCATGCAAAGATGTGGATATGTATGTGTTTAAAATGGTTGTGCATATCTAGTATCAGGCAGAAATACTTCCTCTGTTTGGAAACAGGTTTTCAAACCCTGTTTGAAATCAAACTTTTTCTCCTGTGATTTTTTTGTTAAGCTTTAGAATTTAAACAGAAATTGTTTGTTTAAACATATTTGAAGCTTAGAGATAAATTTTCAATAGAATAAATCAATGATTATCTAAGAAATTTTTAAATATACAGGCAACTTCAATCTTAGTCAAAATTCAAACGTTTTAATTCACGAATTCAAGTATATAGTCTGAACTCTTATACCTTAACATGATTTTTAAAGAAAAAATTATAATTTTTAGAGCTAGGAATTAAGAGCAGTTTGTTTTATTTGACCTATGTATTTCTGGTCGTCACGGTCGATCTCGTTGATCGAAGAGGTCGAGCTTCCTCCTGGAGGTAGAGGAGTGATCAGAGGTCATGGAAAAAATAGTGCGATGGTCGGTAGATGGACGTGGTGGCGGCGGTGAGGAATTTTTGTTTCTAAACCTAGTTTTGGTCATGGTCAAAATTTTGGTGCGTCACGACTTCTCTCGTGCATCGAGCTGCACGTACGTCTGGGGAATGATGGCTTTGGGGTTGACGCGTTCGTGACCAGAGGCGGGGATTTTCCGGTGGTTAGAATCGTTCAGATGAGTCAATGATTGGGTCGGAGGTCTGTTCGTGATTGCTTGAGCTATGCTCGATATTGATTGAGGACTTGTTCGAGTTTTTTGTCTATTGGGGTTCGTTGTCGACGAGTTCGTCGATAGGTCAGAGGGCTAGCCGTAGGTCGATGGTCGTTGGAGGTGTGGTGCACGTGCACCGATGACATTCGTATCTGGGTGGAAGCAGGAAGAGTTGCTCGAGTAAATTGAAGTGAAGGCTCGAAGTAATGGGAAGTTGGCTCGAAGCAAAATGTATTAGTAGCTCGAGAAAACTGTTCTGTTACAGATTTTTGTTTAAACCTGTCAATGTTTAAGTTTTAAACTTAAACTGAATTTAAAAAGTGTAAAGCAAGTTTAAACAAAGGTTTTAAAACCAGATTAAAAATCCGAATTTCAAAATGAATTTGAATTCCACTTTTTTATAAATAAATTTTATAAAAATGAAATGTTTTAATAACTTTAAATTGTTAAAATATTTTATAAAGTGATTAAAGATTTTAAACAAAATTTAACTCGGGGAAATGGGTAGGCAATCTCGAGTGTTACTCGAGTAAACCCGGAGGCATTCTCAGGTTGGTTTTCAAAATTACAAAATTATAAAAAATGGGTTAAGCAAGTTTTTCCGTAAAATGATTTTTAGTATTGTCGACTTAATTAACATTTGACAATGTTAAGTTAAGACTGTATTACATGTTTTAATTATTGTAGTGTATACTGTTTTGAAATCCAATTAATACTTTAATTAAGTAGTTAATTTAAAATAACGGTTAAAGTTAATTAGCATTAAAGTTTTCAAATTAGTAGTAATTTGTTTTCAAAATTAAGAAAGTTTTTAAAATGTTAATTAAGATAATTTTTATCATTAATTAGTTATTTTAAAGTAATTAAGAATGATTAATTCATAATGGTAAGTAAAGATCGGTTAATTAATTGGTAATTGTAATTAATTAATTGGTAAATTAATAATTAAGTGTCTAAATGATTTGTAATTAGTAATTGTTAATGATAATTAATTACAAAGATGGTTAATTAAAGATTTTAATAAGTTAAGTGAAATTAATTAAAAGATAATTCAATAATTTAAAATTGATTAATTTAATTAATGAATGATTAAAGGAAAATTAATCAAATGATTTGAAATTAATTAATGTTAATTAACCATGATTAATGACCCATCTGATTTAAATTAATCAGATAATTAATTGAGCTTATTTGTAGATGCTTGAATTCTGTTGAACTGTTTGATATTTCGGATATGTTGTGCTTTGTGCTATGAATTGTTTTAGTGTGATCTGTGATGAATGTAATTTATTTATTTATAATGCATTCATATTTTCTATCTGTGAATCTGTGTATATAGATAAGCGTTATTGGAATGTACCACTTATTGATATTGTTGTGATTGCAATCTGTGATGACTGAATGATGTTGCACTATTGTGTAAAACCCCTGGAATACACGATACACACACAAATATAGATTGCACGAGGAAATCAGCTAAGTCGCATATTTTTAACAATTTTAAAGATTGAGTTCTTGAATTCAAAATAGTTTCGGAATTGAAATTGAAAACTTTTGAAAATGAGTTTTCAAAAATAAAAGTTATTTTAAATAACTTGATAAAGTCTTGAAAATTTAAATAATTTGATTTAAATTTGAATTCAATATTTGAAATTGAATTCAATGATTTGGAAATCATGGTCTAAAAAAATTATACGAGTTACAAAGGTGTTTATATGGGTTTTAACCATTTAAAAGGTATGGTTTTGGAAATTTAAATTTAAATCCAAGTTTTATACTTGGATGGCTTTAACTGATGTAATTTCAATCGGTTTTTCCCAAAACGAAAACTGTTTGTTTTAAATAGTAATAGCTTTCATAAAAAGAAAGGATTTCCAATGTGTGTCGAAAGATTTCAAGTTTGAAATGAAATTGTAAATACTTTGAAAAAACTATGAACTAACCTCTGCGAAGACGTTCAAATCTTGTTTTGGAATCAGAGAGAATTTTAAATGGTATATCTTCCATATACAAGATTTGAATTGGTTTGAAAGTTATGGATTAAATCTTTAATTGAAAGATTAGATAGTTAATCCAATTTGAGATGGGAATTGTTTTGAAATCCGTGAATGGGTCTTTGTGAAACTGGGTGGACTTTGTGAAATGAATCTTTTATTTAAAAAGATTTGAAATGGTAATTTGTTTAAACCATTTGAAAGAAAAGTTTGGATAATAAGTTGTGACTTATCTGGAATCTTATATCCATATGTTTTTAAATTTACGCTCATTATTCGGTTTCGTCGGGAGAGGAACTTTGTGTCATATAACCCATTCCGAATAATGATACGTCGATATGGATAGCATTTGAAGACCGGTGGTGAAGACCGGGTATTTTCGAAAACGAAAGAATAACCCGTCGATTGTCTCTGCACTGAGTCGCGCCAGTATAGAGATTTCCTAAGTGATGGGAAGTCCGATCGGGATTGTGAATACCCGGATTTGCAAGGGCTTCTTCCTTTATTGGACGAAGTGCCTTCGGTTCTGTTCGAACCTGGAACAGACTTGTATGGATGTGTGTCAGACATTACACTTTGAGATGTAAAAATAGTTTCTATCAAATACATATCTATTGGTGGCGGAGATTTATTCTCTTAGCTTAACACCCTTCTCTGAGACGTACGAGCTCAGAGGTTATATAGTTGATGGTTACTAGTGATACATTCCCAATTTGGTAATGTGGCATGCTAAGTGCTGATGTGTGTTGATGATCATTTGTTGATCATTTATGATCGAAGCATGGCTTTGTGAAAAAGCATAGCTTTGTGGACGAGACTTCGTCGAGCCTCACAACCCGGTAATGGTCGAAACATGAATCATGGCAGCAAGATTATTTGGAGGTAGCTCCTCCTGAGGGTATGACCATTTCCTTCTGGATAAAAAGTGATATCTTGGTATTGAGCCCAGATATTTACTTATGTTGATTTTTATAAAGTTGGTATCATGGTATGGAGCCCAGATACTTTACTGTGTGGTTGTTGGATTGAGGGCCCTCGGATAAAGGTCGGTAACGACCAGGGGATGGCATGCGCGTGTCAGTTGTCACCTAGTTACAGAGGTAACCCGGCCTTGTGTAGCAGAGAGCTGCTTAAGTTCTCGGGGGGTGTCCCTCCAGAGGCGTTCCATTTTACATGGGAAGTTCCTTTGCCTGACCATTTGTTGGAAATCCAAACAAAACAATACGCGGCCTGTACGGTTTTAGTTGTAGAACCTGCCATTTAAAATGGTAGCTATAGCGGGCATAATATAATGGTACCTATGCTGGCTAAGATTAATATTATATTTTCGAAAGGTTTTCTGCACTATTCACTAATAATAATATCAAATGGTTTTCGCGTAGTAAGCATGTTTGACTATCATAAGGAGAAATCTCCTCCAAGTTTACGCTTGCATTATGTGTGTGGCGGGAGGCCTTATGGTAGTTTCATTTTCCAAAAAGCATTGCGGTTTTCAATCTAAATTCTTTTATTTGTTTAAAAGATAAAAACTATTTTTGTTGCTCATACCAGTCCCATAACTGACTCGGAGTTTATTGTTCCTTTCCTAAACTCTGGATGCCCACAATTTTCCACACGGACAGTCTAGAGTTGGGTTTTTTAGATAGTCAGGTTTAGTAGATTATCTGGAGTTAGTCCAGTCTTTGAATCATGACTGCACTTACTTATCCTTATGAAACGTGATGTTGGCTTGAGCTGTTTCTAGATTAGTGCCTTAGAGATGGAGATATTGTTCTGCTGCTGGTGTTATCTATTTCTTTCCATTGTGTCTTGTATCACTGAGAGTGTTGATATTCAGTTGTATCATTCTATTGTATCATATTGTATCTGTCATTGTATCAAATGTTATATATATTGGTATTCTTTTTCTTCCGTTGTATTGTACTTAATGGTGTTATAAGCTCCGACGAACTAGATTCGGTGTTTGGATCTGCGGCATTGGAATGAGTGTCGTATTCGGTGCCAATTTTCGAAGGTCGAGTCAGGATCGTTTCAGATTTAATTAACAAATTATTTAATTTAAACTAATTTCCCAAAAGTAAATAAGTTTATTTAAATCAATTCCTCTTATAATAAATAAATTTTTAGTTACAAAAATAATCAATTATGTTAATCTCCCTTATACACTATATTTAAAACAAGTAAATTTAAAGTGTATATATGTATATTTATTTCCTTTTTGTAATTACATGCACCCAAAAGTATATTAACCTATATACATTTAAAATCTAATCTTTATACAAATATATATAGTTTTAAAAAAAATAAACTTAGAAAATTAAAAAAAGATATTTGTAAAGTATTTTATTCTATACATATATATTTTTCAAACTGCATATAATATAATTCATATGGATTCTAAAACTTTACAGAAAGTTGAAATATTCACATATATAAAAAAAATTAAAGTTTAATAAAAATACAATTTCCTATTTACTTATATATTAAAACAAAAGTCGTCTGATTATAGTAAACTATGCAATTTATTTATTATTGTTGTTGTACATTTATTTTTATTTTTTTAAACTTAATACGATTATCTACTGTAACTAGGACTAAATTCAAATCAGAGAATACTCACTCTTAATCGCAGATGCTTCCCAGACCGAACGCACTACCCCTTCAGATCGCATCCACACTTCCCAAGGCCTAAAATCTCGTCCCCTTCGCCTGGGTCATCATCGCGACCACGACGAAGTACTCTCCTCAATTTCGTGCTCGCCACGAAACCTACTACGTCCCGAACCCTGCCTTGCCGGCCATCGATGCGGTTGACGATGAAGCCCGACTTCCTCCTCGCAAAACCCTTCCCTGGCCGCGCGTCGCCCCCAACATGATGAACCAAGCCTCACGATTGACTCGACTATCCCCTTTGTCGCCGCATCCTTCCTTGCTTGCCAACAGTCGCGACCATCTCGAGTTACCTCCAAAAATACTACCGTCGCCTACTTTTTCCCAACCTCGCGGCCATGCTTACACTCGCGAACCGATTTCCCCTCTTTGCTTTATTTTTTTTTCTTAAGCCGGTAAGGATAGAACGAGCGGTTTTAAAAAAACAAGGGGAGGGTATATGATACTTTATCTCGTGATTGACATATTTGAAATTTGAGGAGAAGGAATGCGTGTTTGAGAAGGGAACGAGACATATTACGGCTTGACCTGATTTTAATTTGACTTTGATTTGATTTAATAAAGTTTTATTTAATTTTCAAAATATCTCGTTCTAGCAACTTAGAATCTTGGTCTCCTATCGTGACGTGCCGCTAGGCGTTTATAATGTTATATCCCTATTTCGAACGCAATGGAAAAGGTTTTGAGTCCTAACTCGATCTTATGGAGAAGATAGCTTTTTGGACTCGGTTATAATATTAAACTTTGATATAGATTCCAGCGTGTTTATATATCGTACGCTCACACAACAACTCCAAATGCTACGAAAATTGAAATCTGATAATAATTCAATATTACGGATCCAATGGAATTTGTTTCCTCAAAATCCGAGACTGTGCCTCGGAAGGCTATTTTTAAATATTGATTTAAACAGTATATTTTCAAAACTTAACCAATCACTTTCAAATTTTAAGTTAAATACTTTTACTATCTTCAGTACCATCAATACAAACTTTACAAGCCTTTAAATTATTTTTAACAAGTTTAAAACTCCAGATTCAACATTTTTACCCAACTTCAAAAAATTTAATTTAATAATTAATCCATCCAATAAATAGTGATATTTGAAATTCAAGTTAAACATTAACTTTTAAATATTTAAAATCAATTAAATATTCCAATTTCAAATGCTCAAAAATTCCGGGTCGTCACATTCCTCCCCTTTAAAAGAATTTCATCCTCGAAATTACTAGTTAGGAAGAATGGTCCAATACCCGTTTACTTTTCCCAAAATCAACAATTCAACATCCTACCAACTATTTTTTCATAAAAGACCCATTATCATTCTTATTAACTTCCAAAACTTTTCCATAGTTTTCAAACGATACTATTTGCTCAATCATTCAAATTTCAATTTAAAACCAAATTTTGAATTATCAAAATTTCCTTAAAAATTTTCTAACTCCCAAAATTTCCGAAAAATTTCACCAGTGTCTCCTTTGCACGGCTAGCTCGGTACAACTACAAAATGCCTCTACGGGCTCCCAAATTCCAAAAGAAAACAAAACGCCAAGTGGCTAGATAAAAAACCCAATAAATTTCATACAGAAATTTAGACACATACCTTTTTGTCGAGCAATTCAAATTTATCTTATGAAATCAAAACCAATTTTCCTTTCCCTTTATAATACCTGCATATCCTATTTAGCAATAATATCCAATCATAGCTTTTAAAATCATTTTATACATTTTCTTACATAAGTTTTCATATTTACTTCTATTCAAATTAGTTTACCCATTTCCATGTGAATTCAATTTATCTTTAACTCTGAATATAAAATTTCATCTTCCATATTTAACTGATTCATACCATTATTTTAAATTAGTTTCAATTTCCATTTTCAAAATTCCTTATTTTAATTCCAATTCGAAATCGTTTTGTCACTAACAAAAATTTTCCCAAAAATTTTCTAGCTCCCAAAATTTTCGAAAACTTTTGGCAGAGTCTCCTATGTACGGAGGAGCTTTTGCAATTTGACAAGAGTTATAAATATATATACATCGACCCACACGGTCGGAAAAACAAAAACAGTTCATATTTCCTATTTTTATTGCGTAGACGTACCTTTATTTAGTATTTTTAAGCAAGCGGCTTATTTAATTAGCATTTTGCGCGATCAAATCCAGCCCAACGGCTTCCATGAAGCTGTACTTACTCAACTAAAACATGCAAGTGCTAAAATCATGTAACTTAACAACATTTTTACATATTTGACTAGTAAACATACGAGTTTCTATAAGCAATGCAGGTGAAACAATATTTATAAGCAACTTATAGGGTTTCGACATTAATTTTAATTGTTTACAACCGTATACAACTTCATTCAATTTAAATGGTTTAAAACTCAATTGCTTACATTCAATTCATTTTTAAGCAAAAAAAACTCATATTCACTTCCATTGGTCTTAAAATCAATTTATTAAATCTCTGTCAACTCATAGAATTTTAATTACCTTCGTTAACGTCAAACGACAATTCATTCCATGCAATTTGATGATATCCATGTGAATAAATAATTACTTAAGTTTTATAACCAATTTAAATTGATTCCGACTCAATTTATTTTAAATTCCATCCCATTTCTAGTTTATTCACCAACCATACATTTGCATTTCATTCCATATTCACCTTCATTTCATTTGAGACCATTTTATTAAGCTTGAACCATTCCAGCTTATATATTAATAACCATTTCCCAATTTAAATTTACCCAAGCTTTTATTTAATGGACTTTTACCCTTACTCGAAACCAAGCTTCCACTAATTTTAAACTTAAATTAATTTTCTTCAAATTTCATACTTAAGCTCATTTTCATTTTGCAAATAAATCTTCCTTTTCAATTTAACTTGATTCAATTCCAATCAAATCTCATTTAAAACTAGAAATTTACTTGATTAGTTCATCTGTTTCGTATAAAATTTAATTTCCAGATTCAATTCATTCTCAATTCATTTAATTGATTACAAGGCCATTTTCAAATTTATTTACTTCACTAACGATTCAAGTCGAATTTGATTTATAACTCGAGTTTTATTTCCAAACTTCAATATTAACTCACAAATTCAGCTTCTATTTAACTACATTAGGTTCCATTTACAATTTTCATTAACTAATTTATTATCTAATTAGTTCTTCCCCTATTTATAATTCAATACTTAATTTTTTTTAATCTCAAAAATCACTTCATTTAATTTTCTTAAGTTCAATTTATTTTATAATTCAAGTCTGGATTTTTGTTTCATTTTCCAAAACATCAAACAATATTTATTTTGGGTTTTCTATTCCAATTTTAAATTTTTATGAGTCACAACCTATTATTTTACACATTTCCATTCATTCTAGACTTGAATATATTCATCTTTTATTTTTAACTCAAGATTTACACTTATTTATAACCCAAGCATAATTTTATTCCATAGATTTTTAATTCTTTTATAAGTTATTCTAATTCATTTATCCCAATCCAATTCTTATCCAACTTATTTCTTATCCAGCTTATTTCCGTTTATTTACGGAAAGGTCTAATTCCATTCAATATCACCTATAACTCAACCGAATTTTTATTCCAATTCAATTCTATTTTAACTCGGATTTATTTAATTCAATTCAATTCAATTTTCTTCATCAATCCAAGTTAATTTCATTTAACTTTTCACTTTAAATTTTAATTCCAACATTCAAAGCTCATATTTCCTTCCTGATTTAAAAATCATCTCAATTTATAAGCTTATAACCTATCTCATCGGAATTTTTAAACACCCGTCCTTTGGTTTCAAATTATTTGAAATCACCATTATCTCTAAATCACACTTCTCAAAATTTTAAACCAATCCTGATTTTTATTCCCAACAAATTTTCTTGAAATTTCAAAAACAAAACTAGTTCTTCTGAACAAATTGATTTGGCAGCAATACGTCACTTAGAAACTCGAAAATAAACATCGATGATGCTACAGTCATCATTGAAGTTATTTTCCAGTGATTGAAGTGAGCTCTATGCTATTTCCCTTCCCAAAATTTATTTGAATCAATTTCCTTTCAGAAATACTTCTAAAACAATAATGCTATTATTTGTCTTCAAAACACTTCGAAAAACACTTCCAAAATCTCCAGGGTTTTAAATTTTTAAATTTTGACCTAAATCAAATTTTAACTATAATTCATTTGTATAGTTTATGCTCATGCAGATTCCCATTTGATCATATTTCAATTTATAAATCACGTTTATAATTCACATTTATAAATTTCATTTTATAAATGAATTTATTTCCTTAACCTTTGGTTACATTTTCAATTTCTAGTTAAATTTTCACACAACAATGATAATAATTTAATATTATCATTCCTAACATCCAAGCAACCATATATTAGCTAAAATAGTTTACCAAAAAATTTCTTTTATATCAAAATATATTTTGGGTAAAATTATTTCATTCACCCACCTTTAAAACAATACGGTGTCAATTTATCGTGCCTGGTGTTTATAAACTCTTCTCGAATAGCGGCCAACTTACTCGATCAGAATTCATATTCCACTCAACCAATAAGCCAACACAATATTAAAACAATTCATATTCACTAACAAATACGCTCTCATATCTATTAATATGCTCAAACCCATTCTAGAGTACTATTGACTCTATTTGAGTAATTCCCACCAGAGCCAAGGTTATCACCAACCTAAGCTCTGATACCAAATGTAACGACCCACAAATCCAAACCCTTTGAGTCAACACTATTCTACATCTATCAACTCAAGATGAACAGAAATACGAACCATTTGGGTTAAAGAAGAAGTGGTAGAAGGAGAAGATAGAAAACAACATCAGAATCTAACTATCGCAGCGGAATAAAATATAATAGATAATCACATATCTTTACACCAAAACAAATTCTATATCTATTTATACATACATCATCAGAGTATACATAACACTCAACTGGACAGCAATCATAATCTGTCCTCACAATCGAAATACACAGCGGAATATGTAACACAAATACGGAAGTATGTATCGTCATCCAGCTCGTCTCCTGAGCTCCACAGCATCCTTTCCTGTATCCTATAATACTCGGTCTGACCCGAGCATTATAGTTAAATAACACCCGAGTCAGTCTGGAGCACCAGCGTGATAAAATCACACTCAATTTGATTATTAAAGTTTCAAAATCCTTTGAAAATCAAAAGCATCTCGTAAGACCACGCCATAAATAAACATGTCGGATTTTTACCTTACGATAGCTAAAACACTTTTTGTTAAAATCCTCTGATATTATAATAGGGTCTATTACAAATACTTATTAAAATAGTCGAAATTGTTACATGATTAAATTCTAGCTACTAGCCACAAAGTGGGTAATACAAACAAAACCCGTAAAAGGCACGTAGGGAGAATGGATTTCCAACTAATGACTAGGCACTGGGGTACCACCTGTCACGGTACCTGGTCTAGATCAGCATACCGAGGATCACTTCCGACCCCCTGCAACACAAGTCCGGGACTACCCCTTACTGGATAATCCCGAGTAAGATCAACCCACGGTTGGGATCATCAACCGCACCAATAAGCCGAAATAAAGGGACATCTAGACAGGGATGACCTCACTCTGAATGGGTGCTACCCACCTAGCCTTGCTGCATAACCCCTGATTTTCAGTCATTCCTGGTTGATGAGGCTTGAGGCCAAGCATTACCTTTTAGAACATTTCACTTAGAATACCCATCGTCCACCTGACGATGTTCCTAAAGCATTCATCCATACAAGTCCGTCCCTTGTTCAAATGGAACCGAAGGCACTATTCCTACTACATCCATTTTGGAATCATCCTCAGGATTAGTAGCGACTAGCCCTTGCACTTCACTGCTCCATCTTCGAATCCAAACTCGTCCACGAAAATGTTCAAACCGAATCGAAGTGGTTTTCGAGAAATTAATCCTGATCCCGGTCTCTTCGAAACGATCAGCGCATTGGCCAATATTGATAGTCGGTTATTTAACTATCAATTAACATTCACAAACATCCATCAAATAATAAATAATTCTCTTGAATTGTTTATTAACCTCAAAATATCTTCACAAGATATAATTCTATTTTCAATCCTTTCGAAAACAGTTTTCAACACACCTTTCTCATGAATTAAAATCTCCAAATATTTATTTCCACTGAAAACAACCAAGTACAAAACTTTAGATTTTTAAAATAATTTAGAACTCTTTATTATAAAATATCCTTTAAAACGTTTAAATTTAGAACTACTTCGATACTATATTAAAAATATATATTTTAGGAATATTTAAAATAAGATTACTTTATAAAATATAAAACTAGATTTTCTCTTTTTAAAACAAAATACCAAGACACCTTTAATTAATTACTACGATAATAGATTTGAAAAGTATTTACTTTATAATTTAAATATTTAAAAAAAAATAACTTTTCCAAAACATGCTTTTTAAAACAACATTAAAACTTTTAACTTATATTTAAAAATTTATTTTGAAACCGTACTTGGCTATCCAGGGAAATATACTTCTGTTCAAATCCTTTAAAAATAAATCACCATTTATTTTAAACAAGTTTTCCCATTCCTTTAATAAATTCCCATTGTGAATTTATTCTTTCAAATATCCACTGATATATTACTTCATTCATTTCAAAATCCATTAATTTCAGACTTTATTCCTTAATTATGATTTAAAATCCTTTAACTGAAAACAGCAATTTCAGATTTTTCCCAAATTCCTTCTTTATTTTTTTCCAATAATTTAAATCTTAAATTTAAAATAAATGCTTTATTCTTTTAAATAATAATACTTAAGTTTAACATTCATTATTTTCCTGTTTATTCAAAATCCCTCTTTTCATACACGGAATTTATTTATTAGAATTTTGAAACCACTATTATTCTTATCCAGTTCATTCCTAAATTTATTTAAATTCTCTATAATTATTTTACGTACAAATTCTCTTCTTTTATTTTCTTTTCAAAAATCAAATTCTATATATTTTGATAACTCAGTGTACCGGAATATATTCAAGTAAACCATAGCATTAAATATTCCAATATAATTCATCATGGAATATCAAATAATCATAACAGAGAATATTAAATAATCTAAATAAATGTTGAGGAATCCATTTGGATCCCTCCAACCTGTTTCCCTGCATCTACATATGTTAGCACAATATAAAATACTAATTCCACTTCGAGGTGGAATATCGCGGTATATGGGATTTAAATATAATATCATCCGCCATTATGCGGCGCATAGGGTCTTATCCGCTATAAAATGCGGGAAATCAATCATTCCAAGATGTATTATATACTATAGTATAGCACATCCAAAACAATTCAATCATTCAACCAAATATTTAAATTTAACTATTTAAATTTAAATATCAACCAGATGAGTGAGATTAACTCACCTTTGTTTTGTTTTGCAATCCAATCTAAACTAGCTTCCTTCTCGATTTTTGACCTTGTACAAATATTTATACTGTTTATTAATATATGAATTAATTGGACAATTAATTACCATAGATTTAATTAACAAACTATTTAATTTAAACTAATTTTTGAAAAGTAAATAAATTTATTTAAATAAATTCCTCTTATAATAAATAAATTTTTAGTTACAAAAATAATCAATTATGTTAATCTCCCTTATACACTATATTTAAAATAACCAAGTAAATTTAAAGCGTATATATGTATATTTATTTCCTTTTTATAATTACATGCACCCAAAAGTATATTAACCTATATACATTTAAAATCTAATCTTTATACAAATATATATATATATATATATATATTTAAAATAAACTTAGAAAATTAAAAATAGATATTTGTAAAGTATTTTATTCTGTACATATATATTTTTCAAACTGCATATAATATAATTCATATGGATTCTAAAACTTTACAGAAAGTTGAAATATTCACATATATATTAAAAAAATAAGTTTAATAAAAATACAATTTCCTATCAACTTAAATATTAAAACAAAAGTCGTCTGATTATAGTAAATTATGCAATTTATTTATTATTATTATTGTATATTTATTTTTATTTTTTTAAACTTCATATTATTATCTACTGAAACTAGGACTAAATTCAAATCGGAGAACACTCAGTCTCAATCGCAGATGCTTCCCAGACCGAAAGCACTACCCCTTTAGATCGCATCCAACTTCCCACGCCTAAATTCTGTCCCCTTCACCTGGGTCATCATTGCGACCACGACGAAGTACTCTCCTCAATCTCGCGCTCGCTACTGTGGCTTCGCCACGAAACCTACTGCATCTCAAACCCTGCCTTGCCGGCCATCGATGCGGTTGACGATGAAGCCCGACTTCCTCCTCGCAAAACCCTTCCCTGGCCGCGCGTCGCACCCAACATGATGAACCAAGCCTCGTGATTGACTCGACTCTCCCTTTTGTCGTTGCATCCCTCCTTGCTTGCCAGCAGTCGCGACCATCTCGAGTTACCTCCAAAAATACTACCGTCGCCTACTTTTTCCCAGCCTCGCAGCCATGCTTACACTCGTGAACCAATTTCCCCTCTTCGCTTTATTATATATATATATTTTGATTTTTTTTCTTAAGTCGATAAGGATAGAACGAGCGGTTTTAAAAAAACAAGGGGAGGGTATACGATACTTTATCTCATGATTGACAGATTTGAAATTTGAAGAGAAGGAATGCACATATGAGAAAGGGAACGAGACATATTACGGCTTGACCTGATTTTAATTTGACTTTGATTTGATTTAATAAAATTTTATTTAATTTTCAAAATATCTCGTTTTAGCAACTTAGAATTTTGGTCTCCCATCGTGACGTACCGATCGACGTTTATAATGTTATACCCCTATTTCGAACACAATGGAAAAGGTTTCGAGTCCTAACTCGATCGTATGGAGAAGATAGCTTTTTGGACTCTGTTATAATATTAAATTTTGATATATATTCTAGCTTGTTTATATATCGTACGCTCACACAACAACTTCAAATGCTACGAAAATTGAAATTCGATAATAATTCAATATTACGGATCCAATGGAATTGGTTTCATCAAAATCCGAGACTGTGCCTCGGAAGGCTATTTTAAAATATCGATTTAAACAATATATTTTCAAAACTTAACCAATCACTTTCAAATTTTAAGTTAAATAATTTTACTATCTTCAGTACCATCAATATAAATTTTACAAGCCTTTAAATTATTTTTAACAAGCTTAAAACTCTAGATTCAACATTTTTACCCAACTTCAAATTTTTTTTAATTTAATAATTAAACCATCCAATAAATAGTGATATTTGAAATTCAATCTAAACATTAACCTTTAAATATTTAAAATCAATTAAATATTCCAATTTCAAATGCTCAAAAATTTCGGGTCGTCTCACGAACAAACCGAATCTCCAAAATCATCTCTTTATTATCCTCACGATACACAATTTGTAACGCACAAATTGGATCGAAGTGGTTTTCGGATAGTTAAATCCAATCCCGGTCTTTTTGAAATGATTAATGAATTTGGCCAAATTTGATAGTCGGTTATTTAACTATCAAATAACACACATAAGCAGTCGCTAGGCCTTATTTTATAAATCTTTAAAACATTCATCCAAAGTATCTTTACAAAGATATATATATTCAAAACTCTTCCAGTATTCCCAACGTTTGAAAACAATTTCAAATTATTATATCCTTAACGGGGTATTTTCAATCCATATCAATATTTAGAAATATTTCCAAACTCCATTTTTCTATTCAATACTTTGAAAAATATTTCTATAATAATAATCTCGTAGTTAAATATTTCAAATCCTTCCAGTTCAATACCTAGGAAATATTTATAGGTATGTTTTCCAAAAATCATTTTATTTCCATTACTTGGAGGATATTCCATTCTATTTCATACTTCACAAATATCTTACAATTTACTTGTAAATCCCTTCTCTTATTTATAACGGATTCTATAAGTTCCCTGAATTCATTAATTAATTTCCTTTATAATTTCCAAATCGATTATACTTGTCTATAATTTCAACTTGCCAATTTCTAACTTCTTTTATGAATTCTAATTCGAAGTTCTCGTATTTCAACATTCCAGAAGTTTAATTAAGTTTCTAGAATACGATCACAAGATTTCTCTAATAAAAATCATATCCGCTAAATAACCCTATTTACAAATCTCGAGAGGATTTATAAATAAATTAAAATCATTTCAAAACCCTCTGTGTATATAATAAGTATTTTTAAAGAATAATAATTTATTTTTAAAACATATTTAAGAAATTTTTTAAAATATATATATATATATATATTTAAAACGCTTTAAATAAACATCGATAACTCATTTCCCATTTCCTTTTTAAATAAAACTAATCGATTTACAAGGCTGATTTAAAATAAATTAGAATTTATTTCAATTAATATTAGATATTTGAAAAATCCACTTTTCGAAGTATTTCGATACTAAAACGGCTTTAACTATATAGGTTAATAACTAAAAATCCCATTTTTAAACAAACTTAATTTCTCAACAAAAATCTATTTTTTTTAAAATCCAATATTACCATTTCCCATTTGTCAATCCCTCTCGATTCTCTAATCGTTCTCACATTCCAAAAATAGAATCCACTATTTCTATCAAAAATCGATTTTTATATCTCATTATAAATTCGCACTGCGAATTTATATTTCCAATTTACCAATTGATAATCATTTCCCTTTATTTATACATATCGTTTATAAATTTAATAAACTCATTTCCAAATCTATAATAGATTTATATTAACAACTCCATTTATAAATCGATTTCTTTATAAAACCCATTTACAAATCTATTTCTCAATAATTTCCAACTGTTTCCTTAAATTCGTTTAAAATTCCGATTTCAACTTCTTTGCCATATTTTTCAGAAATACCATTTAAAAAATCCACTGTTAAAATACTTTATATAAATTATTTTAAAATCTCTATTTAAAATATTTTTTGAATAGTTAAGTACAACCCAATATCAAATCTTTGTTTCATCCAAATCAATTCCCTTTAAAATAATCCAAATTTCGATTTAAATATTTTTATATCCAAATTCTCCTTTTAATCCCTTCAAATTCAAAAATAATATTTATAGTAATTAAAATACCAAAATTAAGGCTAGTGCTACTATAAAATAAATTAAGTCACACAACAATCCATAACAGATTATCAAATCATATATCACCATATATGAAACAATCAATATATTTTTTAAGAACCCAGTTGGATCCCTCCAACCTGTTTTTCTGCATCCACAGATGTTATATAATATAAATACCAATCCCGCTTCGAGGCGGGATATTGTAGTAATATAGGGTCATCCGCTATTATGCGGGGAGCATAGTGTCTCATCTACTCCAATCGGTGGAAAATAAATCCAACTACTAATATATATACTAATATATATAATATAATATTCAACTGATAATCATATATCAATTCAACCAAGCATCCCACAATTAGTTTTAATTATTATAAATTAACCCAGTCAACCAAATTGAGTGACATTTACTCATCTTGACTTTTAAATTGCCAAACATCCAGATTTAAAATTGTCTAAAATCCCAACTGACTCCAAAAAATCCCAAACCAATTTCATTGTGAAGCTCTCGTCATCACGATCACAACGCAACTTGTTTTGTTTGATTTGAACCACTTATAAATTAGATATTCACAATATAATAATTTGATCTTAAATAAAAATTATCATTTTAACTAATTACAGTAATTAAAATTAATTATCCACGTTATACTTTAATCCCCCATGCCCTTCTTCCACTCAGGCTCGCAACCGATCACTGCCACCAAACTCAACCATGCCGCCACCACCAACATTCATGACCCCAGCCTCCAACGCCTGCAGCAGCCTCACGACTACAGTAAGTTGCGATCCTACCCAGCAAACGTGCACGATTCCAAATCCTTGAACTTAAATTGCAACCCTCACATCCATCGACTTCGCATGCCGCTGCGACTTTAGCCACCAAACTCCCTCCCCTACGCACTGCTCCAACCGCGCCTCCCTCACGATTCCATCATGAACCCTAGCTTAATGATGACGTGCTCCTCCTCTCATGCGCGCGACTGAATCCCTCTTCACCTTCCTAATCTCGTGTCGCCTCGTGCAATTTTGATTCGATCGAAATTATATTATTTTTTATCTGTTCTTTGATTTCAAATGAAGAAGGATAAGGCATCGTGATTTTAAACTGAGGATGGCAGTTGGATCCAGTGGTTAGGTCGGATAATGGAGAGATTATAGGTTTTGACCTTTTATTTTTATTTTTTATATTCAAAATATCTCGTATTATATACAGGAAAATCTCGAACTCCTATTGAGGTATGCCACCTGGCGTTCCTAATATAATACCGCTATTCCGAACCCAATGGAATAAGTTTCAAAACCTAATGCGGTCGTATGGAGAAGATATCTTTTTAAATTGACTAATTTTAATTGAATTAAACCTACGCGTTTTTAGCTCACACGACCAAGCGATAACTCCAAACTCTACGAAGTTTGAAATCCGATAATAATACACTACTACGAATCCAATGGAATTGGTTTCATCGAATTCCGAGACTATGCTCTGGATCGCTATTTTAACGCGTCGATTAAATCGACAATTTCAATAATTGGCGAAACCGCTTGAAATTCCAGTTTTTAAAACTTACTAAATTATCATTCAAATATAATCTATATCAACATTAGAAATTATTTTGATTTCTATTCAACTCAAATTCAATTATTTACCATGTCCGTATTTCGATAAATCGCTATATTCGAAATTTTATATTCATTCTATATTATCAACCAATTTCTTCATATTCAAAATCAACTTATATTCTAAATCCAATATTTAAAATAAATTAAATGTTCAAAATCAAACGATTGAAAATCCAGATCGTTACAGATAGTTACTTAGAGTCCTCTTTTATTTTGATTCCAATGTGTTGTTGTAAAAGCAAAATTGTCTAATAGCCTATACATACTCTGATCATCTAAGGGGACATCTTCATATGTCGCTCTTGGCGTATGTTGTAATAAATATATTTTCTCTGAATTTGGTTCTCGTATTGAGATTATGTAATGAATTTGAAATGTTTTAAAATGGAATGAGGAAGTTGTTTGTTGATTTTAATAAAATTTCCATATCCATGTATTTCTGTTGTATCAATGTATCTAACATTATCGTATTTGCTCGCTGAGGATTAATAAATATAATGACTGTTGCATCCGTAGCCTTTAGTTTTGGGCCTCCAAGTGGGGGATGTTACAAGTTCGTATCAGAGATAGGTTTATGAAACTTAAAAGGAATTTAAACCTAAAGGATTTTCAAACATAATCCAATGAATCGGAAAATAAGACCGAGGTTTGGATTAACGCTATATTAACATACTTGTATTTGATATATATGTATATATATAAGTACGTATTTCCCTCTTTCTTAGACCATTGTTCTGTATCTTACTATGGCTCGTATGCATATTTATGAGAAAAAAGATATGGAGGCAGGAAACAGAAGAGGAAATCTTGGTGGAAGACGTAGCACAACTAACGAAAATGTTCGACCCACCAGAAGGAACCCAAGACGATAGGCTAATGCTAACCAAAATGTTGATGCCAATGTGGGTGCTGGAAATCCACCAGTGGATATGGGGGAGATGTATCAGTTCTTCGTCAATATGATGCAAGATGGAGCAGCTGCCGGTGGAGGAGCTAATTTTGCGGCCCCTGTTGGGAATAATTATGCTAAGCTGAGCAGGGACTACACTAGTCTTGGTGGGAAGTCGTTTATGGGAACGGAGGACGCTATAGAAGTTTAAAATTAACTGTTGCATTGTAAAAGAATCATTGCTGATTTGGGTTTGGATGATGAGCTGAAGAGGAGGCAGGCCTCTAGGTAGTTGCAAGGGCAGCGATTCATTGGTGGAATAGTGTTACTGCCGATGTTCCAGAGGAGGAGTTGACTTGGGAAGATTTTAGAAGGAGATTTGAACAGAGGTTTTTATTTGAAGTTGCTAAGTCAACATTGATGAGAAAGTTTATGGATCTAGTGCACAGAGAGATGTCAGTAATTGAGTACGCTACTAAGTTTGATGAGTTGTCTCGATACGGGTATGCAACTATTGACACCGTCATCAGGAGGAATGAGAGGTTCGTTCGGGGATTGAGACCTGAGCTTGTTAGGGCGACCCTGACACATATCTTTGATCCTTGTAATGTAGTTATGGAAATGGCGACTCTCCATGAAGAGATGCTTTCTATTTGTGCAAGTGAAAAGCCGGTTGAAACCCAGCGTCGTTAGGGAAAGAAGAGGAAGTTCTTTAAGAGAAGGGGAGCCCAAAAGGGGGAGGCAGCCAAGAAGGCAAAGGCTGATTTAGTTTTCTTTAAGTGTGATAAGTATGGTCATTATGCTCATGAATTCCGGTCAGGCAAGGGGAAAAAGGCTGTAGTAAAGAAAGGTGTGAAGTGCTTTAGCTGTGACCACGTTGGGCATGATAAGAATCAGTGTCCAGAACCAGTTATGGCGGACAAGGGGAAGGTTTTTGCTATTGGACCATCATTTGCTAGGCCAATTACAACTGAAAAGGGGAAGACTGTAATGGAAGGTACGCTCTTGATTCAGAGTATACTAGTTATGATACTATTTGATATCGGTGCATCTCATTTGTTTATATCCCAGTGTTTGGTTGATAGGTTATATTTAGAACCCACATACCTTGTTACTTCCTTAAGGGTTGTGAATCCGATAGGAGCGTATGCAACTCTAGGGATGAGATGTGACAAGTTAGAAATAGAATTGTTAGGTCATAAGTTTGCATGCAATCTGTATGTTTCGATTTCGTAGATTTCATAATCATTTTGGGTATGAATTGGTTGAATAAGTACGAGGTTAGGATATTTTGCTAGGATGGGGAAATATCACTAAGACACCCTGATAGTCATAACCGAATCATATTCTCAGTGGAGAATTCTGACCGGAGTAGTTGTGCTTTGTTAAGTGCTATGGAAGTGGGAGAAGAGTTAAGTCAGGTTCGGGTAGCAAGAGAGTTTGCAGATGTCTTTGAGATGGTTACGGGACTACCACCGAAACGAGCTGTTGAGTTTCAGATAGATCTTGTGCCAAGAGATGAACCTATAAGTAGACCACCTAGTAGGATGTTCACTGACTGAGATTAAGGAATTGAAGGTGCGGCTAGTGGATCTAGAAGGAAGGGATTTTGTTAGACCAAGCAGTTCGCCTTAGGGAGCGGCCACGGTGTTCGTAAAGAAACCAGATGGGTCGTTGAGGATGTGTATCGAGTATTGTAAGTTAGACGAGAGGAGATTAAGATACCAAGAACAGATGATCTATTTGATTGGTTGTGTAGTGCCAGAGTGTTTTACCAGTTGGATTTGGAGATAGGTTACCATCAGTTAAGAGTTGCGGAGGACAGTATTCCTTTGACAGCATTTCGGACTAGGTATTGTTCATACGAATGGTTAGTAATGCCATTCAGGTTAATGAATGCACCTTCTTTCTTTATGGATTTGATGAACCGAGTCTTCCATGAGTATTTGGATAGTTTTGTGTTGGTGTTTATAGATGACATTTTAGTGTACTCTAAGGATGAAATAGAGCTAGGGAATCATCTTAGAGTAGTGCTTAAGACATTGAGGCATCATCAACTGAAGGCGAAGTTTTCCAAGTATCATTTTTGAAAGAAAGAGGTTAAGTTTCTTAGTCACGTAGTTTCAGAAAAGGGGTTATCAGTCGATCCAAATAAGATCGAAGTTGTTAATAATTGGAAGAGACTAAATACGGCAATTGAGATTAGAAGTTTTCATGGACTTGCTGGCTATTACCGGAGATTCGTTAAGGATTTCTCACGGGTAGCAGTGCCTTTGACTAAGTTAACCAGAAAGAAGGTGAAGTATGTCTGGTTCGACAAATGTGAGGAAGCATTCCTTAAGTTAAAGCATTTGTTGACCAATGCACCTATGTTAGTAGTTCCATACGGAAACCAAGGATTGGTGGTATATACCGATGCATGTGGAACTGGATTCGGAGCTGTGTTGATGCAGAAGGGTAAAGTGATTTCCTACGCTTCATGACAGCTTAGACCGCATGAAATGAGATATCCTAATCATGATTTGGAGCTGGCTACGGTGATCTTCTCATTGAATATTTGAAGGCATTATCTCTTAGGGGAGAGGTTTGAGCTGTACAAAGATCATATGTCTTTAAGGTACTTATTCTCTCAAAAGGAGTTGAATACAAGATAGCAGAGGTGGCTGGAGTTTTTGGCTGCTTATGATTTTTGTATAGAGTATACACCTGGGAAAGGAAATAAGGTAGCTGATGCTCTTGGCAGAAAACGTCAGAATACAGTGTTAGCTATGTTGGCAGAATGGAAAGATTTAGAAGCTTTGACTACTTGTATTGTGAAGTTAAGATCAACTTCTAGTTCTAGTCAGAGTACCCCCCATGTTGTCCTGTTTAGAAGTTCAACCAGTATTAATCGAAAAGGATTGTTTCTAAGTACAAGGAGGATCCAGTGTTAGCCGAGAGGATTAGAAGGCTTGAGGTTGGAACCGAGATCGATGATCTAAAAGATTTTGTTCTTGACCAAAGGGGATGGTTGAGAAAGAAGGGACGGTTGTGTGTTCCAAATGTTGAGGACTTGAGGAAAGAAGTTCTTAGAGAATGCCATCGGTCTAAGTTTACGATTCATCCTGGAGGGACCAAGATGTATCAGGATATGAAGAGGATCTTCTATTGAGAAGGTATAAAGAGGGATGTTGGCTTGTGGGTTAGGCAGTGTGCAAACTATCGACAAGTGAAGGCCAAACATCAAAAGCCGAGTGGGTTGCTTCAACCTTAGAGATTCTAATTTGAAAATAGAATTCGATATCCATGGATTTTATTGACGGGTTGCCAAGGTCAAATAGGGGAAATGAAAGTATATGGGTCATTGTGGACAGATTGACCAAGAGTGCCCATTTCATGCCTGTTAAGTCAACCAGAATTGCACCTGTTTTAGCTAAGTTGTTCATAAAGAACATAGTTAGACTACATGGGATTCCTAGAAGTATAGTCAGTGATAGAGATGCTTTGTTTACTACGAATTCTAAAAGATTCTACAAGATGTGCCAGGCACTAAGCTCAAGATGAGTACTGAGTATCACCTCAGACGGATAGGTAGACAGAGAGAGTCAATAAGGTACTCGAGGATTTACTAAGAGTTTGTGTATTGGACTTTGGTGGATCTTGGGAAGATCACCTATATTTGTTTGAGTTTTTCTATAACTAATAGTTACCAGACTAGTATAGGAATGGCACCTGTTAAAGCTTTGTATGAAAGGCCATGCAAATCACTAGCATGTTGGTTGGAGACTAGAGACGGATTAGTCTTAGGTCGAGATCTGGTTAGAGAGGTGACAGAGAAGATTGAGTTAATCCGAGAAAGGATGAAGGAAACTCAGTACAGAAAGAGGAGTTCCGTAGATAAGAGGTGTAAATACCTAGAATTCTCAATTGGAGATAAGGTTTCTATTAAAGTATCACCGATGAAGGGTGTGGTACAATTTGGAAAGTAAGGGAAACTGGAACCGAGATATGGTGGTCTGTTCCAAATTGTAGAGAGGATTAGAAAGCTCGCATACAGAGTAGAGTTGCCGAGTAGTATGGCAGGTGTCCATAATGTGTTTCATGTGTCTCATCTTTGCAAGTACATGCATGATCCAGAGACTACTATTCCTCCGACGGGGTTGGAAGATTTGATAATAGAGCTTAATTTGACTTTGATTAAACAACCTGTTAGGGTTGTAGCGAGAGTTGAGAAATGATTGAGGAACAAGATAGTCAAGTTGGTGAAAGTTCAGTGGAGCGACAACGAGAAGGATTGTACTTGGGAGACAGAAGACAGAATTAGAGATACTTATCCTGATCTTCTTTGAGGGTAAGTCTATATTAGCTTTATATTGACAGTTGCTAGTCAGGTAGGCTAGTATGGTTGTTAGGAATTGTTATAGATGATTGCTATATATAGTAATTAGTCCTTACTGAATTTTGAGGATGAAATTCTTTAAAAAGGGGAGCCTGTAACACCCCTAATTTTTAATAACATCATTCAGGAGATTTAATTAGATAAAATAAATAGAATAATGTAAATAATTAGAGTGATAAGGGGGTTGATATTTGAAAACAAACCTAGAGCCCGAGCTTGATTAAATAAACGGGCTACAAATGGTTATACATGTTAGTTAATTAATTAACATAAGTGTATTAGGGTGATTGTCGCACCATATTTCCATCACCCTTATATTCTCGTGCCTTAACCAATCACGTTCATTTTGACAAAATAAAAACAAACGTAAGAAAAGAGGGGAGCCGGCCATTACTAGGAGAAAAGAAGAAGAAAATTCAAGTAAACCTTAGGATTCATGCTAGGGCAAATTAATCTCAATTCAATCTCCCTATCCTAATCAAGCCGAATAATAAACTATATCGCCTCTATTTTGTTTTTATGGTCATTTTTTTTAGATTTAAGATTAAATCCATTTTAATGATGATTTGGATAATGATATGCTTGGAATATAACATGTTTGATTTAAACAAAAAATGTTTAAATATGATTTTGTACGGTTTTAAGGGTAAAATCGATTATAATGATTTTCGTATGCTATGAGGAATTTATATGTTATGCAAAACATAATTTTGGAGTTGGTTTTTAATTTTCATAACTTTCCATGTTATGGAGAATTTATTATGAATTTTCAAAGGAAAATATGGTTAATTAGGTTTAGAAATTTATTTCTGAAATTATATTGAGAATTTGGGCGTAAAATTTAGATATGTTAGATAACATATTAAAAGTGAATTTCTATGATTTTGTAGGATTTTTTCTAAGTGATTTACTATGAGAATTAAATTATTTTGAAAGGAGGACCTAAATGATTTAATTATTTTGTTTAATGGAAGGGCTTATTTGTTAAATTAACCTTGGCTTTGATCTGAAATTATACGGCAGTTATTTTGGTGAAGGATTTGAAAAGTTGAGGCAACCAATCACATGTTTACAAGTAGGCGGGTTAGTTAGTAAGCATTTTCTTTAATCGGCATTAAATCAGTTTTTACCCAGAAAAGTGGGTTTCGCCTCTTTCAAAAGCACCTTTCTACTCATAGCTTCCGCCTTCAATCAAGTCGAAACCTACCGGGTCGAAACCCATGAAGCCGAAACCAATACATAAGGTATCAACACTGGTACATAGCGGATTGGAGAAGGGCGGAAGGCATGGTGTCGAACTTTGCTTCCAATGGGAATGAAACCTTTCTTTTGTTTTCTAAAGAAATGCGCATGTCTGTTTTACTAAATTCTTTCAAAGGCGTCGAAATATATGATTTCGAAGGGGTCTTTTGAATAGCTTTCGAAAGGGGGTTGCCGCCTTGTTGGTTGAAGTACGGCTTTCAAATGAGTTACTTAGTTTCCAAAGTAATGCTTTCAAAACGGGTAGTTTCGACCTAGCCGAAACTCTTCTCCCGACCTTATGCCTTTCGAAGGAATTGACAATATCAATACTTTCGGTAGGTAGTCTTTGTTTTATAAATATAAGCCACTTCCTAAGGCTTTCGAAAGGGGTTAATGGTTTCGAAAGGGGTTTCGAAGCTAGCCTTCAAACATTTTACTTATATGGTTTAAGCTTTCGAAAGGATGGTTCCAACGCCATCAAGTTTTTCCCCAAACACTATTATATGATAGATAATGGTTTCCAGAGGGATACTTTCGTTTATGTTCACTTTGACCCAAAATATATTTTAAGTAAAAACCCAATGGTTTCATAAGAGGTACTTTCATATATTTTCGAAGCTATGCTGCTATGATTGAATGGTTTCACTTTAATACATTCGAAAGGTTTCAAAAGCAATGTTTTAAAGTGTTTCAAAAGGCAAGTGCCTAGAGTTTTGAAAAGAAGATTTTAATGCTTTCGAAAGGAAGTTCGAAAGTAATGATTAATGGTTTTGAAAGCCTTAGTTTTCAAAACAAATAGCCCAATCTCATTTTAAAGGAAAACCATGACATAATAAAAGAGTTCTGAAATGATTTTAAGTATGGAGAAAATAGGTTAAAGGGATTAATCAAGTTTTATATAAACTGATTTCAAGGATAGGAAACCACAGATATTGGTATTATTATGTTATTATGTTTACTTCTTCATATGTATGTATGTATGTATGTATGTATGTATGTATTCACATTGTAATGGACCCATAACTGTATTTCGGGGAGAAAGGGCAGAATAACCAGCTAGGGTGGCCTAGTAGTGAATATAATGAACTTCTGAATGAGTAGAATTGCATCAAGGAGGTCGGATGAAGCGGAATGTAGGATGCCTAAATATTGAAGTTGTCAGATAGGCAGGTTCATAGTAAACCCATGAAAACTATATTTATAAAAATTTATTGGCAAGGGCCAATAGGTTCATAGTAAACTCATGAAAACTAGGATTAGGTTGAGTTATTGGCAGGGCCAATAGGTTTGTAGTGAACCCATGAAAACTATATCCGGATTAATATATTGACAGATGTCAATAGGTTCCTAGTCAACCCATGAAAACTATGATAAGAGGGACGTTATTGGAGTCACCAATAGGTTTGGGAAGAACCCATGAAACAATAATGCTATTGGCATAGGCCAATAGGTTTTTAGTGATCCCATGAAAACTATGAAATATGACATGGAGTCCATAAATTTGAGCAGGTTAAAAGTAAGCCCATGAAAACTATAAAACTGGACAGTGAGTCCATAAACACTAAACAGGTTATTAGTCAGCCCATGAAAACTAATAGGTTAATAGTAACCCTAGAAACTATAACTGAGACAGATGGTCAAAATGAATAGGAATGGGTAATAGAGAATTGATTTACTTGTTTTGCATATCATCATATTATCTTGAACTACTATTTTTAACCATTGTGGATGCAGGAGCATGGTATATGGTTTTATAAAGTTTTAGGATACTAGTAAGGGGAAAACCCGTTCCGCTAAGCAGCGTGGTCTCACTAGATTTCTAAGTGGTTTGAGATGGTAGATTATTATTCATACCAGGCTTTATGTATACTCGAAGTTTATATTTTCCCCTTAAACTCTCGAGTGCTCAATCGATTTTGAGTAGCTTGAGAGTTGAGATTTTCAGGTCCTCTTTAGGAGAATAAGCTTTCGGAGACGTGCAGGAGGCATGATAGCTACTTAGATTTCTCTTTTATTTTGATTCCGCTGTGTTGTTGTTGTAAAAGCAAAGTTGTTTAATTGCCTATATATACTTTGATCATCCAAGGGGCATCTTCATATGTCGCTCTTGGCATATGTTGTAATAAATGTATTTTCCTGAACGTTGTTCTCGTATTGAGATTATGTAATGAATTTGAATTTTTTTGAAATGGAATGAGAAAGTTATTTGTTGGTTTTAATAAAATTTCCATATCCATGTGTTTCTGCTATATCAATGTATCTAACATTATCGAATTTGGTTTCCAATGATTAATAACTATGGATGACTACAGCATCTGTAGCCGTTAGTTTTAGACCTTCAAATGAGGGATGTTACAATGGGCATTATCAGAGATTGATAGAAATCTAAACTCACAGTGGAAACAATAATAGGATAATTACTGACTATTGTTACTACCTTAGAACCAAGGGAATTCCTTGGATATCCTATTTCCACATCGGCATCGAGCATAAGAGAAAAGAGGACTTCTTCAATAACTAAACACATCCAGCTATAGTGACATGTTCCTTTAAATCTATCCTGATTCCTTTGATCTACTACCTAGGCTCTAATACAAAATGTAAGGACCCAAATGGTCACCCCTTAAAGGGTGTGGCTACAAATGGTAACCTAGACTTCCTTGTTTTATGGCCAGCCTCTCGACTGTCAACCAGCCCACGTTGTCGAGACGTGTAGGGGCAAGAGACAAAGCTTCGCCATCATTCACAGTGCGAGAACCCCCTATCACATAAGCATAAACATGCCAATAAGGCATGGTGACTGGAAATCTATAAGTTGACTATAACATAAATCTATACCAATTGGTTTCAAGTTAATAGTTATGTCTATTAAGGTTAGCAACTCTAACCTTGCGTTGCATACACGATTACTTGCCTACCCCTTCCCAAGGTACAAAATATTGATGAAGCCTTATCAACCACCCAATACTTTCAAACCCATTTGTCATTTGATACTTCTAAATACGAAGCGTACTTCTATAATCATCACAAAATACTTCTACAAAAGAAATAGGTGGATTGTCATTTAAGTCCTCAATTAACGTAGACCCCATCATTTTAAAACCTATTCACAAAGTGGTTTTCTAACAATGTTGTCAATGGTCGGTGGGTCCTAGCTATAAAGACCTCTAACAACTATTTAAGGTTTCTGACATTTAATGACCAACTATTACTCCATCTATCATCGATAAACTAATAACCATGTAATAGACAGTACCCAAGCAACTTAATGCCATTAAAAAGGACTAGGCAGACTTCTAACCATTTAATACATATACTCTAGGTAAGTCCCAATCACTTGATACCTATTCCCAAGCAGACTTTTCACTGGTACTATCATTATTACGGCCTTAGCAATACGAGAGACTGTACCCAAACCACTCAATGACTCATTAATAAGGACTAAGCAGACCTTTGACCATTTAACAATTATTTATAGATAGGCCTTTGTCATTTAATACCTAACCCCAGGGCAAACTCCTCACTGGTACTATCTAGTTGATGTCGCTTAGAATCTCACTAGGTTACTTAATATTTCTTTTTTGGAGAGAGGCGAACCCTTAGATCAGTCACTTAACACCTCAAACCCGAAGCAAACCCTTCCCACGATATCCACTATCACTCTTAATTATAAATATAGAATCTCATTCGATTACTTCTTTCGGTAGGGAGGTGGGCCCCACAGCCACTTAATACCTCAACACTGAAGTAAACCCTTTTAGAGATATCCTTGTTTATTTGAAATCTCACCAGTTTACTTAATACTTCCTCTTAGGAGAGAGGCGGACCCTACGGCTACTTAATACCTCAAATCAGAAGCAAACCCTTATGGAGATATCCCTCACCGCTCCTAATTTCAAATTTGGATCATTTAATACTTTTCAATTAAGAAAGTTGGCCCAATCTCTCACGTCATCATGGGTCCTAGGATAATGATATCTCACTTCAGTAGTAAGTGCACCCGACAATTGGCAGCCTAATAGTGAATGGCAGTCTTCCGTCAAGTGACTCTACCGACCTCGCATCACTAACGTGCTAAGTCCAATTAACCATCTTAAGTCTTTACTTATATTATCTTAGGTAGACATTGGACTTAGCTTGCCAATTCTCTTTTTATTTTAGGCAATAAGATTTACCTTAAATAGTTATTTACCCATAAATCCCATTTTAATGCTCATAAATGTCAGTTTGTCCATAAATCCCAACAGACATTTCATAAGACATTTATGTACGATTACCAATTTAAAATCAGTGACATGTTATATCTATTCCATTTTTATCCATCCTATTGATCCATTTATCCTATCAAATTATTACAACTCCCATATTTATTACCATTTATGTCCCATTTATTGGAGTTACAACCTTTTAATTCCTTTCTCATTAATTAGTTATCCTAAACGCAAATATTACATGTAAGCATCGTTATTGGCCAAGTTTTATTTCAGTTATTATAAGTGCAGTAAATTACGTACAAATATATATATTTTTATCAAATATATTCTTGTGATATATCTTTACTAAAATATTCTTTTCCATGTTCAATTGTTGGAATCATATCTAAAAAGATTATCCGCTATAATTTCCGTAAATTAGTCCAAAAGAAAAGACTTAACTTTAAAATATAAAAGATTGCATCATTTAAATTACAAGGAACAATCATTTCTTTTTATTACTGAAATAGACAGTGTAAACTATAATGAATTCATACTTTACTAATCTCTCTCTTTTTATTTGCATTTATCCCTTGCTAGATCAAATGTCGTATTCTTCCAAAAATTGAAAGAAATCAACTAATTTACAGATATTATTTGGATCTAAATTCCAACAATTCCAAACATAGAGAAGTTTACATTCCAACAAGATTTGGGTAATAATCCAAATTCATAACATTATTATACGACCTATTTCAAATCTGGAATAAATTTCATTCAAATCAATATTCTAAATTCATAATTTTGGGAAGATTTCCAAATTACTTTGTTAACAATTCTAAATCAGTTTATAAAAAAGAATATATAGGAGATATTTACTATATTCATATTATATTCAATTTGCTGCCTACGACTCATATACAATCATCCAGTGAGGCACAAAAATCAAATAAAAACCAACAAGATAATTTTCATATTATAACGCTCTGTAAAATTTCCCACTCACCTTTCAAAAGTGATCCAAATCTCCATATCTAAAGTAGAACCTTTGATTCACCCCAAATCTTTTACAATCCAAGAAATATGTATAAAAAGGGTATATACGTACATTAGAATTACAGATCCGAAAAGAGATTTGGGATTGGGAGAGAAAATAAATACAAATATTTAAATTACCTCAAATAGGGGTATAGTTGATTCTCTTCTCATTTATATTATATTTCTATTCTTCTTCGATTTGTATGAATATAGATATAAATTTTTATAATTTAAAAAGAAAGTGGAGAAGAAGAAATGGAAGAGCTTCGCTATTGCCTCCAAAAAATTTGAGAAGAGAATGGAGGGTTAGGCCTGAATTTATAGGCGCAAGAATCAACCTCAATCATTCGATTTAAAATATTTAAATCCAAGTTATTGTGGCCTAGGTTTATTGCACCCGCGGTTACCCAACCGATCGACCACCTTATATGCACCGGTCTGCCAGTACATGTTGACCAGTCAGTGAACGGTTGGCCCGTGGGCCCGTGCAAATAATTATAAACGTTAATTTTTCTTATTTATTTATTTATTTTCGTACCAAATTCGTTTTTCATATGTAACTCATATATTTGAACTCCGATCGCAAAACACCAAATATGAAATTGCTCAGGATTTCGCCACGAACGCAATGGTGCATGTTTTGTGGTCAAATTCCATTGTTTGCACAAATTCCATTTTTGGAGCCTAATTAATGTAACGACGCAGAATTTCTGTCATTTGAAATTCATATATTTAATTAATTTTAAATATCAGCAAGTAAAAATTTTAAGTCGAATAATTTATTTTTCGAATATCTGGATTTAATTGGATAATTAAATCGATAATTTAATATTTGAAATTGCGTAAATAATTGGAAATTGGGTTTAATGTGATTAAAAATGATTTATAAAGTTATATTAAATCATATTGAAGTTAGAACAATGTTTGTGAACTTTTGAAATTGAATTAAAAGTTAAATTGTGAAAATTGAATATTTTAAAATTTAATCGACGAGTTAAAATAGCCATTTTTCAAGCAGTCTCGGATTTCGACGAAACTAGTTTCATCAGATCCGTAATGTTATATTATTGCATGGTTTCAAATTTCGTGTCAATTGGATCTACCGTTTGTCCGAGGCAAGCCAAAACGCATAGAAATTAGTTTAATCGATTTAATTCAAATTTGATCGTTTATTTCCGTAACTCGCACAGATGGTCGAATTAGCCTCCGAAACCTATTCCATTGTGTCCGGAACACGGGTTAAACCCTAGAAACGCCGGTCACCACACGAGATTTGGAGTTCGGAAAATCCGGATGAACAGTGATTTTTGGTGAATTTCTATAAAAAGGACCCATTGTCTTTGTTTCTCACTAAACCTTAGAGCATCAGGTCATGGGTGGCATTTTTGTTCTAAGGCCAGAAATGCACGATTCTTTCTCCTCCAATTTCTTCAAATCCACTCAATAAATCTGAAAATTTCCAACATGAACATCGTAGAGCATCTCAAGCTCTACGAATCCAACGGTTATGATCGTTTAAAACGAAGTGGATCATCGACAAATCCAGTTTGAAGGGGCGGCTTTCGTGCATGTTTTTCGAGGGAGAGGCGAGGCCGAGCTCCACCTGGTTTCGGCCGAAGGTAGCACAAGTGATGAGCTTTCGTTTGGCACTTCCCGATCGACGTGGAGATGTGTATATAACTTGCGTGTATTAGGGCTTGGGCGTGCTTTTGGGTTCGGCTTCGTTTAATATCTGGGAAGTTTTTTCGCGTGGGAGAAGACAAAGTGGAAAGTGCGGCCTGGATCTAAGGTGCTAGATCTAACGGCCTGGATGAAATCTAGTTAAAATTGAAATAAAATGTAAATTGACTTGTATTATAAATTGTATAAACTTCTAACTGCGATAACTTTTTGATACGAGGTCAAAAATTTACGAAACGAATTGCTTTGCAATCGTTTTGTCGAGCACTATGCAATGGATCTGGTTTGGAGTCGTTTGGAGGTAGTGATAATTTCGGGTAAAATTAAACGCACATTTAATTTTACCCGAAACAAACGCTACAACTGTTATCGGAAACTCAAGGTGAGAACTTCTCACTCAATCGAATTATTTCGATTTAAATTTTAAATAGTTAGATTTAAAATTGCTTGATTGTGTGATTGGATGATAGCTACTATCTGTTGTATTGAAATAGACCATATACGCCGTATATTAAGCGGATGTTATTTATTAAACACATATACCGCGATAATTCCAACTTGAATGGAATTGGTATTATATATGTATTTGGAGTTGATTTCCCGCATTATATAGCGGATGAGACCCTATTGCGCCGTATAATAGCGGATAGTATTTTATAAATCCCATATACCGCGATATTCCGTCTTGAAGTGGAATTGGTATTGTGCTAACATCTTTGGATGCAGGGAAACAGGTTGGAGGGATCCAACTGGATTCCTCAAACATTTGAATTTGTTTCAATGTCGTGTGTTGATCTATTTATAATCTTCGTGATTGAAATCGTTAAAGGCTAAATTTTAGCCGAATATATTTTTGGTATCGTTAGATGCCGAAAATAAATAAAATTTGATTTTTTAAATTTAAGTTGCGAATTCATAATAAAATTTAATTTTGAAATTGATTCATTTTAAATAAATAAACGTTGAAATTTTTATGTTATAAAAATTATGATTTTTGTGAAATATAACTAAAATGTGATTTTGAAATAAGTAGTCGATTAATTTATAAAATGGTTTAAATTGGGATTTTTGAATTATTATAAATGATTTATATAAAAGATTTATAAAATTGATATTCATAAATTAAAATATTGGAATTATAAAACGAGTTTTTATAAGTATCAAAATAAAGTATAAATGGATTTCATAAGTGGATGAAATCTATAGATTTATAAATTGTGAAGTTATAAAATGAATAGATTTTTGTAAAATAAAAGATTTATAAGTAATTAACTTGTAAACTGGATTTTGGCGTGTAAATGGGATATGGATAGAATTTGTTAACAAAGTGATTTTATAAGTTAAAGTTGTTATAAAGTATAAATGGAATTTATAAACGTTGTTTTATAAATCCAAAATCGACTTATTTTGATAAGTTTAATTATTATAGCTTATTAAAGGAAATATATCCACGATTTTGGACAGTGAATAGTATAGCAAAGAAATGTTTTGGGAAAGTGATATTTTAAATAGAATTTAAAACAATTTAAAGATGTTTAAAAATTTGTTAAGTATCGAAACCATAGATTTCAACATTCATTGTTGAAATAGAAGTTTTCGAGAAATAGAAGAAAATGGTGGACTATAACACTGTTGTTATAGTAAATGATTTCCGAAAGGAAAAGTTTTGTATAGTATTGGGGTTTATATATCTATCTTAATTTCAGATCCCTATACTAGTGATTTTGGGTTTTCATAACGATGTTTTACGTAACATTCGTTTTGACCCAAATAAATGTGTTTAAGAGAAGTTTTCCTTAAAGAATAAAATATATACTTAATTTGGATTTAAGTATATTGAATATTTTCAAATGTTGAAAATAAATGGATTTGTGAATTACTTATTATTAAATAAGTATGGAAATGTTTTCCAATATGAAGTGAATGTTTTGAGATTATATCCTTTATAGATAAATTGAAAGTGAATAATTGAAATCGATTTGAAAAATCGTATAAAAAGTGAATGTTTGGAAATGTAAATTCACAATGGAAATTTATAAGGGAAATTTGTTTTAAAAATAAACATTGATTTATTTTTAAAAGTATGGGAATAAATTTATGGATTTGGAACGTAAATTTAAAGTAAATCGGTAAGGATTTATTTAATTGGTTTAAATGAACCATTTTGAAATGGAAGTTGTAAAGGTGAAAAATGATTTGAAATTTGTTTTCAAATGGTTGAAGTGTGGAAAAATATATCTTATAAAGATATTTTGGAAATAAATAATTTGGGAAGATTATTTGGAATCGGGTGATGTTGTGAATATTGATTGATAGTTAAATAACCGACTATCAATATTGACCCTGAAATGGCTATTTGTTGTGAATTGGTTGAAATTGAATGCTACACTTATTTTTAAATTATTGCGCTCGTTATTCGGATTACCCATTCCAAATAGTGATACGACGTAATGGATAGCATTGAAGACCGGTGTTGAAGACCGGGTATTTGTGAAAACGATAGGATGACCTATCGATTGTCTCTGCACCGTTAGCTACGGTATGGAGATTTTCTTTGTGATGGGAAATTCGATCGGGATTGTGAATACCCGGATTGCAAGGGCTTCTTTTGAAGTGCCTTCGGTTCTGTTCGAACCCAGAACAGACTTGTATGGTTACATGTCTGACATTACATTTTGAGAAATAAAGCAAATTTCTTTCAAATACATCTCTGTTGGTGGCGGAGAATTTATTCTCTTAGCTTAACACCCTTCTCTGAGACGTACGAGCTCAGAGGTTTTGTAGTATAAGGTTATCAGCGATATATTCCCAATTTGGTAACATGGCATGCTGAGTGTTGCTGTGTAATGATTATTTATTGATCATCTGTTGATCAAAGCATGGCTTTGTGAAAAAGCATAGCTTTGTGGACGAGACTTCGTCAGACCTCACACCCCGGAAATGGTCGAAACAGGAATATGCGGTAAGGTTATGAGGGTCGCTCCCTTTAGGGTATGTCATTTCCCTCTAGAAAAGGGTGGTGTCAGGTATGGAGCCCTGATGCTTAACCAATGTGGTTGCTCCAATCTCATTTTTCTGTGTGGTTGTTGCTTGGTGATCGAGGGCCCTCGGATAAAGGTCCCAAAGGACCGGGGAGTGGCATATTCGTGTAGTAGTTACCTAGTTACAGAGGTAACCCGGCCTTGTGTTGGCAGAGAGCTGGTTAAGTTCTCGGGACGTCCCACCACAGGCGATCCCATGTGGCAGTAGGACGTTCCTTAGCCTGATCATTTGTTGGAAATCCAAAGAAACAATACGAGCCTTGTACGGTTTTAGTTGTAGAACCTGTCATTTAATATGGTAGCTATAGCAGGCATAATATAATGGTACCTATGCTGGCTAAGATTTATATTCTACTTTCGAAATGCTTTCATCACTATGCACTAATAATAATATCAAAAATGATTTGTTTTGCGTAGTAAGCATCTTTGACTATCATAAGGAGAAATCTCCTCCAATTCTGCGTTTGCATTGTGTGTATGCGGGGAGGCCTTATGGTAGTTTCATTTTCCAAAAGCATTGCGGATATTTTCCACTTCTCTTGTTGTTGTTGTTTAAAAGGATAAATAACTGTTTTAGTTCTCACACCAGTCTCATGACTGACCTGGAGTTTATTGTTCTCTTCCTAAACTATGGGTGCCTATAATTTTCCACATGGGCAGCCTAGAGTCTGGTTATCAGGTCATTCTGGATTCAGAAGTGCTATGGAGCTCAGGAGGCGAGCTGGATGGCAAGACGTATTACTTGTATATGATATTATCTTTCCGCTGTAAATTCACTTGTAAGGACATGTTTGTATAACTGTCCATTGTTTTGTTGTGTTGTATATTGTTGTTGTACACTCTGATGATGATGTGATGTAATGTAATAACTGACATAGTTCTTTATTTTAAAGATTATTCATTTATCTATTATATGTTGTTCCACTGCGATATGTGGGATTCTGATATTGTTTCTGTTCTGTTTTCTTATTTCTTCTATCTTTTTCTTCTACCTCTTCTTTTTAACCATAACAGTTCGGTTTTCCGGCATTTGATACAGTGGACGTAAGAATGCCGACCTTCGGATCCCGATAAAATCGAATTTGTTACATTTGGTATCAGAGCATATGGTTAAGTGACAACCTTGGCTCTGTTGGGGATTACTCATTAGAGATAGAGTCAGCAGTACTCTAGAATGAGTTGAGTGTAATAATAGATATGAGTGCGTATTTGTTAGTGAATATGAAATTATGTTGACTTATCAGTTGATTGTTTATAGATTTTGGTCAGTGCAGTCTAGCTAACTGTCATCGATAGGGGTTTCTAAACTCTTAAACGAGATAAACCGACATAGTATCATTTTAAATTAGGTAAATGAAATAATTTTACCTTGATTATATTTTATATATAAAGGAATAATTTTTCAGAATTATCAAAGTGTATGTAAAATTGAATTGTTTGATTGTTGAAAATGTAAGAAAATATATAAGTAAATCAAAGATGTTCGAATAATTTGAATAAAAACAACAATTGTGAAAAAATAAATTATATAAAAGCAATAATTGTATAAGTATAGAATTATAATTGAAATGATTTACAATTGTGAAATAATCTTGTATAAGTAAAGGGAAATAGTGAAATTATATAAGCAAGATTTACAAATGTGATTTATAAATAAAAGAAAATTTTGGAAGAATTTAAAGCATTGGATTCACTACTGTTGCTGGGGAATAATAAGGTGATGACCGCAGCATCATCAGTATCATTTTCGAGTTTCTATGTGATGGATTTGCTACCGTAGTAAATTGAAATTGAAGTTTTGTTGTGATAAACATATTTGAAATTAAAATCCAGGTTTTAATTGATAAATAAAAGTGAAATAAGTTTTGAATTTATAATATGAAATAATAAAGATTTTAGCTTTGGTAAAGTTGAAATAAATTTAAACTAGTATGATAAAATATATGATGTGAAATTTAACTAAAGGAAGTTAAATAAATTAAATCAGATTTGGAAGTTAAATAATAAGTTGTATAACTTATAAAATGTGAAGATGTAAGTAAAACCAATTATTAAAATGGTTAGACAACTTTGTTAAGCAAAACGAGGTATGAATCTGAATAACTGATAAAATTGATTTTGGTAAAAGTTAAAAAGAATTTACCTTAGGATTGGATTTATAAGTGGAAACTTGAAATGGAATATAACTTAAGTGATGCTGAATGAAGTTGATTTTTGTATCAAAATGAATTAATGAAATGAAGTCATTAAATGGATATGAACTTGAGTTATGTAATAAAATTCAACTCTATATAGTAAAAAATGAATTAGCAATTGAAATAATGAATTGAATATTAATCAATCGAATGTAATGAATTGATATAGAATAATGGATATAAGTGTTAATTCATTTAAGGATAATCAAATGTTAAACCAAATTGAAGGTAAACAAAGGGAATATGAATGTTGAATGTAAAGTGAATAAATTCGGTTGTATTGGTTATACTTTGGTTGTTAGATTATTGTTAATTGATTGAACAGAAATTCATATGCAATTGAATGAATAAAATTGAAAGCTAAAGCAATTAAATTCGAATTGGAAGTTAAGTAAATTTAATTGAATAGAAATTGATTGAATTGAAAGTGAGCCAATGTGAATGTAAATTAGTGAATGTAAACTAATTGAAAATGAATAATTGAATGTCGTTGTGTATAAATTGGTTGTAAACAATTACAAGTAATGTTGAAATCATATTAGTTGCTTATAAACCTTTTTTAGTATGATTTCTTTTAGTATGCATATGTTGTAGTTGTTTAAAAGAGTAAAATGTTAATAACTTCTTATGTATATCACTTACATATTTATATTGAGTAAGTATAGGTACCGGGGCTACCGTTAGCAGGATTTGGTTGCGCAAAATGCTAAATAAATAACTGCTTTGCTTAAAAATGCTAAAAAGGTACGCCTACGCAATAAAATAAGGAAATATGAACTGTTTTTCTGTTTTCCGACCGTGTGGGTCGATGTATATATATTTATATCTATTGTGATATTGTAAAATCTCCTCCGTACAAAGGAGGTTATGGCGAATTTTTTGAAAATTTAAAGCGTTAGAAAATTTTCTAGAAATTTTGGAAAAAATTTTTTTTGTGAAAACTAAGTTTTGATTTGAAGTTAAAGGTTAAACGATATGGTTGATTTTGAAAAGATAACTATATATGGATTTGAAAACTTAGTAAAGTTATTGTAAGAAGTTTAACTATTGAATTTTTGGGAAAGTTAAACACTTAGGTGATTTTGGTAATTTAATTTGAACAAATTGTAATGAAAACGTAGGAGTTGAACTAGAAAATGGAAACCAGTGTTTGGTTGAAGCTAAAGGTTTTGGAAAAGGTGAATATAAAATTTTCACTAAGTGGATTTTTGGAAAGTTAATGGATTTCAAAACTTTTTCTTACTTGGTAATTTCGAGGACGAAATTCTTTTAAGGAGGGGAGTTTGTAACGACCCAGAATTTCTCTCATTTGAAATTCATATATTTAATTAATTTTAAATATCAACAAGTAAAATTTTTACGTCGAATAATTTATTTTTCGAATATCTGGATTTAATTGGATAATTAAATCGATAATTTAATATTTGAAATTGCGTAAATAATTGGAAATTGGGTTTAATGTGATTAAAAATGATTTATAAAGTTATATTAAATCATAATGAAGTTAGAACAATGTTTGTGAACTTTTAAAATTGAATTAAAAGTTAAATTGTGAAAATTGAATATTTTAATATTTAATTGACGAGTTAAAATAGCCATTTTTCAAACAATCTAGGATTTCGACGAAACCAGTTTCATCAGATCCGTAATGTTATATTATTGTATGGTTTCAAATTTCGTGTCAATCGGATTTACCGTTTGTCCGGGGCAAGCCAAAATGCATAGAAATTGGTTTAATCGATTTAATTTAAATTTGATCGTTTATTTTCGTAACTCGCACGGATGATCGAAATAGCCTCCGAAACCTATTCCATTGTGTCCGGAACGCGAGTTAAACCCTAGAAACGCCGGTCATCGCACGAGATTTGGAGTTCAGAAAATCCGGATGAATAGTGATTTTTGGTAAATTTCTATAAAAAGGACCCATTGCCTTTGTTTCTCATTAAACCCTAGAGCATCAGGTCACGGCCGCCATTTTCGATCTAAGGCCAGAAACGCACGATTCTTTCTCCTCCAATTTCTTTAAATCCACTCAATAATTCTGAAAACTTCCAACATGAACATCGTATAGCATCTCAAGCTCTACGAATCCAACGGTTATGATCGTTTAAAACGAAGTGAATCATCGGCAAATCCAGTTTGAAGGGGCGGCTTTCGTGCACGTTTTTTGAGAGAGAGGCGAGGCCGAGCTCCAACTGGTTGCGGCCGAAGGTAGCACAAGTGATGAGCTTTCGTTTGGCACTTCCCGATCGACGTGGAGATGTGTATATAACTTGCGTGTATTCGGGTTTGGGCATGCTTTTGGGTTCGGCTTCGTTCAATATCTGGGAAGTTTTTTTGCGTGGGAAAAGACAAAGTGGAAAGTGCGGCCTGGATCTAAGGTGCTGGATCTAAAGGCCTGGATGAAATCTAGTTAAAAATAAAATAAAATGTAAATTGACTTGTATTATAAATTGTAAAAACTTCTAACTGCGATAACTTTTTGATACGATGTCAAAAATTTACGAAACGAATTGCATTACAATCGTTTTATCAAGCACTACGCAATGGAGCTAGTTTGGAGTAGTTTGGAGCTAGTGATAATTTCGGGTAAAATTAAACGCACGTTTAATTTTATTCGAAACAAACGCTACAACTGTTATCGGAAACTCAAGGTGAGAACTTCTCACTCAATCGAATTGTTTCGATTTAAACTTTAAATAGTTAGATTTAAAATTGCTTGATTATGTGGTTGGATGATAGTTACTATCAGTTGTATTGAAATAGACCCTGTACGTCGCATATTAAGCGGATGTTATTTATTAAACACATATACCGCGATAATTCCAACTTGAATGGAATTGGTATTATATATGTATTTGGAGTTGATTTCCCGCATTATATCGCGGATGAGACCCTATTGCGCCACATAAAAGCGGATAGTATTTTATAAGTCTCATATACCGGATATTCCGTCTTGAAGCGGAATTGGTATTGTGCTAACATCTTTGGATGCAGAGAAACAGGTTGGAGGGATCCAACTGGATTCCTCTAACAATTGAATTTGTTTCAATGTTGTGTGTTGATCTATTTATAATCTGTGTGATTATCTTTGTGAATGAAATCGTTAAAGGCAAAATTTTAGCCGAATATATTTTTGGTATCGTTAGATGCCGAAATTAATAAAATTTGATTTTTGAAAATTTAAGTTGAGAATTCATAATAAAATTTAATTTTGAAATTGATTCATTTTAAATAAATAAACGTTGAAATTTTTATGTTATAAAAATTATGATTTTTGTGAAATATAACCAAAATGTGATTTTGAAATAAGCAGTTGATTAATTTATAAAATGGTTTAAATTGGGATTTTTGAATTATTATAAATGATTTATATAAAAGATTTATAAAATTGATATTTATAAATTAAAATATTGGAATTATAAAACGAGTTTTTATAAGTATCAAAATAAAGTATAAATGGATTTCATAAGTGGATGAAATCTATAGATTTATAAATTGTGAAGTTATAAAATGAATAGATTTTTGTAAAATAAAAGATTTATAAGTAATTAACTTATAAACTGGATTTTGGCGTGTAAATGGGATATGGATAGAATTTGTTAACAAAGTGATTTTATAAGTTAAAGTTGTTATAAAGTATAAATGGAATTTATAAACGTTGTTTTATAAATCCGAAATCGACTTATTTTGATAAGTTTAATTATTATAGCTTATTAAAGGAAATATATCCACGATTTTGGACAGTGAATAGTATAGTAAAGAAATGTTTTGGGAAAGTGGTATTTTAAATATAATTTAAAACAATTTAAAGAAGTTTTAAAATGTGTTAAGTATCGAAACCATAGATTTCAACATTCATTGTTGAAATAGACGTTTTCGAGAAATAGAAGAAAATGGTGGACTATAACACTATTGTTATAGTAAATGATTTCCGAAAGGAAAAGTTTTGTATTGTATTGGGGTTTATATATCTATCTTAATTTCAGATCCCTATACTAGTGATTTTGCGTTGTCATAACGATGTTTTATGTAACATTCGTTTTGACCCAAATAAATGTGTTTAAGAGAAGTTTTCCTTAAAGAATAAAATACATACCTAATTTGGATTTAAGTATATTGAATATTTTCCAAATGTTGAAGATAAATGGATTTGTGAATTACTTATTATTAAATAAGTATGGAAATGTTTTCCAATATGAAGTGAATGTTTTGAGATTATATCTTTTAAAGATAAATTGAAAGTGAATAATTGAAATGGATTTGAAAAATCGTATAAAAAGTGAATATTTGGAAATGTAAATGCACAATGGAAATTTATAAGGGAAATTTTTTTAAAAAATAAACATTGATTTATTTTTAAAAGTGTGGGAATAAATTTACGGATTTGGAACGTAAATTTAAAGTAAATCGGTAAGGATTTATTTAATTAGTTTAAATGAACCATTTTGAAATGGAAGTTGTAAAGGTGAAAAATGATTTGAATTTTTTTTTCAAATGGTTGAAGTGTGGAAAAACATATCTTATAAAGATATTTTGGAAATAAATAATTTGGGATGATTATTTGGAATCGGGTGATGTTGTGAATATTGATTGCTAGTTAAATAACCGACTGTCAATATTGACCCTTAAATTGCTATTTGTTGTGAATTGGTTGAAATTGAATGCTACACTTATTTTAAAATTATTGCGCTCGTTATTCGAATTACCCATTCCGAATAGTGATACGACGTAATGGATAGCATTGAAGACCGGTTTTGAAGACTGGGTATTTGTGAAAACGATAGGACGACCTATTGATTGTCTCTGCACCATTGGCTACGGTATGAGATTTCCTTTGTGATGGGAAATTCAATCGGGATTGTGAATACCCGGATTGCAAGGGCTTCTTTTGAAGTGCCTTCGGTTCTGTTCGAACCCAGAACAGACTTGTATGGTTACATGTCTGACATTACATTTTGAGATATAAAGCAGATTTCTTTCAAATACATCTCTGTTGGTGGCGGAGATTTATCCTCTTAGCTTAACACCCTTCTCTGAGACGTACGAGCTCAGAGGTTTTGCAGTTGAAGGTTATCAGCGATATATTCCCAATTTGGTAATGTGGCATGCTGAGTGTTGCTGTGTAATGATTATTTATTGATCATCTGTTGATCAAAGCGTGGCTTTGTGAAAAAGCGTGGCTTTGTGAAAAAGCGTGGCTTTGTGAAAAAGCGTAGCTTTATGGACGAGACTTCGTCAGACCTCACACCCCGGAAATGGTCGAAACAGGAATATGCGGCAAGGTTATGAGGGTCGCTTCCTTTAGGGTATGTCATTTCCCTCTGGAAAAGGGTGGTGTCAGGTATGGAGCCCTGATGCTTAACCTATGTAGTTGCTCCAATCTCATTTTTCTGTGTGCTTGTTGTTGGGTGATCGAGGGCCCTCGGATAAAGGTCCCAAAGGACCGGGGAGTGACATATTCGTGTAGTAGTTACCTGGTTACAGAGGTAACCCGGCTTTGTGTTGGCAGAGAGCTGGTTAAGTTCTCGGGACGTCCCGCCAGAGGCGATCCCATGTGGCAGTAGGAAGTTTCTTAGCCTGACCATTTGTTGGAAATCCAAAGAAATAATACGAGCCTTGTACGGTTTTAGTTGTAGAACCTGCCATTTAATATGGTAGCTATAGCAGGCATAATATAATGGTAACTATGCTGGCTAAGATTTATATTCTATTTTCGAAATGCTTTCATCACTATGCACTAATAATAATATCAAAAATGATTTGTTTTGCGTAGGAAGCATCTTTGACTATCATAAGGAGAAATCTCCTCAAATTCTGCGTTTGCATTGTGTGTGTGCGGGGAGGCCTTATGGTAGTTTCATTTTCCAAAAGCATTGCGGATATTTTTCACTTCTCTTGTTGTTGTTATTTAAAAGGATAAATAACTGTTTTAGTTCTCACACCAGTCCCATGACTGACCTAGAGTTTGTTGTTCTCTTCCTAAACTCTGGGTGCCCATAATTTTCCACACGGGCAGCCTAGAGTCTGGTTATCAGGTCATTCTGGATTCAGAAGTGCTATGGAGCTTAGGAGGCAAGCTGGATGGCGAGACGTATTACTTGTATATGATATTATCTTTCCGCTATAAATTCACTTGTAAGGACATGTCTGTATAACTGTCCATTGTTTTGCTGTGTTGTATATTGTTGTTGTACACTCTGTTGATGATGTGATGTAATGTAATAACTGACATAGTTCTTTGTTTTAAAGATTATTCATTTATCTATTATATGTTGTTCCGCTGCGATATGTGGGATTATGATATTGTTTCTGTTCTGTTTTCTTATTTCTTCTATCTTTTTCTTCTACCTCTTCTTTTTAACCATAACAGTTCGGTTTTCCGGCATTCGATTTTGCGGCATTTGATACAGTGGACGTAAGAATGCCGACCTTCGGATCCCGATAAAATCGATATGTTACAATTAACTAACAAACTAATTAAACAACTAATGAAAAATTATGTGGAACAATTGGCCTTTGATACCATTGATAGATCTAGGCTAGCCCACATAGACTATTATGCTATCATATTGTTGGTGGAACCGGACCAGCTCATAGTGGAAGAAATGGATAAATTTAAAGAAAAAAATCCTATTGGATTTGTTGGGTTTATGTAGTTTGAAAATTATTAAGAACTTTTAAAAAAAATTCCTTTAGAATTTTCTCCATATTATTATAATTTATAAACTCTTAGTTTAGTTTAATATTAATTAATAGTATATTATGAAGCGCACACCAAACACACCCATGTGTATAGTATAAGTGCAGCATAGAAAAGGTGTATATAGTTAATGTGAACGTTGTTCAAATGTTGGGATTTATACCGCAACAGACACATTTACCATTTACATGTGCCTTTATTGTCTAAAATATGAATTTTTTTTAAATTTTGTATGTATGTGTGTGCATGTATTTACATCTATAAATACACACACACACATACATATACACATAATAAATATTTTGCATAGCAGTTCAAATTGAAATAGACTTTAATTATATTACATGTAATAAACCAAAGAAAAAAATCTGATTAAAGTAGTTTAAACATTTAATATCATGTCCTAACCAAAACCCCTTTTAAAAACTTTGAGATAAATGCAAATACACACACACAAATGATATTATGTAAATATATAAATTAATGTACTTATACAAGTAAAACAAAATTGAAACAAAATAAAATAATATACATGTAGTTTGCGAAATAGAATGTTCCTTTTTAAACAAGATTTAGTTCTAAACTATATATTATTGTAAAATTAGGAATAAATCATTAATTTGACCATACCCTTTTGTTTCAATCAGTAAAGTATGTTTTGGAATGATTTAAAACTTAACACGGTTAAGTCATCATATTATGTTGATAACAAATATTAATCAATGCTATTTCAAAGTATTATTCACATAGCAGTTTATGTGTAAACATTCAAGTCTAAATCTTCTAATATGAAAACTGATTTATTAACAAGAGTATTCCAAAATTCAATTTAGTTATTTTTAATAACAATGATAAAATCAAATGACATACGCATATAAATATTCGTGATAAGAAGGTCTAGTTTAGGTTATATGTAGATTAATCAACATGCAGAACAGGGAAAGTGAAATTAAAAGGATTTAGATCTAGGTTAAATAAACATCAAAACAAAGATAAGAAATTATCATTGTTGTTTATAACAAAATAGTAGTGAACGTAGCAAAGTTTTTTTTCTTCTCAGGATATACAATTGATTCAAGTAGGGGGTTTGAGACATTCAAATCAAAATCAAAATTAATATATATGAACAGAAGGGAGAGATAGAGAATTAAGGGGATGTAAAAAAATTAAAATATACATAAATATATAGAATTACCTTAGAATGAAGCATAGAGAATATACCTTGAATGAAGAAGAATTTCTTGATTCTTCAGATCGATCTTCATATTTGCAATAATCTAGAAATGGCCATCTTTTTCTCTTTTATTTTGTTTTGAAATTTTTAGAGACTCGTCCCCAGGGAAATTTCAATTTTTAGAAGAGAAGATGAGAATGAGATAGGCAAACGATAGAGAGAAAATTCTATTGAAGGAGGAAATAAATATAGCATTCAATATATGTTGATTCCTCTTCTTTAATATTTTTCTTCTCATTCAAAATAGAAGACCCCTCTTATTTATCAAAGTATATCCAGCTATTACATGGGCTATTCGGGCTCAAAAATATTCCAAAAACCAATTATTTTATTCCCATTTAAATCCAATTTAAATTACATATCGATATCATATACCGATATGCGTGCTTGTAACTGTTATATACGCACCTTATTAAATATTAATGGAAATCAAACAAATCAAATAAGAATTTTTAGCAATTATAATTTCAAAATGTTAATTATTTTAATTTATTCAAAGTCCATTTGGTATTTATTCTTTTAAATTAAATTTAAACATTCACTGATATCGTATATCGATATGCACGTTTATAACTTTTATATACACCATTTACTAAATACTAATGGTATTCAAATAAATTAAGTAAAATTTCATAATTAATATTTCATAAATATTAATTAATTTAATTATTTTTCTACCATTAAAAATTAAATAAATAGCATGGTTCATTCGAAATCTTTATAATATCGGTAGTGTGATTCATTGGTGTAAATTCAGTCAACGATTAATATAGAACAATTCAAATATAAACATCCACACGTCATCCACTAGTAATAATTATTTACACTAATTCTCTTAGTAAAAACTATATCACTTTAGAATTATAGAATTTGGTAATGGTCAAAATTCTGATATCGTCTATATTCAGCTCTATAGTTCAAGAACAAAGTCTTTGTTTGATAATAACAATTATTATTAACCAAAATGCTCTGGTCACAGACTTTGAATTTGAGTTGACTTCGGTTGACTGTGATATTAGCCTCATACAACCGAGGAGACGAATCTTCTCTTTAATAGTGTTTCACTTCCAATGCTTCCACTCGACCCAACTATTAGTTATTCGATAGACATATGCCACGATTTAATTATAATTTAAGCAGAGCATCCACATTGAAGATCAATGTTATTCTCAAGTTAAGAGAATCATGTAATTTTGTTAAATCAATATTTTCTGTTTAACCTTCGTCATATTAACGAACTGGAAACTATCAAGTGAGTCATCCATAGTTATTCAATAGCTATCAGTATGTAACTCCTTTGTGCTCCAACAGTCATGAGTAATATACTGCCCAACATTTGGAGAGGGTTACATACTATAGTCTCAATGGATGCATTAATATCCAGTCTCAATACAACTTGACTAGGAATATTTAAAATGGTATATTTACTTTTATTGTCATAAATCACTCATTGTTACAACACATTTAACTACTATCATAAAACATACCATTTATGGATATTCTACTAAATGTACTTTTAACTAAATTAATGAATTAATATAACATACTATATCAAGTATATAATAGAAAGAAAACACACCTTTTATTTCGAACAAGCTTGGTTATCGAGTTAGATATATGTAACAAATTACATAGTTGCCCCTCGAGCACACCCCTAACTCTATATGAAGTCTGATTTATTTAGAACATTTTTAAATTTTATTTAATTAAAATCTTCCTTTATATTTAAATCAATAAAATGGTATTGTATTGTTTAATTTATATTATATTAAATATATAAGTGTATCATATACACATATATAAGTGTGTTGTAACGACCCAGAATTTTTGTCAATTAAAATTCGTATATTTAATTAATTTTAAATATTAATAAGTGAAATTAAATAGTCGAATAAATTTTATTTCGAATAATTAGATTTAATTGGATAAATTAAATCGATAATTTAATAGTTGAAATTACGTAAATAATTGAAAATTGGGTTAAATATGATTGAAAATGATTTGTAAAATTTTATTTAATCATATTGAAGTTAGAAAGATGTTTGTGAACTTTTAAAATCGAATTAAAAGTTAATTTGTGAAAATTGAATATTTTAATATTTAATTGACGAGTTAAAATAGCCATTTTTCAAACAGTCTCGGATTTTGACAAAACCAGTTTCATCGGATCCGTAATGTTATATTATTATATGGTTTCAAATTTCAAGTCAATCGGATTTACCATTTGTCCGGGGCAAGCTAAAACGCCTAGAAATTTGATTTACCGATTTAATTTAAAATCGATCGTTTATTGCCATAACTCGCACAGATGATCGAATTGGGCTTTCGAAACCTATTCCATTGTGTTCGGAACGTGGGGTAAACCCTAGAAACGTCGGTTACCGCGCGAGATTTGGAGTTCGGAAATTGGGAGTGAATAGTGTTTTCGTTGAAATTTCTATAAAAGGACCTTTATTCATTTCAATTGCCAAAACCCTAATTTCAACAGCCTAGCCGCCACCATTAATATCAAGGGCCGAAAATTTATCTTCTTCTTCCCTCAATTACTTCCAATCCATAAACGATTTCAAGAAACTTTCAACACGAAAGATGAAGAGCATCGAGAGCTCTACAAATCCATACGGCTTTGATTGAAAACGAAATGGTGGATCGCTCGAATTTTCCTCGTGTTCGTGTTCCGGTCGGCTGTGATTTTCGTGGCCGTGCAACAACCGAGCTCGATGTGCTTATAGGCGGGGGTAGAGTGGAGCATGGCGCTTCACGTGGCGGTGTTTGATCAGGTTGAAAATCAACGTGGGTGGTCGCGTCATTTGGTTTGAACGATGATGTTTGGGTTCGGCCTCCTTCTGTTGAACGCGATGATGGGGGGGAACGCGTGCGGCCGTGATTTTTGGGTTGAAGGATGGACGGCCCAGATCGTTGCAAGGTTTAAAATTGAAAATAAAAAGTGTAAATTATTATATTAAAATTTGTGTAATGTTTAAAATAGTGTATCTCTTTCATACGAGGTCAAAAACGCACGAAACAAGTTGCGTTGGGTTCGTATGGACGAATACTACGCTATGGAACTGGATTGGAGTCGTTTGGAGTTAGTGAGAATTTCGGGTAAAATTAAATGCTCGTTTAATTTTATTCGAAATAAAAGCAGAAAACAGAATTAAAACCAAGGTGAGAACTTCTCACTCAATCGAATCGGTTTCGATTTTAATTTTAAATAGTTAGATTTAAAATTCTTGATTGTATGTTTGAATGATGATTGTTATCTATTGATTGTTAAAATAGACATTATACGCCGTTAGTAAGCGGAGGTTATTTATTAAAAATATATACAGCGAATATTTCATAGCATAGTGAAATTGGTATTATATATGTACTTGGAGTTGATTTCCCGCATTATATAGCGGATGAGACCCTATTGCGCCGTATAATAGCGGATAATATATTAAATCCTATATACCGCGATAATTCCGTATTGGAACGGAATTGGTATTGTGCTAATGTTTGTGGATGCAGAGAAACAGGTTGGAGGGATCCAACTGGATTCCTCAACAGTATTTATTTGGTTATAGATATTTTGGATATTTGTTGATTATCATATACAGATAAATGATGTCGTTGTTATCGTGATTGACTATTTAGTGTGTAGCATCATTGGGCCAATTTTGGAATTTTAAAAGGATTTTAAAGTGATTTTTTGAAAGTATACGTTTTATAAAATATTTTTTGAAATTGATTCATTTTAAATAAATAAACGTTATAATTTTAATGTTATAAAAATTGTGATTTTTGAGAAAGATAGTTAAAAGTTAATTTTTGAAAATATGGGGTAAATGATTTTATAAAATAGTTTAAATTGGGATTTTTGAATTTATTGTAAAAAGTTCAAATATAGGATTTATAAAATTTGATTATTTTATAAATCAAAATGATGAAATTATAAAGGAGTTTAAAGATGTTTTAAAATAATAATATAAATTGATTTATATAAAAGATTTATAAAATTGATATTTATAAATTTAAAATATTGGGATTGTAAAACGAGTTTTTTATAAGTGTTGGAATGAAGTGTAAATGAATTTCATAAATGAATGAAATTTATAGAATTATAAATGGTGAAGTTATAAATGGAATTTTATAAGCAACAAGATTTAACAATTTTGTAAAGTTATTAAAAAAATAGATTTGGGTAAATAAATGAATCTTATAAGTTATAAGATTTATAATTTGGGAAGTTTAAAAGAACGATTTTTGTAAACAAATAAATTATAAGTATTTAACTTATAATATCGACTTTTGGTATATAATTGAGTTATAAATTGAATAGGTTAATAAAGGAGATTTATAAATTGAAGTTGTTATAAAATAAATAGAAATAGGATTTATAAACATTGTTTTATAAATCCAAATCAATTGAATTTGATAAAGTAAATGTAGAAATTATTAAAGGAGTTATATTCACGTTTTATACAGTGAATAATCCTTTAAAATAAAACGTATAGAAATGATGAAATTGGTTAACGAAGTATATTCACGTTTTTGGATAGTGAATAACATGTTAAAGAAATTGTTTTGGATATGATATTTTAAATAGAATTAAAACGATTTAACGATGTTTTAAATGTGTTAAGGTTCGAAACTATAGATTTCAATGTTCATTGTTGAAGTAGACGTTTTCGAGAAATAGAAGGAAATGGTGGACTATAACACTGTTGTTATAGTAAATGATTTTCGAAAGGAAATGTTTTATACAGTATTGGGATTTATATATCTATCTTAACTTCGCATCCCTATACTAATAATTTTGAGTTGTCGTAACGATGTTTTACGCGGCAATCGTTTTGACTCAAATAAACGTGTTTAAAAGAACACTTTCCTTAAAGAATAAAATATATACTTAATTGTGATTTAAGTATATTGAATATTTTTCAAGTGTTGAAAATAAATAGATTTGTGAACTACTTATTATTAATAAGTATGGAAATGCTTTTCCAATATGAAATGAAACATTTTTGAGAATTTATCTTGGTAAAGATAAATTGAAAATGAATATTTGAAATCTATTGAAAACCGTATATCAGTAGAAATTTTGAAATATAAATTCACTATGGAATTTATAAAAGAAAGGGGATTTTGTTTAAAAATAAATATTGATTTATTTTTGAAGTATTGAAATTATATATCTTGTAAAGATATTTTTGGGAAATAAATAATTTGGAAAATTATTTGGAATCTGGTGATGTTGTGCATATCCATTAATAGTTCAATAACCGACTATCAATAATTACCTTTGAATGGGTATTTGTTGTGATTTGCTTGAATTTGAATGCCACAATTATTTTTGAATAAGCGCTCACTATTCGGGTTAGCCGGGAAAGGACCTTGGGGTCGTATAACCCATTCCGAATATGTGATACGTCGTTATGGATTGCATTTGAAGACCGGTGTTGAAGACCGGATATTTTTGAAAACGGAAGGATTACCGTCGAATATTTTTGCACCGAATGGCCCCGGTATAGAGATTCCATATGTGATGGGAAGTCCGGACGTGATTAGTGAATATCCGAATTGCAAGGACTTCTTTGGAAGTGCCTTCGGTTCTGTTCGATTCCGGAACGGACTTGTATGGATGTGTGTCTAACGTTACAATTTGAGATGTAAAACTGGTTTCTATCAAATATATTTCCGTTGGTGGCGGAGAATTTATTCTCTTAGCTTAACACCCTTAGAGGTTATGTAGTTGATGGTTACTAGTGATACGTTCCCAAATTGGTAATGTGGCATACGAAGTGCTGTTGAGCATTTGTTGAATCAAAGCACAGCTTTTGTATAAAGCATAGCTTTGTGGACGAGACTGCGTCGGACCTCACACTCCAGAAATGGTCAAAACAGGAAGGATGCGGCAAGGTTATTAGGGGGTAGCACCCCTTTAGTGTATGTCATTCCTTCTGGATAGAGGTGGTATCATGGTATGGAGCCCAGGTACTTAACCTATTTTGTTGCTGCAAACTTATTACTTTGTGGTTGTTGGAAATCGAGGATCCTCGGATGTAGATCGGTTACGATCGGGGGATGGCATATTCGTGTCAGTAGTTATCCAGTTAGGGGTAACCCGGCCTTGTGTTGGCAGAGATCCGGTTAGGTTCTCGAGACGTCATTCCAGAGGCGTTTCCATGTGGCAATGGGAAGTTCCTTGGCCTGACCATTTGTTGGAAATCCAAACTTCAATACGCACCTTGTACGGTTTTAGTTGCAGAACCTGCCATTTACTTATGGTGGTCACCACTGTTTAGATGGTAGCTATAGTAGGCATACGATAATGGTCGTATGTTGGCTAAGATTTATATCTTTACTTTCGAAATAATTTTTCCTACACTATGCACTAGTAATAATATCAAATGTTTCTTTTTAATGCGTATCAAGCATCTTTGACTTTCATAAGGAAAAATCTCCTCCGATTCTGTGTTTGCATTGTGTGTGTGTGCGGGAGGCCTTATGGTAGTCTCATTTTCTAAAGCATTGCGAATCTATTTTAAAATTATCCTGTACTTTATTTTAAAGATAAATAACTATTTTAAGTTCTCACACCAGTCCATGACTGACCTGGAGTTTATTGTTTTCCTTCCTAAACTCTGGGTGCCCACCAATTTCCACACGGGCAGTCTAGAGTTAGGTTGTCAGGATATTCTGGAATTCGAGAGTTGCTGGAGGCAAGCTAGATGGCATGGCGTATTACTAGTATATAGTATTTCTTTTCCGCTGTTAGTAGTTGTTTGTTGTTGTAAACTCTGATAATGTAATGTGATGTGATGTGATGTAATAGCTGACATGGTTCTTTGTTTAAAGATTATTCATTTATTTATTATATGTTGTTCCGCTGCGATTGTGAGATTCTGATATTGTTCTGTTGTTTTCTTTCTGTTCTGTTCTATTTTCTTTTTCTTTCTTCTTCTATCTTTTTCTTCTTTTTAAACCCTAAGAATTCGTATTTCCGTTCATCTTGAGTTAATCAATGGAGATTAGTGTCTATTCAAGGAGTACGGATTTGCAGGTCCTTACATCTGGTATCGGAGCATATGGTTAAGCGACAACCATAGCTCTGTTGGGTATTACTCATTAGAGATAGAGTCTGTAGTACTCTAGAATGAGTTGAGTGCAATAATAGCTATGAGTGCGTGCTTGTTAGTGAATATAAAATTGTTTTATAGTGTGATGATTGGTTTGTTGAGTGGTATATGGATTCTGGTTAATACGAGTAATTAACGTTGTTGATAGGGATCTCTAAACACTTGTACAGAACAATTCGACACGATATTGTTTTAGATTGGGTAAATGAAATAATTTTACCTTGGTTATTTTTATATATAAAGGAATAATTTTTCAGAATTATTAAAGTGTGTATAAGTTGATTGTTTGGTTGTTGAAAATGTAAGAATATATATATATAAGTATATTAAAAGATGTTTGAATAATCTAAATAACAACAATTGTAAAAGAATAATTGTATAAGCAAATGAATAATAAGTATGAAATTATAATTAAAGTGATTTACAATGGTGAAATAAACTTATATATATATATAAGAAGTGAAACTATATGAATATATTTATGAATATGAGTTGTAAATAAAAAAATGAGTTTGAATAAGTGATGAAATTTGACTTTGGTAAAGGTTAAATAAAAATTTACTTCAGAATTGGGAATCTGAATTGGATTTATAAGTGGGAATTTAAGTTAAGTAAACCAAGTGATGTTTAAATGAAATATAACTTAAGAGATGTTGAATGAAGTTGATTTTGGTATCAAAGTAAATTAATAAAGTTAAGTGATAAATGTGAATTTGAGTTATGTAATGAAATTCAACTTTTGTAATTGAATTAATAAATGGATTGAATGTAAATCAATTAAATGTAAATAATTGATATGAGATAATGAATGTAAGTGTTAATTCATTAAAATCTAATGTTATTGAAAAAAATGAATAATTGAATGAAAATCAATTTAATTAGACCAATTGAAAGTAAAGGTGTTAAACCAAATTAAATGAACATAAGCAAAGGAATTTGGTTGTAATTAATATATGTAACAACCCGCATATTTATCGATTTTATATTTAAATATTTTATTTAAATATTTTATCGTTAGTCGGATTTTAGTCCAAAAAACTACTTTTTGCATACCGTCGAATTAGGACTCGGGACCACTCCCATTGAGTTTAAAATGCCGTTTGCGACCTTTTTGAGTATAAGCTTCGATATGTTTGGAGAAAGTTGATTTTTGCTACTTTTTACTTTGGGTTTGGTTTTTGGGCTCAGCCCTATGTTAACTTATGCTCAAATCTGAGCCACTCTCCCCCACTGACCCTCATTCTCTTCTCTTTTCAGTTTTTATAACATTAATGGTGGTAGAGATTGGAAATTAAAAACTCCAAAACCCTAGTTTCTCTTGCAAATCAAATTCCAAGCTCCAAACTCAAGAAGAACCCATTGATTCAAGCTCATTTGAGATTGTGTTGAAGAGAGGTTGATTCTCCATTTGCTTTCAAGCTTCTTCTTGTTTGATTTTGTGAAAAGGTGAGATTTTTAATCTCACATCTAGGTCTATGATTATCTTTGATTGTTAGGTATGAATTCCTAACACATATTCATGTGTATTTGATTTTGATTTGGATAGGTTTTGTGAACATTCCAAATTTTAGTGTTTTGAGTTCAAATCTCCAAAAATCATAGCTTTGTTGTTTGAACTTGTTTTTGGTGATGCATCGAAGAGCTTATTGGACCGGGTAGTCGATTTGCATAAACCCTTAGTGACCATGCTCGCTCGATTGCATTTTGATGAAGATTGCATTTTCATTTCATAGGCTAAGAAAACAGCCTTGGTGCCAGTCAGTCGACTGGACCTTTGGGTCAGTCGACTGGCTATAGCACATAGGCATTCCGAAGGCAGCTAATAGAGGCTCGGGTCCTCTGTTTTCCTGCATTCAGTCGACTGAAATTTTAGGTCAGTCGACTGACTGCAGGAAATTATTTTTCCCTGCTTCTGGTTCAGTCGACTGGACCTTTGTGTCAGTCGACTGACCTGCACCAACTTGCCTTATTGTGCCTATTTGTGCATGTTTTTGCTTGGTTTACAAACTCCATCGATTCGTGTTATTTCCCACTTGTTGTTGCTACAACTTTAATGACTTCTCTTCTTGGAATTTTTGGGAATACCCATTTTGATGGATTCGGATCGATTTCTTTGGATTTTTATTCACGTCTTTGAATGTGAATTTTGGTGGTTGATTGTTAGACAATCATTTTCGTGTTTTGTCACTTTAAAAATATAAAGGTTTCAATACTAGTAGTAAATATCAAAACTCTTTCCTCAAACGATTTCAATCCTATTTTAATACCAAATTCGTTTATAAAACCGTTTTTCCAATCTATTAGTATATACAAACCTTTACCTCACTCGTATGAGAAATCTAATTAAACGGCTGGGTAAAACAAGTGGTATGAAACGCTTGCGTTTACTTCGCCGGTTAATTCTTGGACTTGTTCGATTGAATCTCTTGTGACAATTTTCTAGTGGAGATCTACAATTTGTTCGTAAATATTTAAGTTAAGCTAGTGGTTATGGGACATGAAGCTAAGCTCATATATTTACTAGCTTACTGTAATTGACACTTCTCGTTGATCATGACGATCATTTTTGTGATTTAGACTAGCAATGTGCGATGTCTCTTTGTCTGCGAGGGAGACTAAACCCCGTTTTGTGGAGTTTCGACTCAAATTGGTGGGGTAGCAACCCACGGTCTTCGGACCATTCGTGTGTCAAATTAATGGCTAGCTACCATGAGATAGCTTCTCGTTCATGTGTTACAGCTGTTGGTGAGTTTTCATGCTCCCGTTCGTGTGATAGGCCTCCCCCCTATTTTGTGTGATTTCTGGTTTTCGTGTGTCGAATTCTGGAATTTCCTTCTTCACCTATTTTTGTGATTTCTATTGATATAATTTATCAATTTTTGTGCATAGGTGAATTTGTGTGTCATTTACTGGATTTCTTGAGATGATTTCTAGAATTTATGCTTCACCAATTTTCGTGATTTCCATTGATAAGTTTTATCAATATTTGTGCATTGGTGAATTTGTGTGTCATTGACTTTTGTGATTGACATTGATATAATCGTCAATATTTATGGTCTGGTGAACGAAATAAGGAGTATGACATTTCCTTTGATTCTTGTGTAGATTGGTGATATTGATTAATCTCTTGTTGATTTTCAATTACTTATATATATCACAGCTTGGCATTGTGATTATTATGTGTTTAGTCATATCTCTTATTCTATATCGTTTCATCTGATATTTATAGTTAGACTGATCCGTTTATTATTTTCTTATTAAATAATACTCGGGTCAGACCGAGATGTTACAGGTGCTTCAGCTTGACTTCTCTCTTGGGATTGATTTCTCTGACCTTTTGGTTAACTACTTAGATTAGTAGTTATTTTGTTGTATACACTTGAGATATAGACTCAGTTGTATTCTTTTGTATAGCACGTGTTGCTATTCTTTTGTATTATTGTGGATCCTTTTTAGACCACTACTCTGATATACACTGCCATGTGTTAATTATATATTCATATCTTCTTCCGCCTTTGTGATATGAATTATCTGTGACTGATTTATGTTATGTTTATTTCTATATTTGTTTCCGAAGATTTTATATAGCCACTGTGTGATAGCTTTGAGTTTGTATCTGTATGTCGGATTTCCTCTAGAGATGAAAAGTTATATTTTTTTCTGGCATACAGGTACTCGCACAAAGCAATTATACAGATGGTCGCTCCTCAACAGCCTTATTCTCCGTGCTAGTCGACAGCATTACTCCGTAGTGTTCTTGGCTAGCGTGGGTATAGAGGTGGGGCGTCACAATATACATTGGTTGTTATATGATAATTAGTTAATTGTATAAAAACCCATATGCAATTGAATTACTGAAATTGAAAGCTAAAGTAATTGAAATCAAGTTGGAAGTTAAGTGAATCTTAAATAGAATTGAATTTGATTTGAAAGTGAACCAACTTGAATATGAATTAGTGAATATAAACTAATTGAAAAGGAATGTTAGTAAAAACATCCACTGTTAATGAATCAAATGTGATTAAATTGAAAACCCAATTCATTGAATATTAATGAGAATATGAATGAATATTTATTGGTTATGGATGTTAGTTGAATGCTAGTTGGATGATAGTTGGTTGATGGTTGAATATATTGCTTTTACTGCATTTGCTATGTTGGCATATATAGTTATTATGTTGCTATATGTTGTATATCGATACTATTGTCTATATACATGTTTCTCGTCTATTTGTTGAGTGTTTAGTAGGTGCGGATTGCGTTTGCTTCGCATTTGGAGCTCGCGTTCGCGCTATATTAGCCGTATATGCTCGCTAATAAAATATAAGGTACATATCTCGGATTAAATATCGTACTTTTACACTTTTTTCCCTGCGGGATGCCTCATCACTTGATGAGATGTATATTTATGATATATATACTGTCATATTTTTTTTCCGATCGAGCCGCGTAAAGGAGACTCTAGCGAATTTTTTCGAAAATTTAAGGCGTTAGAATATTTTTGAGAAAAATTGGAAAATTTTGTGAAAACTAAAATTTGATTTGGAATTGGAAGTTAAACAATAGTAGTTGTTTCTGAAAAGATAACTATGTATGATTTGAAAACTTAGTAAAGTATTGTAAGAAGTTTAACTATGGATTTTGGGAAAGTTAATGGATTCTGTAACTTTTTCTTACTTGGTAATTTCGAGGACGAAATACTTTTAAGGGGGGAAAGTTTGTAACGACCCATAATTTTTGTTAACTAAAATTCGTATATTTAATTAATTTTAAATATTAATAAGTGAAATTAAATAGTCGAATAAATTTTATTTCGAATAATTAGATTTAATTGGATAAATTAAATCGATAATTTAATAGTTGAAATTACGTAAATAATTGAAAATTGGGTAAAATATGATTGAAAATGATTTGTAAAATTTTATTTAATCGTATTGAAGTTAGAAAGATGTTTGTGAACTTTTAAAATCGAATTAAAAGTTAATTTGTGAAAATTGAATATTTTAATATTTAATTGACGAGTTAAAATAGCCATTTTTCAAACAATCTCGGATTTCGACGAAACTAGTTTCATCGGATCCGTAATGTTATATTATTATATGGTTTCAAATTTCAAGTCAATCGGATTTACCGTTTGTCCGGGGCAAGCTAAAACGCCTAGAAATTTGATTTACCGATTTAATTTAAAATCGATCGTTTATTGCCATAACTTGCACAGATGATCGAATTGGCTTTCGAAACCTATTCCATTGTATTCGAAACGCAGGGTAAACCCTAAAAACATCGGTCACCGTGCGAGATTTGGAGTTCGGAAATTTGGAGTGAATAGTGTTTTCGTTGAAATTTCTATAAAAGGACCTTTATTCATTTCAATTGCCAAAGCCCTAATTTCAACAGCCTAGCCGCCACCATTAATATCAAGGGCCGAAAATTTATCTTCTTCTTCCCTCAATTACTTCCAATCCACAAACGATTTCAAGAAACTTTCAACACGAAAGATGAAGAGCATCGAGAGCTCTACAAATCCATACGGCTTTGATTGAAAACGAAATGGTGGATCGCTCGAATTTTCCTCGCGTTCGTGTTCCGGTCGGCTATGATTTTCGTGGCCGTGCAACAACCGAGCTCGACGTCCTTATAGGCGAGGGTAGAGTGGAGCATGGCGCTTCACGTGGCGGTGTTTGATCAGGTTGAAAATCAACGTGGATGGTCGCGTCATTTGGTTTGAACGACGATGTTTGGGTTCGGCCTCCTTCTGTTGAACGCGATGATGGGGGGGAACGCGTGCGGCCATGATTTTTGGGTTGAAGGATGGACGGCCCAGATCATTGCAAGGTTTAAAATTGAAAATAAAAAGTGTAAATTATTATATTAAAATTTGTGTAATGTTTAAAATAGTGTATCTCTTTCATACGAGGTCGAAAACGCACGAAACAAGTTGCGTTGGGTTCGTATGGACAACACTACGCTATGGAACTGGATTGGAGTCATTTGGAGTTAGTGATAATTTCGGGTAAAATTAAATGCTCGTTTAATTTTATTCGAAATAAAAGCTGAAAACGGAATTAAAACCAAGGTGAGAACTTCTCACTCAATCGAATCGGTTTCGATTTTAATTTTAATAGTTAGATTTAAAATTCTTGATTGTATGTTTGAATGATGATTGTTATCTATTGATTGTTAAAATAGACATTATACGCCGTTAGTAAGCGGAGGTTATTTATTAAAAATATATACCGCGAATATTTCACAGTACAGTGAAATTGGTATTATATATGTACTTGGAGTTGATTTCCCGCATTATATAGCGGATTAGACTCTATTGCGCCGTAAAATAGCGGATAATATTTTAAATCCTATATACCACGATAATTCGGTATTGAAATGGAATTGGTATTGTGCTAATGTTTGTGGATGCAGGGAAACAGGTTGGAGGGATCCAACTGGATTCCTCAACAGTATTTATTTGGTTATAGATATTTTGGGTCGTGATTGACTATTTGGTGTGTAGCCTCATTGGGCCAATTTTGAAATTTTAAAAGGATTTCAAAGTGATTTTTTGAAAGTATACGTTTTATAAAATATTTTTTGAAATTGATTCATTTTAAATAAATAAACGTTATAATTTTAATGTTATAAAAATTATGACTTTTGAGAAAGATAGTTAAAAGTTGATTTTTGAAAATATGGGGTAAATGATTTTATAAAATAGTTTAAATTGGGATTTTTGAATTTATTGTAAAAAGTTCAAATATAGGATTTATAAAATTTGATTATTTTATAAATCAAAATGATGAAATTATAAAGGAGTTTAAAGACGTTTTAAAATAATAATATAAATTGATTTATACAAAAGATTTATAAAATTGATATTTATAAATTTAAAATATTGGGATTGTAAAACGAGTTTTTTATAAGTGTTGGAATGAAGTGTAAATGAATTTCATAAATGAATGAAATTTATAGAATTATAAATGGTGAAGTTATAAATGGAATTTTATAAGCAGCAAGACTTAAAAAATTTGTAAAGTTATTAAAAAATAGATTTGGGTAAATAAATGAACCTTATAAGTTATAAGATTTATAATTTGGGAAGTTTAAAAGAACGATTTTTGTAAACAAATAAATTATAAGTATTTAACTTGTAATATGGACTTTTGGTATATAATTGAGTTACAAATTGAACAGGTTAATAAAGGAGATTTATAAATTGAAGTTGTTATAAAATAAATAGAAATAGGATTTATAAACATTGTTTTATAAATCCAAATCAATTTAATTTGATAAAGTAAATGTAGAAATTATTAAAATATTCACGTTTTAGACAGTGAATAATCCTTTAAAATAAAACGTATAGAAATGATGAAATTGGTTAACGAAGTATATTCACGTTTTTGGATAGTGAATAACATTTTAAAGAAATTGTTTTGGATATGATATTTTAAATAGAATTAAAACGATTTAACGATGTTTTAAATGTGTTAAGGTTCGAAACCATAGATTTCAACGTTCATTGTTGAAATAGACGTTTTCGAGAAATAGAAGGAAATGGTGGACTATAACACTGTTGTTATAGTAAATGATTTCCGAAAGGAAATGTTTTATACAATATTGGGATTTATATATCTATCTTAACTTCGAATCCCTATACTAATGATTTTGAGTTGTCGTAACGATGTTTTACGCAACAATCGTTTTGACTCAAATAAATGTGTTTAAAAGAACACTTTCCTTAAAGAATAAAATATATACTTAATTGTGATTTAAGTATATTGAATATTTTCCAAGTGTTGAAAATAAATAGATTTGTGAACTACTTATTATTAATAAGTATGGAAATGCTTTTCCAATATGAAATGAAACGTTTTTGAGAATTTATCTTGGTAAAGATAAATTGAAAATGAATATTTGAAATCCATTGAAAACCGTATATCAGTAGATATTTTGAAATATAAATTCACTATGAAATTTATAAAAGAAAGGGGATTTTGTTTAAAAATAAATATTGATTTATTTTTGAAGTATTGAAATTATATATCTTGCAAAGATATTTTTGGAAAATAAATAATATGGAAAATTATTTGGAATCCGGTGGTGTTGTGCATATCCATTGATAGTTCAATAACCGACTATCAATAATTACCTTTGAATGGGTATTTGTTGTGATTTGCTTGAATTTGAATGCCACAATTATTTTTGAATAAGCGCTCACTATTCGGGTTAGCCGGGAAAGGACCTTGGGTTGTATAACCCATTCCGAATATGTGATACGTCGTTATGGATTGCATTTGAAGACCGGATATTTTTGAAAACGGAAGAATTACCGTCGAATGTTTCTGCACCGAATGTCCCCGGTATAGAGATTCCATATGTGATGGGAAGTCCGGACGTGATTAGTGAATATCCGGATTGCAAGGACTTCTTTGGAAGTGCCTTCGGTTCCGTTCGATCCCGGAACAGACTTGTATGGATGTGTGTCTAACGTTACAATTTGAGATGTAAAACTGGTTTCTATCAAATATATTTCTGTTGGTGGCGGAGAATTTATTCTCTTAGCTTAACACCCTTAGAGGTTATGTAGTTGATGGTTACTGGTGATACATTCCCAAATTGGTAATGTGGCATACGAAGTGCTGTTGAGCATTTGTTGAATCAAAGCACAGCTTTTGTATAAAGCGTAGCTTTGTGGACGAGACTGCGTCGGACCTCACACCCCGAAAATGGTCAAAACAGGAAGAATGCGGCAAGGTTATTAGGGGGTAGCGCCCCTTTAGTGTATGTCATTTCTTCTGGATAGAGGTGGTATCATGGTATGGAGCCCAGATACTTAACCTATGTTGTTGCTGCAAACTTATTACTTTGTGGTTGTTGGAAATCGAGGATCCTCGGATATAGATCGGTTATGATCGGGGGATGGCATATTCGTGTCAGTAGTTACCCAGTTAGGGGTAACCCGGCCTTGTGTTGGCAGAGATCCGGTTAGGTTCTCGGGACGTCATTCCAGAGGCGTTTCCATGTGGCAATAGGAAGTTCCTTGGCCTGACCATTTGTTGGAAATCCAAACTTCAATACGCACCTTGTACAGTTTTAGTTGCAGAACCTACCATTTACTTATGGTGGTCACCACTGTTTAGATGGTAGCTATAGTAGGCATACGATAATGGTCGTATGTTGGCTAAGATTTATATCTTTACTTTCGAAATAATTTTTCCTACACTATGCACTAGTAATAATATCAAATGTTTCTTTTTAATGCGTATCAAGCATCTTTGACTATTATAAGGAGAAATCTCCTCTGATTCTGTGTTTTCATTGTGTGTGTGTGCGAGATGCCTTATGGTAGTCTCATTTTCTAAAAAGCATTGCGAATCTATTTTAAAATTATCATGTACTTTATTTTAAAGATAAATAACTGTTTTAAGTTCTCACACTAGTCCCATGACTGACCTGGAGTTTATTGTTTTCCTTCCTAAACTCTGGGTGCCCACCAGTTTCCACACGGACAGTCTAGAGTTAGGTTATCAGGATATTCTGGAATTCGAGAGTTGCTGGAGGCAAGCTGGATGGCATGGCGTATTACTAGTATATAGTATTTCTTTTCCACTGTTAGTAGTTGTTTGTTGTTGTAAACTCTGATAATGTAATGTAATGTGATGTAATGTAATAGCTGATATAGTTCTTTGTTTAAAGATTATTCATTTATTTATTATATGTTGTTCCGCTGCGATTGTGAGATTCTGATATTGTTCTGTTGTTTTCTTTCTGTTCTGTTCTATTTTCTTTTTCTTTCTTCTTCTATCTTTTTCTTCTTTTTAAACCCTAAGAATTCGTATTTCCGTTCATCTTGAGTTAATCAATGGAGATTAGTGTCTATTCAAGGAGTACGGATTTGCGGGTCCTTACATGTGTAACTTATCAATCCTTGCGAGGTATAACATGCCCGTGTATAGATGTTGGGATTTACATCGCAACATACACATTAGCTCATCCAATGTGCAAATGTATGTCCAAATGTATGTATATGCATATATAATCTTTTGCTTTCATAAATATTACACAAATATATGTGTGTGTGTAAACTAAAATTTTATTTATATATAAATATATATATATATATATATAAACATAAATGTATAATATTATCAATATGTATACATTTATAACTATATAAATATGTTTCAATCATTTATAAAACATATTAAATATATTTCTTACTGCAATGCCTAAATTAGTACATGTATAAATATATTTTTTAAATATATTTATTTACGTTTAAATGTATATATTAAATACTTATATATATTTATAACAATGAATTTACATATATTAATACGTAAAAAATCATAAAATAATTTATATAAATATATAATAACATAGTCTTGAGCATGGCTCAAGACTTTTTTTTATACATATAGTAATAAAACCATATTAAATCATTAAAAATTAAGAAAAATTATTTTTCAAAATGAAATTTGAACTTCAAATTTCCAATAAAATTTTAGAACAAAAAATTTATAATTAAAAATTTATTATATAATTATATAATTTAAAAAAATCTATTTTTTATTTTTCAGTTTATATTTAAATATTTAAAAATAAAATAAAAAATTATTTTTACCAAGAGTATAATATGTATTAATATAACTTTATAAAATATAAAACATATTTTATATATATATATATCTGAATTTATGTAATTATTTATATGATTAATTAATTTAAATATTATTAAAATAATATTTAAATAAAAAATATTTTTTCCTACAAAAATATTATACTTATTAAACATTATATATCAAACTATATTTTCATATTTTTATAATTTAGTATTTAAATTTTAAACTATATATATTATATTAAATAATTTAATTATTTTTTTTTTAATTCTGAGCCATGCCGCACAAGGATGTATTATCATAATTCTTTTAAACATATATACGCATACATACAACCAATCGATATTTGCCATACATCTACATGTTGGAATCGTCACCCAACCAACAATGTTATATATGTATGTATGTATGTATATAATGAACACTATAAATATAATTTAATATTTTTAATTATATTAGGAATGTACCTAGTAGCTAAACTCCTTAACCACACCTTGAAACGATGATGTAAGCTCCTTGTGATTTCCAATCCAAAAGAGTGTTATTCCTCGAATAGTTGACCATCGGTTATCGATAAGCACTGAATCTGATTTAATTCGAACTTGATATGAAAGAGAGATGGATAGGATAGGCCAACTAGAAATAAGATGATATGGATGCCCCAAAAGTTCTAAAACAAATATGGGTAGAGATGCTTATATGGAAGAGAATTTAGAGACATTTTAGGATCATGATCCTACACCATCTCTTACCAATTACCTTATATCTTAGTTATCCAACCCTAGCCTCTTTTGCCCATCATCTAACCGCCTATTATCCCTATTAGGGCTAAATTAACATCCCCACATATGGGCTTTAAACTCATTTAAAGCTCGAACAAATATTTTATAATTAAATCCAACTTAACTTTATCGTTATTGTATATCGATTAATATACTTAAAGCTATTATAAATAAATTTTGTAATATTTGTTCATCAAGTTAGAATCAAATTTTATAAATAATATATCATTATATAAAATAACAAACTAATTAAATCATTTTAGTCAAAGAAGTATTCATCGTTTCGGTTGGGTGGCTCTTTAGGCGTAAATTTGGTCAGCGGGTGATATTGAACTATTCAAATATTAACATTCACACGTAACTTAACGGTTGATGTGACATTTTTTCCAAATTTATCACTTGGTTTTGGTAAAATTCGTTTTCACTTTATTAAGCATTACCCGGTTATAACTATTATTTACACCAGTTATCATGATCAAAACCATGTTACTTTGGACTTACGGATTTTATAGTGGTTAAAATTCCAATATCATCCATATTCTGAAGGAACTAGGCCAGCCTGCAGCGGAAGAAATGGATGAATTTCAAAAAAATTAACCATTTTGGATCATTAATGGGCCTATGAAGTCTAAATTCACTTGGAACTTTTCTAACACTATAAGAAAATTCATTTTTAGCAGGACTAAATTGCAGCTTTTTATACAAAATGCAGTTTATTATATCCCAAATCATGTTAAATATAGCTAAAATGCTACTTCTTTCAACAATATATCACCTGCGTGCTTTCTTTTTGCCTACGCTCACTTATGTTTTCCCAATAAAAAATTCCCTCCCGAAATTCTTTTCCCTCTCACTTCCACTTTTTCCCCAATTTCTTTTATCTCTCAAATTCCCTAATTTCTTTCCCATGTGGATCCTTTTTCCTTATCTCAACGCTACTCCTCTTTTCCTCCACATCCAAACACTGTGTCCTCCTTTCAGTTTGTACCACATGAATTAATTAGCCTACATTTCAAATAACTCCTCAAATTAATTGAAGTTTTCTTTGGCATTCTCTTCTTCCATTATTGCTCTACCACTAAGATCTAGAACATTCACTCATTCTGAAACTCCTCCATTCACCCCTGTATTCACCCAAAAAGCACCACTATGGCGCAAGCCAGAAGCCAGGTCGTTTGTAATGCCTACAGGGCAGCATTTCTACTCAAGTCAGGTGGTTCTTTACTTATGGTCGATGCATTCTGACGATCTACGGTTCTGCTAGTTTGGTGATGCCTATTGGAGTATCCAAAGTCAATAAAGATACATTCTTTGCCCTTGATCTCATCATATTTAATTCTTGCCTATTTGAGTAGTTGTCTAGTGTCTTGTATGATTAATTCCATTTGAAAATTGTGCGGTGTTTCTATTTCTTTGATAATTCACGAATTTAATTCCATCCATATATGCCATGTCAACATGGTTATGACAATGTCAGTTAACTTTCGGTGGGATTTATTTCCGATGTTATTTGTAAAGACTTGTAAAAACAAATCGTATACGAAATCATTTGATGGCAGTTGAATTTGAAGTTTGTCCCCGATTTTGTTCTAAAGAGAGGCTGAGTAGTTATTGTCAAAAAATAAGTGCTCAATTCTCTCCCCACCGTGATTGCCTATAAATTCCAATTATGTATTTGGATTCCATCTGTGTATTTTTATTGTAGTGTTTAGTTTGTCCAGTTTTGCTATCAGAGCACATATCGACATTTTTGGCACCACTTGATTTCTGCTTGCTTAATAAGTTTAATTTCATTGTATTTAGCTTATATTGATAGATATATTAGTTCATATTATAAACTTGCATTAATTATCTACACGTTGTAGTGGATGTAGTACTATCGAATTATTGAATTTTGGATTGTTTAAATTCAGATGGATGCTTTATTAACATTTTATTTATTTCTATTGTTTCAATTGTTTCGGTATTTATTCACTTGTATAACTAATTACATTTCTACTACACATAAAATAGATTCTTATTTTTTTAGACCCAATTCCGCCTGTTTTGGAACAACAAAATTATCTTTTCACGTATCTAGTTATTTCCACTTCCCTCCTTATAATTTATTTTCATCAAGATGTTTCATTTATTTGTTTTCTAAAGTTGTAATTTTGTACATATATGATTTGAAGTTATTTGTAGTTGCAACAAAATTCTCTTTGCAAATTACTATTTAAATTAAATCCCTATTTCCGAGAGGCAAAATGCAAACCAACTAGTTCTTGAAAGCTAAATTGTGCTTTCTAGGAAAATAAAATTTTCTAACCTCCTAAAAAAATTTGCTAATGGTGAAAAATGAAGTTATTCAATAATAATATACTTCAATAACAACCACTCATAATTATATAATGCACAAATCAAATTTTAACTTCAGAAAAAGGTCCCAAAGTGCATGTTAGCCTGCACTGCACGTTTTCAAAAAATACGGACCTGGATTGGCGTATTGATTTTCTTACAATCACATTAGAAATATGATTTGGTACTCAAGTCCCAGTAGTCATCTTCTGTTCGCAAAAGCTGACTTTGTGAATTAGATAAGCTACAATTTCAAATATAAATTGTATTTGAGCCAACAGTAAATATTTAAACAGTATTAAAAACCATGTAAATCAGCTGTATTTGGTTTTTAATTTCTTATTGTATTATATTTTGTATTAATAGGGTGGCCTAGATTTAAATAAGCCGTGACTTTGTTTTATTTAGATTAAAATAAATGTATGTTTAAGATTTTTTTTACAACACATGACAAGTGGTGCATCTGTCAATTTTTTTTACATCAAAACCTGAAGTCGAACCTAACACTATGGAAACTGGATAAAATAATTTGACCACTTCTATTAACTTCTACCAATCATTCTAACTTAAACACCTATATTAGTTTCTACCAATCATTCTTCATTTCTTTGTAATTTTGTTTAAAACTAAGATTTTTTTCCAATCATTCAATCTTCCAATGAGGTATCTATAGATCTCCAACCTTGCTTAATTTCCATCCATACAACTTAATTCAATGGCATATTTTATGCAATAAATTGGTAAATTTTTAAAAAATGTGTATTTGAGTTTAAGTAGAATGGTGAATATCTTTTTGGCCGTTTATTATATATATAGGATGTACACACATATTTAAGCACAAACACATAAAGGATACATAGAAAGAGTTTACACTTGCTTGAAGCAGATTTTAACAGAATATTTATAATTTTTGGTGTAAAATTTTAGTTAATATGTATTGTCATGTATGATTTTGATTGCTTTAAATGAGTTTATGATAAATGGATTTGCTATAATGATCTTATTAAGTAAGGATCATTAATGCAGACCTATTTTGATTACTTCAACCATTGTTATCGATATTATGATTATGGTTGACATTATTCCAAATGATAAATGCAATTCGGTTTTTGATAGTTTATGTTTGATTTTTATTTTTTATTTTTTGCTTTGATGAGCAGGGACCATTTGAGAAGGTAGCAGCACCTGCACCAGAGCAGCAAAACCAACGGAGTAAGAAATTAGTCTACTTCCTACATGATTCTTGATTTTTAATCTAATAATAATATTTAAAATTGAATTTGTGTTTCAATTATTTTTCAGAGCACCTGATTTGGGTTTAGACCAGTTTCCACTCCTTGACAAAAAGAGAATCGGATATTTACTTGCATATCAATAACAGAGATCTGCTCAGTTTGGATAGTAAAAAAATATCACACAAATGCAATGTGAACTAACATACTAAGTCGTCATGTATTTGAAACAAGTGTGTTATATAATTTTTAATTATGCTAAATTTAACTAAGTTAATCATACATATATTACAAGCGTGTAAGTGGTGCTGTCTAGATTCACGAACAAAGTGAGGATGTTTTTTGCAGTTCTTTTCTGGATGTCATTATTCTTTTGGGGCATTCCAATATAACAAGTTTATAAATAACTTGTTTATACTAACAAGTTTAATTTTATAAGCTAACAAGTTTATGAATTTGCACTTGTAAGAGCATCCCAATGTAACAAGTTTATAAATAGCTAGTTAATTAAGTTTTATAAAAATTAAACGAGTCTATAATAATAATAATAATAAATTAACTAAGTTTATAAAAATTAACCAATTTTATAAAATTCAATAAGTTGATTAAAACTCAATAAGTTTGTAAAAATTAACTAAGTATTATAAGAATATAACTGAATAATAATAATAATAATAAATTTTATGAAAAATTAACTAAGTATAATAATAACAAATAATTTTATAAAAATTAATTAATATTTATAATAATAACAAATTAATTAAAATTTATAACAACAACAACAATAATAATTAAACGAGTCTATAATAACAATAATATAGCAATAGTAATAAATTAACTAATTTTATAAAATTAACTAAGTTTAATAAAAATTAGATAAGTTTGTAAAAATTAACTAAGTGTTATAAAAATATAACTAAATAATAATAATAATAAATTTTATGAAAAAATAACTAAGTATAATAATAATCATTATTATTGTAATTTTTATAAAAAATCAACTAAGTATAATAATAATAAATAAATAATTTTACAAAAATAAACTAATATTTATAATAATAATAATAACAACAATAATAATAAATTAACTAAGTTTATAAAAATTAACTAAGTTTTATAAAATTTCAGTAAGTTTATAAAAATTAACCAAGTATTATAAACATGTAACTAAATAATAATAACAACAATAATTTAAAAAAATATAAAAATTAACTAATATTTATAATAACAATAAGTTAATTAAGATTTATAATAATTATTATTATTATTATTTAACGGGTCTATAATAATAATAATAATAAATTAACTAAATTTATAAAAATTAACTATGTTTTACAAAAATTCAGTAAGTTTATAAAAATTAACTAATATTATAAAAATATAACTAAATAATAATAATAATAATAAATTTTATAAAAATCAACTAAGTATAATAATAATAATAATAATTTTATAATAAATAACTAAGATTTATAATAATATTAATAAGTTAACTAAGATTTATAATAATAATAATAACAATTAAATGAGTCTATAATAATAATAATAATTAATTAACTAAGTTTCTAAAAATTAACTAAGTATTATAAAAATATAACTAAATAATAATAATAAAATAACTTAATAATAATAATAAATTTTATAAAAAATAACTAAGTATAATAGCAACAACAATAAATTAAAAATTAGCTAGGTATAACAATAATAACAATAACAACAACAATAATAAAACAATAATAATAAATTTTATGCAAAATTAACTAAGTATGATAATAATAATAATACCAACAAGAATAATAATGAATTTTATAAAAAAATAAACTAAGTATAATAATAAAAAAAAATTGATAAAAAATTAACCAAGTATAATAATAATTATAGTTATAATTATTATTATTATGTCCAGAAAAAACATATTGATATTTTGTACTTTTCCATTCCTTGTTTCCTAATGTTGAAGTTCAATTTCTTCTATGTTCTTCAAAATAATAGTTGCTTCTATCTCTATAACAAAAATAGTGGACTTCCTATTCTATATATCGTTCTAGTCTCAACTTTTTAGGGTTTGCTTTTTGAATTATTTGCATCTCTTGTCAATAAACACTTGCATCGACCTATTATTGTATTATGATTGATTTTTGCAGTTCCTATTTTATATATGTTAATGAACTGTAATGTTCCATGATCCCTAAAATTAGAACTCAAAACAAACATTTTACCTTTCTGTTGAATCTATTATTGTATTTGTAGATCTGGCGTTCTTTCAAAATGGAATGCTTGACCTAGGTTTCAAAGAAAAGGTCTAAAGGATGCCAATCAGGTTTTAACATACTTTGCCGTGTCAAAACTCGGAGAGCCTCCTACTGATACTGATGGGATAAGTGAACCCTGAAGGCCTGACAGCTGCATTTGGCAAATAGGCATCTATTGTGGCATCTCGATTACATAGAGGTCTTTTGCAAGGTATGAATTTTTTTAAAATTTTTAGGGTAAACGCATCTTGATTGGCTGATATAAGTTTATCCATATACTCCTTCATTCTACTAGAGTGCAGACTAGCTATGATTTTATGCAAGACACTGCAATGGACAACAGGCCTAGAATATGAAATATTTCTAGGATTACATACTTTTGGGATGAGTGTAATTAAGGTATGATTAACTTCCTTCACCCGTTTACCACTCTTGAATACGCTAATCACAACCTCATATAGGTTAGTCTTAGTAATATCCCAATGGAATTTATAGAATTTTGCTCCAAATCCACCTGGTCCAGGCTACTCTCACCTTTGGTTTTAAAGGTTGTTTCTTTATCTTCTTCCATAATTATTGGGAAATAACATTATTTGAACTTTAATGTGTTAATACCTTTTTACAATAACATTGGCTGGTCTTATATTGTCATGGTTTGTATTATTGTACAAATCAGCGAAATATGTAATAGCCTCTTCAGCTGACTCATATTCACTCGGCATCAAAGTCTCACTTTCATTTATGAGTTGATTGATCTTGTTTTGGTTCCTCTTTTGGACATATGAACATAAAAGTATTTTGTGCATTTGTCACCCTCCAATAGCCATTTAAACTTTGGTTTCTGTCTAAGCTCTTATGCATGGGTACTTAGCATATGTTGCAGGCTAACTCTACTTCTTTTGTGCTATGTGAGCAATTGTTCATCTTCAGGGTTCTAAATTAGTCTTATGTGTATGGCATTATTATGCTCTTTGATCTAATCACACCTCTGTTTAACTAATTATTTGTCTTTTCTCCACTCCGTGAGTTTGTTTTTGACATTCTTGAGTTTTTTAATAAAAGTAAATAATGCATTGCCTTTATGAACTGTGCTCCATCCATTTGCAATTATATGAGAGTAAATTTCCATGCTGACCCATGCATTGTTTTATTTGTATGGTTTGCTTTTGTTTGTTATTCAAAGTTTCTAGAGAATTCATTGTTGATGAAAATTTTATCAATTATGCTTCTGATCATATAGTTTCAACCACCTCTCCATGTTAATTTTTCACCTGTAATACATGGTTCTTGAAGACCAGTTGATATTAAACAGTTGAAGAGTTCATCATTTTGAGTTTGATTCATGCTACTGCAGGTTCCACCCACCCTGTCTTCAGCTAGAAATACATTGTTGATTTCCCCCACCACCAAGCGTAGCTGTCTGATTTCATTAACTTCATCTTTAATATATTGCCATAATCCAGATCTGTAACTATGATTGTTGCTACCGTAAATTGATGACTTTATTTGATGATAACAATGGTACATTTATATTTAATATTGTCCATTGAGTACGATGCAGATATCGATTATATAGTATAACAAAAGGAATTTTTTATCTATATATTTGATGTTTTTATTATTATTCAGTATGTTACAACTAAAATATGGATAATAAGAACAATGAGCAATTTCAAGTAAAATGAGCATGAATATTTTTTTGGGAGAGTAAATAAAAAAAATGAATTGCTCAGCTACAAGCTCACTTTCAAATGGCCAGATTAAATAGGGGTTGATCAACAAAGCAAGGAGTTGATATTTTCAAGCAAGAAGGGTCACTGGATATGTGTGCGTGTGCGTGTGCGTGTGTGTATGTATGTATATATATATATATATATATATATATATATATATATATATTTCTACAAGATTACAAGCACAGCACAAAAGATATTTTTTAAGAAATTTCAACCAGATTAAATATGGGTTGATGTACAAAGCAAGGAGTTGCTATTTTCAAGCAAGATGGTCTTGGATACACACACACACACATAAACATATATATAGTCATATATATATATATATATATATATTTATATATATATATCTTTGTGTGCGCGCGTACAACAATTACAAATATTTATACATATATTTCTATAGGTACAAAAGATATTTTTTAAGAAATTTCAAAGTCAAATTACGTTTATTTTACATACAAACTTCCCTGATATTTCTCCTCGTAATTTTTGTTTACAACTGGAAAATAGGCAAAAAGAAACAAAACATCATCATGGTTATCTTAGTTATTTTCTTCTTCATTTTATTATTGTTCAATTTTTGTTTACATCTGGAGTGGCTTCATTATATTAGCAGTAGTGAACTTTTGCAAGTAACGTGGTAAGTTTGTGTACGCCTCTCCCTTTGTGTACATATAAGTGCTATTATTTTGTAGAAATGATGTCCCTCGTTTGGATGGTAGTGTCGCTTCAAATGAAAGAATCGTATTAAATTTAGGTTGTGTTTCACTTGGGCTGTTTGGTCGATAATTAGGGATAGAATTTTCTGTTGTTTGAGCTAGTTAAATTAACCTGAACTTGTCATATTTGATGCTAAATAAATTCATATTTGTTCTCTTCTACTGTTGATCTTTAGTTGCTTTTTTTTCCTTATAGGAATGTCGGACTTTTGAAAGAGACAAGGTTGGACTTTCCACGATTTACACTTTCTCTTTTAGAAAACACTTTTTGTAAGGTTTTATATCTCTAACATTTGCTTAAAAATTGTTCATGAAATATTGTGTATGGCTAAATTTTATGGTGTATAAAGTTGATGTTGCTTTGATTATGTTTAATCTTCATAACTGCTTATATTATCAGATTATATATATTAGCATTTTATAAATTTAGCAGTTTCCTTTTGAACATATTATTCGTGACTTTTATAATTGTTTTAAAAGTGCTGCCATAGTTGTAACATGTTGCAAAAAAGTCGATGTACCGCTGCGTTTCAAAAGGGCTGCAATAGATGTAACATGTTGCAAAAAAGTGATGTACCGCGACGTTTCAAATAAGTTTGCATCGTTTAATCAACGCTCCGAAATTAGTATGCTACAGTGTTTTTAAAAGCTTTGGTAGACTTCTGTTTAGCAACATTTTTAAAACGCTGCGATATTTCCTGATTCTACGGTAGCATGACATTAGGCAGCGTTCTTCAAAATGCTAATGTTTATGACAGCATTTTTAAAACGCTGCAAAAGATCTTTTTGTAGTATAAGTTTCTTTTAAATAAAGTTTCACTTTAATTTAATGTGTATTGTAACACCCCTAATTTTAGATAACATTATTCAGGATATTTAAGTAGATAAATTAAATAGAATAATGAAAATGTTAAGTGATAAGGAGATTGAGATTTGAATAAATTTAAGTCTAAATGATTTGAGATGGTATATTATTATTATTATTCATACCAGCCTTTATTACTGACCCGAAGTTTATGTTTCCCCTTAAACTCTCGGGTACTCAATTGATTTTGTGTAGTTTAAGATTTGAGGTTTCTAGGTACCTCTTTAGATGAAAAACCTTCCAGAGTCATGCAGAAGGCATGTAGTTATTTAAGTTCTTTTCTCACGTGATTCCCATGTGTTATTTTGTTAAGGCAAAGTGGTTTATTGCCTATTATATACTCTGATCACCAAGGGGGCATCTTCGTATGTCGCTCTTGGAGTATATTATAATAAATACATTTTTCTAAACATAGTTAACTTTGTGGGATTATGTAACGAATGTTGAAATAAATTTGTAATGGAATGGAATGTTAAAATTATTTTGAAATTTTAAACTTTTTCCATATCCATATGTTTCTGTTATATCAATTTTTCTAACATTATCGTATTTGGTAGCCAAGGATTAATAATCATGGATGACTGCAGCATCCATAGCCGTTAGTTTTGGACCTCCAAGTAGGGGATTGATGTGCACGTAAATATGCATATTTTTACCACCATATTTAATCTATTTAAATTGAATAAATGATCATATTGGGTATTTTAACTTGTTTTAACCAAAATTCAAATTATTTGAAATTATCACATTTTCATCGTCATCCAAGAGCAAAATGGTCATTTTTGTTCATATATCAAATTGAGAAAAGTTAATGGGAAATTTCTATATTATTTTGTAGGAATTTAAACTCAATTACAAGTGGTTTCATGAAGGAATATGCATGCACAAAGAAGATACAAAAGAATGAAGATGGAAATAATTCAAAGTGAAGAACATGGAGGACCCCACCTACCCACTATCTTAATGTACAAATTAAAGGCTAATGCACATGCTAAAAGACATTTAAAGCTTCATGTACACTTAAATAGGAATTATGACATGCTAGTGATTACTTGGTGGCCACACTACCTCATGGGCATTTTGGGCATTCCCCAAAAATATGAATTAGGATTTCATACATGTATAAATACCCATATGTTTCATGTAATCTTCCTCTCCTCCTCTCTTCTCTTAGCCCCTCTCTTAGGCCTCCTTGTCTTTAGTTTAGTTTATATCAAATAAAAGAAAGCTCTCTTTCTCTTTTCATGGCTACTTAGCCATTTTTATTTTATGTAATTTTTATTTTATGCAATGTTAATTAGTGTTTCCTTTTACTTACATGTTCATTTCCTTTCATGCTAGTAGTGTAGATTTACTTTTATGCAAGTAGAATAGTTTTCTTTCCATTTGCTTTCATTTTTCTTTCTTTTTTGCTTTCATGTTGCTAGCTACATTTGTTCATATGATAACAAATATGAGAGGCTAAACCCCTTCAATTTAGGGGTAATGAAGCTCTCTAATTAATGTAGCTTCAACATTTTGTCAATTCATGCTCTCTTTTTATGCTTAATGACAATGCTTGAAGTGGTTTAATTTGTTGTCTTTGCTTTGAATTTGATAGTCTATATTGTTGGCACCAAATAGGCTATGCTTAAACAATCACTAACACAAATGCCTCTTCATGAATATATGATTATGGCATAAGAAAGTGATTTGAAATTAAAATTTGATGGTCTATATTTTTAATCAATAATTAATAGGCCATACTTAAAATAGATTTCATTTTCATTTTCTTTGTCAAGTTTCATGAAAGTTAGTAAGTGTTTTAAGGGGTGTGTTATAGTTTGATGGCTTATGTTGGCTAATCAATAGCTCAAATATGTCATACTTATGATAAACACATCAATTAAAACACTAATGACCATAAAAGAGAGATCATGATTTCATGTGTTGAACTACATGATCTAGAGAGTGGATTTATTCTCTAAATTTTCGTTTAACTCTCATATTTGCATTTCTTTTCTTTTTGTTAGTTAGTTCATTTTCTCATTTTCTAGCTTAAACACACTCTCGACTTTGGTTAATTTGATTGAATATAATTTTAAAATCATCAATTCCCTACGGATTGACCCGTATTCGCCGCGTGCTATATTCGTACACCGTGCGCTTGCGGTTATTTTTAATTTAAATTCGTTCGACGGTTTTCTAAACCGGTAGAAATTCGGTCGACGAACAAGTTTTTGGCGCGAATACCCCCACACTTATCTTTTTATTCGTCCTCAAATAAAGAAAAACTAAGATAAATCCGTTTTCATAGGGAGCACGATTGCATTGAGCGTATGCAACAAACCATTAAACCTCTGGGTGTCCCCAATAGGACAAGTGTTGTCTCGTGAGGGTTTTCAGCGGATACTACCCACAAAATCCAAATGCAGGATGAAAATATTTACAAAATGTAAGATTTATTTAAAAAGAGAATAATGCAAGTTTTTGAAATATTTACAAATGAAGGATTTATTTTTAAATCGACACGAATAAGTTAAATATAAGTTTCGGTTATTATCTTGAAAATTTATGTCATTTACTCGTCAAAATTTCCAACAAAAATCAAGTTATCATAACAAATAGACAATAGTTTAACTCGTGTTTTAGTTGATAACAAAGTGTATCTATGAAATGGATCCGTAGTTGACTATCAAAGTTTATCAAAGTGGTATTTTCATTTCTTTTCAATAACAATTCAAATCAAATAAGTAAAAATAGTGCTAGGATTTCAATTGCTTGCTCTCTCATTATTTGTAAGAAAAATTACACACCTAGCTCAGGTAAACTGACGCTAGATATACCACCCATGCACTGCCGTTCGGGCTTATGTGAGGGAGTACAGAGCATGGCGAGTGCACACACTTTTGTGCATACACCTATCGACCATAGGTGGTTTTATTAAGACTGTTCTTCTTTTTTACTTGTGTTTCATACATGCATAACCATGAGGACTTTTAAATGAGTATGAAAGCATATAATCGAAGATTCCAAGTAATTCACCCATGCATAACCGTGAGGACTTTTAAATGAGAGTGAATACTTGGATGTTATTATTTTTTATTTTTATATTTTTTTTAAAAGAGAGAGAGAGAGTTTTGCAAAGTCATCTTTACATCATTTAACTTAGAAGGTAAAAAAAATGTTATATCCTTTACTTTAAATTAACCACTTTTTAAAACAAAGATTTTCAATTAGGATGTACTTCATAATTAACACGTATGAATCTTCCTATATACTAGTTAAACCATTATTATTTGTAATCAAACTTCATTTTTATTTTTGTTAAGACAAATAAATTTTCAAAAATTTCAGTTTAATAAACCAAAACCATATATTTATCCTACAATGTTTCTTTTAAAAATAAATCAAAAGAAAATGTGTTTTTGGGATTTTTTTTTTGAATTTTTTTTGAGATTTTAAATCAAAAATAAATCATGAAAAAACAAAAAAATGAAGATGAGTCTCCCCCCACACTTGATTTTGACTGTATCCCCATAGTCAACCCAAGTGGAAGGAGAAAAATAAAATCAAAAACATGACCTTTATTTAAATGAAAATGAATGGTATTTACACGAGATCAGAAAGTATATCGTCAAAAAGTAAATGAAACGGTCTTCCAAAGACCAATTCATTTGTCTCGTAAAGTATGCGAGACACAGCTTAAACTTGAAAAACCAAACCATAAAAGATTTCAAAATTGAATGTTGATTTGGAAAAACGAATGTCGTTTTATTTTCAATGATTTTTTGGGTTGATAAAACGATTGATTGAAGTTCAAGTTTATTTTCACCAAATTGAAATTCAGGCTGTTCATTGAAAAATTCTTCAGAATTATTGATTTCAAAATCAAATTGGTGATTTAAATCTTCCCCATCAGAGTTTAACGACTCATTTTCAAAAAGTCCATAAAACTCGTGTTCGTTAAATTCGACTTCCTTTGTTGGATTGTCAACAACTTCATTGCGTATCTCAAGTTCAAAATCCAAAGTTGTTGTATTCAAATTTTCGAAATCAAGAAAAGGAAGATCGAATTTTAAATTTGGTTCCACACCCTCAAAAGAATTGAAATCCAAGTCAATCACCAAATTTTCAACAACTTCGTTAAGATCGTTATTTTCAATTTCAAAAGTTGTTATTTGAAAATCGTCAATTTGGGTAAAAGATGGATTATTGTTTGACTCGTCACATGTTGGAATTTGATTTTGTTTTTCACATTGTATCATATATGTTTCAAACAATGAATCCGTGTGATCATCGTAAATTTCGTTCATTTGCTCAACAAAATCCAATTTATAGTTATTAACTTGAGAATTTTTTATTTGGATTTGTTGAGAACAAAAATTTTCAATTGTAACGTGGTTAAGATTATTCCCATTGCCAAAATTATTTGAAAAGTGGATCACATTTTCGTTTTGATTTTGAAATTCATTTTGGAGTTCAAAATTGAATTGGCATGGGTTATACTCGAAATCGTTTGAATTTTGAAGTGAATTCAAATTTTGATTATTTTGAAAACTTTGATTTGAATCGTTGCCCAAATATGAATTACACAAATCATTTATCTCTTGATTTTGTTGTGTAGAGATTTCAAGTAACGACGAAATGCTATTTTCAAGAGTTGAGAGTTGACCATTATTTTGGAAATTTGGTGGTTCAAAATTCGAATTATCTAAACCAAAGTTGTTAAAATATCCATACAAATTTGGAGTGAAGTCGTATGGATTATATTGATTTTCACAACTATTGTAAAATTCACGTAAGTGCGGAAACTCGGACATTTTCAAGATTTTTTTTGGATTTTCAAATTTTTTTTGTTTTTGGAAAGGTTTTATATATTTTTTTGGATTTTTGTTTTTTGTAATTTTTTTAAATTTTTGATATTTCAAAGGAAAAGGATTTAAAATTTTTGAAGGAAAAGGAATATTTACATATTTTTTTAATTTTGGATTTTGAAATTTTTCTTTTTAAATATGCATGAACTAATGCAACTAAATGAATGCAAGGGTTAATTACAAATGAATTATCCTAAGTTAACCCAAAATTGTATAATCACAAATTGTCTTAGATAAACAAGATAGTTCTCAGCCAGGTAACGGACAAGATTTATGGGTGCACCACGAATCACCGTAGCAATGCAGTCGAAGGTTTAAGTACCTTCAGAGGAACAACTACTATAATATTTACGAATCATCGTAATATTTATAAATGGTTATTACTCTGCCGTAGCCTAGACACCAAGAAATTAATTTGTTCAAAGAAGACAAAATGTCGATATATAATTAAGTGTTGTCGATGTCTAACCGTTTTTATTAATCAAAATCTAGGATGAAATGCAATGCAGAAAATAAACGTGTATTAACAATGCAACTACGAATTTGTTTTTTTTCAAATGCAAGAAAACAACAATGCAATGCAAATAAAAACAAGAGATAGAGCAAGCAAGTGGTTTTTTTGGCAAGCTAGGCGAATCAATTACTTTCGACAAGCCAAGCTAAGCAATTGACTCTTCGATTCTGCTTTGGCAACCTAAAATTAAAAACAAGATATATACAAAAAAAAATTATTTTATTTTAATTTTTTATTTTTAATAAGGAGAAAAGAAGAAAAAAAAGTAAAACAAATGAAGATCAGAACAAATGAAACTAAACAATTGAAAACAAAAATAAAACAAACACGATTTTTTTTTATAAAGAGAAGAACTAAAACAAATTAAAACCAAACAACTCTTTTTTATTTTATTTTAAGGATAAAGCAATTTAACTAAAACAAAACAACACAAAAACAAAACAAAGTAAACAAATCAACTCAATGGGCTTTATTAATCTCAGCCCAACAAAACCTACAAAGCCCAAAACTAAAATAAATATAATTACTACGCTACTGGTTCTCGTTTAGAGTATTTTTTTTAAACTCTAACAAAATAACTCTAAAAGGTAACAAAAGAAAAGAAAAAAAATTAACAATTTAATTGATTTGGGCCCGGCCCAGTTAAAAGTGAACCAAAATGATTGAATTCTCACTCAGCTGCAAAATTTAAGAAACTCCAATTACAATCACTTCCAAATCGAGTTCTATAAAATCCCAACTCTCAACCAAATTCTCGACCCAAAAATCGAAATTCCTAAATCCCTACCGTGGTTCGGTGATTGTCGATTGAGTTCAGGTGGAAGTCGTGAGTGATGTATGGCTGATTGGGTCACGCGTGATGAAGCATGGCAGTGGAAAGCGGTTCTCGTGGTGGTTGAGGGGATTAAGGTGGAGTTATAGGATTGAGGTTGCGTGTAATTGTCGATGATTTGGGACGCTCGACCGGGGATGGTTTGAGTTCGAAGTCGTGGTTTTGATTGTCAAATTGTATTGCTCCGGATGCAGACGTGTGGTTTGCTGGTGGTAGCACTGTTGAGGGGGCGTGATGCTGCTGTTGTTGATTGATGGTTGTGTTAATGTTTGACTATGTTGCTGGAAGATGGAGATGTTAGATGTGAGGACTGCTATGTTGCTGTGAGTGGTTTAAAGGGTTCGTCGAGGCGATAGCAAAGGTTTTGGGTTGCGGTTTGTTGAGGCGAGTGGTCGGAGGCGGCTGTTGTGAGTGATTGCACGATTGAACTTGGAGGAGAGGAATAGTGATTTGTGATGGGTTGTTCGATTGGGGCGGAGGTGGTATTTGCAGTTCTGGTGGGATTTAGGGAGGCCACGAGTTCACTGATTTGGTAGTGATTTCGAGAGTGGTAGGCGATTCAGGCGAATGCTCGAAGGCAGGTTGTCAATTAAAATTGGAGGAGTTGTCGAAGTCGAAGACAAGTCAAAGGTTGTTGGAGGTGAGTTGAACTGTTGTTCGATTTGTTTGAGGTGATTTGCTGTTCTTGTTTTTTTTTGGTTGATTTCTATTGGGAGGAGGTGGTGATGAACCACGGCAATGGAACCAAGGCAGTGATAAGAGATGTTTCAGAAGTTTGCCATGGATGGGTGAAATGAACAATGTAATGGCTTGGATGACTTGAGAAATAGATGACAGATTGGTTGTGGATGCAGGCAGAGGGTTGAACTGTATTGATGGTGTGTTGTGACTGTAATGGGCAGGTAGTGGCAGTCTGTACAGTGGGTATGTTGAGAGTAGTTATGGGTGATGTTTGCAAAGAAGTGGGATCTTGGTTGATGTTAATGGTGGACGTGCTCTGTAGAGGTGAAGGGGAAATGTAGAAGATGTTGCAGTTGAGGAAGTTTGTATGGAAACAGATGTTGGTGGTCAGTTTGATGACAGAGTATTGGTTATTTGGTAGAAATGTGGTGAAGCGGTGTTGCGGATGGAGCAGCAGGGAGGCAGTGTGTTTAGGTGAGTTGTTTTGGTTGTCAATGGAGATGAAAGGTGTTTGTGACGACCCGAAATTTTTTTTAAGAAATTTAAATCGGAATATTTAATTGATTTTAAATATTCAATAGAATAATTTTAACTTGAATTTACGAATATCACAATTTATTTGATACTTAAATTATTGAATTAAATAATTTGAAGTTGGGTAAATTATTGAATCTGGAGTTTTAAGCCTGTTAAAAATAATTTAATGGCTTATAAAATTTATATCGATAATATGGAAAATAGTAAAAGTGTTAAAATTGATTTTGGAAGTGTTTTGTTCGGTTCGAAATTTAAATCATTTAAATTGAATTTAAAAATAGCCTTCCGAGGCACAGTCTCGGAATTCGACGAAACCAGTTCCATTGAATCTATAATATTGAATTATTATCGGATTTCAATTTTCCTAGCATTCGGAGTTGCTGTGTGAGCGTACGATATACAAACACGCTTAAATCTATATCGTAAATTCAGTATAATAACTGGTTCAAAAATATATCTTTCCCATACGATCGAATTAGGACTCGAAACCTTTTTCAATGCGTCCGGAATAGGGGTATAACATTATTAACGCCTAGAGGCATGCCTCGATAGGAAGTTAAAATTTTAATTGATGATATCGAGAGGATTCAAATTTAAATTTAAATGATTTATACACATGGTTGACTGGTCAAACTGCTATTTACATCAGAACTTTATACTTTTGCCTAAATTACTATTCCTAATCTAATTCCACACGCAACCCTCCCTTCGAAGCACGTTCCTCATGCTTCTAAAACAATCCAACCAACCTCCTTTAAGTTAAAGCTCACGAAGAAGAAAAAAATGCACAGAACTAAAAAAAATGGTGGTCGAAAACCAAAAACCCTTCTCTCTCTCCCAAAATCGAATCGTTTGATTTCATATATAATCGGCCGAGCTCTCCTAATTCAAAAAAAAAACAAATTTCATTATTCAGAAGCTAAATCCCTCTGAGTAATTGGCGAACGAAAGGGGGAAAAGTTGGTTTTGTTCGAGTCAATTTGCGTGCGGCGGCGACGACCTAGGATTTGGTCGCGAGGCAGAGCGACTCGCGTGGGATAGAGTAAGAAGCTTTTTCGCATGCGCCTAATTTGGAGGAGCTCGCGAGAGTCACGACCAGGATTTCAATTTGAAGGCCGATGCAGGGGAGAGAGCCAGTGTCGCAATTTCAATCTCGAGCTAATGGCGACTGTCTCGATAGGTTGGAGGTGGTTCCAGGCGCGGCAATTCTTGTCTGAATCGCTTGGTTGTTCATTTTCGAGAGGGATGGGGTGTTGATCTCCTGTAAGGTTCGAACTTCGTTTTCTTTTCTTTCTTGTCAATTTCGATTTTTGTTAGAAAAATATATATAATAATAATAAATAAATAAAATAAAAATAGAGAAGGAAATCTTTATCAGAATTTTTTTACAGTAGCAGTTTAGTATAAAATATGTAGACATGCATGTTTTAAATATTGAGATAAACCGGATATATATATATATATAAGATTTAGATAGTTAAAGAAATGTTATATGGAGTTTATAAAAAAAAAATATATATAACTCTGTATTTGGTTCTACAGTAAAGTGTATATATACAATTTATGTATATATGAAATCAGAAAGGGAAATACATTGTTAAATAAAAATATACATACTGTAAATTTGCCAGATTTATTTTAATAATGGGTACATGAAAAAAAATATTGTTTAACTATCTTATTTTAATTATTTTTGGCTACTAAAGATATTTTCATTTAATATTAGATTAAAAATTTTAGTCTAAATTAAAATCATTGGTTAACCAGATTTTTAAATGAAAATTAATTGTTCAATCGATTCAAATATTAATAAATCATTTAATGATTTATACAAGGTCAAAAACTTGAGAAGAAAGCAAGCTGGATTTGGAAATGGATGCTAATAAAATAAAAGGTGAGTTAATCTCACTCAGTTAAATTTAAATTTAAATTTAAATGATTAAATTTAAAAAAAAATGTTGGATGGTTGAATTGATTGATGTGATATAGTATGATATTTTGAAAATGGTGTATTATGTTGTGCTAACATCTGTAGATGTAGGGAAAACAGGTTGGAGGTATCCAATTGGATCCCTCAACGTTTATTTAAATTATTTAACATTCTCTGTGGTGATTATTTTATATTCTATGATGAGTTGTATTGGAATATTGAATGTTATGGTTCGATTGGATATGATGAATTACCAAAAATATATAAATTGGATTTGGAAAGATAATAAAAGAAGTGAATTTGTAAGTAAAATAATTATAGAAAATTTGAATAAATTTAAGAATCAATTGGAAAAGAAATAAAGTGCCCTTTAAAATTCTAATAAATAGATCTTAAGTTTAGTAAGGGAAATTTGAATAATCAGAAGATTAATGAATTTTAAAATTTTAGTGTTATTATTTTAAAAGAATAAAACATTTATTTAAAATTTAAGATTCAATTTATTGAAAAGAATAAAGAAGAAATTTGGAAGAAGCTGAAATTGGTATATTTCAGTTAAATGGCATAAAATCAAACGAAAAATAATATTAAATATAAAGTCATAATTAATGAATTTTGAGAGAAACTAATAAGTAGAGAAATTTATTTCAAATGAAATAAATTGAGAATCAATTCGGAAAATTGATTTAAGTGATTGAAGTTAGAATTCTCCCTAGATAACTAAGTACGTTTTTAAAATAATTTTAAAATATAAATTAAAGGTTTCAAAGTTGTTAAAAAGGTATGTTTTGGTATCAATCTATTATTTCTAATATTTAAATTTAAAAGTAAGTATTTTCTCAAATCTATTATAGTAGTAATTACTTAAAAAGTGACTTAGTATTTTTTTTTCAAAGTGAAAAAAATCTAGTTTATATTTTATTAAGTAACCTTATTTTCAAGTATTCATATAGTATGTATTTTTAACAAATTATTAAATTAGTTTTAATTTAAATGTTTAAAAAGTATATATTTCAAGTAAAGTGATTTTAAATTATTTTAAAAAATCTATTTTTTTGCTTGGTGATTTCAGAGGAGATAGAAAATATTTGGGAAAGTTTATTCTGAAAAGAAAGATGGTTTTGAAACTGTTTTCAAAAGGGTTGAAAATAGAAGTATATCTTGTAAAGATATTTTGAGGTAAATAAATAATTTGGGAAAAAATTATTTATTGTTGGATGGTTGTTTGTGAATATTAATTGATAGTTAAATAACCGACTATCAATATTGGACAAATGCGTTGATCGTTTCGAAGAGACCGGGATCGAGATTTATTTCTCGAAAACCACTTCGATCTGGTTTGTACGTTTTCATGAAAAACGATTTTGGATGCGGAGATGGAGCTGTAAAATCTCGAAAATTATGAGTTTAAATTTTAGTAATGTATTTGAACTTTTTGAAATTTAAATCGAAAAGTTATAAAGAAATAAAATATGAACAAAATTTAGTGTTTTTAGTTAAAACTTTTAATAGAATTAAAACAAATATTGTAATAAAATCACATAGTTATTCAATGTTAATAACTAAAGCAACTTTTCCTTTTAATAAAGTAAAATAATAAATTGTGGTAGATGAGCTTTTAATAGAAATAAAATTGTTAAAATAAGTTATGATAAATTATAAAGATTTAAATCACATAATTATAATCTAACAAATAATTAAACATATGAACAAATAAACAAATAATTAAACATATGAACAAATGAACAAATAATTAAACAAATGAATCAAATGAGTATGTTACTAAATCAAACAGGGTAAGTGTAAGAAACTAAAACAAAACATAACATGCTGAAATTATGCAAAGTAACATGCTTCATTTAATGCTAGTATTAAATGCTATTTACTCCTTTGCATGTACAAAAGCATTTCAGCTGAGATTTGGTTTGTAGGTCAACAAACAAAGATATAGAAAAAAATGTACTTATAAAATATAACTAAACAAGAACATGCTGCAAATAGGAAAAAGAGGAAACCTGAACATTCCATTTTCATACTTTCATTAAATACCATCACCTTTAGCAAAGAAGCATAACTGCATTAAATACAAGCAACATACTTTCATTTAATGGTTTTACTGCACAAGCCATAAAAACAGTTTTGATTTACCTTTATACCATAAAACATTGTACCTGCCTACCTCCTTATATACATGGCAATTGCCTTAGTTTATACGTTCAACAAATTTTTGCAAAGATCAGAAATTAAAAAGAAAAGGGAAACATTACTTTATATTTCAAAGTGAAAATAAATTACTGAAGAAAGAAGAACAGAGGAAATTCAAACTGCAATTGCAAAATAGTCTCTGCTCATCCATTATACAAATGAGTAAACATGATTTGTAAAGGATATTAAGTTTATTTAAAAACAGTTTAAACTTCCATCATAACTGTTTTATTCATATTACAGTATGATGATATACCAGTCATGCTCTGTGTCATTCATGCAGGGGATTACATATGTTTTAAAAAAAAAACTGAAGTCTATTTGTTTTAAATCACTAACAAGCTATGATTTTTCACATAATCAAGTTGGTTAAACCATGAAACAAGATTGTGCCAGTTTATTGAAATATACAGTGGATTATCACCACTGTAACTTTGGTTACAGGTAATCATGAAGAAATTGGATAAATTCAAGTATTATAAAAAGCTAATCCAAGTTAATAGCTTAAATTCTTACTACAAATCATGATTTTTACAACAGAAATGAAGATTTCTAGTTGGGTATATACAGAGAGTTCGAGTATGAACACATATCGTTTTCTTTGAATTTCTGGTTATAAATCAAATTATAAAGGCTGAAAATTTATTTGTGGCAAGCTCGAACATCAGAGACTTCGAGAAAATTATCAAAGGAATTTTTCATTGCGTGAAATTTGAATACGAGATCGTTTTAGGGTTTTAGTTCCAGTTTTGAATGTGCTTAGCAAAAAAGAGGATTTCGCCCTCTTGAGTTGACCGAGCTTCACGATGACTTGAGGAATGATAGCTTGGGGTGTTGTCGAACTATGGACGGAGTTGCTGGGTTTCTGGCGGCGTCAGGCGTCGTGGCGAGGCGTTGACAGGGACGAGTGGCGGTTCCAGTTTGTGTTACAGGAGTGCGAGCTCGAACTCAATTTCGAATTCGAGATGATAAAGGAATATAGGTGATCGGGGATTGAACTAGGGAGGATTTTTGACTTGCTCGTCGATGCAGCGACGCCTGAAGATCATCCACGGCGTCGTGCACGTATACGTGCACGAATTTATGACCTGGAAAAATTTGATTACCTGAAGCATTTCAGGTTTGCACTCGTGTGGGTTGACTCGAAGTTTTGATCGGGGAAATAGGGCAGAAACTCGAAGGGGGAATCGAGTGGCTTCAGGGTTGTATCGGGATGAAATTTGAACTTAAACAAATTTTGAAAAATTTTATTTACGCGGGTAGCATGGGGTTGAAACTCGAAGCGGGGAGCATTTGAGCTCGGGCGTGACTCGGGGGAGCCTCGGGTTGGCCACCTGAAACAGCATATTCAATTTAAAGCTTGTCGAAAACTTAAGCTTAAACAATTTTTATAAGCATTGTTTATAAAATGATGATCGTTTGTAAATGGAATGTGAAGTTAATTAAATAATGATTAAATAATTTATGATTTATAATTACTTTGTAGTTAATAATAATAAATAAATAAAAGCAAATTAAAATTAAAATTGTAAATTAAGAATCGTTAATTTGATAATTTAAGTTGATTGGTTCAAAATTGATAGTTACATTAAAATAATTTATTAAGGAATAATAAATTAATATGGTCAATTGAGATTTAATTAAATTGTAATTATAAATCATAAATCATCGTTTTAAAGTAATCAAGGAAAATAATAATATTTATATGGTTAATTTATTAAATCCCATTCACTTTGATTGGAAAACGATTAACTATCGCTGTGTACTATATTAATATTTCTGTTCTGATTGTGATGCTGTGTTATATAAATTTCCATGTACTGCATTGTGATTGTGATTCGTTCTGTATTGATGTGAAAACCCTGTTGCCCGTAAAACGGCATTTAAACTTCGATGCGACGGGGAATCGGATTTCAGTTGGTTATCCGAAACCCACATCGAACCTGTGAATATTTGTGAATGACATCCACATGTTTTAAAATTTGACACTCACTATTCGAATTAGCCGGGAAAGGACCTTTGTGTCATAAAACCCATTTTGAATATGTGATTCGACGTTATGGATAGCATTTGAAGACCGGTGTTGAAGACCGGGTATTTGCGAGAGCGATAGGATGACCTGTCGATTGACTCTGCACCGAGTTGCTCCGGTATAGAGTTCTCCATATGTGATGGGGAATCCGATCAGGATTGTGGATATCCGGATTGCAAGGACTTCTTTGGAAGTGCCTTCGGTTCTGTTCGAGCCCGGAACAGACTTGTATGGATAGTATGTCTGACATTACAAATTGAGATATAAAGCCGATTTCTTTCAAATATATTTTTGTTGGTGGCGGAGAATTTATTCTCTTAGCTTAACACCCTTCTCTGAGACGTACGAGCTCAGAGGTTATGTAATTGATGGTTATCAGCGATATATTCCCAATTTGGTAATGTGACATGCTGAGTGTTGCTGTGAAATGATCATTGTTTGATCATTTGTGATATGATCATTTGTTTGATCATTTATCTTGGTGATCATTACTTTGATCATTTGTTGACCCAAAGCATGGCTTTGTACCAAAGCATGGCTTTGTGGACGAGACTTCGTCGGACCTCACACCCCGAAATGGTCAAAACAGGAAAGATGCAGCAAGGTTATTGGGGGTAGCACCCCTTAGGGTATGTGCATTTCCTTCTGGATAGAACTGGTATCATGGTATGGAGCCCAGATACTTAACTTATGTTGATATCGCAGATACATACATACATATATATATATATATATATATATATATATGATTTTGTGATTTGTTGCTGGGGCCCCGGTTAAAGGTTGGTTACGACCGGGAGATGGCATACTCGTGTCAGTAGTTACCCAGTTAGGGGTAACCCGGCCTTGTGTTGGCAGAGATCCGGTTTGGTTCTCGGGGACGTCCTTCCAGAGGCGTTCTCATGTGGCAATGGGAAGTTCCTTGGCCTGACCATTTGTTGGAAATCCAAAGAAACAATACGAGCCCTGTACGGTTTTAGTTGTAGAACCTGCCATTTAATATGGTAGCTATAGTAGGCATAATATAATGGTACCTATACTGGCTAAGATTAATATTCTACTTTTGAAATGTTTTCTTCACTATGCACTAGTAATAATATCAAAGGATTTCTTTTCTCGTACCAAGCATATTTAACTATCATAAGAAGAAATCTCCTCCAATTCTGCGTTTGCATTGTGTGTGTGGCGGGAGGTCTTATGGTAGTTCCATTTTTAAAAGCATTCCGAAAATTCTTTTATAAATCTTGTTTTATTTAAATGCAACTGTTTTTGTTTACTCATACCAGTCCCATGACTGATCCGGAGTTTATTGTTTTCTTTCCTAAACTCTGGGTGCCCATTATTTCCACACGGGCAGCCTAGTAGGAGGTTTCTGTATTTTGGAGTAGCAGTATTTTGGAGCTCTTATCTTCGAGATATCTTAGGAGCTATTGGAGATTTCAGGTGTTAGCTTTTGGGAGTTCGTCACCATCTCTCTCATTTGAAAATTTTTAGATATACGTTCACTGTTGTATTATCATGATGTTGTATTTGGAGTTGTAGTGTATGTATTATGTACTCTGTTGTAGTATGGATATTATGTTGATGTTGTAACTGTGATGATATTTATGATATTGATTCTGTTCCGCTGTTTTATATTCATCTAATTGTTTTTATAAGCTCCGGCGATGCGAATTTGATGTTGTTTATCGAACATCGAGTTTGGGTTGTCACAGGAGCAGTGAAGTGCAAGGGCTAGTCGCTACTAATCCTGAGGATATTTCCAAAATGGATGTAGTAGGAGTAGTGCCTTCGGTTCCGTTCGAACCCGGGGCGGACTTGTATGGATGAATGCTTGTGAAACATCGTCAGGTGGACGATGGGCATTCTAAGGGATATGTTCTAAAAAGGTAACGCTTAGCCTCAAGCCTCATCAAATGGGAATGACTGAAAATCAGGGGTTATGCAGCAAGGCTAGGTGGGTAGCACCCAAGTAGGGTGAGGTCATCCCAGTCTAGATGTCCCTTTTTATTTCGGCTTAGTGGGCGGTTGCTGATCCCAACCGTGGGGTGATCTCACTCGGGATTATCCAGTAAGGGGTCGTCCCGGCCTTGTGTTGCAGGGGAGCGGGCTACTCCTCGGTACGGTGATCTAGGCCCCGTACTGTGACAGGTGGTGCCCCAGTTCCTAATCATTGGTTGGAAATCCATTCTCCCTACGAGCCTTGTACGAGTTTTGTTTGTATTACCCACTCTGTGGCTAGTAGCTGGAATTTAATCATGTAACAATTTCGGCTATTTTATAAGTATTTGTAAATAGACCCTATTATAATATCAGAGGATTTCTATAAAAATTGTTTTAGCTATCGTAAGGTAAAAACCCGACATGTTTATTTGTGGCGTGGTCTTACAAGATGCTTTTGTTTTCAAAGGATTTTTGAAACTTTAATAATCAATTGATTGTGATTTTCTCACCCTGGTATTCCAGACTGACTCGGGTGTTATTTAACTGTAATGCTCGGGTCAGACCGAGTATTATAGGATACAGGATATGATGCTGTGGAGCTCAGGAGACGAGCTGGATGACGATACGTACTTCCGTACTTGTTTATATATATATTCCGCTGTGAGTGTTGTTGTGTATCCATTTGTATGTTGTTGTTGAACTGTGATTGATGTACTCTGATGATGTAATATATGAACAGATATATTTGAATTTAGTAAAGATTATTTATTATCTATTATATTTTAATCCGCTGCGATGGTCAGATTCTGATGTTGTTTTTCTGTTTTCTCTCCTTCTACCTCTTCTTCTTTAACCCAAGTGGTTCGTATTTCCGTGCAACTTGAGTTGATTGTTGTAGAATAGTGTTGACTCAAGGGGTACGGACTTGCGGGATGTTACAGTGGTATCGGAGCTTATGTTGGTGATAACCATGGCTCTGGCGGGAATCACTCATTTAAAATAGAGTCTGTAGTACTCTAGAATGAGTTTGAGCGTATTAATAGACATGAGCGTGTATTTGTTAGTGAATATAAATTGTTTTAATATTGTGTTGATTGGTTTATTGAGTGGCATATGAACCTTCGTCGACACAGTCTGCGCAACTGTATTGAAGAGGTTTCTAAACACTTGAATAGAACAATTGACACAATATTGTTTTAAATATGGGTGAACGAAATAATTTTACCCAAAAATATATTTTGATATAAAGAAAAGTTTTTGTAAACTATTTTAGCTAATATATGGTTGCTTAAATGTTAGAAAGAGTAATATTAAAATTTTATCATTGTTAAGTAAAAATTTAACTAGAAATTTAAAACATAACTAAAGGTTAAGGAAATAAATTCAATATCAAATAAAATTCATAAATATGAATCATAAATGAAATTTATAAATTGAGAATATAATCAAATAAGAATTTGTATGAGCATAAGCTAGGCAAATGAATTATAGTTGAAATTTATTTAAGCAGGCCTTGGAAATTTAAAATTCCGGAGACTTTGGAAGTGTTTATCAAAGTATTTGAAGATAAAAAAAGGGGGGTAGCATTATTGTTTTCAAAAAAGTATTTCTGAAAAGGAAATTGTTCTAAACAAATTTTGGGAAAGGATATAGCATTAAATTCACTTCAGTCGCTGAAAAATAACTTCGGTGATGACTGCAGCATCATCGATGTTCATTTTCGAGTTTCTAAGTGATGAATTGCTGCCAAATTATTTGTTCAGGAAAACCTGTTTGTTTTTTTGAAATTTTAAAGCAAATTTGTTAGGGAATAAGGCCAGGATTGGTTTAAAATTTTTTAAAAGTGTGATTTGAGATGTTAGAGATTTCAAAATGTTTTGAAACCAAAAACCGGTGTTTTTAAATTCCTGATAAGATGGGTTATAAGCTTATAAGTTAAGATGATTTTTAAATCAAAAAGGAAATAAAAGCTTTGAATGTTGGAATTTAAATTTAAAGAGAAAAGTTAAAAATGAAATTAACTTGGATGGGAAATAAAAACTTGACTGGATTGACATTAACTGGATAGGCTGAAAATAATATCCAGTTGTTTTCGAAGTAAGTTAAAATTGAATTGAGTTAAATAAAACCGAGTTAAAATAAAATTGAATTGGAATAAGAATTCAATTGAATTAATGAATGGAATTAAATTCTTACCTGAACAAATGAAAAATAAATTGGATAAGGATTGGAATTGGAATAAATAAATCAAAATATCTTATAAAAGAATTAAAATCCAAGGTAATAAAATTAAGCTTGGGTTATAAATAAGCATCAGGCTTGAGTTAAAAATAAAAGAAGAATATATTCAAGCCTATAATGAATGGAATTGTGTAAATAATAAGTTGTGATTTATAAAAATTGAAAGTGGGATAGAAAAACCCAAAATAAATATTTTTGACGAACTGGGAAATAAAATAAAAATCAGAACATGGATTATGAAATAAATTGAAGTGATATTTGGAATTAAAAATCAAGTATTGAACTATAAATAGGGGAGAATTAATTTGTTAATAAATTAGTTAATGAAATGTTAAATAAAGCTAAATTGTGAGTTAATAATGAAGATTGGAAATAAAACTCATGTCATAAATCCAATTCGACTTGAATTGTTAGTGAAGTAAATGTAATTGAATTGTGGTTAATAAATTGGGTGGTAAATTGAAAATGGATAGTGGATTTAGAACTTGAGTTATAAATTAAAATTTAACTTGAAGGGTTAACAAATTAAATATAATTGAAATGTATTGAATAAAAATGTAAATGGATTAAAATAGTAATGGTAGAAGTTGCAAATAAAATCTAAATAAGTGGAAATAAATTGGAAATGGCCTTGTAATAAATTGAATGAGTTGAATCTAAAAAGTTAAAATGTATAATAAATGATCAAATAAATTTGTAGTTTGAAATGAGATTGGATTAAAATAGAATCAAGTTAAAATGAAAGAGAAATTTATTTGCAAAATGAAATGAGCTTAAGTATGGAAAAAAAATTGAATAAATCAAAATAAGTTGACTTAAGCTGAAATACAAAGGGGAGAGTTGAATTGAATTCAACTTAAAACCAAGTTTAATGATATTGGATTGAATTTGAATCAAGTAAAAATGAATTTGGATCGAAATAGAATTTGGTGGGTTGTAAATAATATTTAAGGAAATGAAAATTCATAATGGATTGAGTGGATGAATAGAATAAATAAGAACCAAATGAAAGATGGAAGTAGAACTTATTATAAAAGGAAATGGAAATGAACTTAAGTTATTGACTTAAGTAAGTGTTGAATAAAATCCGAACTCAAAATGAAGTGTGGTTTAAATGAGTTGAGTAATAATTATTGAATGGAATAGCCTGGATTGTTTCGAGCTAAATAAAATAGTTTGGCATAAACAAATATAGAATAAACTGAGTAAAGTAACTAAAGCTTGGGTTGAATTAATTCGGGAATGGTTAGTAATATGCAAGCTTTGGATGTGTCGAGCTAAATAAATGGTTGTGAATGAATTAAAATAAAAAGGAAATTTAATTGGTAATGAAAATGAACCTAAGTTGTTAATGGTTTTAAATGAACTGATTTGGTTAAGTAAAATGAAATGCAAGTGAATAGATTCAAATTTGGAATGCAATGAAATGAGAATATATTGATCGTGAATAAATTTAAAATGGAATAGAATTAAATATAAACTGAGTTGTAATCAATTTAAATTGATTATAAAACATAAGTACTTACTTATTCACATAAATCTCGTCAAATTGCATAGAATAAATTGTCATTTGATATAAATGGAAGTAATTAAAATTCTATGAATTGATAAAAGTAAAATGAACTGATTTTGAGAGCAACTGAATTAAATATGAGTTCAGTTTGCTTAAAATAAATTAAATGTAAGCGATTGAGTTTTAAACCATTCAAATTGATGAAGTTGTATATGAATGGATTGAAAACCATACAAATTGAATGAAAATGGTTATAAATTAATTGGAACAGTTGAATAAGTGTGAAAACTGTATAAGTTGCTTACGGAAAAATGTTTGGTGTGACTTTCTTTTAGAATTCATATGTTTAACTATTGCAAGTAAGTGAAATATTGATAAAAATTTATATATATGGCACTTACTTGTTTAAATTGAGTAAGTACAGGTACCTGGAAGCCGTGTGGCTGGATTTGGTTGTGCTATTTGCTAAAAATAATAAGCTGTTTTCTTAAAATGCTAAATAAGGTACGCCTACGCAATAAAAATAGGAAATATGAACTGTTTTTGGTTTTTCCGACCGGGTGGGTCGATGTATATATATTTATCTCTTTTGTCAAATTGCAAAAGCTCCTCCGTACAAAGGAGACTCTGCCAAAATTTTCCGGAAATTTTGGGAGTTAGAAATTTTTTGTAAACTTTTATTAACGACAAATGTTTTCAAATTGGAAATTGAAATAAATTAGTAAACGAGACTAATTTAAAATAATGACATAAATTAGTTATAAATGACAAATAAAATTTAAATATTTAGAGTTTAAGATAAATTGAATTCATATCGAGATGAAAGAATCAATTTGAATAGAAATGATATAAACTGAAGTGGTAAGGTGAAAATAAATATAAAAAGCATAAGAAAGAAATGGTAAATTCTTAAATGAAGTATTGATATTACAAATATAATCTAAGATAATCTCTGAATGAATGAATAATTGACACTTGTAAGGAAGTCGATAAAATGTTTTTGGAATATTGTGATTGGATATTATTGTCAAGTAGGATATGCAGGTAATATAAAGGGAAAAGAGAATTGATTTTGATTTCAGAAGATAAATTTGAAATGCTCGACAAAAAAGGTATGTATTTAAATTTGGTGTGAAATTTGATTGAGATTTGGATCCAGCCACCTAGCGTTTTGTTTTCTTTTTGGATTTGGGAGGCCGTAGGACCATTTTGTAGTTGTACCGAGCTAGCCGCGCAAAGAAGACGCTGGCGAAATTTTTCGAAAATTTAGAGAGTTAGAAAAATTTTGAGAAAATTTTGGTAATTCAAAATTTGGTTTTAAATTGGAACTTGAATAATTGAGCAAATGAGATTGTTTGTAAACTAGGGAAAAGGTTTGGAAAGTTAATAAGAATAATAATGGTCTTTGTAAAAAGATAGTTGGTTGGATGTCGAATTGTTTGGTTTTGAGGATAAGTAAGCGGGTATTGGACCATTCTTCCTGACTAGTAATTTCGAGGACGAAATTCTTTTAAGGGGGGAGGAATGTGACGACCCGAAAAAATTTTTTTAAGCAATTTAAATCGAATATTTAATTGATTTTAAATATTAAATAGAATAATTTTAACTTGAATTTACGAATGTCACAATTTATTTAATACTTAAATTATTGAATTAAATAATTTGAAGTTGGGTAAATTATTGAATCTGGAGTTTTAAGCCTGTTAAAAATAATTTAATGGCTTATAAAATTTATATCGATAATATGGAAAATAGTAAAAGTGTTAAAATTGATTTTGGAAGTGTTTTGTTCGGTTTTGAAATTTAAATCATTTAAATTGAATTTAAAAATAGCCTTCCGAGGCACAGTCTCGGAATTCGACGAAACTAGTTCCATTGAATCCGTAATATTGAATTATTATCGGATTTCAATTTTCCTAGCATTCGGAGTTGCTGTGTGAGCGTACGATATACAAACACGCTTAAATCTATATCGTAAATTCAGTATAATAACTGGTTCAAAAATCTATCTTTTCCATACGATCGAATTAGGACCCGAAACCTTTTTCAATGCGTCCGGAATAAGGGTATAACATTATTAACGCCTAGCGGCTGCCTCGATAGGAAGTTAAAATTTTAAGTGATGATATCGAGAGGATTCAAATTTAAATTTAAATGATTTATACACATGGTTGACTGATCAAACTGCTATTTACATCAAAACTTTATACTTTTGCCTAAGTTACTATTCCTAATCTAATTCCACACGCAACCCTCCCTTCGAAGCACGTTCCTCGTGCTTCTAAAACAATCCAACCGACCTCCTTTAAGTTAAAGCTCACGAAGAAAACAAAATGCACAGAACTAAAAAAACTGGTGGTCGAAAACCAAAAACCCTTCTCTCTCTCCCAAAATCGAATCGTTCGATTTCATATATAATCGGCCGAGCTCTCCTAACTCAAAAAAAAAACAAATTTCACTATTCAGAAGCTAAATCCCTCTGACTAATTGACGAACGAAAGGGGGAAAAGTTGGTTTTGTTCGAGTCAATTTGCGTGCGGCGGCGACGACCTAGGATTTGGTCGCGAGGCAGAGCGAATCGCGTGGGATAGAGTAAGAAGCTTTTTCGCGTGCGCCTGATTTGGAGGAGCTCGCGAGAGTCACGACCAGGATTTCAATTTGAAGGCCGGTGCAGGGGAGAGAGCCAGTGTCGCAATTTCAATCTCGAGCTATTGGCGACTGTCTCGATAGGTTGGAGGTGGTTCCAAGCGCGGCAATTCTTGTCTGAATCGCTTGGTTGTTCGTTTTCGAGAGGGATGGGGTGTTGATCTCCTGTAAGGTTCGAACTTCGTTTTCTTTTCTTTCTTGTCAATTTCGATTTTTGTTAGAAAAATATATATAATAATAATAATAAATAAATAAAATAAAAATAGAGAAGGAAATCTTTATCAGAATTTTTTTACAGTAGCAGTTTAGTATAAAATATGTAGACATGCATGTTTTAAATATTGAGATAAACCGGATATATATATAAGATTTAGATAGTTAAAGAAATGTTATATGGAGTTTATAAAAAGAAAATATATATAACTCTGTATTTGGTTCTACAGTAAAGTGTATATATATACAGTTTATATATATATATGAAATCAGAAAGGGAAATACATTGTTAAATAAAAATATACATACTGTAAATTTGCCAGATTTATTTTAATAATGGGTACATGAAAAAAAATTGTTTAACTATCTTATTTTAATTATTTTTGGCTACTAAAGATATTTTCATTATATTAGATTAAAAAATTTAGTCTAAATTAAAATCATTGGTTAACCAGATTTTTAAATGAAAATTAACTGTTCAATCGATTCAAATATTAATAAATCATTTAATGATTTATACAAGGTCAAAAACTTGAGAAGAAAGCAAGCTGGATTTGGAAATGGATGCTAATAAAATAAAAGGTGAGTTAATCTCACTCAGTTAAATTTAAATTTAAATTTAAATGATTAAATTTAAAAAAATTGTTGGATGGTTGAATTGATTGATGTGATATAGTATGATATTTTGAAATTGGTGTATTATGTTGTGCTAACATCTGTGGATGCAGGGAAAACAGGTTGGAGGGATCCAACTGAATCCCTCAACGTTTATTTAAATTATTTAACATTCTCTGTGGTGGTTATTTTATATTCTATGATGAGTTGTATTGGAATATTGAATGTTATGGTTCGATTGGATATGATGAATTACCAAAAATATATAAATTGGATTTGGAAAGATAATAAAAGAAATGAATTTGTAAGTAAAATAATTATAGAAAATTTGAATAAATTTAAGAATTAATTGGAAAAGAAATAAAGTGCCCTTTAAAATTCTAATAAATAAATCTTAAGTTTAGTAAGGGAAATTTGAATAATCAGAAGATTAATGAATTTTAAAATTTTAGTGTTATTATTTTAAAAGAATAAAACATTTATTTAAAATTTAAGATTCAATTTATTGAAAAGAATAAAGAAGAAATTTGGAAGAAGCTGAAATTGGTATATTTCAGTTAAATGGTATAAAATCAAACGGAAAATAATATTAAATATAAAGTCATAATTAATGAATTTTGAGAGAAACTAATAAGTAGAGAAATTTATTTCAAATGAAATAAATTGGGAATCAATTTGGAAAATTGATTTAAGTGATTAAAGTTGGAATTCTCCCTGGATAACCAAGTACGTTTTTAAAATAATTTTAAAATATAAATTAAAGGTTTTAAAGTTGTTAAAAAGGTATGTTTTGGTATCAATCTATTATTTCTAATATTTAAATTTAAAAGTAAGTATTTTCTCAAATCTATTATAGTAGTAATTACTTAAAAAGTGACTTAGTATTTTATTCTCAAAGTGAAAAAAATCTAGTTTATATTTTATTTAAGTAACCTTATTTTCAAGTATTCATATAGTATGTATTTTTAACAAATTATTGAAGTAGTTTTAATTTAAATGTTTAAAAAGTATATATTTCAAGTAAAGTGTTTTTAAATTATTTTAAAAAATCTATTTTTGTGCTTGATGATTTCAGAAGAGATAAAAATATTTGGGAAAGTTTATTCTAAAAAGAAAGATGGTTTTGAAACTGTTTTCAAAAGGGTTGAAAATAGAAGTATGTCTTGTAAAGATATTTTGAGGTAAATAAATAATTTGAAAAAAAATTATTTATTGTTGGATGGTTGTTTGTGAATATTAATTGATAGTTAAATAACCGACTATCAATATTGGACAAATGCGCCGATCGTTTCGAAGAGACCGGGATCGAGATTTATTTCTCGAAAACCACTTCGATCCGGTTTGTACGTTTTCATGAAAAACGATTTAGGATGCGAAGATGGAGCAGTGAAGTGCAAGGGCTAGTCGCTACTAATCCTGAGGATATTTCCAAAATGGATGTAGTAGGAGTAGTGCCTTCGGTTCCGTTCGAACCCGAGGCGGACTTGTATGGATGAATGCTTGCGAAACATCGTCAGGTGGACGATGGGCATTCTAAGGGATATGTTCTAAAAAGGTAACGCTTAGCCTCAAGCCTCATCAAATGGGAATGACTGAAAATCAGGGGTTATGCAGCAAGGCTAGGTGGGTAGCACCCAAGCAGGGTGAGGTCATCCCAGTCTAGATGTCCCTTTTTATTTCGGCTTAGTGGGCGGTTGCTGATCCCAACAGCGGGGTGATCTCACTCGGGATTATCCAGTAAGGGGTGGTCCCGGCCTTGTGTTGCAGGGGAGCGGGCGTACTCCTCTGTACGGTGATCTAGGCCCCGTACTGTGACAGGTGGTACCCCAGTGCCTAGTCATTGGTTGGAAATCCATTCTCCCTACGAGCCTTGTACGAGTTTTGTTTGTATTACCCACTCTGTGTCTAGTAGCTGGAATTTAATCATGTAACAATTTCGGCTATTTTATAAGTATTTGTAAATAGACCCTATTATAATATCAGAGGATTTCTATAAAAATTGTTTTAGCTATCGTAAGGTAAAATCCCGACATGTTTATTTGTGGCGTAGTCCTACGAGATGCTTTTGTTTTCAAAGGATTTTTGAAACTTTAATAATCAATTGAGTGTGATTTTCTCATGCTGGTATTCCAGACTGACTCAGGTGTTATTTAACTGTAATGCTCGGGTTAGACCGAGTATTATAGGATACAGGATATGATGCTGTGGAGCTCAGGAGACGAGCTGGATGACGATACGTACTTCCGTACTTGTTTATATATATATTCCGCTGTGAGTGTTGATGTGTATCCATTTGTATGTTGTTGTTGAACTGTGATTGATGTACTTTAATGATCTAATATATGAATAGATATATTTGAATTGAGTAAAGATTATTTATTATCTATTATATTTTAATCCGCTGCGATGGTCAGATTCTGATGTTGTTTTTCTGTTTTCTCTCCTTCTACCTCTTCTTCTTTAACCCAAATGGTTCGTATTTCCATGCAACTTGAGTTGATTTTTGTAGAATAGTGTTGACTCAAGGGGTACGGACTTGCGGGCTGTTACAGTGTTGCTGTGGAAGGTTGTTTCAGTTTGATGTTGTTTTGCAACTTGTATGTTGCAGGGAAGTTTGGAGGTATGAACTAGATGGTTGGTTTGTTCAGTTGCCTGTAACAATTGAAAACTGACTTGTAAATGGCAACAGAAAAGCACTTGGAAAACCAAGTTGTAAATGTAATGTGAAAGTAATGTAAGTGAACAAGAATGCTAATAGAAATGTTCTCTGTTGCAATTTTAATTGCAAATGTAAACAGTGAGCAATAGGACCTTTTATTTTTGTGAAAATGCAGAGAAATTTAAATGACAACAGAAACAGTGATGGAAATGCACAAGAACAGCAAACAAAATGCAATGCAAAATGGATACAGAAATGCACAAGAAAGTGAACAAGAAAGATGCAATGCAATTTTTTTTAATATGCAAATGCAATTCAAAAACTAAAACAAGCGCACAACAAATTGGAAACAAAAATAAAACAACAAACACACAATATTTTTTTGTTTTTGTTTTTTATAATGCAAACACACACAATAAAAACACACAAAAATCAAAAGAAAGTAATTCGAGGAATAGAAAATCAAAATCAAAACAAATCCCCGGCAACGGCGCCAAAAACTTGTTCGTCGACGGAATTTCTATCGGTTTAGAAAACCGTCGAACGAATTTAAATTAAAAATAACCGCAAGCGTACGGTGTACGAATGTATCACGCGGCGAATACGGGTCGATCTGTAGGGAATTGATGATTTTAAAATTCTATTAAATCAAATTAACCAAAGTCGAGAGTGTGTTTAAGCTAGAAAATGAGAAAATGAACTAACTAACAAAAAGAAAAGAAATGCAAATGTGAGAGTTAAACGACAATTTAGAGAATAAATCCACTCTCTAGATCATGTAGTTCAACACATGAAATCATGATCTCTCTTTTATGATCATTAGTGTTTTAATTGATGTGTTTATCATAAGTAGACATATTTGAGCTATTGATTAGCCAACATAAGCCATCAAACTATAACACACCCCTTAAAACACTTACTAACTTTCATTAAACTTGACAAAGAAAATGAAAATGAAATCTATTTTAAGTATGGCCTATTAACTATTGATTAGAAACATAGACCATCAAATTTTAATTTCAAATCACTTTCTTATGACATAATCATATATTCATGAAGAGGCATTTGTGTTAGTGATTGTTTAAGCATAGCCTATTTGGTGTCAACAATATAGACTATCAAATTCAAAGCAAAGACAACAAATTAAACCACTTCAAGCATTGTCATTAAGCACAAAAAGAGTGCATGAATTGACAGTGCTTGAAGTGGTTTAATTTGTTGTCTTTGCTTTGAATTTGATAGTCTATATTGTTGACACCAAATAGGCTATGCTTAAACAATCACTAACACAAATGCCTCTTCATGAATATATGATTGTGGCATAAGAAAGTGATTTGAAATTAAAATTTGATGGTCTACGTTTCTAATCAATAGTTAATAGGCCATATTTAAAATAGATTTCATTTTCATTTTCTTTGTCAAGTTTCATGAAAGTTAGTAAGTGTTTTAAGGGGTGTGTTATAGTTTGATGGCTTATGTTGGCTAATCAATAGCTCAAATATGTCATACTTATGATAAACACATCAATTAAAACACTAATGACCATAAAAGAGAGATCATGATTTCATGTGTTGAACTACATGATCTAGAGAGTGGATTTATTCTCTAAATTGTCGTTTAACTCTCATATTTGCATTTCTTTTCTTTTTGTTAGTTAGTTCATTTTCTCATTTTCTAGCTTAAACACACTCTCGACTTTGGTTAATTTGATTGAATAGAATTTTAAAATCATCAATTCCCTGCGGATCGACCCGTATTCGCCGCATGCTACATTCGTACACCGTACGCTTGCAGTTATTTTTAATTTAAATTCGTTCGATGGTTTTCTAAACCGATAGAAATTCCGTCGACGGACAGGGATGTTACAGGTTGGTATCGGAGCACAGGTTTATGTAAACTTAAGCAATTATTCAAACCTAAAAGATTTTCTAAACATAATCTAACGAATCAAAAATTTGATCGGGGTTTGTGTTAACGCGATTGTAACGTACTTGTATTTGATATATATATATATATATATATATATATATATATATATATATAAAAGTATGTTATTCCCCTTTCTCTTAGACCATTCTTCTGTTTTATACTAAGGCTCACATGCAGATTTACGAGAAAGAAGATATGAAGCGGGATACGGAAGAGGAAATCTAAGTGGAGGAAACACCACAACTGATGGAAATGCTCGACCAAACACCCGAAGAAACCAAGGTCGATAGGCTAACGTTAATCAAAATGCGAAAGCCAATGTGAGTGTTGGAAATACGCCGGTGTATGTGGGGATGATGTATCAGTTCCTTGCTAATTTGATGCAAGCAGGAACTACTGGAGTGCCTGGAAATATTGGCGGAGCAAACATTGTGATTCCCGTTGGGAATAATTATGCCACGCTAAACCGAGACTACACTAGTTTGAGTGGAAAGCCGTTTATGGGAACGAAAGATGCTATAGAAGTGGCAAATGGTTGTTACACTATGAAAGGATTATCTCTGATTTGGGTTTAGATGATGCGTAGAAGAGAAGATTGGCCTCTAGACGGTTGCAAGGGTCATCACTTCCTGGTGGAATGTGTGACTGCCGGAGTTCTGGAGGAAGAGTTAACTTGAGCTGATTTTCGAAGGAGATTCGAACAGAGGTTTATTTCTGAACTTGCCAAGTCAGCATTGATGAGAAAATTTATGGATTTGGTTCGGGGAGACATGTCAGTTATCGAGTATGCAAATATATTAGATGAGCTATCTCGATATGGATATGCTATTATAGACACTGACATCAGAAGTAATGAAATGTTCATTCAAGGACTGAGGCCCAAGCTTGCTAGGGCGACCCCGACTCATATCCATGATCCCTGTAATGTGGTGGTGGAGATGGTCATTCGCCATGAAGAGATGCTTGCTATTTGTACTGGAGAGAAGCCTATTGAATCCCAGAGTTCTCGGGGAAAGAAGAGAAAGTTCATAAAAAAGAAAGGAGCCTTGAAGGTAGATTCAGCAAAGAAGTCAAAAACTGATTTAGTCTACTACGAATGTGACAAGAAGGGTCATTTTTCAAACGAGTGTCGGTCAGGAAAAGGGTGGAAGAAGGCTATGGATAAGAAGCATATTAAGTGTTACAACTGCGATCAAGTTGGGCATTACAAGAAACAATGTCTAGAGCTAATTAGGGTAGAAAAAGGGAAGGTTTTTGCTATTGGACTACCGTCTTCTTTCAAATCAGCGGCAGCAGATAAGAGAAAGACTGTGATGGAAGGTAATTTTTGATTCAAAATATTCCAGTTAGGATACCATTTGATACCAGTGCATCACACTCATTTATATCCCAGAATTTGGTCAATAAGTTATGCTTAGAACCCACTTACCATATTTCTTCCTTAAGGGTTGTGAATTCAATAGGAGGGCATGCAACTCTAGGAATGAGATGTGATCAGTTAGAACTTGATTTGTCATGTCATTTTTTGCATGCAGTTTGTATGTTTATGATTTCGTAGATTTATGGATCATTTTGGGTATGGATAAGCTGGGTAGATATGAGGCTAGGATATTTTTCCAGGATAGGGAAATATCAGTAAGGCACCCCGATAGTCATAACCGGATCATTTTATCATTAGAGAATTCCAACTGAAGTGTATGCGCTGTGTTAAGTACCTTAGAAGCAGCGGAGGAGCTAAGTCAAGTTCGAGTTGCAAGAGAGTTTGCAGATATATTTGAGCCGATTACAGGACTGTCACCGAAACGAGATATTGAGTTTCAAATAGATCTTGTACGAGGAGCTGAACCTTGTAGGATCGATTTCACCCTAGAGGGGGTAAATAGGGTGATAATAATAATAATAAAAATTTAGTGCGGAAATATATAAAATAATTGCGGCACTGATAATAGCAGAATAATAGCAGCACAGATAATAGTAGAATATCGAAAGCAGAAATAGAACAACACAGGTTTACCCAACTAAGGCGAAACCCTGCCTACGTTCTACCCACAAGGTTTCTACTTGAAATTAAGTAGTTAGACGCTTACACACGTAAATTCGCAACATCCGCTATCGACTAACCTAACTCTATGCTCAAAACTCTGCCACAACTCAGCCACTAGAAGCGAATTCTCGAAATACACCACCGTAGTTCGTTCAATAGTCACACGACTAGAATTTTATTAGAAATGTAAAAGTAGAATACAAATTAAAAAACTTAAAAACAAGAAACCCTAAATTATGAACTAAAGCCCAATGGTAATTATAAAACTGGCCCAAAGAGAACAAAAACACTGTGATAAAAGATTGTCTCCCATTTCTCTTTTTCGGCCCATATGCTTTTGTTTGTGAAAATGGCTGCCTCATTTCTTCTTCGATCTATCTTCGTTCCTCTTCAAGAAAATAGGGCTTCTGAAAATTGAGCACTGCCGATTCCAATTGATCGATTGATTAGATATTTGGCATTGATTGCTTTGTCGATCGACCATCTCTTTGATTTGCAAATGGCTGCTTCAATTCATTGAATTGATTTGAATTGTTATGTGATTTCCTTTTTGCTTTTTCGGTTAATTTACTTGAACTCGGTTGCTCTTCATGCCGATGATGTTTAACGGTTTAAATAGGGTTCAATTCCCTTTATTTTCGTTCGAATATATTATTTGAATTCGTCTGGTAATTTTAGGTCAACCGTTCGATTTTTGATCGACCGATGGTGATGATATTGACTTGTTCAGTTCGTATATTTTCCTGATGTCCTTGCTTTATTACCACGACTTGTTTGATTTTCAGATTTTTCGTTCATACATGTTATCATCTAGCTTTGGATTTGGTTCCGTTCTTTAACTTTGGCCATTTGAATTGATTTCTGCTGTGACTTTGACACTTTGATTTGTTCAATTCGACCTTGTTATTATCTTGGTGACCATGCCTTTGATTCTGTGGCATTTAAACTTGACTTTGGTTTGAAAAAGCCGCTACCTTGAATTTTGTAAAAACCTGTAAAATTGTTCTTTGGTGGTTTCATGTGTACTTGTCATTTTTCAAACTGTTGTTCTTTCATTTTCTTTTGATCATTGACTTTGTTACTGTAACTTGTATTGCAGTCTTATTCATTAATGCATATATGTATACATATTGTTTCACATCTGTATATATGTATGTGGGCTTGTGCCTGCATCTGACCATGCCATTTAAAAATGTGGATGCTTTGATTTGTGCACTTGTTATTTGAACTGTTTTGTTTGTGTTGATATCTGACTGCATTTCATGTATGTAGTCTGTTGCTCTTTTGAATGCTAGTCATTTCCATTTGTATACATACATACATTTATGTATGTACATATGTGTAATGGCTCTGCTATCATTTCTAGTCGTTTATGTATATACATGGTGTACTTGAGTTGTTCTGGTCATACTTCATTTTGATGTTGTTGACACTGCCTGTTAGACTTGAAGTCTGTATTCATGTTTGAAGCTTCATGTATACTTAAATCTAATCTTGGCCATTTGATCCATGTGCATAGATTATATATAAGTGTGTTCATTATGTAGTATGCATTTATATAGAGCTTAATTGTGGCTTCACTTGCATATTGAACTGCTTCCATTTGTTGCCAGGTCTGGTTCCATATGAAGTCACATCTGTAGCATTGTTTCTTCATGAGCATTGCAGCCCTTTGTACATGTGTGGTATGCACATCCATGTTATACTTGTATGATAGTTTGTTGAATATAGTTGGTTTTCATCCCTAAATGCTTGCATACTCTAGTGTACATTTGTGTCTTCATGTTGACTGATCTGGTGCAGTTTGAGTTGCCTGCTCATTGATCTGGTTGAAATTTGTGGCCCTGGTATCTTTGTAGTCTGGTATAGACTGAGTTGAACCTGAACTGCCCCATGTCTTGGTTGAAGTGTTGCATTCACCACTTTGTATTTTGAGCTTGTTGAATTGTTCTTTGTTTCCCTTGACCACCATACCTGATTTTGTACATTTTGTCTGGAGCGGTTCTGAAAAATATACATATGTATGTATGTATGTATGTATGTGCACCACTATTATCTTGATATTGCTTTGTTTGCATTGAGTTGATGTGCACTGACTTGAGTTTTTATAGGGATCGATTCCCTATTTACTGGTCTTGTTTTAATCATTGAAACTTGTACTTGACCATTTGTATCTGGTTCCATATCTAACCATGCTACATTGTTTTCTTGTGTACACATTGAATTTTTAGTCGAGGCTTGTTCCAGTCATTAAAACTTAACCATTCGATTTTTGTTTTTGCATTGCACCTGAGTTGAACCTAGCTTTGGCTCGGGTTTGACCTTGTGCTCATATCGTGACTTTATTTGTATTGCAATTGAGTTGAACCTTGCTTTGGCTCGGGTTTGACCTTATGCTCACATGTCCCTGCTGTTTTATCAAGTGTATATCGGTGTGCACGGCCTTGTGTCATATACAATGATACACTATACATGTCACAAGTTGTTCGTGTATGATGAATTCAAACGAACAACCCAAATAAGTGAGGCATATAATATTTTCAAAAACACATTTTATTTTACACTGCAAAAATATTTCCTTTTCAATTTTATTGCGGATGTGCATCGACTACCGTAAGCTTAACGAAAAGACGATCAAGAATAAATATCTATTGTCGTGAATTGATGATATGTTCGATCGGTTGAGTGAAGCCAGAGTGTTTTCCTAATTAAATCTGGCGACCGGATTCCATCAGTTGAGAGTGCCAGAAGACGGTATTCTTTTGATAGCATTTCATACTAGGTATGGTTCGTATGATTGGTTAGTGATGCCATTCAGGTTGACGAATGCACTTGCTTTCTTCATGGACTTAATGAATCGAGTTTTCCGAGAATATTTGGATATGTTCGTGTTAGTATTCATAGACGACATTTTGGTGTACTCGAAAGATGAGAGAGAGCATGAGAATCATCTAAGAGTAGTGCTTGAAACGCTAAGGCAGCATCAGCTAAAGGAGAAGTTTTCTAAATGTCATTTTTGGAAGAAGGAGGTCAAATTTCATGGTCATGTAGTTTCGAAGGATGGTTTGGCAGTAGATCTAGCTAAGATCGAAGATGTCAATAATTGGAGGAGACCAGAGATGGTAACAGAGATCAGAATTTTTCTTGGACTTGCTAGCTATTACCGGATATTTAACAAAGATTTTTCACGGATAGCAGAACCTTTGACTACGTTGATAAGGAAGGATGTGAAGTTCATTTGATCTGACAAATGTGAGGAAGGGTTCCTTAAGTTAAAACATTTGTTTACCAACGCGACAGTATTAGTTGTTCAAGATGGAAACCAAGGGTTGGTGGTGTACACTGATGCATGTGGAACATGATTGAGAGTTGTGTTGACGCAAAATGGTAAAGTCATTGCCTACGCTTCTCGACAGCTTAGACCGCACGAAGTAAGATATCCTACTCATGATTTGAAGTTGGCTGCAATGATCATCACATTGAATATTTGGAGACATTATCTCTTAGGGGAGAGATTTAAGCAATACACTGATCATAAATACTTAAGATATTTATTCTCTCACAAAAGTTGAATACGCGACAACAGAGGTGACTAGAGTTTTTGGTTGCTTATGATTTTGGTATATATTATACTCTTGGAAAAGGGAACAAGGTAGCGGATGCCCTTAGCAGGAAACATCAGAATGTGGAGTTAGCTATGTTGGCAGAATGGAAGGATTTAGAAGTTCTAGTAACGTGTAGTATAAAGTCGAGATCGACTGTTGATTCTAGTTAGAGCACTACTATGTTGGCCTATTTAGATGTCTGAACAGTGCTGATCGAGAGGATAGCTTCTAAATAGAAAGAGGATCCAGAGATAGCCGAGATAATTAGAAGACTCATGGTGGGATCTGAGATTGATGATCTTAAAGATTTTGACATTGACTAGAAAGGATGGTTGAGGAAGAAGGAATGATTATGTGTTCTGAATGTAGAGAACTTGAGAAGAGAGTTTGTAGATGAGTGTCATCGATCCAAATTTATGATTCATCTTGGAGGAACCAAGATGTATCAAGATATAAAGGGAAGCGTCTATTGGGAAGGCATGAAGAGAGATGTTGGCTTATGGGTTAGACAATGTGCTAACTTTCAACAAGTGAAATCCAAACACTAAAAGCCGAACGGGTTACTTTAGCCTTTAGAGATTCCAGTTTGGAAGTGGGATTCTATATCTATGATTTTATTGACGGGTTGCCAAGGTGGAACAAGGGAAATGAAAGCATATGGGTCATAGTGGACAGACCGACCAAGAGCGTCCATTTCATTTCAATCAAGTCAACCAGAAAGGCACCTATTTTGGCAAAGTTGTTCATAAAGAACATAATTAGACTTCATGGAATTCCTGGTGGCATAGTCAGCGATAGAGATGCATTATTCACTAGCGAGTTTTAGAGAAGTCTACAGAGAGTATTATGTAACAAGCTCAAGATGGGTACAGCATATCATCTACAGATGGATGAGTAGACTAAGAGAGTCAATAAGGTGCTCGAAGATTTGTTGAGGGCTTGTGTACTAGACTTTGGTGGATCTTACGAAGATCACTTGCATTTGATAGAGTTTTCCTATAATAATAGTTTTCAGACTAGTATAGGAATGGAACTTTTTGAAGCTTTGTATGGAAGGCCATGCAAATCACCCGCATGTTGGTTAGAGACGGGAGATAGATTAGTCCTAGGTCTAGATATGGCTAGAGAGGCGTCAGAAAAGTTTGAGCTGATCCGAGATTGGATGAAGGAAGCTCAGTCCAGACAGAAAAGTTACGCAGATAAAAGGTGTAAAGACTTAGATTTCTCAGTTTGAGATAGATTTTTTATTAAGGTGCCACCGATGAGGGGAGTGATACGATTCTGAAAGTCAGGGAAGTTGGCACCGAAATATGTTGGTCCATTCCAGATTGTAGAAAGGATTGGAAAGCTCCCATACAGAGTAAAATTGCCGAGCAATATGGTAGGTGTCCATAATGTATTTTATGTATCTCATCTTCGCAAGTATGTGCATGATCTAAAAACTAATATTCCTCCAATGGGATTGGATGATCCGGTAGTAGAGCCTAATTTGACAACTGTAACACAACTAGTTCAGGTTATAGCGAGAGACGAGAAAAGATTAAGGCCAAGACAGTCAAGTTGGTAAAAGTTCAGTGCAGCGATAAGGAGAAGGACTGTACTTGGTAGGCAGAAGACAAGATTTAAGTTATCTATCCTTATATATTTTAAATGGTATGTCTATATTAGATTTATATAGATGATCGCTGGTCAGATAAACTAATATAGTTGTTAGGAGTGGTTACAATTGATTGTTATAATTAGTATTTAGTCCGTATTGAATTTTGAGGGTGAAATTCTTTAAGGAGTGGAGCCTGTAACACCCCTAATTTTAAATAACATTATTCAGGATGTTTAATTACATAAATTAAATAGAATAATAAAAATGTTAAGTGATAAGGAGATTGAAATTTGAATAAATTTAAGTGGTCGTGCTTAAGTAATAAATTAAAAGGGCATGAGAATGGATTATAAGCAAACTAATCTACATAAGGATATAATGGTGATAAGCTTTACCTAATCCCTTATCCTTGTATATGTTAAAAATGCGGATTACGGATCTTAAGGCTAGGATTAACACTAGAGGTAGGGTGAATAGTGTTTATAAAGAATTACTAAATCTTTTTGAGTTTATGTTAATTTGAACACAGATGTATGCAATATTCAAACACAGATATGATCATAGAAATAAATACGGATACAGAAATAAAGTAAAAGAAGTAAAGGAAAGAACACGCCGGATTTTATACTGGTTCGGAGTTACCCTACATCCAGTCCCGCACAATAAGTACGGATTTCCTTTCAAAAGCAATCTTACAATTACACCCTCGATTTCAAAGCTATAAGGTACACCCTCTAGAATCACATCCTCTGGGTAGAGATACTTGATTTTCCGGGCAACAAGTTCACCCGATTGATTTCCCAAGGCTACAATCACACCTTATCTCGCTTGATTGATTTTCAAGGCCACAATCACACCTTTTCTCGCTTAATAGATTACAAAGAAGTTTATAACTCTGAATAGCGCTGAGAACCTTGTTGAGATAGTGATAGAGAATCAAACTAGAAGTAATCGAGTTCGATTCAATGTTGATTTCGACAGAGTAATGATAAGAAAATGTATTAAGAAATGTGGAAGAAGAAGAAGAGTGAAAAACCAGAAAATCTGATGTAAATTTCGTTGAAACTAACCCCTATTTATAGAAGAACAACAACCATGTCCATTCGTGAAGAGTTATGACGAATAAACACTTCTTTTGAAATTTAAATTTTGAACTCAACTGACACTATGTCGACATGGTCACCATGGGTATGTCGACATCCCAAAGCATTTTTTGATGATTTGATTTTCTTTTAAAATAACCTTTATCTTATATTAAAACTATTTTAAACTTTATAAATATACTTGACTATAGTTAAAATTCATAAGTAAATATAGAGAATAATATTTATAGAATTTTACTATAATTTTATATTTAAATCTAAGTATACATATTTAAAAGTTAAATATGTTATTTTAAAAGATAGTTTAAAATCAGGAGTAATTTGACTTTGAAATTAAAGATGATTTTGAGGCTAAAATTATTTAAAATCAGGATAGAGAGTTTTGAATCTTTTAAAAGGAAAGTTTTGAAATCATTTTAAAAATAAGATAATTTTGTAAAATCATTTGAATAAAAATTAGCGGGTACAAAACAATGTTCAACTAGATTTTTCGTCGGTTCCATCCCTTTAACAGGCTCGAAGTGGATTCCATTCCACGAATGAATTGGATTTTAAGATGCTAGTGATTTTCTAGGAGTTTTAACAAAATTCCTAATTAAAAAATAAATTACTTGAAATCTTGAACTCTTGATAATCTTGATATTCTTGATACTCATGAGTCTTCAATCTTGATATCCTGAATCTCTATATTGTACGGTCTTCATTCTTGGTACTTGCATGGTTAAGTCCTGCATATACATATATTTCTAAACTATAATGTTAGTATTTATATTTTATATTCCTATTCTAAGGTTGTTGTCATCAAAACCATCATCTCAAGGACTAACAATCTCCACCTTTTTGATGACGACAATCTTTGTTTATAAAATAATACTTCTATCCTAATAACTCCCCCTAAAACTAATGACTCCCCTTTAATCTATACCTAACTATCCTATTTTATATTTCTCACCCTTTGTCATCAAACAAAACTAACTTCCCATCATTCTTGGGCTAAAGTACCTGCATTAATAAACTATACAATGGAATTATAATAGATAGATTAAGAAATAATTATACTTATGAACATGATAATCAATCAAAGACTAATATACATTTCAATGTATATATACAAACTTCACACCAAATTAAGAAATCAATCCACACCAACTATCAATCCAAACCAAATCAAATCAATTCAAACAATCAAACAAAATCAAAGCAATAAAATCAAACGTTACGAGAAACTTCCACCCATCCTTCTTCTCGAAATATAGGGTCTGCTTTAATGGCATCCCAATTTTCATTGTCATTGGTGAGAGAGACAGGAGGATGTGCTTCGTTATCATCCTTGTGTAAAGAGGGGATCATCCATCGTATGGTATCGAAATGCCTTTCTTGCTCTTTGATCATCTGAAATTGACTCAATTCTAAATGTCGCTGGTTACGAAGAATAAACGAGAGAATATTCTTGAACGAATTAAGAGTTTCTTTAAGATTTTCGGATAAATTATGAATTACATTAGCCATAGTTGAATTTGTGAAAGAAATGAGAGATAGAGAAGATAAGAAATAATATTCAATGATGAATTCTGGAAGAAACGGGTATTTATAGGTATAGAAATTCATTTGAAATGAATAGACATATGGTAGTTATTCAAATTTCAAATTCAAAATGAATTATCATTTCTGACCAGTACATGTCGACATGGTCATAGGGGGTATGTCAACATGGTGTAGTGAAATTTGATGATTTATTTTGATTTTGAATAATTGTGTGTAAATATATTTATATAATATACTAACATTTATTCTGAAGTTAAGATAAGCTAGATAACAGAAAGGAAATTTCATTTCATTGCACACGAAGATGATACAATGATTAAACTACATGAACTTTCAAATAAAAGCAAACTAAAACACATACAACAAGATACGAAAAGATAAAACTAGTTAGAGGATGATGATGATGAAAATAGTCCAAGTTTCTTGGTGACTTTGGAAATGAACTTGTTCATCTTTGAAGAAATATTATCCAACTTTTTACTAACGGATCATTTAAGAATCCGTTGATTCTCAACAATAGTCTTTTGGTTTTTGAGAAGGGTTTTGTTGGAAGGATTTGGAGGATAGTCAATGCTTTCCAAAGAGGTTTCACCTTCTTCTTATTCTTCAATTTTCATTTCATCCCCTTCTTCTTCTTCCTCTTCCTCTTCTTCCATTTCCTCATGAGCCAAACGCTCTTCCTTTTCGGTAAGGATCTCATAAGGTTGAAAAACAAATGGAATTTTCATAAGCGAAATGTTGGAATGATTGAAAACTTTTCTAGAAACAAATTCTTTGCCTTTGAAATCCACTCCAAAATAGTTAAAAATCCGAGTGAGATAAATTCCATGATATAAAGTATTCTCACCCATTTCAAGACTTTTGGGAGGAAGTTCATCAAAAATAACTTGCGCCCAATTACCATCATAGTTTCCAAAAATATTAAAAAGAGCTTTGCAAACTTTTGAAGTAGGATTGTTAAAATTCCCCGATCTTGGGGTCAAAGTATGTTGCAAAAGAAGATTGACAATTCTTGCTTTTGGTCGAAAATTTCGATTTTTAAATTCAAAATCATCATTTCCTTCGAAAATGTGATGAAATATCTCACGATCATTTTCATCGATTTTAAAACTAGAAAGATTCATTCCCGAATTTTTGCAATTGAGAATGGTACCCAAAGATCACAATTCAAAACAATTCTAGTGCCTTTGACACTACTCCAAATTTCATCCTCATTTCCATCATAAAATCCATGGTTTAAATTAGCATAGAAAATTTTGACAATATTTGGATAGCAAACAAAATCATTTTGAGAAACATCAATAAGACTAAGAACTCCATTATTTGCAAAAATGGAATCAATTTCATAAGAAGAAAAATCTTGAAAAATAGCAAACTTTTTGGGATGGACTTTGGCATAGTTAGCATAATTGATGTATGCTTTTATTGCCTCTGGATCATTGAATAGTCGCTCTTTTATTTTTCTAGAAATTCTTATGGTTGAGGGGTTGCTTGAAGAAGACATTAAAGTAGAGAGTAGAGGCTTGCAGTTATGAAGAGAGAATTTGAATTTGAAAATGAGAGTGAAAAAATATGATAAAAGATAGTGAATAAATAGATTCTCAAATGACATTTTCTCTGGTCAAAAGGTAGCTTTTCAGAGAATTGAATGAAGTGAAAAGGTGAAGGGAAATTCAAACATTTGAATTCAGTTTTTGAAATTCAAATTCTGGTACCCATGTTGACAGCGTGGTAGGAACCATGTCGACATGTGCCAGTGAATTTTCATGCATTAGTTTTCCTAAGTTCTCTAATATATATATATATACACACACACACACACACACACACACACTTATTATTTTTAATGTCTATATATATCTGAAATATTATTAGATTTCTAGTATATTTCAGAAAATATTATTATACTTTTAAAAAATAATTAAAATAATAATAAAATATAGAAAACAAATTTTTAAAATACAAACAACACCAATTCAAAATCAATCAATCAAGCATCTAATTCTAAGCAAGCAATTTCAACCAATTGAATTGTAAATGTGTACCTTTTTCTGAGTCTGTTTCTCTGAATTCGTCGGAGTCGTGAACTGCCGTGAAACACAAATTCGAATTATCTGTCTTCTGATCATCATCACTTGAGGACGAGTCTGAGTCATCTAGAGTAGCAGTAAATGCATGCTTTCGTTTCTTTACTGGATCATTGTTCATAGGAGGATTTTGCCTATCTGGATACGGACAGTCTCTTTTGATATGACCTGGTTCATCACAGGTGTAACATTTGACATTATTTGGCACTACATTCTGATTTCTAGAGTTCTTATAGTTGTTTCTCTTGAGATTATTCATCTTTCTGTTTTTCAGGAATTTCCTAAAATTTCTGGTCATTAAGGCTATCTCTTCATCATTATCACTGTTTAGGTCTGATCCATCTGCTAATGCATTGAATGCCATTGATTTCTTTTCATATGCTTTGCTTTCTCTTCTCCCGATCATTTGAACTTCAAACGACATTAGATTTCCAATTAATTCTTCTATCTTTAAAGTAGTGATGTCATTTGCCTCTTCGATCGCAAGTGTCTTTTAATCCCATTTTGGAGTAAGAGAATTTGAAATCTTTCTGACTTGATCTTCTTCAGAAAATTCCTTTCCCAAGGATATTAGAGAATGCACAATATCCTGAAATCTACTATACATATCTGAAATAGACTCATTAGGATTCATTTTAAATAATTGAAACTGATTTGTTGCCATTTGAAATTTTGATCTGTTTAACTTTGCTTGTTCCTTCGTGAGTAACTTGCAAAGTTTTCCAGATTTCATATGCAGACTTACAAACTGACACTCTATTAAATTCATTTCTACATAGTGAACAAAACAGAATATTCATTGTCTTAGAATTATTTTGTACAACAGTCTTTTGCTCAACGGTCCACTGTGCAAAATCAGTTGTAGGTTTAGAATATTCAGTTTGTGTAATATTCCAAGTGTCTAATCCTACAGATTGTAAATATATTTTCATCCTACATGCCCAATATGCATAGTAACTGCCATTAAAAAGTGGTGGTCTGACAGTAGACTGAAATTCTACAAATGAACTAGTGACAGGGATATTAGTGTTAGTAACGGTACCAGTGTAGGTAGCCATTTTGAAAACTTTTCAAAAATCAGATGACGAAACTTTGAAAACCTCGCTCCGATACCAATTGTTAAAAATGCGGATTACGGATCCTAAGGCTAGGATTAACACCAGAGGGGGTGAATAGTGTTTATAAAGAATTACTAAATCTTTTTGAGTTTATGTTAATTTGAACACAGATGTATGCAATATTCAGACACAGGTATGATCACAGAAATAAATACAGATAAAGAAATAAATTAAAATCAGTAAAGGAAAGAACACACCGGATTTTATACTGGTTCGGAGTTACCCTACATCCAGTCCCGCACAACAAGTACGGATTTCCTTTCAAAAGCAATCTTACAATTACATCCTCGATTTCAAAGCTATGAGGTACACCCTCTAGAATCACATCCTCTGGGTAGAGATACTTGATTTTCCAGGCAACAAGTTCACCCGATTGATTTCCCAAGGCTACAATCACACCTTATCTCGCTTGATTGATTTTCAAGGCCACAATCACACCTTTTCTCGCTTAATAGATTACAAAGAAGTTTATAACTCTGAATAGCGCTGAGAACCTTGTTGAGATAGTGATAGAGAATCAAACTAGAAGTAATCGAGTTCGATTTAATGTTGATTTCGACAGAGTAATGATAAGAAAATGTATTAAGAAATGTGGAAGAAGAAGAGGAGTGAAAAACCAGAAAATCTGATGTAAAATTCGTTGAAACTAACCCTTATTTATAGAAGAACAACAGCCACGTCCATTCGTGAAGAGTTATGACGAATAGACACTTCTTTTGAAATTTAAATTTTGAACTCAACTGACATTATGTCGACATGGTCACCATAGGTATGTCGACATCCCAAAGCATTTTTTGATGATTTGATTTTCTTTTAAAATAACCTTTATCTTATATTAAAACTATTTTAAACTTTATAAATATACTTGACTATAGTTAAAATTCATAAGTAAATATAGAGAATAATATATATAGAATTTTACTATAATTTTATATTTAAATCTAAGTATAAATATTTAAAAGTTAAATATATTATTTTAAAAGATAGTATAAAATCAGGAGTAGTTTGACTTTGAAATTAAAGATGAATTTGAGGCTAAAATTATTTAAAATTAGGATAGAGGTTTTTGAATCTTTTAAAGAAAAGTTTTGAAATCATTTTGAAAACAAGATAATTTTGTAAAATCATTTGAATAAAAATTAGCAGATACAAAACAATGTTCCACTAGATTTTTTGTAGGTTCCGTCCTACTTAGGGTTCCGTCCCTTTAAAAGGCTCGAAGTGGATTACTTGAAATCTTGAATTCTTGATAATCTTGATATTCTTGATATCATGAGTCTTCAATCTTGATATCTTGAATCTCTATACTATACAGTCTTCATTCTTGGTACCTGCATGGTTAAGTCCTGCATATACATATACTTCTAAACTATAATGTTAGTATTTATATTTTATAATCCTATTCTAAGGTTGTTGTCATCAAAACCATCATCTCAAGGACTAACAATCTCTCCCTTTTTGATGATGACAACCTTTGTTTATAAAATATTACTTCTATCCTAAGAACTCCCCCTAAAACTAAAAACTCCCCCTTAATCAATGCCAAACTATACTATTTTATATTTCTCCCCCTTCGTCATCAACAAAAACTAACTCCCCCTCATTCTTGGACTAAAGTACCTGCATTAATAAACTATACAATGGAATGTATAATAGATAGGTTAAGAAATAATTATACTTATGAACATGATAATCAATCAAGGACTATATACATTTCAATGTATACATACAAACATCACACCAAATTAAGAAATCAAACCACACCAAGTATCAATCCAAACCAAATCAAATCAATTCAAACAATCAAATAAAATCAAAGCAATAAAATCAAACGTTACGAGGAACTTCCACCCATCCTTCTTCTCCAAATATAGGGTCTGCTTTAATGGCATCCAAATTTTCATTGTCATTGTGAGAGAGACAGGAGGATGTGCTTCGTTATCATCCTTATGCAGGGAGGAGATCATCCATCGTATGGCATCGAAATGCCTTTCTTGCTCTTTGATCGTCTGAATTTGACTCAATTCTAAGTGTCGCTGGTTACGAAGAATAAACTAGAGAATATTCTTGAACGAATTAAGAGTTTCTTCAAAATTTTCGGATAAATTACGAATTGGATTAGCCATAGTTGAATTTGTGAAAGAAATGAGAGATAGAGAAGATAAGAAATAATATTCAGTGATGAATTCTGGAAGAGGCAGGTATTTATGGGTGTAGAAGTTCGTTTGAAATGAATAGACATATGGTAGTTATTCAAATTTCAAATTCAAAATGAATTGTCATTTCTGACCAGTACATGTCGACATGGTCATAGGGGGTATATCGACATGATGTAGTGAAATTTGATAATTTATTTTGATTTTGAATAATTGTGTGTATGTGTGTGTGTATATTTATATAATGTACTAACATTTATTCTGAAGTTAAGATAAGCTAGATAACAGAAAGGAAATTTCATTTCATTGCATACTAAGATGATACAATGATTAAACTGCATTAACTTTCGAATAAAAGCAAACTAAAACACATACAACAAGACACATAAAGCTAGTTAGAGGATGATAATGATGAAGATAGTCCAAGTTTCTTGGTGACTTTGGAATTGACCTTGTTCATCTTTGAAGAAATATTATTCAACTTTTTACTAACGGATCATTTAAGAATCCGTTGATTCTCAACAATAGTCTTTTGGTTTTTGAGAAGGGTTTTGTTGGAAGGATTTGGAGGATAGTCAATGCTTTCCAAAGAGGTTTCACCTTCTTCTTCTTCAATTTCCATTTCATCCCCTTCTTCTTCTTCTACCCCTTCCTCTTCTTCCATTTCCTCATGAGCCAAACACTCTTCCTTTTCGGTAAGGGTCTCATAAGGTTGAAAAACAAATGGAATTTTCATAAGTGAAATGTTGGAATGATTGAAAAAGTTTCTCGAAACAAATTCTTCGCCTTTGAAATCCACTCCAAAATAGTTTTAAAAATCCGAGAGAGATAAATTCCATGATATAAAGTATTCTCACCCATTTCAAGATTTTTGGGACGAAGTTCATCCAAAATAACTTGCGCCCAATTAACATCATAGTTTTCAACAGTAGTAAAAAGGGCTTTGCAAACTTTTGAAGTAGTATTGTTAAAATTCCCCGATCTTGGGGTCAAAGTATGTTGCAAAAGAAGATTGACAATTCTTGCTGTTGGTCGAAAATTTCGATTTTTAAATTCAAAATCATCATCTCCTTCGAAAATGTGATGAAACGTCTCACGATCATTTTCATCGGTTTTAAAACTAGAAATATTCATTCCCGAATTTTTGCAATTGAGAATGGTACCCAAAAGATCACAATTCAAAACAATTCTAGTGCCTTTGACACTACTCCAAATTTCATCCTCATTTCCATCATAAAATCCACGGTTTAAATTAGCATAGAAAATTTTGACAAGATTTGGATAGCAAACAAAATCATTTTGAGAAGCATCAATAAGACTAAGAACTTCATTGTTTGCAAAAAGAGAATCAATTTCATAAGAAGAAAAATCTTGGAAAATAGCAAACTTTCCGGAATGGACTTTGGCATAGTTAGCATAATTGATGTATGCTTTTATTGCCTCCGGATCATTGAATAGTTACTCTTTTATTTTTTTGGAAATTCTTATGGTGGAGGGGTTGCTTGAAGAAGCCATTAAAGTAGAGAGTAGAGAGCTTAAAGTTATGAAGTGAGAATTTGAATTTTAAAATGAGAGTGAAAAATATGATAAAATATGGTAAATAAATAGATCCTCAAAGGACATATTCTCTGGTCAAAAGGTAGCTTTTTAGAGAATTGAATGAAGTGAAAAGGTGGAGGGAAATTCAAACATTTGAATTCAATTTTTGAAATTCAAATTCTGGTACCCATGTCAACATCATGGTATGAACCATGTCGACATGTGCCAGTGAATTTTCATGAATTATTTTTCCTAAGTTCTCTAATATATATATATACACTTATTATTTTAATGTCTATACATATCTGAAATATTATTAGACTTCTAGTATAATTTAGAAAATATTATTATACTATTAAAATAATAAAATAATAATAAAATATAGAAAATAAAATTTTAAAATACAAACAACACCAATTCAAAATCAATTAATTAAGCATCTAATTCTAAGCAAGCAATTTCAACCAATTGTATTGTAAATGTGTACCTTTTTCTGAGTCCGTTTCTCTGAATTCGTCGGAGTCATGACTGCCGTGAAACACAAATTCGAATTATCTGTCTTCTGATCATCATCACTTGAGGACGAGTCTGAGTCATCTAGAGTAGCAGTAAATGCACGCTTTCGTTTCTTTGCTGGATCATTGTTCATAGGAGGATTTTGCCAATCTGGATACGGACAGTCTCTTTTGATATGACCTGGTTCATCACAGTTGTAACATTTGACATTATTTGGCACTACATTCTGATTTCCAGAGTTCTTATAGTTGTTTCTCTTGAGATTATTCATCTTTCTATATTTCAGGAATTTCCTAAAATACTTGGTCATTAAGGCTATCTCTTCATGACTATTGCTGTTTGAGTCTGATCCATTTGCTAATGCATTAAATGCCATTGATTTCTTTTCAGATTCTTTGCTTTCTCTTCTCCCGATCATTTGAACTTCAAACGACATTAGATTTCCATTAATTCTTCTATCTTTAAAGTACTGATGTCATTTGCCTCTTCGATCGCAGGTGTCTTTTGATCTCATTTTGGAGTTAGAGAATTTAAGACCTTTCTGACTTGATCTTCTTCAGAAAATTCCTTTCCCAAGGATTAGAGAATGCATAATATCCTGAAATCTACTATACATATCTGAAATAGACTCATTAGGATTCATTTTAAATAATTGAAACTGATTTGTGAGCATGGAAATTTTGGTCTGTTTAACTTTGCTTGTTCCTTCGTGAGTAACTTGCAAAGTTTTCCAGATTTCATATGCAGACTTACAAACTGACACTCTATTAAATTAATTTCTATCTAGTGAACAAAACAAAATATTCATTGCCTTAGAATTATTTTGTGCAACAGTCTTTTGCTCAGCGGTCCACTGTGCAAAATCAGTTGTAGGCTCAGAATATTCAGTTTGTGTAATATTCCAAGTGTCTAATCCTACAGATTGTAAATATACTTTCATCCTACATGCCCAATATGCATAGTTACTGCCGTTAAAAAGTAGTGGTCTGACAGTAGACTGACCTTCTACAAATAAACTAGTGACAGGGATAATGGTGTTAGTAACAGTACCAATGTTGGAAGCCATTTTGAAAACTTTTCAAAAATCAGATTATGAAAATTTAAAAACCTCGTTCTGATGCCAATTGTTAAAAATGCGGATTACGGATCTTAAGGCTAGGACTAACACTAGAGGGGGGTGAATAGTGTTTATAAAGAATTACTAAACCTTTTTGAGTTTATGTTAATTTGAACACAGATGTATGCAATATTCGGACACAGATATGATCACAGAAATAAAGTAAAAGCAGTAAAAGAAAGAACACGCCGGATATTATACTGGTTCGGAGTTACCCTACATCCAGTCCCGTACAACAAGTACGGATTTCCTTTCAAAAGCATTCTCACAATTACACCCTCGATTTCAAGGCTACGAGGTGCACCCTCCAGAATCACAATTCTCTGGGTAGAGATACTTGATTTTCCAGCCAACAAGTTCGCCTAATTGATTTCCCAAGGCTACAATCACACCTTATCTCACTTGATTGATTTTCAAGGCCACAATCACACCTTTTCTCGCTTAATAGATTACAAAGAAATCTATAACTCTGAATAGCACCGAGAACCTTGTTGAGATAGTGATAGAGAATCAAACTAGAAGTAATCGAGTTCGATTCAATGTTGATTTCAACAAAGTAATGATAAGAATATGTATTAAGAGATGTGGAAGAAGAAGAGGAGTGAAAAACCAGAAAATTTGATGTAAAATTCGTTGAAACTAACCCCTATTTATAGAAGAACAACAGCCATGTCCATTCGTGAAGAGTTATGACGAATAGACACTTCTTTTGAAATTTAAATTTTGAACTCAACTGACACTATGACGACATGGTCACCATGGGTATGTCGACATCCCAAAGCATTTTTTGATGATTTGATTTTCTTTGAAAATAACCTTTATCTTATATTAAAACTATTTTAAAATTTATAAATATACTTGACTATAGTTAAAATTCATAAGTAAATATAGAGAATAATATATATAGAATTTTACTATAATTTTATATTTAAATCTAAGTATAAATATTTAAAAGTTAAATATATTATTTTAAAATATAGTTTAAAATCAGGAGTAATTTGACTTTGAAATTAAAGATGATTTTGAGGCTAAAATTATTTAAAATCAGGATAGAGGTTTTTGAATCTTTTAAAAGGAAAGTTTTGAAATCATTTTGAAAACAAGATAATTTTGTAAAATCGTTTGAATAAAAATTAGCGAATACAAAACAATGTTCCACTAGATTTTCGTAGGTTCCATCATATTTAGGGTTCCATCCATTTAACAGGCTCGAAATGGATTCCATTCCACGAATAAATTGGATTTTAAGATACCAATGCTTTTCTAGGAGTTTTAACAAAATTCCTAATTAAAAAATAAATTACTTGCAATCTTAAACTCTTGATAATCTTGATATTCTTGATACTCATGAGTCTTCAATCTTGATATCTTGAATCTCTATACTGTACAGTTTTCATTCTTGGTGCCTGCATGGTTAAGTCCTGCATATACATATATTTCTAAACTATAATGTTAGTATTTATATTTTATAATCCTATTCTAAGGTTGTTGTCATCAAAACCATCATCTCAAGGACTAACAATATATATATATATATATATATATATATATATATATATATATTCTCTTTTTACCATTTCATTTCCTATTGACTTCATTTTAAAAGCAAATAAAAAACGTAAGTAAAAGAAGAATAGAGCCGGCATTAAAAAGAAAATAAAAAGAGAAATTCAAAGAAAAAGAAAAGGAATTAAAAAGAGGAATCAAACTCATCACAGTCCGCTTTCCTTATCAAAGATTAAGGTGACTGATAATTTCCATCTCTATTTGTTAAATATATGTTTCGGATTTGAGTTTACATTCGTATATATAATGTTTGATGATGATATACTGATTTATGGTTTATTTAAATTTAAACAAGATTGTTTAAATAATGGTTCACATGGTTTTAGATCAAAATAGTAGGATATTAATGTTTAAATGCCATGGAAAAATTATACGTTATGCAAAACATGATTTTAAAGTTGGGTTTTAAGTTTGATAATTTTCCAAGCTTTTGAAGAATTATTATGAATTTTTGAGTGAAATTATAGCATATTTGGTTTATAAATTTATTCTAGAAAATATATCGAGAATTCGGGTTTGAAATTTTGACATGATAGATAACATGATCAAAGTAAATTTCTGTGATTTTTGTGGATTTTTCTTAAGTGATTTGGTATACAAAATAAATTATTTTGAGAAGAGGATCAAAATGATTTACGTATAAATAAAGAAGAAGGTTTTAGTTGATACTTATCTAAAATAAAAAGGCGGTTAGTTTTGAAAAGCATGGGAAAAGTTAAGGCAACTAATAAGAAATGAACACGTAGGCAGGTTGGTTTATATAAGTTACTTAATTTAATATTTAACCCAGAAAAATAGGTTTCGCCTCTAATCAGAGTACCTTTCGCTCCTTTCCTTTGGTTTTCGATCATGTCGAAACCAATTAAGTTAAATTCAATACACATGGTATCATTTAGATGATACATAGTGGATTGGAGAAAAATGAAAGACATGGTGTCAAAAGCATAGCTTACGATGGGGTCATTACCTTCGTTTTTTTTAAAAGATAAGCGCGTGTCTTTGTTTTACTAAGCTTTCGACTTAGTTGATATGTATGTTTTTAAAAGATGTTTTATAATGGCCTTCAAAGGGGTTGACGTGTTTGTTTTAAAAGAAAAAGGGTTTTCGAAGGTGTTCCTTTAATTATAAATCAATGATTTCGAAAGAAAGGGTTCTGATCTAGTCGAAGCCCTGCCGCTGATTCTTGCGCCTTTCGAGTGTATTGAAGTCATCAATACTGTCGAAATGTATTGTTTGTTTTAAAGCTATATTGAACCACTTTTTAAATGCTTTTGAAAGGGTTATGGGTTTCGAAGGCAATGGTTTCGAAAGGGGTTTCGAAGCTATCTTTTAATATTTTAAAAGGTAAGCTTTCGACTCTGTCGAAAGAGACGGTTTCGATGCCATCATAAATTCCTTAATATTTTTATATAACAAAGAATGGTTTCGAAAGAGATACTTTCTTTTATATTTGCTTTAACCCAAATGATATTTTTAAAAGGTAAACCCAATGATGTCGAAAGGGAGACTTTCAATGCTTTAGGAAGAGATACTTCCAATGGTTTCGAAGCTATGCTTCTAATAATTAATAAATAACACTTTATTACAGTCGAAAGGTTTCCAAAGAAGGTTTTAAAGTGTTTTTAAAGGCAGAAGCCTAATGTTTTGAAAAGAGATATATGCTTTCGAAGGAGGCTATCCAGTGGGGTCGAAAGCAAGGTTTCAAAAGTATAGTTTTCAAAACAATTAACCCAATCTTATTTAAAAGCAAAATCATGGCATATTAATAAACAAAATGTTTTGAAATGGAACTTATGAAGAAATCTAAATGGGTTAAAGGAATTAACCAAGTAATATTTATTGCTTCTTCGTATAAGTATATATTCACTTATAATGAATCCCAAAAACTATATTTTGAAAAAAGGTAGAATAACCAGTTGGGTTGACTTAGTAGTGAATAAATAAAAGATATTGGCAAGGGCCAATTGGTTAACTGTAAACCCATGAAAACTGTGTAATTGAAAAGATATTAGCAGAGGCTAATAGGTTCATAGTTAGCCCATGAAAACTATGTATAATTAAATATGCCAGTTAGATAGGTTTATAGTTAGCCCATGAAAACTATATCCAGATAAGAAAATGAAATATTGACAGATAGTCAATAGGTTCCTAGTCAGCCCATGAAAACTAGGGTAAAAGAAAGATATTGACTGTTAGTCGATAGGTTCCTAGTCAGCCCATGAAAACTAGGATAAAAGAAATGATATTAGAGTCACCAATAGGTTCATAGTAATCCCATGAAAACTATATAATTGGACAGGGAGTCCTTAAAAGTTTAACCGGTTATTAGTTAGCACACGAAAACTATTAGGTTAATAGTAATCCTAGAAACTATAATTATGACAGATAGTCAAAATGAATTGGGGATGGGTAATCCAGAACTGATTCAATTATTTTTCATATCATCACATAATAATATTTTGAATTGAATTAACCATTGTGGATGTATGGGCACAGAAAATGGTTTATAAGGTTTTAAGATGCTAGTGAGAGAAAACTCGTTCCGCTAAGCAGTGTGGTCTCACTAGATATCTAGATGATTTGAGATGGTATATTATTATTATTATTATTCATACCAGGCTTTATGTCTGACTCGAAGTTTATGTTTCCCCTTAAACTCTCGGGTCAATTGATTTTGAGTAGTTTGAGAATTAAGGTTTTCAGGTACCTCTTAAGACGAAAAAGCTTCTGGAGTTGTGCAGAAGACATGCAGTTGTTTAAGTTCTTTTCTCATGTGATTCCGCTTTATTATTTTGTTAAAGCAAAGTGGTTTATTATCTATTATATACTCTGATCACCAAGGGGGCATCTTCATATGTCACTCTTGGAGTATATTGTAATAATTATATTTTTATGAATGTGGTTAACGTTGTGAAATTATGTAATGAATGTTGAAATGAGTTTGGAGTGGAATGTTAAGTTGTTTTGAAATTTTAAACTTTTTCCATATCCATGTGTTTCTGGTATATTAATTTATCTAACATTACCGTATTTGGTTGTCGAGGATTAAAAAGCATAGACGATTGCAGCATCCGTAGCCATTAGTTTTGGGCCTCCAAGTGGGGGATGTTACATGTATGTAAGTTAGAGTATATCAAATGTACTCTTATATACAAATTTATGTGTAACGTTTACTTTTTAGATTTATTTAGAGAAGGAAATATTTTATTTCCTTTCTCTTAACTTATTCAATTAATGCGGGGGAATAAATTTATTTAGAGAAGGAAACTTTTCATTTCTTTTCTCTTAAATTATTTAATTAATGAGGGATTATAAGTTTAGTTGAAGAAGGAAACTTTTCATTTTCCTTTTCTTAATTAAATTAAATAATTGATTAATTAAATAACATTAATGACTAATCTAAATATGACATGAATTATAAATATATTCACAGTAAATATTATGCAAGTGCAACATATAAGGAGTGTACATAGCCAGTGGTAATTGTTATGTACACATAAAATAAACAAGACCAATTTGAATGGTTATTACATAGGAGTTGAAATGGAAATAAATAAGGGATGACAAGGGTGATTGATACAGTTTCCTTTTTAGTAAACCTAATTAATGCAATATATTAATGACAATCAATAGGTACCACAATGTAAGAATATAGAAGCTAATCGATGAATTGTATGTATACATTATTATCTTAATTTAAAAAAAAAGAAATAATTTCATACTATGACAATATATGTAAAGGAAAATAAATTTTATATGAATACATATAAGTGGATCCAAATATGTATATATGGAATTCAATCAAAACTTTCTAATAATATAATTAGAGAGTTATTATAGTTAATTTCAAAACTTGGACTTGTTGTTAAAATTCATTTTATTCATATGTACATATCTAATGCAATAAAAAGCACAAGTAATACATGCATACATGCATACATTCAAAACTAAAATTACACTTTGTTATAAAAGATTTAAGCACAGATCTACAATTGAAACATTATATTGATTCCATATAAATTTCATTTTAGCTTTAAATATAATTCAATCAAACAACATGAAAATGTAAATTTCCATATTAAAATAAATGGAATTTAAATTAAATGTTAAAACATAGAATTATAATAAAACATTTTATTTTAAAATATATAGATTTAGTTTTAATTTAACAAAGTAAAGACAAGCAGCTAATCAATTCGAGCATGTAAACCTTCAGATTTGAAGAATTACACTTTAATTAGAATGTTTAAAAACATTGATCTACACTTAAATATTGTTTTAAAACATAAAAAAATATAATTTTAATCTATCAAATGAAAACTCAATCATATCATTCAACAAATAATTCAATCTTCATAAATAATTTTTTAATCAAGTAAGAGTAATACATTATACAAATTATGAAAGTCAAATTAAATTTTCATCAAACATCTCACTATATATATATATATATATATATATATATATATATATATATAAAATGGCATACCTTGCTACCTAATCCTTAAAGCACATCTTATTAATGTTACCTTTGATTTGCACCTTGAATGAAGAATGCTTTTGTATCCAATTGAATCACTTAAGGATGTTGCCTAAAAATCACACCTTAATGATGACTCCTAAGATCTTCAAGATCTATATGCTATCCTTGCAAGAGATGGATGAACCACTTTTGTTTTATTTTATTTGATCTTTTTATTTGGGATTGAAAGATTTTGGAAATTTGTTTTCCTTTTTTTTGCTATAAAAAGTTAGGAGGGGAGAAATAGAAAGAGTGAATGAGAAGGAAAATGAAATGTATGTTGAATATGCTAGTATATGATTTTTGTTTGATGATAATAAACATATATATATATATATATATAACAGATATTATATATATATATATATATCCATTTAAATGTATTTTTTAATGTACTGTTTTATTTTCATAGAGTCAAATAAATATTTGTTGAATAAAATAAATAACACAAAATTCAAATTCAAACAAATATTTTATTCAAACAAATATTTATTACAATTTTGAATAGTACAAATTTGAGCTCTCACTATATATATATATATATATATACACACATAATTTCAATTACATCACAATTTTCCATTTACATTTGCACCTCACTACATATCACTCATTCACTCATATTCGATCTTCAACTCTATTCCAGATTGAATCCAGCATCTGAGTTATCCGCAAAAAAATGGTCAAGACAACACATATATATGCAGTGAACACAGACACGTCGAACAATGCATATTGAAGCCTACAAGAATTTCAAACTCAAAGCAATACTCACATGTAAACTTCAAGTGAAAACAGAATAGTACAAGTGCAGCCTCAAAATGAAGACGACAAGTTTACATGACTCGAAGCAATGAAATCAGGCCAAAGGATCAAGTGCAGTCATTAATGTACAAAACTAAGTGCAAGTCCAATATTCAAAGAAGACTACATGATGATGCCAAAAAGTAGACTGTACAAACAAGTACACACATGTAACAGCTCAAATGTATCAAGACTCCAAACATGTATTATATGATCAAGTGACACTGCAGCTACCAATTGAACACGGTCTCGACCAAAACAACTAACTACACCAGACTTCAACATGGAGTGGATTCATGGCAATGGAATCAGTACATGAAAACTCAATTGAACCAAAACAGTATACAAGAATTCAATGAAGACCAGAGGATTGCAACCAAGCTAATGAACAAACAAAACAACCATACAGAGTCAAGAGCACAAGGAACTAAATGAAAGAGAAAGAAGCACAATAATCATACACATCTATATGTGTGTGTGTGTGTATACATGTGTGTATGTGCACTGTTTCTAACAGCTAGCTCAATGAACAATCCATATGACATAGTAACAGCAACCAAGTGGACAGTGGTAACTTCAAACTACAGATGCAACCAAACAGTCCTGACAGTGGTGAATAGAACATAAACGAGGCATGTACAAGAAACTCACCATAATGCAACACAGACTCAAGTATAAAATGTACAAAATCAGAGGCTACCAAGGACAGAGTTCACATGACAGCGTACATTATCAGGCATTGAATGCACCAGAGTAACGAAATGTCCAGACCAGATTTCGAGATAATAATGCAGCTTTAAACTAAAATAATATCACCAACATACATACATTTCAAGCCAACAAAAATTGAAACCAATCAAGTCAAAGGCAACATAAATACCTATGTCGTTTCAATCGAACAAGTATTTACTTGAGTCGCGATACAATAGCAAATCAAGCCGCAAGTCAATCGAGGTAGAGTTCGATCAAGTTACAGTCAAAAACAAAAAATAATAAAAATCAAAACTTCCAGATTATTAACAAAGTCAGAGCCGTGGTGGCCAAGAAAACGAACAAGTCGGAATCTAACAAGCCATGAAAATCAAGCAACAATAATATACGAATTGAACAAGTCAAGTTTAATCACCAACATTCGACTTAAATCGAACGACCGAGCTTAAAGTAATAGAAGAATTCAAAATTTTATTTGAACAATATTTAGGGAATATAACACTATTTAAACCCATCTCATCATCGGCTATAAAATTAATCGAGTTCAAGCAATTAACCAGGAAAGCAAAAGGAAAATCACATACCAGATTCAAGTCAATTCGAACTCAATTCGTCGAAGCAGTCGTGTGCAAATCGAAGAAAAAATCAATCGATAAAACAAGGGACAAGAAATCATCTATTCGATCGATCAACAGAAGTCAGCAGCTTTAATAAAGTGAAGCCCTAAATTGTTGAATAAGGAACGAACGAAGAGGCGGCTATTTTCACAAAGGATACGAGCCAAACAATTAAAACGAGAAAAAGGCCATCTCCTTCTATTTTAAATTGGGCCAGCCTTTACTATTATCTTGGGCTTCAAATTTTAATATTAGGGTTTCTTGATTTTATATTGTTTTTATTTTGTATTTTACTTTTAATTGTTTGTAATTTTCTAGTCGTGTGACTAAGGGACGAACTACGGTAGTGCAGTTCGAGAATTCGCAACTCAGTAGCTGAGTTGTGGCAGGGTTTTGAGCGTAGAGTTAGGTTAGTCGATAACGGGTGTCGTGAGTTTACTGTGTAAGCGTCTAACTACTTAATTTCTATTAGAAACCTTGGGGGCAGCACGTAGATAGGGTTTTGCCGAAGCTGGGTAAATATGTGTGTTCTATTTGTTGCTTTTTATATTCTGCTATTATCCATGCTGCTAGTATTCTGCTATTCTCTATGTTGCCCCCCTTTAGGGTGAAATCGATCCTACAAGTGGTATCAGAGCAAGGAACATAAGTCAATTGTTGTTTCAAAAATTTGATATTTCAAAAACCATTTTTGTTAAAAATTTTGAATTTTTAAAATGGCTTCTTTTAATAATGCTTTTGCTGAGGGTGGGTCCAGTATTATCTCTCCTATTTTTGATGGAACAGATTTTTTGAATTGGAAATTAAAAATGGAATCTTATTTAAAATATATAATGTTAAATGTTGGGATATTATTGAAAATGGGCGTGATATAATAAACGAGAAAATTACTTCGATTAATGCTCTCGCTATGCATATACTATATTCTCATATTAATCAAGATAATTTTAACTTTATCTCCCATTGTGAAAAGGCACAGGAAATTTGGAATACTCTTGATGCAATATATGGTGCAAAAGTTAACAACCGTGAGAGATCCCCCATAATCGACTCAGAAACGTGCTTGACAGGATTGGCAAAATATAGCAGTAATGAAGATTCAATAGCCGATGAGATAAGTGATTTTCAAATCAATGATTTAGTTCTCTTGTGCCTAAACTTAGTTGAAAATAATAAAGCTCTTGAGTTGAAAAATAATAAGTTGGAAAGGGAACATGCTAAACTTCATCAGAAAAATAATGATCTGGAAAATAACTTGAAAATATTAAGAAAAATAAAAATTATAATTGCAAAAAGTGTTTAAATCATGAAAAAGAATTTTCCCGTCTTCGTGAAAACTTTCAAAAGTTAGAAAACGAAATTTCAATTCAAGAGAAAAACATAACTGAGGTGTTTTGTAAAAATAATATTTTGCAAAAAGAGTTGGATTGCTTTAAGAAGTCAAAATTTTCGAAATGTACGGTTTTAGAAAAGAAATTGTAACATCCTGCCTTTTTATACGCTCTAATTCGACGATAAACCATACACGTCAGACTCAAACCATACAAAAGAGCGGATTGTTATTGGGGTGAATAAAAAAACAGAGGAAGAAATAAAACAAAACAGAATCTCACAGCGGAATAAAAAAATATAATAATCAAATAACAGTTCAAGAAGCTGTTTACAAAACATTTGATTATACTAGTACAATACAGAATCAGAGTTACCTATAACCGAGATGAATAACAATGCAGCGGAACGGTATGAATGTAGTGGAATAATATAATAAATAATAGTAATACAATCTTCGTCGTCGTCCTCCAGAAATAAGGTCTTCAAAATCCTGAAATGCTCAGGCTGACCCGAGCAAATTGAAAAGACAAAACACTCGAGTCAAAACTAAAAGATCTTATGTAAGTTAAATCAACGGTAACAAATATGAGTGTAAACGGCGTCGGAGATGTTTACGGGGTTTGACATCTCCTATACAGTGTCTAACTTGAGTGCAGTAACTTAAGAGATGTTCAGGATTTACATCTCCTAAGGATCCGTTAAACTATCTACTATGTAGTAATATATGCTATTATAATAATGTCTAAAGTAAAGTATAATATATTTAAAAATAGCATTAAGGAGTTACCAAATATCCCCTTTAACACATTTTATAAATTCCCATAGTCTATACAGTACCGTAATCTCTCCCGTACTGGACGTCGTCAGAGGGCACTCCATAGGTATGGTGCAAAACCAAAATCGTATAAGGTGCGCTAGGGTAGGTGACACGGCACAATGAGGCAATGCTAGGGTGGATATACCAATTACGCATACGGACTGGTGGTAACGCATAGCAGCCACTACCGCTCACCTCAAGCCACACTCCCAAAATCAAAGGTGCACCAAATCAATCACAAAGTAATAGAATGGTATCGAAGAAGCGTGTCCGATAAGAGGAGCTACCTCCTTGGCCCAGAATCGCTCCTATTTTAGCCACCTCATGCCAACTCAGGGGAGTCGGGTCCACGTATATACCTCAAAAGAACGTCGCCACCATCCTACTTTATTCTGGAATCTCCACCGCGTATACGGTTGTTAAAATGTTTTTCGGAGTTGGCAGAGAGTATGACAACTTTCGATCCCGGTCTCTTTAACAACCAAACGTTATTATAGCACCGCGGTCATTTTAAAATAGTTTATACTTCAAAACCAGAATATTATCATTTCCATTTCAAAACCAAATCAATATGATATCATTTTTTATTCCAAATATATTCACTTCCAGAATCATGATACTTTCAAAGTTATAACACTTTCAAAACCAAGCACTTGAAAATATAACATTTTCAAAACATAATACTTTGAAATTCAATGCTTCGAAACCATAACTTTCACCACTTAAACAGTTTAGATATTCAAATAGTATATATAATAAAATAGTTTTAAATTTAAAATTACTTTATAAAATGAAATAATTTCCTCAACTTCACAAATTGATTCAAATCAACTTGAATCCAAAAATTATATTTATATCAAATCTCAATTCATAAATTTCAACTCAATTCAGTTTTCCATAAACCATCTCAATTCATATCAATTTCAAATACAGATTTGAACCTCAAATAAACCATTTCAATTTCCATATATTTCAAAGCTTTGAATATTCCACCATTTCAAAACTAAATTTGATAACTTCATATATACCTTAATTTAACTTCATTATTATTCAGTTTTGAAATATTTACTTAAAAAATCCAATATCTTTTAAATAAACCCAAATTCGAAGTCACTAAATGTTCCTTCAATTAATTTAAACTTGAAATATTCATTTTAAATCATCTTAAACAAAATCAAGTTATAAAATCGTATCTTTTAAATTTTAAAAATTAATAAATTTCAAATCAAACTTATTTGAGTTTAATTCTTAAGTAAATTAAATTTCAAATTTATCTTCCAACCTTAATTTATTTAAATCATTATAAATTCTATATTAAAATATAACTTAAATACTTAACCGTATTATCTTCAATAAAATCAAACTTTATTATCAAACTTATTCTATATTTACATAGCATAAAAATCAAGAATAAAATAACATTTACATAATATCTAAAATCAATATTTATATAAAACCATATATTTCTTTACAAAACCATAGAAATCATTTCAAAATATTTTTATATACAGACCACGATGTCCGTATATAATTTTCTATCCTACAGTCAAGTGATACGGATATTTATCATTTCAATCCGCAATTAAATATTTTACGGTTGTATATCATTTCAAACCGCAATCCCGAATTAATAATAATCTATAACGAATTTGCAGTTTATAACGATATAACTAAACATCCATTCAACCAATATCAACAATCAACATCCATCACAATCATCGTCCAAAACAATCCATAAATATCAATATAGAAACTGATAATAAATAACAGGTATTTAACTGGCAGTTTATATGCAATAATAAACTTAATAACAATTTAATTCAAATAAATTCAATTTAACAGAGATGATGATTAAAATATACCAAACAATCATAAATAAATTCCCAATCACATCATGAATTAAATTTAACAAACATAAGAAATTTTAGAAGTTGTGAGTGGGTTAAAACACTCACCTCTGAATTTAAATTGAATTTAAATTCAAAATAAGCACAAAATATGAACGGTCTCCAAATTTGTCCAAACTAGCGTTAAAATATCTGAAATTTCAATACAATCCCAACGGAGAAAACCGCACGTGAATTCGACCTCGTATGTGAAAGTTATTATCATTAGAAGCTTGAAAATTTTTAATTCACAAAAATAATAAAACAAACAAACAAGGGCCACGTCATCACCTCTGAACGCAGCCATATCCAAGCAAAATTGTAATCCAGTATCGGGTTCGAACGAAACCGCCTCTGCCAAAATCGACGCCGCACCGCCTAGGTGATGTTATGCCATGATCAGACCATACTGCTGTGACCACGCCGTCGTCCTCCACGTTCGCCTAGAACCCAGCCACCTCCGGCTACCTCTCTGAGTCGCGCAGCCGCCCATAATAATCGCCATTTTCTGGCGATCGAGACCCCTATGACTCGAGCCAAACGTGATGTTGCAAATTGCATGTCAACCTCAACAGGCTGCTACTCCCCGATCGTCCTAGCATCGATGATCTACCGTCCGATCCGATAACGCTCAACGAACGGCCAACATAAATTCGCTGATTTCAGGACAAACGATGTGTCGAATCAAAAAACGAATAGCACCAAAAGATTACGCTCTTCGAGAGCTTCAAATTGATATATAATTTATTTGGATTGGAGGAGTTTTAATTTTTGGATCTGAATTTGGTTTAAAACTGCAATTAGGAATTAGGGTTTGTCTGCCATTGAGAAGAGGAGAAACAGAAAGAATTATACGTACCAACAAATGAGAATAAGGAGTAGCTAGGGTTTATAACGAGATATTTATAGGTAGGTTAGAAAATAGAAATAACGGATCGTATTTTATTTGGGTTGGAACGATAAACGGACCGAAAAGCCCGTTCCGAGTCGGAACAAAAATGGGTCAACCCATATATCTAAATAAATGTTTTCAAATATTTTAAAATCAATGGAACAGGTTTCGAGTCTAAATTCCATCGTACGTAGAAGTTATGCCAAAATTAGCTTATTTCAAATTAATTTCAGTTGATTTCAATTAAATTGATTTGTAGGCGTTTCGAGCCCGTACGATCAGACGACAAGTCCAATCGTTACGAAACTTGAAATCCTATAATAGTTCACTGTTACGGATCTGATGAAACTGGTTTCGTCGAAATCCGAATCAGTGGTCAAAATGGCTATAATTCAGTTAATTAAATAAATTAATATTTAATTAATCAAATCACTTTTTCATTTCAAATTTAATAATTCACAAATTCCAACATTTTTGATTTCTTAAACAATTATAATAATTTAAACAAACTTAGATATCAAATTCAAAGTTGATTGATTTACCCATTACCGTATTTAATTTCAGTGTAAATAAATTCATTAATTATCAATTGAAATTCCAATAAATCCATTTATTTGATTTCTCAATCTTGTTGTGAAATCAATTCTCAACTTATCATCTTAAAGGTAATATTAATATTGGTTTATATCCTAATACTTTAAAATTTTCCATTTCATCCTAATTTCAATTAACCTAGTATTTAATTCCATTTACCTACAATGATCCATTTATTATAGATTGCATTCTAATTAATTATAACTAATTCCAATAAATTGATTTGATTTAATTCCCAACTTTATACTAGGTCCATTATTACTCTATAGCACAGTTAACACTTGTTTCACATTTCATTTGCATTAATGTATTCAAATTTCCAACTTTCCTTTGTATTAACTATTATTTTCAATTATTGAATTTGTCAAATATATACATTTGTTATAATTAAAACCTCAATCAATTTATTCAACTTAGATTCATTCTTTTGCTTTTATCTATGAAAAAAATATACATTTCCATTTATGTCATTACATTCACACTTTACAGTTACAGTCGTATCTTACATTAATGAACATTTACCTACATTTAAATGTAACTGATTTCCTACTTTGAATTTAGCAGCCTAAATAAAAAGGTAACTTGCATAAATCTTATCACTAACTTTATATTACACACAAGTTTATTATTCCCACTAATTATCAGAATTGCTTACATAATGTTGAATTCGTTCAATTACCATACATTATATACAAATTCATTAGTTCATACATTTATTTACTTATATTCAATTTTATACCCAAATGTAACAGTTACAACTAAATTAATAGACCAATTATGTAACAATCCGCATATTTTACGATTGAATATTTAAATATTTTATTTAAAATAATTCATCGTTAGTCGGATTTTTGGTCCGAGAAGTTACTTTTTGCATACGGTCGAATTAGGACTCGGAACCACTTCCATTGGGTCCAAAACGCCGTTTGCGACCTTTTTGAGTATAAACTTTGATATGTTTGGAGTTAGTGGAATTTTGTTACTTTTCCACTTAGGGCTTTGGTTTTGTTTCAGCCCATTAGACCCAAGCTTCACCCCTCTTCTCTTCATTACTTCATTTATATTTCCTAATACTCAAGCTTTAGCAACAATGGAGAGAGGAATGGGAAATTAAAACTCCAAGCCCTAGTTTTCTTTTGCAAATCAAGTTCTAGCTCCAAATTTATAGAAGAAGCTTTGGTAATCCTTCTCTTCTTCTTCTCCAACTCATTCACTTATCAATTTCAGAAATTCCTAAACCTAACTTAGGAAATGTTTCTCTTTTTAGCTTAGATTCAAGATTGTTGGGCTGGAATTGAAGAGTGATTGTCCTTGCCATTGCTCTATAGCTTCTTCTTAATAGTTTTGGGTTCAAAAGTGAGATTTTTATCTCACATCTTAGTTTATAATTATCTTCGATTGTTAGGTATGAATTCCTAACACTTATTCTTATGCAATTGATTTTGGTTTGGATTAATTTGGTGTATATTCCAATTTTTGGTGTTTTGAAATCCAAATATATGAAAATCCTATTATGGATATTTGGACATTGATATTTGAGGCGTATCGAAGAGCTTTTAGGGCTGAGTTGTCGCTTGGCGTAAATCCTTAGTCGTCGTTGCTCGTCCGTTCGCTTCCGGTATTTATTTCGGTCATTTTTGGTCTAGGTTCAGGGAATGCCCTGAACCCCAGTTTCAGACGTCTGAAACGTCAGATTCAGACGTCTGGATATTATTCTGGGAAGATTTTTACTCCCCAGATTCAGACGTCTGAATCTATATTTCAGACGTCTGAATTGGTTCGTTTCGAACCATAAAGGAAATAGGCTAAAAAGTGCATATTTCAAACGTCTGAAATCAAGGATTCAGACGTCTAAATTCTGTTCTGGAAAATATTTTATTTTCCAGATTCAGACGTCTGAATCCTTGATTTCAGACGTCTGAATCTGCTGTCTGGGCTCTATTTTGCCTATTTAGCTTGAGATTCCAATTTTATCGATTTGTATTAATTCCCTTTTGTTGTTATCATCTATTATCGACTTTGATGACATTTTCTTTGGGATTTTTAGAGATACCCATTTTGATGGATTTGATATCGATTTCTTTGGATTCAATTCATGTCTTCGTATGTGAATTTTGGTGATTGATTGTTTCTACAGTCATTTTTTTTGTGATTTGTCACTTTAAAAATATAAAGGTTTCAATACAGTAGTAAATATCAAAACTCTTTCATCAAAGCAATTTTCACACTATTTTATTACAAAGCTCTTTCTTAAAATCGTTTTCCAATCTATTAGTATATACAAACCTTTACCTCACTCGTATGAGAAATCTAATTAAAGGGCTTAGTAAAACAAGTGGTATGAAACGCTTGCGTTTGCTTCGTCGGTTAATTCTTGGACTTGTTCGATTGAATCTCTTGTGACAATTTTCTAGTGGAGATCTACAGTTTGTTCGTAAATATTTAAGTTAAGCAAGTGGTTATGGGACATGAAGCTAAACTCATATATTCACTAGCTTAGTGTAATTGACACTTCTCGTTGATCATGAGGATCATTTTTGTGTTTTAGACTAGCGCTATGCTATGTTTCTTTGTCCACGAAGGGGACAGTACCTCGTTTTATTGAGTTTCATCTCATTTTTATTATAGGATAACGACCTATTTATTCCTTGGGGTTTCGACCCAATTCTTGTGGGCTAGAGACCTACGTTTTTATGTAGTTCGGATTTTCGGGCGTACCGTTGTACTACGTCGTTGTTCTGAATTTTGCGAGTTTCAGGTTCCTCGGGCGTACCGTTGTACTACGTCGTTGCACCGAATTTTACGAGTTTCAGGTTCCTCGGGCGTACCGTTGTACTACGTCGTTGCACCGGCACTATGGTTAGCGGCCATGGGATAGCGTCCCGTTTTGTGATACACGTGTTGGTGAGTTTTCAGGCTCCCGTTTTGTGATAGGCCTCTCCCTTTTTGTGATTCTTGGATTTCTATTGACGATTCCTAGAATTTGAATTTCACCAATTTTATGATTGGCATTTATATGTTGTCAATATTTGTGGCTTGGTGAATGAAATAAGGAGTATGACATTCCTTTTGATATTTGAGAAGATTCTGGTGATATTGATTAATCTCTTGTTGATTTTCAAATTTTATACTTATCACAGTATGGCTTTATGGTTATCATATGTTATGTCATATCTCTTATTCTATACCATTTTATCTGATATTTATGGCTAGACTGATCCGTTTATTATTTTCTTATAAATAATACTCGGGTCAGACCGAGATGTTGCAGGTGCTTCTTCTTGACTTCACTTCTGGGATTATCATCCTGACTTTTGGCTAACTACTTAGATTAGTAGTTTTTGCTGTATACCTTTGAGATATAGACTCCTAGATGTATACATATTCTTTTGTCTAGCACTTGTAACCATTCTGTTGTGATATTGTGGATCTTGTTTGACCACTACTCTGATGTACACTTTCATGTGTTATATTCATATCTTTTTTCCGCCTTTGTGATATGGATGTCTGTAGCTGATTTGTGTTATGTTTGTTTCTATGTTTGTTTCCGAATAATATATATAGCCACTGTGTAGTAGCCTTGAGTTTGTATCGGCATGTCGGACTTCCTTGTACTATCTGACATATTGGTGCTCGCACAAAGCGATTACACGGATGGTCGCTCCTCAACAGCCTTATTCTCCGTGCTAGTTGACAACATTACACCATAATGTTCTTGGCTAGCGTGGGTATAGAGGTGGGGCGTCACAGCTTGGTATCAGAACCAAACTTCGGAACAATGTAGAATAATTTAACAGGGATCATCATCCTGAGTCCATCTTAGGAATCGTGCATTAGGATTTAATTCGAGTCTTCGTACCGATTCATCCTATTTTCTTTATGATTCCTTGTTTATCTATCAAGATTGCTTGATAGTCGTTTGTGAATAGCCTTTTTCTTCTTCCTTCTTCTTTCTTAAGGAAGAGAAATGGTTAGACCTGGCCGTCCCAGCGCCAGTCAATCTCGTGCTACTCCCCAAGATGGAGTATTTATGTCTGCCCAGCAGCTTCATGATCTAGTGAGGAATGCTCAAGCAGCCGGATCTAATCCGGAGTCAACTCACCCTAGGTCTGGATTTGCACATTTGTGCAGCGATTATACGAATTTGGATGGGAAGCCATTCAAAGGTTCTGAAACTATTATCGAAGTCCAGGCTTGGCTGAGATCGTGCGATCGAATATTTTCTCGCATGAATCTTATTGATCTTCACCGTGTTCAGGTGGCCTTTAGTATGCTCTAAGAAAGAGCATTAGATTGGTATGAGCTTCTTGTTTCTGAAATAGTTGAAGCGGATCTTACTTGGAAGAAATTCCGAGAACGCTTCGAATTAAAATTTGTGCCAGAAGCTGAGAAGGTGACTTTGGCTCGCCGTTTCATTGACCTTGTTCAAGGTGAATCCTCTGTGACAGGCTATGTCGCGTCTTTTGAATCTCTTTCTAAATACGGGGTTGAATACATTAATACCCCATTGAAGAAAAATCATAGATTCGTCTATGGCTTGAATAAAAATCTCAAGAAGCCATTACTTCTAAAGCTAGAAGTTTCTTTTGATCAACTTGTCGATATCTCTCTTCGACTTGAAGAGGCAGATAAAGAGAGTGATGTTGATGTTGTGGGTGCCAATCCAAAATTCAACAACAACAAGAAAAGGCCTATTAAGTTCAAAGGGTCTTATCCCAACAAGAAAGGGAAGCAAGCAATTCCGGTGGCAAAGGCTTCTGCCCCTAGTAGTGGGCAATGCTACAATTGTGGTTCTAAAGATCATTATGCCAATAGATGTCCGAAACCTCTCTTTTGTCGCTATTGCAAAAGTTCGGATCATTATTTATCTTCTTGTCCCAAACTTCAAGGTAGGAAGGAGGGAAAGCTTAATGTTGCTCAAGCCCCTGGCAACACATCTCGTGGTCAAGGTATTTCTCATTCTATCCTTGACGGCATTATTTTATTTCGTGATCATCCTATTCGAGTTCTTTTTGATACGGGTGCATTCCACTCTTTTATTTCAAAAGAACTTGTTGATACTTTTTCTTTGGATGTTTTGTGTTTAATGACTTCTTTGTGAATTGCGAATCCGGTTGGTGGATCCCCAACAATCAGTTTATTGTGTAAAGATGTCGAGATTATTTTGTGTGACCTTTCTTTCCGTGCCGACTTGCATGTTATGCGCTACTTAGGCTTTGGAATGATTTTGGGAATGGATTGGCTTAACCGTTATGAAGCCCAAATCCTGTGTCCTGAGCGGACTATTCATCTTCGACATCCTCAATCTATTAAGCAGATATCTATTGATCTTAAAGATTCGGATTCCAGCTTGATTGCATCTTTATATTCCTTAAATCCTCATGATGATGATGATGATGATGAGGAAGATATCATTTCTCTTATTCACGTTGTTCGTGAATTTTCCGACGGATTTGAGCCCGTTTTAGGATTACCACCTAAGTCGAGCAATTGAGTTTAGAATTAATCTCATTCTTGGAGCTCAACCTATCACTCATCCTCCTTATCGTATGTCCAATAAGGAAAATGAGGAGATGCGCAAACAATTATCCGAATTGGAGACGAAGCAATTTATTCGCTCTAGTTCCACGCCTTAGGGAGCTTCGGCTATTTTTGTGAAGAAATCCGATGGTACACTTAGGCTTTGCGTTGACTACCACAAGTTTAATGATCTTACTATCAAGAATAAATATCCTTTACCTCGGATTGATGATCTATTCGATCAACTTAGTGGTGCTAGAGTCTTTTCACAATTAGACTTAGCTACTGGTTTCCATCAGCTTCGTATTGCAGAGAATAACATTCCTTTGACTTCGTTCCGTACTCGATATGGATCTTATGAATGGCTTGTTATGCCATTTGGTTTAACGAATGCTCCGGCTTATTTCGTTGACCTTATGAATAGAGTTTTCAAAGACTTCCTCGATCGATTTGTTCTCATCTTCATTGATGATATTCTTGTGTATTCAAAAACCGAGGAAGAACATGAAAAACATCTTTAGACTGTGTTGGAAACTCTTAGGAGAAATCAATTAAAAGCAAAATTTTCTAAATGCCACTTTTGGCAATCTCATGTGAAGTTTCTCGGTCATATTATTTCCGTATTCAGAATTTCCATGGATCCTTCAAAGATTAAAGCGATTCAAAATTGAAAGAGACCGGAGAGTGTGACAGAAATTCGTAGTTTCCTTGGATTGGCCGGTTATTACCGCCGCTTCATAAAGGACTTTTCCAAAATTTCCGTGCCTCTTACTAACTTAACTAATAAAGGTGTTAAATAAATACGTTTGGTCGGACAAATGTGAAGCTTCTTTTCAGAAATTAAAAGAACTCCTTTCTGATGCTCCTATTCTTGTTATTCCCGAGGGGCAACAAGATTTTTTTGTTTATACCGATGCTAGTCGCGTTGGTTTGGGTGTCGTTCTTATGCAAAGAGAACGTGTTATTGCTTATGCTTCTAGGCAATTGAAGCCAGCCGAGACTCGATATGCCACTCATGATTTAGAACTCGCAGCTATTGTTTTCGCCCTTCGTATTTGGCGTCATTATCTTTTGGGAGAAAAGTTTATTCTCTACACCGACCATAAATCTTGGAAGTATCTATTTTCTCAAAAGGAACTAAATTTGCGTCAAAAACGTTGGCTCGAATTTCTTGCAGCTTATGATCTTGATATTCTTTATACTCCCGGAAAGGGAAATCGTGTTGCCAATGCACTTAGTCGTAAGCAACAAGCGGTTGTTTCTATGATGATATCCGAATGGAATGATCTCAGAATTCTATCCACTTATGAGATTCGAGATCGTGTTTCCGATTTATGTTCATCTCTTGCTTTATGTAGCCTTGAGGCTCATCCTTCTCTTTTAGACCGCATTCTTGAAGCTCAAAAGCTAGATCCCGAATTGGCTCTTCTTGGCCAAAATTTTAAGGATAAAATTGATATTGAAGGTTTGAAAGGCTTCGATATTGATTCTCGTGGCGGTATTCGAAAATTTGGTAGATTTATCGTGCCAAATATTAGTGATCTTCGTAAAGACATTTTAGAAGATTCACATCGATCTAAATTTACCATTCATCCCGGTAGTAGTAAAATGTACGCGGACATGAAGCGACTTTATTATTGGGAGGGAATGAAATCTGATATTGCTAACGTTGTTAAGTGTTGCATGACTTGCCAACTCATTAAAGCCGAACATCAAAGGCCCGATGGGTTATTGCAACCTTTAGAAATTCCAATTAGGAAGTGGGATCAAATTTCCATGGATTTTATAGACAGCCTTCCCCATTCTCGTTCGGGTCATGATAGCTTATGGGTGATTGTTGATAGACTTACTAAATCTGCCCATTTTATTCCCGTTCGATCCAATCGAACCGTTCCTCTTTTGGCCAAACTCTATATCAAAGAGATTGTTAAATTACATGGAGTTCCTACTTCTATTGTTAGTGGTCGTGATCCATTGTTTACTAGTGGATTTTGGAAGAGTCTTCAAAAAGCTTTGGGAACGAAGCTTAATTTTAGCACTGCTTATCATCCTCAGTCTGATGGACAAACCGAGCATGTGAATCAAACTCTTGAAGAACTACTTCGTGCATGTGTTCTTGATTTTAGTGGAAGTTGGGAAGATCATATTTCTCTTGTTGAGTTTTCCTATAATTATAGCTTCCAATCTAGTATTGGTATGCCACCTTTTGAGGCACTCTATGGAAGGCCATGCCGTTCTCCTTCTTCTTGGCTTGAGGTTGGTGAGAAGCTGGTTTTAGGTCCAGACTTTATTCGTGGTTCCACAGAAAAGATTGATCTCATTCGTCATAGGATGAAAGAAGCCCAGAGTAGACAAAAATCCTATGCCGATAACCGGAGAAGGAAATTAGAATTTTCTGTGAAAGATCTTGTGTTTATTCATGTTTCACCTATGAAAGGTGTTGTATGTTTCAGTCGATCGGGAAAGTTGGCGCCTCGATATATTGGGCCATTTCTTATCACCGAACGTATTGGTTCCGTGGCTTATCGCCTTTTATTACCGGCTCAGTTTTCTACTATTCATGACGTGTTTCACGCTTCTTAATTACGGAAATGCCTTCAAGATCCTGATTCTATTCTTGAGCCTGGTGTTGTGGAAGAAATTGAAGTTTCACCTAATTTAACTTATGAGCAACATCCTATTCGTATTATTGCTTCGGAGGTCAAGCGCCTTCGAAATAAAGATGTTCCGCTTGTTAAAGTTCAATGGTACTCAAATCCTAAGGATTGCTCTTGGGAATCTAGAGAATTCATCGAGCGAACACATCCAGACTTACTTTCTCGCGCTCTTTAAGGTGAACTTCTTATTTCAAATTTATTTTGTGTTGAATATGCTTTTATGGTTGTTACTATATATTTTCTTCTTAATTATTGCAAGGATGCAATTTCTTTAAGGAGGGGGGTCTGTAACAACCCGCATATTTTACGATTGAATATTTAAATATTTTATTTAAAATAATTCATCGTTAGTTGGATTTTTGGTCCGAAAAGTTACTTTTTGCATACGGTCGAATTAGGACTCGGAACCACTTCCATTGGGTCCAAAACGCCGTTTGCGATCTTTTTGAGTATAAACTTTGATATGTTTGGAGTTAGTGGAATTTTGTTACTTTTCCACTTAGGGCTTTGGTTTTGTTTCAGCCCATTAGACCCAAGCTTCACCCCTCTTCTCTTCATTACTTCATTTCTATTTCCTAATACTCAAGCTTTAGCAACAATGGAGAGAGGAATGGGAAATTAAAACTCCAAGCTCTAGTTTTCTTTTGCAAATCAAGTTCTAGCTCCAAATTTATAGAAGAGGCTTTGGTAAGCCTCCTCCTCTTCTTCTCCAACTCATTCTCTTATCAATTTCAGAAATTCCTATACCTAACTTAGGAAATATTTCTCTTTTTAGCTTAGATTCAAAATTGTTGGGTTAGAATTGAAGAGTGATTGTCCTTGCCATTGTTCTATAGCTTCTTCTTAATAGTTTTGGGTTCAAAGGTGATATTTTTATCTCACATCTTAGTCTATAATTATCTTCGATTGTTAGGTATGAATTCCTAACACTTATTCTTGTGCAATTGATTTTGGTTTGGATTAATTTGGTGTATATTCCAATTTTTGGTGTTTTGAAATCCAAATTTGTGAAAATCCTATTATGGATATTTGGACATTGATATTTGAGGCGTATCGAAGAGCTTTTAGGGCTGGGTTGTCTGTGACGCCCCACCTCTATACCCACGCTAGCCAAGAACACTACGGTGTAGTGCTGTCAACTAGCACGGAGAATAAGGCTGTTGAGGAGCGACCATCCGTGTAATTGCTTTGTGCGAACACCGATATGTCAGATGGTAAAAACATGCTTTTAATTCCAGGAGGAAATCCGACATGCCGATGCAAACTCAAAACTACCACACGGTGGCTATAATAGTCTAGGACAAATATAAACTAATAACACAGATAAATATAAATGCGGAACACAGATAAAACAGAAAATCTCATATATATATATAACTGATGTCAGTTACAATACATTTGACACGGTACATGTGATACAACTACAATAGTCAACTCAGGAAGTTATATATACAAGTACATTAACGTATATAATATACATGAATACATATCTTCCTATACAATAATACAGTCTACTACAAATGACGACTACTCCAAAAGATATGAAAGAACTTCATAGCTCTAGCAGCAACCGAAAGAAGAATATCTACAACCTGTAAATACTCGGTCTGACCCGAGTATTAGATTCAAAAGAAAATAATACTCGGGTCAGTCTAATTCAAACTCAGTTATTAGTGCACAGAAGCAATAATAATTAAATACTGAATAGGCGACAGTAATTATCAGAATGCAATTCAGAATATTGAATTGAAATGAACAAACAGTTCAAACCATTGAAATATCAATTAAAATATTAATTCAAGTAGGGCTGCAGTACACGCACGCGTGCACTGCCACGCCACTACCGCATATGGAATACGCAAAAAGATCCATAAGTCAAAACAAATAGAATATCACAAAACCATACCGTGTGGCTGCAGTTCACGCTTGCGTGCACTGCCTTGCCACTATAGTGATGATATACCCATTGAATACCGTGTGGCTGCAGTTCACGCTTGCGTGCACTGCCGTGCCACTACAGTGATGATGTACCCATTGAATACCGACAGCAATCAAAAACTGCAGAGGTCAAGTTTGGACGACATAAATGCGAACCCAAAAGTACACAATGGACGTACACTACTAGTTGCACATGAATAAAATGAAACTGGGGTGCAACATGGAACGGCACCAAATAAATGGCACAAGAGACAGTATGATACAAATGCAAGTATCATACTCGAGAACAAAGTCAACATAATATGCAGACTGCAAACTCGACTAACAAGTTCAGGTCTAATGCACACTGAAATGAAGTGGCAACATCAACAAGTGTACATATGCAGTAGGATGCACAGAGCAAAATGGTGCAACAGAGAGGATGCACAGAAATGATGCACAGAAATGCAACAGGGGACACTAGTTGAAAAAGAGTCCCAAAGCAATGGTTCCAAAATGAAATGAACCAGAAGAAGGCAACAGAATTTTGCATGAATGGCTACAAGTATATGAAATGTACTTGTAAACATATGAATGCCAACAGTATGAATATACAGTAATGCATGGAACAAGCCTCAAGTATGTATACAGAGAGTATACATCATGACAATGCAGGCACCTCAGAGAATTACATACAGTGATGCAAAATGAAGCATACTACTGAATCAAGTATGCAAACCAAGTCCCAAAAATAACTGCAGTGCAATTTAACAACACATGCATACACACATACAAAGGTATGTATGAACACATACGAAGACAAGTAATGCACATGCAAAAAAAATACTTGAAAGCTACAGCAACTACAGGTACTCAACAAGGTGAAATCAAAGTGTGCAACCGAAAATGGATACAAGTGACTCAGGCCAGATGCAGTAACATACTGCAACAACCAAAGACATCAACACTTCAACAAGCACACAAGAAATGACCAAACAAGACCAGTTCAACAAGTATGAATCAGTCAAGGCAACTTGAAGCATACAAGCTCAAGGAAGCTTGCAGCAATACACAAATGGACAAAATAACCAAGTGCAACATCAAATAGAATGAAATGTACAATGTCACAGCAAACTGGCACCAACGAAGGCAACTGGCAATAATGAATGCAACTGGCAACAATGAAACACAGGGACTATAAGTACAAACTGAACAAAGCAATGCAACTGCAAGTATCTAAATACAAGGGCAGTGACCTCATACTATGATGAACAAGCAGTAAGCCCACATACAACATGACAGTAAGGTGGCTAAGTGACAACATGAATGTCACAAATATACACAACAAGCATCAAAGTGCAAAGAGCTCGAGCACAGGAACATGACAGCAAACAGAAGTGCACAGCAACAGTAAGGCAATGCACAAAAACAACAGAATCAAGTGAAGCATTTCTGTCAAAATATAGCAATTGCAAGAATATAAACATGAAGGCAAGAACAGTACAACCATACTTCGAGACCATGGAAAAGTACTCGAAATCGAATCCAAGTTAAACAAGGAGTCGAACGAATCAAGCCTAATCAATTTAAACAGCCCAACAATCAACTCGAGGCAGTAATGGATCAACCACGAACAAAAATCAAGTCGAAGTCGAAACCCGAAAACAAAATTACGCAAAACGAAATCGAACTAGGTCTAATTAGATGTGAGTACTATAAAGTACTCACCTTTGCCAAACCGAAGCAATCGAAGCTTTGAATCGCCGCTTCCCAAAAACCCTAGCTGCCGAAGAAGACGTGCGAAGGCTCCAACGAGGTTGAACTCGATCGAACTGAAGACGACGCCTTTGATTGTGAAAATGCCCTACTTCTCGGTCGAAGAAGACGAACGACACGAGCAGCCGCCATTAAATTTCTTTTGTTTAGGGTTTATAAAAAATGAAAATGAGAAAGGGGGGATCGGGTTTTTAACCCTTAATAAAATCACGGCAACAAAAATGGGCCGAACGATTTTTAAAGCCCGTCAAACTTTTATAACAATTTGTAATTTAAATTTTAATTTAAATTTTAAAAACTTCAAAATGGCAATAGACGAAAAATATAAATCGTTTTAACGTCGATTATGAATTGACGCGAATATCGGGTTGTTACAGACTCCCCTCCTTAAAGAAATTGCGTCCTCGCAATCTTAAGGAATAAATGGGCAAAAGGTAACAACCCCCAAAACACAATGACACAAGATGAAGAAATTTCAAATAGGAAGTTCACCATAAAGAGCATGAAGGAGCAAGCCAGAACGTGTTTGCTCGATGAATTCTCTGGATTCCAAAGTGAAATTCATAGGATTTGAGAACTACTGAACTTTCACGAGAAGAACATCTTTATTTCGAAGGTGCTGAACCCCCGAAACTTTGATGTGAATAGAATGTTGCTCAAAGTCAAATCTGGTGAAACTTTAATTTCTTCAATAATACCGGGCTCAAGAATAGAAATCGGAAATCCCTAAGGCATTTCCGTAATTGGAAGACGTGGAAAACGTCATGAATAAATTGAGCCGGTACACTGGCGTAGTACAATATAAACGCCAAAGAAATCTTTTAATTTCATAAAAGAAATTCACAAATTATCAAAAAAATCTAATTATCAATAGATAATTCAGGGATCTCAAATCAAAAATATTCGATTATCAAAAACGATAATCAAATCAACGAGTATTCGATTATCAAAATCGAAAATCAATCTTAAATTACAAATATTTAATTATCACAAACGATAATTAAATCTCAAACATCTAATTATCACAAGCGATAATTAGAAACAATAAATATCTGATTATCAAAAACGATAAATCAGAAATCATAAACATCCAATTATCAAAACGATAATTAGAAATTACCACAACGGTAATCAAATTTCAAATCATAAATTTTTCAATTAACGAGTCCGAAATTAACCGAAATAGCAAACGCACATGACCCATAACCACGAGTTTTACTAAATCGTTTAATTCACTTCATCGTTTCCTTGAAAGTGCTAAGTTGTGTATTTTAAATAAATAACATTTTACGTTCTCAAACGGACAAGTCCGGAATTAAGCGAATCAGTAAAAGAAAGGGGTCATAGTCCTCGATTTTTCTGAAACGTTTACATCGCTTCCTCATTCTTTTGAAAGCGTAAAGTGTAAAAATTTTGAAAACCAATTTTATTTATAAAATTACAATTTACATTCTCAAACGAACAAGTCCGGAATTAAGCGAATCAGCAAAAGAAAGGGGTCATAATCCTCGATTTTACTGAAATGTTTAATTCGCTTCCTCATTCTTTTGAAAGCGCAAATCGTAAAAATTTTGAAAATAATTTTGATTTATATTTTGAAACAATTTTTAAAACACGTGATTAAAATAACGACATCAGAAGCAACTTCGATAAGTGGATTTTCATTCATCCAAAGTGTCACAAGAATCTTCTCAAAGATAGAAAGGGATATCATACCCTAAACTTGTATTCATAACAAGTCAATAACACACGAGTTCACCAATGCACAAAAATTGATAAAACTTATCAATTGAGATCACGAAAATTGGTGAAGCACAAATTCTAGGGATCTACGCAAGAAATCCAGAAATCACAAGATGAGAGTATGAAAACTCGTACCGGAGTATGAAAACTCAAATGGAGTATGGAAACTCGAAGGAGAGTATGAAACTCAAACGGAGTATGAAAACTCGAATAGAGTATGAAAACTCGAAGGAGAGTATGGAAACTCACCAACACGCGAGCATGAAAATTCATCAACACATGTAACGCATAACGAGAACGGGAGCACGAAAACTCACCTACATGCGAGCATGAAAACTCACCAACACGTGCAATGCAAAGCGAGAACGGGAGCACGGAATCTCACCTACACGTGAGCATGAAAATCACCAACGCGGGCAACGCAAAGCGAGAATGGGAGCACGGAATCTCACCTACACGCGAGCATGAAAAATCATCAACACGTGCAACGCAAAGCGAGAACGGGAGCACGGAATCTCACCTACCCGCGAGCATGAAAAATCATCAACACGTGCAACGCATAACGAGACGCTATCTCATGGTTGCAAGCCATTAATTTTGACACACGAATGGTCCGAAGACCGTGGGGCGCTACCCCACATGTGTGAGTCGGAATCACACAGATTGAGGCCCAGACTAACCAAAAATCAAACGAGGTATGTGTGAGTGGAATCACACAAGTGGTGTCTAGTCTAACCTCACAATCAAAAGAAAAGTATGTGTGAATGAAATCACACAAGTGGTGTCCAGACAATCCTCAAAGCCCAAGAGATATGTGTGAGACGAAATCACACCGATGAGGCCTAGTCTAACCGAAAAAATGATCGTCATGATCAACGAGAAGTGTCAATTACACTAAGTTAGTAAATGTAAAAGTTTAGCTTCATGTCCCATAACCACTTGCTTAACTTAAATATTTACGAACAAACTGTAAATCTTCACTAATAAAATTGTCACTAGAGGTTCAATCGAACAAGTCCAACAATTAACCGACGAAGTAAACGCAAGCGTTTCATACCACTTGTTTTACTAAGCCGTTTAATTAGATTTCTCATACGAGTGAAATAAAGATTTGTATATACTAATAGATTGGAAAACGGTTTCAAAAACGAGTTTGGTATTGAAAATAGAGTTGAAAACATTTTGATAAAAGAGTTTTGATATTTACTACTAGTATTGAAACCTTTATATTTTTAAAGTGACAAATCACAAAAATGATTGTAGAAACAATCAATCACAAGAATTCACATACGAAGACGTGAATAGAATTCCAAAGAAATCGATACCGAATTCATCGAAAGGTATGTTCACAAAAATCCCGAAGAAAAGGTCATCAAAGTTGCTAATAAATGATAGCAACAAATTGGGAAATAATCAAGAATCGATTAAATTCGAAAACCAAATCAATTCACTAAGATTCACATTCAAAGACGTGAATATAATACAAAGAATTCGATTCCAAATCCATCAAAGTAGGAATACCCAAAATTCCTGAAATAGAAGTTATCAAAGTCGACAAAGGTGATAACAACTAACCGGAAAAGAAGAATCGATCAACAATTGGAAAAACAAAGCAGAACGAGCATAAATGCTTGAATGACCTTAGCAAAAGTAAAGGTCAAGTCAACGTCGATATCGACAAGGCAAAGTCCAAGACAATTTCTTTTATACCAAAGAAATTTTAAAACTATCAGAGAGAGGCACATGAAAACCAACAAACCATGGATAAACAGACAGAGTCGACAATTGGAATGCAATTTGTCTCAAAGATTGATACCCAAAACCCAATTGTATGGAGACTGCATTAAGTACACGAATCAGAGATAAGAATGCATATATATAGCAGTTCGAATAAACAATGCGAGTTCAAATCGAAGTGGGTACTAGTTGCAGCAATATGCAACTTGGTAGAGCATATATACACTGATACTTAGAAGTGTAAACTCAAGTGAGCAAATGCGACAGAGAATAGCAGCAATGCTCACGAATAAGCGTTAGGAATTCATTCCTAACAATCAAAGATGATCTTAAGACAAAGATGTGAAATAAAACATCGACAAATAGTTGTAACACATGTACTATCTAAGTTATGTTTTATATTTGTTCTAAACACCAGGCTCTGATACCAAGCTGTGACGCCCCACCTCTATACCCACGCTAGCCAAGAACACTACGGTGTAGTGCTGTCAACTAGCACGGAGAATAAGGCTGTTGAGGAGCGACCATCCGTGTAATTGCTTTGTGCGAACACCGATATGTCAGATGGTAAAAACATGCTTTTAATTCCAGGAGGAAATCCGACATGCCGATGCAAACTCAAAACTACCACACGGTGGCTATAATAGTCTAGGACAAATATAAACTAATAACACAGATAAATATAAATGCGGAACACAGATAAAACAGAAAATCTCATATATATATATAACTGATGTCAGTTACAATACATTTGACACGGTACATGTGATACAACTACAATAGTCAACTCAGGAAGTTATATATACAAGTACATTAACGTATATAATATACATGAATACATATCTTCCTATACAATAATACAGTCTACTACAAATGACGACTACTCCAAAAGATATGAAAGAACTTCATAGCTCTAGCAGCAACCGAAAGCAGAATATCTACAACCTGTAAATACTCGGTCTGACCCGAGTATTAGATTCAAAAGAAAATAATACTCGGGTCAGTCTAATTCAAACTCAGTTATTAGTGCACAGAAGCAATAATAATTAAATACTGAATAGGCGACAGTAATTAAACCAAATCAGAATGCAATTCAGAATATTGAATTGAAATGAACAAACAGTTCAAACCATTGAAATATCAATTAAAATATTAATTCAAGTAGGGCTGCAGTACACGCACGCGTGCACTGCCACGCCACTACCGCATATGGAATATGCAAAAAGATCCATAAGTCAAAACAAATAGAATATCACAAAACCATACCGTGTGGCTGCAGTTCACGCTTGCGTGCACTGCCTTGCCACTATAGTGATGATATACCCATTGAATACCGTGTGGCTGCAGTTCACGCTTGCGTGCACTGCCGTGCCACTACAGTGATGATGTACCCATTGAATACCGACAGCAATCAAAAACTGCAGAGGTCAAGTTTGGACGACATAAACGCGAACCCAAAAGTACACAATGGACGTACACTACTAGTTGCACATGAATAAAATGAAACTGGGGTGCAACATGGAACGGCACCAAATAAATGGAACAAGAGACAGTATGATACAAATGCAAGTATCATACTCGAGAACAAAGTCAACATAATATGCAGACTGCAAACTCGACTAACAAGTTCAGGTCTAATGCACACTGAAATGAAGTGGCAACATCAACAAGTGTACATATGCAGTAGGATGCACAGAGCAAAATGGTGCAACAGAGAGGATGCACAGAAATGATGCACAGAAATGCAACAGGGGACACTAGTTGAAAAAGAGTCCCAAAGCAATGGTTCCAAAATGAAATGAACCAGAAGAAGGCAACAGAATTTTGCATGAATGGCTACAAGTATATGAAATGTACTTGTAAACATATGAATGCCAACAGTATGAATATACAGTAATGCATGGAACAAGCCTCAAGTATGTATACAGAGAGTATACATCATGACAATGCAGGCACCTCAGAGAATTACATACAGTGATGCAAAATGAAGCATACTACTGAATCAAGTATGCAAACCAAGTCCCAAAAATAACTGCAGTGCAATTTAACAACACATGCATACACACATACAAAGGTATGTATGAACACATACGAAGACAAGTAATGCACATGCAAAAAAAATACTTGAAAGCTACAGCAACTACAGGTACTCAACAAGGTGAAATCAAAGTGTGCAACCGAAAATGGATACAAGTGACTCAGGCCAGATGCAGTAACATACTGCAACAACCAAAGACATCAACACTTCAACAAGCACACAAGAAATGACCAAACAAGACCAGTTCAACAAGTATGAATCAGTCAAGGCAACTTGAAGCATACAAGCTCAAGGAAGCTTGCAGCAATACACAAATGGACAAAATAACCAAGTGCAACATCAAACAGAATGAAATGTACAATGTCACAGCAAACTGGCACCAACGAAGGCAACTGGCAATAATGAATGCAACTGGCAACAATGAAACACAGGGACTATAAGTACAAACTGAACAAAGCAATGCAACTGCAAGTATCTAAATACAAGGGCAGTGACCTCATACTATGATGAACAAGCAGTAAGCCCACATACAACATGACAGTAAGGTGGCTAAGTGACAACATGAATGTCACAAATATACACAACAAGCATCAAAGTGCAAAGAGCTCGAGCACAGGAACATGACAGCAAACAGAAGTGCACAGCAACAGTAAGGCAATGCACAAAAACAACAGAATCAAGTGAAGCATTTCTGTCAAAATATAGCAATTGCAAGAATATAAACATGAAGGCAAGAACAGTACAACCATACTTCGAGACCATGGAAAAGTACTCGAAATCGAATCCAAGTTAAACAAGGAGTCGAACGAATCAAGCCTAATCAATTTAAACAGCCCAACAATCAACTCGAGGCAGTAATGGATCAACCACGAACAAAAATCAAGTCGAAGTCGAAACCCGAAAACAAAATTACGCAAAACGAAATCGAACTAGGTCTAATTAGATGTGAGTACTATAAAGTACTCACCTTTGCCAAACCGAAGCAATCGAAGCTTTGAATCGCCGCTTCCCAAAAACCCTAGCTGCCGAAGAAGACGTGCGAAGGCTCCAACGAGGTTGAACTCGATCGAACTGAAGACGACGCCTTTGATTGTGAAAATGCCCTACTTCTCGGTCGAAGAAGACGAACGACACGAGCAGCCGCCATTAAATTTCTTTTGTTTAGGGTTTATAAAAAATGAAAATGAGAAAGGGGGGATCGGGTTTTTAACCCTTAATAAAATCACGGCAACAAAAATGGGCCGAACGATTTTTAAAGCCCGTCAAACTTTTATAACAATTTGTAATTTAAATTTTAATTTAAATTTTAAAAACTTCAAAATGGCAATAGACGAAAAATATAAATCGTTTTAACGTCGATTATGAATTGACGCGAATATCGGGTTGTTACATTGTCGCTTGGCGTAAATCCTTAGTCGTTGTTGCTTGTCCGATCGCTTCCGGTATTTATTTCGGCCATTTTTGGTCTAGGTTCAGGGAATGCCCTGAACCCCAGTTTCAGACGTCTGAAACGTTAGATTCAGATGTCTGAATATTATTCTGGGAAGATTTTTACTCCCCAGATTCAGACGTCTGAATTTATATTTCAGACGTCTGAATTGGTTCGTATTGAACCAGAAAGGAAATAGGCTAAAAAGTGCCTATTTTAGATGTCTGAAATCAAGGATTCAGACGTCTGAATTCTATTCTGGAAAATATTTTATTTTCCAGATTCAGACGTCTGAATCCTTGATTTCAGACGTCTGAATCTGTTGTCTGGGCTCTATTTTGCCTATTTAGCTTGAGATTCCAATTTTATCGATTCATGTTGATTCCCTTTTTTTGTTATCATATATTATCGACTTTGATGACATTTTATTACAAAGCTCTTTTCTTAAAATCGTTTTCCAATCTATTAGTATATACAAACCTTTACCTCACTTGTATGAGAAATCTAATTAAACGACTTAGTAAAACAAGTGGTATGAAACGCTTGCATTTACTTCGTTGGTTAATTCTTGGACTTGTTCGATTGAATCTCTTGTGACAATTTTCTAGTGGAGATCTACAATTTGTTCGTAAATATTTAAGTTAAGCTAGTGGTTATGGGACATGAAGCTAAGCTCATATATTTACTAGCTTAGAGTAATTGACACTTTCTTGGTGATCATTGAGGATCATTTTTGTGTTTTAGACTAGCGCTATGCTATGTTTCTTTGTCCACGAAGGGGACAGTACCTCGTTTTGTTGAGTTTCGTCTCATTTTTATTATAGGATAACGACCTATTTATTCCTTGGGGTTTCGACCCAATTCTTGTGGGATAGCGACCTACCTTTATGTAGTTCGGATTTTCGGGCGTACCGTTGTAATACGTCGTTGTTCTGAATTTTACGAGTTTCAGGTTCCTCGGGCGTATCATTGTACTACGTCGTTGCACCGAATTTTACGAGTTTCAGGTTCCTCGGGCGTACCGTTGTACTACGTCGTTGCACCGGCTCTATGGTTAGCGACCATGGGATAGCGTCCCATTTTGTGATACACGTGTTGGTGAGTTTTCAGGCTCCCGTTTTGTGATAGGCCTCCCCCTTTTTGTGATTCTTGGATTTCTATTGATGATTCCTAGAATTTGAATTTCACCAATTTTATGATTGGCATTTATATGTTGTCAATATTTGTGGCTTGGTGAATGAAATAAGGAGTATAACATTCCTTTTGATCTTTGAGAAGATTCTGGTGATATTGATTAATCTCTTGTTGATTTTCAAAGTTTATACTTATCACAGTATGGCTTTATGGTTATCATATGTTATGTCATATCTCTTATTCTATACCATTTTATCTGATATTTATAGCTAGACTGATCCGTTTATTATTTTCTTATAACTAATACTCGGGTCAGACCGAGATGTTACAGGTGCTTCTGCTTGACTTCACTTCTGGGATTATCATCCTGACATTTGGCTAACTACTTAGATTAGTAGTTTTTGTTGTATACCTTTGGGATATAGACTCCTAGATGTATACATATTCTTTTGTCTAGCACTTGTAACCATTCTTTTGTGATATTATGGATCTTGTTTGACCACTACTCTGATGTACACTTTCATGTGTTATATTCATATCTTTTTTCCGCCTTTGTGATATGGATGTCTGCAGCTGATTTGTGTTATGTTTATTTCTATGTTTGTTTCCGAAGAATATATATAGCCATTGTGTAGTAGCCTTGAGTTTGTATCGGCATGTCGAACTTCCTTGTACTATCTGACATATTGGTGCTCGCACAAAGCGATTACACGGATGGTCGCTCCTCAACAGCCTTATTCTCCGTGCTAGTTAACAGCATTACACCATAATGTTCTTGGCTAGCGTGGGTATAGAGGTGGGGCGTCACAAATTAAATAGTAACTTACAACCGTTACTATAACTTTTAATTTACATTTATGAATTCATTATTTACAACAAATGTTACAATCTTATATAACCTAAATTTTATTCAATGGTCATCTATTTCATACTATTTCATTTATTAATTTAATGTTTGCATTCTTTTTCTTACATCAATTTATAACCAAGTATAACAATTTACATTATTTCAATTAATTGTAATTTCATTCAATTGTCAATAATTAGTTTTAGTTACCATTGTTACATTTCATTTTAGCATTCATTACATTATAAAATTCCAAATTTTTATTTCCTTCAATATTAAATTAACAAAAATCTTATTAAATTAACAAATTTAATTATCGAAATTTAGAGGTTGTTACACTCTCCCCCACTCAAAATTTTTCGTCCCCAAAAAGGAAAAAGAAGGAAAAAGAAGAAATTAGGTAATCAATATATCTTATTCAAAATATTAAATTAAATAATTAATTTACATAATAAAATATATAAATTTATAAACAATTAACTCTTTTATTTTCAAGTTAACCGAAATTTTGAAAACATTTGACAACGTTTTCTAAGTCCAAAATTTACGAAAAATTTCGACAGGGTCTCCTTTGTACGGAGAGGGTCGGGAGATATTATAATATCAAATATAACAATATACAACATATATTTTGCAAAATAATGTAATAACGCTATAAAACCATAATTCGAAAACGTACCTATTTGTCGGGGAATTAACGCTTATTTTATGAAACCAAAAGCAGTAGCAATTGCTTTCATAACCTGTATTTCACTTATATAATCCAAAAGAGTTAACAATTATATAGAATGAAATATTTAAAGTTGTTTCAATCAATAACAAACAAATCAATACAACGTAGCAACCATTATTTGCAAACAAACATACATTCATCACAAGGAATCAAAGTAATCAACTCTTCATCCATAGTAAGCAAAACAAATGGTTTGTTTTGGTCCAGAAACCTTTAATCGCATAGAATGATGAACAAACTACTAAGTGCACCATTTACTCATCAGCCTTAGGTAAAACTCAATAGATTATTCATACATCTTATCAATTAGAAGTATCCTATCCCAAACAACCCAAAACTAAACAAACATCAAATTCCAAGCAATAAACCAAGTTCATTCTTTTTAATTTCATTTCTAAATGATCATTTCTTTAGTTTACATTTATTTCTTGCAAAAATTCAATTTCCATTCATTCATTTATTACTTAATTTCATTTATTCATTTATTTATAGTATTCGTGTGCAATTCAATTACTTAGCATATCAATACAATAACTTAAGTCTATAATTATATATTTACAGTATTCATATTTTCTACTTATTTTATTTATCAATAGCTTCAACCATTTACTTAAGTTTATTATCATTTATTTATAATACTTACATTTCTATTACATTAAATTAGTAGCGTTTCAATCATAACTTAAGTTTATAACAACTATAACATCAAATTCTTATTTATAAAAGTAATTCATTGAACCTTCCTATTACATAAGTTTTACTTGTAAATTTTTCCATTACATTTTCTTATTAGACCTTTTAACTTTTAGATCTTTTGGTAAGTTATATATATGCTGTTTAAGAATGCAATTGAAATTTATACAAGTTTATCTCATTTCTTTTAAATTAGTTAATGTTCACAAATCATATCTTTTGCTTTATAGGTGTAACGACCCGATATTTTCAACTATTCGCATCCGCACATGTCGGACTTGAATTGTTCGAAATACCGCATTGTAAATAAAATTTGGCAAATCTCATAATATACAGTAAATAAATAATCACAAGATCACAGACACAGAGTCAGAATACTTGCAGCGAAAGTTAAAAATAATTTAGTGGTTCAAGAAGCCACTATCAATAGTCTCAAAATAGGTATAAAGTACATAGTCTTAAACCAAATATAGTTTGAAATCTCCACAGAAAATCTCAATATTAGATTGTCTTGATTACAAAGCCTAATAAGAACTGAACAGAAACTTGACGGCAGCTTGAAAAGAGATGATCAGCAGAAGTCCAAGCTCTGGAGGTGAAGTCTGAACTGAAACTCAGGCTGACCCGAGCGGAAAATAAAACATAAACACTCGAGTCAGGACATACATACTTATACAGTGTAAGCTAATTCAAGTGTACTGTAATATAAAGCAGGTAACTTAAAGGATGCTTGGGACCGTCCATCCTTTAAAAATCCGTTAAACTATTTACTATGTAGTAATAATTTCGCTGTTATAATAGTGTTTATATTAAAATAAACTTACTTTTAAATAGCGTTAAAGGGTTACCCATATATCCCTTAACACATAATAGTCCCAGTAGTCCATCCAATATCATAGTCCCTTCTGATCGGGAAGCCACCAGAGGATACCACACGGGCGACGGGAGAAAACCAAACTCGTACAAGGCTCGTTATGGTAGGTGACACGGCATAACTAGGCAATGCCAGGGTAGATATACCAATTACGCTTCCGGACCGGTGGTAACGCGTAGCTGCTACTACCGCCCACCTCGAACAGCACTCCCGAATCAAAGGTGCGCACCAAACAATCACAAAAGTAATAGAATGGTATACGAAGAAGTGCGTCTGATAAGAGGTGCTACCTCCTTAGCCCGTCAATCGCTCCTGTTTTAGCCACCTTATGCCAACTCACGGGAGTCGGGTCCACGTACATACCTCAATAGAACGTCACCACCATCCTACTTCATTCTGGAATCTCCACCGCGTACATGGTTGTCAAAGTGGTTTTCGGTATCGACAGAGAGTATGCCCATATCTGATTCCGGTCTCTTTGCCAACCAATCGTTATTATTACCCGTGGTTATAAATTTCAAAAATAGTTTATATTTAAATCAAAATACTTCATTTTAACTTTCAAAACTGAAGTTATTATATTTTCAAATCAAATATTCAAAAATCTCATTTCAGCCAACGGCAACACTTAGCAAGTGCTACTGTGGCCCTTTTATTTATTCGGGTTTAGTTTTAAATTTCACAACCACGGCACTTACCAAGTACTGCAGTAGCCTTTAATTAATTTTAGCCTTTAGTTCATTTGCATCAACTACGGCACTTACAAAGTGCGGTAATATCCCTTACAACAGTATTTAAGTAAATTAAATTTTTGACTTAAATATAAATTTATCAATAATTTAACTTAAATTTAACCAATTTAACTTATAAAATCATATTTCCACTTTTAAAATAGTCATTCAAATTTCTGAAAATTTATGAATTATATAAGGTAAATTTCACAAATAAATATCAACTTCTTAAGGCTTCACTTATTAAAGTCAAATCTAATTGTCTATTCTTTGCATTCAAAATTTACTTAATAATTAAATTTGATTTATTATTCCAAAATATAACTATTTTTCAATTTATTCCTTAACTTACCCGTTTCCTCAAACTAAACTCCACTTCTCCTAAGTTTAGTTATATTCAAATTTTTATCTTATGTATTTATTTTATTAGCCATTTAATATATATAAAAAATCAAATAACACCTTATTTATCCATTTAAATTCAATTACATCAAATGTACTATACTTTATTTACTTATTTTGAATTTCATACCTTTACAAAAATCAATTTCCAAAACAAATTTATATTCCACATTCCAACTTACCCATTTATTTCTTTTTATATATATATATATATATATATATATATATAACTTGTATAAATCACTAAAAATCATTTTAATTCAATTTAAATCAAAATAATACTATACCAATTTAAATTACTTAAATTTTTCTAGAAATATATATATATAACCACGGGTCTGTATAATGTTTTCTAACTAGGTCAAGTGGTACGGATAATATATCATTTCAATCCGCAATTTACAAAGAAAAATCTGGGTTCTATCATTTCAAACCCGCAATCCCAAGTTAAATAAATAACTAAATAAATAAATAGGTATTGTTCAGGCCTATCATTTCAGCCCGTAACGATTTAATTCTACAGGGAACTTGCAGTGATAAACAGTAAATAAATAAATAGTATAACGGCTTAAATATAACAGTATAAAATATGACTGATGATGTGTCAAATTAATAACAGGGTTTTTAACATCATAAATTTATATCGCAGGCAAGAAAAATAAAATATAAATATTCTACAATTACACTTGTTATTAATTTACAGATCTATAAGTACGTTTGTCTGGTGAGAATACTCACTTCTATGCTGTTGAAGATTAGATTCAAAACTACGATAACCATACCGAAACAGCGTAGAAAGCACGATCAAATATTGGAAGATGAGACAAATTGATTTCGGTCTTGAAACAAGATAAATAAATAAGACTGAGTACGTGAATTTCAGTTACGGACAAAGCAAAATTTTTAAATAAAACAAAATTGGAACGATCAAAAATAAAATGAAAATTGACTCAAATTGCTCGACCACTCCACCGCACGACTTGACCCATTAAAACAAAAGCTCAGCCTGCCCATTTATATTTTTTCCAAATCAAAATTTACAAAATAAATTTATACTCTATATTTTTTTTCTCTGTTAGGAAACAAGTAAAATATAAAAATCTCCAAATCAAAACAATTTATACTGTTCTTGCATATATCATATATCCTCATACATAATGTTTCTAAATTTTAAAACACATGTGACCAAAAAAACGCGTACGGTCTAGAAATACTTCTTCCCTGAACACTCGCGTAAACAAAGCAGTGGAATTATCTGAAAATTTTTAGGCTGGGCTAACCTTAGGTGACGTATGCCTTTTATATTATTATTTTTTCTTCAAATTGAAGAGTGCCTATACTCAAACAAGTATGCAGTTAAACCTTAATTGCATGATTAATTAACCTCGATTATAACTTATTGCTTAATTAATAAATCTTTAATCATTAATTAATAATCTTTAATTATCTAATTAATGATCTTAAATTTCAAATTGATTAACCCTTAATCAATTATTTATTAATCCCTAATCATTAATTAATTAAATTAACTAATTATTCCTTAATTACCTCATTAATTTAATTAATTTCAAATCATTAAATCTAAATTTAACTTTAAGATAAAAAAATTCTTAATTATGAAATCCACATCGATCTTACTCTTTAAGTCACGGTTGACCCGGTTAAGGTTGCCCGCGATTTATATAAACTTATCCAGTTCCTTATTTTGTTATTTAATCATCGGATCTTCTGATTCCAACTTATCTTTAAATCAAAATTCTCTTTGATTTGAGTCCATCAAATTTGAATCTCTATCCTTGTTTTGAAAAATTTATTCCTATATTTGGAAAAAAAATCTAATATTATATATATAAGTATAATTTTCAGAATTTTTATAATTAATTTAACTTGTTGTCAAGAGATAATAGTCTTTGATTTTATTTATGGTTTTATAAACCATGGGTTTTATCTCATATAATAATTTAACTATAAACAATGGTTATAAATTAATTTGGAAACAAAAATGAATTTAAAACTAGAACTTGAGAATTCAATTCCCGATGGTTTCAAATCTTGTGTTTAAAGTTTTAAATGATATATTATTTAAATTATTTTCGAATAGAAATTTGTTTCTAAAGAATTTTAAAGGTTTAAAAATCAGTGCTCTTCTCTTTGTCGCTAGGAAATAATTTCGGTGATGACAGCAACATCATCGACATTCATTTTCGAGTTTTGAAGTAAAGAGACCATTCTGCAGTCTGGCTACAGTGTTACCTTGAGAATTTAATTGATTTGAATCTCTAAAATATGACTTGATTTATAATATATAGATATATGATTTAAATTTTACTTGACATATTATGTACATATATTTATTTATCTCTAAATGGTTTGAAGGGAATCAGAAATTTAATTCTTAAATTTTATCTTGAGGAATAATTTCAATTATAAAAAAAAGAAAATCAAATTTTTGAATAAATGATTCCAACTTGAGATAATTGAATTTGAAAGTTTTATTTGTATAATACTCAATTTCATTTCAATATAACTTACCTTGTTTTCAGAAGTTAACAACGTAACTGGATAATATACAATATAAAAAGATTTTATAAATAAAATTTATTACTTGCCGTTTTCCCTCTCCTGCCGATATCAAACGTATAATTTTCTGCTAAATTATTAAACGTGCAAATTTTTTCCAAATTTCCTTATCCGTTTCAAAGAAAATATAATTGCTTACCGTATTCTTTCGCTGATTAATTCATACCCATTGCAATTATTTGCTCCAATAAATTCTTGCCGTTTCTTTTTATTAATCAACGCATTCTGTTCTTAATAATTTCAAACGAGTACAAATGCTTGCCAAATAAATTCTTGCCGTTTCTTATTTTTAATCAACGCAATCAGTCCTTGCTTGCCTATTGTTTTACCTCAATCACCGCAAGTTTCCATCTTTTAAATTATACACGTTCAAAATTTCATGCTCCTTAACGTTTAAACATATTTGTGCTTTCCGTTTCTTTCCCCTTAATTCACGCAATCTCCACTAATTAAAATTTATGTCCACTGCAAATATTGCTCCAATCAAATCAACGCATTTTCTTCCTTAATTTAACACGTACGAATGTTTACCAATAAAAAATATATTTTCCTCCCTTGATTTGCGCACCTATGTTATATATATAAATCGAGTGCACGAAAAATTCCATCATTCGCTGCATTTGGTTTCTTTTCTTCTTCCTTGCGTGCGTGAGAATCAGTAGCATCAGGTAATGACTACAACTTTATTTCCTTCTTTTGTTTTTTTCCATTGTTCTGTTCAAACTGCTCCACCGCATGACAAACGCCTAACTTCCTTCCCCTCCTCTCCGATCTGGTCTTGCGTTGCCGAGCATCTCTGATGCAGTTTTAGCCTAGCACTTGAATATTTATTTTATCGCCACCTGTATATTGTTATCCTTTTATAAGACAAACATTTCTTTACCATGTAATTTAAAAGGGTTTTTAAATTGTTTAAACTTTGTTTAAGTTAAATTGTATTCATTTTACATCTCATTTTTGAAATGATATTTTTAAAGTAAATTCAAAAGTAAATTGTTTCCAAATGTTTTCGTTAATAACAATTTAGTCATAATTAAGAAATGTTTTTATCTTAAAGTTAATTTAATTAATGATTAGGGATTAATTACCTCATTAATTATTTATTAATCCCTAAACATTAATTAATTAAATTAACTAATTATTCCTTAATTACCTCATTAATTTAATTAATTTCAAATCATTAAATCTTAATTTAACTTTAAGATAAAAACATTTCTTAATTATGACTAAATTGTTATTAACAAAAACATTTGAAAACAATTTACTTTTGAATTTACTTTAAAAATTTCATTTCAAAAATGAGATGTAAAATGAATACAATTTAACTTAAACAAAGTTTAAAAACCCTTTTAAATTACACGGTAAAGAAATGTTTGTCTTATAAAAGGATAACAATATACAGGCGGCGATAAAATAAATATTCAAGTGCTAGGCTAAAACTACATCAGAGATGCTCGACAATGCACGACCAGATCAGAGAGGAGGGGAAGGAAGTTAGGCGTTTGTCATGCGGTGGAGCAGTTTGAACAGAACAATGAAAAAAACAAAAAAAGGAAATGAAGTTGTAGCCATTACCTGATGCTACTAATTCTCACGCACGCAAGGAAGAAGAAGAGAAACCAAATGCAGTGACTGATAGAATTTTTCGTGCACTCGATTTATATATATAACATAGGGTGCGCAAATCAAGGGAGGAAAATATTTTTTTTATTGGTAAACATTCGTAGGTGTTAAATTAAGGAAGAAAATGCGTTGATTTGATTGGAGCAATATCTGCAGTGCACATAAATTTTAATCAGTGGAGATTGCGTGAATTAAGGGGAAAGAAACGACAAGCACAAATATGTTTAAACGTTAAGGAGCATGAAATTTTGAATGTGTATAATTTAAAAGATGGAAACTTGCGGTGATTGAGGTAAAATAATAGGCAAGCAAGGATTGATTGCGTTGATTGAAAATAAGAAACGGCAAGAATTTATTTGGCAAGCATTTGTACTCGTTTGAAATTATTAAGAAGAGAATGCGTTGATTAATAAAAAGAAACGGCAAGAATTTATTGTAGCAAATAATTGCAGTCGGTATGAATTAATCAGCGAAAGAATACGGTAAGCAATTATATTTTCTTTGAAACGGATAAGGAAATTTGAAAATATGTTGCACGTTTAATAATTTAACAGAAAATTATACGTTTGATATCGGTGGGAGAGGGAAAACGGCAAGTAATAAATTTTATTTCGGTAGGCTTTGCAATTTCAAATATTTTATATGTGAACTTCAGGTTGCTAAAGTGGGAAAGCACAAATTAGTGCGTACGTAATTTAAGGCAAATACGGATTAAAAAATTTTGAACGCTAGAGGAAAAATGATTTCTTTCATTATCAAAGGGGTGCGCGGATTAATATTTAAATAGGAAAGTTTTGCATATGTTTGCGGGAATTTAGGTGAAATAAAATAGCAAAGAATAATTTATAGATCGTCAGAGGAAATTTCAAAGATTTTATTCCATAGTTACATGCGAATTAAAGGAAATTACGTTAATTTTTTTTGAACACGTTATAAATAAAAACTTCCGTTGATTTGGGAACAATGGCAAGGAAAATAAGTTGATTTTCATAACGTTAAAGTAAGTAAATGATCTCTTTATTATCAACGGGCGTATGGTTGGTTTTATTCAAAGAAGTACTTTTGCATAGGTTAAAAACGCAAAAAATATTAAAATTTGTTTTTGAATGGCACGTAAATTCAGCAGGTTATAAATCTTATTGATCGTGACTTAGTATTCAACAGGGGAGGAATGGTTTAAAATTTACACAGAAGTGATTGCGTTAAAACGTAAGAATCAATGATAAAGTGGCAAGGAATTTAAAGATTTTGGAACGGTTAGCAATTTGTGGATGACGTTCCTATTAAATCAAAGGAGAAAAAGGAAAGTGAATATATTTTGCACGTAAATGGTGAGGCACGTTTTATTATTTATTTGTTACTTATATTAGTAAAATATACGTTTAAATACATACTATTTATACCACTAAATTAATCAAAACGGGCACGAACGTACAAATTAAACGTTCTTTTTATAAAGCTTATTTATATACTATTTTTTTTTAAAATTTTATTTCTTAATTAAATCACGATTTTGCTTAAAATTAAGTTATTTACCATTTCAACAAAATAAACCAAATTTCCAATTAAAGTTAATCCTTAACCAAAGTCAAAATTTCAGAATCTTATCCTTTATTTAAAAATTTGGGCAATGTTTTAATCAAATTCAAAATTTAGATTTTTATATAATATACCCCCAAAGTATTATAATTAAAAGAATGAAATATTTGTTAAAATTTTGGGCTGTTATAATAGGTTACTAATTTCAACTTTCTTGTAATTTCATTTATAACCTAGCATTTAATCTCTTATTTAAATTAGAGGTTCCAATTATTAATTAGTTGCATTCCATTTCACTACAATAATTGAAACTATTAATTAATAGAAACTTAAGAACTAGATCCGGGTTTAATTTTAAATCATTTTAAAATAATAGATAAATGTATATACTTACAACTTATATATCACGCTATATTTAAAACAAATTAAAATTTATATTTGTTTATCAAAATAAATCTGCAGTAAAACTACTACAATGGCCTTCCCACTTAGAAACTCAAAAATGAATGTCGATGATGCATGCAATCATCACCGAAATTATTTTCCAGCGACGGAGAGGGAAGTACATAACTTACTTCTTTCCAAAATTTCTGTTTGTGTCAAAATTGGGCACAACACTCTTCGGGAGTCGTTGAAGAGATAATAGTCAAGAATGCAAGTTCAAAACAGATATTATCTAACAAAAACTCCAATCAACAGTAAAATAAATGCGTAGACAAGCGATTTATAGTGGTTCGGCGTGTTGCCTACGTCCACTGTGAAGTTTTTTGATGTTTTATTGATTCTCTTTCAATGATTACAAGTTGTTACAGCGATCCACAGCAAGTTACAACTGGAAATTCGAAATCAACAATCAAGTTATGGTATAGGATGATGGAGATCTTGATCCGGCAGAGTCTCGGCGTCTCAGAGTCAGAAGATCCCTTTTATGTTGGCCCTGGGGCTCTATTTATAGGCGTAGGCTGCTGATATTTCGCTGAAAACTCGGGAGACCACGTCTGGCACGTGAGGGGGCCCACATGCACGGTCTCAGGAAGTTTGGGCCCACTTTGGCATCGGTTCGAACTCCATTCGAACTGATCAAGAATTCATCCAATCGAGGTGAAATTTGGCGTGGACATTCTTCATCATGTACACAAGCTTCGGTGAAAATTTCATGGCATTTGGATCAGCAGGTTAGGAGATATGATGGATTCGAAATTGAGTTTATGGTAGGGCTGTTTGGTTCGAACCCATGCATTCGAAACGATGGTTTCGAATCCATCATGGCACGCGGCTTCGTGGTGACATGGAGCGCAAAATTCGAATCGATCCGGACTTCACTCCGTGTTGACCGCTTCGACTCCGTGTATCTCGGTGATTTCGCACCGATGGAAGACACGTTGGTTGACCCAGTGGGTTCGAACAAGATAACACAAGATGGGTTTGAACATGACATCACGGATGGGTTCGAAGAAGGCCTCTGTGATGGGTTCGAAGCATGGCTCTGTGATGGGTTCGAACATGACTTCAGGGATGGGTTCGGACGAAGCTTATGGATGGTTTCGAAGCATGCATGTCCGGTGGATTCGAAATAAGGCAGCCGAGTATGGATGGATCCGATGGGTTCGAAAGTAATGGAGCCGAACCCGTGGGGGATTCGAAGGGTTCGAAGGAGATGGTTTCGAACTGGGGCGTGACGATGGATTCGAAGACAACCATCATTATGGGTTCGAAACCAGTGTGTTCCCTCCAAGTTGCCTCGATCATAACTTGAGCATACGAACTCGGATCGACTTGAAATTTGAAATGCTGACTCCTGTGGTCTCTCTTGCCGTGTCCTATCAATTGTAGCTCAATCTGGACTCGGATAAAATTCAGTGACATCCATGGCAAACGGAAGTATGATCAACCTCTGAGGCGAACTGTCCTTTGCTTTCGATCGATCTTTTGGTATCGCGGCTTTGCCAAAAAGCGGGATAACATTATGCCCCCCAAAGTACGTCTTGTGGGAACATGACGTGCTTTGAATAGCTGCCATTTCTCTCTGAACAACCGTTGCTTTCCTTTTTGTTGAAACTCGTATGCTGTACTACTATAACCTTGCGTTGATATGATTGATTGCTGTATAATAGTGCTTAGCCGTTGGCTGTCGCATTTGTAACAGGATGAGTGTTCGATCCCTGTGAATGTTCAAAATCGAATGTTAGTCCGACATATATGCACATATGTTGATTTGAACCTTGTAAACGTCGTGCGTCCACGGGTCGTTGTCAGTTTGGTTTGCTATAGAATTTCGTATCGATTCTCTCCTGAATCGATTTTGAAATTTGAATTGAGACAACGCTTGATGGTTGTTTTGAAAGGTTCCTTCGTATCAATCCTCTCCTGAACCGATGTAGAAGGTTAAAGGAATCGAATTTGCATTGCGCGAGTGTAATGTTTCGATCCGATGCACTTGAGCATTGATGGGTTCAAAATCCACATTTGTATGGACGCAGTGCGCTTGTTGCTATGATGGATTCGAAATTGTCATTCGAAACGATCTGAAAGGATGGAGTACATTTATGTTGTGATGGTTTCGAAACTGACATTCGAACCGATATGAAATGATGGTTTCGAACTAATAGTTCGTTTCGGTGGGTAATGGAAGGATACGAAGTCGTCGCTTGTATCGATTATGAGATGATGGGTACGAAGTCATCTGTCGCGTGGTTGGATTCGAAGTGGTCGATGTGAACAAGGTCTTCGAATCGATGTGCCCACAGTTCATTTCGCATCGATGCAGCATGTTACTCTGTAGTGCGTTTCGTACCGATGAAGTATGGAGTGAACTTCGAATCGATAGGGCTTTAGGCCGATGGGTTCGAAGGTTAACTTCGAAACGTCCCGATGCTTGACCGGTTGGGTTGACTGGGAGAGCAATCGCCTCGGTCACATCCCAAGTTTCGTATAAATAGCAGTGGGCCTGCCACTTTTTCACTTTTACTCTTACTCTTTTCTTGCTTTCTACTGCGCAGTGTATCGTTTCGAAGCATAAAAAGGGGAAACACTGTGTCGTATCATCGAATCAATCCAGATTCAAGCCTTCAATCTCTCGAATCTATCGTTCAAATTAGGTAATTATCCTCGGATTCAAACGGCGAAGCGATTTTGAACCCATTTCTGTTTATCGATTGCATGGCCTCGAGGTTGACAAAACCAGATCTGGTTTGGGAAGGATTCGAACCGATGCGTGGGCTTGAGTTCGAATCGATGATGGTGGCGTCTTTTCATTGGATTTCGAATCGATCCTTGGAAAGTCTTTGTTGGGATGCGCAGTTCGCACCGATTGGGGGATTCGAGGGATCCATTCGAATCGATGGATTTGAACCCATAGTCCATCGTTTCGAAGTCCTCAACTTCGTATCGATACGAAGCGGATCGGTTCGAAAGCGGATGTTGTGGAGTTGAAGTTTCCTTATCGGTTCGAACTCGTCAAGCAGTGATCGGTTCGAACTTGCCGTCTGTCTATCGGTTCGAAGCGCGTTTAACTTCATGGTTTCGGAGCGAATTCAGGATGGGTTCGAACGCATGGGTTCGAAACCACGTCAGGATGGGTTCGAACGCATGGGTTCGAACAAAGAGGTGTTCGGTTGGGTTCGAACGAGGTCTCTGTGATGGTTTCGAACCCTACATGATGGATTCCAAAATTCGAAATTTTTCAAGCATAACTCCGACGAGCTTCATTCCTGCATATTTGGACTTGAATATTGAACTGCATATTTGATTGCCTTTTGAAGCTCGTCGATGGAACTATAACAACTTCTATTCGAACCGACTTCCATCATATAAGTGATTTAGTGATGACGGTCAGCGATGACGGTCATTATAGCTGGACTCCGTAGCTTTGTCGTTTGCATATTTACTTTAACTCTGCAACATTTATTCAAGTAATGCATGGCACGGTACCACACACATTCATACACTTTACACTGGGGAACGCACGGGTTCTTTGTCGTCTAACGATGGTTTCTCATGAGTTAGCTAGTTATGGAATCGTCAAGTTCACAGCAGCAGGAGACTCAAGTTACCGTCTCTCCGAGGCTAGAGATTCCGGATATTGATCCTGAGATTATTGGTCCAGCTCCGGATGAACTTCCCGATGCGTCGTTCATTGCCAATCCATCATATTCCGTTCCATCGAATATCTCTGAAGACATGTTGGGAAGAATTTGTTTGAGGCACGGCTTGTCACTGGACGATGTGTTACTGCCGGGGCCGAATGATAGACCACATAATCCGCCAGAAGGGTATACAGCATTTAATCGCCATGCGTGTGCGGCCGGGACACTTCCCCCATTCAACGAGTATATAAGAGAAGTATTGTCGTTTTTGAGGATCGCCCCATCTCAGCTGCATCCGAACGGATATGCGTCGATCAATAGCTTGTTCATTGCATTTATGGAATGTCTCCATCGGCCGCCGCTTCCAATCGAAATTAGATACTTGTTCAACTTCAAAACTCGGGGTGATTATCCTTCTTTCACATTTCTGGAAGCGGTGAGAAATTGTCAAGTGGTCACCGGATCCTGGACAAGGCTGAGTTACTATAGGACAGAATGGTTTTATGTCAGATGCCCTCCAGGCTTTGCTTGACGATGGTTATTCAGACATGAGTATAACCAAGTTTGTAGATAATTACTACGGCAATTGTAGCCGAAGTGGAACTTATGTTAATTTCTTCTCTTTCACAGCAACGATCCCGCGACCCGAAGGCGAAGAGTTTAAGGAGATGGTGCGAGTACTTCGAGAAGTCCCGAGCGAAGATAGGGACATCGAGTTGCTTTTGACCGATAGGAATCTCCGGACCTTTGGGCTGATTGAACGAGGACAGAGTATAAGGTTTGAGATGGCACTAAGGATCGTTCCTAAGAAACGAGTCAAACATAAGAAGCCCGAAGTTGTCATAGCCGAGGAGGCTGATTCTGAAAGAACTCATACTGACGATGAGCCGCTGATTGAGTCTACGGATGTAGCTTCGGATGTCGCGGAGCAGAGAAAAGGCAAGGCTGCCATGGTTAAGTCAAGTAAGAAGGGGAGATGGAAATCGGTCGTTACGGCCCGTTATGCTCCCGGAGTTAGAATCTCGGAGACGTCTCCCCCGAGAACTGAAAATCTTTTTGAAGGGCTTGCCGATCTTCCAATCCCGGACGATGTGTCTTTTCAACATGATGCCGGATTGGAGGAATTCCATCGCACCTTAGAATTGAACGAGCCTCTTATTACTAGCGAGGTCGACACTTCCGGTTGGTCGGGGGAATGCATATTCATACACATTTCACGACACTGCATAACCTTTGACTGAAAACTATCTGTTTTGAAAGATGATTAATTCCATTTTATCTTGCTTCGCAGATATCATGTCTAAGCGCGGTTCAATGCTTGGGAGTCTGCGACATGCTCGGAAACCATCATATCGTGACTCGCGCAGGCGGGAAGGAGATGGAGACTATGACCAGGAATACTCCGGGTATTCGAGCCGTGAAAGATACGACACAGAGAGGGGTTATAAGCGTCGATCCCGATCACGTACCCCTCCTCCTCCCAGAGATTTCGTACCACCTCCGGCCCATATTTCTCGCCCCTCTGAGCCTTCACGTCATACGTCCACTTCCCAATCTTCCAGGCACGAATCTCACCGTTCGAGGAGCGAGGCATCGACCGCCGTAGTTGCGGAACAACCCCCTGCGGGGATTCGGGAGAAGGGGCGCTTAGGCTTGCTCAATTGAAAAAAGACTTCCCAACTATTTGCTTTGATAACTACATTTTTCCCCCGCATTTGAAAAGAATTCCTCCGTCGGCGGAGCAGGTGGTACACGACTATGTGCACGATTTTTACGCTCAGTATAAAGTTTGGTTTAAGGCGACAGAGAAGGCGTCGGAGCTGGCCTTTGAGCGTGGGGCCGCCAACGAAAAGTTACAGGCGGAGTTGGCACAGAAGAGTCGCATTATCGATGTGCTGAACACCGAGGCCGAGTCTTCCAGAAAATCAGAGATGGAAGCCATCAAAAAGGCCGATGAAGCCCAACTCACGATGGATAGAATGAAGCGTGAGCATTACGCCACGGTCGAGGACATGGGCCATCGGAATACTCTGGTCACTGCCGAGAGGGATGCGGCGCTAAAGGAACTAAACGAGCTCAAATCCAAATTTGCCGAAATCGTCAAAGACAGGGACGACGCAAATAATGCAGCACAGGAGGCGTGCGAACAGGCGGTGATACTCCGGGCCGAATGGGATGAAGCAATGGCCAGAGTTCAAGCGGTTGAGGCGGAGATTGGGGAGAGAGTTCAGCAAGCCGAGGCCAGGCTAGAAGCTGACATTGAAGACCTGCTTATTACATACAATGCCAATGTATTGAAATACAGAAATTTGGCTTGGCTTCAGGACTACCCAGTGCATCTCCGCAGTGCTTGGGAACGATTGATTGAGGAGGAAGAGGAAGCGCACCCAGATGAGGCAGTCGATCAATTCGAACTTGAGAATCGGCTGCTCACAGACGATGAGAAAAAGGTTCTTCATGACGCTATCATCGCTCATGAGAAGGAAATGATCGGTGGTCGTTCCCTGGAAGTCGGAGAGGGGTCAGGCGTTGAGCACCATTCTGTTGTCACTGAAGTCACCACACCATCTTCGTCGATGCCTGTATCTGTGGTCAGTTTGCCACCTGTTCCTGCTTACGACCCGGAACAACCGTGCTTATCTCCTATTCATGAGTGTACTTCCGAGGCCGTTCAGCCGTCTGCGAGCCAAACTGGGGAAGGTATTCCGAAGTTATCTCAAGCGTTTTCTGAATAGAGTGTTTGTTTTGTAGCAGTTTTTAATAACTTCTTATTTTTTGCCTAGTGACTGGAGTTGCGCCGACGGTTGTGGCTGAAAAATCAAGCAGAGGAGATAAGGCCATCGCTACCGAGACTACTGTTGTAACCGCGGTATCTGCTGAGGCGGTGCAGGGGGGATCCTTATCTGCTGACGAACAAATGGTGAGCGAACTGCTCGATGAGCAGGGTGGTTCTTTCTCTGACTTGCCATTTATCATCGTTAGTAGCCTCCCGCCGTCTTCAAGTTCTTCGATGCAGGCCGAAGATGCCCCCAGCCAAGCCCATGCGACTCGTGATGAAGAAATTTTGGCTGAGATTAACGCCGAAATAGAGGCTGCGGGGCATAGCGGTACCGTCAGTGGCAGTACGGCGGCGCAGAGTCCAGCACCTGCTACGGTAGCACCATCGGGTGGCACGGTCTCAACTTCCGTTACGGATCCAGTTCCCCTTACTCCTCCGGCAGGTAGCCTCCATGTAGACTCAAGCTCTGAGGAGGATATTGACATCATGCCTCCAGCCGAAGAGCCACCGCCGGAGAGGAGACATTCAAAACGAAGAATCTCTATCCCTAGTGACACTGATGATGTGCCACTAGTAAGAAGGAAAAAGAAGAAATGAATCAGCTTCTTAAGTAGATGATTTGGTAGATAGGTACTTGTCTTCGTTTCTTGTCAGTAGGTCGTGTATAGATGCAGGTTCGGCCCCTGCTAGTAGGCATTCTTTTTTGGAAGAACTTATCTGCGTGTAAGTCCTTGTTTTAAGTTAGTTGAAATAAAATTTTATTTCTTTGTTTCAACTCTTGTTTCATTTGTGCTTAAGTACTTGCAGTGTCTTGTTTTCGGTCCGGTGTACTTGTGGTGTTTTTATTGTTTAAGTAGAGTTCGTCTCATTTTCCAAGTCTGAAGATCTTGGTCACACGTCGTGATTGATGAATGAGTTGAACTTCGGACGTTGCATCACTTCGGTTAGTGATTAATATTTAGCTTTCGTGCCCCCCAGTTTTGGGGAACAACATTTGTATTTATGATGGTTGATCGCACTTGTTGCAAGTCTTGAGCACACGTCCGCCTTCCGGGGACTTAGAGTAATTGGAGATCGATAACCTGGTTTGCATTCCAGGAGTTCAAGTGTTATTGATGCTTGTAACATGGTTCGCGCTCCGGGAACTTGGGAATGGTGTTCACATTCCAACTTGCACTCTACTAACTCGGAGTTAGTATTAACGCTTTAGTTCGCACTACGGGAACTTTGACTTGGTGTTGGTGCTCCAATTCACACGCCGGGAGCTTGGATAAAACATGTATGTTTGAGTTCATACTTCAGGAACCCGGAATTGACGTTTATACTCCAAATCGCACTTCGGGAATCTGGAGTTTGCATGGATGCTTCTGTTCGCGCTCTGGGAACCCGCAACTTAGGTTTATACCCCAATTCATGTTTTGGGGATCATGAAGTTGGTGTTGATACTTCGGTTCGCACTCCGGGAACTTTGAATTGATGTTTATACTCCAATTCACGCTGTGGGAAGTTGGAGTCCGTTCGCACTCCGGGAACGAATTGTTGAATGTTTATACTCCAATTCACGCTGTGGGAAGTTGGAGTCCGTTCGCACTCCGGGAACGAATTGTTAAATGTTTATACTCCAATTCACGCTGTGGGAAGTTGGAGTTCGTTCGCACTCCGGGAACGAATCGTTAAATGTTTATACTCCAATTCACGCTGTGGGAAGTTGGAGTCCGTTCGCACTCCGGGAACGAATTGTTGAATGTTTATACTCCAATTCACGCTGTGGGAAGTTGGAGTCCGTTCGCACTCCGGGAACGAATTGTTCAATGTTTATACTCCAATTCACGCTGTGGGAAGTTGGAGTCCGTTCGCACTCCGGGAACGAATTGTTGAATGTTTATACTCCAATTCACGCTGTGGGAAGTTGGAGTCCGTTCGCACTCCGGGAACGAATTGTTAAATGTTTATACTCCAATTCACGCTGTGGGAAGTTGGAGTCCGTTCGCACTCCGGGAACGAATTGTTAAATGTTTATACTCCAATTCACGCTGTGGGAAGTTGGAGTCCGTTCGCACTCCGGGAACGAATTGTCAAATGTTTATATTCCAATTCACGCTGTGGGAAGTTGGAGTCCGTTCGCGCTCTGGGAACGAATTATTGAATGTTTATACTCCAATTCACGCTGTGGGAAGTTGGAGTCCGTTCGCACTCCGGGAACGAATTGTCAAATGTTTATACTCCAATTCACGCTGTGGGAAGTTGGAGTCCGTTCGCACTCCGGGAACGAATTGTCAAATGTTTATACTCCAATTCACGCTGTGGGAAGTTGGAGTCCGTTCGCACTCCGGGAAGTTGGAGTTGGTTGTAGGACTGTCGTGTGTCGGTCCAGTTCAGCCTTTAGTGTGATGGATTGCCCCCGAGCTGGGGTTTCACTTAGTGAGTGGCCGGTTGTATCGCAGTCACTCGCTATTTGAATAAACTCCATTGTTTGATGGAATTTAGCTCTTCGTGTGTCGTGATTGTTGAACGTTGTGTTCGATGCATCACAGCTTTAGCTTGAAGAGATAGCATTTTATTTGCTGAAATGAGAAAATGTGGCAAAGTCAGTGCCTTATTACAAATTCAAAATTCAGAACATAAAAGAAATTGTAAAATATTCATGGATTGAAGGAGCCTGTCATGTGTGACAGTGACGAGGTTCTTCGTCGTTCCAGGCTTCTAAATGAGTAGGCCCGCCACTGATGGCGTTTATCACCAATCTCCCACGGGGACAAGTCGAGTCCTCCTGCCTCGGTCGACTGGGTTCGTTGATTGGATTGGATGGGCCCGCATCTCTGGGCAGCGGTGTCCGCACAAACTGTTCCAGTTTCCCTTCCCTGACCAGTTTTTCGACAAGATCCTGTAGGTGACGACACTCGTTCGTATCGTGCCCGTAGCCTTCATGGAACCTGCAAAATTTTCCCGTCTGGATTTGTCTCCCCGACGGCGGTCTTGGAGCAGGTTTTTCATATTGAATCGCATTACGGGTCCGCAAATACAAATCCTCCAATGAAATATTCAAAGGAGTATAACTATCGAACTTCGGATTTTTGCGTTGTGGACCGCGATTTTGATCTTGTTTTTTAAGTAGATTCACGCTCTCTCTTCGCCGAGCTTGTTTATTTTTAATGTTCAACTGAACTTTTCCGGAACTCTCACCGGATTGTCTTATTGCAACATTGCTTTGAGTTCCTCCCGCATTTGGTCCTGCGTCAGTTTGCTTCCTAGACTGTTTCGCGTCTTCCCGTCTCAGGAATTGAGCTGCTTTGGCATGGAAACGGTCCAATGACGCAGGTGGTTTCCCAGCTAGCCAATTGCCAAATTCAGAATCGGGGTCGATCCTCTTAGTTAACGCCATAAGGATGGAGTTATCATTTGGATTACTGATCTCCGCACATGCAGTATGGAATCTTTCTAAGTAGTGTCTGAGTGTCTCCCCGGGAGCTTGTGTGACACTAGATAGAGTGTTGACATCTTTCGGCCTCGCGACGTGCATGCGGAATTGCTCAACGAATTTTGTGGCCAGCTGGTCGAATGAGGAGATGGATCGAGGAGGCAATCGGGTGAACCACATGGTGGCGATGCCCCCCAAGGATATGGGGAAACTACGACATTTCACAGCGTCGTCGGCTCTGGCAGCAGTCATCGACCATTCATATTTTAGAATATGTTGATTGGGATCAGAGTTTCCCTCATACATGGGCAAAGTTGGCATTCGGAATCGCCGTGGGGGTTCAACATTAAGAATGTCGTCCGTAAAGGGAGTGTGACTTCGGGAAACTCCCCAATCGTCGTTCGTGAATCCCTGACTCTCACGGATCATCTGACGTATCATAGTTGAAAGATCCGGCATTTGCGCCGGAGTATGGTCACGTTCCATACTTTGGGTTTGAACCGGATATCGTCGACGGTTCGCATCTTGCCTTCTCGGCTCATAGTCCTCTGGGACGTACGGTTCAGGAGTATGACCGCTATGACGACGGTCCGGGTCCGACTGATCTCGAGTGCCGACCCCCGGTTCAGCCGCGATGCTAGTGGTGCGGTATTCAGTGGCATGATGAAGGACGGCGCCTTCGCGGGAGGAGGGTCCGGTTTGGAAGCTGGCCGACGGACCAACTCTTATTTGTCCAATGGTTAATGTTGGTTGGTTTTCAGCGGGTGGCATACGACCCTCATCTAACCGGGGTCGTGGAGGCCGATTATGATAATCAGAAGATGAAGAACTTCCGCTGGAAGAACGAGAAGCACGATCTCTCATGGATCTCTTTCGTTTCCGGCGATCCAGCTTGTTGATTAGCTCAGCGTTAGCACGTAGCTGTTCTTCTAGTTGTCGCCGACTCTGGGTCAGCTCTTGAAGTAACAACTGCAATTCTTGTCGGGTAACCGAACCCGACGGTTCTGAATGCCCAGCGGCATCTTGATTAGATGGTGGTAGAGCAGCAGGAATCTGTCTATCCTGTTCTTCTTGATTGACGGCGTTTGAGGTGGTTCTTGTGCTAACCATCTTTACAGTTGAGTTCCTTTCCTAGACTTTATGCAAATCTGAATAGAAGGGAAAGAAGTTGGATTTAACGATCTGGATCTCTCTCTTAGATTTATTCAATCCGGTATCGATGACAGATCCAACGAGCAGGAGAAAATCTGGGTTTTCTCAGTGAAAAGCACCAAAGTGTTTGTGTCAAAATTGGGCACAACACTCTTCGGGAGTCGTTGAAGAGATAATAGTCAAGAATGCAAGTTCAAAACAGATATTATCTAACAAAAACTCCAATCAACAGTAAAATAAATGCGTAGACAAGCGATTTATAGTGGTTCGGCGTGTTGCCTACGTCCACTGTGAAGTTTTTTGATGTTTTATTGATTCTCTTTCAATGATTACAAGTTGTTACAGCGATCCACAGCAAGTTACAACTGGAAATTCGAAATCAACAATCAAGTTATGGTATAGGATGATGGAGATCTTGATCCGGCAGAGTCTCGGCGTCTCAGAGTCAGAAGATCCCTTTTCTGTTGGCCCTGGGGCTCTATTTATAGGCGTAGGCTGCTGATATTTCGCTGAAAACTCGGGAGACCACGTCTGGCACGTGAGGGGGCCCACATGCACGGTCTCAGGAAGTTTGGGCCCACTTTGGCATCGGTTCGAACTCCATTCGAACCGATCAAGAATTCATCCAATCGAGGTGAAATTTGGCGTGGACATTCTTCATCATGTACACAAGCTTCGGTGAAAATTTCATGGCATTTGGATCAGCAGGTTAGGAGATATGATGGATTCGAAATTGAGTTTGTGGTAGGGCTGTTTGGTTCGAACCCATGCATTCGAAACGATGGTTTCGAATCCATCATGGCACGCGGCTTCGTGGTGACGTGGAGCGCAAAATTCGAATCGATCCGGACTTCACTCCGTGTTGACCGCTTCGACTCCGTGTATCTCGGTGATTTCGCACCGATGGAAGACACGTTGGTTGACCCAGTGGGTTCGAACAAGATAACACAAGATGGGTTCGAACATGACATCACGTATGGGTTCGAAGAAGGCCTCTGTGATGGGTTCGAAGCATGGCTCTGTGATGGGTTCGAACATGACTTCAGGGATGGGTTCGGACGAAGCTTATGGATGGTTTCGAAGCATGCATGTCCGGTGGATTCGAAATAAGGCAGCCGAGTATGGATGGATCCGATGGGTTCGAAAGTAATGGAGACGAACCCGTGGGGGATTCGAAGGGTTCGAAGGAGATGGTTTCGAACTGGGGCGTGACGATGGATTCGAAGACAACCATCATTATGGGTTCGAAACCAGTGTGTTCCCTCCAAGTTGCCTCGATCATAACTTGAGCATACGAACTCGAATCGACTTGAAATTTGAAATGCTGACTCCTGTGGTCTCTCTTGCCGTGTCCTATCAATTGTAGCTCAATTTGGACTCGGATAAAATTCAGTGACATCCATGGCAAACGGAAGTATGATCAACCTCTGAGGCGAACTTTCCTTTGCTTTCGATCGATCTTTTGGTATCGCGGCTTTGCCAAAAAGCGGGATAACAATTTCTTTAAAACAATTCTTTCAAATCATATTGAAATATTTATATCAGAAAATACTTCTAAATAATATTGTTATTATATTCCAAAATCATTCGAAAGAAATTTTCAAAAACCCGAAACTTAAGTTCTAAATTTTCAATTTTCATTTATTTTATTTTAGATCTTATTTCCAACCAATATTTATAAATTTCACTACCTAACAACCAATATGTTGCGACCAAATATGTCATTTATAAAATTTATTATATATATACAAAATATATAATAGGCAAAATTATTTCATTTACCTATATGTCAAAACAAATATTGTGTTGGTCTGTCCTATTAAGTGTTTAGAAATCCCTATCGATGTCATGGCGTCTTATGCACCAACCGGAATTTATAAATACAAAACGGAACAAATTAACACAATATCATAATCTTTTTATAACACTAACAAATACGCTCTCTCATATATATACTCTTAGCGACTCATCATAGGGTATTACTAGCCTATTAATAAAGAGTCAGACCCCACAAAGCTAAGGTTTTCGCCAATCCAAAGCTCTAATGCCAACTGTAACATCCCGTCTTTTTGTACGCTTTAATTCGACGATAAACCACGCACGTCAGACTCAACCATACAAAAGAGCGGATTGTTATTGGGGTGAATAAGAAAAGCAGAGAAAGAAATAAAACAAAACATAATCTCACAGCGGAATGACAAAATATAATAATCAAATAATAGTTCATGAAGCTGTTTACGAAACATTTGATTATACTAGTACAATACAGAATCAGAGTTACATATAACAGAGATGAATAACAATGCAGCGGAACAGTATGAATGTAGTGGAATAATATAATAAATAATAGTAATACAATCTTCGTCTTTATCCTCTAGAAATAAGGTCTTCAAAATCCTGAAATGCTCAGGAAGACCCGAGCAAATTGAAAAGACAAAACACTCGAGTTAGAACTAAAAGATCTTATGTAAGTTAAATCAACGGTAACAAATATGAGTGTCATCGGCGTCGGAGATGTTTACGGGGTTTGACATCTCCTATCCAGTGTCTAACGTGAGTGCAATAACTTAAGAGATGTTTGGGATTTACATCTCCTAAGGATCCGTTAAACTATCTACTATGTAGTAATATGCGCTATTATAATAATGTCTAAAGTAAAGTATAATATATTTAAAAATAGCATTAAGGAGTTACCCAATATCCTCCTTAACACATTTTATATATTTCCATAGTCTATACAGTACCGTAATCTCCTCCGTACTGGGCGTCGTCAGAGGGCACTCCATAGGTATGGTACAAAACCAAAATCATATAAGGCGCGCTAGGGTAGGTGACACGGCACAACGAGGCAATGCCAGGGTAGATATACCAATTACGCATCCGGACTGGGGGTAACGCATAGCAGCCACTACCGTCCACCTCGAGCCACACTCTCAAAATCAAAGGTGCACCAGATCAATCACAAAGTAATAGAATAGTATCGAAGAAGTGTCTGATAAGAGGAGCTACCTCCTTGGCCCAGAATCGCTCCTGTTTTAGCCACCTTATGCCAACTCATGGGAGTCGGGTCCACGTATATACCTCAAAAAACGTCGCCACCATCCTACTTCATTCTGAAATCTCCACCGCGTATATGGTTGTTAAAGTGGTTTTCAGAGTTGGCAGAGAGTATGACAACTTTCGATCTCGGTCTCTTTAACAACCAAACGTTATTATAACACCGCGGTCATTTTAAAATAGTTTATACTTCTAAACCAGAATATTATATCCATTTCAATGCCATATAAATACGATATCATTTCCATTTCAAAACCAAATCATTATGTTATCATTTTTATTCCAAATATATTCACTTCCAGAATCATGGTACTTTCAAAGTTATAACACTTTCAAAACCAAACACTTGAAAATATAACATTTTCAAAACATAATACTTTGAAATTCATAGCTTCGAAACCATAACTTTCACCACTTAAATAGTTTAAATATTCAAATATTATATATGATAAAATAGTTTTAAATTTAAAATTACTTTATAAAATGAAATAATTTCCTCAACTTCACAAATTGATTCAAATTAACTTGAATCCAAAAATTCAATTTATATCAAATCTCATTCATAAATGGAATCCTTCTTCCACTACTGCTCAATCCTCAATCAAATCAGTTCCTATATGGGTACACTTATACAAAATTCCTACTTTAACTTGGACTCTATTGGGCATCAACTGGCTGGCCTGCCACCTGGGTAAACTTGTTTGTTTTGATGAAAACACAGAGAAAATGAAGAGATTTGAGTATGCGAAATGTTTGATTGAAGTCTCACCTGATGTGGATCTTCCTGACCATATTGCTGTGGGGAATGAGTTATGCCCGAACGTTATGGTAGAATATACTTGGAAACCTCTTATATGTACGCACTGCAAAGTGTTTGGACATGCTACAAACTCTGTGATCTTAATTCAGGGGTAGATACTGATTTAGGCAACAAAAGAGAGGTGGAAAAAGGGTCAAAAGATGAGCAACAGGAAGTAGGAAATGATTTGGTAGCAAAAAGAAATAGTAACAGAGTATTTTATACTAAAGGAAAAAGAAGAAGTAAACAAGTTAATAAGGAATGGAGGAAAGTTAATTTGGAAAAGAATAATATAGAAAAGGAGGATGAAATAATTGAAGATGGTGAGATTATTGGAAACATAGCAACGTGAAAAGAAGGTGCAAATGAAGTTATTATTAACATTCCCCCTCAGGAAGCTTTGCATGATACCTCCCATGCAACTGACACACCTTCCACTATTTGTAACATTGATTCTTGTTGTATACAGATATCTGAAACAAATACTTGTGATGAGTCCTTGCATACAAATAATCCTTTTGCTGTCCTTTAAGAAATGGACAATGACAACATTTATGAATCTTTAATATCTACCTCCTCTGATATTAGAATTCCTAATCAAATATCACTAATGGCCACTGGTTCTGATGAAAACATTGGCATGCACTCTTCCCCACCAGCTAACCTCCCTGTTGATTTATCCCCTAATTCCCCTTACTCCTCGTTGTCTCTTCCTCTTCACTTATTCCCAGGCATTGAGCCTTCTCTTTCAACTGATCTCCCTTCAGTCACATTCACTTCCTATGCATCCACTTCTAAAACAAGCAAAAGAGGCAGACCCAGAAAAGTTAGCACTCATTCCCATTCTTCTGACAGGGATAATGGCTGTCTTTTTTTGATACAACAAACAGCAGGCCATACTCTTCAGTCTTCAATTCCTTCTTCCACCTTCTCCGGGGTTTGTACCAGAGCATCCTCTAATAAGTTTTGATGATTGACAAAATTGATTATTGGAATATAAGAGGAGCTCATTATCTTGCAAAACAATTAGAAATTAGTAATCTAATCTCTTCTCATAATATTCACCTCTTGACTGTGGATGAAACAAAATTAAACCACTATACTAGTTCCACTGCTATTTCATGTATTATGCCGCAATGGAAATCCATTCATAATTTAGCTCAGGCTCCTTTTGGTAGGCTTCTAATTCTTTGGAATCCTACTATTTTCTCCTTATCTCCAATCACCGTTCATAGGCAGTTCATTCACTCTTTAATAACTCATATTCCTTCTTCTTCATCTTTTTTTCTTACCTCGGTTTATGCTGATAATAGTGTTAATCATAGGCAGATCCTCCTAGATATCATCCCCTCTCCTCATCCTCATAACTCTCCTTGGATATGTTTGGGGGATTGGAACTGTATGCAACAGTCATCTGACAAGTTTGGTGGTACTCCTCTTTCGTTCACTCAAACTAGACCTTTGAATAATGCAATCTTTGACTCTAGATTACTTCCAATTCCTTCCTCTGGTAACAATTTCACTTGGAGTAATTCTAGCAGAACGGGAAATTTGATTTTATGCAAACTGGACAGAGCCTACTTTAACCTGCTTGCTCTCATTAAATGGCCTTCTCTTTCTTCCATCATCTTACCTCCTTCATAGTCTGACCATTCTCCTTTGCTTCTTGACTAGGGAATTAAGATTATGAGAAGACATGCCTCTTTTTCATTTTTTTAATAACTGGTTGATCACCCTGATTTTAATACTGTTGTTAATGACTTTTGGAAAATTCATATTTTTGGTAACCCTATGTTCATTTTGCAGGCAAAATTAAGACATCTCAAAGGAAAACTCAGAACTTGGGCCCGGGTAAATTTTGGAACTGGTAATTGTGTCTCTTCTTCTCTGAGAGGTAATCTTGAGCAGCTTCAGAGAGATATTCAACTCAATCCTTTTAACAAGTCCCTTATTGATCTTGAGATAAGCATGAAGAATAATTTAGCTAAGGCTTTGGTTGAGGAGTACAAAATGAATAAACAAAAATTGAAGACTAAATGGAATTTATATGGGGATAGGAATTCCAAAACCTTTCATGAGTCCCTTACTATCAAGCATGCTGCTATAAACATTACTAGTATTACTGACAAGGGGGTGCCATCTGTTCTTCTCCTGAATCTGTTCACCATGGTTTTTTGGAGTATTTTCAAGACATTTTGGGTAGCCATGACATTCCTGTTATAACTGACCAATTATTCTCCCACTCCAAAATCCATACTATCTCTGATCATCTCAAGGCTAATTTAATTAGAATCATTACTACTTCTAAGATCAAAGATGCAATTTTCAACATGAAGGCTACTAGTTCTCTTGGCCCTGATGGGTTTATTGCTTTCTTTTATAAGTCTTGCTGGGAAATTATGGGAGGTGATGTCATTAATGCCATTCTCAATTTCTTTAAACATAACAAAATGTTATCTCGTATCAATGCCACTAGACTTGCTCTCATTCCTAAAGTTGATCATCCTTCTTTGGTTAGTCAGTTCAGGCCCATTGCGCGTTGTAATGTTATATACAAGTGTATAACTAACATTTTAGCTGCTAGGATGAAGGAGATCCTTCCTTCCATTATCTCATCTAATAAGGGTGCTTTCTTGTCCAACAGAGACATCACTGATAATGTCACTCTTTCCACTGAACTGCTCAGAGGATACAACAGAATTAATGTTTCCTCCAGATGTGTTTTAAAGTTGGACATTCAGAAGGCATATGATACTGTTCAGTGGAAAACTATCATTTATATCTTGCATAGAATGAATTTCCCTACTCCTTTCCTTGCTTGGATATTCACATGTATCTCCACTGTCAACTATTCTTTGAGTATTAATGGTAACATTTTTGGATACTTCAAAGCTACTCAAGGGATTCGTCAGGGAGACCCTATCTCTCCTTACTTATTTATTTGTGTCATGGAACTCTTTACTGTCATATCCAAAAATGCAATGTCTCTTCACCTCGTGGATTATCATCCTCTTTGCAAAAGCATGGAAATTTCTTGCCTCCTTTTTGCTGATGATCTCACGTTTTTTACTAAGCCTAATGGGAAATCAATTTCTGGTGTTATGAATATTTTGAGTGATTTTAAAATTAAAACTGGGCTGTCCATCAACTACTCTAAGTCTAAAATGTGGATTGCTGGAATCCTTGATCATCTGAAGACAGATATGTTCACTTTATATGGCCTATCTCCTTTTAATCATAATGAGAATTATCTTGGTTCCCCTATATGCTCCTCTAGAATCACTACCAATCAATGTCTTCTACTTTTTGAAAGAATTATTGCCAAAATCTCTTCTTGGCATGGGCAACATTTCTCTATGGCTAGTAGACTCATTATTGTTAAATCCATTGCCACTGCTATGTGCTTATATTATGCTAGAATGTTTATTCTTCCTTCTAAACTTATCTCTATGATCAACTCTGCTCTTAATCACTTTCTGTGGCATGGAAATCCTTACTCCAAAAAGCTCATTCCTGTTGCATTTAGTAGAGTCTGTAGCCCATATAGGTTTGGTGGGTTAGGTATCTTGAATCTTAAGAAATGGAATCAGGCTGCTTTGTCTTCCTAGTTAGACAAACTGCTTAGAAATGATGGTAATCTTTAGGCTAGATGGGTTCAGAAAAATTTGATTAGGAAGCAACACTTTTGGACTATGATTACTCCTTCTGATTGTAGTTGGATGCGGAGGAACTTACTGAGGTTCAGGAATGTTGTTCTTCCCTTGTTTCAAAGCAGTACGAAGGACATGGCTTCATTATCCTTCTGGCATGATCCCTAGTCATCGAGGGGGTGTATCCTTCATAATATGCTTGATCATAGCCTTAAAATCTTAACACGTATATCTGACAATGCTACGGTTAGTATGTTTTGGACCGATGGATATATTTCCCTACCTTACTCCAGCTCTTTCTTGGTTAGACAGCTCTGGAATATTATTCAAAATCGTGATTGTAACTGTGACAATGCTTCTTCTTCTTGGAATGGTAAAGGCCATTCGGTTCCTACAGTTTACAAATTTTTGATTAACTCTGATGAGCTTGATATTTTTCCTTGGCATCCTCAAATTTGGATTTCATCTTCAGCACCTAGAGAAAACTTATTGTTATGGAAGGTCATATCCAATGGTCTCTTAACTCTTGACAAACTTAAGAAATATGGCATTGTTCTTGTATCCAATTGCCTTCTGTGTGGTGTTGAGGAAGAATCGATTTCTCACCTATTCTTCACATGTCAATACTCTAGCTTTGTCTGGAAAAGTATTCTTGGATGTTTGCAGGTGCATAGGCATGTTTTGATTGCCTCTGAAGAATGGTATTATATCTTCCAAAATACTAGATGGAAAACTCATGCTGCTATAAAAATATTAAGTGTTTTAAAGAAGGTTATTTATGCTATCTGGACTGAGAGGAACAATAGAGTGTTTAATGGTATCTTCACCTCTAAACACTCTCTGTTCCTTTTGTTGTCTAGGCATATGTAGGATCTTGTGGTGGTTGTAATGTAGGTGGTTTGGAGTTGTATTTGTTGTGAGCTTTTGCTCTTCTTGTTTGTAATCATATCTTGTGGCAATAAATTATGGTAGGGGCCATTTAACCCCGCTGGCTTTGCCAAAAAAAATCTCATTCATAAATTTAAACTTAATTCAGTTTTCCATAAACCATTTCAATTTATATCGATTTCAACTACAGATTTGAACCTCAAATAATCCATTTCAATTTTCATATATTTCAAAGCTTTAAATATTCCACCATTTCAAAACTAAATTTGATAACTTCATATATACCTTAATTTAACTTCATTATTATTCAGTTTTGAAATATTTACTTAACAAATCCAATATCTTTTAAATAAACCCCAAATTCCAAATCACTAAATGTTCCTTCAACTAATTTAAACTTGAAATATTCATTTTAAATCATCTTAAACAAAATCAAGTTATAAAAATCATATCTTTTAAAATTTCAAATTTAATACATTTCAAATCAAACTTATTTGAGTTTAATTCTTAAGTAAATTCAATTTCAAATAAATTTCAAATTTATCTTCCAACCTTAATTTATTTAAATCATTATAAACTCTGTATTAAAATATAATTTAAATACTTAACCATGTTGTCTTCAATAAAATCAAACTTCATTATCAAACTTATTCTATATTAAAACAAATTTATATATAGCTTAAAAATAAAGAATAAAATAACATTTATATAATATCTAAAATCAATATTTATATAAAACCATATATTTCTTTACAAAACCATAGAAATCATTTCAAAATATTTTTATATATAGACCACGGTGTCTGTATATAATTTTCTATCCTATGGTCAAGTGATATAGATATTTATCATTTGAATCCGCAATTTAATATTTTACGATTGTATATGATTTCAAACCGCAATCCCGAATTAATAATAATCCATAACGAACTTGCAGTTTATAACGATATAACTAAACATCCATTCAACCAATATCAACAATCAACATCCATCACAATCATAATCCAAAATAATCCATAAATATCAATATAGAAACTGATAATAAATAACAGGTATTTAACTGGCAGTTTATATGCAATAATAAACAAAATAACAATTTAATTCAAATAAATTCAATTTAACTAAGATGATGATTAAAATATACCAAACAATCATAAATAAATTCCTAATCACATCATGAATTAAATCTAACAAACATAAGAAATTTTAGAAACTGTGAGTGGGTTAAAACACTCACCTTTGAGTTTAAATTAAAATTAAATTCAAAATAAGCCTAAAATATGAACGATCTCCGAATTTTTCCAAACCAGCATCAAAATGTCTGAAATTTCAATACAATTCTAGCGGAGAAAACCACGCGTGAATTCGACCTCGTATGTGAAAGTTATTATCATTAGAAACTTGAAAATTTTAAATTCACAAAAATAATAAAACAAACAAATAGGGGCCACGTCATCACCTCTGAACGCAGCCCTATCCAAGCAAAATCACGATCCAGTATCAAGTTCGAACGAAACTGCCTCTGCCAAAATCGACGCTACGCCGCCCAGGTGATGTTACGCCATGATCAGACCATACTGCTGTGACCACGCCGCCGTCCTCCACCTTCGCCCAGAACCCGGCCACCTCCGGCTACCTCTCTGAACCGCGCCGCCGCCCATAATAATCGCTATTTTCTGGCGGTCGAGACCCCTATGACTCAAGCCAAACATGTCGATGCAAACTGCACGTCGACCTCAACAGGATGCCACTACCCGATCGTCCTAACATCGATGTTCTACCATCCAATCCGATAACCCTCAACGAACGGCTGAGATAAATTCACTGATTCTAGGACAAACGATGCGTCAAATCGAAAAATGAATAGCACCATAAGATTACGCTCTTCGATAGCTTCAAATCGATATATAATTTGTTTGGATTGGAGGAGTTTTAATTTTTGGATCTGAATTTGGTTTGAAATTGCAATTAGGAATTAGGGTTTGTCTGCCATTGAGAAGAGGAGCAACAGAAAGAATTGTACATATAGACAAATTAGAATAAGGAGTGGCTAGGGTTTATAATGAGATATTTATAGGTAGCTTAGAAAATAGAAATAACGGATCGGATTTTATTTGGGTTGGAATGATAAACGGCCCGAAAAGCCCGTTCCGACTCTGGAACGAAAATGGATCAACCCATATATCGAAATAGATGTTTTCAAATATTTTAAAATCAATGAAACAAGTTTCAAGTTCAAATTCCATCGTATGGAGAAGTTATGCCAAAATCAGCTGATTTCAAATTAATTTCAATTGATTTCGATTAAATTGATTTCTAGGCGTTTTGAACCCGTACGATCAGACGACAAGTCCAAACGTTACGAAACTTGAAATCCTATAATAGTTCACCGTTACGGATCTGATGAAACTGGTTTCGTCAAAATCTGAGTCAGTGGTCAAAATGGCTATATTTCAGTTAATTAAATAAATTAATATTTAATTTATTAAATCACTTTTTCGTTTCAAATTTAATAATTCAAAAATTCCATCATTTTTGATTTCTTAAACAATTACAATAACTTAAACAAACTTAGATATCAAATTCAAAGTTGATTGATTTACCCATTACCGTATTTAATTTCAATTGAAATAAATTCATTAATTATCAATTGAAATTCCAATAAATCCATATATTTGATTTCCCAATCTTGTTATGAAATCAATTATCAACTTATCATCTTAAAGGTAATATTAATATTGGTTTATATCCTAATACATTAAAATTTTCCATTTCATCCTAATTTCAATTAATCTAGTATTTAATTCCATTTACCTACAATGATCCATTTATTATAGATTGCATTCCAATTAATTTTAATTAATTCCAATAAATTGATTTGATTTAATTTCCATCTTTATACTAGGTCCATTATTACTCTATAGCACAGTTAACACTTGTTTCACATTTCATTTGCATTAATATATTCAAATTTCCAACTTTCTTTTGTATTAGCTATTATTTTCAATTATTGAATTTGTCAAATATATACATTTATTATAATTAAAACCTTAATCGGTTTATTCAACTTAGATTCATTCTTTTACTTCTATATATGAATAAAGTATACATTTCCATTTATGTCATTACATTCACACGTTACAATTATAGTCCTATCTTGCATTAATGAACATTTACCTACATTTAAATGTAACTGTTTTTCTACTTTGAATTTAGCAGCCTAAATAAAAAGGTAACTTGCATAGATGTTATCACTAACTTTATATTACACTCAAGTTTATTATTTCCACTAATTATCAGAATTGCTTACATAATGTTGAATTCGTTCAATTACCATACATTATATACAAATTCATTAATTCATACATTTATTTACTTATATTCAATTTTGTACCTAAATGTAGCAGTTACAACTAAATTAATAGACCAATTAAATAGTAACATACAACCGTTACTACAACTTTTAATTTACATTTGTAAATTCTTTATTTACAACAAATGTTACAATTCTTATATAACTCAAATTTTATTCAATGGTCATCTATTTCATATTATTTCATTTATTAATTTATTGTTTGTATTCTTTTTTTACATCAATTTATAATCAAGTATAACAATTTACATTATTTCAATTAATTGTAATTTCATTCAATTGTCAATAATTAGTTTTAATTACCATTGTTACATTTCATTTTAGCATTCATTACATTATAAAATTCCAAATTTATATTTCCTTCAATAATAAATTGACAAAAATCTTATTAAATTAACAAATTTAATTATTGAAATTTATGGGTTGTTACAGAAATTAAATGAGATCAATGAAAATTTCAAAACCCTTAAAAAAGAAAACGTGATTTTGAGCAAATCTGAAATTATTCGATTAAATCATGAGTTTGAAAAGGAAATTGAAAAAATCAAGGATTGTGAAAAAATTGAATTTAAAAAACTCCAACTCTTTGAAACTGAGATGCTTGAAATTAAAAATAAAATTAGAGGGCTTCAAAATGAAAATATACGATTAAAAATGAATAGATTTGAAAAGAGAGATAGTACCATTAGTTGTTATTCGAAGCTAATAAATGAAAATAAACTTTTAAAATCCAAAGCTAATAAACTTGAGTTGGTTACTCAGAATTTTTTTACTAGAGATAAATCATTTAAAATACTCTTAGAAAATCAACTCTTCGAGAATAAAAGGAATGCATTTGGATTTGCAAAAGTGTCAAAATATGAACAAACAACTAATAACACTGTTAAGGGGGAAAATGTGAGACCCAAACACGAGAAAACCATTCCAATTTAGGTTCCAAAAGGCACGAATATAAAATTTCTCAAAGTCAAACAAATCTGGGTACCGAAAGGAACATATTTAAATAGTTTTAGGCCTTCACAAACATATTTTTCAAAATCTTTTGCCACTAACAACCATGGACCTATAAAAACAAATAGGTCACAAAAATCTTCTCTCGTGTAGGTGTGGTGGCAGGCTGAGGAACAACAACAGTGTTACCTGGATTCTGGCTGTTCCAGGCTCACAACGGACGACAAATCAAAGTTTCTTAGCCTTGTATGAAGGTGGTAGAATCACAATGGGCAACAACGAAAAATTATCGTAAAGATAAAATAGGTAACCATATATTTATTTTGAACGATTTATTAAATGTGAAAATCTGCACCATAATCTGAGCTAATTCAACCGGTTGTATGATAATGAATGTTGATTTTGATTCTGACTTTTTTTCAAAATTTTTGGCCAACTATCTTTTTATGCCGAGAACACTATAAATACCTCTAGAATCTTTGAACTACCTCATATAGATTTGTTTCGACTGGTGATGGTGTTTTACTGATGATACATGTGGATATATTTGTCTATTCTGGACCTATCACTATGTTCACTGTTTGTTTATTTACATAGGTTCAATTCAAATCCAAAAGAATTTTTTAAAAGCTGTAAAAAAAATTTAAGGTATTTTGTTTCACACTTTATGGTCTTGTTTATGACATCCAACTAATGATAATCTTGAGTCAAAAGAAAATTCGGATGCAGATTACACTGGTAATCTAGTTGATAGAAAAAATACTAGTGGAACGTGATTTATGTTGAGACATTCATTAGTTGCATCATTTTTAAAGAAAATATCTGCATATTTTTCATCTCAAATAATTTTCAATTAGCAGACATTTCTTTTATAAAACCCTTCCAAAAAATCATTTTTATTGACTTTGTTTCAGATTAATCGTTTTAGAAAATTTGACTAATTTTTGGATTTGAGCTTAAATGATTACATTAACTAATCTGACTCCTTACTGATTATCGAAAAGATAAATAGTGATTGAGAAAGTGATGACTGTTGATATTAATCATATATTATAACTTAAAACGGTATAATTAGTAAATTTCTTTAGAAATTTAAACAAGAGTTATAAAATCTTTTGTTGGTAAAAAATTCCATGACCATCTCTGTTACTATCATATGTCTAACGAGCATCACCCATAAAAATCCAATATAGTATGTCAATGTGTGGTAATTTAAACGGGAAATTATTCGTTTTTCATTTTATTATATTTTTAGAAACAAAAACATCCAAAGTATTCACTCTCGTTAAAAAGTCCTCACGGTTATGCATTACTTGGAATTTTTGATTATGCGCTTCCATACTCATTTAAAAGTCCTCGCAGTTATGCATGTATGGAACGCATATCAAAATTGATTAATTAAATAGACAAGTTGATTCTAATCCCATTTAAAAGTCCTCACAGTTATGCGTGGTTAGAAGATACTTGAAATTCAATTTTTTTATAAAAAATGGAAATACTACTAATCTCATTTAAAAGTCCTAACGGTTATGCATGGTTAGCAGATATTCAAATTCCTGATATAAATATACCACAAATGGACACAACCATATGGTTTTATGTGATGACATCATTCCTATCATTCTAAAGTGCAATATGCACCTAACAGAGTATTTATGATTTTTGTTTGATTTTTTTTGTTGAAATTTAATATTTACACTCGATTGGGTATTAATGTTGTATTAATATCTATTACTTTATCTCTGTTTTTCTAGCACTATTACTCTTTTGCTGATAACAAAAAGGGGAGAGAAAAGTTAAGATTTTGGCAAATAAAGGTCAAATATTTTATTTTGTATTTTTTATTTGCATCTAGGCTCATTTGTATATTTTTATTTATGCACATATGAAGGGGGAGTTTTGTTGTAGAGAGGAAGCATTCAAATAGGTGGAGCAAATAGAGTCTATCAATGATCAAATACATTTAATAAATTCAAAATCTTAAATATATATTTGTTATTATCAAAAGGGGGAGATTGTTGAATATGCTAGTATATGATTTTTGTTTGTGATAATAAACATATATTTATATATATTCACTATATATATATTCATTTAAATGTATTTGTTAATGTACTATTTTATTTTCACAGAATTAAATAAATATTTGCTGAATAAAATAAATAATACAGAATTCAAATTCAAACAGATATTTTATTCAAAGAAATATTTATTACAATTTTGAATAGAACAAATTTGAGCTCTCACTATACACACACACAAAAAAAAATTTCAATTACATTACAATTTTGATTACATTCCAATTTTCCATTTACATTTGCACCTCACTACATATCACTCATTCACTCATATTCGATCTTCAACTCTATTCTAGATTGAGTCTAGCATCTGAGTTATCTGCAAATACACACTGACACGGTAAAATTGAAAAAGAAATATTCATGGAGTGTAAAATAATGTGTATTTTTGAAAATATTATTTGCCTCGGTTATTTGGGTTGTTCGTCATTGTTTATTTTGAATTGATCATACATGAACAACATGTGACATGCACAGTGTATCATTGTACATGCTATATGGTCGTGCACACCGATATACACTTGATAAATCTACAGGGACAGGTGAGCACAAGGTCAAATCCAATCAAAAGCTGGGTTCAACTCAAATGAAATACAAATAAAGTCACGATATTAGCACAATGTCAAACCCGAGCTATAAGCTGGATTCAACACAGGTGCAATCCAATTGTACAAGTTCAATAAAATGGTCAAGACAACACATATATATGCAGTGACACATAGACACGTAGAACAATGCATATTGAAGCCAGCAAGCATTTCAAACTCAAAGCAATACTCAGATGTAAACTTCAAGTGAAAACATATTGGTACAAGTACGGCCTCAAAATTAAGACAACAAGTTTACATGACTCTAAGCAATGAAATCAGGCCAGAGGATCAAGTGCAGTCACAAATGTACAAAACCAAGTGCAAGTCCAACATTCAAAGCAGACTACATGATGATGCCAGGAAGTAGACTGTACAAACATGTACACACATGTAACAGCTCAAATGTATCAAGACACCAAACATGTATGATATGATCAAGTGACACTGCAACTACCAATTGAACACAGTCTCAACCAAAACAACTAACTACACCAGACTTCAACATGGAGTAGATTCAAGGCAATGGAATCAGTATATGAAAACTCAACTGAAGCAAAACAATGTACAATAAAGACCAGAGGATTGCAACCAAGCTAATGAACAAACAAAACAACCAGACAGACTCAAGAGCACAAGGAACTGAGCGAAAGAGAAAGAAGCACAATAATCATACATACACATACATACATACATACATACATACATACATACATACATACATACATACATACATACATATATGTATGTATATATATGTATACACACACACACACGTACACATGTGTGCATGTGCACTATTTCTAACACCTAGCTCAATGAACAATACATATGACATAGTGACAACAACCAAGTGGACAGTGGTAACTTCAAACTACGGATGCAACCAAACAGTCCTGACAGTGGTGAACAGAACATAAACAAGGCATGTGCAAGCAACTCACCACAATGCAACACAGACTCAAGTATAAAATGTAAAAAAATTAGAGGCTACCAAGGACAGAGTTCACATGACAGCATACATAATCAGGCATGAATGCATCAGAGTAGCGAAATATCCAGACCATATTTCGAGATGACAATGCAGCTTCAAATGAAAACAGTGTTACCAACTTACATACAGTTCAAGCCAGCAAAATTGGAACCAAAACAAGTAATAGACAACATAAATACCTATGTAGTTTCAATCGAACAAGTATTTACTTGAGTCGCAATACAACGGCAAATCAAGTCGCAAGTCAATCAAGGTAGAGTTAGGTCAAGTTACAGTCAAAAACAGAAAATAATAAAAATCAAAACTTCCAGATTATCAGTAAAGTCAGAGCCATGGTGGCCAAAAAAACGAACAAGTCAGAATCCAACAAGCCGTGATAATCAAGCAACAATAATATACGAATTGAACAAGTCAAGTTTAATCATCAAACATTCGACTTAAATCGAACGACCAAGCTTAAAGTAATAGACGAATTCAAAATTTTATTCGAACGATATTTTAGGGAATAAAACCCTATTTAAACCTATCTCATCATCGGCTGCAAAATTAATCGAGTTCAAGCAATTAACCAAGAAAGTAAAAGGAAAATCACATACCAGATTCAAGTCAAATCGATCTCGATTTGTCGAAGCAGCCGTGTGCAAATCGAAGAAAAAAATCGATCGACAAAGCAAGGGACAAGAAATCGTCTATTCGATCGATCAACAGAAGTCGGCAGCTTCAATAAAGAGAAGCCCTAAATTTTTGAATAAGGAACGAACAAAGAGGCGACCATTTTCACAAAGGATACGAGCCGAACAATTAAAAAGAGAAAAAGGATATCTCCTTCTATTAAATTGGGCCGACCTTTACTATTATCTTGGGCTTTAAATTTTAATATTAGGGTTTTTTTATTTTGTATTTTACTTTTAATCGTTTGTAATTTTCCAGTCGTGTGACTAAAGGATGAACTACGGTGGTCTAGTTCGAGAATTCGCAACTCAGTGGCTGAGTTGTGGCAGGGTTTTGAGCATAGAGTTAGGTTAGTCGATAGCGGGTGTCACGAGTTTACGTGTGTAAGTGTGTGACTACTTAATTTCTAATATAAACCTTGGGGGAAGCACGTAGGCAGAGTTTTACCAAAATTAGGTAAATATGTGTGTTCTATTTTCTGCTTTTTATATTCTGTTATTATCTGTGCTGCTACTATTATGCTATTATCTGTGCTACTACTATTATGCTATTATTTATGCTGCAATTATTTTATATACTTCCGCATTAAATTTTGATAATTAACAGTATCACATATTCACCCCCCCTTTCTCTAGGGTGAAATCGATCCTATAATGTACATACAGAATGAAGTAGAAAATATGTTTTATTTGAAAGAATGAAACTTTTGTCACTCTTTAATTAAAACTTCTCTAATTAATTCTTTTGATTGTTTCTCTCTCTCCAATCCTTTGTTTACACGTATTTCATCAAATGACATAAAATATCTATAAATCATGTCATCAAATGACATAAAATTTCCATAAATCATTTTATGCAATTATCTTTAAATTGCATTGATATCGTATGCCAATGCGCTTAAATATAACTTTTATAAATGCATTAAAATAATTACAAAAACTTCCAAACATAAAATAGTAGCTGATATTTCTTAAATATTAATTAATTAATCAATTTATAATATTTTATAAATTAATTAAATCATGTGGTTTTACAGAGAATTCATCATTACAGTTGTGCGACTCAAATGTGTAAATTTAGTCAGCGATTATATCGAACTATCGAATATCAACTTACACGTCACTTAGCAGGTGGCGTGATGCTTTAGCCGAATTTATCGTTTACACATCTTTTGGTAAATTCAATTTTACTTATTATAAGCAGTACCCGATAGTGACAATTATTTACACTAATTCTCTTCGTCAAAACTATATCACATTAAGACTTGTGGAATTTGGTTAGGGTAAAAATTTCAATATCGTCCACATTCAACTTTATGGTCCAAATACAAAGTTTTTGGTTTAATAATAACAATATTATTAACTGAAATGCTTTGGCTAGAGACTTTGACTTTGAGTTGACTTAAGTTGACTGTGATGCTAACCTCATATAACCAAGGAGATGAATCCTCTCTTGAATAGTGTTTCACTTCCAATGCTTCCACTCGACACAACTATAATCGTTCGATAGACGTCATGCCACGATTTAACCATAATCAAAGTAGAGCTTCCAGATTAAAGATCAATAGTATTCTCAAGTCGAGAGAACTGTGTAAATTAGTCACATTGATATTCTTTAGCTGACCTTAGTTACATTAACCAACAGAAAGCTATCGAGTGAGTCATTCCATCAGTACCTAACCCCTTGGTTCCCCCAGCAGTCATGAGTAATACACTACCCAACATTTGGAGAGCGTTACGTACTCTAATCTCAACGGATGTATCGATATCCAATCTCGATACATCTTGACAGGAATTTTATAATGGTATATTTGTTTCATTGTAATAAATTACTCACGGTTATAACACCTTGTAACTACTATCATAAAACATACCATTTATGGATTTTCCATTAAATATACTTTTAATTAAATTGATTGATTAATATAACTACATTATATCAAGTATATAACAGAAATAAAATTCCTTCTATTTTGAACATGATTGGTCAATGAGTTAAATATATATAACAAATTACATAATTTCCTCTAGGGCATACACACAGCTCTATCATATTCAATTCTATAGTCCTAACACAAAGCCATTGGTTCAATAATAATAATAATTAACTGAAATCTCTAGCCAGAGATTTTGACTTTGAGTTGACATAAGTTGGCCATGATACTAACCTCATATAAGTAAGAAGACAAATCCTCTCTTGAATAATGTCTCTTCCACTTGACCCAACTATAGTCGTTCGTTGGATGCCAGACCTTCCATATTGAAGATCAACAGTATTCTCACATCAAGAGAACCATGTACTTTTGTCACATTGATTTTGTTTGACCTTAATTATATTACCCAATGAAAACTATCGAGTGAGTCATTCCATAGTTATCAAATAACTATCAGTCCCTTGGTGCCACTGACAGCCATGAGTAATACACTGCATGTAACATCCCCTATCTTGAGGCTCGAAGTTAAGCGCTACAGATATTGCAGTCATCTATAGTATTAACTCTCGGTGACAAAATATATTAATGTTGATGGTATCCATAATATCAGAAGCACATAAATATGAAAATCAACACATAATTAAAACATCTTTTTTTATTACATTTCAAATCCATATTTCATATTCAGATACATAATCCCAAAACGATTCCCAGGTTTTAATTAAATATAATTATTACAAATACACCAAGAGCGACATACGAAGATACCTCCTTGGATGATCAGAGTACTCAATAGACATATCAGTCATAATACATCACAGCGAAAACAAAACTAATCACTCCTAAATAGCTAACATTTGCCTTCTGCTCGTCTTCGAAAGCTCATTCGTCCACCTACTAAACCTGTAAAACTCAAACTCTCAATCTACTCAAATTAATTTTGAGCACCCAAGAGTTTAAGGAGAAAACATAAACTTCAAGTCAAACATAAAGTCTGGTGTGAATAATACTATTACATCTTGATTTACTGATATTAAGCGAGACCATGCCACTTAGCGGAATGGGTTTCCCCTCACTAATGTCCCTTTAAAACATATCTTTTGCAAATCCCATAATCAAACTGATTAAAGCAAAAATAGCCATATCATATATGCACATAAATTAGGTAATCAGTGGACTATCTGTCCGAACAACGTAATTTTGTTTGGTTAACTACTAACCATTGGTTGGCTCGGGCCTACTAGACAAACAACTAATCTAATTTCTGTTAGACACACTTCTGGATGGTCCGTCCTTAACTTACTTCTCCCTGGGTCAATTGATCCTAATGGTTTTGCGGGCTCACCAATAACCTATCTCTCTCTGTATATTCCTTTATATGTGTAACATCATTTTAGTCTTACCTGTGACAAAGCCCTACACACTGGAATTTTGGACTTATATTAGTTAGGGGCTATTAGCTAAAGTATAGGACGCGACCTTATACCAATCCCATCTGGTGTTCAAAGTTCTGATTCATTTACTTAGGGTTAACTAACCCACTAAATTTTCCTTGAAAACATTTCTTTCAAATTGATTTAACCCTTCAAATCATACTTAAACAAGGAAAATATATTTTTTGCTTTACTCAAATATCTTTTCCATGATATATGCTTTACACAAAACAATGTTGATGAAAACCTAAATCAATAAGGTTATCTATCCCTTTAAAACAAGTTAAAGCTCTTCTTTAACTTAGAAAACATTAGGTTTTAAATCTAAGATATCACCTTCGAAACCCTTGTTTAAAAACTTTAAACATCCCCTTTCGAATCCATTGAAATTACCCCTTTCAAAATAGGTTAACTACTTTGCCTTAAAACACTAGGCTGAAAGGTCAAAACATACCTTTCAAAACCTTTAAAAATAAAACTTTCGAAATCATTGAAAGTGTCCCTTCGAAAGCTTTATAAAACCTTAGACTTCCTCTTCTCAAAACACTTCGAACTTGCCTTTCGAAAGCATTGGAAATCTTTTGTTCAAGTACCAAAAGCAAACTTTTCGAAAAATTGCACAATCTCCCCTTCGGACCCTTCATTGTATATCTTTAGAAAGCATTAAAGTCCTTTATTTAAAACAAACCTTTCGAAAGCACTGGGTTCAAGTAAAAGTTTGTAGAACATAGCTTCGAAACCATTTAAAACCATTCCGTTCAAAACCTTTGGGTTTAACTTTCAATAGAACAAAGGGTCTTAATAGAACTAGGGCGAAAGCATTGTTTTCAAAACCATTATTCCTAAGTAAAAGAAAGTGGATGGTTTTGAAACCAACCCTTTCGAAAGCATGAAGAAGCGGCTTTAAGCTTTAAAGGAAAAAGTACCCTTTCAAAAGCATTGATTCGAAGGGTTGAATGCGGCAGCAAGGGTTCCGCCTACTTCGAAAGCTTGTTTTAAAAAAAGGTGGAACCTATTCGAAAGCCCTTTCTTTATATAAATAGAAGCAAGTTGATTAAGTTGAAAGCTCCAACCCCTTTGAAAGCCTTATATATGACCAAAATAGTTCTAAGTTTATAAGAGCTACTTCTACCCCTTCGAAAGCATCTTTCGACTGTATACCTTCCGCCTTTTTCCAATCCACTACGTAGCAAGGCATTGATACCATGTGTATTGGTTTCGACTTGGTAGGAGGCAGATGTATGGGGTCGAAAGGTGGCTGTTGTAAGTGGCGAAGCAGTAATCCTTTACAAAACTGATTTTAACTTTTTAAAGTAATATCTTTCCAACTTACTTACCTTATTTGTTAACATACAATTGGTTGCCAATTCATTAAACATCCCCTTTCGGATCCATTGAAAGTACCCTTTTCAAAATTGGTTAACTACTTTGCCTTGAAACACTAGGCCGAAAGACCAAAACATACCTTTCGAAACCTTTAAAAATAGACCTTTCAAAATCATTGAAAGTGTCCCTTCGAAAGCTTTATAAAACCTTAGACATCTTCTTTTCAAAACACTTCAAACTTGTCTTTTAAGAGCATTAAAAACCTTCCAATTGAATACCAAATGTAAACCTTTCGAAAACATTTGGGAATCTCCCCTTCAAACCCTTTATTATATATCTTTCAAAAGCATTAAAATCCTTTACTTAAAACAAACCTTTCGAAAACACTAGGTTCAAGTAAAAGTTTGTGGAACATAGCTTTGGAACCATTTAAAACCATTCATTTCGAAACCTTTGGGTTTAACTTTCAATAGAACAAAGGGTCTTAAAAGAACTAGGGAGAAAGCATTGCTTTCGAAAGCATTATTCCCTAGTAAAGAAAGTGGATGGTTGTGAAACCAACCCTTTCGAAAGCATGGAGAAGCAACTTCAAAGTTTAAAGGCAAAAGTACCCTTTCAAAAGCATTGATTTGAAGGGTTGAATGCGGTAGTAGGGGTTCCGACCAATTTGAAAGCTTGTTTTAAAAAAAAGGCGGCAACCCATTCAGAAGCCCTTTCTTTATATAAACAGAAGTAAGTTGGTTAAGTCGAAAGCTCCAACCCCTTCGAAAGCCTTACTTATGACCAAAATAGTTCCAAGTTTATAAGAGCTACTTCTACCCTTCGAAATCATATTTCGATTCTATATCTTCCACCTTTCTCCAATCCACTACTTGCCAAGGCATTGATACCATGTGTATTGGTTTCGACTTGGTAGGAGGCGAATGTATGGGGTCGAAAGATGGCTGCTGTAAGTGGCAAAGCAGTAATCCTCTACAAAATCGATTTTTAACTTTTTAAGGTAATATTTTTCAACTAAGTTGCCTTAGTTGTCAACATATAATCGGTTGCCAATTCTTTTACAAAACCTTTTCTAAAACTGCTGCCGAATTCAGTAATTAACAATTTAAAAACATTTAACAAATTGCCCCTTCTTATTTTTTAAATATATAAAATATTTAAGTCCAATACCTTAAATAATTTTATATCTTTAATAAAATACTTAGGAAATTCTCAAAAATCCCCGTAAATCGCTTTTTAATATGTTTTCTAACATAATCAAATTTCTGACCTAAAACTAAGATATAGTAGCCGAAAATAATTTAAACCCAATTTAACCGTTTTCTTTACTATAAAATTCATAATAAATCCACATTAACTTAGAAAATTATAAAACATGAAACTCGTCTCTATAATAATATTTCTGACCTTATATAAAAAAATGCAAGCCATTTGGCTGTCATTTAATAGGTTTTTCAAATCAAATCTTATCATAAAATCTATATGAAACAACACAAATTATCAACAAGCACATATATATCTATTTAAACAATCAAAACATGGCATTTTTATTGCAAAATAAATTCGAATCTCATCTAGAAACCAAAAGCTATAAAAATGAGATGCAATCTATTATTCACCTTAGATTGTTGTTAAGGAGTTTGAGATTTGCCCTTGAATTGATTTGATTAAGCATCCTTATTGAATCCTTGCTTATCTTCCTTTAGATTACTTCTAATGGTGGCCGGCTAAATTCTATGTTTAGTTTTGTTTGTGAATGTTGAAATGAGAATGGGATCAAGGTCTAGGGTATAAGAATATATCATATTCCTATTTTCCCCTTATCTTATTACCTTTACTTATTCATTTTAAATTTCCATTTGTTTATTCATTACTTAAGGCATGACTGCCTTATAATTACACAAATCTCAATCCCTTAACCATCTATATTATTTCATTTAATTTATCTAATTAAATGTCCTAAATAATGTTAGTCAAAATTAAGGTATTCGAATTAAAGAGGAGGAGAAGAAGAAACTGTTTAGAGTGGGTCTAGAAAGTTGTGCGCCGAGCCCATTGCAATTTGGGTAAGGATTAATATACTTAATAATTATGTTATTAATTGTTTAAATATTTGTGATTGGATTAAAAATTATATCTTGCTCATATGGTATCCATTCGCGCATGGATTTTTGCATTGGACTCGTGTTAACGAGTACGACATTTTAGTGTAGCTTGTTGATAGCTTTGGCCAAGTAGAAAATTATAACATACTAAAGCGGACTGAATGTGAATTACATTTTTTTAGTTAATTAATGATGTCGTTTCTATCAATATACCTTAAATTGTGATCTTTATTTGGCCAAATAAACACCGCTTTTTAAAGTGAATTGAATATGGTAATTTGGACACCTATTTAGCGGAATAAAACACCATTCCGCTAATTATATTAATTGGTCATTTAATTAGCAGAATAAATCCCCGATCTACTATTTTTTAGATTTGGACATATAATTATATGTCGCTAACTAATATGCCACTTTAAATAAATGTTGTGTTAACCAGTGGTGGTTAATTATTAAATTTATTTACATGGATGTTGATTATGTAAATACCAGTTATATAACTTTAAAAGTTAAATTGAATAATATGGTAGCTTGTTTAAGTACCACAGTGATTGCTAAGCCTTTTTTCGAATTCGTAAAGTTATGGATTTAAATCAACTTCAAATATAAAGAATTCCAAATGTTTATTTAATTATTATTTTAGTAAAGTCTTTTATATAATAATTATTTTATTAACAATGCTTAAAGTTAACTTAATTATATTTCTTAATATGGTTTAAAATTATTAAGTTATATTCTACATATGGTTTAAAGTTAATTATACTTTAATGATATTTAAAGTTATTTTATAGCAATTTGCTTTTAATGTTAATTATTAATTAAAAGTTAATTATTATTTAAAGTCAACTATTTTATATTTTAAAGTCTTTGTGTATTATTATTTTAGATAATATTGTTTAAAAGTTAATCTATTATATTATAGTAATATTGTTTTAAAAAATTTGATTTAATATTATATCAATAAGATTTTAAAGGTAGTTAATTATTAAGTTTAATCATTATATTATTTTAACTTATTTTAAAGTTATTATTGTAATTTGTTTAAAGTTTATTATTTTATTGATGATTATTTAAAATTATTATTTTACTAATATTGTTAAAGGATAACTAAGGGTTTTATTTAAAATGTGTTCAAAAATAATAAACTGTTTATTTAAAAAGGAATCATTTTGAATGTAAAGATTTTTATATAAAGGTTTTATTAAACAAAAGGATTTATTTAAAGGAGTTTATAAATTTAGAGGAGGTTTGGAATTTGAAAAGAAGTTGGGTTTTGAATGATTTTAGAAAAGAGGTTCATGATGGGTTACCGATGTGAAAATGGGAGATTTATAAATGGGTTTTTGCGTTTTATAAAAGAGTATTTTTATAAATAAAACTTGGAGATCTATAAAGAAGTTTATAAATAGTTTTTGGAAATGTATAAAGGAGGTATTTATATAAAATAAAAGAGATTTATGGAAAGAAATGGTATTTTGGATTATTTATACCTCCATTTTAATAACATTTGGGTTTGATCATTTAATATGATTTTGAAATAGAAAATCTCTCTGAGTATTTAATGAATACAATTATAGTTATAAGTATGTGAAAAAGGTTTTTTGAAAGGAATGATTTAAGAATATACTTATCCTGGTGAGATAAGTAAATGAATAATTTGATAAATATTTTTGGAAAGAGATTAATTAATGAAAGATTAATTTTGAGAGGCTTGGTGATTTCCATGGAAAATGTAATCTTTGTTTGTATGTTTGTTTATTTGATAGTTAAATCACCGACCATCAAATCTTGGCTTAAATATGTAACCCTCTTAATTTTAGTGGTACAGAAATATTTTCCACTTAACACCGAAGGGCTTTAATTCTGGAAATATCTAGGAGAAACATAAGGATTATATATATGGTACAGTTACCGTCAGTGGTGCTATATTGTATGTATAAAATCCTTTTGTTCTTCTGGAACAAATGATGAGGATATTCGTCCATATAAATAGTTAGGGGGTAATCCTCGCTCTTTTGTATTGTCTTATTATTTCCAAAAGAATCGGTATTGCGCATTCCTAAAATCAATTGATTGGTTTTGGAACATCACGTAAGTAAAGGAGTGTACTTGTAAGAATGACTCGAAACTGCAACCACTCCAAAACCATATACGGGTTATATGCTTAGAAGAGATTCGAGATCTGTTTGGAGATGTGAGAATCCATATATGATTCCGAGACCCATTGGGACGTGGGAATCCATGTGTGATTCTGAGATCTGTTTTGGATGTTGGAATCCACATGTGATTCCAAGACCAGTAGGGTATAGGAATAATGCATGATTCTGAGATCTAGTTGAGATGTTGGAATCTATGTGTGATTCCGAGACCCATTGGGGTATGGGAATCCATGTGAGATTCTGTAATCTGTTTATGTGGCGTTGCATGAGTTGGAATGTTGGATGTAGCCTCACCTGCGAGAATGACTAAAAATAAAGATATGATGCATGGCCAGGGGTTTAGCTAACCCATAAAGGTGCAATCGTCTCCTTTCTAGAGTTACCTACAGTTGTTGTGCATGCATGGAGCGATTTACTCGACTTGATAATTTTTGTGGCCAGCTATGTATTTCCTGTTTTATATCGCCAGGGATGTATTATTTCTTTGAAAGGATAACTTTGATCCTTGTGCAGGAGGACTGTTCTCGAAGTACTGAGGGCACCTCTATGAAATCCTACACAATTAATAAACGCGCTTTAACGGTTTTTGATATATACCTAGTATTTTTATGGTGTACACTCACGAAACATCATAACTACTTGATTATTATTATTTTCACCCTTATATATTATTATAATATCACTGGATTTTCTATAAAAATGTTTTGGTTATCGTAAGGTAGAAACACATCTGTGTTTATGTGCGACATGAACTTACATAATACCTTTGTTTTGAAAGGTTTATTTAAATATTTAGAATTCATTTTATTGTGTTTCTCATGCTGGTTTTACCAAATTGATCCAGATGATGTTTTCTTATAATGTTCGGGTCAGCCCTAGCATATTTTTCAGATTTAGCTGGATGCTTTGGAGCTTTCAAAAGACGGGCTGGATTCTCCAAGACATACTCACGTATCTTATATTCTTCCGCTATTTTGTTGTTCTTAATTTATGTCTGTATTAATCATCAATTGTAAGGACGGGTTGTTATAACCATCCAGAGCTGATGATAGGTTAGTGTATTTTAATTTGTGTTATGTATATATAATAAAGATGATTTCTTTTTGTAAAGATCTTGTGTATGTGATATATCTTCTCATCATGATGTGAGATTATGTTATGTTCCGTCTTTTATTTCTTTCACCACAACAATCGGTCTTTCCGACACTTGGATATTCGGCATGGGAATACCCTAAATGTATTAGTGTCGATTCTAAGGGTCAAAAGTGCAGGTTGTTACAACCACCATTCCCTTTCCGACCACCAATTAATGGAATTTTACTATCAGTTTACAACTGACACTGCCAACAAAACTGCTTGAAATAAAAGTGTTGTGACTACCAAAGTGTTTGCACTTATAGCATACATTCGACCATTAATTTTTAATTAAATAAAGATGCACGCACGTGCACTTTACATTAGTATTTATAATTGAAATTATATTTGTAAATATAAATGTAACTATTAGTAAACTATTTGTAAACACTTTTAATAAAATTTCAAAACCCTTAAATAAATTTTCCAAAATTTTCAAACATCTTTTAAAACAAGAAAGTAAATAGATATCTAAATATATAAACCATGGAGTAAAATTACTCCACGAACATATCAACCAAACATCATACACACACACACACAAGTGACCTGAGTTGAGTGCCGGTCATCTATAAAACATGCACATGTCAACATACATACATACATACTTACATACATAGATATATATATATATATATACAGTTTAATTTGCAATCGGATAGAGTTTTCTACTTACAAATTGATACTTCTCATTCAATGCAAACAATCCACTATCTCTACATCAACCAGTTTCAAACCAACATACCAAACAGTTCAACTAATAATCGAAATACACACACACATACGTAATGAGATGTGGACATGGTTATAAAAATAGAAACTAGAGAAACACATGTTCAACACTGCCAACATCATGTTGCAGCTGCCTCCATCGAGCAAACTACCAGCATTGTACACCTCATCATAACCACCATCAGCCTACAACCGCTATTAGAATCGACACCACAACCCTATGTACGTGTAGCCAACCCCAACGCTCACACGCACACATCCTCTAAATCGTCAGCCTTCGCGAACATACACCAGTGCCTGCGACATCAACTTTGAGACTTCAGCACCAAATCCTGCTTCATGGCCGCAACTATTCCCCATCTCGACATCACCAGGCCACACAAACACAATCACTCCTCTCTCCCTGACATCGCCAATCGCCACCAAGTCTGAACGCCTCATATGATATATTTTTTCTTTCCTTTTTTATGATTTGAATTTGAAAATTTAGGAAATTTCGAGGCTTAGGGCAAATGATGGGAGCAGATATGAATGATGAGGTTCGGGTTTGATCTTGAGTAGAATATGGGAGAGGAGTTTTCTAGGATGGAAGGTAGGCGTGAGCTTGATTTTATTTGGGTCCTTAAATTATTTTAGTTCAATTAATTTTTCTCCATATTTCAATTTAAAATTTTAATTCTTGCCATTTATTTATAAAAATATTTCAATCGATTTCAAATTAATTTAAACTTCATTTAAAAAATATTTAAATAATTGGATAATTCAATTCAACACTTGGTTATTTTTATTCAATTATTCAATATATATTGTCATAAAATAAATTTATTTCCAATTATTTTGATCATACAAAAATTATTTATACTTCAAAATATTATATATTGATTAAAACATTTTATTCGATTACAAATTTTTATCTAAAAAGAATTTATTAGGTAATTTCAGTTTATCAAAACAAAATATTTTATTAAATATAATTTAATTGAATAGAAAATATTATTTCCAGAAATAATAATTATTAAAAAGAATAAAATTTGAACACTTTAATTTAATTTAACTTAATTTGTTTATTATTACAACGTAGAAAGTAGGGTTGTTATGTATAATGTTATTGAAGTAAATTCTATAAATCCTCCTCTAGATTCCTTAATCACCCCACTAAATCATGTAAGAAAACTATCCCTTTTCTGTTTAAAGATCGGATGCTAGTATTGTTATAAATGAAAAACCAAGTACTGGTACATCTTAAAACATTAATTTGAAGCAAAAAATGAAATTATATAAATTATGTGTATTTTGTGTGTGTGTGTGTGCGTGTTTATACATAAACAAGCAAAAATAAAGCAAAAGAAGAGTTTTATTAAGCATGGCTAGCCAGCTTTATAGTGGGCCATGCCACTTGTATTAAACCATAAATTTAACAGGTGTTCGGCACATGCGAAAGAACAACTAAAAGAAAAATAAAGTATATGAGCTAGGTAGATGCACCAAAGCCACTAAAAGGATAAAAAAGAGACTAGTCACCTTCCGATGAGGAGGATCCACTGCCATCATCCTCAGATTCAAGCCTACTAACATTTAAAAACCCAAAAAATAGAGCGGCCAAGTTAGGCGCATAATCAACGAATCGACATAGTATAAATATTTCCTATCCCAAGTGGAATCTTGTAAAATAAGCATATTATCATCACCTTCTTTCCCAGTCATAGCAAGCACCAGATCATCCCCAGAAACATGGTAATAAAGAGCACGATCCTCGCCATAGCCTCCAACAAACATATGATAGCAAGCAGATGATGGAGTGTCTCATATCAGATTTCACATAAACCCAAGCTTGCTCAAAGGAATGCTAAACAATAACATCATCATGAGGAGAGGGAAATGGAGGACTATCCAAAGTAACAGTAGTAGATGGCACCAAAGGAGTCAGAGTAACAAAAGGAATAGAAGACTGAATCTGGTCAGAAAGCACATCAACATCTACAACTTCAACAACAGGGATGGAAGGCTTAAAAACCCACCTCCTAACCAGAAGACAAGAGAGAGGGATCTTGATCGGGATATGCAAGGGAGAATCAATAAGGCCATGCTTAAATATATTCGCGATGTGTCCAAAAGAGTGGCAAACAATGCATATGTTCGGTTTCCAACTATACTCAAAACGTCCCTCCCCTCTGCAATACACACCTTCAACCTAGAGGGAAGCGGCTTATCCAATGTTATTTCAATAAGAGCATTAACATACATGAGCTTCTTCCTTGCCATAGTGTTAAAATCAAAACATTTGAGCTTGCCAACAAGACTAGCTAACCAATTAAGCCCAATTAAGGGTTGTAGAATAGATGGGATATGCCTGAAGTAGGCCTAAATTGGGATAGACAAAATCTCATTCCTAGCACTATCAATTGTCGGACCCTAATGAGTTACAATAAATGGCTTATCGACAATGATGGAAGGATCAGCTTCAAGGACACATAATCTTTCTTCTTTTGCTAGAGAATTTGAAATAAAACAATGAGTCACATAGTGAACTCGAAGGCCTCCTCTAAGTTTTCAGAAACCAGACAGTGGTCTCTAACAGCATAGTACGGCGGGTTAGAGTCAAGGAAAAAAATCCCACTAAACAATCCGACCAAAACGTAGGACCCGCTTGCATAACCTCAATCGGAGGAATCATCACTTCATCAATTTCAACAATGTTAAAAGAGCGAGGAGAACAGGCACCCACGTTCCTTGGTAAAGCTGAGAACATAGACCACTTGCTTGCAATGGGAGAAGCTGCCATACTAGAATTCCCCTGAACAAATTTTGACTTAGAAGCATCACAAATTGGAATTTCAGCAAGAAGCTCATTTTGAACTTTGGCTATTACACGAGGGCTAAGGGCATCAACTTGTAATTCGATATTTTCTAGACCTAATACCACCTCAGAGTTACCAATAGTTTTACTTGAGATTGCACCAATAGATTTCCTCAAATCATCCATACACATATCTAAGTTTATCCAGCTACCATATGCCATTGAGGAAAGAAGAGAGGAAATAGGAGAATCATTGACAACTGCGTACGCACTTAGGCCAGAGAATCATTGAGATATATGCAATTATATTATATGAGAATTCTATATAAAATCAAATAAAAACGTTTCAAATATTTTAGAAGATGATATGACGTATTTCAGAAGTTATTTATGAATTAGAAAGAATAAAAATTAATTTTATATGGATTATTTTGCAAGAAAACAAAAATATTTTTGATGTGATAAACTATGTTTTTATTGAAATATACATATAAAATGTATATACAAAACTACATAAAAATATTTATAAATTCCTATATGGTATTTCAGGTGTCAAATCTAATATTTTGAATTTAATATGATTTTTGATAATATTTTGAAGTGTATATGGTAAAATTTTATACTTTGGTTTTCTTAAAAACTTATTTAGTAAATAAGAGATTTTGGAGAGACTTTTAAATGGTTTTAAAGCAAACCTTTATATAAACTTGAAGCAGATTGATAGTAGGGATTTTAATTTGAATTTAGAAGAAAACGGTTTCAAAACGAGTGAAAAAATAAAGAAGAAACGATCAAATGTAAATTTGGGAATATATATAACGTTTTGGAAATTGTCAGAATCTCGAATTTGTCATGTACACAGATCCACTCGTGTGAAGAAAAACTGCAGAATAAACCTAAGCCAATAAAGCCATGTTCAACAACTTAAATCGATTTTTTTCCTTTGGGTTTTTGGACATCGATTAGTGATGTTTTGAAGTGGCATTTATTAAAATGGAATGCGAAGGATGTGAGTGTGTGTGTGTGTGTGTGTGTGTATTAGTGCGCGCGTGTGTGTATTAGTGCGTGTGTGTATTAGTGCGTGTGTGGGGTTGTTGAATATTGACGTTGATATTCGATGTTAGTATCGATCACATATTTACATTAGCGGCTTCCAGTGACTTATCATGGCAATCACACATGTCTACTATGTGGATCATGAGAGAATGGAGACATCCATGTGTAGGTTCATACGACCTTCGATGGACCATAACTGCGATTATTTCCATCAGTCGAGGTATAACGAGCATATGACACACTATATCGTGTCATTGATATATGTATTATGTTTAGATGAATATGTCGAGTTGGTTAAGTGGAATATCGACCTTAATCGAGTAGTCAACTCTTGGATGTTGATATTATTACTCTTGTATGCATGTCGGTAGGTTGAGGCATGTCTACACAGGTTAATTAGACAAAAATGATGCTATAATAATATATTTGAAGTATATGTGGAATAGATTAGCTTCACTTACTCAGGCATAAGTCTAACCCCTCTCCACATCGTTTTTATATGATATTAATAGGTTGATGAACTTTGGAGTCAAGCCGACTTAGGTGGTGTCGATGGTGCAGACGAAGAAGGCATTACCTGTGTATCAATTGTATATATGTTCATCTGACATTACAATATGTCGTGTGCAGTTTGAATTGACAATTGTACATTGTATGGATTTATGTCCTTGAATATGCTGTAAAGAATGGTTTGAATATAAGTTGATTTTTATATTATATGTTGTTCCTTCCACTGTATGATCAAAATGATATAGTTAAAAATACCAGTTTGTTTCTTGTTATCGCAACCTAACGGTCTCTTATTTTCGATTTTCGAGATTTGAACATCGATTCGGACATTAAATCCGAGGATCGAAAAAGGCGGGTTATCACGTGTTCTATTCTAACCAGAGAATTTGATTTTGAGTTGCCTTTAATTGATCGTGATATTAAACTCATATAACTAAGCAGATGAATTCTCTATGGAGTGGTGCTGCACTTTTAATGCTTTAACTCAGACCCTGCAAAAGTCACTCATGGATCGCTAATCAAAGTAGAGTATTCACATTAGATTTTCACAGTATTCTCAAAGGAACCTTGCAACGTCACATTGAGATTTCCTATTTGACTTAGTTGTTATCAACCAACATGAAACTCTCGGATGGGCCATTCCATATTTATTCAATAATTACAAGTACGTAATCTCGGTATCCCCAACAACCATTAGCAGTACACTGCCCAACATTTGGAGAGCGTTATGCACCTCGTTCTCAACAGATGAATCGATATCTTTTTCTCGAAACATCTTGTACGTGAATATTTAAAGTAATATATGATTTTATTTTGTGATTAATTACCCACGATTGCAACTATTTGCAACCATAATCACATAACATTTTATTAAAAGAAATTTCTTATTATGCACTTTAAATAATTACTTAGTAAATTATATCACAATATAGTAAAGTATATAAAGGAAAACAAACACCGTTATTATGAATAAGGTTAACTACAAAATTACATATATGTAACAATTTACAAGTACTATTCATCTAAGAAAAGTAAACACGCATTTTAACGTATATATTTATTTTATAGGTTTGTAACATTTTAGAAGGAAAAAAATTATATGTTCCACGCAGTAGAACTACATGAACAAAATTTTACCCCAGGTCAAGTGCGTGGTAAAAATGTACTCACCATGCCGTATTACATTAGTAAATTTTCTCCACGGTTGTACCGGATGGAAAAAATTATTAACCACGATGTTTGACTGTGTTGGACCAGTGCTGAGAGAAAAAACACGACTTGATAAAGGATAGCTTACCTTCACGATGCATGCAACTGAGTAGAATGAGGCAGCGATAGAGTAATATTACGCAGCTGCTTGATGAACTGATTAGGGTTTGAGAACAAAGATGCGGCTAAGTAATACGAGAAAGAATGTGATTAGGGTTTAATTAATTCAATGAATGCATTTGTAACAAGTTTCAATATTTTAAGATTTCTGATAGAATCAGGAAGTATTAAACACAAGATGATACGCGTGTCTTTTTAATACACAATGATATATAAGATACCTTATTTTTTATTTGATCTAAACTTATTGTCTTTCTACGAAAGAATCGGTAGAAGTAGAACCCATAGGGATTTGTTTTATTTGTGTGCAAAAACGCTGAATGGTAGAATTGGAATAGTTGCAATTATTGGGGGGCAACTATCAGGGAAAAACAAATCTTTTTTAAACCTACTCATCAAATATAAAGGTCTGGATACATTTAACTTGAGAATCCACCCTCGGAGTACTTCATATAGGGGAATTAATTTCAAGGACAAAAATTTGTATATTTTTAGCCTCAAGGAAACGATCTCAGTATTTTAACCACAAGAACAAACATTCTCCAAAAAATTATTCATAAAGACAAACATTCTTCCAAAATTATTTATAAGGATAAACATTTTTTCAAAATCGTTACAAAACTAAAAACTGATACCTAAAAACTGCTACCGATAAGTACAAACTAATATCTAAAAACCGCTATCAATAACTAAAAACTGATACCTAAAGAAAGTTGTCATTCGGGCTAAAATACCGAAGGTAGGCTAACACGCTGAAAAACGTATGGAATAGTGAATTTAAAAATAGTATTTGGATTTATGTGCAAAAAATTGAATACAGCTTCCACAGTCCATAGCAATATAAATAACCAATTAGGGTTCGCTCTCTCATCCTCCATATTTTTCATCTTCAAACAGCCGCCGCCTTCACTTGTACCCGAATCTTCGCAATGGCTGAGCAGGCAAATTAAATTCCCCGTTTTATGTAAATTCCAACTATTTCAGTCATATATTTCTGATTTAATTGCTTGTATTTCTTTTATCTGCGTTGCAGACTGAGAAGGCTTTCTTGAAGCAACCGACCGTCTTCCTCTGGTAATTTATCATCAAATGTTTTGATTATTGAAAATCTTAACTAATGTTTTTGTTGAGTATTTTTATTTATGTGATAATTTGATATATTTTTTGTCTATTTTCAGCTCAAAGAAATCTGGCAAAGGAAAGAAGCCAGGGAAAGCAGGGAATCGACTTTGGCGCAATGTTGGCCTTGGATTCAAGACCCCAAGAGAAGCAATTGAAGGTTTTGATTTGATATTTTTCTTAATTTCTATTTCTGTTCATTTTATAGTATCGCTATTTATTATCGCATCTTGATAGTTATAAAGGTTATTGCCAATATATTTTTAGTGATGTCGAGTTTGGGGATTGTAGAACCGTAGAAACATAAGTAATCATTTACTAGTGTGTTGATATTTTTAGAAATAGGTCTCACACGCTTATTGCTGCAAGTATTTTTATACTGTATACATAAACAATAATAATAAATACGACATATTCAGGTGCGTTGTTATTAGATTTTAGCAGTCTCAATCACAAAAATACTTAAACGCATCAATGTATGATCCATGCTTTTTGGCATCAGCTTCTCCCACAATGTTTAAAAAGTGAATTTGGTCTTGTTGCTTAAGAAATGCCCTAACTTATTGAGTAAATAAGTGAATGTAAATTCTAACATCCATGAAGAAAATTTTGTTCAGAAGTTGGAATTTATGTAACTGAGGCTGTTGCTGACATGCTGTACTGTCATTTAGATACCCATCTGGCCCAACTATTTCAGATGCTTTAGTGTTAATGACATAATTTAATATCTTAAACAATATACAACGATGCCAATTCTGGTGGTACAGTTGCTAGTTAGGCTGCAGTATGGCACGGTGTATCACAACTGCTTTTTATCTTCTGAAGTAAAGAACAGGTATCACATGTTTGAAGCTGAAAATTAGCAATAACATGGATGTCATTTGTAATCTGCTGTTTCAGTGGATTTTATTTAATATGTAATACGTATCACTTTAATCAATAACATTCTAGAAAATTGTTGTCATTGTGTAATTATGTCTCTAAAGATTTATATTTTCTTTGAAAATCAATAGCCCACTGGAGTTGTGGTATTGTAACTGGCTTTATAGATTTGTAATACTGTCTAACAGATATACCTTCTGGTGTTCTAGTTTTACTCACCATTTGTATTCATTGACAGTAGTTATGAATGGTGTGTTGCTTTAGGCAATTCTCAGTTAGTGTTGACATTCATACCGTGAAATCAGCTTTAGCATAATTTATTTGTTCCCTATTTTCATTGATCTTGGCGGTTATGAATTTATGACAATTTCTGAAAGAGGGTTTGGATTGTAAATCATGAGGTTCACATTCTATGCCTAAGCTTCAACGTATTTTTCCCTGATCCGTCCTTTTTTCATCTCTAAACCAGACTCTTGCTATATTTTTGTCCATCTTTATTTGAAACCAGGTGGATTAGGTAGCTTGTTAGTTTTTAATCCATCTCAGTTTGAATGATTTTCCTAATAACGGTTTGGATATTGTTTGGTATCAAAATTTAAGTCTTATATCAAACATGAGTCAGTTTATAAGATTTATTTTTATAATCATTCTTCGATTCCGATTAAAATAATTTTCCTAATAACGGTTTGGATATTGTTTTGTATGAAAATTTAAAGAGTCTTATATCAAACATGAGTCAGTTTATAAGATCTATTTTTATAATCATTCTTCGATTCCGATTAAAGTAATACAATTTTTTTCCGCAGTAGGTGTTCTGGTTATAAGGATCTTTGTTAAATAATCTATTCCTCAAAGAATGATGTTTGAAGTTCTTTAATCTCATAGCAAATGACGTTTAAGAGGTGATTTTGTAAGTTTTTGAAAAATGTAAAATCCATTGCTGATATTTTCTTGAACACATGTTTATTTTTACCACTTGCAAATGCGTCCTAAATGACTTTAGGAAGACGAGTCAAAGTTGAATGCTAATGAAATTTATATAATACAATCAATTATCATACATTTTGTTTTGTAAATGCCAACTATAGATGTTTTTAAGGTACTTGAGCATGATGTTCTCTTCCAATTATTGAACTGTAATGCCACAGCTATTGGAAGTACTAAGTTTCATCAAATGGAGACTTAGCTGCAGCACGCTTGATTGTTCCTGTTGTTTTCATTTGTCATCCTTCATAAGAAAATTTGTATGTTATGTAGTTGTCTTAGGTTCAATGTATTTATTGAAAGCTCCTTTTTATTTGTCTACTCATCTCCTTAATGCCGAATCTTTTGTGGTGAATATTTAAAGAAAACATTAGACTTTCAGTTAGATTGTAATCCTGCATAAGCTTGTGACAAGCTTCAAAATTCTTGTTTTTGCTATCAACGAACCTCTTTTTGGTTCTAAATTATTTTTACTTGAATTTTTTTATGGGTATAAAGTTAATTAAGAAACGTTGAAATGTATAGGTGCAAATAATATTAAGGTTAGATTTTTGTTCTTTTTGACCAAACAGTGTTAATTTATATATCTGAATACAGTTTATGTACTTCTTTATGCACAGGAACTTACATCGATAAGAAATGCCCTTTCACTGGTCATGTCTCCATTAGAGGTCGTATCATTGCAGGAACATGCCACAGTGCAAAGATGAACAGAACTATTATTGTCAGAAGAAATTATCTTCATTATGTGAAAAAATATCAGAGGCAAGCTCCTTCAATCAAAGTTCTAGCCTTCATTTTTCCACTGCATTAAGCATCTAATATCCTTTTTATTATTATTCCAGGTATGAGAAGAGGCACTCAAACATACCAGCACACGTTTCTCCCTGTTTCCGTGTTAAGGAAGGTGACCATGTGATCATTGGCCAGTGCAGGTGATGTGTTGATTTTGTGCTTATTTCACTTGCTGTCTTACCTTCTGTTTTTACTTGGTATATACTTACAATTTGGGTTAATTGTTCGCTAGTGCATGTTTGGCAACTCTTTATAAGTAGTGAAAACTATTTTCTAAGCAACTTATTTCAATCTTGATGGTTGGGAACTTCATATAAGCAGCTTACAAAAGTAGGCGAATAAGTAGAAGTAATATTATCCAAACACTTCTACTTTCAAGTAATATAAAACTGCCTAGAAGTTACTGTTCAAAACTCAAATTTAAAATTTTCAAAATAAGCTTTTTCCTTTTTCTCTTTTGTGGCTTGTTTGGATGGACTCATTTAAGTTTTTTTTTTTTTTTGCTTTTTGAAAATCAAAACCAATTCATTTTGGCTTTCAAAAAGCCAAAAAAGCCTTATTTAAGTCGAAAGCTTAACATGGGCTATCCAAATTTTATGTTTTTTCTTCTGATTCCTAACAGCCATACTTGTGCATTTTGGTAGTGTTAAGTTTGTTAATTCAGTCAGGTTAACATTAGAACATCAAGTAGTAGCAAATAAAAATAAGCTTCAGCACTCTGCAGCCGGTAAAATAAGCATTTGCTGCTGGTACACCATATTCATGTTTGTGTGCAAAACATTATTTTCCAAATAATTTTGAACTAGTCAAAATTTTAATGGCCTCATGAGATGTCATGACAAGGATGGAATGAGTTATTGTTAACATGTTATAATTTCGTTATTTCATTTTTAATTAAAAGAATATACAAAGATTAACCCTTCAACCGTGAAATATATATTAACCTATTTACATTCACTTGTTTTAAATTTCATTCAGGCCACTGTCTAAAACAGTGAGGTTCAATGTGTTGAGGGTTATTCCAGCTGGATCTACAGGTGGTGGAAAGAAGGCTTTTGTAGCAGCTTAAGAGTTCATTTTAAAGCCAATGATAGATGATATATGCATGTCTTGTTTAGATGTTTCTTGATCTGTTTCCCTGTTTTGAGGACGTAGTTATTTTTGGTTCCGTGGAAATGTTTGTTTATTTCGACTAAATTGCAGAATTTTTATGAGACTAAGCTTATGTTGTTTTCTGCTTTGGTTTGTATCAAGTTGGTTGAAATTATTGTGTTTGATTTTTTTCAGCTCCGTTAGGAAAGTTTTAGATGTTCCTTTTTTTCTAATTGGTACTTTCATAATCCATTGTAATCGCTAAAATACTTTTAGACGGACATCAGTGAATGGCTTCATTATTAATTCCTTCAAAGTTTATCGGGTTCTTTCGCCTGGGTGTTGATGTAAAATAACTTTGCGTTAATTTATATTTCTTTCGCTTGGTACATGGGTGCTGAGTTTTTGTACAATTATACTTAATTGTATTAAGTTGGATCTTTACATGTTAGTGCAAAGTTGGATTCATGTAAGCCTTGGTTAGTTTGTTGAACATGTAAAAGTGATTGGGATAGAGATATAGGAAGTAAATTTACATCTATTAACAATTCACAATTTTGTAGATTTGTTAGAATTTTGTTTGAAACCATTTTCAAAATAGCATTTGCGCATTATAAATCTGTAGAGTTACTTGTAACATAATCTAAAAACAAATTTGTGGTAAACAATATATTTTAAATGCGTTGTTATAGCAGATACTGTAATGAGAAAAGAAGAGATGAGAAGATAAAAAGTGAGCGAGATCCAAAAAATAGAACTTCGAAGATTATAATAATTATTTAGTATTTTTCTCTGAACTATTTGAAGAAAATTAATCATCATTTTTTATCAAAATTATTATTTAGTTTTTTTCAATATATAAATTAAATGGAGTAGCCTACTTAGTGCTCGCTTTTTGTATAAAATGTTAATATTTTGTATGCACAAGGTCTTTGCTGATCATATGCTTAATATCAAAAATATAATTTGTACAAAAGATGAAACATTGTATGGTATAGGGCAACATAAATTAAGTTCGGCTTGGACACCCAATTCTTTAGGCCGGCCCTGCCTATCATGGTTTTGGTTTACAATTTACTATGCAACTTTTAGTCCAAGTTCATGCTGCTAAGAACGCAAAACCACTCAATAAATTTGAATTCCAAATCGTTTCTCACAAGAAGTTTGCATCTTACGAAGAGTACTATTGTTGCTAGTTCTTGATAATGTTAGGTCTACTAAGTTTAGCAAGTTTTGTTACATTACTGTTGTGCTCTTTAATATGAACTTTACTCTAGGTTTTTGTTACATTTTGCCTTTCCAATAAACTATTAGCCGAGTAAAGGTTTACTGTTACTTGAATAAAAAGAAAAGAAAGACGAAAAACTGTTGAAATGCTAAAGGGTCTCTGTTAGGCTTGTCTCGCATGTTATAAGGAGGAATGACGGTTTGAAATTGGAAAAGTCCCACATTGCTAAATAACTTGAAGAAACGATGTATAAATATACGTTGGTATGCACGTAAAATTGGAGATTCCTTTTGGTTACGACAAAGGATGTGTCAATCCACATGCGTTTTTTGAAAGATTGGAAAAACGCATATAATTGTAAGGATTATGAGAGGATGTTATTTGGATCAATACATATTAAGTTGGATTTGTCAATTATAAAATTGATGTTAGAGATAGAAAGAAAAGTACTGAAGATAGAAGTAATATTATGACTAGCTTTTCTGACATATATTTGCAAGAAATTTTCTTATACACCTAATTTTGATACCTGTTATTCGAGTTTTAAACCATGTGCCCTACAAAAGAATCTGGACATCAGGATGCAAATGGAATGGTTCAAGAATTTGGGAGCATGTTTGGAAGGAAGATAGAAGTGGCTCTAGGAGTTTGGATAACTTGATAAACCAAGGAAACAACTCGGTACCGACCTCTTTTAGGTCGACATCGATCTCTTTTTAGGCAACATGAAGAGCTCTGAAATCTTGGTCTACTGATTTCTAGTTAAAATGATTGTCACATGGTCCATTTTTGAAGGAGTAGATGAACAACTTCAAATAAGTTCTAAAGGAAAGGACATGTACTAAAGATATCAGAACATCATGGAAACAACATGATTTCTATAAACATCCCTACCTCTGTACTCATACTATCTAAGCGTATTACTAAGTAATACTGGCGGATAATATAGAGAATAATGCGATACGGAGTACACATGAAAATATTTCTTTAGACTAACATTAGTACATATTTAAACTTCGGATAAATAACTCATATATATGTACGCGATACCGGTACAAAGTATTAAACGTGTGTGTTTTCAAGATAGAACAATGCACTATATACAGTAAATAACAGAAACCTAGAGTAAAAATCGCAGCGATAATATATAATACTAACTATATAGAGAATGCCAAGTATACATCGATACATATAAGTAATAATGTAATACAAGATGATATCTTCTATAATGAATACTAGCCTCCTCTATGCCAAATAAACAAGCTATTCTCATCGTCTCTGTATCTGAAATATCTTAGACCGACCCAAGTATTATAAATAACACACGGATCAGACTATGTCTAAATCATAGGGGTTATACATACATACATATATCTATGTATGTAACACACAAAAGAAATATGATAACATATATAAATACGATATATCAAAAGATAATCACTAGGAATACTATGTGTCAATATTTATATATTGTATATAGTAATGCACAAATGGTATATGAAAAAACCCCTAAATATCACATGACGTCAAATATCACCAAAACTATACATAAAGATGTCATCACCCAACCAATCAAATCAAAAATCACCGGATCAACATCAAATGGCTGAATCATCCACACCCAGAAATCATCATCAAAGTCCAAAAATCATCCAATATGAGATATAATCAAGTATAGTTAGGCTAGCACACAACATACCTAAGTATATCTCTCAATCTCAATAATAAAATCACATCATCAATATATATAAAATAATAATAAGCCACTCATAAGGGAAATCGTATATGAAATATAATATGAGAATCCATTATGCTCTGGACATTTATCATAGGTATAATTTCATCTCCTCATATGAAATATCACAAAATAAATCATGACTGGTAAATGAATGTACATAAGATGCGAAGTCCCAAGATGAGTCATATCTCATAAGAATATAAATAGTATATGTCTATCTACCACACCAACCCGAACCAGACAAGAGATTGACATCACATCTTCTTACTCCAGGAGCCACACGTGTATCCGTCTGACATGACTCCTAAGTCATCGGTTACCCCCCTCGATATCGTGACAAGATCCACATTTGTGCTCGACTACGCGGCTTATTCAATGGTCACTGCTAACCGCTTTTGGTTCCAAATCCAAATTGGTTATTCCCATGGCTTAACACATGCAAGTCGAACGTTGTTTTCAGGAAGCTTTAGTGGTGAGGTGACCGAAGTGAGAACAAGGCGACTTCTAGGCAGGCGACAACCAACAAGGGAGGATGTCTTCGAGCTACTCCGACTCTAGGTATGACTGTTTGTTCCTAGGCAGGGCAAAGGCACTAGACCGGTTTCTTACCTAGGAGCAGGGGCCAATAGGATGAACCAACTCGGGGCTCGGATTAATACACTTAGGTCCAATATATTGAAAGCATTAAAGAATTGTTCAGTGGTGTAACAAACAGGAAAGAGCGCTACACATGTAACGATTCGTATTTGTAACTATTTTAAATTATTAAATTTAATATAATTATTGAATAAAAATGGTTAGAAATAAAAACAGTTAGAAATAAAAATTTAATGAATTATTAGTGTATTTGTTGAATATGAACTTTAATAAAATTTTGAGATAATTAATTTTAATGATTTTGGCAATAATAAATACTGAAATGAAATTCTATGTATTTAATGTGTTTCCAATCAACAATAAGGATTGAATAATAAATATTGAATTATCGTGTAATAAAAGTAGTTGTTTTATTACCTGAATTCAATTTAAAATTAAATTTTATAAGTTGAATAACTTATATTGAATATAATGATTGTTGGATAATAAAATTATTTAAATTTGATATTGCAAATTTAAATAATTGAATCTTGAATTAATATGAATGAAAATGATATCAGAAATTAATTTAAATTTTATTTAAATATAATGAAGATTGTTAACGTTTAAAATTGGATCTAAAAGTGAATAATCAGGAATTGGAAATTTTATATCTTAATTGACGCGTAAAAATCGCCATTTTGGCTAATGTCTTGGATTTCAACGAAACTAGTTTCATCGGATCGGTAATAGTGAGTTATTGTAGGATTTCAAGTTTTGTAGCGATCAGACTTGTTGTTTGGCCGTGCGAGCTTGAAACACGTAGAAATTAATTAAAGGAATTTAATTGTATTAAACTGATTTTGAAAAGTTATCTTCCGCATGCGATCAAATTAGGCTTTGAGACTAGTACCATTGTATTCAGATTGAGGGTAAAACATTATGAATGCTAGGCGGCACACTCCATTTGGAGTTCGAAATTGCACGGGTCGATCGGGCGAGATATTTTCTAATATAATAATATATATTTACTTATCCTTATCCAACCATTCGTACGCATCCTGTCCCTTTTTTGTCTCTCTCATACACCCTCTCTCCCTTTTTCAAATCGCAGCCGAACATAAGAAAAAAAACAAAAAAAAAACAAACAAAGCGATCGATCGAACGAGCAATGGTCGTAGAGGATCTTGGGGCGTGGAGGAGCATGGCGAGGTCGTGAACGCCTGGATAGCAAAGTCGATCTATTTGGGTTTTAGGGTTTCGGAGGAGGAGCCGCGACTTGTGCTTTGGCGTGCGCAGCCTGAGAGGCGCTACAGGCTGAGGATTGTGGCGGCGCTGGAGGGGGTGGCATGCGATGGCGGCAATTTCGATCGTGAAAAAAGGAAAATGTCACGATTGGAACAATGAGATGGTGGAAATCGTGAATAAGCTTGGGAAGCTAGCGTGATGGAGGGAGACACGATTAGGTTTGTTTACTTAAAATTGATTTTTTTTAAACATGTTAATTATTTTTATTTAATCACAAATTCTAATTAACTTGTAATTTTTGCTTACGAGGTCCCTTCCGGACAAAACGAATCAGACTAGAATCGTATCGACGAAGGCTACGGCTTGGAGTGGAAGGCGAATTTATTTGAAGCTGAAATATTTTCAGTTTCAAATAAAAGGCGAGTGTTTTAATGCTCACGACGTATTATAATATTTTTATGTTCGTTAAATTGAAATCGTGAAGTTATATAATTTTATCGACTGTTGTTTGAAATTGAAATTGACATACGAATTGACTGTAGGAATTGATAGTTAAATTTGAATTCGGAATTTAATTGCCAGTAAAATACCCAATATCGATAACTATGTAATTGTTGTAAATTATTGGCTGATTTGGATATTGATTGAAATTGAATGATATTGGTTGATATATTGGATGGTTATTCATTTTATATATATCCCGTTATCACCCTGGATATGATTTGGCAGTATATAATTGTTATTTGAATTATTCCGAATAAATTAAGAAATATGTTGAAATGATATAGACCTATGACATTTATTTTGGATTGAAATGATATATATCCATCCCTGAAATTAAATTGAAATAACTGATCACTTGGCCATAGGATAGAAAAATATATACAGACACCGGATTGGTTAATTTAAATGATTTTGATTTAAAGAAATGGAAAAAAAAATTAAAATATGGGAATTGAATTATTTTCAAACTCGAGTTTTGAAATATCGAATATATTATTTATAAAAGGAATCGTTTAAAGAATTCGATTTGGAATTTGAAGTTATAATTAAATTATGGAAATCAAAAATTGTTTGAAGGTTGAATTTTATTCGAACTTTAAAATTTGTATTAGAAAAGAGGTTTAAATTGATATTTCAAACTTTGACTTGAAATCGAATTATTTTAAAAGATTTCAACATCGAAGTTAAATTTGGTTTAAATAATTTAAATCGATACTTTAAGATCAAACTCGAACTTGATATAGATTGAAATGGTTTGAAATTGAGAACTGAATTTAAATTTATTCAAGTTGGAATTAAAATTGAAATTAATTGGAATTGAAATCGAAATAAAATTAACATGGAATTTCTAAGAAACCGGGTTTTTCGAACCTTGAAAATCGACACTAATACGTCTATTGTATCACATGCCGAGCAATCGAATGACGGATGACCCGATTGTTAGGGAAAAGAGAAAAGGAAGAAGTTAAGAAGAAAACTAAACAACACAGATTTTCACAGCGGAATGAATAATCTATAATATACTATAAATCTTTACACAAAAACAAAACTATAATATACACATACACACACATACAAACATCAATCGGAGTGTACTAATCTATTTTAGCATGGATAATTATAACAACCCGTCCTCACAATTGCTGATAACACAACAATGAATATAGCGGAAAAATAACCATCCAAGTGAATACGTCTCTAGGCCTCCAACTCGTCTCTTGAAGCTCCAAGCATCCAACCGAATGTGTAATATACTCGGTCTGACTCGAGCATGATAATAAAATAACACCTAAGTTAGTCTGGAAAACCACCCGATTGAATTTTTAAACTATAGAAAAACCTTTGATATCAAAAGTATTTCGTAAGACCACGCCACATATATACATGGATGAGTTTTACCTTACGATAATCAAAACATTTTCTATTGAAAATCCACAGATATTATAATAATATTTAAAGGAGAAAATAATAATAATCAAGTAGCTATGATGCTCGTGAGTGTATGTCACAACAATACTAGGTATATAATTGAAAATCGATAAGGCATGCTCGCTAATTGTATAAGATTTCCACGGAGATGCCCTCGGCTCTTCGAGGAACGATCATCCTGCACAAGGATCAGAGCTATCCTTCCGAAGCAGCATACATCCCTAGTGATGTACCATAGGAAAAACATGGCTGGTCTCGCTAAGACCGAGTGCATCGCCCCATGCATGCATAACAACTATAAGTGACATCTAGGAGGAGCCGACTACACCCTATGGATTTGCCAACCCTACTGGCCATGCCTCCTATCTTTGGTTTTAGTCATTCCCGCTGATGAGGCTACGTTCAACGTTCCATCTTACATACCGCCACCAAATAGATCACGGAATCCCACATGGAGTCTAATACCCCAACGGGTCTCAGAATCACATATAGATTCCTACATCCCTATTAGACTTGGAATCACACCTGAATTCCCATACCACAACGGGTCTCGGAATCACGCATGGATCCCAACATCTCAATATATCACGAATCTCCTCCATAGAACCTTATATGGTTTTCGAAGTGGTTATGGGTTCGAGTCATCTCTTACGAGTACACTCTTCAGTTTCCTTGGTGCTCCACAAAACCAAACGTCGATTTTTGGAATGCTCAATACCGGTTCTTTAGGAAATAATCAGACAATACATAAGAGCGAGGATTACCCCCTAATCGTCTAGTGGACGGATCTCCTTACCATTTGTCCTAGAAGAACGAAATGAGTTTGTACAGTATAGCACCGCCGATAGTAACTGTACCATATAGTTCCCATGTTTCTCCTAGATATTTCTAGAGTTAAAATCCTTCGGTGTTAAGTAGGTAATATTTAAATTCCACCAAAATTAAGAAGGATTACATATTTAGGCTAAGATTTGATAGTCGGTTATTGAACCGTCAAATGAACAAACATTCAAACCACTGTTATATTTTATAGGAAAACCAACATTGGTTAAGCATATAAGCATTCACTAGCCTCATTTCATAAATCTTCATAGTCAAAACCCACTATGTAAATCATTTTTGTATAAACACCTTTACAAAATATACTTGCAAATCTCTATATTTCAATATTTATAATATCCATATACTTATCTCAATAGTATAAGCATATTCATAGAATTTAGAAAGATTTTCTTTTTTGTTCGATTCAAAACCCATTTATAAACTCCTTATGATTCTCTAAAACATTTATAAACTATTTTATAAATCTCCGAAGAACCATTTATAAACCCTTATAAATTCAATCATTTATAAGCTTCCTGTACCTTTCAAAGATCATTGATAAACCCTTTATGAATTTATAAACCATTTATGAAACTTCTTTTATAGATCTATAACATGTCTCTAAAATTCGTTTATAAATATATAACCATTTATAATCTCTTTCACCTTGCCAATAACTTTTCCTCAGTCTTAAATTCATTTTATAAATTCCTCTATAAAATGCAAGTCTTTCAACCCTATTTATAATTTCAATTTTTTTAAATAATTAAAATATTTTACATCAAAACATTTTTATATAATAATAATTACTATCAATGAACATTATAAATCAATGGAAATCATTAACTTTAAATATCTTAAAATAATAGATAATCATCCAAAAATATTGTTCAATAAATAATAATTAATCTTTACCATTTTATAAATAATTTATTTTGAAACCTTATTAATAATCCTTATTATTAATTTCAAACGATAATTATTCCTAAATAATTAATCATTCAATTTATTAACCTTTTATAAATTCTTAAAACATATTAACTATGAACAAATAACTTTTAAACAGTATAAAAATAATTAAATAACTTTAAAATAATATTAATATGATTATATAACTTTATAATAATATAATTATAATTATATAACTTTAAAAACAATATTAATACAATTAATTAACTTGAAAACAATATTAATATATTTAATTAGATAACCTTTAAACAAAATATTCTCGAAACCTATTTTCGGATTTAAAAATCGTTTCTTGTCTCAAAAACCAATTCCGACTTAATCGGCAATTTATAGTATTTACAAATACTAATTTGAGGCCAATAGCAACCCAACACTTATCCAATATCAGTATTGGTATTCTGTCACTACCAGGTTTAACTTTTCAATATATAACAATGTTATAATTATAATGCCTACAATCAGGTTCTTTTTCAATTATCCATATAAAAGAAATATTATTGCAACAATACAACAATAGCTAGGAATCCCGTTGGATCCCTGCAACCTGTTTCCACTTCCATCACAAATGTTATATAACTGTAAAATATAAATCAATCTCTTCAAGGCAGGATTCATATACAAAGGGTCATCCGTTCTTACACGGGAACACAATAGGGCCTCATCCGCTCCAATAGGTGGGAATATATCCAAACCAACTAATAAGTATAATAATTCATCCAACAATCATTCAATAATTTTTATCAACTATACACCATACTAGTTATCAAAAAAGATGAGATTAACTCACCAAAATTTCCGTTGTTGCTGAGACGTTCCGGCTTTGGAACTAAAATCGGACGACATCCGATTTTAGTCCAAAATTCAATAGTCTCCAAATTCGTCCAAACCAGTTCCATTACGAAGCTTTCGTCGATACGAACGTAATGCAAAAAGTTTTGTCTCGATCGGACCTCGTATAAGAATGTTTTTCGATTTTTAGTCGAATGATTTTAATAATATTATAATTGAAACTCAAATTATATTATTAACATTTAATTACCCATTATAATCTAATTAATCCTTCTTCCTTTAGAATAATCTCGCCTCCACAATAACCCACCATTTCCGCCCCCCTTTGACCATTAAGTGCTTCTTCCTCCGCTGAAGAAACCCACCAACGACACCGTTATTTAGTTCTCTTCTCGAGTACATCACCACCATGCAAAAGATATCGAGCCCACATCCCTTCCTTAAGTCATGACACCCGTAATTCCACGACCGTACATCGATTTCGCAACCCCCAAACTCCACCGTGAGCCACCCAATCCCCTGCGTAGGTGCTGCATATCACGATAAACTCAAATCCAAGGCCAAATTCGTCAAAGCCCTTTCCTATCAAGAAAAAAATTCAAAACCCTAGTTCTTAAACCCATGCTCTGTAAAACCGTCGATCACTCCAAGTAACAGCCGCACCTCTCACCAAGCCCAGGGATGATAGCTTACACCATAACAAACCCAAAAACATTTATTTTTAGAATTTTCCAATGAATATACATTTTGTTCTTGATTTTTAAAATCTTGTTTTTCTCATTTTTTCTTTCTTTCCTAGAGATGGTTTAAATAGAAGAAGATGGATTGGAGATAACATAGATCAGGGTAGGGTAGCTAATAGAGATGGAACAACGGCTGTGGTCAAATCTGAATAGAAATATATTATTTAAAATTTCAAAATATCTAGCCATAAATTTTGGATCCCAATCGAGGCATGCCGCTTGGTGTTCCTAATGTTATTTCCTTATTCCAAACACAATGGAACTAGTCTTGATCCCCAGTTCGATCGTATGGAGAAGATAGCTTTTCAAACCTAATTATTATATTAAGTTTCCGATATTAATTTCAATGTGTTTCGATCTCTCACGACCAAACGATACATCCGATTGCTACAAAACTTGACGTGTAATACAATTCATTATTACGGATCCAATGATACTGGTTTCGTCGAAATCCGAGACTGTGCCCTGGAAGGCTATTTTCACTCGTTAATTAAAACGAGTTATTTTCAAAATCGAATAAATCACTTTTAAATCCCACTTAAAAGTTTTATTATCGTCATTCTTGTTAAATAGTGATTAAATAAGCTTTTAAATTATTTTAATCCAAATAAAAATCCAAGATTCAATTATTTAAACAGTTTAAATTATTAAATTCAACAATTAAATTAACCAATGAATCACTCTTTTTGAAATTTGAGCTATTTAATCCATAAAATTATTTTTTCAATATTCAAAATTGATTATATACTCCAAATTCAAATAATTAAAATTCTGGGTTGTTACATTCTTCCCCTTAAAAGAATTTCATTCTCGAAATTTGCCAAGGTAGGAAAATTGCCCAAACCCATTACTTCTTAAAACCAATTAGTTGAAATAAATTACCAAATCCTTTGAAGCCTTTAACATTATAAGATAAATTTATTGAAACCTTGTTATTACTTTTACTAAGTTTCAAAATTCATCCATAGATTTCAAATCCATTCAATCATTTCAAGTTATAACTCAAAAATTAATTTTTAGTTATTAAAAATTTTCTTCAAAGTTTCTAAATCTTGAAATTTGCGCGGCTAGTTCAAAGCATTACAAATCACCACTAAGGGCCCAAACCAGCAAAAGAAAATAAAAGCCAAGTGGCTTAACCATAAAATCATCAAATTCGAACAACAATTTAAACATGTACCTTTTTGTTGGGCAACCCAATTTTACTTATGAAACCAAAGGCATCAAGTTAGCTCTTTCTTTTATATACTTGCATCTTATTTACCAATGATACCCAAACATATAGTTTCTAATTATTTTATTCTGTATTTTCCCCGATTTCAACATTTGTTTTACTAAGCCCGTACGATGTACATATGTCATCCGTAAGCAATATCAAATTTGGTCGCTCGCTCGATCATACAATTTCATTTTTGAACTAGTATCGTTCACATGACCACTCTAGTGCGGACTTAGATCCGATTCCTTGATCAGAAACCGTTATTCTCCTTTCATAGCGATATACTACGATAGAGAATTCTAGAATCAATCAAACATAGTGAAAAATTCCAACTCGGATCGATATAAATTACCTTGAAATTCCGTGCTCAAATCAAGATCAAACCATTATGCGAATAAAATAATATACGTACACCCTACTTATTTATTTCAATTGATTCTTATAAATCCCAAATTCTCTTATTCACATTTACTATTTACTTCGTATATCCTTTCAATACTGATATCATTTAAGAATTTATTCCCTTAATTTTATGTTTAACCACAGCTCACTCCATACTAAATTCATTTATGAATCCTTTCCTAAAATTTCTGTTAAGTCTATAAACATTTCATACAACACTCTTTATGTTTATTACCACTTCACACTTAAGTCTATATCCATTTTAAATCAAATCCAATTTCGATTCCGTTTGACTCAATCCATTTGTTTAAATTTCAACCATATTCCAAAATCATGTTCAACTCACTAGTTTATTCAATTGATTCATTCCTTAATTCATTTCAAATTTTTTTTATTTAACCTAACTTAGGCTAAATTTCTTTCCATAATTCATTATATACTTAACTTAAGTTCAATTCCATAGTTCAATTCCAAATTTACTTTCCTTAACATTTACATGCAACAATTTTAAAGCTTTGGTTCACTTAAAAATTCCTAAAATTTATAAGTTATCAACTTATTTTCTCATACTCTCAATAAAACATTTAAATGAAAATCCTAGAGTTTAAACACCTTGTTCTTAAATATTTCAAATCATTTCTGAAATCATATGTATGTACACACACATACACACAAAATTCCCTTGGTATATGAAATCATTCTTTTAAATTTTTGAAATTGAAACCAGTTTTACCAAACAAAACTCCAATGATGGTAATTCCTCTCTTAGAAACTCGAAAATGAACATCGATGATGCTGTAGTCATCACCAAAATTATTTTCCAAAAAGCGAAGTGAGTTCAGTGCTTTTATTCCTTTTAAAACCCGTTTTAAAAAAATATTTCCATTTAAAAATATTTTCCAATTGATATCACTATTATTTTCCAAAACTTTGAAAAACTATTTCAAAAATTAGCGGGTTTTAAATCCCCAAATATTCAGTTTTTAAATCCTTTATAAATCGTTTTTATAACCATATTTATATAATATAGTTTTGAAATTTCATTTCCTTTCAACTTATAAATCACTTTTATAAACCATATATTTATATAATTCCATTTGGTTATATAAAATCAATTCTCAATCGTTTATCTTATTTGCATTACAATAATAATAGTATTCCTTAGAGCACAATAACAACAAGAAATGATAATAATCAACATTCTCATCTTCAAACAACCAAGCATGCCATATATGTTATAATAATTTTCTGAAATTTATTCCTTTTTATATAAAATATAATTAGGGTAAAATTATTTCATTTATCTAATTTTAAAATAATGCCATATCGATCTTTTCTGTTCAAGTGTTTAGAGATCCCTAACAATGACGTTGATTGTTCGTATTGACCAGAATCTAAAAGCCACTCAATAGATCAGCCACCACAATATAAAACATTTTTATATCACTAACAAATAAGCGCTCATATATATACACACTTAAACTCATTTAAGAATGCTACCGACCCTATCTCTAATGAGTTACCCCACCAAAGCCAAGATTCTCACTTAACCTTCAGTTTTGATACCAAACGTAACGAACTGGATTTTTCGACCCTCGAAAATTGACACTAATACGTCTATTGTATCACATGCCAAGCAATCGAATGCCAAAAGTCCCGATTGTTAGGGAAAAGAAATAAGGAAGAAAGTAAGAAGAAAACTAAACAACACAGAATCTCACAACGGAATGAATATTCTATAATATACCTTAAAAATTTACACAAAAACAAAACAGTAATACATGTATATACATACACACACAAAACATCAATCAGAGTATACTAACCTATTTCAACCTGGACAACTATAATAGCATGTTCCCACAATTGCTGATAACACAACAATGAATACAACGGAAAAATAACCATATATGTGAATACATCTTTGGGACTCCAACTCGTCTCTTCAAGCTTCAAGCATCCAACCCAATCTGTAATGTACTTGGTCTGACCCGAGCATTATAATAAAATAATACCCGAGTCAGTCTGGAAAAAAAGCGTGAGAAAATACACCCATTTGGATTTTTAAGTTATAGAAAGACCTTTGAAATCAAAAGTACATAAGACCATGCTGCCTATAAACACGAATAGGTTTTTACCTTACGATAATCAAAACATTTTCTATTGAAAATCCATTGATATTATAAAATGTATAAAGGCGAAAATAATAATAATAATAATCAAGTAGCTGTGATGTTGATAAGTGTACATTACAACAATACTAGGTATATAATCAATAATCGATAAGGTGCGCTCACTAATTGTGTAGGATTTCCACGGAGGTCAGTTCTTCGAGGAACGGTCCTCCTGCACAAGGATCAGAGCTATCCTTCCGAAGCAACATACATCCCTAGTGATGAACCACAGGAAAAAGGTCTCGCTAAGACTGAGTGCATCGCCCCTGCATGCATAACAACTATAAGTGACATCTAGGAGGAGCCGACTACACCTTATGGGTTTGCCAACCTTACTGGCCATGCCTCCTATCTCTGGTTTTAGTCATTCCCACTGATGAGGCTATATCTTGCATTCCATCTTATGCACTGCCACCAAGTAGATAACGGAACCCCACATGGATTCCAATATCCCAACGGGTTTCGGAATCACACATGGATTCCTACATCTCAATTAGATCTTTGAATCACACCCGGATTTTCATACATCAACAGATCTCGGAGTCACATATGGATCCCAACATCTCAATATATCACGAATCTCCTTCACATAATCGTATATGATTTTCGGAGTGGTTACGGGTTTGAGTCATCTTTTACGAGTACACTCTTCCATTTCTCAAGTGCTCCACAAAACCAAACGTCAATTTCCGGAATGCTCAATACCGATTCTTTAGGAAATAATCAGACAATACATAAGAGCGGGGATCACCGCCTAACCGTTTAAGCGGACGGATCTCCTTACCATTTGTCCTAGAAGAACGAAACAAGTTTATACATTCAGTATTGCATCACCGATGGTAACTATACCATATAATTCCCGTGTTTCCCTTAGATATTTCCCGAGTTAAAATTCTTCAGTATTAAGTAGGGAATATTTCCGTGCCACCAAAATTAAGAAGGATTGCATATTTAGGCTAAGATTTGATAGTCGGTTATTGAACTATCAAACAAACAAACATTCAAACCAATACTATATGTCATGGGAAGACTAACATTGGTTAAGCATATAAGCACTCACTAGCCTCATTTCATAAATCTTCAGAATTAAAACCCACTTTGTAAATCACTTGTGTATAAACACCTTTACAAAATAAACTCTCAAACCTCTATATTTCAATACTTAGAATATCCATATACTTATCTTGATGGTATAAGCATATTCATAGAATTTAGAAATTTTTTCTTTTTTATTCAATTCAAAAGCCATTTATAAACTCCTTATGATTCTCTAAAACATTTATAAACTATTTCATAAATCTCCGAAGAACCATTTATAAACCCTTATAAATTTAAACACTTATAAGCTTCCTGTACCTTTCAAAGATCACTGATAAACCCTTTATGAATTTATAAACCATTTATAAAACTTCTTTTATAGATCTATAACATGTCTCTAAAATTTGTTTATAAATATCTACACATTTATAAACTCTCCACCTTGCCAATAACTTTTCCTCAAGTCTTAAATCCATTTTATAAATTCCTTTATAAAATGCAAGTCTTTCAACTCTATTTATAATTTCAAAAACATTTATAAATAATTAAATATTATACTTAAAAAATGTTATTACATAATAAAAATTATTATCAATGAACATTATAAATAAATGAAAATCGTTAACTTTAAATATCTTAAAATAATAATTAATCATCCCAAAATATTGTTTAATAAATAAATATAATAATTAATCTTTTCAATTTTATAAATAATTTATTTTAAAACCTTGTTAATAATCCTTATTATTATTTTCAAACCAAAATTATACTAAAATAATAAATCTTTCAATTTGTTAACTTTTTATAAATTCTTAAAACATACTAACTATGAACAAATAACTTCTAAACAATATTAAAACAATTAAATAACTTTAAAATAATATTAATATGATTATATAAATTTAAAATAATATAAATATAACTGTATAACTTTGAAAATAATATTAATATAGTTAATTAACTTAAAAACAATATTAATACATTTACTTAGATACCTTTAAACAAAATATTCTGGAAACCCAATTTCGGATTTAAAAATCATTTCTTGTCTCAAAAACCAATTCCGACTTAATTGGCAATTTGTAGTATTTAAAAATACTAATTTGAGGCCAATAGCCATACAACACTTATCTAATATCAATATTGCTTTTCTGCCACTACTAGATTTAACTTTTCAACATATAACAATGTTATAACTATAATGTCTACAATGCATACCTTTTTCAATAATCGATATAAAAGAAATATTATTGCAACAATACAACAATAGCGAGGAATCCCGTTGGATCTCTCCAACCGTTTCCACTTACATCACAAATGTTATATAATTATAAAATATAAATCAACCGCTTTGAGGCAGGATTTGTATACAAAGGGTCATCCGCTCTTACACGGGAACGCAGGGTCTCATCTGCTCCAATAGGCGGGAATATCTCCAAACCAACTAATAAATATAACAATTCATCCAATAATCATTCAATAATTTTTATCAACTATATATCATACTAGTTATCCAAAAAGGTGAGATTAACTCACCGAAACTTCTGTTGTCGCCGAGACGTTCCAGTTTGGAACTAAAACCGGACGATCCGATTTTAGCCCAAAATTCAATAGTCTCCTGTAGGATCGATTTCACCCTAGAGGGGGGTGAATAGGGTGATGGTATAAATTATAAAAATTAATTGCGGAAGCTTATAATTTCAACACAGATCATAGAACAATAGCAGCACAGATAATAGCAGAATAATAAAATGAAGATATAGAACGACACAGAATTTACCCAGCTTCGGCAAAACCCTGCCTACGTGCTGCCCCCAAGGTTTCTACTAGAAATTAGATAGTCAGACGCTTACACACGTAAACTCGCGACACCCGCTATCGACTAACCTAACTCTACGCTCAAAACCCTGCCACAACTCAGCCACTGAGTTGCGAATTCTCAAACTACGCCACGTAGTTTGTCCCCTAGTCACACGACTAGAAAATTAAACGGTTTAAAAAAGAAAATACAATTAAAAAAAATTTAAACTCAAAACCCTAATTAATAAAATACACAATCCCAAAGTAAATAGCCGGCCCAAAATTAAATCCTCTTTCACTTTATAATATGTCGGCCTGGTTTCCTCAAAAAGAATGGTGGCCTCGTGTTTATTCTTCTTCGTTCCAAATTCAATAATTAGGGCTTTGGAAATTTTGAAGATGCCGACTTTTGTTCGATCGAATATATGTTTCTCGTTGCTTGCTTTCGTCGATCGTTTGCCTCTTGATATTCTTTCGGCTTCTTCAAATTGTCGAGCTTGATTGTTTAAAAATGGTATGTGATTTTTGCTTTTCCGATATGCTTATGCTCGACTTTGATTCGAGTTGAATGATTATTGTTCTCTGTTGCTTGAACTTGAATGATTTTGAAATTGCCGATGATGATTGTTTATATAGGGTTTGTAACCCTTGAGTTTCGTTCGTACAAATATATTTGAATTCGCCAATTTTGTGTGATCGGCCGCTTGATTATGCTTCGATGTTTGAGATGATTTCTGACCTTTTCATATGCATATATTTTCGTTGCTTGCTTCCCACGGCTTTGATGTTTAACTTGGTCAATTTTGACTTGTTCATCATTTCCACGGCTTGTTGATTGTTTGATCTCCTTGGTCATTGCAGTTTGATTTTCATTTGACTTCGGCATTTAAAAAGTCTAGTTACATTATGTTGCATTCTCCACTTGCTGTTGGTCTTGTATATTCTCGTCATGCTTCTGTCTTATTGTACCTTATACTTGGTCTTGAGCATTTCCTGACTTCGACTGTTTCCATTTTTATACTGCGTTGATTTCTGACTTAATTAAAATTCGATATTGATTTGTAAATTCAACTTCATTTTTCTGATGCCTTGACTTTGGTCACTTTTGCATAAATGTTGAACTCATTCCTCCACTGTGGCCTTCGACTTTACATTCTTTGGTCGTGACTTTGTAGTCTTTGTATTGTCACTGTAATGTATTCTTCAGGCCGCTTGGATATTGTTGGTCTCTGTGGTATTGTTGTTGCCCTTTGTATATTTTGATTGCCATATCCTGTGCTCGATCTCTTTGCACACTGATGCATTCTGGAGTTGGTCTTGTTGCAGTTTGGCTTTGTGTACATGTAAGTTGCATTTGTGAACATCGTCGAGTCTAGTTGTATTTGCATTGTATCACTTGATTGCTGAGTCACTTGAGTTTCAGACCATATATGTGTTTGTTTCAGTTTGGTACACATCCTTGACCTGTTGCACTGTTTCTGGCCATTCATGTTGCCTCTGTTTATTTGCAATATTGTGGTTCATGTGTTTGATTTACCGTCGAGTCTTTGATATTGGTATGGAGTACATTGTTGGCTATGTGCATTCTGATCATTTTGGCACTGGGTTTGCATACATGTGCTTACTTTGAGCATGTTTCATTTGGCCGTCTGCACCTTTGGTATGCTGCAGCTTGGTCTTGCCATTTGTATTTAATTTGCGCTCATGTCTGATCATTGAAGAGTTGCATTGTTCCATGTATTTGTGCTTTGATGCAGTTTTGATTTGTCGAAGCTTTGCATTTGAGTTGAGTCATGACAACAATGGCTTGACCTTTGCATTCAGTTTATTGTTTGGTGCCTTCCTGAATTTTGCAGTCTTTTATGAGCATATTGACTTTATAGTTGGATTGTGCATTAACCTTGAGTTGAAACTAGTTTTAAAAACTCGGGTTTGACCTTGTGCTGATGACAAGATTTTATTTATATTGCACCTGTGTTGAACCCGTCGTTTTATTTTGGGTTTGACCTTGTGCTCACCTGTCCCTGTAACATTATCAAGTGTATATCGGTGTGCACGGCCTTGTGGCATGTACAGTGATACACTGTGCATGTCACATTGTTCGTGTGTGATGAATTCAAATATAAATCATGACGAACAACCCAAATAACCGAGGCAAATATTATTTTCAAAATTCACTTTTTATTTTATACCGCAAAAATATTTATTTTTCAATTTTACTGCTTTAGTGAATATTTTTGCAGATTGCTCAGATGCTGGATTCTAACTGGAATGAAGTTGAAGATGAAATACGAATTGAGTGAAAGAGTGTTGTGTAGTGAGGAATTTATGTAAATTGAATTGTGATGTATTGTAATCAAAATTGTATATGTATAGTGAGAGCTTGAATTTGTACCATTCAAAAATTGTAATAAATATTTGTTTGAATAAAATTTCTGTTTGAATTCAAATTCTGTGTTATTTAATTTTATTCAGCAAATATTTATTTAATCTATGAAAAATAAAATAGTGCATTAACAAATACATTTAAACGAATATATATATATATGTTTATTATCATCAAACAAAAATCAAACAAGCACATATTCAACATCTCTAAATTTTTCCAAACTAGTTCCATTACAAAACTTTCATCGATACGAGTGCAATGCAAAAAGTTTCGTCTCGATCGGACCTCGTATAAGAAAGTTGTTCAATTTTTAGTCGAACAATTTTAATAATATTATAATTAAAACTCAAACTATATTATTAATGTTTAATTACCCATTATAATCTAATTAATCCTTCTTTCTTCAAAATAATCCCACCTCTATAGTAACCCACCATTGTCGCCCCCCTTTGACCATCGAGTGCTTCCTCCTCCGTTGACGAAACCCACCAACGACACCGCCATTTAGCTCCTCTTCTCAAGTACTTCACCACCATGCCAACGACATTGAACCCACACCCCCTCCTTAAATCGTGACACCCCTAACTCCATGGCCATACATTGACCCACAACCCCCAAAATCCACCACGATCCACCCTATCCCCTCCATAGGTGCTGTAGATCACGATAAACTCGATCCAAGGTAGAAATCATCAAACTCCATTCTCATCAAGAAAAAAATAAAACCCTAGTTCTCAAACCCATGCTCTGTAAAATAGTCGAGCACTCCAAACAACAGCTGCACCTTACACTAAGCCCAGGGATGATAGCTTACACCATAACAAACACTAGAACATTTATTATAGAATTTTCCACTGAATATAAATTTTGTTCATGATTTTTGAAATCTCGTTTTTCTATTTTTTTTCTTTCCTAGAGATGGTTTAAATAGAAGAAGATGGATTGGAGATAACCTAGATCAGGGTAGGGTGGCCTGTTTAGGGTAGGGTGGCTGATAAAGATGGAACGACGGCTGTGGTCAAATCTGAATAGAAATATATTATTTAAAATTTCAAAATATCTAGCCATAAATTTCGGATCCCAATCGAGGCGTGTTGCCTAGCGTTCCTAATGTTATATCCCTATTTCGAATGCAATGGAACTAGTTTTGAGCCCCAATTCGATCGTATGGAGAAGATATCTTTTTGTACCTAATTATTATATTAAATTTCCGATACTAATTTCAACGTGTTTCAATCTCCCATGACCATTCCGATTGCTACAAAACTTAATGGCGTAATATAATTCATTATTATGGATCCAATGACATGGGTTTCGTCGAAATTCGAGACTGTGCCCCGAAGGCTATTTTCACTCGTTAATTAAAACGATTTATTTTCAAAATCGAGTAAATCACTTTTAAATCTCATTTAAAAGTTTTATTATCTTCATTCTTGTTAAATAGCGATTAAATAAGCTTTTAAATTATTTTTACCTAATAAATATCCAAGATTCAATTATTTAAACAATTTAATTTATTAAGTTCAACAATTAAATTATCCACTAAATGACTATTTTTGAATTTCAATATTTGATCTATAAAATTAATTTTTTAGTATTCAAAATTAATTAAATATTCCAAAGTCAAATGACTAAAATTCTACGTAGTTACAAAATCGCAATTGAAACTGATTTCAATTTAGATTGGAATCGAAGTTAATTCGAATCGAAATCAGAATTTAATCGATTTAAATAAAAATAGAAATTTAAATTGACTTGAATTGGAGGATTTGGAATTGAATAAGTTTGACTTTGAAACTATTTTCAGAAAAATTATTTTAATATCAACTATTTAAAATCTATCTTTTTTTAATTCAAATTATTTTGATTTTCCCATCTATTTACTATATAAACCATTTCAATACTCAAACTATTTTATAACTATTCAAGCTATTTTTTAAAACATCAAACTGGTCTGAGTGGGAATCGTTTATATTTAAATCATGGATTTGTATACAAATTGGGTCAAAATGAAGTTATAACCTAAATTGAAATTCGAAACAATTTTGGAAGCGAAATCGATATATTAGGTGAAAATGATTTTGAACTGAAATAGTATATTTTGAGTAAATATGATGATTTCGAAATGAATTTGATTTTTAAGCAAATATGATATTTTAATATCAAGTATGAATTGTTTTTGAAATATAAATGTACCAACCGGTGTATAAAACGACGTTTGGTTGTTAAAGAGACCAAGGCCTCTTATTGGCATACTCTTTGTCAATATTGGAACCAATTTAACAACTGTATACATGGAGGAGATTCCAAAACGAAGTGGTTGGATTTGGCATCGTTTGCTGGATTTGAAGAAAGAGAATAATGATGGATAGACCCTGACACTTGTGCCATTTGAAATGACTAAAACAGGACGGCTTGACAGGGCCAAGTGGGCTAATTACCCCTTGCGGACATCTGTTCCTCGATTTTCTTGGACTTGGTCCATATTAGTACTCTTGTTATTGGTTTCTATTGGTGTACCTTGATTGTGAGATAACTCCCTTGACTTGATATGGGATGGATGGACGCGATGGACGGTCATGGCTACGTTGCGTTACCACCAACCCTACGACCCGAACAGGTAATATCCTATCTTGGGTATTGCCTCACGTGCCTTGTCATACTTTTATCATTATACAAGACCACTGTAATTTTGGTTTAGTGTTGTCATATCATGGAACATCCCTATCTCTTGACGTGCTACCGGGGAGTTATATGCAAACTGTACGACGATGCTTAAAAACGCGTTAAGGGGGATTAAGTAAAGCCTTAACGCTAACAAAAATATTTATTTTGCGGACTAGACATTTTATATGTAGCGTATTCTACTATATATAAATAATTTGACGGATCGTTAAGAGATGGAAAATTTCGTAATATCTCTTAAGTTATTGCACACACGTTATACACTGGATATGAGATGTGAAAGCCCGTAAACATCTCTAACGCTATTACATTCATGTTATGTGATATAGATTTGACTCACATAAAGATATCTTATTCCTGACTCGATTGTTTTGTCTTTTCATTATGCATGGGTCAGTCCTAAGTTTTTCAACGCCTTGAAGATTATTCTCTGAAGGACAAAGACGGTGATTTAATATATTATTACTATTATTATTCATGTATAATGTTGTCTGCTGCATTATTTAATTTATCCTTGTTGTATATTTAACTTTAATAAATGTTATATAATCAAATGTATAATATAAACAGCTTCATGAAATGTTTATTTGATTATTATATTTTGTCATTCCGTTGTAAGATTCTGTGTTTGTTTCTTCTACTTTTTTATTTTTTCTTAATCAACCCTAATGATTATTTATGTTTCAGCTTGTTTAAGTTGGACATGTGTGAATTAATGTCGATTTAAACTTTCCAAAATATGGGTCATCGCAGTTGGTATTTAAGCTTTAGTTTAGCGATAACCTTAGCTTTGTGGGGTTTGATTCATTAGAGAAAGGGTAGTAATACCCTAGAATGAGTTGCTTGAGTGTGCATATATAAGAGCGCATACTTGTTAGTGTTATAAAATATTTTATGTTGTGTTTACCTATCTGTTGAATTGTTTATGAATTCTGGTCGATGCGTGAGACACCGTTGTCGATAAGGGTTTCTAAGCACTTAAATGAGGCAAATCGATATAATATTGTTTCAACGAGTGAATGAAATAATTTTACCTAAATTAAATTATATATATAATGATATTTTTATGAATGTTGTTATTAGAAGAAGATCCAATTAGTTATCATTGATTATTGGTTGAATTAGAATAAAACCAATACTTTGTAAATTTTGTTTTACGAAGCGTTTGATAATTGAATTGAATTAAAATCTAATTACAATAAAAATTATTTGAAATGACAAAGATGTAAATTAATGAAATGTTTGGTAATAAGGTAATAAAATTTGTATAGGCTATACTATAAATAAAAGGATTAAAAAATTGAGAATTTTAGAATTTAAATCCCTTTGTTTTCAAAATTATTTTCAAAGCCTTCAAAATTAGTAATAATATTATTTGGAAGGGATTTGACTAGAAAAATATTTTGGAAAGATTTTGAAAGAAATAAGAGCATTGAACTTGCTTTATCGCTGCGAAATTATTTTAGGAATGACTGTAGCATCGCCAACATTCATTTTCTAGTTTCTGATTGAGAATTGCTACCAATAGAATTTATTTTCGATTAACACAAGTTTTGATTGTGAAAAATATTTCAAGTAAGATTTGATAAATATATAAAAAATAGTTTAAACTTATAAATTAAAATGATATAAAAGAAAAATAAGTCTATAATTTATGAATTCATATAGGAAAATAAAATCAAATTTTAAAATGGTTAAACATTTTGGTTAAGAAAACAAAAGAAAATTTGAATTTAAGATATGAAATAAAAGAATTAACCTAACAAATGTTAAATAAATTGTGTTAGTGAAATGAAGTAAATAAAATGAAATTTAACTCAAGAAAGCTGAAATAAAAACGAATTGTATGTGAAATGAATTAGATAAAATAATAAAATGATTTTTTAGTGAATAAGTTTGTATAACTTCTAAATTTGAGAAATATTGAACTAAAGACAAATATTAAATTTATTGAATGTGAATGATAAGAAAGGAAAAGAAAATTTTAACTTAAATCATGTTGAATAAACCGAGTAATGGATTAAAATGAAATGAAGTTTAACTTAATATTAAATAAACTTGATTTGGATATTGAATGAAACTAGATAAATTAGTAAAGTGAATTAGTTCCACTTAATCTATAAAATGAATTAATAAAATGATCACGAACTTGGATTATAAAATGAAATGCAATTTGAATTGTGAAAGAAATTGAATAAAAGTAAATGAGTGTAAGTAAAAATTAATGCGAGTAATTGAATATTATTTAAATTGGATGTAAATAAATTAAATGCAAGAGGAGTGAGTTTAATAAAATAAATGATAACTAATTGAATATGAAATAAGTAATGAAATGAATTGAAAGCTTAACTTGAGATAAGCTAAAAAAATTGATTGTGATAAAAAGGAAGATTTATTAATATGAATATGAGTTATAAAAATAAAATTTACTTAAGTAAAATTATTAATATGAATTTGAATAAATGAAATAAACTAATTAAGTGAATCAAGGGATTAATATGAACTTAAGACATGTAGTAGTAATAATAAACGTGAGTTGTGTTATGTAAAATGTTTATAATAAACACAAATGGTTTATAAATAATAATATTGAAATACTAAGTGGCGATGAAGTAAAATTTAACTCAGATAAGATTAAATGAAATGAGTTATAAAAGGGCCAATAAATTAATTTATATGAAATATGTTAAACATAAGTGTAATAATTAAAATTTGAATGAATCGAATGCAAATGAAATGGATGTAAATAAATTGGAAGCAAACTGATTAAATGTTAATAAAAATTGGATGTTGATAAGAAATGAAGTGTATAAATTAATTATTAACATTGTAAATGTAAATTTTGATAATTTGGATTGATTAGATGAATATTAATAATTGTTGAATGATTTTCTTGGCTGTACACCATTGTTATAACTGTTTTGGCTGCATGTTATTGTTTGTTGTGAATTGGTGCTACTGTATATGATTTGGATTCAGAATTCATGTTATGTGGTTGTATGTTTTATTTAACTCATACATATTCTATATCTTTATAAGCAACTAATATTTCAAATTTAAGTTGAGATAGGTACATACGAAGACCGTTGGATGTATAAGCAAAATTTATATGCTTTTGCTTGCTTAATACGAGCGAACTCGCTCGTATTAAAAATAATAAGGTACATATCTCAGATTACATATCACACTTTAATATTTTTCCTTACGTGATGCCTCATCATTTAGATGAGATGCATATTCGATATGTTTGGTATATATTAGTGTTACATATTCTATTGTAAATTTTTTCTGATCGAGCCGTACAAAGGAGACATTTTCGAAATTTTCTATAAATTTAGGTGTTAGAAATTTTTTGAGGTTTTGAAAATTTTATAACTTACTTTTACATATAAGTTGTAATTTTCGTAAAATAGATATCGGGGTAGCGTAGCGAGAGTGTAGTAAGGTTCTGTAAATAAGATTTTAATGATTTATAAGTTGATAATTTTGAATAAAATATATCAAGTGTTAAATTCCGTACTTAGCCCCTTTTCCAGGATGAAAAGTCTTGAGTAGGGGAGAATGTAACAACCCATATTTGTAACTGTTTTAAATTATTAAATTTAATATAATTATTGAATAAAAATGGCTAGAAATAAAAATTTAATGAATTATTAGTGTAGTTATTGAATATGAACTTTAATAAAATTTTGAGATAATCAATTTCGATGATTTTGATAATAATAAATATTGAAATGAAATTCTGTGTATTTAATGTATTTTTAGTCAATAGGAAGGAGTGAATAATAAATATTGAATTATGTATAATGAAAATAGTTGTTTTATTACCTAGATTCAAAATTAAATTTTATAAATTAAATAACTTGTATTGAATATAATGATTGTTGCATAATTAAATTATTTAAATTTAATATTGCAATTATTTAAATAATTGAATCTCGATTTAATGTGAATGAAAATGATATCGGAAATTGATTTCAATTTTATTTAAATATGAATGAAGATTGTTAACATTAAAATTGGATTTAAAAGTGAATAATTAGGAATTGGAAATTTTATATCTTAACTAACGCGTAAAAATTGCCATTTTGGCCACCACCTTGGAGTTCGACGAAACCAGTTTCATCGGATCTGTAAAATCGAGTTATTGTAGGATTTCAAATTTCGTAGCGATCAGACTTGTCATTTGGTCATGCGATCTTGAAACGCGTAGAAATTAGTTAAAGAAATTTAATTGAAATAAATTGATTTTGAAAAGATATCTTCCGCATGCAATCAAATTAGGCCTTGAGACTAGTTCCATTGTGTTCGAAATGGGGTAAAACATTATGAACGCCAGGCGGCACGCTCCGTTTGGAGTTCGGAATTGCACGGGTCGATCGGGCGAGATATTTTCTAATATAATAATATATATTTATTTATCCTTATCCAACCATTCATATGCACCCTGCCCCTTTTATGTCTCTCCTGTACACCCTCTATCCCTCCTTTTCAAAACCACAGTCGAATATAAGAAAAAACAAGAAAAAAACAAACAAAGCGATGGATCGAACAAGTAATGGTCGTGGAGGATCTTGGCGAACGGGGGAGCGTGGCGAGGTCGATCGATTTGGTTTTTAAGGTTTCAGATGGGGAGTCATGACTTGTGCTTTGGATGTGAACGGCCTGAGATGCGCCGGAGGCTGGGGTTTGCGGCGACGCTGAGGGTATGGCATGCAATGGCGGCAATTTCGATTGACATTAGAGAAAAAAAGGAAAATGTCGCGATTGGAAGAATGAGCTGGTGGAAATCGCGAATAAGCCTGGTAAACTAGCGTGATGGAGGACGCGGTTAGGTTTGTTGATTTAAAATTAAATTTTGTTAAACATGTTTATTATGTTTATTTAATCACAAATGCTAATTAATTCGTAATTTTTTGCTTACGAGATCCCTTTCGGATGAAACGAATCACGTTGGAATTGTATCGATAAAGGCTACGGCTTGGAGTGGAAGGCGAATTTATTTGAAGCTGAAATATTTTCAGTTTCAAATAAAAGATGAGTGTTTTAACGCTCACGATATATTAATATACTTTTATGTTCGTTAAATTAAAATCGTGAAGTTATATAATTTTATTGACTGTTGTTTGAAATTGAAATTGACATACGTATTGACTGTAGGAATTGATAGTTAAATTTGAATTTGGAATTTAATGGCAGTAAAATACTCGATATCGATGACTATGTAATTGTTGTGAATTATTGGGTGATTTGGATGTTGATTGAAATTGAATGCTATTCGTTGATATATTGGATGGTTGGATGGTAATTTATTTTATATATACCCCGTTATCACACTGGATGTGATTTGGCAGTACATAATTGTTATTTGAATTATTCCAAATAAATTAAGAAATAGGTTGAAATGATATAGACCTATGACATTTATTTGGGATTGAAATGATATATATTCATCCCTGAAATTAAATTGAAATAACCGATCACTTGGCCATAGGATAGAAAATTATATATAGACACCGGATTGGTTAAATTAAATGTTTCAAAAATTTTGGTTTGAAATTATTTAAATGATTTTGATTTAAAGGAATGGAAAAAAAATAAAATATGGGAATTGAATTATTTTCGAACTCAAGTTTTGAAATATTGAATATAAAATTTGTAAAAGAAATCGTTTAAAGAATTCAATTTGGAATTTGAAGTTATAATTGAGTTATGGAAATCAAAAATTGTTTATAGGTTTAATTTTATTCGAACTTTGAAATCTGTATTAGAAAAGAGGTTTAAATTGATATTTCAAACTTTGGCTCGAAATCGAATTATTTTGAAAGATTTGATTGTCGAATTGAGCATCGAACTAAATTTAGTTTAAATGATTTAAATCGATACATTGAGATCGAACTCGATATAGATTGAAATGGTTTAAAATTTAGAATTGAATTGAAATTTATTCCAGTTGGAATTGAAATTAATTAGAATTTAGTTCGAAATTGAATTAGTTTGGAATCTCAATTGAAATTGATTTGAATTAAAATTGGAATGGAAGTTAATTCGAATTGAAATCAGAATTGAATCGATTTAAATGGAAATGAAAATTTAAATTGATTTGAATTGGAGGATTTGGAATTGAATAAGTTTGACTTTGAAATTATTTTCAAATTAATTATTATAATATAAACTATTTAAAATCTATCTTTTTTATATTCAAATTATTTTGATTTTCCAAGATATTTACTATATAAACCATTTCAATACTCAAACTATTTTCTATTAAACTATTTTAACTATTTTAAAACTATTCAAGATATTTTTCAAAAATTCAAACTGGTCAGAGTAGGAATGTTTATACTTAATAATTGATTTAAATACGAATTAGGTTAAAATGAAGTTATAACCTAAATTGAAATTCGAAACAATTTTGGAAGCGAAATCGAGACATTAAGGCGGTAATGATTTTGAATTGAAATAGTATATTTTGAGTAAATATGATGATTTCAAATTGAATTTGATTATGAAGCAAATATGATATTTTGATATCAAGTACGAAATGTTTTCAAAATATAAATGTACCGATCGATGTGTAAAATGGCATTTGGTTGTTAAAGAAACCAGGGCCTCTTATTGGCATACTCTCGGACAATATTAGAACCACTTTAACATCTATGTACGTGGAGAAGATTCCAGAATGAAGTGGTTGGATTTGGCGTCGTTTGCTGGATTTGAAGAAAGAGAAAGATGATGGATAGAGCTGGCCACCTGTGCCAATTTGAAATGACTAAAACATGACGGCTTGATAGGTCCAAGTGGGCTAATTACCCCTAGCGGACGTCTGTTCTTTGATTTTCTTGGAGTTGGTTCATATTATTACTCTTATTGTTAGTTTCGATTGGTGCACCTTGATTGTAGGATAGTTTCCCTGGACTCGATATGGGATGGACGGACACGGTGGGTGGTCATGGCTACGATGCGTTACCACCAACCCTGTGACCCGAACTGGTTAGTATCCTAATTTGGGCATTGCCTCACGTGTTTTGTCATACTTTTATCCCTATATGAGACCGCTATAATTTTGGTTTAGTGTTGTCGTATCATGGTGCATCCCTATCCCCCGACGTGCTACTGGGGCATTATATGTAAACTGTACGGCAATGCTTAAAAACGCGTTAAGGGAGATTAATGTAAAGCCTTAACGCTAAGAAAAATATTTATTTTACTTCTGATTAGATGTTATATATGTTGCATATTCTACTATATATAAATAATTTGATGGATCATGAAGAGATGGAAAATCCCATAACGTCTCTTGAGTAATTGCACGCACATTATACACTTGATAGGAAATGTGAAACCCCGTAAACATCTCTAATGCTATTGCACTCATGTTATGTGATATCAATTTGACTCGCATAAAAATATTTTAGTCCTGACTCGAGTATTTTGCTTTTTCATTACGCTCGGGTCAGTCCTGAGTTTCAATGCCTTGAAGATTATTCTCTGAAGGACGAAAACGAAGATTTGGTATGTTATTACTACTATTATTCATGCATCATGTTGTCTGCTGCATTATTTTATTTACCATGCTGTATATATAACTCTGATAAATGCTGTATAAATTATAATCAAATGTATAATATAAATTGCTTCATGATTGTTTATTTGATTATTATATTTAGTCATTCCGCTGCGAGATTCTGTGTTCGTTTCTTCTTCTTTTCTTATTTTTTTGTTAATTAACCCAATGATTATCTATGTTCTAGATCATTTAAGTTGGACATGTATGGATTATTGTCGATTTAAACTTTCTGAAATGTGGGTCGTCATAACGCACCTCTGGTACTATAACCTCTCTATAAAGAAGGCGGTGACCCCGTGGGAGAAAAGGTGTTGCCGTGGGTTTAATGAAGAAAGTGAGACATAAGAGCTAGAGAAACTGCATAAAGAAATATGTGTTGTTAAGAAAGAATGGTCGACATAGATCTCCAGTATATCCGGCCATGAGAAGGGAACAACATGGTTTGTAACAAAGAATCACGATTCAAGCCGGGCAATAATGAAGAAACGGAACCGATTAGGAAGAAAAGGAGGTCCAAAGCCCAAAGATGGTTTTATATGACCAGGATGAATAAGCTTATTGATTTTGGAGTATAAGGGGATGTATAAAGAGAAAGAAGTGGTCCGATGCTGTAACAAAGAATCAGGCTTTGTTCCCACTGAGCTAAGAAATTGGTGGTAGCATGCTAGGATTCTTCGATGTTGTAACAAAGAACCAGGCATCGTTCCCATGTTCGATCGGTGCCCTTGAAATAAACACCCTTTGCGATAACAACATAAGCTCTCGTGACATGATATGTTGATCTCTACCTAATCGAGCTTAGCAGAGGCATTTTACCATCCTTCTTTCTTCAAGGAGCATAATGCATAGTGGAAGAAGGGACTAGGATATGGATATCACTACTATTGATTCACCGGTGTCATTCGCTTTAGCAGCTCCCTCTGGTCATCCACCCACAAAGAGTGAATTCTACCCATCTATGAATCCAAACCTTCCAAGTAGCTTGCAATTGATCCTTCTAATTGATATACCTCCCCAATTAATATATTGGCACATGCTTTCGGTTAAAAAGCCGCTTTCCACTCGTCTTTTGACTGCCTAAGGAAATTGATGCTCGGTCTCGTGTAAGCCAAGCCCCAGTTAATATACGGTGACATGAATCCCATTCGTGAACAACTTACGCTATTTGCAGTAGAGAAGGTACACAAACTAAAAAGTGAGGTAGTGTAGCTGGTCATTCAGAAGGGCCAACTAATATACTGGTAGTTTTTAGAGCATAACGTTGTAGGTTACACACCTTATCTTGAAAAACGATAGCCGAAGGACGTTCCAGAGTCATCTTCCATTCATTTGGATTTTGGTTTTTCGCACCATATTTAGATCTGCCTCTTCTTCGATCCGGAATTCCTAGCAAATCTTTGAATCCTCGAATACAGTGGGATTTCCCATCTGGTGAATCTTTCACTTTACCTCCTTTAACTTAGACTACAGGATTTTTCTGCGAATTGTGACCTTCACTTAGAATTTGAGCAAATATATCATGTCGATTGGTGAACTAAACTTTGGCTATCTTACGTAGAGCTGAACTAGTTTTTTTCGGTGTGATAGTCTGAACATGTGGGCATACTCCTTGCTTTTGGGGACATTGATATGAAGATTGAGCACGGTTCATGCACCGTTTCTATTCTCTACCATGATGAATCAATGATTGAATGTAGGCATCTTATCTTTTCTATATCCTTCCCCCCTTTGCCCTATCACTAGTAGTTACTCCTGATTTGAAGCACCCCTTTTCCGTTCATAGAGATTGTCCCGGCCAACCGGCATGGGCGAAGGCCAGGGGTGCACTTAAATTTACTAGATCAAAAAGGATTATACAATCAGTTCCCCCTACTTCCATAGTGCGCTAGCCTAGCTAGCTAACCTTTTTATTCCAGCCTCTCACCCCGTCTCCATCTTTGGTTTTAGCCAATAATAGATAAACAAATAAGGCAAGGGTTCGGGCTAAGCTTTCTTTGAAGGTGTTATTGATGTTTTGGCTTCAATTTTCTACAGTTGATAGCATAGCCCCAAATTACAGGGGGCCAAGGAGTCAACAATTATGATAGTTTTTTATCTTAATCACAACAAAAATGACTTTGTTTGAAGAGGGCATCAGAAGGAAAGGAAACATATGAAGCTATGCTCAAGTTCAATGGTAAGAAATTACTACAAGGTAGGGAAGAAAGAATCCACCAAATGGGAGTGGGTTCTATCAATAAAACTGGAGACACGACATCTCTATAAGGTGTCCGGTTTCTTCTCTATAAGGTCTCTGGTTTTATTGATAGTCTGAAGGTGTGATATCATCTATCATAGACGTCACTGTCATTCCATATATCATAGGCATAAAGAGGGTTTTCACCAATTTACTATTCAACCTTGGTTCTATCACACGGAAGACCTTGGGCATGAATTCCTTTAAGAAGTTACATAGCTCGAAAAGAAGAAAGAGATACATATCTTGGATTTTAGCATCTTTATTAGGTAGAAGATTCGTTTGAAAACCTAGACTAGTAATAAAAATCGAAGACACAACATCTCTATAAAGTGTCTAGTTTTCTTCTCTATAAGATCTCCGGTTTTATCGATAAGATATAGATAAGTATAATAATAATCTTCTTCGATCGTACTAAGCATACTATCGTATAAAGTAGAAAACTCAAATAGACTCATCTTAGGGAATATTGATTCAGAATGGAAATATGACCACATAGCTAATCCGAGAGACTATCAATAAGGTCTCCGGTTTTATTGCATCACTATAAGATGTCCAGTTTTCTTCTCTATAAAGTCCCTGGTTTTATTGATAGTCCCACGGCCACAACCTGGTACATGCCACTATAGGTAATTGATATTGGCCTATGTGACATAGGGGCAGATGCACACAACATAACACACAACGATATATATATATATATAACTTACGATCTGTCAACATATTTACGCTATGGCCAGAAGCAGGAGCGATAGTTCAACAACACGCGATACTTGTTTATATAGCTGCTGTAGATAAGGTGACGAGGCATGCCATTAAAAAGATGAAACCTTAGTAGAGAAGGAGATGTTAAGTAAGTAGCTCATGTAGAGGAAAGTAAAAATTTTCAAGGTGTCATGAATCTGGGGCATGACCTTACGATCCATCTGATGGTGGATACTGGCCAATCCGGTTCACTTCTGAAACATAAAGAAAGTTGGACAAGATAGATAGACACATAGTACTATATTCATTAGTTAACACATAGCTCCACATAAATACTGACACACTGCTCTATATGTCATTAACACATGGCTTTATACAATCGTCGACACATGGCTATATATGTGACTCACCCCATAAATCCCTGTCATGTAAGTGTCATCTACTCACAATGATAACCGAATAAATACCACAACAACATCCCATACCACCGTGTGATAATCAAATGGTCATTCACTGTTTATAAGCTACACTCAAGAAAGTCTCACACAAGATGGTATTATAACTCCGTTTATTCGGATTCCTCACTACATGGAGCTAAAAATTAATATAAACAAAAGTATTAGTAGTAATAATAATGCTACATATTCATATAAAAGAATGTCATCACCATATCAATTTGGAACTACCCAAATCAATATCAACGATAAATGATTCAATATTCAGAATCAATTATAAGGGAGGAATTAATATTATATGTGAAATAAAAATAATTTAACTACATACTTACTGTTTCCTAAAGATTTGACCAGGCAACTTGGTACTCGGCGTTCTAAACGTTCGGCATACAAGGAACACTCGGCATCCACGAAGGTTCGGCATCCATGAAGGTTCGGCCTGAATCTTTTTCGGCATATCGAGACCGTTCGGCATTCGAGAGCGCTCGGAAGTCAGGGGCGATCAGCATTCAAGAGGCACTCGGCATCCAAGTTCGTTCGACGTCTATGGAACATTCGGCATGACAGAGCATTCGAATTGAGAGACGTTCGGTGTGGAATAACGTTCGGCATGTGAAAAATTTCGGCATGGCAGGGTTGTCCGGCGTCAACTACTGTTCGGCCTAACTATTGCTCGGCCTAAGGATCGTTCGGCCGAGACATAGTTCGGCCTGGATAACGTTCGGCCAAAATATCGTCCGACCTAAGTTCTGCTCGGCATACAAACATCGTTCGGCCAAGTCACTGGTTCGGCTTCCAGTATCATCCGGTGCAAGTGCTTCCCACGGCATTCAGAGTGTTCGGCCTCGCTGCGCTCGGTATAAGAAGACCGTTCGGCATTCATGCCCTGTCCGGCATTCGACGTTCGGTATCTATGGGTCGGCACATAGAGATTAATCTATTTGGGCAGAGATATTCATCCACTAGGTCCACCAGGGAAGTCCAGCCCATCTTCGTCTATAAATAGAGAGGTAGGGGCACAGTGAAAAGAGAGTTTTTTGGGAACACTGGGGAAACTCTGCTGCATTCAACACTCATTCAAGACTTAATCTTTTACTTTGAAATTGTCTTCAAGTAATTGGAAACGGATTGTATCTGTAATCAACTATCAAGGAAATCAATAGAAATCAACTTCAAAGTGGACTTAGGTGGTTACGCCGAACCACTATAAATTTGGTGTTGTCGCCTTCTGCATTTAAATTTATATATTGTTCTATATTTTAATTTACTTTCTTCATTAACCTCTCTACACAATCTTTCTAAGGGTGTTAGTGACTAATTTTGGTGCTAACATTTTGGTGCTTTCATTGAGAATTTAATTCTCAGGCTGTTAGGATCTGCTTTGTAGTTGCTGGATTGCATAAATCCCCCAGAGAAGATCCAAGAACATTCACAATGCATCTGTTGATTCTATTCAGAGTTACAACCAACAATTCTACTATGGGGAGACCACGAACCAGATCGGCCTCCCACAACACAGATGTCCATGAAACTGCTAGCGTACAACAAGTTGGACCTGGAAATCAGCAAACAATCAGAGGTGCAGGGCCCTCCACCCAAAACCAAGCAGAAGTCGTTTCCTGAACGGAGTTCAATGGCTTAATAAGAGAACTCAAGGAAAGTAGAAGGCAACTTGCCGAGCAGATTCAAGCCAACACTAACCTCATGACTCACCTCGCTCAGCAGCAATGCCAGAATGCTGGAGGTAACCTTACCCCTTATTCTGAATCTGACAGCTCAACCTCAGCTGACGAGCCTCCTAGGCGTAGACGCCGTAAGTATGAAGGTGCCCAGACAGGCGTTGGGAATCAAGCCAGTGAAGAGACCGGACACCCAAACCTCCAAGACCCAAATCAGGCGAGACACCAACCCACACAGTCCCATGGAACGGAAACCAACCTTCCATCCTCCACACAAACTCCGGACTTGACAACTATGGTCAGGTAGTTGATGAGAGAGAACCAAGGCTTGACCAATGAAGAATGGGGAGTGACTAGAAGCCATACTCCCTTTACGGATTGTATCCTACAGGCTAAGTACCCCAAGAAGTTCAATATGCTAACTATCCTAGCCTACGAAGGGAAGACGGATCCCAGGAAGCATGTGATGAGGTACGGATGGATGATGGATTCTGCAAGAGCTAATGATGCGACCAAGTGTAGGTGCTTCCCAATCACTCTGTCCGGAATTGCCACCATGTGGTTTACTCGACTTCCCCCGCGGTCTATATCAGCTTCGACGAGTTGGCAATGAAATTCATAGAACAGTTCTGGATACACACCACTCATCCAAAGGATGTGATGTCCTTATCAAGCGTAATCCAAGCTCCAGGAGAGTCATTGAAAGCATACTTGTAGAGATTTCATGTTGCTGCTACTGAGGTGAGCATTCCAAACGACCATGCAATTTTGATGGTGGTAATGCGTGGAGTGGATCCAGACTCTGAATTTGGAGATTGATTGGTGGGAAAGCCCCCAACCACGCTGGGGCATTTTTATTCGAAAGCTCATCAGTTTATAAGAAGGGAAGAAGCTCGATGGACAAGACGAGACAAGGCACCAGGACCTGCGTAGGAGACTGAGAAAAGTACCGTCGCCATGAAGCAAACCAGCGATAATTCTGGAAAAGCCCAAGTCAATGTCCAAAATAAGCCTGGGAGCCGGAGGTGGAAATCCTGGAAAGAAGAGAGAGACGGGGAAATGGAAGTCAAGGATCCCGACCTACACTGAATAAACCCCGCTCAACGCATCACTTGAGAACATCTATTTGTCAACTTGCAACACTTTCCAGTATAGGAAACCATGCCGAAAGGAATCAACGGAGGAACAGAAGCAGACTGGGAAGTACTGCCGCTTTCACGAGTCTTATGGGCACAATACAGAGGAGTGCAGGCACCTCCATGACGCTATTGAAAAGTTGATTAGATAGAAGAAGCTGCAGGAGTTCGTCAAAGACCCACAAGACGGAAGACAAGAGACATCGGACCCCGGACGTGGGCCAGCTCCACGCCAACCAGAACAACATGCTCGAACAGTAGGAAGATTGGTTATCAACACGATTGCGGGCGGACCTAATCCCGTGGATAAGAATTGGTAGGAGATGTAGCGATATGATAACTCTTTAAGACATGTGGAGTATGAGTGCTGTTCGAATGTGGAGGATGGGACTCCTGCAAAGCAGCAGCGCACGATGGATGATGATATTGTATTCAGGAGCCATGATGCGGGTAAGGTGGAGGCCCCTACCATCGACCCGATGGTCATATCTGCGACAATCAGACCGGCGTTTGTGAAGAGAAATCTAATTGATTGCGGAAGTTCCGTTAACATCTTCTTCAAGAAGGCATATGACCAAATGAAGCTGGAGGCTAAGGATTTGAAACCATCCAATGCCAGAATCCATGGATTTAACGGCGCATCAACGGATGCAGTGGGATATGTGGAATTACTAGTTGAACTGGGGCAAGGCGAGCGTAGGAGGGTGCGAATCCTACCATTCGTAGTGTTGGATGTTGACTCTCCATATAACGTATTTCTAGGATGTCCAGCCTTGGCAGAATTTAGGACAGCATTGGCCCCTTGGTGTATGACGTTAAAATTTCCCACAGACAGTGGTGTTGGAGTGGTACACGGCGATCAGGCGACCGGACGCGCATGCTATGTGGCTGAGCTGAGAGAGGCTCGACATAGAGAGAAAGGAAAGATTGCGGAAAACTTCTTCCGCATCCAAAATTCTGATAATTGACAAGTAGCGCCCGAGCCGTGGCTCGGGCAACATTCTCGGATCTATAGGGACATAGATCCAAGAGACGATGATAGGGGACCCAGGGAAACCAATGCTGCACCGGCTGAACTCACAATTGACATCCCAGTCAGCCGGGATGACCCGTCATGAATTCTTAAAATTGGCTCACAACTCGACCCCGTGGTGGCCGAGAACCTCACTGACTTCCTCCGAGCGAATCTTGATGTTTTTGCTTGGACTCACTCTGATATATGCAGGATTTCTCCAACAGTTGCGAGTCATATGTTGAACATAGACCCCAAGTACGTTCCTGTAAAACAGAAAAGGAGAGGTATGGACCCGGAGAGGTCCGCAGCTATCAAAGAGGAGGTGGACAAACTCAAAGCCAATGGATTCGTCCGCGACGCCTCTATCCTGAATGGGTATCTAACCCGGTGCTGGTACATAAAGCGAATGGAAAGTGGAGAACTTGTGTTGATTATTCTGATTTAAACAAAGCATGCCCAAAGGACAGTTTCCCGTTGCCGAGGATTGACCAACTGGTTGATTCAACCGCCGGACATGAGTTACTATCATTCATGGATGCATAACCAAATCCCAATGCACCTCCCAGATCAAGAATATGCCAGTCTTGTCACAAACGTTGGGTTGTATTGCTATGTAGTGATGCCCTTTGGCTTGAAAACATGGGAGCAACTTATCAACGTATGGTAAATCAGATGTTTAAAAACCAGATTGATAAAACGATGGAAGTTTATGAGGATGACATGCTCATGAAGTCACGGCAGTCAAACGACCACATCCGAGACTTAGCGGAAATGTTTGACATACTCAGGCATTATGGAATGAAGATCAATCCTTTGAAGTGTACGTTCGGCGTAGTGTCAAGAAAGTTTCTGGGTTTCATTGTGAATGCGAGGGGAATCGAGGCTAACCCAGAGAAGATTCAGGCTATCTGAGATATACAAGTGCCCAGAACCATAAAACAGGTGCAAAGCTTGAATGGAAAGGTGGCCGCTCTGAGCCGTATCATATCCAGGGCCACAGACAAGTGTATTCCTTTCTTCGATGTCATAAAGAAAGGAAAGAGGAATTTCGAGTGGACATCCGACTGTGAGGAAGCATTCCGAGCTCTAGTAAGGCACTTGGAAAGTCCCCCGATATTGTCAAAACCAATAGACCACGAAATGTTGTACGTATACTTGGTTGTATCCCAGCACGCTATCAGCACAGCCCTGGTTCGCGAGGAAGACCGGGTTCAGAAGCTAGTTTACTATGTTAGTAAACGCTTGATGGGGGCAGAAAGAAATTGTTCAAAGATTGAAAAACTAGCCTATGCTTGGTGATTGCATCACGCAAGCTTCGTCCGTATTTTCAGGCACACTCAGTCAGTGTTTATACTGATCAACCTTTGCGACAGATACTCCAACGACCAAAAACTTCCAGAAGGATGTTAAAATGGAATATTGAGCTAAGTCAGTTTGAAATTACCTACCTGCCGCGAAGGGCCATACAAGGACAGGCACTAAATGACTTCATTGTTGAATTCACTATGACAGACGAATCAAACGATCACAATGTCATACCTCCCGTTCGATGGAAGATGTACACCGATGGGGCATCTAACGACCGTTGTTCGGGGGTTGGCATAGTTCTTGTAACTCCTGAAAACCGATCGGTTTGCTACGCTTTGAAGCTCGAATTCACAGCGACGAATAATGAAGCCGAGTATGAAGCGTTGATCGCCGGCTTAAGACTCATTAAAGAACTGGGAGTAAAGTCGGTTGAAATCTTTAGCGACTCTCAACTGGTGGTGTACCAAGTGGGAGGAGACTACCAAGCAAGGGGCAAAGACTTGCCCCATAATTGGTCCGAGTTCAGGAGCTGCTAGCGAATCTCGAGTACTGTGATATTTCACATGTCCCGCATGAGCAAAACAGAGCAGCCGATTCATTGGCAAAATTCGCAAGCACTAGCGATGCACATCAAATGGGATTATTTCCTGTTGAGACCCCTCATGCCCCGAGTATAGATATGATGGAGGTAAATTTCGCGTTAGAAACAGAAATCGAGAAGGAACCGTGGATGACGCTAATCATGTAGTACTTGCTATTCGAGATCTTACCCGAAGAAAGGAGCGAAAGACGACAAGTCCTTCGTAAGGCTTCTCGTTATGTAATACAAGACGGAATAATGCATCGAAGGGGATTATCGACCCCATTACTCCGATGCATTGCCCATGATGAGATAAAACGAGTCCCGAAGGAAGTCCATGAAGGAGAGTGCGGTGACCATACCGGGGGCAGACATTAGCGAAGAAAGTCCTTCGTTATGGATACTACTGGCCAATTGTGAATCGGGATGCCGCAGACTATGTGAGAAGATGTGACAAATGACAGATATATGCAAAAATCCTAAGAGCTCCGCCGACGGAGCTCATGCAGATAGTTAATCCCTGGCCATTTGTAGTGTAGGGGATTGACCTAGTCGGCTCTTTACCCATATCCAAAGGTGGAGCGAAATATGCAATAGTTGCGGTCGACTAGTTCACCAAATGGGCAGAAGCAGAGCCTCTGGCCACAATAACCACCAAGAAGGTTATTAATTTCGTCGTACGAAATATCATATGCCGTTTGGCCTTCCACGGACCATCATTACAGACAATGGAACTCAATTCGAGAGCAAGGAGTTCAAAGATTTTTGTCAGAAATACGGCATTTAGAAGAAGTTTGCAACGGTTGCTCACCCGAAAGCCAACGGACAAGTGGAAGCCATAAACAAGATAATCAAGTCCATTTTGAAAAAGCATCTGGAAAAGGCTAGAGGCAAGTGGGTGGATGAACTTCCAACGGCGCTTTGGGCCTACAGGACCACCCACAAGACCGCGATTGGCCACACTCCATTCGCATTGGCATATGGCACGGAAGCCGTCATACCCGTGGAACTTGAAGTTCCATCACATTGAGTAACTCAGTACGACCCCGAGTCGAATCAGAAACTTTTATTGGAATCATTGGACTTCATTGACGAAAAACGCGAAGAAGCCAACTTGAAAGCGACCGCATATAGACATAAAGTCGCCAAATATTACAATGAAAAGGTCCAACCAAGAATTTTTGGTGTGGGAGACCTCGTTTTGAAACGAGTTTTTCGGATCCCATCTCATATGAATCCCGCATGGGAAGGTCCATACGTCATCGAACGGAAGCTTGGAGAAGGAACTTTCAAGCTAGCGACCGTCGATGGTGCGACACTCCCCCGAGCCTGGAACAGCGAGCACTTGCGGCATTATTATACTTAGTCCATTTCTTTCATGTATTAGTTGCACTTATTTCCAGTACGCTTTTATTTCTAGTTCTTAACATGTAGTAAGACAATTCAACTTACTCTTATTAATAAAGGCTTGAAGCAATCTTTTCCATAAATGACTAATGTTTCTGCGTATGATGATCCTGTGATAGGAAAACGAAACCGTATTATTCTGGCTGACGTACGAACACGTATAAACGACTTAAAATCTCCAAGTCCCCGGAGTGCGGACTGGAGTACTCTAAGTCCCCGGAGCACGGACTCGAGTATAAACGACTCAAAATTTCCAAGTCCCCGGAGAGCGGACTGGAGTACTCTAAGTCCCCGGAGCGTGGACTCGAGTATAAACGACTCAAAATCTCCAAGTCCCCGGAGCGCGGACTGGAGTACTCTAAGTCCCCGGAGCGCGGACTCGAGTATAAATGACTCAAAATCTCCAAGTCCCCGGAGTGCGGACTGGAGTACTCTAAGTCCCCGGAGCACGGACTCGAGTATAAACGAATCAAAATCTCCAAGTCCCCGGAGTGCCGACTGGAGTACTCTAAGTCCTCGGAGCGCGGACTCAAGTATAAACGACTCAAACTCTCCAAGTCCTCGGAGTGCGGACTGGAGTACTCTAAGTCTCCGGAGCACGGACTCGAGTATAAACGACTCAAAATCTCCAAGTCCCCGGAGTGCGGACTGGAGTACTCTAAGTCCCCTGAGCGCGGACTCAAGTATAAACGACTCAAAATCTCCAAGTCCTCGGAGTGCGGACTGGAGTACTCTAAGTCCCCGGAGCTCGGACTCAAGTATAAACGACTCAAAATCTCCAAGTCCCTGGAGTGCGGAGTGGAGTACTCTAAGTCCCTGGAGCGTGGACTCGTGTATAAACGACTCAAAATCTCCAAGTCCCCGGAGTGAGGACTGGAGTACTCTAAGTCCCCGGAGCGCTGACTCGAGTATAAACGACTCAAAATCTCCAAGTCCATGGAGTGCGGACTGGAGTACTTTAAGTCCCCGGAGCACGGACTCGAATATAAATGCTTCAAAATCTCCAAGTCCCCGGAGTGTGGACTGTAGTACTCTAAGTCCTCAAAATGTGGACTCAAGTATAAACGATTTAAATGACCCTGAAGGCAGACTGGATATAAATGACTTGAAGTCGTCGAGCCTTCGGCGAACGTATTAGAAAATATTCTAAGCGCTTGAAGCGCGGAAGAAAAAACAGACAACTCTCAAAGAATTTCCGAGCTATATGGAGATGAACCGAGAGGTCTATTATATTCACAACAGCTTGGATTTGAATCACAAAGAAAATTGAACGATAAGAGCCATGGAAAGACAGAAAAACTAAGTTTTATTCATCGAAGATGAGTTTCCATTACAACTCCTTTGAAGCTCGGAATCAAAAGTTTATTTAGACAAACTAAGAAAGCAAAAGTACTTTCATAATCTAAACTGACTCTCGTTGAACGAGAGTAATGATTACTTCTTGTGCTTATTTGCCTTCTTCACCTCTGTTGTCTTCTCAGACGACTCCTCTCCTCCGCGTTTACCCTTGGTACCCTTCTTTGATGGAGGAGTGACAACCAAAGAAGTATGAGGGACATCCATGGGTTTGGACCTGCCAGGGAGAATGATCTTCAGCGGCTTATTCAAAGGATCGTCGGGGTCCACGGCTTGAGGTTCGACCTTGATCTTGGTCGTTTCTTCCTTCTCTTTCTCAAGCCTCTCCTTCACGCGCAGCTCGGATGTGTGCTCGGAGACGCCTGTAATTTAAACTTCATAACTCCCGTCAATGGGAGAGGAAGCCTCAGATTTATCTTCATCAAGCGCTCCGATCACTTGGACGTTGGGTCCGGGAGCCTCTCCTGCATGAGGGGCCTCACTTGTTTCCTTCCCTACCTCCTTGGCGACATCGCTCCTCGGAGTGGGATCGAGATCAAAATGGCCTGCACAAAATAAAAAGGAGAGCATTAGAATACAATAGTCCTTCACAAAGAATGACGACTTATGGAATCTTAAAATGAAAGGTTATCTACCAGGTTCCGGCAAGCTCTCAACCGTCAAGGGGGTCTCACCCTCTGGAATGGGAGACAGAATATGGACACCAAGGCTAGGGTCCTCCGGATTATTACCAACATGCTGCTCAAATGGATCGAGTATCGGCCGATCGGCTGATTGGATAGGAACATGAGCTGGAGGCATGACCTCGGATGGACCGGCAATAACTTCTTTCCCTTTCTTTGAGAGGAGCCTTTGCAATAAATAGCTTTGGCCGCCGACAAGTCCGAAGGCTCATTTCCTTTAAGGAATTCTTTTATCAAGGCCCCCTCATCAATATCTTCGGTGCCGTTCTAGGCCTTCCTGATTTCTATCAAGGCCTCCCATGCCTTAGCTAAAGATTCAAGATAGCCCTCGCCCAAAAAAGTCAAGTCTCGATGCATGAGAACGCGTGCATTGAATTCAGCGATTAGCGAGTCAAACATGCTTTTGACCTCTTCCCTGCCTTCTTCCCTAGTCGCCTCGAGACGCGAGTCGATATCCATGGACGCCATCTTCTTGCCCTCTTCACGGGCTTCACTCTTTAACGCCTCATCCCTGGAAAGCCCGCCCTCAAGTTTTTCTTTTAATACTCGAGTGGCAATGATCTCGTCGAGGTATCGTTGTGACTCTTCTTGGGCGGCCGTTTTCTCTTCCTTCTCCCTGCGAAGCTGCTCCTCAAGTTCCTTGACTCGGAGGCTGAGTGCGTCCCTCTCCTTTTGAACTAAGTCCTTCTCTAGAGCCAAAGCCCCACATCGTTGAACCGCCTTGTCGAGTTCTTTCTTATGAGTTGATTCCAAACGAGTGACGGCCTCGACAGTGTCCTTGGCGCTCTAATGGGCGACCTCAAGTTCAGACTTGTAAGTTGCAATCTCTTCGTCTTGAGCTTTAATGATATCTTTGTCGTGGATAACCTCAAGCTTCAGACGATCGATTTCATGTTGGCGCTCCACGGAGACTTCAGAAAGTTTTTCAGCCAAATGAACAAATGCATCGTGTTGAACATAGACGTTGTTTGTACATGTGATGTGTTGAATATGCGATTATATGATTTTTGTTTAATGATAATAAATATATATATATATATTCGTGTAAATGTATTTGTTAATGTACTATTTTATTTTTCATAGATTAAATAAATATTTGCTGAATAAAAATAAATAACACAGAATTTGAATTCAAACAAAATTTTTATTCAAACAAATATTTATTACAATTTTTGAATAGTACAAAGTTCAAGCTCTCACTATATACTCAATTTCAATTACAGTACAACTTTGATTACGTTACAATTTCACATTTACAGTTGACCTCACTACATATCACTCATACTCGTATTTATCTTCAACTTTATTCCAAATTGAATCCAGCATCTGAGCAATCTGCAAAAATAAATATTGACGCAGTAAAATTGAAAAGGAAATATTTTTGCAGTATAAAACAAAATGTGATTTTTGAAAATAATATTTGCCTCAGTTATTTGGGTTGTTCGTCATCATTTAATTTTCAATTCATCATACACGAACAGCTTGTGACATACACAGTGTATCACTGTATATGCCACAAGGGCATGCACACCGATATATATACTTGATAAATTTACAGGGACAGGTGAGCACAGGTCAAACCCAAAACGCCAGGTTCAACTCAAGTGCAATAAAATAATATCACAACTTTCAGCACAAGGTCAAATCCGAGCTATAAGCTGGATTCAACACAGGTGCAAGTTCATGGTCAAGACAACTAAAACAAGCCTCGACCAAAAATCCAAATGTACAAAACCATATGCAAACTGAAACAGGCAGTGACAACATACAATAATATCCAGGCAACAAGCATTATGCAAACTGAACATCTCAATGACTACAATGACCAGAGACTACAAAGAAATAAAGGTTAGACAAATTCAAGATGCATTCATGTACAACAAAGACTGAAAGGCAACTCAACTCAAATGCAAAGCACAAAGGCTCGAATGACCAAGTGCACACTGGCTATAAACAAAATACATGAAGGCTACAGTGAAGCATGAAGCAGTTCAATATCCAAGCAACAATAGAAAAGTAATGAACCAACACATATACCAGTGAAACAGGGTAATACCAACTCAAACTCAACTGCAACAGTGACAAATAGCATAAGCAAGTGAACTATAAGTGTCGACCAAACAACTCAGTGCCATCACAAAGAACAGCATATACAGGAATACTTCAACTAACAGTGATACTGAGTAAACATGACGGCCAGAGTGTACATGAAACAAAAATGCCAACTGCCTCGAATGGTACAAGTTAAAGACTGCAACACTACAGCAACCAAAATTGATGCAACAGATATATGATGCAATGCACAGCATACATAGGGTTCCAGTTACAACCTTAAGTATGCATACATGAACCAATAGAACATGATGCAGTGCAATATGAACCAGACACAACACTAACCAGAGCCAAGGCAAGAGAAACCAACAAGCTACAATGGATGTTCAAACTCAATGAAACAGACTACAGGTACAAGACCGAACCAACATATCAACAACAACAACAACCATAAAGTACAAGTGCACTAACAACATGAAGCAACCAAACCACAAGTCAAAGCAGTGCATAGTGCAATAAAGAACATGACAATGTAGACTCGAGTACAAGTCCAGTTACAACAAAAAACACATGGCAGTAAAATGGCAACTGGCAACAAATAAATTCAAATGACCAGAGTCATCATGAACGAAGTCAAGGAAATAAGCCGAAGTCAAGAAGATCAAAGATCGAACAGTGCAGATTCGAAATCGTGGTGGCCAAGAAAATTGACCGAGTCATAAATCAAAACTGTGAATGTTAAGTATCAATTTATACGAAATTGATAAAGTCAGAGAAATCTTCAACATCCAAACGTAATCAAATGGCCGAAGCATAATATTGAAAATATCAGACGAACAAAATTTTAGGGATTCAAATCATATATAAACAAAATCATCATCGGCAACAAATCTATCGAGTTCAAGCATACAACCAGAAAAGAAAAAGAGCAAAAATATTACATACCGAAGCCTTCTCGAGCTCGATCAAAAATTCAAAGCAGTCGAAGTAGTTAACAGAGACCATCGATTGACAGAAAAGAAACGTTGAACCATCTATTCAACCGGTCATACAAAGTCAGAATCTTCGAATTTAAGAAAGCCCTAATTTTTTGAAGGAAGAGGATCGAACGAAACAAGAGCCGCCATTATCCTATAAAAGGATTGGGCCAGAGAATATAAAAGAAGGAAAAAGGGGTCGGCCTTTATTTTAATTTTTGGGTTTAAAGTTATCAATAAGGCTCTAGTTAAATTAGGGTTTATTTTTGTTTTTTAAATTGTTTTAAATTTGTATTTTCCTTTTTGAACCATTGTAATTTCGTGTGACTAGGTGACAAACTACGTGGCGTAATTTGAGAATTCGCAACTCAGTGGATGAGTTGTGGCAGGGTTTTGAGCGTAGAGTTAGGTTAGTCAGTAGCGGGTGTCGCGAGTTTACGTGTGTAAGCGTGTGAGTACTTAATTTCTAGTAGAAACCTTGGGGGCAGCACGTAGGCAGGGTTTTGCCGAAGCTGGGTAAATTCTGTGTCGTTCTATTTCTGCATTTATTATTCTGCTATTTTCTGTGCTGCTATAATTCTGATATATTTGTGTTGAAATAATTTTATAAGCTTCCGCAATAATTGTTATAATTAATAGCATCACCCTATTCACCCCCCTTTAGGGTGAAATCGATCCTACACGATGGCGCTTTGCTTGACGTGTCCGAGAATAGGATGAATCGTCGGGAGGGACTTCACGCCGTCGAAGCAGATTTTTGGAAATTTGTCTTTAAGATCGGCTAGCCTCTCCGATACTGATTTGTCTGTTGCAGGAGCGGGAGGAGACGGCTTTGAAAGTTCGCCTCTCCTATGAGAATCTCGGGACTGCCGAGTGGAAGTGGAATTGGAGTGTTGGTCCCGGGGAGCATCAGGTTGCGACCTCTTATGGCCGCGTTTGTCTTTACTTTGCTCCGGGGGAGAGGAGGTTTCTTGGTGGTATTTTGGCTGATAGTAAGTTTTCCTCCGAGATGACGAGTCCCTGGAATGATGGTCTTTATCGCCATCACCATCTCTATCTCGACGTCTCTCGAAACCCGAGTCCCGTCCGGACTGATAAAAAATAGATGAACCACGAAGACGGTCGAATCCATGTGAGCGCCCCATGTCACCTGTATAGAATTCAAATAACAGCGAATTAGCAAAGAATAGTGCGACGACAAAAATCTAAGTGCAAGTATTCGTGTGTGTCCTAGTGTTTCCCCCCGACGGACCAGTTGCTTTGCTAATAGGAGTTTTCTCTCCCTGACTTTGGGTTAGAACGCCCACATCGCCTCTGATGGGCGAATGAAGCTTAAATGCCTCCGGATCGTCAAAGTCGTAATTGAGCAGATCATCCGCAATGGAGAGGTTTGATAGGCCCTTTAAAGAACTTTCTACGTGCTGTGAAGAGGTCTCTTTCTCTGTTGGAATAAGCGTAACTTTCGAAGTTCCACCAACCTTTTCCTTTCTAATCTTGTACGTCAATCCCTTTTTCCTCTTTGAAGGAGAAGATGACGTTTCGATATCGTACACTTCGACTATAGGATCTTAAGCGGGACCCAAATTCTCACCTTGTGCTTCGGGTGGTTCATTCTCTTTGATTTCCTCCTCTTCCTATACATCAAGGGTGTGGCGTGATGATGACTCAGCTAATTTTTTCCCTTTACCTGATGCGGGCTTGGGTATGGAGACGCCCTCGGGAAGGCTTACTCGACGACCTTTTGCTAACAGTCCGAACCGCGATAGTGACTCATTTGAAATGAGAGTTCAGATGTCTCGTTCTTCAGCGGGAATAACTCTAATAGCTTCAACGGCCTTAGAATATCCGCGGCCGTCAGGATGTGTATTGATACATGAGAAGATGAAACAAGAGTTAGAAAAGGCATAGCCTCGGCCAAAACATGAGTATCGTTCCAATAAGAAGACTTACTTCTTTCAACCCATCTCCTCACGAAACCAGGGGGCAACGCACATAGAACTATTCCTGTTTGTACAGGGAAAACTTGCTCCACGCCCCGGTTAAAATTTGGCATTTGTGGCGCGGCTCGAGGAACACAAAGGAGGGGCTATCTCTCCGCTTCTTGATCATATAAATATATCTGATGTCTCCAGGAGTTGGAGGCCTAGAGAAGACAGTCATGAAGAGTATGTAAGTGCCATAGATGAAGGCGTGACCGTTTGGGTGAATCTGCGACGGGGTGATGTCGATGTATTGCAGCACGTCCCAAAGAAATAAATTGAACGGTGGCACACTACCAACCCAGCACATGAATTTATTACACGCCGTGTATCCATTTGGGGGCAGGTGTGGCCGATCGTGCCCCGATGGAACCAGCACGTCGTAAAAAGGTATTCCGTGGATGGAACATATTCGTCGGAGCGCAACTTCATTGATTTTTGAAGCCGGTGAACCGACAGAGTTGTCCAAGAAAATTGATGCCTCCAGGGCATCGGGGGCTAAGTTATGTGCAGGGGAGGTTGGTGGATAACATCTGCGACTTCCCGTCGAGAGGATGGTCCCGGTCTGTCAGAAATCACGGCGGAGCTAGATTTCTTAGACATCTTCGATAAATATTGAGTTTGACAAGAGCACCTGTTTGAGCTATACTGGAAAAACAATCGACGTCAGAATTAACAACACAAGAATTCCCCCGTGTGGTGTGCGAACTAGTGTGATCATTTGTGTGTAAGCGCCGAAAAATTGAAAGTCACGAGGTTACTGGTATAAAACTGAGCTCCGAATCATCGTCTTCGAAGACCGTCATCGCTGACCGTCTCCAAAAGCCTGCCTTATGGTGTCTACTATTTCGGATTCAGAAAAGGTTAGAAGAAGTTATCCGATTATGTCGATTTAAGTTCAGGTTCGTGTCTACTGAAACTAGAAGGTTATCAGTCCGAATCAGTTCGATATGCTAGTATGCTGGAGTCATTGTCCTTGTTTTGTTGTATGATTGGGCAAGGTAAACAAGTGTTCGGCCTAAGCTAAAGATGGTGCGGCATTCATATTGGCTCGGCCTAAAAGTTGTTCGGCCTAAATATCGACCGACACAACTGTTGTTCGGACCAGCTACCGTTCGGCCTGAATATTGTTTGGTCAAACTTTCGTTCAGCCTAACTAACGTTCGACCTAGGTAGCGCTCGGCAAAGTATCGTTCGGCCAAGATTCTATTCAGCCGAAACAACACTCGGCATCCCATCTAACTCATGCTTCCTCCCTAACTTCCCAACCCACTGTTCGGCATGTGGCGAGACACGCCGAACCAGACTATGCCGAGCCCCAACGCTCGGCAATCCTCCCTTAACTACGGTTTCATTTTTTTCTCTCTTCCTCCATCCACACCAAACCACCAGAACGGGTCGTTCGGCGAGTCATACCAGAACATGTCGTTCGACATCCTAGCCATTTCGTACTCCTCCTCCATCCTTTCTTCTCCTCCAATCTCGTTCGGCACAAGAGAACCATGCTGAACCACAATACACCTCCCAACATCTCCCTTGTATACTCGATGCAGGCCACTTCTCTCTCCATCCATACTATCTAGCCCAAAGAAATATCCTAATCGAACTTCGATTCCTCCATCCGCGCAACACCTATCCGCTACAGTTGAAATTTACGGATTCGGGCCTTGTGTTAAAACCCATTCATTTGGGGAAAAGACTTAGATAGAGGGATCATTGCCTAGCTAGTAGATCATGACTTGGAGGAATCTTAGGTTAAGGGCACGGCTTTAACCGATGCCGAATGGATTGGGAAGGAATGGTTGTTAACAGGTAAAATTTGCAAGTGCGAGATAGCGGAGGCAAAAAAGTGAAAAGAGAAGAAGGAGGAAGACGCTGGCCTTTATAGGGAAGAAGAAGAAGTCGAAGAGGCTATGGCCGGTGGAACAGGTCAAAGCCGCATCGTTCCGCTTCGGCATACAAAGCCGTTTGGCACACGAGGAGCATCCGGCTTCGGCCGTATCGTTCGGCATTCGCATTACGCTCGGCACACACCACTTCATCAAGTGCTCACAGGAAAGAAACCTCCAAGGGTGATGGGCCAAGGTTCGAAGCGAAGCACAAAGGATTCGTAGTTCAAAGCGTATCGCGTTCGGTCATGCGATACACTTTGGGGGACAAGTGTTTCCTGGAGATTTGACCAGGAAACTTGGTACTCGGCGTTCTAAACGTTTGGCATATAAGGAACGCTCGGCATCCACGAAGATTCGACATCCATGAAGGTTCGGCCTGAATCTTGTTCGGCATCTCGAGACCGTTCGACATTCGGGAGCGCTCGACAGTCAAAGGCGCTCGGCATTCAAGAGGCACTCGACATCCAAGTTCGTTCGGCGCCTATGGAACGTTTGGCATGACAGAGCATTCATCATTGAGAGACGTTTGGTGTGGAATAACATTCGGCATGGCAGGGTTGTCCGACATCAACTACCGTTCGGCCTAACTATTGCTCGGCCTAAGGATCGTTCGGCCGAGACATAGTTCAGACTGGGTAACATTCGACCAAAATATCATCCAGCCTAAGTTCTGCTCGGCATACAAACATCATTTGGTCAAGTCACTGGTTCGGCTTCCAGTATCGTCCGGTGCAAGTGGTTCCCACGGCATTCAGAGTGTTCGGCCTTGCTGCGCTCGGCATATGAAGACTGTTCGACATTCATGCCCTGTCCGGCATTCGATGTTCGGTATCTATGGGTCGGTATGTAGAGATTACTCTATTTGGGCTGAGATATTCATCCACCGGGTCCACCAGGGAAGTCCAGCCCATCTTCGTCTATAAATATAGAGGCAGGGGCACAGTGAAAAGAGAGTTTTTTGGGAACGCTGGGGAAACTCTACTGCATTCAACACTCATTCAAGACTTAATCTTTTACTTTGCAATTGTATTCAAGTAATTGGAAACGGATTGTATCTGTAATCAACTATCAAAGAAATCAATAGAAATCAACTTCAATGTGGACGTAGGCGGTTATGCCGAACCACTATAAATTTGGTGTTCTTTCCCTCCGCATTTAAATTTATATATTGTTCTCTGTTTTAATTTACTTTCTTCATTAACCTCTCTACACAATCTTTCTAAGGGTGTAAGTGACCAATTTTGGTGCTAACGCTTACATTAGGTATGAGTAAATAATTATAATTCAATACACTATAATTATTAAATTCATAGCTTTCACAATCATAAACAAACTCCATAAATTCATTTAATAATTTAAAATAAGAATTGACTAAATCTTTATAATATTTATTATTGTAATATTATTAAACATTTTCAATAATTATTAAGTAACTTAAAGATATATATATATATATATATATATATATATATATAGTATAAAGGAGATACATACTTATATTAATAATTATTATTTATTCATTTTTTAAAGTTTCAATGAGCAACCGGTAGTACCACTAGTCGACCACTAAGGGTCGCCCACTGACATCGCAAATAATCAAAGCTATTTTGGCTTCTTCGATCATATTTAGCCGACTACACTTCCTTTTGCTCGCCTATTTCTACACTTACTCTATGCACAACAATAATATCATTCACCAATGACCCAATTTCAAATATATATACACACACACATGTAAATAAAAAGTTTCATGAGTAAATATTTACTTATGAAACATGCGTCTTCATCTCCTTCACCGGTTGTACATCCCAAGTTCCCCAAACTTCACCTAAACATCAATTTCTCCTTGCACAAGGTTGCACTCTAATGTTGCGATGAACATACACAAATTTGAGATTTATAACAATTTATTTAATTTTATATTGTCAAATTGATGGGGTTTGGTTGGATTTTGATTTTCTGAAATTAAGAAAATGAAAGGGATGGGTTGTATTTATAGAATGGGGTGAAATATCCAGAGAAGAGAAAAGTCTAGAAATGAAGATATTATCAAATATTAATATGGGCTTAGGCTATAGGGTATTTGACTTGGGTTTTAGTTTAGAAAAATATGTTTGTATATTTTTATTTTATTATTTCATTTCTTTTATAAATTATTTCCTACTTAACTCAAATCATAATAAAATTTCAAATAAAAATTATATCCACTTTACTTAATTATTTTCTCAACATTATAAATTTTTTATAGAATTTATTTCCATATTTCAATTCATTTGGATTTAAAATATCCTATATTTATACTTTAAGCCCGTTTACTAAATATTTTTTCAAATCAATTTACTTCATAATCTTTTAAATGAATAATTATTCTCATAACTATTTAACTTCATCCTTAGTTACTTTATATTAAAATTCTAATATTATGAAATAAATTCAAATTATTCACTTTTAAATTCTAAAATCCATTTTAATTAATTAAATATCTATTATGAACTTTAATTATTTATTACTTAAAACCGGGTTGTTATAGACTTTCCTCCTTAACAATATTACGTACCCACAATTTCCTATTGGGGAAAATATATAACAATTTAATAAATCCAAACATAACCATATCATTAACAATTTATATTTAAATTTGAAACAAATAAACATCGACATAAGTTCACAATACACTCTCTTTATTATTCAATTCAACATGTAAAGTAACTTGCATTGACTCGTCAAGTACTGAATAAGGCAATCATAAAATCAACGATTAGACCCTTCCATTGGTAGCTTATAAAGATCTTTATCTCCCAAAACTTTCAAAACATTAACTCATAATTTACATTTTCAAAATCAATTTCTCACTTTGTAATTTAAAATTGAATAACGATCAACTCAATTCAAGAATATTCAATTTCAAATTCACTTAAAAAATTATAATTGAAAAACCATTACGAACTGCATTGATCTCTTTACCCTTACTTTAATCACAAATTTCAATTTTTTTTTGTTAATTTCCAATTCACTTTTACTTAATTAAATATTCTTTCAAAATACCTTTCCTTAAAATTTTCACTTTACAAATAATAAAAATATTATTCAAATATTTCTTTCCAAAAATTCATTTCACAAAATTTTATCTATTCATTACCTGATAAATAAACCTTATTAATAAGCATCATAATAATTCTTTATCAGATTTACACTTCATCACAATATCTTACATATAAAATTTAAAACAATCATTCAAACACTTTTCATACATTTAAAATACAAACATCCTTTTCAATTTAAAATCCAAAACTTCAAAGTGTTTAAATATTTAACTTCTTGGTTAAACACTTTGAAGTTTCGGATTTAACACCACTAGGACTTAACACCAAATAATCAAAAATTTAATACAAGTAATCAGTAACTAAATAAACATAAATATAAACAAACGTCCCAATATGTTCATCGGAAAGCAATCCATTAGTTTCCACTATGCACTTTGATCACTAACGGAAAAAAATACAATAATTTATACCAAACCACCATAGGTCAATCATTATATTTCATACACAATAAATAGCAGTAAAGTATTATATTTAAAAAATACAAATACGTCCCTAGACTATTACCGCTGTAACCATTATACACTAAGAAATATATACATACACTCTTATTATAGACTGACTATCCAACACACCTAAGAGTATGGGGACTATAAGGTCCAACTAAGGTCTTGACCCATGTTTCTTATATGTTGTATTATTCTGAACCTACTCTATTACCAAATGTAAACACTTCCACCTCTATACACATACTTTCCAAGAGTATTACTAAGTAATATCGTCTAATAATACGGAGAATGAGGTGATATTACCCTAGGCTAACACTGGTACGTATTTAAACTTCAAATAAATAACTCACCAATGCGTACAAGGTATCGATACCAAGAAAAAAAATATTTATGCCTCTAACATAGAACAATACATAATATATAGTAAATAACAGATAATACAGAGTCAGAGTCACAGCGTTGATATATAATACTAACTATACAAAGTATGTCTGATATACATCACATGAATATACACACAAGTAATAATGTAATGCAAGATGATAACTTCTGTAATGAATACTAGCCTCCTCTATGCCCTAAACACAACCTAGTCTCATCGTACTTGTATCTAAAATGTCTCATATTGACTCGAGTATTATAGATAATACACAGATTAGACTATGTCTAAATCATAGGGGTTACCCATATATATATATATATATATATATATATATATATATATATATATATATATATATGAGTAATACACAAAAGAAATACAATAACATATATAACTATTATATATCAAAAGATAATCATTAGGAATTCCATGTGTCAATATTATTTATATAGTGTATACAACAATACACTAATGGTATATGAGCAGCCTCTTAAATATTACACAATGTCAAATATCACTAAAACTATACATAAAGATGTCATCGCCCAACAAATCAAATTGAAAATCACATAATCAACATCAAATGGGTGAATTATCCTTATCCAAAAATCATCATCATCAAAGTCCAAAAATCATCCAATTTGAGATATCATCAAGTATAATTAGGCTAGCACACAACTTGCCCAAGCGTGTCTCTCAATCTCAATAATAAAATCACATCATTAATATATATAACATAATAATAAGCTACTTGTTTGGAAAATCATATATGAAATACAATATGAGAATCTATCATACTCTGGACATCTACCACATGTATAATCTCATATCCTCATATGGAATATCATAAAATATATCATGATGGGCAAATAACTACACGTAAGACATGAAGTCTGTAACGATCCCGATTTTTAAGCCAAATTAATTTAGTAATTAATTTGATTTTTGGATTAAATTAAGGATTAAATTAGTAATTAATATAAAATTTTGGATTTAATTGTGAATTAATTGAGAATTAATATGAATATTTGGGAATAAATATATATAGTAGATTTTGAGAGTTAATTTGGATTGGAAATTGTAGAATAATATATTGTAATTTTAGGTTGAAATTCAAAGATAAATATTTTATAAAAAAATTGTATTTATATTTTCCAAATTAAATAAGATGTATGTTTATTTATTTATATAAATGGATTGTAATTTGAAATTAAATAAATATATTGGAAATAAAAATTGATTTAATAAATAAATTAGATCTAGAAACCTTTATAAAATTAAGAAATATATATGTATGATTATTTATTAAAGTGTAATTTAGTTTCAAACATTTTTCTTTAAGGATGTATAAGTATAAATAAAGGCAGTTTAAATATAAACATTTAAAAACATAACACATACATAAATAAAAGAAAATAATAAAAGTATGCTTTGAATCAGATATAAATAAATTTTCAAAAAAATATATTTAAAGGTTAAATTTTAATATATACATATCTTTTGAAAATTAATAAGATATTAATAAAGGAATAATATTCTTTCTCTTTAAATTAATACAAATATAAATAGTTATAAAAAGGGATTATTAATAGAAAATAATACAAAGATATATTTAAACATTTAAACACATGCAAAATACATGTGTAAGCATTTTAGCAATAAAATTAACATATGTAAACATTTTAACAAAGCATTGATACAAGTGTAATCATCTCATCATAAATCAAACAAGTGGCAACAAATAAAGTTTTCTTTTGATTTAAAATTTTGGGAAAACATGTATTAGAGAAAAAAATTGGTTATTCATTTCAGTTCAAAAGTTACAATATTTTTCTCCACAAACCTGAAAAGAATTCTAAACAAAATCAACGATCAAATAATTTTCTTAAACCTGAAAACAAAACTTGGCAATCAAAATTTTAATCAAACTCAGCATCAATAACCTCTTGCATGATCAAATCTGTAGCAAGCTAAGTTTCAAGCAAACAACTTGAATCAAAGATCAGGTTTTTTTTAAAAAAAAAGGGAAAATCTGAAAATCAACCAAGTATAAAGGAGATCAAACCTGGGAAATCAACAAAGCAGTTCAAAATCAACATCTGTTCATAGTTTACAACCTGGAAGCTTTGATCAAAACAAAGGTAATTCTATTCAAAAGGAAGTCTGAAAAATAAGGCAATAGATCAGATTCAAAACTTCAGAATCAAGTTCAACAAAAACAAATTCGAATTCAATATCAAGATCTAGTTCTCAAGCAATGATCCAGGCCCTCTGTTCTTCCTTTTTAAGGTGAGCAAACTTATTTTTGAACCAGATTTTATTTTTGATATTTGTGATAATGATAGCCTGATAGTTATGGTTAATACTTGAATGTTATTATGAAAGGTGTTTATAAATACCTACTTGTGATATATATGTATAAATAAAGTATGCATGTTTGGGAAAACATGCAGAAACTTGCCTCTGTGGACATATGACAGGTTTTAAGAACCTGTTTGAAAACTTTATACTACTCAAAGGAATCCATATTGGATTTTGATCTCTAAACAAAATTTGTTTGTGTGGGTTAAATTCAATTTTTAAAATTAATTCCAAGTGATTATATTAAGCAATTATTTAGAAAAAATAGAAAATACAGTGAAAATCAAGGATATGTTCAAAATTCAATCATCATAAATTTGTGTTTGAACTTCATAATCGTATTCGAATTGGTTAATGATGAATTTAGATGAAGGTTTCATAATTTTTAAATAAGTAAATCATGTGAATTTATGAGATGAACAAATTATGCATTTTCGACAATTCTTCATCGTGATTGAGGAAGAAGCATGTTTGGAAGTCATGAATCATCAGAAAAATGTTCAACGATTTTATAATTCATCGTGATGATCGGTCGAAGTCAAATTAGGGTTTTGCTAGTTAGTTTAGTTGGCAATGTTTCAGAAGTGATTTCGTCAGCGTGCGTGGACCGGAGATGATCGGACCATGGCAAAAAGGTGAGTAGGTCTTCAACGAGGATATAGGTGAAGTTGCATGGTGACTGGCGGTCAGGATCGCCAGCACAAAGTGGATTTGGGGGACTGGGTTGTTCCAGGCGGAGGTATGGTAGCTCGAGAATTTGATTTTAGGTTTGATTCATGGAACTGGGTAGCTGGAGTGTTGAGAAAGGTGATTGTCGACATGCCAATGATGGTATTGATGATCAGAATCACCGCGATCATTTGTGCATGTGCACGGCGTTGATTGGTGTCAGTTACATTGAGTTTGAGGGAGATGATGAAGATGGTACTCGAAGCATGCCTCGGGAGATTTACGTACTAACTCGAGTTTTCGTTCGAGTGTTTTTTGTGTTTTACTAGGTAGGAAAAATTAAACAAAATTTAAAGATTTAAAACGAAAATTTTGGGAGGCACTCGGGTTATTGGGGGAAAAAATCGAAGTAACTGGTGTTTTATCTCGGAATGCTTTCTAGGAAGTCTCGGGTTTTATAATTTCTAGTTTTTAAAATTTAACAATTTAAGTTAAATTTATTTTTAAATTTATTCTTTTAAAAAATGATGGTTGTTTGTTATGTAGGAATGGTAGTTAAATGTTTTGAAATAAAATATTTTAAAATTAGTTAAGTTTAAAATGTTTTAAACTTATATTTTATAAAAAAGTTTATTTTAAATAAAAATTAACAATGTAATTAAGGAGTCAATCAAATATTTTTTTTATTAACTTAAAAGTTAAGTTAATTTATATTGTTAAGGATAATTAACTAATTAATTATTAATTAAAAGATTACTTAATTTATAATTAAGGGCCAATTAATTAAGATAATGAATTAAGGGTTGATTAATTAACTAATTAGAGGATAATTAAATAATTTAAGGTTAATTATTTAAATAATTAAATGAAGGTTGATTAATGGTTGATTAAAGGTTAATTAATTATGAAGTAGATTAAGAAATGATGATTAATTAAGGAGTGATTAATTAATTTAATTAATTAAGGATAATTAATTAAATGGTAATTAATTAAACGTTTGCTAATTAATTAAGAACAAATAATTAGGGGTTAATTATTTAATAATTAGGAATCAATGAATTTATTAATTAAAGTTGATTTATTTATAATAAGGGTGAATTAATTAACCTTAAAGTTAATTTAATTAATATGATTAATTAAGGACTAATTAATTAATTAAAGGTAATTGATTAATATGGATAATTAAGGATTAATTTATTAATTAATTAATACTAAATGATCTGTAATTAATGAATCAGGATTGGGTAATAAATTCACGAGTAGTTAATTCATGAGTAATTAATTAAATTGAATTAATTTAGGATTAAATAGTTAATTAATCCTGTTTATAAATGATTATTGAATGCTTGGATTGCTTATGAATGTTTGCATTGTATGAAATGCCTTGAATTGATTGTTACCTCTGGACTGTAATATATGTTCTGTGAATTGAGCTGTGTGTAATTTATTTATTTATTTATCTATCTGTGATACATTTATCTGTGAATATGTGAATGGAGATAAGCGTTATAAGAATATATCGCTTATTGTTATTGATATGCTTAAATCTGTGATGATTGATGTTGTACACTATTGTGTAAAACCCCTGGACTACACTATACACACAAAAATATGGATTGCACAAGGAAATCGGTAAATCACAGATTTTTGAAATAGTTTTAAAGTTGAATTTTTGAATCCAATTGCTTTTGGAAATGAAATTGGGTTAAATATGAAAAGCTTTTGAAAAGGAGTCTTAGAAATAAAAGCTATTTTGAATAACTTGATTAAGTTTTGAAATTTAAATAGTTGATTTGAATTTAAACTCAAGATTTGAAAATTGAATTTTATGTTTGGAAATTATGGTTTAAAAAGGTGATACAAGTTATAATTGTGTTTATATGGGTTTTAAAACCATTTTAAAAAGTATTGTTTTGGAAATTTGAATTTAACCCAAGTATTATACTTGAAGGGCTTTAACTTGTGCGAAAGTAATCGAATTTTTTCTGAAGATGAAAACTATATGTTTCCAAATAATAACAGCTTTCATATAAAGAAGGATTTCCAATTTGTGTTGAAATATTTCAATTTTGAAATGGAATTGAAATAGTTTTGAAAGCTGTGAATGAATCTTTGTGAAAGATGATTGAACCTTGTTTTGAAATCGATGAGGATTTTAAATGGTGTATCTTTTATATAAATAATTTGAATATGAAACGAGTTTGAATGCTATTAAATCTTTGATTTAAAGATTGAATGATTTAATCCAAATTGAAATGGAAATTGTTTTGAAATCTGTGAATGGATCTTTGTGAAAAATGGGTGAACTTTGTGAAGTGAATATTTTTGTTTAAAGATTGGAAATGGTAATTGGTTTAAACCATTTGAAAGAAACGTTTTGGGTTTTAAGCTGTGACCTAATTGAAATCCCAATATCCATATGTTTTTAAACGTTGCGCTCATTATTTGGTTTAGCCGAGAGAGGACCTTGTGTCATATAACCATTCCGACTAATGATACGACTTTATGGATAGCATTTGAAGACCGGTGGTGAAGACCGGATATTTTCAAAAGTGAAAGGATAACTCGTCGAATGTCTCTGCACCGACTGGTCCCCGGTATAGAGATCTCCTTTGTGATGGGAAGTCCGGACATGATTAGGGACGTTATGGAGTTATATCTTTTCCGTATTTTTCTTCTTCTTTTCGGTCTTCTTTTCATTTGACTTTGGATGTACTGGTACTTTATGAGAGGGATGATTTTTATTGTTTATGTACTCTGATGATGTGACTAAGATTGTATTTTTCATGAGACACGTGTATTTGGTTTTTAAGACATTCTGTTTTGAAATGATGTCAAATTTTAAATGTCTAGTTATTGTTTAAATGTTTCCACTGTTTTTACTTATTTATCTTGTGAATCTTAGTCTCTGTGATGCTTTAGCTATACCTATAACGCACCACATCTTTTAGTGCGCCCTTTTTGGGTATACTTAGGGGTGTGGGATGTTTCACTTACCTAGCGAAACATTTTGATGATTGTCCTATACAATTATGCATGATGGTGATGAAGGAATCACTAATGGAATAACTTTCCCTAGGGAACCTCGACATTCTTGGAACATTCATAAGACTACATAGGGCCCTCGGGAAATGGGGGCAAGGATATTAATAAAGGGGTTAAAAGCCTATCAGATAGATATGAGAGTCAGCATTGAAATCATGCTAGATAACTATACAACCAAGAAAGAATGAATCGTGAATGTCACATTGATAAAGGATGTCTTGGAATGATCAACAAGCTTTCACCGAGTGAAAAAATAATCTCTACGGTATATTAGCAGTGGAAACTGACCAAAAGGATGGAAATGAGGATATAGATATTCAAGGTTCGAGATAAGGATCGCTTGAGAAAGAAAGATGAGTTTAGAAGGAACAAAGCACACTTCATATTCTACAAAAGTATGCTTTGGGGAGTAAGTGTTGTGAGAATTTTTGCCCACGACATGGTGAATATGAAAAGATGTTAAGGAGCATAGAAATAGTTGAGAGATGTATGACAGAAGTGCCATCAGGTAATCACAACAGCAAGCTAAAGTGTTAGGGACAAATTTGGCATAGTCAGAAAACATAGTCTAAGCACTTGTAAAATGTTCCTTTGGTCAGGACATGCATATAGGTCGAAACCGCATCTCATCGAGCTACAGATTGAAAGATATGATCGTCTTAAAATTTAACCATCATCTAACTGACTCAGGCCCCACCATGGAGAACTATTACCTAATTTTGGCAAATGTAACATTTAAAGGTAATAGAATACTTTACTCAAGGATTCGAAGTTACCGGTCCAGGTTTCATTCAATTCTGACTTGAAATGAAGGAGTTATGACATAAAAGTGTAACACAGTGGTAAAGACTTATGCCCTTCAGCCAATCCATCCGGGTTTGAGTTTTGGAAAGGATATATTTTTGTGGAACATGAGGAATAGTCCGATAGGGAATCCAATTGCTGAGTGCCTAACCATTTCCAATGTAAGGAAGGGAAAGAAGAAAGTTCGAAGGAGTGGAGAGAAACCAAGCTCCCCCTCCAATGTTTGGTGACCCAAGTATCGAAAAAGTCTTCTGTTCGGTACCCAGGGTATCGAATAGGAAATCCAATTAGGTGCCCAGACCCGAAGCACCGAACAACATCTTCTGTTTGACGCTTGGATGCCCACGGAGCCAAGCAGCCATGGATCCCACCATATCAGGGAGAGTGTCCATGCCAGACCACACCGATGTGACCCCTACCGAGCCATGTACCTATCGAGCCACGTGCTTTGATGACATATCGATCCAAGCCTAAAGAAACCAACCATACCAAAGAGGTCGAGCAAAAAAGGAAAGCACACGAACTTGGCCAATAAAGTGTCCATATACACTAGCATCGGACTGACCTACCCCGAACAGAGCTCCTGTAACAACCATGTATTTTCTCATTATTGTAATTGTATATTTTAATTATTTTAATTTAAATTCCTAATTTAAAAAAACTTTATTTTATTTATTAAAATGAATATATTTTGTTAATTGAAATATAAATGTTGATTTTGATGTGGATTAGAATTTCAAACATGCATAAATTGAATATTTCCAGAAAATGTGAATTTTGGTCAATCTGGTCAAACTTTTACTTTTAAATTTAAATTTTAAAAGTTTGAAAATTTTAATTTTATCTTTTATTATGAAAGTAAATAAAATTTCAAGAACACTGCTTTTCGTTTCGTTGAAATCCGAATAATATTGTGAAAGTTATGCTTTTTACAAAATTGGGTGTAAATTATTTTATTTAACACTATTTTTTTTATTTTAAATTATATAAATAATCTTTTTAATTGTCATATCTTATTATAAATTGTATTATATGTTATGTTACATATATTTTTACCTTTTAAATATTTTTAAAGTGATGTTTGAATTTTTCCAAAGCTCATTGAATTTATTTTCTATTTTTAAAGGTTAGTTTCCATTTTTCTGCTATTTTCTTCATTTAAATTATATTTAATTAAAATTTATTTATTCATTTTTATGTATGCATTTTATTTTTATGTTTTTATCTTTATTTATAAATATTTTTCATGTACATACAATTTTCCCAAAGTTCATTTCATTTATTTTCAAATTTTCAAGCCTAATTTACATTTTCTTTGTTATTTTCTTAATTTAATTATATTTAATTAATATTTATTTATTTATTTAAATTTGTTTATTTACTATATTTTCGTGTTTTATCTGTATTTATACATATTTTACATGTATTTAAATTTTAAAAAGAAATGGTGGAAATTTGAAATGTTTGTGACTCTTTATTTGCTTAAGCCTTTTTGTATTCTGTCTTTTCATTTCTCAACCAACATCTCTTCAATTGTCTGCCTTAACTCCATTCTTCAGCCGTGTATTCTTCTTTCTTTTTCACGTGAAAGGGAAGACTTCTCATCCCCTAAAAATCACGGCCATGAAGAAAAAAGAAAAGAAAAAAAAACAATGGCTTTTCTTTTCACATTTTTCCCTCTTCTTCACTAATTTAGCCTTCCACTTCTTCATGTTTGCTTGGCCTCACCTCTCTCCTTGCTGACCACCATCCTCTCCACCATTTACAGCAGCACCAACCCCCTCTCCTCTGACCACCACCTCTGGCCATGACCATTAGATGAAGCCACCACCTCAAATTTGCAAAGCACTTCACCAAAACAATGCTAGCCAAGCCTATACTCCACTATTGCCTTCATAATTACCTTTGGCCACCCCTTAGCCACCACCACCATCATCTACTTCACATCTGGCTGCCCCTTTCACTATTGTCCAGATCTGACCTGACATGAAGACCCCATGGCCGAGCCTATATGTGGTCATAGCCGAGTCAAAATGCACCAAAAACTTCACATATTTGCCTTGAACCCATGTATGCTTCATGTTGTAACTCTTCCACCACCTTCATCCACTTGTAACCTGACCTTTATGGTTGTCATACCTGACCCAAACCAGAGCCTAGTGTGGTGAGATCAAGCCCATTTGATCATGTGACAATCTTATGTTGTCGTGTGCAAGTCTTTTACTTCTAAGGTTTGATCATCTCTCTTGTTTTGCAACTGTTCTGCAAACTAAACTTGTTGATTATATTTGTATGTCGATATCTATATTTGTGCTTATGTATGTTATATTTTGTGTTGTTTACAAGGATCTCCATCAATTCAAATCAAATTGTGCTTGTCGTGCCTTTGGAATCGCTCTTGTGTGTGTTGTTTGTCTCTAGCTTCGTAAAAGGTGAGTCTTTCTCACTCTGACATTTATACTTATGAAATAGTGAATTGATGACAAGTGTTTAGTAATATAAAATGTTATGCAAGTTAATGATGATCATATGATATGCTATGCCATGTTATTACCATGTTAAAACTGTTAATTATCACCTGACATCTGATATATGACATTGTATTGTGACATTGACATTGTTTATATTGTTTATGCATATATTCACACTGCAAGTTCCCTGTTAGAATAGAATCACTATGGGTTGAAATGATACATACCCGAATGGAATTTAGATTAGGGAAAATCGTTATGGGCTGAAATGATAGGCCTAAGCGATTTTTATTGTATTTTATTTGACTTGGGATTGCGGGTTTGAAATGATAGAACCCAGGTTTTCTTTGTAAACTACGGATTGAAATGATATATATATCCGTACCACTTGACCTAGGTTAGAAAATTATATACAGACCCCGTGGTATATTTTTAAATGATTTTTATTAAAATATGTATTTTTTTAAAAGTATGAAATTTTGATTTAAAAATATATATTTTATGGTTTTAAAAAAATTAAATATTAAGTCTTGAAATTGTGAATTTAAGTATGTAAATTTGAAGTAATTGTGATTTTTGACTTTAAATTTTATTTTAAAATGTAAATAAATAATGGAAATTAAATTTAAAGTTTTAAAATGATATTTGAAGTAAAATGTTAAGTTTTATTTAATTTATATGTTAATAATCAATGAATTTTGACTTAATAAATGAATGGAGTTTTTAAATTGAATATTTGATCTTAAAATTTTATTGTGATAAATCATATGTTAAAATTATTTAAATGTGAAATTTTGAAGTCTACAAATATGATTTATAAGTTTAAAATTTGTTAAATTGAAGTTTTATTGTTTTGAAAAGTTAAAATAAAATCTGGAATTTTATAGCATTTCCAAAATGTTGTAGTCTTTTGACAGCATTTTAAATGCTGTTGTTTTTGAACTTGACTATGTTTGAAATAACTAAATATCTATTACGGCATGTTATAAATGCCATTATTCTTGAACTAAACTAGTTTGGAAACTATAAGCTAATATAATACTATATAAATGTTGTCGTGGCTTTAATTTGACAATGTTTTGAAATGTTATAAAATTTAACACTGTTTATGTTATATTTTAAAGTGTTAAATGATTTAACTTTTGAAAATTTATTATTTGTGAATATAAGGAGTTTTGAATATATTTTAATATTTAAATTTGAATTTTTAAGGAATTTAAATTGAATTTGAATTTAAATAAAGTTTACTTGGTTATGTGTTAAATGGAATGAAATGTAATAAGATAAATGAATTGGTGAATGTGATTTTGAAAGGTGTTCTGCAATGATATTTGAAATAATAAATGAATGATATGTTTGATTTTAAAATGATATTTAAATTTGAATATTTGAATTTGAATTCAAATAATGATATGATAATGAGGTTTTGAAAGGATATGATATTTTAATGATTTTTGAAATGGTTTGGAAATGATTTGATCTTTATTTTGATAAAGAATATGAATTGGAGTGATATGTACTTTTGATAAATGAATATTTGTAGTTTATATTGGTATGAAAGGGTATTTAGTTTAATTGTAAATTGAGTTTATTTAAATAATATTTGATTTATGAAATGAATATTTCAAAACTAAGTAATAATGAAACTAGATTTGAGATATATGAAATTATAAAATTTAGTTTTTGGAATGCGGGATATTAAAGCTTTGAAATATATTAAAAATTGAATAGTTTAATTTTTGGATCAAATCTATATTTGAAATTGATATGATTTGAAATGGTTATTGGGAAATTTAATTGAAACTGATGGTTTGAATTGAATTAAGTTGGAAATTGAAAATTTGGGATTAATTAAATGAATTGTAAAATGTAAAGAATTAAATGAATATCCCATGATTTCAAATGTATGATTTTGAAATGTTATGATTTTCAAAGTGTAATTGTTTTAAGTATTTTTGGTTTTGAAAGAGTTATACTTTGAAAATATTATGATTTTGAAATTAATATATGTTTGAAATGTTTTTGGTTTCGAAGTATAAACTATTTTGATTGAATAAATAGTTTTGAAATAAAAATGGTTTTGGTTTCGAAGTATAAACTATTTTGAAAGAAATATAGTTTGAAATGAAATGATTTGATCTTTTTGAAGTATAAACTATTTTGAAATGACCACGGCGTTATAATAACGTTTGGTTGTTAAAAAGACCGGGATCGGAAGTTGTCATACTCTCTGCCAACTCCGAAAACCACTTTAACAACCATGTACGCGGTGGAGATTCCAGAATGTAGTAGGATGGTGGCGACGTTCTTGAGGTATATTACGTGGACCCAACTCCCGTGAGTTGGCATAAGGTGGCTAAAACAGGAGCGATCTCTGGCCAAGTGAGGTCATTCCTCCGATCGGACACATTCCTTCGATACTATACTCTTACTTGTGATTGATTAGATGGCCATCCTCCGATTTTGATATGGGAGTGTGTTCCGAGGTGGGCGTATGTGGCTGCTGCGTTACCACCAGCCCGTGTGCGTAATTGGTATATCTACCCTGGCATTGCCTTGTGTGCCGTGTCACCTACCATACCGAGCCTTTACTACGAGTTTGTTTTTCTCCCGTAGCCCGTGTGGTATCCTCTGACAGTCACCCGGAGTGGAGATGGCATGATATTGGATGGACTACTGGGACTATTATGTGTGAACGGTGATATGGGTAGCCCGGAACGCTATTTAAAAGTATGTTTATTTTACTGTAGACATTATTATAGTAGCGCAATATTACTACATAGTAAATAGTTTAACGGATCCTTAAAGGATGGGCGATCCTAAGCATCCTTTAAGTTACTAATGCATTTTGTTACCGTTCACTTGAGTTTATTTACAGTTCATAAGTATTTATGTCCTGACTCGAGTGTTTTGTATTTTGCTTTACGCTCGAGTCAGATTGAGTTATTCAACATTCAAGACTCACCTTCGGAGTTGGAGCTTTGCTTGAAGATCCATCCATCTATTTGTTTTCAGTATCCGGTGTTTCCAATGATGTATTTTGATTTGTACTTGATGTATCTTGTTACTCTTCTGCTGTATATTATTTAACTCTGATGTATCTTATATATATAGTAGCTTCATGAACTACTATCTCTTTTACTTCCGCTGCATTATTAAATACTCTGTGTTTGTGATATGTGATTATGTATTTATTGTATATTCTGAGATTTGCCAAATTTTATTTACCACGCGGTATTTTGAGCAATTCAAGTCCGACATGTGCGGAAGCGAATGGTTGAAAATATCGGGTCGTTACAGCTCCTAGTCATATCGAGCAAGCTATATATTGAATGAAATATACACATATCATTAAATTATTAAATACATTAGCATATTTAGGAATATCCCGTCAAGGCGTGTTCTATAAGAAAACTATCGGCCTGACCTTCATATACCTTTATTCCTATGAATACCTAAGCTTCTAACAACAATAGGGATAATTTTGTAGAGCTAAGCTTACAACAACAATGGTAGACAAGTCACAACTAGCAGTAACATCTAGCATGATCAACATAACAAGAATAACCTAGAAGGATCAACCTAATAGGACCAGCCAAACAGGACCAACCTAACATGATCATCTAATAAGAACAGCCTTGCGGGATCAACCTAGTAGGATCTGCCTAGCAGGATCTACCTAGCAGGAACATGCAAGCGGGACCAACCAAGCAGGATCTACAAAACAGGAACTACCTAACAGGAACAACCGAACATTAATAGACATGCTGGAATTGCCGGATTGGAATAGCCGAACATAATCCCTTGGGCTATATTTTACTTTCTTTTACGATACAGTCCATTGTATTTTGTATCTCAAGCGTTATATCAAAGATCTATAAGAAGAATAATGAAAATGAACAGTGGATGCTAGAACATTCTGTCCGAACCACTATAAATTTCTATGTTCTTTCCTTTACTTTAATTTAATTTTCGCATAACCTATATGTGATCTGCTTTCTAAAAATCAAACATAGTACAAATATAATAGCTATGTTATACACCATATATCCATAGCCCTATAAAAAATAAGTTGGAGGTGTTTGCTCATTTTTTATGCGAACAATTTTCATTTCATTGTTAAATAACTTAAATTAAATATATATATATATATATATATATATGCTTTACTGAGTAAGAGTACATAAAGGAGATACATATTTATATTAATAACTAGTGCGAACCTGTGCTTCGCACGCGGATGTTGAAAAAATATTGTTGTTGCATAGGTCATATCCAAATGTATAAGAAATTTAATATGGTGGTAATGAAAAAACATTGCTGAACGATAGTGTAACATCATGAATAACAATTTGGTAGGGTAAAAAATATATAGATATATTTGATTATGATCATCACAATTAAAATCGAACAAAACAATTACAGTGAATATGTTAAAGTTCACAGACTATTTAGAGGATAATGTTTTAAAAATTTATCCGTTAATGCAGAGATATATTCACTGTAGCATATAACGCTAATTTGTTGCTTTTGCAATTACATAGCTGCTTCAACGTGCATAGATATAGTTAAAGTATTCGCTGTGAACTGCAGACACAAAGACACAGTGTAGTTCGATTCAATTAAATAAGAGTAATAAAAGCTTTTTGCAATGGGGAGAAATATATTAATAGAACGAAATTTGTAAACAGTTAGGAAAAGTATTTGTCAATAGCTGAAAAAAGGGAGGGAAAAAAGGAAAATCAACAGATGTAGTACAGGGGAAAAGAAGTAAAACAGAAGATTCAACTGAAATAGAAATGATGATGCAATAAGTAAATAACATGGGTTCCAATATAAATTACTATTGTTCACTGAATCTGATCTATGTTGATGCAGGGTACAAAACACAGCATACAGCTGGTCGCAGTAACCAATATTTGGAAATATTCAAAACATACAGAAGAGAACAATTTTGAGAAGTCTATTCACTTTTCTGCCTCAGAAATAACTGCTAGCAACGCAAGTATGATATTGGGCTTGAGCACAAATAGGTGATGTTTTCTTGGCCCTAATAGATGCATTACATCAGTCATTTATTTTAACCATTGAAGGTATTTGTACCTACAGCCAAAAAAGGCAAAAGTATCATTGATGCAGTATTATTACTAAATTCTCTCACTGCACATCTGACCTAGTTAACTATATCTAATAATCAAACTATGACTACATGATCGTCTATACAAAGATACATTCACCAATTGTTTTCTAGAAGTTTTCCAACAGTGGTGGTGCAAGTGATTTTAGAATTTACTGCAAAAAATAAAAAATAAACTCATTTAGGTGGTTATCAACGTTATTCTCACTACAACACATGTTTTGACGCAGCACTTAAACTATGCATCTACCTTAAGCCTGAATACAACAACTTATATGCTTATTGTATTATTGATCATCGTAATTGTAAACAAAATTGAGTAAACTTAGCCAAATTATGTCATCAAACCTGGAAGCTATGTATTAAATGCTGAGCTGCACGGTTGAATCAAGCATTAATTATGTGAGGTCACCGTTTAATCATCTCAAGCTATCAAAAGAAAAATTCATTTTTAAATTATATTTTCATAATGCGGTTAAATTATTATCTTTAACATCAAACAAAATCATTACTACAGCTAAATTAATATTGCATTACACAAATGCAGTTAAAATATTCAAATGCAACAATAATAGCTTAATTCCGAAATACTGCAAAATAATAACCGCTTTTGCGTAATGCATTTAAATTTTAGCTACAGTAAGCTTGAATAAATCATCATGTACAACCAAAATTATTACCGCATCACATAAATATAGTTGAAATATTCAATTTCTACCATGCATAATTCAAAATTGTCATTAAATTATAACTGCATCTTATTAATGTGGTTAAATTTTAATTGTATTAAGATTGAATAAATTCCTGAAATGTAGCCAAATTTAATACTACATCATATAAATGTGGTTAAAATCATCAAATATAGTTAAATTTACCCAAAACTTGCTGGTAATTATAATTGCATTTTCTTAATTTCATTAATTTATAACTGTTTTAAAATTAAATAAATTATCAAATATAGTCAAAATCATCAATAGTAAGTGCAATAAAAAAATGCTAATGTAGTTAAATTAATTCAAAAATGCCTATAAGTTATGACACCATTCTTTGATGGGGTTAAATTGTAACTGCACTAAGTTGGAATAAACTATCAAACACAATCAAAATTATTACTTTATTACATAATGCAATTACAATATTTAAAGGCAACCACAATTGTATAATTCAAAAAAAAAATATTCCTTTTGAATATGTTAAAAGATAATAAATACATTATAATAATCTAGGTAACACTGCTATGTAATATTTATGATCATCATAATAATGCTGTTATAGAAACTGAGTACACAGCGGTGACACAAAATAATTGGATTATATAAATGCAGTTAAAACCGCTATATAAAATTACGATTTTTTATTTTTTTTATTTTTAGCTATCAACAATGGATATCATTGGAAAGCATATTAAATTTGAGATTTTACAGTGAAAACGATTCTTAAATCCAATTAATGTAGAAAAATTTATCACATTTCAAAGTTTGGAATGGAAATAAATTAAAAACGTGACTGTTCATTTTCCAAAATATGAAGGAGGCCTGTGTGCTCTTGAAATCTAACTCAATAATAATAGTATAGTATAGATATTTCTTTTAAGTTTTAATATGCAACCGATGGCACCACTGGTCGACCGCTAGCAGTCGACCAATTGGTGGTCGACTGGTTTACCCATCGCCATCGCAAATAACCGAAGCCATTTTGGCTTCTTTGATCATATTTAGGCGATTACACTTTATTCTGCTCGCCTAGTTCTACAATAACTCAATGCATGTCAACTATATCATTCACCAATGACCCAATTTCAAACATATATATGCAAATACATGGATTGAACATAGTTTCGTGAGTAAATTATTCACCTAAAGTCAACATCTTCATCTCCTCCACTGCTTGCACATCCTATAATCCCAAACATCAACATAAACTTCTTCTTGCATAAGGATGTATTCTAAAATCGATATAAACATAATCGAATTCGGAGATTTATAATAATTTATTTAATTTTATATCAGTTTTCAAAGCGATGAGGTTCAGTTGGATTTTGATATTATGAAGTTAGAAAATGAATAGGATGGGTTGTATATATAGAATGGGGTGAAATATCCAGTGAAGAGAAAATTCTAGATACGAAGAGATTTACAAACATCAATTTGGGCTTAGGCATATGATATTGGACTTAGGTTCTAGTTTAGGAAAATATTATGTATTTTTTTATTTTATTTTAAACTATTTCCTATTTAACTCAAATCATAATAAAATTTCAAATAAAAATTATATATACAATACTTAATTATTTCTCAACGTTATAAAAAATTTCTATAATTTATTTCCATATTTGAATTTATTTGAATTTATAATATCCTATATTTATAATCCTATTTACTAATAATTTTCAAATCAGTTTACTCTATAATCTTTTAGCAAATAATTATTCCTAAAATATCTAACGTTATCCTCAATTACTTCATTATAAAATTCCAATATTCTTAAATAAATCCAAACTACTCATTTTTAGTTACAAAAATCCATTTTAATTAATTAAATCTCTATTATTAACTTTAGTTGATTAATACGTAAGACTGTGTAGTTACAATTTCTAAGGTGAAAGTACTCGAGACTTGATGGGTCTAAGAAAAGTAGTAGACTAGAAGAAGACTACACATCTAGCACTCGAGTAGCACTCGAGAATTAAGATTAGTACCGACCACTTCAGTTATGTACGAATATGATTTTGTTGCTTGGGGGGCTTCGTATTCCCTCCTACATTCTCGGATCTAATGTTGGTACTGTTATTTCGTGGCTCTATGATTTTGTTGAGGTGATTTATCTATAAATATGAGGCTTAAAGCATTTGGAAAAGAACTTTTTGGCATTTCTTCTTCTTCTTCGGTCTGTTTCTATACACGATCCTAGTCACAAAAGAAGTTACCGTTTGCCATTCTAGGCTATTGATTAGTAAAATCCTTGTGTATATATAACCAAAATCTATAAGTAATGATATTAAAGTGGATGTAGGCCTTAGATTTACTGATAAATATAAAAATTTATGTTGTTTCTTATTTTATACAACTAGAACTCTCTATTTTAGTTTTTTTGGGTTATTATGCATTTTTCTATTCAACGTCTTTTGTTCTATCATCGAGAAAAGCATATCTCAAGCATAGATCTAGCTACCTATTGTTGATTGGAGTGTCTAAAGGGAAGATTTAGAAGGTTTTCATTAAAGAATTTGAAGGAATTTCATATTGGAATCAATGGCACCATCAAGGAAGTCTGGTAGATCTAGAGTAGTTGTTGGGGCTGATAAAGAAGCTTTCCATCATACTGAAGTTACTAATCAACTGAAAGCAGCATTGCCAAAACCATCTGCCCTTTAGGAGATGGTCACAAGAGTGGAATTTGATATTACGATGATGGAGTTAAATCAAAAGATGGTGGATATTTAGAAGGCTCTACTCAACAAAATAAATACTTTCATAGCCTTGTCAACCCAGCAGCTCCAGAGGATCAGGAGGAGCATGAGTGAGGTATTACCAGCTGGATCTAAAGAGGAGAATTCATCTTCATCTAGTCATAACAAAAGGGATGGAAAGCAAAAGCAGAAGAAAAAGACTGTTGGAGCAATGGAGATGAGTGCTAGATGAACCGGAAGAGCCCATGCTAAGGGAATTAAAATCGACACCGATCATCATCAGTTCAGTACTAACCTAAATTTGTGGCCTTTGGAGGGATTGGATGCTAAGGCCGTCAACTTATCTGATTCCAAGGTTGATTTGCAGTATGATGGTGATGATGATGGACTGGATGTTGAAGCTCATGATGTTGGTGTTTAAACAAGCATTACAGAGCCAATCAGACGAAATAGAAGAGCTGAAGGAGTGGTTCTCCTAAAGACTGGAGAGCCTAAATGTAAATGAGCAAAATAGGACCCTTTGCGGTGTCAAACACTTCGTGCAGCTCTTGATAGTCTTCTTTTAGATTTGCAAGCTAACAATGAGCATATAGCAGACATGATTAAGTGGTTAACAGAGGAAAATAGACGAAGAAAGAATGAAGACTAGGGTTCTGCACTAGTAGAATTCCATTCAACAAAGAGTATCTTAAGGAAAGAGTATCCCATGAAGTTTACGATGCCTATGATGTCACCGTATAACATGACTATAAATCCTAGACATTATTTGTTTAAGTAATGGTGGCACATGGATAGTGCCAGGACAACAAATGTAGTTCGATGCACGTATTTCCCTATTTTTCTAGATGGGTTGTGTCAGTGTGGTTTACTCAGCTCGCACTGAAATCTATTTGGTGAATTAATAAACAAGTCTCTAAAGCAGTTCAAGCTCCACACCTCTCGGCTTAAGGATGTGATGTTGTAATACCACGTAAAAATGAATAAGAGAATGATTAATTAAGATGAGGCTAAAATGGAAATGTTGTAAACGTTGGAATTTGACCATGAAGGTTACAACGTTGTAGTAGTAGCAATTTACTGATCAACTTTTATATATAGAGTTTTGTAATTGAAGTTCAAACTTAAAAGTTATTGATGTTTGAAGTTTTTAAAGTTAAAATAATACAAACGAATTCAAAATTTTAGCTTAAATAACATTAATGTAAAAATTAATTTGGTTAATATATATTTTTAATGTTAAGGGATACTTAATGTTAAGAAAAATGTTAACGTTAGTTTCAATATGGAAATAAATAAATAAAGAAACGACAAATAAAATTCATAGCCAGATATAGGGGACCAGTTCACCATTTCCCCTTGATCGGCCGATCGCTAGTGGTCGAGCGCTTAAGGATGAGCAGTCAACCGGTGAGTGTGTGGCTCTAGGGTTAGGTTGGGCATAAATGGGCTGGATTTTACTATTTTAAATTCGCATAAATCCGATAGTTCCTGTTCTAACCACTATAAATAAGAGGCTATCCCCCTCACTTTTATTCACAAACTATTTGGAATGCCAGGGAAACTCTATTAATCTTCTTCTTTAACCTTACATTCAAAATAAATTGGATTCTTAAGGAAGCAATTTTAGATATTTATATATAGGTTTTCTAGTTATATTCTTCTTTAATCTTTAATTATGAACCTAATCTATATACAGTTGAATTATTGTATATTCCAAAAGGAAGAAATCTAAAGGAGGATTTAAGAGAAGACGTAAATCAAATCCTAAGGAAGGCAGACAAATAATCTATGAGCAGAAATCTTAGTTTTTCACATTTAATTATTTGTATAGTAAAAGTTTGGATTTGTTTTATGTCTTAGGGAATTTTGTACATGAAAACCCAAAAACTAAAACCCAAAAAGTCCCACAAATGAAACATCAATTCTTAGGTTTATCAGAATCTCAATTGTTTTATATTAAAATAGTAGAATTTGTTTCGCTATTGCAATTTGAATATTTTATATTCTATTCCACTTCCAACTTTTCTCCACTGATGTGCTAAAGGGTTCTAAAAAGAAAATAAGTTAACAAATGGTGTGTAAAGTATGAATACTTCTGTTTGTAGTTTGCATTGTCTATTTCCATAATTTAAATATGAATCTCTTTTTCACTTCAAGTTCGCATATGTAAAAGTTGAATGTAATATAGAGGGTTTAAATTGTAAGTTTTGTTTCCTTGAAATAAAGATGTTGATTCTACTATACTAATATAAAATAAGTTTGGTATATGATTCCATTTTATTAATGCAAACCTATTTGTTTGGCTAATGATATTAGAGTTGGACTTGTATGAATTTGAAAGTTGTGACATTTTAACTATTAGTGTGTGTGTATGTTTATGTCTATGTGTGTATAACATGAGAATTTTAGAATAAGAGTATTTTATGCATGCTTACGAATATATTTAGCCTAATTATTGTGTAAATATGAATATATTATCAGCATATAATTAATAACATGTAAATCGCATAGAATAAATATGTTAATAAATAGTATTAAAGCCATAGGAAGGAGATTTAGGATAATTATGGAAATTAGTGCATAATTAAAGGCGAAATAAAGAGTTTCTCTTATATGGCCTTAGTGTTTAAATGCGGATGAGGTATACTATACACGTAATTTTTTTTTTGGTAGTACGTTAGGAGAGAAAGAAAAAGGCTAAGTTGTAGGGATGTGAGGTCAGTCAAAAGCACATAGAAGTCTGTCCAGTAATCTGAATACCAGTAGTGTGACTTTGGGACTAACGAGACATCACCTATAATAAGTTCCCACGATGGACACGAGGATAGTCCCAATTCTGTATGGTAAATCTGTCTAGTTAACCGGATATCAGTACCTACGAATAGGCGGACTAATATGAGATATCACAGTTTAGATTGGGTTATAATACAGATTTTTCCATAACGTATGATAGTGGGAAATCTCAAAAGGGGCCCGCATCGCGTTTGAGGTATTAAGTGGCTAGTATAGGGTTCTCTTCTTCTAATAAATGAAGTATTACATGGATGTATGGGATTTCTTATGACGTCGGTTAGGAATTACCAAAGAGGGGTCTGTTTGTGTCAAAATTGGTCACAAACACTCGATAGTCGATTATTCACAATCACAGATCCCAGATGAACAATAAGTATTAAAATCACTCAGAAAATTCACAGTAATGCAGTAAATGACACAAGATTTATAATGGTTCGGCGATCTTGCCTACGTCCACTCTGAAGCTTATGACTTTATTGATTCACTTGATGATTTCAATCCGTTACAGCAGATTACAGTAAGCTATAGCTCTAATGTTCGAATACAATGGTGATAGAAGGATCTAGAGTTGAATCCCGCAGAGTCTGGACGTTGAATGGCCAAAAGATCCCTTTTCTGTAGGCTTCAGGGGGCTATTTATAGGCGTAGGAGGCTGAGATCGCGCTCAAACATCGGGAGACTTCACCTGGCACGTGAGTGGGCCCACGCGACCGACCCCACCAAGTTTCAACTCGATCTGTGATCAATACAAAATGATTTCGTATCCATCAAAAATTGATCCAATCGAGCTGAAACTTGGCAGGAACATTCTTTACCTTGTACGTAAGCTCCTGTGAAAATTTCATTGCATTTGGATCGGTGGATCTTGAGTTATGATCGATACAAGCTTGGATTTTTCGTTGGCTGTTTGATTCGAATCCATGGATTCGAATCGATCCATTTCGAATCGATGACTCACGTGCTTCTGAGATGACGCATCGCGCATTCCTCGCACCGATCCTTTTTTCACTCCGAATTGACCGTTTCGACTCCATGAGTTTCGCCTCGTTTGTATCGATGACCGTTGCATAGCTCGAATCCATCAATAACGTGTACTTCACATCGGTTTGCAGCGTGCCCACTTCATATCGATGGAGGTGGCGTTATTCGCATCGATGGAAGTTGTCTCCATTCGATCGATACGAACAAGCATATTTGGTATGGATACGAAGTGAGAATAAGTGATGGATACGAACCAAGGTTCTCTGATGGATTCGACCAAATGCCTCCACGATGGATACGAATTTGGCATTGAATGACCGATACGAAGCGTACTACCTGCTGATGGATACGAAACCGATCGATACGAACGAAAGCTTGTGGATGGATACGAAGCAAATCGATGCGAGCCGTGGCGCGATGATGGATACAAGAACAATCGATTCGAAGCGTGGTACACTGATGGATACGAAAACGAGGTTAATTCCTTCAACTTGCATCGATCATAACTTGAGCATATGGACACGGATTGACTTGAAATTTGAGATGCTGACTTTTATGGATTTGCTTGTCATGTCTAGTCCATTATGGCCTGATCTGGACTCAGACAAAATTCATCGATATCCATAGCGAAGCAATGTATAACCGATCTTTGAGATGAGCTGTCTTTGGTTTTCGATCAATCTTTTGGTATCGCGACCTTGCCAAAAGGCGGGATAACATTTGCCTCCCAAAACATACCTTGCGATAGGAAGGTGTGTTTTGTAATTCCATAAGCTGGATGTTCATATCCTATCAACAACCTGTAAAGAACTTGATAATTTCATATGACCTCGAATGACGATCGTTCGGGATCGTATGCCATTTGAGGTGAAACAGGACCGTTCGCGGTCGAATGCCGTTCGCGGCATAATGTAAAGTGGGGACGTTCACGGTCGGGTGCCATTCGAGGCGAATTGTGACCGTTCGAGGTTGGGTGCCGTTCGAGGTGAATTATGACCGTTCGAGGTCGGGTACCGTTCGAGACAAATTGTGACCGTTCGAGGTCGGATGCCGTTCGAGGCGAATCAGTGTGCCCGGGAGGGACTTAATGTTATCGATACCAGGTTCACGTTTGAGTGAGTTCCTAGATTGTTTGTCAAGGCGATTTATTGCCATCTTAGAGCATGCCTAAGGACCGTTCGCGACCCCGTACATGTGTAAGTAGCTTAGCCATCTCAGAATTATCAAAATCAAATATTCATTCAATAGAAGATTTTTAAAGCAAAAATGTTCGACAAAATAAAATCCAAACACAAGAAGCAAAGCACAAAAGCAAGCTTTGACGTCAGAGTGCAAACACCTACATCGATATGATTTATAGCTGTATCAAAGCATGCCTGAGGATCGTTCGCGGTCCCGTACATGTGTGAACAACCTAGTTGTGTCGATGTGGGGTTTTCCACTCGTTCGTCATTATCTCAATCAATTGGTAATAAGCCGACGTCTCGATCCTGAGCCGTCTTCAATTGGTGCAGGTGGTGGCCGTTCCTATTCCACCGTTGCGGCCCTCCTTCTCACATACTGTAATTGCAAACCATTCCAGATGTGTCCCTCAACTTCATCTTTCAAGTGTCGGCAGTCGTTTGTGCTGTGACTATTCAACTCATGGAATGAACAATACCTGTCTGACCTTCTCTCGTTGCTAGTTGGATCTCTCCTCGTTGGCTTTCGATAAGGGACCCGTCCCTTAGTGTCCAGGTAGATCTGTTCCAAAGGCTCGTTTAACTCTGAGTATGTGGTGAACCTTGGCTCCCTTCGCGGTCGCATTGATCTGTTATCGTTATCCTCAGCCTTTCGTTTTCCCTTGCTAGTTTCTGCATCTTTCTCAGGGGGATTTCCACCTTTGACTGCATAAACATCAATTCCCTCTCCTTCCTCTCTCTCGGCATTTGCATCCTCCAACCGTAAAAATCCTTCAGCCTCATGATAAAATTCCCCTAGATCCATAGGGGGATCTCTTGTCAACGAATTCTTGAATTTTGTGCCGTCAGCTATACCCGACATAGCTGCCATCAAGACCATGGATGGATTCGGTTGATCCACCGATGCTGCAGCTGCATTGAATCGCGTCAAAAAACTTTTCAAAGATTCCCCAGCTCTTTGTTTCAGTGCTTCCAAACTCATAACATTCTTGGGTCTCGAAATGTGGACCCTGAATTGCCTCATAAACCTTTCAGTCAAATCATTCCACGTCTCGATAGATCCACTCTCCAATTGCCTAAACCATAACGCCGCAATATCTGCCAAGTACAATGGAAATCACCGAGCCGTAACCTCCTCTGATGCCCCTAACACCACCATATGCCTCATATATTTTGTCAGATGAACTGTAGGGTCTGTCCTTCCATTATACATATCCAACGATGATAGCTTAAAGTCTGGTGGGTTCCTAGCTCGCCTGACTGTTGTGGTAAAAGGACTCATATTCACATCCTCCAAGTCCTTGTTTACCAAACCACCTCTCATAGCTCTTCTGACTATCTCCGCTAATCTATCGTTGTCTCTAAGCTGTAGTCCTCGTCCATTGCCTTTGGCCTGCACCTCGAGTTCATGAGGGAATTCTGGAATCTGTTCCCCTGGCCGAGCTTCCGTTCCTCTGCCAATGTCGTGCTGTTCGAAGCCACCTGATGCTCTTCTTGGTATTGGGTCGACGTGCTCTGGGTGAGTGCCCCTAGCTCTGGTGCTGTGTTCTGAACTCCAGTTGCTTCTTGATTCTGCGCCGCAAGTCGCCCAATCTGTTGAAACAAATTCTGGATCATTTCTTCTTGTCTTCTCATCATTGTCTCCATCTCATCCCTGGTGATGAAGACTGAAGCTTGGTTTGCTCCTGAGGAAGCCTCTTGACTCCCTTCATGCTGACTCCTCTCTGGTCTCTGCCTTCTACTCGATTCCCTTGTCATGATTTTTCGGATCTAAATCTCCAAACTCTCTGATTCAACTCTTAATTGATAGAACTCCTGAATTAGCCTTCTCAGTGAAAGCATCAAAATGTTTGCGCCAAAATTGGTCACAAACACCCGATAGTCGATTATTCACAATCACAGATCCCAGATGAACAATAAGTATTAAAACCACTCAGAAAATTAACAATAATGCAGTAAATGACACAAGATTTATAGTGGAACGGCGATCTTACCTACGTCCACTCTGAAGTTAATGACTTTATTGATTCACTTGATGATTTCAATCCGTTACAACAGATTACAGTAAGCTATAGCTCTGATGTTCGAATACAATGGTGATAGAAGGATCTAGAGTTGAATCCGGCAGAGTCTGGACATTGAATGGCCAAAAGATCCCTTTTCTATAGGCTTTAGGGGGCTATTTATAGGCGTAGGAGGCTGAGATCGTGCTCAAACTTCGGGAGACTTCTTCTGGCATGTGAGTGGGCCCACGCGATCGACCCCACCAAGTTTTGACTCGATCTGTGATCGATACGAAATGATTTCGTATCCATCAAAAATTGATCCAATCGAGCTGAAACTTGGCAGGAACATTCTTTACCTTGTACGTAAGCTCTTGTGAAAATTTCATTGCATTTGGATCGGTGGATCTTGAGTTATGATCGATACAAGCTTGGATTTTTCGTTGGCTGTTTGATTCGAATCCATGAATTCGAATCGATCCATTTCGAATCGATGACTCACGTGCTTCTGTGATGAGGTGTCGCGCATTCCTCGCACCGATCCTTTTTTCACTCCGAATTGATCGTTTCGACTCTATGAGTTTTGCCTCGTTTGTATCGATGACCGTTGCATAGCTCGAATCCAACAATAACGTGTACTTCGCATCGGTTTGCAGCATGCCCACTTCATATCGATGGAGGTGGCGTTATTCGCATCGATGGAAGTTGTCTCCATTTGATCGATACGAACAAGCATATTTGGGATGGATATGAAGTGAGAACAACTGATGGATATGAACCAAGGTTCTCTGATGGATTCGACCAAATGCCTCCTCGATGGATACGAATTTGGCATTGAATGACCGATACGAAGCGTACTACCTGCTGATGGATATGAAACCGATCGATACGAACGAAAGCTTGTGGATGGATACGAAACAGATCGATGCGAGCCGTGGCGCGACGATGGATACGAGAATAATCGATTCGAAGCGTGGTACACTGATGGATACGAAAACGAGGTTAATTCCTTCAACTTGCATCGATCATAACTTGAGCATACGGACACGGATTGACTGGAAATTTGAGATGCTGACTTCTATGGCTTTGCTTGTCATGTCTGGTCGATTATGGCCCGATCCAGACTCGGATAAAATTCATTGATATCCATAGCGAAGCAATGTATAACCAATCTTTGAGATGAGTTGTCTTTGGTTTTCGATCAATCTTTTGGTATCGCGGCCTTGCCAAAAGGCGGGATAACAGGGTCTACCTAAGGTTAGGTATAAAATGATGGAGTTATGCCTAGGGTATAGGATTAAATATCAAAGTTTGCCTAATTCCCATTAAAGAGGTATTAAGTGGCTCAGTTACTTCCGCTCAGATCGTTAGGGCATGATTTACAATAGTTATGAAGATGGATTGGAAAGGGCCCTTGGCCTATCGTTAGAGGTACGTTATGGAGTTAGATTGGAAAAACCTTTTGTTTACAATTGGAGGTATACTTGGTAAAATATTGCATAGGATGCATAAGACATATTACGTATCTAAATAGTACTGCCCAAATACTATTATCGTAAGACTTGAGATTTTCATTCAGTAGACATTGTTATTCTGACCCCCTCCTTGTTACAAATCATAGGTTAGGGGGAAACAATGATGATGAATATGATGAAAGCATTGGGGAAGATTTGTGGCAGTTTATCTATTTATCTATGTTTTTGATATATTTTTATGTACCTAGTTTTAGACATATTAATGTTATTTTGAGATATTGTATCATGGATATTTGGGATGATATGTCGTATTTTTGAGATTTGAATTTTTATGAAATGGGTACTGTTGATTATGCTAGTATATGATTTTTGTTTGATGATAATACACACACACACACACACATATATATTCATTTAAGTGTATTTTTTATTTTTCTATTTTCAGATAATTAAATAAATATTTGCTGAATAAAATAAATAACATAGAATTTATTTTCAAACAGATATTTTGTTCAAACAAATATTTCATTAAAATTTTGAATAGTACAAATTTGAGCTCTCACTACATATATACATTTTTCAATTACAAAACAATTTCGATTACATCTCAAATTTCACTTTACATTGTTTACCTCACAACATATCGCTCATCCACTCGAATTTTATTTTCGACTTTGCTCCAGCCCGAATCCAGCATCTGAGTTATCTGCAAAATAAACACTGACGCAGTAAAATTGAAAAAGAAATATTTTTGCAGTGTAACATAAAATGTGTTTTGAAAATAGTATTTGCCTCAGTTAGTTGGATTGTTCATCATCATTTAATTTTGAATTCATCTTACACGAACAACCTGTGACATGCACAGTGTATCACTATACATGCCACAAGGCCATGCACACCGATGTACACTTGAAGAAATTGCAGGGACAGGTGAGCACAAAGTCAAACCCCGACAAGGCTAGATTAAACTCAAGTGAAATACAAATAAAGTCGCGATATGAGCACAAGGTCAAACCTAAGCCAAAGCTAGGTTCAACTCAGGTGCAATACAAAAACAAAAATAAAATGGTCAAGTTAATGACTGGAACAAGCCTCGACCAAAAATTCAATGTGTACACATGAAAACAACTCAACTATTCAAACTCAAGTATGAACCAAAACTGCAACAAGATAACATCTCAAGTTTTGGAATGCCAAGGCAACCCAGTCCAAATGCAACAAGTTCAATGTCAGAAAAAAACCAGTACAAGTTCATGACAATGGAATAAAGTAAAAGGCTCAACCAAACTGAACATATATACATGTGTAGTGAAAACCAGAGATTCAGGCATGTGCACCAGAACTGGAAACAAAGCAATGCAAAACTTTCATATGAATACAGCAATAACTCAGTTCAACATACAACAGTAATGAACTAGACCATCAACCAAAATGCAGACTTACAAATACACTTGAGCCAGACACGGTGCAAAAGATGACATACAACAGAGAGGACCGCAACAACACATATACACATACATATGTATGTATGTACATATATGGTGATAACATAATTATAAACATATCAAAGCATTCAAGAAGAATAGAACATCACCGACTCGAAGAAATGGAGTTCAAGATGAATGAAAATCATCATAATGGAGTTAAAAATGACATGATACAAGCGCACTCTTTGTAGCAATATGCAGTGACAACCAGTACAATGCAAACCAGGATGAACTCAACCAAGACAGTTAGTACATACATATATACATGTATACAATAACCAAGTGAAGACCCTAAGAGGAACAAGTGAAGACAAACTCAAGTAAAACAAAGTTCAGGTGAACCATGAAGTACATAAGCAAATGCATAAAACATGAAGTTCAATGCAATGGTCAGGACATTCAGACTCATGAAGACCACAATAAAAATGCAACCAGACTTAAATTGGAATCAGTTTCACATAGACCAAACATACGAAAACCAATAGACCACACACACACACACACACACACACACACACACACACACACATATATATAGACATACATACACACACACATGCACATGAAAAATGGCCGTAGAGATCAATACAGCAAATATACCAGATTCCAGAATGCAAATGGAATACAAAGCAACACTGATACCAAAGACTACAAGTGCAACATTGACATAAAACATCACAACAACAAGCTCACATGAAACCAAGTGGATAGGCAATAATCGTATACATATATACATACATATATGTATGTACATGGTTATAGTAAGCATAGTTGTGAGACACTGTTCAAAGAAAAACAGCAGTTTTTATTTCACAAATTGATCAAGCCAAAGAAGTCAACACAAAAATTGTAACAGTGTCATGATTTACAAGTGAATGAAACATCAGTCGAAATAAGTTCAAAATGCCAAAGCCGTGGTGACCAAGTCAGAATCGAATAAGTAAATATTATCACAAATTCAAAGTGGTCGAAGTCAAACCACAAAAGAACGAAACCAAATCCAAAGCAAACACAAGTCGTGATAATCAAGCAAAGGAATATACGAATTTGACCTAGTCTAACCAAATCATATGCACTCAATCAAAATCGAACTGTAGAGAAAAATTATCAGATGAATTCATTCGATCAAAAATTTAAGGAATTAAACCCTATAAATACCGTCAATATCATCGGCATTAAAGATATCGAGTTCAAAGCGTATCGATAAGATTAAGAAAGGAAATCGCATACCAGTTTTTATTCGATTCGAACTCGAACAAGAAGCAGCCACGAAGGAAAGAAATCAACAGACGACTCGAGCCTCATTTCTTACAAGCATACTAGCAAAGGCTTTGAGCATCATTTTTCAAGTGGCGACTTCAACAAATCACGAAGCCTTAATTTTGAATGAAGAGGAACGAATGTTCTCAAGAAAAGGAAAGAAGCAGTCATTTTTCAACGCAAAACGTACAAGGCCGACATAAATAAAAAGAAAAAGGACTTCACTTATTTTTAATTTGGGCCGGCATCTTTAATTGCTTTTGCACTTATATTTTTAAACTAGGGTTTTGTGTTTTAAGTTTTTTTATTTTGTAATTTACTTTCAAACTTTTACTAAATTCTAGTCATGTGATTGGGGGACAAACTACGGTGGTGTAGTTCGAGAATTCGCAACTCAGTGGCCGCGTTGTGGTAGGGTTTTGAGCGTAGTGTTAGGTTAGTCAATAGCAGGTGTCATAAGTTTACATGTGTAAACGTCTGACTACTTAATTTTTAATGGAAACCTTAGGGGCAGCATGTAGGCAGGGTTTTGCCGAAGCTGGGTAATCTATGTTGTTCTATTTCTGCTTTTATTATTCTGCCGTTATCTATGCTGCAATTATTTTATATATTTCCATATTAAATTGTTATAATTATTAGTATCACCCTATTCACCACCCCTCTAGGGTAAAATAGATCATATAAATACTTATTTCTGTTATTATATTTTATCTCTTCCACGGTGAGATTCTAAAAGCATAGATAGATAGCTCTATATATTGTTCATTGTATCAATTTTCCCAACCAACAACTAATTTTGGAATGAACCTAAGATTCGATGAGCTTTTATTGGATCAAAAATTAGGTCTGTTTCATAGAAGGTTGCTACATTTGGTAACAGAGCTTAGGTTACCCGATTAATGGGGACATGCATACGTAAGAGTACATATTTGTTATTTTTGAAAGTATTATTTAGAACCCTACTACACACATACACACACTAAGGAACATGCACAAACACACAAGCCAAATATTTATTTTAGTAAATAATACTATTTTAGGAAGTTGTAACTAAAAGCTCAAAGCTGTAAATATTAGACAATGGTAGAAAGCAATAGCTCTGAGGCTAGGAACCCCTCCAACCAAGAGATGCATATTATTCGAGGGATGCCATAATGGTTCAAGCAATACCTAAGGCATGTACAACAAGTTCCTATTCCCCAACAAGCTACACCAATGGCACTCGTTGCTTCACCAGCTGAAGCAACACCCCATCTAATAGACTTCCTCAAAATGTGTAAAGACTTTCAAAATATGGAAGGACAAGTGTATACGAGGCTGATGGTTTCATGGAGACAAAGGCTTGGATTAATGACTGTAAGTGTCTATTCTAGGATCTAGGATGGGAAGACATGATCAAGAGATGGATGATTGCATGGAATTTTAAAGCGAAGGAGCTAGACTTGTGGACCACAACAGTTGAGGAGAATGCTGAGGAAGGAATTACTTGAGCTAATTTCAGAACTCACTTTATGTCGCGATTCATGTCTAAGCTGAAGTAAGTTTGTAATTGGAAAATTTAACACAACTAAGGCAGTAAGACTCCACTTAGAGGAGTATATTGGTAAGTTTTGGAATTGGCTAAGTTTAAATTGCGTTTGATTGACACCCCATGAAGAAGCTATGAAGTTCATTAAAGGTCTAATTACTACAGTTAGGGAGCTACTTTTTACCTAAGTACCTATGTGTGCCACTTACGACATGATAGTTGAAATGACCCTTATGTAGACTTTTGGTATAGAGGAGAAGTAGAACGTGGGACCAATGAAAATCAAGGGAGATCTAAGAAAGGAGGATTTTAGGTGGACAAGAAGACCAAGAGAAAGATTGGGATAGGAGGTGTGGCATGGCATACATGTTAGAAGAAGGGACATTTTGCTAATGATTGCAAGGTGAATTAATGAAGGAGGAGTTCAAAGAAAGATGTTATCACTACCATGAGGAGGGACATTAAAAGAATCAGTGTCTAAAGCTAGCAAAGGAGGTGCTAAGTGGGCAAGCTTATGGCATAGAAGCCATACCAATCTTAAAGTACACCTCCTCCTAGAGATCAAGAAAAAGCGGTAAAACATGTGAAGATTTATTTGAGAAAATAAACGATATATATATAATGTTATATATACTCACAACACCAAAAGCTTTTCCCTCCTAATCACTTCTCTCTCCCATTCAAAATAACTTTTGCGGGTCCAATAAACGGGTATCGAGTACGCCTTGATTTAGCGAGCTACGAGTCGTCAGAGTCGACAAGAACAAGTGCTTGGACTAGAGGAGAGGAGCGCGTCACATCCATGGTGGCTTTGTTGTGTGCGGTAGTGATTGGGAGCATTGCCTTCAATTTGTCGTGGACTGGGGTTTAAGTTCGGTGGCGGTATATGTCGAGTTCTACAAACTGGAGATGAACATCATGTTTCTCTTGGTGGCATGCTTCTTCCAACGTCAACGCTTTGAACTCCAGTGGCCTAAGGAGAATCACGACCATATATGGTCATGAAGGAGGAAAGGCAATGTCGCATAATGATTAAGGAGGTCGTAGTGGAGATGATCATAACCATCATGGAGAGCACAGGAAGAGGAGTGCACTGGAAGTGGTGGCACGTGATTCCATCGACTAGAGACTGTGCGGCGGAGGAAGGATGATGCATGACTTTGGGTTGTGCACATGAAATAGGATTTTGGGGAGAAGAGTATTAGGTAAATATTTTACTAATTAAGTGATTAATTAATATTAATATATTAATATAATTGGAATTCTTAAAAGTTTGTATTTTTTTGCATACAAGATCCAATCAAGATGCCGTCTTCACCGATGCACACGTAGTGGGATTATTTACGAAATGGTATAGGGTTGGACTATATCCAAACGCTTGTGAATTTGTAGTTTTGGTGAGCGGAATTACAACTCTGAATTTATATCACGTAAAAGAGGTATAATAATATATTTAGGTAATTATATTCCTGGACTAGTTTCGATAGATATTCAAGATAACTGATTAAGATCCCATATATATAGATATCGTTTCCTATTCCTATTTAATATAGTTAGATGGAGTTGATATTAACTTATAATAAGGATATAAATTAACTAAACTCTAATTTGTATTTAGATCAATGATAGAAATATTATTATATATTTTATTACTGGTATTTGAGATAATTGACCGAGATCCCATATATATAAAATATTATGCTTTAGTCGTATTAAATAAAATTAGATGGAGTTGATATTAATTTATGACATGGTTATATATTGATTAGAACTCTAATTTATAGTTATATTAGTGATAAAAATATTATTATATATTTTTATTACTAATCACGAATTAGAAGTATGGCCTTAAAATAAGTTGTAAGGCTTTTATAAAATAACATGAAGAAGATATAATTGTTAGATTGGTGATCCAAGTAAGATGCATTTTTGTTGAATTGTTTATATGATTGCATGTGTAAATTATTATTGATATTGAGATTCTAGATTTGTTACTTTGGTTGTGTATTGCCTTTGTTTATGTAATTATGCACGATATGTGTTTATTAGTTCCATATAGTTGGACCTGTTATTTATATGTTTATATGTATATGAATATTCATATGTACCGACATATAGTTTATTTGATTTATATCTGTCTATATGTATAAATATAGTTTTGGTATGTGTGACTTGGAGCTACCGGTTGGTGCAAGGAATCCATTGTATCATTAAGACGCACGACCTGCAGACTTGGTTCCAAAGCATGGGTAGAGAGTTAGAGTAGGTCATATGGTATACGGACGGGTGATGTGATATGACTACATGCGTACTTCTTTTGAGGCGTTGACTTTCATTGGAGTCCATAACTTAATTGTGGCCATTATGGGTCTTGGTAGGTCTCCTTGGTAGCCAACGCTAATTCAGCATGACTTATCGATACACAATGTAAACAAATGTTAGTTTGGTAAGCCCGACTTAGGGTTACTGAATAGTGGACAAAATATATTGTATAGATGCATAAATATTGGTTCAACTGATTTATCATACACACACACATATGTGTATGAAAAATTATAGATACATGAATTGGGTGGCATATACATATTGGGGTATGCTTGACTTGGGGTAACCTGGTAGTGCAAGACACTTCAAGAATGAATCACAATCCACATGGGGACGATAATACTTTGATGTTCTGTATAGATGTCGAAAGGGTGCATGTGGGGTAGCTAATGAAAATTCGACACGGGTGTTTGTTGTAGATATTCATATTTTGGTTTTGGGTATGGAGATGCTATGTTAATAGCATTGTTACATTATTGTATTTTTATTGCATTTCAGATGCTTCAGTAGGAATTAAGAGATCTATGTCAACATTGCTTATGAAGTGTAGTATTACCTCTATGCTCGTTTTTCATATTCAATAGCATGGCTTGTAATAGTATGTAATGTTTTAATTAGAGAACCACTATTATGCATCATCCTGACTTGTTGGGTATGGATAAAGTAGGGTGATGTATGATTAGTATTACCTACTAATCATTGCTCACGTTTATTAGATGTGCATAAGTTGCATGTATATACAATACTTAGAGATAGTTTACCTCATACTAGGCTTTATGTCTAATCTTGTTGGTCATTGTCTTTTTATGTTATGAAAACTTTTGGGTACTCAATTGAGTAGTTTAGTAGTGATGTGCTTTTGGGGACATGCTTTCGAGATAGCTGGAGCATTCTAGAGGCGTGATGTCAATATATTAGATATGTATACTTGTTGGTGAAGTAGTACATGGCAGAAAGGATATTTTGTATATAAGAGTTGTGATATTAGATATTATATTTAGAACTCCACATCAATGGAGTTAAGGTATTCTGACTTTCTGTATCGATATTTATTTATCTGTTGCTAATGCTAGTGCAATCTCCTATATATTATTTATCCTATTATATTCATGTATGTTTAATATATTATATGTTATATCCCCGTTGTGAGATTGTATAAATGCACCTTGGTATGGTGTTTTTGTTTTAATTTTTTTTACTCCGACGCACTATCTTTTGTGGCATTCAGGAGTCAGACGTTGTCAGTCGATGTTGATTCAGGATATTCCTAAGGATGAATCATCACAGTTTTACTTGAAATGTATACTAGAAATGATATTTTTGTGGCATGCTTTATCATTTCAATATAATTCTCATAGTATTTTATATGCACTAGTGACCCAATGAAATTAGATTTCATCGTTATTTATTTTATAAAATTGTATAAAAATATTATGTATTTTTTTCTGGAAAAATAAATCTCAATGATTTGAATGTTAAATTCATAGTAAGAACCATGCCCATTTCCCGACACCATAAAGGAGTTGGTGCATTAATAACCTTTGTTCTCGTAAAGAAAGCTATTAAGTGCTCCAAGGGGCATAACCCATCACCAAGAGTGTAACACCTCGTAAATTCAACAATTCAATAAATTTTATAAAAGAAATTTGGTAATTTTACATAAACGAGGAAAAATTTGGTTATTTTACATAAAAGAGGTCATTTTTCATAAAAGTGGTGGTTTTGTGGTCTCTTCTAAAGCGATACATGGTATTCGCTGGCAGCTTGATCTATAGTAGAAGCATGCTAACATTAGAAGATGTGAAGACAAGACTCCTCAGTGAAGACACGAGGGATCAAATTAAACATATGAGTGAAAGTGTAGAAATTAGTAGTAGTTAAGGGTAGTTCTTAAAGAGAGGAAGAAAGAAGAAGAAGGAGAATGATTTCATAGGCCATTCCAAGTCGAGGAAGCTACGAAGCGCTTGGAGAGGCAAGTCTAAAGATAACATGTCTCATCATTGTAAGAACCATGACCATTGGAAGAAAGATTGTCTAGATTTGAGGAAGAGAAATGAACTAGATGGTTCTTCATCTATTGCGGTGGAGAAGGTGTTTCTAATGATACGTTGAATGCATCCGTATTCGATGTATCAGACCGTTTGGTGTTAGATTCAAAGGCCTTTTTCCACATAACGCCTAGGAAGGAGTATTTCTACTCTTATGAAGGCAAGGAGGAAAGTGACATATTGATGGGGAATGAAGCTGATGTGCATGCAAATGTGCATATTTTTACAACCATATTTAATCTATTTAAATCAAATAAATGATCATATTGGGTATTTGAACTTGTTTTAACCAAAATCCATATTAATTCCAAATTGTCACATATTTATTTTCATCCAAGGACAAAATAGTCATTTTTGTGCATAAATTAACTTGAGAAAATTTAATTTGAAATTTTCGTACTATTTTGTACGAATTCGATTTCAATTACAAGATGTTTCATGAAGAAGATATGCATGCACAAAAAGAATACAAAGGAATGAAGATGGAAATAATTCCAAGTAAAGATCATGGAGGACCCCTCCTACCCACCACCTTAATGTACAAATTGGAGGCTAATGCACATGCTTATGAAATTAATCATGTACACTTAAATGATGATTAGTAGAAGCTAATGATTACTTGGCCTCCACACTTTCTGAAGGGTATTTTGGGCATTCCTCAAAAAATATAAATTAGGGTTTAACACATGTATATATACCCCTTATGTTTCATGTAATCCTCCTCTTCCTCTCTCTCTTAGTCTCTCTTTAGATTAGTTTAGGCTCAAAATAAAAGAAATCTCTCTTTCTCTTTTCATGGATACTTAGCCATTTTTATTTTATGTAATTTTCTTTTCATTTTATGCAATGTTAATTATTGTTTCTTTTTAATTACATGTTCATTTCTTTTTATGCAAGTAGATTAGTTTTTCCTTTCATTTTGCTCTCTTTTTCCTCTTGTTTGTTTAATGTTGCTTTCTACATTTGTTCATATGATAAAAAATATGAGAGCTTAATCCCTTCAATTTAGGGGTAATGAAGCTCTCTAGTATGTAGATTCAACATTTTGGTATTATTTCTCTCTTTTTGTGCTTAATGGCAATGCTTGAAGTGGTTTAACTTGTTGTTTTTGTTTTGAATTTGATAGCCTATATTGTTGACACCAAATATGCTATACTTAAACAATCACTAACACAAATGCCCCTTCATCAAAATATGATTATGGCATAAGAAAGTGATTTGAAATTCAAATTTGTTGGTCTATATTTCTGACTAATAGTTAATAGGCCATACTTAAAATAGATTTCATTTTCAACTTTGTTGTCATTTTATTAGAGTTAGTAAGTGGTGTGTTATAGTTTAATGGCTTAAGTTGAGCTAATTAATAGCACAAATAAGCCATGCTTATGATAAAAACATCATTTAACTTCACTAATGACCAAAAAAAGAGATCATAATTTCATTTTTGTTGAACGATGTGATCTATGGAGTGAATTTATCTCTAAATTGTTTTTCTACTCACACATTTTTATCAATTTTCTTTTGCTTATTTTTCTACATTTTTAGTTGATCACACTTTTAACTTTGGTTAATTTGATTGAATAGAATTATAAAATTATCAATTCCCTGTGGATCGACCCGTATTCGCCACGTGCTACATTCGTACACCGTGCGCTTGCGGTTATTTTTATTTCTAAATTTTTCGACGGTTTTCTAATTTGATAAAAATTTTGTCGATTAACAAGTTTTTGGCGCCGTTGTTAGGGAATTGTTTTGATTTTATTTTCTATTCTTCAAATCATTTTTGTTGATTTTTTTTGTGTGATTTTATTTAATGTGTTTGCATTAAAAAAAATTGTGTGTTTATTTGATTTTTGTGTGCTTGTTTTCTTTTTGATTCCATTTGCATTTGGTGATATATTAAAAAAAACACATCACAATTTCCAAACAAAAAAAAATATTTTATTTCTTCTTCATTTACAAATTTCATTTTTTTTGCAATTTTTCTTTTCCTTTCAGCCTCACTGTTCATTGCGCACTATGCACAGAGCCTGCACATACCCCTCTATACAACTGTTACCACATCAAATACCACAACTCAAACTCCCCCTGCCTTCTACTACTTGCTCTGTCTTCAACAAATTTCATACCAACAGACTGCTCCCCACTGTCTGCCCAAATCACTGCACAGTGCTCAAACATCTCCACTCCTTCCCTTTACTGTCATCAATCAACCCTCTAAAATCAACTGCCTCATATTTCATCTGTCCACTGTTATACTTTCTGCAGTTCTACAACTCATTCCAACCTATCACTCACCTTCAGATACTCTCCTGACCTTCCTGAACTTCAATCATCACTCCCCCTTCACCACCACATTTCATCGACCAATACTGCACTTCTATAACCATCCTTACAACCTTCAACGCTACCAACCTCTATCCCCTTCTCAACAGTTTCAACAACCATCCCCTTCTCCTCTGCATCCTCACTACCTCATTCAAAATCCAACCACTTCTCAAACCAACCTCATCACATACTTCATTACAGCCTTCACTTCACGCCATCTACACAACATTTCACTGCTACCAGTTCATCACTTCCCTACATCCTGACTGTCGCCACTATATCAAAATCTTCTACTGCTTCATCATCTCTACTGCTTACCAGTTCATCACTTCCCTGACATCTACTGCCCACACTTACTCAGACCAATATCAGACATACTCACCACAACAAATACTTCACTCTCAACAGACCCTTGCCAATCAACTACCCTTTGTCCACTAAACTCATTTCTGAACCATCTGTCTACTGCTACCATATCAACATGTACCATATTTCTTTACAAACTTCTCCTCTGTCTACTGCTACCATATCAACACATACCACCATACGATATTCTCCTCAGCCCACTGTTGATCAAACCCAAAAAAAATGCACATACCTCATCACCAACATCTCCAAATACAACATCACTACCAAACCATCTGCCTACTTTCAGATCCTCAAACGTTAACTACCACACTTACCTCAGCCACCAACCTCCTCTGCATCACGCGTGACCCCCAATTCAGCAGCCTTCTCCTCAGCCTGCAATGCGTCTCCTCCGCCTTACGCCAATAATCCACTTCCAGTCACCCAAACAATCTTCATTGCACCTTACGCCTTACCGTCAGCCTGCATCACCACTGCAGCCTCGCCATCATCGCACACAACTGACCACATCATTTCCTCCTCACCTAGCAACAACAGCAGCTGTGCACAAAAACCCTCAAACCCTGCCAAATCGAATCCCATATTGCCTCAATAAATTCCAACGACCACCGCCTCTCCTCGTAGCCCCAAACCCAATCGCAACATCCACTACTTCACCAGACACCGCGAACAACTCGAATCCCCCTCAATCGAATTCCAGAGTCAAACCGCCTTCCATCGAATAAACAAGTTTTTGATTTGAAAAATTTTAAGCTGCAGAATTGTTTTTGATTCTCGAAAATTGATTTACGAAGACTTGAGAATTTTCTGTTCGTTTGGAGAAGTTGCTTGATTGGAATGCTTTTGTGAAGAAGATATATAAAATAATTGGGCCGAGTGGAATTGTTTGGGTTGATTTTTCATTGGCTCTTTTGTAAATTTTCTTTTATTCTTTGTTTATAAAAAAATCTGAAAAGGAAAAAAAATACAAATTTTTGGTTTCAATTATTTTGTCTTGTTGTGTTTTTCTCTGACTTTTCTTTCATTTGTTTTGTTTGGTTTCATTTAATTTCAACTGTTTTGACTTTTCCTTTGGAAAAAAATCCCAAAAAATAATAATAAACTGAATATATATATATTGTTATCCCGCCTTTTGGCAAAGTCGAGATACCCAAAAGTTAACAGAAACTCAATGATTACTAGTCACAAATATCGATTATACGCTGTAGGTTCACCATGTATATCGATGAATTTTGTCCGAGTCCGGATCGGGCCGCAATTGACAAGACATGATGAGCAAAGCTGTAGAAGCCAGCGTTTCAAATCTCAAGTTAATCCGAGCTTGTATGTGCAAGTTATGATCAATTCAATCTAAGGAAAGGGCATGCTGTTCGTATCCATGAAGAGGGCGAGGTGATGGTCCATTCGAATCCATCAGGTTCGAATCCATCAGCATGACATCATCTCGCTCCATTCGAATCCATCGGGCTCGAATCCATCTGGAGTTAGTCACTTCGAACCGATTTCGTTCTTATCGATCAAGTTCGTACCCATCCTCATGCCTCAGTTCGACTCCATCTAGTTCGCATCCATCAGATGATCTTTATTCGCATCCATCAACAGATAGTGTGCTTCGTATCCATTATAAAGGCGATTGTTCGAATCCATAGATAAAGACTTATTCGTATCCATCGATGTGACAGTTGTTCGAATCCATGGATGACGATCACTTCGAATCCACCGAGTCAACAAGCTTAGATGACCTGTCGACCCTCGGTGCAAATTAGGCGAAATCTAAGGAATTGATGCGTTCAACCCAGATCGACTCGAAGGACGCGCGCCACCTCATCACAGAACCACGTGAGCTGATGGAGTCGAAGGCATCGATTCGAAGGAATCAATTCGAACCAGACAGCAACCGAAAGACTCCACTTCGTATCCACGATATCTAGAGATCTACCAATCCAAATGCCATGAATTTCCACAGGAGCTTGCATGCATGATGAAGAATGTCTCCACCAAATTTCATCCCAATTGGACATCATCTTGATCGATATGAAATGACTTCGTATCGATCATAGATCGAGTTGAAACTTGGTGGTGTCGGTCGCGTGGGCCTACTCACGTGCCAGAAAAAGTCTCCCGGAGTTTGAGCGAGATCTGAGCCTCCTACGCCTATAAATAGAGCCCCAGAGCCAACAGAAAAAGGATCTTTTGGCCATTCAACATCCAGATTCTGCCGGATTCGATTCTACTCGCAATCATCACCGTTGTAAACGATTTACTTCACTATAATCGCTGCAATTGATTGTAATCAGCAAGGATAATCAATAAAAAGGAAAACTATTGAAGTGGACGTTGGCCGGAGATAGCCGAACCACTATAAATCGTGTGTTCTTATTTATTACTTCTGAATTGCTGCTTGTTGTTTGCTGAGATCTGTGATTTGTGTTTGAATATTGCTGATTTATATTCATACACTGGTGCTTTCACGATATTTGGGGTTTGTGACCAATTTTGACGCAAACACTTTGGTGCTTTCACTGAGAAGGACTAGCACCCGCTACATCGGATTGAAGTTCAGATTTGAAAGTTTAAAGGATTCAGTTTGAATCAACAATGACTCGACAGAATAGTAGAAGACAAAGAGTGGAGAGAAGCCAACATGGAGGAAGTCAGGAGGCATCCTCTGGAGCTGGAGAAGGACAAGCCTCGATCTACATCACTAGGGACGAGATGGAGGCTATGGCAAATTCGATGCATGAAAGAATGATGAAAACTCAACAGGAAATGCTGCAGAATTTCCTCGAACAAATGAGGGCGGCAAATGTGCAAAACCTTGGACCAACTACAGCAACTGCAAGTGCGGGACAAGGAATTAGGATTACAGAAGCTAATGAAGGTCAGGTTCAAGACCAGAATGCAGGAGCTGAAAGTAATCAATATGGACTTGGAAGCAGACCCTCAGGGTCTGATACTGGAAGACCAATAGACGGAGCTCAACAGGCTGGAGCTAATGCTTATGCTAACGAGCCTTACGAAGAGTATGTACCCGAATTCCCTTCAAGACTCAGGGGGAAGGACAGGAATGTGGCCAGGGGTCAACCCCTGGACGGAGATGAGAGAATGATTGGTCTAATGCGACGAATCATGAGAGGAGGATTGTCTGGCGGAGGGTTGGAAAAAGTCAGTAGGAGTCCGTTCACTCCAAACATCAGAAATGCAAAGAACCCTCCAAAATTCAAACTACCAATACTAGATCCTTATGACGGGAGGTCGGACCCGACCATGCACATTACCAGATATATTAGGCACATGGAAGTGCTGGGGGCATCCGAGGAAGTGATGGCACGATGCTTCCCTCTATACTTGTCAGATTTGGCTGCGCTTTGGTTCAGGCAACTAAAGACTGGATCAATCAGAACGTGGGGCGAACTTGTAGACTGCTTCATGAGACAGTATAGGGTCCATGTGACGCGACCCAAGAGTGTGATGACTTTAGCCTCGATAAAGCAAAGGACTGGAGAGTCCATAAAAGATTTTCTACTAAGATTCAATGCAACGGTGACTTCTGTAGATCGCCCAGATCCATCAATGATTTTGATGGCGGCGGTGGCAGGAGTTGGGGAAGGCACCCAATTCAAAGATTCTCTGACTAAAGATCCACCGCAAGATCTCGGAGAGTTCTATCATAAAGCTGAAAAGTTCATCCGATTAGAAGAATCATGAGCCGAGAGGCAGGAAACAAACGCCGTGCAAAGCGAAGGAACCTCCAGGGAACAGTCCGGAGTAGATAAAGGAAAGAGGAAACAGGATGACAGATACGATGGTCCTGATAAACGGAAGAAATTCTAAGAACCTAGATTCAGGCAATAAACATATCTGACTGCAGGCCTAGAACAAATTTACACTGAAACTCGGGGGCAACTCCCTTATCGAAAGCCACCCAGGAGAGATCCCACTGAGCGGGAGCACAGAACTGGTAAATATTGCCTATTCCATGAGCTGGATGGGCACACTACAGATGAATGCCGTCATTTGAAAGATGAGGTGGAAGAACATGCCAGGAGTGGTAGATTGCCACAATATGTCAGAGAACGGACAGTGGCGGTAAGGCCTGAACAACTACCGCCTCCACCTAACAGGAACGATCCTGGATCGGGATCACGACTCGCCATCCACTGATTAAAGATGGCAAGGTCCGAGTCCTAGATTCGGACTTCGGTCGAATGATTTCATTTAGATTTGTTTTCAGAATAAACGGTTACTCCACTTACTCATGTACGGGAACCGGAGAGATCCCTAGGCATGCTCTGAGATGGAGATAAACCGATATGCCCAGAGAGGCAATGTTTAGCTTTTTCCTGATGTTTGAGATTGAACATCTAGGACCTGAATTTAATAAATAAATTTGAATTTCTTGAAATAAACCTTTGACCAGAGAGTTAAAGGATGAACATTAAATACCAATATAAAAATGATCTCTTTATGACCCTACCCGAAGAGACGGGGTCCGAAGTGCAAGAAGCGAGTTGCTTCACCGGAGAGCAACAGGATCGACTCACTTAACGCTGCCTCCCCTTCACCGGAGAGTGACCGGATGGGATCCAGCAAGAGCCTGGAGAGGCTATGATCGGTTTAGAACAACCAAGACATCTCTATACACCCTAGCTGGGGCCGGAGTGCAATGGGATCTTTCTACTCAATCGCCAAGTCTGGAATGGGCTTGTCAAGGGTCCAGAGTGACCAACGATAGTCCGGAGAGATTAAAAAAATTCATTCTTGATTTCCACTGAAAGAAATTGATAACGATTTGGCTTCGAACAGCCATATACTTGATTGATAATACTGCAGTTATGAATAAAACGTGAATTTACTACACTCGATTTAGACCGTTCAAAACATACCTTTTACAAAAAGGCATGTTTTGGAGGGTAAAGTGTTATCCCGCCTTTTGGCAAAGTCGAGATACCCAAAAGTTAACAGAAACTAAATGATTACTAGTCACAAATATCGATTATACGCTGTAGGTTCACCATGGATATCAATGAATTTTGTCCGAGTCCAGATCGAGCCGTAATTGACAAAACATGATGAGCAAAGCTGTAGAAGCCAGCGTTTCAAATCTCAAGTCAATCCGAGCTTGTATGTGCAAGTTATGATCGATTCAATCTAAGGATAGGGCATGCTGTTCGTATCCATGAAGAGGGCAAGGTGATGGTCCATTCGAATCCATCAGGTTCGAATCCATCAGCAAGAAATCATCTCGCTCCATTCGAATCCATCGGGTTCGAATCCATTAGGAGTTAGTCACTTCGAACCGATCTCGTTTGTATCGATCAAGTTCGTACCCATCCTCATGCCTCAGTTCGACTCCATCTAGTTCGCATCCATTAGATGATCTCACTTCGCATCCATCAACAGATAGTGTGCTTCGTATCCATTATAAAGGCGATTGTTTGAATCCAAAGATAAAGACTTATTCGTATCCATCGATGTGACAGTTGTTCGAATCCATGGATGGCGATCACTTCGAATCCACCGAGTCAACAAGCTTAGATGACGTGTCAACCCTCGGTGCAAATTAGGCGAAATCTAAGGAATTGATGCGTTCAACCCGAAGAGAAGACCGGATCGACTCGAAGGACGCGCGCCACCTCATCACAGAACCACGTGAGCTGATGGAGTCGAAGGCGTCGATTCGAACCGGATAGCAATCGAAAGACTCCACTTCGTATCCACGATATCTAGAAATCTACTGATCCAAATGCCATGAAATTTTCACCGGAGCTTGCATGCATGATGAAGAATGTTTCCACCAAATTTCAGCCCAATTGGACATCATCTTGATTGATACGAAATGACTTCATATCGATCACAGATCGAGTCGAAACTTGGTGGGGTCGGTCGCGTGGGCCCACTCACGTGCCAGAAAAAGTCTCCCGGAGTTTGAGCGAGATCTGAGCCTCCTACGCCTATAAATAGAGCCCCAGAGCCAACAGAAAAAGGATCTCTTGGCCATTCAACATCCAGATTCTGCCGGATTCGATTCTACTCGCAATCATCACTGTTGTAAACGATTTACTTCACTATAATCGCTGTTATTGATTGTAATCAGCAAGGATAATCAATAAAAAGGAAAACTATTGAAGTGGACGTAGACCGGAGATAGCCGAACCACTATAAATCGTGTGTTCTTATTTATTACTTCTGAATTGCTGCTTGTTGTTTGCTGAGATCTGTGATTTGTGTTTGAATATTGCTGATTTATATTCATATACTGGTGCTTTCACGATATTGGGGGTTTGCGACCAATTTTGGCGCAAACATATATCTTCTTTTTATTTCAGGTTGTCAAAGCAGATTTCAGAAGAAGAAGAACAACTTGCCAAAAGAAAAACTGCTCGCTTGCTTTAATTTTTTTTTTGCTGCTTTCATCTCTAGTTTTATTTGAATTGCATTGTTGGCTGTTTGCATTTGCATTTATATATATAAATTCAACAAATAAAAAACAAATTCCATTCGTAGTTGCATTGTTAATACACGTTTAATTTCTGCTTTGCACTTCATCTTAGATTGCGATTAATAATAAACGGTTAGACATCAATAACACTTAATTGTATATTGATAATTTGTCTACTTTGAACAATTTAATTTTTTTGGTGTCTTGGCTACGGCAGAGCAATAACCATATTATAGTGGTTGTTTCTCTGAAGGTACTTAAACTTTCGGCTGCATTGCTACGGTGATTCATGGTGCACCGATAAATCCTGTCCGTTACCTGGCTAAGAACTGTCTTGTTGATTTAAGACAATTTATAATCGTTAGGATTAATAATTTGTAATTAACCCCTGCATTTATTTAGTTGTATTAGTTCATGCACATTTAAAAAAATAAAAACTAAAAAAAATTCAAAATCCAAAACTAAAAAAAATTGTAAATATTTCTTAACTTAATTTTTTTTTCCTTTGAAAATTTTCAAATCAAAATTCCAAAAATCCAAAAAAAAAGTACTTATTTTTTTTACGAAATCCAAAATCCAAAAAAAAATATTTTCAAAAAAAAATTGAAAATCAAAAACAAAACAAAAATCAATTTTCCTTTTGAAAAATAAATTTTATTTGTAAATATTTTTCCCTTATAAAAATAGAAAACCAAAAACATTCTTAAAAATGTCCGAGTTTCCCCACATACATGAATTTTACAATAGTTGTGAAAATCAATATAATCCATATAACTTCGCTTCAAATTCTTACGGATTTTTCAACAACAACTATTGTTTAAACAATTCGAATTTTGAACCTCAAAATTTTCAAAATGATGACCAACCTTCAAATCTTGAAAATAGCATTACATCTTTACTTGAAATTGCTACACAACAAAACCAAATGAAAAATAAGTTGTGTAATTCATATTTGTGCGATAACTCGAATCAAAGTTTTCAAAATAATCAAAATTTGGATTCACTTAAAAATTCAAATGATTTCGAGTATAACACATGCCAATTCAATTTTGAACTCCAAAATGAATTTCAAAATCAAAACGAAAATGTGATCCAATTTTCAAATAATTTTGGCAATGGGAATAGTTTCAATAGTGATACGATTGAAAACCTTGGTTATCAACAAATTCAAATGAAAGTTTTCAAATTAATAGTCATGAATTTGATTTTGTTGACCAAATGGAAAAAGATAATAAGGATTTATTACTTGAAAAATACAAAAAAATTCATGAAAATCATTATCAAATCTCAACTTACGAAGAATCAAATAATAATCTACCGTTTATTGAAATTGACAATTCTTGTTCTCAACAAGTCCAAATCGAAAATTTTCAAGTTAATAATTTCAAATTTGACTTTGTTGAGCAAATGAATGAAATTTACGATGATCACATGAATTTGTTGACTAAAACATTAGAAAATTTTCGTGAGAAACAAAATCAAATTTCAATGAATGATGAGTCAAACGATAATCCATCTTTTACCACAATTGACGATTTAAAAATTACAACTTTTGAAACTAAAAATGATGATCTTAATGAAGTTGTTGAAAACACGGTAATTGAGTTGGATTTCAATTCTTTTAAGGGTGTGAAACCAAATTTAAAATTAGATCTTCCTTTTCTCGATTTCGAAAATTTGAATACAACAACTTTGAATTTTGAACTTGAGACATGTAATAAAGTTGTTGATAATCCAATAAAGGAAGACAAATTTAATGAACACGAATTTTTTGGACTTTTGGACGACGAGTTGTTAAATTCCGACGGGGAAGATGAAAATCACCATTTTGATTTTGAAATCAATAACCCTGAAAATGTTTTCAATGATAAGCTTGAATTTCAAATTGGTGAAAACAAACTTGAACTTCAATCCATTGTTTTATCGACCCCAAAAATCATCGAAAACAAAACAACTTGTATAATTTTCAATAAAACAACATTCGTTTTTCCAAATCAATGTTCAACTTCGAAATCTTTTACGGCTTGGTTTTCTGTGCTTGAGCTGTGTCTTACATACTTGGTGAGACAAATGAATCGGTTCTTGGAAGACCAGTTCATTTGCTCTTTAATGACATACTTTCTGATGACTTGTAAATAATCATCTTTTCATTTTTGTTTAAATAAAGGTTATGTTTTTATATTTTCTCCTTCCACTTGGGTTGACTGTGGGGACACGGTCAAAATCAAGTGTGGGGGGAGACTCATCCTCAATTTTTTCATGGTTTATTTTTTCTTTAAAATCTCAAAAAAAAAGAAAATAAAAAAAATCCCGAAAATAAATTTTCTTTTGATTTATTTTTAAAATAAATACTATAAGATAAATATATGGTTTTGGTTTATTAAATTGAAATTTTTGAAAGTTTATTTGTCTTAAAAAATAAAAATGAAGTTTGATTACATATAATAATGGTTTAACTAGTATATAGGAAGATTCATACGTGTTAATTATGAAGTACATCCTAATTGAAAATCTTTGTTTTAAAAAGTGGTTGATTTAAAGTAAAGGATATAACATATTTTTATCTTCTGAGTTAAATGGTGTTAAGATGATTTTGCAAACTTTCTCTCTCTCTTAAAAAATATAAAAATAAAAAATAATAATATCCAAGTATTCACTCTCATTTAAAAGTCCTCACGGTTATGCATGGGTGAATTACTTGAAATCTTTGATTATGTGCTTTCATACTCATTTAAAAGTCCTCACGGTTATAAATGTATGGAACACATGTAAAAGAACATAATAAAAACCACCTACGGTCGATAGGTGTATACACAAAAGTGTGTGCACTCGCCATGTTATGTACTCCCCTCACATAAGCCCGAAAGGTAGTGCATGGATGGTATATCTGGCCTCAGTTTACCTAAGCTAGGTGTGTAATTTTTCTTGCAAATAATGAGAGAGCAAGCAATTGAAATCCTAGCATTAATTTTACTTAGTTGATTTGATTTGTTATTGAAAAGAAATGAAAATACCACTTTGATAATCAATTAAGGATCCATTTCATAGTTACAATGTGTTATTAACCAAAACAACGAGTTAAACTATAGTCTATTTGTTATGATAACTTCGTTTTTATTAGAAATATTGACGAGTAATTAACTCAAATTTCAAGATAATGACCAAAACCTATATTTAACTTATTGGTGTCAATTTAAAAATAAATCCTTCATTTGTAAATATTTTCAAAAACTTGCATTCATCTCTTTGTAAATAATTCTGGCATTTTGTAAATATTTTCATCATGCATTTGGATTTTGTGGGTAGTATCCACTGAAAGCCCTCACGAGACAACACTCGTCCTACTGGGGACACCTAGAGGTTTAACGGCTTGTTGCATATGCTCAATGCAATCGTGCTCCCTACGAAAATGGATCTATCTTAGTTTTTTTATTCGAGGACGAATAAAAAGATAAGTGTGGGGGTATTTGATGTGCACGTAAATGTGCATATTTTTACCACCATATTTATTCTATTTAAATCAAATAAATGATCATAGTGGGTATTTTAACTTGTTTTAACCAAAATCCATATTAATTCCAAATTGTCACATATTCATCTTCATCCAAGGGCAAAATAGTCATTTTTGTGCATAAATTAACTTGAGAAAATTTAATTAGAAATTTTCATACTATTTTGTAGGAATTTGATTTCAATTACAAGATGTTTCATGAAGAAGATATGCATGCATAAAAAGAATACAAAGGAATGAAGATGTAAATAATTCCAAGTGAAGATCATGGAGGACCCCACTTACCCACCACCTTAATGTACAAATTAGAGGCTAATGCACATGCTTATGGAATTAATGGCTTCATGTACACTTAAATGATGATTAGTAGAAGCTAATGATTATTTGGCCTCTACACTTTCTCATGGGTATTTTGGGCATTCCCAAAAAATATGAATTAGGGTTTAAAAAATGTATATATACCCCTTATGTTTCATGTAATCCTCCTCTTCCTCTCTCTCTTAGTCTCTCTTTATATTAGTTTAGGCTCAAAATAAAAGAAAGCTCTCTTTCTCTTTTCATGGCTACTTAGCCATTTTTATTTTATGTAATTTTCTTTTCATTTTATGCAATGTTAATTATTGTTTCTTTTTAATTACGTGATCATTTCCTTTTATGCAAGTAGTGTAGATCTCTCTTATTTCATGCAAGTAGATTAGTTTTTCCTTTCTTTTTTCTCTCTTTTCCCTCTTGTTTGTTTAATGTTGCTTTCTACATTTATTCATATGATAACAAATATGAGAGCTTAATCCCTTCAATTTAGGGGTAATGAAGCTCTCTAGTATGTAGATCAACATTTTGATATTATTTCTCTCTTTTTGTGCTTAATGGTAATGCTTGAAGTGGTTTAACTTGTTGTTTTTGTTTTGAATTTGATAGCATATATTGTTGACACCAAATAGGCTATACTTAAACAATCACTAACACAAATGTCTCTTCATAAAAATATGATTATGGAATAAGAAAGTGATTTGAAATTCAAATTTGATGGTCTATATTTCTAGTTAATAGTTAATAGGCCATACTTAAAATAGATTTCAATTTCAAATTTGTTGTCATTTCATTAGAGTTAGTAAGTGGTTTAAGTGGTGTGTTATAGTTTGATGGCTTAAGTTGAGCTAATTAATAGCACAAATAAGCCATACTTATGATAAACACATCATTTAACTTCACTAATGACCAAAAAAGAGAGATCATAATTTCATATTTGTTGAACTATGTGATCTATGGAGTGAATTTATCTCTAAATTGTTTTTCTACTCTCATATTTTTATCAATTTTCTTTTGCTCATTTTTTAACATTTTTAGTTGATCACACTTTTAACTTTGGTTAATTTGATTGAATAGAATTTTAAAATGATCAATTCCATGTGGATCGACCTGTATTCGCCACATGCTACATTCGTACACCGTGCGCTTGCGGTTATTTTTATTTCTAAATTTTTCGACGGTTTTCTAATCCAATAGAAATTCCGTCGATTAATAGTAGATACTTGAAAGTCATTAGGACAAGGATCAGTGTGTATTCGCATGCACGATGATGTGGTGCTCATATCATTAGAGTCCGCTATGTTCCAGGTTTAAGGAGATCTCTTATGTCTTTGGGTCAGCTAGCATCTTAGGGTTGTAGGATTATAATAAAGTCAGACTGCTTGAAGGTAACACATGGTGCCTTGTATTAACGAAAGGATTGATGCTCCAGAATCGTTATCTGTTGAAAGGAACAACAATTCTTGGACAGTCGTGTGTTGGAGTTGATAGTTCACGAGCTTTAGATGCTACTAGACTTTGTCATCTCATATTGGGTAATATTTTGGAGAGGATATGCTTCGTAGAAGGAAGATGATCATGGGTGAAAGCTTTAACCATTTGGAATTCTTTCAGGAGTGTTTATTGGGGAAGCAAACGAAGATTTCTTTTGGTGTTGGTAGACATGAGTCCAAAGAAATACTAGAGTATGTCTATACAGATGTTTGGTGACAAGTGTTACACTTTCTATTGAAGAAGCAAAATATTTTATCTCTTTTATCGATGGCTACTCTTGGAAGGTTTGATGTTCGTGATGAAAGCTAAGTCGGAGTTATTTAAGAAGTTTAAAACATGAAAGGCACCGGTAGAGAATGAAATAGGAATGAAGTTGAATGTGCTGAGATCCGACAATGGTGGTGAGTTTGCTTCTAAGGAGTTCATAAATTTCTTTAAGTGGCATGGAATTCAGAAACAATTCACAACACGTAGAGATCCACAATCAAATGGAGTCACTGAAAGGATGAATATAACTCTACTAGAGAAAGCTCGTTGTTTGAGATTTATGGTAGGTTTATCTAGAGGCTTTTGGTTATCTACTATGGCGTATATTATCAATTGAATTCTATGCTCAACCATTAATGGGAAGATGCCAAAGGAAAAGTGGAAAGTTACATCAATACATATTAGTTATTTTTGTATATTTGATAGCCATGTGTATGTTCACCATTTAGGAAACGACAAGTTGGAGGCTAGAGCCTATCAAGGTATATTTTTGGGCTATACAGAAGGCGTCAAAGGGTATCGCATCTGGAACCCTTTTTGTAGAAAGGTAGTGCACTCAAGACATGTCACATTTGATGAGTCCTCCAAGTTCAAGCCTAAGGAGAATCCACCTAGTTCGGTAGATCCAGAAACTGAAAGGCCTAAGGAGACGGAAACAATTACTACATATCAATCTAGTAGTAGAGTCAAAGTAGCAAAAGAAGATAGAGTAATTGCATCCATTGACACATCATATGAAGGTAGATAGAATTCCTCTAGCAATAATGGTGATGGTCGTGAAGCTAGAGATGATTCAGCTCATAGTGGAATTTACAAAAGCCTAGGAGAAATTACACCTATTCGAGCTAACTTTAGAGTTAGAAGGCCACTAAATAGTTATGGAGATTAGAATTATGCAAATCATATCAGTTTGACCTCGCATTGCATGTAGTGCAAGATGAACCTTTTGACCTTGAAGAAGCCACGAGTTTGAGCGCCAGCTCAAAATCGATGCATGCTATGGAGGAGGATATGGATTCATTAAAGAAGAATTAGACTTGGAAATAGGTACCACCCTCTCAAGGAAGTCGAGCCATAGGATGAAAGTGGGAAAGTAAGGTGAAGGACTATGTGAGATATAAGGTTAAACTTATTGCAAAGGGGATTTCATAGAGGAAGGGGATAGAGTATGATGAGGTGTTTGCTCTGATTGTTTGACATACTTATATCTGGGTATTGCTAGCTATAGTTGCAACTCACGATATGAAGTTGGAACAATTAGATGTAAAAACAACCTTTTTGCATGGAGACTTAGATATACCATCTATATGAAGCAGCCATAAGCATTTATAGAGGATGGGAAGAAGGAATGGGTTTGCAAACTGAATAAGTCTCTATATGGTTTAAAGCAGTCACTCAGGCAATGGTACAAGAAATTTGACTCTTTTATGCGTACTCTTGGTTTTGATAAAAGCATTAAAGATGCTTGCGTTTATTTTAAGTATATGGATCTTTGTAACTATATATATTTACTCTTGTTTGTGGAAAATTTGATTATCACTTCCAAGGAAAAATATGAAACTGATAGGTTAAAATTGGAGCTAAAGGTAGAATTTGAGATGAAATATCTTGGAGAAGCAAAGAAGATTATAGCGCTGGAAATCCAAAAAGAAAGCTGAAATTGTTAAAATTGACATAGCAAAATATATCTAGAATGTGCTTGCTCGATTTAGCATGGACTCCCATGCCCCTGCACATTGAACTTTCAAAGAAGGTCTCTCCGATCTCTGATGAAGATAAAGATTATGTGGAGAATATACCTTAAACTAGTGCAGTTGGAAGCTTGGTGTATGCTGTGGTCAGTAGGAGATCAGATATTGCATGGACGGTAGGTTCGGTTAGTTGCTATATGACTAATTCGGGAAAACCACATCAGGAAACAGTGAAGTACATTTTAAGGTATCTTAGAGGAACAACATATTATGGGCTTTTTTTGAGGGCAGGGAGAAAGATTTCAACATAATCGGATTCTTTGGTTCCATTATGTCGGAAATAGAGACGAAGGAAGTCAACTTCAGGTTTTGTCCTCACACTTAGAAAAACATCTATTAGTTGAAGAACGAGGTTGCAGACTATAGTCTTCTTGTCTACTACAGTGGCAGAATTGATAGCTGCTATTGGAGCAGCTAAGTAGACATTTTACTTGAAACCGTTGTTGTATGATTTAAGATTTGTTCATAGATGTATAGTAGTGAATTGTGACAATTAAAGCACAATACATCTAGTCAATAATCCAGCATTTAGTTCGAGGACAAAGCATATAGAGGTAAGAGAGTCTTTCCTTGTCTCTATGAATGAAGAAAAGAAGGAACATCTTCAGAAAATTCATACCGAGGAGAATGCAGCAAACAAGGACTTATCAAACATGTACACTAAGTCCTTGCTTGTTGCAAAGTTCGAGCATTGCTCATACTTGATCCACTTTTTGAGGTGCTAAATGCCACATGGGGAGAGTGAGTTGGTAGATGGAAACATTTATTTTCATTGTGGAGATTGATAAGTCCTAGATGGAGATGGTACTTTGAACACTTTTTGGCGGATGATGGCCTTGCCGTAGTTTGCTAACAAAATGCAATGGGTGATGACCGTGCTGAAGCTCATTGGGAAAGTATCTATGGTGTCTTGTTCGAGAGTTGCTTAGAGTAAAAGGATGTAGGTGGAGTTGGTAGGCTTACATGGAAATATAGTATCAAGGAAGAGATTATTAGACTTTGGTGATAAAATATTTCATATTAAAGAAGATTTGGAAGATATTATTGAATTCGATGATAAAATATTTTCAATCACAAAAGTTTTGTAAGATAATTGAATTAATGTGAAATAATGACTCAAATATATTGCATCTTTTACTGGGAAAATAAATTATCTACATGAGAAGGAGAATTACTTTTGGGAGAATGAAGTAATCAATTAATTCTCTAATTAACCGTTTAAAGATGACATTTTATCAAGCGTATGCATGTTAAAGGAAACTAGAGAAATCAAATAGACAACCATTTTTCATATAAACAAGAGAATTGATAAGACATTGATTTATAACCACAAATCAATTTCTTTAATTTTAAGTAATTACTTCTATATAAAGATAGTAACTCTATAGAGATTGGTTGAATCCTCTCATGTAGTATTTTCTACATATTCTTCTTAACCTTTATTATCAGTCTTTTAAATTTTCTTTTCTCGAAAGGTAATGAAATATCTTCTTCCCAAAGTGAAAGTACATTATTTCATGATAGTGAAATCACTATTAATCTTGTGTGTGATCTTCTTTTCTATTTGTGCATCTATGATTTGTTGTCTATTCTTTTAGTTATTTGTTCTTGTTTATTTTATCAAACTACAGCATGATCTAATTGCTTTCGTGTTCATTTGGGTTGATTTACAAATATTTGCATGAATTTACCTACACAATATTTTCCTTCTGGACAAATAATCAAGATAAAACAGATAGAAGATGGATTAGGAAAAGAAATTCAAAAAAAGAAAGAAGACCCAATTGGGCTGCATATCTATACTTATAGGAACATATTTAATTTCAAATGCAAACTCAATTGGATTACTATAGCTCTTGCCTCTACGACAGAACGATTGGCCAAACTTAAGGTCAGTTTTCCAAAAATCTCCTTTGATGGGCTGAAGTTTCTTTCTTCTAACCATACAATTTCAGGAAGTGCTAAAGCGAGTTCACTTGCTTGTGTCAATGATGATTTTGTGCGGCATGAAGCATTCCAGCATTTAACCGAGCAAATCTCTAAGGTGTCTACTAAAAGGCAACATGAAATCGACCGCCTTAAGCTAGAGGTGATCCATTATAAGAGATAATCAAACAAAAATATGATGAAACCACGGAGTTAACCATGAAGTTAACTATGGCAGAGAAGAATGCTAAAGAGACATCCAAAGCAATTAATCGTCTAGAAGTGGCTTACAAAAATGAGCTGGATGTTTCCCTTAGTCGCAGTGGTGCACTTGCCTTGGAGTAGGACACGCTACAAAAAGAGATAGACACTCTAGCTTGTTGTGTTGAGGAACTCGAAGAACTTCTTAAGAAAGAGAAGAAAAAAAACTTAAGGTTCAGGAGGAGTTTCAAAGGTATTGTGAAGAGGCCATCGAGGCTCGGAAGCTCAAAATTAATCTTGACGAGCAGCTCACTCAAATCAAAGCTCTCAAGGAAGAGGAAAGAAAGTTGGTCGAAATGAAGTTAGAGAGCAAATTGGGGACTAGTTCACGCCCATAGGAGTGGACACCATCAATAGTCACTAGCTTGAAAGTTCCCTCTCCAAGCCTCTATTCAATGACATATGGTCCTTCCTAAGTAGGATTCATGTGTGACGGAATAGGAAAAACCCATTTCCAGATGAGATCTCCGATTTTAAAGGTTCTAGGTCAAACTTTAGTGTTGTAGTATTGGGCAACTCAGTGTCAATATGTAGATGCCCTTAAATCAGCTTCATCGCATTTCTCATATACAAAGTAGACTTTATAAAAGGAGGTCTCTATCCATTATGGGTCATAGCAGGTCGCTCGATGAGAAGGGACTTTGAGTTCAACAGGAATGATCGCTTCAGAGCCGTAAGCAAGGGCGAATAGAGTATGGCCAGTCGCGAATTTGTGGATAATTCAGTATGCCCGTAATGCTGTTAGGAGTCCTTCCACCCGCTTGCCTCTAGCCTTTTCCAAATGTTTCTTTAGAGTGGACTTTATGATTTTGTTTACAGCTTCAACTTGTCCATTTTCTTGAGGGTGAGAAACTATCACAAATCTCTTTTTGATATGATGTCGACGGCAAAAGTCTTTGAATTAAGCGCCGTTAATTTAGGTTCCATTGTCAATTAAAATGGTTCATGGAAGGCCAAAATGACATATTATGTTCCGGACAATGAAGTTGATTACCTTCTTTGTCATAATCGTGGTTAAAGGTTCGGATTTGGCCCATTTGATGAAGTAATCAACTGCTATAATGGCGTACTTCGCACCACCTTTAGAGGTCGGTAAAGAACTGATAATATCTATGCCCCCTGTGGCAAACGGACATGCACCGACCATTTATGTAATTTCAATCGACGGGGCACTTAGAACTTCTGTAAACATATGTCACTTATCACATCGTTTAGCATAATCAATGGCATCTTATTGATGGTTGTCCAGTAATACCCATAATGGAGTATTTTCTTTGCTAGGGTTTGACCGCCAGTGCGATTGCCACATTCCCCTTCATGATCTTCCTTTTGGACTCATTTTATTTCATCATGAGAGATACACCGGAGCATAGGAGCAGAGAAACCCTTTTTGTACATGACTCCTTCCTGAAGGATATATCGTGAAGCTTTGCAGAGGATTTGTCGTCCTTTATTCCTCTGTTCGAGAAGGATTTCCTGTAGCAAATAATCTTTAATTGGAGTCATCCATAACTCCTTCTCAGGCTTTGCTTCTAGTACCCAGTCGATTTTTATTGGGTTTATGTTTGGAGCGTATAGTACTTCGACTAAAACCAAGCCTACTTGTTGTGCATCCCCGATGCTAGCAAACTTCGCCAATGAGTCGGCCTCTTTGTTTTGATATCGGGGAATGTGCATGAAGTCATAATACTCAAAGTCAGTCAATAGCTTTTGGACTTGAATAAGGTAAGGAGTGAGCCGTTGTTCTTTAGCCTGGTAATCTCCCCTGATTGGGTACACCACCAACTGGGAATCACAAAAGATTTCAAGAGATTTATTCCCAGTTCTCTGGCAAATTTGAGTCCAACAATCAAAGCTTCATACTCAGCTTCGTTGTTCGTTGAGCTTCAAAGCGTAGCAAATTGATCCATCCTTTGGAGCTACTAGCACGATTCTAACTCTGGAACAACGATCATTGGATTCTCTATCCATATACATTTTCCATCGAATGGTAGGGGCTCCACCGCTCTTTGGGAGATCATCTTGTGTAGTGAATTTTGCCATAAAGTCCACCAGTGCCTATCTCAGGATAACTCTCGGAGGGAGATAAGTGATGTCTAATTGACTCCGTTCAATGCTCCACTTCAATAACCTTCCAGACATCTCAGGTCACTATAAGGCCTATCATTACGGCTGATCGGTGTAAACGTTGATGGAATGACCTGACAGTAGGGGCAGAGCTTTCATGAAGCAATCAACATGTAGTAGGCCAATTTCTCTATCTTCGAATAGTTCCTTTCAGCTTTTGTTAATCGCTTGCTAACATAATAGACTAGTCTTTGGATTTGATTCTTCTTACAAAGCAGTGCGACATTTATAACATGTACTGACATGGCCAAGTAGATATACAAGTCTTTCTGATCCATCAGCTTTGACAAGATGAGACATCTCTCTAAGTGGTTCACCGAAGCTTGGAATACGCCTTCACAACCCTATGTCCATTCAAAATTCCTTTTTCCTCTTCTAATCAAGTCGAAGAAAGGAATTGCATTTATCGATCGCTCTAGAAATAAATTGACTTAGGGCGGCAACATTCCAATTTAAGCTCTGTACTTGTTTAATGGTTTTGCTCTTGGATGTTATGAATATCTTGAATCTTCTCAGAATAGCTTCGATTCCACGAGCATTAATGATGAAACCCAAGAACTTTCCTGATGCAATGCCAAAAGAACATTTTCGAAGATTGATCTTCATTTCGTAATATCGAAGGATATCGAACATTTTGCTAAGTCCCTAATGTGGTCGCTTGATCGTATGACTTTACGAGCATGTCATCCACATATACCTTTATCATCTTTTTAATCTAATCTTTAAACATTCAGTCGACTAGGTGATGATAAGTCGCTCCAACATTCTTCACTCCAAATGGCATTACCACACAGCAATACAATCCAATGTTGGTAGTAAAGCTGGCATGCTCTTGGTTAGGGATGTGCATCGACATTTGGTTATATCCAGAGTATGCATCCATGAAAGATAACAGCTCGTGCCTTGTGGTTGAGTCTACCAGCTGGTCGATTCTTGGAAGGAGATCTTTTGGACATGACTTGTTAAAGTCTGAATAGTCAACGCATGTTCGCTACTTTCCATTCGTCTTTCTCACAAGTACAAGATTGGATATCCATTTAGGGTAGAGAGCATCGCGAACAAACCCGTTTCTTTTAAGCCCATCTACCTCCTCTTTAAGGGCGGAAGATCTCTCTGGATCCATGTCATGCCTTTTATGTTTCACCGGGACATGCTTCTAGTCGATATTAAATGCATGGCGCATAGTGGAAGGCGAGATCCCATGCATATCAAAATGAGTCCAAGCGAACACATCAACGTTCGATCGGAGAAAACTAGCAAGTTCTTTCATCATTGGGGGACTAATCTGTGATCCGATCTTTAGGGTTCATGATGTGCCATCGTGGTTGACGGTGATGTCCATCATCAGCTCAGCCGGTGCAGCCTTGGTCTTTTTCGGCTCCACCTCATCATCCCTTGGATCTATGTCTTTGTAGAAACGACTATGGAGCCCACCAAGACCCAAGCATTGGTTGTGTATCTTCAGTGGCTTGGTTGCGGAGAGACTTTTCCAAAACCCTTACCTTTCTCCTTCGATTAAGCATCCCTCAATTTAGCCACATAGCAGGAACGTTCGGTCGTCTGATCACCATGCACAACTCCAATACCATTATCAGTTGGGAAGTTCAAAGTCAAACACCATAGGGCAAGAGCTACCTGGAATTCAGCAAGGGCTGGTCGGCCCATAAAAGAATTGTATGGAGAGTCAACATCCAAGACAATAAATGGCAACATTCGCACTCTCCTATGGTCACTTTCTCCCAACTCCATGGGCAATTCGACATAACAAATAGCTTTGGTTGTAGCACCGGTTAAAACCATGTATGCGGGCATTAGATGGTTTCAAGTCCTTGGCTTCCATCCTCATCTAATCGTAAGCCTTTTTGAAAATTATATTCATGGAACTATCACAGTCAACCAAGATCCTACTTACTAAGGTGAGGCCGATCATAGTCGAAATAACCATTGGGTCGATCGTTGGTGCTTCCACCTTATCTTACTCTCTGTTTCTTAATATAATATAGTCTGCTATTGTACGCTGCTGTTTTGCTGAAGCCCCATCTTCCGTACTTGAACGGCACTCAAAATTCATATATTTGATTGCGCCAGCATAGCGCTCCATCTCACATCATCTCTTATCAACTAGATGCAGTCCTTCGACTATTGTACTGATAGCTAATCTTCCACCAGTCCATGCAGGCTCCTCGGCCCTATGCGGTGCTTGTCCTCGATTGGGGTCGGATGTCCCCTCCAGTCATCCTACAGGGCTTTAAAAAATTGTTGTAACTTTCTTTCACGAATCAGTAACTTATTTTTGTTGTGACCATAGCATTCATGGAACCAAGAATATTTTCCAGTCTACTTTTGCTTCTCCATCGATTCCTTCGGAGGTGGCTTCCTATATTGCATAGTATTACATGTAGATAAGTAGACGTTCTCCGGATATGTATTTAGTGGTTTGTATGTATCAACAATGGAATCCTTGACTTTTCTCTTTCAAAATCTCTTTTTCATTCACGATTCTTATCACCATATTTTTTTTACTGGTTCGGTTTATTTTGAACATTTACTTGAACTTTTTCGGAACTCTCCCCAGACCGTTTCACTACAACGTTACTCTACACTCCCTTTCCACTCAATCCTACAACATTCTTCTTTCTAGAACATCTAGCATCCACTTTCCTCAAATATTAAGCTTCTTTTGCATAGAAACGCTCCAATATCATAGGTGGTTTGCCAGCTAACCAACTGCCAAAGTCAGATTCTAGATCAATCACTCTTTTTACCACCATCAATATTGAATGGCCATTCGGATTACTCACTTTTGTGACGTCTATATGAAATCTCTCTAAATAGCCTTTCAACGATTCTCCTAGATCCTAGATCATGCTTGATAGGGATATTACATCTTTGGGGCGAGTTGCATGCATACGAAACTGCCCCATAAATTTTGTTGCCAAATCATCAAATCTAGAGATTGACTACGGGATTACTCTAGTAAACCACATCATTTCTATGCTAGAGAGAGTAATAGGAAAACATCTGCATTTTGTAGCATCATCAACTCATGCAGAATCCATCAGCCATTCATATCTTATGATGTGCTGCCTAGGGTCGGTTTTTCCCTTATAAGTAGGCATCAACGACATGCTTAACCTCCTTAGATAATCCGCATGTAGGATTTTGTAGATGAATGGGGTATGGCTTCTAGAGATCCCCCAATCGTCATTAGTCAAGCCTTGGCTCTCCTTTACTAGATGTCTAACCATAGCTTACAAGTTCAATGTTGGATAGTTAGAGCCAAGCGGTAGTTATGCTCCACCTCACGTGAATGGTGCGGTCGATGTCTATGGCTCGTTCCATGCCTTCTTGGCTTAACATTCTCTCCATGCATGTCACATGCGTTTACTTCATCGTCATTTTACGGAGGCAACTGGTCTGCATCCATCTGAACTCCAATATCCAAATCAATCGCAGCGACTCCAGCTCTTGCTCCAATAGGAAAAGGAAAACCCCCTCCTCTGGAGGAGGGATTGGGTTCGATCAGTCTTGGTAACCCAGGTAGGTTTGTTTGTTGATGTCCAGAAGCTTTCATATGACACCCATCAGTTATGCGACGTCCGTGTCTACGATAATCATCTAATAAAGTAGAGCTCTCCGACGTAGAATAGGGAGTTGGCTCCCTATTAATTTTAGCCCTTTGTTGATCACTGAGTTGATTCATTAAATCGATATTGGCTTGAATCTGCTGGTTCAAATGTCGATGGCTATCTACAAGCTCTCTCATCAGATTCTAGAAATCATCCCTTATGATGGAAGTAGTTGGATTTTGGATGTCAACTGGATTGGTAGCATTAATATCTACTGGTAGATTGCTCTAGCCTCTTTGCTAGATGCTAACATTCTCGTTTCCTTCTACGTTTTGAGAAATAGATCTGGTGTTCCTAGTCATTATTGATAGTTTTCCCTAGACTTTTGCAAATCTAAATAGAATGGAGAAACTACTTGAAGATAATTCCAGATCCCTTCCGGGGATTTATGCAATGCAATAGTAGCAAAGGGATCCAAATAGAGTTGAGAATCTACTTCTTAGTGAAAGCACCAAAATATTTGCACCAAAATTGGTCACAAACACCTAATAGAGATTGTGTAGAAAAACAAATGAAAAATATTAAATTTAAAAAGAGAGAATATAGCAATAAAGCAACTAAAAATAATCTAATAATAGAGACACAACAATTTTATAGTGGTTCGGCATTGTTTACCTACGTCCAGTTTGAAGAGAAAACTTTATCGATTACCTTGTAAACTGAGTACAATAGGGATCAGATTAAAATCCTTGGTTATAAAAGAGTACAAATCAATCAGCAGTGTAAAAGTCCTAAAAATGAAAAATCAAGTCTGTATTTATAGAGAAAGACGGCGAAATACCTCCCTGAAAATTCGACAGAACGATCGCCAGAACCATAGAGGCCCACAGATGGGATCGCATGGCCCAAATCCAAAGAAATAAGTATCAGGGCCGATCCCTATTTTGGAGGAATTTGGGGATGCGATCCCTATGAGAGCTTCTCCACATAGTAATATACATAACCTCCAAGTTTCATGCCAATTGGATTAGTAAAACTTGAGTTATTGATCAATCTTTGTTGCAACATGTTGTGTAGGCTGATTCTTGCCGATCCCTCTCGCTTACTTCTTTTGGGATGCGATCCCTAGGACGGACTCTTCAGGGCCCTACATCTTGTTCCTAAAGTCTTATGTGCATTAGACTTCTGGATCTCAAGATATCGATTGTTTTGCATTGAGTTGCACTTGTTTGACTGAAATAGACCGATCCCTTTGGTAGAGAGGGATCATAACGGATCCCTTTTCTAGATTTGAATATATTCCATACTTAGAATGCTCTACATAGCAGATCTCTTAATTTCGTTCGATTACGGCTTCATATTATCATATGTACTCGATTTATGGACCATATAATCATTGCTCTAGGCCTACTGGCCTTGATGACACTCGAGTCTAACATGTCCAATTAGTTCGGATATAGCCAGGTCAAAATGTCGGATAACATTAATCTTATCCAAACAAGAAGTGATAGGAAGAAACCTTTCTTCAAGAATCCACTTATTCAAACTCTTTGAACAATTAGACGACGTATCTCCATAACAATTGCTAGGAAAAAGCACTAGAAAATTTATCAAATGGAATTCCATTTAAAATGTTATCAACATAAACTCCACCAACTTGCCTAAATTCAACCAAAGCAGCATCAATTCCCTCAAGTTAGAAGCATAAGCAACATAACCAAAAAGATCTATCAAAAACTTCTTCTTAACGTTTGAAAAATGAATTTTAATAGCACTTTTCAAATTATTAGTCAAATGATAAAAAAAATAAACCATTAAATGCATTTAGAAACACTTTTCGAATAACAATTAAAAGACTAGGATAATGATCTGAAATAAAGGTAAAAGGTCCAAGGTCACCTTGAAGTATATCTCTAAATTGCGCACTAAACCATACCCAATTAGATTCATCATCGCTAGAAACAGTAGTAATAACAATAGGATAAAAGCCTTTAAAAGGTAATGTATGAGATGTAAGAAACAAAAGAAACAAACATATGAAAATATATACAAAAAATTCTGCAAATATTTGTAGAAAATCAGTAAATATTTGCAGAGAAACCCACAAACATTAATATTTCCCAAGAAATACACAAATATTTGTAGAGAAATCTACAAATATTTGTAGAAATAGAGATATCTACAAAAGTTTTCAAAGTAAAATAAAAACATAACATGATGTATATTGCAAATCGTGCACTAGTTTGGGAACTGTTCTCAAATGAAGGTGATGGTTCATTATGATAACCGCTAATCGGATTATAATGTGAGTTTATTTTTATACTCATTACTATCATTGATATCCATACATGATTAATTTAGACTATTAAATAAATTATTATTCAAAATTATCGTAAAAATGATATACATTTTGATTAATTTTTTTTATTTAAGCGTTATAATTATAAATTAATTTTTTGAATTTGGTGTAAAATTTTAAAATAATTTGGCTTTTAATAATGTTTTGTATTAATGTGGTTACAATATTTTTCTCAATTAATAATTAATATTATATATAAAATATACTAAGATACGATCATATAATATACAATATTTTTAAAAAGGTACCAAATAATAAGTAACAAAATATATATGATACATGTTTACTGATCATTATTGATTAAAATAAATTTATAAAATAATATGATCAATAAATTTGTTTTGAATTTTTACCGCCTTCATCATTTCACGCTTAATCCACCCTTCCACTTTTCCATTTTGACTTCTTAATCTCTTGCCTTTCCATCCTCCTTTACTTTTACCCCTTACTCCTTTCTAAATTTTGGGTTTCCTCGAGTGATATTGGCAATCTCTGCTCTTTCTCATTGGCCCCTGCCTTACTACTTAATTAGATCCGACGAACCTGATCGCATTCACCTTTGTTTCAATTTCCATTTCTAGATTTCCCATTGCCTCCTTCCTTACTATCCTGCCTTTTTCCACCTCCACCAATATGCTAGCGGTCCAACTAGAGCTAGAACTTTCAAATTGGTGCTGGCCTGCTCCGTCAATCTTCCACATACTAGCATTATAGCGGGCTAGAACAATATGAGGAAGTTTTTCTTTGGTATACCTTCGTCCTGATATTATTGAGGATCTTCCACTGCCTTTATGCAGTGCTGCTTGATAGTATAGATTTGTGCTTTAATTTTGGGTGTGCGATTATGGCTATGTTTTTTCAATGGAGTGTCCTACTAGCTCCTTTGTTACTTTCTTAGGCTCTTGTCTTGGTTGTTTTTTTCTAGATGAAGGGTTGTTGATGATGGTATTGGATGCTTAGGAATGAAGTTTGTTTGCATTTTTTTCTTGCTATGGTGGCTATTCTACCTTGTATTTTTGCATTTTTCCATTAGCAAGTTCCATGGTCATTGCTTGCAGTAAATGCAAGTCTCTATTTTTTAGCTAAACTTGTTTCTTCCTATTTTGTTAGTGGTGCTACCTTGCCATGCCTTCATCTTTTGCTGATTCCAATTCATGTAGCTTCGCTGCCTATTCGAAATGTCTTTACTTGAAATATTGAAGATCATGTATCTTTATGTATCATGGTTTGGTTCTAGTGTGAGTATGTGTGGTAAGCTAGAGCATGTATGTGTGTTTGGGATAATTTGAGCTTTTAACTATGTTTGGAAGTGTAATTCATTTGGCGTTTCAGCCAAATAATAATTTTATTGTATTATAAAATGGCGGACGCTCCACTTTAAAAACTTGCTTGTCTTGAAAAAATATCTAAATTATTTAATAACATGTATCTCGACCAATCTACTTTATAGAAAGATTATTAGATTTCTAAGATTGAAAATATCATAGATAACATTAAACTTTAAAGTTTAATTTTTTTTCTTTTAATCTAAGACTAAATAGTTGATCCAAAATTTTAGGAGATTTAAACTTTTAAACTAATGTCTTTATCATTTTGTTTTTCTACTTATTTATGTAAACAAATGATCTAGTCTTAAAAAATTATATACTAAAAAGGAATTAATATTATTTATGTGTGTATATATGTACATATATTTAAATGTGTGTGTATATGTATGTTAGTATGTATTTGTTGTAAATACCAAACATATGCACACATGCTACCTTGTTTATAATAGGTATATGCATATAAATATATTATGGCCGTAAATCTCAATGGTCGTGTGTGTTGGTGTTGGTGTAGGTGTGTGTGTATAAAATCTACTTATATAATGTAAAATGTATGTTGCCATAAACTAGAGACATGATGTAAGGAAAAATAAAAAAACAATAATAATTACATGTTTCTAATAAATAAAATAATATGCCAAGTACTAGTGGTCCAGTGGTTTACGACTTAGTGGATGTGGCTACATCTTGTTGTAGTGGCACCGGATCGATTCCCAGCGGCCACAAAGTATGAGGCATGAGTGGTCTGGGCACTATAAAACCAGTCTAACCAAAGGTCAGGGCGACATAGTCTCCCTGTCCCCAAAGTTTTCAAGATTTTAGAGAAAATAATAATAATGTTATCCTGGCGATGGCGGCTTCCCCTTCGTTTTTGTACCTAGCCTTTCTTCGTGTCTCACGCATCTCTTCATGTCCTCTCCTCTTTCCCTTCTCAATCGACCGCGTCTACTCTCCCCATCCTCTACTCGTTCTGGCCGTCGCTTTGGTTCTATGGTTTCAGATAGCGTCCCCCGTCCAGATCTTCAATCGCCCCATGATTTTCCGCCGCTATGTGCTCCCAATTTGCCTGCGCTAGTTACTTCTGATCGACCATGTATGATTGAAGCTAATGTTGCTGGAAACGCTGCTGTGTGTACGACATTGGATGCTTCAGGTACGCAACTATCTACTGTTGGAGCCAACGTGGAGTTCGTTGTGTCTCCCCGTAACGTTATTGGTGAGCAAGTGAGTGGAACTATGGCATTACAGTGTGATCTTGGTGGTCTGACTTGTGATGGTATTGGTATAGCCGAGACTGCTGTGCAAGATTGTTGCATGGCAAATGTTTGTAATAATGACAAAGAGGGAGCTGTTCCAATTAGCAATGCTTTTGATTTGAATAACCCTCTGAGTGTAACTATTCCTTGCCTGACATCTGTTGAAGTCTGTCCTGTGCCACCATTCAATGGTTTTGTTGGTGGCTCTTCGATTGCAAGCCCCAAATCTGGTTTTGCTTGCGGCTCTACGGTCAATGCCGATGTTAACTCAGTGCAATTACCTGGTGAGTCTACATTTCTTGTAGCATCTACTGGTTTGGTGAATTGTCGTGTTCCAGGCCCAACGGTTCCCAAAACTTGGTCTTCACTTTTTACATCCTTGCCACGTAATGCGGGAGTATATGAACCAGTTGAGTTTGACATCCTTGAGGAAAACGGGGTAATGATCCCTCCCCCCAGTGTTATCCAAGCCGGTTTGGACTTTTGGTCTGAATATGTAGTCGGATTTTTTTTGGACCCTAATCATCGTCTTCATGATGTGGCTGCGGTTTGTCGTAGGGCCTGGAGACTTCATGGTAGTCTTAAAGTCAAGTTGGTCGATTCGTTGTATTACATATTGTTCTCCTCCACTGAGGAACGTACTCGAGTTCTTGAGAACGAGCCTTCTTTCTTTGATGGACAGCCATTTATTATTACCCCTTGGTCGCCGACTGTGGCTAGAGCACGTGAACAGGTTCTTTCTATCCCTATCTGGGTTTATTTCTCTCAAATTCCTTCTGCTCTTCAACCTCTGCTTGGATTGAATTGGCTTGCTTGCAATGTTGGAAAATTGAAGTGTTTTGACTCCAGCACTGTTGCGCGTGATAAGCTTGTATACGCCAAGGCCCTGATTGAGATTACTCCCCATAAGCCTCTTCCTACATCTATTCCTGTCCAGCTTGCTGTTGGACATGTGGTGGATGTGCGTGTTCGGTATGGTTGGGTCCCTGACATATGTACCACCTGTCACTCTTTTGGCCATATTGCCTCAGCCTGCACACAATCGGTTACATCTGCTACTGCTCCTAAGATCCCATTGCCTAGGCCTCCGCTTAGGAAGTGGGTTCCCAAGGCCTCTCTGGTTGCTGCTCAGTCTTCTGACCCCGATCCCTCCCTCTCCTCAGCTCGGCCTGCTTCACCTGATCCTGGTGCTTCTCCTGCTCTGCAGAATCGTGTTGTTTGGGCTGATTCTGAACATAGTTGGGTTGATCTCCGTTCTGACTTGAGGTTCAACCCTGTGGATGTCTCCTATTTCAGATATGTCTCTGATGATCTTCTGGACCTACGATGCCTTCATTACAGGATTTCTGGTGATTCCTTGGTACCTGATCTGGATGGTCCGCATGCTCAGTCTAATGCTATTCTTCTAGCTGATACTTCCTGGGATCGATCTTTTATCTATACATCTGGTGTTGATGATTATGATCCTTCTCTTGCTGTTCTTTTTCGCCCATATTTTGGTTTCCTTGGTGATGGTACTCTGGTTTCTGACCGGGTTGTTGTAGGTGATAGTGATTCTTCCTCTGCGGAGGAGAACTAGTCTAGTATTTTTACATAGTAGTTATGACTTGTCTGTCATACTCCTGTGCTGTTATTTTTAGTTCTTTTTTTTACGTAGTAGTTAAGGTATCTCTACCTTACTCCTGTACTTCAATCTTTATTACATCCGTAATAAAAGTGGTCGGTCCACTATAAAACCGTCGGCCTTGCCAAAATAAATAAAATAATATTGAAATTTTATCGAGTAAAGATACTTGGAAATTTTAAGTATGATTTAATGTACAATACTGTTCATTAGAACATAAATTATGATCTTATGCAAAATGAAATTAAATATTTTTATTGAAATTTGCCATAAATATTCGTTCGGTAGACAACATATATTAGGGTTTAGTTGAAACTGAATTTAAAGATTTTTCTCGATAATGATATAATGTGCCAGTAATATGATGTGCTATGATGTATGTATTTGAATTTGGTTTAACTATATTTTTATTTCTTTTTCAAGTATATATTGAAAGGAATAAGATGCTCTTATATTTCATTAAGTAATATAACACTCTTTTTCCTTACTACTTTGGAAGAGTAGATGGATCACCTATAATATAATGGTCAAGAAGGGACCAATTTCAATATTATGTATATATATTTGTGTATGTATAGTGGCATATCAACATGTAGCTAAGAAGGGTTAGTTGATGCCCTATCAAATAAATGCGAGCAATTAAGAAGTACATCTAACATAACATTAAGATGTAGGGTCATAAATTGAAAATTAAATCCCTAACAACCAAAGTTTTCCTACTCATTGATAGAATTCAAGAAGCCTTCTAGATGTAAGCCTGCTAAGTTCCTCCCTTAAGAGTAGGAAAACCATGGTTGCAAGGGATCCCAATCCACAAAATTCATATAATAACCTAGTTTTATTGTAAGCTAGCACTTTATAGTCGACAAAATAAGAACTACATTCAACTATGTAATAATTTTTATCGTTAACATTTTATTTATGTTTGCTCATCCAAAAATTCAGTGTTAACCATTTAATCCATATAAATTTTGACCGATAACGAATTAGTCACACTTTCTAGACATACTTCACAATGTTAAATGTGACGACCCGGAATTTTGAGCAATATCAATTTAATAATCTTTGATAATAATTAAATTGATTTGATCATTTTATATTATAAATTGACAAGTTAAGCTTATTTCAAAGGCTGAAAATAATAATTTGTTAATGTCTATTAATGTTTTCTTAACAATATATATAGGCAAGATTAATTCTTTTGAAGTTTATAATAATTTGATTTGGAAATATTTATTTTGGTAAATAAGAAGTTTTTAATGTAATAAAACTTTGTGTTCAAATTGTGATATATATAAATGTATATATTGTGATTTGATATTTGTTTTAAAATTTAATATGGAAATTAATAAATTTAATGTTAGAATGTTTCTATTTGAAATGTGTATATATATATTTGTATATATATGTTTTAAATAGGAATTTTATTAATTTGAGTTTAATAAGTGTTTTCAAACTTTAATATATATATAATTTGTGATTTGAAAAGTTAATTTGATTTATACTTTTGGAAATGATATTTAAGATTTAAATTAAAAGTTCGTTTGTTTTAATAGTCTTTCATTCTAATTTTAATATAGGATAAATTGTTTTAAAATTTCTATATAAAGAATTAAAATAGAAGTTTCAAGCATATAAACATTAAATTGAATTAAAAATGTAAGTTACTTGATTCATATGAATATTACATAATAAAATAAATAATTAAGCCTTAAAATACATTACATATATATTCACATTTCATGTAAAATTCAAAATAAATTATAAAAAATAAAATAAAATAACACTTGTAAACATTATAGGATATGTAAGGACATTTGTAAACATAGGTGTAAGTAAATTAGAGTTTCTTTGTGACAAATGTCTCTTTCATTTATAATAATAAAATTTAAAATCTAAAATTGTAAAATAAGAAAGAAGAAAAATCTACTCTTGAAAACTTCAGCTGAAAAACATTTTCTTCAAACTCAAACTTAATCAAAACTAAAAAGGGAAAATGTAAACAAAAACAAATCATCACTTCAACAAATCTGGAAAAAATATACAAAACAAAGTTCAAATTCTGGAATCTGTAAAGAAATCTGAATGAAAAGAAGAAAGAAGCAAAATCTGGATTCAAATCAAATGCAAGATCACTTTCAAAATTATCAAGCAACTCAGAAATCAACTGCAAGAAGATTGATTTCAACATGCAAGAGCTGGAATCAAATAATTCAAGATTTAAATTCAACATGCAAAAGGGAATTGAAAGCCTGGGTAAAAATATGCAGTTCTACTCTCTGTTTTCTGCAAATGTACAGGTGAGTAAATAAATTTTAAAAACAGTTTTAAAACTTGAATTCTATCTTGGATTGAGAATAAATATCATGTTGTTGCTTGGATATCTGAATTGAATTAAATGCATGTTTGTATGTGAGTGTTTAAGTTCATGTCTGGATATGGATTGAGATGCCTGTAGGGTTAAAGTTTTACTGTGTGTTTATGAAACAGTTTCAAAATTTATAATAAATCCAATAACTTGATTTTAAATTCGAATTAGACTTGGAATTGTAAATAAAAGTTGTTTGAAATCAAGTAGGCTATCATCTAAAAATAATTTTAGGTTTTTAAATTGGATAATTAGCTTAAAAACTTTGAATTTACAGTAAAATGGTAAATGGGGTCAAAAATTTATTAAAACAATTTTAAGTTTTGATTGCACAATTGAAATAGCAATTGAAAATCATGAATTTTAGTGTGATTGTTATAATTTTTAATGGGGTATTTGGTGAGTATTTTGGAATTTAATGATTTGGGGTTTTCGGCCAAATCACGGCAATCCATGGCGAATTGGGTTTTGCCGTTGGACATGAAGGTGGAGGAGGCTCCAGTGTTCATGCGAAAAATGTTTCATGAATTTTTAATTGAGTGGGATGGCCGATAATAGAGGAGTTAGGGTTTATTTACCTGTTTTTGGCCGATGAGTTCATCGGGGTTTCACGATGTCGTGGGGATACCGGAGGTTATCGCGAGCATTGCTGAGGGTCCAGGGTATTGTGGGGAAGCTACGGAGGTGGTGGCATGGTCTCCGGTGAAGGAGATGGCCGGCGGTGGTTGGAATTGAGGATGGGGTTTCTGAGCAGTTTTGGGATGGAGGGCTTTATTTCGATTTTCAATCTAATTTTTTTTTCTGGGTATTGCATAAGGATGTGGTGGTCGAGTGCGACCTGGGGATGATCGGAGTGGTGATCGTCGTTGGTCAGTTGCGCCGTGCACGTTTATGTGCACGTTCGTGGGCTACTGCAAGTTTTGGGAAGAAGAGGTAGGGAGACTCGAAGATGGTCTCGGGAGTTTTTGGGTATTTCTCGAAGCAGGCTTGGGTAGGGGGGAAACTCGGAGTTAGTGTGTGTTTACTCGGGGTGTTTGCTAGTTTTACTCGGGGAAGTCATTGGGTTTTTGTGTAGCTTACTCGGGTTTCAGTAAGGTCACTCGAGTATTAGTATATTCAGGCTTTAGATCTAGGTGTTTAGTTGTTAATGCAAAGAATATTTGATTTTGGAAATTAAGTTTTAAAACAAAGATTGAACAAGTTTCAAAATTAAATTGTTTCAAAGTTATGTTTTAAAACAAGTTTATATATTTAAAATATGGAAGTTTTAAAATAAAATTTGTATTAAACTTTAATAAATAAATTTGGAAAGGTTTAAAGATTTTAAAATTTTAATTTAAATGTGTTTGTTTATAAATTGATTTCTAAAGATTATATTTTACTTTAAATAAAGTATAATGTTTAAGGATTTTATAATCAACTATAATGAGGATTTATATTATGTAAATTAGAATTTTATTTATCTAAAGATAAATAATTGTGATAATTCAATTATTATTCATAATTAAGTGTTATAGATTAATATGAATAATTTAATTACGACAATGTTTTCTTAGTTAAAAATCTTTATAATATAAGAAGTTAAAGAATCATTTAATTAATTTTAAATGATTAAGTTAAATAATTAATTAAGTAATTAATTTAGATAATCACTTATGGGTTAATCCTATATAATTACTTAGGGAAGTAATTGAGTAATTAAGTGATTAATTATTTGAGGTAATTATGTAAAAGATAATTACTTATGAAAAGTAATTAAGTAATGTGATTAAGAGTTAATCACTTTAGTTATTAATTAAAGAATTAATTAATATTTAGTTAAAGGTTTAAATTATTTGATTAATGATTATTGAATAAAAGGATTAAGAGTAATTAATTAAGTGATTAATTACTTGTAAAGGTAATTAATTAAGAAAGAAATTTAATTAATGGAAATAATCATTAACTAATATAAATAATTAATTAATTGTTAATTAATAATTTAAGAATAATTAATTTATAATTTAATTTTAATTACTAAATGTAATTAAAGTAATCAAAGGTGATTAATTAAAGAATAATTAATTAAGTATGATTAATTAAAAGTGATTAATCAAGTATTTAATTAAAAGTAATTAATCAGGTGTAATTGATTAAAGGATAATTAAGGAATAATTATCAGGATAATTAAAGAATAATTAATCAAGAATTGATTAATTTTAAAAAGGTAATTAAGAGGTAATTACTTAGTATAATTTGGAAGTAATTAATCAGGATGATTAATTAATATGGTAATTAAGTAAGAATTACTTAAAGTAATTAAGTAATAATTAATCTGGGAAGATTAATTGAGATGGATAATTAGGTGATGTTAATTAATTAATTTGTAATTAATTAATGAATAAGAAGTGGAATTGAAGATAATACAAGTGTTTAAGTAAGGATTAATTTAATTTAAGGATTAATTAAATTAATTAAGTTTGGATCAAACTTGTTTATGAATGATTAATGATTGGATGATATATATCATTGGATGAGTTAATGATATTGGTTGTTGTTGGATGACATTGATTGATGGGTGATGATGTGAATATGCTATATCTGAATGTGATATATATGCTGCTATGTGATATGTATATATGCATGTGATAATAGATGCTTATCTATCTGTGTAATATGATATATGCATTTATGTTAAGTGATATTTCTGAAAAATCTATTGTTTAAACCCTTAAGTACAACTTGGACATTAAAATGACGTTTGGTTTCGGTGAGACCTGGATCGGGTTTCCATATTTGGATATCCGAAAACCACATCGATTCCAATTAAACGTTAGGTCGTTAATCCAAGTGGAGCAAGTGAAGACTCGAGGTGTAAGGGCTATACGTCAGTATAACTCTGTGGGTGATTCCGTAATGAGTTTGACGGAATAGTGCTTATAGATTCGAGATGGAGATTTAGAGTGCAAGGGCTATGGTCGTTGACTCTGAGGGTGATTTCAAAAAGAGTGCAATGAGATAGTTCCTTCGGTTTCGTTCGAACCCGGAACGAACTTTTATGGATTGAATGCTTTCAGAACATCGTCAGGCGGACGATGAGCATTCTAAGATAATTGGTCCTATAAAGGTAATCGCAGCCTCAAGCCTCATCAACCGGGAATGGCTAAAACATGGGAGGTGCAGCAAGGCTTTGTGGGTCGCTCCCACTGGAGAGCGAGATACATCCATGTCTAGATGTCCCTTTTTATTTCGGCTTTGTGGGCGGTTGGAACTGCAGCCAACTGCGGGGTGGTCTTGCTCGGGACTGTTCAGTAAGGAATGGTTCCGGCCTTGTGTTGCAGGGGAATGGGAGTACTCCTCGGTACGGTGATCTAGGCCACGTACTGTGACGGGTGGTACCCCAGTAGCCCTGCCATTGATGGAAACCCATTTTCCCTACGAGACCCTACGGTTTTGTTTGTATTACTCACTTTTGTGGCTAGTAGCTGGAATTTAATAAATGTAACAATTTCGGCTATTTCATATTTATTTGAAAACCCTAGACACTATTATAATATCACTGGATTTCCTATCAAATGTTTTGGTTAGCGTAAGGTAAAAACTTTTCCATGTTTATGTGTGGGAAGTCTTACGTGATACCTTTTGTTTTCAAAGGATTTCTTTTAAAGTTAAGCAATCTTAAACCGTTTACTCACACCAGACCCCTGTCTGACCCGAGTGTTTATTTTCTGTTTTATTAAACTCTTGGGTACTCATATTATGTATGAGTAGTCAAGTGATTCAGGTTATCTCTTGACGAATTCTGGAGGAGCTTTGGAGCAGGAGGCTTCAGCGTGTAGATATAGTTAGTGTTTCCGCTGTGTGTTATTCTGTGACGTTGTTCTTGTATTGTATTAGACAGAAATGATATAACTGTCTAAATTGAGATGTATAGTCGTGTACTCTGATGTATATGATACTATGTATATGTTCTATATTATATTTAAATCGTTCCGCTGTGAGATTCTGATGTGTTGTTTCTATTTATTCTCTTTCTTTTCTTCTTCTATCCCTTTCTTTCTTAATTAGTGATGCGATTTTCTGGGAGTGGAAAGTCGAGTTGCTACATTAAGAGTAGTAGTGATGGATGAAAGGTGAAAATGATGGTAGGCTAGGAGAGTATAAAGTAAGTAGTTTGGAGAGAGTTAATAAAAAGAGTAGGTTGGAGGATGGAGTAAGCATAAAGTGGCTACAATTGGCAATTAATAGACAATATTGCTATAGACAGAAGCTCATGTGACCTAGGAAAGATGGAAGGGGCTTGGAGACTAAAGGATGTAGGAGGTTTTCCGAGGATAACGATTAGATCTTTAAGGGATGCTTGTCAATGTTATTACGCAATCTGATCCAACCAAACCTTATCCAAAAAATTCAACAAAATAATATAATCATATGCATATTGGTTTTATTTCTATTATCCGACATAAATATCAGTTGGGTAGGTTCTATTTGGGTTGTATTGTGTCGAAGCTTTCATTGAAAGTGTAATGTTAAACCTAAGAAAATCTAACATGACTAAACTCGAGACCCTCTTAATATTATTTGAGCACCATACTAAGTTTTGATAGTGTTTTGCGATCCACCAAACATCAACCATGACATCACCCATGTATAGTTATATACATGCCTTCGAAATTATTTATATTAATAAAATTTTGGCTAAAATTTGATTTTGGATAAGTTACAAGTTTTGGAATGATTTAATATTTTTATAGATGATCTCGATAACAAAAAGAACATGCCTAAAAAAATTAGGTGTGGTATAGACTTTTTTGCATAAAAAAAAGGAACGAGGGTAAGATTTAAAGGATGAGGGATCCAACTTCCTCAACTTGCATACACAGAGACATATATGTATGTATGTATGTATGTATGTGTGTGTATCATAGTTTCGAAGACCGAATCGCGAGTCAAATTGCATTGGTGGAAGGTCAAAGGTTGTAGTGCTGGTTCAATTGGTCAGACTAAGAGGCTACATTGTTTGTCATTTTTTATTTTATTTTACTTAAATGTAAAATTATTTCAATTAATGTAAAAAATTAACTGATTATAATTACTATATTGGCTTTTGAATACAATATTTTTTAGGGGCATTTCACTAAAAGGACAAACTTTGCAGTCCAATTAGTTTCTAGGACACACATCCACAGAAATTAATTTCAAGGCCAAAGTCAGTAGAATAATTACTTTTAAGGACAAATTCAGCGGTTCAGTTACTTTCAAGGACATAATTTCATAGGTTTATAGGCCTTAGAAAGTAATTATTTTGCATTTTGTCCTTAAAAGTAATTATTTCAGTTGTGTGTCCTAGAAACTAATTGCAGTTGCTAAAGAGCCCTTTGTGGCTAATTTCCACTATTTTTTAACATTTGATAATAGATCTTAAATAAAAAATATATAACAATTTCTTTAATACAAAATTGTAAATTTCCTAATCTTTTAAGGTAAAAGAGATTTAATACTGCAAAGGTATATAAAATGCACATTATTAATGTTTTATGTCATACAAAATTGACAAATCAATCCAATAATTTGATGGAAAAGAATACGAAATATTTGTTGAATTGATTATGTGAAATAACGAAGAATAAAGCGTAGTGTTTTCTCAAATTTGAAGAACCGTGTGGTTCAAAACATGTGGTTTAGAGGTTTTTCAGGGTTTTGAGATTAGATGTTGGTTCAAACACGCTTAAGCTATTTCATTTTTAGAACCGTAGCGCGTCATGGTTGAAAGTTAACCGTTGTCAAACCGTGGTTTGGTTAGATCTTGAAAACACTAGTTTGTATGCATGTACATATGTATGTATGTGCGTATATATATATATATATGTGTGTGTGTGTGTGTATGTATTTTTATTTGTGTATGCCTTTTTGGATATGTACGTATAAGTGTGTGTAAAAGAGTATGCATTGATGTATTTGTATCTATATATATGCATGCATGTGCGTATGTATATGTGTTTGTGCATGCTTATGTATGCATGTATGTATGTGTATACAAAGTGTTAGAAAATTTGTCTTAATAAGGCATATGATAAATCAATTCAAAGTTTCTTATTCTCATGCTTAATTATATGAAATTTCCACCAATTATAGCTGTCCCCATTGAAAACTGTCTATACTCTTTGCCTTCTCTGTAATGATAATACTTGGCCTAAATGTTATATTAAGAGATCTAACAATCTAAGGCATGGAGATTCACTCTTACTACCTTTTTACCATAATCATGGAGTTTTTAGCACCAAAAACGGATTAGGTATCCATAATAAGGGAATTCTACCAATTTACAACACTAAACTTCTAATGGATCACCGGGTAGATATTTTCTCATTAAAGAAATTTAAAGGGGTGAAATTAAATGATAAAAGGCTAACTATCACTTTGACCAAAATTGCCAAAATAAAGGAGTCGTCCTTAATGAACTACAAATTATGAAAAGAACTATATCAGTCAAATATTTTGGAGTTTCCGTGTAACAACCCATACCCCAATGAGTTTGAATTTTCTCTAAATTCATAACCTAAGTCCACTAAAGTACAGATTGTTGATTTGTGTCTTGCAAATAAAGAAATAAATGCATATCAAAGTACTATCGATATAACTCATGGAGGGATAGTAAAGCATAATAGAACATATAGTTACTGACCAGGGTTGACACATTCAATGTCTAGTGTCCCTTTCAGTGCCGAGCATGCATTAGGAAACTTATCCTTCCACTGTTCACGCCTTACACCAGTACCTGTCCCTCTAAAGCTATACTATAGGTTGTAATGAGGAGGGAGGGTCAGAACAACGTTTTGCAAACTATTGAATTGTACATTTTACTAATAACACTAGTTTATGCCGATTGTCTTCCATTACATGTTATGCCTTTTAATTTTACTTAGTCGACTTGACTCCACGTGCGCGTACGATATGCCTTATCTACTCGAAGTAGACCATACCTACATACATGTGTGTGTCTATATAAGTACCGCAGTCTCTCTTTGGATCAAGATACTATCCCTGTTAGTATCCATAATCAAGCACCTCATCGGAATCCATCATCAACTCAGCATCACATCCGTATGAAACTACTTCTCATATTACGACTACTCGTACACTACACATTAGGGAGGGGCACCATAAATGTTGACTTGCCAGTGTGTCACATCGTCTTCATCCCTATCCATCTCTCAATGGTAGTTTATGCCTTGTCCTGCGTCCCGTAGTGCCTAATAACGACACCGTAATAATTTAGCCGTATTCTATCTTGCCTTAGGAATTTACCATCAGTCTGCTTTCTATCATGGACTCAACTCCGCAGATTTACAGGACTCGGCTTCTCGGACCACCGCATTAATTTTTAAAAGAACTCGGGTTAACTAGCATTGCTCGTAACAAACATCTGGAAAACAACTATAGCGGTGCATTACCTAACATGACCTACCATAGTAGGAAGTGTAGCCTGTTAGGTTGTCTTTCCTGTTTGACCACACTGGACTGGTGATGCACTTAACTTATGGACAACCCCTACTTCTGATTTAGTACCAACACATACTGACATAACGTCGAGCCGCTCATCGTCTTATTTAGATTGCCTGATGTAATCAAGGCAATACCCTCCCCTTAATTTATTGAAGTAGACTCTAAGGGTATTCCTTCACCTATACACAAGCGTATATACACTCTATCGGTTCTACAGTTGGATACGTTCCACATCAGTACAATGTATACACAACTGCTGACGACCCCTTGCGGTGGCATACTTCTATTGTGTAAGACTATTGACCTCGCATTTCAATCCATTCTAATGGCTATGTCATTATTATCCATTTAAGTTATTTACATATTTGTATAATTTACACCTATCATAAACGCATACTTGAGGCTTCGTCTATACACATACACCTACACACATAGACATACATACATATACATGCATACATATGTTTATATATATATATATATCTTCATTCATTCTTATTAAATTACTGTGCTTTTACTGTTCATTGTTGACAATATTTCTTTACTTTGCTATGTGTTTACATCTTATTTAATTTAAGGTCATTTACCACTTTCTTTTAAATTTCCATTCCCATTTAGTTTCCCTTACCCTCGTTATTTAACTTCCTATATTTATTCCTTTTTGACCTATAATTCCCTACCTTGTTTTAGAGGACCATCTATGTCCATTTTATTTTAAATTATGACTTATCTATCTTTTTTTCTCTTTTTATTCACTTCTGTTCTACTGATATTGCACATATTCTTTTTGTAGAATGTTTTTGCATATTTATATTTCTTTGAATTTATCCTTAGGGATTTCCTATATTCTAATGCATTGGAATTACATTTCTCTTAAATAAAATGGTTAACAATGTAAATTTCTATATCTAATCCAAAAAGGGAATTTATGTTACGTTGGAATTACAAGGAATTATCTTCTCATAATTATTGAAATAGACAGTACAAAATACTGTATATATCCCTATTTTGGTGTCAATATTCGCCCGCAAAACCCTTATTTCTTATTTATTGGTTTCCAATATTGTCTTGATTCAATAATTTATTAAAATAAAAGTTATATCCTTTTCTTTTTAGATGTATTCCTTGTTATTTCAAGCGCTATGCATTTATTTATAAATCTAAAACTTAATAATAAAAATTCACATTGCAACATGTAATATAATTCAATAAATTAAAATACAACTTGAATCCTTGTGTTTTACTATGATAATTCAATTTACAGTTTTTATTCGCATAAGTCATATTGAATTCAGAAATCTGGAACTGTCGCATATTTTATAAATTGCAGGTACTATTAATATCCAATATTCTCCATATATTTACATATATGCAGTGTGCAGTACAAGTTATTAATAACATAATATGTAGGCATGGTTTATAATTTTATTTCACACATACGATTTTAACCTACAACTTCAGTTTACATTTCAGGCACACAGGAATAGATTCACAATTATATAAATTTAATATTATATAAAAATATATAATTTTCCGCTTACCGTTTTATCTTTTCAAATCTTCAGATCTAATAGTAATTTGACTTTCTTTTTTTCTGTTTGGATTTATACACCACAAGCGTTAACGGATTTATTACAGATCTAGATTAGAAAGGAAATTTGGGATTTGATTTATACTTTGGATCCGGATTTACAGTTTACCTTGATTTGACCCTGTTCTGTTCCTCAATCATCATTTACGATTCTCTAATTATATATATGTATAATTTATAACTATTTCTAAGAATTTAGGATTTAGGGAAGAAGAGAAAATGACAGAGCTCTGACATTACACCAAAAATATGAGTTTAGAAGTGAGGGTCTAGGTCTACATTTATAGAGGTTCAAACCAATGTCAGCTGTTAGATTAAACGATATTAAATCTGGACTATTTGGCCAATTAAAATTGTCGATTTTAGCCTAGCAATGGTCGACCGCCCCTATCCTAGGGTCGACCGCTACTGGTCGACCTGGGTGCATCCTTAGTTGACCCGTGGCTTGTTTTAGCGTTAATTAGTCTGTGTTATTTGATTGTTGTTTGTTTTATTCCTTTATTAAACCACCAATATAATTTATTCACATTATCAATTTTTTAATGTTTAAGCTAGCGTTAACTGTCCACTAACTTTAACTAATAGTAATTAATGTTAGGTAATTATTCCTATTTCTTTAAATGCATATATAATTATTTTCGATTCTAAAACTTTAAACGTTAATAACATTTTTGTTTGAACTCCGATCGGAGAACTTTATGTATGAAAGCTGATCAGAAAATCACCACGAATACAACTGTTTAAATTTCATAGCCAAATTATGATATTTATAAAAAAAAATTGGTGTTATCATTTATTGATTGATTTTTTTAATTAATTATCGTAAAATTACGAGGTGTTACAATCTCCCCGCCTTAAAGGAATTTCGTATCTAAAATTACTCAAGGACTAAAAAATGTAACATAATGTATAATCATTCTAAACTAACAAACAATTAATGTGCAACCAATTTTACAACCAACCGTGTACTAGCTAACATGTTAACTATATTCCCCCACGTCAAGTATGTGGCATTTTGAAAATTTGAAAAATCCTTTCTTTTCTACTCTAAAATAATTTCATATCACTTTTTTAAATATCAGTAAAAAAATTAAATTTTAAAATTTTCATCGCAAAAGTTGTCAAAATTTTTTCATAAAGATATTTAATATTCTAAACCAAGAATTTTGAATAAATTTTTTCAAAAGTGTATATATACATACATACATAGATATACAGACATACACATGCATATATCAATACATAATATATATATATATTCTCAAAATAAATTATGTTATACCACATGAAATCGGGGTTTAGTCAATAGTTTAACGTCTATAGTGGAGACCATCTAACTATGCAGTAAATTTCAACTTTTCAAAAACTTCTCTTTTATTTATAACAAAAACCGGCAAACAAGTTCATTTACAAATTTCAGCTTTTAAAGTACAGGGACCTTGATCCGTGGCATTATAACAAACTTTCCATATCCTTCGCTCGCCAAAATTTATCTTACCAAAACTTTTTAATGCTTTTGGGACTTAACTTTATTTTCCTTTTCGTACCTAATTTAATAAATTCCCTAATCTGTTTTATAAACTTCTAGCCTTCATATTTATTTATTTTGCATTAGTTATGTTTCTACATGAGATTTCCTTACACCATTTTCCAACTAATATCATGGTCTACTTAGAAACAAATTTTCAAAAGAAATATTTCTCATGATATCGTACGCGTTTTATAGAAACAGTTAATGCTTACACCAAAACTTTAAAGAGCAATTGTTGGAAGCTACCCTTCAACATCGACCTACATTAATGATGTTGTGATCCTTTCGCTCCTTACTTAAATTTGATGGACCTTTCTAAAGTGTCACTCTTCTCCAGCCCACCTATGTTAACTTTCCTTTATGGCTTCTGATGAATAAGGTCTATGCTTTACTTCCATTACCATACCCAATTTTGAGACAAATTGGGAATCCCCACACTGTAGTAGGTGAAAAACACTAACTATGCACATCGTGAATAACTTATTGGCAGATTAGATTGGCAGAATAACCTTTCTCCCCTTTATCCTGTCTTCCTTAACTTTGAGTCTACCAATGTCCTCTATGTATGTTTTCCATCTTATTATCCTATATTACTATCTTCTTTTAATCCAATTCTTGGCATTTACTTTCTTCATCCTTGATACTTCATACGAGTATACCTTAGTACTCATAGAAATGTACTTTAAAACCATTGATCATTCCTTTGCAGGTTCGTCTTATGGCTTGCACACATGTTTAACAAAACATTCTCAGGTTCCCACTTATATTCTTTACACTCTATAAGGATTCCTTATTACTACTTTATGAGTAGTTCTCATTGTCATCTTAATAGCCAAATCTTTTATCCCGTCTTATCTGGGTAGCCATTCCTATCTACTCCATATTTATATTTTTGATTTGGTCTTCGCAAATTTTTCTTCAAAAAATAAATCTTAATTTTTTTGAAGTATTTAATCCCAAAACTTTTATTTTTAAAAGTACAACCTAGAAAGTTTTAGCAAATTCAAAAATAACATAGTGTCTTGGCTTTTAAAACTATAATTAAATTTTTAAAAGTTCTTTTTTAAAGACCCTTTTCAACTTTTACTTCTTAAAAATTGGTATTTTTAACTTAAACCATTTATTAAGATTTTCTTTTAAAAACTCAATTGTTATATCAAACCATTTCTTTTTAAAAATGTACTTTGAAGTATTTCAAAACATCCTTTATAATTTTTAAACAATAAAAGCTGGAGTAGATAATAAAAACTCTCACTCTATCATTTTCTTACAACTTATATTATCTCCATTTCCAATCCTTAACGAAGTCTCTAATATCCTATGACGGGAACTGTTAAAAGATACTTGCAATAAATGCACATAACAACAGAAAATGTCCATTTTTCTTTACTTTGTCTTTAATTTCCTGTGTTGCTTCTACTTATATTACTAGTTGCATTTAATTCCTAACATTATTTCTTAACGAACTTTCTTTTACCTAACTGCTTTTATTTAAATGGCTTATATTTATATAGCTCTACTCTCCATTGACTAACGTTTAATTAAACCATCGTATTGCATTTGCCTACTGCTTTATTTTTGGATTCTAATCTTCTTTACAATTCTTTTTACCCTATATAAAACTAGTACCACTTCCTATTGTCTACCCTAATAATAATTTCTCAACTTAAAATTTTCTTTCTTTTTCCAGAAATTAGCGAGCTATAGACGCTCTACATATTTTTCAAACGAATAGCTTTTGTAAAATCATTTATGGAAAATTTTCCATTTAACTAATATATTTGATTTTTTCAACAAAACTTTATTAAATAAATATTTTTTCAAAACACTATATTTACTTATTTATTATTATCGTTTTCTTTCCATGTATATTGTTTGTATATTTTTCTCAACTCTATTAGGTCGAATTCAGAGTGGATTTTATTGTCCCTTATTTTGCACTTTTCTTCTTTCAAATATTAATATATAGCTATCATCTTGAAGTGATTACTTCACATCTTCCTTCGAAAACTCAACTGCTTCTGGATTCTACAACATATGATTCTTACTTTCCTCTTATCTAAACCTTCTGTACATCATCATTCAACAATCCTATGGGGATCTACAATCAATGGGATATCAATGGTCTAACTAGGGAGTCACATACTATCCAGCTTTAGGGACCTTCCATAAGCTACACTCATTCTCTTCATAAGTCTATGTCTTTCCATACAACCTATTTTCCATGGGGTAATAGGGGTAGGTGTATATCTTTAACTTCTTCCATTGCTCCACTCATAATCAACTTATCCATATTTCAGTGTACGGTTTCTACTACTCTATAATTGGAACTTACAGGATTTCATATATAATATATTTATATTTATAGATAAAATAAAAATATGTTCACTCAACGTTCCCAAATTTTAAGATCGACTAACCTAAGCTCTGATACTAAATATAACAACCTACACCCCAATGGGCCTCATTTCTCTAAATCGAAAACCCAAGTTCATCGAAGTACGGACATTGATTTAGTATGCTGTAAATGAACAAATAAATGCATATCAGAGGACTATCAATATAACTCACAGCGGAACAATAAAGTATAATAGAATATATAGTTACTGACCGAGGTTAACACTTCCAATGTCTAGTGTCCTTGTCAGTGCTGAGTATGCATTAGGAAACCTGTCCTCCCATTGTTCCTGCCTTGCACCAGTACCTGTCTCTCTAAAGCATTCATGTGGGTTGTAATAAGAAGGAGGTCAGAAATATGTTCTGGTGACTGGTGAATTATAATTTTACACATATCACCAGTTTATGTCGATTGTCTTCCATTACATGTTATGTCCTTTAATTTTACTTAGTGTCTCGACTCCATATGCATGTACGATATGCCCCATCTACCCAAAGTAGACCATAACTACATACGTATATATATATATATATATATATATATATAAATATATAAGCCATAGCCCCTCTTTGGGCCAAGATACTATTCCTCTAGTATTCGTAGTCTGGCACTTCATGGGGATGTATAATCAACTCAGTATCACATACGTATGGAACTACTCATATTACGACTACCCATACACTACACATTGGGGAGGGGAACCTGAAATGTTGACTTGCTGGTATGTCTCATCATCTTCATCCGTGTCCACCTCTCATTGGTATTTTACGCCTCCTCTTGCATCCCGTAGTGCCTAATAATGACATCATAGTAGTTTAGCTGCATTCTATCTTGCCTCGAGGATTTAATACTTACATGATGCCTATTGTGGACTCAGCTTCATTGACTATAGAGGACTCAGCTTCACAGACTACTCTATTTGTTTTTGAAAGAACTCTTTTGTAGGTAAATTACCCTTGCCCCTAACAAAATGCTAGCAAACAACTGTGGTGGTGCATTACCTAACGTGACCTATCCTGGTAAGAAGTGTAGCCCATTAGTTGTCTCCTCTCTTTCCCATTTGACCACGCAGAACCGATGACACACTCAACTTATGTACAACACCTACTCCTGATTTGGTACAAACACATACCGACATAGCGTCGAGCCGCTCACCATCCTATGTAGATTGCCTAACGCAATCAAGGTAATGCCCTTCCTTTAATTTATTGAAGCAGACTCTACTAAGGGTAATCCTTCACCTATACGCAAGCGTGTATACTCCACGGATCCTATAGTTGGATATGTCCCACATCAGTATAATGTACATGACTGCTGGTGGCCCCTTGCAGTGGGCAAACTTCTATTATGTAAGACTATTAGCATCACATTCCAATCCATTCTAATGACTATATCATTCTTATTTGTTTAAGTTATTTACATACTGATATAATTCACACCCTTCATAAACACATACTTGAGGTTACGTATATATTTATATATATGTTTATATTTATGTATATATATTCATTCATTCTTATTTAATAAATGTGCCTCCATTGTTCACCGTTGACAATTTTTTTACTTTTCTACGCGTTTACAACTTATTTAATTTAAGTTCATTTATTGCTTTCTTTTAAATATCTTTTCTCATTTTTCCTTTCCCTCGTTATTTAACATCCTATTTCTATTCCTTTTTAATCCTTAGTTTCCTACCTTATTTTATGGGACTATCTATACCCTTTTTATTTTAAATTATGACTTGTCTATCTTTTCGTTTCTTCTATTTCACTTCCGTTTTACTTATATTGTGCATATTCTTTTCTTAGACTGTTTTTTATCACATTTATAATTCTTCTAGTTTATCGTTAAGGATTTTATTTATTTTAATGCATTGAAATTACATTTCTCCCAAGTGGAATGGTTAAATTTTTATCAAACATGGAATTTGTGTCATGTTTGGAATTATAAGGAATTGTCTTTTCATAGTTATTGAAATAGATTGTACAAAATATGGTAAATATCCCTAGTTTACACATCTTTTTCTGTTCTTTGTTATTTCAACCACTACACTTTTATTTATAAGAAACTTCATAATGTATAGAAATTCACATTGCAACACGCGATATAATTCAGTAAATTAAAATACTTCTTAAATCCCTATGTTTTACTATAATAATTTAAATTACCTTTTTGTTTGCATAAATCATATTAAATTCAAAATCTAGAACTATCATATATTCTATAAATTACAACGTCCATTAATATCCTATATTCTTCATATTTACATACATGCAATGTATAATACAAGTTGTTAATAAAAAATTATGCAGGGAGGGTTTATGATTTTATTTCACATATACAAATTTAGCCTACAACTCCAATTTACATTACAGGCATACAAGAATAGATTTATAACGATGTAAATCCAATATTATATAAAGATGCATACTTTCACACTCATCTTTTTAGCTTTGTAAATCTTATGATCTAATCTTTGTTATTCCAATTTGACTAATTTTTCTTCCTAGTTGGATTTATATATTGCAAGCATACATGGATTTATCAATGATCCAGATTAGAAATGAGATTCGGAATTTGACTTATACTTTAGATCCAGATTTGCAATTTACCTTGGCTTTGGCGATTTGATTTGACGATATTCTCTTCCTCAATCATTTTCTATGATTCTCTAATTGATATACGTATAATTTATAACTATTTCTAAAATTTTATGATTTGGAGGAGAAGAGAAAATGAGAGCTCTAGCATTGCTCTGAAAATATGAGTTTAGAAGTGAAAGTCTATGCCCATATTTATAGGGGTTTAAATCAATATCAATCATTAGATTAAACTATATTAAATCCGGGCTGTTTGGCCAGTTGATATTGTCGATTTTAGCCTTGTAACGGTCAACCATCCCTAGCTTAGGGTTGACCACTACCGGTCAACCTGGGTGCATCCTTGGCCGACTTGTGGCTAGTTTTAGCATTAGTTAATCTACTTTGTTTGATTTTTGTTTGTTTTATTCCTTTACTAATCGCCGATATAATTTTCTTTCCATTTTCATTTTCTTAATATTTAAGCTAACGTTAACTATCTGTTAACATTAAATGACAGCGATTAACGTTAGTTAATTATTCTTATTTCCTTAAATACATATATAACTATTTCTGATTCTAAGACTTCAAACATTAATAACTTTTCATTTGAACTCCGATCGAAAAACTTTATATAGGAAAGTTGATCAGAAAATCGCCATGAAAAAAATGGTGTAAGTTTTGTATCAAATTTTGATGTTTACAAAAATTTTATTTTTGGCGTTATCATTTGTTAATTAATTGTTTTAGTTGGTTGTCGTAAAACTATGGGGGGTTACATTCCATTACTACCAATGTTATCCTTGATAGGAAATATGGTGAAATTTTCACTAAGATCAAAGGCAATCTTTACAGTTGGAGCTTCAACTACCCTCCTTTCCATGAAAGGTAGAATTGATTCACATAATCGTTACAGCAAAATTTTATGTTGGACTAAAACATTTCAAATACCATTAGCATTTATTAATACATTCAGCACATTCTGTGCAAAATTCCTTTTGTAGGATGTCATTTAGAAAGTTAACAGTACAAAAACTATATTGAACCATAAATAAAGGTTGGTGAGCTTAACAAACTTAAAAGACATCAAAAATGCAGCTAGCTATATCTTTTTTAAAATTATTAAACCAAGATAATCGATTGGCCTTATAAATGAGAGGAAAATATTTAAAGAGAGAAGCCTTTTATTTGTGAGTGTGGATGATAATACTTTCTACCCTTGGAAAGCTACACTTAGAATTGTCACAAAATTAGCACAATTATAGTAAGAAAATTTGCAAATCGCAATAATACCTCCCTACGGTTTGACCTATGGGATAGTAAAACTAATCTCATTACTAAACTTGGTTAGGATAAATATTATCTTATAGAGCAAGATACAACAAGGTTGATGAAATCATCAACAATAGTCACTAATTTACCGATAAGATTACAAAATCAGATGTCTCAAGCAAGAAATTAAATTCATGCTTATGTTTATATATGTAGTTAAAGCACTTAGCGTTTCCATGGCGGTGGAGGTGAAAAACATTATAGCGAGGCTACAGTTGAAAATAATGGAGGCGCAAAATGCTTCATTAATTATAAAACCAAATATTTAAAATTAAACTATTCTTATTCTAACATCGTTTGTGTAGAAAAAAGAAATATTTTTTAATCTTATGTAACAAAAACAAAGAATATCATGATTTATGCAGGCAAGATTTGGTGACAATAATAGATTTCTAACTTATATTATCCACCTATGCCTTAAAATTAGGCATTTACCCGAATTTTGTTGATTTGACTTAAACAAGAACTAATCAAATCAACCTTTGTATAATAATATTGTTAAAGTGGGTGTTAAAAAGCCTTGATTTAGCGGGTGCAGTAAAAAGTAACATACTTAAAGTGGATCTACTGTTTAATGGTGTTAAATTGAAATAGCATAGCGGTCGGAGAGCGCTATGAGCTATATCGGGAATTTGCGGGGCTTTAGACACATAGATGTCTATAGCTAATCAAGAAAACACTTGGCCTTGGAAGGCTATGACTAAGGCAAATTTTGCTCTGAAATCTACATACGAGTCAAGTAGGAAAATAGTGAAATGTAGACAAGGGTAGATATTTTCTGGAACATTTCTGCAACCCAAAAGTGGATTGTGTGAATACAAGACAGTTAATATTAGGCTTCTAACTAAAGATCAGATATTCAAAATGGGTGTTGATCGATATATAAAATGTCTATTATGCAAAAAATTACACTAATGACTATTCACTTTTTCTTTGTCAATAGAGTTCATTTTTGTGGAACTTAAGTAAATGCAGACTTATAGGTAGCGCTATAAGGTAGCTTATAGAAATAATTAATAGATAATTAAATCTATCTTTAATCATAAATTAACGCTAAAATCAGAAGAAGTTTAAGCATATTGGCATAAGAGATGTGAAACAATCATTCAGATAATTTCTTATCCAACACACCAAATCAATCATAATCTAGAGAAAATAAAAGACACTAATATTTTGTAGTGGTTTCACTAATGTCGTCCATTTTGGGGAGAGCCTTTATTAATTCCAAAGAGATTAAGATTGATTACAATAGGTTTTCCTTTAGAGTTGATTTTGTGGAGATAAGATTGAAAAAATAGTAATGGTGGAAACCCTAGAGAAATAGATCAAACCCTAGCCTCCGAGGGACTACTCAATTATTTTCTTAACTTCTCTTCTATAGTACAAAAAAATTACAACGAAAATGATGAAAATACCATTAAAAACATGCTTTAGATCCATCTTGATGAGGTTCCGCACCAGCTAATTAGTCAACTGATCAGGGTAATCAGTCGATTGATGTCTTCAAAGCCAAAATTTTATAGCAGCTCATCAGTTGACTATTCAGGCACTAATAGTCGACTATTTTTCCACTGGCTACTCGATTGTGCTCACCCAAATCTCTCTGGATTATTTATAGACCTTCTACAGCCAAAAGGTCAAATATTTTTGGCCAGTCGGCCGATTGTTTATTGTAGCAAATACTTTCAGACTGTCTGAAGCCAACCGAGGGATTGTTTTATCGTAGCAAATACTATTAATGATAAAAAAGATGCAATTGATGAGAAATCATATGATATTCCACAAATCTTCTCTGGTAGTGAGAGTGATGTTCATGACACTAGAGAGGATAAAGTTCAAGGTGGAGATAATGGTGATTTAGACGATGTTGGCACTATTCAAGTAGTCAACGCATTAGTAAGGCACCAAAGGTATATGGAGTGGCACTATGCAAACCTTAGCCTTATTGATCGTTTTGACTATGCATTTCTTGTGGTCTAAGACAAACCTTTAGATGTTGATGACGCTTAGAAGTAAAGTAATAGTTCAATGTGGATTTGTTATATGGAAGTGGAGATGAAATCTACTACAGAAGTGTAACAACCTGCCTTTTTAACCCTTCGACTTAGTGCCCGAACCAAAGTTCAAACCATAAAATCTGAAAAAGAAAAGTTGTTAAGAGACGATAACAAGAAACATAACATATTCTAACTATATCTTTCTGAGCTCACGATTTAAAGAACAAATTACAATATCGTAAAATAGTTATATATTTCAAACCATACAATTGTCAGTTACATCATTCCATAAGTTCACACAATACCAACCCAGATCCACACCACACTATATACAGGTCATACGTTGTATTTACAATATGTATTATATTCACATAACTAAGTCTTCGTCATCAGATACTCCACGTCTCCATGTTCCATCAAACCAAATAATGTAGATATAAGGAAAAAATGGAGAGGGTCCGATATAAGTCTGAGTGAGTGAAATATGTCTACTCTATATAAACTACAAAGATATTGGTCAATGTCTAAAAACATGTGTAAACAAGTCAATGGACCCGCCCCATATGTTATAGCCTACAAAATTGTTTACAACTAACTAAACACTTCTTGGACCCCTTGTGGGTTATAGGATCATGTCGCAACAAACCGATTACACAAAATATTTCAAAGTTTAAACACGAGTGGAGCTATCAAAAGTTCATAGTCAGCAAGCTATCGAAGGCTAAATAATAAATAAAGGTGCAATTGAGAGTTAGAATGGAACAAACCGTCGAAGTTTTAAAAGTGAAAAGGAGCTATCACATACTAAAAATGCTAGAGCTATCGAGGTTTAAGATGTAATGGTTTACCTCATGCTAAAAAGCAAAGCTATTACATGATAAAAAGAAAAGATATCGCATGCTATAATCAGGAGCTATTGAGTACTAAAACAAGAAGAGCTATCACATGCTAAGGGATAAAGCTATTGCATGTTATAATGGGAAACTATCGAGCACTCAGGCAAGAAGAGATATCGCATACTAAGGAGAAAAGGCTATCACATAAAATCATGAGGAGGTATTAAGTACTAAGACAAAAAGAGATATCACGTGATAAAGGTAAAGAAATGGCGTGCTATAGTTGGGAACTACCGAATGCTAAGACAATAAGAGCTATCTCATGCTAAGGAATAAAACTACCGCATGATATAATGGGGAGCTATCGTATGACAACATTAATACTATCGAGTATCAAAAAGTGGCAAGCTAACGCATACTGACTAAGATGCTATCGAGTGTTAAAGGAATACAAGTTACCACATGCCGATGATAGTACTATCAAGTGCTTAAAAGTGCTGCCATTAGATGATTAAACATCAAGCATAAAAATGATTAAGTAGCCATGTAGTAGTTACTAGTTATGCCATGTTATCGCAAAAGAAGCAAAACATACCATTCCACATGTCACCTCAATAATATGCCATTTCTACAGAATATCAATTGTCTAAGTTTAGCTTATGCCACACGTCAAAATCCAAGGAAGCAGTTATTCTATAAATAGGCATGTATCTCCAACTAAGAAGGGGTGAATTCGAAACTAGTCTTCATCCTCATTTTCATTTTGTAATTTTCAAGACTTTTAAAGTTTGAATTTGAGGTATCCATGACCGCATAGGTCAAATTGTAATCAAGACTTTGTAATAAAGGACTTCGACATTTGCCTATTTACACATTTACTTTCCTGACTGTTATACAATAATCATGCTTGCCCAAGAACATGCTTCCTTAAGCATGCTTGAACTTTCCATCTTGCGTATGTTTGTACATAAGTTAAGCCCAACTTTTGGACGAACAATTTTGGTGGTTTCACTAAGAATGGAACTCAGGACCGATTCTCTCTTGTATGGACACCCATTATGACTATCTCCCAATAGATATCTTCAAAAAACGAACTTGATTTGTTCAAATTTTCATCAGACTACCCAACAATTCAGTAAAAAAAAGGTAAGGAACTTAGCCCTTCAAAACTTGGTGGAAAAAATGAAAGTCACTTGGTATAATCCAAATAAATGTAGCTTAAATCCCTTTTATGTCGAAAGAAAGTCTATTTTCGCTTTAATGACTGAACAAAATAAGAAAAAACTAATTCAGAAACATAGGAATAATGAGAAGATGAAAAACGACCCCGTTAAGATGAGGATGGATATTCAATCCTAAGCTAGAGCAACTATAATCGAAATAGAAATGAATCTTGATTTTGACCATTTTGCTGGAAAATGGAGAAGGGTAATAAACATATCTCTTAGAAAGAAGAATACTCCCAAGCTTAAAATGGAAATTATAAATAAATAAACAGTGAGTTCCAATTTTTTGAAAGAGACATAGGAATAAGCAAGCAAACGTGCTTCCAAAAGACCCAAAGGAAAAATGACTACTCTCCTTTGTGCTTTGCGAGCAAGTTATTTCCTCACCAAAGAAAGATTAAATTATTGAGCTCCTAAGAAGAACATAAAAGGGGAAGGAAAATGGAGAGAAGGTGAAAACTATCATTACTCTAAGGTCAATGGGCATATACTAATTATTGCAGAGCGCTAGCTGGGATCATTGAATAATATGCAAGATGGGGGGAACTACAAGATCTTATTGAATATGGGTTATCAAGAAGCTAAAAGAAAAAATTCGATAATCTAAACCATAGCTTTGTATTCTTCTTTGCAGTTTCTAATGGTAAGAGTCAACATTAGGAGTTGAATTATCGAAAGGAGATAATTTCATGTGAAGTAAAGAGTCCAATTAAGAATTTGGTCCCACTTTTACGCTTGGCCAAAGCCCTCATCTAAAGAGTGATGGTGACTTTAAGCTTTTGGTTCTGGTTCTATGCCTGGCCAAAGCACTCATCCAAAGGGTAATGGTCAATTTAAACATTTGGTCCTGCTTCCATGCCTGACCAAAGCATCCATTTAAAGAGTGATGGTTGATTATCTAAGGAGTAATGATCAATTTAAGCTTTTGGTTTTTCTTCCATGCTTGGCCAAATTATCCATCCAAGGAATGATGGTCAATTTAAGCATTTGATCCTCTGCTTCGGCGTCTGGCCAAAGCATCCATCTAAGGGGTGGGTCAATTTAAGTGTCCTTTCGCACACAGTTAAAGCACCAATTCAAAGCAAGATGGATAGCTAAAACTTCAAGCCCCACTTCCAAGTTCAATTAAAGTAATCATCGAAAGAACAGTGGATAATATAACCCATTAAAGACTGACCAATCAAAGGAAATAACAGATAATGATGGCCTTGAACATCCTCATAAACCGAGCATCATCATCCTTATACGGAATGTAAGCTGTAAAAAACACATAAAAACAAATCAAGCATAATGACAAATGGAAGAAATTGCAACATATGAGACTATATATATCAGGCACATGGAAATTAGTGTTGTTAAGGGCCATCCAGTGCTCGTGCCCGTTGATAAGCACAAACAAGTATATATCCTTATAATCGAGATGCATCCACGAATTTCCACCACGGGCGTCGGCTTCTTCTTATAGTTAGATAGTATTGTTGTTAGGTTCGATGTCCTGACTAATGAGTAAATGGATCATACAAAGCCAAGGTGATGATCTCAATGTCACGGCGGTAGCAAATCACATGCAGCGGTGCTAGAATGTTGTACGAGTTAGGGATAAGTTGTAATGGCTCCATCCCAAACTGGTTGATAATTTATAGGTAGAAAGGATGGATCATAAGTGTAGGGCCACATTACAAGTAGATAAGGCCAAACAAAATATCCTTCCAAAGAAACATGCTGACGGTTGTCTAAGGATGCTCACTTGAAACCAATCAAGGTGATCTTGTTTCCTATCATACAATTTCTTGGTCAAGCTTCTGACCCGATTATCAATACGGTCCCCTCGAACATTGCATCCTCAAAATGGGGAGCTTGTGGTTGGGCAATGGTTAGTCTTCAAACCATTTTATGTGATTTGAAATATAAAACTATTACGCAACTACCTAAATATAAATTTTACAAATAAACTAAGGAAGCACACCCCATGCAGGAGGCACGTCCTATAATACTCTTCGAATGACCCACATAGGTAGGATGGCAGGTAGTTCATCGACTGTCTCCAAAAGCATTGATCAACAAACAATAGGCCCGAACATGCAATCCACCTACAAAATTAGAAATTAGAATTTTTTTTTTATAATGATTGCTGTTATTTCTAGCCATAATTTCAAAACTTAGCTAACAAAATTCCCGCACTAGTCATACTTAAGGATGGTTTAGTAACTTCTTATTACTAGTGTGCAGTGCAAGTGAAAAAATAGTTGATTTTTTTTTCCAAATCATTATAAAGGCAGCCAAAACCGTCTCATGGCACTATCTAAGAATACATCCCAAATCGGAGTTGGAATATAGTATAGGGGATATTATTATGGTTAATAAGCCTAAAGGCACAAAATTTAATGGCGTTTAGCATTTTTCTTGGCACATGAAAGCGATAACATCAACCATGGTAGTAAATGAGGCGGTAGAAGCATCAAAATAGAAAATTTAGAAAGAAAGAAAAAAATAGGAGAGAAGAAATCAAAATAGCAAAACGAACTAGTAAGGGCAGTGGTAATAAAAATAAGGGGTAAGGCTTGCTCATAAAAGGAATAGATAATTCTTGAGAGCGATTAGAAATTTTTGAGCTCTATTCAATAAAGAAAAGCAAGAACAAAAGTGAAAGAAAACAAGAAGGTATAACTACCGGTTGAAATAAAAAAGAAATAGCAATCTAAATTATATATTTGAAAAGACAGGAGAATGTATTCATCTTGCAATCCTACTCAAATTCCACCTCATATCACGGTCCCCATAGGCTGTAGGTACATCGAAATACCAAAGGAAAAATGCTTCTAGTGCTAACAGTTGTCCTAGCATTTAATTAGATTGGACAAATTCGCCCCCGCTTACAACGAGAGCGGATTTGGGGTTAAAATTTTGCATGAATTTTTCATGCGGTAAATCCAGAGTCCGATGCGGTAAATTTCTATTATAGCACACCTGCAACTAAGAGTGCTTAGAATTGCAAATCTGGACCACTCAGCTAGCATGAAGGGTCACAGAAATACTTGAAGTGTATGGCACCGATCGAGGCCATCTATATCAAATTGAGAATGCACTAAATTCAAGCTATCTAGATCATGTTGAAGACGTATATTTAAGGGCTTCCATATGCATGGCCACAAGGATGAACCTTTTCTTTTACTAATAACAATCCTAACCTGGAACCTCTTATAACAACATTGTTTTACTCATCTCAAGATTGTTAACCGAAAATTAAATAATAAATGAAGAAGAACTATATCGAACGTAGATCATATGGTCGAACCACTTTAAAATATCTTTAGCCGATGCTCATTGGGTTTAGATCAATTTCAACCTTCATAACTCCAAGATTGACTCTATTTTTAGTCAACGTTATGTATTTAGTGTATTATTACCATTACTTATATCATTATATAACGATATATGAAATAGGGACAAAAAAACCAAAAATTTACTTTATTTCGAACGTGACTCGTTATAGGAGTTGAGTTGTATAATTAAATCACATAGTTTCCCTCGAAGCATAACCTAACCTTAACTCTATCACCGAGAAGAACAGAATCACAACCATCAAATTTTTCCTTAATTTATCAAATCAAAGGATCATGGTTTGAATGTGTAATGGAGCTCATATATAGAGGATAGGAGCCCCTAGATATGTACTTGGAAGGTAACCTTCTTCAAATCCAAATATACTTTTAGCTTCCACCTTCAACTTGCATTTCGTATTAGAGAAAATATTGGATTCCAACTGATTCACGTTTAATCCTGCCAACTATTTGAGATCTTTAGAGTTTTCCTAAAGCAATTAAGCACCTTCAACATTGGCCTTTGTGAAAATCGTTACATTATTAGTATATAATAAATGTATAACATTGCGATCAATTTTGAAAATAGGGTGAATCCTCCCCAATTTCTCTTCCCCATACATAAATATTTAATGAAACTACATGGTAGCACAAAAGGATAAAGTGAAAGAGGATCTTCTTGTTTAATACCTCTACTGCTAAATATAAATTCGCATTGAATACTCTAAATAAAAACTAAGAATGTAGGAATGCAATAAGTCAATTCATTCAACCCGTCAGGAAAACCCATTTTCTTCAACATGAGACAAATAGATTATTTTCTAATTTTTCCATAAGCTTTTTGTAAATCAACTTCAAGATACATCTTAGAACCATTTTTTTGAAATCCCTAAACAACTCATTTATAAGCATTGTATTTTCATGTATTTTCCTATGCAGTGAGAAAGTTGATTTCAAAAATGGGATAAGAAAGATATATTTCGGTTATGTTGAAAGTAAAATCAGAAGCAATTTTATAAAAGACGTTAGAGTAAGAAATAGATTTGTAATCAACAATTTACATAGAATCTTCTCCTTAGGCACAAGAGCAAGAAACATATGGTTAATTTCTTCACTAGCAAAGAAAACCTTATTTATTACTTTTGATAATTCTCGATGCTGCTTAGAAAAAGTTATAAAAGTGAAACCATCGGGTTCCATGCTCTTATTATCTTTAATACTAAATACTGGCTCTTTGAATTCTTTCAAAATTGAACCACGACAAAGAAAAATCAAACCCTTATAATTAATTAAATTAATACATTTAACATTAAGTCGGACTATATTAGTCATATTATCTTCATTTGAATTATACGATCCATTAAATTAATTGATTGTTTGGAACCTAATGTCATAGTTTTTGCCTTTTTAGTAGTATTTTGTATTTTTTCTAAGTAGCAAGCATTTGGTCAAATAGTTCTTCATTTTGTGGATAATTGTAAACTGCCGAAAGAGGACCGTTGAAAGTAGTTTCCAAATTTTACAAATAGTTTTTATCATGGTTTTTCTTCAAAACCTGTTTAACCTTAAAACAAGATTATATATGTTATATGAGTCATGTTTGGTACAATTCAATCGTCTTTCTATACAATCATAATAACCGCCAAATAAGATTCAGTTATTAACATAACGAAAATAAATACCTTTTTAGATTTTAATATGACCATGTAACAAAACATGGTAAAATTGCTGGTAACGTTGTCCAGTGAAAGAGATGTGAAATTTGGGGATTTTGCGAGGATCTCACTATCTAGAAGAATCTTTTTAATCTTCGTGGCTACCCTTTTATTTCACCATGTATATCTATAACTTGAAAAATTGGAATCAATCAATCCAAAAGCCAGAAAACAATTATTGAACCTTGAATTTAAAAAAAGGAGACAAATCCAATGCTTTTTATTGGATATATTCAAAACATTGTTAAAGCCATGAAGAACTATCTAAGGTTGGTCAATAAAAGAAACCTTCAGTTGAACCAATTTCCATAAATTCTCTCTCTCACCGTATAAATTACTTATACCAACAAAAGAGATACACAAAAGAAATTCTTTTTTTTTTTGCCAAAACAAGACGTGTTAAAAGGACGTAACAAAAGAAAAAAAATTACAGCAAGAACAAGTGCGTGCGTTTATATATATATATATATATATATATATATATATATATATATATATATATATATATATATATATATATATATATATATATATTCAATGACACTCTTATTTTGCAGCACCCCTTATAGCTACCTGATTTGCACCGTAAATTTTGATTTACTTAATAGCATGATATGGAAAAAAGAAAATGTGTTATTATTTAAATCAAAATGTGTGGTGGAAATCAAAAGGCTATAGGGATGCTGCAAAATATGGTGTCATTAAACGCTCCTTACATACATACATACATGTATGTATGTATGTATGTGAGTGTGTATGTATATGTACGTATGTATTATAACGAGAATACATTCATTTTAACTAGCACTAATTCACGTGCGATGCTCATCTATATAGAAAGGGTGATACTATTTACTCCTACTTGAACACTTCTCTTACACATTTATCCTTTCACCCGATCAAATACTTCATTCACCCATCTACACCCACCTTTTTATATTTATTTAATTTCATCATAACCACAAAAAAACTTTTCCTTCCTCTCTCTTCAAATAATGAATTCAAGACTTCTTCATTTAATTTCTCCACGGCTAATTTTTTCCATCTAATGTTTCATCAATGCACACAAATCCAACTAATTTGGTTGTGATTATGGTGTTATCGACATTAGTTGTACGTAGATTTTCATTTTTTCCTATAAACTGTGTAGCCGTGACCAATATGTTAGCACCAAAATTGGCCACTAACACCCTTGAGAAATATTGTGTAGAGAGATTAATGAAGATAGTAAATTAAAACAGAAGGCAGTATGTAAATTTAAATGCAGAGAACAAGAACATCAAATTTATAGTGGTCCAGCGTAACTGCCTACGTCCACTTTGAAGTTGATTTCCATTGCTTTCCTCGATAGTTGATTACATATACAATCCGTTTCAATTACTTGAATACAATCGCAAAGTAAAAGATTAAGTCTTGAGTGAGCGTTGAATGCGGCAGAGTTTCCCCAGTGTTCTCGAAAAAGCCGGTCCCTTTCATTGTGCCCCTGCCTCTCTATTTATAGACGAAGATGGGTTGGACTTCCCTGGTGGGCCTGGTAGCTGAACACCTCGGTCCAAATGGAGTAAGCTCTGCGTGCCAACCCGAACATGCCGAACGACCAAATGCCGAACCATCATCTTCATGCCGAACAATGTGTTGAGTGAGGTGTGCAGGCTGACCGAGAATCGATGTCGAACGAGGAAAAGGCCGAACGAGGCTGGAATGTCGAACACTCCAGGAATGCCGAGTGAAGCATGAATGTCGAGCGCTCTAGAAGCCGAATGCTCTTAAATGCCATTCGACTTAGTCGTGCCGAACGTCCCTGGAACGCCGAATGATCCTGAATCCCGAATGTCTATGGAAGCCGAACGTTCCTGGAACGCCGAATGATCCTGGATGTCGTACGTCTATGGAAGCCAAACGTTCCTTGTATGCCGAACGTTTCTTGTATGCCGAACGTCCCTGGATTGCCAAACGTCCCTGGATTGTCGAACGCTAGTAGATGTCGAGCGCTCCTGGATGTCGAGCGCTCCCAAATGCCGAGTACTCACGAATGTTATTCGAACGTGAATGCCAGACGAACCATTTGCGTCAAACGTCCAGAATGTCGAACGGTATGTAAATGTCGAACGATCCATAAATTGTCGAACAGTGTACTAATGCCGAGTACCTAGTTGCCTGGTCAAATCTCTAGGAAACACTTGCCCTCCAAAGTGTATCGTGTGACCGATCGTGATGCACTTTGAATTTTGTGTTCTCTATGGCCCACTTCAAGCCCTGGTTTACTTTCGTCGGAGGCGTTTTCTTGTGAACACCAGGTGAGGTGGTGCGTGCCGAACGTAATGCGAATGCTGAACAGAACAGCTGAAGCTGAACGCTCCATGTATGCCGAACGACTTCGTTTTGACCGGTTCTAACGGTCATCGCCTCTTCGACTTCCTCTTTTTCCCTATAAAGGCTGGACTTCTCCATCTTCTTCTCCTTTTCACTTCCACCTCTGCTACTTTGTACCCGCGAGCCACACCTGTTAACAGACTCTAAAGCCTTGACGATCCTTCCCAAGTCTCGATCTGCTAACTAGGTATTGATTCCTTTATCTAAATCCTTTCCTTGAGTAAAAAGTTTCAATAAGAGGCTTAAGTTTGTAAATTAGAACCGTAGCCGATAGGGGTTGTGCGGATGAGAGAATTGAACTTCGATTAGGATATTTTTAGGGCTAAACGATGTAGAGGAACGGAGAAGTGACCAGAGATGAGCACACGAGGGTGTTGTTGGGAGATGTACTGTGGTTCGGCATGGTTCTCTCATGCCGAACGAGATTAGGAACAAATAGTGGAAGAGCAGGAATTGGCTTGAATGTCGAACAGTATGGTTCGGCATGACTCGCCGAGCGATTCGGCCTCATTGTTCAGTATGGATGGAGGAAGGAAAGAAAAACAAAGCCGTTGTTAGGGACGGAGTGCCGAGCGTTGGGACTCGGCGTAACTTTGGTTCGGCATGATTCGTCACATGCCGAGCAATGGAGTGCAAGGACAGGAAGGAAGCACGGATTGGATAGAGTGCCGATTGATACCTCGGCCGAACAGCACGTAGGCCGAACGATATTTCGGTCGAACAATACTAAGGCCGAACAATCACAAATTCCGAACCATACTTTAGCCGAACCAGTACTTAGGCCAAACACTTATTCACCTTGCCTAATCATATAACAAAACAAGGACAAGGACCCCAGCATACTAGCATATCGAATTAATCTGGACTGATCACTTCCTAATTTCAAGAACCACAAGCCTGAACTTAAATCGACAAGAACAGATAAAAGCTTTTAACACGTAGTGCCAATCTTCGAGTCCAAAATTGAAAGTATTGCGAGGCTGGTTTTCGGAGACGGTCAGCGATGACGGTCTTCGAAGGCGACAGTTCAAAGCTCAACTTTATATCATCAATTCCGTGACTTATAATTTCTCAGCACTTACACACGAATGATCACACTAGTTCACACACCACACGGGGGCAATATTTACGTTGTTAAGACTAACATCGATCATTTTTCAAGTATATTTCAATCAGGTACTCTGCTGGATTCAATTTCTATCAAAGATGTCTAAGAAATCTAGCTCTGCCACAATCTCAGATAGACTTGGGTCGTCTTCTAAACAAGGGGTCTCATATACTTCTAACCCGTCGACTTCCCCTTCTCATAACTTAGCTCCCGACGCCCTGGAGGCATCAATTCTCTTGGACAACCCGGTCGATTCACAGGCTTTGAAGATCAATGAAAGTGCACTCCGTCGGATATGTTCGGTCCACGGAATCCCCTTCGATGATGTATTAGTTCCATCGGGGCACGATCGTCCACACCTGCCTCCAGTTGGATATACTGCCTGTAATAAGTTTATGTGCTGGGTCGGCAGTGTGCCACCGTTTAACTTATTTCTTCGGGACGTGCTGCAATACATCGACATTCCCCTATCACAATTGCACCCGAACGGTCACGCCTTCATCTACGGTACCTACATCCTTTTCATGACCGTTCTCTCCAGGCCTCCAAACCTGGGTGACATCAGATATATATACATGATCAAGAAGCGGAGAGATAGCCCCTCTTTCCTGTTCCTCGAGCCGCACCACAAATGCCAAATCTTGACTGGAGCATGCAGCAAGTTCGTCCTGTATAAAAAGGAATGGTTCTATGTGCGTTGCCCTCCTGATTTTGCAAGGAGATGGGTAGAAGGAAGTAAGTTCTTTCTCTGGATTGATATTCATACTTGGTCAAAGCTATGCCTCTTCTAATTCTTTTTTCCATCTTTTCAGATATCAATCCATGTCCTGACGGTCGCGGGTATTATGAAGCCGTCGAAGCCATTAGAGACCTTCCTGCCGATGAATGGGACATCCGAACTCTCCTTTCGAATGAGTCACTATTGAGGTTTTGACTGTTAGCAGAAGGTCGTCGGATAAGCCTTCCTGAGGGCGTTTCCATACCCAAGCCCCCCTCTGATAAAGGGAAAAAACAGGCTGAGTCTTCAGCACGCGGCGCTCCTAGCGCACTAGAAGAAGGGGAAATCAAAGAACACGAAACATCCGAAGCACAAAATGAGAACGTTGGGCCTACTCAGGACCCGCCAGTTGAAGTTCATGACATTGAAACGTCATCCTCCCCTTCGAAAAAGAAAAAGAAATTGACGTATAAGATAAGGAGGGAAAAAGTTGGTGCAACCTCGAAAATTACTTTTATCCCGACGGAGAAAGAGGCCTCTTCACAGCATTTGGAAAGTTCTTTAAAGGGCCTCTCGAATCTCTCCATATCCGATGATCTGCTCAATTACGACTTTGATGATCCGGAAGCGTTCAAACTTCACTCGCCTATCAGAGGCGATGCAGGCGCTCTTGCCCAAAACCAAGGAGAAAAAACTCCGATTAGTAAAGCAACTAGTCCGTCGGGGGAAAAAACACTAGGACACACACGAACACATGCACTTTTCCTCGCACTTAAATTTTCTTCGTCACACTTCTCTTTGCTAATTTGTTGTTATTTAAATTCAATGCAGGTGACATGGGACGCACACACGGCATTGATCGCCCCTGCGGGTCATCTGTTTTCCATCACGCTAGACGTGACTCAGGTTCCGGGAGACGTCGGGATAGAGACGATGATGGCGACAGGGATTATCATTCCCGAGACTCATCATCTCAGAAGAAATCATATTATCAGCCCAAGTACCACCAACATCTCTCTTCTCACTCGAAACAAAGCAAAGATAAACACGGCTATAAGGGATCGCAATCTGATGTCCCCCGAGACCAACACTCTGATTCCTCTTCCACACGACAATCCCGGGATCCTCACAGGAGATCTGAACTTTCAAAGCCGTCTCCTCCTGTTCCCGCAACAGATCCAACAGTATCGGAAAGACTGGCCGAGCTTAAAGCTAAATTTCCAAAGATTTGCTTTGATGGTCTAAAGTTCCTCCCGGGGATCCACCATATACCTAGAGATGTTAAACAGAGCGCCATCACCTGCACCAACGACGTCTATGTTCAACATGACGCTTTTGTTCATTTGGCTGAAAAACTTTCAGAAGTTTCCATGGAGCGCCAATATGAGATCGATCACCTGAAGCTTGAGGCTATCCATGACAAAGATATCATTAAGGCTCAGGACGAAGAGATTGCGTCTTATAAATCTGAACTTGAGGCCACCCAGCAGAGCTCCAAGGACACCGTCGAAGCCATGACTCGTCTGGAATCGACTCACAAAAAAAAACTCGATGAGGCGGTACAACGCTGTGGGGCTTTGGCCTTGGAAAAAGATTCAGTGCAAAAAGAGAGGGATGCATTCTATCTTCGGGTTAAAGAACTTGAGGAGCGACTCCACAAAGAACAAGAGGAGAAGGTTGCTGCCCAAGAAGAGTCGCAACGGTATTGCGACGAGATTGTTGCAACACGACTCCTTAATGAGAAACTTGAGGGCGAGCTTTCTAAAGTTGAGGCACTGAAGAATGAAGCCCGCGAAGAGGGCAAAAAGATAGCCTCTGCGGAGATCGACTCCCGTCTTGAAGCGGCCAAGGAGGAGGGTAGAGAAGAGATTAAGACCATGTTCGACCCGCTTATTGCTGAATTCAATGCCCACGTTCTCATGCACCGGGACTTAACTTTTCTGGGCGAGGGCTATCTCGAATCTTTGGCCGAGGCATGGGTGACTTTAATTGAAATCAAAAAGGTTGAACACGGTATCGAGGAGGTTGATGAGGGGGCCTTGATAAAAGAATTCCTCAAGGGAAATGAGCCTACGGACCTATTAGCAGCTAAAGCTATTTATTGCAAAGGCTCTCCTTCAACAAAAGGGAAAGAAGTTATCGCTGGTCCATCCGAGATTGAGTCTCCAGCTCGTATGCTTACCCAGTCGACCAATCGGCCGATACTCGATACTTTTGAACAGCACATTGGCTATGACTCGGAGGACCCCGGCCTTGGTGTTCATGTTTTGTCCCCTATTCCGGAGGGTGAGACCCCCTTGACGGCTGAGAGCCAGCCGGAACCTGGTAGGCAACTCTTTTTCTTTAACATTCCAAAAGATTTCGCTTTCCACCAGAGGCTATCGTATTCTAATACTTGCTTTTCATGATTTTGTGCAGGCCGTTCTGATCTTGAGCCTACTCCGAGGAGCGATATCGCCAAGGAGGTGAGGGAAAAAAAGAGTGAAGCCACTCACGCAGGAGAGGCTCCCGGTCCAGATGCCCAAGTGATCGGAGCGCTTGATGAAGATAAATCTGAGACTTCCTCTCCTATTGAAGGGAGTTATGAAGTTGAAATTACAGCCGTCTTCGAGCACACATCCGAGTTGAGCATGAAGGAGCAGCTTGAGAAAGAGAAGGAAGAGGCGATCAAGATCAAGGTCGAACCTCAAGCTATTGACCCAGACGATCCTTTGCACAAGCCGTTGAAGGTCATTCTCCCTGGAAGGTCCAAACCTACAGATGTTCCTCATACTTCTTTGGCTGTCACTTCCCCGTCAAATAAAGCTATCAAGGGTAAACGTACCGGGGAGGAGTCATCGGGCAAAAAGTCAAATAAGTCAAAGAAGTAGAGCTAGTTTAAATTATGCAATTATTTTTGTTTTCGTAGTTTATGTAAATAAACTTTTGACTCCGAGCTTCGGAGGAGTTGTAGTAGAAACTTATTCCTGGTGAATAAAACTCAGTTTTTCTATCTTTCAAAAGGCTCTTATCGTTCAATTTTTGTGTGATTGTCATTTAAATCCAAGCTGTTGTGAATAACATGGACTTCTCGGTTCACCTTCATATAGCTCGGAGATTCTTTGAGAGTCGTTTTTCCTTCCGTGCTTCAAGCACTTAGAATATTTTTTTAGTCCGCACATCGGGGACTTAGAGTACTCCAGTCCGTGCTCTGGGGACTTGTAGATTTGAGTCGTTTATACTCAAGTCCGCACTCCGGGGACTTAGAGTACTCCAGTCCGCGCTTTGGGGACTTGGAGATTTGAGTCATTTATACTCAAGTCCGCACTCCGGGGACTTGGAGTACTCCAGCCCGCGCTCTGAGGACTTGGAGAATTGAGTCGTTTATACTCGAGTCCGCCCTCCGGGGACTTGGAGTACTCCAGTCCGCACTCTGGGGACTTGGAGGTTTTGAGTCGTTTATACTCGAGTCCGTACTCCGGGGACTTAGAGTACTCCAGTCCGCACTCTGGGGACTTGGAGATTTGAGTCGTTTATACTCGAGCCCGCACTTCGGGGACTTAGAGTGCTCCAGTCCGCACTCTAGGGACTTGGAGATTTGAGTTGTTTATACTCGAGTCCGCGCTCCGGGGACTTAGAGTACTCCAGTCCGCACTCTGGGGACTTGGAGATTTGATTCGTTTATACTCGAGTCTGCGCTACGGGGACTTAGCGCACTCCAGTCGCACTTTAGGGACTTGGAGATTTGAGTCGTTTACTCGAGTCCGCGCTCCGGGGACTTAGATAACTCCAGTCCGCACTCTGGGGACTTGGAGATTTGAGTCATTTACTCGAGTCCGCGCTCCGGGGACTTAGAGTACTCGAGTTCGCGCTCTGGGAACTTGGAGATTTGAGTCGTTTATACTCGAGTCCGTAGTCCGGGGACTTGGAGTACTCCAGTCCACGCTCTGGGGACTTGGAGATTTGAGTCATTTATACTCGAGTCCGCACTCCGGGGACTTGGAGTACTCCAGTCTGCACTCTGGGGACTTGGAGATTTTGAGTCGTTTATACTCGAGTCTGCACTCCGGGGACTTAGAGTACTCCAGTTCGCTCTCTGGGGACTTGGAGATTTGAGTTGTTTATACTCGAGTCCGCGCTTGGGGACTTAGAGTACTCCAGTCTGCACTCTGGGGACTTGGAGATTTGAGTCGTTTATACTTGAGTCCGCGCTCCGGGGACTTAGAGTACTCCAGTCCGCACTCTGGGGACTTGGAGATTTGAGTTTTTTACACTCGAGTCCATGCTCGGAGACTTAGAGTACTCCAGTCCGCACTCGGGGGACTTGGAGATTTGAGTCGTTTATACTTGAGTCCATGCTCCGGGGACTTAGAGTACTCCAGTCCGCACTCTGGGGACTTGGATTTGAGTGTCTGCTCATGTTCGTACGTCAGCCAGAATAATATAATTTCATTTGCCTATCACAGGATCATCATACGCAGAGACATTAGTAATTCATGAAAAAGATGGATTCAAGCCTTTATTAATGAAAGCAAGCTAAATTGTCTTACTACATGCCAAGAACTAGAAATAAAAGCGTACTGGAAATAAATGCAACTAATACATGAAAGAAATAGACTAAGTATAACAATGCCGCAAGTGCTCGTTGTTCCATGCTCGGGGGAGTGTCGCACCATCGACGGTCGCTAGCTTGAAAGTTCCTTCTCCAAGCTTCCATTCGATGACGTATGGACCTTCCCATGCGGGATTCATATGAGATGGGACCGGAAAAACTCGTTTCAAAATGAGGTTTCCCACAGTAAAAGTTCTCGGTCGGACCTTTTCGTTATAATATTTAGCGACTCTATGTCTGTATGCGGCCGCTCTTAATTTGGCTTCTTCGCGTTTTTCATCAATGAAGTCCATCGATTCCAATAAAAGATTCTGGTTTGACTCGGGGTCGTAATAAGTTACCCGATGTGATGGAACTTCAAGTTCCACGGGTATGACAGCTTCCGTGCCATATGTCAATGCGAATGGAGTGTGGCCAGTCACGGTCTTGTAGGTGGTCCTATAGGCCCAAAGAGACATTGGAAGTTCATCCACCCATTTGCCTCTAGCCTTTTCCAGACGCTTTTTCAATATGGATTTGATTATCTTGTTTACGGCTTCCACTTGTCCGTTGGCTTTCGGGTGAGAAACCGCTGCAAACTTCTTCTCAATGCCATATCTCTGACAAAATTCTTTGAACTCCTTGCTTTCAAATTGAGTTCCATTGTCTGTAATGATGGTTCGTGGAAGGCCAAAACGGCATATGATATTTCGTACAACGAAATTTATTACCTTCTTGGTGGTTATTGTGGCCAGAGGCTCTGCTTCTGCCCATTTGGTAAAGTAGTCGACCGCAACTATTGCATATTTCGCTCCACCTTTGGCTATAGGTAAAGAACCAACTAGGTCGATCCTCCACATTGCAAATGGCCAGGGACTAACCATTTGCGTGAGTTCCATCGGCGGAGCTCTCGGGATTTTTGCATATATCTGGCATTTTCCACATCTTCTCACATAGTCTGCAGCATCCCGATTCACAGTTGGCTAGTAGTATCCATAACGGAGGACTTTCTTTGCTAATGTCTGCCCCCCAGTATGGTCACTGCATTCTCCCTTATGGACTTCCTTTAATATTCATTTTATCTCATCGTGGGCCACGCACCGGAGTAAGGGGGTCGAGAATCCCCTCTGATACATCACCCCATCGTGTATTATATATCGTGAAGCCTTACGAAAGACTTGTCGTCTTTTGCTTCCTTCTTCAGGTAAGATCTCGAATAGCAAGTACTGCTTGATTGGGGTCATCTACGATTCCTTCTCGATTTCTGTTTCTAACACGAAATCTTCCTCCATCATATTTATACTCAGAACATGTAAGGTTTCGACAGGAAACAAACGCATCTGTTGTGCATCACTAGTGCTTGCGAATTTAGCCAATGAATCGGCTGCTCTGTTTTGCTCACGTGGGACATGTGAAATATCATAATACTCAAGATTCGCTAGCAACTCCTTAACTCGGACCAAATATGGGGCAAGTCTCTGCCCCCTTTCTTGGTAGTCTCCTTGCACTTGGTACACCACCAGCTGCGAGTCGCTAAAGATTTCAACCAATTTTACTTCTAGTTCTTTGATAAGTCTTAAGCCGGCAATCAATGCTTCATATTCGGCTTCGTTATTCGTTGCTGTGAATTCGAGCTTCAAAGCATAGCAAACTGATTAGTTCTCAGGAGTTACAAGAACTATGCCAACCCCCAAACAACAGTCGTTAGATGCCCCATCGATGTTCATCTTCCATCGAACGGGAGGCATGACATTGTGGTCGTTTGATTCGTTTGTCATAGTAAATTCAGCAATGAAGTCAGCTAGTGCTTGTCCCTGTATGGTCCTTCGTGGCAGGTAGGCAATGTCGAACTGACTTGACCCAGTATTCCATTTTAACATCCTTTCGGAAGTTTCTGGTCATTGGAGTATCTGCCACAAAGGTTGATCAGTATAAACACTGATTGAGTGTGCCTAAAAATACGGACGAAGCTTGCGTGATGCAATCACCAAGCAATAAGCTAGTTTGTCAATCTTTGGATAATTTCTTTATGTCCCCATCAAGCGTTTACTAACATAGTAAACTGGCTTTTGAACCCGGTCTTTCTCGCAAACCAAGGCTGTACTGATAGCGTGCTGGGATACAGCCAATTATATGTGTAACATTTCGTGGTCTATTGGTTTCGACAATACCGAAGGATTTTCTAAGTGCCTTACAAGAGCTCGGAATGCTTCCTCACAGTTGGATGTCCATTCGAAATTCCTCTTTCCTTTCTTTATAACATCGAAGAAAGGAATACACTTGTCTGTGGCCCTGGATATGAATCGACTCAGCGCGGCCACCTTTCCATTCAAGCTTTGCACTTGTTTTATGGTTCTGGGCAGTTGTATATCTCGGATAGCTTGAATCTTCTCCAGGTTAGCCTCGATTCCCCGCGCATTCACAATGAAACCCAAAAACTTTCCTGACGCTACGCCAAATGAACACTTCAAAGGATTGATCTTCTTTCCATAATGCCTGAGTATGTCAAACATCTCAGCTAAATCTCGGATGTGGTCGTTTGACTGTCGTGACTTCACGAGCATGTCATCCACATAAACTTCCATCGTTTTACCAATCTGGTCTTTGAACATCCGATTTACCAGACGCTGACAAGTTGCTCCTGCATTCTTCAATCCAAAGGGCATCACTACATAGCAATATAACCCAACGTTCGTGACAAAACTGGTATGTTCTTGGTCTGGGATGTGCATCGGGATTTGATTATATCCAGAGTACGCATCCATAAATGATAGTAAATCATGCCCGGCAGCTGAATCGACCAGCTTGTCAATCCTATGCAATGGGAAACTGTCCTTCGGGCATGCTTTGTTTAAATCAAAATAATCAACACAAGTTCTCCATTTTCCATTCGCTTTCTTCACTGGCACTGGGTTAGATATCCATTCAGGATAGAGGACATCGCGGACGAACCCATTGGCTTTGAGTTTGTCCACCTCCTCTTTGAGAGCCGCGAACCTCTCTGAGTCCATGCCTCTCCTTTCCTGTTTCACAGGAACATGTCTTGGGTCTATGTTCAACATATGACTCACGGTTGCAGGAGAAATCCCGCACATGTCAGATGCGTCCAAGCGAAAACATCAAGATTCGCTCGAAGGAAGTCAGTGAGGTTCTCGGCCACCACGGGGTCGACTTATGATCCAATTTTAAGAATTCGTGACAGGTCATCCTGGTTGATTGGAATGTCAATTGTTAGTTTAGCCGGCGCTGCATTTGTTTCCCTGGGTCCCCCATCATCATCTCTTGGATTTATGTCTCTACTGATCCGAGAATGTTGCCCGAGCCAGGGCTCGGGAGCCACTTGTTAATCATCAGAATTTCGGATGCGGACAGAGCTGTCCGCAACCTTTCCTTTATCTCTACGCTGAGCCTCTCTCAGCTCAGCCACATAGCATGCACAACCGGTCACCTGATCACCATGAACCACTCCAACACCTCTGTCTGTTGGAAATTTTAACGTCAGACACCAAGGAGCCAACATTGCCTTAAATTCTGACAGGGCTGGACGTCCTAATAATACGTTATATGGAGAGTCAACATCCAACACTATAAACGGTAGGATTCGCACCCTCCTACGCTTGCCTTGCCCCAGTTCAACTGGTAACTCTACATATCCCACTGCATCCGTTGCTGCGCCATTAAAGCCATGGATTCTGGCTTTAGATGGTTTCAAATCCTTAGTCTCCAGCTTCATTTTGTCGTATGCCTTCTTGAAGATGGTATTAACGGAACTTCCGCAATCAATTAGAATTCACTTCACAAACGCCGGCCCGATTGTCGTAGATATGACCATCGGGTCGATGGTAGGTGCCTCCACCTTATCCACATTTCTGCTCCTGAATACAATATCATCATTCATTCGAAACACACTCATACTCCGCATGTCTTAAAGAGTTAGCACATCGCTCCATTTCTTGCCAATTCTCATCCGCAGGATGAGGTCCACCAACAATCGTGTTAATAACCAATCCACCCACAGTTCAAGCAGGTTGTTTTGGTTGGCGTGGAGCTGGCCCACGTCCGGGGTCCGATGTCTCTTCTCTTCCATCTTGTGGGTCTTTGACAAAATTCTGCAGCTTCTTCTGTTTAATCAACTTTTCTATAGCGTTATGGAGGTGTCTACACTCCTCTGTGTTGTGCCCATAAGACTCGTGAAAGCAGCAATACTTTCCAATCCGCTTCTGTTCCTCTGTTGATTCCTTGAGCGTGGTTTTCTATATTGAAAAGTGTTGCAAGTTGACAAATAGATGTTCTTAAGAGATGCGTTCAGCGGGATGTATTCATTGTAGGTCGGGATCCTCGACTTCCATTTTCCCGTCTCTCTTTTCTTTCCGGGATTTCCACCTCCGAATCCTTTAGACTGCCCAGGCTTGTTTTGGATGTTGACTTGAGCTTTTCTCGAATTATCGCCAGTTTGCTTCATGGCGACGATACTTTTCACAGTCTCCTGAGCAGGCCCTGGTGCCTTGTCTCGTCTTGTCCATCGAGCTTCTTCCCTCCTTATGAACTGATGAGATTTCGAATAAAAACGCTCCAGCATGGCTGGGGGCTTTACCGCCAACCAATCTCCAAATTCAGAATCTGGATCGACTCCACGCATTACCGCCATCAAAATTGCATGGTCATTTGGATTGCTCACTTCGGTAGCAGCAACATGAAATCTCTGCAAGTATGCTTTCAATGACTCTCCCGGAGCTTGGATTATGCTTGATAAGGACATCACATCCTTTGGACGAGTAGTGTGTATCCTGAATTGTTCTATGAATTTCATTGCCAATTCATCAAAGCTGGATATAGATCGTGGGGGAAGTCAAGTGAACCACATGGTGGCAATTCCGGACAGAGTGATTGGGAAGCACCTACACTTGGTCGCATCATTAGCTCTTGCAGAATCCAACTTCCATCCACACCTCATCACATGCTACCTGGGATCAGTCCTCCCTTCGTAGGCTGGGACAGTCGGCATATTGAACTTCTTGGGGGTACTCAGCCTGTAGGATACCATCTGTAAAGAGAGTATGACTTCAGGACACTCCCCAATCTTCATTGGTCAAGCCTTGGTTCTCTCTCATCAACTGCCTGACCATAGCTGTTAAGCCCGGAGTTTGTATGGAGGATGGAAGGTTGGGTTCCGTTCCATGGGACCGTGCGGGTTGATGTCCCGCCTAATTTAGGTCTTGGAGATTCGAGTGTCCAGTCTCTTCACGGGCTTGATCCTTAGTCAAGCGATCTGTAGCACCTGCCTGTGCATCTTCATCCTTACGGCGTCTATGCCTAGGAGGTTCGTCAGCTGAGGTTGAACTATCAGATTCAGAATAAGGGGCAAGGTTACCTCCAGCATTCTGACGCTGCTGCTGAGTGAGCTGAGTCATGAGGTTAGTGTTGGCTTGAATTTGTTCAGCAAGTTGCCTTCTACTTTCCTTGAGCTCTCCTATCAAGTCGTTGAACTCTGTTCGGGAAATAACTTCCGCTTGGTTTTGGGTGGAGGGCCCTGCACCTCGAGTTGCTTGCTGATTTTTAGGTCCAACTTGTTGCACACTAGTAGTCTCGTGGACATCTATATTGTGGGAGGCCGATCTGGTTCGTGGTCTTCCCATGGTAGAGTTGTTGATTGTAACTCTGAATAGAATCAATAGATGCCTTGTGAATGATCTTGGATCTCCTCTGGGGGATTTATGCAATCCAGTAGCTACAAAGCAGATCCTAACAGCCTGAGAATTCGATTCTCGGTGAAAGCACCAAAATGTTAGCACCAAATTGGCCACTAACACCCTTGAGAAAGATTGTGTAGAGAGATTAATGAAGATAGTAAATTAAAAATAAGAGAAGGTATGTAAATTTAAATGTAAAGAACAAGAACACCAAATTTATAGTGGTTCGGTGTAACTGCCTACGTCCACTTTGAAGTTGATTTCCATTGCTTTCCTTGATAGTTGATTATAGATACAATCTGTTTCAATTACTTGAATACAATCGCAAAGTAAAAGATTAAGTCTTGAGTGAGTGTTGAATGCGGCAGAGTTTCCCTAGTGTTCTCGAAAAAGCCGATCCCTTTCAATTTTCCCCTGCCTCTCTATTTATAGACGAATCTGGGTTGGACTTCCCTGGTGGGCCTGGTAGCTGAACACCTCGGTCCAAATGGAGTAAGCTCTGTGTGACGACCCGAACATGCCGAACGGCCAAATGCCGAACCATCATCTTCATGCCGAACGATGCGATGTGCTGAGTGAGGTGTGCAGGCCGACCGAGAATCGATGTCGGACGAGGAAAAAGCCGAAAGAGGCTGGAACGCCGAACAGTCGAGGAATGCCGAGTGAAGCATGAAAGACGAGCGCTCTAGAAGCCGAACGCTCTTAAATGTCATTCGACCCAGTCGTGCCGAATGTCCCTGGAACGCCGAATGATCCTGATTGTCGAACGTCTATGGAAGCCGAACGTTCCTGGAACGCCGAATGATCCTGGATGCCGAATGTCTATGAAGCCAAACGTTCCTTGTATGCCGAACGTTCCTCGTATGTCGAACGTCCCAGGATTGTCGAACGTCCCTGGATTGCGGAACGCTCCTGGATACCGAGCACTCCCAGATGCTGAGTACTCATGAATGTTATTCGAACGCGAATGCCAGACGAGCTATTTGCGCCGAATGTCCAGAATGCCGAACAGTATGTAAATGCCGAACGATCCATAAATTGTCGAACATTGTGCTAATGCCGAGTACCTAGTTGCCCAGTCAAATCTCCAGGAAACACAATATTAACATAGTAAAAATATTTGCAACTCAATATTGTGCTATTATAGAACATAATAAAGAACCTTCATTGCCAGTTTAGTCAAAATTGTCCAATTATTATTACTTTTGTGGTTGTTTTAATAAGAAAAGAAAAAATGAATGACTTAACCAACTGTAATAAAAAGTAGTATCATATAGTCAAATATATTTGATTATTATTATTATCCTTCCCTTTAACATTAATGGGGTCGCATAAATACTGATTTATATGCATATTCTAAATACAAATAAATAACTTAACTCATCATCTCCTAATATGAAATTAATTGAATGTTTTTACTTATGTTGTTATTCTTAATTTTTTTTCTACCATAGATGATTAAGAGGATTATAAATGTTTGAGGATTATATTTAATTTTATATCTACGTCGCTCGGTTAAGCATAATTGATCATGTTTACTTTCATCTTAGGTTTAATTTAGGTTTTTGAAGTAATTTTCATGATTTAATTTTATTAAATGTTTACGTGGCATTAGTATGTGTTTAGATGAGTGTAAATAGTAGCACCCTGTAAAAGTGGAACCATCTTATTCTTTCTAACTTTAAAAATGATTTTGATTTAAAAAATTATGGAATTAATAGCAACATAATTTTGGTGTTTTTGAAATTTGAACTCCAGACCTCCAGAGCTTCAATCTAAAGCACTCATTCAGCATGCGTATTTTAGGAATTTCAAATGCTTCAAATGGATTCTCATTATATATAGATACATATAATGTTTTGATTCGGGGTCATTTTTGACATTTTGGACAATTAATCAAAGGGAAAAACATTTACTTCTCACAAAATCCCACTTTCCTAACCCTCTCTCCTCTATGAACTGAGATACCTAAAGTGCTAACTCACAAAAATCAATAAATTTAACTACAAAATTTCTTCATTCTTATTGCTTCCATACAAAAAATGACTATAGAAGTAAAGCAAAATTCACGGGTACTAATCGAGTTATGGAGTGATTTTTTTCAAGTTGTTCAATTAGTCTTTTTCTCAGTCTATGGTGGTGAAAGTTCGTCAATCCATGCCCATGCAAAGTTATAAGAATTTGAACAATTTTTAATTTTGATCAAATTCTGATGTGAAAAATATTAAAGAGAGTAAAAGAAATGATGGCGCTATTTGATTGAATTCAGATTACAATTCTATACGGTGATACATTGTATTTATAATACATAAATTGATATTGGCCTGAGTTACAATGCTAAATGGGCTTTGACCTGACTTCTCCATATTCGACAATATCGATATAAGAATATGTTTTGTATCCTTTTATTCTCAATACCCTGCCTCAAAAGTATCCAGGGTTTTCGATTTTTCCCAAAGCTGCTGTGATCTTCAAACTACCCCAAGTTCATGATGAAATAAACTCTTTACTTCTTCAATCTAATGATATCGCTTCAGTTTTATGTTAGATTCTAACTAATTTTCGTTGTTTAACGAAGAGGCCTTCGAAATTGATGAAATTTAGTTGATTTGAGGCTATTGAACTATTTCTTCTCTGGATCTCCCTTCTTTCAACTTGATATCTATTTTCTTCTCTGAATCTTATCACTTTCAGCTTTGATAAGATCGGGTTTTATGCTTTTGGCCTTGATGAGATATGATTTTGATGAAGTCTTGCTTTGACTGGTGTAGCTTCGATTTTCAGTTCACTTCTCAGCCTTGTAAAGTTCTTGGTGGACATCTTGGTAAGTATATCAGCTATTTGGTAAGTAGCAAGTACGTGGTTAATTTGGAGTTTCTCTTTCATTATATGCTCTCTAATAAAATACATATCAATTTCCATATGTTTTGTTCTTGGATGAAGTACTGGATTAGCAGACAGTAATATTGCACTAAGGTTTTTACACCAAAGTATTGGTCTTTTGTCTGTATTGACTTGTTATTCATTTACTAAAGATTGTATCCACATAATTTCTGATGTAGAGCTTGCTATGCTTTTGTATTCTACTTCTGTACTTGATCTTGAAACTGTGGCTTGTTTTTTAGAACACCATGAAATTGGATTATTTCCCAAATAGATACAAAGTCCTGTGGTAGGTCTTCTATCATTAGGATCAGTTCCCCAATCCGCATCTGTATACCCTATTATGTTGAGATGCCTGGAAGCTTTAAGACTCAAACCATGATCAGCAGTCCCTTTTAGGTATCTCAATATTCTTTTGACTATTTTCCAGTTTCATCTTCAGGTTCCTAAATAAATTGACACACTTTGTTAACACCGAATGATATTTTTGGTTTTGTGATGGTTACATATTGTAATGCACCAACAATACTTCTATATTGTTTATCATTAAATATTGATTCTCCCCTGTTTTTAGATAGGTGATGACTGGTTATCATAGGTATAGATAGAGTATTAATACCATCCATCTTTGCTTTGACTAATATGTCTATGATATATTTTCTTTGGCACAAGAACATCTTTGAATTTGATACTCTTGTGACTTCAATTCCTAAAAAATAATTTAGTGCACCAAGATCCTTGATTGAGAATTGTTTGTCTAAAAACTGAATAAGATTATCGATCTCCATATCATCATTACTTGTGATAATCAAATCATCAACATATATTAGAATATATATAACTGAAAATTTGTTAATCCTTGTAAACAATGAAGTGTCGGATTTGGTAGACTGAAAGTTCAAACTAGTCTGGGTACCTTTCAGTTACAAACCAGACCCTGGGAGCTTGTTTAAGCCCATAAATAGCTTTGTTATGTCTACATACATATTTTCTGTTTTGTTTATAACCCTATGGTTATTCCATATACACTTCTTCCTTTAGATCTCCATTAAGAAAGGCGTTATTTACATCCAATTTCATGATATTCCAATTTCTATGCAATGCTACAGTAAGTATGATTCTGATTGTTGTTGGCTTCATATGGAGAAAATGTTTCATCAAAGTCAAAATCATGTTGTTGAGTATATCCTTTTGCAACAAGCCTTGCTTTATATCTCGTAATAGTTTTGTGACGACCCGGGATTTTGGCAATATTATTTTAATAAATATTTAATCCAGTTAAATAAAATGTAAACTTATCATTTTAAAAAGATAATATTTTTAGAATATTTGCCATTTATTTATATACATATGTATGTTGATAAGGAAACTTTGATTTGAAAATTTAAATAAAGCCTTTCAAAAATATTTAAAATAAAATGTCTTAAAAATATTTACAATAAAATCTATCTTATATAATTGAATTAAAATGCTCTACCTTATTAACTTTTGGTATAAATATATATATGGATAATAATGTTTAAAATAAAATCAAATCCTATCAATATAAAATATAAGTATAAAATATAAGTATAAAACATATGAATATAAATTAAGTGTTGATAGTTTAAGCTTAAAATTGAAAAAAAATAGGAATTTATGTTAGAAATAAATATTTAAATGGTTATTGTGTGAAGAAACATAAGATACACATAAAAATTACTATAATAATTTTTATATTAAGCACAAAGGTAAAGCAAAACCAGTCAAAATGTATGTATGTGAATGCAAGGCAAATACAATATCCATGTACATAAGAAAACAAAATATCTACCTGCAAGTGTCTATGTACATATTAAATAAAAAAATATAATAATTATGTAAACTTAGAAGGAAACAATTACATTAAATGCTATCATCTCAGCTAAAATAAAGTCATTTCAAATATTTACAAATCTTTTCATTTCAGAAAAAAATCTCTGATCAAAACAAAAGAAGGAAACCAAACCAATTAAAGCCTACCCTATACAAACTGTTTGCTCTATATATACATTTACTCTATTCCAGTTCGTTCAACAACTAAGCAAAACCAGAAAGAAAAAGAAAATAAGTATCTTTCTTTTACAAACTCAAAACATCATTCAATTCAACAAAAACAAAACAGGATTCAAAGGCAAATTCAAACTGCAATTTTCAAAACAACAGAAGTGCTCTCTGTTCAGAAATATTTTCAGGTGAGTAAACACAAATTTTGAAGTTTTAAGTTTAATTAAAAAAAGTATAGGTGATTCATTGATAATATGGTTTTGTATATGCTTTATTTTTGAATATAGATCTTTGTTTATATAAGTTGTTCTGTGAAATATTGAATATACTGCACTTCTCTGTTTATTGTTGCAGAGTTGAATATTTCTTCAAACTCAAAATGTTTTCATCTAATCATTGTTAAGCTTAGAGTTTTCAAACAAACAAGAAGTTTAAACCTCAATCAAGATTTTTAAATCTGTTTTAAAACATGTTAGTGAAATATATCAACTGGAAACTTGTTTTACAGTACAACATATAATTATACGTTGAATTCGAGTGTTTTAAAAAAGCCAATTCAATTTCATAACTTGAATCCAAACCGCAAAATAGGATATATTTTTTAAAAAATGGTAACTTTTAGTTTAGTATGCTACAAGCAGTTCACAGTTGAACAAAATATGCATTTTCACCATTTTCTGATGATCGGTCAAATATTGGATGTTGAAATTTTGCACGAAGCAGGTTTGATCATCGATGATTTCAAGAAAATTGTCAAATAATTTTATATTGCATGAATTGAAGGGACGAGACCATTTTAGGGTTTAATGTTCGAATTTGATGTGGTTAGGAAACGAGACGAGTTCGTCTCCTCGGTTAGATCGAGTTTCTCAAAACTCAGGGGAATGGTGGACTGGTGTGTTGACGTGGTGTGGACGGAGTTGGAGCATCTCCGGGGGTCGGAGCAACTGGGGCGAAGTGATTTTATTAGTTGGGTTGAGTTACAGTTTTTCGAACGAAATGCTTAATTTCGATTTAGAAATTTTGGTGTCGAATCGAGTTTTGATTTCGTATGTAGGGGTGATTCACGACTTGCCGAAGGCAGTGGAGTTTGCCGGAGCGACGGTGAGATGCCGTGCATGTGTATGGCGTAGATGCATGTCGGAGTTGTTAGGTGGAGAGCGACTCGAGTTGTTACTCGAGTAAACAAAGGGCTTGCTTCGGGTTGGAGCGTGAAATTCTCGAGCCTGGAACAGTTTATTAAGTTTAAACTTAAGTTTTTAAATAAAAGAAGAGGAAGAAGAAGTGTACGTGAGGGAGAGAAGAAGAACTCGGGAAGATAGTGGGGAAACTCGAGTGTTTACTCGAGAAAATAAGGGGATTACTAGGGTTGATTTCCCAAACCTGCAGTAAAATAAAAAGTAAGTTAAGCAAACTTTTTAAACAATTTTAACTAAGAATGATAATTAATGTTTGACAAATTGAAGTTAAGACTTTATTACAAGTTTAATTATTTAAGAAAATACTTAACATTTTTTTCTAAAATCTTAATTAATATTTTAATTAAGTAGATATTTTAAGTTAAGTATTAAATTTAATTAACATTAAGGTTTTGTAGTTAGTAATAATTTGATTTTCAAAGTTTAAGGAAGATTTTTAAATGTTAATTAAGATAAATAATTATTGCTAATTAATTATCGAAAAGGGTAATTAAGAATGATTAATTAATAATTATAATTAACAAGTAATTAGGGATTTATAATTATAAATAAAGATTGGTAAGTTAATAATTAAGTGTCTAATTAATTTGTAATTAAGAATTGTTAATTAGATAACTAAAGTTAATTAATTTATAATTAGTAGTTAATTAAATAAATAATTAAGGATTAATCAATTTTAAATTAAGTAATTAAGGTTTAATAAATTGATTAAGAATTAATTAATTAAATGGTTTGAAATGGAATAGTTAATTAATTGATGATTAATTAAACAGGATTAAGTGATTAATTTTAAAATAATTAATTTAAATTGAATTAATTACAGTAAGGATTAAAGATACTTGCTTATGGATAATTGTATAAGTAGAATATCTGGTTTTGGGATATCTATTTGGTGATATTTTGTGATACTCTGTGATATGCCTTGATATATCTATGATGATTGTGCATGATTTATCTATATGTGAATTCAAAGCATTGAATTAAATTGTTTAAACTATTAAACAACTTATGGCATTTGGATTTCGATGAGACCGGGATCGGATGTCAATTATGATTATCCGAAAATCACATCGATCTAAATTAAACGTTAGTTCGTAAATTTCCAAGTGAAGATCGAGATGGTGTTTCAGAATGCAAGGGTTATTGTCGTTAACTCTGAGGGTGATCCCAAAATGAGTGTAACGAGATAATGCCTTCGGTTTCGTTCGCACCCGGAACGAACTTGTATGGATTAAATGCTTTCAGAACATCGTCAGGTGGACGATGAGCATTCTAAGAGATATGTTTTATAAAGGTAATCGCAGCCTCAAGCCTCATCAACTGAGAATGGCTAAAACAGGGGAGGTGCGGCAAGGTTAGGTGGGTAGCACCCAAGCAGGACGAGATATACCCCTGTCTAGATGTCCCTTTTTATTCGGCTGTATGGGCGGTTGCTAGCTACAACCGTGGGGTTATCTTCTTCCGAACTGTTCAGTAAGGAATGGTTCAGGCCTTGTGTTGTAGGGGGTCGGGAGTGATCCTCGGTACGGTGATCTAGGCCCCGTACTGTGACGGGCGGTACCCCAGTAGCTCTGCCTTTGTATGGAATCCAATCTCCAATAAGCGCCATACGTTTTGATTGTGCCCAACTATGTTGGAATGTGAGACGTAAGCATTTCAGCTATTTCTGTATTTTACTTGAAAACCCTAGACACTATAATAATACCACTGGATTTCCTATTAAATTGTTTTGGTTAGCGTAAGGTAAAAACTTACCCGTGTTTATGTGTGGGAAGTCTTACGTGATACCTTTGTTTTCAAATGTTTTCAAAGTTAAACAACTTTTAACCGTTTACTCACACCAGACCCATGTCTGACCCGGAGTTTATTTCTGTTTTTCATAAACTCTTGGGTACTCAAATTTTTATGAGTAGCCAAGTGATAGGTTTTGGATTGTTGAGTTCTGAGGAGCTTGGAGCAGGAGTCCAGACTTATCTATCTACATAGTTCCGTTGTGTTAGTTGATGTATGTTGTATTTTGGGATGTATGTAGTGGCAGATATATATATGACTATCTTGTTGTATAATGTTGTGTAGCTCTGATATATATAAACTATGTAATAGTTATATGATGTATTATATTTTGTTTCGTTTCCTTTGTGAGATTCTGATGTTGTTATTCTTTCTTTCTATCTTTTGTATTTCTATCTCTTTCCTTTCTTATTGATGATACGTCGTTCTGTGAGTAGAAAGGCGGGTCATCACAGTTGGTATCAGAGCATAAGTTGAGATAATACCTAGGCTCTGGAATAGTATCTATCTTGAGAGTGCGTATTTGTATTTTTATATAATTATATACCTATCTAAATTTGTTGAGTTACCTGTTCAGGTGGCCAACGTGAGTTCTGGAAGGAGAGGCAGAGGTAGGGGCAGTACCTCGACTGATAATGGACGAAGTCAAACTACTAGTGAGGCTGTAGATCTAGTACCGCTTGAGGTTAGTTTTTCCGCTTTATGCAAGAACTTCATTAACCTTGGACGTAAACCATTTAAAGGGTTAGAATCGATAATTGAGGTTCAAGCTTGGCTACGCTCTCGTGAGCGCATCTTTAAGAGTACGAAGTTGTTTGATGAGCGCAAAAGGGAAATGGCTTCATGGCAATTGCAGGAAGGTGCTGCAGCCTGGTGGGATGCAGCGATAGCAAACATCTCTGAGGACAATATTTCTTGGGAAAGATTTAAGGAGTTGTTTGAGGAGAAATTCATGCCAACGGCAGGGAAAACTCGTCTGTACCAGGATTTTCTGAATTTGAAACAAGGAAGCATGACTATAGCGGAGTATGAGACCAAATTCAATGAATTTTCTTACTATGGACCAGGGCTCATTGATACTCCCCTTAAAAAGAACGAAATGTTTGTGTAAGGATTGAGGCCAGAATTTCATGAAAAGATGACGACGCATTTTTTTGTGGAGTTAATTGATATGGCTCTGAGATATGAGGATTTGACGAATAAGAGATCGGTGGCACCAGTAGCAGCATCGGGAGGGAATTTTGCTAATCCAAATAAGAGGAAGTTCAATCCTAATTGGAGGAAGCAGACCAAGAAGAAGACTGGAAGCAACAACGGGCCTTGCAAATGCTATATATGTCAACAAGAAGATCACTTGGCGAATAAGTATTGGAAGGTACATTACTTTTAGATGGAAAGTATATTAAAGTTTTGTTTGATTCGGGCGCTTCTTTGAGTTTTATTTCTCTGGAATTTGTAGAGAAGTTCTTTCTTACCCCTAGTACTGTTGACTGTCCCATCTTTGTATCTAATCCTATAGGAGGGGTAACCAAATTAGATATGATCTATAAGGACTTGAGGATTTCCTATCTGTCCCATAGTTTTTCTTCTTACCCTTATGTGTTGAATTTTAAGGGGTTTGACCTTATATTGGGGATGGAGTGGCTCGATAAGTATAAAGCTGTTCTGAATTGTGATGAGAGAACAGTTTCGTTGGAAACCGATCTAGGTAGAATTACTAGAGTGACGTGTGATAATTTTGAAATTCACTTGAGTAGTCTTTTGCATGGGGTTGAGACTTCTCAAGAGAAGATTGAAGATATCGTTGTGGTCCAAGATTTTTCAGATATATTTGAGGAAGTCAAGTGTTTGCCTCCACATCGAGAGATAGAATTTCGCATTGATTTGATTCCAGGAGCAGTACCAGTAATTCAGCCTAGTAAGAGGATGGCTCCTAGAGAGAGAGGAGTTAGTTGAGCAGACTCAAGATCTTTTGCAGAAGGGATTGATCAGCCCCGGTTTTTCTTGTTGGGGTTCTGCTGCGGTGTTTGTCATTAAATCGGATGGATCGCTATGGTTCTGTGTTGACTATAGAGAACTGAACAAAATGACCATTCGAAAAAAATATCCTCTTCCTCGTATTGATGATCTTTTTGACCAGCTGCATGGAGCTTCTGTCTTTTCTCAACTGGATTTAGCTTCAGGTTTTCATCAGTTAAGGGTAGTTGAGGATAGTATTACCTTGACTGCATTTAGGGGACCAAATTGTTTCTATAAATGGTTGGTTATGCCTTTTGGGTTAACCAACTCTCCTGCTTACTTTGTCGATCTTATGAACTGAGTCTTTCGGGATGTATTGCATAAGTTTGTTCTGGTATTCATCGATGATATTCTGGTCTACTCTAAGTCTGAAGAAGAGCATAAGCAGCATTTAAAAATAGTGTTGCAGACACTGAGGAGGCATGTTTTGAAGGAGAAATTCTCTAAGTGTCATTTTTGGAAATCGGAAGTCAAATTTTTGGGGCACATTGTTTCGGAAGAAATTATTTCTGTAGATCCTGCGAAGGTTGAGACTATTCTGGAATGGAAGTAGCCGCAGACACCGACTGAAGTTCGTAGTTTTCTGGGATTAGCTGGCTACTACAGGAAGTCTATCAAAGACTATTCTAAGATTTCTTCGCATCTGACCAAGCTGACAAGGAAAGGAGCTAAGTTTAAGTGGACATCCCAGCGTAAAGAAGCTTTCTAGGAGTTGAAGACGAGGCTAACCAGTGCACCTGTGCTAGCTATTCCGGATGGAAAGAGAAAATTTGAGGTTTATACAGATGCTTGTATAGTTGGATTGGAAGCAGTGTTGATGCAGAATGGTAGAGTAATTGCGTATGCGAGTCGGCAATTAAAGCCACATGAAAAGAAATACGCCACGCATGATCTTGAGTTGTTAGCCATTGTTTTTTCTTTGAAGATCTGGAGACACTACTTTTGGGAGAGAAGTTCGAGTTATTCACGGATCATAAACCATTGAAATATCTTTTCTCTCAAAAGATCTTAATCTGAGGCAGCAGCGATGGGTCGAGTTTCTGGCATCCTATGATTTGGATATTCTGTATACCCCGGGAAAGGCGAATGTTGTGGCTGAGGCTCTTAGCAGGAATGCGGTTTTGTCTCTTTTGGAAGTTGTTCCATCTCTCAAAGAAAGAATCATAAGCAAGCAAATGGAGGATAGATCTTTTGAGGAACTGATTCTTGGAACCCAGGATGGTCGATATTCAGATTTCAAGATGGACGATCAAGGTGCTTTGAGGATTAATGGTCGTCTCTATGTGCATAATATAGATGGATTGAGGCAAGAAGTCTTATCTGAGTGTCATCGCTCCAAACTGAATAATCACCCAGGAATTTCTAAGATGTATAAAGATATGAGAAGAGTTTTCTGGTGGTCGAGCATGAAGAGGGATGTAGCTACTTTTGTTAATAGTTGTGCTATCTGTCAGCAAGTGAAGGGAGATCAACAGAAGTCGGCAGGTTTGTTGCAGCCTTTGGAAATTCCAGAATGGAAATGGAAGATGATTTCGATGGATTTCATCGACGGTTTGCCAAGAACTAAGAAAGGAAATAAAGGAATATGTATTACTGTGGACCGGTTAACTAAGAGCGCCCATTTTATACCGGTTAAGGCAACTCGTACTGCAGCTTCTCTGGCAGAGATTTTCTTGAGGGAGATAGTTAGATTGCATGGTGTTCCTGTCAGCATTGTAAGTGATCGAGATCCTATCTTCACCAGCAAATTCTGGGAGGCTCTGCAATCACCTATGGGAACGAGTTTGAGATTGAGTACAGCCTATCATTCTCAGACAGATGGACAGACGGAGAGGCTGAACCGAATTCTAGAGGATATGCTGTGAGCTTGTGTTTTAGATTTTGGTGGATCTTGGGAAGACCGTCTTCATTTGGTAGAATTCTCATACAATAATAGTTACCAAGCAAGTATTAAGAAGGCACCTTATGAAGCTTTATATGGAAGACCATGTAGATCCCCATCCTGTTGGATAGAATCGAAAGATCGTCTTGTGCTTGGACCCGATCTAATTCGTGAAGCTTCTACGAAAGTTGAGCTTATCAAGAAAAGGTTGAAAGCTGCTCAGGACCGTCAAAAGAAGTACGCAGATAGAAGGCGAAGACAATTGGAATTTGAGATCGGAGATTTAGTATTTGTCAAAGTTTCCCCGATCAAAGGAGCTATTAGATTCGAAAAGACGGGAAAACTTGCCCCGAGATATATTAGACTATTCCGGGTGCTGGAAAGAATTGGTGCGGTAGCTTACAGAATTGAATTGCCAGAACAAATGTCTAGAATTCATAATGTATTTCATGTATCCCATCTAAGGAAGTTTGTTCATAATCCATCACTGGTTGTGGAACCAGTAGTCCAGGAAGATTTGGAGGTCGAGCCAAACTTGATTGTGGTCAGGAATCCAGTTCGGATTGTTGATCAAGATGACAGGCAACTCAGGAGCAAGGTAGTGAAGCTCGTCAAAGTGCAGTGGAGCGAGAATCCCAGAGATTATACCTGGGAAACTCTGGATAGCTTTAGGAAAGCCTATCCGAATTTGTGTCCACATAGCTAGGGACGTTTGTTAGGATAGATTGTTTGGTTGTTTGCTAATGTATGAATGATATGTATGTTTGAATGATTGATATAAAAAGCTTTCGAATTATCTTTTCTTTTGAATTTCGAGGACGAAATTCTTTTAAGGGTGGAGGAATGTGATGACTTGGGATTTTGACAATATTATTTTAATAAAAATTTAATCCAATTAAATAAAATGTAAACTTATTATTTTAAAAAGATAATATTTTTAGAATATTTGCCATTTATTTATATACATATGTATTTTGAAAAGGAAACTTTGATTTGAAAATTTATATAAAGCCTTTCAAAAATATTTAAAATAAAATCTCTTAAAAATATTTACAATAAAATCTATCTTATATAATTGAATGAAAATGTTGTACCTTATTAACTTTTGGTATAAATATATATATGGATAATAATGTTTAAAATAAAATCAAATCCTATCAATATTAAATATAAGTATAAAGTATAAGTATAAAACATATGAATATAAATTAAGTGTTGATAGTTTAAGCTTAAATAGAAAAAATAGGAATTTATGTTAGAAATAAATATTTAAATGGTTAATGTGTGAAGCAACATAAGATAAACACATAAAAATAACTATAATAATTTTATATTAAGCACAAAGGTAAAGCAAAACCAGACAAAATGTATGTATGTGAATGCAAGGCAAATACAATATCTATGTATATAAGAAAACAAAATATCTACCTACAAGTGTCTATGTACATATTAAATAAAAATATATAATAAGTATGTAAACTTAGAAGGAAACAATTACATTAAATGCTATCATCTCAGCCAAAATAAAGTCATTTCAAATATTTACAAATTTTTTCATTTCAGAAAAAATATCTCTGATCAAAACAAAAGAAGGAAACTAAACCAGTTAAAGCCTACCATTTACAAACTGTTTGCTTTATATATACATCTACTCTATTCCAGTTCGTTCAACAACTAAGCAAAACCATAAAGAAAAAGAAAATAAGTATCATTATTTTACAAACTCAAAACATCATTCAACTCCACAAAAACAAAACAGGATTCAAAGGCAGATTCAAACTGCAGTTTTCAAAACAACAGAAGTGCTCTCTATTCAGAAATATTTTCAGGTGAGTTAACACAAATTTTAAAGTTTAAAAAATAGTACAGGTGATTCATTGATAATATGGTTTTGTATATGCTTTATTTTTGAATATAGATCTGTGTTTATATAAGTTGTTCTGTGAAATATTGAATATACTGTACTTCTCTGTTTATTGTTACAGAGTTGAATATTATTCAAACTCAAAATATTTTCATCTAATCATTGTTAAGCTTGGAGTTTTCAAACAAACAAGGAGTTTAAACCTCAATCAAGATTTTTAAATATGTTTTAAAACATGTTAGTGAAATATATCAACTGGAAACTTGTTTTACAGTACAACATATAATTATATGTTGAATTCGAGTGTTTTAAAAAAGCTAATTCAATTTCATAACCTGAATCCACACTGCAAAATAGGATTTCTAAAACAAAAATGGTAATTTTTAGTCTAGTATGCTACGAGCAGTTCACAGTTGAACAAAATATGCATTTTCACCATTTTCTGATTATCAATCAAATATTGGATGTTGAAATTTTGCGCGAAGCAAGTTTGATCATCGATGATTTCAGGAAAATTGTCAAACAATTTTTCTATTGCACGAATTGAAGGGACGAGGCCATTTTAGGGTTTAATGTTCGAATTTGATGTCGTTAGGAAACGAGACGAGTTCGTCTCCTTAGTTTGATCGAGTTTCTCGAAACTCAGGGGAATGGTAGACTAGGGTGTTGACGTGGTATGGACGGAGTTGGAGCATCTCCGGTGGTCGGAGCAACTGGGCAAAGTGATTTTATTAGTTAGGTTGAGTTGTAGTTTTTCGAACGAAATTCTTAATTTCGATTTAGAAATTATGGTGTCGAATCGAGTTTTGATTTCGTATGTAGGGGTGATTCGCGACTTGCCGAAGGTAGTGGAGTTCGCCGGAGCGACGGCGAAACGCCGTGCACGGGTACGACATAGATGCGTGTCGGAGTTGTTGGGTGGAGAGCGACTCGAGTTGTTACTCGAGTAAATAAAGGGCTTGCTTCGGGTTGGAGCACGAAATTCTCGAGCCTGGAACAATTTATTAAGTTTAAACTTAAGTTTTAAAATAAAAGAAGATGAAGAAGAACTTGGGAAGATAGTGGGGAAACTCGAGTGTTTACTCGAGAAAACAGGGGGATTACTCGGGTTGATTTCCCAAACCTGCAGTAAAATAAAGAGTAAGTCAAGCAAACTTTTTAAACAATTTTAAGTAATGATGACAATTAATGTTTGACAAATTGAAGTTAAGACTTTATTACAAGTTTAATTATTTAAGAAAATGCTTAACAATGTTTTCTAAAATCTTAATTAATATTTTAATTAAGTGGATAATTTAAGTTAAGTACTAAATTTAATTAACATTAAGGTTTTGTAGTTAGTAATAATTTGATTTTCAAAGTTTAAGGAAGATTTTTAAATGTTAATTAAGATAAATAATTATTGTTAATTAATTGTTGAAAAGGGTAATTAAGAATGATTAATTAATAATTATAATTAACTAACTAATTAGGGATTTATAATTATAATTAAAGATTGGTAAGTTAATAATCAAGTGTCTAATTAATTTGTAATTAAGAATTGTTAATTAGATAATTAAAGTTAATTAATTTATAATTAGTAGTTAATTTAATAAATAATTAAGGATTAATCAATTTAAAATTAAGTAACTAAGGTTTAATAAATTGATTAAGAATCAATTAATTAAATGGTTTGAAATGGAATAGTTAATTAATTGATGATTAACTAAACGGGATTAAGTGATTAATTTTCAAATAATTAATTTAAATTGAATTAATTACAATAAGGATTAAAGATACTTGCTTATGAATGATTGTATAAGTAGAATATCTGGTTTTGGGATATCTATTTGGTGATATTCTGTGATACTCTGTGATATGCCTTGATATATCTATGATGATTGTGTATGATTTATCTATATGTGAATTCAAAGCGTTGAATTAAATTGTTTAAACTATTAAACAGCTTGACCTTTAAAATGGGGTTTGGATTTCGATGAGACCGGGATCGGGTGTCAATTATGATTATCCGAAACCACATCGATCCAAATTAAACGTTAGGTCGTAAATTTCCAAGTGAAGATCGAGATGGTGTATCAGAATGCAAGAGTTATTGTCGTTAACTCTGAGGGTGATTACAAAATGAGTGTAACGAGATAATGCCTTCGGTTTCGTTCGAACCCGGAATGAACTTGTATGGATTGAATGCTTTCAGAACATCGTCAAGTGCACAATGAGCATTCTAAGAGATATGTTCTATAAAGGTAATCGCAGCCTCAAGCCTCATCAACCAGGAATGGCTAAAACAGGGGAGGTGCAATAAGGTTAGGTGGGTAGCACCCAAGTAGGACGAGATATACCCCTGTCTAGATGTCCCTTTTTATTCAGCTATGTGGGCGGTTGCTAGCTACAACCGTGGGGTTATCTTGTTCGGAACTGTTCATTAAGGAATGGTTCCAGCCTTATGTTGTAGGGAGTGATCCTCGGTACGGTGATCTAGGCCCCATACTATGACGGGCGGTACCCCAGTATCCCTTCCATTGTATGGAATCCAAACTCCAATAAGCGCCGTACGTTTTGATTGTGCCCAACTATGTTAGAATGTGAGATATAAGCATTTCAGCTATTTCTGTATATTACTTGAAAACCCTAGACACTATTATAATATCACTGGATTTCCTATTAAATTGTTTTGGTTAGCGTAAGGTAAAATCTTACCCATGTTTATGTGTGGGAAGTCTTACGTGATACCTTTGTTTTTCAAATGTTTTCAAAGTTAAACAACTTTTAACCGTTTACTTACACCAGACCTATGTATGACCCGGAGTTTATTTCTGTTTTTCATAAACCCTTGGATACTCAAATTCTTATGAGTAGCCAAGTGATAGGTTTTGGATTGTTGAGTTCTCGAGGAGCTTGGAGCAGAAGTCCAGACGTATCTATCTATATAGTTCCGCTGTGTTAGTTGATGTATGTTGTATTTTGGGATGTATGTAGTGGCAGATATATGTATGACTGTCTTGTTTTATGATGTTGTGTAACTCTGATATATGTAAACTATGTAATAGTTATATGATGTATTATATTTTTTTCAGTTTCTGCTGTGAGATTCTGATATTGTTATTCTTTTTTTTATCTTTTCTATTTCTACCTCTTTCTTTTCTTATTGACGATACGTCTTTCTGTGAGTAGAAAGGCGGGTCATCACAAGTTTCATCTGGATTTTTCTTTACTCTATATGTCCATCTGCATCCCACTATGTTCTTGTTTTCAGGTGAACAAACTAGATCCCATATTTTGTTTTTTATGAGTGCATTGTACTCTTCATCCATTGCTTTTTACCAGTTTGTGTTTTTTAGTGCTTGATCAAAATTGTCTGGCTCTTTTGATTCTATGTAGTAGTATATAACTTAGGTTTGAAAATTCTACTCTCTGATCTGGTAATCATGTGATGTCCAGTTTGAGCCTTTTGCTTGTTTGTTTGTTCTGTTGGCCTTCATTGCGACACATATGAGTGCTCTTGATCATTATCTTGACTTGTACTTTGTGGTTGGCTAATTGTAGGAGTATGATTAAACTGGTCAAATTGCTCTGCCTTTTCATGACCTAGCTCAGTATGCACTGTGAGTTGTGGATCAGGGCGATCTATACCTTCCACAATCCACTACAAGAAACTTGACATTTTATAGCGTTTGAAAAATGCTACAATAGCTTAGCATAGCATTTTCAAGAACGCCATGTAACGACATGCTATAATAGATCAAGGAAATACAGCACTAAAGCAAACACTATAAAAATTAACCTTTTACAGCATTTATTAAATGCTATGAAATAAAGAAACACTATAGAATCCTTCCAAACATTTTAGAGCGTTAGGTAACGACATGTTATGAAAAAGTCTAAAAGCAACCATAGCATCAACTAAATGAGATCGAAAGTCAACCATTAATAGCTGTTAAGAAACGTTATTAAACGTTGTCAGTTCTTTCTGTAGCATTTTTTGTTTTCTTTCTAAATGTTATTTATTTATTTCCACTGTTATACATCTCATTTTCTTTTCATTACATATCACCTATTAGTGATAACATTTCAAATAAAAAATTAAAATAGTTTTTCTAATGGCAATATTTTCCCAAATTCTTTAGCGGAAATAATCCAATATATTCAAGCAACAATGACAAAAAATAATTGATAATAAAACAAATATTAAATATCAAACAATAACAAGTTTTACACCATGTTCATGCATATAATGTTTGCTATAATATGTCGTATAGTACATACCATTAAAAATCTTTAAGATAAAACATAAGAGTGCTCGAACAATTAAGAATCTCGAGCCTGATTTGCAAGTTCACTGTCCAAAATGTAATGACCCGAAATTTTCGATCCCGAAAATTCCAGATAGTTAGGAAAAGAAGAAAATATAGAAGAAAAAGAAGAAACAAAACACCAACATCTCACATTCGCAGCGGATAAAATATAATAGCAAATAACAGTTATACAAAGGAAAACTATACTTATCAAATTACACTTTCATACATCAGAGTTACACAAAAAAACAACATATACAATCATGTCTCAGATACTACAATATATCATAGAGAAAACCCTTCATACGTTCCTGCCATCCAGCTTGTCTCCTGAGCTCTAGAACGTCCTTACCTGAAAAACTGTAATACTCGGTCTGACCTGAGCATTACATTTTTTACGAGTAGCCAAGGGATACAAGTTTGCTTTGACGAATTCTAGAGGAGGAATGGAGTAGGAGGCTTCAGCGTTTGTAGATATGTATAGTTTCTGCTGTGTGTTTTCTAAGTCACTTGTTTGTGTTGTAATGAGTTGTAATAACTAGACAGGGGTTTATAACTGTCTAGTATGTGATGTATAATCTGTGTAACTCTGATTGATGTTGTATATTATGTAAATACTTACGTGATTAATATAATTTATTCGTTCCGCTATTGAGATTCTGATGTTGTTTATTTCTTCTCTATCTTTCTCTTTTCTATCCCTTTCTTTCTTAAATATGATGCGACTTTTTTGTGGAGAAAAAGTCGGGTCGTCACTCGGGTCAGACCGAGTATTACAGCTTTTCAGGTAAGGACGTTCTGCAGCTCAGGAGACGAGCTGGATGGTAGGAATGTATGGAGTTTTTTTGCTGTATTATATAGTTGTATATATCTAAGACATGTTTATTATATCTGTCTAGTGTTTGTATATATGTTGTAACTCTGATGTATTAAAGTGAAATTTGACAAGTACAGTTTCCCTTTGTATAACCGATATTATTTGTTATTATATTTTATCCGCTGCGAATGTGAGATGTTGGTGTTTCGGTTCTTCTTTTTCTTCTATCTCTTTCTTCTTTTTCCTAACTATCTGGAATTTTCGAGATCGAAAATTCTGGGTCGTTACATACCTACCATGTTATTATCATGACAAATCATGCTTCTGTCTTTCGACTACAACCTGTAGCGATCAATTTTAAGTTATAATTTTTTATGCTTAAAGAGTGTTTTTACATTGTAAATTACTAGCAAATGTTAAGAAATTCGATAATAAATATATAACTTAATGGTTGCCTATTGTAAATGATCCTTTAAAATCTTTTTTCATGTAAGATATGTCTTCTTGACCGCTGAATTACCAATTAGAGCATCTTTAATGCTACAAAATAAGGGAATTTTCTCACTCAACAACTAAATACAAAGATTAAAAAACCAACTCTTGCTTAATGCCTACAAAACTCTATAATCAACCTTCTGCAAAAATAAGCCTAGTTGGAAATCCTAATAGTACTTAAAACTTGGATAGCTATAGCAAAAGTCAAGAAGAAGAGTTTGGCAGGACATCTCAATCAACAAAAAGATAAGAAAAGAGAAGACATACATCTTCTTTAGCATAATCATTTTCCTTTGAATCCTCAACTACCACCATGTGACTATACATTTCACTCAGCCATTCTAGAGCAGATGTAACAAGTATATATGCCATTGCCATTCTAAGATTATCCGAAAAATGAAAATAAAATGTTAAATGGTATATGCAAATTACTAAGATAATGATTAACAATATTAAGATAAAACAACGAAGAAATATTTAAGTGGCATTGTTATCAACAGATCTTAGATATGAAACATTTATATATCTTGTCTAAGATATTCAACAAGTGTAAATCAGTGAATAGTTCTGATATATTATGAATGTTTTATCTATTGCTTGGTAACTTAACTTTTCCTTACATATGTAGTGTAATGATTATATCACTATATGTTGCGATTTGCTGAATTACATCTCTAAAACAACCTCATACATGCATGTACTTATGTGTACCAATGACTTAACTATGGCACTAATAGGTCCTATAATAAAGTTTGCATATTTCTGGACATGGAATTTTTGATTTAGAGGTTTGTACACAACTATACATTTCCTGTTGTCTATGCCGGGTACGTAATTAATCAATATATATGTTCACTCACTCATTTTACCATTATAGTTTACCTTACATTTTGTACAAACTAAAAACCAAGGCCTTTGGGAGTATCACCATCGGCGTATATTATTAAACCTATTATATTATTGAATTTAATTGTCAACACCTTCCACCACAAAACGAACCCGGCAATCACAAAGCATAAATTAGGATTAATGGAAGAAAAATAAGAGGAAAGATTAGAAAAGATTAGGTAGAGCTCACTTAAATTTACTAATAAAAAAGGTGCAAAATAGGGACGAAAATTTCTAACGTCATTGCGACACCAAAAAGGTGGGGGCTTCGAAACTGCGTCGGAAAGTCGTCAAACAAGAAAATTACGTTAGAAAACAGTGACGCCATTGCGACGCCAATTATTTACTGAACAAAAATAACAATGACGTTGGAAAGGCATCGCAACATACCAATGCCATTGCAATGCTAAAAAGGCAGGGTGTCGGAAATGCATCGGAAAAGTCGTAAATCAAAACAATGGCATTGAAACAACATTGGAAATTTCCTGTAACGGCCAAAAGATTTTCAACCCCGAAAATCGACACTAATACGTTCACTATAAAGAGTGCCGAGCATTGAGGGCCGGAAATCCCAGACTGTTAGGGGTAAGAAGAAAAAGAGATAGAAGAAGAAACATAAATCAATAGCACAAAGTCTCACAAACGCAGCGGAACAAAATATAATATACAACAACAGCATTTTATATAAAGAAAGTTGTAACTGTCAACGTATATATAAGATATCAAAGTACAACAAATCTGAAAAGTTACAATAACTTGTCTTCAACTATTGCCTATATTGCCCTCAATACACAGCGAAATCTAATCAATACGCCTCTATCACCCAGCTTGTCTCCTGAGCTCCAACGTCCTAACCTGAAAATCTGTAATACTTGGTCTGACTCGAGCATTACAATAAAGTAACACTTGAGTCGTGCTGGAAACCAGCGTGAGTAAACCAACTTAAATTTGAAATACATAGGTTATAAAAACTTCTCTGGAACCAAGGTAACTCGTACTTAATTTAAATAGTCAGATTTACTTAATTTATTCAATTCCAGCATACTAGACTATAAAATCAAACCCGTAAGGGTTTGAATGGAAGTGGGTCGGATAATGCTGATATCCGATTCCGGTCTCATTGAATCCAAAAATAATTTTTCAGGGTAAATTGTTTAAAATAAACAATTTATTATTTATGGTAATGACATTCAAATATGGAAATTTATAACATATTTTTATTCAACAAACTGTAACATCATTTAAATCTACTATTAACTTGTCCGACTAACAAATTTACCGATCAACAACCAACAACAACAATTTACTTATCAGAATTAAATTTGTCTTGATTAACCATATCCATCTATATTTAAATCCAAATTAATTCAAAGGAATTATAAAAATAACTTATTCTTAGTTAATTAAAATTTAACATTCTATTTCGATATCCACTTAGTTAACTTATAAAATTACATAAACTATTGAGTCAAATAATAATATAATAAAATTTTCCATCAAATTTATGTAATATCATTAAAATTAAATTACAGTTTTAAAATGACAATGGCTTTTTAGTTAAAAGAAGGAAAATATAAATTATCCTATATATGTAAATAGGCAAAATTATCCCTTCTCTTCTTTTTTTCTCCTTTTTATCTTCTTTCCTTTCATTTTTTTCCTTTGTTTTACTTTTCTTTCTTTTACTTAGGCCCAAAACCCAGCCCGTTTCCTCCACTCTTCCTTTCTTTAGTTCTCACCTATTCTCCTTCCTCAACTTCCGGACACAAGTGCACACAGACGTGCACATACACGTGCACGCTACCCTGATGGCCGTCGTTCGACGCCAGCCAACCATACGCGTCTCTCGCGACCGTCATGACACATCCAGCCACCCAAGCTCTGGGAAAACAGCCTCAGACGAAAAAAAGACCTTCGACCCAAACTTTAACCCACACCGAAGTCACCAAAACGTCACCTCTTTCCACCCTAGGCCGTCATCGCCCACCTGGCTCTGCCCAAAGCCTCGCTGACGTCTCCTATTCCATTTCCCCCTGAAGTGCACATCCCTACGCCTCCCTCGACGACACCATTCACCTTCGACCGAAACTACCCAAAACTGCCACTAAAACCCTACTTCCTCCACGCCAAGCTTCCATGACGCTTTAAAAATTCCTGCTTCGTTTTTCTCGAGTTCCCCATGCCCTACTCCTCGTCTTCGTTAAATGTTGCGCCCCCAAATCGTCCGAGACGCTTGAATTTGCCGCTTTGCCCAATTTCCGATCATCTTCCCTTCCTACCACCATACAACATTAAAAATCTTCAAATCAAGTCTAAAAATCTTGTTTTTCCATAGCGAACAATCCAATATAATCCAATCTTTAAATTGTGATGTTCGAAATTTAACTATAGCTAAGTCATTTACTGAAAATGGGTATTTCCTTCCCCTATACTTAATGGAATTTACTGAAACCAAATTTTACATGTTCGATATGAAAAAACAATCAAATTTTATTTTGATATCAAATTTAGAAACTTATTAGATAAGTAGATAACAATCTTTGAAGTTTAAAGTGTTAGCTGGTTTTCATAAACAAGGAACAGGGAGTCTTTTACAGGCTTTGGGTGATTCACAGTATACACATACCTATACAAATGATTATAATACAGCACTTCTTTATACTCATATCAATAATCCATCCCTAGCTCAGCCACCCCTATATATATATATATATATATATATATATTCATGAGTAAAGTTATGTAATAAAGATACATGTTGGTTATACTCATTGGTTTTAAAGGAATGGAAGAACTACTGTTATACTCTGCTTTGTTTTGATCCTCCCTGAACTTGTGTTGTTTTGATTCTTCTTAAGTTTGCGAAATGGCAGTGTTTTTTCTGTTTTACTTAGCTTGTTCGAATGAAAGAGAGGTATATATAAGAGAGTAGGTTGCATTCCTCTGTACACAGTAAATCTCCTTTTTACTTTCCTTTTTGTCTTTTTTTTTCTTTTTTCGTTGATCAGAGATTTCTTTTGACCTGATTTGATTTCGTATAAAACTTTTGACATTGATAGAATGTTTTGTATGCTTGAGAGGATAGGTATTTAATGCTATGTTCCTAAGGTGTTTACATATGCTTTCATATGTGCATATACATACATATATTTTCTATATAATATTCCACCATAACACTTATACATATCTTTATGTAGTTTATATAAATTTTTATTTATGTTACATACAAGCAAGTAATAGCCACTTGTATGAATTTATTCCAACTTTTATACACATTTATTTACTAACATAAGTTTTACCATCATACACATACATTTATACTTGTACATATTCTCATATACATTGCTTATGTATGTTTTGATATTACATATATATTTATTCATACTTTTACAAACTTTCCTATATTTTACTTCATATGGGCATATATACACGTATATATTTATATACTTATATATATTATCAAATGTCATAAAGCTTGTATGTATCTATTTATATTTTTATGGATATTTTATCTTAATTTAAATGGTGGAGTTTATATATATATAATTTATTTTCTAAAAGATTTATCATATCCAGATATTTATAATTCAATATTTAGTATAATTTTTAATCAATTTATATATATTTAGATAATTTAAATTGTCGTCAATTTATTTGTTCGACTAGTATTTCAAAAATCAAAATAGATTAGTTACCCAATTCCAAATGTCAGAAAATCCGAGTCGTTGCATTCCTTCCCCCTTTAGAACTTTTCGTCCTTGAAAAGGAACGAAGCGAAAATTTTAATTTTAATGTTTATTATTAAATCAATCTTTTAACATCTCAACTCCTTACTCTTTCAATTATACAATTTAAAACACTTTAAAATTATATAGTATTACCAAGCCAGTTTTATAAAAATACTTTTTATACCTCGATGTCTAAACAAGTCCATCCTTGTTCTCATAGAAATTCCGTCATACGTTGATCAAACGCAGGGCTGAAAATCTACAAGTACTTAGTAGAGTCGTTTCAACACCCATTGAAAATACTTGAAATACTTTTACGAGAATGCTATAGAAATAATCACCCCCTCCATAGGTCGTAGTGAGCATGATGATTGCGTCGCCATCTCGACGAAATCTATAAGAAAACTGTAGGCACCTACATCTCTCGATTTCGCCATGGAACTGCAAAGATCGTAGCTACACCCAGGATTCCGTTGCCATCATGGCAAAAATATGTAACTTTAGGCATCAGCCCCCTCGAATTTCGCTGTCAGATGAAACTTCACCACATAGATCGCAGACTACACAAAGCTTGCATCACTATCCTAGTGAAACTCAATGTAGATTGTAGGCACTCAGCGCCACACGAATTTCGCTATGGAATCACATAGATCGTAATCTACCGTCGTTACGTCGCTCTCCCAGCGTAATCAAACGTAGATTTTAGACAATCACTCTCCCTCGACTCATGCATTGGAAACACAGTAGATCGCAGTTACACCAGAGTTACGTTGCCGTCACAACATAACCCCAATGTATCTGTAGGCATCAGGACCCTCGAATTATGCTATCTCAACCACAATCCAAAGGAACTACATTTTTGTCCGGACATCCTCTGGGATCAAAATGTATAACCCCCCTTAGGGCTCAAGGCAGAACCACCTAGTGGATCTCCTACTATAAGTTTCAAGTCGAAATAGGAGCATCTTTTTCCCTGTAGCATTCTCAAAAAATTTCGTACTATACACATATAGTACCTTTCAAATCATACTCTTCATATGTATCGCATGTAAACTTCAAAATCGATATCTCAAAATCGATAGTTCTCAAACTTGGCTTTTCAAATTCCCAAAAGTTGCTTTTTGCCAAAACCAAAAGCCTTTAAAATCAAAGAGTTCCAAAACCCTTTCAGTTTCATTCTCAAAAAATCATTCTTATATGTATATGTATATATATATATATATATAAGATTATTCTTTCAACATGAATAATTTCCGGATCACTACACACTTATATAAATTCCACTTTATATTTCAAATATCTTTCAAAGGTCATTTCTTCCGGTTATAAATTCAACAAGGAAGTTTAAATATGTAACTAATATATGATCTCATTAATGCCAAATCAAATTTTTTCCAAGCTCGATTTCCTTTTTCAAAGTCATTTGTAACAGTACTTACTTCTTATAAAGTGAGTTTCAATTTTTGTATTATCCAGTCTTCATTCAAAAATCACCATATTTTCTCAAAAATATACTCTTTTACTTCCAAAACAATTTTTGATTCAATATCTTCGGTTCCAGTTCAGAATTGCTTCAATTTCCATTTGGGTTAAAACTTCAATTTTTACCTCAATTGGTATTTAAATCCATGATTTAAATATAAACAATTTCCACTCTAACCAGTTTGAATTTAGAAAATAGCTTGAATGATTTTAAAATAGTTAAATGGTTGTAAAATAGTTAAATAGTTAATATAAAATAGTTTGAGTATTAAAAAGAATTGGTTTGTACAGTAAATAGCTTGAAAAATCAAAATAATTTAAATATTTAAGAAAATAGGTTTAAGACAGTTTACATTAAAACAATTTACTTGAAAATAATTTCATAGTCAAACTGATTCAGTTTCCAATTTCGAATTCAAATCAATTTTCAATTTTCAATTTCCACTTCCATTTAAATTGATTCAATCCAGATTTCAATTCGAATTAACTTTGATTCCTATTTTAATTCAAATCAATTCCATTATGAAATTGAACTAATTCAACTTCGATTACAATTCCAATTAATTGATTTCAATTCCTACATTAATAATTAAGCAATTATAAAATTTTCGTTCAAATTAAAAAGTGATTTTATATTAGATCGTACGTCTACAAAATATTCCACACATTGATAGGCTACACACTAGTAGGTTCAAATATTACATCCATTTATCTATAATAAAGGCCTTACAAAAGTCATAAATCTAGACGCCTTCACCACCACCTAGTGGTTTTGAAAAGAGCGGAGCCCTATCATTAATTATAAAACCTTCTTACAGACTTCCTACAAATGGGCAAAGGTCGTACATGCAATTTTCAACCGGATGTCCCCACTTATAGAATTTGCCACAAAAGGTCTCTACCGTACCATCTATCTAGATAACTTCCACGCCTCCCACAGGACGTTCCACAACCTTTCTTTCCTTCCATCTCTTGGGATAGTTCCTACCGATGTGTCCCGTCCTTTTACAATGATAGCAAATAGTTGACTGGTATTGTGGGTTTACGTTTCCCTTTCCTCACTTTAGGGCAATGGTTTAGAAAATGTCCTCTCTCATGATACTTAAAGCATAAGATCTCAAAGCGAAACCGTCTGACTATATCTTTCAATTCCTTCCTTGTTTTACTGCACTTAGCTGCGTAATGACCTTTATAGTAACATCTGTAGCATGTGACATTATCATAAGGCCCTGGTCCAGCCCTTTTTTAACTCGTTTCTCATACTCCAATATTGCTTCTTCTCATGCCTTACGTGCAGCTGCTCTCCTCTCCCTACGTCTTGCCTTCTATTCTTCTCCTTTTGCCATATCTTGAGCTAAATTCTAGTGGGACTTCCTAACCTATAATTAAACCTTGATTAGTTGAATTTCCAGCTTTATTCTTATTTCCAACTATTATTTTATTTGTTCCCAGACAGTTATTTATAATTTAATGCACTAATTTTATAATCTGGTTCATTCTAATTTCCAAAATTCAAAACCATTTTATTCCTTTTAAACCTACTCCCAATTTTAAAATCTTATCAATATCACTTTCTACCTATGAGCTCAAAAGCTTACTTCTCTTTGGTTATACTCTCATTTCGGGGGGAATTTCAGAACTCAACACTTAGTATTTATTTCAAATCAACTTTGAAATCATATATATGTCTACATACATATATATACACGCACACATACATACATATCCATCCCATCAAGTCATACCTTTAAATTTTAAGCCATCCTTGGTTTCCATTTAAAACAAATTCCTTTGGAATTTCAAAAAAAAACTCTTGCTTTTAAAACAAGGTTTCTATATTCGAAAATGATCTAAATAATATTACTTATTGTTTCCTTAAACACTTTTAAACAATTCCAAAACTTTTTCTAGGCTTAGATTTAAAGCTTCACAAATTAAATCCATTTCAATTTATAAGTCATACTTATACAAAATTTTACTTCCATAAAACCTATCACTCTTGTTTTATTATTTTTTATTTTGTAATAAACATCTATTATTAAGATACAATACTCAATTCATGATAATAATCAATATTAGCATGTCTAGAAATCAAACACACCATATATTCCATTATAATTCATTGGAAAATATAATAATGATAACTTACTTTGAAAATTCTTTTGAATTTTCCAAGATTTAAATCCAGGTTTGAATCCATTTTTAGCTTGACTTAGTTGTATAGTTAATCTTTACCCAAATTTCTATTTGGTTGTATGTGTTTTACCACTTAATTTTATAATCTTATTTAATTTCAATAACAACAACCAATTCCCTTAATCCACTATAATAATTAGAAAAGTTATTCCTTTATATATCAAATATAACATTTATATGTAAAAATATATTTTCAAACCCTTTTTTTAAAATCATTATAAATGAAAATAATAAGTACGCCCTCATATAGTCCTCTCAACTCATTCTAGGGTACTGCTGACCGTATCACTAATGAGTAAACCCCACCAGAGCCAAGATTCTCACTTAACCTTCAACTTTGATACCAAATGTAACGGCCCGAAGATTTTCATCCCCGAAAATCGACACTAATACGTTCACTGTATAGAGTGCCGAGCCATCGAGAGCCGAAAATCCCAGACTGTTAGGGTTAAGAAGAAAAAGAGACAGAAGAAGAAACAGAAATCAACAGCACAAAATCTCACAAAGGGAGCTGAACAAAATATAATACACAACACCATCACTTTATACAAAGAAAGCTGTAACTGTCAATATATATACCAGATATCAGAGTACAACAATTCTGGACAGTTATAATAACTTGTCCTCAACCACTGCCTATACCGCCCTCAATGCATAGCGAAATCTAATCAATACGCATCAGTCACATAGCTCGTCTCCTGAGCTCCAACGTCCTAACCTGAAAATCTATAATAATTGGTCTAACCCTAGCATTACAATAAAGTAAGACCCGAGTCAGGCTGGAAATCAGCGTGAGTAAACCAACTTAAATTTGAAATACTTAGGTTATAAAAACTCCTCTGGAACCAAGGTAACTCGTACAACACTACGAGTTTTTATCTTGTATAACTAACACTTGTTATAGAAATCCATTGACATTAAAATAATATCTAAGTAACGTTACTTATTTAAAATAGTCAAATTTACTTAATTTATTCAGTTCCAGCATATTAGACTCTAAAATCAAACCCGTAAGGGTTCTCATCGAAGTGGGTCCGGATAATGCCGATATTCGATTCCGGTTTCTTCGAGTCCAAAAATAAATTTTCATGGTAATTTTTTTAAAATAAACAATTTATTATTTAGGGTAACAATATTCAATGGAAATTTATTACATATTTTTATTCAACAAACCGTAACATCATTTTAAATCTACTATTAACTTGTCTGACTAACTAATTTACCGTTCAACAATCAATAACAACAATTTACTTATCAGAATTAAATTTGCCTTGATTAACCATATCCATCTATATTCAAATCCAAATTAATTCAAAGGAATTATAAAAACAACTTATTTTTATTTAATTAAAATTTGACATTCTATTTTCGATATCCACTTAATTAACTTATAAAATTATATAAACTTTTAAGTTAAATAATAATATAATAAATTTTTCCATTAAATTTATGAAATATCGTTAACTTTAAATTTCAGTTTTAAAATGATAATGGCTTTCTAGTTAAAAGAAGGAAAATATAAATTATCCTATATATGTAAATATGCAAATTTAACCCTTCTCTTCTTCTTCTTTTTCCCTTTTTATCTTCTTTCCTTTCATTTTTTTCCCTTTGTTTTACTTTTCTTTGTTTTTTTTCTTTTATTTTCTTTCTTTTACTTCGGCCCAAAACCCAGCCCATTTCCTCTTCTCTTCCTTTCTTCAATTCTCACCTATTCTCCTTCCTCAATTTCCAAACCCAAGTGCATGCAGACGCACGTACACGTGCATGCCATCCCTGATGGTCGTCGTTCGACGTCGGCTAACCATACGCGTCTCTCGCGACCATCATGACACATCTAGCTACCCAAGCCTTGGCGAAACAGCCTCACACGAAAAAACGACCTTTAACCCAAACTTTAACCCACGCCGAAGTCACCAAAACGTCATGCCTTGCCACCACAGGCCGTCATTGCCCACCAGGCTCTACCTAAAGCTTCACTGACGTCTCCCCTTCCATTTCCCCTTGGAGGGCACGTCCCTACGTCTCCCTTGACGACACCATTCATCTTCGACCGAAACTACCTAAAACTGCCACTAAAACCTTACTTCCCCTACGCCAAGCTTCCATGATCCTCTAAAAATTCCTGCTTCATTTTTTCCAAATTCCCCAAGCCCTACTCCTCATCTACGTCAAATGTTGCACCCCCAAATCGACCGAGACGCTCGGATTTTTCGCTTTGTCCATTTCCGATCATCTTCTCTATCTACGTCCATACAACATTAAAAATCTTCAAACCAAGTCTAAAAATCATGTTTTTCCATAGCAAACAATCCTATATAATCCAATCGTCAAATTGTGATGTTCGAAATTTAACCATAGCTAAGTCATTTACTGAAAATGGGTATTTCCTTCCCCTATATTTAATGGAATTTACTGAAACCAATTTTCACATGTTCTATATAAAAAAACAATTATCTTTTATTTTGATATCAAGTTTAAAAACTGATTAGATAAGGTGCTAATGATCTTTGAAGTTTAAAGCATTAACTGGTTTTCATAAAGAAGGAACAGGGAGTCTTTTACAGGCTTTGGGTGATTCACAGTATACACACACATATACAAATGATTATAATACAACACTTCTTGATACTCATATCAATAGTCCATCCCTAGCTCAGTCACCCATATATATATATTCATGAGTAAAGTTCTGTAATAAAGATACATGTTGGTTATACTCATAATTTTTAAAGGAATAGAAGAACTACTGCTATACTCTGCTTTGTTTTGATCCTATCTAGTTGTTTTGATTCTTCCTAAGTTTGTGAAATGGCAATGTTTTTTTCTGCTTTACTTTGCTTGTTCGAATGAAAGAATAAAGACAAGTAGAGGTATATATAAGGGAGTAGGTTGCATTCCTCTATACACAGTAAATCCCCTTTTTACTTTCCTTTTTGTTTTTATTTTATTTTCTTTTTCTTTTTTCATTGATCAGAGATTTCTTTTGACATGCTTTGATTTCGTATAAAAGTTTTGACATTGATAGAATGTTTTGTATGCTTAAGAGGATAGGTATTTAATGCTATGTTCCCTAAGGTGTTTACATATGCTTTCATATGTGCGCGCACACACACATATACATGTATTTTCTATATACTATTCCACCATAACACATACATATCTTTATGTAGTTTATATAAATTTTTTGCTTATGTTACATACAAGCAAATATTAGCCATATGTACGATTTATTCCAATTTTTATACACATTTATTTACTTACGTATGTTTTACCATCATACACATGCATTCATACTTGTACATATTCTCATATACATTGCTTATGTATGTTTTGATATTACATATATATTTATTCATACTTTTACAAACTTTCCTATATTTTACTTCTTATGGGCATATATACACACATATATTTATATACTTATGTATATTATCAAATGCATAAAGCATGTTTATATCTATTTATATTTTTATGGATATTTTATCATAATTTAAATGGTGGAGTTTATATATAAATATAATTTATTTTGTAAAAGATTTATCATATCCAGATATTTATAATTCAATATTTAGTATAGTTTTTAGTCAATTTATATATATTCAGATATTTTAAATTGTCAGCAATTTATTTGCTCGACTAATTATTTCAAAAACCAATATCGATTAATTATCTAATTCCAGACGTTAGAAAATCAAGGTCGTTACTCTTCCGACGTCAATTATTTACCAGACAAATAATAAAGGCGTTGGTACGACGTCAAAATATTCTGACGCCGGTCGGACGTCAAATTTATTTTTGTTCAGCAAATAGACGGCATTAGTATTCTTGACGCTGCCACGACACCTTATTACCCTTTTCCTCCACTTCTTTGTACTGGTTTACGTGGATTATATAATTTTGGTAAATAATATTACATAATTTTCAAATTATATATATTTGAATTATTTCAAAATATATATTTTATATTATAATAATATATACTATTATAATTTAATTTTTTAATTTAAATATTATTATTTTATTTATACTTTATATTCAAATTTATGAAATCGGACCGTACACGTTCCTTACTACCGTATGACTAATTTAAATATACGATTTCATGTCGATTTGACCATCTTACGTGTAAGTTAATTATTGAAAATAACCGTTTAAACTACGGAAACATAGATCATATTGACTCGAAATGTGACGAAAGTTTATACTTAAACATCCAAGACAACAATGTCTATTCTTGAAGGTCAAGTGTCAAAAGTTCAAACTGGATGTTTTCAATACATAAGTAAGTTCTATCGAAAACGACCATTTTTAACTGAGATTTTATATATTTTATAACATTTATTGATACTAATTTTTTTAAATCAAATTCAATGATTTTTTTTAAAAAAATATAAAAAATATTTTTGTTATCTAAAAATGTTCAGAATATAAAAATATTAAAAAGGCATCAGAACGACGTTGATAATTTTCGACATCATTCGGATGCCTTTTTTCATAACCAAATAAACACTCGCAACATTTCTCCGGATGCTATGATAATTATGCGTTAACTTGAATGTTTCATCGGCTATATAATGGGTTTTTTTTTGTTTTATAATGTTATTGGTGATATAATTTTTTTAGTTGAGATATACATATTTCATAGCACGCGTGGTATTGTTAAAATAACTGTATTTTATGCTGAGTTTGAAGATACTGTGAAAATATTGTAAAATTGTTTTAGAAATGGCGTTGATAAGGTGTGGAAAAATTGTAAATTGTATTATAAATTTGGTGTTGGTAAGGCGTTGGTAGAAACATATAACACGGCGTCGGAAAAATGTGGAAAACCGACATCGCAAAGGCGTCAGAAAAATGACATTGAAAAGGCGTTGGAAAACCTCAATAGTGGGACGTCGTAATGATGTCGGAAAAGGACGTCGGAAAAAACTTTACCAATGGCATCGGAAAGACGTTGGAAAACATCTAACACATGGCGTTGAAAAGACGTCGGAATTTTTATTTCGACGCTAGTTTTACCAGCGTTGCAAACTGGTTTACTGACGCCATACCGACGTCATTTTGATGTCGGAAAATCAGTTTTCTGTTGTAGTGATCCCTGTTTAAAACCCTAAGGTCCCGTCTGGCTTGTCCTTTTTAGTTTTGTGTTTTCGTCTATACAAAAGCACGTCCGTTATACGTATTGTTGAAAAACAAACAATTTTTAAAAATGAAATTAACATGTAAAATATAAAACAAGTTTATTTTGTTTTTCGTGTTTCGAGGGATAACAAAAGCATGGAGAACAATCCAACTCCTTTATTGTTCGTTGGTTGTCGCAATAGCTAAGAATTATAAATCTTCTTTTCTTATTTCTTATTATTTCTTAGTACAAGTTTAAAATACAAAACTCAAAATACAAAATGAAACCGAACGGATTCTAATCTTTATAAAATGTTTTGCTTCCTACCAAATGGGTCAGGAGGAACTTCACAAGATGCTGCCGACACAGAAGAGTCTCTCTGTGCAGATATCAACATTGCTGTAGTAACAACAGAATCCGCACCATATGCATTATTAACGATCATTTCAGGTTCAGGAACTATTTCGAGCACTGTTCTCCTGCCCATGATTGGAGCCTGTTCTAGAAGGCTGGGTAAAATGCATCAACTGGAATATAATGAAATTCCAAGTAAATACACTGACTACATTCATAGGGAACACTCTTGTTTTAAACATTCAATCGAATCCATTGAACTTAGTGTCTCAATTTAGTATCCTCCATGTTGCATCTAATCATGTTATTATAACGTTAACGCCAGCAACTATACAATTATTTTTACACGCAGTTCCCTCGTTTAGAGGGTATGCAATCTTATTTGATTACAACAACAGAGAACAAAGTAAAGAAAACAACGGGGGGTGCTTTAACGTAAAAGAGAAGAAAAGTCAATGGTGGTATTTATCAACAATTACAAATCATGATAAATCTCACATCATCGAGCCAAGTTAAGAAATCAAGAGTGTTATGTAGAAACAACAACGTCATTACAACCATTTGTTATATGTCTAGTGTACTAAAACAGATAGGACGCTACAATAAACTCGTCGCACCAGTTTATTAATTAGAATTCCATTACGCTGGAATTCTGTATTAGATAAATGTAACAATAAGTTACGTTGTAAATAAATTACGACAACAACGTTATACTATTGTAAGAAATAATACAACTTATAAATGGGAAAGATTACAGTGAATCTAACCAAGTATATAAAGGAAATTCCGTCTGAGGCTTGTCGTAACAATTTTCTTAAGAATTTTATTTCAAAACTCTTCCAAAATATAACAGACGTATTCTGCTCGAGATCGTAATGAGTATATCACTCTGTGATTTAGAGTATGGCAGCAGAAGGGAAGAAGAAGATTCGGATTCTGAAAAAATGAGTTTGGAAAGTGATCAGTTTTCCTTCTTATTTATAGTTGGTCCGTATCTCTTCCGAACGGTCGTGTCTGCACCCGTTCGCTCAAACAGTTGCGTCCGTGCCACTTCGTACAGCCGCACCCGCTCATGCCGCATCCATTCGTCCGTGTCTGCTTCTGTTCGCATCTACGGTCGTCCGCTTTATGAATAGCCGTGTCCGTCTTCACCCGCCCGCTTCTCTTTAAATTACAGGAAGAGCCGTATCCGAGCCTGTCGGACGGACGGACGGCGGCGGCGCACGCGCGTGTGGTGGTGATGCATAATCTCCCTTCTTACAACGAAGCATACATTTGGAAGCCTCAGACCCCCAACCTCCACTTGATTTTCTTAGTGTATCAGACGATGTGGGACAATATGTGTTTGTCGTTCATTTTTTACTATAGGAATTCCAACACCATTTTCTTAAAACAATATCTAAGATATTTACATGTAGAATAAATAATGAATACAAGCATTACCTGAACTCCTGCCATAAACACCTGAACAAACTGCATTTGTAGGAGCACATAGAGCCATACTTTGCTTCCGTCAGAAACTAGCTCAACCATGACTTTAATATATACCGTCCTTTATTTGTAGGAGCAAATACTACTGCATTTATAAGTAAATATTGTACCATATTCAAAACATTTGTAAGAAATACTTTAGCCACGTATTTTTGTAGTATTTATGAGTTTATGCTCCTGATTAATCTAGTCATCAGGTTTCACAGAACATTTAAACCTAATTCAATTAATTGTCCAGCGTATTATTCTACACAATCCTACAACATATGACTCTTAACTCTCAAAGCCTCACTGTTTTAAATAAAGATGAGACCAAAAGGCAGCAACAGTGCAGCTGAGTGTTTTCAATTAAGTTGAATTTATCATTTCCCATATATATGCTATGTAAGATTGATTTATGTGATAATATCCATAGTGTACATTCTGATGGTTAGAATTATATTCCACTGAGAAGTCATGAAGTACAAAAGTAAATTTCACACCTGGTATATCATCAATGTGCATATGCAAATTAAATATGCCATATGGTATATGCATAGATACGTTTTTGGGTCTACTAAGTGTAGAAGTACATGATAAACTCACATTGCTGAAATGATAGATGATGTTTACATATGAAGAGGCATTTTCTTTCACGTGGCTGGCCTACTTAGTAAACACTATCGATGTACATGAAACAAAGATTAGTACTCCTATAACTAGGCCTATTCATGGGTCGGTTATGGTCCGGGTATCATAAAGCCTGAATCCGAGTCCGAGTACAATAATTAAATTTCGAGACTGATCCGAACCTGCAGGGTATTTAAATCCAATATTCGAGTCTGGTCCTCGGGCTTTTTAAACCCGTTGGGTAATAGTGGTATACCTAATTTGGAATATTTATGTTAAAACAATATTTTAAAACTGTAACTTTGGTAAATTTTATACACAAACAATATTAACATATAAATTGGACAGTGATGCAGTCAAGTTCACAACAAAAGTATGCAAAAACGTCTACATATAAACGAACAAAATGGTAAATAAATAATATACACACTCATTTTTTGTACAACGGAATACTAATAGTCGAATTGGGTCCTAATCGGACCGGATTTTGATAAAACTATATCCGACCCTAATAGTAACCGGGTCGAGACTGGGTTAGGCTTGGATGATAAAAGGCAAAACACATATCCATATTAATAGGTCGGATTCAGATCGGGCTCGGACCGAAACTGTACCATTGACAGGTCTATCGGAATTATGTGTCACTTGCTTACAAATTACTGACATATTTTCATGTATGTTACGCAATATCTTATATTTCACACAAGAAGAAAAAAACCGCCATTGGATAATAGGACACGAATCCACGAATAGTCATTCAACTATTTAGAAGCATGCAAGTAGTTATAAGTTTTAACGCATGTTTGTTCTATTCTATATACTCTAAGGAGAACTTCATATATTTTAGCAAAACGAAAAGAAAAGGCTGATGAATGAATATATAGATTTACTTCATATTCATACACTCACATGTTTCGTCTGCACAACACAACAAGCTCCTTTAGGATTCGCTGTACACGCTAACTCGCCACTAACTTGCCACCTGTGTTGCATTTCATCCTGTCTCTCTCACCAGGCCTACAGTGTCATGATTTCGGGCACATATTCTGCTGGCCTTATCTAACCTATTGTTTGCATCAGTCTATGCTACTTTAGCGACACTATGCCTTATAGCAACTCTCTTCATCATCAGGCTAGTCCCCTGCTTCAGCTGTGGTGCACCCACGTAGCATTAGTAACACATTTGCACCAAGTTGTAGCACACAATGCTTCAGTAAGCAACCATCCATAATGCACTCATGCAACTTCAGTCAGAGCACATGCAGTGTTGGAATTCCTGAATAAATGAAAACAACATAGTCCCACGGCGTCAAAATTGCAAAGCTATTCTATTATATTAATAGCCTTGCAATGAAGGGGTTGGGTTCTTGGGACACCTAAATTTTACTTCGTTGCGAGGAGGGAAATCATGTATCACCACCACACACGTGCCGCCGCCTCCGTCCAAATGAACCGATCTCGGATTTGGGTCTAAATGATCATATTTTTACTGCAAAACTGGACCGGCTTTTCTAACAGTTGCAGACTATATGAACATGTGTAAATCTTTTCAGAAGCGAACGCGGATTAACTGATGAGGTGCGACTTCTGAAGCGGACGCGAGATTTTTGGCAAACAGACGCGTCCATTAACAGACGGATGCGGGTGCGACCCGTTAGACGCGAACAGATGCGACTTATGGCAGCAGTGGGTGCGAACGCAGAACCAGTAGCGAACGGGTGCAGCCAGTTAACGAACAGTAGTAATGAAAGGCAAATGTTGCGACCCGCCATGCGGACGCGACTGTTCGAAGGGTGCGGACGAAATTATAAATAGAAGAGAATACCGATCACATTCTCATTCAATTCCAATTCTAATTTCTTCTGGTTCTTCTTTTCTACTGCTCTATACAATATATCACAGAGTTGACATACTCCTTACAATCTCGTACAGATTACGTCTGTTGTATCTTGTGAGACTTTAAATAAAATCTTAAGGAAATTGTTACGATAAGCCTCAGACTGAATTTGCTTCTTCAACCGGTTAGATTTATAATTGATATATATATATATATATATATATATATATATATATATAATTTTCGTTTCTACGTTGTACTATTTCTTTAAATAGTATAACGTTTGATCTATCGCTATTATTAATATAGTTGTTAGTTGTGGTTGCAATTTAATTACGACATACCTATTACTTAAATTAGCTAATACAGACTTCTAGAGTAGTAGAAATCTAATTGATAAACTTGTGAAACGAGTTTATAATTGATTATTCTCTGTTTTGGTATACTAGACGTATAACATCTTAAGACTTTATCTGTTTTAAATAAAACAGAGATGGCAACAGTAGAGCTCTCCACAAAGGCCACTGCACACAACAAGCCCGATGCTTTTAAAGGAGATGACGACGACTTTCTAACATGACAGAATCAAATGTTATTTTATCCCACCACACTCGGTCCGCAACGGTATCTCGAGGAGGAGAAACCGATTTCTGCACCAGGTAAGGAATCGGATGTTGATATGTGGAAGCATTCCGATTTTCTATGCAGAAACTACATTCTGAATTGTCCCGACAAGGTGCTATACAAAGTATATCTGCCTCTAAAGATAGCAAAAGCACTCTGAAATGCACTTGCCACGAAGTATAAGACGCAGAATATCAGTCTTAAGAAATTCATTGTAGACAAATTCATGAACTACAAGATGGTTGAATCAAAACCGGTGACTGCTCAACTGCATGAACTGCAAATCATCATTCACGAACTCGAAGCGGAAGGTCATAAGGTTGGAGAATCGTTTTTGGTTGAAGCCATCATGGGAAAACTGCCGCCGTCATGGAGAGATTACCGCAACTATCTAAAGCATAAGAACAAGGAAATCTCTTTACAGCATCTCATAGTCCGACTGAAAATTGAGGCATATAACTGTGAAATTACAAAGCCAAGCGAGGAGGCATTTGTGGCTGAAAGTTCAAAGACCAAAAACAAAAATAAAAATTTCCAAAAGAAAAGGAAAGCTCCAGACGACAAACCAAAAGACAACAAACGAACCAAAAAGTTTAATGGCGAGTGTTGGATTTGTGGAAAAGTTGGACACGCCGCTAGAGATTGCAGACACAAGAAGGAACACAACACAGAGGCAAATATAGTAGACAACATAGAAGTAGACGAATCCAACTTCTCGACAGTTGTATCTGAATGTAATATGGTTCAGAACCCTAACCAATGGTGGGTAGACACAAGCACTACTCATCATGTCTGCTCTGACAAATCCCTATTTTCTACATACCAGAAATTCGATCACGAAGAAAAACTCTATATGGGTAATTCTGCAGTATCCATGATCGAAGGCAGTGACACAGTAATTCTCAAGTTTACTTTTGAAAAAACTGTCAAGTTGAACGACGTGCTCCACGTTCCAGATATACGTAAGAATCTCATCTCTGGTGCAGTGCTATCAAAGAAAGATTTCAAAATGGTGTTCGAGTCAGACAAAATGGTTATGCCCAAAGCTGAAATATATATCGGAAGGGGATATTTATGTGATGGCCTATTTAAGAAAAATGTAGCCGTTATCGGCAATAAAACTATGTATTCTGATTTTTCTATTAATAAAATTGAAGTTTCTTACTTACTTGAGCACGAAATTTTACTATGACATGATAGATTGGGACACATAAATTTCCGAAAAATGAAAACATTATCAAACTTGGAATTAATTTCGAAATTCCAAGTATATAAGAACTACAAATGTGAGACATGTGTAGAAGCAAAAATGGTTAAAAAACCATTTCAATCTGTTGATAGAAGCACCGAACCGCTATGTTTGGTTCATACAGATTTATGTTATTTTAAATCATTACCTAAAAAAGGTGGAAAAAGGTACTTTATCACTTTTATTGATGATTATACGCGATATTGCTATGTGTATCTTTTAAATAGTAAGGATGAAGCAATTACATCGTTTATGAAGTACAAAGCAGAGGTAGAAAATCAGTTAAATAAAAAGATCAAGATATTGAGATTTGATCGAGGTGGAGAATATGAATCACCATTTGAACAGTTCAAATTTTGTATTGTCACATGTTTTGTGCTTGAAATATGGTTAGAAGAAGAATGCAATTTTTGGCCACTGTAAGATGAGTTGAAAGGATGAACATGTATATGATTAGATGCGGTTATCTTTTATATTAAGTCAACATGCATTTCAAGTGCGAACACAATACAAAATATTGATAACGAAGGGAAATTCAATCCATGTTGATTTGCAGTTCTGCGTAAATGTTAGAGAACCTCATATTATCACAAAACCAATTGGTTACTGTGATGAAAAGTCTCTTAGTATTTATGCAGAATTCATATTGTAAATTCTCCGATGTGGGACTAATTTCAACACGCCCCCGCACGTGTTGGGTATGATCATCCAAACACGTGGACATTCATTGAGGGTGACGTGTGACACAATTAAACTCGCTCTGATACCATGTTAGAGAATCTCATATTATCACAAAACCAATTGGTTGATGTGATGGAAAATCTCTTAGTATTTATACAGAATTCATATTGCAAATTCCCCGATGTGGGGCTAATCTCAACAGTAAAACACAAAAACTTCTGTCAGCATACTCATAGTTTCTCACTGGCCAATGTGATTTATCTCTTATTATTTACTACCATAATCAGATCGTATATTTCCACTTGCTGTAAAAACATAACTTTTTTTGAACTCACCAACAAGTTGCTGATATGAAGGACAAATAAAGTTGGTTGCGTGTTTTTACGAGACTGATTAGGCGATGAAACTTAAAAAGAGAAGATCCAAGTTTGAAGATTCAAATGAGAGTTTTAGAAAATACGAAGAATGTGTTTTAGCTTCTATTCCAAAACTTTATATGAAGGAACCGTATAACTTCGTCAAATCTGGATACAAATATTTTATTCTGTTTACTTCTATAATTATGTTTGTAAATTTTATAATTATATCAGCTAGTTTTTTTACAGTTTCTTTTTTGCCAAATATGGTTTATATTAGTAACTTGTATGATTATATTAGCGAGTTTATAGTTCTTATTTTGGAAGATCAGGAGATCAAGATAGAGATGTGGATAATTTACTAAAATATTTTTATTAATAATTGAAATAGACTGCACAAACTTTTGGTCCAACCATGAAGTTCCAAAAATGCCCCAATATATTTCTTATTAATAGATGCAATACGTTTTGTGTCACACTCATTTAGAGTTAGCGTGAAATACCAAAAATGTCTCTCCGCAAATACTATCAAAATTTAATATCGCTTAAAAATAGGATCTGACAATTAAGCTACATATGATTAGATACTGCAACTTAGAAATAAAAATTCAAATTAACTACCTATGATTCAACACAGAAATATGATTAAATAACTATGTAAATCATTTTCTTTTGAACGTACTAAACAAATATGATTTGTACATAAATAATTTAGGCGCTTTCAACACGTGCGAAGCGCATGCCGTAATGTTCGTTATAATATAAAGGAAGTTCGGTTATTGTAAAATTGGCTTTCAAAATATTTTCAGGACTATATAAATTTTTTACTTCTTGCTTGGTGTAATACCAATTTTTTTAACATGCATGCAAGCATAATTAACTAGGACTGTTATGGTAGTGGTTACCGTTACAATTTGATAAATACCGTTACTGTACCATTTTTATTGGTAATCCAAAATTGTTTATCGTTACTGATCTGCTGGTATACCGAAGACTAGTGTACCGATAATCTGATAACCGTTACACTGGTAATAGTAAAATACCATTTGTCTAAAGAAATCCATAATTTTACATGTTTCTATACTATAGCGCATCTTCGATATATTATTTATAATGTTACTTAATAAAAGACATAAATGAGAAAGAAAAGAAATGTATTTGACATTATTTGACTTGATTACTGAACTAAATTTAATCATTTGTTTGATGCTAAATGTCTATATTAAAGCATATCACACGAATATATGTGTGTTTTAAATCGACTGGTAAATTTACCATTACCACTGGTTTTGAAGAAATGTTACCAATAATTTACCGTAGAAAATGTTAAATTTACCATTACCATATTTATTAAACGGTATACTGATATCAATCAATAATGATAACCGGTTGACTGAGAATGGTAAGGTAATGGTAAATTTATCGTTACCTTAACAACCCTATAATTAACATGATATTGTCTCTTTTTTCACTTCCTCTGTTTTTTGCTTTCTTTGTGAAACTTAGGTAAATTATTGTGATCTAAGGCAAAGACTCAACAAAACCAAAAGTCATTGTTTTTTGATGTAGTTGCATTTGATGATATTCTAAGTCTGTGCAAGAAATTAAATGAGTAAATATTATTTTCATTTTTGAACATCTCGAATTAATATTTGTCTTGCTACTATCTCAGAATTAATTACATTGCCCTACTACTACATAAAAGGAATAACTCTCATTCAAAATTTGAAAATTGTGCAAGAAGCTTTATAGGAAAAAAAAATCTTAGCTTGGATAAAGCCTAAATGACAAATGGTTAACAAAAAAGTATATGATATTTTACATTGTATGTTTTATATTTTAACTAGATCTCATCATTTTTTTTCTCCCTGATTTGTAGGTTTATAACATGACATTTTACTTGAAGTTAAAGTTTGTTTGTTATAACTAAAAGTATTGAAATCTAGGGTTTCATTTTAGCCATGGGGGAAAATCAATTCCCTCATCATATTTCCTCAAATCTCTCCCAATCTTCTTCCCTAATCAGACCACTTGAGGCTTCTCACATCAGAAAACCATCAGGGGTTATCAATATTGATAAAGATGGTTTTAAATTAGTCCAATCCCAACAGAAAAAGAGGAAAGAGGCCAAGAAATCACAGGAGTTGCTATCGGCTTTTAATAGAGACAGTAGAAAAGGCTGTGATGATCAGATTATGACCACTAATACTGCAAAGAATGTTCAAATGTTGCTGCCACAGAAAAAACCGACAGCCGTCTCACTGAATAGAGAGCAAGGCCGTACATCCTGGACTGATATTGTTGCTGATCAGCCTCAAGAACCCAATGATGAAGATTGCAATCTAGAGCATATTGCACCAATCAAGATTAACAACAAAAAGTATGGTCTGGTAAAGGAAGAGGTATGTAAAAGGGCAACCGAAACATGGAACAATTATGTTCTTGTGTATGTAGTGGATACCAAACCATATTACATGTTTTTTAAATCATATATTCAAAGAGTTTGGAATCCGATTGGTGATTTTGAAATTTTTACAAGAGAGAATGGATTCTTTCTTGTTAAGCTCAAATATTCTCAAGATTGCTCTTCAGTATTGAAGAATGGACCATATTTTTACAATGGCAAACTCATCATAGTGAGAAAGTGGTCTGATTCTTTGAAAATGGACAGAGACTTGTTAACGTCTATGCCCATTTGGGTAAGATTACCCTGTGTTAATCTAAAATTATGGGACAGAGAATCCTTCGGCGTCATGACCAGTATTATAGGAAAACCCATCAAAATGGATGCAGCTACTACCTTAAAGACGAGATTGAATTATGCTTACCTTCTTGTGGAAGTTTCTACGACTGATAAACTTCCAAAGGAGATCAATATCACTCTCTATAATGGCAAAAACATCACACAAAAAGTGGAATATGAATGGGTTCCACCGAAATATAATATATGTAATAGTTTTGGTCACACTAGAGAGCAGTGTAATCCAAAACAGATGTGGATACCCAAAACTAGTAATCAAAAAAGAGATAATCCTCAGAAAGATAGCTCAGGTGTAATTCAAGAGCCAAATCTCAATAAAGAATCAATAAATCAGTCAAGAAATCAGAAAGACAATGATCGAATCAATCAAAAATGTATCATTTCCGATCAAGAACATAATATTGAGCTGCTCACCAATCAAGATCAGATCATAGCTATGGAAGTTCATCAGTTTAAAGAATCTGACAATAATTCAACCGTTCTGAATAGCACAATACAGTGGAGGGGAGTGTTAATGAAAAGTCCTTTAGCTCTGAAACCCCTTCTATCTCAGAGCCATGTTTAGTTGCATAGAATGGTGGTACAAAAATATATAAAATCTTGCATAAAGATAACAGCCAAACTGGGAACAATCTAATGCAAGAGGAGTCTCCTTCGGATTTTGCTACAGATATTGAGGACAGGGTAGACATCAACTCAACATTGCCTCGCAAGAAGGTCTCTCCTCCTAAGCAGGCTGCAATAGCAGAGCACAATGACTCTGCGTTGCCTCGCACAACTAATTTCGATATTTCTCTGATTAAGGTCCTTATAGCAGAACAAAAGGAAGAAAATGAATTAGATACGGTTGAAGCTGCTGACCAGTTTGATATATCTAATCTACACATTCCAAAATCAAAGGCTACTGGTAAACTAATGGGAAGTAAAGAGAAGAAAGCTTTCAAACAAAAATACATCTCAATTAATCCAGCATGGGATGAGACGTCTACAAGGTTAAAAGAGAAGAGTGTAGATAATAAGAGGAGAGGTAAGAGTACTTCTGTGTCGGGTACCATTTGAATCTCTTTTTAATATTTTATTAAAATGTCTGTATTTGTTTGGAATGTCAGGGGTATGAATTCCCCAGCTAAGCAGTCTGATATTTTATGTATGATCAATATTTACAAACCTACCATTATTGCTCTCTTAGAAAACAAATTGAATGATGAAAATTATGAGAAATTCTATTTAAAGTTGTCTAGTAACTGGAAGTCTACAAATAATAATGATTGTAACTGTAAAGGAAGAATCATTGTTATTTGAGACTCTAATATCTGGATTAACTTAAATGTTAATAAAGATAAATAGTTTATTGATTGTCAATTTAAAAATCTTGGTGGTTATTTGATCCAAGTTACTAGTGTTTATGGTAGTAGTTTTGAAAATGAAAGAAATGAATTATGGCATAAACTGACTTTTTTGAATTTAAAATATAATTTTCCTTGGATTATTTTGGGTGATTTCAATATTGTGTTTCATGTTTCTGAGAAATTTGGAGGAAGCAAAATTCCTCAAAGTAAGTTTGATAAGGTTAATAATTTTCTCTTAAACACTGGTCTTATGGAACCAAATATCAGTGGGAATAAGTATACATGGAAATCTGGTTTGGCTAAGAACATTCACTGTAAGTTAGATAGAATTTTAATCAACAAGGATTTTTCTAATAGTTTCTCAGATTTTATATGTTCAACTCTAGAACAAAATTCTATTGATCATACCCCTCTTATGATAAACCTATCTAACACTGTAAATTTAAATAAGAAAGTAGCCCCTTTTAGATTTAAAAATAGCTGGGTTTTAGAAGAGAATTTTAATAATTTGATGGAAAAAAGTTTAAAATTTTCTTGTAATGGTACTAAACAATTTCAGTTTAGTATGCTTTTGAAAAATATTAAATTCAATGTTAAAAATTGGAATAAGAATAATTGTGTGAATAATAATAGTCCGAATTTTTTCAGAAAGGAGGGTAAAATTTTACAAAATCTTGTGGATGATAACCCAGGTGATTTGAGTATAGTTAGCAATTTTTTTAATAATCAGAAAAATTTATCTACTGAAATTTATAAAAATACAATTAATGCCAAACAAAAAGCTAAGGTAGATTGGTTAACTCTTGCTGATGACTGTACAAAATTCTTATATGCTAAAATGAGTAATAGAAAGCATATTAATAATATTGGTAATATCATAGATATTTCAGGTAGCATTTTGCAATGCTTATGCCAAAATTGTTAATGAAGCTGTTGAGCACTATGAAAATTTATACTTTAATGAATCTGTTGTAAATGGATTTCCTCATATTATATGTAAAATCATTTTGAAAGATAATGCTTCAGATATTTTACTTGCTCTTGTATCTATAGAGGAGATAAAATATACTATTTTTAATGCCGGTGATAATAAAAGCCCAAGCCCTGATGGGTTTATGCAAAGTTTTACAAAAATCAGTTGGATAATATTAAAAATCAAATTTATGAAGTCATTAATGAATTTATGGATAAAGGTAAAATTCTTAAAAGTATTAATCATGCTTTTATTACTCTTATTCCTAAAAAGAAAAATCCTTCTAATATTGGAGACTATAGATCAATTTCATGTTGTAATTTCATTTTCAAAATCATTTCTACTATCTTAAGTAACAGAATTAAAATATTTCTGCCTTTCATCATCTCTGAAAACCAGAGTGCTTTTGTACCTGGTAGATTAATTTCATAAAATTCTATGCTAGCTCATGAGATGGTGAGAAAATTCAATACAAAAAAAGAGACAATGTGTGCTTAAAAATAGATTTACAGAAAGCTTATGACAAAGTGAACAGGCATTTTATTTATCATATTATGAAGTGTATGGGATTTCCAAGTAAAATTTCTGACTTGAGCATGGAATGTATTAACACCCCTACATTTTCGATACTTATTCAAGGTAAATTAGAAAGTTTCATCAAGAGTAATATGGGTATTAGACAAGGTGACCCTCTGTCTCCTTACTTATTTACAATGGTTATGGAATTTTTTTCTGTTCTAATGGATATAGAAACTATTAAAGGGAATATTAATCCCATAAATAGAGTCCAACCTTGTATTAATCACCTTATCTATGCTGATGATCTGATGGATTTTATTAAGGCCAATAAAAAATGCAGTATCCATTAAAAATGTTTTTGATAATTTGAACAAATTTGCAGGATTGCAAATAAACATAGATAAAAGTAAAGCATATTTCAGCAAATATAGCAGTTATAAAAATGATGTTCTAAATGTTTTAAAAATTACTGAAGGTAATCTTCCTATAAAATATTTGGGATTGCCATTATTTGTAAATCAAATTAAAGATTCAGACTGCTCTATTTTACTGGATAAAATTCAAGAAAGAATGAAAAGTTGGTCTAGTAAACTTCTTTCTATTGCAGGAAGAGTAGAATTAGTTAAAACTGTAGTTTATGAAATTATTTTATATTGGTTACAAACTTTTCATATTCCTGCTGCTTTTATAAAAAAATTAGACAGCAGATGGGCAAAAATTTTGTGGAGAGCACCACAAAATTAATTGGGATACAGTCTGCAAACCAAAGGATGAAGGTGGGTTTGGCATTAGAAATATGAAGGACCTTAGTCTAACTTGTCATTTAAAATTACTACGGAGATTTCTTAGTGCAGACTCGCTATGGGCCAGATGGATGAAGGCCAAGTATCTCAGAAAGGTAATTTCTGGAATGTTACTCCAAACAGCAATCAGTCTAATACTTGGAAACATATTTTAAATTACAGAGATATTGGTAAGTTTCTTTTGGAAAGAAATTTTAAATTAGGTGCTGAAACCAGCTTATGGTTTGATCTGTGGTTTAAAAACGACTCCTTTGTCAAAAAATTGGATGGAGTAATTTAGTTCTATTTGGGGATTCAAATGCAATAGCGTCTTCTATTATTATAGACAATCGATGGCAACCTCAAATTCACCCAATTACTAATCCTCAAAGAGATGAAATATGTAAAATTCACATTGATAGCAATGCAGACAGTGATTATTGGATATGGAAAGCAGACAATAAAGGGAAGTTTTCTTTTGAAAACACATGGAATGCTATTAGAAATAAAGTCACCAAAGTTGATTGGTATGGCTGTATTTGGAACAAGGTGAATAGTCCCAAGATGGCATACTGTACTTTTCTTGCCTTTCATAATAAATCGCCAATTTGGGACAAAATAAATAAATTGGGCAATAGTTCTAGTTCACTTTATTCCCTATGCAATCTAGATAATGAGAGCTCTAATCATTTTTTTTGAATGCAGTTATTCACAGTTTATATGGAAGCATATTAAAGATAAACTGAATATTCAAAACAACGATAAACTGGAGCTCAAGCAAATTATTCAGCTTATTAAAACCAAGTTCAAAGGAAAATCAATTGAAAGAGATCTTGCTTATGTCTATGTTACTACTGCGGTCTACCATATTTGGAGGGAGAAAAATGCTCGTATTCATAACAAAGCTAGTAGCAGTAAAGAGCAGATATGGCTTATTATTGAAACAGAAAGTAAGATCCTGCTCCATAAATCAAAGAAAAAAGTGAAAGATCAAACCAAGTTCGCTGATTTAGCTAAAGACTGGTGTACTGAAGCAGGAAGTAAGCATCTGGAACAAATCTTAACCCATCCAAAGAGTATAAGGACGAGCAACCATATATCTGATGAACTTATCTCAGTTAATGCTTCCAACAAAGTTCATTTTGCCTCTAACCGAGATCGTGCGTCAAACAAAGCTCAGGATACTACAAATCAAGCGTGCGTTGTTTTTCAGAGGGAGAATTCAACAGATCTGAGTCTTTTTGACAACAGATATGCCGATTTCATAAGGAACACTACAAAATACACACTGTTCGGCGATGGCAAAAAGCCATTGGCGGCCGTCGCTAGTCTTCGCGAGCCGTCGCTAAATGCCATTGCAAAATACCTCATTGCAACCAAAGAAAGCGACGGCCTTAGCGACGGCTCCGTTGTTCTTTTTTGCAACGGCTTGTAACAGTTTAGTGTCCACGTGGAAGCAACCGTTGGGTTGTTGGTTTCCCGGGTTGTTGATGCAAACCGTTGCAAATCGTTGCAAATTAGCCGTCGCTAATTTTGACCAAATGGTCGTCGCTTGCCGTTGCAAACCTGGAATATTTTTCCAGCCAATTTGCAGCACCTTCAACCCTCAATCTCATCAATCCAAATAATATAATTCCACCATTTCACACATATAATACCATTCCATCGTACCATATAATCAATATCAACGCAACAAAATTATCAAATATTGCATATTCTAACATATATTTACAAAACCATATAAGAAAATCAACATAACCAAATACGAAAATCCACCAAACCAAACCACGTTGCCCAAGTATCAATCACAACAACCAAAATACCAAACTCACCAAAACACTAAGTATCAATCACATCTATAGTACCTAATGTCAAACCCATCATAATATGTACACACATATATATAAAGCATACCCATCGAAACAAACCAGCTAAGCATCATCATCATCTGCACCTCCTTCCCTGGGCATTGACCCATGCTCCTGATAGAACGCCGCAATACGCTCATCTATCTGCGTCGCCAACTGACTCTTCCACCAATCATTGAGCTCACCCAATTGTGTTTGCATCCGAGCAATCTCTTCCTAATCTATGGATCTCTTATTTGACCTTTGAAAATTAAGAGCCTGTGAAATAACTCTAGTGAATAAGAAGTTCATGGCATACAATAACAATAAGAAAACTCAAGTTATTGGTAATAAACTCAAGTGAATAAGAAGTTCATGACATACAGGTTTCTACTATGTAAACGTTGAGTACATACCATATTGCCGAAACTGTAACGCCTGTTTCGACTTGCCAGTTCAATGTTTGAATCCCATATCCGATTAGACTCATCAACCATAAGCGACTCCCGTCCACTCGCTTGTATCGCTCGTACATACTCTACGTTATATCTCTCTTACAATTGCGAACAGATATTTGACACAATTGCTATACAATTTACTTATTTACTGTGAAATAAACGAATATGAAATATTTTCATTATAGAAATAAACATATTTACCATTACAGAAGCAGCCTTGTCGTCCGACCAATCATATGAAACATTCCCATCCTCATCTGTATGCTCCACTGCATGTGTGACTCTGAAAACCTCAGCCGCTGTGGGCTCCCTACCATACTTTGCCCACTGAATATATAAAGAATAGGTTATATTGACAATTTGCATGAGTATATACAAGAATAGATTATATACAAGAATAAAATATATGGTAAAGAGACATTAGTAAATATATACATGCATAACATAAATATTGGTTAATTTATTTACCAATTCCCTCCTATGTTGTTGGAAGGATTTAGAGCTACCACGATGTAAAGCGGGATTTTTGTTCCTATTAGCCTTGTTTCTTTCCGACAATTCCTATTAATTTATACACACTATTAAGTAAAATAATTCAACACATTTAAATGTAAAAATATAGTGACAATATAACTTACTCTGAATGCTTCAGATTCCCAATATTGTTGGAATCCAGCCCAAATATCATCCCCCATCCAACTTGGCTTTTTCCCTGAACTCTTAGCCCTTGATAGAGTCTCTCTATAATTTTTCTACACCTTTTTATTCCAATGATTTACAAAACATCCATTCCTATGGATCCACACGTACAGCTGCCTGCATATTGAATTATCATACGTGTTATGTAAAGAGATTGTATAATTAAAAATAATCAGCATAACAGAATACGTAAAACTGATATCATAAGGCATGATGGCATATTGTTTTTGGTTTCATATAAGGCATAATTATATATTACAAAATTTTATTTACCATAAGAGCAGCCCATATTGCGTTTTTTATATGTGTTGGAATGTTATCCCACTAAGGCCAACACCCGGACATCCTACTCTTGTATGCCTCCTTTGATACTTGTAAAATTAAATCGAACGGCTCCACCTCGAACCCTCTGTAGAAATGTTGATGTATATATTCAATATGTTTCATATAATATAATTCAAATAAGTTTGATACATACCCAGCACTTTTCAAAACTATCTCCGCAACTCGACGGTGATCTGGCTCAAAGGTACACGGACCTGCTCCAAGTGAAGGTGACCGAGATGTACTACGTCGATCACGTCATCTATCAGACATAACTGACAAACATATATATATAATATCATACACTGTTTAGAAAAGAGCACTGACAACATAAGCATCACATAATTCATCAATCAATATCACATAATCGTTAATCATCGCATAATCATCACATAATTATTAATCAAGTGATAATCATCACATAAACATACTCTGCACATAATAATCAAAAAAAGCGTACATGAAAAGAATAATGCATAACTCAGAATGATACAGATCATATATAGTCATCATTATTATTACATAGCTCAGAATATTGCAGAACATAGTCATTATTGTTAATACATAGCTCACACTTATACAACAAGCGATGCCATCTATGATCAGTCTTCGTTATATTCTGATTCAGACTCGGTCTCGTACTCTATATCATTTTCTTCGATACTTAAAAATGCATCTATTAAAACATTCGATTCATCAGTCAACGACCCTACATCAATGTCATCGGTTATCACTATTTCAGTATTTGGCTCGAGATCCGCTTGATACGCTGCTTCATCTGGAATATTATTTCCATCAAACCTATATCTTGCCTTCGTTTTAAAAACAACCCACCAGTCTGCTTTATATTTTTTTAAGGACGGATATGGAGCAAAATAAACTTGTAAAGCTTGCTTAACTAATACAAAAGGATCATACTTATAGGAATGCGATGTATGCCTTATTTCAATTAGCTTATAATCTTTGTGCACGTTAACTCGAAAGCCAGGAACATTGCTAAACCAGTTGCATTTGAATAAAAAAAAACTTTCTCTGCAGGTTGTATATAATATGTCAATTCTAAAACTTGTGTTAAGACGCCGTAAAAAATCTTTTATATGCTTCCCTAGATCATCACTTCATTTGACAAATACACCACTGTTATATGTTAATTTTTCAGCCCCGTAATCTTTGGTGTTGAATTTAAATCCATTGACGAAGAATATTGGATAAGTCTTGACATTTAGTTTTGGTCCGATAGAAGATGTCGTAATCCTTCGTCAACAACACAGTTTTCTATACCATGAACGTAGTTTGAAAACCATCCAGCAAATTGTTTACTGAGATCGCCAGATGGATGATGTGATTCATATATGCTACAAATATGTATTATATTCATTTATAATTAATATATACATGTATAATTGAATTATATATGAATTCATAATTACCTGACAAATGGTGCAACTTCAGCGCAATTTAAAAGAACATATATGTGTGCCACATGGTAATCTCTATCATCTAATCATATTTCCATACATTTTCCAGCAGGTCTTCCGTGTTGTCTAAAAATAGATAATATTGTTTGAGAAGAATCCTGCTGAATAGTGTCTTCACTGCAGGGAACACTTACGGACGATAAGTTCACATCGTTACTAAAGTAACGTGAGAAAAAAAATGAAGCTTCTTCTTCAAGGTACGATTTGCAAATCGAACCTTCTACTCGTGCTTTTTGTCTAATTTTTCTTCTTCAAATGATTCAGATACTTAAAAAAAATTAATTAAATTCATACAGTGGTACAAAAACCGAAATTAATTAAATTACCTCTCAAATGGATACATCCATCCATATTACACAGGACCACGAAGGAGTGCTTCAGATGGAAGATGAACGGGTAGATGCTCCATTACATTAAAAAAACCAGACGGAAATATTTTCTCCAGTTTGCATAGAAGTACAGGGATGTCTGCTTGAATTTTATGCACATGATCTACCTTTGACGTCGTAGAACAAATATGTTTATAAAACATACTTAATTCTGTTATAACACGCCAGATTTTTGCAGGCAACAGTTCTTTGAAAATCACGGGAAAAAAATACTCCATCATAATGTGGCAATCGTGACTTTTCATCCCACTCAATTTGATGTTTTTAAAGTCAACACATCTTCGTAGGTTAGAAGAAATCCCATCAGGACATCTAAGTCCTTCCACCCACTTTAGAACGAGTTTTACTTGCTTATTGTCTAGCTCATAACATGCTTTGAGTTTCTTATTATCTTTGTATAATTGAAGTTCGGGCCGCTTACAAAAGTGTAGTATATCACGTCTTGAATTCGCATCGTCCATGGTTTTCCCCTTCACATTCAAAATTGAATTAAACACGTTGTCAAACTGTAACGACCTAGAATTTCTATCAATTAAAATTTGTATATTTAATTGATTTTAAATATTAATAAGTGAAATTTGTAAGTCAAATAATTTATTTTTAGAATATCTGGATTTAATTGGACAATTAATCGATAAATTAATAGTTGAAATTGCAGAAATAATTGAAATTTGGGTTTAATATGATGTAAATTGATTTATAAAATTTTATTTAATCATATTGAAGTTAGAATGATGTTATAGAACTTTTAAAATTGAATTTAAAGTTAATTTGTGAAAATTGAATATTTTAATATTTAATTGACGTGTAAAAATAGCCATTTTTCAAACAGTCTCGGATTTCGACGAAACTAGATTCATCGCATCCATAATGTGATATTATTGTAAGGTTTCAAATTTTGTGTCAATCGGATTTACCGTTTGTCCCGGGCAAGCCAAAACGCATAGAAGTTAGTTTAATCGGTTTAATTTAAAATCGATCGTTTATTTCCGTAACTCGCAGATACGATGGAATTAGCCTCCGAAACACATTCCATTGTGTTCGGAACGTGGGGTAAACCCTAGAAATGCCAGCCGGCACGCTTCGTTTGGAGTTTGGAAATTTTCGATGAATAGTAAATTGGGCAATTTTCTATAAAAGGACGTTCTATTCTCTCATTTGCAAACAAAGAAACCCTAGCTAGGGCAAATGCTTCAGCCGCCACTTTCTACATTTTAATGGCCAGAAACTTCCTAGCTTCCTCCTCAATTATCTTCCAATCCACTAACCAATTCGCGAAACTTTCTAAATGAAAGTTGTAGAGCTCGTCGAGAGCTAGATATCCAACGGTGGAGATCGTTTAACTCGAAGTGGATCGATGGCAATCGAAGCCCAAAGGGCCGGCTGTTGTTCGCGTTTTTTGAGATGGGGAGAGGACCGAGCCTGGCGGTGCTCTAGGCGGTGGTAGGGGACGCAATGGCCTTCGTGGTGATGGTCGTTGATCGACTTGAAAATGTTCGTATATGCCACGATATTTAACCCTAAGTGCGGCATTGATGGGTTCTTCGTGACATGGAACGAATGAAGGAAGAAGGAGATAACGTGGTGCGGTCATGATCTGCAGTAGTGAAATCCATCGGCCGTGATTATCTTGGGTTGAAAATTTAATAAAATTTTTGTAATTTATATATATATTAATTCGTACAATGTTTAAAATAGTGTATCTTTTTCATACGAGATCGGAAAATTACGAAACCAGTTGCGTTGGGTTCGTATGGACGAATACTACGCTATGGAACTGGATTGGAAGCGATTGGAGTCAGTGAAAATTTTGGGTAAAATTAAACGCACGTTTAATTTTATTCGAAATAAAACGCTGAAAACGGAATTGAAGTCAAGGTGAGAACTTCTCACTCAATCGAATCAATTTCGATTTAAATTTTAAATAGTTAGATTTAAAATTGCTTGAATGTATGTTTGAACGATGATTGCTATCTGTTATTGATTGAAATAGACATTATACGCCGTTAGTAAGCGGAGGTTATTTATTAAAAACATATACCGTGAATATTTCACTGCAAAGTGAAATTGGTATTATTTATGTACTTGGAGTTGATTTCCCGCATTATATAGCGGATGAGACCCTATTGAGCCGTATAATAGCGGATAATAATTTATAAATCCCATATACCGCGATAATTCCGTACTGGAATAGAATTGGTATTGTGCTAACATCTTTGGATGCAGTGAAACAAGTTGGAGGAATCCAACTGGATTCCTCAACTATATTGATTTATTTGCAGATATTGTGATGTTTGTTGATTACCATATCGATATATGATATTTGGATGTCGTGATTGACTATTTGGTGCTGTTGCATCATCGGATTCATTTTTGAAGTTTTAAAATAATGATTTTTTGATTTTAAAAAGAATTTTAAAGTGATTTTTGAAAGTATACGTTTTATTAAATTTTGAATTGTTAAAATAAATAAACATTATAATTTTATTGTTATAAAAGTTATATTTTTGGAAAATAGTACTTAAGTATGATTTTGGAGTTATATAAGTTTTAAATAACGTTTTGTAAATTATTAAAAGGATTGGTTTATTTAAATTGAGATTTTTGAATTATTATAAACGGATTATATAAAAGATTTCTAAGATTAATATTTATAAATTAAAAATATAGGAATTGTGAAACGAGTTTTATTAAGTGCTTAAATAAAGTATAAATGGATTTCACAAGCGAATAAAATTTATAGATTTATAAATTGTGAAGTTGTGAAATGAATAGATTTTGTAAAATAAAAGATTTATAAATAATTGACTTATAAATCGGATTTTAGGTATAAAGTTGAGTTATAAATTGAATTGATTTAAAAAAGGGATTTTGTAATTAAAGTTTCTATAAATAGAAATGGAATTTATAAACATTGTTTATAAATCCGAAATCAATTGAATTTGATAAATTTAATATAGGAGTTTATTAAAGGAGATATATTCGCGATTTCGGATAGCGAATTATCCTTGAAATGAAATGTGTAGAAAATATTGAATTTGGTTAATGAAGTGTATTCACGATTTTGAATAGTGAATAATATATTAAAGGAATGTTTTAGGGAGTGATCTTTTAAATGGAATCAAAATGATTCGAAATTGTTTTAAAATGCATTAAGTGTCGAAACCATAGATTTCAACATTCATTGTTGAAATAGACATTTTCGAGAAATAGAAGGAAATGGTGGACTATAACACTGTTGTTATAGTAAATGATTTCCGAAAGGAAATGTTTTTGTATAGTGTTGGGATTTATATATCTATTTAAATTTCGAATCCCTATACTAGTGATTTTGGGTTGTCGTAATGATGTTTTACGCAACATTCGTTTTGGCCCAAATAAATGTGTTAAGAGAATGTTTTCTTTAAAGAATGAAATATATACTTAATTTCGACATAAGTATATTGAATATTTTCCAAGTGTTGAAAATAAATGGATTTGTGAATTACTTATTATTAAATAAGTATGGAAATGTTTTCCAATATGAAGTGAAATGTTTGAGATTTTATCTTTTAAAGATAAATTGAAAATGAATGTTAGAAATCGATTTAGAAATCGTATATTCATAGATATTTTGGAATTGTAAATTCACTATGGAATTTATAAAAGAAAGGGAAATTTGTTAAAAAAGAAATAAACGTTGATTTATTTTTGAAGTGTGGGAATAAATTTACGGATTTGGATCATAAATATAAAGTAAAACGTTAAGGATTTATTTAATTGGTTTAAATAAACCATGTTGAAATGAAAGTATTTCCGCGTAAGGAAAATGTTTGAAATTTGTTTTCAAAAGTGGTAAAGGTGAAAAGTGATTTGAAAATTGTTTTCAAATGGTTGAAGTGTGGAAATTATATATCTAGTAAAGATATTTTGGAAAATAAATAATTTGGAAAATTATTTGGAATCTGGTGATGTTGAGCATAGCTATTGATAGTTAAATAACCGACTATCAATATTTACCTTTAAATAGGTATTTGTTGTAATTTGCTTGAATTTAAATGCCACACTTATTTTTAAAATAAGCGCTCACTATTCGGGTTAGCCGGGAAAGGACCTTGGGGTCGTATAACCCATTCCGAATATGTGATACGTCGTTATGGATTGCATTTGATGACTGGTGTTGAAGACCGAATATTTGTGAAAACGGAAGGATTACCGTCGAATGTTTCTGCATCGGCTGATCTTCGATATAGAAATTTATTACCCTTTGTGATGGGAAGTCCGGTCATGATTAGTGAATATCCGGATTGCAAGGACTTCTTTGTAAGTGCCTTCAGTTCCGTTCGATTCCGAAACGGACTTGTATGGATGTGTGTCTGACGTTACAGTTTGAGATGTAAAGCTGGTTTCTATCAAATATATTCCCGTTGGTGGCGGAGAATTTATTCTCTTAGCTTAACACCCTTAGAGGTTATATAGTTGATGGTTACTAGTGGTACATTCCCAAATTGGTAATGTGGCATACAAAGTGCTGTTGAGCATTTGATGATCAAAGCACAGCTTTTGTATAAAGCGTGGCTTTATGGACGAGACTTCATCGGACCTCACACCTTGGAAATGGTCAAAACAGGAAGGATGCGGCAAGGTTATTAGGGGGTAGCACCCCTTTAGTGTATGTCATTCCTTCTGGATAGAGGGGGTATCATGGTATGGAGCCCAGATACTTAACCTATGTTGTTGCTGCAAATTTATTGCTTTGTGTTTGTTGGAAATCGAGGATCCTTGGATATAGATCGGTTACGATCGGGGAATGACATATTCGTGTCATTAGTTACCCAGTTAGGGGTAACCCGGCCTTGTGTTGGCAGAGATCCAGTTAGGTTCTCGGGTCGTCTTTCCAGAGGCGTACCCATGTGGCAATGGGAAGTTCCTTGGCCTGGCCATTTGTTGAAAATCCAAAGAAACAATACGATCTTGTACGGTTTTAGTTGTAGAACCTATCATTCACTTATGGTGGCGCCCCACTGTTTGGATGGTAGCTATAGTAGGCATACGATAATGGTCGTATGTTGGCTAAGATTTATATCTTTACTTTCGAATAGATTTTTCCTACACTATGCACTAGTAATAATATCAAAAGTTTCTTTTTAATGCGTATCAAATATCTTTGACTATCATAAGGAGAAATCTCCTCCGTTTCTGCGTTTGCATTGTGTGCGTGTGCGGGAGGCCTTATGGTAGTCTCATTTTCTAAAAAACATTGAGAAATCTATTTTAAAATTATCAAGTTCTTTGTTTAAAGATAAACTGTTTTAGTTCTCACACCAGTCACATGACTGACTCGGAGTTTATCGTTTTCCTTCCTAAACTCTGGATGCCCACCAATTTCCACACGGACAGTCAAGAGTCAGGTTTATCAGGATATTCTGGAATTCAGGAGTTGCTGGAGGCAAGCTGGATAACATGGCATAGTATATCAATTAGTATATAGTATTTCTTTTTCGCTGTTTGTTGTTGTACACTCTGATGATGTAATGAAATGTGATGTGATGTAATGTAATAATTGATATAGTTCTTTGTTTAAAGATTATTCATTTATCTATTATATGTTGTTCCGCTGCGATTGTGAGATTCTGATATTGTTCTGTTGTTTTTTCTGTTCTGTTCTAACTTTTTCTCTCTTCTTCTATCTTCTACCTCTTCTTTAACCCTAACGGTACGGTTTTCCGGCCTTCTATTGTTCGGCAGTTGATACAGTGGACGTATTGATGTTGGTTTCGTAAGTCGAAGAACCGGTTCCTCACATTTGGTACCAGAGCATATGGTTAAGCGACAACCAAGACTCTGTTGGGAATTACTCATTAGAGATAGAGTCAGTAGTACTCTAGAATGAGTGTGAGTGTAAAAATGGTTATGAGCGCGTATTTGTTAGTGAATATAAATTGTTTTGTTTTGTGTTGACTTATCGGTTGATTGTTTATGAATTCTGGTCGGTGCGGGAAGTACAACCGTGATCGATAGACGTTTCTAAACTCTTAAACAAGATAAACTGACACAGTATTGCTTTAAATTGGGTAAATGAAATAATTTTACCTTGAATATATTTTGTATATAAAGGAATAATTTTTCAGAATTATTAAAGTTTATATCGGTTGATTGTCTGGTAGTTGAAAATGTAAGATATATGCAAGTTAATAAAAGTTGTTTGAATAAGTTAAATGAAACATATTGTAAAAGAATAAATTTTATAAGCGAAAATTATAAGTATGTAGTTATAATTAAAATGATTTACAATTGTGGAATAATCTTATACATAAGAAGTGAAATTATATAAGTAAAAGATTTATAAATGTGATTTATAATCTAAAAACAAAATTCCAAAGAAGTTTTTTGAAAGGATTTGATAGTTTGGAAAATTGTTTTGGAGGAATTAAAGCTCTAAACTCTTTTCGGTCGCTGGAAAATAATTCCGATGATGATCGCGACATCATTGGTGTTCATTTTCGGGTTTCCAAAAGAGGGATTGCTGCCAAATTTGTTTTATATGGAAGTTGTTTGGAAAATTTGGATTTGGTTTTGGAAATTCAAAAGAATAATTTGAATTGGTTTCAAAAATGGTTTTGAAAGATTGAAAAGACTCTGGGATCCTATTTAAAATATTTATAGGAATGATAAATGAGTTGATAACTTATACAATTTGAATTTTGATAGAATAAATTTAACTTAAAGGATGGAGTTAAATTAAAGTAGGTATAAGTGAATCAATAAAATCCAAGTGGTAATTGTTGAATATAAGTTGTATGACTTATAGAATAGGAAAGGATAAGTAAAACAAATTGTTAAAAATGGTTAAACAATTTTGTTAAGAAAAATGAGATGGAATTTGAATAAGTGGTGGAATTTGACTTGGGTAAAAAGTTGAATAGAATTTACTTTAGAATTGGAAATTGAATTGAATTTATAAGTGGAAATTAAAGTTAAGATTAAACAAAAGATGTTTAATTGGAATATAACTTAAGTGATGAAGTTGAAATTGTTATAAATAAGCGAAGTGATGAATATGAACTTGAGTTATATAAATAAAATTCAACTTTAAGTTGTTAAACGAATTAGCAATTGAATTGATAAATGGATTGAATGTTAATCAACTGAATGTAAAATAAATTGATATGGGATAATGAATGTAAGTGTTAATTCATTACAAGCTAATGAAGTTGAGAAGCTAAATAATTGAATGTAAAACAATTTAATGATAAACCAATTGGAATTAAAAGTGTTAAACCAAATTGAATGAATGTAAGCGAAGTAAATAATTTGGTTATGTTGAATATACATTGGTTGTTATTTGATTGTTAATTGATTGTGTATATTTCATTAAGGGTTAATGAAAATGAATTAATGAAATGGAAAGCTATGTAATTGAATTCGAATTGGAAGAAAATGAATTTGAATAGAATTGAATATAAATTAGTGAATGTAAACTAATTGAATATGAATAAGTGAATGTTAGTAAAAACATCCAATGTTAATGAATAAAATGTAATTTAAAATGAAAAACCAATTCATTGAATAATAATGAGAAGTGAATGCATATTGATTTGATATGGATTTGTTGGATGATAGTTGTTTGATGGTTGCATTTGTTGCTTTTATTGCATTTGCTAGGTTGGCACATGTAGTTGTTATGTTGCTATATGATGTATATTGATATTATTTTCATATATACATGTTCTCATTTGTTTGATTGAGTGTTTAGTAGGTGCGGATTGCGCTTGCTTCGTCTTTGGAGCTCGCTTTCGCGCTATATTAGCCGTATACGCTCGCTAATAAAAATATAAGGTACATATCTCGGATTAAATATCGTACTTTTACACTTTTTTCCCTGCGGGATGCCTCATAACTTGATGAGATGTATATTTGTGATATATATACTGTCATTTTTTTCGGATCGAGCCGCGCAAAGGAGACTATGGCGAATATTTCGAAAATTTAAGGCGTTAGAATATTTTTGAGAAAATTAAGAAATTTTTGAAAACTAAGTTTGGATTTGGAAACTTAGTAAATATTTTATAAGAAGTTTAACTATGAATTTTGGGAAAGTTAAACACTTAAAGAGATTTGGAAAATCCAATTTGAATGGTTCGTTTTGGGAAAGTTAATGGATTCTGTAACTTTTTCTAACTTAGTAATTTCGAGGACGAAATTCTTTTAAGGGGGGAAGTTTGTAACGACCCATAATTTCGGTCAATTAAAATTTGTATATTTAACTGATTTTAAATATTAATAAGTGAAATTTGTAAGTCGAATAATTTATTTTTCGAATATCTGGATTTAATTGGATAATTAATCGATAAATTAATAGTTGAAATTACAGAAATAATTGAAATTTGGGTTTAATATGATGTAAATTGATTTGTAAAATTTTATTTAATCATATTGAAGTTAGAATGATGTTATAGAACTTTAAAAATTGAATTTAAAGTTAATTTGTGAAAATTGAATATTTTAATATTTAATTGACGTGTAAAAATAGCCATTTTTCAAACAGTCTCGGATTTCGACAAAACTAGTTTCATCGGATCCGTAATGTGATATTATTGTAAGGTTTCAAATTTCGTGTCAATCGGATTTACTGTTTGTCCGGAGCAAGCCAAAACGCATAGAAGTTAGTTTAATCGGTTTAATTTAAAATCGATCGTTTATTTCCGTAACTCGCACATATAATGGAATTAGCTTCCGAAACACATTCCATTGTGTTCAGAACGTGGGGTAAACCCTCGAAACATCAGCCAGCACGCTTCGTTTGGAGTTTGGAAAATTTTCGATGAATAGTAAATTGGGCAATTTTCTATAAAAGGACGTTCTATTATCTCATTTGCAAACAAAGAAACCTTAGCTAGGGCAAATGCTTCAGCCGCCACTTTCTACATTTTAATGGCCAGAAAGTTCCTAGCTTCCTCCTCAATTATCTTCCAATCCACTAACCAATTCGCGAAACTTTCTAAATGAAAGTTGTAGGGCTCGTCGAGAGCTAGATATCCAACGGTGGAGATCGTTTAACTCGAAGTGGATCGATGGTAATCGACGCCCAAAGGGCCGGCTGTTGTTCATGTTTTTCGAGATGGGGAGAGGACCGAGCCTGGCCGTGCTCTGGGCGGTGGTAGGGGACGCAATGGCCTTCGTGGTGATGGTCGTTGATCGACTTGAAAACGTTCGTATATGTCGCGATATTTAACCCTAAGTGCGGCCTTGATGGGTTCTTCGTGACTTGGAACGAACGAAGGAAGAAGGGGATAACGTGGTGCGGTCACGATCTGTAGTAGTGAAATCCATCGGCCGTGATTATCTTGGGTTGAAAATTTAATAAAAAATTTGTAATTTATATATATATTAATTCGTACAATGTTTAAAATAGTGTATTTTTTCATACGAGATCGGAAAATTACGAAACCAGTTGCGTTGGGTTCGTATGGACGAATACTACACTATGGACATGGATTGGAAGCGATTGGAGTCAGCGAAAATTTTGGGTAAAATTAAACGCACGTTTAATTTTATTCGAAATAAAACGCTGAAAACGGAATTGAAATCAAGGTGAGAACTTCTCACTCAATCGAATCAGTTTCGATTTAAATTTTCAATAGTTATATTTAAAATTTCTTGAATGTATGTTTGAACGATGATTGCAATCTGTTATTGATTGAAATAGACATTATACGCCGTTAGTAAGCGGAGGTTATTTATTAAAAACATATACCGTGAATACTTCACTGCAAAGTGAAATTGGTATTATTTATGTATTTGAAGTTGATTTTCCGCATTATATAGCGGATGAGACCCTATTGCACCGTATAATAGCGGATAATAATTTATAAATCCCATATACCACGATAATTCCGTACTGGAACGGAATTGGTATTGTGCTAACATCTTTGGATGCAGGGAAACAAGTTGGAGAAATCCAACTGGATTCCTCAACTATATTGATTTATTTACAGATATTGTGATGTTTGTTGATTATCATATCGATATATGATATTTGGATGTCGTGATTGACTGTTTGATGCTGTTGCGTCATCGGATCCATTTTTGAAGTTTTAAAATAATGATTTTTTGATTTTAAAAAGAATTTTAAAGTGATTTTTGAAAGTATACGTTTTATTAAATTTTGAATTGTTAAAATAAATAAACATTATAATTTTATTGTTATAAAAGTTATATTTTTGGAAAATAGTAGTTAAGTATGATTTTGGAGTTCTATAAGTTTTAAATAATGTTTTGTAAATTATTAAAAGTATTGTTTTATTTAAATTGAGATTTTTGAATTATTATAAACGGTTTATATAAAAGATTCCTAAGATTAATATTTATAAATTAAAAATATAGGAATTGTGAAACGAGTTTTATTAAGTGTTAAAATGAAGTATAAATGGATTTCACAAGCGAATAAAATTTATAGATTTATAAATTGTGAAGTTATGAAATGAATAGATTTTGTAAAATAAAAGATTTACAAATAATTAACTTATAAATCGGATTTTGGGTATAAAGTTGAGTTATAAATTGAATTGATTTAAAAAAGGGATTTTATAATTAAAGTTTTTATAAATAGAAATGGAATTTATAAACATTGTTTATAAATCCGAAATCAATTGAATTTGATAAATTTAATATAGGAGTTTATTAAAGGAGATATATTCACGATTTCGGATAGCGAATTATCCTTGAAATGAAATGTGTAGAAAATATTGAATTTGGCTAGTGAAGTATATTCACGATTTTGAATAGTGAATAATATATTAAAGGAATGTTTTAGGGAGTGATCTTTTAAATGGAATCAAAAACGATTTGAAATTGTTTTAAAATGCATTAAGTGTCGAAACCATAGATTTCAACATTCATTGTTGAAATTGACGTTTTCGAGAAATAGAAGGAAACGGTGGACGATAACACTGTTGTTATAGTAAATGATTTCCGAAAGGAAATGTTTTTGTATAGTATTGGGATTTATATATCTATTTAAATTTTGAATCCCTATACTAGTGATTTTTGGTTGTCGTAACGATGTTTTACGCAACATTCGTTTTGACCCAAATAAATGTGTTAGAGAATGTTTTCTTTGAAGAATGAAATATATACTTAATTTCGACTTAAGTATATTGAATATTTTCCAAGTGTTGAAAATAAATGGATTTGTGAATTACTTATTATTAAATAAGTATGGAAATGTTTTCCAATATGAAGTGAAATGTTTGAGATTTTATCTTTTAAAGATAAATTGAAAATGAATATTAGAAATCGATTTAGAAATCGTATATTCATAAATATTTTGGAATTGTAAATTCACTATGTAATTTATAAAAGAAAGGTAAATTTGTTAAAAAAGAAATAAACGTTGATTTATTTTTGAAGTGTGTGAATAAATTTATGGATTTGAATCATAAATATAAAGTAAATCGTTAAGGATTTATTTAATTGGTTTAAATGAACCATGTTGAAATGAAAGTATTTCCGTGTAAGGAAAATGTTTGAAATTTCTTTTCAAAAGTGGTAAAGGCGAAAAGTGATTTGAAAATTGTTTTCAAATGGTTGAAGTGTGGAAATTATATATCTAGCAAAGATATTTTGGAAAATAAATAATTTGGAAAATTATTTGGAATCTGGTGATGTTGAGCATACCTATTGATAGTTAAATAACCAACTATCAATATTTACCTTTAAATAGATATTTGTTGTAATTTGCTTGAATTTGAATGCCACACTTATTTTTAAAATAAGCGCTCACTATTTGGGCTTGCCGAGAAAGGACCTTGGGGTCGTATAACCCATTCCGAATATGTGATACGTCGTTATGGATTGCATTTGATGACCGGTGTTGAAGACCGGATATTTGTGAAAACGGAAGGATTACCGTCGAATGTTTCTGCATCGGATGATCTCCGATATAGAAATTTATTACCCTTTGTGATGGGAAGTCCGGTCGTGATTAGTGAATATCCGGATTGCAAGGACTTCTTTGTAAGTGCCTTCGGTTCCGTTCGATCCCGGAACGGACTTGTATGGATGTGTGTCTGACGTTACAGTTTGAGATGTAAAGCTGGTTTCTATCAAATATATTCCCGTTCGTGGCGGAGAATTTATTCTCTTATCTTAACACCCTTAGAGGTTATGTAGTTGATGGTTACTAGTGATACATTTCCAAATTGGTAATGTGGCATACGAAGTGCTGTTGAGCATTTGATGATCAAAGCACAACTTTTGTATAAAGCGTGGCTTTGTGGACGAGGCTTCGTCGGACTTCACACCCCGGAAATGGTCAAAACAGGAAGGATGCGGCAAGATTATTAGGGGGTAGCGCCCCTTTAGTGTATGTCATTCCTTCTGAATAGTGGGGGTATCATGGTATGGAGCCTAGATACTTAACCTATGTTGTTCTGCAAATTTATTGCTTTGTGGTTGTTGGAAATCGAGGATCCTCGGATATAGATCGGTTACGATCGGGGAATGACATATTCGTGTCAGTAGTTACCCAGTTAGGGGTAACCCATCCTTGTGTTGGCAGAGATCCGGTTAGGTTCTCGGGTCGTCTTTCCAGAGGCGTACCCATGTGGCAATGGGAAGTTCCTTGGCCTGTCCATTTGTTGAAAATCCAAAGAAACAATACGATCTTGTACGGTTTTAGTTGTAGAACCTATCATTCACTTATGGTGGCGCCCCACTGTTTGGATGGTAGCTATAGTAGGCATACGATAATGGTCGTATGTTGGCTAAGATTTATATCTTTACTTTCGAAATGATTTTTCCTACACTATGCACTAGTAATAATATCAAAAGTTTCTTTTTAATGCGTATCAAGCATCTTTGACTATCATAAGGAGAAATCTTCTCCGATTCTGCGTTTGCATTGTGTGTGTGTGCGGGTGGCCTTATGGTAGTCTCATTTTCTAAAAAGCATTGCGAAATCTATTTTAAAATTATCCTGTTCTTTGTTTTAAAGATAAACTGTTTTAGTTCTCACACCAGTCACATGACTGACTCAGAGTTTATTGTTTTCCTTCCTAAACTCTGGGTGCCCACCAATTTCCACACGGGCAGTCAAGAGTCAGGTTTATCACGATATTCTGGAATTCAGGAGTTGCTGGAGGCAAGCTGGATGGCATGGCGTAGTATATCAACTAGTATATAGTATTTCTTTTTCGCTGTTTGTTGTTGTACACTCTGATGATGTAATGAAATGTGATGTGATGTGATGTAGTCTATTATATGTTGTTCCGCTGCGATTGTGAGATTCTGATATTGTTCTGTTGTTTCTTTCTGTTATGTTCTATCTTTTTCTCTCTTCTTCTATCTTCTACCTCTTCTTTAACCCTAACGGTACGGTTTTCCGGCCTTCGATTGCTCGGCAGTTGATACAGTGGACGTATTGATGTCGGTTTTCATAAGTCGAAGAACCGGTTCCTCACACAAACGCCTTTTTTCGTTGTGCATGACATCAATGTTATGTCGGAGTAGGAAATTTTTCCAGTACGACAACTCCCACATTATACTTTGCTTGCACCAGTTATGAATGTCAGATTTACCTGGAATCTCAACATGTACACCAGTTTCATGTATCTTTGGGTAGTCTTTTACAATTTTATATACCTCTTCACTTGTCCAAACCTTAGATGGTAGCATACTCTCTACTCTGTTAGCTCCAAAGTTCTTTTTATTCGTTCTAAATTTATGATCGATATGTAGAAAACACCGATGACAGTCAAACCAAGAAATTTTCTTTCCATACTTTAATGAAAATGCTCGTGTTTCATCCATACAATAAGGACAAGCTAGATTCCAGATGTGATCCAACCTGAAAGCATGCCATACGCTGGAAAATCACTAATAGTCTATAATAAAGAAGCAAACATACGAAAATTCCTTTTTCTCGAAATGTCGTACGTTTCAACTCCTTCATGCCACAATGTTTTCAACTCGTCGATTAGTGGTTGTAGATAAACATCAATTCCTTGTGTCGGATCATCGGGATCGGGAACGACAATCGTTAGAAACATATATGGAGTTTTCATACACATCCATGGAGGTAAATTATAAGGAGTAATAATAATAGGCCATGATGAATATTTACTACCAAACTGAGAAAATGGCGAAAATCATCCGTACATAAGCCAAGCCTAACATTACGACTCTCTGCCGCAAATTCAGGATAAATCTTATCAAAATGTTTCTATACTTCTCCATCAGATGGATGTATCAAAGTCCCTTCTTCTGGTGTTCTCACACTGTTCCATCGCATATGACATGCTGTAGCAGAAGATGCATATAACCGTTGAAGTCTGGAAGTGATAGGTAAATAATGCATCCTCTTATATGTAACTCCTTTTTCTTTCTTTTTTCTTGGTTTGTATCTTTCCTCGTTACATATTCTGCATTTAGTAAGATGAGCGTCTTCTTTCCAATACAGTATGCAATCTTTTACACATGTATATATCTTCTGGTACGGCAATCCAAAAGCTGATATAAGTTTTTTTTACTTTATAATAACTATCATACATCAAATTATTAGGTGTCATATGTCGTTTTGCAGTTTGTACAACTGCTGTAAATGCAGCTTCTGTAAGATTAAATTTCGATTTCATAATGATGTATTCGACGGTTACAGATAATTCGGTTCCGCTTGTATATCCATCCCATAATGGCCTCTTAGCAGAATCCAATAAATCATAAAAAAATTAGCTTCCGCGGTCGGCTCTTTGTCAATATTTTCGTTCCCATCATCACCTTGGTCAAAGGTAGGAAACATTGATCGTGCAACATCTTGCACCATGCTTTCTATATGATTGGTCATAGTATTATCGTCCTCTAACACTACAGGATTAGGTGTAGGTTGAACAAGTTCTCCATGACGATCCCATAAGTAATAATTCGGCACAAAATCAAATTTTTACAAATGTACTTCTACTACATCTGGTTTCCAATGCTTCAGATGTTTGCACTTACTACACGGACAACGAATGTCTATGTTATTTCGATTACCAGAATGAGCAAATCTAATAAATACATGTACACCGTTATAGAAACGTTCTTTTATTGATCCTTTCATACCTTTTCGAGGTTCATACATCCAACTACGATCGAGAAAATAATCGAATATATTTCCTCATTTGTAAAATGTAGGTTAGAAGATTGAATAAAACACTTCATATTAAAGTCTTGTAAATATTCATATATAACCCTTTACTATTTTAAAAAATTCAAATAAATACTGCATGAAAAATTTCAATTCTTAAGTTTATTGTTTTTTTACTTGACGGCCGGTTATCCTACTTCCCATTACAAACACAATAACGTAATCATATTTTTTAAATCATTTCAGGTAAACGATTCTAAAAAATTTCGGTATCACTTCCTTTTTTTCCCTGTATCGTACACAAATGCATGTACACAGGAAAAAAAGAAAGTGTCATCGAAATTTTCTGAATCGTCTAAACTGAAATGATTTATAAAATATGATTACTTTATATTGTGTTTGTAACTTGTCCAAATATTAGGACAAATCCAACAAATGTTGTATCAGATGAATATAGATGTCTGTTCTGTGGAAATCGAATATCCATATAACGATCATACACAACATTTGTTAGGCGCGACCAAAAATTCTCAAAGGGGTTCACATAAATAAAGCACAAATTAAAAAATATTAATATTGAAGTGTTAGTGGTCTGTAGTGAAATAATGATCTTAATTTTTTTTAGTAATGTAGCCAAATAAAATTTGTTTAATTATGAATCAAAATCCATGAAAACTATCAGTAACTCGGAAAATATTGCTTATCTCACAAATGGGAACTATGAGTTACCATTTTAACAACTACAAAAACTATTTTATATTTCATTTAACTATTTAAATATTTATTGATTAAGTCTAAAATTTTGAAACGTATTTTAACTTTTGTTTAACTACATAAATTTTAATTAACGATTTTGTGAACTAAATAAGTAGTTAGCGCATACAACAGTATACCAAACATTCTTGTAAACTTATCAATAAACATATTATTTAATGATCATGTAATATTTTTTGGATTTTAAAGTAGCCATAATTTTTAACAACAAAGTGAACAATAAATTCACTAATTAATACTACCAAATCAACACTAATTATCATCACCTGATACACAATAATCATCATTTTCAAACACATAAACAACTAATTTTCTAAATTAGATTTACCATTATATACCCAATTCAAATAATAAACTATATATCATAAACTAATAACATATATTCATCAATTCCAAACCCCTAAATCATCCAATTCCAAATCCCTAAATCATCAACTAATTTAATTTAAACCTAAATTAAACAAAGATAACGGAAAATAAAAGATGCCGGCAAGTGTGGAGAGGTTCAAATTAGCGACGGAAGGTTGCGACAGCTCCTTGTGGCGGATAACGGCGGCTGGTTGCAAGTGTGGAGGAGAATGAGATGAGAGAATGGAAGAAAGGGAATGAAATGTTTCTCCCGGCTGCAGATCTGTATATTCGCGACAAGCGACGACCGCCTTTTTTAGCCGTCGCTAGGCTCCGTCGCTTTAGGAGCCGTTCCTAGTAGTGGAATTATCAACCTCAGAATTGCATCTTTACTTCTGAAGAGATTGACGGTATGAGAGGCAAGTTTAACGAAGGCCTCTCGTATTGGAAGAGAGGCGAAAGCAGTGGTGTTAAGAAGGATGGTGGCGAAGCATAAATTAGTATGTCATCGCCATTTTCTCTTTTTTCTCTGAAGGTGTTAGAGAAAATAATAGAGTTTGTTGATGGCGCAAGTGTTAGGGTTTGCATTTGTAGTGAGAGTTTTCAGGTCACCCGAAATATTTGCTTTCTTTTGTATTTGGGCTGGGCACAATTTACCTCAAGTTATGCAATGGTTTCTTCTATAATATAAACGAACGATTTGTTTTTCTTTCTTTTTTATGGGGGGGGAATTGCTGTTCAATGCATGCATTATGCGTACTGCTCACGCATGAGTATACATGCGCATGTGTGTGTTTTTGGTTTTATGTATAGTTTCACAATTTTTTTCTCCTCCTTGGAAAGAAATACAAGATGCTTGACGGTTAAATATCAGTTATACAAGCTTTATTGTTACTTTCACCTCTAACAACTATGGTAACTTTGTGTCCGCGGGTGCGGTGCAGTGGAAAGGAGGCTTGAGTTCTGCTAAAAAGACCCAGGTTCGATTTCTACCACGCGCTTTCCTAACCTATATAAATTTACTCGAGGGTATGGGGCTTGGATCAGCGGACGGCTTTACTATACCCTCCTTAGGAGTTTACCGGCCCACCGGCTTCTCTTGGGTTTAAAAAAAACAACTATGGTAACTTTGCTTACCATGCATGTCGCATGCTTGCATATTATGATAAGCTAAAATCAAAATCTTGTTCATACACAGTGTTATTATTAAGAGGCATGTCAAAAAAAATTGTTCATTAATAAACATGAAATGAGTGTGCCTATATGGGGTTCATTTCTGAACATATCAGAATCCAAAATATATCCACCTACAAATTTTACTCTTCTATTCGAGATGTTGCTATAAAAAAAATTACAAAAAGTTTTTATAGTATTATAGCCAGGCACTATACTTGAACAACCGTGTACATGTGCTAATGTGACGTCCATGACGTATACAACAAAATTGTGAGCCAAAAATATAAGGCCTGACCCTGTATTAATCACCTTAGAAGACAGTAGAGTTGGCGAATATTCCCTGAAGCTGTCATTTGATAAAAAATATATACCATTTAAGATTTTTAAGCGTAAGGTTTTGATATAAAACCAGTATTATATGGTTACAAATACATATCTGGTGCATGTCAGAACAAAGGTACCACTGCAAGGAAAATCGGCAATTGCGTCGATAGAAAACCGACGCCGGCCGATTCTAGCCGACGAAAGCCGATTTTAAAAACCAACACATAAAAAGACGTCACCACCAAGCATTCGAGTTGGGTTTTGCGTCAGCTTCGTCACTACTTTAGTGTGGGAAGCAACGACTATATCCACGTGACCATTTTTCCAAATTCTATTGGACGTAACATGCCGACGCAAACCTGTAACCAAACAGCTGATTCTAGCCAATTCTAGCCCACTCAAGGCTGTAACCAAACGGCCGACGCAAGCCTGTGTTCTCCTGTTTGTAAACAGCTGCTGTTTGCGCCCTCAAACCATAATATAAACAATTTCCGTCGAACTATAACAACATTCAATCTTCCAACACAAGTATAGCACCAACTTCTCATCAATCAAACATAACATTCACAATTTTCCATCAAACAACAACTATATATCCAAAAACTCATCAATCAAACACACCGTTCACTAATATACATCATACTCAACAATACATATAAGTACTATCAAACGAATTATACATCATTGTCCTACTCATCATCATACATCAAACAACAATAAGTTCAATACAAAACGACGCCAAAAATGTGACAAGCACAACCTTACCTACTCATCATCTCCAGACGCATCATCTCCAGGCATTCTTCCATGCTCTGTCAGGTATGCCGCGATATGCGCATCGAGCTGCTGTGCGAAAGCATTGCTCTTCCGCCAGTCATTGATCTCCGCAACTTGCTGACGCAACAAAACTATCTCCTCCTCTGCCTGGGATCTCCTATAAGCCCTCTGGGACGATATCGCCTGTGAAATAGTAAATAGCTAGTTGTAATTTATGCTTCATATCATATTAAATGTATATATTAGTTAATGAAGCAGTTTACCTCCATATTTCCATAACTATATCGCCTATTTCGCGTAGGCGGATCTACAACGGCGTCCCAAATATGGTTTGACTCCTCAACGGTCAACTCCTCACATCCGATGGTCTGCGCCACACATGTCCGCTCCGTCTCATATGACTCCTGCGATTATAAATAAAAGTTTGACACGAAAAAAATTTAATTTACGATTTTATAGCTGTGAAATAAAGTATTATCAAACACTATCATTACGGATAAGCATGTTTACCATTACAGATTGAGATTTGGCGTCTGTCCATCTATACGAAACATTGCCTTCCTCGTCTGTCTCTTCCACAGCATGTGTGGCAGTAAACAACTCAGCCATCGTAGGCTCGCGATTGTACTTCTTAGACTAAAAGTATACATATGAATAAACAATGTTATCAATATAATTAAATAATGTTACAAATATTTATAAACACAATTCAGAAATTTATCAATTCGTTTTTATGTTGCTGAAAAGATTTCGAGCCACCACGATGTACAGCAGAATTCTTATTCCTATTTTCGCGATTCCGCGCTGATATTTCCTATACATTAAACACAAGGTTAACTATATTAATGAAACTAATATACGAAATCTTAAAAGTTTTAAATTACAATTCAAAAATGGATAGCTTATTTTGAATTCAGGAGTATCTCAGAGCCGAAGAAACTCACTATATACTTCAACGCTCATCCAACTTGGCTTTTTTCCCGCACTCTTTGCTTTAGTTATCGTGTTTCTATAATTTTTTCTCATTCATTGATTCCAGTGATTTCTAAACACATCCAGATCCTGGGATCAACACGTACGGTAGCCTGCATATTGAAATTAACTTGAATTATAAACATTCTATTGACATTCATATCAAATAAAAATTTATACTTAATTACCATCAAATCTGCCCATATTGCGTTCTTTACAGGCACTGGGATGTCATCCCGCCGTGGCCAACAGCTGGACATCCTACTCATAACGCATGTCTCGACGTTCGTAAAATGAAATCTCCCACCTCAAAGCCCATGTATAAATTTTGATGTACATATTTAATATATTTTAAATAACATACTTGAAATATACTTGATACTTACCCTGCCGTCTTCGGAACTAACTCAGCAACGGAGCGTAAATCCGGCGCACTGGCACTAGCACCTGCGTCAGGAGAAAGAGAAGGCTCATACCTACTGTCGTGTCTCCTGTAAGACATATCTGCCACAAACATATCATATCATATATCGCATATCATATCAGAACATATCATATCATATCATCGCATAAAACATTCCACTTGATTTAGACTTTAAATATTACATATGTCATAAAAATACATTATATAACACGCAATTCAAATATTTACATATGTCATATTCAGACTCTAAATATTACATATGTCATAAAAATACATTATACAACATGCAATTCAAATATTTAAAATTATCAGTCTTCGTCGTTCTCTGATTCAGACTTCTCGTACTCTATATCATTTTCTTCAACACTTTCAAATGCATCTACCAAAACATTTGATTCATCATTCAACAACCCTACATCAATGTCATCGGTTATTATTACTTCAGTATTTGGCTCAAGATCCGCTTGATACGCTGTTTCGTCTGGAATATTATTTCCGTCAAATGTAAATTTTGCCTTTGTTTTAAAAACAGCCGACTAATCCGCTTTATCTCTTTTCAAGGATGGATACGGAGCAAAATAAACCTGTAACGCTTGCTTGCCCAATACGAAAGGATCATACTTATAGTAATGTGAGGTATGTTTTATTTCAATAAGTTTATAATCTTTGTGCACGTTGATTCCAGTACCAGGAACATTGCTAAACCAGTTGCATTTGAATAAAAAAAAAATTCCGCAGGTTGTATGTAATATGTCAACTCTAAAACCTATGTTAAGACGCCGTAAAAATATTTTATATGCTCATCTGGATCGTCACTACGTTTGACAAATACACCGTTGTTATATGTCAATTTTTCGGCACCGTAATCTTTGGTGTTGAATTTAAATCCATTGACGAAGAATATTGGATACGTCTTGACATTTCTTTTTGGTGTGATCGCAAGATGTCGTAATCCTTCGTCAATGACACAGTTTATTGGATCATAAACGTAATTTGAAACCATTTAGCAAATTCTTTACTGAGATCGCCAGATGGATGTAGTTATTCGTATATACTGCAAATACGTAATATGTTTTAATATAATTAATATGTAAGTATAATTGAATTATATATGAATTTATTATTACCTGACAAATGGTGCAACTTCTGGACAATTTAGAAGAACATATGTGTGTGCTACATGGTGATCTCTATCGTCTAACCATATTTCCACACATTTTCCAGTATGTCGGCCATATTGTCTAAAAATAGATAACATTGCTTGAGAAGAATCATGTTCAACGACTTCTTCATTACGATGAACACTTACAAACGATAAGTTCACATGATCACTAAAATAATGATAGAAAAAGAACGAAGCTTCTTCTTCAAGATATGATTTGCAAATCGAACCTTCAATTCGTGATTTTTGCCTAATTTTTTCTTCAAATGATTCAAGTGCCTATTACAAATTTATTTTAAATTTAGGTATATACAACTGAATTTTAAACTAACATAAATATTGCCGATATTCAATATTACCTCTCAAATAGATACATCCAACCATATTGAACAGGACCTCTAAGAAGTGCTTCGGATGGAAGATGAACAGGTAGATGCTCCACTACATTAAAGAAACCTGGCGGAAATATTTTTTCCATCTTGTAGAGCAATATGGGAATTTCTACTTCAAGTCTACATATATGGTCGACTTTTAACGTCGTCGAACAAAGTTGTTTATAAAACAAACTTAATTCTGTTATAACGCTCCATACTTTTACGGGCAACAGTTCTTTGAGTATCATGGGTAATAGATATTCCATCGTGATATGGCAATCGTTACTTTTCATCCCACTCAATTTATTGTTTTTAAAGTCAACACATCTACGAAGATTAGAAGAAATCTCATCAGGACATCTTAGTGCTTCCACCCACTTTAGCACGAGTTTTACTTGCTTACTGTCTAGTTTATAGCATGCTTTGGGTTTTTTTTATTGTCATTGGATTTCATATGAAGTTTGGGACGTTTACAAAAGTTTGCTATATCAAGTCTTCAATTCAAATCATCCTTTGTTTTCCCCTTTACATTCATAACTGTATTAAACATGTTATTAAACACGTTTTTTTCGTTATGCATCACGTCAATATTATGTCGGAGTATGAGATCTTCCTAGTAGGGTAACTCCCAAAATATACTTTGTTTGCACCAATTATGAATGTCTGATTTACCTGGCATTTCAGTCTGCACTCCAGTTTCATGTATCTTCGGATGCTCTTTTACATTTTCATATATTTCTTCGCTTGACCAAATCTTTGGTGGTTGCATACTCTCTTCTCTGTTAGCTATAAAGCTTTTTCTATCTCTTCTAAAAGTATGATTGAGATGGAGAAAACACCGATGACAATCAACCAAGAAATTTTATTTCCATACCATAGCGAAAATGCCCGTGTTTCTTGCATGCAATAAGGACAAGATAGACGACCATCCGTACTCCAACCTGAAAGCATCCCGTATGCAGAAAAATCACCAATAGTCCACAACAAAGAAGCGAACATACGAAAATTCATTTTTCTTGAAATGTCGTATGTTTCAACTCCTTTATTCCATAGCGTTTTCAACTCTTTGATCAATGGTTGTAAATAAACATCGATTCCTTGTGTTGGATCATCAGGCCCAGGGACGACAGTAGTGAGAAACATATATGGAGTTTTCATACACATCCATGGACGTAAATTATAAGGAGTTACGATAATAGACCATGATGAATATTTACTACCAAACTGAGAGAATGGTGTAAATCCATCCGTACATAAACCGAGTCTGACATTACGGCTTTCGGCAGCAAATGCGGGTTAAGTCCTATCGAAATGTTTCCATGCTTCTCCTTTAGATGGATGTATCAAAGTTCCTTCTTCCGGTGTTCTCACACTGTGCCATCGCATATTGCATGCCGTAGCAGAAGATGCATATAACCTTTGAAGTCTGTGAGTGATGGGTAAATAATGCATTCTCTTGTATGGAACTTCTTTTCCTTTTTTTGGTTTATATCTTTCCTCGTTACATATTCTGCATTTTCTAAGCTCAACGTCATCGTTCCAATACAACATGCAATCTTTTACACATGCATCTATCTTTTGATACGGCAGACCGAAAGCAGACATAAGTTTTTTCACTTTATAATGACTATCGCACATCAGATTATTGGGTGACATGTGTCATTTTGCTGCTTGTATAACTGCTGTAAATCCAGCTTCTGTAAGGTTGAATTTTGATGTCATGGTAATGTATTCGGCAGTTACTGATAATTCGGTTCCACTTTTACAACCATCCCACAACGGCCTTTTAGCAAAGTCCAATAAATCATATATTTTTTTAGCACCCACAGTCGATTCTTCTTCGACATTTACATCTTCATCGTCATCTTGATCAAACATTGAAAGCATTGATCATGCTGCATCTTCCACCATATTTTCTATTGGATTCGTCATAACATTATTGTCATCTAATGCTAAAGGATTAGGTGTGGGTGCAAGAAGTTCTCCATGACGATCCCATAAGTAATAATTCGACACAAAACCATTTTTATACAAATGTATTTCAACTATATCTACTTTCCAATGCTTCAAATGTTTGCACTTACTACACGGGTAACGAAGTTCTTCGTTATTACGATTATTAGATTTAGCGAATCTAATAAATTCGTACACATCGTTATAGAAATATTTCTTTATTGAACCTTTCATACCAGTTCTGAATTCATACATCCAACTACGGTCGAGAAAATAATCGAACATTTTTCCTGATTTGAAAATATATGTTAGAAACACAATAAAGTTTATCGTTTATTAATCCAAATAATCAATTCGATTTATTTTTTGCTTTTTGCTTTATTGTTTTAACTTTAATGGTCGACCATCCTACTTTCCATTACAAATACAATAAAATAATTACATTCCGTAAATCATATCATTTTAAATGGCTCACAAAATTTCGGCAGCACTTCCCTTTTGTTCCCTGTATCGTACATAAATACGTGTACACAGAGAACAAAACGGAAGTGCTATCAAAATTTTGTGAACCATTTAAAATGATATGATTTACAAAATGTAATTATACTTTATTGTATTCGTAACTTGTCCGATACAGGGACAAATCCGACAAATATTGTATCAGATGAATATAGATGTCCGTTCTGTGAAAAACCGAACAACTATATAATGATCATATACAACACTTGTCAGACGGAGCCAAAAATTCTTTAAGGGGTTTAAAAAATAAAACTTTTATAATTAACAATATTCATTCAACTATTTAAATATTTTTTAACTAAATTTGAAATTTTACAACGTAATTTAACTTTCGTTTAACTATTTTAATTTTTAATTTGTTGATTATGTAAACTAAAATAAGTTGTTCACGCATATAGTTAGTAAAAATAAATTTTTTTATACTAAATCAACTAATACCTTTTATCATCAACTAATGTACACCATTAACATCAACCCATACGCAATAATCAACAATTACAAATTGATAATCAACTATTTTCCCTAATTTCAAGCCGACAATGTCAAAATTATATTTCCAAACCAATCTAAAACGGTAATATCATGGAATAATACCAACCAATCATCAATTTCTAATCTACCATCGACTAATTTCAAAATTTAGGTTTTAAACCATACCTCAAATAAACTGAAATTGGGAAGAAAGGAGATATCGAAGAGCTTTGGAGAGCGTCGGGGGCTAGATGTTGACTTGAGACGGCGGTGACGGCAGGCGGTTGCGGCGGGTGATGAGGAGGAGGGTTTTGACGCAAAAATTTGGAGGGAAGAATAATGAAAACTGCCCGCGGGTTTTGCTTCTGTAATACGATATTGCGTCGGCTATAATCGGCTGCGTTTTTTAGCCGATTCTTGCCGACGCAAAGCTTGAACACTAAACAACCCGATTCTAGTAGTGTACATGTTTTAGTTTGAATACAAATCTAAACCGAGTAGTAAATTTAACAAATTAGATGGTTTACTAACTCATGAAATGATGTTATTGTTGGGATCCCTCCTTAATTGGAGAGTTTCTAGAAAATTCTAGACGTTTCTAGAAAAATCTAGAATTTTCTAGAATATTCCGAAGAACTCTAGAGAAGTGTAGAACTCTCTAAAAGCTTGTGGAAGAGTGTGGAACCCGCTGGAATATTCTAGAGATGTGTGGAACCTTTTGGAACCTTACGGAAGAGTATGAAAGAATAAAGAAGGGAATGGAAGAGTGTAGAGATTCCTAGAGAGTGTGGAGCATTCTAGAGAATCAATCTCTACCGTCGGATGCAAGTAATCTCCACCATTCATTATGGAGGTTGAGTAGTATAAATAGGAGAAGGAGCCCTATTACTAGCCATCCAAGAATCCAAGGAAGAAGCCACTTCTTAGAGTGAGAAAAAACTTGAGAGTTAGAGAAATCCTCTTTGAGAGAAAAGAGTGATAGCTTGAGAAGTCTTTATCCTCAAGCTTGAGTGAGCCACCAAGTGTGAGTTACTTTTATAATCATATTATTGTAATCCTACTATTCTTTTGTATAGTGGAAGAATCTCCATATTGGAGAATTATAAACTCTTGTGCTTCCATTGCTACTTTTAATCTTAAAGTGACTATCTTAACTTCACGAAGCGGGGAAGACCGAGATTTCCCCAACAGTGGTATCAGAACCAGGTTCATCCGTAGCCGTAATCAAGCTCGTGTAAGTTCAAGATGGAGGATATTGTCGCTCATGATGGAGACGTGTTCAAGCTCACAGCTAACAACTACTCCTATTGGAAGCCAATGATGGAGGACCACTTGTATTGTAAGGATTTGCATGAGCCCATCTTCTACAAAAATAAGGTGGAAGGAAAGAGTGATGCTCAGTGGGAACTGTTGAACCGTAAGGCTGTTGCTATGATCCGTAAGTACATCGACAAAACTTTCTTCGAGCATGTTTCTACTTATACCAATGTCTATGAATTATGGAAAAAGCTTGAGTCCATGATTCAGAAGAAAACGCCTCGCAACAAGGCCAATTTAGTTCGACGGTTTGTGAAATTGGAGTATAAGGATGGTCATAGTATGATTGAGCACTTAAATAACTTCAAGGGGATCGTAAATCAACTAACAAAAATTGATATGAAGATTGATGATGAGCTACAAGCCCTTCTACTCCTTAGTTCCTTACCGGAAAGTTGGGACACACTTATTGTCACGCTAAGTAACTCAGCTCTGGAAGGAAAGTTAACTATGGATACCGTCAGTGACAGCCTTCTTGGTGAAGAAGCAAAGAGAATGGAACGAGATGAGTCTATCCATCCCGAAGCTAATGTTGTTGAGAATCAGGGTAGGAATGAAACCCGTGGACGTAGTAAGAGCCGAAATCCTCATCAATCTCGAGGTAGATCCAAGCCACGCTCGAAGATTGCATGCTATTACTGTGGAAGGATGGGTCGCAAGAAAATGGAATGTCGAAGCTTCAAAAGAGACCAAAAGGCCGATAATGTTAAGCCTGACCAAATAAGCCTAACAAAGAAGCAAGAAGAAAAGAGTACTACTGCCATAGTATTAAAGGAAGATCTGCTATATCTCGTTGGTGAAAGTAACATTCTAAACATTGCTTGTGATGAGAGTTCTTGGATTGTTGATTCTGGTGCTTCCTTCCATGTTACTCCACATGAAAACTTCTTCTCATCCTACCAAAGAGGTAACTTTGGCACGGTGCAAATGGGAAATCAAGATAGAAGCAAGATTGTTGGAATAGGAGACATCACTCTGACGACAAGCACCTGGTGCAAGCTTGTTTTGAAAGATGTGAGGCATGTCCCGACCATGCGCCTCAGTCTTATCTCCGCTGGAAAGATAGATGGTGACGGTCTAATGAATTACTTTGGTGAAGGGAAGTGGAAGCTCACCAAAGGAAGTTTGACAATAGCTCGAGGAAAGAAGGTATGATCATTGTATGTAATGCAAGCTAAGCTATGCAAAGGAGAAGTAAACATCTCTACTGATGATATGGACACATGGCATAAACGACTTGGGAACATTAGTGAGAAAGGTCTTCACATACCCGCTCAGAAACAACTCCTCCCTGACGTGAAAGGTAAACCACTTCAACCTTGTGCTCATTGTTTAGCTGGAAAACAACATAGGGTTGCTTTCCAAAGATCTTCTCCGCCCACAAGAAGAAAGAACATTCTAGACCTCGTGCACACTGACGTATGTTCGATGTCTGAGAGAACCATTGGTGGTGCTCTATATTTTGTCACCTTCATTGATGATCATTCAAGGAAAGTATGGTTGCACCTGTTAAAATCAAAGGATCAAGTGCTTGATGCCTTTAAAGAATTCCATGCTCTGGTGGAGCGTAAGACTGGACGGAAGATCAAGTGTGTACGATCAGATAACGGAGGTGAGTATAGAGGTCCTTTTGAAGACTATTGCAAGAAATATGGCATTAGGCTAGAGAAGACTCCACCCAAGACACCACAATTGAATGGGCTAGCTGAGAGAATGAACCGAACCATTGAAGAAAGAGTTCGTTGTGTGCTCTCTCATGCTAAGTTACCCAAATCATTCTGGGGAGAAGCTATAATGGCTGTGGCCGACATTGTCAACCTCACACCATCAGTTCCTTTGGATGGGGCCATTCCTGAGGAAGTTTGGACGGGCAATTAGGGCTTCATATAATCATCTCAAGGTGTTCGGGTGCAGGGCATTTGTTCACATCCCCAAAGATGAGAGAGCTAAGCTTGATGCAAAGACAAAGGAGTGTATTTATCTTCGTTCACCTAAGGATGAATTTGGGTACCGGTTGTGGGACCCAATTAACAAGAAGGTTATTCGCAGTAGAGACGTTGTATTCTTCGAAGACCAAACAATTGAAGATATCAATAATTCAGAGAGGCCAAGATTGAGAAGCAGTAAGAACATTGAACCTACTCTGGTTCGACATGAAGATAACAACACACAAGAAAGCAGTGAAGCTGAAGATCATGAAATTCATGATGAACCAGTTCAGGAAGAACCTCAATCTAGCACTCCAATCGCACCAGAGCCAAGACGATCCTCAAGGGACAGAAGACCATCCACCCGATACAACACAGAGGAGTACGTTACGCTCACTGATGAGGGGGAGCCTCAAAGCTATAAAGAAGCAATGAGTGATTGTCATAAAGAAGAGTGGAGAATAGCCATGCAAGAAGAAATGCAATCCTTGCATGAGAATAACATATGAACTAGTGGAGCTATCAAAAGGGAGAAGCGCTTTGAACAATAAGTGGGTGTATAGAATCAAGACCGGAGAGAACTGTTCAAAGCCACGCTATAAAGCTCGATTAGTCGTCAAAGGATTTGGACAAGAAAAAGGTATTGACTTTGAAGAGATATTCTCTCCCGTGGTAAAGATGTCATCAATCCGAGTTGTGCTTAGCCTAGCAGCCGTGCAAGATTTGGAGATTGAACAACTCGATGTCAAGACGGCGTTTCTACATAGTGACCTAGAGGAAGAGATCTACATGGAACAGCCTGAGGGATTCAAAGTTCCAGGCAAAGAAGATCTAGTGTGCCGCCTCACAAAGAGTCTATATGGACTTAAGCAAGCACCAAGGCAATGGTACAAGAAGTTCGACGCATTCATGGCAGAACATGATTTCAAAAAGACGGAAAGCGATCGTTGTGTCTTCATAAAGAGGTATGTAAGTGGTGACTTTCTCATACTTCTGCTCTATGTTGATGATATGCTAATCATTGGACAAGACCGCATAAAGATAGCTGCTTTAAAGAAAGATCTAAGCAAAAGCTTTGCCATGAAAGATTTGGGGCCGGCTAAACAGATTCTTGGGATGAGAATAACTCGTGATAGATCAAAAAGACTGTTATGGCTATCCCAAGAGAGATATATCGAGAAAGTCTTGGAAAGGTTCAACATGCACAAATCAAAGCCGGTTAACACTCCACTAGCTGGGCACTTCAAGCTGAGTTCGAAGCAGAGTCCGACAAGTGAAAAAGACAAGGAGGAAATGAAGAAGAAACCATACTCATCTGTAGTAGGCAGTCTCATGTACGCAATGATATACACAAGACTAGATATCGCTTATGCAGTTGGTGTCGTCAGTCGCTTCTTGGCTAACCCAGGGAATGAGCATTGGGTTGCAGTCAAATTGATCCTCCGATATCTACGTGGAACTTCCAAAAGATGTTTATGCTTTGGAAAAGGAAAACCTGTGTTAGAAGGATATGCATATGCAGACTTGGCTGGTGACATTGATTCAAGGAAATCAACATCAGGATACCTAATCACTTTTGCAGGGGGAGCTATTTCATGGCAATCAAAGCTGCAAAAGTGTATTGCATTATCCACTACAGAGGCAGAGTACATCGCAGCTACTGAAGTTTGCAAGGAGATGTTGTGGGTGAAGAACTTGTTGCATGAATTGGGAGTGGATCAAGAAAAGTATGTCTTGAAGTGTGACAATCAAAGTGCAATTTACTTGGTAAAGAATTCAACATTTCATTCCCGCACAAAGCATATTGATAAAAGATATCACTGAATCCGAGGAGTCCTCGAGGAAAAGCAAATACATCTTGACAAGGTTCACACAGATGAGAACTGATCTGACAAGATGACCAAGGTAGTACCAACAAAGAAGTTTGAAGACTGCTGTCAAGGTGCCGACGTACTACTACCCCCAATTAAGTCGGGAGGGGGAGATTTGTTGGGATCCCTCTTTAATTGGAGAGTTTCTAGAAAATTCTAGACGTTTCTAGAGAAATATAGAATTTTCTAGAATGTTCCGAAGAACTCTAGAGAAGTGTAGAACTATCTAGAAGCTTGTGGAAGAGTGTGCAACCCTCTGGAATTTCTAGAGATGTGTGGAACCTTTTGGAACCTTACGGAAGAGTATGGAAGAATAAAAAAGGGAATGTAAGAGTGTAGAGATTCCTAGAGAGTGTGAAGCATTCTAGAGAATCAATCTCTACCGTCGGATGCAAGTAATCTCCACCATTCATTATAGAGGTTGAGTAATATAAATAGGAGAAGGAGCCATATTACTAGCCATCCAGAATCAAAGGAAGAAGCCACTTCTTAGAGTGAGAAAAAACTTGAGAGTTAGAGAGATCCTCTTTGAGAGAAAAGAGTGATAGCTTGAGAAGTCTTTATCCTCAAGCTTGAGTGAGCCACCAAGTGTGAGTTAATTTTGTAATCATATTATTGTAATCCTACTATTCTTTTGTATAGTGGAAGAATCTCCATATTGGAGAATTATAAACTCTTGTGCTTTCATTGCTACTTTTAATCTTAAAGTGCCTATCTTAACTTCACAAGCGGGGAAGACCGAGATTTCCCCAACAGTTATGAATCTATTGTTCCATTTGAAGGTGCATACTTTCATTTAAAGCAAGATGATTAACCAAGCAAAAATTAAGGACGACAATAGACGTTGAAGGGATATGGGCTTTTACCGTATAATCAATCTTTGAAATGGTAATGAAGAGGACAGGCTAATTCATGCTTCTTGCTCTCCTCAATTTGGGCATTTCTAATTATTTTCTGGATATCACTCAACAACGTATGCTGGTTAAAGTAAAAATGATTGAAAATATCAGCATGTAGACTTGATGAGACAGTAAAAAATCACACACCCGCATACATACACACATACATACATGTGTGTGTGTCAATATATATATGTGCGTATTGACACACACACTGTGTGTGTATGTATGTATTCTTTTAATTCAAGGAGCAAACTTACAGAGTTTTCAAGTGATGAAGCGTACGAATCGGGCAGAGAAAATGGGTTATCTTTTGTAGGTTGTGCTGGTTCACTATCAAACTTTGGTATCTGTAAAACACATTAAAGACGATATTACAACCGAAAATATCAAAAGGTTGATGGATATTGCAAGAAAATACATCAAAAAAGTTAAGACGTACTACAAAATTAGTGAAATGGTCAGGTTCAAGGCAAGTAACAGACTCTGGTTGAACATCAGAAACACCAGCAGGGTGTGAAAGTGAATCGTGAGGATCAACCATTCCTAACACATTTAGTTCATTCCATCTGTTGATATTTGCATTTATACCAACTTGAGCCTATGTATTCCTCCAATTCTGGATAATATGTATTGTATGGTGCTACCTGTTATACAGTGAAAACTGAACAAAGATTTCAACATTTCTATTTCTACTATTAATAATATATAATAATAAACAAAAACAAAAACAAAAACAAAACTAAACAAAACTAAAGGAGCTTAATTCATGTGATTCAACGGTCTTTTTGAGTCGAACTATTTGCACAGCTAATATTTCAAACACTACAAGAAAGGCTTCGATTAGCGATGAAGGGGGGTGACGGCTAGCGACGGCTAAAAAAAGCGGCCGTCGCTAGCCGTCGCAAATCGGAATATACAGGTTCTGGCCGAGAGCACAGATTTCATTCTCCTCCTTCCCCAAATTTTCCCTCCTTCCCCAACTCCGTCGCCCCCCGTCACCCCAGCCGGCGCCCAACCCTTCAAAGCCTACAAATCACCCAAATTTGTGTCGGTATGCTCCTAATCTCTTGTTTGAATGTAAATTTGATGCTTTTAGGTTTAGTTTAAACCCTAATTCAATTATAATTTGTTGTACAATTTAGATTTGTTGTTAATTTGAGTATTAGTAGTGTTGTTAAATTAGGTATTAGTAGTGTTGTATGTTGATTTGGCAGATTAATTAGTTTATTATCATGAACTTGAATTAAGTACATATTAATTATTTCATCATGATGAAGTTGAATAAATGGTCGATGTAGATAATTAGTGTTGGCGATTAACATGGTTAGTTGTTTTAGGTGAAAAAATAGTGTATATTAATGATTAACTTGGTTATTGATAAATTTACATGAAAGTATTTCATAGTTTATGAAATTGATAAATTACAAATTTAAGTTGTTAAGTAAATTTAAATTGAAATTTTTTTATTTAATAATTAGTTTTTTATTGCTTTCTAATTATTTATTAGATAATTAGAATTTGTTGTTTTCTAATTATATTCATTGATAATTGTTTTATTTACCCTGTTGATTGAGCGACGGCTAGCGACGATTAGCGATTGCCATTTTGATAATTTTAGCGATGAATCGCGACGGCTAGCGACGGACAAAATGCAAAAGGTTGTATATATTGTAAAAAATAAAGTTTGTACAAAAAATTAAAAAATGAATACGAGAACATTAAAAATTCTGCAAATATATAATTTATTTGAAAAAAATTAGGAAACGACTTTAAAAACAACTGATATTTTTCTAAAATCGATTTTGTAAAGAAATTAAGAAATGAATATAACAACAACAAATAGTCACATAAAATCTACGTCGTTAAAAAAAATAAAGAAATTAATATTGAAGTAAAATTGTTAATTGAATGCTGAAGTAAAATTTAAATACACAAATTTTTGAAATAAAATATAAATAGTTGAAACATTGTCAAAATTTGAAAAAAACAATAATATTTGATAAAATTTAAAGAAATTTCTTTATCGCTTAGATTGTCTTTGGCCCCGTCTGGCAAGTGTTGTAAATGATCGTTATATGGATGTTCGTTTTGTAACGGAACGGACATTTATATTCATCTGGTACAATATTTGTCGGATTTGTCCCTGTATTGGACAAGTTATAAACACAATAAAGTAATTACATATTATAAATCAATTCATTTTAAACGGTTACAAAATTTCGACGGCACTTCCTTTACGTTCCCTGTGTACACGCATTTGTGTACGATACAGGGAACATAAGGGAAGTGCTGCTGAAATTTTGTTGAACCGTTTAATCTGAAATGATTTATAAAATGTAATTACATTATTGTGTTTGTAATGGGAAGTAGAATGAGTGACCACCGATGTGAAAATCAAAATACCCAAAAATAAAAAAATAAAGTGAAGTTTATATTTTGATTTTCCTGGAACGATGAACTTTTTACAATGGAGAATGGTTGTAAATTAATCATTTAAATTGTCTAACATACATTTTCAAATCAGGAAAAATGTTCAATTATTTTCTCGACCGTACGTGGATGTATGAAGTCAGAACTGGAAAGAAAGCATCAATAAAGGAACATTTCTACAACGGTGTACAGGAATTTATTAGATTTGCTAAATCTAATAACCGAAACAATACAGAAATTTGTTGCCCGTGTAGTAAGTGCCAACGTTTGAAGCATTGGAAACCGGATATAGTTGAAGTGCATTTGTATCAATATGGTTTCGTGCCTGATTATTATTTCTGGGATCGTCATGGAGAACTTGTTGAACCTACACCTAATACTAAAGTTTTAGAGGACGGTAATATGATGACGAATCCGATAGAAAATATGGTGGATGATGCAGCACGATCAATGTTTCCTACAACGGAAGCTGTCGCTGAAGACGAAAATGTCGAAGAAGAACCGACTGCGGGAGCTAAAAAAATATACGATTTGTTGGATTCTGCTAAGAGGCCATTGTAGGACGGATGTAAAAGCGGAACCGAACTTTCAGTAACCGCCGAATACATAACTGTGAAATCAAAATTCAACCTTACGGAAGCTGCATTTACAGCAGTTGTACAAGCTGCAAAACGACACATGCCACCCAACAATCTGATGTGCGATAGTCATTATAAAGTAAAAAAATTGATGTCCGCATTCGGTCTACCGTACGAGAAGATAGATGCATGTGTGAAAGGTTGCATGTTGTATTAGAAAGACGACGTCGACCTCAGAAAATGCAAAATATGTAACGAAGAAAGATACAAACCAAGAAAGAAGAAAGGGAAAGAAGTCCCGTAAAAGAGAATGCATTATTTACCCATCACTCCCAGACTTCAAAGATATATGCGTCTTCTGCTACGGCCTGTCATATGCGATGACATAGTGTGAGAACAGCGGAAGAAGGAACTTTGATACATCCATCCGACGGTGAAGCATGAAACATTTCGATAAGACTTATCCCGCATTTGCGGCGGAAAGTCGTAATGTCAGACTTGGTTTATGTACGGATGGATTTTCACCATTTTCACAGTTTGGTAGTAAATATTCATCCTGGCCAATTATCGTTACTCCGTATAATTTACCTCCATGGATGTGTATGAAAAAACCATATATGTTTCTCACCACTGTCGTTCCCGGCCCTCATGATCCAACTCAAGGAATTGATGTTTATTTACAACCATTGATCGAAGAGTTGAAGAAACTATGGAATGATGGAGTCGAAACTTACGATGTATCAACGAAAAAAAAAATTCGGTTATTCGCTTCTTTGTTATGGACGATTAATGATTTTCCTGCATACGGGATGCTTTCTCGTTGGAGTACGGCCGGTCGTCTAGCATGTCCTTATTGTATGGAAGAAATACGAGCATTTTCGTTACGATATGGGAAGAAAGTTTCGTGGTTTGATTGTCATCGGTGTTTTCTTCTTCCCAATCATAGTTTTAGAAGAGATAAGAAAATTTTCATAGCTAACAGAGAAGAGAATCTGAAACCACCTAAGGTTTGGTCAGGCGAGGAAATATACGAAATTGTAAGAGACTATCCAAAGATACATGAAACTGGAGTCCAGACTGAAATCCCAGGAAAGTCAGACATTCATAATTGGTGTAAACAAAGCATATTTTGAGAGTTACCATATTGGAAAGATCTCTTACTCCGACATAATATTGACGTGATGCACAACGAAAAGAACGTGTTTGATAATCTGTTTAATACAATTTTGAATGTAAAGGGCAAAACCAAGGACGATTTGAATTCGAGGCTTGATATAGCAAACTATTGTAAGCGCCCGGAACTTCATATGAAGCCTAATGACAATAAAAAACCGAAAGCATGCTATGAGCTAGACAATAAGCAAGTAAAAGTCGTGCTAAAGTGGGTGGAAGAATTAAGATTTCCCGATGGGATTTCTTCCAATCTTCGTAGATGTGTTGACTTCAAAAATAGTAAATTGAGTGGGATGAAAAGTCACGATTGTCATATCATGATGGAATATTTACTCCCCGTGGCTTTCAAAGAACTGTTGCCCGTAAAAGTATGGAACGTCATAACAGAGTTATGTTTGTTTTATAAACAGCTATGTTCGACAACATTAAAGGTGGACCGTATATGTAAGCTTGAAGTAGAAATACCCATATTGCTATGCAAACTGGAGAAAATACTTCCGCCTGGTTTCTTTAACGTAATGGAGCATTTACCTATTCATCTTCCATCCGAAGCACTTCTTCGAGGTCCTGTGCAATATGAATGGATGTATCCATTTGAGAGGTAAATTAACATATGCAATGTTCGTGTCAATTTCAAATTTAAATTTGTATATCTAAATATGTAACAAATATCTTAATAGGTACTTGAATCATCTGAAGAAGAAGATTCGACAAAAAGCCCGAGTTGAGGGTTCGATATGTAAATCGTATCTTGAAGAAGAAGCCTCATTTTTTTTCTCTCACTACTTTAAGGACGATGTGAACTTATCGTTTGTAACTGTTCCTCGAAATGAGAAAGTCGTTGAACAAAATTCTTCTCAAACAATGTTATCTGTTTTTAGACAACATGGTAGGCCTGGTGGAAAATGTGTGGAAATATGGTTGGACGATAGAGATCACCATGTAGCGCACACGTATGTTCTTTTAAATTGTGTCGAAGTCACACCATTTGCCAGGTAATAGTTAATTCACTTGTAATTTACTTGTACGTACATAATAACAATAACACATATTACATATATGCAGTATCTACGAATCACAGTATCCATCTGGCGATCTCAGTAAAGAATTTGCCAAATGGTTTTTGAACTATGTTTATGAGCCAAGAAACTGTGTCGTTGATGAAGGCTTAAGACATCTTGCGATTGGACCGAAAAGAAATGTGAAGACTTATCCAATATTTTCGTCAACGGGTTTAAATTCGACACAAAAGATTACGGTGCTGAAAAATTAACATATAACAGCAGGGTATTTGTCAAAGGCAGTGATGATCCAGATGAGCATTTAAAAGATTTTTATGGCGTCTTAACACAGATTCTAGAATTGACATATTATGTTGAACCTTTAGAAAAGGTTTTTTTATTTAAGTGCAATTGGTTCAGTAACGTTCCTGGTTCCGGAATCAACGTGCATAAAGAGTACAAACTTATTGAAATAAGGCATACATCACACTACTATAAATACGATCCTTTTGTGTTAGCGAAGCAAGCGTTACAAGTTTATTTTGCTTCGTATCCATCTTTGAAAAAAGATAAAGCGGATTGGTCCGCTGTTTCCAAAACGAAACCAAGGTTTACGATTGATGGAAATAATATTCCAGATGAAGCAGCATATCAAGCCGATCTTGAATCAAATACAGAAATAACAATAACTGATGATATTGATGTAGGGCCTTTGAATGATGAATCGAACGTCCTATTTGATGCATTTGAAAGTACCGAAGAAAATGAGAAAGAATACGAGACTGAATCTGAATCAGAAAACGATGAAGACTGATCGTTATTGATATAATTGTTATGTGATAGTGATTGAAACATTCGATGTAATAGTAAATTTCTGTAATTGTTCTGTGATGATCATTTAGTTAATTTTTATCCATGTTTTGTACTAGTAAATTTTTATAATTGTTTTGTGAAAGTGAATATTGAAACATGCTATGTAGTAGTGAATTTCTATTATGGTTCTGTGATGATTATTTATATAATTTTTATCCATGTTTTGTACTAGTAAATTTTATAATTGTTTCTGTGAAAGTGATTGAAACATGATATGTAGTAGTGAATTTGTATAATTGTTCTGTGATGATATTGTTTTTCTATAGCAGATATGTCTGGCAGGAGAGGGAGTGGAGGTGGTGGTGGCACGCCATCCCCATCTCCCGATGCAGGTGGTAGTGGCACTGCACCGGACTTACGTCCGATTGCAGAAGTGTTCCTAAAAGTGCTGGGTAAGTATCAATTTTATTTATAGTATAAGTTTTAAAATCCACTAAACATGTATATCATAACTTTTGCAGTGGCTTTGAGGTGGAGCCATCAGATTATATTTTACACGTTTCGAGGAAGGCTTTTCAGAGCCGGATGCATGGTTGTTGGCCTCGCTGGGACGACATCTCTCCTCATGTCAAGAACGCCATACAAGCGGATTTACTTGTAAGTAGTAGTTTGAATTTCAGTTGTAAATTAATATAATCTTTATAACTTAAAATTTACAGGCTGCAGTATGCGTCGACCCTGATGACTTGGACATTTTTTTTTAAATCACTGAAACAAATGAATGAGAAAAAATTACAGGGATACACTGTCCAAGGCCAAAAATTCAGGGAAAAAGCCAAACTGGATGGGCGAGGGTGTATGGAATGGTTTTCTTCAGCTTTGAGACAGTCCGGCAGTAAAAGTAAGTAATACATGTTTGCTTTGTTATTTAAATCTAATATGAATCTCGCAAGATATATACGTGATAATTTATCTTAATTTGTAGGAGCTATCTGCGCGGAACCGGGCTAACAGGAATAAAAATCCTGCATTGCACCGTGGTGGCTCCAAATCCTTGCAGGAGCATAAGAGAGAGCTGGTAATTAAATTTATAAACCGTGTTTACATTTTATTACAATATTTTATAATCAGATTAGCAATAATACTTATATATTTTCAGGCCGCAAGATACAACCGCGAGCCTACTATGGCCGAGCTGTTCAAGGCCACGCATGCCGTGGAGAGGACCGACGAAGAGGGCAATGTTTCGTACGAGTGGACGGATGACAAATCACAATCCGTAATGGTAAATTAATTTACTGTTAATAACAATATTTTGTCTTATTGTATTTTCAAAATTTTGAAATTCGGTTTTTATCGTGTAAAACAATTGTTTGTAATCGCAGGAGAGGTACGAAGCAGAGCGGGCTCGTGTAGCACAGTCCACTGGTCGGGAAGAGCTTACGTTAGAGGAGGAGAACCATATTTGGGATGCTATTATTGACCCGCCTTCTCGGACCAGTCGACGGTATAGCTATGGAAATGTGGAGGTAAATTTTGACATGTACTAATATATAAGTTTAACAATTTTAATAATATTATATATATGCTAATATATAAATAATTATGAATTATTTTATAGGCCATGAGAATGCAGAGTGCATACAGGAGGTCGCAACAAGAGGCGGAGATTGCTCAGTTGAGGGCGACAGTTGAAGAAATAAATGATTGGAGGAAGAGTTTCTTTGAGCAACAGCTGGATGAGCGGATTGCGGCATATTTACAACAGCATGGGAGGATGCCTGGAGAGGACGGCAGCGATGGCGAGGAGTAGGTATGTTTGTTTGCTGATAGTTTGGTATATACACATTTTGGTTGGTATGGTGTATATATATTTCAGGATATTATGTACATATATTTTGATGACTTCTAGTTGATGGATTTGGTTGGATATTATGTATATATATGTCGGGATATTATGTAGAAATTTCGGTTTACTATTTACATATTCCGATTATTGGATTTGAAAATGAGATTTGGTTGGATTTTATATTGTTTGAATGTATAGTTATGTTATATGATGGATATATGATGGTTATACTTGATGACTATAGTGTATAGTGGTTTGGTTCAGATTGGTTGAGGTGTATATGGGCTGTGCATATGCACTGAAAATTTATCCAGTTTTGCGACGGCTTGCGACGGCTAGCGACGGCCAAATTGCACAGATTAGCGACGGCTTGCGACGGCTAGCGACGGCCAAATTACACAGGTTAGCGACGGCATTTAAACGTTGGAAAAATTTCGACGTGGCACATTTGCAGTCGCTAGCCGTCGCTATTTTGGTGACGGAGCCGTCGCTACACTATTGGACGACGACATTTATAGCGACGGCTTTTAGCATCGGCCAACGACGGCTAGCGACGGCCGGCGACGGCTAAAAGCCGTCGCTAACTGTAGCCGTTCTTGTAGTGAAATTTTCAACCTTCAACCGAACTATTTGCACTTCCCTCATTATACAATCTATACTCTGATGTTTCTTATAAATTTCTTTTTTCCTTTTATGGCACATATATCAATAACCATTTTACATTCATACCTATTGCCTAAGTAAAAAAAATAAAAAAATTATATGTGAACCAAAACTAATATTTTAAATCGTAATTGAAATAACACAAATATTTGTATGTATTTAGTTAGTGTCTCTTTTTCAAAAATATATTTCATATTGGTATAAAATAGAATAAACTTAAGTGATTTACAATAAATACTGTACGCACATCGTTAGTGAAGCATTTGAGTTTCATATAAAAAATAGTTGGATAATTTGAACGAGTGTTATGGAACTAGTAATAGGTTACTAGTTCGTATTTCCTACCTATATACTGTGCAGAAACTATATCGGACTGGACGCAAATCAATAGCTTCTTCAGATTTTATACTTGTAAAAGTACTAGACTTCAAACTTCTACAATAAATAAAGTGATTTGTAAATACTGAAATGATGTAATGTCAAACTCTACAATGGTACACCTGACAGGTAACGTCCATATGCATGTGTTGAGTATAATGCAGATTTTATTACCTATTATGATGATGATGTGTAAATTAGTTGTCTGTAGGTAGAGTTCGTGTAAGTGGATGGGTACGAAATTAAAAACGAAACACTGATGACAGTAAAATAATCATAATCTCAATCCGAGTATAATGCAAATTTCTAAAAATATTAGTAAAATTCTAAAGCAACAACTTACTAGTAATTTTCTATTATCTCCAACTATAAGCGGTTGTTGATTAACACCCAAGAAAAACACACATTTGCGACAATTAGCTATGCATATTCGCTTTGCCGCTGTTATGATTTGTACCCTTTCACAATGCTCAACTTTCACAGCCTGCGCATTAACAATAACAATGAACACCCAGAATAAAACATAAGGTAACAAAGCATGCTTCCATTTCATTCGTGTTTCCGTTTGCAAATGATGCAGCTCTGAATAATAGTCCAAAGTTTTATTTATGGAATACCGAAATGGACTAGCGAACCTAGATGGCGAGATTCAAAAAAATGTGTTCGTGCAGCAATCATAATATCACAAAAATTAACCAGGAATAAAAAGAAATCATATTTTACTTCAATAAATCCGAGAGAAAAAAAAGTATCATCGATGATTCTAGGAAAAACGAAAGGAGACTAAAGAAAACCGATGATATATGCTTTAACTACATACCTTACCGGTAGCACCAAGAACAATTGTTGATTCGGAGCATCCGTAAATGGTGGCATATCTCAAAGGTGCTAGAATGTATATACCTGAGTCATGACAATTCAAAACCTGTAGGAAAACAATATGTAAACGAGGCTTACCTCACAACTTAAATCTTCTTAAAATGGGCATCATCCTGTATTTCAATGCTACTGAATATATTGGATAAGGAAGATTGATCAATCATATTCAATTAAATAAATGTATTTATATAAGATGTATTTATCCAGATGAGCAGCACTAATAGTCCTTTCGGATTGTTATCTACTTATCTTCACAAAAATCTCAGAGATTAGTAGAGCTACTTTCAGTTGATTGTTTTTCAGCATTTTTGACATCAACAACATATAGATTATTGGTATAACTAACAGAGATGTTGATTGATATTTGACTACAATTAACCATGTAGATGTAAATTAATATGGGAAAAATAATGTATAAAAAAACAACCACTTCAGTATTGGTATATATCCACAACTAGGTAGTCCTCACATGCTAAATCCTTAATATCTGAATTGGTGAAAATTGTTTAGGTTGCTAAATAAGTTGTGCATGTAGTTTCCTCACCTTCACAGAATGTCCCTTAATATCACATCCCGGTCTGATGATGGATGATTTTATAATGCCTTCCACACATGTTTGGCTTCTAGAATAATCATTATAGTTGTTTGTTGGAGCATCAGATGTAGAGTAATCAGTCTTTACTATATTTGAGCCATTCTCTTTTCTTGGCGATTTCTCCAAAACAAACTCCAATGATGTAGCTGTTTTTTGCAAAATCCACTCAAGAACCTGTACTGCAGGTGCTGAATCTGAATTTGCAAACAGAGGAACTGCCTGCTTAAATGGTAATACTTCACTTCTCTGGACAAATTTAATGAGGAATTCAAGATGCATAAATCTTTCTAATGTTAGAACCTGTTCAAAAAGAGATTTGATGCATAAATTTTCTTTCATCGAGTCATCATGCAGAATGCATTCCACGTAAGCAGTGCACAACATTAGCTTGTAGAGGCAAAAATAAATGCCTTTAAAAGCTTCGACAAAGGCAATAGAAAATGTCTCTAATGCCTGGACAATTATAAACTGGACTACAATAGATGCATAAAAATATGCCTCTAATGGTATGCTCATAACAAATCGAAAATTAACTAGAACACAGACTTAATATATAATTATACATCTTCAAACTGAACAGATAAAAATATATGCATGCATCACAATATATGCATACATGTTACACTTCAACGCAATATGAGTATAAACAAATTTACACAAAAATGAGAGAATATTCAAAACATAATTAGCATAACAAAATTGGATTACATAGTTGATTCATCGATCAGAAAAAATATAACAAGTCCACTGGCTTAAAAGAGTGCAAATTGCACTTACAAATAACAATGAGTTTACAGAAATAAATACAAATCAAGATATGTTCTCTTGATAACAATGTACATAAATTTGAATTGGTCTAAACCTCCACGTAAAAAGTATCACTATAACAAACATACATTCAGCCTTATTTCCAGTTTCACCTTGCCACTAGCTTCAGCTAATTATTATGACATAAGTTCCTACAAAATATAGTATCAATATCATAAACAAGTATTACAATGACCAATCATGGACGATCACAAACAAACAAGGCTTTCAAATAATATTTATCTGTTATTAGTTATAAAGAGGTTAATTTAATTTTGTTTTTAATATTTTAAATAAGCATATGCACATGAGAACAAATGTTTTTTGATTCAAACTTACATGATAAATCAAAGGCGATTTAAGCAAGAAAATAAATCAAGATGGAATGTTACAGAACGTAACTATTAAAGAATGGTTAAACATAGAAAATTACTCAAATATTAAGTAAGGGCAATCATGAGTTAGAATGAATAGAAATGTAAAAAAAAATGTTACAACTATGAACACATGTACCTTCTGAGAATGAAGCATAATATTACTCACGTCCGCATGTCCATAGGCTGAAAAAGCTGCCATCAAAGTGAGTACTAACTTTCAACCGTGAGTCTTATGATGCTTCTATTTAATTTCAAGCAAAGGAAATTTCCCTAGCTTTCCATACCTAGATGGCTCTCTAGTCACATCATCATAAATGTAAGAAGCGGCCTGAAAGAGTTTGTTCAGCCACAACCAAAGAAATCTCTTCCCCGGAGAAGGCAATTGCAGTAGAATGGGCACGGACTGGTAAGTTTATTTTTAGAACCCTGTCTGATTATGAAGTCATGACTTATGGTTGATTTCTTATGCAGGATACATCAAGAATATAATGTTCGGACACTGAACTTATCCAAGTGGAGCAAACATAAAATATTTGACATGAATGCTTCATATAAAAATAATTTTGAACTTTCACCAATAAATTTTAAATTAAATTTACACAATCAGTGTAGAACTTTGCAACAAAAATATATACTATATTCATATTATTCACTTTTATGCAAGCGTATTAATTAAATTAAATGATGTATGTTAATGGTATTTAGTATGTTGATCAACAAATATGTATGAATTAAATGATCTCTGATTTTTAACTATACATCGCATTATAAAAATTCATTTAAGATACGCTTAGCCATTTTAGTTCATGAAACTTAATTTTCTATATATTAAAAATTAAATCCATATTCAGAAAACTAATGCATGTATATGATTTAGTAATTGCACCTTCTATTTACGTACAAATTAAGAATAGACAATGTTCAAATAGACGAAAATGCATCTTCTAGCTTATATGAATGAAGGAAGGTAAAACCATAACAAACTTATCAACTAGTCTGATAGATCTATACTTAATTATATAAATTGGTTTGCTGGCTTCTCCAGCTCACTATTACAACAAATATGGGTATTCTTTTAAGATCCACCCATTCATGAAAATTACATAACAAAAATACTCTCTAGAGCTATGGATATCACTCTTTAAAAATTTGCATTAAATATCAGTTAAAATAATACCTCGCAAAATAATTTTCTGAATTCACGGCAACCACATACATTTGTGCAAAAACTGCAGTCAGGACATGATTTCGAGCAGGAGAGCGTGTTCAAGCAAGAAATAGAATATTACTATATTCTACAATACATTAGTAAAGGGCAGTCTACAAAAAAAATTATACTCTCAGAGGTAAAAGGATTGTAAAAATAAAAAAATTTATTCTTTCCAAGATAGAAGGTCGAAAATGGTACATCAAAATTACCTATTTGTTATCATTCAACTTCTGTTATCCATTCTATTTGTTTGGTTGAAAATAATTGCAAAAAAAACTATGGAGGCATAAGATTAGAACATGCAAAATAGTATCTTAAGTTTCAAGATAATTGTTGTATGTCATAATATAATTTATACATGTGATCAGATGCTAGTTGACTAACATGAAATAATGGTGGAAGAATGAATAATATTTAGTGTTGTATGTTCGCAAAACATGTGAAATATAATGAGATAAGTGTTGATTTATTGTTAATGGGACTGGAAAGTGAAGTGATTTGAAATTTTTTTCTATGTGTAATAGCATTGGAGTTTAAAACGATGACACACAAGCAGTGTGTGTGACCGTGTTTGAATGAAATGGATTTTCGTTAATGTATTGTAACCTTGCCATTTAAATTCAGGTTTTGCACAAATATGTTACTCCCATTCATTTGAACAATCCATTATTCAAGAAGTAGCTGAAGTCTTAACGACAAATTGTATATAGTTGTGGGATAGTACATGTTGGGTCAAGTTTTATATTTGAAACTATAGGTTAATGGAGTACTTTATGCTGACATACCTGATAGTTTTCCCTCTTCAGCATCTAGCATGTGTGCTATAATTGATTTAACAGTTTCCACAGCGGTAGGGTGTTATCCATTTGAGTTCTTTAGTAGAGTACTTTTTTCCTAAGCCTACATCATTAGATATATGACATGTAAACTGGTTCACTAAATCGTTAATTGTCAAGATGGTTTACAGCAGTTCAATAGTATTAAGTACACCGTTACCTTTGAACAACTTCCTTAATCCATGGAATTTTCATATTAAGATACGCCTTTGTTGCTTTAATAAAGTCAAAAGTGAATGAACCTAAAATTAAATATGGTTATTTTAAGATAATGCTAAGATTACAATGATATATGTCCACTTATATCCAAAAATGGAGATAGTGATCGGTGTAACAACAACTAGGAGGGTTTAGGCACATGTGTCTACCATTAACTCGTCAACCAAATTATTTTCTCTGATCGCTAAGATACTACCATTGATTTCAAGCTACAAGCAGGTGGAAGATAATTTTGGTTATAAAATGTTGAACATAGTGAAGTAATTATCGTTTAGTCATATACCTAACTGTCTCAATATGCAGCTCACCCTTCAATGATTGTGTTCCATCCTTTTTAGTGATTCGAAGGATGTTAGTATTGCATGCAGGATACCGCCTACATCTGTGTATGTTTGGATGAAATGTTTATTTCTACGTGCCTATATGTCTACATTCCTATGAATAGAATCTCAAATAATTCAAGGGTAATAAAATTAGCATATATACCTGTTGGTTGGCTCATCTTGTTCGCTTGGGAAAGTTGAATTATTTAATCAGTGAATCCACATTTGTATCTCGATATGTCATCATTTGCGTCATATACCATCTTGACTTGCGTATTAGTGTGAATGACTATGGTCCAGTCCTCGTCAATAGCTTTGTATGATGTCTCCAGATTTCGTAAGCTTCCTTTGCTATGGACAAATTCTTAAACTGATGCAGGATATGCTAACGGATTGTTGCAAGCTTTTCATTTCCCTAAAGCATTGTAAAATAGGCGCTTATAACAAATAGTTCAATGGCAACTAATTTTCCTTTCTAATTCAAAGGTTGTAAGGTTTCCACATTCAGTTTATAGTTTTTACCATTTCAAAAAAAATACGCATCTCAGTGTTAAGAATTTGCATGTTGATTGTTTAAGGCTCGTTTATGCCTGACTAACTAACATCTACAACCGAGCCACCCTCACTCTGATGATTGAGTGGTTAGTTTCATAAACCAGGTCAGAGAGGAGTTGAAAGTTTTGATTCATAATATCTGCATCATATACACTAAAGCAAGATGTACATGCATGGCACATATTACATGCAAAATAGAAGAAGTGTTCCGGATAGAGGTATATCACCTGCAATAAAGGGATGCTGAAGAATAATTCATAATTTTCAAATTTGACATTTTACCAATATTTTAAATGAGTAGACAACTGTAAATTTTAAAGACATAAATAGATGATAGACAACAGTTGTTCTAGTAGTAGTTTAGCGACATGTGCATATTATTCGTTTAATATAAATTTTGAAACAACAAAAGGTATACGATGTTGTAAACCAACTTATTTAGTATTTAGGAAATGAAAAGCATACAAGCAGATATATTAGTATAAAATATGTCTTATAAAAATGATAGTTCTGCACAGGCAATGGTTTTGTTCGAGTATTAAAGACTCAACCATATAACTTATCTATCATATGTAAAGATTCGAATATGTATAACGGGAGATTAGATGTCTGCAAAAATTACAAGTGCAGGATGTTGATAGTAATACTTGAGTAGTTAACTGGACGCCATTATGAACATGAATAAACAAAATTAAACTAAGGAACCATTATTTTCTCATTTACCTGTACATTCAAAAAAAAGTAACGCACACTAAATATTGCTCTTTCAACAGTTAGCTAGTATGTAAGGATTTTTTTTGTTAATTTTTAGTATACATAAAAAATGAACTATTTGCATTACATAAATAATATGAACTCTTCATACACAAAATGTTGTAAGTAGTTTTCCATACCTACGACAGAGAACATGGATTTACTGCTGTCAATTCGATCGCACTTGAACATAGTATATTTCATATTTAATGATTGGATTTAACATGTATAATGAAAAAAATATGCACTATATAAAAACTGAAGTTATCAAACCAAGTTACCTTTTAACTTCGTAAGTGTATCAAATAATTATCATCCCGCTCACCAATTAGATTATAGAACTGTCTTTAACAATGCAAAGTGCACATTATTCAAGTAATAATCTATAGAAAATGGATAAGACAACATAGAGTTACAAAAATGGATGTGAATGCATTTAGGTAAAATAGGAGGAATCTGAAACTCTCGCTAAATCAAATTATGTGATTGTATGTGTGCGTGTGCTGGTTTATAATAAACTGTATACAATCAAGTATAATATATACTAAATGCTTATTTCATACGATGAGTATGAGAGCTAAATTTCCAAGTATATGATTTTTGGTGTTGTGTGGTGAGTGTAAACTTCAAGCTTAGAGTCAGTATAAAGGATAACAATTTAGTATGAAAAGAATAATCCACAATTGAGTTAGTGGTTATTTTATATCAATTTCTTCAACTGCATTTGAATTATTATAATGTATACGTTTGAAATTCACAGTGTTCCCTTCTAAGGAAATTATTTATGCAAATAACATATAGGACAACATACCATGTACACATCTTAAGCTATAGGTTTACAAGATAAAAATTTCATCCAGCAAATAGGATATTATATAACCAAGCAAATATTTGACTAATAACAAAACAACTCAAAGACCAGCATGCACTTATGTAGATATGAGAATTCAGACATACCGCCAGGATTTGTTGTTGAAGATATTGATGTTCATTATCATCCAGCTAACGTCTCAATCTACAGAGGTAAGACCAAGTAACTTGACAGGTATAAAAAGCATTAACCAAAACCCGTATATAGAAAATTATCCTTCTAAATATTTCAGATCTTACACAAGCAATAATTTTTGAATGGTATAACAATCTGATGAATAGATAAATAAAAAAATGAAATTAATATTATTAGCAATCAGATGGAAGTCATAAATCTAAGAAAATGTTAGAAAATCTAAATGAATCCCTAAATTAAACTCCAAAATAAAAACCCGATCAAGTGAAATTAAATCAATAGTTAATCGAATCAAATAAATTTAACGATGAGAAGATTTAATTACCTATACATTAAAGAGGATGATTATATCGCATTTGAGAAGAAGCATGTGAGATTCTTTTCCGAATAAAAGACAAAATAGAAGATGATGGAATGACGGGTAAAAATGTGGCGATACTTTTGTCCAACACCAAAATTTTGGAAAAATGCTTTAGAGGCAGTTGTTTGGGCCCTATCTAATATTATTAGAGGCTATTTATTAGTTTGCCTCCAATTTAATATTAGCAAGGGCAAAAATTTAATTTTGCCTTTATTTATGGGCCTCTACTATTCACAAAATTAGTAGTGATCAGTCTTTACTATATTTGAGCCATTCTCTTTTCTTGGCGATTTCTCCAAAACAAACTCCAATGATGTAGCTGTTTTTTGCAAAATCCACTCAAGAACCTGTACTGCAGGTGCTGAATCTGAATTTGCAAACAGAGGAACTGCCTGCTTAAATGGTAATACTTCACTTCTCTGGACAAATTTAATGAGGAATTCAAGATGCTTAAATCTTTCTAATGTTAGAACCTGTTCAAAAAGAGATTTGATGCATAAATTTTCTTTCATCGAGTCATCATGCAATCACTGATGTACTGACGCAAATACAAGATATAGAAATAAACAGCACGGTCATTTTCCACTGCCTCTATAGGTTCCCATATTGTTATTGCCAGAATACCTTTAATGCAAGTTTACTCAGTATAGCCCTTTCCAGGATCAAAAGGGAATCAACGGACATTTGGAATTCTGGTCATACATAGCGCATTAGTTTATCGAGAAGAAAGATAAAATGCAAGACAACACAGTAGTCATCTGCTGATAATCAATGAAACTACTCAGTTTTAACTAACACCATCCTTTTGCGAACCACCAGTTAAATCTGATACCTCCAAATTATATTTAACATGAGATTTATGTTCTATGTAACTTCACTTAGTGGTTTAATGGAAACCTAAAAATAGCGGATGAATATTTTTTAGAAAAGAAAAACCCTACATTTATACTTTTTTAACACTATTGGGCTATCCGCATGTGGAGGCAATGGTTCGCACTATCTAGACCTTCACCAGAGGTAACTTATAGTAGGAACCTCATGCACTGGTTGCACTATTGGGTCACTAAATGTAGTGTAATTCAAAATTCTATATGGTTATTTTGCAGAACAACATAAATCTTTTGTGTGTGTGTTTAGGGGATAGAATGCGTAACCCCTTTGTCGCCTCCTTGCTCTTTTGTGCCAAAAAAATGGAAAGAAACAAAAATTTGAAAATGTAATCTATTTGCTATCGAGATCATTTACACAAAAAATTGGATCAATTTGAAACTTTTAAGTCATTCAAAATCATAAATCAATATAAGCCATTGACTATATATAGTTTAGTTGTCAATTGGAAATGAAAATTTAAGAAGTTAGAAATCTTGTGTCGGTCCAATTATTTAATAAATGATCTCGGTAGCAAATAAATTACGTCTTCAAAATTTTGTTTCCTTCCTAATTTTTTCCAAAAAAAAAATGTAAAGGGGATACATCATTAGAGGGCTATGGATCTTACATTATACATACATACACACACATACATGTGTATACACACACATGTGTGTGTAGAGAGAGAGAACAAGGTTCAATGGCAGCCCATTTTTTAGCATTGTCACATGTAATATAGAAAATCTTGTCTTTATTCACTTTTTTTTAATTCAAATTCCACCATTGATGTGATGAATCCAATGGTGGAAGTTAATGTGCATTTGGGTGTTCAAATAGAGATGTTATTGAACCTTGTTATGTATGTATGCACATGCATACACACACAGTAGTGAAGCGTTATGTTGATAACATTTCTAACCAGTGACTCATCATCCTCGCCATCTGCTAACAATGTATGTATATTGGCCATATGCTTTTGAAGATAAGATAACCGATGAGCCTCTTCATCAGCTTGTGATGGAATTAACCGACACGACTGTTACTATGAACAAGCTGCAATTAGGGACAAAGTAAACTATGATACGAACGACGATCAATGTGAGCATGCTTTATATCTAAAATGTTAAAAAGAATGGATTTTTATAATCTAAAAAAAAGACAGTTAAAAATAAAATATTCTTAGCAGGTTGTGTATCATTAGGACCAAAAACCTAGGCCTCTGTTTGTTTTGTCATTTCAGTTTTGGGTTTTCGTCCAAAAAAAATATACGCACGGCATGTATCTTTGAAAAACATCCAATATCGAAAATGAAGTTAACGTACCAAGTAGAAAACAAATTTATTTAGTTTTGAGAGATAACAAAAACATGAAGAACAATCCAATCCCCCCACCATCCCTGAATTCCCCCATCCATCGTCCCTCCATCATCGTGATGGCTTGAATTCTAATATTTTCCTCTGCTATTCTCATATTTTGTAATGAATATTGAAAATGGGACAAATTTTCATAAGAGGCCAATTTTCAAAACAATTTGCAGATATAAGCTAGTTTTGAAACTAATTGCAGAAATAGGCTTGTTTTGGCCAGCTCAGCGATGAGCTAGCCATAGTTTAAAAAAATAATATAACGGGGCGCATTTCAGAAACGCGTCCCTTTGTATTTGCACTGGCGCATCTGCAAAATGCGCCAGCGCAAATAGCCATAGTTTAAAAAAATATAACGGGGCGCATTTCTGAAATGCGCCCCTTTGTATTTGCACTGGCGCATCTGCAAAATGCGTCAGTGCAAATACTTGCTGTACAAACCTGGACATCAAACTATATATTTCAATTCGAATTCAAATTAAAATACACAAAATCGAAATTCAATTGGACAATCTTAAGTGATAACAAACGTTTATCAATATGCAAACCAACGAATAAAACTATCATTAAATAAATTGCAGCATAACATAATTAAAATCCGATTACATTCGAATTAAAGCAGAAGTTATAGTTCGATTACAAAAGCAAATTAATAGTAAACTAAAAATAGGAGTGCTCATGGTTGAGTTGGATCATCTTGAGTAGATGGAGGTTGAGAAGGTCCAGCAGGTTGCGATTGGTGTGTATCCTGCCTTCTTTTAATTCTTCGCTCTCTAGTCTGCATAGCTTGTTCGGAAGAGCTTGACCGTGTTAATCGATTTCCAAAAAGGAGCGTGTCAATAAGTTTCTTCAAATCAAGGCACCGAGGTTGGACTTCTCGTTCGGGTACTCTACCATGTCCGATATCAGCTAACCCTCCTGCTACCGTCTCTAGTACATCGACCTACAAGTTAAAGTTATTTATTCAAAATTAGAAATATAATTCAAGCGAACAAACTAAAAATATCATGATAATATGAAGATTTACCACATCTCGCTCAAGCGGTGCACGAGCGGTGTATGCTCGTTCGTGAGAAGTCCGATCTGCTATAATGAATCTTCGAGCAATCGACCAATCCACCAATACCAAGTCATGTATCTCGAAATGAGAATCGTAGGAAGCTGTTGGTGTACGATACAGTTATGTCTATCATTCCACTGGACGATAGCAAACTCCAAATCCGGCTTTGGTTCGCATGGATCGGGTATGTGTTGCTGAAGACCAAACTGTCGCATCACTCGATCAGGATTATACATTTCTACATCTCGCATGCATATGATAGGTGTCTTACAAAGTCAACTATGCATCCCACTTAGACATATCTGCGGAAGATCGACTAGCACATCCTGTGTATACGGATTCCATATAACAGCTTCATCTGTTAACATGTCGAGCTGGTCGCGATAGTAAGTGGCCACCTGCTTTGGAGACTCAACCCAACTCCTCGAACTAAACCACCTATATATATGGTTATACAAGTAGAGTTTTATTAATACAAAAATACACACATGTAAATGTAGCTGGAAATTCACTACCTTGCACTATAAGGCAATGTTCTGTCGATTTGCATGGATGAAGTCACATTTGGACGACCAATGGTAAGATGTGTCCATACCCAAAGCTGCGAAATAAATTAAAATTTTGAATACTTTAGAATTAAATATTACATATGAGTTTATAGCAAATATATCTATGCATATTGTACCTGTAAAAGCGAGAGACAACCAGCTATCGATTTAGATTTCATGAGTGCAACATTTGTTAACTCGTTATATAATGTTGCCAATATAGCACTGCCCCAAGAATATCGTGCACACTCATCTAGATTTCGCAAAAACAATAACCAAAAAAGGTTTAGTCGTCCTTTAGAATGATCGGGAAATAGACGACAAGATATCAGATGTAGAATAACAGCTCTCGCATGATGTTCAATTTCTTCATCCGAAGCATCCGGTGATGGCTCATCTGCAAACATGTCGTGAAGCCATGTCAACTTAACTGTTGCACCTCTTATCTCACTCCGAGGTGGAACCACAGCTAAACACTGTTGACAAATATCTTCGTAATTACTTAGCTGTCTGATTGTAACAGGATTTCCTTCTACCGTAACACCTAGAAGGCAACTAACATCTGCTAATATTATGGTAATTTCACCGGTAGGGAAATGAAAAGTTGAAGTCTCTGGTCTCCACCTATCTACCAATGAAGTAATTAGTGCATGATCTATTTTGAAAAAACCCAATCTAGATATTTTTCTGAATCCCGCTCTTTGTAATGCAAGTTGAACTCTAGGAGTATTCGACTTGATTAATTTTAATTTGCTTGAATGATCATGACACTCAAGTGGCTCATCACTCTACATATTCATAAATAAACACTTGCATCAAGTTCATAAACAAACACTTGCATAAACAAACACTCAATGGTAATTTTAATTTTCTTGAAAAATACCTGCATCAAGTTAATATCATTACTTCGATGTTCATTCTGAAGATACAAAACACTTGCATTCACGGGACCGGGTACCAACTCTTCAAGTAAACAAATGATGTAAATAAATGTAAATATAAACAAATTGATGTAGATGAATGTAAATCTAAACAAATTGATGTAAACGAATGTAATTGCTTTGATGTAAATGCTTTGACGTAAGTGAGTGTACTTGCTTCAATGTTTATTTTGATGGTGCAAAACTAAATTGATAAATAAAATTCCAAATTGCTAAAATTCCAAATTGATAAACAAAGTTGAAGATTATACCTCTAACTTGAGAAGATGATGATGATCCTTCCATTGGTCAACAGATTTGACGAAGAAATAACTAAGATTGATGTTGGATTTTAGAATTTAGTAGATTTAGGGTTTTAGGGATTTTGAGGGAAATGGTGGGATGAGATGAAATGAGGAAGGTAGGTTGGCTGGGTTGGTATGTTAGCAGGACGGGGCGCATTTACCAAATGCGTCCACATAATTTTTCATGGGCGCAACTGCAAAATGTGCCCATAAATTCTCTTGCAAACACGGGGCACATTTACCAAATGCGCCCACACAAATTTTTATGGGTTCAACTGCACAATGCGCCCATACAATTCTGTTGTCAACAGAGACCTGCTTTATAAATTTCGCCCATTCAATTCTGTTGCACACATTCATATTACGAAGTGAAAATTAACATTGCACGATTTGACGTAATCAAACAACATACAAACAACATACAAACTGAAGATTAACATCCAAACCAAACAACATACAAACTGAAGATTAACATCCAAACCAAACAACATTCAAATCATTCGTTACAACACGTTCAAATCATACACTACAACATATGCAAATTATTTTGACGGACAAGTTGATCTTTTATGTCCCTTTTGACCACATTTACTACAAGTATTTTGTTTACTTCCTCCCATTTTATCCATCATGCCTTTGATTCTTGTCGACTGTGGACGTCCCGTCTTTCTTTTTGTAGGCGGTGGTAATATGGTCGGACCGTGATATGCATCCCAATATCTACTATCTAGAATTGGATGAAAACTTGGAGAGTAACTTGCTTTATAATTTTCTACTGAAAACCACTTTGAACAAAAATCGTAATATGATCTATTCGCTCCTCCAATGGTTCGAGCACAAGCGGCCATCACATGCAAACATGGCAACTTTTGCAATAAAGGTATGTTGCAAGTGCAACTACATATATTATCCTGTAATGTCACTGTAAACGGTTTTCCAAATTGATCATTCACTTGCCATTCGGTTTGATTGAATCTAACAATAGAGCAAGATCTTGCTTGTTTTGCTCTTTTGGCTAAAAGAGTTTCGACTTTTGGACTCATTTGCGTTTCAAATCTCTCGGCATCGGAACGACGTTTCATGAAATAGTCGTTTAAACGATAAAACGTTCTTGCTACTAACGACTTAACTGGCAAAGCACGAGCGCATCTTAGAACTCCATTAAAACTTTCGGACACATTTGTTGTCATCATCATAAATCTTCCACCATTATCCTTGCATAGAGCCCAATTTTCCTCCGCACCTCGTAAACTTCTTTCAATCCAAGCATGTGCATCTGGAGCAATAGTTTTCAAGTGTCCCCTTAACTCTTTGTACTGCAAATCATCTGTAGCACTAGCACATGAATAAAACAAGTCTACTAATTTTTTTTGACTAAATCCAGCAACTTGAAAGTTAGCTTTGAGATGTCTAGCACAAAAACGGTGATGGTGTTCTTGTGGCCAATTATCTAATGCTCTCGGAATACCTTTCATTCGGTCGGATATAAAGGTTAAACACCTATTGCGAACACTATGTATATGGTAGTACATGCATCTAAGAAACCAATCCCAACTATCTTTTGATTCAGAGTCTACGATTGCATATGCTAATGGAAATATACCATCATTTGCATCTAATCCAGTCGCGACTAGCAACGTACCTTGATATTTACTGTATAGATGAGTGCCATCAATGCAAAGCAACGGTCGACAATGCGCAAAACCATCAATAGATGCACCAAATACCCAAAATGCACTCTTAAAAAGAACTTTATCATTGGTGATTCTTTCGACATCAACTTTGAAAATTGTTCCCGGATTATGTTTTTTAATGGTAGCTAAATATTGTGGTAACTCAGCATACGATGTTTCCCAATCTCCGAAAACTCTCTCCAGTGCTTTATGCAATGCTCTATATGCCTTGAAGTAGCTGATTTTGATAAAAAAAAGTTTCAGCCATTAGCACTTGAATTGCAAAAGGAGTTGTATTCAAATCCGATTTCGCAAAAGGAAGTATTTTATTAGCAATAAACTTGCTTGTAGCTTGTTTATGATTTGAACTAATAATCGGATAACACAAGTATGATTGCCACCATATTTTCTAATTTCCCACCACCCCATCAATGATTTTTTAGGGACAATTGCATGTAGTCTCCAATGGCAATTTTTATCAACACTACAAATCGCGGTGTACTCTGTATTGCGGGATTTTATGAGTTTAAAAGAAACAGAATTCTTGATGGACCACTCACTTAGCTGCTGAATAAGTATTTCCTTTGTTTGAAATTGCATTCCCACTTGAAAACCAGAATCAACACATTCTGAGGTAAAAACATCTCTAATAGGAGTTACATTTTCAATTAATGAAGCCGCCATAATTTTCGCAGTACATAAATCATTTGTCAAAGGCATCTCAAATTCCATATGTTCATCGTTATCATCGTCATCTTCTTCTTCCACCAAAGATGCTTCGTTAATTTCATTTTCTTTCTCATGATTAATTTCAAACTCTAGCGCTTCATTGTTAACTTTCATATTATCCATCCATGACATATCATTATCCATTGAAGCAATTTGCATACTATCTATATGCGGTGAACTACGACCTCCATCATCATTGTTAACCTCTCTAACATTTGTAGGAACGGAGTGTAAAAATTGATCATTTGCCAATCTAGAGCTTGAACCACCCGGATGCATCGTAGAACTGTGAAAAAAATAGTATGAGATCAAAACGGTATAAATTTCAACTACTCGAATGTAAATACTTTAACAAATTACTTACTTTGTATTCACACAAGTAGGGAATACTGGACTTGGAATGCTCTGATAAGGATAACTCGGAATAGTACCAAGAATTTGAGTAGAATGTTGGTTCAAATTAGCGGTATTTCCATCTTCAAAATGTCTCAACTCCTCTTTTATTATAAATAATTCGATCACTTTCATATTAACGGAAAACATAGCATCGACATCTTCATCATCATTTACATCGATAGCAGAAGATCCAGAATCAGTAACCCACTTGCTTACTAGTTTTACATCATATTCTTGTGAATTAATTTTTGTCACCCTATACACCGTTTCTTTTAGTTCATGATAGGAGCAAAAATTTTTAACCTTCGACCCTTTTTGTTTACAACCAACATATACCGGTGTATTGTTTTCTTTTATAGCCAATTTTCCATCAAAGTAGCAAATTATTGGGATGAAATCCGACATACTTCTAAAAAAGAAAACATTATTAATTTTACAACAATCAATTACTACACAAATACTAATGACATAATAAAGCATAAAAATGAAAGGATGGACATGTGAAAGTTAGAATATGAAAATACCCAAAAATTAAGCTAGGGTTTGAGTTTTTACCTTCAAATTGATGCCAAGTAGCTGATGGAAATAATCCGACTAGTAATCCTTGTATATTTTGGAGATTTAAGTAGATATTGATCAATTTTTGAGCTGAATGGAAGGAAGGTTCGGAATTGGAGTTTGGAGTAGACTGTTTTGTTTTAAATAAAAAAAGTGAGTTGGGTACGTTAGTATTTTGCTTTCTGTTTTGTGCAGAGATTTGCACTGGCGCATTTTGCAGATGCGCCAGTGCAAATTCAAAGGGGCGCATTTCTGAAATGCGCCCCGATATTATTTTTTTAAACTATGGCCAGCTCATCGCTGAGCTGGCCAAAACAAGGCTATTTCTGCAATTAGTTTCAAAAATAGCATATATCTGCAAATTGTTTTGAAAATTGGTCTCTTTTGAAAATTTGTCCTTGAAAATGGAAAACACAAAACTCAAAATAAACCAAACGGGCCCTTAGTTTTTCACCTCTTCTTAACAATTATGCCCATCTGCAACAATATGATAGAGAAAAGATCAACATAGAGTCTGGCATATACTAAAATCCTATAACAGTATAACTTTTACTTGTTTCAACTTCTAGTTCTGTTATGAAGTAAGATAAGATATTCTTTAAAACAAAAGATGTATCCATTCAAAGCCAATATGTTAAGAACTCGTCAGTTTAGAAAATTTAAATGTATTGCTGGTAAAATTAACCCAGTGATTAGCTTCATATTTCAATTTGAGAAACACAGCAAATATCTTTCGTAAAAATTATGGTCTAATGTCCGTATATGTTTCCAATATCATAGGCCACGGCAAAGCCTGTATTGCACTCCTACCGGTTCTCAAGCCGATAGTCCTTTTTACTTGGATAGCATGATCTCTTTATCAAAGAGAAAGGGCATTGTTAATCAAATGAAGCATGAAAGGAGATGCAGATAACAGAGGTAAACTTTAAAAAGAATCTCCTTACAAAATGGAATTGGTGTTTTGTTAGGGGAGGATAGTCTTATTTGCAAGTGCAACTTAAGATCCATTCAGAAACTTTAACTATAAAACCTCCTCCCATCCCCTCTCCGTCTTTTAGTAAAAAAAATTCCAAAATGAGATGAATTTTTGTAGATGTATTGTATTCATTATTTAAATCATCTACGTCACATTTGGAATCGTTTTGAAACTTCTCACCCATTCAAAATTATATTTTAATTTGTCGGTTAAAATGACTATTTTTATGCTTCAACGGTTAAAAGTCTTGAAACGATCCAAAATTTTGCATAAATGATCCCGTTAATGAGCGCAACATATCTACAATCGCATATTTTTATGTTGGAAAATTTTCCAATTAAAAACAGAGGGGATGTGTTGTAGAGGTATGATGCTCTAGACTTAGGTTATGGATATGAACCCTGAGACATCAAAATGATTGTTCTGTTTTAATAAAGTATCCACTTGCTACTAAAAACCAGAGGGGATAGGAGGGGATGTAGTTTTCCTCCTTTATAGGTATAGATCTGCTATACCATTTATGTTACATCCCTTGCGGTACACTGCAACGTCTTTTAGAGTTATTTAACTCAGAAAAATTGTAGATAGGTACTGAATTTTGTAGATAGGTACTTACAACACTAATCATCTTCATAAAAAATCGGTTCATTTGGACAATCCTAAAAATTAAAAAAATCGATAGTCAAATTTACAGTTGAAATAAATTTGACATTTTGAACACATTAAAAAGTATGAAATAATCTCGAATTTGGTGAAGATGAACTTGAATTGGGCAAAATATATCTACAAAAATTAGTTTAACCTTAAATTCCGAACTGTTTAAAAATTGAACTGTAGCATAGGGCTGTAGCTAATCCCTACTCTCTACACACATATAACTACATTATTTTAAATACTATAAATTTTGAAAATTTTAATCCAAATTATGATTCCTCTACACAAAAACGACATCGTTTAAAAATCTTCCATCATCTTCAAAATTATAAATCAATATCAAATGTATGAACTTCTATTTTGAATGTTAAGTTGAAACACATCAATTTCATAGTGCTATGAATACCCAATGGAACTTCTTTTGTAGAAATGATATTAAACATGATTTAAAATTATACTCAAAATTTTGTAACATTGAAGTATTTCAGTCGAAGATATAAAAGAGATGCTAAAAACCTGCAATGGATGGGGTGGAAAGATATATGTACACACAACATATATATGTCTGTATAAGTATGTATGTGTGTGTATATGTGTGTATATATATAAATGTGTGTGTGTGTATATGTATGTATGTATATATGTGTGTGTATTCATATGTATGGAGAGAGTTAGCTTTGTTCTTAAGCAAGAATTTTTTGGCTACATGAATGCTTCGAAGTAGATATGACCCGCTGATGCCAGTACAAAGGCGTCGACAATGCTGTGTAACTTTGTTCTCAAGCAGTAAAACTCAATAAAGAGAAATTTTTGGCTATACGAATGCTTCGAACTAGATATGTAATGTGAAGTTTGATATTTGCAATATTGCACGTGACCATCACTAGTCAAAGCTTACATTATCAAATTCAAATGTCACGCTATTTTCGTAGCCGAAGATATAAAAGAGATGCTAGAAACGTGCTATAAAGGGATAGAAAGATATTTGAACATACACAATATTATATATATATATATATAGATTGTGTGCGCGTGTGCGTGCATGTATATAATGTATGTATGTAAGGAGAAAGTAAAGTTGTTCTCAAGCAATAAAACTCATTAATGAGTAAGTTTTGGCTACACGAATGCTTCAAAGTAGTTAAGTAATGTGGATGTTGGTATATGCAATATTACAAGTGACCATCACTAGTCAAAATGTAAATATCAAATTTAAATGTCATGCTATTTCAATCTACAAGAAATTATTGTTAAGAACAAAATTTCACAGTTTTTTAGCCTCAAGAACAGACCTTCAATATTTTATCCGGAAGGACAACTTTCTGTAGGTATCAGTTTTTAGTTATTGATAGCAGTTTTTAGGTATCAGTTTTTAGTTATCGGTAGTAGTTTTTAGGTATCAGTTTTAGCTCGTTAGTAGTTATGTTGTCCTTTTGAATAATATTTGAAAATGTTTGTCCTTATGAATAATTTTTAAAAAAATGTTTGTCCTTATAGTAAAAATATTGAGGTCGTGTGTCCTTGAGGCAAAAAATATACAAATCTTTGTCCTTTAAAATAATTCCCTCATCCCTAAAATGAAATCATAGACTGACATTACATCGGCTTCCTGCTAATTCTGTTATAAATAAATGTAGGACCAATAATCAAAGTCAGTCTATGATTTCATTTTAGGGATATGCTACATTGCCCAAAAATGGAATGATACGAGAAATAAGTTGGCGATAGCATGTGGTACCACCAACTAATTTATCTCAGGTTATGGTAACAAGTTATCAACCACTAAAAATGAAAATTAATCACTACCTACAAAGAAGTAATAAGTTTAAACTCAATACCATCCATATTAATTACCTAATAATAACGTTCATGTAGATATACAACTTTGATATGTGTCCAATAGGCACACATTAACGTTTCCCATTTATCTCTACCCACAATTCTTGATTTTGGAATGTTTATTATTCTACTTTTTATTGGCTTTAATTTATTGTTTGTCTTCTCGTTTTCCTTTTCTTTTCCTCCTTATTTTTTTATTATATATTTTTGATTTTTGAAATTGGGTACTTAAGTGGTAGGACATAGCCATACAATTCTTATGTAGTATACAACATACTACAAATCAAGGTTCGAGAATTCGGACCGGTCTCAATTTCGATTATTTGAAATTTTACTGGTTTCGGTTAATTTTGGAAATTTCAGAAGTTTCGGTTTTCGTTTCGTTCTAATATCGGTTTAGTCCAAGTTCGGCACAAGTTCAATGTTCGGTTTTAAGTCCAAGCCCAACAATTGGAAATACATTGAAATCGTGTAAAAGTAGAATACGTAATCCATTTACTAATTATCTAGCAATTGGAAATACATTGAAGCCTTAAACAATTTCAATTTTAAATTAATCTCCACCCCATTTACTAATTATTCAACCCACACTTACGCAGCCCTAGTTTAACCTCTGCCCGTTCATATGAACGACACCTGATCGAAGAAAACAAAAAAGCGACATTTGCTTCAATTTCTATATGCTCAAATTTGGTCGAACCTCCTCTCGAATTTCGTTGAAGCTAATCCACTAGATTTTGATCGAAGGTGACGCTTGAATTTGCTCAAATTCTCCTCAGCGACGCGCGACTAGCGGTCGAATCTGGAAGGGATTTGCTGAAAGTGGATGCGGTAAGTTCTGATTTGATCAATTCTTTCATAGGCAAAAAATTTATTCGATTTTTTTTTTTATAACGGGACGGGATTTTGACCTAATCCCGTCCCGCCCTCGGCCGGAACCGGTTCGAGATGGTCGGAATACCGTGATTTTGACCGGAACATTATACCATGCTACAAATCAACGTATGTCCAATGGTTCGAATCACGGTATACGTGATTTTTATATTCTTTTTTTGTCTTGATTTTGTGCTTTGAACTTTTATATTCCTTTTTTTGTTTCTTTACTCTTTTTTTACCTTTCATTTTTTATGCTTTAAGTTTGTATATATAAAACACCAAACCATGTAATCAGGGCCGGCTCAGGGGTCAGGCTGAGCAGGCGGCCGCCTGGTGCAACCCCCTCGACGGGGCAACAATCACCAGTAATATGCTAGTTCTGAATAATAGATTATAAACAAATACGCCTTAATCTTATTTATTTTATTAGGATTTATTAGCTTAGTTGGTTGTGTATTGAGTTGTTCTCTATGAGATTTAGCGTTCAAATCCTGTGGATAGAATAATTTTTTTTCGAATTTTCCTTCTCTTACCTGGGGCAATATTTTTCTCCGTTCTCTCAAACTTCGTCTAGGGCAACACAATGGCTATACTTAACAATACAAGGAAGTTGTCTTTTTGTTTTTGCATTTGAATCTCCAAGTTTACTCGTCAAAAATATGTTTATATCACTTCCTTTTGTTTTCTTGTTGCATCACAACATATGACAAGGAGGATTCATCGCACCATGGGATTGTTGGTTTTGAAGGTAACAATACTAACGTTCTCGTCAAATGAGTGGATACGAACATTCAAAATCATGGCTGAAAATACCATCTAGCACACTGGAATTCCAGCAATTTCGTCTTGATTTTGGAGTGGACCTCAGCCAAATTCAGAGGAAACATCAGTTTTGGTATCAACAGATATAAAGAATCATATATTTATCAAAGAAAAATACGCGAAAACATTAATAACTTTGAATCTTACGCAATAATTTAATATTTTATCACTTAAACAATGAAATCAAAGGCAGAATCAAATCTTTTTTCAATTCAATCAACTCAAGTCCGGCTTTCTCAAAAAAATAAATAAAATAAACATGCTTAATCGGTTAAATCAAACAATTGAATCTACATTGCAATATGTTGTAATAAAAATCGGATTCATGGAAATTTTGAAGAAAAAAACATACTGCAAATTAGAATATTTTAAACCAACGCTCGATTAATTACTAAAAATTATATCTTGAAAAACATGCCTCAAACTATGTTAACAAAACAAACAAAAGACCCTCAAAACGCACCTCAAACTAAAATCATGCAATTTACTATCCTCATATACACTTTCAGTACAAACACACCATACTTTCTTTTGGCATTATCTATTACTGTATTATATTAATATAATTAAGTATCAAAAAGTAATGAAATTTCAACACCGCAATCGGAACAAAATTTCTGAAATTTATGAAACGGAACCGAAGTTTCAAATTTTGAAATGATCGAAATGGAATCCGAAGAAGAAATTTCAAACCTTGTCAATACAATCATTTTAACAACTATGCTACAAAACAATCTCTTTTATTTATACTTGTGTTGATTGACTTGATTATTGGATAAATTGTTTTGGTTATTGGTGTGTTACCGACATGCTAGATTTTTGGTTTTAAGTTCTAACAATACTTGAAAATCAAATTCACTATAGATGGGTATCAAAGCATGTTTCAGGCATCAATGGTGACCTCTTCTGTAAAGAACAGTAACAGACCTATTAGAAATTATGCAATTACCAGATCTAACGGAAAGAGAAATTTTGGTGCTTTAAAGAGAAAGAACTAGAAGCTGATATTTTAAAGGAGATAGATGAGGATTTAGAAGATTTGTCTGATCACAGAGGAAGAAGTAAGAGTAAGCCCAGATTTGATGGCGAAGGTAGGGAACCTAATAGTAGAAATTGCTATTATTGTAGGAAGTTTGGACAGTTTACTGCGAAATATCCAAAGTTGAAAATGAAGAACGATGACCCAAAGAAACCTTCAATATCGACTATAAAGATCAGAGACAGAGAGTGACATCAATGCTTTCACAATTCGTAGCTTCTTTCTAAAACAATGTTATGTTTATTAATTTTGGTGCATCCTACATGTACCTTGTAAGAGTTGCTTTTCTAAGGAGAAATTATGATGGATGATGATGAATCATGTTGTATGGTGAGTGTTGGAAGGGTGAAGCTTAGAATGTTTGGCCGTGTTATTAGGACAAATTCTGATGTTATGCATGTGCCAAGTTTGAGAAAAACTTTGATTTCGATTGGAGCTTTGAGTGGGTTTGGACTAAAGGTAGTAATTGAAGGAAAAAAGTTGAAGATGACGAAGGGTCCATTAATTGATACAGAGAGTGTAAGGGCTGTGAATCTTTTTCTATCATTGTTGAAAAATCAACTTCTATTAATTCCGTGGATTCTGGTTCTAATTCTACCAAACTGTGGCATTTGAGGATGGACATATAGAAAAGTGCGGTTTGGAGTTGAAAAACAAGGTATGATTAATGGCATTCAACTTTCAAAACTTGGCTGTTGCGAAAGGTATGCTCTTGGATTGGAAAGCAAGCAAATGTTTCTTTTGGCACATGAAAGCATAAGTCCAACGCTATATTGAAGTATTTTCATACAGGTGTTTGCGGCCCCTTTGCCCATCTTTGAATGGTTCCAAGAACTTTGTTCCATTGTTGATGATTTTTCATGAAAAGCACGGGTTTACTTTATGCAATATAAAAGCAAAACCTTTTCGATGTTTCAATCAGTAAAGCCTTATAACCACGAAATGGAATTCCTTGAAAGTCATACTTTCGAACAATGCTGCAAAAAATCTTGTTTACAAGTTGAGAGAATTAAGAAAACATCTAAAGATCTGGAACATTAATGTTTTTGAAAACATAAATATCAGAAAACAAAATACACTTAACGAGATTCTAGATTAAAATGAACTGGACAAACGGAGAAATTTAACTAGAGATGAAAACATCATATTATATACTTTAAAAATGGAACTAGATAGATCATTGGATCAAAAAGAAACTATGTGAAAACAGCTTTCTCGTTCCAATGGATCAATGAGGACGAAAAAAGGCCAAATTCTTTCACTACATTGCTAATGGCAGAAGACGTTAGAATACTATAAAATCTATTAAGATTAATGAAATCAAATATAAGGAGCAAAGGCAATTAAATAACATTTTTACTAGCTATTTTTAAAGACATATATGGTAATAGATGCATCCATAGAATTCGGGCAAACTGGCTGACCTGTAGCAGAACATGGACAGCTCCCTATCCAAGCTAGACTCTCCGTTCACAAAGGACGAGATTTGGACAGCTGTTAAAGACCTAGCAAGCGATAAAGCTCCAAGACCTGATGGATTTCCCATGTTCTTCTATCAAAAATTTTGAACCCTTATTAAAAAGAATATTATGCAGCTTTTTGAAGAATTTCACAATGAAACTCTCCAATTAGATAGATTTAACCAAGTGGGACATTATCTTAATCCCTAAAAAGAAGAGCCTGGAAAACCCTTCGGACTTTAGACCCATCTCTTTGATTAATTGCTTCGTTAAAATTATCATAAAGTGTTAGCTAACAGACTAAGGCCTAAAATGGATAAATTAATTGACAAAAAACAAACAACATTCATTCAAGGTGGATACATTATGGACGAAATAGCCACGGTCCAAGAATTTATTAACTACTGTCATAATGGAAAAAATCAATTGCGCTCTACTTAAATTAGACTTTATCACGGCATTTGACTCAATAGATTGGAGCTTCTTACTAGAAGCTCTTAAAGCTAAAGGATTCACAGACAAAAGGATATCCTAGATTAGCCTTATCCTGAAGTCTAGTGCGTCTGCTATACTAGTACATGGTATCAAAGGTAACAAAATTCAATTGAAAAAAGGTCTTTGATAGGGTGATCCCTTGTCACTCCTTTTTAACCTTGCGGCTAATATATTTTTTAGAGTTCTCTTCCTTGCTATCAGAAACAAGATTCGCCCATGTTTGGGGAACAATATTGTAACATCCCCTTTTTAAGTCAAATTTAATTTGATAATTAAATAAAATTTTGGATTTAACTGTGAATTAATATGAAAATTCCAGAATAAAGAAAAATATGTATTTTAAAATGGAATATTTGGAAATAAAATTTTATTGTAAATAGAATGTTGAATTGGAATTCAACATAAGTATTTTATAAAATTCTATTTGAATTTTCCAAATTTAATAAGATGTATATTTATCTATTTATATAAATGGATTATATGACATAATTTGAATTTGATTTAAATATAGAGAGATAAATAAAATTTGTTTTCTAATTTTAATATATGAAAGTTATATTTTGAAATTAATATAGTAAAAGTTGTGTAAAGCTAAAATTCATATTATCTAATGTATATGTATACACACACATGTATACCTATTTTGAAATTAATATATATAGATAAATATTTATTTAAATGTATAATAGTTTCAATTTACATAAGATTTACAGAAGCTTTATAAACTAAGAAATATATATATGTATGATTATTGTTCAGTGTGCAAATTGTTTTTTTATCCATTTCTCTTTAAAAGTTGTAAAAGTAAAATAAATACAAATGTATGTAAATAACTTGTATAAACATGTAAACATAAGAGAATAAAGGTTAAAACAAAATTTATTGAATGATTTAAAAGAGGGATATAAACATAAATTGATATCTTTAACATTTGTAAGCAATTTAAACAAAGGGATGGACAAGTTTTAACATGAATTAGACAAGTGGCACATCATGTGTTCTCAAACTAGATTAAAACTTCTCAAACTAAACTACAAGCAAAGAAAAAAAATGGCTACTTCATTTCAGCTTAAAACTTCACCATCTTCTCAAATTTAAAACAAATGAGCCTCAGATTCAAGTGCATCTCAAACAAGCAAGCAAACTCAAAACAAAGAAAACCTGAAATGAAAGAAATCAAAACCGAAATTAAATTCAAACAAAAGAAAAGCCTCAGATTTGAAGCAAGCTAAGTTTCAAGCTAAAACACTCTCAGCAACTCAGCAAATTCAAAAACAAACAACCTCAAAATCTCAAACCTGGAAAAAAACAGGATTCCAGTTCAAAAGCATCAGGTCAGAAGCCTGGAAATCAAACTGAAGTTTAAAGCTTCAGCTTCAACTTGACTCAACTAGGCATGATTCAACAGTTCAACCTGAAATCAGACTTCAGAGATTCAATCAAGTGCAAATAAAAAAAATCAAAATTCCAGGCCTAAGCTAAACCCACTACAAGAAAAATGGTCTTTCGCAGCGTTTTAAAAACGCTGTCAAATCCTTTCGCAGCGTTATGAAGAACGCTCTCTAACGACAAGCTGTAATAGAGTCAAGACATATCACAGCGTTTCTAAAACGCTGCAAAATTAGCAACATATTACAGCGTTTTCTTATTACAGCGTTTTAATGATGGCTGTAATATGTCCTTACCCATTGTTTCTTCTTCCTTCAGACAACATTTTATAAACGCTGCAATACTTTTTTACAGCGTTTTGAAAAGCTTGTAAATGAGCATAAGCAAACGCTGCATATGGGTGGATGTTTCACAGCGTTTTCCCTTTGTCTGACATCTGCAGCGTTTTTCCTTTTTTTACAGTGTTTTTAAAACGCTGTTAAATATGAAAAATACCATGCACAAAAGTTTATATTTACAATCATCCCACCAGCTATAAAATTTTATATCTGATAATATCAGTTAATTAAAAACACAATAAATAAATATAATCTTCGCATGTTATATTAAACATAATAAAGTTGCACTAACTCCATACTCAAAATAAACGATAATCGTATATTTCATACATAATGTTGTAAGCATATATGATAGTAACATTGTTTTACATAAACAGCATATTAAATTAAGCAAAATATGAGTTGTGAGAGTCCAAGCTAATCCTCTTCAACAATTCAACCTCCACTAGCTAAGTCAGTCAAATTACATAAGCATGCTCACTTTGAAACTGCGAAGATGTAAGAAAAAACATGTTAATAGGTAATTCTTGCAAGAAAAAACATTTAAAAAACATGTTAATAAATTCGTAACTAAGAGTGAAAATGTCAACATTGAACGCGCCTCTATCGGAAGAATATGTGCTATGTAACATGTTTTTGGTATCTTTTTTATGAGCCTACTTTGTACATCTTGTTAAGTTGTTATCATGTGGCAACCCATTTCTATTTGTTATTAATTTGGAAAGAAGCTTCACCATACATGATCTAGTTTGGATTCACCAGTGCACTCTCTTCTTTTCCACGTTGCCAATATACATTTTTGACTGCTGCTCACAAGTTACATGTAAGATTAACAACTTGCGATATATCTTCAATTTTATTAGTAACTTTTTTTTTAACTAATCCCTTGTATTCATGCTAAATTATGCAAACTTGAACTATGGATCTTTCAGTTCAAATAATTGAGATTTATTTATCTTATATCAACCACCATCAGCCATCACCCTTCCCTGCACATAACAACTCAAACTATACCTGACCACAACCACAAACATCAATTCACTACTCCTCAACCATCATTGCTTGCAGCACTACCAGGTACAACATCAAATTACTGCTTGTTCCATATTGCCTGACCAACATCACAACAATACGTTGCAGCACTACATCATCCACTACAACTTCACTCCCCCATCAGCAAACCTCTCTGTCACAACCTCTACCCATCAATTCTGTCGCATCATCAAGCCACTGCCATTATCTCTTCTGATAAAATCCTCTACAATCACCAGCCACTCTCCTACTGCTAATCAAACCTTACTACCTCGGCATCCCTGTCATTCATCATCTCCTTCAATCAATACTGTTGCATCATCTCTACTCCTCCTCCAACACCACTACACTCACCTCAACTACCAAAACAACCATTTCCTCTTGCTGATGATACACTGACCTCCTATAACCAACACTGACTGGCCACTAACATCTCCTCAGTCAGCAAACACCCCCTGCTTTACTATTAACACTGCATACAACATTGCTTCCTACGTCACTTCACCACTGCCCAGTTCATACAGCACATCACAGTCATCAACAAAGACATTCTGATCCATTTCCCTTATGATCCTCTTCCTAACTGTTCCATTCAATCCACCCCAACTTATCTTCACCATCTCACTTCCCCCACTACTCACAATCACCCCACTTCATTCCATCATAACAGTGCCTTCAAAAGCAACTGCTACTAACCATCAGCTTCCAATATCCATCCACCACAACCACATTGCCAAAACCACTCTGTGAAACACCATACATCAAATACAAACACCTATCTCCCCTGCGCAAACTACCACCAACTGTAGTTCATCAAACATCAACCAAGCATCACCATTGAACTGCCATCATCTCTTCTTATAACTTGATCAGCCACCTCTGCCCCCCGCCTGTCACTTCTTACACTCCACTACACAATAACCAACAGCCAAGCACCCCCACCTGTCTTTGACCACCTTCAACTTCCCCAATATTCACACACCAACACAATCCACATTACCCAACTTTACAATCAACATCAACTTCAACTCACCCCTTCCACTTTCCTGAAACATCCAGTTGCCTTAATCTATATCTCCTACCCTCCCCCTCACATCTGCATCCACCACATCGACATCAGCCACTACAACTAAGAGTAAGAAACACCACTGCCAGCACAATCAAGACAGTCACTCCTCAAAACAACATTTCATACATATACTTACAACATTCTACCATGCAAAACATCTCCATCCAAAAAAATCCAAACTCCAACCTGTACCTCTCTGACCAACCAATACAACTAGAAACACTCCATCAACCAAAACTCACCTCAAATAATGACCCACATCCATTTACAGCTTTTTATTTTTTTATTTTTATTTTTTTTGGGATTTTAATTCTATACTACATTTGTTCTATGCGCATGTCACTCCACATACATGGTAAACAGGAAGCCAACCATGGTAAGGATGTGCTAAGCATAATAAATTATATCGCAAGAAAAAAAAGATAATTCATACTTACTTGAAGTTGATTCGGTTATAATATTCGTGGAAGGCCAAGCTATCGTCGAACCAAGTGCATCTTCAATAAACTCAAAATAAGAAGTAGGTCTCCACAAAGGCGCATTTGGAACTTTTATAACATCAACCCAAACTTTGACTGCGTTTTCCCTTAGTGGAACAAAATGGACCAATGCTTTAGGGTCGGTTGAAGCCACACGCCCTTCCGCAATTACTTCTTTGGCTCCTTGAACGCTGATCAGCTTGCATTTCATATCTGTCTTGGAGTTTGCGCTCTGTCATGCAACAAATGAAACCGTTTAAATAAGTTTTGAAAATAAAAGTGATCCTAAAAATGAAAGCTTGTCATTGCATATGTTTTGATAAATCAATATGTAAAGTATACACATTACCGTTGAAGATAATACAACATTAGCCGTATGAGCAGACGTTGTAGCATTAACATTCTCAACAACTACATTTGTTTTTGGCCAAGCTATTTTGCTGTCAATAGCTTCTCCAACATATGTCATACCAGCTGGAGGTCTCCACAAGAATGCATCTGGTTTTTTGGCCTCATCGATCGAAACAAGCACGGCGGATGGTCCCAGAGGAATATTATTCACAAGCTGATTTGGATCACTAGAGTAAAACCTTCCTTCAGCAACTAGTTCTTTGTTTCTGGTCCAATCATACAGCTTGCATTTGATATTTGTACTGCCACTATTACTCTATAAAAACAAATTAGAACATATGAAAACAAAATAAAGTATAAATTTTGTATTCAATTCATAAAGGTACCGAATAAATAAAAAAAATTAAGTTTACCAAAATGTCATCCTTTTCAAAGTGACTCATCGTGTGCAAAACAACTCTATCAGATGGCCATGCTACTATCTCATTCTTAGCTTCTCCAATATGTGAGAGCATCTTAGGTGTAGACCTCCATAAGAAAGCATCTAATTTCTTTGGAATAACTATCAAAATTTTCATGGCTTTCGGTCCAAGAGGGATGTTATATACAAGCTCTTTCGGATCAGTTGAAAGAACTCTTCCTTCAGCAACTACTTCATCAACCCCAGTCCAATCCAATAAATCACAGTGGGAATTTGTGTTGTCATACTTGTTCTAAAATCAATCAAAAACAATCACGCTAAATACTTAACTAAAAATTCAAACTCAAACTCAAATGATGTCACACAAATAATATAAATAACTTTACCGCTTGAGACGCATTCTCATCTTCGACCCTTCTTGGTTGCTCGTCCTTTCTTGATTGCTGCATTAGCTGAATCAAAACAAAAATATACTGTCAAAAAAATTAATAAATAACTTACAGAATTGCTTTCATTCTATGCATGTATGGGTAGCAGAATGTGTCGCAGCAGTGTGGTTGTGTGTGTTTGTGTCTATGTTGTGTTGTGTGTGTCCGTGTTGTGTGTGTGTGTCTGTGTTGTGTTTTGTTGTGTTGTTTGTGTGTCATATATTTATAACCAATAGTTCAAATGCAATTAAATATGAAATAAAATGCAATTATATTTAAAATGAAATAAATTTATAACTCACAATTCACAATTTGTTCACATTTTAATAAACAACAGACAAATTGAAAAATTGAACTAAATTTATATCTCATAGATATAAATGCAAACTAAATAAATGCATCTAACTGCAGTTTGTCATACCTGCAGTTTGAAAAATTGTCACTAAATAACAACAGAGATACCTGCAGTTTGTCATACCTGTAGCGTATAAATTTAGTTTGTCATACCTGCAGTTTGTCATACCTGTTGTTATTTAGTGTAAAGCTTGTCATATTCTCTTACAACACTATATGATATAAATTTAGTTTAATTTTTCAAACTGCAGTTATGACAAACTATAGATATTTCATTACCATCATATTAATAAAAAACATATATTGTTATATTTGATTAGCAAAATCAGCCTCTGTTTACAGCATATCCAGTAGTTGTATTTACCGGTAATTCAGCAAGTGCTTGTAAAATTGGAAATTAACATCTCAAAATAAAATTGATTCTTCTTTGAAGGAAACAAATTATGATATAGATGGATGTGAATTAAATATAAAATGAGAATGAATGTAAATTGGATAAAAGATGAAAAATAAACATGAGTTAACATAGGAGTCTAGAAATATTTTTAATAAACAGGGATTCAGCTATCATATATAATTTGGCTAAATTCTATTTAAACCCATAGAGTTAGCTGAGTAGCCCTCGAAATTTCAAAAAGTAATTATGGTAAAATTGCTCTTTATGTCATCCACACATCGTTTTATACCTCTCATCCTGTTTTTCTTCTTTTATTCCTCTTATCCTGTTTTTTTCATAAGGTTTCTTTTTTTTTTTTTGTGAATCAATTTTTACCAAGCAAGGGTATAAATGAAAAAACTTAATAATAACATGGGTATACTCGACAAAAACATGGATATAGTCATCGTTCAGAAATCCAATCGTCACCCTTATGTTATTGAAATATCGCTGAAAGTACTAAAATTGGAAATCATCAAGCAGCTTATGAAGGAGGAAGACAAACCTTCCTTGTACATTGCAGAAGATTTAATAAAAGGATACACGATTTTCAAAGAAATCTCACTATATTAGTTAATACGGGTGACCATCATTTGTCCAGATTTTATTTGATCGGTACAACCAGGATACAACGGGGTTTCGGCATCCTCCAAGTTTTTTTAATAAATCCTCCTCTCGTTTCTGTGTGCTATCTTCATCTTTATCATCGTCGGAATATGTATGATTGATGAAATCTTCATCTTCATAATGAATGGCTTTGAGTAAATCATAAGTGTCATTAGACTCGATATCTTTGCTTATAGTTATTTGTTCGCCATGATGTACCACCTACCATCCTTGTATAGCGGATCCATTCCTCTTATAATCAAATGCTCAACAACAATCTTCCCATACTGATGACTAAGATTTCGACAATCTAAGCAAGGACATAAAATCTTTTCTGGATTTCTTGAAATTCTCAATGCAGCATGCACAAACTTCCAAGCTCCTTACTCATACTCAGTACTAGTTCTATTAATAAAATGAAATAACTATTAATTTTGACGTTAAAATATATGATTTGACTCTCAAAATATATTTAGTATAATATAGTTACCTGTGCAGATGTACCCAATTTTTATCCACCATCAACCAATATGTGAGGAAGTAAATTTCTAAAATTTAAAGTAATAATCAGTTATTGAATGCAAGCAAAATTACAACTAACTATAATTGAATGCAAACAAAATGACAAACAACAAGGAAGACAGAGAATGTCAAACAACAAATCAACAAGTCAAGTCCAAACTGTTTCCAAAAAATTTGCCATTACAACGGCGCTATTTTGTAGCACCGGAGTAATGTCTATGCATTACCCCTCTCCTTATACTAAGCTTGCGCCATTAACAACAATTTTATCCACTTATACAACAACGTCATAATCATATACAAAAAAATTCATTGCATTGACTATTTATATTTTTGTTCACATGCATTCATTCACCCTCCTATTGGCATTTGCATTTTTGTTCACAACCATATTTAAAACCCCACCCTGAGCCTACACTTCATTCACTTCCACCCAAAACAATCAAAAATTCAGCCCACAAACCAATCCCCAAAACTCCTTTCACAATCCATTGCCATATTTCACCATCCTCCAGTTCCACTTCTACCTCTCTGTCAACATCTCCCTAAATCATTCGACCAACACCTCACCAGCCAATAACCAGCCTCTTACTCCACTGCATAGTGCCATCATCACCACTACAATAGTGCCTCATTTCTAACCATCACCTACAAATAGAAAGCAACTTCATAACTCCCGTCTACTTAACACAGACCCTCTCACCTGTTCCACAATACTCACCACCAAAAACCCAACTTGCAAATTGTCAGCAACCCAACAATCCATAACAACCTTCCATCTCCCAGAACCTCATACAACCACAAAGTCATAACCGAAAGCACCGCCTGCACAATCAACAACCTTCCTCTGTCTCTTAAACCATCAACCAACAAAACAAGCATCACAAACTACCACTCTTGAACCTCTCTTCAACCACTTTGTTAGTGCAACCTGAATCACCACTATGTGCAGTTTTGAATATTGGTTGCATGAAAGTTGAAGAATAGTTTGGTGAAGTTTGTAGTTGTGGATATAAGGCGGTTGAACTGCATTGTTTGTGTATGAAGAGGGAGTTGTATGTTTGGTATTTGCTGGGTGGATTTGGAGGAAAGTGATTGCAGAAGTTATTTGCTGTGGTTTGTGTTGGTTGTGTGCAAGTGGGATGAATGGTTGGTGGTGGATCAGATGTGTTGTTTGAAGTTTTGTGGGTGAAGTTGTGAAGGTGCAGGAGTACTATATAGGAATTAGGAGATGGTGTTGAGTGATATGGGTGGTTGTTTGAAAGCAATGAGATGGAATGTTGTTATTGTAGAGGATGGATGATGGCAGTTGATTGGGGTAATGAAGTTGAGAGCAGTAGTGAATGGTGAACGTCTATAAACAGAGAATAAATTTTGGAAATAGAATTTTGAAATTTAAAGGAAAATGCACGGATTTAAAAAAAAATATGGAATGTGAAATATATGCATAGTGAAGAGAGGGGGAAAAACAAAAAACAAAAAACAAAAAAACAGAAAGGAAGAACTGAGAAAATAAAGAACAAAGATTGACACAAACTGGAAAGAACAAAAATGGACACAAAATGTAAACCGAAGAAACAAAAATGTAAATGGTTGTAACTGTCCTAAACAGTAGAGAACAAACATTGAACAGTGAACAGAAACACACAAGTGAACAATAGCAGATTTTTTTAAATAAATACTAATACAAAACTAAACCGGATGCACAATACAAAACTACAACAAGCGAACAACACATAAGGTGCACAAAACACAACTTTTTTCTTTTTTTAATGAGAACTAACATTTCATATCATAGTCTAAATCTCAAAACCAGCAAATATTTATTTTATTCCGTGAACATAAAATAGTATAATCTCAAAACCAAGTATGTCCGTTTATTTTGTTTACAGTCTATTTCTTCCTCTCACAGTCATGTTACATTGTTGTGCATTGTGCCATTATGTTTAATATAAATCATATACAAAAACCTCATGCCGCTGCTATCAACTTTACAGTTTCTGTGATTTGATTATGTACAAGTATAGTGAATGGAAGACAACTGAACAAGAGTATAACAATTCATGTAGGCTTAACCACTATCAATTGGTAAGTAAATAAATGATTTGTTTACTCTTGGTTTAGTTCATGGATGATTTATAAATTTTGGAAGGTCGCCATTTTCAATCATATATCAGTAGCAGAGTTAGTGAATATCTTGGTATGTATTGCTAAAATATTGTTATTCTTCATTAATTTTAATCAAAATTGGTATCATATTGTGATGTTTATGTAACACACTTTGCTAAAATTCTTAGAATTATTTTTGGTGATGACTTTAATTAGGAACTGGTCCCAAGAATCCTTCTTGCTTCGTAGAAGGTAAAATATAATTTCATATGCTTAAGGAACCATTTCTTTCTCAATGATTTTTTTGGTGAACTAAAGGTGTATTTTATATCTTAAAGTTGATACCTGAACTGACAATGCCATTAATATTTACTAATTTCCTAACCATTTTGCTACTCTCTCATACATCAATAAAACGTAAGGTGAACTTACCTATTTTTATCAGGAAGCAATGGTAAGCGAATTAATATAAACCCCTAAACTAACTCCTAAATTAGGGGATATCATTTCACGTGACTGATTCGAAGGCAAATTGGAGGAATGATGCAAAATATTAATGCATCTTCAAACTACAACACAGAATATATAATCAAATACCTAGTCTTTGCAGATTTGAGATTTGCAGAGCGATGTCAAGGCCAGCGTCAGCGATGGATTTGAGATGCAGAGCGATGTCAAGCCAGCGATGTCAAGGCTGAGCGGATTTGAGATTTGCAGAGATGGAGCGGACTTGAGATTTGCAGAGATGGAGCGGATTTGAGATGAAGGGTTGGAGCGGATTTGAGATGAAGTGTTATTTGGTTGGAAGCGAAAAGAATAAAAATGAGGCCGCTAAAAGAGTCATCTCCCCGCCAAAACATACGTGGTTACGCAGCGTTTTCATTTTTATATTTAATTACATATGAAAGTAAATTTGAACAATCGCAGCTTTTTGAATTAAATGTTGTTACATGGAGCTGCAAAAAACCATTTTTCTTGTAGTGACCTCTCTTTTGTTTCTTCAATTTGTCAGGTGAGCAAACTGCGCATATAAAATCTGGAGGCTATTCTATTTTTTTTATGCGATTGATGCTTGAGAATGTGATGTGAAAAGTGGGTATAGGTAAAATTTGGCTTGCATGTCTGTATAACCATAGGATTTGAGGGTACATGCTTTTGTTCCAGATACAGGTTTCAAACCTGTATAAGAATTCAATATCTCGTTCCATGATTCTTTTTAGGCTTGGAAGCTTAAACAAAACATGTTCAATTTAGCCAGATCTTAATTATAAAAATAGTTTCAAGAGAAGTCATTTTTGATTATTTAAAAAAGAAAAAAAATGAAATATACAGTAAGAATTAAACATTCTTAAAATTCAACTACCATGATTTCTTAACTTATTTATATAATCTTGTTCGAAATTGAAGAGTATGATTTTTAATGATAAAATCAAGATTTTTAGGATGGTAGTTCGAGAGAAATGACGGGATAATCAGGATTTGTGTGTTATTCGATTTCTGGTGATTGACGAAGTAATTGGCCTCGAGATTTTTACTGAAGCATGTTTGAGGATGGGGGATCTCGGCCAAAATGATCGGAAATTTTTTCGATCATCGAGATGATGGCATGGTGATGATTTAGGGTTTCATGCCTCGTTTTGGTCGTGTTGATTGTCGTGGTATTTTCATCATCGGTGGAGGATCGAGTGCTACCGTACCAGATGGAATCGAGGCATAGGTTCGAGATGCTACTCTAGATTGGACGGCATGGGTTCTAGCGATCAGGATCGTCGACGGTGGTGGCTTTTGGTGATTGTGTTGATTACTGGAGGTTACTCGATCACTCGTTTCTAATTCCAGGTCAAACACGTTGATCTTGTTGGTCGTAGCAATTGCGTGAGTCGTCTGTGACTTGTTAGAGGTGGTGGTGATGATCAGATCGTGGATGATCGTGTGTACACGTGCATGCGTATCTGGTGGTGGCTGAGATAAAGGAAGTATCGAATAAGAAGAAGAAATTAAACTCCAGTATGTGCTCGGGTAAGTGGGGTTATGGCTCGAATGGGTTATCGAGTAGCTCGTGGGTGGTTACGATAGTTATAAATTTATGAACAAAGTTAAATTTTTAAAAGAAAAAAATGGTGGCTTGGGGAGATTGGTTTCAGACTTAGGGAAATCAAGGTTTAAGCTCGGGTAAGTATGTTAGTGGATTTAAAACTTTAAAACAAAAATCAAAAGTTTCAAAATAAATGTTAACCAATTCTTTAAATAATTGTTTTTGTTCAGATTTGGAACTAGTTAAAGGTTTAAAATAAAGTTATTTCAAATTAATGAAGTTTGAAGTGTTTTAAATCCATATAACCTTTGTTTTAAAATTTATTTTAAATAAACTTAATTTTTTGTAATTAAGTAAACAGTTGTGAAATTGAAATGTTTTATAATCATTTATTCAACTTAAAGGTTTTAAGTTAAATTTTATATTAATGATACTTTTTCCCAAAAGTTATTAAATGAAGATTTAATGAAAATTAAAATAATAAAGATAAATGGTTTGTCTTTTAAATTGATTTAAATTCTTAAGTAATTAAAAATTAATTACTTAATAAAGGAAGGTTAATGGGTTAATAATTAAAGGATAATTAATTAATGTGATAATTAATTAAGGTGATTAATTTAAGGATAATAAATTGAAGGTCAATTAAGTAATAAATCAATATGATTAATTTAAAAGTGAATTAATTAATTAAAGATGAATTAAGTAATGATTAGAGATTAATCAATCAAGGAATAAAGGTGAAATTGATGAATGATTTATAATTAATTAATGATTAAGAGATAATTACTTAATAATTAATTAAGGATTAATTAATTATGTAATTAACTTAAAGGGTAATTTAATTAATGTGATTAATTAAGAGGTAATTAATTAAGATGGATAAATTATGATTAATTAATTAATTTCATAAATTAATACCAAATGATTTGTAATTAATTAATCAAGATTAAGTAATTAATTCATAAGTAATTAATTTAAAAATTGAAATTTAAATTGAATTAATTAAGGATTAAACAATTAATTAATCCTGTTTATAAATGATTATTGTATGCTTGGACTGTTTATGAATGTTTGCATTGTATGAAATGCCTTGAATTGATTGTTATCTCTGAACTGTAATATTCTATTCTGTGAATTGAGCTGTGTGTATTTATTTATTTTGTTATTTTATCCGTGATACATCTATCTGTGAATGATGATAAGCGTTATTGGATTATACCGCTTATCGATATTGATGTGTTTGAATCTATGATGACTGATGATCTTGCACTATTGTGTAAAACCCCTGGACTACACTATATAGACACAATATGGATTGCACGAGAAAATCGGTTAAGTCACAGATATTTGAACTAAATATTTTAAAATGATTTTTTTAAGTTGAATTTTGAATCCAAATGGTTTTGAAAATGAAAATGAGTTAAATATAAAAAGCTTTTGAAAAGGAGTTTTAAAGACAAAAGTTATTTGAATAACTTGATAAAGTTTTGGAAATTAAAATATTTGATTTGAATTTAAATTCAAGATTTGAAATTTAATTTTATATTTGGAAATTATGGTTTAAAAAGGGTATACAAGTTATAAATGTGTTTATATGGGTTGTAAACCATTTTAAAAGTATTGTTTTGGGAATTTATATTTGACCCAAGTTCTATACTTTAAAAGATATAGTTTGTGCAAATGTAATCGGATTTTTCCGAAACGAAACTATTTGTTTTCAAATAATAATAGCCTTCAAATCAGGAAAGGATTTCCAGTTACGTTAAATGGGGTTTCAAATTTGAAATGAAATTGTTTTGAAAACTATAATTGAATCTTTGTGAAAGGATTGTAAACTTTGTTTCTAAATTTAAAAGGACCTTAAAAGGTATCTTTGTATAAAAGATTTGGTATTGAAATGGAATTGTTTAGAAAGCTATGTATGAATCTTTGTGGAGGATTATTAAACTTTGTTTTGAAATTGAAGAAGATATAAAAGATATATCTTTTGTATAAAGGATTTGAAATGAAAATTGTTTCTGAAAGCTATGAATCTTTGGGAAAGGTTTTGAAATCTATGAATTGAATCTTTGATTTAAAAGATTGGTTGAGTTAATCCAATTTGAAAGGGAAATTGTTTAGAAAGGCTATAAATGAAAGTTTGTGAAAAATGGGTGAACTTTGTGAAATAAACCTTTTTGTTTAAAGATTTGAAATGGTAATTTGTTTAAACCATTTGGTTTGGATAATAAGTTGTGACTTAACTGAAATCCCAATATCCATATGTTTTTAAAATATTGCACTCATTATTCGGTTTAGCCGGGAGAGCACCTTGTGTCATATAACCCATTCTGAATAATGATACGACTATATGAATAGCATTTGAAGACCGATGGTGAAGACTGGATACTTTCGAAAACGAAAGGATAACTCGTTGAATGTCTCTGCACCTGCTGATCCTCGGTATAGAGATCTTCAAATATGATGGGAAGTCCGGATGTGATTAGGGATTATCCGAATTTGCAAAGTCTTCTTTTGAAGTGCCTTCGGTTCTGTTCGAACCCGAAACAGACTTGTATGGATGTGTGTCTGACATTACATTTTGAGATGTAAAGCTGGTTTCTATCAAATACATATCTGTTTAGTTGCAGAGATTTATTCTCTTAGCTTAACACCCTTCTCTGAGACGTATGAGCTCAGAGGTTATGTAGTTGATGGTTACTAGTGATACATTCCCAATTTGGTAAAGTAGCATACGAAGTGTTGCTGATCATTTGTTGATCAAAACATGGCTTTGTGAAAAAGCGTAGCTTTGTGGACGAGACTGCATCAGGACCTCACACCCCGAAAATGGTCGAAACAAGAAAGATGCGACAAGGTTGCGGGGTCGCGCCCTTGGGGTATGTCCATTCCTTCTGGAAAAGGGTGGTATCATGGTATGGAGCCAAGATACTTAACTCATGTGGACACTGAAAATTTATTACTGTGTGATGTTGCTTTGTGGTTGAGGATTCTCGGATAAAGGTCGCAAACGATCGAGGGTGACATATCTTAGGTTTTACTTTCGGGAAGGGAGTAAACCGGCCTTGTGTTGGTAGAGAGCTAGGCAAGTTTTCGGGGCGTCCCTCCAGAGGCATACCCACGTGGCAATGGAAAGTTCCTTGGCCTGACCATTTGTTGGAAAATTCAAAGAAACAATACGCGTCCTGTACGGTTTTAGTTGTATAGCCTTTCATGGAATGTGGTGGTAACCTGCTATTGAACATGGTAGCTACAATAGGCATACAACGAAATGTTATATTTTGGCTAAAATTAACATTACACTTTCGAAAGGTTTTCTACACTATGCACTAATAATAATATCAAATGGTTTTCACGTATCAAGCATTTTTGACTATGATAAGGAGAAATCTCCTCCTATTCTTCGTTTGCATGGTGTGTGCGGCGGGAGGCCTTATGGTAGTTTCATTTTTCAACAAGCATTGCGGATTTCAACTTTAAAATCTTTTGTTGTTCATTTCAAAGATAAACTGTTTTTGTTTGCTCATACCAGTCGCATGACTGACCTGGAGTTTATTGTTTTCTATTTAAACTCTGGATGTCCACAATTTTCCACGCGGGCAGTCTAGAGTTGGATTTTCCAGATAATCGAATAATATGTGTAGATTCGATAGCATTCAATCTCTGGATGTTGGCAATCACATTTGGATCGTGTTGCTTCATTTCAGCATGGATGGTGGTTCTCGCGTTTTGGATTAGAGACTTTCTTGTCTTGGAGCATTGGCAATGGTGTTGTAGATATCTTGGAGTATCTATCTTATGGACTTCAGAAGATATTATCTTTTGGAGACTATCTTCCACTGTTATATCTTGTATCCCTGATATATATTGATATTCGTTGTATTAGATATTGTATTCATTGTTGTATCAATGATATGTTATTCATTTTCTTCCGCTGTGTTGTTGTACTTAATGTGTCATAAGCTCTGACGAACCAGATTCGACGTTTGAATCTGCGGCATTTGAATATAGGTAATGTATTCGGTGCCGATTTTCGAAGGTCGGGTCAGCGTCGTTAGAAATATCATGGTGGATGGGATGTCCACTCTGCAGTATGCGGACGACACTCTACTATTCTACTCTCCCATCCCTATCACATTGCCCCGCTTAAACATATTTTATATAACTTGAACTTTTATCTAGTATTAAAATCAATTTTCATAAAAGTTCAGTCCTTGTCCTCAATGACATGGCTGATGGTACGGCTGCAGTGGCCAATACCCTAAACTGCAAAATTATGAGCTTCTTTATTAAATATCTAGATATAACAATCAGATACATGAAGCCGAAAAAAGAAGATTGACACATTATCATTGATAAAATTAATAGTAAACTTTCTTCTTGAAAAGCTAACTACCTTTATAGAGCTGGCTGGGCGATTCTTATTAACTTAGTATTGTATGTTATACTAGTTTACCGGATGTCATATTATAAATTTTCTAATTGGGTAACTAATAAAATAGATTGCATCAGAAGAAATTTCCCATGGAAAGAAGCAAATAGGTCTAACCTGAGCTGCCACGTTAACTGGAGCCTTGTCTGCAAACCCAAAACTCAAGGAAGATTGGGCATCGCTAACTTAAAAGCCTAAACTCATCCTTGTTCTATAAATGAATTTGGAACTTTATGGGAGACGAGTCTTACCCGTGGAAAGAGATTATTAGTAATTATTATTACAGTGATTCAAAAAATCTTAATGTACACAATAACCAAAAAACTCATTTTGGAAAAACATTTCCAAGTTATATCTCTTATTTAAACTTGGAACTAAATACATCGTCAACTCCAGAGACAAGACTTCCTTCTGGAACGAGCCATGAATATCATCCATTGCTTTGAAACACGAGCTTCTTGATCTGTTTCTAGTCTCTAACAACAAAAATAACCTCATAAAAGACGTTTATAGAGCTCGTTCAACTTTTAGATGAGACATCTCCTTTAATCAAAATTTGTAGGAAACTTTCTTATACAATCCTAAAATTAGTTATATGATTGAAAACTACACCATTGGAGACAATCCCGATTGTCTGGTATGGTGTTGGAACAAAAAAGGTAATTATACCCCCAAAATCAATGTATAAATTCTTAACTTTCATGGGAACAAAGACTTCAGACATTTTAATCCTATTTGGAGAACCAGGGCCCCCCTAAAGTTAAACTCCACGTGTGGATCGTTCTACATGACAAATTAAACACTATAACCAAGCTCAATTTGATATTAACCGCCAATAATAACCTGCATACCTGTTACCTGTGTAATTTGATGCCCGAAACTGCTTTTCATTTGTTTTTTGACTAACAATTCTCACAATATATTATTGGTAAGACTTTAGAGACTTTTAACATAAACATTGATCCTACTATACCCTCTCCTAATGTTTAATGAAATAATTTTAGATTAAGCCTTAATTTGCCGTTTAGGAAAACTTTGGACTATATTTATTCAATCACTTGTTGGAGCTTGTGGACTGAACTTAACCAACCTATTTTGAACAACATCTACAACAACTCCACTTCTATGATTTATTCCGTTGCATGTATATTTCCTTATGGACTTACATGGATCCAAGGCACATTAACCAGTGAATCCATAGCGACCTGATCGAGTATCCAGCAAATGCCTTGTCTATGGCTCCGATGGCCTCTGATTGAATTGCTGCTCTGTAATTTCCTCAATGCTTTTTCAGCCTCATTAAATCGAAATATTAAACGTTATTGTATGGTAACCTTTTAGGACCACATCCTACTCTTTTCTTTACTACATATCGCTTTCTAGAAGTTGGAAACGACTTTAACTCAAAATAATAATAACAATACGAATGCCCCCGACTGTCCCTCTTAATCATTACTCCAATCCCAAAGGAAAAAAGTATAAAATCATTGTATTATTATTATTATTGTCATTGTCATAGGTTCCAATAGCCAATATTGAATCCATTGTCGTTCTAAACATGCAGATGATTATAAGCCATAGATCTGTATAATCACTTGTATTATCTTTCTTTTAATACATCAAATATTGAAGTATAAGCTCGAGTACTAATATCACACACTAGCTAGCATAATTTGGGCACTAACAAAACAAAAGACATATATTACCCTTCCTAATTTCTGTCAACAAATCATAATGCAGGCTTACTCATATAACCTACAATATGCATTGCTCCTAAACTGATATTCAAACCGATTTTGTTCTGATTTTGATGACATACAAAATACATTATTAATGATATTAAATATAGCTTATTAGTTTGGAATAGTGCACTTTTACTCTTATAACCACTTATATGTATAAATTAGTATATAATCGTAAGTGCACATACAAGTCTTTTTAAAAAAATAGGTTGGCAGCAATCACACTGCATTAACAGCCAACCTCGACCCTTGCCTCAGCCAACGTTTCAGTGTACACCACGCTATTCAGTGCACCACCTCTTCACTCAGTCTACCCTGCCTCACCTCATGCATGATCAGCTCCATATCATCAGGAAGCAATCTCTCTGAAGCAAACATACAACACTGAATTAACAGCAAACTACCTGCATTCTCAATAGTGCTATCATCCCCGCAGTCCTGAGCGTTGCTTGCCTCACTTCAGGAATGTTACATTTCTACAGGCCGCAACAGTGCACAGAAAAAGAGTGTAGTATGCAGCACTTCTTCTCTTGCGTTTTTGTGTACAGGCCGCAACAGTGCGCAAGACCTTACATCAGCATGCATTATCAGCTCCGCTTCGGCTTACAGAAGCATGTAGTATGTAGCAATACATCTCGCACGCAATACCTTTACACGCAATATCTTTACATCAGCAATGGCATGCCTGTAGCATGTGCCTGATACTCATGCTAGCCTAATGCACTTTCCTGTCCCTGATACTCAGCAATGACACTCAACATTGCATGTTCGTGTCCTTTGCTTCAGCAATGCACGCAAGACCTTTATATCAGCATTACATGATACTCAGAAATACACTTTCCTGTAGCATGTCATGCAAGCACTTTCCTGCACTTTCACGCAACTTGGAGCAATGTATCTCATTCTACGGCATGCATTTTTCTGCACATATCATTCCACAGCAGTGCATATCAAAATGTAGACCCAACATTCTTCAGCTACTCCAGTTTCAATCATGCAACACCTCTCTTGCAGCTTCCCCTTCTTGTAAGAGACAATATGAACTCATATAGTTGTGTATATTTTCTTTTTTCATTATTACCTTCTCTTTTAGCTGATCATCAAAGTGCCGATGCCGCATTTTTGTATCACATAACTCCCAGAAAACAATTGTATGTTTTTTTGTTCTAGTACATAACAAAATTACGAGTGCTGTCCTCATAAAAGGACCACTCTTTCACATAAAAAAAAGAAGATAATGATCATGATTTCATTGGTTTTTTATGAGTTAAAGAGTACTAAAAGGCATTACACCACACAAGATGACCTCTAATTCGGAATAACATGTCTCGGATTGACTACAGAATTAATGGAATTTTAGGTAGGGACTATCTATTTCAACCTTCTTCATTAACCACAGACCTTCTGCAGCCACATGCATGAAAATTCTTGAAGAAGCACGTGGGAATATGAAGATTCATTTCTCAATGTTCGGTTGCTCGGCTTATATGCATGAAAGCAAAGGGAACTACAACCTAGAGCTCGAAAGTGTACATTTCTAGTCTAGTTTACAAAAGATGAGTGGAGGAGTAAAGCATGACGTCTACTGCTAAAAAGATTATTACTAGTAGTCATGTGACTTTTGAAGAAAGGACTATGTTGAAAGTGGAGCATTTTTCATCAGATAACAGTTCAAGAACAATTGGGTATAACAAACACAAGAGCAATCATCAGATACTCTACGTATAGAGACAGATGAATTCGATGGTATTAGGGTGGATGAGGATAGTACAGAGGATAAGACTCAAGATGTAGCTCATTCACAGTCTATGTCAACTAGAGAAAAAAGGAAGCATGCGTGGCCTGATGATTGTTGAACTGAGTATAGAGAATATTTATTTTGTTGATATAACAGCATATGTTTTGCATGTCGTCCGTGATGAGCCCAACAAGTATAAAGGTGTTATTGCTTTGGTTGATAGTTCAAGTTGTTTAATTGCTATGAAGGAGGAAAAATTATATTTGGGATTCGATGCCTCTGCCTTCTGGTAAGAAAGCTGTTGGAAACGTGCATGAACCTTATAGCAAATATTAATATTTTATATGAATCATAAAAAAAAACACAAAATCTCCTTTTTTATTTCACACAAGTACAATAATAGTATTTCCTTTTCTTACAAATAGGCTACTGCCTTTTTCTTTTTATCAATATGGAGCTTCAGCTCTTTTTCTTTTCAACGGACATATTTTGTTAATACATTCAGCCTTATTTATACTAATGCATTCCCACATTTTTTGCTTGAAGAATGGATATAAATTACTGCTATTTCCAGCCTTGGAATTCCATCCGCATGCTTAATTAAAATGGTGCAAAATTTATTCTCTACCATTAACTAAATATAGAAAGTGGGTTTGTGAATTCTAACACTCCCCCTCAAACCCAGCTTTTCATTCCGAGATTTTCTTTCAAATTCTGAAACACCTCAGCCTTCAACGGCTTCGTAAAAATATCTGCGAGTTGATCTTCTGTTCTACAATGTACTAGTTCCACAACTTTGTTATTCACTTGTTCCCGAATGAAATGGTACTTTATGTTGATACGTTTGCTTCGACTGTGTGAAACTGGATTCTTTGCTAGTGATATAGCAGACTTGTTATCAATATAAATAATAACACGATCTTCTTGTGCATCGTATAATTCACTCAAAACATATATCAACCACATTGCTTGACATGTACACGCTGCTGCTGCAATATACTCTGCCTCACAAGTTGAAAGGGCAATAGTTTGTTGCTTTTTCGATGACCATGAAAACACCGCTGAACCGATATGAAATGCATATCCAGAAGTACTTTTTCCATCATCCAAATCGCCACCATAATCACTATCCGAGTAACCAACTAATTTTGACTCTTGAGAATGCGTGTAATACAAACCATGATCAAGAGTACCTTTGATGTATCTCAAAATTCGTTTAGCTGCCATGAAGTGATCTTGCTTCGCCTTTTCCATATATCTGCTTACTAGTCCAACTGCAAACATAATATCTGGACGTGTGAAAGTTAGGTACCTCAGACTTCCAACTAAACTTTTGAACAATGTCGAATTTACCGACTCCCTTGTTGAATCAACTCTCAGCTTCATGCTTGCTTCTACTGGCGTGCTCACTGGCTTACAATCTTTCATTCTAAACTTGATTAGAATTTGCTCCGCATATTTCTTTTGTGGCATAAAAATCCCATCTTCACTTTGCTTTACTTCAACCCTAGGAAAGTAAGACATTTGACCAATATCTGTCATCTCAAATTCATTTGCCATAACTTTCTTAAAATCATTGAACATATCAGAATTATTTCCATTGAAAATCATATCGTCCACGTATAAGCACACGATCATGATGTCTCCATTTTTATTTCTTTTTGTGTAAAGAGCATGTTCGTATGGACTCTTCACAAAACCATTCTTCTGAAATACTCATCAACCCTTGTGTTCCAAGCTCTTGGAGCTTGCTTCAACCCGTATAAAGCTTTCTTTAGTCTGTAGACTTTATTTTCATGACCTTCTTGAATATATCCAAGTGGTTGCTTAATATAGACTTCTTCTTCAAGATATCCATTCAGAAATGCTGACTTCACATCCATCTGATAGATATTCCATTGATTTTGTGCTGCAATTGCTATGAGAAGTCGAATAGTATCAACTCTTACTACCGGAGCAAATACTTCATCGTAATCAATCCCGTATCTCTGGCTGTAACCTTTCGCAACTAACCTTGCCTTGTGCTTCTCTATCTTTCCTTCTTGATTAGTCTTTGTTTTGTATACCCATTTAACACCGATGGCTTTGTATCCTTCAGGTAGAGTTGTAAGCTCCCATGTATTATTCTTCTTGATTGCATCGATTTCTTCATCATTGGCCTTAATCCATTTGTTGTCTTCAGTAGCTTCCTCATAAGCTATTGGATCACATTCAGCCATCAAACAAAACAATGAGTATTCAAACCCTGTTTGAATGGGACTTGTTGCATCATAAATATCGCTAAGACTTCGCATTTTTTGTGGTGCTCCCCCTGAATTGTTGGTGCTACTGCTGCTCCCTGATGTCAACGGTATCGATGCAGGAGTTAATTGATTTGGACTTTGTGGAGGAGTTTGATAATCATTTTGTGGATTTTGTGTATTGACGTCGTTGCTATCTTCATCATCAAAGAATAGACCTTCAATTTTTCTTTCTTTTGTGTTCCATCTCCAGTAATCTGTCTCATCAAATTCAACATCTCGTGAAATAATTAACTTCTTAGTCAATGGATTATAAAGTCTATAAGCCTTGCTTCATTTATCGTATCCGATAAAAATGCACTTCTAGCCTTTATCATCGAGCTTTTTTCTCTTCTGATCAGGGACATGTGCATATGCGATACATCCGAATATTCTAAGATGTCCGATTGTTGGTTTTTTACCACTCCATGCTTCATTTGGTGTTTTGAATCTTACACTCTTTGTTGGACAGCGATTCAACAAATAAACTGCACATAATACAGCTTCAGCCCAAAAAGTTCTCGGCAAGTGTTTTGCTTTCACCATACACCTTGCCATGTCAAGAATAGTTCTTTCTTTCAGTAACACCATTTTGTTGTGGAGTATACGATGTTGTCAACTGATGAATGATTCCTTGAGATTTACAGAAGTCTTTGAACAAGTTTGATGTATACTCGCCTCCTCTATCAGATCTAAGTATCTTCACATACTGTCCACTTTGTTTTTCCGCCATTGCTTTAAATTCTTTAAATTTATCAAGAGCTTCTGCTTTTTCTTTAAGAATATATACCCAACTCTTTCTACTAAAATCATCAATAAATGTTATGTAGTACCTGTGTTGTCCAAACGACTCAATGTCAAATGGACCAGCGATATCAGTGTGAATAATCTCCAATGGCCTTCTAGCTCTCCATGATTTTCCAATAGGAAAACTTTGCCGATGTTGCTTTCCTTTGACACATGCTTCACATAGATTATCCGGTTCATTAATCTCTGGTAAACCATCCACCATCTTTGTATTTGATAATAGTTTTAGGCCAATAAATCCAAGATGGCCAAATCGCAAATGCCACAACCCTGATTCATTTTGAATGACCGATTTCAAGCAATGCTGCATTTCTATCTTGATATCTAATGCAAATATACGATTCTTTGTCATCTCAACTTTGGCAATTAATTCTTGAACTTGATTTCTGATTATGAGAGAGTTCCCCCTCATATGCATGTCATATCCTTTCTCCAAAAGTTGGCCAAGACTGATGATATTACTTTTCAAAGCAGGTATATAATAGACATCATGTATATACTTCTTATCACCGTTCTTTAAGATAATCATAATTGTACCTTTACCTTTGAGTGGAACCTTCGACGAGTCACCAAAAGTTACATCTCCTTTGACTGTGTCGTCTATCTCCTTGAATAACTCCTTTTGGCCACACATATGATTGCTTGCGCCGATGTCAAGATACCAAATATTTTTATTACATTTTTCATCTCCATTGTAAGTGAGAAATATGGCAGGTTCCACATCTTTATCTTCATTTGCAGCTATAAACTGATTTCTTTCTTCCACCTTAGGATTTGATTTGCATTCATAACTGAAATGACCATATCTATTGCAATTATAACATTGAAACCGAGATTTGTCACCTCGTTGTTGAAATCTATCTCTTGCTCGACCTCGAAATCCTCGACTACGACTAGTTGATTGCTAACTATCGTTTTTCTGGTCTCTGTCAAAATGCTGTCTTCCACGTCCTCGTCCGCCTCGGTAGCCACCTCGGCGGCCACCATAATTTCCTCTTCCACGTACATAACTGCTATCGTTTGAACTGTCACCAATGGACACCTTACTTTGCAAAGCCTTCTCTAAATGACCTGTATCATCGTATTGGCTCATCCTTTGCTCATGGGCTTGAAGCGAACCCACAAGTTCATCGATCGAAATCGTGGACAAATCTTTTGACTCCTCAATTGACGTAACAACATAATCAAATTTTCTTACCAATGAGCGAAGAAGCTTTTCCATGATTCGAACATCATCTAAACTTTCGCCGTTCCTTTTCATCTCATTTGTCACCGTTTTCAAGCGCGTAACATATTCACCGATATTTTCCGAACTTTTCATTTTTATATTTTCAAATTCGCCACGAAGAACTTGGAGCCGCACCTTTTTGACTTTCTCGACACCTTGGAATGACTTTTGTAAAATCTCCCATGCATCTTTTGCTGTTTTTGCTTCGGAAATTTTTTCAAAGGTTGATTCGTCGACACCTTGAAAAATAGTAAACAAAGATTTTTTATCTTTTTTCCGGGACTCCTTCAATGCGATCTTCTGGGTATTTGTTAATGCTGCTTCCACGGTAGCATTTGCTGGCTCGTTGTACCCTTCTTCGACTATCTCCCAAATTTCTTGCGATCCAAGCAATACTTTCATTTGAATACTCCAATTTTCATAATTTGTAGCCATCAACTTCGGAATTTGTGGTTGCATCATATTCGCCATTTTTTACGAACGGAACCTTGCTTTGATACCACTTGTTGGAAACGTGCATGAACCTTATAGCAAATATTAATATTTTATATGAATCATAAAAAAAAAACACAAAATCTCCTTTTTTATTTCACACAAGTACAATAATAGTATTTCCTTTTCTTACAAATAGGCTACTGCCTTTTTCTTTTTATCAATATGGAGCTTCAGCTCTCTTTCTTTTCAACGCACATATTTTGTTAATACATTCAGCCTTATTTATACTAATGCATTCCCACATTTTTTGCTTGAAGAATGGATATAAATTACTGCTATTTCCAGCCTTGGAATTCCATCCGCATGCTTAATTAAAATGATGCAAAATTTATTCTCTACCATTAACTAAATATAGAAAGTGGGTTTGTGAATTCTAAGGGAGTTGGGTCAACTAGAGAAAAAAGGAAGCATGCGTGGCCTGATGATTGTTGAACTGAGTATTGAGAATATTTATTTTGTTGATATAACAGCATATGTTTTGCATGTCGTCCGTGATGAGCCCAACAAGTATAAAGGTGTTATTGCGTTGGTTGATAGTTCCAGTTGTTTAATTGCTATGAAGGAGGAAAAATTATATTTGGGATTCGATGCCTCTGCCTTCTGGTAAGAAAGCAAATGGGTGTAAGTGGATCCAAAAGGTGAAAGGTGACGACAATGATGACTTACGATATAAGGCAAGGTTAGCAGCAAAATATGTTTAGAATAAGGGAGTTGGGTATCATGACATTTTCTTCAGTTATTAGGCATACCTTAATTCGTATTTTATTGACATTAGTTACTTATTTTGATATGGAACTTAAGCAACTAGACGTTCAAATGACATTACTACATGGCAACCTTAAAGAAGATATTCACTTGCAGTTACTAGAGGGGTTTATTGATAAAAGCAGAACTTTTTTGCAAGCTTAACAAATCCCTTTATGTGATAAAACAGTCTCCTGGATAGTAGCACCGGAGATTTGATAAGTTTATAATTTATTATGTATATTCTAGAAGTTTCAAAGACCAATGTGTTTATTTCAGGAGGTGTGAGGGGGATAACGTATATCTTTCATTGTATGTGGCTAGAATATGGCTAGGATATCAGAATTAAAGGCACTGGGTTAATAAAAATGCCCAAGAAAGGTGTCAGTACACTTCACATGAGTTCATTTTAAAATCCCTTCAAGAAAGTAATAATCAAGATATGTCCCCTCTATGGTAGCCTCGGGAAATCTATTTCCTCCAACTAATTATCCTGTAACTTTGCTTTAATACCGGTTCGAAAGGAGGACAGAATCAAAGCATAATGTCGAACAAGTAGGTGTAACTATTGAGTTCTATGGTGGCAAACTCAATGCAGTTAATTATAGCGATCTTGCTACTGTAAAAAATATGCTAGGCGTGCACAATTAGGTGAAATTTTTAATTAGACCGGACTACTTTAAAATATGATGGTGTTGAGCTCAATGAGGAATTTGACGTGAAGGATTTAGAAAAGACGTAGAGGATTTTGGGGATGGATATGGTTAAAGATAGAAAGAAGAAAGAGATGAAGCTTGCTTAGGCTCGGTACATAAAAAAAGCCGTCTTGATTTGGTGGGGAGAATGATAAGCCGCTGGGCACTCCATAGACTCATTTCAATTTGACTAAATATTTATTATTATTTTTGTAGGATCTAGATTAACCCTAGAGGGGGGGGGGGTGAATAGGGTTATAGCAAATTTTCTCGATTTAAACACAAAAATAAACTGCAGAAATAAATATACTTAAAAAGTAAATCACACACAAAATTTACCCAGCTTCGGCAACCCCTGCCTACTGCTGCATTCCCAGATTTCTATTAGAATTAAACAGTATCACGCTTACAAACACTCTAACAGACTTGCAAACCCTGCTACCGCCTATAGAGTTTTGCAAACTCGCAACCCCTGCTTACTGAACTAACTCTAAATAGACAATCAGACACTACCTAAACCCTAGGTGGTGATTTACAAATTCTTTGATTCGTAAAATAAAAACAATAATTAAAAAAAACAATAGAAAATAACCCTAAAACTAATTAACAATATAATAAAGCCTTATTATAAAAATTAAAAAACAAAACTCCTTTTTTAATAATAAGGCCAGCCCACTCCCTTATTTCACCCGATCCTTTTGTCTCGTTCGTGAGAATAATGGCGGCTTCGTCCTGTTTAGGGCTTCGTTCCCTTTGTTCCAATTAGGGCTTCGGCTTTTGTGTAAATCAGGGCTTCAATTTCTTCGATCGATCTGAGATATGTTGCCCTAGCTCGCTGCTTCTCTGATGGTTGACTATCGCTCGTTTGCAGTTGCTTGATCGAGTTCATTGTTTGTGAATTCGGTATGTACTGTTTCCTTTTGCTTTACTAAGTTGATACTTGAACTCGATGATTTAATTTGCCAGTGATGATTAGGTTATATATGCGTTCGAATTCCTTGAATTACGTTCGTCTAAATATATTTGAATTTGTCAATAGTCGTTCGATCTTGTATTGATGCTTGGGATTGATCTGACTTTGTCAATTTCGTATTTTTGGTAGCTTGATTCACACTGTATTGATTTGATTTCGTGATCAATTTGCTTGGCTATCACGGTGAACTCTTGATTGACTTGATCAACTTTGGTTTATACGGCAGAGATCTTTCTTCTTTTATTTGTTTTGACTTTGTCAAAAATTTGCACATATTTGATTATTCGACTTGGTCATCTCTGCACTGTTACAATTTGTTCATCTCTGTAGTATTGATTTTCACGGCATTGTCTTTGGGTACTCTGTTTCGTATGTATGCTGTGCATTTGTAGTTGGTTTGAAAACTTCTGTGTTGTAGCTGTCTTGATTTGTGCCTTGTCCATTCTCGTGTGTTCATCCCTGTAGTATATGCTAGTGATACATTTTCTCCAGTGGCATGTGGTCTTTGCTGTTATGTTGATGCATATGCTCTCTGTTGCAAGCTTGCTGTTGCATGCTTGTTTGTATGTTGTTGAACTTGGTGTCTGCATCCTCATGAGCTTGACACTGTATTTTGTTGTTTGCATTATTTGTTGTTGTGTCGCTGATTTTGGGGCTGCTGTATTATCATCATGTTGATGGCAATCTTCAAGTAAGTTTGCATAAGTGAATTTAGTCAGTGATAGTCAGGTTGCCTTCATTTTCCACTGAGTTGCATCGAGTATCTGGTCTTTGTAGTTGTTGCTTGGGTTTGTACAGTGTTGTACTTGTTGTCTTGTACTTGAAGTCTTCATTTGCAGCCTTGACTTTGGTTGACGAAGTTGTAACTGTTATATCACTTTGGATTGCATTCACTTGAGCATATTGAAGTTGCTGTTATCTTGTACGACTTTGTGCATGCTGTACTACTTTGGTTCATTTTCATGTTTGTTGCAGTCCATATTCTTTTGTGTCTGCACTTGTGAACTTTGTGGTTGTACTTCGTGTTGTATTCATGCAGCTTGTTTTCAATATACACTTGAATGTTGCAGTCCATGTTCTTCACTGTTTATTGTTTGCATTGTTGCAGTTGGTCATTCATTTTTTTTTGTTCATCTGTATATTGCTGCAATCTTCATTTCCTTGTATTGTCATCACTGTGTACTGGTGGTCTTGAGCATTTGCACATTTGTTCACCTGCACTGTTGCCTTGTTGACTGCATCACCATACTCTCTGTTTTGATTTGCATTTGCATTGCATTTCTCAGTGTCATCTTCACTTGCACTGTGGCATTATGTTCATTTGTTGTAGTTGTATTCATGTACACTACTGCCTTGAACTTGATTCACTTCATGTTGTTGTTTGGACATTTGCATTTGTACACTCCATACTTGGTCGTGCTGGAGTCTTCAAGCATGTTGTTGTTGCATTTGTTAGTGGCTTTAGTCTTGAACTGTTTGTAGTCAATTGCTTTGTCTATTCATTTGCCTTGAGTTGAACCTATCTTGGGTTTGACCTTGTTTTTGATTTCTGTGCTTTTGTTTGATTTTTGCACATGAGTTGGCAAGGCAGTGCACACGTATACGAATGTACACGTGTGTACTGCAGCCACTTATAATTACCTGTCCCTGATAAAAATACTGATATGCACAGATATTGCACAGTCAAAAATGATGACGAACAACCCAAATAACTGAGGCAAACAATGTTTTCAAAATCAATGTTTCTTTCAAATTTCAAAAATATTTCTCTTTCAATTTTACTGCGTTTGAGAATATTTTTGCAGATTACTCAGATGCTGGATTCATACCGGAATGTAGTTGAAGACAAAAACACGAGTGTGAGTGATATGTAGTGAGGTTAACTGTAAATGTGAAATGTGATGTGATTGTAATCAAAAATATATATGTATAGTGAGAGCATGAATTTGTACTATTCAAGATTGTAATAAATATTCATTTGAATAAAATATCTGTTTGAATTCAAATTCTGTGTAATTTATTTTATTCAACAAATATTTATTTAAACTGTGAAAAATAGAATAGTATATTAACAAATACATTTAAACGAATGTATATATGTTTATTATCATCAAACAAAAATCATATAAGCGCAAAGCGCATATTCAACAATTTTTGACAACGGTGACACTTAATTTAAGTAGAGCGCTCATTTTGGTATTTTAGAGGATCATATCCAAAACCCTTAGAACCATAATTTAGAGATCTTACTAATTGAGTTGATGGTCCTTGACGGCTAAATAAATATTTCTTATATCGAAAGAAAATAAAAGGTACATGATTAATACCTATAGCATGGTTGGTAACCTTGTGTCTGCAATTGTGTGCTCAATATCAGGCTTGGCCCATGAAGTGGACGTTGTCAATCGATATATCAATAATCACACAAGGAACATCAAACAACCGTGAAATGAATACTTAGGTATATGTATGGTACTTTAGATGGCCTATTATATGGAATCGATGGTGATATCACTCTTAAGGGATACTGTGATTCAGACTATGTTAAAGATAAAATGTTAAGAAGTCGATATCGAATTATGTTTTTACACTTGGCATAGGCATGATTTCTTAGAGATCAAAGTTGCAATATATATTAGGTTTGTCAATTATGGAAGATGAGCTGATATCGATCGTGAAAATGACCAAGGAAGGATTGTATTTATTGTAGCTTTTGGTTTATTGGTGTTGGAAAAGACAGTAGAGTTATTCCTTGATAGTCGGAGTGTTATTAATTTTGTCCATAATAAGATCTATAGCACTTGTACTAAGCACGTTTTTGTTTGAGAGTTCTTTTTTATGCTGGAGGAGGGATAAATTAAGTTCATGTTGTAGAAGGTTCATACCAAGATCAACCTTGTTGCTATGGTGACAAAATCATTTCCTAAAAAAGTTTATGATCAGTCTAGTATCATCCACTAAGCGCCACGATGTATGTATATTCGGATTGAAGTTGTAACACCTCATATTTTAGAGTGCATTAGTATGGAAAATTAATTAATAGAAGAACCAGTTAAATTATAGATAATTAAATTTAATTAGGAATGGAAATGGAATGTTACAGGGAAGGGATCAAGGAGTTAATAAGATAAAACTAGAATAAGGTTTTAGCCCGAGCCCAAAATTATTATTCCTTACCCCTAACCATATCACATCCTTCATTCATTTACTATCTACATAAAAACAAACTAATAAACCAAAGGCCGGCCACCATTCTTCAAAGAGAAAAAGCGAAGAGAATAACCAAATAAAGAAGGAAATTCAAGCTTTTAACCAAAAGAAAAAAGGAATTTTAATCAAGTAATTAACCTAAGTGAGTAACACTTTCCCCAATCATTTTCAAACCTATTTTGGTTCGTACTATATGTGTTTTGATACTTAGAATGATGATGAACAAGTTTTAAGAATAGTAGAATGATTTCATTCATGTTTGGACATTAAATAGCAATAATTTTGGCATGTCTTGAGGTAAAATGTAGATCAAACCTTCTTCACATGAATTGAAATTTGATATGTTTTTTAAATACTAATTTGAAAATACGTTTTGATTTCATAATTTTTCGAAATTAATTGAGTTTTATATGAATCTTCTAAGTTGAAAAAAATGCTTAATTACATATTTTAATTATTTAAAATATGAAAAATTAATTATTTTGATTTGAAATTTTTATATGCATCAAAGGATCAAGAATAAGATTTGTGTGAAAATCTGAGAAATTTTCCTATGCACTTTTGAATTGATAAGGATTATCTAATAAAGTGAAAAGTTAATTGCAAATGGTAATTCAACAAACCGATAAAGAAATTAAAGCTATGATTTTCCTGAAAATATTAACATAAAGATTTGATTAGCCAATAGGAATATGAGATATAGTATGATTTGGAAGAAAGTTGTTGCTTTTAAAGATAATAAATCAATTTTAAGAATATCTATAGAAATGTCATTTGACATGGATAGCTTTAAAATGAGGCATGTAATAGCTTAAAAATGTGACATGGTACCTTTAAAATAAGGCAAGTGATAGCTTAAAAACGTGACATGATAGCTTTAAAATGAGGCATGCGATAGCTTTCAATTGTGACCCACGACAGCTTTAAAATGAGGCAAGCAATGGATTAAATTGAGGCAAGCGATAGATCTAAAATGAGGCACGTTAGTTTTAAAATGAAACATGCGATAGCTTAAAAATGAGACTAACAATAGCTTTAAACTGTAGCATACAATAGCTTTCGAGAGTGACTTACGTAGCTTTAGAGGCACAATAGCTCTTGGAGTTCGATAGCTTTGGAGGCACGATAGCCTTAGATGTCTGATGGCTTAAAGGCGCAACAGTTAGGTATTTGCATTATTGTAAAAATCCTGAAAGGGAGTACGGATTAAGTATCTTAAAGCTAACTTAACACTAGAGGGTTGATGAATAGTGTTTAATGGATTTTAAGACTTATATGGACTAATTTAAAATTATGACACAAATAAATGCAGAACTTAATCACAGAAAATCACAGAATCAAACACAGATGCATAAAGTAAATAAAAAAGCAGTAAAAGGAAAGAGCACACTGGATTTGTAACAACCAGGTATTTTCAACCATTCGCATCCATTATAAGTGTATAAGTAGACACACATGCCGGAATTGAATTGCTCAAAATACCGCGTTGCAAATAAAATTTGGCAAAATCTCAGAATATACAGTAAATAAAAATAACAGATCACAGACACAGAGTAATAATAATGCAGCGGGAATAAAAGAGATAGTAGTTCATGAAGCTACTATATAAATATATCAGAGTTACATAAGATACAACAGAAGAAATGAAGTACAAAAGAAGTCTCAATATATAAAAATCTACTAATACAATAGCTGGAAATGACCAACAGACTGCAAAAGATAAAACTTGACAATAATCTCCAGCGATTCCGATCTCCAAAAAGTGGAAATCCAAATTTGTGAATACTCAGGCTGACCCGAGCGTAAATAAAAATACAAACACTCGAGTCAGGACATACATACTTATACAATGTAAACCAACTCAAGTGAACTGTAGTAAAGGTACAAGTAACTTAGAAGATGCGTGGGACCGCCCATCCTCTAAGGATCCGTTAAACTATTTACTATGTAGTTATATATGCTATATACAGTAGTGTCTAATCAGTAAAGTATAATCATATAGAAAATAGCGTTAAGGGGATGGTGAGCCTTAACGCGGTCGGATCTTTAAAACCAAAATCGTAGTGGACTCGATATAAGGAGATGACACGGCACGCGAGGCAATGCCAAGGTGGATACACCGTTTGCACTCCCTGACCGGTGGTGACGGCAAGCCAGCAGCTTCCGCCCACCTCGAACAATACCCCCGAATCAAAGTGGCGCCACATATCGAATCACAAAGTAATAGAATGGTTTCCGATGGAGCATGCTCGATGAAAGGGTGTGACCCTTTGTGTAGCCCGGTATAGCTCCTGTTTTAGTCATTTATGCCAACTCACGGGAGCTCGGTCCACGTAATATACCTCGAGAACGTCGCCACCATCCAACTTCATTCTGGAATCTCCACCGCGTACACAGTTGTTAAAGTGGTTTTCGGTATTGGCCGGCTATAAGACAATATCCGATCCCGGTCTCTTTAACAACCACTCGTTATTATAACCCGTAGTTATAACTTTAAAACAATATTTTATACTTCAAAAATAAAATGTCATTTCAACCCAAATCTTTATCAAAATAAAGATTAAATCATTTCCATACCATTTTAATATATCATCATACCATATCTTTCAGTTCAAATATTTATCAAAATAAATATCAAGTCATTTCTAACCATTTCAATATATTAAATTATCATATCCTCTCAAAACTTCCTTTCAAATCATTTTAATATATTAAAATATCATAACCTTTCAAAGATTCATTTCCAAAATATCATATCCTTCAGAACTTCCTTTCAAATCATTTTAATATCAAAATGTCATATCTTTCAAAACTCCATTTTTTCAAATCATTTAATATCAAAATATCATATCTTTCAAAACTTCGTTTCAAATCATTTTAATATATCAAAATATCATATCTTTTCAAAACCGCATTTCAAATCATTTCAATACACCAAAATATCATATCTTTCAGTATCATATTTCAATCATTTTAATATATCGAATAGTTGTATTTCAAAACAAATTACTTCATTTTAAATCATAAAAATGAAGTTATTACATTTAATAATTAAATTATTAAATTCCAAAAATTTAAACCTTTCAACGTTCATTTATGCACTTAAATTTATTGAAACAATGAAAATTCAAGTTTCGCACCATTTGGAAAATGCAACAGAAAGTTACATTCAAAACAATCCAATTTAACAAAAGATAGCATTTAAAAATGCTGTTAATTAACCTCAAATATTCAATAGAATTCCACAAACACTTATTTTTTAAAAAAAAATCATTTTTACCTTACAAAATCATACATTTTCACATTTATAAGCATCATTTAATTTTCCTTAATTTCATGATTTTATAAAGTTAAGTTTCCTTCCAAAAATCAATATTTATTAATAATTCACTTATTAAATTTCAACATTCAAATTTAAATTCATTACATTAAATTTCAACTTAACACTTAAGTTTTAAAATTTCAAATATAACTTAATTCCATTTTATTTAACTTAACTTAAAATTTCACTTTTAAACCAAATTCATAAATTCCAATTTAAGTTATATTTCCAAATTCAACGTAAATATTCATTCATTTCACATTTCAACTTTATTAAAAATCATTAATATGATATAAAATCGCTTTAAATTCATTTAAATTCAAAATATCATAAATTTATCATATTTCCAAAGTTAATTTAATTTCCATTAAAAAGTAAATCAAAATTTCCAAAATAACTTACATTCAAAATTTTCTAACTTTTTCATTACTTCATTTCACCTACAATTATTCAGAAAATCAATAATATTTACAAAAATCATATTTTTATTTAATTTTAAATCAAAATATTATAATAATTAAATTTCTAAAGTATTTTAAATTTTTTAGAAAAACATATTTTAACTACGGGCCTGTATATAATTTTCTACGCTAGGTGAAGTGATACGGGTAATATATCATTTCAACCCGTAATTTACAATGAAAATCCGGGTTTTATCATTTCAAACCCGCAATCCCAAGTAAATAAAAATAAATTGAAAATCGCTCAGGCCTATCATTTCAGCCCATAACGATTTTCCCCTATTCTAAAGTTCGTTCGGGTATGTATCATTTCAACCCATAGTGATTCTAATCTAAAGGGAACTTGCAGTATGATAAAATGATAAAATAGCAGAACAACATAATATAACAGTAATAGATGTTATAACAGGTTTTTAAGCATGGGTGAACATCATATGATAATAATATAAGCATATATAACATGATAATATAGTTCTACAGATTCATAGGGTGTCAATTCACATTTGTATAAGTATAAACATCTGGTGAGATTTACTCACATGTCACAAGCTGGAGAACGACACCAAAGCACACGATACAGACATAACGAAGGCACGACAACACTACCATGATTTGAGAGTGGAGAGCCAAATATAATTGCCTTGTATACATATAAAAAAAAACAATTCAAAATACATAAGTTTTCAAAGCTAAATTACACTAAACGACACTAGGAATCAAAGCCCAAAACAAAGACAAATGCTTTGCACTTGTTCTCAACTTCACATACTTCAGTTATGAACTGAAATAGCACAGCCAAGGCATGTATAAAGGTCTGGTTTGGGTCCATAGTGGTCAGCCTATCATGGTTTAAAAGTGTGGAGATTTATAGGTGCAACAAGTCAACACTACAAGGCAATTTCAAGGCAAATTCAACAACTCTATGCTACAATTTGGTTCAGCCATAGGCTCTAGGGTCATGGTCAGAGACTCAGGTTGTGATGGCTGATGTGCCAGGGGGTGGTGGTCAGGTCAGAGCTGGTGGTGGTGGTGGAAGTGGCGGCAAAAGGTGGATGAAGGTGATGGTACCAAAACTAGGTCAGCTTGAGTGCATAGGTGATGGATTTGTGGATTTTGGTGGTGGTAGTTGCCTTGGGGTTACTTGGCCTGCCATGGTGGTGATCTAGGGTGGATGATGATCAGAGAATAAAGTGGTGGAGGTTGGCCTAGATCTGGTTGAGGAGGAGTGGAGCCATGAAGTAGAGAACAAGTTGCAAAAATCACATAGAAAAACTAGAAAACAAGAGAAGAGAAGAAGATTTTACCAAATTTTTGCAAGATGGAGGCCATGATTTATTTTTAGGGTTGAGAAGCTTTGTTGCGTGAAAAAGATGAGGAAGGCAGCTGAAAAAAATGAGGAAAAGAACGGCCAAAATAAAAGATGTATTGATTAAAATGAAACGGTAAAAGAAACGGTGAAACGACTTTACGTTTCTTAGCTTTTAAAACCTTCCATACTTCCTTTTCTTTTAAATCAAGTAAAACAAAATAACCTTCAGCAAGTACATCTAAAAACCGAAACAAAGTGAAATAAAATAAAAATATATAATTAAATTTAAAGAAAATATAAAAAGAATTAAGGAAATTGCTTAAAAATTGAAAACAGGGTTCAAAAATTACAATTAAAACATCAATGGCTTTGGAAAAATATCTACTTCATTCTAAAAATATTCTAAAGCAAAATTTTAAAATAAAATAAGTTATTTATCATTTCTAAAATAAAATAAATAATTAAATTGGAGAAAAATAGAAAAGAACTAAAGAAAATGTTTAAAAATTGAAAACAGGGCATGAAAATTACAAGAAAAATACTACTAGCTCTAGAAAATTCCTACGTCACTTCAAAAATATTAAAAGACAAAAATATACACAAAATAACATATTAATACATATTACAATAAAATATATCAAAGAAATTAAAATTTATACTATTTAAAATAACAAAATTGCAGAATAAACAAATTGCACTCAATGTTGAAATATACATAACTTTCACAATTTAAATCCGTTTCCAACGAAACAAAAAGCAGTGTTCTTAAAATTTTATGTAATTTCATAATAAAAGATAAAATTTAAATTTTCAAACTTTTAAAATTTTAAAATAAAAGTCAAAGTTTGACTATTTTGACCAAAATTCACTTTTTGGAAAATATTCTTTTTAGTCATGCTTTAGAATGATAATTCATATCAAAACTAAAGTTTATCATTCAAAATAAATAAAATAAGTTTTTTTAAAAATAAAAATTCAATTAAAATAATTAAAATATACAATTAAAAATAATCACAAAATACAGGGTTGTTACAGGATTTTATACTGGTTCGGAGTTACCCTACATTCAGTTATGTACAAAGGCAAACCACCTTAGATTTTTATTATACCAATGTCGAGATTACAATCCTCAATTTCTAAAGGCGTTGAGGTACCCTCCTGTCTCACGAGTCCCGGGCAAACTCTCTTGATTTATGGGACTCAAGACTACCCAATTGATTTCTAGGAATTACCACACCTTATAGAGAGACTCGATAAAATTTTGATTACAAGTTGATCTTATAACTCTGAAGAGAACTTTGATGTTCGAGAGAGGGCAGAGAATCAAACAAGAATGAGATTCTAATTTGATTCACTTAAGAATTCGACAAAATTTCGGCACGATCTTAAAAATATGAAAATTATAGAATATGGATTTATGGAGAAGAGAAGTGAAGAAAATATGAAATTAGTTAGTTAAAAAATTTGTTTGTGAAGGCTATTTATAAAGCACCAACGATCATAAGCATTCGTGAAGAGATTTAAATGAATAGACACTTCTTTTGAAAATTGAAAATTTTAAATTCAACGGCCACTATGTCGACATGGGGTATCCCATGATGTCGACATCCCTATGTTAAAAATAATGTAAAATTTGTTTTGAAAATGGTATTGAAAGGAAAACAAGATAAAACAACTCTGGAATAAAAACAAGAGTTTATTTAAAAACAAAAATAAAGAATATTTTAAGGCTAAAACGTCTTTTTTGAAAATCATTTGAAAAGACAACTTTAAGGCTAAAATATTTTGAAAAATAATTTTGAAAATAATTTTGAAAAACCATTTTGAAGTAGTGTTGCAAGCTTCTTCCTGCAGAATATCTCATCACATCAGGGTTCGAGAATTTGTACAAAACCAAGATGTTCGTGGGTTTGTAAGCCACTTGTCGTAGGTTTGTAAGCTACCTATCGCGGGTATGTAAGCCACTAAGAAGGTAGAAATGGGTTCTATCCCAAATGAAATTCGAAATGAAGATTTACATGCTATTATGAAGTTTTAACAATAAAAAAACTAGACATATATCTTGAAATTTTGATCTTGATACTGATGAGTCTTCAAACTTGATTTCTTCATTTTTGATCTTTATACTGTACAGTCTTCAATAATCAGTACATTCCTTATATATATCCTGCATAACAACATTCATATATATATCTAGAAACTAATGTTAGTAAATAAGTTATGATAAAATAAGTTACAAAGGTTGTTTTCATCAAAACCACTATCTCCAGTTCCTAACAATCTCCCTTTTTTGATGATGACAACCTTATAAAATATACTTACCACTTCGATCATTTCATAACTCCCAACTCTCGCTTACTCCCACAACTCCCCCTTACTCAAAGCCTATTATTTTATATAACTTCTCCCCCTTTGTCATCAACAAAAATATCCTATAAACGTTGAACTTGATAGAAAATGAGATAAACAAACATATGACATAATAACATATGAAATGTAGCATCCTAACTGGAATTCATGTTTTTATACATTGAAGATTGTTTTTAGAAGAACAATTAATTAAGATAACACTTATATACAAATTAACAAACTAATATTCAATCAAGAAAACAATAAAATGTTTAAAGAGGACCCTTAACTATTGGTGATTTATGGACCGAACAATTTGGATAGTGAAGATAAAAGTTTCCACGTTGGTCGACCAAGTTCCCCTTAGCGTCAAAAAGGACATCTCCAACGCAAATCACGCCATCGTCTTCATCTATATGAACATTCGGATTCAACAGAGGATGTTCTTCTTCTTGATCCTCTTATTATTCTTCTAGAGGCTCTTCTTCTTCAGATTCCATGGCTTGTGATGATTCTTCAATGACAATGGGATTGGCATGGTTATCCATAAGGAATTTTTGTAAATTTCTAAGGATTCTGCCATGACTATCTTGTTCTCTTGCCATTTGCACTTGACTCACTTGTATCTCCATCATCATTTGAAGCAAATCTTTCATCTTCTCATGTAATTTGATGACTCGTACGTGCGTGGTTAGTTGAAAGGACCAGAATGAGGAGAAGTGGGTGAAGAAGGTTCATTATTAGAAGAGAAAGCCATTAATTTACTGTTTTAGAAGTTTGTTACAAAGAATAGAACATAAAAAAGGAGTAAAAATCGAAATATATAAATATATAACTTAATAACTAATTTTAGAGGAAAATTTAAATTTGAAAATCACGGCTAGTATGTAGACATAGGGGGATGGGTCATGTCGAATTCCTATGTTAAAAACAATGTAAAATTTATTTTGAAAATGGTATTGAAAGGAAAACAAGATAAAACGACTCTGGGATGAAAACAAAGTTTAAAACAAGAGTTTATTTAAAAACAAAAACAAAGAATATTTTAAGGCTAAAACATCTTTTTGAAAATCATTTGAAAAGATCATTTTGAGGCTAAAACAATTTTGAAAATCATTTTGAAAAACCATTTTGAAGTAGTTTTGCAAGCTTCTTCCTGCAGAATATCTCATCACATCAGGACTCGAGAACTTGTACAAAACCAAGATGTTCATGGGTTTGTAAACCACATGTCGTAGGTTTGTAAGCTACTTGTCGTGGGTTTGTAAGCTACTAAGAAGATAGAAATGGGTTCCATCCCAAATGAAATTCAGAATGAAGATTTTCATGCTATTATGAAGTTTTAACAAAAAAAACTAGACACATATCTTGAAATCTTGATCTTGATACCCATGAGTCTTCAAACTTGATTTCTTCATTCTTGATCTTTATATTGTACAGTCTTCAATAATCAGTACCTGCCTTATATATATATCCTACATAACAACATTCATATATATCTAGACAATAGTCTTAGTATATAAGTTATAATAAAATAAGTTACAAAGTTGTTGTCATCAAAACCACTATCTCCAGTTCCTAACAAATCCTTCTAGGCCTCCGCCTATTGTATTTAAACGGAAGCTTACGCCAAGCGATTTGCGTAAGCCCATGTAGACAAGGTGTACTGTCTCACGTAAAAATAAAAAAATAAAAATTAGACACTGGTTATGCATCATTTAAGGTTCAATGTCACATATAAGCATCAATGTGTTAGGTTTAGACGTTGTTGCCTCCTAGGCTACTCCTAAGTACATTCAAAATTCCAAAATTTTAATTTATGTCAATCTACACTAAACAAAACACTAAATTTTTATCCATAATACACGAGTCGTCGAAAATTCCTAGCTCCGGTTAATCCCCGCGTAAACGATTAATTGCTAGTCCATACTAACAGTCTAGAGCCCGCCTAGCAATTTTTAGAACCTTGGGTATTCGATAGTTGTGAATTGATATAGTGTGATAGCTACAGAAAGGTAAACATATGATAGCTATTTAACCAAATAAATAAGTAAATTTCAAGAAGCATTTTGGAAAATAAATTCCAAGATGTCCATGTTAAATTTCACCAAAGATGAAATTAAGATGGAAAATTAACAAGTTAAAAATGTGATAACTTATTTACTAATGAGAAATGAAGCTAAGCTTAGAAAAGTAAAAAAACAATGAATAGGATCTTTCGAAATGATAAAAATGTGCGTTGTAAGGCCTAAGTAGCAACCTAATGTTTAAATATGACATTGTAATCGAAAACGTGGAGTAAGACTTAGTGACAACCTAAAAATTTATTCACGGCATTAAACTAAAGCGATGGGTAAGGAAGTAAGTGGCATCCAAATGTCTATTCATGGCGTTGAACGAAAGCGACAATGTAAGGCCATAAGTGGCATCCGGATGCCTGTTAGACAGTAAACTAAAATAATGTTGTAAGGCCATAAGTGGCATCCGAATGCCTATTCACGGCATTAAACGAAAATGATGGTATAAGACCATAAGTGGCATCTGGATATCTATTCGCGACATCAAATGAGAGTGATGGTAAAACCTATCTATGACATTAAACATAGAAGAAGACATGAGGCCTTAACGGCTACCGATAGAGAACTAAACTTGACATTATGAAGTAATGTGAATAAGGTCTTAGTGGCAAAATGAATGATCTCGTTATAAAATCTAGTCATGCTACAGCAAGGTAGGACACATCTATGTATTACTAATGGCTTGTATTTACGATTCATATGGATGAATTGGTGTTGTTGGATGGCGAAGGGAAAACTCGTTCTATGCTTTATCGGCATGGTCACATACTCACACTATTAAGTTATGCTTAGGGTACCGTGTTACTCATATTAGACTTTATGTCCGACCCGCGTTTTTATTATTTTCTATAAACTTACGAGTGTTCATTTGAGTAGGTTGGATTTATGGTTTAGGCATGTTTGCTAATAGCTGAATAAAAGCTCCAAAGACGAATCAAGAGGCATAGTTGCTAATAAAAGTTATTCTAAATTCCGCTATTGTAAAACCCAGATTATATAACTGGTTAAGTATTCTTGTAGGCATCTCCATATGTCAGGCATAACACTGCTATTTATGTTTTATTAACCCATACGTGGGCACGATTAGGTTAATAAAAATATGACATTTATATAAAGATAATTATAATGTAATGAACATTATTTAGCTGCTTTGTTTACTTCATGCTGGTGAACAAAAATGATCCCGTTTTAATGTTTGAAAATTATGGTGATGACTACACATCATCGGCGTTCATTTTCGCGTCTTAGAATATGAGATGTTACAACTTGGTATTGGAGCTTAAGTTAAGGGGCATTTAAGTAAAATAGAGCGAAGTATAAACTTATTAGGTAGAAAACGAATTCATTGGCGATATACGAGTGTTATGACGTGTGAATTGTTTTTCTATAAATTGTATGTGTTTAACATATTCAAGAGAAAATGATCTGCACAAATATTTAGCCATTTTTCTACATTGAAATATATGTAGGTCATTTAAATTTTTATTTCTAACTTGCAGCATCTAATTTTTTTATTACTTTGAATTTTTATTTTTATTATTAATTAATAAAGAGAAAATTTGTAAAGCAAATTTATTTATTAGATCTTATTTTTAAACGATGTTAAAATTTGGTAATATTTGTGGAGTAGTGTTTTGAATTTGTAAAGCATGTTTTTTTCGTTAGATCATATTTTTAAGTGATGTTAAGATTAGGTAATATTTATGATGACGTTTTGAATTTGTAAAGAAATTTTATTTGTTAGATCCTATTTTCAAATGATATTAATATTTGATCATATTTGTGGAGATGCATTTTTGTTAGTTCACGCTGACACCAAAAAAGTGACACCAAAGGTATTACAATAATTACTAAAGATATAATGTACTTGTATTTTGATATAAATATATATGTGGATATATCTATACTTTTACTATTGCTCCCACCCTCTTTACTTCCATTTCTTACGAATACTTGCTTATGCAGAAAGCATGATATGGAGACAAGGAGCGAATGACTAATGTTAGGAGGTAGGTCAAAGGCTAGTAGTGGAACCACAAGTACGCAAACCAATGGATAAGGAAGTGAGTGGGAGCATAATGAAGCCACAAAGGTGGATGTTCAGATGTCAACTCCGGTAATAAGAAATGTGGATGTGAACGCAATATTTCAGCAATTTGTAGCAATCTTAGTACGACAACAAGCTCGATAGGAAGAGCCATCGCAAGCTTCGAATATGTCGGAAGGGTAGATGCCAATTGCTAGGAAGAATTTTGCCAAGATGAATCAAGATTTTCGAAGTCTGGGAGGAGAGATGTTTGATGGGACAAAGAAAGCTTGGAAAGCAAACGATTGACTAAGTATGTGCGACCGAATTTGTAGAGACTTGGAATTAACAGATGCTTAAAGGGTGAAGTTAACATCTAGACAGTTCAAGGACTTGGCTAGTACCTGGTGGGAGACAGTAAGGGCTAAAGTTCTCGAGGAAGAAATAGCTTAAGAAAGGTTCAAAGAGATATTTGAGGAACAATTTATTCCAAAATCAGAGGTGTCAACAATGTTTCGAGCATTCACAGAATTGAAACAGAGGAGTATGACTGTGCTAGAATATGTATTGAAGTTTAATAGTTTGTCTAAGTACGGAAGGGAACTGATTAGGACTCCGAGGAAGAATGTAAAGAAGTTCATTTTGGGGCTTAGACCAGGGCTGAGTGATAAGACAATGTCTCATCTAACACTTCCATTTAACGAAGTGGTAGACATGAAGAGAAGGTATGAGCTCTTGTAAACAGAGAGGACGGAGAGGAGTGTGGGGTAGTAAACATCTATCGATAAGAAGAAGTTCGCCCCAAACTAGAAGGGAAAGAATGGCTAGCAATCGAAAAGGAAAGCCCAAGGCGGCAGAGCACAAAAGGATATTTCCAAGGTGAATTGTCATAATTGTGGCCAGTTCGGACATTATGCATCTAAATGCCTAAACTTGAAAGAAGTGACTAAGGTCAAGTGCTTCAATTGTGACAGATCCAGCCATAAAAAGGACTGTCCTAATTTGGGAAAATCGGTGAAGGAATTTGCTTTGGATAGACCAGTAGTAGGACCATTAATTGAGGAAATGGAAAAGGATGTGGTGTTTGAAGTTGTGATTTTAATTTTTCATATCTCGGTTAGTGCTCTACATGATACTGTTACTACATACACTTTCATCGAAAGACTTGATTGATAGTTTAGATTTAAGTGTTACTTATTTAGTTACATTCTTTCGTGTGTTAATCCGATCGGTAGGTATGCCACTCTAGAGTTAAGATGCACAAATTTGGAGTTTGCTATGTGTGAACATTTGTTTGCTTGCGAATCATTCCTGTTTGACTTTATAGGCTACGGGTAATCTTAGGCATGTACTAACTAGTACGTAATGACGTTAAAATTTATTATATCGATAGAGTTGTTGCTTTGAGAATTCCTAGAAGTGGTGAAAGGATTAAGTAGCATTAGACACGCGGAAGGAGTAGTCTAAAGCAACGATCTATGCAATAGAGACTCAGAAAGGGGAGATTAGTAGTGTACTGATAGTCCGGGAATTTATAGCCGTTTTTGAATCAGTGACGGGATTAGGGCCAAGAAGAGCAATAGAACTCCGCATAGATTTGATGTCAATGGCACAATCTGTTAATAGATCACCTAACAGAATATCACCCAAGGAGATGGAGGAATTGAAGAAGCAATTAGTGGAACTTGAGCATAAAAGTTTCACTAGGCCAAGTAGTTCACTATAGAAAACGTTTGCGGTATTTATAAAAAAGTCAGATAGATCACTTTGGATATGTATTGACAATAGGAAGTTGAATGAGTTAAATGTGTAGAATCTTCATCCATCGCATAGGATAGACGATTTGTTTGATTAGTTGACTGGAACAAGAGTATTCTCGCAGCTAGATTTAGTAATGGAATTCCATCAAGTGAGCGTAGCTAAAGGTGATGTTTCGTTGACCACATTTAGAGTAAGGTACAGTTTATACAAGTGGTTCATCACGCCCTTTGAACTGACCAACATCCCTGCATTCTTCATAGATCTTATGAACCAAATCTTTCGCAATCATTTAGAAAGGTTTAGGTTGGTCTTCACTGATGACATTTTAGTATATTCTAAGAATAAAAGAGACCATGATATCCATCTTAAATTGGTTTTAGAGACTTTAAGATAACATAAGTTGAAAGCGGAGTTTTCAGATGTCACTCTTGAAAACAAGAAGTTAAGTTCCTTGGTCATGTTATTTTGGAGAGTGGATTAGCGGTGAATCCATCGAAGATAGAGATCATTAATAATTAAAAGAGTCCAGAGACGGTTACCAAGATAAGAAAAGTCTTGGGATTGACTGGCAATTATCATGGATTCATTAAAGATTTCTCACATATAGCAGCACCGTTGACTTGCTTGACACAAAGAACGAGAAGTTTGTATGGACGGATAAGTGTGAATGGTCATTTCCGAAGTTGAAAAGGTTATTAACAATGCTCATGTCTTAATCGTACCTGAAGAGAAACATGATTTTATCGTATCTACCAATGCTTGTAGAACTGGTCTGAGCGCGATTTTGAAGCAGGAAGGAAGAGTGATTACTTATGCATTTTGGCAATTGAGACCACATGAAGTACTTTATCCAACTCGTGATTTGGAGTTGACAGCGATAGCATTTGCGCTAAAGTTGAAGACATCACCTGTTAAAAGAACGGCATGAAATGTATACGGACCATAAGTCTTTTAAGCATTTATTCTCTCAAAATGAACTTTTTTTTTTGAAAACTCAGAAGAACCCAACAGGTCGGTAAACTCCTGAGGAGGGTACAGTAAAGCCGTCCGCTGATCCAAACTCTCAAAATGAATTGAATAAAGGCAACGGAGGTTATTATAATTCTTGATGGCATACAACTTTGATATCGAGCATATATCAACAACGAAAAACAAGGTTGTTGATGTTTTAAGTAAGAAGCGACATAATGGACTATTAGTGATGGTCGAGGAATGAAAGATGTTAGAGACGTTGGCGTCTTACGGAGTGCATCATAGGATGAATGCAGGATCAAGTCAAGATCCAAGGATTCTAGCAAGCTTGGAGGTACATCCAACACTTGCGGACAGAGTTGTCGCAAGGCAGAGGGAGGACCCGTCGTTAGCCAAAAAATTAGAGGATTAAAGATGGGTGTAGATGTAGAAGACCTAAAGTGATTTGAGTTAGACTTGAAATGATAGCTTAGAAAGAACAAAGTTTGTATGTCCCAGATGTGGGGAACCTTTGAAAGGAAATCTGAAGAAAGCCATCAATCGATTTTTACCATTCATCCCGGAGAAACAAAGATGTACTGCGACATGCAACGTATCTTCTTTTGGGAGGGAATGAAAAGAGATGTCAATGAATGTGTGATGAGGTGTTTTCTAAGTCAGCAAGTAAAAGCAGAGCATTGAAAGCCGAGCAATTTACTTCAACCTTTGAAAGTACCGACTTGAAAGTGAGATTTGGTATCCATGTATTTTATAAATGGATTGCCAAGATCGAGATCTGGGAATGATGGTATATGGATAATAATCGACAGATTGACTAAGAGCGACCATTTTATTTCAGTAAAGTCGATAATGATGGCATCTAGTTTAGCTTTTGCTAAACATGAAGAATGTTGTAACATCGCATGGGATTCCAACAACGTAGTTAGTGATAGATACTCACTGTTTACGAGTGAGTTCTGAAGGGGTTGCAGAGTGCATTCGATACAGAGTTGAACTTAAGTACGGCTTACCATCCACAGACAGATGGTCAACTGAATATGATGAAACATGTACTAAAGGATTTGCTTAAGGCATATGTTTTGGACTTTGGAGGATCATTGGAAAGATCATTTGCATTTGGTGGAGTTTACCTACAATAATATTTACCAGTCAAGTAGAAGTATATGAATGACACCATTTGAGGTGTTGTGTGAAAGACATTTTAAGTCACCTATTTGTTGGTTAAACACAAGAGAGATTCGTGTGGGACCCGACTTGGTAAGGGATAATACTGAGAAGGTAGAATTAATTCGTGTTAGAATGAAGGTTGTGCAATCTGTGCAGAAGAGTTGTGACTACTAGAGGAGGAAGGAACTAAAGTTTGTAGTGGACGATTATGTGTTCGTCAAGGTTTCACCGATGAAATGTGTTATGCGCTTTGGGAAGGCTGTGAAATTGACTCCTAGGTATGTAGGATTATTCCTAATTATTAGGAGATCTTTAAACTCACATATCGAGCCAAGTTACCGGATGTGCATAATGTTTTTTATATGTCCCCTTTAAAGAAATGTGTGCACAATTCTAGCATGGTAGCTGAACTGAGGGAAATCGAAGACTTATCTGTTGAACCAGATTTGACATAGGCTACGCGGTCGAAAGAAATAATAGATTGTGACACAAGAGAATTAAAGAACAAGATGATTAGACTTGTTCGTATCCAATGAAGTGAGGACGTAGATGATTGCACCTGTGGGGTAGAGTATAAGATAAGAAATATCTATCCCGGGTTGTTTTGACATCTATGTATGGGCATGAATGCTTTGTTGTATAAAATAGGACTACGCTTTGTGTAGTAATATGATTCTGTACTGGTAGTGACATTAATACATTATGATTGTTGATTTATGATTTACACTAGCAGAGTACAGTATAATTTTTGTACTTATGTGTACATTTGTATTGATGATGACAGCCATTACCCTGTCTTGCCTGAATTTAGAGTACAAAATTCTTGTGAGAAGGGAAGACTGTAATATGAAAAATTAATTAATAAAAGAACTAATTAATTAATAGTTAAGTAGATTTGAATTAAAATAGAAAGGGAATGTTATGGGGAATGGATTAAGTAATTAATATGATAAAACTAGAAAGGGGTTTTAGCCCAAACCCAAATTATTATTCCTTACCCTAACCATACCACCTTCTTCATTCGACCTTCTTCATTCGTTCATTATCTATATAAAAAAAACTAATAAACCCAAGGTCGTCCACCATTCTTCAAAGAGAAAAAGAGAAGAGAACCAAATAAAAAGGGAAATCAAGCTTTTAACCAAAAGAAAAGAAGAGAATTTTAATTAAGTAATTAATGGTGAGTAAAACTTTCGCTAATCCCTTCTACACCCATCTGGGTTCGAATTATGTGTTTGTGATGCTTCGAATGATGCCAAGTTTTAAGGATGACGGAATGATTTGAAAATTAATAGTAATGATTTTGACATGTCATAGGGTAAACGTGGATCAAACCCGGTTCAAATGGATTAAAATTTTGTTATGTTGTTTAAAACATTAATTTAGATATAGGTATTTAATTTCATAATTTTCCGAAATTAATTGGATTTTATGAATTTCTAAGTTGGGAAAATGCTTAATTTCGGATTTTAATTATTTAAATAGAAAAAATAATTATTTTGACCTTAAATTTTTATGTGCTGAGGATGAAGAATCGGATTTTTTTTGAGTTTTTTAAGATTCTGCTCATGCATTTTCAAATTGATAAGAATTATCTAGTAATACGTTAATTGCAAATGGTAAGTTAATAAATTAGTTAGGGAAATAATTAATAAATGTGATGCAAAAGAAATTTCACCTTTGATTTTCCTGAGAAGATTATTGTAAGCATTTGAATAACCAATAGGAATATGACATACAGTATGATTTGCTATAAAGTTGTTGCTTTCAAAGGCAATAAATCAGTTTTAAGAATATTGCGATGGTTTTAAAATGAGGCATGCGACAGCTTTATAATGAGGCACGTGATAGCTTAAAAATGTGACATGCGATAGTTTTAAAATGTGAAACACGATAGCTCTAAAACGAAGCACGCGATAACTTAAAAATGTGACATGCAATAGCTTAAAAATGAGGCACACGATAGCTTACTTTAAACTGAGGCACTCAGCGGTTTTAAAGTGAGGCAGGCGATAGCTTTAAAACGAGACATGCGACAACTTAAAAATGAGACCAACAATAGCTTTAAATTGAGATATGCGGTGGCTTTCGAGAGTGACTTATGACAGCTTTAGAGTCACGATGGCTCTTAAAACTCAATAGCTTTGGAGACACGTAAGCTTTAGATGTGTAATAGCCTCAGATGAGCGATGGCTTAGAGGCACGATAGCTAGGTGTTCGATAGATGTGAATTGAGATAGTGCGATAACTACAGAAAGGTAGGCATACGATAGCTATTGAAGCTTAAATAAAATTTCGAGTAGCATTTTGGAAAACAAATTCCAAGACGTCGATGCCGAATTTCACCAAGATGAAATTATGATGAAAATTAATAAGTTAAAAATGTGATAACTTATTTATTAATGAGAAATGAAGCTAAGCTTACAAAAATATCGAAATGACAAATAGGATCACTCGAAATGACAGACAAGAATATGTGGGGTAAGGCCTAAGTGACAATCCAATGTTTAAATATGACATTATAATCGGAAACGTAGGATTAGGCCTTAGTGGCAACCTATAAATCTATTCATGAAATTAAACTAAAGCGACGGTGTAAGACTATAAGTGGCATCCGAATGCTATTCACAGCATTAAACGAAAGCGACCCTGTAATAAGTGGCATCTAAATGCCTATTCATGACATTAAACTAAAGCGACGGTGTAAGACCCTAAGTAGCATCGAAATGTCTGTTCAGAGCATTAAATGAAAACGACGGTATAAGGCTACAAGTGGCATGCAGATTCTCATTCACGACGTCAAACGAGAGCGATGGTGTAAGATCATAAGTGGCATCCATAAACCAATTCGTGGCATTAGACGAAAATTTTAGTGTGAGGCCAAAAGTAGAATCTAAAAGTCTATCCATGACTGTAAATAAAGGAGAAGGCATAAGGCCTTAAGGGCTGTCAATAAGGAATTAAATTTGACATTATGAAGTCATGTGAACAAGGCCTAAGTGGCAAAATGAATAAATCAACTATAAAACCTAGTCATGATATCGTAATAAGGGTAGGGCAATATTTCCGATGACTTGAATTTATGATTCATATGTATGAGGGGGAAACCCCGTTCCATACTTTAGCGGTGTGATCGCACAATAGGTTATGTTTAGAATACTATATTACTCATACCAAGCTTTATATTTTACATGTGTTTTTATTATTTCCTATAAATTCACGGATGCTTATTTGAGTAGGCTGGGTCTATGGTTTAGACATGTTTGTTAGATATAAGCCTAGTAAAAGCTCCGAAGAAGAAGCAGGAGGCTTAGTTGCTAATAAAATTTGTTTTGAATTCAGTTGTTAAAAAACCAGAGTATGTAATTGGTTAAGTGTTCGTGTTGACATTTCCATGCGTCCGACACAACACTACTATTTATGTTCAATAGGAGGAGATTTCAACGAGCATGTTGGTACGGTTAGCAGTGGGTTTGAGAGAGTGCATGGTGGTTTTGGATATGGTGATAGAAACCAAGAAGGAGAAGAAATACCCAGTTTCGCTATTGCTTATGATCTCATGATAGCTAATACCTTCTTTAGAAAGAGACAGTCGCACATAGTTACTTTTAATAGTGGTCAACACTGTAGGCAGATTGATTTTTTCCTTACTAGAAGAGATGACAAACGAGCTTGTGTAGATTGCAAAGTCATACCTGGAGAATGTGTTGTCTCACAACATCAGCTTTTGATATCCGAGTTTCGTCTTCGGATAAATGTTCGACGGGATAAAGGAGATAAGATTAGTCGGACGAAATGGTGGAAGCTCAAAGGAGACGCTTTACGGGTGTTTAAGGATAGAGTGATGGGAGAAGGGGAATGGAATTTGGAAGGAGAAGCAAATCACTGTGGGATGAGATGTCAACGCACATTCGAAAAACGGCTACTGAGGTGTTTGAGGTAACGAAAGGAAATAAACGTGAACCTAAAGATTCGTGGTGGTGGAACAGTGATGTGCAAAAGGCTATCAAAGAGAAGAAGGTATGCTATAAGTTCTTGCATCATCACATGAGCGAGGACAACATGCAAAGGTACAAAGTTGTAAAGAAAAACGCAAAGAGAGCGGTGAGTGAAGCAAGGGGTCGGGCGTATGAAGACATGTATCATAAGCTAAGTACGAAGGATGGAAAAAAAGAGTCTATATGATAGCTAAACTCCGTACGAGAAAGACAAGACACTTCAATCAAGTTAAATGCATCAAAGATGATAATAATAGATTTTTGTTGAAGGACGATGAGATAAAAAATAGATGGAGAGATTACTCCGACAAGCTATTGATGAAGAAGGTGATAGTACTTTAATCGAGATAGACGACTCTCTTGATGACAACAATAAGCATTTTGTTCGAAGAATTCAAGAATCCGAGGTAAAGGAGGTGCTAAAAGGATGAAAGTAGGCCTGATGGCATTCCCATTGAGGTGTGGAGATGCCTTGGAGATGCAAGGATAACCTGGCTAACTAAGTTGTTCAATAATATTTTCAAATCAAACAAGATGCCAGATGAGTGGAGGAGAAGCATATTAGTTCCAATGTTAAAGAATAAAGGAGATATACAAAGTTGCACAAACTACAGAGGAATTAACCTATGAGTCATACGATGAAGCTATGGGAGAGAGTCATCGAACATCGATTAAGAAGAACGACAAGCGTTTCAAAAAACCAATTTGGTTTCATGCTTGGGAGGTCGACCACGGAGACTATTTTATTGATAAGACAACTTATGAAGAGATTTAAGGAGCAAAAGAAGGATTTACACATGGTTTTTATTGATTTGGAGAAAGCTTATGACAAAGTACAACGAAAGGTGATGTGGTGGGATCTAGAAAAGAGAAAGCCCCAACAAAGTACATTACCCTTTTAAAGGATATGTACGATGATGTTGTGACTAGTGTCAGAGCATGCGATGGTGTAACCAGCGACTTCCCCATTAACATAGGATTACATCAAGGTTAGCTTTAAGCCCCTACATTTTTTCCCTAGTGATGGATGAGGTTACGAAGAGTATACAAGGGGATATTCTTTGGTGTATGCTATTTGCTGATAATGTTGTGTTAATTGATGGTAGTAGGATCGGGGTTGATAGACAACTCGAGCTGTGGAGATAGACTTTAGAATCTAAGAGATTTTGGCTTAGTAGAACAAAAACAGAGTATATAAAGTGCGAGTTCAGCGGTTTCAGGTCGGAGGATGGAGATATTATTCTGGCCAGACAAATAGTTCCTAAAATGGAATACTTTCGATATCTAGGATCAATATTGCAGTGTAATGGTGAGATTGATAAAGATGTTATTTTTCGAGTTCAAGCGGGATGGGTTAAGTGGCGACAAGCATCTGGCATTCTCTGTGACAAGAAAGTCCCACAGAAGCTTAAAGTAAATTCTATAGAAGGGCAATTAGGCAAGCAATGTTGTATGGTGCAAAATATTGGCCTACTGAAAACCAAAACGTCCAGAAGATAAGCGTAGTAGAGATGTGTATTGTGAAGACCCACATTTCGAAAGGTTTAAACCGACAATAATCCACACATGTTCGACTTAAACAATCCGGAACGTAGATAATCAATAGGGTTAAGTAAGAAAAATAAGAAGAGAGGAAGGAGACAAAACACAGAATCTCACAGCGGAACCGATAAAATATAATAATCAAATAAAAATTCAACAGTTGTTTGCTATACATCTTATCATAATTTATACACATTTATCAGAGTTATATCTACACATCAGGGATAAATAATCAATATAGCAGAATAGCATGATGCGGGAGATAATAATAATAGTAATACACCAAAACTCCATCTTCGTCCTCCAGAGAATAGTCCCCAATACATCGAAAAAACTCAGAACTGACCCGAGCGTAATGAAAAGACAACACTCGAGTCAGGACAAAAATACTCTTATGTGTGTCACAATATCACAAATATGAGTGTAATAACTTAAGAGATGTTACGGGATTTTCCATCTCCTAAGAATCCGTTAAACTATTTATATATAATAGTTTACGCCATAATAGATAATGTCTATCAGTAAAATAAATATTAAAATAGCGTTAAGGCTTTACATTGATCCACCTTAACACATTTTTACAGTTTTAAACCAAAGTCTTAATGGGCTCGTATAGGGATAAATATGACAAGGCACATGAGGCAATGCCCAAGGTAGGATTCTACGAGTTTACCCTTTCTGGCTGGTCATAACCCATCCGTGGCCGACCGCGACAATCAATCCAAACGACAAATAAGGTGCACCCATCGAATCCGAAACCACAATAGTAATATGAGGGATCAACGTCGCTAGAGGTAGCTAAGTTCACTGGCCAGACATAGGCTCTTGTTTTAGTCATTTCAATTATGACACGAATGTCAAGGCGATCCATCATTATTCTTTTACTTCATTCCAATAAACGTCGCCAATTCAACCACTACATTCTGGATATCATCCACCGCGTACACGGTTGTCAAAGTGGTTCCAATATCGAAAGAGTATTTCAATAAAAGGCCCCGGTCTTTTTAACAACCAATCGTCATTTTACACACTGGTTGATTCTTTTACATTTCGAAAATAATTTGCACTTGATACCAAAATATCAGATTCGTTTCAAAATCAAATCCATTTCCAAATCATCATATATTCGCTTTAAAGTCAAATCCATTTCGAAATTATCATATATTCAAAATTATCAAATTTCTTCGATAAATCAATTTCACTTCCAAAATTCTATTCGAATTCAATTTAGGTTATAATCTCCACTTTAACCTAGTTCGTATTTAAATCCAAGATTTAAATATAACAATTTATCCTTTTACTAGTTAGAACTTTAGAAAATAGTTTAAATAGTTAAAAATAGTTTAATAGAAAATATTAATAGTTAAACAGTTAAAATAGTTTAGTTGAAAATATTTAAATAGTTTGATCGAAAATAATTTGAATATAAAAATGGTTTATATAGTAAAATAGTTTGAAAAAATCAAAATAATTTGAATATTTAAGGAATATAGATTTTAAATCATTTATACTAAAATATTCATTTTAAAAATAATTCCAAAGTCAAACCGGTCAACTTCCCAATTTCTTACCCAAATCAATTCCAAATTCCATTTCGATTTAATCGATTCAATCCCGATTCCAACTTGAATAAATTTCGATTCGACGTAAATTTCGATTTCAATTCACAAATTTCTTTAAATTACAAATTCCATTTTCAAATTAATTTAAATCCCAATTTTAAATTAATTTCCAATTTCGATTGTAAATTAATTTACAATTTCAGTTCAAATTTGATCTCAAAATATCGATTTAAACACTTATCAAATTTACTTTCAATACCAAATTCAAAATCCAAATTTTCAACTTCAAACTGAAATTTGAAATATCATATCATATCAATTTTTCTTAGAAATATTAAAGTTCGAATTTAAAAATTAAATCTTTTAAAACAAATAAACTTTCGAAAATTTTCGCCCTAATTCAATTTTTTACTTGAAAAACCTAAACTTCAATTAATTTAACAATTTCGTTTACCAAGTTTAAATTCCATCATTTCGAGCACCAATTCAAAATAATTCAATTTCCATAAATTTGACTTTATTCTTAAAAAATCAATTCATTTAGATAATTTCAAACAACTTTTAAAAAATCATTTAATTTAACCAAACCGGTGTCCGTATATAATTTTCTATCCTATGACCAAGTGAATTAATTATTTCAATTTAATTTCAAGGATGAATATATATCATTTCAATTCAAGTAGATGTCATAGGTATATATCATTCAATCTATTTCTTAATTTATTCGAAATAATTAAATTTACAGTTTATAAACTGAAAATAACATACAAGATGGTAAAATGATATATCAAAATAAATAAACAAACATCAACCAATAGCATCTATCATAACCAATCATCCAAACAGTCAGTAAAATTCACAATAGTCTACCAATTATCTAAAATTCAGGAATTTTACTAACAGTTAAATTCTAATTCTATTTAACTGTCAATTTAAAATTTATCAATTAATTCAGATGTCCATCAAACTTATCAACAACAATCAATAAATTTTCAATCATTTCACGATATAGATCTAACTAAAATAAAAATATTTCAGTAATTTGTGAGCGTATAAACACTCACCTTTGTCTGGATCTGAAAATTTGAATGAAGCAAATTGCAACACTTTCAACTTCATAGCATAGACAAAACCAATACGATTCCAACACACTTCTCCTTGCCCGAATCGGACCTCGTACGTGTACAACGCGAATTTATTAATATACGATAACTATAAAATTTAATTAACTCCAAATAAGATAAAAATAAAATCGCTACCTATCTTTTCTCATTCGAACACGCTCCCTTGCATGCATGAACCAACCCAAAACGCGACTAATTCTTCTAGGTGCAAGCTAACGTCAGGCGATCGAGCCCATCGAGCTTTATCATCTCACGCATCCCAGCCCTAGCCATCGCCAAAATCGCGACTCTGTGTTGTATCAACAGTTGCCATTGTGAGAAATCGTGCGACCCCAACTCGCACTCTCCACTTCGACCTTGCCATAACTGTGGTGCTTGCGCACGCGAAACCCAAGTACGGGAACCCTAAAGCTATCGTCGACAACCCACAGCTTGTGCTCTCCGCGCGATACTTCGCCGACGTTGCGAGCTTGTCTTCCAGGCTCTCGCAATTCATCATTCGACCGTATTATTATTTTTGTTAGATCGAGCGTGTTTGATTATTTTTTAGTTGATCTGATTTTTTGGATCTTTGATTTTTGAAGGGATGTGATTCGAATAAAAGGGAAAAGGGAGCAATGTTCGGTGGAAAGAAAGGGTATACGAACGGTTGTGAGAAAAGAATAAAATATAAAATAATAAAATCAGAAAATATCTTACCCTTTCGACCCGCGCAATTTTGAACTCCAAAAGAAGTGTGCCGCCTGGCATTCATAATGTTTTACCCCCGTTCCGAACGCAATGGAACTAGTTCCAAGGTCTACTTCGATCGTATGCAGAAGATAGCTTTCCAAATCGAATTATTTATTTAAATTTTGAATTTAAATTCTACATGTTTCAAGCCCGCACGGACAACGATAAGTCCGAGTGATACGAAACTTGAATTCCTACAATAATTCACTGCTACCGATCAGATGAAACTGGTTCCATCGAAATTCGAGACCGTGGCCGAAATGATTATTTTAATTCGTTAATTAAAAATATAGAATTTCAAATTTAAAATTATCCACATTTAAATTCAATTCTAATTGTTAACTTCTTCATTTATAAATAAAATTTAAATCAATTTCTGATATCATTTCATTCATATTTAATTCAAAATTTAAATTATTCAAATAATCTCCTATATCAAATTTAAAAATTTAAATAATCCAACCAATTAATATTACAATTCATCATATTTTTACCTGTATTCATCTAATAATAATATCAAATCCTATAATTTAAAACTGTTAAAATACGGGTCGTTACATACTCCTCCACTCAAAACTTTTCGTCCTCGAAAAGACGTTAAGTACAGATTTCAATACTTGATATGTTTTCTCGAAATAATTTACTTATAAACATTAAAAACTTATTTACAAAACCTTTACTATACTCTCGCTACACCCCTCCGATACCGGCTTTACGAAAAATATAACTTATATATAAAACAATTTATAAAAAATTTAAAACTTAAAAAAAATTCTAACTCCCGAATTTACGGAAAACTTCGACAAAGTCTTCTTTACGTCGCTCGATCGAAAAAATTCTACAATTCAATATATAACACAATATAACCAATATATATCAAATATACATTTCATCTCAATGATGAGGCATCCCGAAGGGCAAAAATATAAAATCGCGGTATGTAATCTAAGACACGTACCTTATTATATATAATACGAGCGAGTCCGCTCATATTAAGCAAGCAAAAGAATATAAATCTCCGTATACGTCCAACGGTCTTCGTATGTACCTATACCAACTCAATTTGCATGTTAGTTACCTATAATAAGATGTAGATTATGTATAAGTTCAATAAGTATAAATAAGATGTAGAACATGTATAAGTTCAATAAGTATAAAACATAAATTTTGAATCCAAATCTCAAACATGAGCACAAATACGCAACCGTACAACAATCATATACATCCAAAACAATTAAACAAGGATCTTCATCAACACAAATCATCCAACAAAACAATATTTATTCAAATCGATTCATATCTATCACAATTTACATTTTCAATGTCAATATTTAATTTACACTCTCATTCTCATCAACATCAAATTTTATTAACACTTAATTCGCTCGATTCAATTTATTTGCATTCCACAACTTTTATTCAATTAAATTCACATTCCATTGATTCTTCATTCAATTTATCTACTTCAAATTTACTTATCAACATTAGTGAATTCACATTCTATTAATTTACACTCGTTTATAGTTACATTCATTTCTCCTTTTTTCTTCACTTCCATTAATTCATTCCAGTGATTCATAAAATTAATTATACTTATGTAATTAATCTCATGCCACATTCTATATATTTAATTTTATTCACATTCACTTATTAATATTCATTTCGTTAATCATACAATAGATTTATATTTATTTCATTCGCTTTTCATTAGTTTACATTCAACTAATTTGGTTTCAATCCATTTTCTTTCAATCAATATTTATTGTATTCACGTTTACATTCCATTAATTGTTTTTTTATCCCAATGCTTAATCACATTCATAATTTGGTTTTCTTTCAATTTATACAAATTTATTTCATTACATTTGATTCATTAGATTTAATTTGTTAAATTCTAATCGTTTCACTTTAATTTAACAATGTTTCATACAAATTCAATTATGGACCATCTTATAAAATTTATTCCATTTAACCTTGTTAAGTTAAATTTATTTTCACTTAGTATATTCTCTCCCTTCTTCTTTTTTATTTATACTAACATTATTTATAAATTATCTAAATTAATTATAAATATTTTATACAACACAATCATGTTTATTGATATTACTTCATAACTTAAGTTATTATTTACTCATCGATTTACTTCATTTATTCAAATTCATATTATTTAATTACTAAAACAAAAATTTTATTTTATAACTCAATTCATATTAATAAATATATAATTTCTTCCACGATCAATTCATTTAAACTCTCTTAAGCTAACTTTAACTTTTTTATTTTTTCCAATAACTTATTCCATATTATATTATTTAACATTGAATTTTTTCATTTAAACTACTCCACTTGTTGTATCCAGTTTAGACTAAATTCCATTAACCAACTTAATTTCTTACTTACATTCATTATTTTTTATTCAATTTTTTACATATTTAAATTACATTTTATTTAAAATTCAAGTTCATATTCATTTGATTAATCCATTTTATAGCTTAAATGGATTTAACTCACTTTACTAATTTATCTAGTTTCACCTAATATCAAAATTCAATTTTTTTTAATAATGAGTTAAACTTCATCTTTATTTTAATCCATTAATCATTTCATTAATTTTATTCAAGTTAAATTTCCTTATCATCTCCATTTTACAAATTTAATTTCGTTTTTTTTGTTAATTCTCAAATCTATAAGTTATACAAATTAACTTCTTAGAATTTCATTTCGTTATTTTATCTATTTTATTTCAAATGCAATTCATTTTCTTATTTAAGCTTCTTAGGCTACATGTATTTTATTTACATCATTTCACTAATTCCATTTAGTTTTACAATGCTAAGCCAGTTATTTTATTTGTATCTCAAATTCAATTTTTTTTCTTCTATTTGTTTAACCAAAATTTAACCATTTTAAATTTGATTACATTTTCCTATTCAATTTATAAGTTACAACTTATTTCTTATACACTAGTTTTAATTATAAGTACAAAACTATTTTCACACTCTTATTAAATCACACTTAGAATATATATTTTCGACCAAACTTGTTTTAATCGGAAATAAATTTCTTTTGGTAGCAATTCTCACTCAGAAACTCGAAAATGAACACTGGCAATGCTGCAGTCATCCGCAAAATTATTTCTCGGCGACCAAGCGAGTTTAATGCTTTTATTTCCTTCAAAAATCCTTTCAAAATATTTTTGTAGCTAAAAACTCTTCCAAATAATACTATTTATTAATTTTTAAGACTTTGAAAAACAATTTTGAAAACAGAAAGATTTTAAATTCAAAATTCTCAGTTTTTAGATCATTTCTATATATAAGCTATACTATAATATACTTATACAAATTTCCTTAACCTATTACCAAAATATTTCATTAATTTACACTTGGTCATTTTAACCAATTCTTATTGTAATTAAATTTCAATTCAATTTAATTATAAATTGCTTCATAAATAAAATTCATTAAGCATTTGTTTTAATTTTAATCCAATCAATAATCGATGATAATTAAATATTATCATTTCCAAACAATAATTCCATTAAAAATCATTTTATATATATACATAAAACATAATTTAAGTAAATTTATTTCATTTACCCGATTTTAAAACAATATTATGTCGACTTGTCTTGTTTAATTATTTAGAAACCCCTATCGATATTACGACGTCTCGCACATCGACCAGAATTCATAAATATCTCAACGAATAAGTAAACACAATATAAAACTATTTATAACACTAACAAGTACGCTCTCTCGTATATATACACTCAAACTGACTCATTCTAGGGTATTACTACCCAATCTCTAATGAGCCAAACCCTACAAAGCCAAGGTTATCGCTAAACCTGGCTCTGTAACCAACTGTGACGACCCACATTTCAGAAGGTTTAAATCGACAATAATCCACACATGTCCGACTTAAAAAATCAGGAACGTAGGTAATCAATGGGGTTAAGTAAAAAAATAAGAAGAGAGGAAGGAGACAAAATACATAATCTCACAGCGGAACTGATAAAATATAATAATCAAATAAAAATTCAACAGCTGTTTCCTATACATCTGATCATAATCTATAAACATTTATCAGAGTCATATCTATACATCAGGGATAAATAATCAATATAGCAGAATAGCATGATGCAGCAGATAATAATAATAGTTAATAGTAATATACCAAAACTCCGTCTTCGTCCTCTAGAGAATGGTCCTCAATACACTGAAAAAACTCAGGACTGACCCGAGCATAATGAAAAGACAAAACACTCGAGTCATGACTAAAATACGCTTATGCAAGTCAAATCAATATCACAAATATGAGTGCAATAACTTAAGAGATGTTACGGGATTTTCCATCTCCTAAGGATCTGTTAAACTATTTATATGTAATAGTTTACGCTGTAATAGATAATGTCTATCAGTAAAATAAATATTAAAATAGCTTTAAGGCTTTACATTGATCCACCTTAACACATTTTTACAGTTTTAAACCGAAGTCGTAATGGGCTCTTATAGGGATAAATATGACAAGGCATGTGAGGCAATACCCAAGGTAGGATTCTACCAGTTTACCCTTTCTGGCTGGTCGTAACACATCCGTAACCGATCGTGACAATCAATCCAAACGATAAATAAGGTTCACCCTTCGAATCTGAAACCACAATAGTAATACGAGAGATGAACGTCGTTAGAGGTGGCTAATCTCAATGGCCAGACATATGCTCCTGTTTTAGTCATTTTAATTATGCCACGAATATCAACGCTATCCATCATCGTTCTCTTACTTCATTCCAGTAAACGTCGCCAATTCAACCAGTACATTCTGGATATCATTCACCGCGTACACGGTTGTCAAAGTGGTTTCAATATCGAAAGAGAGTATTTCAATAAGAGACCCCGGTCACTTTAACAACCAATCGTCATTTTACACACCTGTTGGTTCTTTTACATTTCGAAAACAATTTTCACTTGATATCAAAATATCTTATTCGTTTCAAAATAAAATCCATTTCCAAATCATCATATATTCGCTTTAAAGTCAAATCCATTTCGAAATTATCATATATTCAAAATTATCAAATTTGTCCAATAAATCAATTTCACTTCCAAAATTAGATTTGAATTCAATTTAGGTTATAATCTCCACTTTAACCTCGTTCGTATTTAAATCCAAGATTTAAATATAACAATTTACCCTTTGACCAGTTAAAACTTTAGAAAATAGTTTAAATAGTTAAAAATATTTTAACAGAAAATATTTAATAGTTAAAATAGTTTGATCGAAAATATTTAAATAGTTTGATCGAAAATAATTTGAATATAAAAATGGTTTATATAGTACAATAGTTTGGAAAAATCAAAATAATTTGAATATTTAAGGAATATAGATTTTAAATCATTTATACTAAAATATTCATTTTAAAAATAATTTCAAAGTCAAACCGGTCAACTTCCCAATTTCCTACTTAAATCAATTCCAAATTCCATTTCGATTTAATCGATTCAATACCTATTCCAACTCGAATAAATTTCGATTCCACGAAATTTTCGATTTCAATTCACAGATTTCTTTAAATTACAAATTCCATTTCCAAACTAATTTAAATCCCAAATTTAAATTAGTTTCCAAAATTTCCAATTTCAGTTCAAATTTCAATTCGTTCTCAAAATATCGATTTAAACACTTAAATCAAATTTACTTTCAATACCAAATTTAATATCCCAATTTTCAACTTCAAACTCAAATTTGAAATAACATTTCATACCAATTTCTCTTAGAAATATTAAAGTTCGAAAAAAATCAAATCTTTTAAAACAAATCAACTTTCGAAAATTTTCGCCGTAATTCAAATTTTTTCTTGAAAAATCTAAACTTCGATTAATTTAACAATTTCGTTTACAAAGTTTAAATTCCAACACTTCGAGCACCAATTCAAAATAATTCAATTTTCATAAATTTGACTTTATTCTTAAAAAAATCAATTCATTTAAATAATTTCAAACAAAATTTAAAAAATCATTTAATTTAACCAACCTGGTGTCCGTATATAATTTTCTATCTTATGGCCAACTGGATTAATTATTTCAATTTAATTTCAAGGATGAATATATATCATTTCAATTGAAATAGATGTCATAGGTATATATCATTCAATCTATTCCTTAATTTATTCGAAATAATTAAATTTACAGTTTATAAACTGAAAATAACATATAGGATGATAAAATGATATATCAAAATAAATAAACATCCACATATCAACAAATAACATCCATCATAACCAATCATCCAAACAGTCAATAAAATTCACAATAATCTACCAGTTATCTAAAATTCAAGAACTTTACTAACAATTAAATTCTAATTCTATCTAACTGTTAATTTAAAATTTATCAATTAATTCAGATGTCCATTAAACTTATCAACAACAATCAATAAATTTTCAATCATTTCACGGTATTGATCTAACTAAAATAAAAATATTTCAGTAATTTGTGAACGTATAAACACTCACCTTTGTTTGGATCTGAAAATTCGAATGAAACAAATTGCAATACTTTCAACTTCATAGCATAGACAAAACCAATACGATTCCAACACACTTCTCCTTGCCCGAATCGAACCTCGTACGTGCACAACACGAATTTATTAATATACGATAACTATAAAATTTAATTAACTCCAAATAAGATAAAAAAATCGCTACATATCTTCTCTCGTTTGAACACGCTCCCTTGCACGCACGAACCAACCCAAAACACGACTGATTCTTCTAGGTGCAAGCTAACGTCAGGCGATCGAGCCCATCAAGCTTCATCATCTCATGCATCCCAACCCTAGTCGTCGCCAAAATCGCGACTCTGTATCAACAGTTTCCATCGCGAGAAATCGTGCGACCCCAACTCGCCCTCTCCGCTTCGACCTTGCCATGACCGCGGCGCTTCGCACGCGAAACCCAAGTACGGGAACCCTAAAGCTATCGCCGACAACCCACAGCTCGTGCTCTCCGTGCGAGACTTCGCCGACGTCGCGAGCTTGTCTTCCAGGCTCTCACAATTCATCATTTGACTGTATTATTATTTTTTAGATCGAGCGTCCTTGATTTTTTTTAGTCGATCTGATTTTTTATATCTTTGATTTTTGAAGGGACGTGATTCGAATAAAAAGGAAAAGGGAGCAATGTTCGGTGGAAAGAAAGGGTATACGAACGGTTGAGAGAAAAGAATAAAATATAAAATAATAAAATCAGAAAATATCTTACCCGTTCGACCCGCGCAACTTTAAACTCCAAACGAAGCGTGCCGTCTGGCGTTCATAATGTTTTACCCCTGTTCCGAACGCAGTGGAACTAGTTCCGAGGTCTAATTCGTTCGTATGCAGAAGATAGCTTTTTGAATTGAATTATTTATTTAAATTTTGAATTTAAATTCTATGTGTTTCAAGTCCGTACGGACAACGACAAGTCCGAGCTCTACAAACTTGAATTCCTATAATAATTCACTACTATGGATCCGATGAAACTGGTTCCGTCGAAATCCGAGACAGTGGCCAAAATGGCTATTTTAATTCGTTAATTAAAAAAAATAGATTTTCAAATTTAAAATTATCCACATTTAAATTCAATTCTAAACGTTAAATTCTTCATTTATAATTAAATAAAATTTAAATCAATTTCTGATAGAATTTTGTTCATATTTAATTCAAAATTTCAATTATTTAAATAATCTCCTATATCAAATTTAAACAATTTAAATTATCCAACCAATTAATATTAACAAATCATCATATTTTTACCTGTATTCATCTAATAATAATATCAAATCCTAGAATTTAAAACTGTTAAAATACAGGTAGTTACATGTATGCTGCGATGGAGTTGCGATCATATAGGAAGAGACCGAATTAGAAATGATGATATACGTGAAAAACTTCGAGTAGCACCAATTGGGGAGAAACTAATTCAACATCGCTTAAGATGATTTGGACATCTCCAACGAAGGCCACCCAAGGCACCTGTGCGTGTTAGAATTATAGGCCGTGTCGTTTGCTCAAAGAGGGTAGAGGTTGACCAAAGTTGACGTGCGAGGAAGTTGTTAAAAGAGACTTGAAGGGTTGGAATATAGCCGAAGAGCAGATAATGGATAGGAGTGTGTGGAAGTTAACAATCCATGTACCAGAACCATGAGCTATGAGTCTTATAAGTTTTAGATTATATGACCATTATTACTATTTGTACTGTTATCATCATTTTTTATTGTATTTTTTTACATACATATGTATTTCCATCTTTATTTTACTTAGTTACTATTATTATTAATTTACCTATTTGACTTAATTTTATTATTGTTATTGTTATTGTTATAACCTTTAAATTACTTTTGTCATTTAGTTTCGGGTTCCATCTCTAACCGACCCTATCTTGTTTGGGAATAATGGCTCTGTTGTTATTGTTGTGAATTTACCTCTGTGTGGGCACGGTTGAGTTAATGAAAATGTAATAAAAATATATGTAAATATAATTTTAATGTAATGAAAGTTATTTACTTGTTATGTTTACTTAATGTTGTTAAAAAAACTGATCTTATTTTATTGTTTGTGGATAATTCTGATGATGACTGCAGCATTAGTGGCGTTCATTTTTGAATCTCAATATGGGGATATTACAGAGGTGGAGTGTTAAATTTGCAATTCGAAGTATGTATCAAATATAAAGAAGATAATTAATTATGAAATATAAGAAAGGAAAAAAGAAGAGAAGTCAATTTATTAAACTAATCGATTAGTTATGCAATATGAGAAAAGAATAAAACAAGAGAAATCAATTGATTCATTCAGTCAATTGATTAATTATGCAATATGAGGTAAGAAGGATATGCATGGAGATGCCATGGAAGGAAATGGATATCATCGTTATTTTTTTGCATTAAAATAATGCAAATTCAGACAAGGATTCAAATAACTGGGTAATTAAATACTTTATCCCCGAACTAATGCCTTCATTCCCAGGTAATTTATCTTTATATATAATGCTATACTTCTTCGTTCAAATAAGAGAATTTCGCATACATCAAACTACAAAAAATAGGAACCCTATTTTGTCTACTTTAGGATTTTCAATTCTACCGAGATCTCATTGTAATTCATTGTTTATAGTTGAGATTAGAGAGATTCTCTACCAATTTGTAATTTTTAATCTCTCATTTGGCAAGGGTATCTTCTGAATTAGTGAAGTGGATAATAGTTGTTGGGTTCTTTGTGAACATATATCAATCTGATTGAGTCACATTAATTGTCATGTGCCTCTCTTTTATTTCTGTTTGTATTGACTAATTTGCTGATTGGATAAATTGTTTTGGTTATTGGTGCTTAATTAACAGATTAGATTCTTAATTCAACAATAAGTGACAAAATTTCCACAAATAAGTGATTCTGGCTAAAATGAAGATTACAAGTTCACCACCTACAATTTGTCGGAACCATTACAACTTGGATGACTTCCATACCAAGACCAATATTGCATCTAGTTTTCAATGGAAAGGTTTCTTAGCTAGTTATCGAAATAGAAAGTTTTTCTGATATCATGGAGGTTTCAAAACTAAGAAGATGAAGCTACTTAGTTGCTTATCCGTAACGACCCATAAATTTTAATGGTTTTAATAATATATTTAATTGAATTTTTGTGAATTTTCAAATAGTAATATTTGGAAACAAAAATTTGATATTTGTAATACGTCTATTTAGACATAGCAAATGGTAGATTTTCACCAAAAAATATGGCAGTTTATTTTTATTGTGTAATTTTATTTAAATTTAAATCAGTTAAAAATTTGATGATAATAAAATGTTTTCAAAACCTGAATATTTTTACACAATAAATTTGTAAATCATCTTCTAAGTGAGACTTTATATTTCGTTTCTTCAAATTTTGAATATTATTGCTCCGTTTATCTTAATTCTGGCAAATTTGCAGCATTATTGGTACTGTTTATCGACTTTTAATAGAAAGATCGTACCACTGATACCCTGTATGCCGTTTTGATCGCCTCGTCGTGCTGATCTCTATGGTATATTCAATTCTGCGTTTTGAAGTCCGGTACACAGCGGAATTCGTGAAACCAGTAACCGTATCGGTATCGGATCCGTGATCTTTTGTTTTCTTTTGAATTTCAAACTTCAACCGGGTCATTCAAGCAACAATTAATTGCTTTAATAATTTTTTCAAGTCACGGATAGACTTTCCCCATTCCTAGCTATTAGTAATTTTTTTGAAATCAATGTCCTTGTCTTTTATTATTCGCTGGTCACTTCGAACGTTTTATAATAATTAAATGTACAGCCGTTTCAGTATATAGCTTTCCACACGTTTTATAATAATTAGGAAAGGTGTGAACAGATATTTACCTAAAGCCCAGACGCATATTTATATTTGTTCTGATCTATTCGTTTCATTCTGGTGCATAGAGAATATATTTTGATTTCACTTGAGATTAGCCTCCTCTGCCTTCTTCTTCCTCACCTCCTCACTCTGTCCACATCTCCTCTCCAATATGCCTAGCCTTACCTCAGCCCAAAACCGGTCGTGCCTTCTTCCATCTCCACAGCAACTCAAGCGTCGCTCCGCCTTTCCCTTCGAGCCTCCACCTTCTCCTTCCCGGGCTGACCATGCAACAACTTCGACAAACTGGGTTCGTGCAGCCGCATCCCCTAGCCGGTGCCGCAAACTCCACGTTTCCCCGTGAAGTCTTCCCCTCCATCACCACATCTCCCCTTTAAGCCACATCCATATACCTATTATCGCATACATGTACGTACCAATCTTCTTCCTCTACAGTTGTTTTTTTGGGTATGCTACATCTGATGTTTATTTTATATGTAAATATGAAGTACTGCGAGTATATATAAATTTTATAAGCTACATACCTACGTGTCGGTTCGCGTGTGTGTGTGTGTGTGTGTATCTGTGCTATATATACATGAAAGTTTACAAACTATCTATCTGATGTTAAACATATATTTTGATTAAAATTTAAACTAGATATTGGTTTGATTATACATATGCGGTGAATTATAATGTGTTAGTTTATATATATTTTGTAAGTAACCGGTTTGTAAGCATTTATATGCATTGGTTTAAATATATATTAGGTGTAGAGGTTCACTGTATAAGTTATATTGTTTTATACAAATACTATGTAAGTTATATAACATCGGTTATATATAGGTTTTGTTTGTTTTATATATATATATATATATGTATGTATGTATGTATTGTTTATATATATATATATATATATATATATATATTTACAGTTTATATATTAGTATGTTGTATGGTAAAGTATTGAATTGAATGTACGTTAATACTTTAAATTAAAATTTTGAAACAGTTATAATATATAATGTATATAGTATAATAATTTATATATAAAGCTTGTGGAATGAATGATAGATAAATTGTTTATATATATATATATATATATATCAAGTTGTTTGCATATATAAGTAACTCAAGTACATATAATATTTTTTGATTTTTTAGTCGCTACTTATATTGGTATACATACATACATACATACATACATACATACATACATACATACATATATATAAGTTATATGTTTACTACATATTAGTTTTACAGTTGTATATACTTTAAATATATATTATTTATTAATACATATTTGTTCATATTGATAGTTTTATGAAAGTAATATGTTTTGAAAGTTATATAGTTATATATATCAGTGTTTAAGATAGATATATTTGTTCTATTATGTGTGTTTTATTTAAAACAATGATTTTAATATATTTAAATTTAAAATGTGTTTGAATTTAGAATATGATGTAAATAGAAATATATAGTTATATTATATATATATGAGTTCACTTATACCGATGATCTTCGTCAATTCAGCTCTGATTTGATCTCATCAATTCTAATTTATCAGCTTCGTTCATCGATTCATGCCAATCTAGCTTGTTTTGGAAGTCGTACTTGCATTCGTAACTCAATTTCAGTGTCAAATATCTCAAGCCTTGAAAGGCGAGCAATCACTCACGATTAACGTTCTTACATTTATTAAATTCGATTTCAATTGAAACAACAATTGACTGTTGCCGTTAGTTATTTAAATTGTTACATATATGCTATTATCTGTAACTGTTCACCTGTGGGATATGACACCATATCCTGTTGTTTATATTTTATTTAATCACTGATGATATATGTCTGTTGTTATATGTTATATTTTATTATATATGTTCTCACTCTGCAAGTTCCCTGTTAGTATAGAATTCCCTATGGGTTGAAATGATACATATCAAAACGATCTGTAGAATGGGAGAAAATCATTATGGGTTGAAATGATAAACCCAAACGATTTTCATTTGAACTGAATTTGAGATTACGGGTTGAAATGATATATACCCGTATATATTTAAACTACGGATTGAAATGATAAATATCTGTATCACTTGACCATTGGATAGAAAATTATATACAGGCACCGTTGTTCTATGTATAAATATTTTGAAAATAACTTCTATGGTTTTGGAAAGAAATATATGGTTTTAATAAATATTGATTCTTAAAATATTATATATAAATGTTATTTTATTTATATAGATTTAATAATAATATTTAATTTAATTAAGATTGATTTAATTAATATATAATATGTTTAAGTATAAATTCATATTTCAAAAATAGATTTCTGTAATGATTTTATAGGTTAAGGTTGGAAAGATAAATTTGAATTTATTTGAAATTTTATTTAATTAAGAATTTTATTTAATTAAATTGATTTGAAACTCATTGAAATTTAAAGATATGATTTTATAACTTGATTTTGACTTAAGTAATTTAAAAAATATTTCACAATTAAATAAATTGAAGGCAATATTTAGAAAATGTAATTTAAGGTTATTTAAATGATATTGAATTTATTAATTGAATATTTGAAGACTAAATTACAATGAAGTTAAATCAAGATCTATATGAAATTGTTAAATTTAGTTTGAAAATATTGAATATTTAAAGCTTTGAAACATATTGAAATTTAAATGGTTTATTTTATGGTTCAAATCTATATTTGAAATCGATATAATTTGAATTTATTTATTTAGAAACTGGATTGAATTGAAATTAATAAATTAAGATCGAATTAAATTTTAATTTGGAATTCGAGTTGATTTGAATCGATTTGGAAATTTGAGGGAATCATAAATATTGTACTTTATAAATTATTTAGTATATATACTATTTTAACATAAAACTATTTTAATATATATACTAATTATTTTAATACAAACTATTTTATTTTATAAACTATTTTATTTTATATACTACTATTAATATCTAAACTGTTTAAGTGGTGGAAGTTATGATATCAATGTTATGATTTTTCAAAGAATTATGATTTCAAAGTGTTTTGGATTTCGAAAGTGTTGTAACTTTGAAAGCACCATAATTTGGAAATAGATATAATTAAAATGGAAGGGATATTTTGGTTTTGAAGTATAAATTATTTTGAATTGACCACGATGGTATAATAACATTTGGTCGTTAATAGCGTATATTTCTTCATGGTAGATAGTTCCCCGGATTCTTAGAGAATGTTTATCCCAAACATCCTTTGAGTTACTTGTATTTCAGTTGATATTTCACTTGAGTTGGATTTATTGATATAAGAATGTTAAACCTGACTCGAGTGTTTGTGTTTTGCTTTGTGCTCGGGTCAAACTAAGTGATACAGCATTTGAGACTCACCTTTGGAGTTTCGCTTGAAGATCCAACTATCGATTCAGCTTTCAGCTTTTCCGGTTGATTTGTTCAGAGATGTCGTCATTCTGTATTTGAGATATTCAGTTGTATTTTATTTCAAACTCTATTGTTTATATTACTACTTATCTATTCCCCTGCATTTTTATTACATTACTTTGTGTCTGTGATTCTGTGATTATTTTATCTACTGTATATGCTGATTTTGCCAAATATAAATTAATAATCTGATATTTTGAGCAATTCAAGTCCGGAATGTGCGGATGTGAATGGTTGAAAATACCGGGTCGTTACAGTTGGTATCAGAGCTCTGGTTTTAGCCAAAACTTAGCGTATGTAGTAGATTTAATCACAGGATTACTTTCTTCGTGCGTGAATCTCTTCCTCTTTGATTCGGTTCCCTTTGAATTTTGGAACTCTCCCACTTGTTCTAAAATCCATTCTTGTCTTCTCCTATTTGTATTCTTTTGATTCTGGAATATCTCATAACTCCATTTCGAATGATCTCTATAAAAATCGACGAACCCACCAATCTTTAAATGATTTGTAAAGGGGTGAAACCAAGATTCGAGAACTCGGTTTCGGTTTCAATTTCGGTCGTTTGAAATTTTGTTAGTTTCGGACGATTTCGTAAATTTCGGAAATTTCGGTTTTGTTTCGGTTTCGGTCCAAATTTCGGTTTTCAGTAGTTTGTTAATAAACTTGTGAACGATCAATAAAATATAATTACAGTGTACAAAGAAATAAAATACAACATACAACATCATAAATTTACTACATCCAAAAACTATTTCTCGGTGCTGTATATGGATTGTTCTCACAATTTTCTTCATCCACTTGTGTCGTATGGTATGGTGGATAACCATATTGTATTTGTCCTGTACCTAGAAACGTTGCCAACATGTTATCAAATGAGGAGGGTTCGTCATTCTGTGTTGTACATGTAGTCTGACTATTTTGATCGCTTGATATATCACTGTTATATATCTCGTTTGCTCCGTGATAATAATAGCCACCGGCGTAGTCAGAAGTAGAATGTATGTAGTTTGGTGGATCATTTGACGTATACGGATTATTAGCATAATCATAATTTTGTTGTTGTCCATATTCAATATTCAAATTGCTGTCTCTTCTGCCACGATTTCCCATACACCTCTTCTTCTCACGTAAGGTATAGTTGGTCTATGCGAAGCACCACCATCAGTAGAGTCAATGCCATAATTACTTGCTAAACCGATACCGTTACCACCAGTATTGTCATTATCACCGTTTGAGGAGCTACTACTATTTTCAGTGCTTTGACTTGCCATTGTTTGTGCAGGTATGCCATCCACTGCAGCAATGACATCATTCATCATATTAACCATCAAAGGAACGTCATCAAGCAACCTTGGTTCAACTTCAGTAGTCCACTCTGCTAATGGATCCTCCTCATGAAATATATAATTCAGGTCAATCAATTGATCATTTGTATCATGACGTTTAACATTTTTTTTCTCGTAATCTCATATTGTAATGTACATATACTAGTTTTTCTAAATTTTCCATTTTGATTCTATTTCTCAATTTTGTATGAATCATGGAAAATGTAGTCCAATTTCTTTCACAGTTTGAAGAAGAAACCATCTGACTTAGAATATGCATTGCTAAGCGTGTTAGATTTGGAGCATCCTCTCTACCAATTATTGACCACCACCGAGCAGGAGAACAACTATTTATAGCTGATTTTGCTTTTGAAGAGCCAAATGCGCCAACTTTCATTCTGTAATTGTCCACCTGTAGATATAAAAATTAAATATTGGATCTATATTTTGAATAAAACATTTGATGCAATTTACCTCTTTTCCAATCTCGATTTGTGTCAATATGTCTGGGATCATTCTTTCAACAACGTTGTTGAATCCATTTAACACTTCACTATCGTTTACCGCATCACCATATTGAATGATAAGATTAAGAAAATAACCTATATTTTAAATAGTATGGACATGAATGTTATGAATTTTAACTATTTGTAAGGTAATAATTTAAAATACCTGCCGCGTGAATTGGCCGGTGTAGTTGTTTTTTCCATCTTTTATCTATAATGTCCCACCATTTTTTTGATTGCCTTGTGCCAACGTTTGTCCTAATTGACTCTTTCGCGAGATCCATCGCTTCATAAAGGTAGCACATGTCTGCTTTATCATCACTATTCACCATTCTTAATACTTTGACTAGTGGTTCAAATAGAAGAATGATGGAAGCAGCGGCGGTCCAAAAGGTATCATTTTAAATCAAGTCGAAGACATTGGTTGCAGTTCTTTTGTCCTTAACAGCGAGTCTAGGCATTTTAGATGCTCATTCCCTTGTAGCAATTATTCTTCTCAAGTCATTTTTGTGTTTATAAATAGAGTGTAATGCAATGAAATGAGTGGCAAACCTAGTCACTGCCGGTCTGATCAATTCTTTGCCATTTGTCTCTTTTCTTATTATGGGAAGTAACCAACCATGATTGTACATGAACGTCGTTATTAATTGACAATTTGAGATGATAGATGTTACCTCCGGTTCTTTCGAGATATCTTCTAAGATCAGATCAATGCAATGTGCTGCACATGGCGTCCAGTATAAATGTTTTCTTTTCTGCATCAACAATTGACCGGCAGCTTTATAGTTGGCCCCATTATCTTTCACTACTTGCACTACTCTAATTTCTCCAGTGGTCTCTACAACTTCGTTCATCAATCCACATATATATTCATTGCTTTGAAATTCATTAGTAGCATCTACAGATTTGAGAAATATCGTCCCATGGGTGGAGTACACAAGAAAATTTATAATTTTTCGTCGATTCTAAGGACTCCAACTATCGCACATCAACGTACAACCATATTCATCCCAAAAATGATGAAAAGTGGTAATATATGATCGAACTTCTTCTAATTCCATTTCCAAGTATGAACGTGATAATTCATATGCGGTAGGTGGATCTATTCCACGACCGCATTCCTCAATCGCATCAACTATCGTTGCATAATAAAGACTATTTGCAACGTTATGTGGAATGTGATTAAAGTAAAAGAATTTAGCAATTGCACGACCTATGTGCTTTTTAGCATTTTTAATGCCTTCCATTGCAGACTTAATAGAAGGTTGAGAAATACCTCCTTTTTTGCATGTATGAATCAATCCTTGCAACAGAGCGGGTTTCAAAATCACTCTCTAGTCTCGTAGATCTACTACGTACATTACGCTATGGTTGACTAGAACCGACACCTGATTGTTTGTAAGATCTTTGCATCTCCTGTTCTCTAAATGTATCTCTGCTTTCTCGCATAGCACGACGAACATCTCTATCATCTTCATTTTCATCATCTTCACTGTTCGAGTCATGTTGTTGAGGTCTACTCATCAATTCTTGGTGTACACGTTGTTTCTCTAGTTTTCCTTTAGTACAGTCATTTTTCTTTCCAACAATATGATCTCGTACTAATTTTTTGACATCTTGAGGAACGTTTGGACATGCCATTACATTGCCGCCTACACCTGCCAAATGTTCTTTCAAACGGGTTATACCGCCACCGTTGATTTGTTTACTACAAAAACTGCATTTTTTTCCGAACATTTCCATCGATTGGGGTACCATAATTCCAACCGATCTCTGTAGTAGCGTACCTATAAATTGTGAACAATATAACTTAAATTAAGCTCCAAATAAAAATAAAACAAAAAACATGCTTCTCTGCAAGTAAAAAAAAATTGCAGTTCACAGAAATAGAAGCCGAGGCCAATTACTGTAAAAACATGTTGAAGTAAATTAAATGACAAGCAGCCCAATATACGTTTAAACCTAACAGCCCAATATACGTTTAAACCTAACAGCCCATTTAATTAAATGACAAGCCGAGGCCAGTAATCAATTACTGTCAAAAACAAACAAGCAGCCCAATAGCCCATTTAATTAACAGATGTTTCATTCCCCCTTCCTCTTTCATAATTCACGTTTCCATTCCCCGGCCCTAAATCGCGATTTCCAGTTCTCGATTAAAAAATAATATGAAAACGTGATTTCCAGTTCTCGATTAAAAAAAACACGAAAGCGTCTGGAATCACAACGTCGAATTCAGATAAGGAAGAAGAAATTACCGTGAGTATGTAATTGAAGCGCGAGCAGAAATTTATTGAAGCACTGTAATCTTTGATGTTGTGAGTATGTAATTGAAGCACTGTATTTTATAGGCTTTCAACTTGAATAATCATTCGCTTTTCACTGTTGATTCACGCTTGGGTGAATAAAGTTTCTGATTTGATATGTTATTCGATTTCTTTTGCTTTTTGGTTGCTTTCGGTCTTCATCCCATTGTTTCTTCACATGCGCACTGATGGTTTTAATTTTTCTAAGCAAAAATGATTCGATTCTTTTTTTTTTGCCCTAGATCCGAAACCGATTTTGACTGTCGGTTTTGCACGAGCGGTAACGGTCCGGTACCCCCGAAATTTCGGAGTACCGGCCGAAACCTCAATCCTTGGGTGAAACTCCTTTACAACTGACATTGATTTACCGGAGATTTCTATACCCTCGGTTTAGATGCTGTTAGCTCTTGTTATGCTGAATTTTATCTCTGGCCATCGAATGTCGATTTGCCTTAGAATTCCGCATTGATCATATTCCAATTGACTCGGTTAAGGTCGTTCGCGATTTATAAAAGTATATCCATCTTCTATTTTGTAACTTAATTATCTCATCTTCATTCGAGCCTATCTTCGAATCAGAATTTTATTTTGATTAAAGTTCCTCTAATTTGAATCTTTATCCTTGTTTTGAAATCCATTCTTGAATCATCCTTTGAAAAATCATGTTTGTTTGTATTTTAGAAATTGTTTTATATATCGGAATTATTATTTTGATAAGTATGATTATATTCTATATATAAAAGTGAAAATGTTTTTGATAAGGATTATATACCTTTTAAAAACGAGAATTTGAAGTTTTGAAAGGATTTGAAATTTTGAAAATTTTATAAGAAATTGATTTATATAAAAATGATTTATAACTGAAGGGTTTTAAATTGGAAACACAAGAAATTGAATTCCGGTATTTTGAAATTGGTTTTTAGATTTTGAAAATATATAATAATACGATTTGAAAGTATTTTCCGAATAAGAAACGTTTCAAATGAATTCAAATGAGTTCCTATGATTTCGAAGAAATTTTAAAGTTTTCAAGAAAATAGAAGTCCAGAACTCACTTATGTCGCTGAAGAATAATTTCGGTGATGAGTGCACGCATCATCGACGTTGATTTTCGAGTTTCAGAGTAGGGGATATGCCACTTTTGGTAGCTTTGCTATGCGATTGATTTTGTGAAACCAATTTTGATTTCAAATTCCAAAGTATGATTTGATATTCGAAAGATATATGTACATATATTTGAAAGGATTTGAAGTGAGCCCGGTATTCAGTCCTCGAGTTTTGGATTTGATTTGGTATAATTCTATCTATTGAAATTGATTTACTGACTGATTTCCAACTCTTGGATCTGAAAAATTGATTTCTCCGACTATTTTGAATGTTCGAACACTTCAAAATCGAGGTTTAATTTTCAAAGATAAGTAACTTCGAAAAGTATAAACTATTTGATAAAGCATATAAGTTTAGTTTTGAATGTTTAAGTATTAATTAATATCATTTAAATAAGTTTGAAACTGTTTTGTTAAGTAAATGAATAAGACTATTTTGAATTATACTAATATGAAATTTAGTTTTGAGATGTTTTGAATAAAATTTAGTTCTAAATGTTTTTAACCTAGTAACATATTTTGTAAAACTATATATATATATATATATATATATATATATATATATATAGAATAATACTTTTCAAAAGGTAAATTGGATCTTTCAAATAGAAATAAATAGTTTAAAGGTTTAAAAGGATGGTTATAAACTTGGTAATCATTTTGGATATAATTGATTTGAGAAAAATATTTGGTTTCAAAAATAGATTGGAGTTTAAAACCCAGTATTTATATGATGATTTTGAAATAAATTTGTTTGACCTAAATTACGTTGATTTGGAAAATAGGATTATTTTCTAAACCTATTATTTTAGAAACTTTGAAACTAAAGATATGTAATTTGGAAGAAATAATTTGGTGAAATCGTATATGATTTTGAAACTGAACTGATATTGAAATGAAACTGAAATTGAGAACCTTATTCTACTAAAAATTGATATGTATAAGTATGAAGTTGATTAGAAAACTACTGATTTGGAAATGTACTCAATTTGAAAAGCGAAATTTATATAATCGAAGTCTATATAAGTGTGATTTGATATACTATTGAATTTGGAAATTATTCGATTTGAAAATGAAATCTTATATATAATTGACTTTATATAAGTACGATATTTGAAATTGATTTGAAAGGGTACTATATGATACATATTTTCGAAGTAAAGATATGGAAAGTACCTTCTGCTTGATATCCTCTTTGTGGCCATACTTTGGATTCGTTCTATCGATATTATTCTCTCTGATTTGGGGTTTTCGGATATGATATTCGAGTGTCCTTCGAATTCCATACGTTACCCATGGTCTTGCGAACTCGACTGCATAGCGTAATTCACAAGGAAGTGATTGCTTAAAAGGTTCCGATGTTTCCTGGAGGATCCAAGCGTAACCATTGTGTATCTGCAATCTATGGTCGTTTTAGTAGCGTAATCCGCAAGGCATAGATTGCTTAAAGGGTACGGATGTTTCTTGGAGGATCCAAGCATAACCATTGTGTCTACGCGGTCTATAGGTTTTTGTTTCGTAGCGTAATCCGTAAGGAAGAGATTGCTTAAAGGTACGGATGTTTCCTGGGGGATCCAGGCGTAACCATTGTGTATCTGCGGTCTACATTTTTTATTGTTATCATGGCGAAATTCGCAAGGCAGTGATTGCTTAAAAAGTACAGATGTTTCTTAAGGGACCCAGGCGTAATCATTGTGTATCTGCGATCCATGATTCGATTCGGTTGATTTGTTTGGATTGTACTTTCCACATCCGTTTGGAAGGTTTTTCAAGCATTTTTCACTAGGTGTTGAAACAGGTCTACTAAGTACTTGGAGAATTCTAGCTTTGCGCCTGATCAACGCATGGCCAAAGTCTGCAAGAATGAGGATAAACCTGTTAAGACATCGATTTATAAAAGTATCTTGATAAAGTCTTATATAAAGGATACTTTGATCTTTTTCTTTCTTTCTAAATAATTTAAAATGTTTACAATATTGTTTATTTATATACTACATGGTTTAATAGTAAATTATTAGTGCTTTATGTAAGTGATTGATCTTTATATAAATAAGTGAATTGAAATCAATTTAAAACTAAATGAAATTTTTATGATCTGAATTGATAGTTTGAACTAACAAATTTGAATCGAATGACTATTTATGGATATAATAAAATGGGTTTAACCAAATTTTTATATATTAATTAATTCCAATTCAAATCTATAGGGTTTTAAATTAATTATTTATTTTGTTTTATTTCCAATCCATTTTCTTTAGTTGCTTCTATTCTTCTACCTCCTTCCTTTTTGAGGACGAAAAGTTTTGAGTGGGGGGAGTGTAACGACCATAAATTTTAATGGTTTTAATAATATATTTAATTGAAATTTTGTGAATTTTTAAATAGTAATATTTGAAAACAAAATTTTGATATTTGTAATACGTCTATTTAGACATAGTAAATGGTAAATTTTCACCAGAAAATATGGCAGTTTATTTTTATTGTGTAATTTTATTTAAATTTAAATCAGTTAAAAATTTGGTGATAATAAAATGTTTTCAAAACTTGAATATTTTTATACAATAAATTTGTAAATCATCTCCTGAGTGAGACGTCATAATTCGTTTCTTCAAATTTTGACTACTACTACTCCGTTTATCTTAATTCTGGCAAATTTGCAGCATTATTGGTACCGATTATCGACTTTTAATAGGATGATCATACCACTGATATCTATACACCGTTTTGATCATCTCGTCATGCTGATCTCTACGGTATATTCAATTCTGTGTTTTGAAGTCCGGTACACGGCGAAATTCGCGAAACCGGTAACTGTATCGGTACCGGATCCGTGACATTTTGTTTTCTTTTGAATTTCATACTTCAACCAGGCCATTCAAGCAACAATTAATTGCTTCAATAATTTTTCCAATTCACGGATAGCTTTCCCCCATTCCTAGCTATTAATAATTTTTTTGAAATCAACGTCCTTGTCTTTTGTTGTTCTATAGTCACTTCGAACGTTTTATAATAATAATTAAATATATAATTGTTTCAGTACATAGCTTTTCACACATTTTATAATAATAAGGAAAGGTATGAACAGATATTTACCTGAAGCCCGGACACATATTTATATTTGTTAAGATCTACTCGTTTCATTCTGCTGCATAGAGAATATATTTTGATTTCATTTGAGATTAGGCTCCTCTGCCTTCTTCTTCCTTACCTCCTCACTCTGCCCACATCTCCTCTCCAACACGCCCAGCCTTACCTCTGCCCAAAACCGACCGTGCCTTTTTCCATCTCCATAGCAACCCAAGCGCCGCTTCGCCCTTCCCATCGAGCCTTCACCTTCTCTCCAAGCCGACCACGCAACAACTTCGACAAACTGGGTTCGTGCAGCTGCATCCCCTAGCCAGTGCCGCAAACTCCACGTTTCCCCGTGAAGTCTTCCCCTCCATCACTGCATCTCCCCTAAGCCACATCCATACCTATTATCGCATACGTGTACGTACCGATCTTCTTCCTCTACAATTGTTTTTTTGGGTATGTTACATCTGATGTTTATTTTATATGTAAATATAAAGTACCGTGTATATATAAATTTAATAAGCTACATACCTATATGTCGGTTCGTGTATGTGTGTGTGTATATATAAATTTTTCCCAACTTGTTTGGGAAAATGTTATGGTTGTTGTTGTTGTTGTTGTGTGTGTGTGTGTATGCTATATATACATGAAAGTTTACAAACTATCTATTTGGCGGTAAACATATTTTTTGATTAAAGTTTAAACTAGATATTGGTTTGATTATACATATGCGGTGAATTATAATGTGCTAGTTTATATATATTTTTGTAAGTAACCGGTTTGTAAGCATTTATATGCATTGGTTTAAAAATATATTAGGTGCAGAGGTTCACTGTATAAGTTATATTGTTTTATATAAATAATCTGTAAGTTATATAACATCGGTTATATATGGGTTTTGTTTGTTATATATATATATATATATATATATATATATATATACAGTTTATATATTAGTATATTATATGGTAAAGCATTGATTTAAACGTATGTTAATACTTTAAATTAAAATTTTGAAACAGTTATAATATATAATATATATTTATAATAATTTGTATATAAATCCCGTGGAATGAATGATAGATGAGTTGTTATATATATATATATATATATCAAGTTGTTTGCATATATAAATAACAAGTACGTATAATATGTTTTCATTTTTTATAGTCGCTGCTTATATTGGTATACATATATATACAAGTTATAAATTCACTACATATTAGTTTTACAGTTGTACGTACTTTAAATATATATTATTTATTAATACATATTTGTTAGTATTGATAGTTTTATGAAAGTAATATATTTTGAAAGTTATATAGTTGTATATATTAGTGTTTAAGATAGATATATTTGTTCTATTATGTGTGTTTTATTTAAAACAATGATTTTAATATATTTAAATTTAAAATATGTTTGAATTTAAAATATGATGAAAAAGGAAATATATATAGTTATATATTATTATATATATGAGTTCACTTATACCGATGATCTTCGTCAATTCAGCTCTGATTTGATCTCGCCAATTCTGATTTATCAGCTTCATTCATCGATTCGTGGTAACCTAGCTTGTTTTGGAAGTCGTACTTACATTCGTAACTCAATTTCAGTGTCAAATATCTCAAGTCTCGAAAGGTGAGCAACCACTCACGATTAACGTTTTTATATTTATTAAATTCGATTTCAATTGAAACGACAATTGGAATATGCTGTTGTTAGTTATTTAAATTGTTATATATATACTACTACCTGTAACTGCTCACCTGTGGTATATGACACCATATCATGTTGTTTATATTTTATTTAATCACTGATGATATATGCCTGTTGTTATATGTTATATTTTATTATATATGTTCTCACTCTGCAAGTTCTTTGTTAGCATAGAATTCTCTATGGGTCGAAATGATACATACCCGAACGATCTGTTGAATAGGAGAAAATCGTTATAGGTTGAAATAATAATCCCAAGCGATTTTCATTTGAATTGAATTCGGGATTACGGGTTAAAATGATATATACTCATATATAGTTAAATTACGGATTGAAATGATAAATATATGTATCACTTGACCATGGGATATAATATTATATACATGCATTGTTGGTCTATACATAAATATTTTGAAAATAACTTCTATGGTTTTGGAAAGAAATATATGGTTTTAATAAATATTGATTCTTAAAATATTATATATAAATGTTATTTTATTTATATAGATTTAATGATAATATTTAATTTAAATTCGAATTATTTTGAATTTTATTTAATTAAATCGATTTGAAATTCATTGAATTTGAAATTTAAAGATATGATTTTATAACTTGATTTTGATTTAAGTAATTTAAAGAATATTTCACGTTTAAATAAATTGAAGGAGATATTTAGAAAAATATAATTTAAGGTTATTTAAATGATATTGAATTTATTAAGTGGAATATTTCAAGACTAAATAACAATGAAGTTAAATCAAGATCTATATGAAATTGTTAAATATTTAAAGCTTTGAAATATATTGAAATTTAAATGGTTTATTTTATGGTTCACATCTATATTTGAAATCGATATAATTTGAATTTATTTATTTAGAAATTGAATTGAATTGAAATTGATAAATTGAGATTGAATTAAATTTGAATTTGGAATTCGAGTTGATTTGAATCGATTTGGAAATTTGAGGTAATTATAAATATTGTACTTTATAAATTATTTAGTATATATACTATTTTAATATAAAACTATTTTAATATAAACTATTTTAATATACTAATTATTTTAATACAAACTATTTTATTTTATATACTATTATTAATATCTAAACTTTTTAAGTAGTGGAAGTTATGATTTCAAAGTTATGCTTTTCCAAAGAATTATGATTTCAAAAGTGTTTTGGGTTTCGAAAGTGTTATAATTTTGAAAGAGCTATAATTTTGAAAATATATATGTTTGAAATGGAAAGGATATTTTGATTTTGAAGTATAAATTATTTTGAAATGACCACGGTGGTATAATGACGTTTGGTTGTTAATAGCGTATATTTCTTCATAGTAGATAGTTCCACGGATTCTTAAAGGATAGTTATCCCAAACATCCTTTGAGTTACTTGTATTTCAGTTGATATTTCACTTGAGTTGGATTTATTGATATAAGAATGTTAATCCTGACTCGAGTGTTTGTGTTTTCTTTAGTGCTCGGGTCAGACTGAGTAATACAGTATTTGAGACTCACCTTTGGAGTTTGGAGCTTCACTTGGAGATCCAACTACCGATTCAGCTTTCGGCTTTTCCAGTTGATTTGTTCAGAGATGTCATTAGTCTGTATTTGAGATAGTCTGTTGTATTTTATTTCAAACTCTGTTGTTTATATAGTAGCTTCATGAACTACTACTTATCTATTCCGCTGTATTTTTATTACATTACTTTGTGTCTGTGATTCTGTGATTATTTTATCTACTGTATCTGCTGAGTTTTGCCAAATACAAATTAATAATCTAATACTTTGAGCAATTCAAGTCCGGCATGTGTGGATGCGAATGGTTGAAAATACCGGATCGTTACATTATCACTAGAAAGCAATTATTGCTGACTAGCGAAATTAGTTGTATAACATTCAATATAAAAAAAAGGAAAAAAATCAATGTAAACACAAAGAAGTTGAAGCAACTCTAGAATGAAACATGTTAATAACAACTATTGTGTACATTAGGTGTATGCAAGGGAAATAAATTTGTGAAAAAATATATTAATGGTTTTATCACTACAAGAAAATCTGCTTTTAGTTGCATTAATTGGTAGCGTTTATAACATTATGCAACTGTTGGAACCTTTTTAGTATGAAAATAAACAATAAACGCGGCTAATGGGTTCCCGCCAACAATTCATGAAAATTTAGCTAAATTTTTCCGTGACCGCTCATAGCTTATTTTAACAATTAACATTTTCTTGTCCTCCTTCCAAAAAGTACGAAGGGAAAAAAATCTCAAATTCTCATTTTCATATTCTTATTCCTGAATTCTCGTTCGAAAAGAAAAGAAACAAATAAAATCGACTGTTTCCAAATCAAGTTCCACAATACCAAATTCTCGATCAAAATCAAATAAAATCAGACGTTCGATTCTGGGATTCTTGCGGAGGTAGTGGTTCGATTTCATGATCTGCGATTTGGGGACTTTGTCAATTGGGCCCAAACACAAAAAATTTTGTTTTTTTTCTGATACAGGAAATCGATCCTCTTCAAATTTTATTTCCAGTTCAATCGCTCAATCTAATTTCCCAAAACCACGATTGATTTCCAAAATTTCCAAACCAAAATCACTTTCCCAAAATCAAAATTCCAAATTAAATTCCTAAAGTGTTATTTGTTGAGTTCAGTTATGGGATGATTTGGCGATGAGATGTTTCGGGGTTGGGGTGATTGAAGTCGCGGTGACTGGAGGTGGTGATGGATGGATTTGGGAGTCGCGTTGCAGTGAAATGGGTTGCTTTGGGTTAGTGGAAGTCGCGATTGGGTTTAGCTTGTTAGAGGAATCGCAGAAGTGGTTTTGTGGCAGGGGTGGTGTGTATGCAGTTAGTGGTACTTGCGGGTTTTATACTGGTGGTACGATATTGATGAATGGTGATTTTGATGTGGTTCAGTGTTGTGGGAGATGGCACTGTGTGATTGTGGTGGCAAGATGTAATGGTTGATGTGTGGTTTATGTTGTGGCTGGTTGGCAGTTGGGGTAGTAAGCAGTAAGGTTTGCACAGTTGAATTGTAGGAAGGAAGGAAGAAGTGGCAGAGGAGGTTCTGGCACTGTGATGACATGAAGTGTTGAAGTAATGACAAGAAATGGCACTGTGATGTTTTGGTTGAAGAAGTGGCACTGTGCAGATGTGCATGGTGAAGATAGATGGTTTGAGAAGTTAATTTAGCAAAGTATTGAAGGAGGTAGCTGTTGGATAGAGAAGTGGTCAGGCAGTGAGTTATTGAAGTGGGTGTGATATGGCAGCAAGGTAATGCAAAGGGGAAGATGGTCAGTAACATATGTGCAAGTGAATGGATGTACAGGATGAACACAGTGATGTTATCAGTGGTGGAGGAAGTAAGATATGTACAGAGATGGAGGAAGTAAGAGCAGTTGTTTGGTCTTGGTGATAATGTGCACTGTCGTGTAGGCAGTTGAATGCTTTGTGCGGTTGTGATTGATCATGGAGATTGTCGCACTACATTGAATTTGTGCTTTGTTGCTCGAGGTTATGTTGAACCATTTAAATGTGTGTGCGGTAAGGTTTCTGTGTATTTGTATTATCATTTATTTATTTGATAAGCAATAACACTAAGAAGTTTATTGTTGCAGGGGATTCTCTTTCGCTTGTATTATGGAGTAATGGACTATTTCCTGGTGACTGCAAACATGAAAAGGCATTAAATGAAATAAACAAAGCAAGAAGAGGGAGAAATTGGGCATTTGTTCATGTATATCCTGAAGCAAATAAGATGGCTGAAGAGACGACGGTTAGAGGAGCACAACCGTGTCAAACATGTCACATATGGGATCATCAAGGTAACTTAATTTTAGTAAAAATTTAACTGTCTGATGTATGTGCCTGGATGGAATTAAAAAGATTTTGTTGTATATATTGAAAATCTATTTGTGCGCATACATAAGATGAATCTGTTAGAATTAATGCATCTTAGTTAATCTAAAATTATGAAAAACTTGTTTAAATGGTCTGAGTGCTGTTTCATCTATAGAAGGTTAGGATGAGAAGACATTCAGTTTTTTCACTGTAAAAAACTGAAGATTTTTGTTTTGCTATTCTTTCTGGTTTCTTCTTTGCTTTATTTTCTTTGGGTAAAGCGATTTGTTCTTTCGGTTATGAGACTTTACTATTTACCCGAATATAGCTGAGATTTTGCAAGTATAATTAATGAATGAAAATAAATTAGCGCTTGCACCTCAAGATTTTGTTGCTTTGTCCATCTATATACTATTACAAGTCCATCACTCTCAGTTTTGCCTAGATGTACACCATTAGCTATGATGTATATTAGATGAAATATAGTAAAACTTCTAACATAATTTTCTATGTTTTTTGTCTTCAGCTCAAGGATTTTCAATTTTATTTTGATTTATATATATAGGCATGTATTATACATTATTACATGTAGTGAATATTGATTTCATATAATTATAAATATTCTTATCATTGTGTATAATAATAGTTGTGTGTATTTATTTATTTTTATTGTTTGGTTACCTATCCATCACATCCTGTTTTGGTCAGTTTTAGTTGGTTCTTCTGCATAAAACTCAAAGAATATCATTTCCTCAAAGTTAAAACTCTTCTGTATATCTCAGGCTTCGAACATTGCAGTGTAGTGAAGCAAACTATCTGAAATTGTCTTGCAGCTTCAGATCTGGAACAAACAATCTTTATGATGGTCTATAAAGGGGATTCATGATTTTCGACAGCACATGGGTAACGAGAAGGTTATGGATGAGAATAGACATGGCTTGCTTTGGACTATTGTAACAGATAAGTGTTAATTGTATCGGTATTAGCTATTAATTTATCGAATTTTATTCAGTTGAAACCATTTGCATCTAGGCTTTTTGAAGAAAATGATTAAGAAGCGGATTGTTTGAGCCAACTTGTGACAGTAGCTTCGTGAGGTTGGTTATTTGGCTTATTGAAATAAGTACGGATTTGTAGAATAACACCTGTTTTGCAGAAGCTGAAAGTTTTAGCTTTTGTGATGACAATGCTGCCTGAAAGGTTTGCTACATTGAAACTTATTTCTTTAGGACTTAACAATAGTTTTTTAACTGATGAAATCCATTATGTATACAGAACATGGGCATTTAAACCTGATTTATCTTTACCATGTTTTAACACTATTTTATTTGTTTTACAGAATTAGTTGCAAAATCAGTTGCCATTACCAGAAGGTTTATCTTACCATGTTTTAACACTATTTTCTTTATTTTGCAGGACCAGTTACCATGTTTTACAATAAGCGCTTGGTACAGTAAAGGAACTGGGCTTGCATCTGAAATTATAGACACTTTTGTGTTGGTAATGGTATACACTGTGTTTGCTGCTACCGACCCTAAACGTGGTGCTAGAGATACTCATGTGCTGGTATGATACTCTTCTTTTATATTTCAAAGAATAGAACCTGATTTATATTTGTAAACTGTGATAAATTATGCGTCATACTAAAAAATTCTTATGTTCTGTAATTATTTAGTTTTAAACTAGAATTATAAGTAATAAATGGGTTGTAGGTACTAGCTCCACTTCTAATTGGGTTTGCGGTGTTCATGGTTCATCTGGAGACCATTCCAATTGCTGGTACTGGGATTAACACTGTTAGAAGTTTTGGAGCTGCTGTTATTTACAACAAGGATGAAGCTTGGGATGATCAGGTTAGCTTGCTTTTACATATTATTCAAACTCATATTTCATATTAATAATACGATTACAAGTACCTGATAAGTTACTCTATGTTGTATGAACAACGAATATTCTGGGTTGGTCCATTCATTGGTGCAGTCATTTCAGCAACTTTAGTTTCATTAAATTTCGTTAAATTCAGTTTATAAATAATGTATGGTTTCATTATATAACTTCAGTTTCATTCATTATGTTAACACATAAGTGTTTGCAAGTAGCTATTGAGAGAAGAGCAATAGAGGTCAGTTTCGTATGTTATAAATGCATAGGATGTATGGTTTTGTGTGTAGGTAGATGGTTAATTGAAACTGCAGTTTTTGGTTTTGAAGTGGATGGGCAGTTTTTGGTTTTGAAGTGGATGGGCAGAGGCATATTTGTTTGAAGTATTATAGTCTAAGGACTTCTATATTTGTCCATTTTTGATCTTTGATACCTTCACCTCACAAATATTTAGTAACATGATTATTATTGTTTACAGGTAGATAAACGTTTGTGAAGAATTCAAGCAGCAGCACTGGTTTTTGGTATGGTACCAGCACATGTATGTAGTTAGGTTGATTAAAATTGCTATGAAACTATTATGAAACTAGTATGGTAGTTTTTCCTTCGTTGTGTACGTGTACGGGTAGCTTTTTGTCGACACCTATGTATGTGGATGTATGAATGTCTATGTATCTTGTGGATCTTCAATGCGTATACGTATTTTGTAGTTGTTTAATATATTGTGTTCAAAAGTGTATGTGCTTGCGTATTCTGTTATTATATAATTGGATGCTAGATAGGGGTAAATTTGGAGTAGCAGGTGGAGGGAAACAAACGCTACTGGATATTATTTATTTTGGTAGCGTTAGAATGTCGCTACAAAAGAGTGATTAAAAACTCAAGTACACTTTTCGATGGCGATAAATAGGCGCTACAAAAAAGTATCATGGAGGAGAAAACCTTTTCAGTGGCGGTAAATAGGCGCTACAAAAAAGGAATTCTATGGCGTTATAAAAACGCTATCAAAAAAACAAATTTGGTGGCGTTTAAAAAAGTGCTACTAATACTCGAGGATTTTTAGTGGCATGTTTTTTCGTAACAATTATCGGAACGCCACTAAAAATACATAGTGGCGTTTTTTGGGCGCTACAAAAAATCAGTTTTCTTGTAGTGTATGCAATTCAGGAGGCGTGACGACTTCATGGCGACAAAAAATAAAATGAAACAAGATTGCGAATCGAATGATAGTCTTGATTCAAGAAAAGTTTGGGTCCAAACTTTATGAACTTTGTAGAAAATTATCAACAAATTTTGAACTTAAAATAATAATAACAAAGAGACATCAAAATCCGTCCAAAGAAACATAGTTAAGATTTTGAAGGCCTTTTACATCATCCAAAAAAGGGCTTGGAACAAGATCCAAAATTTTATGGTCATAACCAAGATTTTAAACCTCTCATTGCAATTTTCAATCATATTTTGTTTTGAAATTTTCAAATAAAATATCTTGTATTGGATGAGCAGAGAAGACAAGTGTATCTCGAGTGTACGTCTCGGATCGATATATCATATCTTAAAGTACATCTTGGAACTATCTCCGAGCAACTTATGTGTCTAGAATCGACGCTTTAGTATTATTAAAGACTGTTATCTAAAAAATTAGAAATATATAATAGCGTACTTGATTTGCATAAAAAAAAGCCGAAGTGAATAAGTTTGTGGAAAAGAGTGGTAGCTTGATTAGTATGATTTATTTGGTAGTGACTAAATGGTCTTTTTATTTGAGTACTAAAACGTGAAATCTTTTGTTGTGACATACCGGGATAAGTAATGAATATGATCAAGGGTTGGTAAATAGTAATTAGATCCATATGAAAAGTAAAAAATGTAATGTAAAAGAAAAAATATATAATTTCTCGGATTGAGATTTAAATCCATATTCAAATGAGGTTCGGATTTCATGTAATATGATTGTCAAAGGAGATGTTAACGGGATTTGATAACTAGTTTCATCTAAGTGTGAAAAGAAGATCTCGGACAAAATAGAGCAGATTTGAAACAATGTCCATAATTAATGAAGAAAATAATAGAAATTTCAATAGAGTGCATAATAAAACCAAATTTAGAAAGAATGTATATGTGAAACCTACAATAAGAATCTATTATTGATGCAATAAAACATTTATTATATATCCCAAACAAAGTAAAGACCGATAAGAACTATAAAATAACTTATGGAGAGAAAAAAAATTGTTGATTAGGAATATGAGAGCTGAATTTGCAGACAAAGAATGTATACAACTTCTTACTTTTTATGTTTCATTACATTTTCTTGGCACTGAAGATATTGGTCAATGGCATTTGTTATTCAATAAATATGTTCCATTAACTTAAAGGTCGGCAATATAATCATTGGCAATGGAACCAATGGCAGTTTCATAGACAAGAAAGTGATGAAATTCTTGCAACCTGCTTAACCACATAAATCTATGTCCAGTCGTGCTATAGAAACCTATCATGTCCTATTACTGATTGGCAAACCCTATGGACAAATTTTAGCAGGTACAAATCCTCTTGTCCTACTGTGCACACCTAATAGGAGTTTGTTGCAAGTCCACTTTATTTAAGTGTGTTAAATTTTTGTAGAAAATTACAGGCTTTTATTGGTCTGGCACACTGAAGATTAGGGCTAGAGGATTTGTGACCGACATAGAGGCATTCATATACCGCAGAAAAGACTGGCTAATTGATGTGAATTCAGCATTGAAAGAATGAAACAATGTGGTGTAGTTCAGTTGACAAACTATACATCACAACTCTAGTTTCAGTATTTAACAAACCAAAATTCAAATTTTCTGATCTTGAGTGACAGAGAGCGTTAGATAGAGAGACGTCATAGAAGCTAATTCTTTTTTTCCAACAATAACAAAGGACGGTTGGCAAAACAAACAATAAATTAGAAACATGCATTCAACCTTAGGAGAAATATATCAAAAAGAATTTTGGAATGTAATTTATGAAAAGTTACCAAATAAGCATGCACCTATAAATAATATACAATATTCACCATTATCAGATGAATTTAAAATAGAATGAGATTCCCATTGAGCAAATCAAGCTTATTGAGTAAAGATTTGTCCCTTCAATCTTCCAAACTATACTTGCATGATTGTTTTGATATTGTTGATTCATATGAGTTCAATACGGATAATCTTCTTTTACACTTCAAATCGAGATTTAGATGAGAAAATAACTGTTGTAGGTGACATAATCAAGTTAAACAATGATTCATTTTCCACCTAGTTTCTTTCCTTCTTCTCCTTTTTTTTTTATTACTCGTGTCTCTTACATTTTGTTTTCTTCATTGCTATTTTTTCATTACTGCATGTTTCTTACGTTTTGTTTTCTTCTTTGCTATGTTTTCATTACTGCCTGTTACATTCATGTTTTGCTATCAACGACACTCCATGCATCATGACCATGCCCGTTTTGACCCTAGTAATGGAACTTTTTGCTTAACATTTTAAAAGCTAGGGGTTTTAGTAGTAAATGGATTTCATGGGTTGATTTAACTTTAGAGTAGGCATCTCCTCAAAATTGGTAAAGGGTGTTGAAGGCAATAAATTTTACTAGGATCGGAGATGACATCACCAGTGATGGCACTTTGATCATCCAATTCGTGGACAATGCTCTCATGTTTTGTTCTCACCATCTCCATCACATTGCATCGTTAAAGTTCATTTTCTACAATATTGAAATAGCTACTCGGCTTAAATTTCCATTTTAATAAAAACTTTGTTTTACTTCTTAATGGCAAATGGGGAATCAGACAATGACATAGCAAACACCCTGAATTGTAATATCATGAATTTCCCAATAAGCTACTCAAGCAGATTTCTTTGACCGATCAAACTTAATCATGATGACCGGCTCTTTGTTATTAATAAAGTTAATTATAGACTTGCCCATTGAAATGAATATTATCTTTTGAAAGGAGGTGAATTGTTTTAGTTAATTCTATTTTGTCATGCATCTCAATTTACTAGCTTCTTACTACCATTTCTTAACTGTGTGATTTCTGCAGTATGTTCCCCCATACCTCGAATCACTGTGTGATTTCATGCATCTCAATTTACTAGCTTCCTACTACCATCTCAATTTACTAGCTTCCTACAAGAGTGGTCTTACTACTCTGTTCCAACTGCTCTAGTTAAATGAAGTGTGTTTTCTCTACAGCAGAATTATCAATCCGCATCTCTTTCATCTTCGCATCAGAACCGTTCATTTGATCCAACGGTAGCTTCTTATTTCAGATCTGCTCTGGATCATGGGCTGACATATTTAGGCCCAATATCCGTGTATATATTACATTCTGTCTAAACATTGTGCACCGTAATTTTCTGAACCGTTTTCTTGCATCTGATTACATACAAGCAATAAGCATTCATTTCAAGAATTCACTTTTTCCAACTTGGTATCAGAGCAATCGTATATGCTAACTGCATTGATCATATTAGTGAGTCCATCAGAAATACCTCATCACGTGGACTCCTCTCATCAAGAATTCAGAATTCCTTCATTTGAGAGTTGGAGCTGTTCTTCAATAAGCAGTGCCTTGCCAGAATCTTAATCTGGCTGCATCAGTTTATCAAAGAAAGCAAAATTCCATACTTAAAGAGCAAACCGATCAAGATCATCAAGAAAAAGTTCCAGTTGAATCAAGGGCACAGTGAAAACTCATCAGAAAGCAATACAATCACAAGAAATCAAAGAAATCATCATCTAAGTTCTCAGAATACCATCAAGATTCAACACTGGAAATTTCTTGAAAATTCCCAATTCAAAGTAAGCTGAAGTTAGGAATTTACATACCCTTTTCTTTGATTTTGCAATCTGTGTTCGTCATGGCCAATCAAGATGATGCTGCAAGCCCACAATTCTCTAGCTAAAGAGTTTCTCAAAGCCAACCACAATCTGATCCAGAAAATGATCTGATGAAGGCAATCATCAAACCCCAGAGCCAGATGATATCCATTCAGCTGGATGATCAAATTTCCTGCTTTGGAAGTTGCAAGTAGAAACATCAATTAGAGGATATGGGTTAGAAGATTACATTCTTGGTACAAGAATTGCACCACCAAAATTTGTTAAAGATAGTGAAGACAAACTGGTGCCTAATCAAGAATACACTACACACCAAAGGCAAGACAGCCTGGTATGTGCATGGATGATGTCATCCATAAGTGCATCTATTCTGCCTCAACTCATTGGATGCAAAACTGCTCAAGAAATTTGGACAACAATCGAAAGAAATTTCACTTCACAATCATCTGCAAGGATCGTGCATTACAAAAGACAATTGCAGAGTATCAGAAAGAATGACATGACAATGAATGAATATCTGTTTAAAGTCAAAAACCTATGTGATCAACTAGCTTCTGCAGGACACAAAGTTCCTGAATCTGAACAAGTACTACATATAATCAGTGGTTTAGACAATGAATATGAAGCTGTTGTGGCTATTATCTCCATAATGGAGCCAACACCACCCTTACAGTTTGTATACTCTACCCTTCTATCTCATGAAAGAAGAATAGAACACAACAAAAGCATGAGTTCAGATATCTCTGTTAACTACACTTTCAACAAAGGTAAACAAAATTCAAATACCAAAGGACAATACAATAACTTTCAAAGAGGTGGATCAACAGGTAGAGGAAGAAGAGGAGGCAGAAGCAACAACAAGAAAATAAGGTGCCAGATATGTGAGAAGTATGGTCATGGGGCAAATAAATGCTACTTTAGATTTAACAAGAACTACACACCCTCACAATAAGGTAGCAATTCAAATGTAAACCTAGTCTCAGTACCAAAAGACAGCAGCTCAACTCAAGCAGAAATTCTAAATACTCAAACTACAACAAATGATGATGCTGGTAATGACTGCTGGTACCCAGATTCAGGGGCTACTAATCATGTGACTAACAATCTCAACAACCTGAACTTGGGAAACAAAGAATACAAAGATACACAAAATCTTTTTGTTGGTAATGGTAAAGCAGTACACATTACACACACTGGAAATGCTAGCTTACATGGACCCAAACAACTTCTTTTGAAAAAATTGCTAAGGGTTCCCTCAATTAAAAAAAATCTAATGAGTGTTTCCCAATTTGCAAAGGATAATAAAGTCTACTTTGAATTTTATCCTGACACATGCATAGTTAAAGATATACTAACACAAGAAATTATCTTGCAGGGTAAAGAAAACAATGGACACTGTACATATTTGATTTTTCAAATTCAAAAATTTCTGAGAATAGGGAAAACACTCATGTATTGAATGTTACTAGTGATACTAAAAACTGTAGTAAGTTTGAATTGTGGCATCGTAAACTGGGACATCCCAGTATAAAAATTGTAAAACAAATCATGAGTAGCAATAAAATTTCTTCTGGTGATAATCCTGACTCTTACTTTTGCACCTCTTGCCAATTGGGAAAGAGTCATAAATTAGCATTTTCAGATTCTCACACATGCTACACAAGACCCCTTGAATTAATTGCTAGTGATCTATGGGGGCCAGCACCTATCAGTTCAGATTATGGTTACAAATATTATATATCTTTTATAGATGCTTATTCAAGATTTTTCTGGATATACATGCTAAAATCTAAGTCTGAAACTAGTAACATAACAATACAATTCATCAATAAGGTTGAAAACATGACTGGAAATAAGGTGTGTACATTTCAGTCAGATGGTGGAAAAGAACTTTTGCCTTTAAAAACCCACTTTGAAAAGAAAGGCATTAATCATAGGACTACATGTCCATACACCTCTGAACAAAATGGAATTGTTGAGAGAAAACATAGACATGTTGTAGAAACTGGGTTAACTTTACTAGCACAAGCTTCTATGCCTCTAAAGTTTTGGCCAGAAGCATTTAACACTGCTGTACACTTGATAAATATACTACCCACAAAAACACTTCAATTCAAGTGTCCTCAAGAAGTGCTAACTAAAGTTAAACCAGATTATGAGCATTTAAAAATATTTGGGTGTCAATGTTTTCCTTGTTTAAGGTCTTATAATACACACAAATTAGATTTCAGATCTACCCCCCGCACATTCATAGGATATAATAACAAACAGAAGGGGTATAGGTGCTTAGATAACAAAGGAAAAATATATATATCCAGACATGTAAGATTCAATGAGCAGATATTTCCATACAGTAGTACAGAAATTAAAACTACTGAAAAAGTAAGGAATCCAAGATTCATGATTCCTGATCTACCTGAAGAGATTGAGATACAGCCTTCAGTTCAGCCACTAAGGGATGAGACCATCATAAGCTCTCAACACACTATGGCTGGCAGAGAATCAGGTCAAGAACAAGCTGCAAATAAAGATATTAGTGACAATCAAGATGCTCAAAGTCAAGGAACTTGCAGCCCAAGTCATGATCAAGTCACCAGTGATGACACTATAAGCTGCAGTAACAACAATTCTGACAGCATTGTCATAGATAACATCAATGTTCACCCAATGTTAACTGGAGCAAAGTATGGTATTTATAAACCAAAAATTGTGAGCAACACAGTTGTTCAGGAAGAACCCTCTTCCTACATAGAAGCTGCTCAAAATAATAACTGGAGAGATTTTATGCAGGAAGAGTACAATGCTCTAATTAACAAAAAAAAACTTGGGATCTGGTTGAGAAACCAGAAAACAAAAATATAATTGGGTGCAGGTGGACTTTTAAATTAAAGAAAAATGCAGATGGCTCAATTTCTAAATATAAAGCAAGGTTAGTTGCTAAGGGCTAAGGGGTATTCACAGCAGTATAGATTTGATTTTTCAGAAACTTTTTCTCCTGTTGTGAAACCATCCTCAATTAGAGTTATTCTAACCATTGCTTTAAGTAGAAATTGGAGCATCAAACAATTAGACGTTAATAATGCTTTTCTCAATGGTAATTTGCAGGAAGAAGTATTTATGGAGCAACCAGAAGGGTTCACACAGAAATCTGACAAACAACAAGTGTGCAAACTCAACAAAGCTATCTATGGATTAAAACAAGCTCCAAGAGTTTGGTTTGATAAGCTCAAGTCAACTCTGATGAAATTTGGCTACAAACCATTAAAATCTGACAACTCCATATTTACTAAGATTAATGATATTGTCATCACTTATATCCTAATTTATGTTGATGATTTTGTGATTACAGGAAGCAGTGTGCAAGAAATTGAAAAAATCACTGCAATGCTCAACTCAGAATTCTCAATTAAAGATCTGGGTGATCTAAATTACTTCCTTGGAATTGAAGTTCAAAGAACCTCAAAATCAGAAATACATCTTAATCAAAGGAAGTATATTTCAGAAATATTACTAAGAGCTAAAATGGACAAAGCAAATCCTTTACCAACTCCAATGATCACAAATCATCAGCTATCAAGATATAAGGGTGAAGCAATTCAAAATCAAAAGCAATACAGGAGTATAGTGGGGGCACTTCAATATGTGACTGTAAAAAGGCCAGGCATATCATTTTGTGTTAATAAAGTCAGCCAGTACATGTAAAATCCTTTAGATAATCACTGGAAAGCTATTAAGAGAATACTCAGATATCTCAATGGAACTATAAATCATGGTCTCATCTTAAAATCCAGCCACACACTCAATATAAATGCTTATGCAGATGCTGACTGGGGAACAGATACTGATGATAGGAAATCGACATCAGGTTATTGCATATATCTAGGCAAAAATCCTGTATCGTGGAGTGCAAGGAAACAAAGCACGGTGTCCATGTCAAGTACAGAAGCAGAATTTAGGTGTGTGGCAAGTGCAGCAGCTGAAGTTATGTGGTTAGAGTCACTGCTAAGTGAACTTAATATCAAGTCAAACAAAAAGGCAACAATTTGGTGCGATAACGTTAGTGCTATATCCCTAACTTCCAATCCAATTCTTCATTCAAAGACCAAGCATATCGAAGTAGACATTTACTTTATCAGAGAACAAGTAATTAAAGAGAAGTTAAGGATTGGATACATACCATCGTAGCATCAAAAAGCAGATACACTTACAAAGCCACTGTCAAAACCAAGCTTCACAAAATTAATAGAAAAGCTTAACGTTGACGAAGCCGACTCTAGCCAGAGATTTCAAAGAGTTATCTTCATTCCAGAATGATTATGTACTTTGCAGATGGGTTATCTTTTGCTTTTCATGTCGGAATTCATTCCAGAGAAAAAGAGAAAAGGAGAAAAAAAGGAGCCGCCATTATTCTTTCTTCCTTCAGCAAACCCTAGCTCAGGTTTGAAGGGGGGAGTTAAATGAAGTGTGTTTTCTCTACAGCGGAATTATCAATCCGCATCTCTTTCATCTTCGCATCAGAACCGTTCATTTGATCCAACGGTAGCTTCCTATTTCAGATCTGCTCTGGATCATGGACTGACATATTTAGACCCAATATCCGTGTATATATTACATTCTGTCTAAACATTGTGCACTATAATTTTCTGAACCGTTTTCTTGTATCTGATTACATACAAGCAATAAACATTCATTTCAAGAATTCACTTTTTCCAACCGCTCTTGCAGCTCTCCATTCTTGATCCCGAATCTCTGGTTCTGCCCACGCTATTCAGGTTTTCTCCCTTGGTCCCCCAGTATGCTTCAGTGCTGTGTTTGCTGTCCAGGTTACACTGCAGTTCAGTGTTATACACATGATGTTAATGTTCGTTTTTCCTTGACACATCAGATTGCAACCGGATTTTGGAAGTTCTTATACCAATTTTCATGCTACCGTATGTGCTAATGATCCACTGACGTATTATCTACTGATGCCATCTTCTAGCATGCATCTCTTTGCATGCTGCTATGCCGCGTAGTAGCTGCTAATGCCCTTCCTGTACACCCTGGTTTGCTGAATTGCTGCCTGTCTTGATTGCTTGCAACCTACTTTTTGATTTCATTGACATTCTGATTCCTCTTTGTAGACACATAACTTGATTTATCTTTGAATACATATTGCTATATTTGTTTTAGCTGGTTGTATTAAGGCTGTGTGAGACTATAGCTTCTATTCTATTGTGATTAGCCCATTACTGATCTTGCTATCTATTAACTACGTGTTATTTTTGGCCATCTACTTCTAGCAGGCATGTTAGTGGTTAAGCCTTACTAAAAAAATTTATAATACAATAATAATATGAGCGCTCTCCCGTGTTGAAGACCACTCTTGTTCTCAAGAAAAGAAGACGTAGATGTGAAAATACTGATGTAGGAAACGTAATCAAGTTAAACAATAATTCATTTTTCTACTTAGCTTCTTTCCTCTCTCTCTCTCTCTTTTTTTTTTTTTAACATTATTAGCCATGTTTCTTAATTTTTGTTTTGTTCATACCTTTTTTTCACTGCTAGTTATAGTTACGTTGAAGTATCATTGACAGTCCATGCATCATGATTAGACTCAGCTCAGAAGGCAGACCATTAAACCCATGGGATAGGGCAATCGAGTAGACTATGGGAAGAAAAAGAATGATAATATTACACATATTGCGTGTGTCTGTATACTTAAGTTTTAGTTTGACTATCAAATATAAAAATGTGTCCATGTGTTAACTCCTAGTTGTTCCAACGATGACCAAAGTTCAGGTCTTGTTGCAGACATATTTTTCATCCACTTTTCTTTATAAACATTCTTTACAAATAGAATATTCTTAAAAAACGGCGGAAGCAATCCAATCTCAGGGTCGACTTTGATCACGACTTGTTGGTTTTTCATGAGAAGGAAATATTCATGAGCTTATAGTTGTTTATCTTTTTAAACATGCTGTAACAGCCCGCTATTTTGGACCATTCAAATCGATAATAAAACCGTACATGTCCGACTTGAATAATTCAAAATATCGAATTGTTAATAAAATTTGGCAAAACTTAAAATATACAGTAAATAAATCAATTATAGATCACCTACACAGAGTAATACAATGCAGCGGAATAGATAAAGAATAGTAGTTCATGAAGCTACTATATACCTCAGAGTTAGAAATAAAATACAACCGAATTGTTCAAATGCTATGAAGTCTCCAATGCAACAGATGACTTCTCTGAACCAATCAACTGGATGACTGAAGGGATAGATAGCTGGATCTTCAAGCAAAGCTCCAACTTCGAAGGTGAGTTTCAAATGCTGTATCTCTCAGTCTGACCCGAGCGTAAAGCAAAAACACAAAACACTCGAGTCAGGATTAACATTCTTATATCTATAAATCTAACTCAAGTGAAATATCAACTAAAATATAATTAACTTAAAGGACGTTTGGGATAACCATCCTCTAAGTGTTCATGAAACTATCTATAAGGTAGAAATATACACTATAATACCGAGGTCATTTCAAATTAATTTATACTTCACAACAAAAATATCTTTTCATTATATATATATATATATATATATATATATATATATAGACACATAAATATTTAGAGTAGAATATTTGTAGTTTCCTCAACTTAACAAATCGTTTCCAAAATCAACCCGACCATCCCATTCAAATTTAATTCAATCTCAATTTATAAATTTTTATACAATTCAGTTTTTTGATCAAACAAATTCAAATTATATTCATTTCAAATACAGAACTAAATCAAAATTTTACCGTTTAAATTCTACTATATTTCAACGCTTTAATATTCAACAACTTAAAGTTTGATTTAACGGTTTCATATAGATCTCGATTTAACCTTGTTATTTAGTCTTGAAATGTTCACTAAATAAATTCAATATTTATTTAATAACCCAATTTACCTTTAAACTAAATATTCCTTTCGATTTGTTTAAAGTTGAAACCTCCATTTAATCATTTAAATCAAAATCAAGTTATAAATCGAATCTTAAATTTCAAATTCTTTGGTTCAAATAATCCAATTAAGTAAAATACTTAACTAAATACAATTTCAATTAATTCAACTTTATCTTCTCAACCTTAACTTATCCAGATTATTACAACAACCAATTTTGAAATATAAATTTAAATAAATACTTAAACATATTATATGGATTAAATCGATCTCCAAAATATTACTATTAAATCTATATATAAAATTTCAATTTTCATATAATATTTTAAGAATTAATATTTATTAAAACCGTATATTTATTTTCAACCCATAGAAATTATTTTCAAAATATTTATACATATGGACCAACGGTGTCTGTATATAATTTCATACCATATGGTCAAGGGATACGAATTTCAATCCGAAATTTAAATATACGGGTAGATATCACTTCGACCCGTAATCTCAAATTCAATTTTTATTGAAAATCGCTTTGGTTTATCATTTCAACCCATAACGAAGTTCTCCTATTCTAAAGTCAGTTCGGGTATGTATCATTTCAACCCATATTGAATTCTAAACTACGGGGAACTTGCAGAGTGATAACAAATAATAAAATAACAGACATATATCATCAATAACAGTATAATATAACAATGGGATATGGTGTCATATCCCACAGGTGAACACATTTGCAAACAACAAAATATATAGCAATGTAAATAACTAACAGTAGCATATTTCAATTGTCGTTTCAATTGGAATCAAATTTAATAAATAAAAGAACGTTAGTCGTGAGTGATTGCTCACCTTTCGTGGCTGGAGGGTACCGAAGGTGATACGGAAACACACACTGATACGGACATGGAAATTTGATTTACAAATCCAAGCAAAGCAAAATTGGCACGAATTTGATGAACGGAATCTGATAACAGAAACGACGGGAACGGATCAAAATAGCTTGATATAAAGTTTTGGACGAGACGCATATTATATTAATATTTCACTTAAACCCATTATTTTAAAATACGTATTCATTTGAAATAAATCTCAAATAATTTTTTTTTTATATATATATAACCAAAATCAATAAAATCTTTATGGCTTGTATATGCACTTTGACCTAATCATTTATACCCATATAAACTTGACAGTTTAGATATATAAATTAACACAGGCTATATTGTTTGCGTAAAAAATGGCCGCAAACACCCAAAGTCGTATGAGTTGGTTGATTTTATGTTGTATTTAGTGATTTGGGTGATTTATGCAAATATATAAAAAGCAGGGACTAAACTGTAAAAGACACACAGATTTATAGTGGTTCGGCCAGAACATGCCTACGTCCACTTTATATGTTATTCTCCTTTTTTCTTTAGATTACAAGTACAAAGCTTTGATTACAAGTATCTAAAGTTGTTTGAGAGTTCCTTCCAGGCTTGAGCTCCCAAACTTTTCTGCCATTGTTGTACCCCTGCCCCTCTATTTATAGAGTGAGGCTAGGGGCAGGGGTCTTGGATGTTTATAGCTGTTGGTGGGCTTGGGCTGAAGCAATCTGGACTGGCAACTTTGGTTCGGCATTCCTTGGTTCGGCTATGCTTGGAGAGAAGGATGGAGAAGCTTCGGTTCGGTGGTCGTGGGTTCGGGCCCCACGGTGGGCGCCTCCGCGCTTCATCCCGAATAGCTCGATCCCGAACGGTCGTCATTTGGGGCCATATAAAATATCAAGCTCTTTACAGGTTGTCAACAGGATACGAACATCCAGCTCATGGCATTACAAAACACGCCTTCCTACCGCAAGGCATATTTTGGGGGGCAAAGTGTTATCCCATTTTTTGGTCAAAACTAGGATATCCATGTTGTGTGCGTTTGCACCACGACCGGAGCAAAAAGAAGCAAGCAAGCATACATAAGTCAAGGGTTTCACTCAAAGTTCACATATAAAAGTTCATTCGGCGCTCCAACACTCAAGCCCATTCGGCGTCTACAACATATGGTTCATTCGGTAATCATCACCAGAGTCATTCGGCATATCTAGAATAAGGCTTCATTCGGCAGCGTCGTCCGGCATTCCCAGTGCCAAAGTACATTCGGTATTCATTCATTCGGCAGTATGAAGCAGAGCCTCATTCGGCATTTAGAGTTCCGGATCTCATTCGGCCAAACATGCCTCCAAACTCACCACCGAACCAAGCTCCACCGGTCCACTCCTTTCCTACCACCGAACCATCCCCTACCTATCACTACCGAGCCATGCTATCACCGGACCAAACCCACCATCACCGGTCCAAAATCCACCGAACCATCTCATCCTTTATCCTCCTACCAAACCCAAGCTCCACCGGTCCACTCCTTTCCTACCACCGAACCAGGTGACCACCGAACCGAAGCTTCTCCATCCTTCTCTCCAAGCATAGCCGAACCAAGGAATGCCTAACCAAAGTTGCCAGTCCAGATTGCTTCAGCCCAAGCCCACCAGCAGCTATAAACATCCAAGACCCCTGCCTCCAGCGTCACTCTATAAATAGAGGGGCAGGGGTACAACAATGGCAAAAAAGTTTGGGAGCTCAAGCCTGGAAGGAACTCTCAAACAACTTTAGATACTTGTAATCAAAGCTTTGTACTTGTAATCTAAAGAAAAAAAGAGAATAACATATAAAGTGGACGTAGGCATGTTCTGGCCGAACCACTATAAATCTGTGTCTCTTTTACAGTTTAGTCCCTGCTTTTTATATATTTGCATAAATCACCCAAATCACTAAATACAACATAAAATCAACCAACTCATACGACTTTGGGTGTTTGCGGCCATTTTTTACGCAAACATTTTGGTGCTTTCACTGAGAAGAACCAGCTCCCGCTACATCGGATAGAAGTTGAATTTGAAAATCTAAGAGTTCAAATCTAAGAGTTATGACGAGACAAACAAGTAGAAGGCAAAGGCCAGAGAGAAGTGAACACCAAGGAAGTCAAGAGGCTTCCTCAGGAGCAAACCAAGCTTCAACCTTCATCACCAGGATGAGATGGAGGCTATGATGAGAAGACAAGAAGAGATGATCCAGAACTTGCTTCAGCAAATTGGGCAACTTGGAGCACAAAACCAAGGAGCAACTGGAGTTCAGAACGGAGCAGGACCATCTGGCGTAGCACCAGAGCTAGGGGGCACCCACACTTGGAGCATGTTGATCCAATCCCAGAGAGAGAGATAGGGGCCTCTGAGCAACCTGATAAGGAATGAACGCTCATCCAGGGGGCAGGTAAAATTCCCTCCTGAACTTGGGGGGCAGGTCGAAAGCGATGAACAAGTCGCAAACCTCTCACTAGCACGGTTAGATCATTTACACATGTGAGCGATCGCGCACGATCCATAGGCATGCTCTGAATGACTACCAGCCGCGTTATAGTAAGAGTTTACGCTTTGACATCTTCATTCTGTTTTTTGCTTTGATTTTGATTTGAACATTTAAATTCTTCCTGTTTGGACATTTCGTCCATAAGATTCATATGATTATTGCTTTAACATTTACAATTCTATGGAAAAATTTACTTGTATGCTCGTGGATCGCGAACGGTCCACGAGCACCTCTTGCATGGCAGCGAACTGCCAAAGTCTTCGATTCGAAAACTCCCCCAAACAATAACTCCAGCACTGATATTATTAAGTCCCCCCCGGGCACACACAACTCGCCTCGAACGGCACCGGACTTCGAATAGTCACAACTCGCCTCGAACGGCACCCGACTTCGAACAGTCACAATTTGCCTCGAACGGCACCCGATCGCGAACGGTCACAATTCGCCTCGAACGGCACCCGACTTCGAACAGTCACAATTCGCCTCGAACGGCACACGACTTCGAACAGTCACAATTCGCCTCGAACGGCACCCGACTTCGAACAGTCACAAACTCGCCTCGAACGGCACATCTCACCTTACCTCAAATGGCTCGATCGCGAACGGTCGTCATTTGAGGCCCACCACTCGACCGCGCACTGTCGCACTTTACCTCGAATGACTTGATCCCGAACGGTCGTCATTTGAAGTTGAGCGCTTGACCTTGAACGGTCATATTTCACCACAGATGACTCGATCCCGAACGATCGATGCATGGATTTCCGCACTCGACCGCGCACTGTCGCACTTCACCTCGAATGACTCGATCCCGAACGGTCGTCATTTGAAGTTGAGCGCTTGACCTTGAACGGTCACATTTCACCGAAGATGACTCGATCCCGAACGATCGACGCATGGATTTACGTGCTTGACCGCGCACGGTCGCACTTCACCTCAAATGACTCGATCGCGAACGGTCGTCATTTGAAGTTAGGCGCTTGACCATAAACGGCCGCGCTTCATCCCGAATAGCTCGATCCCGAACGGTCGTCATTTGGGGCCATATAAAATATCAAGCTGGTTGTCAACAAGATACGAACATCCAGCTCATGGCATTACAAAACACGCCTTCCTACCGCAAGGCATATTTTGGGGGGCAAAGTGTTATCTCATTTTTTGGTCAAAACTAGGATATCCATGTTGTGTGCGTTTGCACCACGACCGGAGCAAAAAGAAGCAAGCAAGCATACATAAGTCAAGGGTTTCACTCAAAGTTCACATATAAAAGTTCATTCGGCGCTCCAACACTCAAGCCCACTCGGAGTCTACAACATATGGTTCATTCGGTAATCATCACCAGAGTCATTCGGCATATCTAGAATAAGGCTTCATTCGGCAGCGTCGTCCGGCATTCCCAGTGCCAAAGTACATTCGGTATTCATTCATTCGGCAGTATGAAGCAGAGCCTCATTCGGCATTTAGAGTTCCGGATCTCATTCGGCCAAACATGCCTCCAAACTCACCACCGAACCAAGCTACACCGGTCCACTCCTTTCCTACCACCGAACCATCCCCTACCTATCACTACCAAGCCATGCTATCACCGGACCAAACCCACCATCACCGGTCCAAAATCCACCGAACCATCTCATCCTTCATCCTCCTACCAAACCCAAGCTCCACCGGTCCACTCCTTTCCTACCACCGAACCAGGTGACCACCGAACCGAAGCTTCTCCATCCTTCTCTCCAAGCATAGCCGAACCAAGGAATGCCGAACCAAAGTTGCCAGTCCAGATTGCTTCAGCCCAAGCCCACCAGCAGCTATAAACATCCAAGACCCCTGCCCCCAGCCTCACTCTATAAATAGTGGGGCAGGGGTACAACAATGGCAGAAAAGTTTGGGAGCTCAAGCCTGGAAGGAACTCTCAAACAACTTTAGATACTTGTAATCAAAGCTTTGTACTTGTAATCTAAAGAAAAAAGGAGAATAACATATAAAGTGGACGTAGGCATGTTCTGGCCGAACCACTATAAATCTGTGTGTCTTTTACAGTTTAGTCCCTGCTTTTTATATATTTGCATAAATCACCCAAATCACTAAATACAACATAAAATCAACCAACTCATACGACTTTGGGTGTTTGCGGCCATTTTTTACGCAAACATATATAAATTTTGTTTTTATTACTGTTAACTAAAACAACTACTAATGTGTATACAACCGCTTATAAATAAAATATACTTTTTATATTAACTCACTATGCAGACTAAAAAAAATCTTGTAAACTTAAATATAAACAATTGCCTATACATATTAATATAATCTGGAAAAAAATTTAGAATAGAAAACGTGGGAATTCAAAATTCATGTAGTTGCAGCCTAAATCAAAAAGGTAAATTCATATACAGGTGAACATGCAGCTATATGTATAAGTAAATTATTGTAACCTTACCCATATGAAAAGACTCAATACCAAATTTCCATAACCTATGTATTTAAAACTGACAACGTTTATATAAGTAATATAAACAAAATACTTTCCTTCTAGCGAATAAAACAATACTTCTAACAACACTTAAAACTTTATATATTTTTCTTAAACAGTTAAAACTTTATACATATATTATGTTAAATTTAGACATGTAAAAAAAATAAAATTTAAAGTCCAACTTTATCTCCAACAGAAACAAAATCTTACAACTTATTCATATTTTTGCTTTTACATCAATTCAAAACATAAAAATTTAAAACTACATTTAATTTGAACCCAATATACTTAGTACACTTTAATATAATAATATCTGAAACCATACACCGCAAATACTACCCATAACATACGCACACCACACAAAAGTTATAACCCAAAACATACGCACACCACACAAAAGTTATACCAATATATATGTAAACTATATAACTAAAATATCTTATATAAACTATTTATAAACTTATACAACTATGCAGACAACCCATACAATCTGCCTATATACTAGACTCATATTATAACAGAAGCTAGACATATATATACAACAGTTATGAATCTATTACTTAATGTATATAAATAATTTACACAGAATACTATACTTATATTTAAGATACATATACTAACCCAAAAAGGAAGGAGAAAGGCCGAAGTCAGGGGTGGTGGGGAGCTCGGAGGGGAGCTCGGAGGGGAGCACGGCACTGCTTCATGCTTCGGCGTGGAAGAGGAGGGGAGACAAACGGAGAGGTGGATGGTGATGGCCTCGGTGGCGTGAGAGTGGATAGTGCAAGAAGAAGGAGTGATGTAACGTTTGGTGAGTGGTTACGTGAAGGAGGAGGAAGTGGTTTATGAATGAGGAAGAAAGTGAAAAGGTAAAGGCAAATGGTTCAGATCTAAATATATAGGAATAAGGCAATGGATGCAACGTATCCAACATTTACATTTCAAAACTGGCGAAATTAAAGGCAGTCATCGATGCGTTGAGTGATGGGGTTTTAAGGCACGAAATAAATATGTGAGAAATGAGCTGGCTGCAATTTATTATGTACGTTATTATATGTACTATTTATTTTTGAAACGTAAGTATAGAAAAGGAAAAGGAAAAGTCAGAGCAATACGAGCCAGAAATAAATGGGAAATCAATATAACCAAAATGATAACGGTCTAATTTCTTGATTTCAGCTGAAAATTATTTAAGCAATAAATTTATTGCTTGGCAAGCAAGGCTCAGATTGAAAAGCAAAGGAAACAAAAGTCCCAATATAAAGTAAAGAGAGAGAAACGAAGTTAAAAAGGGAAAGAAAAATAAAGTGAATCGTTTTAAAATAATAATTACGACGTATACAAATGTATACGTTTGATTTTCGAAACTGCTAAACATAAATTCAGGAAAAATGGAAAGCAAATATATAATGATGTATGGGAAGAAAGAAAGTCACCGAAATCAATTGTAACGGTCACCTGCAATATTTTCTCCTAAACACATATATCCAATCAAAAGAAATTGTAACGCTCAAAAGCTTTGATTTAGGAAAAGGTTATTAAAACAAGTTACTGCTGGCTACAATCAAATATTTATGTTTTGAGGGAACAGTTTCTTACCTTTAAAAAGCAATGAAGACGGAGAGAAAATAACAGAGACGGCAACAAATCAATCAATGAAGTGAATGAAAAAGGCAACCGGGAAACGTATCAAATTAAATATTGGCAGTAACGGTCACCCATTTATTTAGCTGACAAATATTAAAGCTATAAAGGCAATTAACATATCAACCGTTCAAAAAGATAAATACAACGTATACAAAATTATACGCTTAATTTTTGAAATGATGGCAACGGCTAAAATTTAGCAACTGATGAAATAATTACTAAAGTAAAGGATAGTGGCTATTGCTTGATAATAAATTTATTATCAGCAATTTTTAGCTTGAATTTAATAGAATTTCCCAATGAAATAAACTTTGTTAAAATAAATTGAAAATTGAAAATCTGTTATATTTAAATATACGTATTCTAAATATATAAACATTTTATTTAAAAATTCAATTATTATAAGATTTCACAAATATTAAATTAAATACGTTATAGAATCAATTAAAATTGTTAAAATTTTCCGGGTCGTTACACATGCATTGACGACTTACAAGTAAAATCATCAATAACGAATAATTCAATGCAAGTTCTATCACCAACAAAAACCGTAGTGTTGTTAAATGCACCTTGATTTCTGCTCAATACGAATTTCAGTAAATACCAAATATTTCATTATTAACACTTCCAACTACCAATTTTTAATAGAAATTATGAAAATTATATTCGGTAATGGTCTACCTAAGAAACCTTTTGCTCATTTGGCAAAACATTACCGAAATAGAAGAAATTATTTAGTTCGAGGATGTTTTGTCAAACAATATATAATCCATCAAACATTTTTGAATTTATTTTGTATTAAGAAGAGTAAATTTTTAATAGCTTTAACGCAAGGGCACCATAAATATTTTTATCCTGTACCGAATTTCAAGGAACTAAAACTATTAAGAATTTGCACCACTTATCACATGGTTCATTGAGCAAGCTGTTATGTAATAATGATAGCTCAATCACTCTCTTACTGTGTGTTTGTTAGAGGTTAGAAATCACAAGTTCGAGTCTCACCAAAGCTATCTTACTATAGTTTTATCTTTCCCTATATATCATTTATCTATCTATTAAATAATACTAAAATAAAAGCACTTGGTTTGCTCTTCTTAATCCCCTTTCGTTAATTAATATGCCTAAGTCTCTCATAATTTGAAATTCTCATCCAAATTATTGTATTTTGTATTTACATTAATATTCAGGTCGTTACTTTTTTAATCTCACATGATCTATTATCTGTTAGAATCTCTCTTATTGAGTTTTAATGACAAATTATACAATCATATTTGTAGAATATTTCAACTACTTTACTGCTATATGATGGATGAAGACGCTGTGGGCATCGGAAGATCAATAAAAATTATAATAGAAGATATTCACGGAAGAGCAACATGAAGATGTTTTTAAAGTAAGTATATCCTAGATTATTTTGTACAATCTCTTTTGAGTTAGATGAGCATACATAAAATATTCCTAGGTTATACCATTTTCAAAAACAAAGTTAGACTTCATATTTTTTTGCACAACTCAGGCAATCAGACGTCTGGAGACACTATCCAGACATCTGGCAACATAAATTTTGAATCTATATTTCAAGATTTCAAATACACTTCGACTAAATGTCTGAGTGGAAGAACCAGATTTCTGGTAAAATTCTCGGTTTTCTATCCTTGTTTAACAGAGACGTCTGACCAAGCACAAATAGACGTCTAGTTGGTTATGTTCAGACATTTGAAAATTTTCCGAAAAGCTAATTATAGGTTCTTCTTTCCATCGGAACAATAGGGTCGTTATGCTCATTACTAAACTTGTTGAAGAGATGAAATAGAACCAAGGTCTATCTTTTTGATCAAAAGTTGAATCGATCATCAAAGAAAGAATTAGGCCAAAAATAAGGATACATTTTGGAGAAATGAATTTTTTACCTGGACATCGACTAAAGTCTCATTGGTCTCCTCCTCTTCCGTATCCCTCCCAATTAATATACTGCTCCTCCCTGTGCCAGGAGAGTCTAAGTGATTATAGAGACTCGAAGAGCCTCTCCGCTGTCAATCCACCCTATTAGATCTTCCGCCGTCTTAGCAGATCGGGTGCTTTTGTCTTATGATGGGAAACTACCACGTTAGGTTTGGAGAGAGATGAGACCGGTTATAGTTTAGGGAGAGAAGTTGTAAGCTTTTTCTTTCCATAGCCGGCCAAATGACTACAGGATTATCGGTTTACTCTACCTCAATTCACCATTTCGAACCTTATGCAGAAGGTTTTTCCGTACCAGCTCCTTCTACTTATACCGCAGTTGAAGCACCTAAAGGAGAGTTTGGTGTCTTTCTTGTCAGTAATGAAAGCAATCGTCCCTACCATCGTAAAATAAGAGCACATGGCTATTCCACCTCGACAAGAATGAGGGCCCCACAGTTTGGTAGCTCGAAGGAAGCACTGACTTCTCAGAGAATGAGGGCTTGCATGTCTACATCGAGGCGCAAGTATATTAATGAGGGCCTTCGAAATTTTACGAGTGAGGCGAGGGGCTTATTTCTTTCAATCGACGAACCAAAAAGAAGCGAGGGAGAGCAATACAAGCGTCGTGCTGCTAGGCGAAGCAGTGGAGTGCTGCACCCTAGATGGTGAGTGTCCAGTAGCCGAAAACATCACTAGCTTACGCTCTGACCCGAGTAGCATGGGGCACGTGGAATCTCGTGTGAATCGGCAAGGACCGCCTTGCAAGGCTAAATACTCCTTGGTGACCGATAGCGTACAAGTACCGTGCCCTTCGGTAAAACGTCTGCAGATGCGACCATTAATCGAACCATCCCGCTGTCGACGGACAAACTTAGCTAGAACGTCGACCGGGATGGCCAAGCCCCGGTTCCCAAGGTTAGGGTATTCCCTATGTTGAGCCTACTTAGATCAGAATTCAACTTGTTGATTCTCTTTCGTCTTTCAGCACATCATTCATGTGTAGTAGGTAATAACTTGGATTGCCTCATTATCTATTTGCCCTTAATCTATCTAAGTCAGAAAGAAGCCATTGGTTTATATACTCATTACCTTCTCGTCCTCTCTTTAGTATGAAGGTCTCTAATCAAATCTACTAATAGAGAATCCTCATACCTAGTAATACGTTCTCTTATTAACTAATTGTGCTCATGTTAGAAGCGAGTTAACCAATTAGCAGGAGGTAGAGAAGCAGAATATATACTCTAATGACTCCACTTAGGCTTCTTTTTTGCAGACTATCTATCAATAATGACTTTCCCAAGAAGCAAAGGCTAACCAACTAGAAGCAAAGGATGATTCCCGCCTCGGAGAAATCCAGTATGTTAATTTGAGAGACCCAATATATTAATTGCGAAGGTTGGCACAACTAGTTCAGGGGAGAAGCGAACTCAGGCATATCAGGTTGCTTCTTTCGGCCTAGCAGATGCATTAGCGACTTGCCTTCCAATCTATCTTCCCTCGGAAGACTCCGCATCGAAAGCAGTCGTCGCTCACGCTTACTAATAGAATAGGCGCTGTCGGCTTCCATTATTCCCCTGCACCCGCCTGAGAATCCAATCCGTCTTGCACGGTAGCATGCACATAATACCAGGAACCTGGAGAGATAGCACAAGCAATGAGTACACGGGGTCTGTTGAATCCGGTCTATGCTCAGCCTTCAAGCGAATAAGGCCGCTAACGAAGAGGCACTCAGTCTTATATGGGATGAGACCGGTCAAAAGCTCTCTGCTCTATTCTGTAATAGAGGGAAACCTTATTCTTTTAATAAAATCTGTATCGTATGGAAAAACCCCATAATAGAGTCGTTACACTCCTTCTTCCTTCCCAACTCATAGCACCCAGGATAGATAGCTTCTCCGTCTCATAGGACAATCTCTTACTCTGGAAGTTGAATTACCTGAGTACATGGGAGAATAGTCTTATTTAAATAATCTCCCCTCGCCCGGAATAAATGGAAAGTCAAAATAGATTATTTGCAAACAGCTTTGCTTAACAAATGAAAGTCAAATATATGAGCTTTAGGGGTCAAGCGGCCCAGAGGTGCTTGGTGAGTCATAGGACCCTACTTCCCAATAGCTAACTCGCAATGCTTTGTTGTTGCTGTTAGAGAGCGAGTAAGGTAAAGTAAACTACAAGAACGGATTGGCCGGCTTCGCCACCTCTCCGCTAGCTCAATTGAGTATCTAACTCAACTCTAATCTTTCGTATCATTGTGATGTTCCTACAAACGTGCGGCCTGATCTTAGGCCCTGACTCACCCTCCGTGGATGAACCTTGCGGAGGAACCCTTAGGTTTTTGGGGCATCGGATTCTCACCAATGTTTGCGTTACTCAAAACGACATTCTCGCTTCTGCTTCGTCCACACCTTCTTGCGCGGGTGCTTCCCTCTAAGACGGAACGCTCCCCTACCGATGCATTTTGACTTCCCACAGCTTCGGTAGATCGCTTAGCCTCGTTCATCTTCGGCGCAAGATTGCTCGATCAGTGAGCTATTACGCACTCTTTCAAGGGTGGTCACCCCTACCTCCTTTATCACTGAGCGGTCATTTAGGGGCCTTAGCTGGTGATCCGAGATGTTTCCCTCTCGACGATGAAGCTTATCCCTCATCGTCTCACTGGCCGACCTTGGCCTCTGTAATTTTGGGATCATATCTAATATTCAGAGTTTACCTCGATTTGGTACCGCTCTCGCGGCCCGCACCAAAACGGTGCTTTACTCCTAGATGGAGTCAATCTCAAAGGAAGGCCGAGACGAGGAAGGGCGTAGCAAGCGACGAAATGCTTCGGGGAGTTGAAAATAAGCGTAGGTCCGAAGATTCCCGAATAGGTCAACCTTTCGAACTGCTGCTGAACCCATGGGCAGGCAAGAGACAACCTGACGAACTGAAACATCTTAGTAGCCAGAGAAAAAGAAAGCAAAAGCAATTCTCGTAGTAGCGGCGAGCGAAATAGGAGCAACCTAAACGATGAAAACGTGGTTGTGGGAGAGCAATACAAGCGTCATGCTGCTAGGTGAAGCAGTGGAGTTACACCAATTTTTAATTATCTTTTAAACTATCATTTCTATGCGTTGTATATTCAAACAACAAGACGTATGTCTCTATTTTCCAAACATTTGATTTTCTGCAATAGTCGAAGTTTTTGAATGGACACTTCTCTTCTTCTTTACTAGTCGCATCTCTTTCTCTAATGGTTGCAATTGATTATCAAAAGATTTCATTTAAATAGTAACAGCCGTTAAACAAAAACCTTGAACATCTATAAATATATTCAAGGATTGTGATTAGACTTCACTTCTCCGACTTCCTACTTTCTATCTTGCTATCTAACTCTAAGTGCAATTATCGATTTCATATTTTCACTTTATATCACCAAAATCTATATTCTAGCATTTTGTGATTAAACTTCCTACAAATCCACGTGCCTACACTCACATACTCAAGTTGAGATTATATGAAGATGTTACCCAGCCTTTTGGCCTGGCTATATTCAGACTAATTGGACAAGTTAAACTCGACTATCATGAAGGCCAGTAGCCCAGAGATATAATCGTGCAGTTTAGAGATCAAGCATAGACGATAATATAAAGCATCGATCAAACGGAACCAAGAGATAGACTCTATGAAATGTTTTAAGCGTGGATTATTGTCACACATAAGTAAGGGATAGGGCACGATCTCTCCCTCTATACAAGGGATCGGATTGCATCAGCTTAGCTGTACAACTCAGCGGAAATCGATTGATATCTCAAAATCCATAAGTGAATTATACATGAAACTTTGGGAACATGGAGCTAACAACCAGGAGGACCCACCGGAGGGTTCGCAGCATGCCACGTGGCCGTTAAGAGAGGTCGAGGCCGACCCCTATTCCTTGGGAATTGGGCCTTGGAATTTTCTAGGTTGTCGCATCTACATCTCGATATTCTACTACCAAAATTTTAGAAAGATATTTGGTCATCTATACCTACGAGTACATGGTTCATTGTTCATTTTGGGAAATTTTACGGTGCTGTTTCCTACGTACTTCATTGTAATCTTGGATTCCAGTCCGACCCCAATTGTACACAGAATTCAAAGTCATTAGTAAAGCAATTTCTCCAAAGATGACGTAAGCTTTCAATGTCGAACCACTATAAATTGTTGTGTTTTTGTTTTTGCTTATTTTCTGTTGGTTAATTGCTTGTTTCCTCTATTTTCATTTAGATTTCTTCATTTATTTCTCTACACACTCTATTGGGTGTTTGTGATCAATTTGGTGCAAACAGAAGATTTGTACCAACAGCCAACATTAGCATTGTAAGAACATAAGCTTGTCAACTCAAGATACTCTATTGTATTGTTTGTTCCTTCGTGCTAAGCGAGGGATTTTGGTTAGTGGAAATTTCAAAGGGGGGCTTCGAGACTGGACATATGACGGGAGGTCCGAACCAATATAGAAATTCTAGCGTGATCGCTTTTATTTATTCTACCTTTTTGATACTCTATTTGTTAGCTTTACTTAGTTAAGAATACATACTTGATTATGCACATTAGCCATATTATACTACATCTGTGCACTCTTTCATATGGTATCAGATGATAATAGCAATAATGAAAATGAAAATATCAGTACAAATAATAATGATAATAATAATTATGTTTTGACATCACTACCTAGAATTTTAAAAGATCATTCAATAGATAATATAATAGGAGATGTAAACATCAGAGTTACAACTAGAAGTCAATTAAATCAAGAGAGTCACATAGCGTTTATCTCTAATATTGACCCCAAAAAACTATAAAGTTGCTATAAAAAATGATTTTTGATTTTAGCAATGCAAGAAGAATTAAACCAATTTGAACATAATAAAGTTTGGGAACTTGTTAAAAGACTGGATGATCAATCTGTAATTGGAACTAAATTGGTATTTAAAAACAAAGCTGATTGGAAATATAATTCCTAATAAAGCTATATTAGTAGCTCAGGGATATAAACAGGAAGAAGGAATCGATTATGAATAGACATTTGCTCATGTAGCTCGATTAGAAGCTATAAGAACATTACTCACTTTTGCATGTCACCATAATTTCAAATTATATCAAATAGATGTCAAAAGTGCTTTTTTTAATGGCTTTATTAAAGAAAAATGTTTACGTCGAACAACCACTATTGTTTGTTGGTGAAAAATACCTGAATCATGTTTTTAAACTTAAGAAAGCATTATACGGTCTAAAACAAACATCTCATGCTTGGTATGATAAACTTAAAAGTCACTTGTTAAATTTTGGTTTTTAAATTGGTAAAATAGACACTACATTATTTACCAAAAAGGAAAATGATGATATATTAGTTGTTTAAATTTATGTAGATGATATAATATTCGGATCTACAAATAAAACTTATGTAATGGTTTTTCAATTATTATGAAAAAAGAGTTCAAAATGTCACATATGGAAGAACTGAATTTCTTTTTAGGTCTATAAATCAAAAAACTAGAAGATGGAAACTTTATCTATCAAGAAAAATATTGTAGAGAGTTGTTAAAACATTTTGGAATGGATAATATATCAAGTAAACCAACTCCAATGACTACAAAGCACTTTATACAACATTTGGGAGGATAAAGTTCAATTGGCCAAAGTTCGTTCATGATGAGATATAGATTTTTGGGTCTATCGACGTCCAACTATTATTTATTCACCGTACATAATGAGGTTCCTAAAATTTTCTAACGTAAATATCATCCCATTCTAACTTTGAACCTATCCCGATAAAATATAACGATTGACGATTTTTTAGCTTAATGCATCTCCCAAAAACCATGCCTCGTCGCATAAGTTTTGAAGAATGGACAGTTCAACAAAACCAACGTGCACAAGGCACATCTCAATCCACAGCTCAAGCTCCTACCCCCACTCATGCTATGGAAGAACAATCTGATTACCTCTTACTTGTACATTTATGATGTTAGACTTATTCCACAGCCGAATGAATCAATAGCATACCTGACTCTTCAAAATCGAGTCATTTCCGGTAATCAAAAGACCTTGGCAAGGAGGATGAAAGGCTTAGAAAGATCCTTATCGACAAGAATGGGAAAAATAGAGCACTTTGGAAAAAATAACATCATCGTTATCTAAAATAATGAGAAAATTAAAAGGCCGATCAAATTCTACTTCACCATTCTCTCCTCATAATACACTACTTCTCACGCTCGACCATCAGAGTATATTGCAGAATCCTCTCATCGTGATAAAGGTAAAACTATTATGCAGAAACCACACAAAGAGGAAGACAAGAACGAGGAGATATCTTGGTCTGATCCATCATCTCCACCACCTACCCAACAATTGTACTATGCTCCGTTCCAAGGTCTAACAAATAATGAAGACGAAGAGCTAAGCAATATGGAGCAACAATGGCCAGGAGATTACCAAACTGATCCTTCAACATACTATGAGTATTATGAGAATTATGGCGGTTTCTCTTATAGTCATTACTAGTAATTTCTTTCCTTTCATTTGCATTTATGTGTCTTGAAACAATCTATTTAGCATGTTGTTTGTTTTTACTCTTGTTGTAACTTTGTGGATGTTGTTGAATTGTTGGTTATTGTTCGGTTGGCTCATTGTGTTCGTTTAGCATTTGTATTTATTTTGTGCATGATTGTTCGTGTTTTGCATCTACATACTCCCTTCTCCATATTTCTTTTTGATAATGACAAAAGGGAGAAATATATGCATATTGATATGAGGAGATATCATATTAAGGGGGAGTATGAATATTATTGTTTGAACATTCATTGAAAAGATTGTATAGTTGTCATCATCAAAAAGAATGAAAATGTTAGAATCTCTCTAAATGGGTTTTAATGACAACAACTATACAATCATATTTGTAGAATATTTCATCTACTTTATAGGTATATGATGGATGAAGGCGCTCTGGGCATTGGAAGATCAATAAAAGCTATAATAGAATATATACACGAAAGAGCAACATGATGTTTTTAAAGTAAGAACATATGCTTGTGTTAATGTCTTAGATTATTTTGTACAATCTCCCTTGAGTTAGATGAGCACACACAAAATATTCCTAAGTTATACCATTTTAAAAAACAAAGTTTGAATTTGTATTTTTTGCACAACTCAAGCAATCAGACATCTGGCGACATAAATTTTTGAACCTATATTTCAAATATTTCAAATACATTTCAATCAGAGTCTAACAAAACTCTCGGTTTTCTATCATTGTTTAACAGAGACGTCTGACCAAAGAACAAATAGACGTCTGGTTGCCTTTGCCTAGACGTCTGGTTGCACCATTTTTAATTATCTTTTAAACTGCCATTTCTATGTGTTGTATGTTCAAACAACCAGATGTATGCCCCTAGTTTCCAGACGTCTGATTCTCTGCAATAGTCAATTTTTTTGAATGGATACACTTCTCTTCTTCTTTACCAGTCGTGTCTCTTTCTCTGATGGTTGCAACTATTTACCAAAAGATTTCATCTGAATAGTAACAACCATTAAACAAAACCCTTGAATAACTATAAACATATTCAAGTATTGTGATTAGACTAAACTTCTACGACTCTCTACTTTCTATCTTGCTATCTAACTCTAAATGCAATTATCGATTTCATATTCTCATTGTATATCACCAAAATCTATATTATAACATTTGTAATTAAACTTCCTACAAATCCACGTGCCTACACTCATCGTACTCAAGGGGAGATGATAGGAAGATTTGTACTAGCAGTCAGCATTAATGTTGTAAGAATACAAGCTTGTCAACTCAAGATACTCTGTTGTATTGCATGTTCCTGCGGACTAAGCGAGAGATTTTTGTTAGTGGAAATTCCGAAGGAGTACTTCGGGACAGGACGTAAGATGGAACGTATGAACTAGTATAAAAATCATCGTGTGATCGTTTTTATTTATTCTACCTTTTTGATACGCTGTTTGTTAGCTTTGCTTAGTTTAGAAAACATACTTGAATATTCACACTAGCCATATTATACTAGATCCGTGCACTCTTTCATCATTTCTTTCCAAAATCCCAAATACATTTTTTCATCGCCAATATTTTCATTATGTTTGCCACATTACTGAAGTTACCAAATACGTAATATTGATTTCATTTCTAATGATTGTATTAATAACTAACAATAAAAGTGTTACTGATAACAAATAACAAAACCAAAAAATACAAGAAGATTAAACAAAATTCTCTCCAATTCATAGTTGTTCGTACAATTGTGAAAAAATGTTATACTTCACTTCTTTTGGTTATCACGGTGTAGAGAATAGTAAATAATAAACAAAAAATAGCAGTAACTACAACAACAATCATAAAAACATTGATAGTATCATAGAAATGAAAATGCAACGATGATATTAATATATAATTAACGAATGTAGTACTATAAAAATACTAATAAGATTTACTAACTTAATAACGATATTGGTAACAAGAATAATAATAACAAATACTATAGTATTGATATTACTTATACAACTAAATATAAAAACAATAATACATAAAATAGAAGTAATAAAAAATGATATCACGATATGATTCCGATAATATTATTAATTGTCAATAATAATATTTTCAATCATCTTATTAGTTCTACTAATTCCAAAAACTTATCCTAAGTTCTTTCTTGGTAATTTATACTCAAATCCTTAAAACTGAGGTTTTTACAAATATCAAAATTTTCTCAATTCACTCTACATTCAAGTACATATTATATATAATTTGTACATTCATTTAACTATTTTTCCAATCCTCTTACTATTTTACATTCATTTCCATAAAAGTAAACAAAATAGTTTATATTGTTAAATTTTAAACTAATTAAAGAAATTCAACTAACTAATGTAATTAACAATAACAAATTAAATCCTACAAATGATAATTTCAACATTTATACTGCATACATATTAAAAGAGATGAAAATTTATTTTTTACTCAAATATAAAAATATGTAAATTACTTAAAACATGGGGAAAATATATACTCAAACGGTAGTAATAAGTACAATTTGAAATTAATTTGTCCCATGAAACTCGCTATGCATTGCATAACAAATTTCTATGTTTTGAAGATCGTATAAAATATTAAAATTGCGGCTTTACAGCGTTATCATGGATAACGCACGGGTTTAACGCTAGTATTCAAATACTGTACGGCAGAACATCACCGAACTAAATCGTTTTTCTTTTGTAATGTTTTTCCTGTTGAAAATTTTCAAAAGATTTAGGCTTTGGGTTTTTTGTTTGGAAGAGAAAGAAGGAAGAAAGAAGAAAGAACTAAGTCCCACATCATAGAAACTTATACAAGATATTTATATAAATAAAGATTTCTCAAGTGGATGTTGGGGCCTTGGGGCTCCCACATGTTTGCTTTGTTGTGAGGAGAGAAGTCATGCAACACCACACGCGCGCCGCCGCCGTCCGTCCGACCGAACCGGGCCGGGTACGGGTTTCAGGTTCGGATCCGAAAATATTTTTTTTGGACCGTATATTAACAGTAACGGGCCAGATTTCGGCCCGTTAAGGACCCAGAACCGGAAAATCTAACTTTGAATAAAGGAGGGAATTAGTAACGTTTTCTGAACGTTGCAAATGAATGGTCGCGACGTTTAAGTTTAAATCTGTTCGCAACAATTACGAACCGTTGCAAACGGTCGTGACGCTTGGCGAATAGACACCTCCTCACGTCTATAAATAGCGACGCCCAGAAACAGTTGCAGACAGTTCAAGATCTTCTTCTTCTTCCTAGAGCGATTCTGCAACGCTAGAAAGTGTTGCAAAACGCTGCGCCTCCATTGCTCTGTTTTGTGACGCCTCCAAGGTGTTGCAAAATCAGAAACCATTGCAGAATTGCTCTCTTCTTCCTCTTCGTTCCGTTCTCTACAAATTGCATCATCAGATACAGTTTCTGAAGTGTTCTTGGTCGGATCAAAGTCGTACAAACTTTGAATCCGATTACGCTGTTATAGGGCTTCATTGAATCCTGAAAGTCGATAGTTCGATAACCCGTTTGTACCTGGTGGGTTGAACTATTGTCTGAAAGAATCTATTCCATAGATCCTTGAAGTCGGAAGTACAGCATTGTCTTTATCTCTATCGCGATCAAATTCATCTCGAACCGCAAAATACCCAACAAATTTTCAGACAATAGTTCAACCATGGAAGGTTCGAGCGCTCTACAAGTTATGAATCAGCATCTAACTCGATTGGAGCGTTTTGATGGCGACAATTTCACTCGTTGGCAAGAGACGATGAAATTTTTTTCGGTCACCGTCAAGTTGTTCTACATCTTGGAAGATGACTTGGAAGAAATCCCGGAGGAAACTGATAAGGATGATGCTGCTCTAAAGGCTAAACGTGCAAAGCGCAAAGAGGACGATTTCCTATGCAGAGGCCATATTTTGAATGCGCTATCTACCACAGTTTACAATGCCCATAGGACCTTGGAAACAGCGAAGGCACTCTGGACTGCTCTGGAGAATAAGTACCGCATATCCGAGGCAAGTAATAAAAAGTTTCTTATTTCTAATTTTATGGATTTCAAAATGGTCACCAATAAGTCCATAATTGGACAAGTAAGCGAAATCTTATTGTTGGTGAATCAACTTAAAGATGCTGGAATTGATCTCCCTGAATCTTTTGTTGTTGGAGTTATAATTTCTAAACTTCCGCATAGTTGGAATGATTATAAGAAAAAGATGAAGCATGCGGAAACAGATTATAATTTAGACGGTTACAGCGTCATCTTCGTATAGAAGAAGACTCTCGCAAACGCGATCTAAATGATAATCCGCAAACTGAGTCCCATTCTAAGGCAAATAATGTTGAAATTACTGATAAATTAAAGTCAAAGAATGAGACACGGTTTAAGAAAAATCATTTCAAAACTAACAACAAATAGAAAGGTGCTTGTTATTTTTGTAACAAGCCCGGCCACTATGCCCGAGACTGCCGTCTGCGGAAGAAACAACAAAAAGTGAATGTGGTCGAAGACTCGCTTGTGGCTGTAGTGCAAGAGGCAAACTCCGTTAGTGGCAATGATAATGATTGGTGGTTCGATACTGGAGCAACCATTCACATTTGCAAAGACCGTAATCTGTTCAAGAGTTACGAAGAAAATAAAGGAGAAGCCGACGAAGTTACTGGAGCAAATAAGGTTCTAAGCAAAGTTCTGGGAAAAGGCACTATAGAACTTCTTCTCACCTCTGGAAAAGTTCTTACATTAGTCAATGTATTCTATGTACCCGATATGTGTAAGAATTTGGTCTTTGGATACCTTCTTAACAAAGGAGGATTCAAGATGGTGTATGAGTCTGATAAGCAAGTGTTGTCTAAGAATGGTAAATTCATTGGACAGGGATACTCTTGTAACGGCATGATTAAGTTGAATCTAATAAAGAAATCTTCTTTTTATATTGTTGATTCTATTAATTTATGGCATGGTAGATTAGGACATGTTAATTATAATTCCATTAGGAATATGAATAAATTAGGATTAATTTCTGATTGTGATTTCGATACCATCTCTAAATGTGAAATATGCGTTCAAGCAAAAATACACTGGAAATCCTTTAAATCCGTAGAAAGGAAAACTGGTTTGCTTGATTTGGTATATAGTGATGTGGGTGACTTAAAAAGTCATATCACCTATGGTGGTAACCAATACTATATAACATTCATTGATGATTATACTAGATATGCATATGTATATCTAATGAAAACTAAAGATGAGGCTTTTGATAAATTCAAAATTTACAAAGCAGATGTCGAAACACAATTGGGAGTTAAAATTAAAATATTACATTCAGATCGTGGTGGTGAATATTTCTCAAATGAATTCACCTTGTTTTGTAAACAACAAGGTATAATTCACCAATGTACTGTCCCATATACACCACAACAAAATGGTGATGCTGAAAGGAAGAATAGAACTTTAGTAGAAGTGGTTAATTCCATGCTCATAAGTTCTAATTTACCTTATAACCTATGGGGTGATGCTATGTTATCTGCATGTTATATTTTAAATAGAGTACCACTTAAAAAGAATAATATTTCCCCTTATGAATTATGGTTTAATAGGAAACCTAACCTAACTAGACTTAAAGTTTGGGGTTGCTTAGCTTATGTTAGAAAACTAGACCCTAAACGACCAAAGTTAGGAAATAGAGCATTTAAATGTGTTTTCGTAGGATATTCACTTAATAGTATAACTTATAGATTTCTTATTCTTAACACCCTAAAAGTTATAGAATCTGTAGATGTAGAATTTTTTTGAAAATCAAACTGTTGAGATTCCATTGAGATCGTCTAGTCCAGAACGTAGTATGACTAATGATATCAATGACGATGATTATGCTCCTGCTCAAAACAGTAAGGAAGTGTCAGTACCAGATAATAGTACTGAACAACGGAGAAGTAAAAGAGCGAGAATAGAGAAGGACTATGGTTCTGACTTCATTACATATCTTGTAGAAGGCAGTAAGGACGAAGTCCTTAATGTGACTAAATATGTGATGAACGTTGATGATGATCCCAAAACTTATTCTGAAGCTATGAGTTCCAGAGATTCAAATTTCTGGAAAGAAGCTATCAATGATGAAATAAATTCCATAATGTTAAACCAAACTTGGGTTTTAACTGATTTACCTCCTGGTGCTAAACCTATAGGATGTAAATGGATATTCAAGAAAAAGTTGAATACAAATGGATCCATTGATAAGTTTAAAGCCGGATTAGTTGCTAAGGGATATAAGCAAAGACATGGAGTAGATTATTTTGATACATATGCTCCAGTTGCTCGCATATCTTCTATACGTTGTTTAATTGCACTTGCATCAATTCATAAATTAGTCATACATCAAATGGATGTAAAGACTGCTTTTCTAAATGGAGATTTAGAAGAAGAGATATATATGGAACAACCTGAAGGCTTCAAAACCCCAGGCCAAGAAAAAAAGTTTGCAAATTAGTAAAATCTCTTTATGGCCTGAAGCAAGCTCCCATGCAATGGCATGAGAAGTTTGAATAAGTTGCACTGTCACATGGATTCATTGTTAATGATGCTGATAAATGTATTTATAGCAAATCGGATAACAACGGTATTGTTATAATATGTTTATACGTTGATGACATGCTAATATTTGGTTCCAATATATCCTGTGTGAATGAAACTAAAAAGTTTCTGTCTTCTAAATTCGATATGAAAGATCTAGAAGAGGCTGATGTAATTCTGGGAATCAAAATTATTAGGAAAGAGGTGGAGTTATTACTAACTCAATCTCACTACATAGAGAAATTCCTACAAAAGTATGGTCATTACGATGACAAACCAGCACCAACTCCTTTAGATCCTAGTATTAAATTAGAAAAGAACACTGGACGTACTATCTCTTAACTAGAGTATTCCAGTGTTATTGGGAGTCTTATGTATGATATACATTGCACTAGACCAGACATCGCGCATGTTATAAGTATATTGTGTCGATTTACGAGTAATCCAGGTTTCGAACATTGGAAAGTCATTTCCAGAGTTTTAGCTTATCTGAAAGGAACCATTGAATATGGTTTATCTTATAAAGGATATCCTTCTGTAATAGAAGGATATGGTGATGCAACCTGAAACAATGTAGAATCCAAATCCAAGTCTACGACTGGATGGATCTTTACACTAGGAGGCGCTGCTGTGTCTTGGGCTTCCAAAAAGCAGAGCTGTATTTTTGACTCAACAATGTTGTCACAATTGATTGCATTAGCAGATGCATGTAAAGAAGCGGAATGGCTTAGGAATTTATTAATGGAAATCCCTTTGTGGAAGAAGCCATCTCCAGCAGTATTGATTAACTGTGACAATCAAGCAACAATATACAATGTGTCTAATAAGACATATAATGGAAAGTCTAGACATGTGAGTCTAAGACATCAAATGGTGAGACAGTTACTCAAAAGAGGAGTTATAACTGTTGACTACATAGAAACGAAGAAAAACTTGGCTGACCCACTTACAAAAGGGCTTCCAAAGGCAATGGTTTCTATAGAGTCACAAGAAATGGAACTAAGGTCTGTGAATGAAGGTTGATCATCCTTAACGGAAACCCAACTTATGTCTTAAAAAGGATAGATAAAGTTCAATGGGTACCAACAAGTTAAGCGAATGATTATGGAACATTAAATTGATAATCCCATAATATTTAGTGTCGGATTCTGCAAGAACAAAGGATAGATATACTTCCTTAATAAGTCTAGAAACCTTAAAAGGGGTATCGCAGAAACACCTTAAGAAACTTACCTATACGAGTATGGAAATCAGGCCGTTTCCTAGGAAAGTAAAACCGCTTTCTAAGTAGACTCATGAACCAGGATTTAAGCACATGGCCATTAACGTGCTGAGCAATACAGAACATTTTACCTAAGGAAATCAACATGTGTGATTGTTCCGGTTTCATCATTAGGGATACTTGGTTCAAGATCGTTCACCATAGAATCTCGATAAGGCTTTGAATGGTTTACACTAAGTAAAGGTTCAAATCCAAAAGATACATTTTATTTATGTGTTGGTTTTCACGATGATGCAAAACTTGATCTTAGAACTACATAGGCTTGATCCCACTTGGGTATGTAGGAAGTCACTCTAGTGATTCAGCCGTCTTATTTATTTATTTTCTTATTTTGAAAATTGGGGGAGATTGTTGAAAATTTTCAAAAGATTTAGGCTTTGGGTTTTTTGTTTGGAAGAGAAAGAAGGTAGGAAGAAGAAAGAACTAAGTCCCACATCATAGAAACTTATACAAGATATTTGTATAAATAAAGATTTCTCAAGTGGATGTTGGGGCCTTGGGGCTCTCACATGTTTGCTTTATTGTGAGGAGAGAAGTCATGCAACATCACACGCGCGCCGCCGTCCGTCCGACCGAAACGAGCCGGGTACGGGTTCGGATACGAAAATATTTTTTTTGGACCGTATATGAACAGTAGCGGGCCAGATTTTGGCCCGTTAAAGACCCAGAACCGGAAAATCTAACTTTGAATAAAGGCGGGAATTAGTAACGTTGCAAATGAAAGGTCGCGACGTTTAAGTTTAAATCTGTTCGCAACAGTTACGAACCGTTGCAAACGGCCGTGACGCTTGGCGAATAGACACATCCTCACGTCTATAAATAGCGACGCCCAGAAACAGTTGCAGACAGTTCAAGATTTTCTTCTTCTTCCTAGAGCGATTCTGCAACGCTAGAAAGTGTTGCAAAACGCTGCGCCTCCATTGCTCTGTTTTGTGACGCCTCCAAGGTGTTGCAAAATCAGAAACCATTGCAGAATTGCTCTCTTCTTCCTCTTCGTTCCGTTCTCTACAAATTGCATCATCGGATACAGTTTCTGAAGTGTTCTTGGTCGGATCAAAGTCGTACAAACTTTAAATCCGATTACGCTGTTATAGGGCTTCATTGAATCCTGAAAGTCGATAGTTCGATAACCCGTTTGTACCTGATGGGTTGAACTATTGTCTGATAGAATCTATTCCATAGATCCTTGAAGTCGGAAGTACAGCATTGTCTTTATCTCTATCGCCATCAAATCCGTCTCGAATCGCAAAATTCCCAACATTTCCGGATGAACAAAAGTTTGATGTAAACTAATACTGAACAAAAATTTCTTATTTTTTTTTTACTAAAAATTGGTAAGTGTTGATGGCGAAACAATTGATATGTTTAGATTTGTTTTAAAGGTGAAGAAATCAAGATGCTTTTAACAATACACCTACCAATAAATTACAAACATAGAAAAGGATGATCATAATTCATAAACGCAAACATTAGCATGGCTGTATTGCTCTAGCAATCACATGTTGAACACACTCTCTGAAATACCATACTTGTAACGGCATTCCGTATCTTACTTCTTTTTTTTTCAACATACGGAAGCTGAAATATCTAGATGTTAAATACAAAAAACAAACCTGTATAGGCGAGATGGCCAACATGCATCCATCAAACGCCGAAACACGCGACCACACGTCGGCGATTGCCGCGGCATCTTTTGATTTCCTCAAAACCAACCTCTTATATCCGTGGACATACAAAAACAGCAGCAAATCATACAAACCCACTTCTCCACTCTCTAATTTGATTCCAAAACAGTGTTCAAAGTATCATTGACAAGATCAGCAGTGTAATTTGAGATCTGGAGCGAATCGGATAGTATTTGGAAGTTGATAATGTTGGACTTTGAATTCGATGAGTTTGGGGATTGGGAGGAGCCCGTGGTCGAATGGTTCGCGGCGCGGAAAAAGGAGGAGGTCGCTGCTGGAGTTTTCTTCCTCGGTCATTTTTCTATTTGATTTTTATAATAGGTCGTGGCAGGCTACATTTCGAATGGAGGGAGATATTCTGTGATTAATTTTTGTTTGGGGCACATGAGGGGAAAAATGGCTACAGCGCTATGAATTGAGCATGCATTGGACATGACTAGGGTCTCTTACGGTAATTAATAATTTTAAAGATGTGTCGATGAATCTTTGATATTGATTAGTTATGGTTATTTGTTAATGGTCCACTGCCGAGCAATTAATAACCGGTATCGAACTACATTTATATACCAATGTTGTCGATATTGGTAACGATAAATTCACCGTTATTAAAGATAAATGTAGTGGTAAAAAAAAAATCAAAATCTACGATACTGGGTAATTTATCGATCATATTAATATTTTTTAATTAGTCCTAACTACAAAAACTTTTGAAGATTCATCATATTTTAAGCAAATGATTGTAGTGTTATTTATAATCGTATTTTTCTAGCTTATTAACTTTAGAGTTTAAAATTAGCAAAATTATTATTTAACGTTGTTATAAATAACTTGTAATGAATCAAAAAAAAACTTCTCCGTCGACTAAAATAAGTCAAATTGTTTATACAAGCATTAATGAAGTTAGAATTAGTAACAAGATATTCACATTTTTTTGTTATCAAAATCTTATTGTAATAAAAAAATTGTATCTTACTGTATTGGTAAATTTACCATTATCAGTTAATAATTTATTAGTTTATCGATATACCCACGAACATTTTACTAGTAGTAACTATAAAGCATCGTAGTCGTTTTTGAGTTACCAATGGTATCAGTACGGTAATGGTTTTCATGTATCGGCAACAGTTATCACTACCATAACAGCCATAGACATGATACACGAGTGAGTACATACGAGTCGTTTCGCTTTGGTAACATAATTCGGTTAGTAAGTTAAATTGATTTTGTTGTGATTTAAATTACATTTGATGTTTCCAAAGTCATGTAAGTGCATGTTCAGTAGTTAAAGCCTCTGACGAAGAATATTAGGAGCAGAATATATGGGGTTTAATCCGATAATCAAACATATATAATAGGTATCCGACTACCAGAGATCGGACGTCTATTTAATAAGCGTTTGAGGGTTGGGCATTTATTTAATGGACTTTTAACCTTTAGACATCTATTAAATAGGTGATTGAGTTAGACTTCTACAAATACCCCCAAACGCCTCATTTTCATCATTATTATCACATTATTTTCCTCTTTTTATTCTAAAATACGATGAAATGCTGGAGCATTTAACTAAATCTGTTAGACGAACTGTTCTTAGGTGGATGCAGGAGGAAGCTAGCTTGATTCAAGTTGGATCGGGCCTGATGTGAGGATTGACGGTTTATAAAGTATATAGGAGCGTCCAACTAGATATGTACATCGAGTAGCACTGAAATTCCGCAGAGGTACGTTTATATAACTTTTTCTACTATTTACTTACAGGCGTAACCAGTACTCGGCAACAAAATGGTAAACTATACAATAATTGCTAGTATGTCGTTGTTAGGTTAATTTTTACACGATGACTAGTAGGGGACCTGATAGGATACACTTTACATTTGATGATGAGTACGAGACTCATACGTTCTATACTGATGTTGTTGTTCCTGTTATTTATTACGTTTTGAGCAAGTTCTACAGCAAAAGTGCTATGATTAGCAACTAGTATGCAATAAATTGTTGAATGTAACGAAAGATATATAATCATGCATGCAAAATTACAAACACAACATTTTAATTAACAGAAAGCAAATAATTATTTGTTTAACTCAAATATAAGTCCTGAACAACGAATTCCTTGAATCTATAAAAGGTTTAATATCTAAAATCTCATTCGTTAATTCCTTCTTACCTTTTATTTGTGTGTGATAGATTTTGATACAATTTAGGACTATAATCACAATTTGAGTCGAAAATGTCTCAATCTTCCATTTTTTATTTGTATGTTTTTGCTATATTGTAACATCTCCCATTTTGAGGACTGAAACTACGTACTACGAATGCTGCAGTCATCCATAATTATTAAGTTTCAATGAAAGATATGGTTATGTTAATCATTTTGATAATATGAAAAACACATGAATATGAAAATTCAACACAATTTTTAAAATAAATTTTCTCGTCTCATTTCACGATAAGGTTTCAATTTCATTACATAATCCTAATTCGTAAACCACGCTCAAAGAAAACATAATTATTACAATATATTCCAAGAGCGACATATGAAAATGCCTTGGATGGTCAAAGTCAAATATATGGCATTTAGTACAACTGTCCATTACAACATAAAAGCAAAATCAAAATACAGCGGAAAATAGATATATAGCTCTTACTAGCTAAACTGTCTCATGCACGTTAGCGGAAGCTTATTTGTTTAAAGATAATCTGAAAAGCACTTGCTCTTGATCTACTTAAATGAGCACACGAGGTTTAAGGGGAAAGAAAAAAAATTCGGATCAGATAAAAAGTCTGGTGTGGATGATAAACATCATCTCGGACCAACTAGATATCTAGTGAGACAACGCTGCTAAACGGAACGGGTTTTTCCCTCACTAGTATCTTAACCATAATAAAATAACCGTGTACTGTTCACATGCATCCACAATGTTTTAAACATATACCGTCTTTAAACTACCATTTTACATCAGTTTTAAAAATCCGTTCGAGACGTTATATCCAAAAAATTATTTTAGATATAAAATCCATTATCTAATCATTTAAAAACATATTAACTGTTCAAGTTCAAAGTGGTTAAATTATGAGTCGTTACATAAACGCCAGTAAAATACACTTATAACTACTTTCAAACGTTAAAGATATTGGACCATGAGTAGATAAAAAAATATTATACATCCTAAAAAATGAATAAAAGGGGAATAGCGTCATAGTGGAATCAAACATCAACGTACATAAATAATCATTAACTCGGTGATACAATAATTGTCTCATCACTTTCAATTTCAAATACATCCATTATTATTAGCTTATGAACAATGTAACGACTATATAAAAGTAATATATCAAATCAGCCATCCACTTTCCATTCCTTCATCTGCTTCTATCAACAACTTTTCACATGTACAGGTATAAAATAAAAATAAAAAAATGTTTCAACTAAATTTTGGATTGCACCAATTTCTGTACATTCCAGCCCAAGGGATCCAATGGCTTTTGTATAGAAAAATACTGCATACGTACTTATTTTGGGGGATTATGCCCACATAGTTCTATTTTCTGCTCTTCTCCTACATACAAATAATTATTAGTTCATAGTGAGCATTGCATTCATTCAACCATCGCAACCAATGCAATTCAATACAATCAATGTAACCACTGCAGTGAATGCAATTAATGGAATCCAAGACAATCAATGCAACCATTGCAATCGTTGCGATTGATAGAAGCAGAAAATAGTATCTCTACTGATCCATCACCATAGATCATCATATATGCAACAAGAATAATAGTACACTTAGCCATTAAACATCACATACATTTATGACAATATTCAATCATTGAATAAGAATATAATAACACAACAAATATATTTACATTCATACTAATCTTCCATTCATACTAATCTTCCATTATAGTAACACTTCACAATATAAATATAAATCATTAAATGTAAATTTATCTTCCATAGTAGTCTCAAATTATTAACCATCAAATGTGTACTATTCCAAACAACATTAGTAACACAAGCACCAACACAATAAAACCATAGTCAACTACACGAAACGTAGTAATAATAGCAACACATCCAAATACGATCTCATCGAAATAAAATAACATATGTGCTAAATAAAATCAACAGTTAATCGTATATTACACCCATTCAAAACATCATATTTATAATCATTGTTTTATTTTAAGTATAACATTATTTTTATTATCGTTTTTATAAGCACGTTATTTATTATTTACTTCAAAAACAATAATAATCCACTCAAATTGATAATATATTCAAAATACTTTGTTGCAACTGCATTACTTCAAATCTTTCCAAACAATGTATTTTAAAGAATTCCTTCAAATTACCTTTCAAACCAACATTGTTATTATTTTATGCTAAAGTAATAATATTCATATTAAATCTCTTTAATATATGCCAAAATCAGTTCATGTCCACTTATTTCAAAATGTTGTAATTTTCACCAAAACTGTATTATTATTATTACTACTACTATTTATAAAATCTCATTTGTTGAACTAACTTTAAAATATATTCTTCGCTATTATATATGGATTTCCCATAAATTCATAAATAATAATCTAATTACATTTCTTCACTTAATTTTATTTTATTCAAACACTGTTGTTACAAACGTCACTTGGAAACTATAACAATCACATTAATCATATATTTATTTTATTTTATTCTTATTACATAATTTCACTTATATTATTTTAATGCATAATAATCGTATTTTGAATCCATAGCTAATTACAATTAAAAATTCAATAATGCAACAATCAACAATAAATAATCAACCCAAAGCTCAGCATATCCAAAATGTCCAAAACATCAAACAATTATCAATATATTACATCGTAGATCAATAATTATAATTTTTCATCAAGAGATATCTATTTTATAATTAACAATTCAATTAATTAAATTATGTAAACCATACCAAGCGCTTTTTCCAGTAGTTTTCAAACTCAGCGAACCCAATGTCATATTGTTCGAAATTTCACCACAATTCCAATGGAAGAAACTGCATGTGAATTGAGGTTTCGTATGTAAAAGTTACGGCGATTAGAGCGTTGTTCGAGAACTTGAATTTGGCCACAAAATAAATTAATAAAATAATCAAAAATTATGTTACGTGGCCATTATCTTCATGCATCCATTACCGCAACCCAGCACACATAGAACCCATACCCCCATTTGACTTCGACCTTTGACTACCCGCTGCCCACCTTCATACTCCATCGTTTGGCGATCGGACTACACCATTGTCACCGCCTCACCGCCCTTTAACTTCGCTGCCAATGCCAACTGATCTGCCGCCACCTAGGACCCACACTATGCACATGATTTTGGTTCTTTTATGGCTAATTGCGGTGAATCTAGGGCGATTTGAAATGATTAGCCATCAGGGGATGCACCGCATTCGTCGTCATCAACTCAACAGTGTCTTTCGATCGTTGAGTGGTTGCTCTTTCACCCTTGAATCGAAAAACCTTTATTTTGATGGTTGTCAATAAATCACCAATTTTTGATCGACTAGAGCATCGGATGGAAAAACGAATTTCAGACGCCTCTTCGCCGTGTTGAGAGCTTTTCAACGGTATATTATTCAATATAGTTCAGACAATGTGATTTTTAGTCACTTTAATTAATTTGCTAATCGCTTATATAGTTGTGAAATTAGGTTATGGTCTGCGTATCTAGTTTGGCCAGCTGTATACTGTATATACACTGTAATGCCTCTGTTTCGCAAACGTTAATTCCAAATATATCAAAATTATATATCAAATTGATCATCTGGGAATAACCTTACAACTGTTATAAATACAACACCCGATTTACTAAAATTCATTTTTAATTACATTAATATTGACAGCGTTAAATTTTCTGGTCGTTACAATCTCCCCGTCTTTAAAGAATTACGCCCTCATATTTTTCTCCAAATGTAACTTTCAACCAAAATAATAAAGTTTCATCATGGACTTGATCACAAAATTTGGGGAAGTGTATCAATCACGTGTTAACCTAAAAATAGCATCTAACGACCACATAACTCCATTAATTGTGACACAACACAATTCGTTCACAACAACGAATTCAATTTTCTACATACCATAATATTACATGCACTTCTCCAATCATACAATCCAAACTACAGTATGTAAAAGTAACACCCCTTCAACAAGAAGATGAAACAGTCTCAATAATGGATTAGTCCATGTTACACATCACCATAGTTCAACCAAAACAAAAGTCCACAAGAAAACATAAGCTGATGAAAACATGCATACACATAAATCAACAATCAACAATAAACATAGTTCATCAAAATAAAGCATGCGCACACCCCCAAAAGGGCACCACCACATCATCATACCAACAAATGACACATATGTGTTAATCCCTATGTTGACTGCATATCAATCCTAATATGTGTAGCTTCAAAATCATCAATGAACTTCCTCATAGTCTCATCCTCAAAATAATCGGTGTATCACTCTATTTTTACATCTTCCAAAATAATTAATGTGCCTGCTCGTGGATACATCCTGAAAATAATGCCAAAGCTGCATTAATCCTTGATTCTTAGACACATACGGATGGTTGAGAAATATAGACCTCAAACAGACGGTCAAAAGGTATAGACCTTACACATATGGTCTAGTACCAAGCAATCTTGGATACATGATAACTCAAACGGCCCACAGACGGTTAATGACTACTCAACGTCGTAACTACACAATGCTCAAACTCATGCCCACACAGATGGCTAGGGATTGGACACACATAGATGTCCAAAAATAAGGGTACATGCAGACTTATCCTTAGTTTACGACTGAAAACCATAACCTCCAAGATATCCACGATTCCTTAGCATACATCCACATTGAAAACCACACTGTTCCATCCTTTAGATCTCATTGAATATCTAATTCCACAATACAATCCATTTATATTACGCCCTTTAATGAAGGGATCACTCATTCTAAAATACCAAAGTGGGATCTACTAGTGAGGAGTGTTCCAATATATTTTCAAAGCAAAACATTTTCATTTTCAAGTTGAAGCTTCCATCTATGTTTAAAACCAAAATCGTTTTTCTTTCTAAAATGTCACCACCATTTTATCAAACAATTTCACAAAATATTTCATCATCTAAAATCAGCTTCCAAAAAACATCATGCTGTAAAAATTTCAAAACGGAAATTTTTGTTCAAAATATTTATAGAAGCTGTTAATTATTTTAAAAAAGTATATCTCTATAAATGCATATTTTTGTTAATACATATATTAAACCTCTCCAATTGCTTTGAATCCCTAACGGTATCCACCAAGTCCTCTTGTCACCAAAACACTTCAGCTACTATTACTCATCCTCAAGGAACTTCTTCATATTTCTTAGTCAATCGAATATCTAGGTCATCCACCACTTAGGAATCTACATCACCCGACCATGACTAAATCACATATGTCACTTGTAATGACCCGTAAATTTTCATTAATTATAATTGTTAATTTAATAGGATTTTTGAAATTTAATTTAAGAAAATGTAAATTCGTGAATTATTAATAAAAATAATAACTAGAACGAATTGCAACAGTATGGATGTAAGTGAATGGAGTTCAAATTTATTGAAATAGTGGAAACATTATAATTTGTTTATAAGTGAAATATAAGAAAAACAAATGTAACTATTGAATTAACTAATGAAATAATACAGTGTTAATGGTAAGTAATAAACTTGTAAATGTAAGTAAAAGTAAATAGGTGACAACTAATATATGTTATTTATTTATTTAATGTGTTAAATAAAATTGGTAATAAAATTGCAATTAAAGGTAATAATGTTAATGCAAGTGAATAAATAATTAATTTAGTGCAATCCCAATTAATTGAAACCAATTGTAAGGTTATAATTGACTGAAATTAGTAAATTGGGAAATGAATTCAAAGTTATATTAACTGATGAAGTAATACGTAATAAATTGAAAATTGATACCATCAATGTTAGATAAGTAATTATAATGTTTGTTGTTGGTAATATAGTAAGAATGGGATTAAATTAGGAAAATGGTGATAATCATAAATTATTTACCCATTTATTTAATCTATTGAATTAGATTTGAATCCATTGCAATTAAACGTAATTAAATACTATGTTAATATGAATTTAATTGATGACTGGAAGACATTAGGGAAATTTGATTTATAGTGATGTTAAATTTACCCATAAGATAATGATTGACTGAATAAAAAGAATGGGAATCAAGATTTATTAATTTTAATTTAATAAATTGGATAAATTGAAATTAAATGAAATATAATGTCTAAATTATTTTGAAGGTTTATGAAATCAAAAGTGATAAAGATTGCTAATTATAGAATTAGAATTGAAGTTTTGATTTAATTAATTTAATATTAAATAATTTATTAATATAAAAATATCCATTTTGGTCATGGACTCGGATTTCGACGAAACTAGTTTTATCGGATCCGTAACGGTGAATTATTGTAGGATTTCAAGTTTCGTAGAGATCGAACTTGTCGTTTGATCGTACGAGCTCGAAACGCTTAGAAATCAATGAAATTGAAATCAATTGAAATCAATTTGAAATAACTTGATTTTATCATAACTTATTCTTACGATGGAATTTGGACTTGAAACCTATTCCATTGCGTTTAAAATATTAAAAAACATATATTTTGATATATGGGTTGACCTACTTTTGCTTCGGAGACGGAACGGGCTTTTTGGGTCGTTATTGTCATTTCAACCCAATTCGATTTTGACAGTAACCTATGAAAATGATGGAATTGAGCCTTGAAATCGGTTCCATTGCATTCAGAAGGCCTTTCAACATTAGGAACGCCAGGTGGCACGCTTCGTTTGGAGTTCTTGCTGTTTTGGGCCTCACGCTATAAATAGGCACGCAAATCAAGAAAATAATATTATAATATTCTGAAAACCCTAGCCACCACTCCTCCCTACTTTTCTATGGCCGAAAATTCACCACCTTCCTCCTTCAATTTCTCTTCATCCATTCATCGAATTCGAAAACTCCTAAAAGCAAAGTTTTAGAGCTCGACGAGCTCTACCCATCCAACAGTAGATTCATGCCGAAATATCATGGATTCGCCAAAATCTGGCATTGAAGGTCACGCGAATATTCACATTTTTCAAGAAAACGACATGGATTGGGGCAGAAAGGCTTGGGGCGGTGGTGGCTCTCGAGTAGGCGCGCGTGATGGCTACTGCGGATCGACGTCCGGTCTTCGATTGAGCACGCGTGGATGAAGTATTGGCCGCGTGAGTTGGGTTCTGGTGCGTTCGTTTGTGAGGGAGGAGATGTGTACGTGAGTATTTTTCTTTTTATTTAATTAATTTTTAAAATTTAATTATTTAATCGTTCTAACTAGCATAACTTTTGCATACGAGCTCGGTTTTTGACACGGTTCCAGACACGGTTTCTTATGTTAGGATCGTATTAGGATTTCAGACATTTTGAAGCTAGTTTGGATGGATTCTAAGACTGTTCAAATTTTGGGTTTAAATTGCATTTAAATTCAATTTAAATTCAAAAGGTGAGTGTTTTAACCCATTCACAACTTCTAAATTTTCTTATGTGTGTTAAATTAATTTTTGATGAGATTAGAACTTTATTTATGACGGTTTGGCATATTTTTATTCATCATCTCAGTTAAATTGAATTTATTGAATTAAATGGTTATTTAAGTTATTATTGCATACAAACTGCTAGTTACATAGTTATTTAATTTATTATTGAATATAAACTGCCAGTAAATGCCTGTTATTTATTTTCTGATTATATATTGATTGAATTGGATGATAATTGTGATAAATGGTTGATGATTGACATTTGATGAATGGTGATGATTGACATTTGATGAATGGATGTTGTATTTTATATTTTTATAAACCGCAAGTTGTTATGCATTTTATTTCATTTAGGATTGCGGTCTGAAATGATATATGACCGTATTTTTATTTTAAATTACAGATTGAAATGATAAATATCCGTATCACTTGACCATAGGATAGAAAATTTATATACAGACACCGTCGGCCTATATATATAAATATTTTGAAAATGATTTCTATAGTTTTGGATAGAATTATACGGTTTAATAAATATTGATTTTTTTTATATTATATAAAAAAAATATTTTATATATAGTTAATTCATGTATTTAAGCTATGTATAAATTTGTTTAATAATAATAAGTTTAAAAATGGAGTTTGATTTTATTAAAATAAAATACGGTTAAGTATTTAAATCATGCTTTAATATAGAGGTTATAGTGATTTAAATAAATTAAAATTGGAAGGTAAATTGAAAATTTATTTGAAATTGATCTTATTTAAGAATTAAACTCCATAAGTTGATGTAAAATTTATTAAACTTGAAATTTTAAAAGGTAGTATTTTTATAACTGGATTTTAGTTCAAGATGAATTAAATGAATATTTCAAGTATAAATAAATTGAAGGAAATATTTAGTTATTTGTAATTTGAGTTTTATTTAAATCATAATGGATTTATTATGCAAATATTTCCAAACTAAATAATAGAACATTGAATTGTTGAATCGTAATTATCAACCTTAGTTTTGAAATTGTTTAATACTCAAAGTTTGAAATATATTGAAATTGAAATGATTTATTGAACTAAAAGTGAGTTGAAAGTTATGAGTTGAGATTTAATATAAAGTGAATAAAATTGTGAAGTCGAGGAAACTATTTTACTTTATAAAGTGATTTTAAATTCAAATTATTTTATTTTATATATTGTTTGAATATCCAAACCATTTAAGTTTTGGAAGTTACGGTTTAGAAGATATGAAATTCGAAGTATTATGTTTTGAAAGGTTATATTTCAAGCGTTTGGTTTCGAAATATTAAAATTTTGAAAGTGTTATGATTTTGGAAAGGATATATTCGAAATAAAAATGATATTATATTGATTTGGGTTTTATAAAAATGATATCATATTTATTTGGTTTTTGAAAGGGGAATGATATTGCATTTATATGGTTTTAAAATGGATAGTATATTTTGGTTTTGAAGTATAATTATTTTGAAATGACGGTGGTGTTATAATAACATTTGGTTGTTGAAGAGACCGGGATCGAAAGTTGTCATACTCTCTGCCAACTTCGAAAACCACTTTAACAACCGTGTACGCGGTGGAGATTCCAGAATAAAGTAGAATGGTGGCGGCGTTTCCTTTGAGGTAAATACGTGATCCCGACTCCCGTGAGTTGGCATAAGGTGACTAAAACAGGAGCGATTGATGGGCTAATGAGGTAGCACCTTTGATCGGACACATCCCTTCGATGTTATACTTTGAATTTTGAATTGATTTAGTGGCCACTTTTGATTTTTTATTGGGGGTGTGGCTTGAGGTGGGCGGTAGCTGCGGCTATGCGTTACCACCGGCCCGGAAGCGTAGTTGGTATATCTACCCTGGCATTGCCTAGTTGTGCCATGTCACCTACAATAACGTGCCTTGTACGGGTTTGGTTTACTCCCGTAGCCCGTGTGGTATCCTCTGTTGGCTTCTCATTAGGAGGAGCCATGATATTTGATGGACTACTGGGACTATTACGTGTTAAGGTGGAAAATGTAAAGCCTTAACGCTATATAAAAGTAAGTTTACTTTACTATAGACATTATTATAATAGCGAAATATTACTACATAGTAAATAGTTTAATGGATCCTGAGGAGATGTGAATCCTAAGCATCTCTTAAGTTACTGCACTCACGTTTGACACTGAATAGGAGATGTCAGATCCCGTAAACATCTCTGACGTCGTTCCATTCATATTTTACCGTTGATTTAACTTACATAAGATCTTTTAGTTCTGACTCGAGTGTTTTTTCTTTTCAATTCGCTCTTATCAGACCGAGTATTTCAGGATTTGAAGGCTTTCCTTTTGGAGGACGAAGACGAAGATTGTATTATTATTATTATTTATTATATTATTCCACTGCATCATTGTTCTGCTGCATTGTTATTGATTATTCCCTGGTATGGGTAACTCTGATATGTATTGTATAAGTAAAATCAAATGGTTTTATAAAATAGCTTCATGAACCGTTTATTTGATTATTATATTTTATCGTTCTGCTACAAAATTCTATTTTGTTTTTCTTTCTCTGCTTTTTATTATTTACCCCATAACAATCCACCCTTTTGTGTGGTTTGGGTCTAACGTGTGTGGTTTATCGTCGATTTAAAATATACAAAAAAATGGGTTGTTACATCTGGTATCAGAGCTTTGGTTTAGTGATAAACCTTAGCTTTGTGGCATCTGACTCTTTAATTATAGGGTAGTACTACCCTATGATGAGTCGCTGAGTGTATATATATGAGAGAGCGTATTTGTTAGTGTTACAAAAAGGTTTTGATATTGTGTTAATTTGTTCTGTTTGGTATTTATAAATTCTGGTTGGTGCATAGGACGCTATGACATCAATAGGGATTTCTAAACACTTAATAGGACAGACCGACATAATATTTGTTTTGAATATAGGTGAATGAAATAATTTTGCCTATTATATTTTCTGTATATAAAATAAATTTTTATAAATGATAGATATTTTGTTGTAGTATATTGGTTGTTAGGTAGTGTAATCTATAAATATTAGTAAAGTAGGTTTTGAAAATAAAATAAATGAAATCCGAAATTTAGGACCTAAGTTTCGAGATTTTTGAAAATCTCTTTCAAAGGATTTTGGAATATAATAATATTATTTAGAAGTATTTTCTGATATAAATATTTCAAAATGATTTGAAAGAATTGTTTTAAAAAAAAATTGAAAGGAAATAAGCTCTACATTCCCCTCTCTGTCGTTGGAAAATAATTTCGGTGATGAATGCACGCATCATCGACATTCATTTTTGAGTAAGGCCGCTATAGTAGTTTTTGTAATGTCCCGCCTTATTGTACGCTTTAAATCGATAATAAACCACACATGTCATAATTAAATCATACAGAAGGGCGGATCGTTATTGGGTAAATAAGAAAAAGTAGAGAAAAAAGAAAAAAAAGAAAAATAGAATCTTGCAGCTGAACGATAAAATATAATAATCAAGTAAACAGTTTATGAAGCTGTTTTACAAAAACATTTGATTATACTTATACAATATATATCAGAGTTACACATACCAGAGAATAATAAATAATGCAGCGGAACAATGTGACATAGTAGAATATAATAAATAATAGTAATACAAATCTTCATCTTCGCCCTCCAGAGATAAAGTCTTCAAATCCTGAAATGCTCAGGCTGACCCGAGCGAATTGAAAACACAAAACACTCGAGTCAGAACTAAAAGATCTTATGTAAGTTAAATGAATGATAAATATATGAGTGGAACGGCGTCAGATATGTTTACGGAATTTTGACATCTCCTACCTAGTGTCTAACGTGAGTGCAGTAACTTACAAGATGCTCGGGATTCACATCTCCTAAGGATCGATTAAACTATTTACTATGTAGTAATATTTCGCTATTATAATAATGTCTAATAGTAAAATAAACTTACTTTAAATTAGCGTTAATGGGTTACCCATATAGTCCTTAACACGTAACAGTGCCAGTAGCCTACACAGTACCTGTATATCTTTTGATCGGGAGACTATGAGAAGATACTCCATACGTAAGACACAAATCAAACTCGTACAAAGCGCGCTAGGGTAGGTGACACGGCACAACTAGGCAATGGCAGGGTAGATATACCAATTGCTATCCGGGCAGGTGGTAATGCGTAGCGCGCAGTTATCGCCCACCTCGAGCCACACCCCCAAATTAAAAAAAAAATCAAAAGTGGCCACTGAATCAATCCAAAAGTCAGAGTATAATGTCGAAGGGATGTGTCTGATAAGAGGGGCTACCTCTTTGTCCCGAGAATCACTCATGTTTTAGCCACCTTATGCCAACTTACGGGAGTCGGGTCCACGTTTATACTTTAATAGAACGTCGCCACCATCCTACTTCATTCTGGAATCTCCACCGCGTACACGGTTGTTAAAGTAGTTTTCGGAGTTGGTAGAGAGTATGACAACTTTCGATCCCGATCTCTTTAACAACCAAATGTTATTATAACACCGCGGTCTTTTCAAAATAATTATACTTCAAAACCCGGATATAGTATTCATTTCAAAACCATATAAGTACGATATCCTTTTCGTTTTAAAAACCAAATCAATATGATATCATTTTAAAATCATAGTATTTCAAAATTATAAAATTTCGAAACCAAAGACTTAAAATTATAATACTTCCAAAATGTAATACTTTGAAATTTACAACTTTGAACATATCTTCCACCCCTTACATGGTTTAAATATTAAAATATTTTATAAATTAAACTAGCTTCTTAAATTTCACAAATCAATTCCAAAACAATCTGTATTCCTAAATTTAAAATTTAACCAAATCCTCAAATCATAAATTTCAATTCAATTCGGTTTTCAAGTAGACCATTCTAAATTATATCGATTTCAAACAGATTTGATCCACAAAATAAACCATTTCAAATTCAATATATTGCAAAGCTTAAATATTCAATATTTCAAAACTAAGTTTGATAGTTCCAATTCAATTTTCTATTATTTAGTTTCGAAATATTACACTTAATAAATCCATTATCATTTAAACACAGCCCAAATTTCAATTAACTGAATATTTCCTTAAATTTATTTATACTTGAAATATTTACTTAATTCACCTTAACCCAAAATCAAATGATAAAATCATACCTTTTTAAAATTTCAAATTTAATAATTTCACATCAAACCTATCAGAGTTTAAGTCTTAAATACATTCAATTTCAAATAAATTTCAAGCTTATCTGCCGCCTTAATTTATTTAAATCATTATACACTCTATATCAAAATATAATTTGAATACTTACACATATTATTATTTAATAAAATCAAACTCTGTTACTAAACTTTTTTTTTTATTACTTTAAACCAGTTGTATACATAGCTTAAAACCAAGAATTTAACTATATATAAAATAATATTTATAAAATATCCAAATCAATATCTCATAAAACCATATAATCCTTTACAAAACCATAGAAAATCATTTAAAATATTTTTATATATAGACCACGGTGTCTGTATATAATTTTCTACCCTATTGACAAGTGATACAGATATTTATCATTTCAGTCCATAATTTAAAATAAAAATACGGTTATATATTATTTCAAACCGCAATCCCGAATGAAATAAAATGCATAACAACTTGCAGTTTATAACAATATAAAATACAACATACATTCACCCAATATCAATCATCAACCATTTATCACAAAGATCATCTAATTCAAACAATAATATCAATATATAACAGATAATAAACAACAGGTAATTACTGGCAGTTTGTATTCAATAATAAATTAATTTAACTGTCAGTTTATATGCAAAAATAAATTGAATAACAATTTAATTCAATAAATTCAATTTAACTGGAATAATGATAAAAATATACCAAACATCAATAAATAAATTTCTAACCATATCAGAAATTAATTTAACACACATAAGAAATTTTAGAAGTTGTGAGTGGGTTAAAACACTCACCTTTTGAATTTAAATTGAATTTAAATCCAATTTAAACCCAAAATTGATCGGTCTCAGAATTCTTCCAAACCAGCGTCAAAATATCCGGAATTCTAATACGAACCTAGCGGAGAAAACCGCGCGCGAAACGGACCATGTATGCAAAAGTTACGCTAGTAAGAATGATTGAAAATTTAATTCACATAAAATAAAATAAAAACAAAAGAAACCACTCACATGCCACATCATCAACATCTCACGCTCTACAGGATACGCATGCACAGGTTTCAATTGAAACCCTACTCAACATTACGACATCTGACTGCAGTCGCCGCCTCCACTTGATCGACGCCGATCGTACGCCGCCTAAGGCCACACGACTCCGACACCGCCTCGACCTCGTGCCACTTCGTACGACGCCGCGACCCCACGTTCGAGCCAGCCGCCACCTATATTTTTAAACCCTAATCGAATTAATACGCCACATCCCACCGTTGATCGACAGAGCGAACTACACCGATGCGACCCACTCGTCCATCTCCACACAACGGTACAATTTAATCGACGATCCGACGAACTTGATCGTCGCGTGATGAACGACCACAAATTGTTCACCAATTTCTGGACAAATAATGACTCCAATCGAAAAACCAATCACATAACTAAGATGCAATCGTCGAGTGCTTCAAATCCATATAAAATTTGATATTGTTTGAGGAGTTTGAAATTTTGGCTTTGGATTTGATTTGGAATTGTATTTGGGAATTAGGTTTTGCAGCCATTGGAAAGATGAGCTAATAGAACATACAGAAATGATAAATAAGAAATGAATTAGGGTTTATAACAGGGTATGTATAGGCAAAGTTGAAATAGAATAGATGGACCCGATTTATAAACACGCTGAACGATAAATGGCCCGAAAATCCCGTTCTAACTTCGTAACGAAATTGGGTCAACCCATATATCAAAATAGATGTTTTAAAATGTTTTAAACGCAATGAAATAGGTTTCAATTCCAAATTCCATCGTAGGATGAAGTTATGCTAAAATCAAATTATTTCAAATTGATTTCTTGGCGTTTCAAGCCCGTACGATCAAACGACAAGCCCGATCGCTATGAAACTTGAAATCCTACAATAATTCACCATTTCGGACCCGATAAAACCGGTTTCATTGAAATTCGAGTCAGTGGCAAAAATGGCTATTTTTACATTAATTAAATAAATTAAAAATAATTTTATTAAATCACTTTTCAATTTCAACTCTATGATTAGCAAATTTCATCAATTTTAACTTTCTTAATCATTTACACTAAATGTCAATTTATAGTTGATTAATTTATAAATTTCAGTGTTAGCCATAATTCCTTTAACTTCAGAAATTATAAATTAAATTTCCAAAAATCCCATTTAATTAAATAAATTAATGATTATTCCATTCATTATTGTCAAATAGATGGATTTAACATTGGATTCCAAACTATTACATTAATATTCTCACATTCCATCTCAATTTCAAATAATGTAATATTTGGATATTTTAATTTCATTTAATTGCAATTAATCCAATTATTGAATTTTACATTTCAATTAAATAAATAAAATCTTGATTTCCATTCTTTAAATCAACCAATTGTCATATTATAAATAGAATTAACGTTATTTCCAATTATTTCCTTAATTTATACTAATATAACATTGAATTGAGATTCATTGCAATAGATACAAATTTTGATTAAATGGACTAAATAAATGACTACTTTATAATAATTGTTGTCATCAACTCTTAATCATATTTATATAAGTTCTCATTTCCAAACAATTACATATAGAATGTTGATTTTATTCAATAACTATTTATTATTATTACTTCATTGATTAATTCAATATTTGCATTTGTTTTTCTTATATTAAATTTATTACCAATATTCCTATTTATAATCAATTATAACCCTGCAATTGTTTCAATCAATTGGGATTGCATTGAATTAATTATTTATTTATTAACTTGCATTAACATTCTTACATTTCATTCCCGTTATTAATCCATTATTACCAAATAGATAAAAGTAACATTATTGCCTTAAATTGCAATTTGATTACCAATTTCATTTAACACACTAAATAAATAAATAACATATATTAGTTGTCCCCTATTTACTTTTCTTACATTTAAAAGTTTATTACTTACCATTAACGCTGTATTATTTCATTAATTAATTCAATACTTACTTTTATTTACCTATCTTCCATTTAATAACCAAGTGCACAATTTCCACTCTTTCATTGTTGGGATTTTACTCCAATTGTCTATAATTAGTTTTAATAACAATTGCTACACTTCATCTTAACATTTACTTCAATATAAATTATTATTATTTTTATTTCTTTCTAAATTTAATTACAAAGTTTTTATTAGAATAACCACATTTAATTGTTGAAAATTTACATATCGTTACACTCTCCTCCATTCAAAATTTTTCGTCCTCCAAAAGGAAAGGAAGGGAAAGAGAACTTATAAATCAATATATATTATTCAAAACATTATATTCATAATAATAAATTTACAGTATAGTATAATTTAAATAAAATATATAGATTTATAAATAATTAAATCTTTTATATTCAAATTAATAAGGTTTGGAAAACATTTTCAAAATATTTTCTATGTCCAAAACTTACGGAAAATTTTGGTAGAGTCTCCTTTGTACGGGGAGGCTCGGGAGAAAATATAATATCAAATATAACAATATATAACATATATTTTCCAAAATAATATATATCCCCATATGGAAAAAATAATATAATAACGTTATAAACCGTAATCCGAAAACGTACTATTCGTCGGGCAAATAACGCTTAATTATGAAACCAAAAGCAGTAGCAATTGCTTCCATAACCTGTATTTCACTTATACAATCCAAAAAGAGATAATAATTTATATAAAATGAAATATCTAAGGTTGTTTTCAATCACCAACAAACAATCAATACATACAACAATCACTTGCAACCTATATACAATCATTATACAAATCAACATAAATCAATTATCTATTCATATCACAAAACAAATAGTTGTTGGGGTTGAAAACTTTAAATTGCACAGAATGAAAAATAAACTATCAAGTGCACCATTTACTCAACAGTCTTAGATGAAACTAAATAGATTATTCATTCATCCAAACAAATTTAAGGTATCCTTGCCCAAACAACCATAGACCAAACAAACAACAATCTCAAACAATAGATTAAGTTTATTCTTATTAATTCCATCCATACATTTTTTATTTGATTTCTTTTTCATTCATATAATGGTTTATCTTTTTATTTTACATTTTATTTCTTACAGTTTTCATTTATCCATATATAATGCAAATTTCTTTTATTTGCATTACATTCATTTATTCATTGCTTAATTTCACTTATTTGCAGTATTCATTTTCCTACTTATTTTATTTATAAATAGCTTCAACCATTTACTTGAGTTTATTATCATTCGTTTATACTACTTAATTTCATTTACTTACTTTCATTTATTACTAAATTCCATTTATAATAATTACCTTTCTATTTTAACTAGTAGTCTTTCAATTATACTTAAGTTTATAACAACTACAACACCAAATTCTTATTTATTAAAGAATTTCATCGAATACCTTCATTGTTTCAAATATTTACTTGTATAATATTATATTACAATTTCTTATTAAACATCTCAACTTTAAAATCGGTAAGTTATATATATATTTTTAAGGATGTAATCGAAAGTTATACAAGTTTGTTCTATTTCCTTTAATTAATTTAATGTTCAATAATAATATCCTTTGTCTTATAGGTTACATATTTCAAATTTCTTTTAATTTTATTCATAACCTAGCATTAAATCTCTTATTTTAATTAGATGTTCCAATTATTAGTTAACTTCCATTTCACTTCCCTAATTAAAACTATTAATTAACGGAAATTTAAGAATTAAATACCGGGTTTTATTCAATCATTTTAAAATAATAGATAAATATATACTTACAATTTATATATCCAATTATATTTAAAACAACTTAAAATTTATATTTGTTTATCAAAATAAATCTGCAGTAAAACTACTACAGTGGCCTTCCGACTTCGAAACTCGAAAATGAATGTCGATGATGCGTGCACTCATCACCGAAATTATTTTCCAGAGACATGGAGGGGAGTACATAACTTATTTTTTTCCCAAAGTTCCTTTAAAACATTTTTTTCAAATTATATTGGAATATTTATATCAAAAAATACTTATAAACAATATTATTATATTCCAAAATCCTTTGAAAGCAAATTTCAAAATCACAGAACTTAAGTTCTAAAATTTCTAAATTTCAGTTACTTTATTTTAGATCTTATTTCCAATCAATATTTATAAATTCCACTACCTAACAACCAATCTATTACAACCAAATATAACCTTTAAATTTTATTATTTTATATACGGAAAACATAATAGGCAAAATTATTTCATTTACCTATGTTTCAAAACAAATATTGTGTCGGTCTATCCTACTAAGTGTTTAGAAATCCCTATTGATGTCATAGCATCTCATGCATCAACCATAATTTATAAATACAAAACGGAATAAATTAACACAATATTAAAACTTTTTTATAACACTAACAAATATGCTCTCTCATATATATACACTCAACGACTCATCATAGGGTATAACCACCATATTGATAAGAGTCAGACCCCATAAAGCTAAGGTTTATCGCTAAACCAAAGCTCTGATACCAGATGTAACATCCCGCCTTATTGTACGCTTTAAATTGACAATAAATCACACATATCAGACTTAAATCATACAGAAGGGCGGATCGTTATGGGGTAAATAAGAAAAAGCAAAGAAAAAAGAAAACAAATAGAATCTTGCAGCGGAACGATAAAATATAATAATCAAATAAACAGTTCATGAAGCTGTTTTACAAAAACATTTGATTATACTTATACAATATATATCAGAGTTACACATACCAGAGAATAATAATTAATGCAGCAGAACAATGTGATGTAGTGGAATATAATAAATAATAGTAATACAAATCTTTATCTTCGCCCTCCAGAGATAAAGTCTTCAAATCCTGAAATGCTTAGGCTGACCCGAGCGAATTGAAAAGACAAAACACTGGAGTCAGACCTAAAAGATCTTAATAAATATATGAGTGGAACGGCGTCAGAGATGTTTACGAGATTTTGGCATCTCCTATCCAGTGTCTAACGTGAGTGCAGTAACTTACGAGATGCTCGGGATTCACATCTTCTACGGATCCGTTGATCTATTTACTATGTAGTAATATTTTACTATTATAATAATGTCTAATAGTAAAATAAACTTACTTTAAAATAGCGTTAAGGGGTTACCCATATAGCCCTTAACACGTAATAGTGCCAGTAGTCTATACAGTACCTGCATATCTCCCGATCGGGAGACTACGAGAAGGTACTTCATAGGTATGACACGAATAAAACTCGTACAATGCGCGCTAGGGTAGGTGACACGACACAACCAGGCAATGGCAGGGTAGATATACCAATTGTTATCCGGGCTGGTGGTAACGCGTAGCGCGCAGCTACCGTCCACCTCGAGCCACACCCCCAAATCAAAAAAAAATCAAAAATGGCCACTGAATCAATCCAAAAGTCAGAGTATAATGTCGAAGGGATATGTCCAATAAGAGGGGCTACCTCCTTGGCCAGAGAATCGCTCTTGTTTTAGCCACCTTATGCCAACTTACAGGAGTCGGGTCCATGTATATACCTTAATAGAACGTCGCCACCATCCTACTTCATTCTGGAATCTCCACCGCGTACACTGTTGTTAAAGTGGTTTTCGGAGTTGGCAGAGAGTATGACAACTTCCGATCCCGGTCTCTTTAACAACTAAACGTTATTATAACACCGCGGTCTTTTCAAAATAATTATACTTCAAAACCCAGATATAGTATTCATTTCAAAACCATATAAGTACGATATCCTTTTCGTTTTAAAAACCAAATCAATATGATATCATTTTAAAATCATAGTATTTCAAAGTTATAAAATTTCGAAACCAAAGACTTAAAATTATAATACTTCCAAAACGTAATACTTTGAAATTTACAACTTTGAACATAACTTCCACCCCTTACATGGTTTAAATATTAAAATATTTTATAAATTAAACTAGCTTCTCAAATTTCACAAATCAATTCCAAAATAACCCGAATTCCTAAATTTTAAATTTAACCAAATCCCCAAATCATAAATTTCAATTCAATTCGTTTTCAAGTAGACCATTCCAAATTATATTTATTTCAAACAGATTTCATCCACAAAATAAACCATTTCAAATTCAATACATTGCAAAGCTTAAATATTCAATATTTCAAAACTAAGTTTGATAGTTCCAATTCAATAATTCAATTTTCTATTATTTAGTTTTGAAATATTATACTTAATAAATCCATTATCTTTTAAACACAACCCAAATTTCAATCAACTGAATATTTCCTTAAATTTATTTATACTTGAAATATTTATTTAATTCACCTTAACCCAAATCAAATGATAAAATCATACCTTTTTAAAATTTCAGATTTAATAATTTTAGATCAAACCTATTAGAGTTTAAGTCTTAAATACATTCAATTTCAAACTTACTGGCACCTTAATTTATTTAAATCATTATACACTCTATATTAAAATATGATTTGAATACTTACGCATATTATTATTTAATAAAATCAAACTCTATTATTAAACTTATTTTTTTATTACTTTAAACCAGTATTATACATAGCTTAAAACCAAAAATTTAACTATATATAAAATAATATTTGTAAAATATCTAAATCAGTATCTCATAAAAACCATATAATCCTTTACAAAACCATAGAAAATCATTTAAAAATATTTTTATATATAGACCACGTTGTCTGTATGTAATTTTCTACCCTATGAAAAAGTGATACGGATATTTATCATTTCAATCCCTAATTTAAAATAAAAATACGGTTATATATTATTTCAAACCGCAATCCCGAATGAAATAAAATGCATAACAATTTGTAGTTTATAACAATATAAAATACAGCATCCATTCACCCAATATCAATTATCAACCATTTATCACAAACAACAACCAATTCAAACGATAATATCAATATAACATATAATAAACAACGGGTAATTACTGGCAGTTTATATTCAATAATAAATTAATTTAATTGTCAGTTTATATGCAAAAATAAATTGAATAACAATTTAATTCAGTAAATTCAATTTAACTAGAATAATGATAAAAATATACCAAACAACAACAAATAAATTTCTAATCATATCAGAAATTAATTTAACACACATAAGAAATTTTAGAAGTTGTGAGTGGGTTAAAACACTCACCTTTTGAATTTAAATTGAATTTAAATCCAATTTAAACCCAAAAATGGATCAGTCTTAGAATTCGTCCAAACTAGCGCCATAATATCCGGAATACCAATACGAACCTAGCGGAGTAAACCGCGCGTGAAACGAACCATGTATGCAAAAGTTACGCTAGTTAGAACGATTGAAAATTTAATTCACATAAAATAAAATAAAATAAAAACAAAAGAAACCACTCACATGCCACGTCATCAACATCTTCACGCTCTACAGGAAACGCATGCACATGTTTCAATCGAAACCTACTCAACATCGCGACATCTGACTACAGCCGCCGCCTCCACTTGATCGACGCCGATCGTACGCTGCCTAAGGCCACACGACTCCGACACGCCTCGACCTCGTGCCACTTCGTACGACGCCGCGACCCCACATTCGAGCCAGCCGCCACCTATATTTTTAAACCCTAATCGAATTAATATGCCACATCCCACTGTTGATCGACAGAGCGAACTACACCGATGCGACACACTCGTCCATCTCCACACAACGGTACAATTTAATTGACGATCCGACGAACTTGATCGTCGCATGATGAACGGCCACAAATTGTTCATCAATTTCTGGACAAACAATGACTCCAACCGAAAAACGAATCACATTTCTAAGATGCGCTCATCGAGAGCTTCAAATCCATATAAAATTTGATATTGGTTGAGGAGTTTGAAATTTTGGCTTTGGATTTCATTTGGAATTGTATTTGGAAATTAGGGTTTGCAGCCATCAAAAGTAAAGCTAATAGAATGTACAGAAATGAGGAATAAGAAATGAATTAGGGTTTATAACAGGGTATATATAGGCAAAGTTGAAATAGAATAGATGGATCCGATTTATAAACGCGCTGAACGATAAATGTCCCGAAAAGCCCGTTCTGACTACAGAACGAAATTGGGTCAACCCATATATCAAAATAGATATTTTAAAATATTTTAAACGCAATGAAACAGGTTTCGGGTCCAAATTCTATTGTATGACGAAGTTATGCTAAAACCAAATTATTTCAAATTGATTTCAGTTGATTTCAATTAATTGATTTCTAGGCGTTTCAAGCCCACACGATCAAACGACAAGACCGATCGCTATAAAATTTGAAATCCTAAAACAATTCACCGTTTCGGATCCGATGAAACTGGTTTCGTGGAAATTCGAGTCAGTGGCTAAAATGGCTATATTTACATTAATTAAATAAATTAAAAACATTTTAATTAAATCACTTTTCAACTCTATAATTAGCAAATTTCATCAATTTTAACTTTCTTAATCATTTACACTAATTTAACCAAATTTAAATAAATTAAATTTCCAAAAATCCCATTTAATTAAATAAATTAATAATTATTCCATTCATTATTGTCAAATAGATGGATTTAACATTGGATTCAAAACTATTACATTGATATTCTCATATTCCATCTTAATTTCAAATAACTTAATATATTTTAATTTCATTAATTTCATTTAATTGCAATTAATCCAATTATTGAATTTTACATTTCAATTAAATAAATAAAATCTTGATTTCCATTCTTTAAATCAACCAATTGTCATATTATAAATAGAATTAACATTATTTCCAATTATTTCCTTAATTTATACTAATATAACATTGAATTGAGATTCATTGCAATTGATCACAAATTTTGATTGAATGGACTAAATAAATGAGTACTTTATAATAATTGTTGCCACCAACTCTTAATCATATTTATATAAGTTCTCGTTTCCAAACAATTACATACAGAACGTTGATTTTATTCAATTACTATTTATTATTATTACTTCATTGATTAATTCAATATTTGCATTTGTTTTTCTAATATTAAATTTACTACCAAATATTCCTATTTACAATCAATTATAACCCTGCAATTGTTTCATTCAATTGGGATTGCATTGAATTAATTATTTATTTATTAACTTGCATTAACTTTCTTACATTTCATTCCCGGTATTAATCCATTATTACTAAATAGATAAAATTAACATTATTGCCTTAAATTGCAATTTGATTACCAATTTCATTTAACACACTAAATAAATAAATAAGATATATTAGTTGTCCCCTATTTACTTTTCTTACATTGAAAAGTTTATTACTTACCATTAACACTGTATTATTTCATTAATTCATTCAATACTTACTTTTATTTACATACCTTCCATTTAATAACCAAGTGCACAATTTCCGCTCTTTCATTATTGGGATTTTACTCCAATTGTCTATAATTAGTTTTAATTACAATTGCTACACTTCGTCTTAACATTTACTTCAAATAAATTATATAAAAAAAAATATTTCTTTCTAAATTTAATTACATTTTTTTTATTGAAATAACCACATTTAATTATTGAAAATTTACGGGTTGTTATAGTTTTGTTACAGGTTTATTTTGATAAAAAAATATAAATTTTATATTGTTTTAAATATAATTGGATATATAAGTTGTAAGTATATATTTATCTGTTATTTTAAAATGATTTGAAATTTAACCCGGTATTTAGTTCTTAAGTTTCAGTTAATTAATAGTTTAATTATTGTAGTGAAATGGGTTGTAACTAATTAATAATTGGAACCTCTAATTAAAACAAGAGATTAAATGCTAGGTTATAAATGAAATTTCCAGAAGTTGAAATTAGTAACCTATAAACAAATGATATGATTATTGAACATTAAATTTATTTTAAAAAAATGAGAAAAACTTGTATAACTTTCAATTACATCCTTAAAAGCATATATGTAACTTACCAATTATGAAAAGTTAAGATGTTAAAAGAAAATGTAATGGGAAATTTTACAAGTAAAACTTGAAGTAATGAAGTATTCAATGAAATTCCTTAATAAATAAGAATTTGGTGTCGTAGTTGTTTTAAAACTATGTTATAAATGAAATATTACTATGATAAACCGTGATAGGAAGTAAGCATTATAATAAAGTAATTAAAAACGTAAGTAGATGAATTGATATGCTAAGAAATTTAATTGAACATGAATACTATAAATAAATGAATGTTAATAAATGGAATTATGTAATAATAAATGAATGAATAAATATAATACGATAAAGAGGAAACTTACATGACAATAATAAATGAAAATAAAGGAAATAAACATTGAATCAATAAATAAAAGTAAGAGTTTGTAAGAAGTAAGTGAAAATTTAAAGGATGAATTATTATATAAATAAAAAGGGAATGAAATAATAAATGTCATAAGATGAAATTAATAAGAATGAACTTAATTTAGTGTTTGGATGTGTTGTTTGTTTTGCTTTATGGTTGTTTGGGTGAGGATACTTTAAATTTGTTTGTATGTATGAATAATCTATTTAGTTTCATATAAGACTGTTGAGTGAATGGTGCACTTAATAGTTTACTCTCCATTCTGTATGATTTAAAGTTTTTGAACCCAAACAACTATTTGTTTTGTTTGCTACGGAAATGTGGGTGGTTGATTTTATCGACTTCATATGATGGTCGTATGTTGTGATTGCAAGTGATTGTTGTGTTTGACATTGTTTTGTTTGATTAGTGGATGAAACAAAATTAATATTTCATTTTATATAATTATTAACCTCTTTGGATTATATAAATGAAATACAGGTTATGGAAGCAATTGCTACTGCTTTTGGTTTCATAAAATAAGCGTAAATTGCCCGACAAACAGGTACGTTTTCGAATTACGGTTTATTAGCGCTATTATATTATTTTTCCCGTGTTGGGATATATTATTCGAAAATTATATGTTGTATATTGTTATATTTGATATTATATTTTCTTCCGAGCCTCTCCATAAAAAGGAGAGTCTGCCGAAATTTTCCGTAAATTTTGGACTTAGAAAAATTTTGAAAAATGTTTTCCAACTTTATTAATTTGAGTATAAAGAGATTTAATGTTATAAATTGGTATACTTTATTTAAATTAATTAATTTCGTAAATTTATTGTTTATAAAGTTAATATTTTTGAATGAGATGTATTGTTTATTTAAATCCTTTCTTTTCCCTTCTCTTCCTTTTCGTGGACGAAAAGTTTTGAGTGGGGAAGAGTGTAACGACCCATAAATTTTCATTAATTATAATAGTTAATTTAATAGGATTTTTGAAATTTCATTTAAGAAAATATAAATTCGTGAATTATTAATAAAAATAATAACTAGAACGAATTGCAACAGTATGGATGTAAGTGAATGGAGTTCAAATTTATTGAAATAGTGGAAACATTATAATTTGTTTATAAGTGAAATATAAGAAAAACAAATGTAAGTATTGAATTAATTAATGAAATAATACAGTGTTAATGGTAAGTAATAAACTTGTAAATGTAAGTAAAAGTAAATAGGTGACAACTAATATATGTTATTTATTTATTTAATGTGTTAAATAAAATTGGTAATAAAATTGCAATTAAAGGTAATAATGTTAATGCAAGTGAATAAATAATTAATTTAGTGCAATCCCAATTAATTGAAACCAATTGTAAGGTTATAATTGACCGAAATTAGCAAATTGGGAAATGAATTCAAAGTTATATTAACTGATGAAGTAATACGTAATAAATTGAAAATTGATACCATCAATCTTAGATAAGTAATTATAATATTTGTTGTTGATAATAAAGTAAGAATGGTATTAAATTAGGCAAATGGTGATAATTAGGCAAATAGTGATAATCATAAATTGTTTACCCATTTATTTAATCTATTGAATTAGATTTGAATCCATTGTAATTAAACGTAATTAAATACTACGTTAATATGAATTTAGTTAATGACTGGAAGACATTAGGAAAATTTGATTTATAGTATTGTTAAATTTACCCACAAGATAATGATTGACTGAATAAAAAGAACGGGAATCAAGATTTATTAATTTTAATTTAATAAATTGGATAAATTGAAATTAAATGAAATATAATATCTAAATTATTGTGAAGGTTTAAGAAATCAAAAGTGATAAAGATTGCTAATTATAGAATTAGAATTGAAGTTTTGATTTAATTAATTTAATATTAAATAATTTATTAATATAAAAATAGCCAATTTGGCCACAGACTTGGATTTCAACGAAACTAGTTTCATCAGATCCGTAACGGTGAATTATTGTAGGATTTCAAGTTTCGTAGCGATCAGATTTGTCGTTTGATCGTACGAGCTCAAAACGCTTAGAAATCAATGAAATTGAAATCAATTGAAATCAATTTGAAATAACTTGATTTTAGCATAACTTCTTCTTACGATGGAATTTGGACTTGAAACCTGTTCCATTGCATTTAAAATATTTAAAAACATATATTTTGATATATGGGTTGACCTACTTTTACTTCAGAGACGGAACGAGCTTTTTGGATTGTTATTGTCATTTCAACCCAATTCTATTTTGACAGTAACCTATGAAAATGGTGGAATTGAGCCTTGAAATCAGTTCCATTGCATTCAGAAGGCCTTTTTGCATTAGGAACGCCAGTTGGCACGCTTTGTTTGGAGTTCTTGCTGTTTTGGACCTCACGCTATAAATAGGCACGCAAATCAAGAAAATAATATTATAATATTCTGAAAACCCTAGCCGCCACTCCTCCCTACTTTTCTATGGTCGATAATTCACCACCTTCCTCCTTTCTCTTCATCCATTCATCGAATTCGAAAACTCCCAAAAGCAAAGTTTTAGAGCTCGACAAGCTCTACCCATCCAACGATAGATTCGTGCCGAAACATCACGGATTCGCCAAAATCTGGCTTTGAAGGTCACACATATATTCGCGTTTTTCGAGCAAACGACATGGATTGGGGAAGCAAGGCTTGGGGCGGGGCGGCTCTCGTGATGGCTACTGCGGATCGACGTCCGATCTTCGTTGAGCACGCATGGATGAAGTATTGGCCGCGTAAGTTGGGTTCTGGTGCGTTCGTTTGTGAGGGAGGAGATGTGTACGTGAGTGTTTTTCTTTTTATTTAATTAATTTTTAAAATTTAATTATTTAATCATTCTAACTAGCATAACTTTTGCATACGACCTCGGCTTTGGACGTGGTTTCTTGCGTTAGGATCGTATTGGGATTCCAGACATTTTGACCTTGGTTTGGATGGATTCTAGGACTGTTCAAATTTTAGGTTTAAATTGGATTTAAATTCAATTTAAATTCAAAAGGTGAGTGTTTTAATCCACTCACAACTTCTAAAATTTCTTATGTGTGTTAAATTAATTTTGATGACATTAGAAATTTATTTATGGCGGTTTGGCATATTTTTATTCATCATCTTAGTTAAATTGAATTTATCGAATTAAATGGTTACTTAAGTTATTATTGCATATAAACTGCCAGTTAAATAGTTATTTAATTTATTATTGAATATAAACTGCCAGTAAATGTCTGTTATTTATTTTCTGATTATATATTGATTGAATTGGATGATGATTGCGATAAATGGTCGATGATTGTCATTTGATGAATGGATGTTGTATTTTATATTGTTATAAACTGCAAGTTTTTATGTTTTTATTTCATTTGGGATTGCGGTCTGAAATGATATATAATCGTATTTTTATTTTAAATTACGAATTGAAATGATAAATATCCATATCACTTGACCATAGGATAGAAAATTTATATACAGACACCGTCGGTCTATATATATAAATATTTTGAAAATGATTTCTATGGTTTTGGATAGAATTATACGGTTTAATAAATATTGATTTTTTTTGATATTATATAAAAAATATATTTTAGATCATACTTTAATATAGAGGTTATAATGATTTAAATAAATTAAGATTTAAATCATACTTTAATATAGAGGTTATAATGATTTAAAAAAATATTAAAATAAAATATGGTTAAGTATTTAAATCGTACTTTAATATAGAGGTTATAATGATTTAAATAAATTAAGATTGGAAGGTAAATTGGAAATTTATTTGAAATTGAGCTTATTTAAGAATTAAACTCCATAAGTTGATGTAAAATTTATTAAACTTGAAATTTTAAAAGGTAGGATTTTTATAACTGGATTTTATTCAAGATGAATTAAACGAATATTTCAAGTATAAATAAATTGAAGGAAATATTTAGTTATTTGTAATTTGAGTTTTGTTTAAATGATAATGGATTTATTACGCAAATATTTCAAAACTAAATAATAGAACATTGAATTGTTGAATCGTAATTATCAACCTTAGTTTTGAAATTATTTAATACTCAAAGTTTGAAATATATTGAAATTGAAATGGTTTATTGAACTGAAAGTGAGTTGAAAGTTATGAATTGAGATTTGATATAAAGCGAATAAAATTGTGAAGTCGAGGAAACTATTTTACTTTATAAAGTGATTTTATATTCAAACTATTTTATTTTATATATTGTTTGAATATCCAAACCATTTAAGTTTTGGAAGTTACGGTTTAGAAGCTATGAAATTCGAAGTATTATGTTTTGAAAGGTTATATTTGAAGCATTTGGTTTCGAAATATTAAAATTTTGAAACTGTTATGATTTTGGAAAGGATATATTCGAAATAAAAATGATATTATATTAATTTGGGTTTTATAATAATGATATCATGTTTATTTTGTTTTTGAAAGGGAATGATATTGTATTTATACGGTTTTGAAATGGATATTATATTTTGGTTTTGAAGTATAATTATTTTGAAATGACCGCGGTGTTATAATAACATTTGGTTGTTAAAGAGACCGGGATCGGAAGTTGTCATACTCTCTGCCAACTTTAAAAACCACTTTAACAACCATGTACGCGGTGGAGATTGCAGAATGAAGTAGGATGGCGGCGGCGTTTCCTTTGAGGTAAATACGTGGACCCGACTTCCGTGAGTTGGCATAAGGTGGCTAAAACAAGAGCGATTGACGGGCTAATGAGGTAGCACCTTTGGTCGGACACATCCCTTCGATATTATACTTTGACTTTTGGATTGATTCGGTGGCCACTTTTGATTTTTTATTGGGGGTGTGGCTCGAGGTGGGCGGTAGCTGCGGCTATGCGTTACCACCGGTTTGGAAGCGTAATTGGTATATCTACCCTGGCATTGCCTAGTTGTGCCATGCCACCTACAATAGCATGCCTTGTACGAGTTTGGTTTTCTCCCGTAGCCCGTGTGGTATCTTCTGGTGGCTTCCCGATCAAGAGAAATCATGATACTGGATGGACTACTGGGACTATTACGTGTTAAGATGGAAAATGTAAAGCCTTAATGCTATAATTTTACTTTACTATAGACATTATTATAATAGCGAAATATTACTACATAATAAATAGTTTAATGGATCCAAAGAAAATGTGAATCCCAAGCATCTCTTAAGTTACTGCACTCACGTTTGACACTGGATAGGAGATGTCAAATCCTGTAAACATCTCTGACGCCGTTCCACTCATATTTTACTGTTGATTTAACTTACATAAGATCTTTTAGTTCTGACTCGAGTGTTTTATCTTTTCAATTCGCTTGGGTCAGCCCGTGTATTTCAGGATTTGAAGGCTTTACTTCTGGAGGACGAAGACGAAGATTGTATTATTATTATTATTTATTATATTATTCCACTGCATCATTGTTCCGCTGCATTGTTATTGATTATTCTCTGGTATGGGTAACTCTGATATGTGTTGTGTAAGTAAAATCAAACGGTTTTGTAAAACAGCTTCATGAACTGTTTATTTGATTATTATATTTTATTGTTCCACTGCAAGATTCTATTTTGTTTTTTTCTTTCTCTGCTTTTTCTTATTTACCCCATAACAATCCGCCCTTTTGTGTGGTTTGAATCTGATGTGTGTGGTTTATCGTTGATTTAAAACGTACAAAAAAGTGGTATGTTACATCACTTAACATCTCATAGTTCCTCCAATGTAGGTCTTATTAAAAGTCAATCATCAGATAACTATGTCATCTAAAAGTATCAATAGCAACAGGCAATATAACCTATCATACAAAGTACACATCTAAAAAAAGGAAAATGGCAAGCAACCAAACAAACAAATAGCAAATGAGTAAATAATTAAAAACATATCATAGCAAAACAAGAAATCACCAAAAATACAATGCAAGCAAAATTGATTAATTTAAGCATGCATAACATAAATTGATGAACAACCATTTTCAACAAGTAATTAAACAATAATATCATAAGGCAAATAGAGTATTTAATTCCAACAATCATGTCACTACAAGAAAACCACTATAAGAAAACATTGATTTTACAATGGTAGAATCCGTAGCTAAACTGTTGCTAAATTACATTTAGCGACGGATTTATGACGTATATTGTTGACTGGTAGAATTCGAGTCGGTAATCTAGTGTCAATTTAGCGATGGAATTTACCGTGATTTCACCGATAATTTTCCGTCATCCATCAAATAATAATTTAAATTTTAAAAAAAATTACCAATGTTTTTCCGACGTCTACATAAAAAATAACCTTTTTAATATATATCCGATGGTAAGCCCTAACTATATTGTGTAGGATCATGATGGATAATTCTAATATATGTGCTTCTATGTTAAATATCTACAGGTAATTCGTCAGTATTAAGGATAGTTTGATTTGAATATTCCACAGATATTCTCTTTCTATTCCGTTGGTAATTTTAATTTTTTTTCCATTTTTTTATTTCACAGTTTTCTTTATGCGTTAAACGTTAATTGTTAACCAATCAATAATAAAATCACCTATAGAAATATATAAACGCACATTTATATCAAATGAATAGCATAAACCAAAAATGAAAGTATAATTATAAACAACAAAACTATTACATACAAAAAACATCTTCTTTAGTCATAACTAATACTCATACAAAAAATACATAATATCTTATCTACAACAAAATATATCTAGCTAGCATAACAGAAGTACTAACGAAGATGCCGACAGGGAAGGGTTTTCATAATCAAATTCATTGTGCCTCTGAAACATTATCATCACTTTTGCTCCTTGTGCCTGAAGGTTCTCTCTATCCTCCTTCTGTTGTGTGCAAGCCTTACGTTTTCTTTGGTACTGTCTCATAAAAGGGTTAAGACCCAACTCTAAACTTTCACCGCCATACCCATTGCTATTGGAAACAAATGATCGTTGGCTGAGTCGTCTACTAGGTCATTGTCTTTAAGACGTTTCGACGTTTTACTAAGGGGTGCTAAGCAGTATAACTAACGCCGCCATCTCTAAATAAAACAACCACTTCTTTCTGATTTGATATTGATTCACCTGCACACACGAAACGGACTCAATTGCACTCAAAAACGGCTGCTCGCCTTGTAAATTTAAAAAGAAAGTTCTGTGAAAAAGAAGAAAGATTTCGCAAAAAGATGTCTTTACTCTTTGGTCTCATCTAAAAACTAATTAAATAGAGGGAATACCAAATCGAACATGTTACTGAATAATGGGGTGACATCGGCTCAAAATTCATATTTGAAATTTTACCGTTTCAAATAAAATAACGGTCAGAAAACATAGAATAAATTTCATCCAAAAATATATGTGCTACATCACAACAAGCCCGGCCCAGGTCGGGTCGGTCAATCGGTCGCGCGTATGATGGTCATGCATGCGCCTTCTTCTCAATACAAAAGTAATATTTGTGTGCCCAAAGGGCCCAATTCATGAGCTAAGAAACTCATATATATATAGACACACACACACACGAGTATCTTTCAATAATCCCTATGGTGTGGGACTCAAGCAATAAATGCACTTAATCTAAAATCCTTAATTTTTGAACAATTCACAAACCTATTTGTTTTAAAACAATTTCAACAATCCCCTCTTGAATTTTTAAAAATATTTTTAGAGCAGTTTCTGAAAACATAAGATTGTGCATAAACAAAAGTGTTTTTCGACTTGAACCTTTCCATAGTGGATAAGATTCGGTTTTTACTAGACTGACATGTAGTCTTAAACTTTATTCCTGACATCAAACTACACCAAATCTTTCTAGAGTGCAACCAAATAAGCCCGTGCATTTATGGCCATGCATGTCCATCCCAGTTTAGTGAATGTTATAAGATTTTTGTCCAAAATTCCATAAAAACAACCATATTTCCACATCCACATAGGTGATTCCATCAAGATTACTCCTTAGGTAGGTATTCCACTCTATATATAGTATAGATCTCATCAAGAGTTTCTATTAACTCATCCTCTAATCACTTTACAAATACATGCTTCTAAATATATAAAAACTGCATGTTCAACTCGTATCACTTCACAACTTGTTCTTACCAATTGAACCTAGTTCTTGGGATCTCCAATCATTAGGTCGAGTTACCATTGTGCGTGACTCAATAATCTAAAAGCAATAGTCCCATTTTTTAGAGGTTATAAGGTCTTTCTCTCCGATTAGTTCTTTCGACAAAGGATCGGCCAAATTCTCATCACTATGTATGTGATCCACTTTAACAGTTCCTGAAGAGAGTAGCTCTCTAGTAGTGCTATTCTTACAATATATTTGTCGTGTTTTACCGTTGTAATAACGGTTATGTATTTTGCGATAGCCACGGTACTATCGCAATGGATCAATACAGCTGGTATTGGTTTTTTCATAAGGGATCTCAGCTAACAGATTTCTTAAGTAATCTGCTTCTTCACTAGCTATGACTAGTGTTATCATCTCAAACTCCATTGTGGACTGAGCCAAAATAGTCTGTTTCTTAGATTTCTAAGAAACGGCTCCACTAACAATGCTAGAGATATAACCACTGGTTGCTTTCGAATCATCAGATAAAGTTTTTTGTTCCGTACCGGTGTATCCTTCAAGGGCAGCTGGAAAATTTTCATAATATAACCCAAGGTTCATAGTTCGTTTTAGGTACCTCATGACCCTTTCGATAGCACGTCAGTGCTCTATACTAGGTCTACTAGTACATGTACATAATAATCACATGACATAGGCAATGTCGGATCTATTACAATCAATGACATACCAAAAGGCTGCCAATGATGCTCGCATAATTAGACTATCTTACACTTTCACCAGTGTTCTTAAATAGTTTTACACTAGGATTATATGATGTACATGCAGGTTTACAGCCAAAGTAATTGTATTTCTTTAGTATCTTCTCAATGTAATGAGATTAATCCAAAGAAATTCTTATTTCTGACCTAGTAATCTTAATTTCAAGGATTACACTCACTTCACCTGGATCTTTCATATCAAAGTTGGCACTTAACAAAGATTTGACATTGTTTATGGCATGAATGTTGAATCCAAAAATAAGTAGATCATCTACATACAAACATATAATAGTGCAATGTCATTCTTAGATTTATAATAAATACATTTGTCACTTTCCTTAAATTTAAAACCATGTAAGATTATTAAGTTATCAAATTTCTCATGTCATCGCTTAAGTGCTTGTTTTAAACCATATAATGATTTATCTAAATTGCAAACTTTATGTTCTTGACCGTGTATTACAAAGCCTTCAGGTTAGTCCACATAAATTTCCTCTTCTAATTCACCATTTAAAAAGTCAGTTTTAACATCCATTTGACGTGTTATTAAATTATGAATGGATGCTAGTGAAATTAGTACTCGAATAGATATAATTCTAGTTACAGGTGAAAAAGTGTCTAAAAAGTCTACATTTTCTCTTTGCTTAAACCCTTTAGCTACTAAATGGGATTTATATCAACCGTGCCATTAGGTTTTAGTTTCTTTTTAGGTACCCATTTATAGCTTATAGACTTACAACCAGGTGGTAAATCTACTAAGTGCTAAGTCTTATTGGATTACAAAGAATCCATCTCATCATTTATAGCCTCTTGCTAAAAATGGGCATCTAAAGAAGATAAGGCTTCTTAAAGGTTTAAAGAATCCTCCTCTATGGTAAAAGTGCAAAAATCTAAACCATAATCTTTTGTAATTCGTGGTCTTTTACTTCTTCTAGGTTCGGTTTTAGAAGATTCATTATGTTCCGTTCTAATAGGCATAGGGTTACTTGATGTGCCCCTACTATTCCTCAATTTAAAAGAAAATCTCAATTCATAAAAATCAGCATCATTAGATTTTATTATATTGTGTGTGTTCAGATCATAAAATCTATATGTTTTTCTATTAATAGTATAGCCAATAAATACATATTCATATACTCTACCTGCTAATTTTATTCTTTTACGATTAGGTATACGAACATATTCTAAACATCCCTAAGTTCTAAAATATGACACATTCGATTTATAATTTCTTAAGATTTCAAAAGGTGAAAATTTTCTTTTTGACTTAGGGGTCCTATTTAAAACACACAATCGGTAAAATTTCCCCCAACCAAAGTGATAATGCACTAGAATTAGCTAAAATAACAACTACTAATTCAGTTAGTATTCTATTTTTCCTTTCAGCTTTACCATTCATTTCAGGTGAATATGGTTTGGTTCTTTCATGTATTATTCCATGTGAGTAGTAAAATTCAATAAACAAACTTGATTTATATTCAGTTCCTCTATCACTACGCAATCTTTTAACTTTCTTATTAGACTGATTTTCTGTTGAATATGCTTGTATATAATTTTTGTTTGATGATAATAAACATATATACACACACACACACACATTCATTTAAATGTATTTTTTATTGTACTATTTTATTTTTCACGCATTAAATAAATATTTGTTGAATAAAATAATTAACACGGAGTGTAAATTAAAACAAATATTTTATTCAAACAAATATATTATTACAATTTTGAATAGTACAAGTTTGAAATCTCTCACTATATATACATTTTCAATTAAAATACAATTTCGATTACATCACAAATTTCACTTTACAACGTTCACCTCACTACATATCACTCATTGACACGTATTTTATCTTCAACTTTATTCCATCCTGAATTCAGCATCTGAGCTATCTGCAAAATAAACACCAACGCGGTAAAATTGAAAAAGATATATTTGTGCAGTGTACAATGAAATGTGCAATTTTGAAAATGTTAATTGCCTCAGTTATTTGGGTTGTTCATCATCATATTTATTTTGAATTTATCTTACACGAACAACTTGTGACATACACAATGTATCACTATACATGCCATAAGGCCATGCACACCGATATACATTTGATAAAATTGAAGAGATCGGTGAGCACAAGATCAAACCCGAGCCATAGCTAGGTTCAACTCAGGTGCAATACAAAAACAAAATTAGAATGGTCAAATACAAGTTTCAATGACTGGAACAAGCTCGAACACACTTGAACCAAAGACGTATGCTTATGAAATGAAGAGTCAACACAACTGAACCCAGTCCAACAAACAAGCTCCAGACCATACCAATAGCAAGTGAAACCAGAACGGTAACACATAGCAGGAACCATACAACATACATATATACATGCATGTATATGCATAAATATGTGCACCATAACTTCAATGAACGTGAAAACAAGATCAAAACAGCATGCAGTGCTCATGAATGCGATGGACCAGACTTCAAGTGGACCTAGATAGCAACTCAAATGTATAAAGACATGAGACCATAATTCAGTGCATATGTACAGGAGTGCAAAGCATAATTGAACCATACACAACTAGCTAACATACATATATACATATGTGAACACACATGTATACATATATACATGTAGTGACAACTAGACTAGTTCAATATGCAAGCAATCAAGCTACAGCAAGGCTACACTTTACATGCAAACAAATATATACAAGTACACAAGAAATATACAAGTTCAATGCATAGGGGTTCGAAGCAACAGACTCAAAGCAATATGAAGACTAGACTACAAAATTTTCAAGTGCAATATGTAACCAGACATCATCATCAATGAACCAAATTGCAATGCAGACTACATGAATAAGACGACTATACCAACCAGACTCCAAAGACACACATGCAAGCACTCAGTCTCAACAAGGCAGTGAAACAAAAACAAATGAACAACTTCATGATACTACAAGCAAACCATGAAACGACTTGAAGCAACACTGCAACAAGACTTCAAAACAACCTAGGCCAGGGTATTTCGAATGCATGAACACAAGCATGGATTGTCGAGCTGTAGAAACATCAAAATGGTAGGCAACAACAAAGACACAGATTAACTTGAATACATCAACATTCAGACAGTTTTCTAAAGCAATGCAGACAATAGTTCAGTATGCTCAAGACATACACATATGCACATACATGTATGTGTATATACACATGATGAACATCACATGAAACCAATACAAGCTACTGGACATAGAATTTCAAGCAAGCCGTGACAATGATCAAGCAACAATCGAACAAGTGCAACAAAGCATTCAGACATGAACTCAATGAAGCGGGAGTTTACAAAAGAAATAATCACACATTTAGTAATTCAAACAAATTAGTGCAGTTCGATGAAAGTCAAGAATTGTTTCATCAAGTCAAAGCCAGGTGATAACACTAATTGAATTAAAAAGCCAAAGTAAAGGCCAAAAAGAACGGAGCAATTTTGAAATTATGGAGATCGATCAACCTAGTTTAGTGTTGCAGTGAAACCGTCAACAAATGAACAAGTCAATCTTCACGAAGTTCAGATCATCCAAATATTCAAATGCCAAAAAAGGGAACCTACTTAAAAAAAATATATCAATCAAATCCAACCGAGTATTATTTGAACAAGTCAGTACTATCACAAGTATTCAAGCAAAATCGAACGGCCAAACAAAATTAGTTGAAGAAATCAAATCGAAAATACGAATGAAAATAAAGGGATTTGTTCCTTATAAAATTCAGTTTCATCATCGACAATTAAATCATTCGAGTTAAAGCAAAAAATCACAGAGCCAAGATTCAAATTAAATCCTAAATCAATAACTCGAATCGAGTTCGAGCCAAAGCAAAACAACAGAGGAAGTTAACGGGAAAAATTCACATACCAAATTATACAGTCGAACTCAAGAAATTGGAGCGACCGAAAGCATATCACAGCCAGAAGTTGATCGACAAAGCAATGCAACACAAATCCCTAAATTCAATCGATTGATTATAGAGTGGCAACTTCAATCAAGAAGCCCTAATTTTGAAAGTGGGAAAACAAGAACGCAGTAGAATATTTTTTTCATGAAATAAAGAAAAGGGAAGTCAGCCAAAATATAGAAAGGAAGTTAACCTTTTTTTTGGGCAGGCTATTTGTTGTTTTGGGCTTAAAATTATAGGGCTTTGTTTTATTTTTAAATTGTAATTTTTATTTTAAAATCTTTAAATTCTAGTGTGTTTAATTAGGTTATGAACTACAGTTAAGTAGTTCGAGAATTCGCAACTCGGTGACTGAGTTATGGTAGAGTTTTGAGCGTAGAGTTAGCTTACTCGATAGCGGATGTCGCAACTTTACGTGTGTAAACGTCTGACTACTTAATTTCTAGTAGAAGCCTTGGGGGCAGCACATAAGCAGGATTTTGCCGAAGCTTTGGATAAATCAACCTTGGGGGCAGTACGTCCATGTTGGCGTCAAAATTGACTGCCAATGCTCAATTACGCAAAAACTCTTATATCCAATCCAATCAGAAACACGAAGAGAAATAAATGAAGAAAAAAATTAAAACAATTAGAAAGCAAGTAAAAGGAGATAAGATTTATAATGAATTGACTAACTTTGGCCTATGTCCACTTTTAAATAATCCTTTTTATTATACTTAATTTTATTTACAGTTACAATCCAAAATCCAAGAATAAAATTGACAGAGTGTAGCCTAGGTTGAAGATAAAGAGAAGCAGAAAGACGATCCTTTTTCCGACGACATACCTACTATATTTATAGGAGAAGATATGCACGGATCGGGCTGAAATTTTGATAGAAGGTTCGGAAGACCAAGATGAGAACACCTAAAAATTTCTAAGCCCATTGGGGCCTAAAATAGGGATCGGTAACGATCCCTATTTTTGTGTCCAAATGGGATGCAATCCCTTTGGTGGTTCCCCATGGTGTTAGCTACTTTCTTTCCAAATTTCATGCAATTCTAACGTACGGTTTGTGAGATATCACATTTTCCGTGATGTAATATTGATTGAATTCTGATTTCTGCCGATCCCTCTAGAGGGAAAGGTACCGATCCCTCCAACTTGCTCCAAATACCACGCGATCCCTAGGGGAGCTTCTCCATGTTGTATTATGTATAATATTCAAGTTTCATGACAATTGGATTAGTAGAACCCGAGTTATTGACCGATCTTTTTTGCAATAGGTGTTAAGGCTGATTATAGCCGATCCCTATAAAGGATAGATGCCGATCCCTCCAACTTGAACCAAATGTTATGCGATCCCTGTAGGATGTTCCACATGTTCTATTTAGCTTGTCCTTCAAGTTTCATGTCAATTGGATGTGTACATGTTGAGATATTGATCAATCCTTGTTATCAAGTTGGGCTTAGCTAATCCCTAAGAGGGATTGGTAGGGATATATGCCAATCCCTCCAACTTATCCAAATTTCATGCGATCCTTAGGGTCCTCTCTTCTAATTTTCAAAGTTTCACTTAAATCTTCCTTATGATTGTTGAGTTATGAAGCGATCATCATCGAGTTGTGCTATTGAGCTGAATATGATCCGATCCCTCTTTTTTTGCCCATAACTCTAACATGCGAACTCCGGTCCACTTGAAATTTGAAACGTATCCTTACAAGGCCATCTTTATCACTTCATACCAATTACAACTTGATTATGATAGAAATTAGGGATCCGATTTGAACCTTCTTGACCATCATCCATAGTCTAATTTATAGCCAATCTTCGAGCTTGGTAACCATTTCTCCAGACCTCCCGTCTTGATGATCATGATGTCTAATGGGTTAAATCCATCTATATACTGCTTAGCCAAAAGGTAGGTTAACACTTTGCCCCCTAAAACATGCCTTGTAATAAGTAGGCCTGTTTTGAATTTCAATAAATCCAAAATTAAAAGTCCAAAATCCATCGATAGCCATATCATCCAATCCGTTGCCAGTCCAAATCCATGATCTCTCTAGATTGTTAGTGAAATCCATGACCATTCCGTGCCAATATCCAATTTTGAATCCGCGATCTCTCCAGACCATTTTATCCAAACCCTCGACCTCACTGGGTTGTTAGCTAAATTCCAAACTACTCCGGGCCTATTTCCAAATCCATAGCTTTCGAAGCTGATATACAAATCCATAACCTCTCTGGGTTGTTATCCTAATCCAAATCCTCGATCACACTGGATCCTTATCGAGCATAATCCATACTAGATGGCAAGCTGATCCATCACGTTCGAGCGAAGTGACCTACCCCTTGCCAGACATAGTCCATACCTGAAAACCTTGATTGTGACGAACCGAAATTTTTAAGCATTTGAAATTGGGATATTTAATTGATTTTTAAATATTTAAAAGTTAATTTTTAACTTGAATTCAAATATTATCATTTATTCAGTAATTTAAATATTAAATTAAATAAGTTGAAGTTGGGTAGAATGTTGAATCTAGAGTTTTAAGCCTGTTAAAATTAATTTGAAGGCTTATAAAATTTATATTGATAACATTGAAGGTAATGGAAGTGGTAAAATTGAAATTAACAGTGGTTTGTTCAGTTTTAAAAATTTTATAGTTTAAATTGAATTTAAAAGGATAACCTTTTGGGAAACAGTCTCGGAATTCGACGAAACCAGTTCCATTGGGTCCGTAATATGGAATTATTATCGGATTTTAAATTTCGTAGCGTTTGGAGTTGTTGTGTGAGTGTACGATAAGTAAACGCGTTGAAATTTTTATCAAAAATTTAGTAAAATAACTGGTCCAAAAGCTATCTTCTCCATACGATCGAATTAGGACTCGAAACTTTTTCCATTGCGTTCGGAATAGGTGTATAACATTATAAATGTCTAACGGCACGCCTCGATAGAAGGTCAAGGTTTCAAGTTGCGATATCGAGACGATTTGAAATTTAAATTTTAAATAATACAATTATATTTGTCTCCAGTCAAAACAAAGTCGCATCAGCCCACTTTCTATCAATATCAAAGCTTTTATAGAATTACTGTACCCCATCTGCTACACGCTATCATCTCTTCGTGTCTCCTCTTTTTTTTCTTTTAAAATCACGTTATCCTGTTCGAAAATCATCAGAGATCAAATAAAAGAAACGCGAGCTTCTCATGGCCAAACCTAAAATTTTCTATCTCCAGTATGTTTCGCCTCCTCCTTCCTTCACAAATAATTTCAGTTCGTTCCTTAAATTAAAAAAAATGGTGAAGTGCAGTGAACTGCGGTGATTTTAAATACTTATGAAGGTATGAATTTATAGGTTAGGAAATTTTTTACAGTAAAACAATTACTGTTGTGTTTTATAAAAAAAAAAGTTTAAAGGATATATATATTTATATTCTTTTATATAGATAAGATTTAAAATATAGTAGGGATTTTAAAATATGGTAGAGTTTAAACCGTATATATATATATAAGTCATTTTGGGTATAAATGGTTTTAAAGAAAATAAAATAAATATACATTTACATATTTTAAGTTGCTATTTTATTTTAAAATAATATATTATGGAGATTCATTTGTTTAATTTACTTATCTAATTATTTTAGTCACTAAAAATATTTTTATTAAAAAGAAAGTTAGTTTAAAATTTAATTTTTTGATAAACCAAATTATTAGTTTAAATTAAATAAATAAACGGTAATTAATTTGTTTGACCAACTCGAATATTAGTAAATCATAATATGTTTATTCAAGGTCCAAAATCGTGAAGGAAACAAGCCGTTTGGAAGTGGATTGCAAATTAAAAGCAAAGGTGAGTTAATTTCACTCGGTTGAATTATAATTTAAATTTAATTGGTTAAATTTAAATAATTGATTGATCGATTGGCTTTGGTGTTATATTATATATAGTAGTATGTACTACACCTTGGAATGATTGATTTTCCCGCATTATATAGCGGAGATATTTATGTTGTGCTAACGTCTGTGGATGCAGGGAAAACAGGTTGGAGGGATCCAACTGGGTCCCTTAACATTTATTTAAATTATTTAATATTCTCTGTTGTGATTATTGATATTCTATGATGAGTTATATTGGAATATTGAATGCTATGGTTTGATTGGATATAGTTGGGTATAATGAATTACCAAAAATATATAAATTGGATTTTGGAAAGAAAATAAAAGAAGTAAATTTGTAAGCGAAATAATTACAGAAAATTCGAATAAATTAAGAATGAATTGAAAAGAAATGGAAGTGATATTAAAATACTAATAAATAACTACGAGTATGAAAAGAAAAGATTTTGAATAAACAGAAATTAATGAATTGTAAAATTAAGTGATGTTATTTTAATGGAATAAAGAATTATTTTAAAACTTAAAGTTTAAATTTATTTCAAAAGGATTAAGAAGTAAGTTGAGAAATCTAAAATTGCTATTTTCAGTGAAAAGTAGTTTAAATCATAATTAAGGAATAAGATCTGAAACTAATGGATTTTGGAATAAAAAGGGAGTAAATTGGAAATCAATTTGGAAATTGATTCAAGTGTTTGAATTGGAAATTTAAAGAATAATGTGAAGAGAAGTATATTTCTCTGGATAGCCAAGTACGTTTTCAAAGTAAATTTTTAAATATAAGATAAAAGTTTAATGTTGTTTTAAAAATCATGTTTTAGAAAATTTATTATTTCTAAATGTTTAAATTCTAAAGTAAATATTTTTTCAAATCTATTATCATAGTAATTATTTAAGGTAACTTGGTATTTTGTTTTAAAAAAAGAGAAATTTAGTTCTATATTCTATAAAGTAGCTTTATTTTAATTATTTTTAAAGTATATATATTTTTAATAAAGCATTAAAGTAGTTTTTAATTTAAATATTTAAAAGTATATTTTATAATAAGGTGTTTTAAGTCATTTTAAAATCTAAGTGTTGTACTTGGTGATTTCAGAAGAAATAGGAAAATATTTGGGAAATTTATTCAGAAAAAGGAAGATAGTTTGAAAACTGTTTTCAAAAGGGTTTGAAAAGTGGAAATATATCTAGTGAAGATATTTTTGGGTTAATAAATAAGTTGGGAAATTATTTACTGGGTGATGGTTGATTGTGAATATTAATTGATAGTTAAATCACCGACTATCAATATTGGACAAATGCACTGATCGTTTCGATGAGACCGGGATCGAGATTTATTTCTCAAAAACCACTTCGATCCGGTTTGTACGTTTCGTGGGAAACGAGCGTGGATTCGAAGTTGGAGCAGTGAAGTGCAAGGGCTAGTCGCTACTAATCCCGAGGATATTTCCAAAATGGATGTAGCAGGAGTAGTGCCTTCAGTTCCGTTCGAACCCGGGACGGACTTGTATGGATGAATGCTTTCGGAACATCGTCAGGTGGACGATAGACATTCTAAGGGATATGTTCTAAAAAGGTAATGCTTGGCCTCAAGCCTCATCAACCGAGAATGATTGAAAATCAGGGGTTATGCAGCAAGGCTAGGTGGGTAGCACCCATTCAGGGTGAGGTCATCCCTGTCTAGATGTCCCCTTTTATTTCGGCTTAGTGGTGCGGTTGCTGATCCCAACCGTGGGGTGATCTCACTCGGGATTATCCAGTAAGGGGTAGTCCTGGTCTTGTGTTGTAGGGGGTCGGAAGTGATCCTCGGTACGCTGAACTAGACCAGGTACAGTGACAGATGGTACCCCGGTGCCTAGTCATTAGGTGGAAATCCATTCTCCCTACGAGCCTTGTACGAGTTTTGTTTGTATTACCCACTCTGTGGCTAATAGCTGGAATTTAATAATGTAACAATTTCGGCTATTTTAATAAGTATTTGTATATAGACCATATTATAATATCAGAGGATTTTATAAGAAAATGTTTTAGCTATCGTAAGGTAAAAACCCGACATGTTTATTTTTGGCGTATTCTTACGAGATGCTTTTGATTTCAAAAGGATTTTCAAAACTTTAATAATCAATTTTAGTGTGATTTCTCATGCTGGTATTCCAGACTGACTCGGGTGTTATTTAACTGTAATGCTCGGGTCAGACCGAGTATTACAGGATACAGGATTTGATGCTGTGGAGCTCAGGGGACGAGCTGGATGATAATGCGTATTTTCGTACTTGTTCTATATATATTCCGCTGTGTTGAGTAGTGTGTATCCAGTTGTATGTTATTGTTGTTGCTGAACTGATGATGTACTCTAATGATGATGTATGTATAAAACAAGTATATATTTGTTTTTGTGTAAAGATCATTTATTATCTATTACATTTTATTCCGCTGCGTTGGTTAGATTCTGTTGTTGTTTTCTGTTTTCTCTTCTTCTTTAACCCAAATGGTTCGTATTTCTGTGCCACTTGATTTGATTGATGTAGAATAGTGTTGACTCAAGGGGTACGGATTTGCGGGTCATTACACTTGGTATCAGAGTTTAGGTTGGTGATAACCTTGGCTCTTATGGGAATTACTCATTAAATAGAGTCTGTAGTACTCTAAAATGAGTTTGAGTGTATTAATAGATATGAGCGCGTATTTGTTAGTGAATTTAAAATTGTTTTTATATTGTGTTGATTTATCGATTGAGTGTTTATGGATTCTGGTCGATATATGGGGCGCCATGTTATCGATAGGGATTTCTAAACTCTTAAACAAGGTAAACCGACACAGTATTGTTTTAAATAGGGTAAATGAAATAATTTTACCCAAAATTATTTTGTACATAAAGGAAATAATTTTTCGTAAATTGCTATCGTTATATATGGATGCTTGGATGGTAGAAAGTGATAATATTTAATTATTATCATTATTGTATGAGAATTGAATAAGAAATTGAAATAATAACCAAAGATTAAGGAATAAATTAGTAAAATAAATGGGATACGTAAATGTGAATTATAATTGAATAAGATCTTGAAATCATAATTAAAAAACTAGAACAAATTCATATACAAATGAAATTTGTAAATGTAAACGATAAATGAAAATTATAGTGTGATTAATAATTAAAATAAAATTCCAAAGTAATGTTTGAATATAAATTTAAAGGAGTTGGAATTTGAAAATTTGGAAATTTAAATTTCTTTGAAGTTGAAAATGATTCTCAAAAGTTGGGAAAAATTATATATATGTGAGAAATATTTTTGAATCGGATGTGAAATCTAGAGAGATTTGGAAATTAAAATATTTGAAGGGTTTTAAAAGAGAGAAAAGCATTGAACTCTTTACGGTCGCTGGAAAATAATTCCGATGATGATCGCGGCATCATCAGTGTTCATTTTCGAGTTTCCAAAAGAGAGATTGCTACCAGGATGTTTTGGATTAATGTTTGTTGGAGAAATTTGGTTGATTTTGAAAATGCAAAGGAATAGTTTGGCTAAATATATATGTTTTCAAAATTGAATGTCGAACTTAAGTTTCAAAAAAAAAATAGTTAAGTTGGGTTAAATAAACAAGTTTTAAGATTAAAATTTATAAGTAACTGATTAGTTACTATGGTATGCAAATGAAATGAAATTCAATATTAGATGATGCTTGATTTAAATGTGTAAAATAAGGTGCAGAATAGGTTCAAATGGACTAAAAATAATTAATGTTTGGGAAATAAAATTTATTGGTTGAAAATGAATTGGTGAATGAATAAATGAATCGACCATTGAACTTATAAAGTAAAGTTGATATTAATAAGAAGAAATTGGAAATTTTAATCCTGGAATTAAAATTTAACTTAAGTGAATGAAAGTGAAGAAAATATATTTGAATTTAACTTGAGATAAGTATAAAAGTGAAATTGAAATTGAATTAAATTGGATATAAGGTTGAAGGGTAAAATGATTATAATTGTGAAATGAAAATTTATACCTTAAGCTAGTAAGTGTTATATATATAATCTGAAATTGCGGTTATAAGATGAAATGACTCAATTGAGTAATGAGCAATATAAGCTTTTAAGTAAATAAATAAGTTTTGAACTCACGTATATTGAGAAATAAAATTTAGTTAAATTTGGATTGAATTGAGTCAAAATTCAGTTGTGTCATGAATGATATTAAATGGAATTAAATCCTTGCTTAACAAAATTCAAAAAAGAATGGTGTGTAGCTAGATGTAACTGGAGTTAAGCTAAATAAAATTTGGGTTGAAATAAATTCAGTCGAGTTATAGATATTATTGAATGGAATAAAAATTTTACTTAAATAAATAAATGTAAACTAAGTAAGTATTGAATTAGAATAAATAAACTTCGGAAGCTTATAAAAGGATTGAAAAGCATTGAAAAATATATATATAAAATCCCTAGTTAAAGGTAAGATGTGAATGTGGTTGACTGTAAGTAGATGATGAAGTATGAATATTAAAAGTGAGTAGCTTATAAAATTTAAAAATGGAATGAATAAGCTGGAATAAAAATATTGTATTTTGAGATAAAAATCCAGACTTGGGATATAAAATAAGATCGAACTCAAGGAAATTAAATAAAATGATTTTCAAGATAAATAAAAAGGGAATATCAAGTATGGGATTATAATTGGAAGTGTTGTTGAATGAAAATTGAATTGGATTAAAATGGATATGGTGTGAAACATAAACAAATCCAATTCAAGCATAAATTGAATGGCCTTATTATTAATAAATTCAACAATGAATTGTTAATGTAAATTAAAATTTAAAATGGATAAAAGAATAAACTAATCGAATAAATTAGTGAAATGGTTGGGATTTGATCAAAGGAAAATCAATTCAAAGATTGTGAATAGGTAATAGAGTTTGGAAATAAAGCTTGAGTTGTATGGAATTGGATTAAAATAAAAATGATTTGAGATGAAAATAAATCCAATTCGAGTATGAATAAATTTTAAAAAAAGGGAATGAAATTAAGTGATGAAATGGTAGTGAATTGAAGTAAATTAACTTAAGTTTAAAATTAATAGAAGCAGGGGATGATGTCGAGTATAACAAAATGGCGTTAAACAAAACCAATGTGAAATGGGATGGAATCGTGTGTAAATTGAGTTGGAATCAATTTAAATTGGTTATAAAGCTTATTTTATTATTTATTCACTTTAATATTGTCGAATTGCATTAGTAAATGGGTCGTTCGACGTAAATGGAAGTAAACAAAATTATATGAATCAATAGTAGTTTAATAAATTGATTTTGGCATCAATTGAAATGAATATGAGTTCGTTTCGTTTAAAATTGAATTGAATTGAATGGTATGTAATTTGGATGCAAACAAATTAAAACTAGCGTCGAAACATTGCATATGTACTTATGAATGTATATCACATGCATTACTTATGAAATCTATGTGTTAGCTATTTGAATATAAGTGAAATGTTATTAAATTGCATATATTTAGTACTTACATATTTAAATTGAGTAAGTACAGGTACCAGGAAGCCGTGTGGCTGGATTTGGTTGCGCTAATTGCTAAAATAATAAGCCGCTTGCTTAAAAATGCTAAATAAGGTACGCCTACGCAATAAAAATAGGAAATATGAACTGTTTTTGGTTTTTCCGACCGTGTGGGTCGATGTATATATATTTATATCTTTTGTCAAATTGCAAAAGCTCCTCCATACGAAAGAGACTCTGCTAAAAATTTTCAGAAATTTTGGGAGTTAGAAAAAATTTTGAAATTTTTTGGGAAAATTTTTTGGTTAACGACAAACGATTTCAAACTGGAAATTGAAGCAAATTAGTGAATGAAACTAATTTAAAATAATGACATGAGTTGGTTATAAATGGAAAATAAAATTCAAATATTCAGAATTGAAGATAAATTGAATTCATATGGCAATGAAAGAATCAATTTGAATAGAAGTAAATATTGATTAAAGTAGTGAAGTGAAAATGAATAAAGAAACATATAAAATGCTTATACTAAACTTAAGTAAGGAATGGTGAATTCTTGATTTGAAAATTGATATTACAAATATATTATAAGTCAATATTTGAAGGAATAAATATTGACATTTCGGAAGGAAGTCGATAAAATGTTTTTGGAATGTTGTGATTGGATATTATTGTTAAGCGGAATATACAGGTATTATGAAGGAAAAGAAAATTTGGTTTGATTTCAGAAGATAAATTTGAATTGCCCGACAAAGGTATGTATTTAAATTTCTGTATGAAATTTGATTGGATTTTTGATCGAACCACTTGGCTTTTTGTTTTCTTTTGGAATTTGGGAGCCGTAGAGGCCTTTTGTAGTTGTACCGAGTTAGTCGCGCAAGGGAGACGCTGACGAAATTTTTCGGAAATATAGAGAGTTAGAAAATTTTTGGGAAAATTTTGATAATTTAACTTTGAATTTAAATATAAATTTGAATGGTTGGGTAAGTAAAGTATTCGGGAACTATAGAAGGTTTTGGGAAGTTGGTTGAAGTAATAGTGAGTCTTTAATAAAAGACATGTTAAGACAAGTTGATAAAACTGTGTGGTTTTGGGAAAAGTAAACGGGTATTGGACCATTCCTCTTAACTAGTAATTTAGAGGACGAAATTCTTTTAAGGGGGAGGAATGTGATGACCCGGAATTTTTAAGCATTTGAAATTGGGATATTTAATTGATTTTTAAATATTTAAAAGTTAATTTTTAACTTGAATTCAAATGTTATCATTTATTCGGTAATTTAAATATTAAATTAAATAAGTTGAAGTTGGGTAAAATGTTGAATCTGGAGTTTTAAGCCTGTTAAAAATAATTTGAAGGCTTATAAAATTTATATTGATAACATTGAAGGTAATGGAAGTGGTAAAATTAAAATTAACAGTGGTTTGTTCAGTTTTAAAATTTTTATAGTTTAAATTGAATTTAAAAAAATAACCTTTCGGGGAACAGTCTCGGAATTCGACGAAACTGGTTCCATTGGGTCCGTAATATGGAATTATTATCGGATTTCAAATTTCGTAGCGTTTGGAGTTGTTGTGTGAGTGTACGATAAGTAAACGCGTTGAAATTTTTATCAAAAATTTAGTAAAATAACTGGTCCAAAAGCTATCTTCTCCATACGATCGAATTAGGACTCGAAACTTTTTCCATTGCGTTCGGAATAGGTGTATAACATTATAAACGTCTAACGGCACGCCTCGATAGAAGGTCAAGGTTTCAAGTTGCGATATCGAGACGATTTGAAATTTAAATTTTAAATAATACAATTATATTTGTCTCCAGTCAAAACAAAGTCGCATCAGCCCACTTTCTATCAATATCAAAGCTTTTATAGAATTACTGTACCCCATCTGCTACACGCTATCATCTCTTCGTGTCTCCTCTTTTTTTTCTTTTAAAATCACGTTATCCTGTTCGAAAATCATCAGAGATCAAATAAAAGAAACGCGAGCTTCTCATGGCCAAACCAAAAATTTTCTATCTCCAGTATGTTTCGCCTCCTCCTTCCTTCACAAATAATTTCAGTTCGTTCCTTAAATTAAAAAAATGGTGAACTGTAATGATTTCAAATCGAAATCGATCCGAAGGGACTGCGCACTCGCGAGGTCGTGAAGAGGGGTTAAGGGCGATGTCGACTTCGATTTGTCAAGGAGGAATAGTGGGGTTTGAGCTAGGGTTTGGAGGGTCGATCGAGGTTGCAAAGCGACCTAGTTTTTCACGAGGCGAAGAGCGCACGTGAGGGAGGAAAGCCAGTAGATCGTGCGAGCACTTGATGTCGTGGCAGTCAGAAATCAGGGCTTCGACTGTTCGAGTGGTGGCACTCGATTTGATCACGGCAAGGAAGCCGACTGCGATGGTGAGGTATAAGACTGTTTGTTTTTAGTTAAATTTAAATACTTATGAAGGTATGAATATATAGGTTAGGAAAATTTTTATAGTAAAACAATTACTGTTGTGTTTTATAAAAAAAAGTTTAAAGGATATATATATCTATATTCTTTTATATAGATAAGATTTAAAATATAGTAGGGATTTTAAAATATGGTAGAGTTTAAACCGTATATATATATATAAGTCATTTTGGGTATAAATGGTTTCAAAGAAAATAAAATAAATATACATTTACATATTTTAAGTTGCTAGTTTATTTTAAAATAATATACTATGGGATTCATTTGTTTAATTTACTTATCTAATTATTTTAGTCACTAAAAATATTTTTATTAAAAGATAGTTAGTTTAAAATTTAATTATTTGATAAACCAAATTATTAGTTTAAATTAAATAAATAAACGGTAATTAATTTGTTTGACCAATTCGAATATTAATAAATCATAATATGTTTATTCAAGGTCTAAAAACATGAAGGAAACAAGCCGTTTGGAAGTGGATTGCAAATTAAAAGCAAAGGTGAGTTAATCTCACTCGGCTGAATTATAATTTAAATTTAATTGGTTAAATTTAAATAATTGATTGATCGATTGGCTTTGGTGTTATATAATATATAGTAGTATGTACTACACCTTGGAATGATTGATTTCCCGCATTATATAGCGGAGATATTTATGTTGTGCTAACGTCTGTGGATGCAGGGAAAACAGGTTGGAGGGATCCAACTGGGTCCCTCAACATTTATTTAAATTATTTAATATTCTCTGTTGTGATTATTGATATTCTATTATGAGTTTTATTGGAATATTGAATGTTATGGTTTGATTGGATATAGTTGGGTATAATGAATTACCAAAAATATATAAATTGGATTTTGGAAAGAAAATAAAAGAAGTAAATTTGTAAGCGAAATAATTACAGAAAATTCGAATAAATTAAGAATGAATTGAAAAGAAATGGAAGTGATATTAAAATACTAATAAATAACTACGAGTATGAAAAGAAAAGATTTTGAATAAACAGAAATTAATGAATTGTAAAATTAAGTGATATTATTTTAATGGAATAAAGAATTATTTTAAAACTTAAAGTTTAAATTTATTTCAAAAGGATTAAGAAGTAAGTTGAGAAATCTAAAATTGCTATTATCAGTTAAAAGTAGTTTAAATCTAATTGAGGAATAAGATCTGAAACTAATGGATTTTGGAATAAAAAGAAAGTAAATTGGAAATCAATTTGGAAATTGATTCAAGTGTTTGAGTTGGAAATTTAAAGAAGAATGTGAAGAGAAGTATATTTCTCTGGATAGCCAAGTACGTTTTCAAAGTAAATTTTTAAATATAAGATAACAGTTTAATGTTGTTTTAAAAGCATGTTTTAGAGAATTTATCATCTCTAAATGTTTAAATTCTAAAGTAAATATTTTTTCAAATTTATTATCGTAGTAATTATTTAAGGTAACTTGGTATTTTGTTTTAAAAAAAGAGAAATTTAGTTCTATATTCTATAAACTAGCTTTATTTTAATTATTTTTAAAGTATATATATATTTAATAAAGCATTAAAGTAGTTTTTAATTTAAATATTTAAAAGTATATTTTATAATAAGGTGTTCTAAATCATTTTAAAATCTAAGTGTTGTACTTGGTGATTTCAGAAGAAGTAGGAAAGTATTTGGGAAATTTATTCAGAAAAAGGAAGATAGTTTGAAAACTGTTTTCAAAAGGGTTTGAAAAGTGGAAATATATATTGTGAAGATATTTTTGGGATTAATAAATAATTTGGGAAATTATTTACTGGTTGATGGTTGATTGTAAATATTAATTGATAGTTAAATCACCGACTATCAATATTGGACAAATGCGCTGATCGTTTCGAAGAGACCGGGATCAAGATTTATTTCTCGAAAACCACTTCGATCCGGTTTGTACGTTTTGTGGGAAACGAGTATGGATTCGAAGTTGGAGCAGTGAAGTGCAAGGGCTAGTCGCTACTAATCCTGAGGATATTTCCAAAATGGATGTAGGAGGAGTAGTGCCTTCGGTTCCGTTTGAACCCGGGACGGACTTGTATGGATGAATGCTTTCCGAACATCGTCAGGTGGACGACCGGCATTCTAAGGGATATGTTCTAAAAAGGTAATGCGTGGCCTCAAGCCTCATCAACCGGGAATGACTAAAAATCAGGGGTTATGCAGCAAGGCTAGGTGGGTAGCACCCATTCAGGGTGAGGTCATCCCTGTCTAGATGTCCCTTTTATTTCGGCTTAGTGGTGCGGTTGCTGATCCCAACCGCACGGTGATCTCACTTGGGATTATCCTGTAAGGGGTAGTCCCAGTCTTGTGTTGTAGGGGGTCGGAAGTGATCCTCGGTACGCTGATCTAGACCAGGTACTGTGACAGGTGGTACCCCAGTGTCTAGTCATTAGTTGGAAATCCATTCTCCCTACGAGCCTTGTACGAGTTTTGTTTGTATTACCCACTCTGTGGCAAGTAGCTGGAATTTAATTATGTAACAATTTCGGCTATTTTAATAAGTATTTGTATATAGACCCTATTATAATATCACAGGATTTTATAAGAAAATGTTTTAGCTATCGTAAGGTAAAACCCGACATGTTTATTTGTGGCGTGGTCTTACGAGATGCTTTTGATTTCAAAAGGATTTTCGAAACTTTAATAATCAATTTGAGTGTGATTTCTCATGCTGGTATTCCAGACTGACTCGGGTGTTATTTAACTGTAATGCTCGGATCAGACCGAGTATTACAGGATACAGGATTTGATACTGTGGAGCTCAGGGGACGAGCTGGATGACGATGCGTATTTTCGTACTTGTTCTATAAATATTCCGCTGTGTTGAGTAGTGTGTATCCAGTTGTATGTTGTTGATGTCGTTGAACTCTGTTGACGTACTCTGATGATGATGTATGTATAAAACAGGTATATATTTGTTTTTGTGTAAAGATCATTTATTATCTATTATCTTTTATTCCACTGCGTTGGTTATATTCTGTTGTTGTTTTCTGTTTTCTCTTCTTCTACCTCTTCTTCTTTAACCCAAATGGTTCGTACTTCTGTGCCACTTGAGTTGATTGATGTAAAATAGTGTTGACTCAAGGGGTACGGATTTGCGAGTCGTTACATTGATCTCTCCGGATCCTTACCGAGCATAATCCGTACTCGATGACCTAAGTAGGTCGGTGCATCGCGTTCGAACGAAGCGACCTACCCTTTCCAAGCGTAATCCATACCTGACAACCTATGTTATCCGTTATATTGATCCAAATTTAAGCATTCCTAAGTCCATAAATAAAAGTCCATACAACCAATAACCAGAGTTCAAATAAAACTAGAAAAATAAGAGTTTGAAGCAAACAAGAAGAAAGGGAAAAACCAAATTTCACAAACCCTAGCATTTCGGATTATCGTCATCTTAGAGCATGCCTAGGGACTGTCCTCAATCCCGTACATTCGTAAGTGACTTAGCTATCTTACTGTGGTGTTTGCTACTTATTCCATGCCATCCCGATCAATTGATGACAAGTTGCTGATGATGCCTTGATTCAGTGCTATTTTCATTCGAGGTGGATGGTGGCTACTCTTGTTCCACCGTCATGGCCCAAGTCCTTACGTATTGTTGTAACTGACCGTTCCTCATGTGTTCCTCAATAATTTCCTTCGAATACCTACAGTCATTTGTATTGTGCCTATCCAACTCATGGAATCGGCACAGCTTTCCTAGTGTTTGTTCGCATTCGAAGGGTTCCCTCCTTGCCGGCCTCCGATATGAAAGGCACCCTCGAGTATCCAGGCATATCCATTATAGGTTTTCATTCAATTCCGAGTAAGAAGAGAATTTGGGTTTCCCCCTCTATCTCTTCGATCCATCGAAGCTATTTTCCATGTTCCATTTACCCTTGTCATTTCTTGATCTCTGACCGGACGGTTCTCCATCACGTACTATATTAACTTCCATTGCCATTCTATTAGCTTCTTTATCTTCTTGTTGTAGAAACCTCTCTGCTTCATGGTAGAATTCCCCAAGATCCATCGGTGGATCCCGTATCAGTGATATCTTAAAATCTGAACTATCTACAACTCCTAACACTGCCGCCGTCAAAACCATCGATGGATATGGTCGATCCACCGAAACAACTATCACATTAAACCTGGTTAAGAAATTCTTGAGGACTACTTTACCGATGTCAATGTCATCACATTCTTGGGTCTCGTAATGTGAACCCGAAACTGCTTCGTAAATCTTTCGACCAATTTCGTTCATGTGCTAATACAACTTCTCTCTAACTGTCTGAACCATAACGCAGCTACATCTGTTAAGTTAGGGGAAACATTGTGCCAAGACTTCTTTCGATGCCTACAATACTTCCATGTGTCATATATACCTCATCATATGCACAGTTGGATATGACTTTCAGTCATAAGCTTCCAATATTGGTAGTTTAAATTTGGATGGATTCCTAGCATTCCTGGTATTTGGAGCGAATGGACTTTTATTTACGTCCTTCAGATCCCTATTCACTCCATGCATAGCTCACCTTATCATCTCCGCAAACCTGTCATTATCTTCTAATGGTGGTCTCCTATCATCATGTTCGAGCAGCCCCCCGAGTCTACAAGAGAATTCTAGAACATATTCTTCCGGATGAGCATCCAAATTCCGATCGCACCAAGCTCCATGGGATCGATTGCAGGTCCTCCAACATCACGATCAACCAGAACCAGGGTCATGCGCCCTAGCCTTTGGGGATCGGTTCCGATCCCTCTTGAGGGATCAGTGTCGATCCCTTTAGGATGGCAGGGGACTACCCCCAGCTGCTCTTTTCTATTCCTTTATCTACTGGCTCCATTTTTATGTTCTTAGTTCTGATTTCCAATGATTCGTGCAGCTTCAACTCCTTTATTCTATGCTCTAGCTTGTTTAATCTGTTGGAGTAAATTCTGCATCATCTCCTCCTATCTTTTCAACATCCTCTCCTGCATAGCATCCATCATCGTTTTCCATTTTACCCCTGGTGATGTAGATAGATGCTTAATTAGCTCCAGCTCCTGAGGAAGCCTCCTTACTCCCCTCATGGTGGCTCCTTTCCGGTAGCCCTCACCTTTAGATTGCCTAGCCATTGCTTTCTAGATTCAAGCATCCAAGCTTCCAAATCTAAGATCCTAGATTCCAAATCCACGGGTGCAAGTCTTCTCGGTGAAAGCACCAAAATATTGGCGTCAAAATTGGCCATCAACACCCATTTACGCAAAAATTCCAATATCCATTCCAATCATAGAAATATGAAGAGAAATAAATGAGGAACAAAATTAAAACAATTAAAAAGCAAGTAAAAGGAGATAAGATTTATATTGGTTCGGCTAACTCTGGCCTACATACACTCCTAAATATTCCTTTTTATTATATTGAAGTTTACAGTTACAATCCAAAATCCAAGAATAAAATAGATAGAGTGTAGCCTAGGTCGAAGATAAAGAGAAGCAGAAAGAAGATCCCTTTTCTGACGCCATATCTGCTGTATTTATAGGGAAAGACGTGCATGGATTGAGCTAAAATTTTCACAGAAGGTTCGGGAGACCAAGACGTGGCCATCCAAAAATTTCCAAGCCCATTGGAACCCACAATAAGGATCGGTATCGATCCCTATTTTGTTGTCTGAATGGGATGCGATCCCACTGGGTAGTTCCCCAGCTACTTTCTCCCTAAATTTCGTGCAATTTCAACGTACAGTTTGTGAGATATCGCATTTTCCATGAAGTAGTATTGATTGAATTCTGATTTCTGCCAATCCGTCTAGAGGGATAGGTACCGATCCCTTCAACTTGCTCCAAGTACCATGCGATCCCTAGGGGAGCTTCTCCATGTTGTATTATGTATATCCTTCAAGTTTCATGCCAATTGGATTAGTAGAACTCAAGTTATCGACCGGTCTTTGTTGCAACATGGTATTAAGGCTGATTATAGCCGATCCATATGGAGGGATAGGTACGGATCCCTCCAACTTGCTCTAAATGCTGTGCGACCTAGAAGGGCCATTCCACATGTTCTAATTAACTTGTCCTCCAATTTTCATACCAATTGGATGTGTAGATGTTGAGATATTGATCGAACCTTGTTATAAAGTTGGGCTTAGCCGATCCCTAAGAGGGATATGTACCGACCCTTATTGAGGGACATATGTCAATCTCCCTAACTTCTATATATGCCATGCAATCCCTAAGCTAGACTCCCTAGGGTCCCCTCTTCTCGTTTCCAAAGTTTCACTTCAATCCACCTTGTGGTTATTGAGTTATGGAGCGATCATCGTTGAGTTGTGTTGTTGGGCTGAATATGATCCAATCCCTTTTCTTTTACCCATAAATCTAGCATACAAACTCCGATCAACTTGATATTTGAAATGTAGCCTCATGATGCCTTCCTTATCACTTCATACCAATTACAACTTGACTAGGACAAAAATTAGGCATCTGATTTGAACCCGCTTGACCATCATCCATAGTCTCGTTTATAGCCGATCTCCAATCTTGGTAACCGTTCCTTCGGGCCTCCCATCTTGATGATCATGATGTCCATTGGGTTAAATCCACATGTGTACTGCTTTTCCAAAAGGCGGGTTAACATTCCACTTAATCCATTTTCATTGATTGTACTCTTCTCTTACAAAGTAGTTCTTACAACTCGATATCAAATAACTCGGATAAGGATTTGGCAGAGTTTAGATGTAGAATCAAATAACAAAAATTGGAGAGAAAAGATCCTCTTTTCCAATGCACTTCCTCCTCTATTTACAAACGAAATGCATTATCAAAATCTCTAGAAATTGCTAAACCGTATTCTCCACTTCAGGCTAGAAGTTTTGGTAAGAGATCGTGGTCGAAAACAGAGACTTGGATGAATTAGTATCGAGTCGTGAAGGATCGAAACCGAGTTATCCAGCTTTGTTGCCTTGTGCTTTGTTTTGGTTTTGTCTTTCACTTTTGGCCAAGTCATGCTGGCTTATCACGAGTCACAATAAGGGTCATTACCTAGTTATGAAGGATAGTTATCGAATTATGAAGAATATGTACCAAGTTATAAAGGATAGGTACCGGGTTATGAAGAATTTGTGCCAAGTTATCAAGGACAGGTACCGATTATGAAGGATAGGTACCGAGTTATTTTACTAGGTCCAATGATGCTGATTTTGCTAAGTTTCTTCACCTTGCCATTCTTTATGACATCCTAATCTCTAGATCCATACCATTTTGCATTTTATTCTATTTGTCTGAGTCTGTTTCGAAACTGTGTAAAATTTACTGAAAATACCTAGCCTCTTGCCATTTGTTTACACCTTGAAACCAATTGTGTTTCCTCCTCAAAGATCTTCTCCTTCCTTAAAGTAGAGTCGAAAGCTTTTCTTCTTAGCTATCAAACCCTTATAGAGATCTAAGTTTAGAGATAGAGGGGGAGAGAAAGAGGGAGAGAGAAAGAGAGAGAGAAATAAATATGGTGGCTAGAGTTTCATGAATTCACTTATATATAATAGTGGAGAGCCCATCTGAATGAGCCTAGATCTAATTTATCGCTTTATATAAAAGCAAGCTTAAATAAATAGAAGAATACATCAATATGTATTTTACGAAAAAGGAATGGGACTATATTAATAAAAAAATTAATTTTTGACCATGAGTTAACAAAAATTAATAATGTAGATGCCCATTTTATTTTTTAAATATTATTCAGCTATTTTAATCAATAAAGTAATATATAAAAGATTCATATATATTATTCATTTAATCTATAGATCTCGAAAAATATTTATTCTCTCAAATGAATTTGTATAGCATTTATATTAATTTCTTCATTTTATTTATGACATTTAAAAATTGATCGCCTTTTGAATTCATTAAATCAACTCAGCTGTGTGCCTCATAGGTAAAACCCAGACAACAAATAATATCAAACAATTTTATGTCAAAGTCCACACCGATTTTGATTTTATTGGTATGGATGATGGCATAAGTTTCGTTGCTTATAGATAGTCTAGGAAAATCATATTTTACTAAAATTAAGCATGCACCCTTAAGTGATGATGTCAGTGTGCATTTTCATTTCATCATCACTATAACATGTATATATTTGGAGTATGGTCAATGGTAATAAAATCTAATAGTATATGTGGTTGAGTACAAAAACCAACTTCAGAGTCCTTAGTTAAGACGATAACAATAATCGACTAACCGAAAGTACCATGACCATGGGTTTTTTTTCACTAATTACTACTATCGCAGATACGTTAATTTCCAGTTATGTCGATACTAACCTCATACAACAGAGGAGACGAATTCTCTGTTAAATGGTATTTCACTCTAAACGATTTGGCAAACACCTAAAATGAGTTGTAGCATGGTCATGATGTCATGATTTGACTAAAATCAAAGCACAACCTCCTTGTTTAAGCTACACGACATTCTTAAGTCTAAAGACTACTGCACATTATCATGTTGAGATCCTATGTTTTGACTTGTATATTTAACCTACATAGGACTTTCGATTGAGTCATTCTATGATCATCTAATGATCACAAGTACGTAACCTCTTGATGCCTACAACGGTCATAAGTAATTTATTATTCAACATTTGGAGAGCATTACATACACTAGTCTCAACGATGCATAATATTCCTTTCTCGATGAATCTTGACTAGGAACCTTTAAAATTACATATTATTACTAGATCGATTCAATATCCATGGTTATAAATAATTTGAAATTGCAATCAATATACTCTACTTATGGATTTTCTATTTATATATGTCTAATGCTCATAATCAATATTTATATCATATATTATATATATAATAAAAAGCAAAAACAAAAAATACTTTTTTTTAGCAAGATTCCTTACAAATGAAGATTACATAACATAGAAATATATGGTACCAAATGTAGAAGAAGAATTCAAGTGAATTGATCTACCTTATACCCTATGTTGTCAAGGGCACCGCTGAGCACCGATTAGACGCTATTTTGCAATTTTAATGTCCTGCCTTTCTATTATAGCGCTTTATTAGCCCTTTGTCCGAGATGCTGTCTAAGCGTCGAGCTTTTCTTGGAGCTAGAAAATAGGCATTTTTAGTATAAATTTATGTTTTACTTGACCAAATTAAATACACTTACAGTAAAATCATCATGTTACTATATTTGTTTACTGTTGATCTTTGTATTTCAAGAATTTAAACGATTGAATCATTTTTCTATACCTCTTCTAAAAATATACAAACAATCAGTTAATAAATAATAATAATTCTTCTTTATATTTGAGAATAAAATTTACTCTTTAAGTTTTTAATTCTTTGAAATTTGTTTACCAATTTCTTAATTTTTTTATCTTATTTGTGTTAGCCTTTTGAAAGTTATTTAAAATAATTTCTAAATCAAACACAATATAACTAATTGTAAATTGAAATTTCTATTATTCACTAATATTGACTTAAGTTTTAAAGATTGACAAGCACCATTGTCCAAGTGGTTAAGTGATTCGGCTTTGGTGTGAGATGTTACAAATTTGAAACTTGCGTAGCATGATTCGAACATTTATTGACATGTTGTATATAAATTACCATTTCAAAAAAAAAAGTTTTTAAAGATTATTTGGCATATATATATTCGATTATTGTCATGATGCAAAGTTAACTAATATAAAATGTGTTGCTTTCATAAATTATAAAAGTACTTAGTTCATTTTTAAAACGTGCACGCTATTACTGTTGTGCATGGTGCACAATTCTCTTCCGTCGTTGATGGCGAGTTATGCTCAGATAGTAGCTTATATTGGTGATGTTTCTTCAATGTTAGATGAAAACAAAAAAGACTATAGTTGTGATTGCTTTGATAAGGAAGTAGAAGTTGATGTGTTATCAATCGCATGGTTGGCCAGTTTTGAAGAAGAGGCTTTTATGAATAAGGGGAAGGTTGAATTTTTTGTTTTACACAAGTTTTCATTCCAAAACTCGAATGTCGAGAAGGGTCCATCTGTTGCTTTTGAATTAGACTTTAGGAAAATTAGTGATTATAATAATTTGTTACTAAATGGCTTTACTGAAGAAAGGTTTCTAAATTGTACATTTCCTTCTGATGGGTTAGTAGAAATTGCCTCGGATCTTGTTTCAGAAGACAAATTTGATCATTTGACCATTGGTGTGGGGGCCAGAGAAATTATTGGGACGACCCGGAATTTTTAAGCATTTGAAATCGGAGTATTTAATTGATTTTAAATATTTAAAAGTTAATTTTTAACTTGAACTCAAATATCACCATTTATTCGGTAATTTAATTATTAAATTATATAATTTGAAGTTGGGTAAAATGTTGAATCTAGTGTTTTAAGCCTATTAAAAATAATTTGAAGACTTATAAAATTTATACTGATAATACTGAAGATAATAGAAGTGTTAAAATTGAATTTATCAGTGATTTGTTCAGTTTTGAAATTTTATCGTTTTAAATTGAATTTTAAAATAGCCTTCCGAGGCACAGTCTCGGAATTCGAAGAAACCAGTTCCATTGGATCCGTAATATTGTATTATTATAGGATTTTAATTTTTGTAGTGTTTGAAGTTGTTGTGTGAGCGTACGATATATAAACGCGCTGAAATTAAATCGAAATTTAAGATAATAACCAGGTTCAAAATGTTATCTTCTCCATACGATCGAATCAGGACTCGAAACCTTTTCCAATGCGTCCGGAATAGGCGTATAACATTATAAACGCCTAGCAGCACACCTCGATAGGAGGTCAAGGTTTCAAGTTGCGATGGCAGAAGGATGTTAGGGTTTTGGGTTTTTGGGGAAGTGGCGATCGATGTTTGCTGACGAGGTAGAGTAGGGTTCGATGTTAGGGTTAGGGATGGCGACCGTCAGTGGACTTCGTTCGGGTGGATCTGGGTTTTGTGATGCTGCGAGGTATTTCCTTTAATTTGTTTTTTTATGTGTAGTTACAGCAAAAAAAAAAGAAGTATATAAAATTGAATTTTTGAATCTACATATTACTTTATAAGTATGTGCGTATATATATATATATATATATATATATATATATATAGGATCTTGAAAAAATAGGGGATTTATGTAAAAGCTAGATCTTTGAAAATCTAAAATTTTGTTTTTATAAAAATATATAGGTGGTCTCAAAATGAAAAAGAAAATTTAAAATTAGTTTAATCTAATTATCGGTTAATTAAATTTATTTAAAACGGTAAATAATTGTTCGATTAGTTCGGATGCTAATAAAACCTTATAATTATTTATACAAGGTCAGAGTTTGGGAAACTAAGATGAAATTGAAGTGGAATGAAAACAAATGCAAAGGTGAGTTAATCTCACTCAGTTTAAATTCAAATTTAAATTCAAATGATTTCATTTAATTAATTGTTTGAATGGTTAAATTGATTGATGTGTTATAGTATGGTATATTTTGGAATTGGTATTTTGTATTGTGCTAACGTCTGTGGATGCAGGGAAAACAGGTTGGAGGGATCCAACTGGATCCCTCAACATTTATTTTTCAATATACTCTGTTGTGATTATTTGATATTCTATGATGAATTATGACAGAATGTTGGATGCTATGGTTTGATTGGGTAAAATTAGGTATAATGAATTGCCTAAAATATATAAATTGGATTTTGGAAAGAACATTAAAGAAGTGAATTAGTAAGTAAAATAATATTAGAAATTTGAATAAATTTAAGAATGAATTGGGAAGAAATAAAATGACTTTAAAATTTTAATAAATAAAACTAGAGTATAGAAAGGGAATTTTGAATAACAGGAAGTTAATGAATTTTAAACTGTAGTGTTATTATTTAAGAGAACAAAACATTTATTTAAAATTTAAGATTTAAATTATGGAAAGGAATAAAGAAGAATTGGGAAAGACCTGAAATTTGTATATTTCAGTTAAGAGATTTAAAATCAAACGGAAAATAATAACAATAATAATAAGTCCATAATTAATGAATTTTGAAATGACTTGAGTAAGTAATGAAATTTATTTCAAATGGAGTAAATTGGAAATCAATTTGGGAAATTGATTTAAGTGATTGAGATTGGAAATTCTCCCTGAATAACCAACTACGTTTTTAAAGTAAAATTTTAAAATATAAGTTAAAAGTTTTAAAGTTGTTTTAAAAAACAAGATTTGGAAAATTTATTATTTCTAACATTTAAACTCTAAAATAAGTATTTCCTTTTAATCTATTATGGTAGTAATTATTTATAAAATGTAACTTAGTGTTTTGTTTTAAAGAGTGAGAACCTAGTTTTATATTTTATAAAGTAACCTTATTTTCAAATATTCATATAGTATATATTTTTAGCCAATTATTGAAGTAGTCTTAACTTAAATGTTTTAAAGTAAATTCCGAAGTAAGTATTTTATTTTAATCTATTATCGTAATAATTATTTAAAGACTGATTTGGTATTTTAAAGAAGAAAATCTAATGTGTAGTTATAAGGTAACCTTATTCAGTTATTCCTAGAGTATTATTTTAAATTAAGTATTAAAGTAATTTTTTTCCAAATTAAATGTTAAATATATTTTACAATAAAGTGTTTTTAAATTATTTTAAAAATCTAAAGTTTTGTGCTTGGTGATTTCAGTGGAAAGAGAAAATACTTGGAATTTATTCTGAGAAAGGAAGATAGTTTGAAAACTATTTTCAAAGGGGTTTGAAAAGTGAAAATATATCTTATGAAGATATTTTTGAGGTTAATAAATAATTTGGAAAATTATTTATTGTTGGATGGTTTTTTGTGGATATTAATTGATAGTTAAATAGCCGACTATCAATATTGGACAAATGCGTTGATCGTTTCGAAGAGATCGGGATCGAGATTTATTTCTCAAAAACCACTTCGATCCGGATTGCACGTTTCGTGGAAACGAGTATGGAATCGAAGATGGAGCAGTTAAGTGCAAGGGCTAGTCGCTACTAATCCTGAGGATATTTCCAAAATGGATGTAGGAGGAGTAGGGCCTTCGGTTCCGTTCGAACCCGGGATGGACTTGTATGGATGAATGCTTCGGGACATCGTCAGGTGGACGATGGGCATTCTAAGGGATACGTTCTAAAAAGGTAACGCTTAGCCTCAAGCCTCATCAAATGGGAATGACTGAAAATCTGGGGTTATGCAGCAAGGCTAGGTGGGTAGCACCCAAGCAGGGTGAGGTCATCCCTGTCTAGATGTCCCTTTTTATTTCGGCTTAGTGGGCGGTTGCTGATCCCAACCGCGGGGTGATCTCACTCGGGATTATCCGGTAAGGGGTAGTCCCGGTCTTGTGTTGCAAGGGAGCGGGCGTACTCCTCGGTACTGTGATCTAGGCCACGTACTATGACAGGTGGTACCCCAGTGTCTAGTCATTAGTTGGAAATCCATTCTCCCTACGAGCCTTGTACGAGTTTTTTTTGTCTTACCCACTCTGTGGCTAGTAGCTGGAATTTAATGAATGTAACAATTTCGGCTATTTTATAAGTATTTGTATATAGACCCTATTATAATATCAGAGGATTTCTATAAAAATTGTTTTAGCTATCGTAAGGTAAAAACCCGGCATGTTTATTTGTGGCGTGGTCTTACGAGATGCTTTTGTTTTCAAAGGATTTTTGAAACTTTAATAATCAATTGAGTGTGATTTGCTCACGCTGGTATTCCAGACTGACTCGGGTATTACTGTAATGCTCGGGTCAGACCGAGTATTATAGGATAAAGGATATGATGCTGTGGAGCTCAGGAGATGAGCTGGATGACGATACGTACTCCCGTACTGAAACGAGCGCGACTTTTCGACGCTCGAAAACCGACATTAATACATCCACTGTATTAACTGCCGAGCAATCGAATGCCGGAAAACCGTACCGTTATAGTTAAAGAAGAATAAAAAGATAGAAAAAGAGAGAAAAGGATATAAAAGAACATAAAGAAACAACGCAACAATATCAGAATCTCACAATCGCAGCGGAACAACATATAATAGATAAATGAATAATCTTTAAACAAAGAACTATATCAGTTATTACATTACATCATATTACATTACATTACATCATCAGAGTGTACAACAACAAACAACGGAAAAGAAATACTATATACTAGTGAATACGCCATGCCATCCAGCTTGTCTCCAGCAACTCCTGAATTCCAGAATATCCTGATAACCTAACTCTAGACTGCCCGTGTGGAAATTGGTGGGCACCCAGAGTTTAGGAAGGAAAATAATAAACTCCAGGTCAGTTATGGGACTGGTGTGAGAAATTAAACAGTTTATCTTTTAAAACAAAACAGAGGAATATTTTTAAAGTCAATTTGAAATGCTTTTAAAAATGAAACTACCATAAGGCCTCCCGGCACACGCACAATGCGAATGCAGACTTGGGGGAGATTTCTCCTTATGATAGTCAAAGATGCTTACTATGTAAAATCAAATCATTTTTGATATTATTATTAGTGCATAGTATAGAAAACATTTCGAAAGTAGAGTATAAATCTTAGCCAGCATAGGTACCACTATAGTATGCCTACTATAGCTACCATATTAAATGGCAGGTTCTACAACTAAAACCGTACAAGGTTCGTATTGTTTCTTTGGATCTCCAACAAATGGTCAGGCCAAGGAACTTCCCATTGCCACATGGGTACGCCTCTGGAAAGACGACCCGAGAACCTAGCGTTACGGTTAGATCTCTGCCAACACAAGGCCGGGTTACCCTTCAAACTGGGTAACTACTGACATGAATATGTCATTCCCCGATCGTAACCGATCTATATTCGAGGATCCTCGATTCCAACAACCACAAAGTAATAAATTTGCAGCAGCAACATAGGTTAAGTATCTGGGCTCCATACCATGATACCACCTCTATCCAGAAGGAATGACATACACTAAAGGGGCGCTACCCCCCAATAACCTTGCCGCATCCTTCCTGTTTTGACCATTTCCGGGGTGTGAGGTCCGACGAAGTCTCGTCCACAAAGCTACGCTTTATACAAAGCCATGCTTCGATCAACAATTGATCAACATCACTTCATATGCCACATTACCAATTTGGGAATGTATCACTAGTAACCATCAACTACATAACCTCTAAGGGTGTTAATCTAAGAGAATAAATCCTCCGCCATCAACGGGAACATATTTGATAGAAACCAGCTTTACATCTCAAATTGTAACGTCAGACATACATCCATACAAGTCCGTTCCGGGATCGAACGGAACCGAAGGCACTTACAAAGAAGTCCTTGCAATCCGGATATTCACTAATCACGACCGGACTTCCCATCACAAAGGGTAATAAATTTCTATATCAGGGATCAGCCGATGCAGAAAAATTCGACGGTAATCCTTCCGTTTTCATAAATATCCGGTCTTCAACACCGGTCATCAATGTTATCCATTACGACGTATCACATACTCGGAATGGGTTATACGACCCAAAGGTCCTTTCCCGGCTAACCAGAATAGTGAGTGAATATTTTAAAAATAAGTGTAGCATTCAAATTCAAGCAAATCACAACAAATACCTATTTAAAGGTAAATATTGATAGTCGGTTATTTAACTATCAAAGCCAACAATCGAATATCCAACCCCATAACAATCATTAGGCCCTTTTTATTAATATTCCATAAATTAATAACTTGCCAAATATTCACTTCAATTTATCTTTAAAAAGATATACTCTCTAAACCCTCTCAGTTTCATATTGGAAAAGCAATTTCAAATACTTATTCATTTTCAATTTATCTTTGAAAGATAAAAACCCAAAACATTTCACTTCATATTGGAAAACATTTCCATACTTATTTAATAATAAGTAATTCACAAATTTATATATATATATATATATATATATATATTCAACACTTAAAAAAATATTCAATATACTTAAAACACGATTAAGTATATGTTTTATTCTTTAAGGTAACCGTTCGCTTAAACACATTCATTTGAGTCAAAACGAATGTTGCGTAAAACATCGTTACGACAACCCAAAATCACTAGTATAGGGATTCGAAATTAAAATAGATATATAAATCCCAATACTAAATAAAACATTTTCTCTCGAAAATCATTTACTATAACAACAGTGTTATAGTCCATCTTTTCCTTCTTCCTCGAAAACGTCTATTTCAACAATGAATGTTGAAATCTAGGATTTCGATCCTTAACACATTTTACATATTCAATTTAAAAATTATCCACCGTCCAAAACCATGAATATATCTCCTTTAAAAATCTAAAATAATTGACTTATCAAAATAAGTCGATTTCGGATTTATAAAAAAAATGTTTATAAATCCCATTTATATTTTATAACAACTTCAACTTATAAAATCACTTTATTATCCAATTCTATTTATATCCCAATCAAATGCCCAAAATCCAATTTATAAGTTAATTACTTATAAATCTTTTATTTTACAAAATCTATTCATTCTATAACTTCCCAAATTATAAATCTATAAATTTCATTTACGTATGAAATCCATTTATGCTTCATTTTAACACTTAATAAAACTTGTTTCATAATTCCTATATTTTTAATTTATAAATATCAATATTATAAATCTTTTATATAAATCGTTTATAACAATTCAAAAATCCCAAATTAAACCATTTTATAAATTAATTGACTATTTATTTCAAAAATCACATTTCGGTTGTATTTCTTAAAAATCATAACCTTTATAACTTTAAATATTATGACGTTTATTTATTTAAAATAAATCAATTCCAAATTTTAATAAAACATATATTTTCAAAAAAATCACTTTAAAACCCTTTTAAATTAAAAATCGTTACTTTAACATCTTTAAAACTTCAAAATAGGGCCAATGATGCAACAACACCAAATAATCAATCACGGCATCCAAACATCATATATCAATATGATAATCAACAAATATCATAATATCTGTAATCAAATAAATACTGGTGAGGAATCCAGTTGGATCACTCCAACCTGTTTCCCTGCATCCACAGATGTTAGCGCAATACCAATTCTGTTCCAATACGGAATATCGTGGTATATGGGATTTATAAAATATTATCCGCTATTATGCGGCGCAATAGGGTCTCATCCGCTATATAATGCAGGAAAATCAACTCCAAGTACATATATAATACCAATTCCATACAAGTTGGAATTATCGCGGTATATGTTTTTAATAAATAACATCCGCTTAATATACGACGTATAATGTCTATATCAATCAATAACAGATAATACTTTATCATTCAGGCATACAATCATTAATTTTAAATCTAACTATTTAAAATTTAAATCGAAACAGTTCGATTGAGTGAGAAGTTCTCACCTTGCTTTCTATTCAGTTTCAACGTTTTATTTCGAATAAAATTAAACGTGCGTTTAATTTTACCCGAAATTCAAACTAGCTCCAAACGACTCCAGTCCAGCTCCATAGCGTAGTGTTCGACAAAACGAACCCAACGCAATTCGTTTCTTCACAATCCGACCTCGAATGAAGAAGTTATGACATTTATAAGTTTACACAAATTTAAATATAAATAAATTACATTTTCTTTTATAATTTTTAACCTAAATCAATCTGGGCCGCACGATCTGCAATTTCAAATCAAGGCCGTTCCCACGCTCCTTCCTTCTTCCCCAGGCAAGTCGCACGTGCAAGAAACCCATGCCGCCATTTAGGGTTTGAATTTCGTGACCAATACCATCGCTTCCACAACGATCGACCACTACTGTTGGAAAGCCCCCACACGACTCCACCTTCGGCCGCGATATAGGTGAGCTCGGTTATGATATCGCTTGGAAAATTGTGCCCAAAATGCACGCGAACGCGGGCCAATTACTTCCTCCACGTCGCTCCATACACGATCATCACCGTATGGATCTGAAGGTCTCACTTGGCTCTTCAATGTTGTAGTTGGAAGTTTGTTGAAATATCGCACGGATTGGAAGAGATTAATGGAAGAAGACAAAAAAAATTCGGCCATTAAAAGATAGAGGTGGCGGCTGAAGCAAGAATTAGGGTTAGGTTTATTTTGTTTTGCAAAATTGAAGTTGTGAAGGTCTTTTATAGAAAATTTGAAAATTACTATTCACTCGAAATTTTCCGAACTCGAAATCTCGTGCGGTGACTGGCATTTCTAGGGTTTACCCCGCGTTTCGAACACAATGGAATAGGTTTCGAAGGCTAATTCGATCATCTATGTGAGTTACGGCAATAAACGATCAATTTTAAATTAAATCGATTTAAACTAATTTCTATGCTTTTTAGCATGCCCCGGACAAACGGTAAATCCGATTGACACAAAATTTGAAACCATACAATAATAAAATATTACGGATCCGATGAAACTGATTTCGTCGAAATCCGAGACTTTTTGAAGAGTGGCTATTTTAACTCGTCAATTAAATATTAAAATATTCCATTTTTACAAATTAACTTTAAATTCGATTTTAGAAGTTCTATAACATCATTCTAACTCCAATATGATAAAATAAAATTTTACAAATCAATTTTAATCATTTTAAACCCAATTTTCAATTATTTCCGTATTTTCAGCTATTAAATTATCGATTTAATTATCCAATTAAATCCAAATATTCGAAATAAAAATTTATTCGACTGTTTAATTTCACTTATTAATATTTAAAATCAATTAAATATAAAAAAATTAATTAACAGAAATTCTGGGTCGTTACAAACTTCCCCCCTTAAAAGAATTTCATCCTCGAAATTACCAAGTAAGAAAAAGTTACAGAATCCATTAACTTTCCAAAACAAACCATTCAAATTGGATTTTTCAAATCCCTTGAGTGTTTAACTTTCCCAAAATCCATAGTTAAACTTCTTTCAACAACTTTACTAAGTTTCCAAATCCAACTTAGTTTTCAAAATTTTCCAATTTTCTTAAAAATATTCTAACGCCTTAAATTTTCGGAAAAATTCGCCAGAGTCTTCTTTGCACGGCTCGATCCGGAAAAAAAATGACAGTATATATATCACAAATATACATCTCATCAAGTGATGAGGCATCCCGCAGGGAAAAAAGTGTAAAAGTACAATATTTAATCCGAGATATGTACCTTATATATTATTAGCGAGCATATACGGCAAATATAGCGCGAAAGCGAGCTCCAAATGCGAAGCAAGCGCAATCCGCACCTACTAAACACTCAACAAACCATGAGAAACATGCATATATGGAAGTAATATCAATATACAACATATATCACTACAATAACTACATATGCCAACATAGCAATGCATTCAATCAACAAATGCAACCATCAAACAACTATCCAACCAATAAACATCCAACAAATCCATAATCAAATCAATATAAATTCACTTCTCATTAATATTCATTGAATTGGTTTTTTTCATTTAATCACATTCGATTCATTAACATTGGATGTTTTTACTAACATTCACTCATATTCAATTTGGTTTATAGCTTTCAATTTTCCTTAATTCAATTTCATTAACACTTAATGAATTATATAAAATCAACTAATAATCATATAACAAATAATGTATATTAATTACAACCAAATTTATCTACTTCGCTTACATTCATTCAATTTGGTTCATCACTTCACTTTATTAATTTACTTCGATACCAAAATCAACTACATTCAACATCACTTAAGTTATATTCCATTTAAACATTATTTGGTTTTACTTAACTTAAATTCCTACTTATAAATCCAATTCAGATTCCCAATTCTAAAGTAAATTTTTATTTAACCTTTACCAAAGTCAAATTTTCATCACTTGTTCAAATCCAGATTTTTTTTGCTTAACAAATTGTTTAACCATTTTTAACAATTTGTTTCACTTTCATTTTCTCATTTCATAAGTTATACAACTTATATTCAATAATTACCACTTGGATTTTTTTTATTGATTCACTTATACTTCCTTTAATTTAACTCCATCCTTTAAGTTAAATTTATTCTATCAAAATTCAAATTGTATAAGTTATCAACTCATTTATCATTCCCATAAATATTTTAAATAGGATTCCAGAGTCTTTTCAATCTTTCAAAACCATTTTTGAAAACAATTCAAATTACCCTTTGAATCTCCAAAACCAAATCCAAATTTTCCACACAACCTTCATTTAAAATAATCTGGCAGCAATTCCTCTTTCAGAAACCCGAAAATAAACACCGATGATGTTGCAATCATCATCGGAATTATTTTCCAACGACCGAAAAGAGTTTAGAGCTTTTATCCCTTCAAAACAATTTTCCAAAATATCAAATCCTTTCAAAACACTTCTCTGGAATTTTGTTTTTAGATTATAAATCACATTTATAAATCTTTTACTTATATAATTTCACTTCTTATATATAAGATTATTTCACAAGTGTAAATCATTTTAATTATAACTTCATACTTATAATTCATTTGCTTATACAATTCATTCTTTTACAGCTGTTGTTTTTATTTAACTTATTCAACAACCAAACAATCAATTCATATACACTTTAATAATTCTGAAAAATTATTCCTTTATATATAAAATATAATCAATGTAAAATTATTTCATTTACCCAGTTTAAAACAATACTGTGTCGGTTTATTTAGTTTAAGAGTTTAGAAACTCCTATCGATTCAGTTAGCTAGACTGCACCGACCAGAATCTATAAACAATCAACCAATAAGTCAACACAATACAAAACAATTTTATATTCACTAACAAATACGCGCTCGTATCTATTATTACACTCACACTCATTCTAGAGTACTACTGACTCTATCTCTAATGAGTAATACCCAACAGAGCTAAGGTTGTCGCTTAACCATAAGCTCTGATACCAAATGTAACGAGCGCGACTTTTCGACGCTCGAAAACCGACATCAATACGTCCACTGTATCAACTGCCGAGCAATCGAATGCCGGAAAACCGTACCGTTATGGTTAAAGAAGAAGAAAAAGATAGAAGAAGAGAGAAAAAGATAAAACAGAACAGAAAGAAACAACAGAACAATATAAGAATCTCACAATCGCAGTGGAACAACATATAATAGATAAATGAATAATCTTTAAACAAAGAACTATATCAGCTATTACATTACATCATATTACATTACATTACATCATCAGAGTGTACAACAACAAACAGCGGAAAAGAAATACTATATACTAGTGAATACGCCACGCCATCCAGCTTGTCTCCAGCAACTCCTGAATTCCAGAATATCCTGATAACCTAACTCTAGACTGCCCGTGTGGAAATTGGTGGGCGCCCAGAGTTTAGGAAGGAAAACAATAAACTCCAGGTCAGTCATGGGACTGGTGTGAGAACTTAAACAGTTTATCTTTTAAAAACAAAACAGAGGAATATTTTTAAAGTCAATTCGAAATGCTTTTAAAAATGAAACTAGCATAAGGCCTTCCGGCACACACACAATGCAAACGCAGACTTGGGGGAGATTTCTCCTTATGATAGTCAAAGATACTTGCTACGTAAAATCAAATCATTTTTGATATTATTATTAGTGCATAGTATAGAAAAAATTTCGAAAGTAGAGTATAAATCTTAGCCAGCATAGGTACCATTATAGTATGCCTACTATAGCTACCATATTAAATGGCAGGTTCTACAACTAAAACCGTACAAGGTTCGTATTGTTTCTTTGGATTTCCAACAAATGGTCAGGCCAAGGAACTTTCCATTGCCACATGGGTACACCTTTGGAAAGACGACCCGAGAACCTAACATTACGGTTAGATCTCTACGAACACAAGGCCGGGTTACCCTTCAAACTGGGTAACTGCTGACACGAATATGTCATTCCTCGATCGTAACCGATCTATATCCGAGGATCCTCGATTCCAACAACCACAAAGTAATAAATTTGCAGCAGCAACATAGGTTAAGTTCTGGGCTCCATACCATGATACCACCTCTATCCATAAGGAATGACATACACTAAAGGGGCGCTACCCCCTAATAACCTTGCCGCATCCTTCCTGTTTTGACCATTTCCAGGGTGTGAGGTCCGACGAAGTCTCGTCCACAAAGCTACACTTTATACAAAGCCATGCTTCGATCAACAATTGATCAATACCACTTCGTATGCCACATTACCAATTTAGGAATGCATCACTAGTAACCATCAACTACATAACCTCTAAGGGTGTTATGCTAAGAGAATAAATCCTCCGCCACCAACGGAAACATAGTTGATAGAAACCAGCTTTACATCTCAAATTGTAACGTCAGACATACATCCATACAAGTCAGTTCCGGGATCGAACGGAACCGAAGGCACTTACAAAGAAGTCCTTGCAATCCGGATATTCACTAATCACGACCGGACTTCCCATCACAAAGGGTAATAAATTTCCATATCGGGGATCAGCCGATGCAGAAACATTCGACGGTAATCCTTCGATTTTCATAAATATCCGGTCTTCAACACCGGTCATCAATGCTATCCATTACGATGTATCACATATTCGGAATGGGTTATACGACCCAAAGGTCCTTTCCCGGCTAACCCGAATAGTGAGCGCTTATTTTAAAAATAAGTGTAGCATTCAAATTCAAGCAAATCACAACAAATACCTATTTAAAGGTAAATATTGATAGTCGGTTATTTAACTATCAAAGCCAACAATCGAATATCCAACCCCATAACAATCATTAGGCCCTTTTTATTAATATTCCATAAATTAATAACTTGCCAAATATTCACTTCAACTTATCTTTAAAAAGATATACTCTCTAAACCCTCTCAGTTTCATATTGGAAAAGCAATTCCAAATACATATTCATTTTCAATTTATCTTTGAAAGATAAAAACCCAAAACATTTCACTTCATATTGGAAAACATTTCCATACTTATTTAATAATAAGTAATTCACAAATATATATATATATATATATATATTCAATACTTAAAAAATATTCAATATACTTAAAACACGATTAAGTATATATTTTATTCTTTAAGGACACCGTTCGCTTAAACACATTCATTTGAGTCAAAACGAATGTTGCGTAAAACATCGTCACGACAACCCAAAATCACTAGTATAGGGATTCGAAATTAAAATAGATATATAAATCCCAATACTAAATAAAACATTTTCTCTCGAAAATCATTTACTATAACAACAGTGTTATAGTCCATCTTTTCCTTCTACCTCGAAAACGCCTATTTCAACAATGAATGTTGAAATCTAGGATTTCGATCCTTAACACATTTTACATATTCAATTTAAAAATTATCCACCGTCCAAAACCATGAATATATCTCCTTTAAAAATCTAAAATAATTGACTTATCAAAATAAGTCGATTTCGGATTTATAAAAAAATGTTTATAAATCCCATTTATATTTTATAACAACTTCAACTTATAAAATCATTTTATTAACCAATTTTATTTATTTCCCAATCAAATTCCCAAAAACCAATTTATAAGTTAATTACTTATAATATTTTATTTTAAAAAATCTATTCATTCTATAACTTCCCAAATTATAAATCTATAAATTTCATTTACTTATGAAATCCATTTATGCTTCATTTTAACACTTAATAAAACTCGTTTCATAATTCCTATATTCTTAATTTATAAATATCAATATTATAAATCTTTTATATAAATCGTTTATAATAATTCAAAAATCCCAAATTAAACCATTTTATAAATTAATTGACTATTTATTTCAAAAATCACATTTCGGTTATATTTCTCAAAAATCATAACCTTTGTAACTTTAAATATTATGACGTTTATTTATTTAAAATAAATCAATTCCAAATTTTAATAAAACATATATTTTCAAAAAATTCACTTTAAAACCCTTTTAAATTAAAAATCGTTACTTTAACATCTTTAAAACTTCAAAATAGGTCCAATGATGCAACAACACCAAATAATCAATCACGGCATCCAAACATCATATATCAATATGATAATCAACAAATATCACAATATCTGTAATCAACTAAATATTGGTGAGGAATCCAGTTGGATCCCTCCAACCAGTTTCTCTGCTTCCACAGATGTTAGCACAATACCAATTCCGTTCCAATACGGAATATCGTGGTATATGGGATTTATAAAATATTATCCGCTATTATGCGACGCAATAGGGTCTCATCCGCTATATAATGCGGGAAAATCAACTCCAAGTACATATATAATACCAATTCCATACAAGTTGGAATTATCGCGGTATATGTTTTTAATAAATAACATCCGCTTAATATACGGCGTATAATGTCTATTTCAGTCAATAACAGATAATAATTTATCATTCAGGCATACAATCAACAATTTAAAATCTAACAATTTAAAATTTAAATCGAAACAGTTCGATTGAGTGAGAAGTTCTCACCTTGCTTTCTATTCAGTTTCAACGTTTTATTTCGAATAAAATTAAACGCGCGTTTAATTTTACCCGAAATTCAAACTAGCTCCAAAAGACTCCAATCTAGCTCCATAGCGTAGTGTTCGACAAAACGAACCCAACGCAATTCGTTTCGTCACAATCCGACCTCGTATGAAGAAGTTATGACATTTATAAGTTTACATGAATTTAAATATAAAAAATTACAATTTCTTTTATAGTTTTTAACCTAAATCAATCTGGGCCGCACGATCTGCAATTTCAAATCAAGGCCGTTCTCACGCTCCTTCCTTCTTCCCCAGGCAAGTCGCACGCGCAAGAAACCCATGCCGCCATCTAGGGTTTGAATTTCGTGACCAACACCATCGCTTCCACAACGATCGGCCACCACTGTTGGAAAGCCCCCACACGACTCCACCTTCGGCCGCGATATAGGCGAGCTCGGTCATGATATCGCATGGAAAATCGTGCCCAAAACGCATGCGAACGTGGGCCAATTACTTCCTCCACGTCGCTCCGTACACGATCATCACCGTATGGATCTGAAGGTCTCACTTGGCTCTTCGATGTTGTAGTTGGAAGTTTGTTGAAATATCGCACGGATTGGAAGAAATTAATGGAAGAAGACAAGAAAATTTCGGCCATTAAAAGATAGAGGTGGCGGATGAAGCAAGAATTAGGGTTAGGTTTATTTTGTTTTGCAAAATTGATGTTGTGAAAGCCTTTTATAGAAAATTTGCAAATTACTATTCACTCGAAATTTTCCGAACTCCAAATCTCGCGCGGTGACTCCCGTTTCTAGGGTTTACCCCGCGTTCCAAACACAATGGAATAGGTTTCGAAGGCTAATTCGATCATCTGTGCGAGTTACGGCAATAAACGATCAATTTTAAATTAAATCGATTTAAACTAATTTCTATGCGTTTTAGCTTGCCCCGGACAAACGGTAAATCCGATTGACACGAAATTTGAAACCATACAATAATATAACATTACGGATCCGATGAAACTAGTTTTGTCAAAATCCGAGACTGTTTGAAAAATGGCTATTTTAACTCGTCAATTAAATATTAAAATATTCAATTTTCACAAATTAACTTTAAATTCGGTTTTAAAAGTTCTATAACATCATTCTAACTCCAATATGATAAAATAAAATTTTACAAATCAATTTTAATCATTTTAAACCTAATTTTCAATTATTTCCGTATTTTCAGCTATTAAATTATCCATTTAATTATCCAATTAAATCCAAATATTTGAAATAAAAATTTATTCGACTGTTAATTTCACTTATTAATATTTAAAATCAATTAAATATACAAATTTTAGTTAACAGAAATTCTGGGTCGTTACACGTACTTTGTTTATATATATATTCTGCTGTGTTGTTTAGTTGGGTATCCAGTTGTATGTTATTGATGTTGAGTTGTGATTGATGTACTCTGGTGATGTAATATATAAACAGATACATTTGATTTTTGAGTAAAGTCCATTATTATCTATTATATTTTATTCCGCTGCGTTGGTTAGATTCTGTTGTTGTTTTCTATTTTCTTCTTCTACCTCTTCTTCTTTAACCCAAATGGTTCGTATTTCTGTACAACTTGAGTTGATTGTTGTAGAATAGTGTTGACTCAAGGGGTACGTATTTGCGGGTCGTTACACTTGGTATCAGAGCGAGGTTGGTGATAACCTTGGCTCTGGTGGGAATTACTCATTAAATAGAGTCCGAAGTACTCTATAATGATTTTGAGCGTATTGATAGATATGAGCGCGTATTTGTTAGTGAATATAAAATTGTTTTATATTGCGTTGATTTATTGGTTGAGTGTTTATAGATTCTGGTCGATATATGGGACGCCATGTCATCGATAGGGATTTCAAAACTCTTGAACAAGATAAACCGACACAGTATTGTTTTAAAAAGGGTAAATGAAATAATTTTACCCAAAATTATTTTGTATATAAAGGAGATAATTTTTTATAAATTATTATAGTTGTATATGGGTGTTTGGTTGTTGGAAAGTGATAATATTAAATTATTATCATTGAATGATAAATGAATAAGAAATTGAAACAATAACTAAAGATTAAGGAAGAAATTAATAATAAGTGGGATATGTAAATGTGATTTATAATTGAATACTGGAATTTAAAATTGAAATCGTAACTAAAAACTAGAAACAAATTCATATATAAATGAAATTGTAAATGTAAACGATAAATATGAATTATAGTGCGATTAATAATTAAAATAAGATAAATTCCAAAGTAATGTTCGAATATAGATTTAAAGGATTTGGATTTGAAATTTGGAAATTTATATTCCTTTGAATTTGAAAATGATTCCCAAAGGTTGGGAAAACAAAAATATATAGGTGAGAAATATTTTTGAATCGGATTTGAAATCTAGAGAGATTTGGAATAAAAATAATATTTGAAGGGTTTTTAAAGAGATAAAAGCATTGAACTCTTTCGGTCGCTGGAAAATAATTTCAGTGATGACTGCAGCATCATCGATGTTTATTTTCGAGTTTCCAAAAGAGAAATTGCTACCAAATTGTTTTGAATTGGAATTGTCTGCAAAGGATGAATTTGATTTTTTGAAATGCAAGGAATTTTGGATATAGAAGATTTCAAAGGGAATTTTGAAATGTTGAAAGATTGTTTAAACTTTGGAATTTTCACTAAGAATGTTTATGGCATATAAAAAAAGTTTGATAACATGTAAATTAGGAATTTGTTGAAATAAAATTCAACGTTGTAAGTAAGTAAAGTGGAAACTGGATACTGGAAGTTAAAATTTAAATCATGTTAAATTGTGAAATGGAAAAATTTAGTCAAGTTGGACTAAATAAAACAAAGTTTTAAGACTTAAAATTTATAAGTAACTGATTAGTTACTATGGTATGTAAATGAAATGAAATTCAATATTGGATAATACTTGATTTAAATGTGTAAAATAAGGAGCAGAATAAGTTCAAATGGACTAAAAATAATTAATGTTTGAAAACAAAATTTATTGGTTGAAAATGAATTTGTGAATGAATAAATGGATCAACTATTGAACTTATAAAGTAAAGTTGATATTAATAAGAAGAAATTGGAAATTTTAATCCAAGAATTAAAATTTAACTTAAGTGAATGAAAGTGAAGAAAATATATTTGAATTTAACTTGAGATAAGTTAAATAAAATTGAAATTGGATTAAATTTGATGTAAAGCTCAAAGGTAAAATGATTATAATTGTGAAATGAAAGTTTATACCTTAAGCTAGTAGGTGTTATATATATAATCTGAAATTGCGGTTATAAGATGAAATGACTCAAATGAGCAATGAGCAATATAAGATTTTAAATAAATAAATGGAATATGACTTGAAATATTATTTAAATGAGCTTGGGTTATGGAATTAGAAATGAATATGTGTATATATTATAAACTTGGATTATAAATAAATTTGTGATTTATAGAACTTAGAAATGGAATTGTAAGTGAATTAAATATAAAGTGGAGTTGGTTGGAATTGGATTACAATAGAAATGATGTAAGTCGCAAATAAAATCCAATATGAATATAACGAGTTAATTGTGTGCTTGGATATTATCTTGATAAATTGTGAATGTGAATTAAAATTCAAATGGATTGAATTAATGATATACAAGCATGGGAGGTGGTTGAGCTTAAATAAAAATTTGGCGAGTATGAAATAGATTGATTTTAAAATCGATTAAATTTGGTATGAGTTTGTTTCGATTGGAAATGGTTAGTGATATAAAAAAACATAAATTGTGTCGAGCTAAATAAAATGGGTTCGTATGGAACCTATGCACTATGAAATAAAATATTATGTAAGATAAAATAGAAATGAATTAAAAATGAATTGAGTTGGAGATCAATTTAAAATTTGCTATAAAACTTAAGAAATAAAATTCTATGAACTGGTAAATGTAAATAAAATTGATTTTGAAATCAATTGAATTGAATATGAGCTTGTTTGAATTAAATATGAATTGAAATTGTATGGAATTGGATCAAAATAAAAATGATTTGAGATGAAAACAAATCCAATTAAAGCATGAATTGAATAACCTTCTTATTAATAAATTCAACAATGAAATGTTAATGTGAATTAAAAGTTTAAAAATGCATAAAAGAATAAACTAATCTGATAAATTAATAAAATGGTTGGGATTTGACTCAAGGAAAATCAAATCAAAGATTTGAAGGGAAGTTGGTTGAATAAAATAAACTTAAGTTATTGGGTGGAATAATTTGAAGAAAAAAAATAACTTAAGTAAATTGTGAGATAGTTATATTGGTTGTCGAGTATAATAAAATAGTTTAGAATAGAACTCTTTGGATATGAAAGAAATGCAATGGGAGTTTGTGAATAAATTAAAATGGGATGGAATCAAGTATAAATTGAGTGGGAATCAATTTAAATGGTTATAAAGCTTAAGTAATTATTTATTCACATTAATATTGTCGAATTGCATAAGGAAATGGATCGTTTGATGTAAACGAGATTGGATAAAATTCTATGAATTATTAGAAGTGAAATGAGATGATTTTGAAATCAACTGGAATGAATGTGAGTTTGTTTTGCTTAGAATGAATTAAATATAAGCGTATAAGTTGTAAATCACTTCAACTGAATGGAATGGTTTGAGAATTGATTATAAGCAATTGTAGTAAGTGTCAGAACCTTTTATATGCTTATGGAAATTAATTAACATGCATTTTATGTGAAATTTATGTGTTTATGCCAGTATATCACATGCATTGTTACAGGATTGTTGTTTTAGCTATTTAAATTTAAGTGAAATGCTATAAACTTCCTATATATAATACTTATATGTTTAAATTGAGTAAGTACATGTACCGGGAAGCCGTTTGGCTGGATTGGATTGCGCTAATTGCTAAAATAATAAGCTGCTTGCTTAAAAATGCTAAATAAGGTACGCCTACGCAATAAAAATAGGAAATATGAACTGTTTTTGTTTTTTCCGACCGTGTGGGTCGATGTATATATATTTATATCTTTTGTCAAATTGCAAAAGATCCTCCGTACAAAGGAGACTCTGCCAAAAAAATTCAGAAATTTTGGGAGTTAGAAAATTTTTGGAAAATTTTAGTTAACAACAAAACGATTTCAAACTGAAATTAAAGTAAATTTGTAAATGAAATTAATTTAAAGTAATGATATGAATTTGTTATAAATGAAAAATAAAATTTTAATATTCAGAGTTAAAGATAAATTGACTTCATATGGAAATGAAAGAACCAATTTGAATAGAAATAGATATAAACTAAAGTGGAAGATGAAAATAAATATAAGAAACATATAAAATGCTTATACTAACTTAAGAAGGGAATGGTGGATTCTTGATTGGAAATTGATATTACAAATATATTCTGAGTTGATATTTGAATGAATAAATATTGACATTTTGTATGGAAGTCGATAAAATAATTTTTGGAATACTGTGATTGGATATCAGTGCTAAGCAGGGTATACAGGTATTATGAAGGAAAAGAAAATTGGGTTTTTATTTCCGAAGATAAATTTAAATTGCTCGACAAAAGGGTATGTGTTTAAATTTCAGTATGAGATTTGATTGGGTTTTTGATCGAGCCACTTGGCTTTTTGTTTTCTTTTGGGATTTGGGAGCCCGTAGAGGCCTTTTGTAGTTGTACCGAGCTAGCCGCGCAAAGGAGACGCTGGCGAAATTTTTCGGAAATTTAGAGAGTTAGAAATTTTTTGAGAAAATTTGATAATTCAAAATTTTGGTTTTAAATTTAAAACTTGAATGATTGGGCAAATAGGATTGTTTGCAAACTATAAGGGAATTTGGAAAGTTAGTAAGAATGATAGTGGGTCTTTAACAAAAGATATGTATGGCAAGTTGATAAAATTGTTTGGTTTTGGGAAAAGAGTAAAAGGGTATTGGACCATTCTTCCTAACTAGTAATTTCGGGGATGAAATTCTTTTTAGGGGGGAGGAATGTGACGACCCGGAGTTTTTAAGCATTTGAAATCAGAGTATTTAATTGATTTTAAATATTTAAAAGTTAATTTTTAACTTGAATTCAAATATCACCATTTATTTGGTAATTTAATTATTAAATTATATAATTTGAAGTTGGGTAAAATGTTGAATCTAGAGTTTAAGCCTGTTAAAAATAATTTGAAGACCTATAAATTTATACTGAAGATAATAAAAGTGTTAAAATTGAATTTATCGGTGATTTGTTCAGTTTTGAAATTTTATCGTTTTAAATTGAATTTAAAAATAACCTTCCGAGGCACAGTCTCAGAATTCGATGAAACCAGTTCCATTGGATCCGTAATATTGTACTATTATCGGATTTCAATTCTTGTAGTGTTTGGAGTTGTTGTGTGAGCATACGATATATAAACGCGCTGAAATTAAATCGAAATTTAAGATAATAACCAGATTCAAAAAGTTATCTTCTCCATAAGATCGAATCAGGACTCGAAACTTTTTCCAATGCGTCCGGAATAGGCGTATAACATTATAAACGCCTACCAGCACACCTCGATAGGAGGTCAAGGTTTCAAGTTGCGATGTCGAGACGATTTGAAATTTAACATTTAAATAATATAATTATATTTGTCCCCAGTCAAAACAAGGTCGCATCAGCCTATTTTCTTTCATATCAAAACTTTTTCAACATCTCAAATAGTTGTTCACCCACTGTTCCATGCAACAATCTCTTCCTGTCTTCCTTCCCTCCTTTCTTCATTTTAACAGCGGCAGAACTCAGGCTGAAAAAAATATAATATAGAGTAGCAAACGAAACCTTCCACTTCTCTTCTCCATTTCAAAATCAAATCTCGAGCCGATTCTTTTCGTTCCCCAGTGCGAACCCGAAGTCGAGACCTTCCCTTTCCTCTCAGTTCAAATCGAGTAGAAATATATACAAGCGAACCGAGTCCAGTTTCCCTTCTTTCTAAAATCGAACAAATTCGTTCGACAGTTTATCGCGAGCTCGTCGCGGCAGCTAGGGTTTGTTTTTGGAAGAAGCTCGTAAACTGGAGATGGAGCTAGAGTGCTAGATGCTAGGTGGTGTTGAGGCCGAGGCGACGACGTCAGGCGGCTTCGTTATTGAGCAGTAACGACGGCGATGGTATCGATCGAGGGGACTGGAAAGTTGGGCATCGCATCTCAATTCGTGATGGCAGAAGGATGTTAGGGTTTTGGGTTTTTGGGGAAGTGGCGATCGATGTTTGCTGACGAGGTAGAGTAGGGTTCGATGTTAGGGTTAGGGATGGCGACCGTCAGTGGACTTCGTTCGGGTGGATCTGGGTTTTGTGATGCTGCGAGGTATTTCCTTTAATTTGTTTTTTTATGTGTAGTTACAGCAAAAAAAAAGAAGTATATAAAATTGAATTTTTGAATCTATATATTACTTTATAAGTATGTGCGTATATATATATATATATATATATATATATATAGGATCTTGAAAAAATAGGGGATTTATGTAAAAGCTAGATCTTTGAAAATCTAAAATTTTGTTTTTATAAAAATATATAGGTGGTCTCAAAGTGAAAAAGAAAATTTAAAATTAGTTTAATCTAATTATCGGTTAATTAAATTTATTTAAAACGGTAAATAATTGTTCGATTAGTTCGAATGCTAATAAAACCATATAATTATTTATACAAGGTCAGAGTTTGGGAAACTAAGATGAAATTGAAGTGGAATGAAAATAAATGCAAAGGTGAGTTAATCTCACTCAGTTTAAATTCAAATTTAAATTCAAATGATTTCATTTAATTAATTGTTTGAATGGTTGAATTGATTGATGTGTTATAATATGGTATATTTTGGAATTGGTATTTTATATCGTGCTAACGTCTGTGGATGCAGGGAAAACAGGTTGGAGGGATCCAACTGGATCCCTCAACATTTATTTAAATTATTCAATATCCTCTGTTGTGATTATTTGATATGCTATGATGAATTATGATAGAATGTTGGATGCTATTGTTTGATTGGGTATAATTAGATATAATGAATTGCCTAAAACATATAAATTGGGTTTTGGAAAGAACATTAAAGAAGTGAATTTGTAAGTAAAATAATATTAGAAATTTGAATAAATTTAAGAATGAATTGGGAAGAAATAAAATGACTTTAAAATTTTAATAAATAAAACTAGAGTATAGAAAGGGAATTTTGAATAACAGGAAGATAATGAATTTTAAACTGTAGTGTTATTATTTAAGAGAACAAAATATTTATTTAAAATTTAAGATTTAAATTATTGAAAGGAATAAAGAAGAATTGGGAAAGACCTGAAATTTGTATATTTCAGTTAAGAGATTTAAAATCAAACGGAAAATAATAACAATAATAATAAGTCCATAATTAATGAATTTTGAAATGACTTGAGTAAGTAATGAAATTTATTTCAAATGGAGTAAATTGGAAATCAATTTGGAAATTTGATTTAAGTGATTGAGATTGGAAATTCTCCCTGAATAACCAAGTACGTTTTCAAAGTAAAATTTTAAAATATAAGTTAAAAGTTTTAAAGTTGTTTTAAAAAACAAGATTCGAAAAATTTATTATTTTTAATATATAAACTCTAAAGTAAGTATTTCCTTTTAGTCTATTATGGTAGTAATTATTTATAAAAGGTAACTTAGTGTTTTGTTTTAAAGAGTGAGAACCTAGTTTTATATTTTATAAAGTAACCTTATTTTCAAATATTCATATAGTATATATTTTTAGCCAATTATTGAAGTAGTCTTAACTTAAATGTTTTAAAGTAAATTCCAAAGTAAGTATTTTATTTTAATCTATTATCGTAATAATTATTTAAAGTCTGATTTGGTATTCTAAAGAAGAAAATCTAATGTGTAGTTATAAGGCAACCTTATTTAGTTATTCCTAGAGTATTATTTAAATTAAGTATTAAAGTAATTTTTTTCTAAATTAAATGTTAAATATATTTTATAATAAAGTGTTTTTAAATTATTTTAAAAATCTAAAGTTTTGTGCTTGGTGATTTCAGTGGAAAAAGAAAATACTTGGAATTTATTCTGAGAAAGGAAGATAGTTTGAAAACTGTTTCCAAAGGGGTTTGAAAAGTGAAAATATATCTTGTGAAGATATTTTTGAGGTTAATAAATAATTTGAAAAATTATTTATTGTTGGATGGTTGTTTGTGGTTTTTAATTGATAGTTAAATAACCGACTATTAATATTGGACAAATGCGTTGATCATTTCGAAGAGATCGGGATCGAGATTTATTTCTCGAAAACCACTTCGATCCGGTTTGTACGTTTCATGGAAACGAGTATGGAATCAAAGATGGAGCAGTGAAGTGCAAGGGCTAGTCGCTACTAATCCTGAGGATATTTCCAAAATGGATTTATTAGGAGTAGTGCCTTCGGTTCCGTTCGAACCCGGGACGGACTTGTATGGATGAATGCTTCGGGACATCGTCAGGTGGACGATGGGCATTCTAAGGGATATGTTCTAAAAAGGTAACGCTTAGCCTCAAGCCTCATCAAATGGGAATGACTGAAAATCAGGGGTTATGCAACAAGGCTAGGTGGGTAGCACCCAAGCAAGGTGAGGTCATCCCTGTCTAGATGTCCCTTTTTATTTCGGCTTAGTGGACGGTTGCTGATCCCAACTGTGGGGTGATCTCACTCGGGATTATCCAGTAAGGGGTAGTCCCGGTCTTGTGTTGCAGGGGAGCGGGCGTACTCCTCGGCACTGTGATCTAGGCCACGTACTATGACAGGTGGTACCCTAGTGATTAGTCATTAGTTGGAAATCCATTCTCCCTACGAGCCTTGTACGAGTTTTGTTTGTATTACCCACTCTGGAGCTAGTTGATGGAATTTGATGAATGTAACAATTTCGGCTATTTTATAAGTATTTGTATATAGACCCTATTATAATATCAGAGGATTTCTATAAAAATTGTTTTAGCTATCGTAAGGTAAAAACCCGGCATGTTTATTTGTGGCGTGGTCTTACGAGATGCTTTTGTTTTCAAAGGATTTTTGAAACTTTAATAATCAATTGAGTGTGATTTGCTCACGCTGGTATTCCAGACTGACTCGGGTATTACTGTAATGCTCGGGTCAGACCGAGTATTATAGGATAAAGGATATGATGCTGTGGAGCTCAGGAGACGAGCTGGATGACGATACGTACTCCCATACTTTGTTTATATATATATTCCGCTGTGTTGTTTAGTTGTGTATCCAATTGTTTGTTATTGATGTTGAGTTGTGATTGATGTACTCTGATGATGTAATATATAAACAGATACATTTGATTTTGAGTAAAGACCATTATTATCTATTATATTTTATTCTGCTGCGTTGTTTAGATTTTGCTGTTGTTTTCTATTTTCTTCTTCTACCTCTTCTTCTTTAACCCAAATGGTTCGCATTTCTATACAACTTGAGTTGATTTTTGTAGAATAGTGTTGACTCAAGGGGTACGGATTTGCGGGTCGTTACAATTATTGCTTTAGAATCTGAAAAGATTGTGAGTGGTATCTTCTCATTTTCTAAGTCCTTATCATCGAAGAGAGGAAAGCAAAAGAAATCAGTAGTATCTAGTGGATCAGTTCATCGTAGTGCTAGAATTTGCAGCTGTCAGGCTTCATCTATAGGTGAGTTACTGGATCCAGTGCCATTAGTGGTGCTACAAATTTAGGCTCAAGTATGAGCTCTATTTTGAGTAGCATTTACTCTTCTTACGCTTTAGGCAGTTTATCATCTACTGAGTTTAGTTAGTTGGCTCGGGATACATCTTTTAACTTTACTGATGTCGAGATTGACTGGGAATATATTAGAGGTAAGGAATTAGATAGGGCTAGTACTGTCAATTCATGAGGATCATTAGTTGGAACATTAGAGGTTTGAATGACTTAAACAAATGTGATAAGATTAGAATGTTTTTTAAAGACTACTCTATTGATATTGCTTTACTTCAGGAAACTAAAATTAACTGTACCGACATTCATTTTTTAAAAGATTAGGTGGGTATCATTTTAGAAAATGAGTTTTTTTTACCTTCCGTGGGTACTTCAGGGGGTCTAATGATAGGGTGGCGTGATAATTTTTTAAGTTGCTTCAATGTATTACTATGCAGCATTCTCTTCATATTATACTTATTAATTAATCTCCCCGATAACTCTTTTTTAAATATTTCTAATGTCCATGGGACTAATTCTAAAAAATTAACCAGAAAATTTTATGGAATGAATGCCTTGATTTTAGATCTTTGGCCCCGGGTTCTTGGATCATGGAGGGTGATTTTAATGTTGCATGTTTCATAGGTGAGCATTTTCCTAGAGAATGGGATTACTCCGCTATGGAGGAATTCGATCAATTTATTATAAGTTCTAACTTGATTGAAATTCCCCTTTCTAATAGAGAGTTTACTTAGAGTAATGCAAGAGAGTCTCCATTCATGGCTCTTCATGATAGATTTTTCGTTAGTGATGAAATTGAGGATAAATTTTCAATCTATAGAGTTTCTGGTTTATCAGATCATTGTCCTATTATCCTCTCCTGCGAGCATCAAAGGGATACTATTAATAATTTTAAATTTGAATAAATGTGGCTTTTGGAATCAAATTTTGCGAATTTAATTAATGGTAAATGGATTTCCTTGAGTTATCATCATACTATAATAAGAATAATTTAGCAAAATCTTTTGTATCAAAACTTAGGGAGCTTATAATTTTTCTTAAAAACTGGAATAAGAATGTTTTCGGCAATATAAAAATTAAAAAAGATAACATTCTTAATGAGATGCTTAAAATTAATAAGATAGAAGAATCTAGACAATTAAATATAGGTAAGCGTAACGTTCTTGCTAATTTAAAAGATGAACTTAATTCAATTTTAGAAAAGGAGGAGGTTATGTGGAAGCAGAGATCCAGAATTCAATGGATCAATGAAGGAGATAATAACACCAATTTTTTTCATAATATAGCTAATGGTAGAAAATGTAGTAATACAGTTAATTCTATTATTGTTAATAATGAAGAGTTAGTTGATCAAAGAGAACTTAACAAGGCTTTTATAGACTATTATAAGGATATTTTTGGTTCTAAAATCAAACATAGAATCAATGTTAGATGGATAGATTTGTATCTATCTGATTCTACTGTTGATCTATAGGAGTTAGATAATCCTTTTACTGTAGAGGAAATTAGAAAAGAAATTAATGACATGCCAAGTGATAAATCCCCAAGTCCTGATGGGTTTCCAATTTTATTTTATAAATTTTTTTGGAACGTTTTAAAATTCGACTTAATTAATATATTCAATGATTTTTATAATGTAATTTGCAATTAGAGAGATTTAATTTCGCAAATGTTATTTTTTTACATAAAAAAGTAGGAGCTAAAAACTTAAATGATTTTAGACCTATTTCTTTGATTGACTGTTCAGTTAAAATCATTTCTAAAGTTCTAGCTAATAGACTTAGTACAAGAATGAACGATTTAATTGATTGTTCACAATCGGCTTTAATAAAAGGGAGAAATATCACTGATGGAGTGACAGTTGTTCAAGAATATATTAATTACCGTTGTAAGAATAACATAACCTGTGCAATTTTAAAACTTGATTTTGCTAAAGCTTTTGATTCAGTGGATTGGGATTTTCTTGTATATATTTCTCATGTTAGAGGTTTTGGTCATAGATGGATAAGTTGGATTATGACTTTTCTTAGAACTGGAAACTCTAGTATTATGGTTAACGATATATTAGATAATAAAATTCAATCTAAGAGAGGTTTAAGACAAGGGGATCCCTTATCGCCTTTATTATTTAACTTAGCAGCTGATCTTTTTGCTAAAATTATTAAAAGAGCAGTGGATAATAGATCTCTTTGTGTAGGCAATGATATATCACGTAATGGTATATTGGTTCTTCAATTTGCCGACGATACCTTACTGTTTTCTTCCCATCTTCCTAGACACATTATAACTCTCAAGTTTAACCTTTACAGTTTTGAACTTTTATCTGGTTTAAAAATAAATTTTGACAAAAGTTTTGTGTTAGTTTTAAATAATTTTGAAAAAGTTGAAAACTTAGTTGCTAATACTCTAAATTGCAAAACTATGAAATTTCCTTTTGACCACATTGGCTTTGTGATTAGACCCACCAATCTCAAACATGACGATTGGAATATTATCGTTGATAAAATCAAAATAAGATTTCTAACTGGAATGAGAGATTTCTATCTAGAGCAGGTAGACTAGTTTTAATTAATTCGGTTTTATCAGCCCTTCCGATTTATTGGATGTCCATGCATCTATTTTCAGATTGGGTTATTGATAAAATTGATAAAATTAGAAGAGACTTCTTATGGAGTGGGGAAAATTCTAAAATATGAAATGTCTAGTAAATTGGAAAACCGTATTTAAGGCCAAAAAAGAAGGTGGTTTAGGAGTTATTAATTTGCGTAATATGAATTTATCCTTGCTAGGTAAATGGTTATGCAAGCTTAAGGATATAAATGATAACGCTATTTGGAAAGAGATCATTTCTAAATATTACTATAATGGAAATAACATTTTATATCAAATTGCTTCTCCAGCCACCCATAATATATCTAAATTTTGGACAAACATTTTAAAATGTAATGAGATATTTAATTTAGGAATAAATACAATTGTTCATTCTGGTAATCGTACTTCTTTTTGGCATGATCGTTGGATTTCGGTCTTACCTCTTAAATTGGAATTTAAAGAGCTTTATGAATTTTGTAATTTTAAGTTTGCTTTAATTAGTGAAGTTTATTCTCCTGAAAACGATCCTCCTTGGAATTTTAGCTTTAATAGTATTTTAGTAGGCTCAACTCTTAGGCAACTTTATTTGCTTTATGCAAGATTAAATCTTTATAATATTTATAATGATAATGATATTATTAGTTGGGAATGAGATAAGAGCAAGAAATATACTTCTAATTCTTTTTACAGATTTATTAATTTCTCCGGTATAATTAACAACTGATTTAAATTTATTTGGAAATCTAATGCTCCTCCTAAATCTAAAATTCACATGTGGTTAATATTGAATGGAAAACTTAATACAATTGAATTCTTAAAAAGAAAAAATATTCAAAATGATAATAATTATTTTTTGTAATCTGCATCTTGAGGATATAAAATATTTATGCTATGATTGCATGGATTCTTATTACATCCTAAATAATATTCTAATTTTTTTTAATTTTAATATAACAACTAAAATTTTGGATTGTGACTTCTACTGGAATAATTTTAGATTTAGGTTCAAAAGGAATATTAGATTTTTACTTGACATTTTATTCATTATTATTAGTTGGTATATTTGGTTTGAAAGAAATCAAAGAATTTTTAATAATAATAATAGCCATTTTAACAAATTGATTGTTACAATTTATTCATTCTGTTTTAATTGGATTTCTAATCCCAAATATAAATTAGCTAAAAATAATGTATTTAAAGGGTATCTTAATAAGGTTAGTTATAATATTAATTTATTCAAACACAACAATTATATATTTAACATTAACAGTATTAACATTAATATTTTTTCAAATTTATATGATGATTTTAATGTAAATCATAACTTATGATTAAAGATTCTTAAGAATCTTTTAAGTTTTGTTTTTTTCGTTGTTCTTGTCTTTGGTGATATTAGTTTATAGGTTTTTTAATTCTATTGTTTTTGTCCCATTTATTTTTATTTAGGTTTTAATGCCTACCTCATATATACATATATATGTACATTAATTATATAAATATACATATATATGTATAATTCTTACTTTTTCCTTAGTCATCATTCAGATACAAGTATGGGTGATAGGGGTCAGGCTCTTTTTGCAGGTTCTCATGTATTCAGAACTGTAGGATTACAGATTGCAGAGAGACCATCAGAGTAGAGTTTTCCACTCAGGATTATTTGCAGTTCCACCACTGATGCAGGATACTTTCATCTCTATTGTGGCGTATTATCTTCAGGAGGATCCATTCTTCTACTTGGCTCTTCTTTCTTTGTACAGAGTCTCCAGAGTAAATTTTCCATTCGGCATCATATTCAGCTCCACTTCAGAGTAGATGCTTCTTCATTCCTTCCGATCCAGATGCATGGAGCTTCCTTTTTAGTTTATGATGCATAGAGCTCCTAATTCAGATGCATGGAGTATCATTTTCTTTTGTTTCTAGGTACTCCTAACACCTCAGTATCGGGTGGTGGCCATGCCGGAACTCGATATCGATGTGTGATGGGTGGTGGCCTTGCCGGAACTCATCTTAGGGGTACCTGATTTTTCTTTGATGCTTGTATTTAGTTATGTTACCTGCCAGGCATGTTGGCAGCATCTTATTATTGTGATATATATAGTTGCATGTGCGTTCTCCTCTATTTACAGAGGATCATACATTTTTCTCAAAAATTTACTAACGAAACATTACACACACGCATATATACATACAAAGATACACACACAGAGTAGACTAATGAGTAGTGATCATCTAATCAACATCAACATAATCCAGTAAATAGCTAGTTTTTTGTAATTATTTTATGTGAATATTGTTTATGCAAAATGCAGGCGACGAACATCTATTTTCGTTCAGGTTGCGCCTGAATTCCGCTTAGACTCTAAATATCATCTTCGCATATAGGGCTTCGTCTCGAACAACATAGCTTATACCAGAGTTTAGGTACCTCCCTTGCGAATTGGATATCCTTGGTGAATTGGACACCCGAGCTTGGGCACACATTGTACCCGAGCTAGGTAAAACATATGAGTTAAAGCTATAATTTTACATGGTCGTTTGTCAATGACTTTTTTGTTGTGATTCATAGCTATTTTGAAAAAAAACATAGTTTGTTTTTGGAAATTTATAATTTTATATGGATTGATTGTTTTGAGAAACAGCATCAAAGTAACATTTAAAATTCTTGTCTGTGCTCCTCAGGTTAGTAGCCAATAATTAATTTGATTTCCAAATTGAAAACTTCATCGAATTTTGATATGAAGTGAAATTACTAAAAGTAGTTCATCGAATGATTCGAATCGAGTGAAATTTTATTTTTCAAGCTTACCGGTTCGTGGACGTATTCTCCTCTGTTTCCTACCACTGCTATTTGATAGACCTAAAATCAAGATCCGCCCTTTATTTCAACTTCTTCCCGACCTTAAATCCCCTTTCTCCACCATGCTTTTGTCACTTAGCTTCTCCAAAGATGAAAAGCCCTAATTCCCTTCTCTTCCCTCTTCAAGTTCTCCAACGGCGATGACGCCTCCATTGGCCTCGCCGCCTCCTATAGGCGTTTTGGAAGCACCTACTTTTAAGTGGTAAAATCACTTCATGAATATTTTTTTAATTATAGTCTAAAGTTTAAGGATATCGGAATGAATGAGTTACAGATTTTTCTTATCAATTTACGAAAAAGCTGGATGTTTTTCAAACTACTGTAGGCTTGTGGAGGAGGGTTACACTATTTTGAGCTATAATACATTATGTGTCCTAAAACATAATATCCGTCCTATTGATTTCAAGCTATAACATGTTTATTTGCAAAGGAGGAAAACTATGTATGTATTGGATCAAACTGTTAAGTTGTAGCTTCATTTTGAGCTTTATTGTGAGCTAATTTTTAATAGAACTATTAGAAAATGGTTGGATGGATTTTTTTGAGTTAGGTCAAGTCATTACAGAGAAGTTTAAACCTTTTATAGACCTTTTTTTTATTTTTTATTTTTTGAATATTTTGATTGTTGAGTGTAGCTATTATGAAAATTCATGGTCTTTCAATTCACTTATTGTTATGATGTTATTCAATTCACCTATCGTCTTCCTTCAAATATCCGATACTCTCTCTTGCAAGCAATTATATCTTGAATTGTACTATTATTAAAGTTCTCATGCCCACAAATCGTAATAATACTAATCAAATTTCTTAAAATCTCTAGTTTACAAATTCAGATTATACACACATACAAACCAAAGAATAAAGCAACTTTATGTACAAAACGTGTGGATGATTCAATCAACCCAGAGATGACTACCCCTCTGACTTTTAATTCAATCAATCGGGTGATGGTATTATTTCTCTTCTTATCTTCAATATACACTTTGCACCTTGTTTATTTGTATTATGATCCTCGCTTCCATGAACTTTAATAAAATAAGCCATCTTGTTACTATTTGTTTTTTGTCAGTATTGATATACATACATATACACACACATTTATATACATATACACATATGCATACATGTCTGTGTATGATATGGAAAGCAATGCTACAAGGGCATAAAGAATTATCAAATGCCTTACGAGATATATGGATTAAGGAGCATCTAGAAGCTTAGGATTCTCTTGTTATTTTCTTTTTAGCTTTTCTATTTTCGTCATATTATGGTTGCACTAAAGACAAATCAGCAACAACTTTTATTGTATTAGCGGTAAGAATATATGGCCATGAATAGATCTATAAATTCATTGGTCCACCTAAGCATGAATTTGTTACTCTCTGTGTATGAAAGTATGACGCATGAAAAGTTTGATTAAAAATCTTCTTCATGCTCTTTCTCTCCCTCTCCTCATATCTCGTTCTTCCTCAATAAAAATTTCCCTCAACATAACATAAGCCTTATCGGTGTATCATTCCTGAAAATTGAAAACAAGTTGTGACTTTTCTCATTGCTTGTTTTGTATTTTTGAAAAATATGTATAATTATTTCAATGCCATGTATATATATAAAGATAAAGTTTTCTTTGAAGAAAAAAATAGCTTATCATGAAACTTAGTAGAGAACTTATACAGTCATAAGAAACCTATCTTTGAGCTACAATCATTCTTCTCTTTTATTGCTTATCAATAATCAACCAACATCGAAGTTTTAATGATGTATATAGTACTATAGTAATCATGAATTGATTTCATTTTCCTTGTGAATTGATAATTGTGGTTTAACGCCAAGCATTTTTCATTGTGATCATGCTAGCCTTTTTGAGTTGATCCAGCTAGAGTTTACCCCATAGGACTTTTATTCGCCACCAAATTACCACCATGGAGGTTGTTTCATACATGCACTAGCCTTATCTGAACATGATGTATGAAGACTCTTATGGTCAGTTTTGGCATCCCATTTCTTAGGTACCATATTCATATGTGAATGTTTTCTCATCAAAGATAGAATTAGTACACAAAAAGTTACAAGTAATACATTTAAATTAGTGCATGTATGTGCTGTTGAAAAGAACGGATATAAGCTATTTACCTGTTTGATGCTCCAACTTTCTTAATAGTTCCTGAATACTATAAGATATTAAGGCGACAAATATTCAAGATTCATATTCATATTCTTCTCTTTTAGTTTGATTTGACATTTGAGTAATTTGTGAAAATTATATAAATTGTATGAGTTGGTGAATTTATGCTCTTTAAAGATCTTTCATATAAGTCTTTCTCTTCGTAAATATGCTAATGAACAAATTTAAAGTTGCGTACAAGGGGCATGTCCCCTCAAAAGTATATTTCTGCAAAGTACGAAATTCTAAATTATGCTTTGGAATTACTTAAGGGAAATCTTTCTCCTTAATAGAGATTAATTAGCATGGAACTCTAATGTATTATTATGTTCTTTATTTAGCCAATATATGCTGATACACAGCACTTACCTACCAAACATAGTACTTTTCGTGTGCTAATTCATAACTAATGATATTATAGCTTAGTTTTGATAATTGCCAACTTAGTTTTTACGAGCTCACAACCAGCTTATATATTTATTTTCCAAACACCAAGAGTTTGGACAATGGACCAATAAGCTGATTTTGACCAAACACCCCCCTGGGAAACACAATCCATCAATCAATTAAGCTACAATTACTTTGTTTTGATTAACTACAACGTATGTGCTTTTGTCTCTGGAATTCAGGCAATTCTTCCACATAAGTTAAACATGATGCACAATTAATAATTTTCTGTTAGTATTCACATGAGCGTTTAGAGGTATACAACCACATGGTAATTTGAGAACCACTATTCTGTGCAGCTCGTGCAGGATTACGTTGATGTGTCCTTGGCCAACTTTTACAAATGCTTGAAATACAACAAACAAAGGCTGGAAGTGGGAAAGCGCAAAGCATCACATAGAAACAAACTTCACACTGGAACATATGAATTATGCTGCATCTTTCGTATTCTATTATGCCATTGTTTGTTCCATGATTCAGGTTAAGCATTATAGGTGCAGCTTTGGGCCGTTTGACTTCAGTTTGATATATTTTAGTTCATTTTTGTTGTATTTTAAAGCAGTTTAAATGTATTTTTATGCAGTTTTAGCTTATTTGATGAAGTTTTAGTGTATTTTAAAGCTTGTTTTGATGTAGCTTTACTATTGTTGCTGCTATGTTTGGCCTATATGGCAAATTTTCCATTTTATTTGCATTTTCAAATGTTGTGTTTAGTTTTTTCCCTCTTAGTGATGATACAGCAGACCTCTGATGAGAGATTGGTGATGATTAAAATTTGTTACTTTCGCTTATAGATGCAGGCTCTGATGCCATATTAGAATTACTTGATAGGTTGTTATTTGAGAAGTAAGAAAATGTATTGAATTGATAAATTTTAATAATTACAACAGTACATATGAGTCTGTTATATAGAACAACAATAGATGATTGGGCTGGCTCATATGGTCAAATACCTGTTTCTATTATACAAAATGATGTTACACTGCATACTTGTGTATTCTAACTTCCCTCTTTAATTTCATCTAGGGTTTTCTTCCTCCTGTTCCATTTCTGTGCCGCCATCTCTAATTCTCAGTTCCTCCTTTAACCAAGTAAAATTCTTTGTCGAGAGTGGTTTCATGAGGATGTCGGCTCTTTGAAATAGGGGTGGAACATAATTAACTCTTACTTTCCACTCCATTACTTTCTCACGAACAAAGTACAGATCTATTTCAATGTGTTTTGTTCGTGAATGTAAAATATGATTTGCCGAGAGGGAGATGGAGCTTAAATTGTCATACCAGATTATTGGTGTGTTTGAGAGATTAATTTTGATTTCGTTGAGTAGCGACTCGATCCATGTTATTTCCGCTGCTATGTAGGCAATTGCTCTATATTCGGCTTCAGTACTGGAGCGTAAAGTGGTGGCTTGTTTTTTCGAACTCCATGAGATTGAGTTGCTATCCAAATATATACAGAATCCTGAAGTGGATCTTCTATCATCGGGATCGGTGGCCTAGTCTACATCACAACAAGTTTGTATGTTTAAATCCTTTATATTGTTGAGATGCAATTCATGGTTCGTTGTTCCTTTCAGGTATCGTAAAATACGTTTTACTGCTTTGCAGTGACGGCTGAGTGGATTATGCATGAATTGGCAGACTTTTTTTTACACTGTAGCTTAGATCTAGTCTCGTTATTGTGATGTACTATAGTGCCCCTACGATACTTCTGTACTATTTTTCATTTATGATGGCTTCTCCAGAGTCTTTTGATAGTCTGAGGTTACTTGTCATAGAAATAGGAAGCGGTTTTGCTTGATCCATATTTTATCTTTTTAGTAGGTCCAGTATGTATCGTTTTTGATATAGAAACATTTCTGAAGTGGATTTTCTTATGACTTCAATTCCAAGAAAGTAATGTAAATCACCTAGATCTTTTATAGACAATATTTGATTAGGATGTTTGATTGTTTGATTCATGGCTTGATTATCATTTCCAGTGATAATGATGTCATCCACATATATCAGTATGTATGTGATCCTTTCGTGTTGCATTGCATGTATAAGGAATTGCTTGATTTTGTTGGCATAAATCCTAGATCTATCAATGTTGACTTGAGTTTTTCATTCCACACACGAGGAGCTTGCTTCAGTCCATAAATGGCTTTATGTAACTTGCATACTAAACTATCGCCGACCCCTCTCTTGTAGCCTTTTGGTTGCTCCATAAATACATCAACTTTTAAGTCTCAATTGAGAAAAGCATTATTTACATCAAGTTGTCTGATCTTCCATCTTCTATGAAGAGCAATAGTTAACATAATTCTTATAGTTGTTGGTTTAACAGTAGGGGAGAATGTCTCATTAAAGTCAAAATCATATTGTTGATTGTACCCTTTAGCTACCAGCCTTGTTTTATATTTTGCAATACTTCCTCTGGATTTCTTTTAATTTTGTAGGTCCATTTACAACCACTACATTCTTGTTTTTGGGTAATGATACTAGGCTCCAAATTTTATTTCTGATGAGAGCGCTATATTCATTATCCATAACTTGTTTTCAATTGTTGTTTGTGATGGCTTCACTGTAGCTTCTTGGCTTAGTTGAATTCAGCTGAACACCGTATACTTTAGGTTTAAAAATACCACGTTTTGATCTTGTAATCATGTGATGTCCTGAAACTGCAGGTGGTGATTCTTGAATATTAGTGTTCTCATCAGTGTGCTGAGACATGGATGAGGGCGATTCTCCTTGACTTGGATTGATGTCATTGTTCTGACTTGGATTGATGTCATTGTTCTGACTTGTATTGTGGAAGGAGCTGGAGGACTCATGGGAGTCATGGCCTGATCCAGTGACACTACTGGGTAAAGTGTGTTGTGACCCTTGATCTCTCTGCATACTTCCATCAGCCTGATCCCATTCAGGTATAATAGGTAGTGAAATGTTGTCTTCATTGTATACTTTCTTAGTTGTTTTAACATTTTTATCTGCAAATGGAAAAATATTCTCATCAAATATAACATGTCTTGAAACAAATATCCTACCATCATTGCTTAAACGTCTGTACCCTTTCTGATTATTACCATATCCTAAGAAAGTGCATGGGGTAGATTCGAGACTTAATTTATGATTATAATATGGTCTGAGACATGGAAAACATAAGCAGCCAAATGTCTTAGACCTTTATAGTCAGGTTTTAACCCAAATAGCACTTCAATGGGATTCAGATGCTTGAGAATTTTGGTAGGAAGTCTATTAATTAAGTACGCAACAGTGTTAAAGGCTTCTGGCTAGAATTTCATGGGTAGAGAGGCCTGTGCCAGTTGGGTTAAGCCAGTTTCTACTATGTGTCTTTGTTTTCTTTCTACTATTCCATTTTGCTCAGATGTGTACGGGCAAGTTGTTATATGAATAATACGTCTTTCCTGAAAATATTCTTTCAGTGATTTATATTCACTACCACCATCAGTTTGTGAAATCCTAACCTCACTGCTTAATTGTTTCTCTGCTTGAGTTATGAACCGTATTACAGCCTTTTGCGTATCTAACTTGAATTTTAAAAAAAATATCTATGTATATCTAGAATATGCATCAACAAATGATATATAATACCTGAAACCATAGTCTGAACTTATAGGAGCTGGTCCCCATAAGTCTGTTGCCACTAACTCTAGTGGTTTGCTAATAACTGTTGTTGAATCTGCAAATGGCAATTTATGGCTTTTGCCTAATTGACAATAAATACATACATATGGCAGAGATACATCAAAAGAGATATTATTATTCATAAGAACTTTTTTTATAGTATTTACAGTGGGATGTCCTAGTTTATAATACCACAAAGTAAATGTTTCTTGACCATTTTTAACATGAGATTCAATACTAATACAACAAATATTCCAAACATTGCTCTTTCTTATGTTCCCAAAGTCGAATTTGTATAACCCTTTGTCCAGTTTACCCTATAATAATATATCTTGATTTAGTAGATCTTTAACTAAGCAAAATTTAGGGTGAAACTCAAAATGCACATAATTACTATTAGCAAATTCAGATACACCCAATAGATTTTTCTTAATTTGAGGAACTCTAAATAAATTATTGAGATGGAGATGTCTTTTACCTGGAACATTGCTGGTTCCAACATGTGTGATTTTTAAAGCTTCACCATTGCCATATGAATATAATGCGTACTTGTATATTCTTTGTTGCCAAGATTAAGATTCTGCAGGCTGCTTGTAAGGTGGTTGGTGACACCTGAATCTGGGTACCAATCCTCCCTTGCTATTTCCTCGGTTCTGGTAAGTTTTTCTAAGTTTAAGCTTTGTGTTCTTGAGTCTTCTGATTGACTGCCTTGCATTTGATCTATATGTGTCACATTAGTACTAGAACTATAATTTCTTGATTTGTTTGATTTTGTTGATTTTGGTAGTATTCAGTGTTGTGTCTAAAGTAGCACTGTCTGGCTGTGTGTCCAGGCTTTTCACAAATCTAACATTTCGTTCTGTTATTATTCCATCTTCCATTTCTGCCTCTACCTCTCTGTGCAGCACCACCTCTTTGGTTATAACAGTCTTGTCTGATATTCTGATTTTCTTGCTTCTTTCCTTGAGTTCTGTTTCTGTAATTTGATGCATAGTTGAGTGATAATTCTGTATTGTTTTCTTTTCTTTGCTCAATTCTTCCTTCATGTGACAACAATATTGAATGAACATACTGCATATTAAGTAGATTTTGTTGTGATGAAATAATTGTCACTACTGGCTCATATTCTATATCAAGACCATTTAGAATGGTTAGTATCTGCTCAGTTTCAGATATTTTGTACCCTGTAGCGTCAAGAAGATCATAATATGATTTCACCTTTGTTAGATATTCCCTTATTATCATTTTTTTTCTTGAGATTCTGCAGTTGCCCCTTATAATACATGATTCTTGCAGCTGACTATGTATTGAAAATTTATTGTATTGCAGACCATATTTCAAATGATGTTTTACATCCAACAATTTGTGACAGTAGTCATGAATTGATGGATTAGAGTAACCATGCAGCTAGTAAGATGTCCTGCCTCTGATAGTTGATGAATTCTTTGTTGATAGTTCTTTCTCCTTTACTATCAGTCACCATTCTTGCACGTACAGTTGCAGTTCCATACAGAAAATCTTCGAAGACATATCCTCTTATAATGGTTTCAACTTGATATTTCCATAATATGAAGTTGTTTTCATCAAGTGTTATGGTTACTGAGTTATTCTTTGGTTTGATGACACTGCAGGAATTTTATCTCGATGGTTGATGATTCTTGATTACTTGGTCTTGACTCTTTCGGATTCTTGACTCCACTTGTTGCTAATGATGATACATCATCGTCTCCTGCCATGGTGGATTATTTGGAAGTACTGTTGAGATTTTTGATAGGAGAACTTTTGAGACGTAGCCAAATTTATGAATCTTGACTCAAGATCCTTGGCGTGGCACCTTAACGAGAGTTCTTGGTTAAAAAATACTGTAAGAACATGTGAAATCACACTCTCAAATGATGAGAATGCAAAAACTGAGAACAAGCAATGATGGTGGATGATGATACTGATCTGACATCTCTTTTGGATGGCTCAGTGATGACACAGTAGATCTCTGATGAGAGATTGATGACGACTAAAAACTTGTTACCGTCGCTTGACATATTTAGGCTCTGATACCATATTAGAATTACTTGATAGGTTGTTATTTGAGAAGTACGAAAATGTATTGAATTGATAAATCTGAATAATAATTACACGGTACATATAGCTCTGTTATATAGAGCAACAGTAGATGATTGGGCTAACTCGTATGGTCCAATACCCGTTTCTATTATACAAAATGATGTTACACTGCATACTCGTGTATTCTAACTTGTCATGTATTGATTTGGTCTGAAATAAAATAGAAAAATCGACAATACAGCTGCTTGGTATCTTAAAAAAATCTATGCCTAGATTCTAGATCGTTGAATGTGATGATTTTTGTTTTTGTGTACAAGTTGTTTGTTGACCATCAAGCATGGAGTTGGCACATTGACATTTTGGTTATATACGTAACTTTCACCCAAGAGCTTTTGTTTCGTTGTATCCATTTTCTGTTTATTTGTTTGGTCGTTTTGTTGATAAATTGATGACTTGATGTTGGACGGTGCTCAGTTAGAGATGATTCTAAACCCGTATATTGCTCCATAGCATGCATCTGTTTGCTCTTTTATTTTTTATTTTATTTTTACTGATTAGGCTCCAATAATCCAATTCATGCTTTAGGCCTCGGTAATCCGCCTCATTCTTGATGTGATTATAACGATTTAGTCTATCGATTGAATGCATATGGATTTTTGAGTCCATTCTATCAATTGCTTCATGTGTACGTTCTAGGTTTGGATGTTTAGATATGAAATGATGAAATATGAACTGAACTATGTTTACATCAGATTCTCATGTCTCCTCAACTGGTTTTGCAGCCTTTTTCTTTTAGAAATTGTGTAAAATGGCCAGTTTTACACTGCTGTAATGTATGTTCGTAGTAGTTTTACTAAAAAAATTTGGAGGTTGATTAAATATAGAAGAAAAAATTAGTACGCTGCAGAGTTGAAATGGTCTGAAAATGAGTAAAATAATTTGCGTTAATTTAACAAGAACAAAGTTTAGAGAAACGGTGTTGGACATGGCTGTTTATGACCACTAAACCATCCACTGATCTGCAGACATAAATGAAGAACCAACTTCCTAAGTTCAGATTACTTTTCTTCAAACTTTCATAAAATACATTCATCATAGGATATATATATCTATGAGAAAATGTACAGGTACACTGCACAGCGGTAGGAAGAGAGGATACATGAGCAACTATTTACAGCAGCAATTGCACATAAAATAGAAATGCTCATTGTCTGACTCTAAAAAACTAAAAGATAAACAGTAATTACATCTACAATGGCAAAGATTGCTCTGAACCCAAACGACAATTAAGAAAACAAAATGTTTCCCTTAGCGCATAGACATCAAAGTTTTCCTTTGCATGACCCTTCTTTTATCGGACTCTTTATGTTTCTTCTTCTTGTTCACTTTCATCACTATTTTCTCAATCTGATCAATTGACTCCGTTAACTTTCTCTCAGTTTCTGCTTCAGAATCGACACTGGTAATGGTGCTTGTGGCGGTAAATGGAGTATGTTGGACTTTAGATGACGACGACGACTCTGCATTGCGTGTGTCGTTTTGTGTGGGAGTGAATTCACTTATGGCTACTGAATTAGGTGATGATTCAGCATCTCTGTTTGCACGTCCAGCAGCCATGACTGTTTCTTCTCGGATCCTTCTTCTCTGAAGTGCCTACACAAACCAGATACCTTACGTGCATAAATCAATCTACATTTAGCGTTACATTTTATTTATTTATTTATTATTATTATTTTTTTTAAGTATGTTGTATATGTTAAACACATGTACTTAACCACCACATATTGGGTGATTCAATGTATGTGTACATGGTTTGGCTCAAAATAAACCACGAGTTAGTCATGGACACACATACACACAATTTGCATAAAGCATCCCGAATAACCAAAATAATAGACTTAATGTGGATTAATGAAAATTGGATTGTATCATTTAGACCTGAAAACTGGAGAGTGTTATCTACAGCCTATTCGTAGGCAAATTTTATATTACATATGTTTTTCCTGTAACATCTATGCAATTTTAAATATTCTCAAGGGTGGTTGGATCTTGCAAACGACAGAGCACAACTCAAAATGTCATTGGGGGTGTAGACAGTACTATTGCAAACTCATCTTCCAATCACGTTGCTCCATGTAACAATGTAAAAGGATTTACTAAATAAGATTTCCTACTTGTATGTTCATTTGATTATCAATCTACAGATATGGTAAGCCAATGTCACTATAGTAAGGTTTTCAATTCTAAATGATACACAGTCTAATTCCCATTATCCACCACTAGATTAATGTTACTCAATTAATAAAGGTTACCTAATGCAACCTTCCGCCGTCCAAACAATATGCATGTAGAAATTCAACGAATTTAAAAAACAGTTGCAAATGAAATCATAAATCAGAATACATAACCTATTTTGATTTGATCCCAAAAAATATTGACAAAATAAACATAATTGCAAAAATCATACATGAATCTATTGCTAATAATTAAAAAAACCATTAATTTAGCTTGAAGTTTCGAGTGACACAAAGCCTAAAACTGAAATATATTTGCATAAAAGGGTTCAAAGAATATAGTAAGGTTTATGTAATTGAAGAATGCTAGAGAATTAGAAAATATAATCTAGGACATGTGTGGTTCTCAAATGGAGAGGGATTTGGGGTATAGCTGAAATTTTACATATCTGATTGATTACGCACGTCTTCATGTTACTTTTTTTTGATCGAAAAGCATTTTACTATAATGTCGAAACCATAACCTCTTATTAATAATATTGTGATATTTTTAATTTGATCATTTGGCAAACTGAAATTCACTTTAGTCGATGTGCGCTCCTTCCAAGAAAATTACACATTTTAACCTTAAAGTTGATTCATTAGACATTAAGATTTATAGTAAATATAATAATAAATAAAGGTAATATTTAAATTTAACTCAATTGTTTTGATGACTCTTAATATTAAATAATTATGATAAAATTCTCTAAACCATAAATAGCAAAATTATATATTATTCTGCAGGTGTAGCGCTACCACTTAAAATTTTCAAATAATGTAGTTTCCAATTATTTATATTATTTAATATAAATTAATTTATAAACTATGGATGAGTTATTGTTACTATTAATAATCCATAATTACTAAAAAATAATAAACTAGTCGCAACAACTAAAATTTATCTAATTTCCTTTCCAACTTTGTTCAAACACCCTTTATTGTGCTATACATGTAATTGTGTTGCACCATTGATGTTGTTATATAATTTATAGCATAGAATGTCATTAATAAAACGTAGTTTTCATTGAAGTGCTAAGAAGAAAATTTTCAAAAATATAAGAATGTGAGGAAACATGAAAATCATCTAATAGAAAAGATAAGTGCGAATAAAATTTTACAAGCCATAGTAGAGTATTTTGCTCCTGCTTGGTAAAAATTGCATTGTTTGAAGTAGAAAAGATATCACATGGAAACTAAGTGGAATGTGTTGTACATAAATACAAAAACCTATGTTTATAATACAAATTTATTAAATTATTATGTACAGAATTATTTATTAATGCACCTTTTATCTTACAATGGTTAAATATAATAATTAGTTAATAATGGCTAAAACAAAATAAAATACTAATACAAAAGGATATAATTTCATGCCCTCTAAGTCAAGTTCACTCAACACGCTCATTCACTCCATCCTAATTCACTCAACCTTATGTCCAAGAATACATCGTAATTCAGTCAACTCATTGATTGGAACCACTACCACAACAAGTTTAACATGAGGTCACCATACCATAGATCTACCCAACAAAAAAGAAATCCAAAATTAATTATTTATCAATCTTATATTTTAATTAAAGGTTCTATTACAACTAGCCCTACTTTTGAAGTATTCATCATGTGGGAGACAACCTAACATTTACAAGCACTAATATTAGTTTAGCACACATGTAAAGGAACTTTGTAACCTTATAAAGTTCGTTGACAGTATTCAAACATTATATGCTGTGTATTGCTATTAAATAATAATAAAGTGAAGTAAACAACAATGATAATCCATCACATCATCTATTATTCAATATGGAAACCATTAAATATTTCAATAGAGATTTCTAATTTTGTTATCAGTTAATAATGAACATTTATGAACCAGTAAACCCATTCACCTAATATCTGCAATTACTAAGCTAATTTTGCTTCGGTTAATAAAATTGAATGAATAACAGATTAAACTAATAATCGTTATTCAGAATCATGTTAAACAAAAAATAGGTTATGAAAGTTTCGTTCACTTTGCAAATTGTTTATATTACATAGCATACCAAGCAAATATATATATATATATATATATATATATATATATATATATATATATATATATATATATATATATATATATCTATCTTGAAGCTTAAATCTCAAACCACAACCAACAAAAATTCAGCAAATTATGCAACCCAAATCAGAAGTAGATAGAATAAGAGTAAAAGGTACGACATTTCTTACATTATAAATTGCAGTGATGTCCCTCAATGGCGTTCTCGGGTACCACTTAGGCAAAGGGCTCCTCTTCATCCTCTGCCGCCTCAGCCACGTAGCAGAGGACCCAACATGCCCAGCCGGAGGTATATTTTCCTTAATATCTTCTGCTCTTACTAGCCTCCGTGATCTGGTCACCGCCGTATTTGGAAAAGCCACTCTCCTGATCCAAAAACCTCCTATATTTGCCGCATTTGTAGCTTTTGGCATAGTGAGATTATTATAATTATTTTCTATAGAGGCAATTAAGAAGAGAACTGGGACTTTGACGTTCGATTCATGTATTTCGAATTGGGATATTAGGGTTTTATGACATTTGGTTGATTTGGAGAACACTAGATTCGTTTTTGGTATATTTTAGATGTTTGAAATTTGGAATGGCGGAGTCGTTGAAATTCAAATTTTCGTTAAAAAATTTGGCGGACGGTTAGGATCGGAAGTAAACAGATTATATGTGCAGTTGGGATTGTACTTTGGTAGGCGTAGTTTGGGTTCATATGTTTTCGTGTACTTCTGATCTTTGTTTGCAATCGGGGTTCTTATTATCCATTTATTGGTTTTCCTTTTTTCGTAGCTTTCATCCAATTATTGTTGGATTCAATTGACATATAACACAAATGTTTTGTTCATTGTTACTTATGAAGTAACTGAAGCATAAATTTAAGATTCAAAGTTAGAACAAAATATGCTTAGCTATTTTGATAATTGACATATATCATCATTTAATTTCTCATACAAGCAACATACTTAGAGCATGTTATATTTAAAACATCTTAGACCATTACTAGCAACAAGTTTGTTCAATTATCCTCTTTTTTTTTTTTACTTCTACACCTAGCGAACGAACTCTGCACGTAAATAAAATATAAAATATTCATTAAACCAGTAAAAAACAAATTCACGTTCTAATTAAACAGCAAAGTCTTCGTCGTTTAATTAAAATAGTGAAGACTTCGTCGTTTTAATTCTATTTCTAAAGACGAACTTTTCATCTTCTCCCCTTGCTCATTCATTTCTCAAACCTAAAAACAAAACAAAAACAAATCCCCCTAATTTTCATTAATTTTTTACCACATACATCTAAATTCAATCAAAATTACATAAATTAAATGTTATTTTTGTGATTACACGTCTTAAAATGTTTAAGTTGTTAAAAAAATCATGCATGGGAAAGTAGCAGTGGCGATATTGGTGGCGCAAACAATGTGATTGTTCCAGTTGGATACGTGTACGACATAGAAGAGTTATTTGCTTCCGCCAAAGTGGTCGGCAAAAGGAATGGGTCGTGGAGGACAAAGGAATCGTGGAGGCCGTCGTGGTAGCAGGCAAGCATGAGTCATATGAGAGTGGTGCAGGCTTCCGATAGAGTTGCTGAGTTGAGCGGTTGTAAGGATCCTAATCTGAATGTGTAGAAGGTTCCAGCTGATTTGCGGACACTTCCAGAAGGTGAAGTGCATATTAGCACTCGTATCAGCTTGGATGTAAATATTTTTTACTTATTAATTACATGTGGGGTACATTGTTGTGTTATTAACATATATTAGACTTTGGTTCACCTTGAATAGTCATAGAATACTCATTCTCGGAGTTCTTTAGTCAACGCCTTGAAATATTACCGCAAGCATTTAGCAAACATTCTCAAAGTAGTTGGATTTCTGCATGAGCTTGGATTTCACCATTTTTAGGTAATTTAACTATTCGCTAACTCAAAAAATATTTGCCAAACGCATCGTTGTTTAGTTAGAATAACTTGTTATTTAATTTGATATTTAAGCACCTGTAACGAGATTAAAGGGCATGTTAAACTGTGTGCTACTATCGCTCTTTGGCGATATAAAACCACTTATGCATTTCATTTTCCATGTACGGAGCTAGGGTTTACACCGTTGGATTTCACTATGCTTACCGATATTAGCATAGGAGTACCTGGTCTTATATCACTTCCATATAATGATATGATGTGATCCTTCACTTGTTCATGACTTATTCCCTCATTTAGACACCACTCCAGTGGTTTATCAGACCAACACTGCTAATAAAGTTAGTGCAATTACTGCTTCTATGGACGACATACTTCCAGAGTATACGCCAGAGCATGACTTGGAACTTGCTCGGTTGTTCTTGCTATATCTAAGTGGCAACATGTTTTATAGTACCAGTAGTATATAGGTTAAGTATATTAAGACTATGGAAAGGTTGGACTTCGACCGCATTCTTGTGTACGACTAGAGTACTCATATACTTGCCTATCTATATAGATGTTTGAACACATAGTGCGTTGTGTCGGAGTCAAAGATTTTATTGTAAGGTTTTTGGGATTTTTTATAGTATTAGTATTTTGAGTATTGCAGAAACTTTCATTTTATCACAGTGACTTCAGATTCTTCTTCCTTCTTTCCTAGTATAGCATTTTGGTGTGCCGATAATAGAAGGAGCGGGGATAATGAATCTCGTCATGTTTATTCAGTTGCCCATAACCAGTTTGACTTGAGGACGCATAGAGGGCAGTTGATATTGCATTTATTTGATAGTAGTGACTTGATAGTGCTTGAGATTGTACAGATAGCTAGGACGCTTACCAGGTAGAGATTTCCACTAGTATCATATCATGTTGTGTTTGGTTGTTACTAGTATCTTGACGGGAGGTGTTGAAGACATTTACATGATAATGAGTCCATTCTAGATGATCAACATTCTCACACATATTGTTGCATGATTTGTGTAAAATCCTCATTAAAGCCGCGCAAAATCCCCACTATTGTGCGTAGTGCTTTTTGATCGCTACGTTTTTCAATTTAGCACTATTAAACAGTATATTCGCTTCACGCCCCGCTATTTTCCTCTACACCAGCTAAATCAAGGTTTTTTAACACCCGCTTAAGCAACATTAATATATAAATATTGATTTGACTAATTATCTTTTAAACCAAATCAATAAAGTCAGGATAAAGACCTAATTTTAGGGCATAAGTGCTCAATATAAGCTAAAAATATACTGTAATCACCAAATCGAGACTGCATAAATCATGATATTTATTCTCACCAAAATTGGCACAAACACCCAATTAGTAATAAAGGGGTAAAATATCAAAGAAAGGAAATAAATAGCAAGAAAAGAACATGAGATTTTTATCGTGGTTAGAAAAATACTCCGGCCTACATTCATTTAGTTGATTTTTTATTAATTATGCTCTGTTTTTACAAAGCTATTTTTATAACTCGGTAGTCATAACTTGATGGGAATCCAACCAAGTAATTTTCAGAGTTATGATTTTACAACTCGTCATTACCTAGAAGTGCATAATCGAGAAGAAGAGAAAAGTCCTTTTCTAAGCACTGTCCACCTCTATTTATAGGCGAAGATATCCATATTTATCTCCAAAAATTGCTATACATGATCTCCATGTCTGTGACGACAGCCCATGACTCTCGCACGGAAACAAAGGAATGGTGCGCTGAAAGTGTGCCAGGCAGCCATGGGTGACCGTCAAGGGTAGAATAAACATCGCAGAATCTATCGTACAACTCACAGCGCATGGACAAAATACAATAGAGAAATATAATATAGTGAAGCTCCATAGAACAGGACATCATCATGTAAGCATCATAATAGTTTTATACAAACGTATGAATCATCCATACATCAAAGCCTCACTACATAACACTCAATCAAATACAGCAGCGGAATATCCAGTACATATAATAAGAAATAATAGGTAAAAGCCTCCTGCTCGTCTTCGTTGTCATCAGCGTAAACCTCCATGAACAACACCTGTCACCTGCTACCTAGTCTGCCCATCCCAACATGGATGAACAACCCAAGGTAATAAGAGGAGACATAAAACCTTGAGTCAGACAAAGTCTTAGTGAGCAGTAAATCAACTATCAAACATACCAAAAGAGTATAAGGGATAAAAGGAATAGGAACCAAACCATCCCACTCCACCTCTTTCTACAGTGATAGCTCCCAGACAAACATTAAGGAGAAGCAAGCATAACATAGTAGGCAATTAAAGTAAAGCAATAATCACTCGAGTCAAGGTCGATGTTTTCCAAATACAAACCCCCAAGGCCTAAACCAAGATCAGATAAGCACCCAGAAAACACCGCTCTTGAGACCGAATGATGATACAACCAAACGTCCAAACATCCATGACTCTGGCTATCACTGTTAACCTTGCTTCGAAATCACCGTTAATTGAATGACCGACTCCTTCCTGAGCCATCTATCAAGGGCTAATGGTAACCCCGGTTCTAGACATAACTCCGCACGTCATCATGACCCGTGCCTAGGAATTTTCGCAACTACCCAGAGTACTCGACCACCTACCTGTAGTCTTTAGGGTGTCCAGACCACCTACCTGTAGTCTTTAGGGCAACCCTTGTGCTCTTGCTTTGAGTCTGCTAGAACCTTCAACAACGATGAAATCCAAGCCTTCTAGTCATCCTCCTTGACGATTATTCTCAACCTAGCCCAAACTACCTCTTGAGCCATCCATTATCAATCAACTCGAACTACCCTTCAAGTTATCAACATGCTTGGAGTAATCCTTCTCGATTATACCAAGGTTACATCATATCATGCCTCGCCTCATCTTCATCTTAGCAAAGGCTCATCTTAACATCATGGTTTGCCTCATCGCATCATGGCAAAATTCCATCTCAACATCATCCAATCCATACATATGAGCTTCAACATCCACTACATATGCCTTAAGCAACTTTCATCATTCTAGAGCCTCTTCCGTAGATTTTGAATTGTCTTTGACCATACTTGTCCAAATCTATCAACTAGATAACTCATTCACAACAATCAAACAAGGCAAACATTAATCCAAACAAATAAGTAGTCAATCAAGATCTAAATTGGCATTTATAACTAAAATGGCAATTTCGTAAATAAATGAGAATAGATCTATCATACATGAATCATGGGTTTTTAGCATAGATCTAACAAATATAAATCATGGGTTTTGTCCCTACAACTTGATGAATGAACTTGCAAAAGTAAAGATCTTCATAAGTAATGGATCTATACTTAGATCTATGGAAAAATGCATAAAATCACTATCTACAACACTCCAACAAACCACCAAACCAATATATTCCTTTGGGTCCGCGTGAGAGATAACCACCACTCACCGAATCACCCAAACACTTCAAAAACTATCAACTTCAGATCTGGACAGCAAGTATTCAAGCTTGATTCGTCGAAATCCCGCTGGAAACGATGAAATCTAGCTTGGTTGGATGAAGATCTTCAACTTTGGCTCTTGGATCTTCGATCTTGATCTTCGATCTTGGATGGATGTTAGAACTAAATTGAAATGGAGAAAAGAAGATGAAGAAATGTTGTAGTCGAGCTCTCAAAATGGCAGCACTTCGTCGCTTCAAAATCCGGTGCCAAAAAGTGAGCCAAACCCCTCTATTTATAGGCTGAAATCCCCCATGAGTCGTCCGCCCCTATGAGTCGTCCACGACTCATGACTCACGACTCAAGCCACTACGACTCATGACTCAACGCAGCTCAAGGCAAATACGACACAACACACACACACGGCACAGCATGCACACGACTCAACAACCCCTACGACTCATCACCTAGCCTAAGTTCCAACGACTTACGACTCAAGACCCTGCCGACTCAGCTACCCACGACCTATGCCTTAACCCCTTAAGCCGCTAACCCATGAGTCGGCATCCCTTATGAGTCGGCCAACTACTAAATCGGCGATCTCCTTGGCTCGGCCATGCCTTAAGCCGGTCACTCTATGAGTCGGTCAATACCTATGGGTCGGTCTTCTATGAGTCGGCCATCTTCTTAACCCACTAACTCGGCAACTCACTAACTCGGCCAAACCCATAGGTCGCTACCTCTATGAGTCGGTCAGATTCTCAACTCGGTCCACTAGTTAACTCGTTAACGACTCAACACTTAACACACGAGTTAACTTCCTATACGACTCAGGCTAGAGACAACATAAACAACACTAACGACCTGTAAATTCTACGATTTATCGACACGTAAAATACGGGTCGTTACATTCTCTCCCCCTTAGGAATTTCGCCCCCGAAATTCCAAACAAACAAGAGTAATCAAAACTATTCTGTATGCCTACCATCCATAGCAATCAACAAACCATGCGTCCAAATACTAGCCTAGCATGCAGAATTCTAAGATTAGAACAAGTTACAAATTCATGAGATGTCACGACACCTTAGGGCCATACCTCGAAGAGTTCAGGATGAGCTGCCTTCATCCTCTCTTCCTCCTCCCACGTACAGTCGTTAACATCATCACTCCATTGTATCTTGAGCAACGTAATCGTCTTCCTCCTAAGCTGTTTCGTGTCGGTTTCAACAACACGAAGCGGCTTACGAGGTCTTCTAACCACTGGATCAACCTCTAAATCTTCACAGCTATCAGCAGAAACCACTGCATTCGAGTCGTGCACATACTTCCGTAGATAAGATACATGAAAAACATTGTGCACACCTGCCATCTTTTCCGGTAACTCCAATCTATAAGCGAGCTTTCCAATTCGCTCAATGATCGGGAATGGTCCAACAAATCTTGGAGTCAACTTTCCTTTCTTCCCGAGTCGAATAACATTCTTCAGAGGAGAAATCTTCACAAAAACCATATCACCTACGTCGAATTCCAAATCTTTACGACGATTATTGGCATAACTTTTCTGACGATCTTGGGCTGCCTTCATTCGTTGCCGAATGATCCCTATACAATCCGAAGTCTGTCGAATCATCTCTGGCCCAAGTATCAGTTTTTCTCCAGTTTCCAACCAACATGTCGGAGAGTTACATGGTCTTCCATACAGTGCTTCATATGGTGCCATACCAATACTTGACTGATAACTGTTATTATATGCAAATTCCACCAAATGAAGGTGATCTTCCCATGATCCTCCGAAATCCAAAACACAGGCTCTGAGAAGATCTTCCAAAACTCGGTTGACTCTCTCAGTCTGACCATCTGTTTGGGGATGATAAGTTGTACTTAAACACAACTTAGTTCCCAGAACTTCCTGGAAGCTCTTCCAAAATCCACTAGTGAACAATGGGTCTCGATCGCTCACTATACTCTTCGGAACACCATGGAATCGAACAATCCACTTAACATACAACTCAGCCAACTTCGATGCAGTCCTAGTTGATCGAACAGGAATGAACCTTGCACTCTTAGTCAAACGATCTACGATGACCCAAATCCCTTCATTCCTTGCCCTGGTTCTAGGTAGGCCATCGATAAAATCCATCGACACTTGCTCCCACTTCCATGTAGGAACCTCTAATGGCTGAAGTAATCCACTGGGCTTCTTCTGCTCAGCTTTCACCAACTGGCAGTTCATATACTTAGAAATAAAATTTCCAACATCCTTCTTCATGCCTTCCCAATAATAGGTTCTCTTCATATCCTGATACATCTTATTTCCACCTGCATGAATTGTCAATTTCGAGTGATGACTTTCCCTAAGAACTTCATCTCTCAATCCATCCATATCGGGAACAACTAGTCGTCCTTGCTTTCGAAGCCAACCCTCTCGATCGACTTCAAATCCTTTATCCTTCTCTGGGTCCAATCCAGATTCCAAATCACAAATAATCTTGACAAGCTTATCGTCTCGCTTTTGGCTCTCGCCAATTCTCTCCATAAGAGTAGGCCTTATCGATAAGTTTGCCAACATCTCAGATTCCAATTCACATCCAGGTCTGAAGTCAAATTCAGCCAAATACTCTAGACTCTTCCATTCTGAAAACATGGCTCCCAATCCTGCATGTATTCGACTTAACGCATCTGCCACTGCGTTGCCTTTTCCCGGAGTATAGGCTATACCAAAATCATACGATGCTAAAAACTCTAGCCACCGTTGCCGTCGGAGATTCAAATCCTTTTGGGAGAATAGATACTTCAACGACTTATGATCCGTAAACAACTCGAACCGAACTCCCAATAGGCAATGTCTCCACATCTTCAAAGCAAAAACAATCGCCGCTAACTCCAAATCATGAGTCGGGTAATTCCTTTCATGCGGCTTCAGTTGTCGACTAGCATACGCAACAAATTTATCCTTCTGCATTAGCACTGCTCCAAGTCCAGTACCACATGCATCGGTGTAAACCACCATCTCATCATTCCCACTTGGAATAGTCAAAACAGGAGCACTTATTAGTCGCTCTTTTAGGATTACGAAAGCTTGCTCACACTTATCATCCCATCTGAACACTTGGTTCTTCTTCGTCAATCCTGTTAACGGTGCAGCTATCTTGGAAAAGTCTTTGATAAACCGACGATAATATCCTGCTAATCCAAGAAAGCTTCTTACATCGGATGCATTCTTAGGTCTAACCCAATCCTGGATTGCTGCCACCTTAGCGGGATCAACCGCGATTCCATTTCCAGAGATAACATGGCCTAAGAACCTCACTTCACCCTTCCAGAAGTGACACTTTGAAAACTTAGCCTTCAGCTGATGTTTCCGCAAGATTTCCAAAACAATCCTCAAGTGTGCCTTGTGTTCTTCCTCAGTTCTGGAATAAATCAGAATATCATCCACGAACACGAGCACGAACTTATTCAACTGATCTCTGAACACTCTATTCATAAGATCCACAAAATATGCTGGTGCGTTGGTCAATCCAAACGGCATTACCAGCCACTCATAAAATCCGGATGGTGTCCTAAAAGCAGTCTTCGGCACACTATCCTTCGCCACTCTCAACTGGTGAAATCCCGTCGCCAAATCCATCTGAGAAAACACCTTAGCCTCGTGAAGCTGATCAAACAAGTCATCTATTCTTGGCAATGGATACTTGTTCTTCTTAGTCACCTTATTCAGCTCACGATAATCCACACACAACCTTAATGATCCATCCGCTTTGGTTGCGAACACAACTGGTGCACCCCATTCGGACACACTACGCCGAATGAATCCTTTCTGCAAAAGGTCATCAACTTGCACCTTCAACTCTAGCTGCTCCCTAGGCGCCATCCGCCTAAGAGGCATCACAACAGGTCTGGCTCCCTCAACTAGATCGATACGAAACTCGATCTCCCTATGCGGCGGTAACCCTTTGACTTCGTCAAAGACATCCTCAAATCCATTCACAATAGGCACCGATGACAGTCCATCCCGTGGAACAACCAGCGAATACATGAAGCTCATGAAGACGCCTTCTTCATGCTTACATCGTATCACAACCTTTCGCCCTTCCACATTCCCGACTGTCACCTCCAGCCTCTCACAATCAATCCTTGCTGCATACTTTCTAAGTCAGTCCATACCCAAAATAATTCCGAACCCCGCAAAGTTCAGAACAAAGCAATCACAAGCAAAAGAGCAATCATGACTCGACACAACTAGACCACGGCATATCATACACAAACATGACGAACCCCCAACTGGATTAGTCACAACCAATGGCCTATCAACAATATCCGGTTTCAAACCTAACCGGCCTACCAAATCATCACAAACAAAAGAATGCGACGCTCCAATATCAAACAACACTCTAACTGGAATACCACAAATGGAAAGAGTACCTTGAACCACCACACTCTTCCCCTTCTCTTCAGCAGTAGGAGCTTTTGAAGACGACGGCACAGCTCCCAAAGCATAAGCTTGCACAATCTGCCTGTCCTTTCTCGGCTCTGGACAATTCTTCTTGATATGTCCCAGCTTATCACAGTTGTAACACTTTCCTGGCACCTTGGGATTCTTACAATCTTTGAAGAGATGGCCCTTCTGCTGGCAGTTGTAGCAGGTCACTTCGCCCTTCGGCTTCTTCTGGCCATCCTTATCTCTCTGTTGCTGCTGCTTCCTCTTCTTGTTTCCACTCTGTTGTGGCCTAGATCCTTCCTTGGTTACAGCAACAACAGAACTTTCCCTAGGAAACAAACACTCATGCCCGAGGGCTTTCTCCACAAGCTTCTCAAACGGATCGTCCAGATGATCCACCAACTGTCTTCCAAGATAAGCATCCAAACCGGTCACAAACTTCTCATTCTTCTGATAGGGAGAATCAATATACGATCTGGCATACTTGGACAAAGCCTCAAACTCAGAAACATACTCAAGGACCGATCTCCCACCTTGCTTGAGCTCTACAAACTTCTTGAACAAAACAAATTTTTGAGCTGTAGAGATGAACTTAGCTTCAAATCTAGCTTGGAATTGCTCCCAAGTAATCTCCTCCTCCGGAGTATCAATGGTGATAGAATTCCACCAATCCGAAGCTCTCCCTTGAAGTTGCCTTGATGCGAGCTTCCTCTTAGTTGCATCCTCAATTCCCAAGTCACCAAAAATCCTTTGATAAGCATCAATCCATCTCTGCACCTCAATGGTCGATTCCGTTCCCAAGAAAACCTTTCCTCCAAGAGAAGTATAGTCCTTGCAAAGCTTAGCAAAATCCACTGGTCTTGGAGCTTGAACTTGAACTCCCACATCCACTGATGATCCTGAAGCTGGTATTCTCCTCATGATCGAAGTCATCATGGCCTCAAACATAGGAGCATAATCAACAGCTTCCCTAGCAGCACGGCTTTCCCTCGCAGTTTGTCTCTCACTTCGACTCATCCTTAATATCTACAAAAAGGATTGATTTAGAACACCTTAAGAAACAACTGCATAAGGAGTTCAAATCCTTCTAAGCTACTATATTATATATATTAATCATCCATCAAAATACAATTACGTCTCTCATACGTAGTTACGTCAGCGAGCGTTGGCTAAAATCGATTAACCAAAGCTCTGATACCAAATGTGACGACAGCCCATGACTCTCGCACGGAAACAAGGGAATGGTGCGCTGAAAGTGTGCTAGGCAGCCATGGGTGACCGTCAAGGGTAGAATAACATCGCAGAATCTATCGTACAACTCACAGCGCATGGACAAAATACAATAGAGAAATATAATATAGTGAAGCTCCATAGAACAGGACATCATCATATAAGCATCATAATAGTTTTATGCAAACGTATGAATCATCCATACATCAAAGCCTCACTACATAACACTCAATCAAATACAGCAGCGGAATATCCAGTACATATAATAAGAAATAATAGGTAAAAGCCTCCTGCTCGTCTTCGTTGTCATCAGCGTAAACCTCCATGAACAGCACCTGTCACCTGCTACCTAGTCTGCCCATCCCAACATGGATGAACAGCCCAAGGTAATAAGAGGAGACATAAAACCTTGAGTCAGACAAAGTCTTAGTGAGCAGTAAATCAACTATCAAACATACCAAAAGAGTATAAGGGATAAAAGGAATAGGAACCAAACCATCCCACTCCACCTCTTTCTACAGTGATAGCTCCCAGACACACATTAAGGAGAAGCAAGCATAACATAGCAGGCAATTAAAGTAAAGCAATAATCACTCGAGTCAAGGTCGATGTTTTCTAAATACAAACCCCCAAGGCCTAAACCAAGATCAGATAAGCACCCAGAAAACACCGCTCTTGAGACCGAATGATGATACAACCAAACGTCCAAACATCCATGACTCTGGCTATCACTATTAACCTTGCTTCGAAATCACCGTTAATTGAATGACCGACTCCTTCCTGAGCCATCTATCAAGGGCTAATGGTAACCCCGGTTCTAGACATAACTTCACACGTCATCATGACCCATGCCTAGGAATTTTCGCAACTACCCAGAGTACTCGACCACCTACCTATAGTCTTTAGGGTGTCCAGACCACCTACCTGTAGTCTTTAGGGCAACCCTTGTACTCTTGCTTTGAGTCTGCTAGAACCTTCAACAACGATAAAATCCAAGCCTTCTAGTCATCCTCCTTGACGACTATTCTCAACCTAGCCCAAACTACCTCTTGAGCCATCCATTATCAATCAACTCGAACTACCCTTCAAGTTATCAACATGCTTGGAGTAATCCTTCTCGATTATACCAAGGTTACATCATATCATGCCTCGCCTCATCTTCATCTTAGCAAAGGCTCATCTTAACATCATGGTTTGCCTCATCGCATCATGGCAAAATTCCATCTCAACATCATCCAATCCATACATATGAGCTTCAACATCCACTACATATGCCTTAAGCAACTTTCATCATTCTAGAGCCTCTTCCGTAGCTTTTGAATTGTCTTTGACCATACTTGTCCAAATCTATCAACTAGATAACTCATTCACAACAATCAAACAAGGCAAACATTAATCCAAACAAATAAGTAGTCAATCAAGATCTAAATTGGCATTTATAACTAAAATGGCAATTTCGTAAATAAATGAGAATAGATCTATCATACATGAATCATGGGTTTTTAGCATAGATCTAACAAATATAAATCATGGGTTTTGTCCCTACAACTTGATGAATGAACTTGCAAAAGTAAACATCTTCATAAGTAATGGATCTATACTTAGATCTATGGAAAAATGCATAAAATCACTATCTACAACACTCCAACAAACCACCAAACCAATATATTCCTTTGGGTCCGCGTGAGAGATAACCACCACTCACCGAATCACCCAAACACTTCAAAAACTATCAACTTCATATCTGGACAGCAAGGATTCAAGCTTGATTCGTCGAAATCCCGCTGGAAACGATGAAATCTAGCTTGGTTGGATGAAGATCTTCAACTTTGGCTCTTGGATCTTCGATCTTGGATGGATGTTAGAACTAAATTGAAATGGAGAAAAGAAGATGAAGAAATGTTGTAGTCGAGCTCTCAAAATGGCAGCACTTCGTCGCTTCAAAATCCGGTGCCAAAAAGTGAGCCAAACCCCTCTATTTATAGGCTGAAATCCCCCATGAGTCGTCCGCCCCTATGAGTCGTCCACGACTCATGACTCACGACTCAAGCCACTACGACTCACGACTCAACGCAGCTCAAGGCAAATACGACACAACACACACACACGGCACAGCATGCACACGACTCAACAACCCCTACGACTCATCACCTAGCCTAAGTTCCAACGACTTACGACTCAAGACCCTGCCGACTCAGCTACCCACGACCTATGCCTTAACCCCTTAAGCCGCTAACCCATGAGTCGACATCCCTTATGAGTCGGCCAACTACTAAATCAGCGATCTCCTTGGCTCGGCCATGCCTTAAGCCGGTCACTCTATGAGTCGGTCAATACCTATGGGTCGGTCTTCTATGAGTCGGCCATCTTCTTAACCCACTAACTCGGCAACTCACTAACTCGGCCAAACCCATAGGTCGCTACCTCTATGAGTCGGTCAGATTCTCAACTCGGTCCACTAGTTAACTCGTTAACGACTCAACACTTAACACACGAGTTAACTTCCTATACGACTCAGGCTAGAGACAACATAAACAACACTAACGACCTGTAAATTCTACGATTTATCGACACGTAAAATACGGGTCGTTACAATGTCATGCATGTACTTCTACGAAAATAGCTCAACCAACCCTGACTCGAGCATCATGGATTGGTGACGAACCATGAGCCATGGATTGGTGATGAACCATGAGCCCTGGATCGATGCTGATCTGCTTCGAGTTCAACTTTGGGTTAAACCTTACTTTGCTTCGGGTCTAACATTGGGTCGATTTAAGGTTGCATTCTCTGTGTTTTCCACCGTTGCTTTGGGTCAATCCATGCTTTGCTTAGGGTCCTGCTTCAGGTCAATTCGGTGCCAACCTAGGTACCTTTATCCATAAACATGAATTTTCAAATTTTCAACTATTTTTTGTATTTCTCTATTTTATTTTATTTTTGCTTTTTAAATGATTTATATCCATTTTTTCATTATTTATTAGTCCAGTTCAATCGTTTGAGTCCGTTCACAGACTGTAGAAAATTCGACCGTAATATTTGTTTCCTAAAACACGTATTGTGAATGGAAAGTGTGCTTTACTCAATCGAAATTAGCAAATCTTTAGTAATTGAGCTTTTTAGCTATTAATTGATCAAACAGTGTTGAATCATCTGGTTTCCTCAGATTCACCTATAAATTAAAGGTCATTCTAGACCGTTATAGCTAAGGACTCGAGTCATTGCATAAGTATTAGTCATAAATCATAATCATTCCATGTTCCCTTGGAATTATCATATCATATGTCATATCGTAAATCTGAATAGTGTCATTTCATTTGGGAGTTAAATATCATGTATCAAAATCAATGTCATCCCATGTTCGTTCGAAATTTAAGTCATCATGGGTAGATCATGCATTGGGTAATCAAAAGTCAATAACTGTGTAAGTTCATCACCATCGATAGGAAAGTTATTAATAAATCGCCCAATATCCCATTATAAGAACGCCCAATCAATATCAAAGCAATGACGTAATTTGGTAAATAGATTTGGATGACTTGTTGGGGCAGATTAGTCTATGTAGAGGGTTAATCCACATATGGGATTTATCAGCGTGCAATCCTTATGGGATTCACAAGAGAAGAAGATGAAGCCTTCTCATAAGTATTAATAGAAATGTTGTTCAGCTCATAAAATGATTATCTTTGAATATTGATTTGAATTTATACAATACAAGGCAACTCATAAGTAAAATGACAGAATATGATATCCCAATTGATTAGAGTTGCAACTTTTTATTTTATATTGAATAGTGCAATGACATGGGTGTTATAATTGATTTGTGAAAATAGGGATTTGGGAATTTGTTGGGTGTGTGTGACCCAGTGTGTAACTCATATGCCTCATGGAACCTGACATAACACATTAATTTATATTTCTGTTGCATGATTATATTCACAGCTAAATGTCTAGCTGGACTCGAGGTTTTGTTATGCGACAACTCCTCGGGTCAGGCTGAGTTGTTTTACAGGTCAATATAATGACTATATATATGCTTTGTGGGCTATGTTATGGAGTTGGAGCAGATGACGATGGCGAATATTTACTCTGTCTACAGTTATATTGAAATGTTTTTGTATTGGATGATGTGATGAGTTGTGTATATATGTATGAGATGATGTATTAAACATTAGATATGATATAAAATTTAGTATTTTATTCACTTCGATTATGTTACTTGGAATTTTTTTGTCTATGTCTCTAATACTGTATAAGTCAAGTTTACAATGCATGTACATTACCTTGCATCGAGACAAGATACATACTATATTAGATGTATTCAAATACTAAAACGTATTCGTATTGACCCAAAGTAGTATATAAGTGAGATCACTCATTCTGTGCCTATTGGTCCAAGTTATTGAACAGTAAACTCTCTTTGATATTTCGGTCATTGGAGTTGGGTCATTACATAATGGTATCAGAGCTTATCAGAAATCATTTACGTGTTTTGACTATATTGATAAACTTAAGTGATTTGATTTTGGAGATATATTTAAAACTGTCACACTCGATATATTATATTTTGAGTATGATTACACTAACAGCTAGATTTCTAGCCTATCTCGAGGTTCGTAATTTGTTTGGCAACCTCGGATCAAACTAAGGTTGTTTACAAGTCAATACTATGACTGAATGTGCTTTGTGGGCTACGATATGAAGTAGGCGAATAATTACTCTATCTATTCATATATTAACATCCCATCGAATTAGTCAATGTGATGTATTCGTGTGATAAATTGCAAATATATTAGATAATGTTCGAAATTTTGAGATATGATATAAATTCATTGTTTTTATCCACTCCTATTCTATTAGTTGGAAATTTTTAATTGTCTCTAATACTGTAATTTTCAAGTCTATAACTTGTGTACACTAAGCATCGAGATGTGGCATATATTATTTTGAACATATTCCTGGTATTGAAACATGCTCGTGTTGACCTAAAGTAGTGTGTACGAGAGATCGCTCTTTTCATGCCCATTGATTCAATCTATTGGATGGTAAACTCTCTCTGACATTTCGATTGCTGGAACTGGAGTGTTGCATAACTATGATAGAAAACTTTAGAATCATATCAAGTATCTGTATCAAGTGTTCACCATCAAGAATCTAGTGAAATTCTTGTTCGAACCATTGTAAACCACCTCGAAATCATGTACTTGAATCCTAGATCAAGATTTATCATGCGAATAAAATGATCTACGTACAAGTTACGTATTTTATTCCATTGGTTTCCTAACTACACCAATTACTTTACATTTTAAATCATCTTCATTTTTCTCTTATAGTATTTCTCATTTAATACTAGAATTTGTTACAACAAATAATGATGTCGAACATGTAAAGTGAGCAGATTGGGATTCAAGATATCAAAGGAAAAATAGTAGAGCATCCAGTAAGGTATATCAAACTTCAAGCATTTCAAGAAAGTTTTGAACTTCTATAATAAAGGATATCGTGCACCTAGGGGGATGATGAAATTATATGAATGTCAAATTCCATGCAACTGGCCAACCCTAGAGTTGGTCGAACGTATAAAGGGAAAGAGATATCGTATCCCAAAACAGCTTCTAAGGATATCGAGCCTGTAGCAAACCTGAAGTGGTATCAAATGACAATAGATGCCAAAAGGCTATGATATAGAGGATATCGAACCTGAAGACAATTAAGAGGAGTTTTCAAATCACTGTGGAATGAAGCAGTGCAAAGAAGGTGTATCGAGACTCTATGAATATCGAGCCTTTACAACTATAACAGTTGAAAAGCGTCTACAAGCAAGAAGTGGTTTCGATTATTTACAAGTAACAGAGGATGTCGAGCTTAAAAGGGTGTAAGAGATACTGAATACCTACAGTTATCAAGGATGTCACATACCATTAGTGCCATCAAAGATGTCGAACGCCACCAATATAAAGAGATATCGAATTTCACCAGAACCATGAAGGATATCGAATTTTGACAATGTCATTAAGAATATCGAATATCTGTAGTTATGAAGGATACTGAAAGTCAGCAATGTAAATAAAGATTTCATATTTCATCAGTAAACAAGCAATGCCGAAAATCAATAGTTCATGGAGAATGTCAAATGTCGATAATTCACCAAATGCCGAGTGACATGTGGCAGATGATCCGTCTGCCTCCACCATTACAAATATGGACCTCATGGCAATTTAGGAGTGATGAATCTTTCTTTTCTCTCTTCTTACATTTTAAAGTTGTATACACTAAATTGAATTGGGGATTTTAGAGCCGATTGTACTTTTTTGAATTTTTTGCACATAAGGACTTGAACAATAAACATTGCATGACCTACTTCAATCAAAATAAAGATATTCTATCAATTATTAGACTTATGAAATATATATGACTTCTTGTACTTGATTATGGACATGCCTACTTCGTTCTATTGGACTTGGATTCTGGATTTTATCTTGCATATTCTCTTAAGCTTTGTACAAGGCTACTTAAGCTCCTATTCTTAACTAGACTTGTCTCATCTTGCGTATTTGGGGTTAACAAAGAAATTTGTTAACATTTTGGTGCTAGAAGTAAGGCCTGAACCTTCGTCTCCTTGCGTATTCTGATAAAGGACTTCCCATAACCTGCATATAAAGGATATACAGGATTTTCCTAATCAATATATATTTCCTTATATGACTTTCCATATCTTGCAAAGAATTTTAGAGAATTTTCACTTCTTATAGAGGACTTACTATATCCAGCATAATCCATTAAGTCGCATAATGACTATCTCTGAACAAGGATCTTCTAAGCCTTGCTTGGCCAAAACAGTTTATCAAATCACTCACGACCCTCAGTTTTATAAGGAACAAGTGTTGAGGTTATTGGCATTGCAACTTATGGGAGAAAAGAGACAAGCGACTCCTTATAATTTTATAAATCTGTTCTATATAGGCTCTATCCCAAGACATAGCTATTATCCTAGTCTGGGAGAAAAGAATACAAAAAAGGATGGCTTTTTCTTAAGAATGAAGAAGCCCATACAACTCCAATCTAAGCGAACTATTTTTGAAAGAGAAATAACAAAAGACTTCAATAAGTTTGCCCAAAAGTAGGAAGGAATAGTGAGGGGCTCTTTTACACTAGTTAAAACTCAAGAATCTTTAAAAGGAAAGCTCACGAATGATATTAAAGTATCGGTCTAATGTTACAAGAAAGCTACATGGGAACGAAAAGCACAGTGCCCTAGAAGTTCCAAATCTTCTAAGATTTTCTCTCTTACCACTTCCTAAGAGAATACCTACTTCATAACTAAGGAAAAGCTAAACTATTGGCCTTCTAAGAAAAGACAACCAAGAAATGAATGGAATCTTGAAGATGCCTGTTGCCTATATCATCGAACAAATGGACATGATACTAACCAATATTAATCCTTAAAAAAGAGTAAATGAAAGCTTCTTGGGAAAGGGAAAGCTTAATTAGTTTATAAGCAAAGTTTAATAAAATGCATAACAAAGTGAAATTCTTCATGAAAAGGAGTTATGTAATAAAGGAAAAGCCTAATCATTACCTATAAGGTAATAAAGGGCAAAATAAAAGCCTTTGATCCTGCCATAAGGGCCTAGTCAAAGCACTTCCTGGAGGAAGGTCAGAGTAAGCCTTCGGTCCCACCTAAGATGGCCTGGCCAAAGCATTGCAAGCCTTCGGTCCTGCCTACATAGCCTGGCCAGAGCACTTCCTAAAGGGAGGACGGAGCAATCCATTGGTCCCGCCTAAGATGGCCTGGCCAAAGCATTGAACCAGCCTTCAATTCCGCCTATAAGGCCTAACCAGAGCGCCTCATAGAGGGAGGACATGTAAGACTTTGGTTCTACTTAAGATAGCTAACAAAACGTATCAACCAGCCTAAACCATTAGCTATAAGGTAATAATAGGCTCAATTGTTACCAAGAAGGTGATAAGGGACAAAAGAGCTCAATCGAAACATAAATCATCACCTAAGATGGTGATAAGGGGTTCAATCAAAACCTAATAATTACCTAAGACGGTGATAAGGGGTTTAATCAAAACCTAAATCATTACCTAGGGATGGTGACAAAGGGTCCAACCAAAGTCTAAATCATTACCTAGAGATGGTAATAAGGGATTCAATCTAAGCCTAAATCATCACCTAAAGATGGTGATAAAAGGCAATAGAAGTTGATCAAACCTAAATCATTACCTAAGACGGTAATAATGGGTAAAAGAAACAAGTCGGATAAATCAAACTTTATCCTAAAGAATGGATCAAAGCAATCTTCCAGATGAAGAATAATCAAATTTGAGCTATTGTGCTCCAAGGAAAAGTTAAAGCAACCTTTAAAGGAAGGGTCAAAAGCTATCTATTACACGAAATCAAGAATTTTGATGACAAACATTGACATCTGAGAAATTATGACTTATTACTGGGGCTCGGGACTTCATTCTTCAAAACACTGAATTCTAGATTGGAATTCGAATGATCAAATAACGAGAATCTCCATTTATATTCAGGTTTCTAATTATCAGATAATGGGAATCTCCATTAATAGTCATATTTATCCTCTTACCAGATGAGATTCTAGCCTTATTATCAAATGGATTTCTATTTTCCTGCCAGATGGATTGCTGGACTTATTATCAGAAAGATTTTTGGACTTCTTACTAGAAAGAATTTTGGTCCTACTGACAGATGAATTTTCAGTCTTCTCATCAATTAAGTTTATATATTTTTCTAGATAAACTTTTGATCGTTTATCAAGCTATCTACTGACTATTTACACTTAAAGAAAATAATAATTTTCATATAAAAGAAGATGAAAAAGAAAATTGATCCATCTTATCTAAAGTTTTACTGTAAACTATTCTGAGAAATGAATTTCAAAACCAAAATTTTGAAATTTCAAAGATTAATAAGACAACTGTTTCACAAATAATCTTTAGCATTTGTAAAGCCAAATGATTAATTTGAGAAAGGAATAATTTCTTGAAATTATGAAAATCATCATCATTATTTATTCTATGTTTTTCCAGAGGAAAAGAAAGAGTCTCATAAGAAGCGTGAACTAGAAAAGGCCAGTCTAAAAGCATTTTGCAAGAGAATAAAAAGCAAGCAAATCCACGCTTAATCAAATATCATGATCATATGGACTTGGACTAAAGCATTGAAGTAAGTTACAAATCTCAAAAAATTCAGCGAGTTCAAATACAAGGCAAAAATAAATAAGAAATATACAAGGTTCATTTAGGGCATCAACCACTCAGGTACAAATTTATTTATTATTACATACAAAAGTTTCAAATATCAAGAAAGATTAATCAGTAAGAGAATTCAATCAAGAGTTTTTAGGCAATGTTACTTCAATTATTAAGAATCAAGGTCTTGCAACTTTTTCTTTAAATCTTCAACAACTGAAAAGGTTTCAATAATGTGGCAAAGTACCGCATCCAATTTTTTTAAGCTTCTTTTCCTTCTTGCGTATAGTGTTTGTATCACCAAACGAGTAAATTTGAGCCTTTAATGTGCGATTGAGCGTCTTGTTGGCTCCTTTGAGGGTTTTAACATTGTCTTGTAACTCTGTAACCTTTTGCTCAAGAGTGTGCTTCTCATATCCCAATTCCTCAGTTTGACTTTAGTAATTATTGAGATGTTCTGAAACTTTTTCGTTCCATTTTCCTTAATAAATTGGGTGCACTCATATTTTTATGCTCGGCACCACCTGGAAATCTCTTCATCGTCTACACTTGGAGGCGAGTTCTCCGAGGAAGAAATTTTTTCTTACTAGCTGAGGACTTAGATTTAGTTGACTTTGTAGGAGTAGGAGTAGGAAGGCTAGATTGGCCTTCGCTTGCAATAAGCACTTGGCATGACACTTGGCTCTTCAATAAATCAACTTGAAGACCTTTAATTTTATGATGCAATAGAGCAATCTTTGCATCAACCTCAGTCCTTTGATCTAGAAATCCGGATTTACCAATTGAAGCTATTTTCTCTTTCATCACTTTGATTTCTTTATCATTCTTTTTGATTTTTTCCCTCTAAACTTGAGGTCATTTCCTTCATACTGCTCAATGTTGATCTTCATTGATAGTATTTATCATACCAATTGCACACCTCTAGATTGTCGAGATATGATATGGCTAAAGCTCCTAGGGATAAGCGCTTCTTAATATCTAACTGTATCTGGGTTTTGATATTCCCTAATCAAGAAAGAAGATCTAGGTCGCTAAGTGCAAGTGTCAATCGACTCTCCTATTAAGAAAAATAAATAATAGGAAAAAGAAAATAATACACAAGAAAATGCATTTGTTATTAGCAACAAGAAGCTTTACAAGAATAAACAAATTCAAATTACATTAACAAATACAAGCTTTATATATTCTTAAAGTTCAATGACAGTAGTTTGAGCCTTTTTGAATGAACCTGTGAACATAGAAGTAGAGTGAAAAGGAACATTAAACCCTAGAGGGGTACTAACCGGTAGGAATTGATGATAGTTCTATTTCCCAGCCAAAGGACTAGCTTCACCACTTAATAATTTGGCGTAAGTAGTTCGTATTTCTTTCAGAAAATTGTCCTTTTCATTGCCCAAGAAATCAAAAGAAAGTGAGGAAATCATGTGTAAACTTCATAGAGATATCTAAGGAAGTAAATTTTGCTAACCGAGAGGTTTTGAGAACTAACGATTTTTCATTAAAGTCCCTCTATAATTTGATAAATTTACTTAATAGTTCCATATATGGAAATAGGACTACCCGATGGTTCAATAATAATAATAATAATAATAACAATAATAAGCTAAAATGCAAAGAAACAAAGACATTGGACATAACATCATCCAAATTACATATTACAACAAAATTACTTGGTTTCATATAATATTGACCCTTTGTAAATCTTGAAAATTAATCTCACTTTATTGAACTTAACTTTCTCAGTAGGGTGAGTGTTAGGGGAAAGAGGAACAATTACAACCCTATGAAGATTCCAACATTCCCCAGGATGGCGGTCAGTCCCATGCTCATTTAAATATCTATTATGGAGACGTCTAATCAAACCTCCACTCTCCCATGCTCATTTAAATATCTATTATGGAGACGTCTAATCAAACCTCCACTCTTCTCCCTAAGAAAAAATGTCAACAAAAAGAATCCTAGAATAAATTTTGTAAAGAAATTCAACTAAAGCATCTCTATCGTCAATAAGAATCCTAAAGAGAGAGTAATTAGCTCTGCATTTTCTCTTATAACTCTCTCCTGATGAAGGTGAGACTTCTTCAATAACGGGGCTACTAGATTTTCTCTGAAATTCCTTAACCGTTTGACATATGCAGAATGACGCCTATATTTCTCAGAGAAACTGTTGTAATCATGAACTGCCTTCTTAATCTCTCTATTTAATTACTGCACCTTCTTTCCACTCTTCTCATATAAAATCTCAAAGTAATACTTATTTCTCTTCTACAACTAAAACAGTAAATTTATCAACTAAAGCTAGCAAATCATTATAAGCATTTGGAGATGATAAACTATATAATTGTACCACGGGAGCTTGTAAAGCAAAAACCTGGGTTTCCTCCTTGCTTGATTCTTTGCTAGAAGTTTGAACATTTTTTGCTGGGATGTCTTCGTGAGAAACATCATGAGGTCCGGGAAGATTAGTATCATGGGCGGACGAGTCTAAGCCTTGACCGCCTGAACCACCACCTCCATCTCTTGATCCTTTTGTATCCTTATCGCAGTTTTCCCACCTTGATCATCATCGTCGTCATCTTCCTCTTTGTCAAAATCTTCATGTCCTCTAAGTAGGGGGTCATCGAAAGATAGCAGTTCCTTTTAATTGATGGTTTCTTCTTCAGGAAATTCATCTCAAAATGATCCTTAACTCTTCCAGCATAAGATCGAACTTCCTCTTGAATTTATTATCTAATTATAGGAGGGAAGGAAAATCCAAATCATGGAATTTTCTAATGTTGTCCTTATACGCCACAAAAATAGCATCTTCATAGCATTTATCTATAATCTTAGTAATACCTTGATCCAAGAAGAATTTTTTTCTTCTTGGCATCTTTTATAGTCCTGTTAGAATGAACTAGTGTGGCATCTTTAGTTTCCAATTGGCTTTCCAAAGACTTTATTTTATCAGTTATTTCGGCTTTCTCTTTATTAGCTTGCTCAAGCTTTGTCTTCAACCTCTCTTCAACTAACAGTTTGGCTTTCTTCTCCTCATAAAGGGAGGAGGCAAGTTTTCCCTTCCTGAGAATAGCCTCATCTCTTTCCACCGTAACATCAATTATTTGATTCTACAAAAGCCCAACTTTAGCCTTTAATGAGGAACCTTGCTCCTTAAGCTCTGCAACTTGACCAACAATTCCTCGGGAGGCCTGTTGAAGAAAGAACATATGCTTGGCCGCCTAAAACATACAGTAGATATAAGTTAAATAAATGGCAGGTTCTACAGCTAAAACCGTACAAGGCGCGTATTGAATGATTGGATTTCCAACAAATGGCCAGCCTGAGGAACTTCCTCACCGAATGGGAACGCGTTTGGAGGGACGCCCTGAGAACTTAACCAGCTCTCTGCCAACACAAGGACAGGTTACCTCTGTAACTAAGTAACTAACTGTCGCGAGTATGCCATCCCCTGGTCTAGACCGACCTTTATCCTAGGCGCCTCATCAACCAACAACCACATAAGTAAATAATCTGGGCTTCATACTAGAATACCACTTTTTTCCATACAAGTTAAATATCTGGAATCCACACCAGATACCACTTTTTATCCAGAAGGAAATGTACATACCCAGAGGGGCGCGACCCCCATAACCTTGCCGCGTCCTTCATGTTTCGACCGTTTTCGGGGTATGAGGTCCGACGAAGTCTCGTCCACAAAGCTATGCTTTTCACAAAACCCATGCTTCGATCAACAAATAATCAGCAACACTTAGCATGCCACATTACCAAATTGGGAATATATCGCTACTAAATATCAACTACATAACCTCTGAGCTCGTACGTCCTAGAGAATGGTGTTAAGCTAAGAGAATAAATTCTCCGCCACCAACAGAAATGTATTTTATAGAAACTAGCTTTACATCTCAAAGTGTAACGTCAAACATACATCCATACAAGTCCGTTCAGGGTTCGAACGGAACCGAATGCACTTCAAAGAGGCCCTTGCAAATCCGTATATTCACTAATCACGTTCGGACTCCCATCACAAAGGGTGATATAAATCTCTATACCGGAGCAACTCAGTGCAGAGACATTCGATAGGTAATCTTTTCATTTTCGAAAATACCCGGTTTTCAACGCCATCTTCAAATGCAATCCCATTTCGTCGTGTCATTATTCGGAATGGATTTTATGACATAAAGTCCTCTCCCGACTTAACCGAATAATGAGCGCTTATTTTAAAATAAGTGGTTACATTCAGATTTCAAGTAAATCACAACAAATTTTCACTTTGATCTTTTAAAAAAAGATCCATCACAAAGATTAGATGTGGTTTTCGGATAAACATTTGGAATCCGACCCCCGGGGGCATCGAAATTCAAAGTCCGTTTAAAGGCCAATATTGATAGTTGGTTATTTAGCTATCAAACAACATTCACAACAACAATCAGATTTAAATAATTTCCCCAAATTATTTATTTCAAAAATACATTCGCAAGATATATTTTCACACTACAATCCTTTGAAAACAAATTTCAAATCACTTTCTTCACGCGGAATAAATTTTCAAATATTATTTATTTCCACTGAAAATTTGCCAAGTCCGAATACTTCAAAATAATTTAAATCACTTGTCCAAAAATATATACTTGGAAACATTTAAATTAAAAATATTTTAAAACATTTATTTTAAAATTTTAGTTATGAAATTTTATACCAATATTTCATATAAATCTCAAGTCCAAACTAATTTTGAAAATAAAATTATTAGATAGAGTATAACTATTTAAATAACCATTTTCTAAATCAAATATCAATTAAATCTTTAAAATAATTACTTCTACAATTAACTAAATAAATCTTTACTTTAAAGATTTAAAAATAATTTAAGAAAATAATTTCTTCAAAAACATTTTTTTAAAACCAATTTTAGAGCTTTTAATTTATTTTTGAAAGCTACTTTAAAAACATACTCGGCTTTCCAGGGAAAATAAACTTTCCATTTCAAAATAGTTCATTTGAATCAATTAATAAATCCTTCTTGATTTATCTCAATTTACATTCCAAATCCATAAATTTCTTTTCCACACTTTGAAAAATAAACCAATATTTATTTTTAAAACAAATTTCCCTTTACTTTATAAATTCCCATTGTGAATTTTAAATTTTCAAATATCCACTGATATACAATTTTCAAATCGATTTCGAAAATCACTTTCAAACCAAATCAATTTTCCAATTTCATTTCCAAAAATTTATGTTTTTAACACCAAATCAATTTTTAAATTTAATTTTAAACACCAAATCAATTTCCAAATTAATTTCCAAATTTTTTATTTTCAAACACCCAAATCAAATTCCAAATTGATTTCTAAAATTATTTCAAATACCAAATCAAATTCCAAATTGATTTCTAAAATCACTATCTTTTAAAATAAATTCCTTTATTTCTCCCAAACTATTTAAAATCCAAATTTTAAATAATTTCTTTAAATTTTAAAAAATATTACTCAAAATCCATGTATAAAAATCTTTCCCCATATTTTGGAATTTATTCAATAAGATTTCAAAAATCAATCTTTACCCTTTTAAATTCCTTCTTTTAAATTTATTTGATTCTCTAAAATTAATTTGCTTAAAATTTTCTGCCTTAATTTCCAAAAATCCAACTGTATATTTTTGGTATCCGATGATACCAAAAATATATTTGGCTAAACCATAGCTTTCAATAAATTTCAATCAGCAATATAATCATTCACAGATTATCAATAATCACATCACAACATGAAAATAAATTCAAATATTTGAGGAATCCAGTTGGATCCCTCCAACCTGTTTCCCTACATCCACAGATGTTAGCACAACAATTAAATACCAATTCCACTTCGAGGTGGAATATCGCGGCACATGGGATTATATCATATCATCCGCTATTATGCGGCCATAGGGTCTCATACACTATATAATGCGAGAAATCAATCACTCCAATACACACACACACACACTCTATCATATATACTATCACAACCAAACATTCAATCATAAATTTTAATTCTAATTATTTCAACTGAGTGAGAAGATCTCACCTTTGCCTACGCATGCAACCTATTTCCAATCCGGCTTGCTTCCTTTAAGATTTTGACTTGTATAAACATTTATACGATTTTATTAATATTCAAATTTGTCGAACAAATTTGAATTTCTATTTAAATTTTTTAATTAACCAATGATTTTACTTTAAACTAATATTTTTAATTTTAAACTAATTCCTCTTAATAAATTATTTAACTAAAAATTAAATTTAAAACTAAATTTCTTTTAATAAATTATTTTTAGTAGTTAAAATAATTAAACAGGTTAGATAAAAATCAAATTTTTTTATATAAAATTTTCCCATATTTTCCCCAAGTCCTATATACATATATAATCTTCTATTTTACTGTATAAATAAAATATGCGTGTATAAAATTCATTTCCTTTTTATAAATTATTTTTAGTGACTAAAATAATGGTAGCTATAGTAGGCATACTATAATGGTACGTATGCTGACTAAGATTAATATTATACTTTCAAAATGTTTTCTACACTATGCACTAATAGTAATATCAAAAGAATTTTGCGTATCAAAGCATGTTTGACTATCATAAGAAGAAATATCCTCCAATTATGCGATTGCATTGTGTGTGTGGCAGGAGGCCTTATGGTAGTTCCATTTTCCTAAAGCATAGTGGATTTCTTTTTATTTCCTTTTGTACAAATAACTGTTTTAAGATCTCACACCAGTCCCATGACTGACCTGAAGTTTATTGTTCCCTTTCTAAACTCTAAGTGCCAACAATTTTTCACACGGGCAACCTAGAGTCAGGTTATCAGTTGTTTTGGAGCGAAGTCAGAAAAGCATGCTGTGGAGATCAAGAGATAAGCTGGTGGTGAGGCGTATTACTTATATTATATAGTATCTATTGCGTTTGGGTTGCTGCAAAGTAAATTTCCATGTGGGCTGGTATAAAAATGCCTTGTGTCATGTTTTGTTGTTGTATATATTCTGATAATGTAATGTATAAACTGATATAGTTCTTTTGTTTAAAGATTACTTATTTATTTATTATATATTGTTCCGCTGCGAAATGTGAGATTCTGATATTATTTCTGTTTCTTCTTCTATCTTCTTCTTCTTGAACCCTAACAGTTCGGTTTTTCGGTGTTTGATTGTCTGGCACTTGATACAGTGGATGTATTGACGTCGACTTTCAAAAATCGAAAAATTTGGATCATTACAATATGGTATCAAAGCAATTGGTTAGCGATAACCTTGGCTCTGGTGGGGATTACTCATTAGAGATAAAGTCAGTAGTACTCTAGAATGAGTTTGAGTGTAATAATAGATTTAAGCGCGTATTTTTTAGTGAATGTAAAATTGTTTTAAATTATGTTGATTGGTTTTTGAGTGGTATATGGATTCTGGTTAATACGAATAATTAACGTTATTTTCAGGGATCTCTAAACACTTGTACAGAACAATTCGACACGATATTGTTTTAAAGTAGGATAAATGAAATAATTTTACCTAAACTATTTTCGTATATAAAAGGAAATAATCTTTGTAAATTATTATAGTATATGGTTGCTTGGTTGTTAGGGAATGATAATATTATCGTTGTTGAATAAGAAATTTGAAACCATAGAGCTAAGAAATAAATTCATATACAAATGGGATTTGTAAATGTAAATCGTAAATGTGATTTATAATTCAAAATAGAATTCCAGTGTAATATTTGAAAATAAATTGAAAGGATTTGAAATTTGAAATTTTGGTGGAAAATGTAAATTCCCTTGAATTTGGAAATGATTTTCAAAGGTTTGAAAAAAAATAATGGTGAAATTATTTGGGAAATATTTTTGAATTGAATTGAAATATGACGAGATTTGGGATTTAAAAATATTTGGAAAATGTTTTTGAAAGGGATGAAAGCGCTAAACTCTTTTCGATCGCTGGAAATAATTCCGAAGATGGTCGCAACATCATCGATGTTCATTTTCCAGTTTCCAGGAGAGGAATTGCTGCCAAAATGTTTTAAAAATTGGTTTACAAAGTTGGGTTTGGTTTTGGAAATTCAAAAGATAATTTGAATTGATTTCAAAAATGATTTTTAAATGATGGGAAAACTCTGGAATCTTATTTAAAAATGGTTATGGAATATGATTGAGCTTGGTAACTTATAAATTTTGAAATTGTTAGAGTAAAATCTAACTTGAAGAAAGGTTAAATTAAAATTAGTGTGAAATGTAAATGAGTTGGAATACTTATCAAAGCTTAAAAGTTTGAATTAAAACTGAATATTGGAAATTGAATTTGATTTTGGATAAACAAAGTAAAGTGGAATTTTTTTCAAGTTGGACCAAATAAAACGGAGTATTGAAATGAAATAGTAAGTGAAACTAATTAAAGATAAGAATTGAATTCATATGGAATTGGAGATCCAGTTTAAATATAGGTAGTTATAAACCAAAGTGGTGAATTGAAAATAAATATAGGAAGTATATAAATTATTTATATCAAATTTAAAAAAAATGGTGGTAAATTTTTTAAGTAAAATTGAAGTCGAAAGAATATATTGAGTGAAGGTTTAATAAAAAGTGGTGAAGTGAAAAATTGTGAATGGAAATCAAAATAAATGTGAACAAAAGGGAATTGATATATAGCTAATAATCAATTGATAAATATGTGGGACGTACGTATATTATTTTATTCGCATAGCGATTCGATCCAAAATTCGAGCACATAATTTTGAGATACTTATATCGATCCGAGTTGGAATTTTTCACTCGATTTTCGATGGAGAACCCTGGATATGGGTTTTTGGTTGACTTTGGAAATTCTCTATCATACTTTACGGCTATGCAAGGAGAATGATGGTTTCTGATCAAGAAACCAGATCCGAGTCCGCACTAGGAAGTTGGGTGGACGATACTAGTTCGGATGTGAAATTGTGTGATCGAGTGAGCGATCAAATTTGATATCGCGTACAGATGATATACATACATTGTATGGACTTGAATGAAATAAATATTGAAACTTTTGTAAAGAAATGTGCAAAATAATTATGAATGTTGTAATTGGGCATTATTGCTAGTAGGATATACAAGTGTTACAAAGGAAAAGGGAATTGTATTTTTGATTTCGAAGATAAAAATGAAATTGCTTGAAAAAGGTATGTATTTGAATTTCTATATGTAATTTGATGATTTTCTGGTCTAGCCACTTGGCCTTTTGTTTTCTTTTGAAATCTGGGGTCCCGCGGTGGCATTTTATAGTCGTCATGAGCTAGCCGCACAAAGGAGACGCTGGCGAAATTTTTCGAAAATTTAGGGAGTAAGAAAATTTTTAAGAAAATTTTGATAATTTAAAATTTGAATTTAAATTTGAATTGTTGAAAAAACAATATTGTTTGGAAACTATGGAAGATTTTGGAAAGTTAGTTGAAGCAATAATGGGTCTTAAATAAAAAGATTTGTTTTGGCCAGTTGTTAAAATTGCTGGGTTTTGGGAAAAGGATAAACGGGTTGAGGATCATTCTTCTTAACTAGTAATTTCGAGACGAAATTTTTTAAGCGAGGAAGAATGTGACGACTCAGAAATTTTGAACCTTTGAAATTGGTTATTTAATTGATTTTAAGTATTTAAAAGTTAATTTAGCTTGAATTTCAAATATCACTGGTAGTTTGGTAATTAAATTATTGACTTTAATTATAAAGAAATTGGGTAAAATATTGAATCTTCAGTTTTATGCTGATTAAAAATAATTTGAAGGCTTAGAAAATTCATATTGATAATATTGAGGGTAATAGAACTTTTAAAATCAAGTTTGAAAGTGATTTGTTCAGTTTTGGAATTTATATCGTTTAAATCGATATTTAAAAATAGCCTTCCGAGACACAGTCTCGAAATTCGATAAAACCAGTTCCACTGGATCCGTAATAGTATATTATTATCGGATTTCAATTTTCATAGTGTTTGGAGTGATCATTTGGCCGTACAATAAGCAAACACGCTGAAAATTATATCGAAATTTAATTTTATAACTGTCCAAAAAGCTATCCTCTCCATACGATCGAATTTGGATTCGAAACCTTTTCCATTACGTTCGGAATAGACGTATAACATTATAAACGCCTAGCGGCACACCTCGATTGGAGATCGAGATTGTAAGTTGCGAAATTGAACGATTTAAATTTAAATTTGAATTTAAAAATAATATATATTTGTGTATTTAATATAATACTATTTCCCAAGGCAAACTACACATTTCATCATTTCAAACACTTGGCAAAATTGAAGACATGCGTTGTTTCTTTTCTGCGTTTTTCTTTTTAAATTTGATCGAGCAAACAACAAAGAAAATCGATACTCTCTTTCTCCTCATCTCATTCAAAAGGAAATCGAACAAAAATTATTTTCAAACCCAATTCAAAAACCAAAACAATGGCCGCCTTCTGGATTCAAAATTAAATGGCCGAGGATAGAAAACGAGTTCTTAGATAAAAAATCAAAATTGAACGAGCTCGTTCAAAAATCAAAACCCAGATCCACTAATTCAAAACCGGGAGGCTCGACCACAATGTCGATCAATTTGGGGTCGCGATTTTTCGAATGGGCGAGTAATCGGTGGAGGCGAACTCGAGGCGCTCGCGAGATGGCAACGGAGGTGGGAAGGCGGCGCGCATGCGGGTGAAGGCCGAGGCGAAGCTCGCGATGTTTCGCATTGTCGAGCGATCGACGCCAAGATGCTCGGCTTCAACTAATGGTTGAGCGAGGTGCTTTCACTGTTTGCGGGTGCGGCGGCATTCGACGAGCAAGGCAGGTCGATGGACGAAGTCGCATGTAGAATGAGGGTTGCAAATTCGTTGTTGATGGTCAGCGTGATGATTCGAGCAGTCGAGCAGGTGATGTTAATGAATTCCTGTTTACTTAAGGTAATTTAATTTTAAAAACTTATAAATGATTTGTAGGCTTTTATTTCTCTTATCAGTGAATTAACAGTATGTATTTACAATACTGTTAATTTAATTTAAATAAATAATTATGTATAGGCAGAAGAATATATTTGGATTTTAAATTTATATAAGCTATTTTATAAGTATATATGGATTTCGGGAGAAAAGAAGAATATATATATATATATATATATATATTCACTTGTTGTTTAGTTTTAAAATAAGTGTTAACTTAATTAACTAGCTTATTTAAAATTTATTTTAGTCACTAAAAATAATTTGTAAAAGGAAATGAATTTTATACACACATATTTTATTTATACAGTAAAATAGAAGATTATAATGTATATAGGACTTTGGGAAAATATGGGAAAATTTTATATAAAAATATTTGATTTTTATCTCTATCAACTATTTCTTATAAGTATATATATAATTTCAACAAAATAAATATACCTTTACATATTTTAAATTGCTAATTTATTTTTAAATAATGGTTAGGCGATTAATTTGTTTTATTAACCTATTTAATTATTTTAACTACTAAAAATAATTTATTAAAAGAAATTTAGTTTTAAACTTAATTTTTAGTTAAATAAATTTATTAAGAGGAATTGGTTTAAAATTAAAAATAAAATCATTGGTTAATTAAAAATTTTAAATAGAAATTTAAATTTGTTCGACAAATTTGAATATTAATAAAATCGTATAAATGTTTATACAAGGTCAAAATCTTAAAGGAAGCAAGCCGGATTGGAAATGGGTTGCATGCGTAGGCAAATGTGAGATCTTCCCACTCAATTGAAATAATTAGAATTTCAATTTTGATTGATTGTTTGGTTTATATATGTATATATGGAGTGATCGATTTCCCGCATTATATAGCGGATGAGACACTATGTGTCGCATAATAGCGGATGATATGATATAATCCAATTTACCGCGATATTCCACATCGAAGTGGAATTGGTATTTAATTATTATGCGAAAATATGTGGATGTAGGAAAACTGGCTGGAGGGATCCAACTGGATTCCTCAAATATTTGAATTTATTTTCATGTTGTAATGTGATTATTGATAATCTGTGAATGATTATATTGCAGATTGAAATTTATTGAAAGCTATGGTTTGGCCGAATATATTTTTGGTATCGTAAGATACCAAAATATAAAATTGGATTTTTAGAAATTAAAGCAGAAAATTTTAAGTAAATTAATTTTAGAGAATTGAATAAATTTAAAAGAAGGAATTTAAAAGGATGAAGATTGATTTTTGAAATCCTATTGAATAAATTCCAAAATATGGGGAAAGACTTTAATAAATGGATTTTGATTAATATTGTTCAAAAGTTGAAGAAATTATTTAAAATTAGGATTTTAAATAGTTTGGGAGAAACAAAGGAATTTATTTTAAAAGGAAGTGATTTTAGAAATCAATTTGGAATTTGAACTAATTTTGGAAATCAATTTGGGTGTTTGAAAATAAAAATTTTAGAAGTCAATTTGGAAATTGATTTGGTGTTTAAAAATAAAATTTGAAAATTGATTTGGTGTTAAAAAATAAAATTTTTAAAATCAATTTGGGAAATTTATTTGGTGTTTGAAAGTGATTTTGGAAATCGATTTGAAAACCGTATATCGGTGGATATAAATTCACAATGGGAATTTATAAAGTAAAGGGAAATTTGGTTTAGAAATAAATATTGGTTTATTTTTAAAAGTGTAACGTTTCGAAGATTTTTTCGTTGCCGAAAAACTGAAATGTTATGGGTTTTAAAAAGAATTTAAGAAAAAGAAAGAAGAAAGAAGAGAGAAAAGAAAACAGAAAATGGGGAGAAGAGAAAATAGAAAAGAGAACAGAAAATTTTAAAATAGAAGAAAAAGAGAATAGAGAATTTGAAAACAGAGGGAAAATAGAACGGAACAGAAAACAACAGAACAACAGAATCTCACAATTCGCAGCGGAACAACATATAATAATAAATGAATAATCTTTAAACAAAGAACTATATCAGTTATTACATTTTATACATTTCATTTCATCATATCATCAGAGTATACAACAACAACAAACAGTGCAGCGGAAAAAGAAATACTATATAGCTAGTAATACGCCATGCCATCCAGCTTACCTCCAGCAACTCCAGAATATCCAGAATATCCTGATAAACCTTAACTCTTGACTGCCCGTGTGGAAAATTGGTGGGCACCCAGAGTTTAGGAAAGAAAACAATAAACTCCAAGTCAGTCATGTGACTGGTGTGAGAACTCAAAACAGTTTATTTATCTTTAAAATCAAATAGAGGAATATTTTTAAACTCAATTCGCAATGCTTTTAAAAATGAGACTACCATAAGGCCTCCCGCACACACACACAATGCAAACGCAGAATCGGAGGAGATTTCTCCTTATGATAGTCAAAGATGCTTGATACGCATTTAAAATAACATTTGATATTATTACTAGTGCATAATGTAGGAAAATCATTTCAAAAATAAAGATATAAATCTTAGCCAACATACGACCATTATCGTATGCCTACTATAGCTAACTATGTTCAATAGCAGGTTACCGCCACATTCCATAGCAGGTTATACAACTAAAACCGTACAAGTCACGTATTGTTTCTTTGGATTTCCAACAAATGATCAGGCCAAGGAACTTCCCATTGCCACATGGAAATGCCTCTGGCTGGACGTCCCCGAGAACTTAACCAGCTCTCTGCCAACACAAGGCCGGGTTACCTTTATCACTAGGTAACTACTACACGAATATGGCATCCCCCGGTCCCATTGGACCTTTTAACCGAGCGCTCGTCACCAACAACACCACACAGAAATAAAATATAGTGTTTCAACATGAGTAAGTATCTGGGCTCCATACCATGATACCACTCTTTCCAGAAGGAAATGCACATACCCTAAAGGGAGCTACCCCTCATAACCTTGCCGCATCTTTCCTGTTTTGACCATTCCGGGATGTGAGGCTCGATGAAGTTACGTCCACAAAAACACACTTTATGCAAAAGCCGTGCTTTGGGTCAACGAATGATCATAGAAATGATCACCCAGATAGACGATCAAACAAATGATCCTATCACAAATAATCAACACAATGATCATTTACAGCTACACTCAGCATGTCACATTACCAAATTGGGAATATATCGCTGATAACTTCAACTATATAACCTCTGAGCTCGTACGTCTCAGAGAAGGGTGTTAAGCTAAGAGAATAAATTCTCCGCCACCAACAGAAATATATTTGAAAGAAATCGGCTTTATATCTCAATTTGTAATGTCAGACACACAATCCATACAAGTCTGTTCCGGGCTCGAACAGAACCGAAGGCACTTACAAAGAAGTCCTTGCAATCCGAATAATTTCTAATCACGTTCGGATTTCCCATCACATATGGAGATCTCAATACCAGGGATCAGCCAGTGCAGAGACAATCAACAAGAAACCCTTTCGTTTTCGAAAATATCCGGTCTTCAACACCGATCTTCGAATGCAATTCATAACGACGTATCACATATTCAGAATGGGTTATACGACCCCAAGGTCCTTTCCCGGTTAACCCGAATAGTGAGCGCTTATTTTAAAAAAATAAGTGTGGCATTCAAATTCAAACAAATCACAACAAATACCTATTTAAAGGTAAATATTGATAGTCGGTTATTGAACTATCAATAGATATGCCAACATCACCAGATTCCAAATAATTTTCCAAATTATTTATTTCCCAAAAATATCTTTATAAGATATTCATTCTCCATTCTTTTAAAAATAAATCAATATTTATTTTTAAACTCATTTTCCAAATTTCATTTATAAATTCCATATTGAATTTACGTTCCAAAATATTTATGAATATACGATTTCCATTAAATTTCTAATATTCATTTTCAATTTATCTTCAAAAAAAGATAAATTTCAAATATTCACTTAATATTGGAAAAGCATTTCTATACTTATTAAAAATAAGTAATTCACAGATCTCTTTATTTTCTATACTTAGAAAATATTTAATATACCCTAATCGAAATTAAGTATATATTTCATTCTTTTAAGGAAATCATTCACTTAATCATGTTCATTTGGGTCAAAACGAATGTTGCGTAAAACATCGTTACGACAACCCAAAATCACTAGTATAGGGATTCGAAATTAAAATAGATATATAAATCCCAATACTATACAAAACATTTCCTTTCGGAAATCATTTACTATAACAATAGTGTTATAGTCCATTATTTCCTTATATTTCTCGAAAACATCTATTTCAACAACAAATGTTGAAATCTATGGTTTCAAATCTCAATACAGTTTAAAACATCTTTAGATCGTTTTAATTCTATTTAAAACATCACATCTAAAATAATTTCTTTAACATAATATTCACTATTCAAAAACGTGAATACACTTGTTAATAAATTTCATCACTTCTATTCATTTTATTTTAAAGAATTATTCACTGTCTAAAACATGAATATAATTCCATAAATAAATTACAACAATTCCTTATCAAAATAAGTCGTTGCGGATTTATAAAACAACGTTTATAAATTCTATTTCTATTTATTTTTATATCAACTCCTTTTTATAAATTCCTTTATTAACCTATCTTAATTCATATCACAATGATATATTAAAAATTCATATTATAAGTCAAATACTTATAATTTATTTGTTTATAAAAATCGTTCCTTTAAACTTCATAATTATAAATCTTATAACTTATAAGATTCAATTATTTGTCCAAATTCCATTCCTTTAATAACTTTATGAATTTTATTTTGTTTTCCTTTATAAATTTTATAAACGTACTATTTATAAAATTCTATTTATAACTTCATCGTTATAATCCCATAAACTTCATTCATTTGTGAAATTCATTCACAATTCATTCTAACTCTTATAAAAGCTCGTTTAATAATCCCAATATTTTTAATTTATAAATATCAATTTATAAATCTTTTTAATATAAAACAATTTATATTACTATTTTAAAACGTCTTTTAACTCCTTTATAATTTATCATTATGATTTATAACATAATCAAATTTGATAAATTCTATAGATTTCATTCCTTTATGAAATCCATTTACAAATCATCCTATCATTTATAAAAGATCGTTTTATAATTCAAGATATTCTAAATTTATAAATATCAACTTATAAATCTTTTAATATAAATCAATTTATATTATTACTTTAAACATCTTTAAACTCTTTTATAATTTCATCATTCTGATTTATAAAATAAAAATTTTATAAATCCTATTTTTTTAAACTTCTTATAATAAATTCAGAAGTCCCAGTTCAAACTATTTTATAAAATCACTAATCCCATATCTTCAAAAATCAAATTTTAACTGTATTTCTCAAAAATCATAATTTTCATAATATTAAAATTATAACGTTTATTTATTTAAGATGAATCAATTTCAAAAATATTTTATAAACGTATATTTCCAAAAATCGCTTTAGAAATCAAAATCGTATTTTTTTTTTAAACTTCAAAATTGGATCCGATGATGCAACACATCAATAGTCAATCACGACTTTCAAACATCATATATCATCCATGATAAACAATCAAACATCACAATATATGAATCAAACAAATATTTGTGAGGAATCCAGTTGGATCCCTCCAACCTGTTTCCCTGCATCTACAGACATTAGCACAATGCCATTCCGTTTCAAGACGGAATATCGCGGTATATGGGATTTTTATAAAATATATCCGCTTACTAACGGCGCAATAGGGTCTCATCCGCTATACAAATGCGGGAAATCAATCAACTGCAATATATACATATGCCAATATATATATATTGCTATATATAATATAATACCAATTCCACTTCGAGGTGGAATATCGCGGTATATGTGTGTAATAAATAACCTCCGCTTACTAACGGCGTATAGGGTCTATTCACATCCAATATATATATCAATCATTATTCAATCAATCAATCAACACAGTCAAACAATTTTAAATCTAACTATTTAAAATTTAAATAAACAACAAAATTCCTTTTGAGTGAGAAGTTCTCACCTTTATTCCCGTTTGCAATCCACTTCCAATTCAACTTGTTTTCTTCATTTATACCTTGTATAAATATTTACACAATTTATTAATATTCGAACAGATCGAATAATAAATTTTCATTAGATAATTTTAATTCATCGGTGATTTCATTTTTAATAGTTAAATTACTGATAGTTTTATTTAAATCAATCTCTTGTTAAATAAATTTATTTTAACAAATTTTCTTTAGTAACCAAAAGAATTGACTAAGTTAATCGAACATCTTAATAATTTATTCTTAACCCATTTTTCCAAAAATAATAATATTTCTTTTGGCAAGTCATTTTATTTATTAAATTAAATCTTTAACAAATTTTCTTTTAATAGATTTAATTAACTTACCCTATAATTAAATTTATCCAACTAATTATTAAATTCCTTTTTCTTACCAAAAATTATATTATAACTAATTTCCCTTTTTTTTTTTAAAAAAAAAAAAAATTGTTTTTGGCTTCCAAACAATTTCTTTTTAATATTTTGATTTAACAAAAATTAAATTCAAAACTATTCTTTATAAATTCCAATCTTTATCGAATAAATTTAATTTCTATTTAAATAAATTTTATTAACTAACTATTTAATTTAAACAACATTTTCTTTTATAAAATATTTTTCATTTGAAACTAAATTTATATTTAACCAATAATTTAGTTTTAAACAAATAATCAAATTTTGAACATATTTTCTTTACTGTAATATGTTTTACATACATATTTTTTTTTTCTATTTATATATATATATATATATATATATATCTACAGATTCCTAAATAAATTCAAAAATTTAAATTGTTTTAAACTTACATTAACTTGGTTAAATTAACAGTTTTACTTATATACTAACTCACTGTTATGAATATATATATATTTTTTTACTCGCGTATATAAATTAATTTAGAAATCGAATAAAATAAAATAAAAATAAAATAAAAATAAAATTACCTCACTGCCTCGTGACACCCAAAATCACTACTACCTGTCGTTGCCGTCGTCGCGAAACTCATCACAACGCTGTCGCCCACAAATCAGAAACCCAAATCAAAATCGCCTGATGCCGCCGTCTTCGTCGACCATCAAATCGCCGCGAGCTGCTCGACATCGCCACCTACCCCTTGTCGCGCGCGCCCATCGCGTTCGCGAATCACCGCCGCCTCGTGCCGCGCTGTCGCGTGTACCCAAACGCGAGCGCCATCGTTGCTTCTCTGATGCTAGCGCCACCACTCTTCCTGCTATCGCGACCACACGCGATTGCTTGAATCGCCTTGGCTCCCCCCCATTTGTTCGCCATTTTTTTTTTTTAACTGCCCGTGGCTTTTAATTTGTGGGAGAGGAATAGAAGAGGGGGAAGGAGAGGTAACGAATTTTTTTTGTCCTTTTGATTTTCTGGCTTCGGCCATTAAAGTTTATTTTTTTTTTCGTTTTCCTTTGATTTGAAAAACTGGAGAGGGAGAGGGATGTCTTTAAGATTGAACGAACATGCTCAGCACGATTTTTAGCGTGATCTTCTGCGTGTTTTTAGGAACGAAACGTGGTGAAGTTTGACTATTTTAAATTTAAATTTAAATTGAATTCGATTCAATTTCTATGCGTTTACGCGTCGTGTGCTCACATTTTAACTCCGAAAAATACGAAATTTGAAATCCGAGAATAATTCAATATTACGGACTCAATGGAACTGGTTTCGTCGAATTCCGAGACTGTGCCTCGGACGGCTATTTTTAAATATCGATTCAAACGATTAAAATTTCAAAACTGAACAAATCACTTTCAATTTCAATTCTGAAGCTTCTATTATCTTTAATATTATCAATACGAATTTTACAAGTCATTGAAATATTTTTCTTCAACTTAAAATTGAAGATTCAAATTTTTATTCAACTTTCAATAGATTAAATTCTATAATTTAATCGCCAATTTCAAAGTTATGTTGAAAATTCAATCCAAACCATCATTCAAATATTTAAAATTAATTAAATATTCCCAAATTAAATTATTCAAAATTCTGGGTCGTTACAAAAAGCGTGGAAAAAAATTTTACGGATTTGGAATGTAAATTGAGATAAATCAAGAAGGATTTATTAATTGATTTAAATGAACTATTTTGAAATGGCAAGTGTATTTTCTCTGGAAAGCCGAGTATGTTTTTAAAGTAGCTTTCAAAAATAAATTAAAAGTTATAAAATTGGTTTTAAAAAGAATGTTTTTGAAGAAATTATTTTCTTAAATTATTTTTAAATCTTTAAAGTAAAGATTTATTTAGTTAATTACAGAAGTAATTATTTTAAAGATTTAATTGATATTTTATTTAGAAAATGGTTATTTAAATAGTTATACTCTATCTTATAATTTCATTTTTAAAATAATTAGGACTTGAGATTCAAGTGAAATAATGGTATAAAACTTCAGAACTAATAGTTTAAAATAAATGTTTTAAAATAGTTTAATTTAAAATGTTTCCAAGTATATATTTTTGGATAAGTGATTTAAATTATTTTGAAGTATTCAGACTTGGAAAATTTTCAATGGCAATAAATAATATTTGGAAATTTATTCCGCATGAGGAAAGTGATTTGAAATTTGTTTTCAAAGGGTTGTAGTGTGAAAATATATCTTGCGAAGGTATTTTTGAAATAAATAATTTGGGGAAATTATTTAAATTCGATGGTTGTTGTGAATGTTGTTTGATAGTTAAATAACCAACTATCAATATTGGCCTTTACACGGCATTTAAATTTCGATGCGACCGGGGGTCGGATTCGAAATGGTTATCCGAAAACCACATCGAATCTTTGTGATGGATCTTTTGTTTAAAAGATCAAAGCGAAAATTTGTTGTGATTTACTTGAAATTTGAATGTAACCACTTATTTTTAAAATAAATGCTCATTATTCGGTTAAGCCGGGAGAGGAATTTATGTCATAAAACCCATTCCGAATAATGATACGAAGAAATCAGATTGCATTTGAAGATGGCGTTGTAGACCGGGTATTTTCAAAAATCTACTCATAGCCGTGCTTATCCAGTTGAAATTCACGTACAAAATTTATTTCCCTATCTCTCATTTTCATTTGCGTTTAAGAATAAAATATATACAAGTTTCTTTTCCTTTAATACAAAGTATGACTATTCCTTTTCTTACCAATCAAAACTCCTCATTTATAGCCGTGAATTGCTCCTATCATCCACGTTCAAAACTCCTCAGACATCTCTCGTTTTATTCCATTTCTCATTTCATCTCTTGAAAGAAAGAAAAAAATTATTAAATACATCAAGTTATTTGTTGCCTTTTTATTTTCCAAACCATTCAAACTCTTACCTTTTTTCCTAGCCTCTTTATTTCTTACCATAGCCGCCTCCTTCTTTTTCATATTTATATACAAGTTTCTCATTTTATCATTTACGTAGAGAGAAAAATCTAGATCCATGGCTTCCTTCTTCCACTTGCTCTTTTCCTTTTCTCTCTTATTTTTCTTTTCTCTTCATGCTAGGCTCGACTATGCACCTCCTAACCAACCTCACCACCTCTCGACCACCACCATGCCAACCACTCACCTCTCCATCACCTCCTAGCCCCTTGCCGTGACCATTGATGCAAAGAACATCACCAAAACTTTGAACAAACTAAGCCACGTATTGATCACCTTGCTTTGATTTATCAAGGTTATGTCATTTTATTTCCTATCTTTTCATTGTTGTAATCTCTACTCTTTGTATTGAATCATGTTATTATGTTTGTGATATTTTTTTGCTTTATTTTGTTATGTACAAGATGTGGATTTGTCTCTCTTTTCACTCAAGTTTGCATCTTGCTTTGTTTTATCAAAAGGTTATGTCCCTTTGATCCATATTTTTCATTGTTTGATTCATAATCTTGTATGTTGAATTATACACTTATGTTTGTGTAATTGTTCATATACAAGATGTGGATCCGACTGTTCGTCCATTCAAAAATCTTATTCGTGCCTTGTTATGCTTTTCGAGGTTTCAATTGTGTAATTCGAATTGTTATCTTCAGCTTTAAAAAGGTGAGTTATTCACTCTAGACAGGTGAGTTATTCACTCTAGACATTACATACTTATATGATTGTAAAATGATGACAATTGAATTGTATAATTATTATGCTATGTTCATATCTGCCCGTGATATGTTTATATGATGTTAAATGCTGTTTATATACCCGTTCCATCATCTGTTATGATATTATATGCTATACTTTTATTTATTTCTTGTTTATCACACTACAAGTTCCCTATCACTATGGGTTGAAATGATACATATACGGACTTTAGAATAAGGAAAAATCATTATGGGTGGAAATGGTAGGCTCAAGTGATTTTTATTGTATTTAGTTTACTTGAGATTGCGGGTTTGAAATGATAGAACCCGGATTTTTCTTTTTAAATTACGGATTGAAATGATACATATTCGTATCACTTGACCTTGGTTAGAAAATTTTGTACAGGCCCATGGATAAATTTTTATAATAGTTTTCTAAAAGTATTAAGTATTTTGAATTTTAAATATATGTAATTTTGATTGAAAGTTGATTTAATGATTTAAAATATAAAGAGATATTGGCTTCCAACAAGTTAAAATCTTATAAGTGATAATTGGTTTTACATTGTAATTTAAAAGTCTTTATTTGGTATTAAATGGTAATTTAAAGAACTTTAATTGTGAGAAATAAATTAATAATTAAAGTTGACTAAGATGGAATTTTAAAATCTAACCTGGTAATTGAAATCAATTTTTAGTTTTGAAATGAATATGGTTCGTATAATAAATAATGTATTTTGAAGTGATAAAATGGAATGCAGTTTTGATTAAACTTGTGCAATAAAATTTATTTAATTTGAAATCATAGTTATTTGATGTCTAAATGAATAGATTTATAAAGAAAATTTGATTGTATATTAACTATGATAAAATATTTTATTATGAAGTGGATATGTTTAGAAAATGAATAATTATGTTTTAAATAGAAGTGTTTTTTTGAAATATGACTTAACTTGGAAATTGGAATTTGGTTTAAATGGAAATTTTAAGTTAAGTAAATAAATGGAAATTTAAGTTTATTTTGAGATGGGTATGTTAAATGAAATAGTAAGTTATTTGTTGAAATAAAAGTTAAGCAATTTATCAAGTATTGATTTAACAAATGGATTTTAACTTGAATGGGATATTTATTAATAAAATATTATCTTATTAAAATTTATAAGTTAAGTAATATCCAAATAAAAAATTTGAAAAGTGGAATAAGTTTGATAGGTTAAAAATGAGAAAATTGAAGAAATATTGTTTTAAAAGGTATAACGGAAATTAGAGCAGTTCAGAAATGTTGTGGTTTAATGAACTATGGCTGAAATATACTAAAGATACCTATAACAGCATTTCTGAAGTGCTGTATTTCTGAAAATTTGAACTATGGCTGAAATATATAAAGATACCTATAACAGCATTTCTGAAATGCTGTAGTTCTGAATTTGAACTATGTTTTGACATGTGCAATATACCTACCGCAGTACTTTATAAGTGCCGCTGTTTAAAAATTTCAATGTTTTGAAATGTTGAAAATGAATGAATGAACTTAGAAATGTTACAACTTTAAAATGAATATTATTAGACATTGAATTTAAATGGGTTAAATGATGATTATTTTAAAGGAGTCATGATTTTCTAAGTACTATGATTTTCAAAAGAATAACATTTCCAAAGTGTTATGATGTTAGGTAGTATGACTTCTAAATGATAACATTTCAGGATTGTTATGATTTCAAAGTTTTGGTTCCAAAATCTTTTGGTTTTGGAGTTGTTATAACTTTGGAAGTACTATGATTTTGTAAATGAATTATTTGGAATTATATTTAATTAAGAACTACCTGTGAATATATTGACTTGAAATCGAAAATTTTAAAGAATATGAATTATATTGTGGTTTGGTTTAAGATGATTTAAAAGAATATTTCAAGTTTAACAGATGAAGAAAATATTCAGCAATTTGGAAATTTGGGTTCTATTTAAATGATATATTGGTTTGGTTTTGATATGAAATAATATAGTGTTAAGTTTGAAACGGATATTATTTTGGAAATAATGGTATTTGATATTAAATGGTTTTTGAATAGAAATGATTTTGAAATAAATATCCATGGGTAATAATAACATTTGGTTGTTAAAGAGACCGGGATCCGAAGTTGTCATACTCTCTGCCAACTTCGAAAACCACTTTGACAACCGTGTATGCGGTGGAGATTCCAGAATGAAGTAGGATGGCGGCGGTGTTCCTTTAAGGTATATACGTGGACCCGACTGCCGTGAGTTGGCATAAGGTAGCTAAAACAGGAGTGATTGACGGGCTAAGAAGGTAACACCTTTTATCAGACACGCTCCTTCGATACCATTCTATTACTTTGTGATTGGTTGGGGCCCTTTTGATTTTGGGAGTGTGGTTCGAGGTGGGCGGTAGTAGCTGCTTTGCGTTACCACCGATCCAGAAGCGTAAGTGGTATATCTACCCTGGCATTGCCTAGTTGTGCGATGTCACCTACCCTAGCGCGCCTTGTACGAGTTTGGTTTTCTCCCGTAGCCCATGGAGTATCCTCTAGTAGCCTCCTGATCAGGAGGTATTATGATACTGGATGGACTACTGGGACTATTATTGTGTTAAGAGGAATATTGGGTCACTCCTTAACGCTATTTAAAAATAAGTTTATTTTACTATAGACACTATTAATAATAGCGAAATATTACTACATAGTAAATAGTTTAACGGATCCTTAGAGGATGGGTGGTCCCAAGCATCCTTTAAGTTACTTGTACCTTATATTACAATTCACTTGAGTTGGTTTACATTGTATAAGTATGTATGTCCTGACTCGAGTGTTTTTATGTTTTGCTTTATGCTCGGGGTCAGACTGAGTGATACAACATTAGCGACCCACCTTCGGAGTTGGAGCTTTTCTTGAAGATCCAACTATCTGTTCACTTTCAGTTATCCAGTTGATTCCACTTTCAGTTATTTTGTCAATTCCAGTTATGTATTCAGGTTGGTACTTGATTATCATATTGAGACTTCTGTTCTATCTTGTTTAACTCTGATGTATATTTATATAGTAGCTTCATGAACTACTATTTATTTGCTTCTGCTGCATTATATTACTCTGCTTATCTGATCTGTGATTTACTTATTTGCTGTATATTCTGAGATTTGCCAAATTTATATTTACAATTCAGTATTTTTAACTATTCAAGTCCGACATGTGCGGATGCGAATAGTTGAAAATAGCGGGTTGTAACAAATTCACCCGATGAATTTATATTCCCAATTATCATCTGATATTGAATTCCTTGATTTTCGAATCTGTTAATCATTCCTAACCCAGATTTATTCCATTTCATAATGTCTTTGTTGCTATGATCCAACGTGACTCGTTTTTCCTAAAATTTCGACCTCGCACGAATAAATTACGATGTATGTAAGTTAATGATGATTTTTTCCCCGTAATCAAACTAGCTACCCGTTACCAAAATGAATTTAAAATTAATCACTTTTTTTTAATTTTAATTAAAAACTAAATTACCTTGCTATAATCTGAGTCGTTCATTTCCTAGATGGAGATATCTCGACCCTTCCCTTTCTCTTCCCTCTCTCACGCATTCCAAGATCGAACACACACAAGAAAAAAACACAGCGACCCTTCTTCTCTGATTCCAGTCGCCACCTCCTCTACTCCGTCACCTTAGATCACCAGCAAACCAGCCGCAACCCCCTTATCTACGAGCTCCACATGCCTTGAGATTGCGATATCACTCCCATGTCACTGCAATTTGACAGGACTTGAACCACCATCTCGAAAGCGAGCACCTCGCGAACGCAGCCCCATCAATGGCCATCCATGACCTAAAACCCTTCCACCCTTGTTGCACACGCGAGCTCCTCCACATCCCTACCATGCGCTGTTCCACCTTCCTCCGTCGCCGCCATTGCCTTCCTCACATGCACGAGCGCACAAAGTTATTATTTATTTTTATTTTTCATTTCTCGAATTGATTACGTGATTTTGATTTTTCCCTAAGCTCGTTAGGCATGATTTGAAGAATAAAAGAGGGAATGAAGGGTTGTTTTATTTTGATTACGAGCAGGAGAAAGTGGAAGAGAAGCTCGCGACTTTTTTCCTCTATGTTTGAACAGATATGAGGGAAAGGAAACATGCGAGATTTAAAATAATGGGGACGGATGGACTGAGAAGAATGTGGCATGTAGGAGAGGAAGATAGTATAATGAAAGGATAAAATAATAGCTAAAAGGAAGTCTGACCAATTAATAAAATAATTTAATTTCAAAACGTCTCGATCTTTATAACTTAAATCTCGAACTCCTATCGAGGCATGCCGCTTGACATTTATATGTTATACCCCTATTTCGAACACAATGGAAAATGTTTCGAGTCCTAATTCGATAGTATGGAGAAGATAACTTTTTGGACCCAATTATTTTATTGAATTTTCGATATTAATTTCAGTGCGTTTATATCTCGTACAATAACTCCAAAAGCCATGAAATTTGAAATCCAATAATAATACACTATTACAGATCCAAATGGAATAGGTTTCGTCGAATTCCAAGATCGTGTCCCGAATCGCTATTTTAACTCGTCGATTAAATCGACGATTTTCAAAAATTAATGAAATCACTTGAGTTCCATTTTTAACAACTTATTAACTCAATTCTAATTCCAATAGAATTTATATCCACATTAGAAATCATTTTCGAGTCATATTCAACTCCAATTCAATTATTTAAGCAATTTTTAATTATTCACTCAAAAATTAAAATTATTAATTAAATCACTATATTTGGAACTTAAGTTTTTATTACAGAATTTTTGATCGATGAATTTCATATTAAAATTCCATTCACATTTCAAAACTCACATTTAAAATAAATTAAATGTTCAAAATCAACGCTAAAAAATCCGAGTCGTTACAGATCATCATTCATCACATTCAATTGTGCCCTCTATATCTCGAAGGCACCAAGGACCCTTACTATTTTTGGTTCAGATCCCTTATAAGGATCTCCAAAACCCTTTTCCTTATTTACCTATAATAGTTCATATTTTATGGCAATTCAAAGCAGTAAAATAATTTAAATAATTACGATCGAAGAATAAAACCGTCATATTTCAAAAAATTTAGTTCGAAAATGAAATTGGTACCATTGTGATCCTCTTATTTATTTGACGTGCGCCATATATTTCATCTATTTGAATCGAAATCCAGATGTAAGAGATATCGTTATTTTCATATTTTTTGAGAATGTAACGACCCGGAATTTTGGATATTTGAAATTGAAATATTTAATTAATTTTAAATATTTAAAAGTTATTTTTAACTTGAATTTCAAATATCAGTATTTATTGGATAATTTAGTTATCGTTCTTAATAATTGGGAATTAGGTAAAATATCGAATCCAAAGTTTTAAGCCCGTCAAAATTATTGTAAAGGCTTATAAAATATGTATTGATAATACTAAAGGTAATAAAAGTTTTAAAAGTGAATTTAAAAGTGACTGTTTCAGTTTGAAAATATATCGTTTAAATTGACATTTTAAAAAATAGCCTTCCGAGGCACAGTCTTGGATTTCGACGAACTAGTTCCATTGGATCAGTAATAGTGTATTATTATTATCGAATTTCAAATTTCATAGTGGTTGGAGTTATCGTGCAATCGTACGGTGTATAAACGCGTTGAAATTTAGATCGAAAATTCAATATAATAATTGGGTCCAAAAAGCTATCTTCTCCATACGATCGAATTAAGACTCGAAACCTTTTACACTACATTCAAAATAGGGGTATAACATAATAAATGCCTAGCGGCATGTCTCGATAAGAGGTCATAATTTTAAGCTACGGATCGAGACAATTTAAATTTAAATAAATATATATTTATATTGCTTGACAATATATTCACATCAGAACTTTTTCTTCCTTTATTTCTGTAGCAAGCATATGCAGACATGCAAATATTTTAAAACATGCAATCTCCCTTTCTCTCCTTTTATAAAACCCACGGTCGAGCATCGGGAAAATAAAAAATAAAACTCGGTCTGCAGTTCGAAAAGAAAAAAGGCAAGATTTCAAAAATTCGCTTCTCTTTATATACTCGATTTAAAATCCAACTTTCCCTCCTAAAACTTAGTTTTAGTTTGACTTCGATTTCTTGTACTTGTTGGATGGTTTGAAGGACATTTTGTCGATCGATTTTGATGCCATGGTGGGTTTCGAGCTAGGGTTCGCTTCCCACGATGATTTAGGGCTTGACTGGGGAAGTGTTGGCATAGTCGAACTCGTGGAGCTGAGCAGCGGAGACAGTGGAATTATGGAGTAGTCCAGTCATAATTTGATTGTCACGACGTCTCCTGTAGCGTGGGATTTTGGGTGAGACGCGATGGTTGTTGGAGGCTCGGGGTCAAACTAGAGGTAGCGGTCGAGTCAATCAAGGCGAGGGGGTTCGTTGGTGAAGTTGATTTGAGGTTTTCATCGCGGTGGCCGTGTCAGTGATATTTGAATGCACGGAAGTGTTATTTTCGTAATGGCAAAATCAATAAAGGGAAAGAAAGTATTGCAGTGGGCCGAGTCGTTAGCAGGTAGTGGGCTGTCTTCTTTTTACTCTAAAAGAAAATATTGGTTATATAACTTTTCTTATTAAAATAAACCTCTTATAAAATGTATAACTTTCAAATGCGAGGTCCGTTTTGAACGAGGCTTTTTTGTTGCGATCGTGGGGACGAGAGGTTTGCAACGAAATAGTTTGGATGAAATTGGAGCATCTGAAAATTTCAAACAATTTAAATTGCGTTCGGATTCAGTTGAAAAAGGAAAGCTAAAGGGACTGGAAATCAAAGTGAGTTAATCTCACTAAATTTTGAATTATTGGAATTAATTTTATATAGCTAAAATAAATTATTGGATAATTGGATGAATTCGGTAAATTATTATCAATTGAATGTGGTATTATATATAGCAGTGTGTGTGTATTGGAGTGATTAATATTCCCGCATTTATATAGCGGATGAGACCCTATACACCCTGCATAATAGCGGATGGCCCTATATACCACGATATCCCCCTTGAAGTGGGATTACTATTTTTATATTGTATAAACATGTATGGATGAAGGGAAACAGGTTGGAGGGATCCAACTGGAATCCTTAAAAATGTTGAAAATTTATTACATATTCAGTGATATGATTTATTTAAATAATCTATGATAGGTCATATGGGAAATTGAATTTATTGGATGCTATGGTATTGCTGGGTATATTTGGGTATTTTAAAATAAAAGTAATATACATATAATTTTTTTAAAGAGAAATAAAAAGAAGAATTCAAACTAAAATATTTATCGTAAATATGGATAAATTAAAGAGTAATGAATTTGGGAAAAATAAATAGTTGATTTTTTAAAATATTATTTAATAATTTTGGAATATGGAAAAATAGAGATTTTTGTGGAAAAAATGAGAGTAAAAGCGTTTTTCAAAAATAAAGACTTAAGCGATATTGTTTTAAATATAAAAGAATGTATTTTTAAATATGAAATTCAAATAGTTGGGAAAATAAAAAGGAAATTCTGGAAATAAAATATGAAATTGATATTCCAGATTTAACTAAGATTTTATATCATAAAATGGAAGTGAATCGAAAATTAGTGGGTTTGGAATAAACTCGGTTAACTAAGGAATTTATTTAAAAATTTAATATAATTTAAAAATCGATGAAAAACCAATTAAGTGTTGTGAAACCGTGATGAAACGGGAAATGAGACTATGGGAATTATAAACGGGATTTATGAAATAAAGTGAAGTAGTTATGAGTGGATAATTTGAAATATAAATTCACTATAGTAATATATAAGGTGGTGGGCAAATTGTTTTAAAATAAATGGTAGATTTATTTTTAAAAATGTGAACAGGAATTTGTGGAATTGGGATGAAAATTAAATGGAAATAAATCAGGATGGATTTATTAATATTAGATTGGCAATATGGAAGTTGAATATATATTTTTCTAAGAAGTTAAGTTATTTTGAAAAGGGAATTTTGAGTATAAATTAGTAGCTTTAAAAGTGTTCGAAAAAAAATTTAGAAAAAAAATTAATTAGTCGGCTGTATCAAAATGGTTTAAAGTATATTTAAATATTTAATTAAGTAGTTATAGTAAGTTAATCTTTATTAAAGAATTTATCAGTATTGATATTTTAAAAGGGATAGACTGCTCAATATTAATATTATATAAATAGCTTTAATTTAAAAAGTAATTTTGTCTAAAGTTACAGGGAGAATTATTATGGAAATTTCATAAATATTATTTCGAAAAAATTTAAATAAAGTTTTAGGGAAGTATGGTATACTCACATGGCGAAATCGAAGGCAGTGAGTATCTGTAGTTAAAACTTGGATTTCGCTGGGATAGAGACGTTACCATTGAGCTGTGATCCATGGTTTGATACCGCATTGATACTTTCCAAAATTATTTTAAGGGTTTTTCAAATATCTTTAGAAATAAAAATAGCTTTAGTGAATTTACTTGACTCGATGAGATAAGTATATATTTTGGATAAAGAAATTTAATTTATAAAAAATTAATTAAAAAGGGATTTGGAATTTTCGGTGGAAATGAGGTGTTTGGTTGAATTGATTGTTTATTTGAGAGTTAAATAACCGACTATCAAATCTGGACCTAAACTTAACTCTGGGAATATCTAGAAGAAATTGGGATTTATATGGTACAGTTACCGTTTGAGGTGCCATACTGTACGTACAAACTTGTTGTGTTCTTCTAGGAAGTTTTTTATGAAATCCGTCCACTAACGATTAGGAGGTGATCTCCGATCTTATTTTCATCTGTTTATTTCTTGAAGAACCGGGGCTGAGTTTACCTGGAAAATATTGAACATTGTTTCAAAGAGATCGGGATCGAATTTGTGGTCCGAAAATCACTTCGATCCAACGAGTACTTTTTCGAAATGAAGAAAAGAGCTTGGAGTCGAAGATGGAGCAGTGAAGTGTAAGGGCTATTCGCTACTAATCCTGAGGGTGATTCCAAAATGGATGTAGTAGGAATAGTTCCTTTGATTACATTTGGACCGGGAACGAACTTGTATGGATGAATGCTATCGGTACATTGTCATTGGAGGACAATGAGCATTCTAAGTGAATATTTCTAAAAAGGCAACGCTAAGCCTCGAGCCTCATCAACTAGGAATGACTGAAAATCAGGGGAGATGTAGCAAGGCTATGTGGGTCGCACCCAAGTAGGGTAGGGTTACCCTAATCTAGAGTCCCTTTTATTCGGCTGTGTGGCGATTGCTGATCCAAACCATGGGGTAATCTTATTCGGGCTATCCAGATTAGGGGTAGTCCGGTCTTGTGTAGCAGGTGATCCCGGAGTGATCCTCGATATGCTGTTCTTGAACATCAAATGTGACAAGTGATACCCCAATGTCTAGTCATTCAGTTGGAATCAATTCTCCAATACGTGCATTTACGGTTTCGATTGTAGAGCCTAGTATTGCTGGATTTTAATTAATGTAACAAGTTCAGCTATTTGAACAAGTAGTTGTACTTAGACAGTATTATAATATCAGAGGATTTTGATATGAAATGTTTTGGTTATCGTAAGGTAAAAACCCATCGTGTTTATTTGTGGTGTGGTCTTACAAGATATCATTGATTTTCAAAGGATTTTGAAACTTTAATAATTCAAATTGAGTGTGTTTTCACACGCTGGTTTTCTAGACTGACTCGAGTGTTATTTTATTATAACGCTCAGGTCGGACCGAGTATTGTAAATTCAGGATAGAATGCTATGGAGCTCAGAAGACGAGTCGGGAGGCGAAGGCGTATTACACGTACTTGACTTGTATCCCGTTGTGCATTGTAAGCTGTATATTCAATTTTTTGAGGACAATTTATCATAACTGTCCAATATTGTGCCGTTGATTGTGGTATTCTAAGGATGTAAGGATATAAACGATTATAGTTCTTTTGTATAAAGATCTGTCGTTATCTATTATATATTGTTCTGCTGCGATTGTGAGATTCTATATTGTTATTTCCATTTTCTTATTCTAACTCTTCCTTCTTTTCCCTAACGAACGGGTATTTTTGGCATTCGATTGTTCGATATGAAATACAGTGGACGTATCGATGTTAGTTTTCGAAGGTCGAAAATTCAGACCGTTACACTTGGTATCAGAGCTGAATGTTAAGCGAGAACCTTGGCTCCGGTGGGAATTACTCATTAGAAATATGGTCAGTAGCACCCTAAAATGAGTTTGAGTTTATTTAAAGATATGAGCATGTATTTGTTAGTGAATATAAAATCTTTTTATATTGTGTTGATTGGTTTTTTGAATGGCCTATTGATTCTGGTCAATGCGAGTAATTAACGTTATTGATAGTGATCTCTAAACACTCGAACAGAACAATTCGACATAGTATTGTTTTAAAATGGGGGTGAATGAAATAATTTTGCCAAAAATATTTTCGTATATGAAAGAAATAATTTTTCAAAAATTATTATAGTTATATGTGGTTTGCTTGGTTGTTAGGAAATGATAATATTAAACTATTATCATCGTTGTTGTGGAAATTGAATAAAAGTTGATATTATAGCCAAAAGTTAAGAGACTTGTTAATGGAATTTGTAAATGCGATTTATAAATGGGATTTATAAATTGAATAAAATAAAATCTCAGAGGAATATTTAAATAAAAATTTAAAAGGATTTAAAGTTTGGAAATTTGGGGATTTAAATCCCATTGGGTTTGAAAAAAAATGTGTTTTTAGAAGTTGGAAAGATAATGGTGATATTGTTTAGGAAATATTTTTGAATCAAAATATTTAAAAATGTTTTTTAAAAAAAAGAATAAAAGCAATAAACTCATTTCGGTCGTTGGAAAATAATTTCGATGATAACTACAGCATCATCGATGTTCATTTTCGAGTTTGCAAAGAAGGAATTGCTACCTGAATGTTTTAAATTGGGGTTTGCTTGCAAAACTTATTTGATTTGAAATTCGAAGGAATAATTTGAGATACCAAAGGATTTTCGATATAACTGATTTCAAAAATGAATTTGGAATATTAAGTAGTTGTTTTAAAACTCTGGAGTTTGATTTAAAATGTTTATGGAATATAAATATGTTTAAAGACTTATAAGAATTGAAATTTGAATTTAAGTGAAAATTAACTTGAATTAAGTAAATTTGAGAAATTAAGCCTAAGCTGGCAAACTGGAGATAGTTATTAAAATAGAATTTATTGAGATTGAAATAAAATGTGTGGAAGAACAAATTAATTTAATTTGTAAGTAAACGGAATTTAAATTGAATATTGGAATGATATTTAATTTGAATTAAGTTGAATAAAGTAAAATTGAAAAATTAGTTCGAGTGGACTAAATAAAATAAAAGTTCGGAAATAAAATTATTGAGATTTGAAAAGAATTAGTAGATGGAACTAATTTAAAATAATTAGCAAACCAAATATGATTTGAGATGTGGTCGGTGAAATTCAATTTTGAAAATTTGAAAAATATATTAAGTAAATATTTCAATGAAGATGAAATAAAAGGGGTATAAAATGATAAGCGTGGATAATTGATTGAAATGAGTGAGAATAAAAAAGATTGATATAGTGAATAATCAATTGGAAATTAGTACTTAAGTGTTCGTATATTATTTTATTTCGCATAATGATTTGATCAAGTTTCAAGCATAGAATTCTGAGATAGTTATATCAATCCAATTTGGGGTTTTCACTCGATTTTCGACGACGAACCTTAGATATGGATTTTTGATTGATCATGGAATTCTCTATCATAGTCTATGGCTATGCAAGGAGAATGACAGTTTTTGATCAAGGAACCAGATCCGAGTCTGCAATAGGAAGTCGTGTGAACGATACTAGTTCGGAAGTGAAATTGTGTGATCGAGTGAGCGATCAGACAAGATTGGGTACAGATGGTATATGTACATCGTACGGGCTTAAGTAAAGAAAATATTGAATATTTTGAAAAGAGATATGTAAAATAATTTTGGAATTAAATGATTGGATATTACTGGTAAGTAAGATGCAGGTAATTAAAAGCAAAAGCTAAATTAAAGTCATCAAATCATAAAAATGTAACAACCCGCAAATCCGTATCCCTTGAGTCAACACTATTCTACATCAATCAACTCAAGTTGAATAGAAATACGAACCATTATGGTTAAAGAAGAAGAAGTAGAAGAAGAAAATAGAAAACAACATCAAAATCTAACCATCGCAGCGGAATAAAATATAATATATAATAAATGATCTTTACACAAAAACAAATATATCTGTTTATACATTACATCATTAGAGTACATCAATCACATAACACACAATTAGACAGTAACCATAACCTGTCCTCACACAACTGAGTGCACAGCTAACCAACACAGCGGAATATATAAAACAAATACGGAAGTACGTATCGTCATCCAGCTCGTCTCCTAAGCTCCACTGCATCATATCCTGTATTCTATAATACTCGGTCTGACCCGAGCATTATAGTTAAATAACACCTGAGTCAGTCTGGAATACCAGCATGAGAAATCACACTCAAATTGATTATTAAAGTTTCAAAAATCCTTTTGAAAACAAAAGCATCTCGTAATACCACGCCACAAATAAACATGTCGAGTTTTTACCTTACAATAGCTAAAACACTTTTTATTAAAATTCTCTGATATTATAATAGGGTCTATATACAAATACTTATTAACATAGCCGAAATTGTTACATCTATTAAATTCCAGCTACTAGCCACAGAGTGGGTAATACAAACAAAACTCGTAAAAACGTAGGGAGAATGGATTTCCAACTAATGACTAGGCACTGGAGTACCACCTGCCACGGTACCTGGTCTAGATTAGCATACCGAGGATCACTCTCGATCCCCTACAACACAAGACCGAGACTACCCCTTACTGGATAATCTCGAGTAAGATCACCCCACGGTTGTGATCAGCAACCACACCACTAAGCCGAAATAAAAGGGACATCTAGACAGGGATGACCTCACTCTGAAGTGGGTGCTACCCACCTAGCCTTGCTGCATAACCCCTGATTTTCAGTCATTCCCGGTTGATGAGGCTTGAGGCTAAGTTTTACTTTTTAGATCGTTTCCCTTAGAATGCCCATTGTCCACCAGACGATATTCTGAAAGCATTCATCCATACAAGTCCGTCCCGGGTTCGAACGGAATCGAAGGCACTATTCCTACTACATCCATTTTGGAAACATCCTCAGGATTAGTAGCGACTAGCCCTTGCACTTCACTGCTCCATCTTCGACTCCGAACTCGTTTTTCCCACGAAAACGTACAAACCGAATCGAAGTAGTTTTCGGGAAATTAATCCTGATCTCAGTCTCTTCAAAACGATCAGCGCATTTGGCCAATATTGATAGTCGGTTATTTAACTATGAATTAACATTCATGAACAACCATCAAATAAGAAATAATTTCCCAAATTATATATTTATCTCAAAACATCTTCGCAAGATATATTTTCATTTTCAACCCTTTTGAAAACAGTTTCAAACTACCTTCCTCTTACAGAATAAATTTTCCAAATATTTTCTATTTCCACTGAAATCACCAAGCACAAAACTTTAGATTTTTTTTAAATAATTTAAACACTTTATTGTAAAATATACTTTAAAGTTTAAATTTAGAAAAAAACTACTTTAATACTTCGTTAAAAATATATACTATAGGGTTATGAGGTTACTTTATAAATATAAAAATAGGTTTTCTCCTTTAAAACAAAATACCAAGTCACCTTAAGTAATTACTACTAGAAATAGATTTGAAAAATATTACTTTAGAATTTAAATATTTAGAAATAATACATTTTCTAAAACATGCTTTTTAAAACAACATAACTTCTATTTGAAAATTTACGTTGAAAACGTACTTGGCTATCCAGGAAAATACTCTTCTCTTCCCATCTTTTAAAAAATAAATCACTTTTTTAAACAAATTTTCTCATTCCTTTAATAACTTTACATCGTGAATTTATTCCTTCAAATATCCACTGATATATACCTTACTTTTATAAACACAGTTTATAAACTTCATAGTCACATTCTCCTTTAAATTTCCAATTTCAAATATTTAAATCAATTTATAAATTGGTTTCCAATTTACTCAATTCATTTCAAAATCCATTAATTATAGACTTTATTATTTTTTCTTCCGTTTTAATTTTAAATCTTTTAACCGAAACATACCAATTTCCAGATGTCCCAAATTTCTTCTTTATTCCTTTCAATAACTTAAATCTTAAATTTAAAATAAATGCTTTATTCTTTTAAATAATAACACTGAAGTTTAAAATGTATTAACTTCCTGTTTAATCAAAATCCTCTTTTCATATACAAAATTTATTTATTAGAATTTTAAAACCGCTATCATTCTTATCCAGTTCATTCTTAATTTAGTTAAATTTTCTATTATTATTTCACTTACAAATTCGCTTCCTTTTATTTCAAAAAAATCCAATTATATATATTTTGATAACTCAGTGTATCGAAATATATTCAAGTAAACTATAACATCCAATATTACAACTATCAATAATATTCATTACAGAATATCGAATATTCATAACAGAGAATATTAAACAATATAAATAATTTTGAGGAATCCAGTTGGATCCCTCCAACCTGTTTCCCTGCATCCATAGACGTTAGCACATTATAAAATACCAATTCCACTTCGAGGTGAAATATCGTGGTATATGGATTTTTAAATATAATATCATTCGCTATTATGCGGCGCATAGGGTCTCATCCGCTATATGATGTGGGAAATCAATCATTCCAAGGTATATTATATACAACTACGTATACTATTGCACATCCAATTAAATCAATCAATCAACCAATTATTTAAATTTAACCATTTAAATTTAAATTATAACCAGATGAGTGAGATTAACTCACCTTTGATTTTGCTGTTTGCAAACTTATCCATCCCGTCTTGTTTTCTTCCCGATTTGACCTTGTATAAGCATTATATGATTACTTAATATTTGAATTAAATTAATAATAAATTTCCAAGTAAAAATTTAAATTGACAAATGATTTAATTAAACTATTAATTTTCCCTTTTAAAACTACATATATATAGTAATAAAAATAAACTATAGATTTCAAAAATCTACTTTTATAAATTCCTCAAAATTTAAAAATCCCCATATATTTTCAAAATCTTAAATATATACATATTCTTCTTTCTGTCTATATAAATATATCGTTAAATTAGAATAGGTATGTGTTTATATTTTTAAACAAGACAGCAAGTCCCCGTATATTTATATTTTATATTTTCTTTTTTTCTTTTTTTCTTTTATCTAAAAAAATATTCTTATCTAGAGATAATATCAGAGATTCATTTACTGTTTATATACATAAATAGTTTTAAATATGCATGTGCACATATATATAAATAAATAAAAATAAATAAAAGCAGTACTAATACCTCACCGAAGATCGCAATGCCATAGTTTGACCGAGCATCGCCAGAAAACGTTCAATCCTCACGCGCCTCCTCCTGAACGATGCGGCCCCCACGTTTTTCGCTGCGTGACCTCTTCAACGCGAAACCCTAGCAGCTCGCGATGCCAACACCACCCACGACGTGAGCTTTTCCCCAAATCGAAGTGTCTGCTCACAACCCTAACTCGCCTCGCAACCCTTATCGAGCTCGATCACCCTGCGAAACCCCATCCCACTCGAATCGAGTTCGAGCGCCGTGCCTTTAACGCGATGTCGATGCCACACGAGTAGCTTGAGATCGAAGAAGGATTCGGCTATAAGAATCGAAGTCGATTTCAAGGATGACGAACGAAAAGACTTCGATTTCGAATTGGAATGTAAAGGAATGAGCAGCCATTATCTTATCTTTTTTTTTCTCATCTAAAGGAAGATAAGGATGGAACGAATTTAGGTTGAGGAGAGTGGCGCATAAGAGAAGGTTTGACTATTAATTTAAATTCAGTTGTATTATCCTAGGCATTTACCAATCGTACGACCAAACTGTAACTTCAAACACTACGAAAATTGAAATCCGATAATAATATAATATTGCGGATCCAATGGAACTGGTTTCGTCGAAATCCGAGACTGTACCTCGGAAGGCTATTTTCAAATCCAATTTAAACGATATAAATTCAAAACTGAACAAAACACTTCCAAATTCAATTTCAACACTTTTACTATCTTCAGTATTATCAATATAAATTTTACAAGCCTTCAAAATATTTTTAACAGGCGTAAAACTCCAGATTCAACATTTTATCCAACTTCAAATTATTTAATTCAATAATTTAATTATCAAATATAGAGTAATATCTAAATTCATGTTAAAAATTAACTTTTAAATATTTAAAATCAATTTAATATTCCTATTTCAAATGTTCAAAAATTCCGGGTCGTCACAAAATTTTTAAAGTGGCCGACAAAAAGGTTTGTATTTAAGCTGTCATATGAAATTTGATGGTTTTCTGATTGAGCCACTTGGCTTTTGTTTTCTTTTGGCGATTTTGGGCCGTAGTGGTAATATTGTAGTTGTTCCGATCTAGCCACGTAAAGGAGATGCTGGCGAAATTTTTCAAAAGTTTAAGGTGTTAGTAAAAAAATTTGAAGAAAATTTTGATAATTTAAAATTTGGTTTTAAATAATAATTTGAATTGTTGAGGGGATAATATTAGACATAAGCCATGGATGGATTTGGAAATTGGTATAGGTGATAAGGTGGTTTCAATAAAAATTCTTTTGGAAAGATGTTAAAACTGTGTAGTTTTGGAAATAATTAATGGGTTTTGGACCATTCTTCTTGCCTAGCAATTTCGAGGACGAAATTCTTTTAAGGGGGGAGGAATGTAAAGACACAGATTTTGGATATTTGAAATTGAAATATTTAATTGATTTTAAATATTTAAAAGTTATTTTTAACTTGAATTACAAATATCACTATATATCGGATAATCTAATTATTGAATTTAATAATTGGGAATTGGGTAAAATATTGAATCTTGAGTTTTAAGCCTGTTAAAATTATTTTAAGGGTTTATAAATATGTATTAATAACACCAAAGGAAATAAAAGTTCTAAAAGTGAATTTAAAAGTGATTTGTTCAGTTTAAAAATGTATCGTTTAAATTGACATTTTAAAATATTGCCTTCTGAGGCACAATCTCTGATTTCGACGAAACCGGTTTCATTGGATCTGTAATAGTGTATTATTATAGGATTTCAAAATTCATCATGGTTGGAGTTATCGTGTGATCATACGGTGTATAAAAGCGTTGAAATTTAGATCAAAAATTCAATATAATAATTGGGTCCAAAAAGCTATCTTCTCCATACGATCGAATTAGGACTCAAAACCTTTTCCATTGCGTTCGACATAGAGGCATAACATTATAAATGCCTAGCGGGACGCCTCTATAAGAGGTCGAAATTTTAAGTTATGGATCGAGACGATTTAAATTTAAATAAATAAATATTTATATTGATTGACATTATATTCACTTTTCTTCCTTTCATTTCAATCGAGGTAGCAAGCATATTGTGATGACCCGACTTTCACTCCACTGAAAGTCGCATCATATTGAAGAAAGAAAGGGATAGAAAAGAGAAAGGATAGAGAAGAAAGAAAAAACAACATCAGAATCTAAACAGCGGAATGAATAGATTATATTAATCACATAAATATTACATAGTTTACAACATCAAATCAGAGTTACACAGATTATACATCACATACTAGACAGTTATAAACACCTGTCTAGTTATTACAACTCAATACAATACAGAGATACCAACACAGCGGAACGCTATATATATATATATATATATATATATATATACACACACACACACACACACACACGACGCTGAAGCCTCCTGCTTCATTGCTCCTCCAAAATTCATCAAAGCTAACCTGAATCCCTTGGCTACTCGTAAAAATTTAAGTACCCAAGAGTTTAAGGAAAACAGAAATAAACTCCAGGTCAGACATGAGTCTGGTGTGAGTAACAAGTTAATATTGCTTAACTTTGAAAAACCTTTGAAATCAAAAGGTATCACGTAAGACTCCCCACACATAAACGTGGGTAAGTTTTTACCTTATGCTAACCAAAACATTTGATAGGAAATCCAGTGATATTATAATAGGGTCTAGGGTTTTTAAGTAAAATACATAAATAGCTGGAATGCTTACATCTCACGTTTCAACATAGTTGGGCACAACTAAAACGTACGGCACTTATTGGAGATTTGATTCCATACAATAGCAGAGCAACTAGGGTACAGCCCGTCACAGTACGTGGCCTAGATCAACGATCGAGGATTACTCCCAAATACAGTAATTAATTCATTAATTACTTCATTAATTAATTAACTATAATTAATTACATTAATCCTTAATTAATTACATTAGTTAATTACTCTTTAATTATTTATTATTGACTAATTAATCTTAATTAATCAACTCTTAATTACATCATTAGTTATATAAATGAATGATCCCAAATTACTTTTTAATTATTCTACTTAAATTAACTACATCAAGTAATAAGTCTTTAATTAAACCATATTTATTACTCACTCTTGATTAATCACATTCAGTAATTAACTACCTTTAATTACTTCATTAAATAAATCAATTACTCCTCAATTAATTATCTTTATTAATCCCTTGATTAATTACATAAAGTAATAGAATCCAAATTACTTCCATTATTAAATCATCTTTTAATTAATTACATCCTGTAACTACCATTAATTACTTCACTATGTAATTATACTATATTAATTACATAAAGTAAATATGCTAACAAATCATCCAGTGATTAAATTAATTAAACTTAATTAATTAACTTAAACTAATCACATTAAACTTAATTAATTACAATGATTAATTAATTCTTTAATTACTTTGATTAAGTAATTATACTTACCCCATTTCATAAATGATTATCCTTAATTAATTAATCTAATTAATTATTAAAATTAATCACATTAATTAATTATTTAATAATTCTTAGTTAATGACCTTCATTAACTATTAACAATTCTTTAATACTTCTCTAAAGTAATTAAACTTCCATTAATCATTATTAATTAAAAATTAATTAACCATTAATAACCTATTAATTAATCCTAATTATTTAATTAATTATGTTTTAACTGTAACTTAATTAATATTTAGTTATTTGATTAATTATTCTTTAATCATTAATAAATATTCAAACCTTATCTAATTAATGATTCTTAATTGCAAATTAATTATTCCTAAATATTTAATCTTAAACCTTAATTAATTAATTTAAACCTTTAATTACTTAATTAATTAATCCAAATCATTAATTAATTAAATTAATTAATTATCTATTTTAATTATCTTAACAATTTAATGAATCTAAATTATTAAATCCTAATTAATTTAAGATAAAACTTTATTCTTATTATAGATTAAATTATCATTAACAAAATATTTAAACAATTTACTTCCAAATTTACTTTTAAATTGCATTTTAAAATTAAGATTTAAAATGAATACAAATTAACTTTAACAAAGTTTAAAAACAATTTAAAAACCTTTTAAAATCTCATGTTAAGGAAAACTTATTTTATAAAAGAAGTTTTAAAGAATTTAAAACCAAATTCATTTTAAATTCAAATCAATTTAAAATACATTTTAAACATTCAAAGTTGTTTAAAACATTTTAAATTTAAAAACTTCTTTTTATTTCAAAACTATGATTCAAACTAAATTTGATTCCAGATTAAACTTTGATTTAAAACTTTAATTACATTTTAAAACTTCATTTTTAAAATCAAACTATTTTTAGATAGACATTAAACATTTTAAGGTTGTTAAAACAATTTAAATTTCAAAAACTTAAATTATTTCAAAACTATGATTCAAACTAAAAACTTAAATCCAGATTTAAACTTAGGTTTAAAACTTATTTAAATCTTTTCTTTACATTCTAAACTTTAACTTAAATTTCATTTTAAATTTTTTTAAAACAGAACAGGTTTTCTTTAAAACCTTGAATTCTCAAATGACCCGAGCCAACCTATTTTTTTCTTCGAGCCAAACACCAAAATTCTTAAGAAAAACTCGAGACTAGAACTCCCTCACAAATCAAACATCACCAGAACCAAAGGAAGTGCACCGTGCACACATGCAAAATGTTGTAACAAAGTTTAAATACAATTTAAAAAACTTTTAAAGTCTCATGTTAAGGAAAAACTTATTTTATAAAAGAAGTTTTAAAGAATTTAAAACCAAATTCATTTTAAATTCAAATCAATTTAAAATACACTTTAAACATTCGAAGTTGTTTAAAACATTTTAAATTTAAAAACTTCCTTTTATTTCAAAACTATGATTCAAACTAAATTTGGTTCCAGATTAAACTTTGATTTAAAACTTCACTTACATCTTAAAACTATAATTTTAAATTCAAACTATTTTAAAATATACTTAAACATTTTAAGGTTGTTAAAACAATTTAAATTTCAAAAACTTAAATTATTTCAAAACTAAGATTCAAACTAAAAAATTAAATCCAAATTTAAACTTAGGTTTAAAACTTATTTAAATCTTTGCTTTACATTTTAAACTTCAATTTAAACTTCATTTAAATTTTTTTTTAAATCAGAACAGGTTTTCTTTAAAACCTGGAATTCTCAAATGACCCGAGCTACCCCTATTTTTTTCTTCGAGCCACAACCTAAAATCTTCGAGCCAAACACCTAAATTCTTGAGAAAAACTTGAGACTACAACTCCCTCACAAACCAAAAATACCAGAACAAAAGGAAGTGCACCGTGCACATGCACGGTGGCGCCGTCCCACTCTGACCATCAATGATGATCTACACACATCGGGCAATCACCCTCACACTCCCTCGCAATCATCAGATCAACCTTCCAGACTCGAAATCGAATTCGAGCTTCACATCCCAAACCTGGAACAAGAACCTGAACTACACTTCAACCAGGAAAACATCTCGTCTTTGCATCTCTGACCATTAGAGGGTCAGCACCTCTACCCAAGTCTTCTTCAACACTCTAGCTTCCATCACCCAAAATCCCGTTGCACTCGATCAACTAGGGTAACTGAGATGATCAAAATTCCAAACCTAGTTAAAACTAGGGTTACAGACTTCAAACATCAACCACCACCTCCCTCGTGCTTTGATCAACTTGCTGGCAATTTTCCTAGATCCTCTGATCACTCTTCTACCTCCAGGAAGAAACCCGACCTCTCCGATCATTTGGATCATTAGAGGCAACCCAAAATGCACAATCCAAACAATCCTGAACTGCTACCTAATTCTAACACTAAAAATTGTGATTTTACTTTTAAAAATCATAATTATGTATGAGAGTTCAGATCATAAGCCTGAATCCCTGACCTATGGAGTTTGAATTTTCACTTTTATTTAGACTTGCTTAGTTATTTTGATTTCCAGATATAACACAAAGTTATTTTAACTTAAGTAAAATTCTAAACTAAAGTTTGTGATGGAACAAACAAGTTTCATTTAAATCTTAAGTTTAAACAGAGTCAAAATCAAAAGGTTTTGAATTTAAATGAAAATTTGAAAACTGAAGTTATAAACAGAGAGTACTCTGATGAAAACAACATGCATACCATACATCCAGAAATGCAACAATATATATACACACACAAATATACATATTTCAGATATTAATCATGCAACCATATTCATAAACTTAAAATTTTAAAAGTGATGTTACTCACCAAATTTTTAGAATGAAGACAAAGCTTCCATTTTGAAAAGCTTTTGATACCTTCAAAACTGAATTTCCCTTTGCATTAAAAACTTGAGTTGCTGAAATGCTTTTGCTTTTAATTTATAAACTGCATGCATGCTTGATCTTGCTTCAGATTGCATTATGGAGATGTCACAGGCTTTAGAGCAGATGCTGGCATTTGAAAACTGAATTCTTGGTTTCATTTTAAAAATGGTTACAGAGATTTTTCTCTGAGACGTTTGATTACTGATTTAGTTTGAACATGATTTCTGGTTTTTGAAATGGTTTTGAGGAAGGTGATTACATATTTTGTTTTTCTTTGTTTAGCTTTAAATTTTGAAAAATGGAAAAAGAGAATAAAGGAAGGAACAAAGGCTGAAATTTTGAAAAATAAAAGAAGACCAAATTTACAAATGCCACTTGTCTAATAATACAACGTTTGTCAATTTAATATGCCTAACAATTAACACATGTCATTTAAGTTAATTAATATTTGTTTTTTTAAAGTTAATACAAGATTATGCTTAATTAATTAGTTAATAAGTATATATATATATATATGTATGTATAGATAATTTTAAAAGAAATAAAATAATCATATTCATAAATAAAAGTTTACACAAATATTTAAAATCCAAAACAATTTAAAATATCTATACTTTGAATTTCAAAACGTTAAATTTAAATTCAAATCAAATTCTAAAATTCAATTTTAAAATCAAGTTATATATATACAAATTCAATTTGAAATAATAATTCTATTTATATTAAAAATCCATTTGTAAAAACAATACATTATTAATATTGTTTGAAAATATCAAATTAAAATAGTTTATAAAATAGATTATCTTATTATTACTAAATTACTTATCTTACCAAATGAATTAATGTTTCATATATTAATTTGTATTTTAAACTTATATATATTGTTCAAATCATATTTATCAAGCTAAATTTAAAAAGAAAATAGAACAAACCTTTTTGTTAATAAATTTTAAATTTAAACTTAAGCTAAAATGAATTTAAACGATTAAACATTTAACTTAAGTATTTAAAAACCATATAGTTATTTATTAATTAGCTTGAAAAGCTTTATATTAAATAAATCTCTATTTCCTAATTACTAAAAATATTAGAATTATAAAATATGTTTTTATTTGTTAAATTTAAAAAAAAGCTTATCTATCTATAATATATACAAATATATATATATATATATTATAAATAGAAAAAAATTATTAGCTTTAAAAAGATAAAATTCACCAATTAAATATTTATTAAAGGAAGATTATTAAATCAATTCAAATCTTATTAACAAAGATTATCAAATTAATTTAATTTTTAATACAGATTATTAAATTGATATTGCTTAAAATTCCGGGTCATCACATTCCTCCCCCTTTAAAAGAATTTCGTCCTCGAAATTTAAAAGCAAAGGTAATTTAATAATCTCATTAAAATTTTAATTTTAAACCACAAGCATATATGATTAACCATGTGCTAACAACCATAGCAACCAATTCACTCAAACAAATAAATCTAATTATCCAGACAAAATCCTGGATAGAACTTCCTAGAGTTTCCAAGGTATAAATACCGGGATACTCGCTCTACAAAACCCAAAAAATCTATACTACTAAGCTATAGAGCTCCTACTCATCCAGATCTACAACTGAACATGATATCAGACCATAGACAAGTCCGACTCAACAACCAAATCCCTCCGAACTGCTGGTTCCACAAGCAGAGATGGATCATACACGTACTCCCTCAGTGATACGTGAAACACACCGAATCCCAGTTATCCAAACTGGAAATTCAATCCTGAAGATCAAACACTTATCCTCACAAGAAAACAGAAAAGATCCAAAACACCTCAGAGCTAGCTTCCCAGTCTTACCCAATCTTATAGCTCCCTTCGATTGGAGAAAACTTATCCAAAATCAAATCTTCAACTCCAGAATCCAAATTCCTCCGTCTCTTATCCACAAAAACTTTTGACGATCCTGGGTTGCCTTCATTCTCCCTGATCAGCTCAACCTACGCTGATGCCTCTAGAAACAAACTGGACCAAAAACAACCCATCAAAATGATCCTCTCAAGATCTACCAAAATCAAGAACACAAACTCTACTCCATAAATATCAGAAGACTGAACTTACTTTTCCTATCTGGAAAAAACAAAACAGATGCACTCCCAAACTGCTTCCACTGCACAACTTTGATCTGGACTAGATGAGAATGCTGATAAAGAACATGATCACAAACTAGACAACCCATCCCAGAAATATGGTTCAACGGATCCATAAAGAAAACACAGAAGTTCCACCAAATTCTGAGGTGCTTTACCAAACTCTATCTCTAGGAACCATCCTTCTACTAGCTGAACCACCGGTACCGCTTCTGGAATCCTAGTCGATAAGAAAACTCAATCTTCAGATGCAGACAAACCTCTAACTTCCCTGAAGACATCCGAAAAACTCTGATAACCCAAGAGAACACTCAGACTATCGCAAGTCACTTTTGCGATCAACCCAGCCTAATTCCAAAGAAAAATCTTCTCTCTTTACCAATCAGAACAGTTTATGCTTATCTAGCCAATCCATCGAAGAAATGGATCCACTCTGCAGCTTCTGAACTCACCTCTAGAAAAACTACTAACAGATGACCTTCTTACAGGCACACAGAACAACCTGAGCTACAACGCTACCACTGAAGCCAAAGACTTCCTTAACCAGAAGTTCCTCGAGAAACTCAGGCCTCAAAGCCAAACACAAACACCCTACTGAATACAGCCTCATCACCAAAGCAGACATACTTCCTTAAACTTGTTCCAAAGAAACATCTTTGGAGATAATCCATAGTCACTGCATCTCATCGCGCAGCTACTACTTCCTGAGTTTGCCAAGATACCATCACTTGCTTCTGCTCAACCGACGGATCCAAACTCTACTCATCCAACTCTGCTCTTCAAAGATAAACTCCGAACCTTTAAAAGGTTTCCTTCAGAGATTGGTGAAATCCTTATACCATAGCAAAGCTTACTCGAGACGATACTAGGTCTACAGTCTTGGCAGACACACATCCAACCTCAACAATCAGACTCCTTCAATTGGTAGTCGTGCTACACACACCACTACCCTTTCTACCTCTATAACTCATATTGGAAAACCCAAACAGGTAATCCAACAAATAGGGGTGTGTATGTGTGTGTGTGTGTGTATGAAAATTACAAGTATGCTCTCTCAAGAAAGAAATCACTCCAAAGCCTAGGTATTCACTCAACCTAGCGCTCTGATACCAACTGTGATGACCCGACTCTCACTCCACTGAAAGTCGCATCATCTTGAAGAAAGAAAGGGATAGAAAAGAGAAAGGATAGAGAAGAAAGAAGAAACACCATCAGAATCTAAACAGCGGAACGAATAAATTATATTAATCACATAAATATTACATTAGTTTACAACATCAAATCAGAGTTACACAGATTATACATCACATACTAGACAGTTATAAACACATGCCTAGTTATTACAACTCAATACAATACAGAGATACCAACACAACAGAACACTATATATATCTACGACGTTGAAGCCTCCTGCTCCATTGCTGCTCCAAAATTGGTCAAAGGTTACTTGAATCCCTTGGCTACTCGTAAAAATTTGAGTACCCATGAGCTTAAGGAAAACAGAAATGAACTCCAGGTCAGACATGGGTCTGGTGTGAATAACAAGTTAAGGCTGCTTAACTTTGAAAAACCATTGAAATCAAAAGATATCACATAAGACTCCCCATACATAAACATGGATAAGTTTTTACCTTACGCTAACCAAAACATTTAATAGGAAATCCTGTGATATTATAATAGGGTCTAGGGTTTTCAAGTAAAATACTGAAATAGCTGGAATGCTTACATCTCACGCTCCAACACAGTTGGGCACAACTAAAACATACGACACTTATTGAAGATTGGATTCCATACAATGGAATGGCTACTAGGGTACCGCTCGTCACAGTACGTGGCCTAGATCAACGTACCGAGGATTACTCCCAATCCCCTGCAACACAAGGCCGGAACCATCCTTTACTGGAAAGTCTCGAACAAGACAACCCCTGTAGTTGGAGCTTGCAACTGCCCACACAGCTGAATAAAAATGGACCTCTAGACAGGGGAAAATCTCGTTGTACTTGGGTGCTACCCACTTAGCCTTGCTGCACCTCCCCTGTTTTAGCCATTCCCGGTTGATGAGGCTTGAGGCTATGACTACCTTTATAGAACACATCTATCTTAGAATGCTCATCGTCCACCTGATGATGTTCTGAAAGCATTCAATCCATACAAGTTCATTTCGGGTTCGAATGAAACCGAAGGCATTATCTCGTTACACTCATTTTGGAATCACCCTCAGACTTAACGATAATGACCCTTGCACTCTGAATCTTCATCTTTACTTGAGATTCACGATCTATCGTTAATTTGGATGGATATGGTTTTAGGATATCCAAATCTGCAAACCCAATCCCGGTCTCATCGAAATCCAAATCGTATCTTAAAGGCCAAGTTGTTTTAGAGTTTAAAACAATTCTATTCTATTATCTATATACACACAGATAGATAATTCACAATATCGCAATAGATAATTTACATTATCTTCACAAACAGATAATCCAAATTATCATCACAAACAGATAATTCATTTTATCATCATACTTTAAATCAAAGCATCCATATCATACAGCATTCCTATATCATATCTGAGATCTCAATACATTCAAGGCAGTCAATATCATTCATCCATACATAAGCAAGAATTAAATAATCACACTATAATTACATTCAAGTAATTAGCCTTTAATTAATTTCACAATTTAATTATTCGTAACCAAATACAGTAATTAATTCTTTAATTACTTCATTAATTAATTAACTATAGTTAATTACATTAATCCTTAATTAATTACATTAGTTAATTACTCTTTAATTATTTATTATTGATTAATTAATCTTAATTAATCAACCCTTAATTACATCATTAATTATACAAATTAATGACCCCTAATTACTTTTTAATTATTCTATTTAAATTAATTACATCAAGTAATAAATCTTTAATTAAACTACATTTATTACTCACTCTTGATAAATCACATTCAGTAATTAATTACCTTTAATTACTTCATTAAATAAATTAATTACTCCTTAATTAATTATCTTAATCATTCCCTTGATTAATTACACAAAGTAATTGAATCCAAATTACTTCCATTATTAAATCATCTTTCAATTAATTACATCCTGTAATTACCATTAATTACTCCACTAAGTAATTATGCTATATTAATTACATAAAGTAACCATGCCAACAAATCATCCACTGATTAAATTAATTAAACTTAGTTAATTAACTTAAACTAATCACATTAAACTTATTTAATTACAATGAGTAATTAATTCTTTAATTACTTTGATTAAGAAATTATACTTACCCCATTTCATAAATGATTATCCTTAATTAATTAATCTAACTAATTATTAAAATTAATCAAATTAATTAATTATTTAATAATCCTTAGTTAATGACCTTCATTAACTATTAATAATTCTTTAATTACTTCTCTAAAGTAATTAAATTTACATTAATCATTATTAATTACAAGTTAATTAACCATTAATGACCCATTAATTAACCCTAATTATTTAATTAGTTAAGTTTTAACTGTAACTTAATTAATCTTTAATTATTTGATTAATTAATCTTTAATCATTAATAAAAATTCAAACCTTATCTAATTAATGATTCTTAATTACAAATTAATTATTCCTAATTAATTAATCTTAAACCTTAATTAATTAATTAAAACCTTTAATTACTTAATTAATTAATCCAAATCATTAATTAATTAATTATATATTTTAATTATCTTAACAATTTAATGAATCCAAATCATTAAATCCTAATTAACTTTAAGATAAAACTTTATTCTTATTAATGATTAAATTATCATTAACAAAACATTTAAAACAATTTACTTTCGAATTTACTTTTAAATTGCATTTTAAAATTAAGATTTAAAATGTTGTAACAAAGTTTAAAAACAATTTAAAAAACTTTTAAAATCTCATGTTAAGGAAAACTTATTTTATAAAAGAAGTTTTAAAGAATTTAAAACCAAATTCATTTTAAATTCAAATCAATTTAAAATACACTTTAAACATTCGAAGTTGTTTAAAACATTTTAAATTTAAAAACTTCCTTTTATTTCAAAACTATGATTCAAACTAAATTTGATTCCAGATTAAACTTTGATTTAAAACTTTACTTACATCTTAAAACTACATTTTTAAATTCAAAATATTTCAAAATATACTTAAACATTTTAAGGTTGTTAAAACAATTTAAATTTCAAAAACTTAAATTATTTCAAAACTAAGATTCAAACAAAAAACTTAAATCCAAATTTAAATTAGGTTTAAAACTTATTTAAATCTTTGCTTTAAATTTTAAACTTCAATTTAAATTTCATTTAAATTTTTTTTTAAACAGAACATGTTTTCTTTAAAACCTGGAATTCTCAAATGACCCGAGCCACCCCTATTTTTTTCTTCGAGTCACAACCTAAAAATCTTCGAGCCAAACACCTAAATTCTCGAGAAAAACTTGAGACTACAACTCCCTCACAAACCAAAAATCACCAGAACAAAAGGAAGTGCACCGTGCACATGCACGGTGGCGCCGTCCCACTTTGACCATCAACGATGATTTACAAACATCAGCAATCACCCTCACACCCCCTCGCAATCATCAGATCAACCTTCCAGACTCGAAATCAAATTCGAGCTTCACATCCCAAACCTGGAACAAGAACCTGAAACAACACTTCAAGCTAGAAAACATCTCGTATTTGCACCTCTGACCATCAGAGGGTCAGCACCTCCGGCCAAGTCTTCGCCAACACTCCAGCTTCCATCACCCAAAATTCCATTACACTCGATCAACTAGGGTAACTGAGACGATCAAAATTCCAAACCTAGTTAAAACTAGGGTTACAGAATTCAAACATCAACCACCAACTCCCTCGTGCTTTGATCAACTTGCTGGCAATTTTCCTCGATCCTCTGATCACTCTTCCACCTTCAAGAAGAAATCCGACCTCTCCGATCATTTGTATCATTAGAGGCAACCCAAAATGCACAATGCAAACAATCCTAAACTGCTCCTTAATTCTAACACAAAAAATTGTGATTTTACTTTTTAAATCATAATTTTGTATGATAGTTCAGATCATAAGCCTGAATCCTTAAACTATGGAGTTTGAATTTTCTCTTTTATTTAGACTTGCTCAGTTATTTTGATTTCCAAAGATAATACAAAGTTATTTTAACTTAAGTGAAATTCTAAACTAAAGTTTGTGATGGAACAAACAAGTTTCATTTAAATCTTAAGTTTAAACAGAATCAAAATCAAAAGGTTTTGAATTTAAATGAAAATTTGAAAACTGAAGCTATAAACAGAGGGTACTCTGATGAAAACAACATGCATACCATACATCCAGAAATACAACAATATATATATACAAACATACATATTTCAAATATTAATCATGCAACCATATTCATAAACTTAAATTTTTAAAAGTGATGTTACTCACCAGATTTTTAGAATGAAGACAGAGCTTCCATTTTGAAAAGCTTTTGATACTTTTAAAACTGAATTGTCCTTTGCATTAAAAACTTGAGTTGCTGAAATGCTTATCAAGCTGAAATGCTTTTACTTTTGATTTATAAACTGCATGCATGCTTGATCTTGCTTCAGATTTTAAACTTCAATTTAAATTTCATTTAATTTTTTTTTAAACAGAACAGGCTTTCTTTAAAACCTGGAATTCTCAAATGACTCGAGCTACCCTTATTTTTTTCTTCGAGCCACAACCTAAAAATCTTCGAGCCAAACACCTAAATTCTCGAGAAAAACTTGAGACTACAACTCCCTCACAAACCAAAAATACCAGAACAAAAGGAAGTGCACCGTGCACATGCACGGTGGCGCCGTCCCACTCTGACCATCAACGATGATCTACACACATCGGGCAATCACCCTCACACTCCCTCGCAATCATCAGATCAATCTTCCAGACTCAAAATCAAATTCCAGCTTCACATCCCAAACCTAGAACAAGAACCTGAACTACACTTCAACCAGGAAAACATCTCGTCTTTGCATCTCTGACCATTAGAGGGTCAGCACCTCCAGCCAAGTCTTCTTCAACACCCTAGCTTCCATCACCCAAAATCCCGTTGCATTCGATCAACTAGGGTAACTGAGATGATCAAAATTCCAAACCTAGTTAAAACTAGGGTTACAGACTTCAAACGTCAACCACCACCTCCCTCGTGCTTTGATCAACTTGCTGGCAATTTTCCTAGATCCTCTGATCACTCTTCCACCTCCAGGAAGAAACCCGACCTCTCCGATCATTTGGATCATCAGAGGCAACCCAAAATGCACAATCCAAACAATCCAGAACTGCTACCTAATTCTAACACTAAAAATTGTGATTTTACTTTTAAAAATCATAATTATGTATGAGAGTTCAGATCATAAGCCTGAATCCCTGAACTATGGAGTTTGAATTTTCACTTTTATTTAGACTTGCTTAGTTATTTTGATTTCCAGATATAACACAAATTTATTTTAACTTAAGTAAAATTCTAAACTAAAGTTTGTGATGGAACAAACAAGTTTCATTTAAATCTTAAGTTTAAACAGAGTCAAAATCAAAAGGTTTTGAATTTAAATGAAAATTTGAAAACTGAAGCTATAAAAGAGAGAACTCTGATGAAAACAACATGCATACCATACATCTAGAAATACAACAATATATATATATATATATATACAAACATACATATTTCAAATATTAATCATGCAACCATATTCATAAACTTAAATTTTTAAAAGTGATGTTACTCACCAGGTTTTTAGAATGAAGATAGAGCTTCCATTTTGAAAAGCTTTTGATACTTTTAAAACTGAATTGCCCTTTGCATTAAAAACTTGAGTTGCTGAAATGCTTATCAAGCTGAAATGCTTTTGCTTTTGATTTATAAACTGCATGCATGCTTGATCTTGCTTCAGATTGCATTATAGAGATGTTACAGGCTTTAGAACAGATGCTGGCATTTGAAAACTGAATTCTTGGTTTCATTTTTAAAATGGTTACAGGGATTTTCTCTGAGATGTTTGATTACTGATTTAGTTTGAACATGATGTCTGGTTTTTGGAATGGTTTTGAGGAAGATGATTATAGATTTTGTTTTTCTTTGTTTAACATAGCTTTAAATTTTGAAAAATAAGAAAAAGAGAATGAAGGAAGGAACAAAGGCTGAAATTTTGAAAAATAAAAAAAACCAAATTTACAAATGCCACTTGTATAATAATACAACATTTTTCAATTTAATATGCTTAACAATTCACACATGTCATTTAAGTTAATTAATATTTGTTTTTCTAAAGTTAATATAAGATTATGCTTAATTAATTAATAATAAGTATATATATATATACGTATATATATAGATAATTTTAAAAGAAATAAAACAATTATATTCATAAATAAAAATTTATACAAATATTTTAAAATCCAATACAATTTAAAATATCTATACTTTGAATTTCAAAACTTTAAATTCAAATTCAAATCAAATTTTAAAATTCAATTTTAAAATCAAGTTATATATATACAAATTGAATTTGAAATAACAATTCTATTCATATTAAAATCCATTTGTAAAAACAATACATTATTAATATTGTTTGAAAATATCAAATTATCAAATTAAAATAGTTTATAAAAGTGGATATCTTATTATTACTAAATTACTTATCTTACCAAATGAATTAATGTTTCATATATTAATTTGTATTTTAAACTTATATATATTATTCAAATCATATTTATCAAGCTAAATTTAAAAAGAAAATAGAACAAACCTTTTTGTTAATAAATTTTAAATTTAAACTTAAGCTAAAATGAATTTAAACAATTAAACATTTACCTTAAGTATTTAAAAACCATATAGTTATTTATTAATTAGCTTGAAAAGCTTTATATTAAATAAATCTCTATTTCCCAATTACTAAAAATATTAGAATTAGAACATATGTTTTTATTTGTTAAATTTAAAACAAAGCCTATCTATCTATAATATATACAAATATATATATATATATATATATATATTATAAAGAGAAAACAATTTATTAGCTTTAAAAAGACAAAATTCACCAATTAAATATTTATTAAAGGAAGATTATTAAATCAATTCAAATCTTATTAACAAAGATTATCAAATTAATTTAATTTTTAATACAGATTATTAAATTGATATTGCTCAAAATTCCGAGTCATCACACATATGCATACATGCAAATATTTTCAAACATGCAATCTCCCTCTCCTTTTATAAAGCCCACGACCAAGCATCAGGAAAATAAAAATAAATAAATAAAACGCGGTTTGCAGTTCGAAAGAAAAAAAGTCAGGATTTCGAAAATTCGCTTCTCTTCATATTCTCGATTTAGAATCTGACTTCCCTTCTAAAATCTAGTTTTAGTTTGGCTTCGATTTGTTATACTTGTTAGATGGTTTGGAGGAATTTTTCGATCGATTTTGATGCCGCGGTGGATTTCGAACTAGGGTTCAATTCCCATGATGATTTAGGGCTCGACTGGGATGTGGTTAGTATAGTCGAACTCGTGGAGGAAGCAGTCGAGATGGTGGATTTTTGGGGAAGTCCGGTCATGACTTGATTGTCGCGACGTCTCCTGTAGCGTGCGATTTTGGGCGGACGCGATGGTAATTGGAGGCTTGGGGTCGAACTGAAGGTAGCAGTCAATTCAATCAAGGTGAGGGCGGTCCGATTGTGAAGTTGATTTGAGGTTTCGTCATCGTGTTGGCCGTGTCAGTGATATTTGAATGCACGATAATGTTTTTTTCGTATGCGCAGAATCAATGAAGGGGGAAGAAAGCATTGCAGTGTGCTGGATCGGTACTCTACAAAAGAATATTGGTTATATAATTTGTCTTATTAAAATAAACCTCTTATAAAATGTATAACTCTAACATGCGAGCTCCGTTTTGAACGAAGCTTTTTGTGTTGCAATCGTGGTGACGAGAGCTTCGCAATGAAAATTGTTTGGACGAAATTAGAGCTTTTGAAAATTTCAAACAATTGAAAACGTGCCTGGAATTAGCTGAAAACAGAACACGAAAGCGACTAGAAATCGAAGTGAGTTAATCTCACTCAATTTTGGATTACTGGAATTAGTTTAAAATAGTTAAAAATAAATTATTGGTTAATTAGTTGAATTCGATAAATTATTATCATTTGAATGTGGTATTATATATATATATATATATTGGAGTCATTAATATTCCTACATTTATATAACGGATGAAACCTTATATGCCTCGCATAATAGCGGATGACCCTATATACCACGATATCCCCCTCGAAGTGGGATTGGTATTTTTATATTGTATTAACATCTATGGATGCAGAGAAATGGGTTGAGGGATCCAACTGGATTCCTCAAAAATGTTCAAAATTTATTTCATATTCAATGATATGATTTTTTGAATAATTTGAGGTAGAACATATGGGAAATTGAATTTACTAGATGCTATGGTATTGTTGTGTATATTTTGGTATTTTAAAATAAAAAAATGTGAATATAAAATTTTCAGAGGGAAATAAAAAGTAGAATTCAAAGTAAATTATTTGAAGTAAAGATGGATAAATTAAAGAGTAATGAACTTGGGAAAAATAAATAGTTGATTTTTTTTAAAATCCTGTTTAATAATTCCGAAATATGGAAAAATAGGGATTTTTGTGGAAAATATGTGAGTAAAAGGTTTTTTTTAAAGAGAAAGGAACTTAAGCGATATTGTTTTAAATGTAAAAGAATGTATTTTTAAATTTGAAATTTAAATAGTTGGGAAAAATGAGAGGAAAATTTTGGAAATAAAATATGAAATTGGTATTCCAAATTTAAATAAGATTTCAAATCATAAAAAGGAAGTGAATCGAAAATTAGTGGGTTTGGAATAAATTGGGTTAGCTAAGGAATTTATTTAAAAATGAAATTTAATTTAAAAATTGATGAAAAATCTATTAAGCGTTGTGAAGCAGTGATGAAACGGGAAATGAGACTATGGGAATTATAAACGGGATTTATAAAATAAAGTGAAGTAGTTATCAGTGGATAATTTGAAAAATAAATTCATGATGGGAATTTATAAGGATGTGGGCAAATCGTTTTAAATAAATGGTAGATTTATCTTTAAAAATGTGAAATGGAATTTACGGAATTAGGACGCAAATTAAATGGAAATAGATCGGGAAGGATATTTTAATATTGGATAGGCAAAATGGAATTTGAATATATATTTTTCTAAGAAGTTAAGTTATATTGAAAAGGGATTTTTGAGTATAAATTAGTAACTTTAAAAGTGTTTGAAAAATAATTTGGAAAAAAATTAACCAGCCGGCTGTATTAAAATGGTTTAAAGTATATTTAAATATTTAATTAAGTTAGTTATAGTAAGTTAATTATTATTTAAGAATTTATTAGTATTGATATTTTAAAGGTGACAAATTATTCAATATTAACATTATATAAATAGCTTTAATTTAAAAAGTAGTTTTGTCTAAAGTTTACTTGGAGAATTATTATAGAAATTTCATAAATATTATTTTGAAAATTTTTAAATAGAGTTTTAGTGAAGTATTAGTATACTCACATGGCGAAATCGGAGGCAGTGAGTGCCTGCAGTTAGGACTTGGATTTCTCTAGGATAGAGACGTAATCATTGAGCTGTGATCCATGGTTTGATACCGCATTGGTACTTTCCAAAATTATTTTAAGGGTTTTCCAAGTATCTTTAGAAATAAAAATAGCTTTGGTGTATTTAATTGACTCGATGAGATAAGTATATATTTTGGACAAAGAAATTTAATTTATTAAAAATTAAACTAAAAAAGCGATTTGGAATTTTCAATGGAAATGAGGTGTTTGATTGAATTAATTGTTTATTTGATAGTTAAATAACTGACTATCAAATCTGGACCTAAACATAACTTTGGGAATATCTAGAAGAAATATGGGATTTATGTGGTACAAATACCATTCGAGGTGCTATACTGTACCTGTAAACTCGCTGTGTTCTTCTAGGACATTTCTAATGAAATCCGTTCACTAACGGTTAAGAATTGATCTCTGATCTTATTTTTGTCTGTTTATTTCCTAAAGAACCAGGGTTGAGTTTACCGCGATAATATCGAACGTTGTTTCGAAGAGATAGGGATCAGATTTGTGATCTGAAAACCACTTCGATCCAATGAGTATGTTTCAAAATGAAGACAAGAACTTGGAGTCGAGGATGGAGCAGCGAAGTGCAAGGGCCAATCGCTACTAATCCTAAGGGTGATTCCAAAATTGATGTAGTGGGAATAGTGCCTTCGGTTCCGTTCGGACCGTGAACGGACTGGTATGGATGATAATTATCAGTACATTATTATTGGAGGACAATAAGCATTCCAAGTGAATATTTCTATAAAGGTAACGCTTAGCCTCGAGCCTCATCAACCGGGAATGACTGAAAATTAGGGGAGATGTAGCAAGACTAAATGGGTCGCACCCAAGTAGGGTAAGGTTACCCCTATCTAGAGCCCTTTTTATTCGCCTGCTTAGAGGTTGATGATCCCAACAGCGGGGTAGTCTTATTTAGGTATCCAGGTTAGGGTTAGTCCGGTCTTGTGTAGCAGGGATCCCGGAGTGGTCCTTGGCACGCTGTTATAGATGTGTACTATGACAGGTGGTACCCCAGTGCCTAGTTATTCAGTTAGAATGCATTCTCCAATACATGCCTTTACGGTTTTGGTTATAGAGCCTAGTATTGCTGGAATTTGATTAATATAACAATTTTAGCTATTTGAATAAAGTAGTTGTACTTAGACACTATTATAATATCAAAGGATTTTGATATGAAATTTTTTGGTTATCGTAAGGTAAAAACCCATCGTGTTTATTTGTGGCATGGTCTTACGAGATACCATTGATTTCCAAGGATTTTGAAACTTTAATAATTCAAATTGAGTGTGTTTTCACACGCTGGTTTTCTAGACTGACTCGAGTGTTATTTTATTATAACGCTCAGGTCGGACCGAGTATTGTAAATTCAGGATAGAATGCTATGGAGCTCATAAGACGAGCTGGGAGACGAAGGCGTATTATACATACTCGACATTTATCCTGTACATTGTAAGACGATATTCAGTTTTTGTGAGGACAAGTTATTATAATTGTCCAGTATTGTGCTATTGATTGTGGTACTCTGATGATGTAAGGATATAAATGGTTATAGTTCTTTTAGATAAAGGTCAGTTGTTATCTATTATACATTGTTCCACTACGATTGTGAGATTCTTGTTATTATTTCCATTTTCTTCGACTGCCTATTCCTTCTTTTCCCCAACGATCGGGTATTTCCAGTATTTGAATGTTCGGCATGAAATACAGTGGATGTATTGATGTTTGTTTTCGAAGGTTGAAAATCCAAACCGTTGTAGTGAATTTCAAATTTTAAAATGTGTCGACTCAAAAAATTTGAAGAACACCCCAAATTATCTATGTATACAATCAGTTATCCCATTTAAACTTTCTAATTTACTTTATCAAGTAAATATTTCTGTTCATCATAATCCGTTGTTAGAAATAGAAATCCTCTTTCAATTGCGACATCAAAGTGTCCCTAAATTATTCACCAAAATCAACAGTTTAAGTGTCGTATTGAAGAGCGAATCGAGGTCTATTCTCTAGCACCATGAAAGTCGCAGATGTAACGACCTGTAAATTTTTAATAATTTTATTTGTTTTATTTATATATTTAATTGAAATTTTGCGAAATTTTAAATAATAAAATTTTGAAATAAAACTAGTATTTGAAATGCGTCTGGTTAAACATAGCAACTGGTAAATTTTCATCCAAAATATAGAAGTTTATTTTCGTGTGTAAATTTATTTTAATTTAATCAGTTAGGAATTGATGAAAATAAAATGTTTTCGAAACCTAAATATTTTTACATAGAAAAATTCTAAATCATCTTCTGAGCAAGACGTCATTTTTCGTTTTTTTCAAATTCGGACTTCTATAGCTCCATCGATCTTATTTTTCTGCGTTTTTCTTGCATTTTTCCGCTAGTAGAAAATTCGAATTTTTATAATTCAATCGTACCGCTAGTATCCGTATGCCGTTTTGATTGTCTCGTCGTGCTGATCTCTGCGGTATATTCACTTCTGTATTTCGAGGTTTGGTACACCGCGAAATCATTAAACTGATAACCGTATCGGTACTCAATCTTTAAGTCTTTTGGGTTTTCCTACCCTTCCATATCCCATCATCTATTACCCAATAGCCTCTAGCCTCTTTATTTTCAGAATTTATGTCTAACCATGCTATTACTACCGGTTCCCCATCCGTTTCTCGAATTCTCTACTTGGTTCATGGGGAATATACATATTAATATAAACCTGCCTGTTCATTTTCTTGGTGGCGTATTCTCTTTTGAAAGCCTGCGCATCCACCTTCTTCATGGCCGAACTTGAGAAAAAAGAAAAAAAAAGAACAATGGCGTATATAAAAAAAAATTCGACTGAAACTTTACACGTTCTATACTTTCTCCTCTCCCCATGAACCACACGCCCGCCTTCAACTCCACCTTTCATCATCCAAATCCATCACCGAAGTTGCATCACCTCGGCACACGCGTCCTCCACAATCTACAGTGACCCTGCTCCTTACTGCCGCCTCGGCTTCAACCCCGCAACCACCATTTTCTCTACCCACGTCATCACTATCACCGAACCCACCACCCCCTCTTTCCCTTTTCGTTTGCCGAGCTCTTCCGGGTAAACGCGCTGCTTCCTTCGTCACAATCGCACGCAAGCACGAGAAGCTGTGCTTCAACCTCAACTTGTGTCGAACTCCATGCAAACAGCACCTTCTTCCTCCTCCGACTCCCCTCCTTGCGCAACAATCCCCTACCGAGCTCCACTTCCAAAACCGACCTTTCATTCCTCCGGCTTTGTCCCACGTGATCAAACCATGTGCCGCTGCCTTCTTATTTTGGCCGTGTCACAGTCTCTCCTTCCTAGGCTCTCCACTTCTTCGCGTCATCCAACTGACACATCTACCCAAAGCCGAGCCTCTTCTTTTGAAGCTTGCTCACCTGGTAGTTTCTAGTCCTATTCAATGATATATCAGCTAATAATAATAATACTATTTTTTTTGTAGCTTATATGTACATATTAACAGTTAGATAATTATCTTAGAAAAATAATGAGAAATGGGTAAAGTGGGTTTAGACTTCTCTGTTTAATATTCAAAATTATTTCATATGTGTTGTATCGCATGTTAAATATAAAGTAATTATTATATAGTTACATACTTTTCGTGTAAGGTAAGTTATGATAAAGTTATATGCTGGGTTTAGTATATAAGATATATTGTGACAACATATATTATATCGTTTTGGTTACATATATAAGTAATAGTAGTTACTATTTATATACTTTGTTATAAAGTATATGTATACATCTATACATAATATGTTTGAAAAAAAAATCAGTTTGTATATATTACCAGTTTGCCTAAGTTTATACAAGTTGTTGTTTTCTTTTTGTATATAAATATATTTTATTAAAAGCCATATTTTCGAATGGCTATAGTTGCATTAATGTAAACTATATTTTATAACGTGAAAATATCTGACGATTTTATATATATAGGTTTTATGTTTTGTACGTGAGTTGTTTTCACATATCTATTGTATATATATACAAGTATAATCTAGCCTGGGTTATGTATACATGTATCTCTGTTATTACATGTTAAAGTACATATATTTTATTAATTATATGTATATATGGAATATCATATGTGTGCGTCTAGTTTAGTATAAGGTTTGATATATATTTTGTTAATATAATGGTCTGTTTGTCTGTTATAACATATTTTTAGTTTAAAGAAAATATTACATATAGTTATAGTTGATAGTTTTACACTATATGTTGCATTTGGGTTGTCTTGTTTATGCATATATTTTATTTTAATATTTGTCTTAATTAAAATATTGATTTAATAAAATAATCGTATTAATAATAGTATATACACATATCTTATTCCAATTATGTCAAACTGATTCGTTCTCATCGATTCTATTTATCAGCTATATCAGTCGAATTCGTGCCAATCTTGATTTGCTTTGGAATTCGCAGCTCACACCTTGTCAAATCTCTCTAGCTTCGAAAAGTGAGCAATCACTCACGATTAATTTTCTTTTATTTATTAAATTTGATTTCAATTGAAACGACAATTGAAATATGCTGCTGTTAGTTATTTACACTGTATATATGTGTCATTACCTGTATCAGTTCACCTGTGACATCTGACACCATTATCTGTTATTTAAACAAAGATAATACAGTTTGGTTGATAATTGATTGATTGTTTGATGTTGACATTGGACGTTAAATTGTTAATGTAACAAGTGATAAATAATTTGAAATTGAAATTGACGTAGGATAGTTAGATTTGATATATGTGTTAAATTTGATTAGATGACATTTGCATAATATGACCCCTTTAAATGTTAAATTAATTGACACGTAGAAATTGGTTAAGTACACCTTGAACCATTGAATGTATGTTGTATAAATTGATGCAGTATAAAATTGAATAATGGATGACAAGTGAAGAACCGTATAAATAATTAGTGTAATAATATTTAGTCTACATGAAATGATAGTGTAGATTTTAAAAATAATTATATTAATTTGCACAAACAACAATGTAAATTAATACGATTATTTCAGGATTATTTGAATTAATTATTGGATTGTTATTGATTATTGTTATTGCTTATTTATTTATGACACCATCCCAGTTATCACACTGCAAGTTCCCTTTGCTATGCTTTGATTTTTGAATTGGAATGGAATCGGGTTGAAATTGTATATACCCAAATTTAACTTTGATTTAGGATAGAGAATTAAATAAAAACCCAATTGGTCAATAATTTGATTTGAAAATAAAAATAAAGATTTTATTTGAACAAAATAATAAGGGTTTTTAAACGAAGTTGGAATTTGAATTCTAGTGAAATTTAAATGTTAATATTTAATAATCTAAAACAAAATATTAACAAAGTAATTGATGAAAGAACGTTGTTTAATTTAAGAAATGATTGAATTAAGTTTTGAAATTATTTAATAATTAAGTTTGAAATTATTTAATAATTAAGTTTGGAATTATTTAATAATTAGGTTTTGAAATTATTTAATAATTAAGTTTTGAAATTATTCAATAATTTAATAAGATTGAATTATTTAATAATTAAATAAAATTGAATTCTTGATATGCGAAATTGAACTTCGTAATAAGTGAAATTGAACTTCTTTAATAAGTGAAGTTGAGTTATGAAATAATTAAGTTTTGGAAATTTGCTTGAATCAAATAAGTAAATATGTGAAATTGAATTTCTTTAACAAGAAATAAAATGTGATTATTGAAATTAATGTAAGACTTGTAATTTAAAGAGTTTGATTTGACAATCTAATTTAATTCCATTTGTAAGTTTTGATATAATGGAATTGAACTTAAGTAACTGATTTAATGAATTTGAATTATTTTGAATGATAAATTTACTTAATTTACATTATTATTGAATGAAATCGATCAATGGATTTAAATTGATTTGAATGTTAAATAAAATTCATTTAAATGATTACGGAATGAACTCAATATACGAACTTGAATCAATATTTGAATTGTTTAAATAAAAATTGAAATTGAATTGTAAGATTTTGAAGTTTTGAATTTGGAAGTTTTGAACGTAAATTACGGAAATTGATTTAGAAAGACAAATGAAACGTTGGCTTACAAATTATAATTGAAATTGAATTTGATTGTTTGTAAAATACATTAAACGACCAATCGGGGTAATAATTATGAAAGTTATTAAAGAAACCGGAATCGGTTATGGACATACTCTCTGTCTAAACCGAAAACCACTTTAATAACTATACGCGGAGTGTGATCCAGAATGAAGTGGTTGGAATGATGTATGTGATGATTGAAGAAAGTGAACGATAATGGATAGCCTTGACACTTGTGTCAAATTGGAAATGACTAAAACAGAAGCCGTTCCGGGCCAAATGGGGTTAGCCACCTCGAACGAACACACTTCTTTGTAAACTACTCATTACTTGTTATTGATTGGTGCACCCTCGAAATTTTGGGAGTGTTGTTTCGCGGTGTTGCGATCGTTGCAGCGATGCGTTTTCACCAGTCCGGATCAGGAAAACGGTAGTTTCACTACCTTGGGTATTGCCTCATGTGCCTTGTCATACTTGTATCCCTATATACGCGACCACTACGAATTTGTTTTGTGTTATACCTATGGAGTACTCCCTGATATCCCACTAGTTTACGGTGGTGTTTACAGTGCTGCATAGACTATGACACTTATATAAAATGTGTTAAGGGGGATAATGGTAATGCCTTAACAATATTTTGATACTTTATATTACTGATAGACATTATCTATTTAGCGTATATTACTACATAGTAGATATTTTAACGGATCCTTAGAGGATGGTTATTCCAACGTCCTTTGAGTTACTTGTATTTCAGTTGTTATTTCACTTGAGTTGGATTTATTGATATAAGAATGTTAATCCTGACTCGAGTGTTTTGTGTTTTGCTTTACGCTCGGGTCAGACTGAGTGTACCAGTATTCGAGACTCACCTTTGGAGTTGGAGCTTCACTTGGAGATCCGGCTATCTATCTAGCTTTCAGAGATTCAGTTGATTCTAGTGATATATTTTGATTCTTGCATTTGATTTTGTATTCGAGACTTCTGTTGTACCTTATTTAACTCAGTTATATATATAGTAGCTTCATGAACTACTATCTTTTGTTTCCGCTGCATTTATTACTCTGTGTCTGCGATCTGTGATTATTTATTTACTATATATGTTCAGTTTTGCCAAATTTAAATTAACAATTCGGTATTTTGAATTATTCAAGTCCGACATGTGCGGATGCGAATAGTCCAAAATAGCGGGTCGTTACAAAAGATAATCAGACTTGGAGGCAAACCCTATTCCCTACGATGAGCAATTTGGAGGGTTTTAGGTTATTATGAGTGGTTATACCTGATTCGCAATACATTCTCTTTTATCATGAATAATTCTAAGTAAGTACGGTTTAGTAGTAGGATGTTTGGTGTGACGACCTGAGATTTTGGACATTTGAAATTGAATTATTTAAATTATTCTAAATATTTAAAAGGTTAATTTTAACTTAAAATTCAAATATCTCCATTTATTAGATAATTTTATTATTGAATTTAATAAGTGGAAAATGGGTGAAGTATTGAATCTGGAATTTAAAGCTTGTTAAAAATAATTCAATGTCTTATAAAATTTATATTGGTAATACTGAAGATAATAAAAGTGATAAATTTAATTTAAAGGTGCTTTGTCAATTTTAAAAATATATCGTTTAAATTGACGTTTGAAATAGCCTTTCGAGGAACAGTCGTGAATTTTGGCGAAACTAGTTCCAATGGATCCGTAATAGTGTATTATTATCGGATTTCTATTTTCATAGCGTTTGGAGCTATCGTGTGACCGTATGGTTTGTAAACGTGCTGAAAATCTATATCATAAATTCAATATAATAACTGAGTCAAAAAAGCTATCTTCTCCATACGATTGAATTAGGACTCGAAACCTTTTCCATTGCGTTCGGAATGGCGATATAACCTTATGAACGCCTAGCGGCATGCCTCGATAGGAGTTCGAAATTTTAAGTTACATTTTTGAGACAATTTAAATTTTAAATTTAAATAATTTGACTGGTCCAAATAATTCACTAGAGTTTATTTTTCCATACCCTGGCCACTTGTCTTCGGGTTCACGCCATCTGTCACCTACATGTACCAGATGTCCCTTTCTCCTTCTATTTTTCAGCCGAGGAAAGAAAAATCGAAATCCTAAATCAAAAGAAAAAAAGGCTGAGAGAAATAAAAGAAGGGGAAATTCGAAAATCAAATTCGTAACTCCAAAAAAAAAGATTGACATATTTGGCCTGCGAATCCCTTCTTCGTCCTTCATCATAACAAAAACAAAGATCTTTCCAAATTTAAACCTCGTTCCTCAACCGATTTCGAGAGGGAATTACATCGAGCGTGGCTCTATTTCTATCAGCATCAGGGGAAGATGAGGGGAGGGTTTGAGGCGATGAGGGAGGTCGATGTCTGTCGCATCTGGGGTGGTTGTACTCGAGCAAGTGGCGGCGGTGATGGAAGAACCGTGACTGGTTGTTCTGCGATGGGTTCGACGACATTGAGTTATGACTCGAGTGGAGGAGGTAGAACACGACGTCTTAGGGTCGGATGGCGAGGGGTTTGGGTCCAGCGACAGGTCGAAGGGAGTAGGTATTCTCTGATTTGATTTAATTTTATGTGTATATATATACAAGTTTGAGGAAAACAGATATGTATATATATATGTATATAGATAGTTGAGATTTTAATATACTATAGAATATAAAACCATTTATTTATTTTATCTAAGGATTTATATATATACAACAAAACAGAAAATAGTTTATATATAGATGAGACTTATAAGGTAGAAATTTTAAATGTTAATATAGATTATATTATAAGTATACATGTGTAGGTAGTTTCAAAAGAAAAATGAAATAAATAAATATACATATGGATATTTTAATTTAATAGTTTATTTTAAAATAATTTATTAAGGTGATTTATTTTTAAGTTAATCTATTTAATTTATTATTATAGGAAAATTAGTTTAACTAGAATAATTAGTTAATTAAATTTATTTAATGGAAATTGATCATTCGATTAGTTCAAATATTAATAAAACGTATAATGTTGTACAAGGTCTGAAATCATGGAGAATCAAGCCGGTATGGATCGGATTGCAAATTAAAAAACAAAGGTGAGTTAATCTCACTCATTTAGATTGCCTTTTAAATTTAAATAGTTAAATTTAAATTATTGGTTGTTTGCTTGAATTGATAATTTATTATCATCTTGGATGTGATATGTTATATATAGTGTATATACATATATATTGGAGTGATTTATTTCCCGCATTATATAGCGGATGAGACCCTATGTGCCCCGCATAATAGCAGATGACCCTTTATACCTCGATATCCCCCTCGAAGTGGGATTGGTATTTTATATTGTGCTAACATCTATAGATGTAGTGAAACAGGTTGGAGGGTTCCAACTTGATTCCGCAAAATGTTGAATTTATTATATATTCAACGATGTGATTTATTTGATGATATGTGATAGAATATATTGATTATATTGGGGATTGAAATTTATTGAATGCTATGCTTGGCTGAATATATATGGTATTTTGAGAAATGGAAATATATATAGTTTGGATTTATTTTTTTAAAGGAAATGAAAATAAATTCTTAAGTAAATAATAATTGGGAATTGGATAAATCGAGTAATAAATTTTAAAGGGAATTTAAAACCAGGAAATCTGTTTGAAATCGATTTAGTGTTTTGGAAATTGTGATTTAAAGGAAAATGAGAAATGGAAATTTGTAAACCTGGGTTTATAAATGAAGTGAAATATTTTTCACTGGATAAATTTGGAAGTATAGATTACGGTCAAATTTATAAGAAGAGGCACAATTCATTTTAAAAATAAAAGGTGATTTTATTTTTAAAAGTTGGAAAGTATATTTTTCCTGGAAAACTAAGTATATTTTCAAAGAAAAGATTTCAAAGTATAAGCTAGAAGTTTAAAAATGTTTTTTTGGAATGTTTAAGAAAATTTATTATTTTAATTATTTTTAAGTGAAAAGTAAATATTTACTTAAGTTAATTATGGTAGTTAATTATTTTTAAAGGTAAATTACTATTATGATTTTTAAAAGGAAATTTGAACATAAATATTTGATATAATAACTTTATTTTAAAAGGAAATTTTGGTTTAAGTTTTACTCAGAAACTCTTATAGAATTTCTTATGTATTATTTTTACTTAAGTAATTTTAGTAGCCTGAATGTAAATAATTTAAGTATATATTTTTGAAAGTGATTTTAAGGAGATGGGAAATGTGTTTTAAAAATAAAAAGTGGTTTTATTTCTAAGTATTGAAAGAATTTACGGAATTGGGACGTAAAATAAAAATTAGGATAAACCGAGCAGGATTTATAAAGGATTATATGGGTTATACTGAAATGGAAGTGTATTTCCTTGTAAAGCCAAGTCTAATTTCAATAGAGATTTTTATATATAAGTTGGAGGTTTAAAGTTATTTAAAAAGAATGTTAGGGTAATTTTTATTTAATCATTTTAATATTTTTAAGTAAATATTTATTAGGTTAATTATAGTAGAAATTATTTAAAGGTTTACCTGGTATTATGATTAAAAGATAATTATTTAATATTTATACCTTATATAATAACTTTTATTCTAATTTAGTTTTGGCTTAAGTTTTACATGAGAAATTATTATACAATTTCATAACTAGTATTTTAAATAACAGGGAATTAGGCTGAAGGAAAAACCTGAGAACACTTTTAGTCTGAAGGACAGAAGTTTTAAAATTTAGTCTGAAGGACAAAAAATGATATATTCATATAGCATTGCACATCCATAATGCTATATTCATATAGCATTACACAGCTGCTTGTTTGTGTATGCAGAAACTTATAAAATTGTGTTGTATATATCATTATAGATGTGTAATGCTATATGAATATAGCATTATGGATGTGCAATGCTATATGAATATATCATTTTTTGTCCTTCAGGCTAAATTTTAAAACTTCTGTCCTTCAGACTAAAAATGTTCTCAGGTTTTTCCTTCAGCCTAATTGCCTCTTTAAATAAAGTGTTTTAAGTAGTTTTTATTTTCAGTGTTTTATAGTATATATTTTTGGATAAAGTGATTTAGTTATTTAAAAATCTAAGATATTAATACTTAGTGATTTTCAGTGGAAATGAAACAACTGGGTGAAAATTTATTCTGTGAGAGAAAAAGTGATTGTAAACTATTTTTCAAAGGGTTGAAGTGTGGAAAAATATCTTGCGAAGGTATTTTGAAATAAATAATTTAGGAAATTATTAAGGCCCGATGGTTGTTTCTTGGATGTTATTTGATAGTTAAATAACCGATATCAATATTGGGTAATGCGTTGATCGTTTCGAGAAGACCGGGATCGGGATTAATTTCTCGAAAACTACTTCGATCTGGTTTGAACGTTTTTGTGAGGAAGACAAGAGCTTGGAGTCGAAGATTGAGCAGTGAGGTGCAAAGGCTAATTGCTACAAATCCTGAGGGTGATTCCAAAATGGATGTAGCAGGAGTAGTGCCTTTGGTTCCGTTCGGACCAAGAACGGTCTTGTATGGACGAATGCTATCAGAACATCATCCGGAGGACGATGCGCATTCTAAGTGTATGTGTGCTAAAAAGGTAACACATAGCCTCGAGCCTCATCAACCGAGAATGGCTAAAAGAGGGGCGATGCAGCAAGGCTAAGTGGTTAGCAACCAATTAGGGTATGGTCATCCCTGTTTAGATGTCCCTTTTATTTCGGTTGTGTGGGCAGTTGTTGATCCCAACCGCGAGGTGATCTTATTCGGACTATCCAGTAAGGGGTAGCTCCGGTCTTGTGTTGTAAGGGATCAGGGGGATCCTCGGTACTCTGATCTAGACCAGGTAATGTGACGGGCGGTATCCCAATAGCCCTGCCATTGATGGAAACCCAATTTCCAATAAGTGCCTTCGAACTTGTTTGTATACCCATTATACTGGAATTTAATTAATGTAACAATTTCGGGTATTTGGATAAGAATTTGTATATAGACACTACTATAATATCAGGGGATTTGATAAGAAATGTTTTGGTTATTGTAAGGCAAAAACCTGACATGTTTATTTATGGCGTGGTCTAACGAGATACCTTTGATTTTTAAAGGATTTTGAAAAGTTTAATATTCCAATTGAGTGTGTTTTCTCACGCTGGTTTTCCCGACTGGCTCGGGTGTTATTTCACTATAATGCTCTGGTCAGACCGAGTATTAGATACAGGAAAGGATGCTGTGGAGCTCAGGAGATGAGTTGGATGGCGAGATGTATCACACGTATTTGATGTATTATCCGATGTGTATGGTTTGCTGCATAATCAGTTTCTATGTGGACAAGTTATCATAACTGTCCGGTGTTGTGTTTTTGTTTGAGGTTGTACTCTGATGACGTATATATAAAACAATTACAGTTCTTTTATATAAAGATCGGTCATTTATCTATTTTATATTCTTCCGCTGCGATTGTGAAATTCCGATGTTGTTTTGTTTTTCTCTTCTTCTACGTCCTTCTTTCTTTCCCTCAGCAATCTGTCTTTTCCGGCACTTGATCGTCGGCATATTATACAGTGGCGTATTTGTGTCGATTTTCGAGGGTCGAGAAGGGCGGGTCGTCACAGTGGTATCAGAGCTTAGGTTGGCGATAACCTAGGCTTTGGTGGGGGAATTACTCATTTAAGATGGAGTCAGTAGTACTCTAGAATGAGTTTGAGTGTAATAATAGATGTGAGAGCGTAATTTTTAGTGAATATAAAAACTGTCTTTATATTGTGTTGACTTATCGGTTGAGTATTTATAAATTCTGGTCGGTAGGGAAAGTCGATAGGGGTTTCTAAACTCTTGAACTAGATAAACCGACATAGTATTGTTTTAAAATGGGTAAATGAAATAATTTTACCCAAAATTATATTTTGGTATAAAAGAAATAATTTTTTGAAATTATATATATATTTGGATGTTTGGTTGTTAATATTATAATCAAATAAGAATCTAAAATTTTGAAATGGGTTATATTTATAAGAAAATAGAATTGTATAAGTATGAGATATACAATGGAGCATAACAAAGATTTAATTTAAACCTGAATTTAAATAATAGAGATTTGGAAAAAATGGTTTTAAATGAACTTAAACAAAGAGTTTGGGAATTTTAAATCGTGGGAATTTTTGAAATGTTTTCCATAGTGTTTGAAGGAAATAATGGAGTATTATTCTAGAAATATTTTTGAATTGGATTTGAAATCTAGTGAGATTTGGAATTTAAAAATATTTGAACGGGTTTTAAAGAGATAAAAGCATTGAACTCTTTTCGGCCGCTGGAAAATAATTTCGATGATGACCGCGACATCATCGGTGTTCATTTTCGAGTTACCAGGAGAGGAATTGCTGCCAAATTGTTTTAAATTGGAGTTGTTTGCAAAACTGGGTTTGGTTTTGAAATTCAAATAATAATTTGATATGCAAATGAATTATGTATATATTTGATTTCAAAAATGATTTTGAAATACTTAAGTGATTGTTAAAGACTATGGAGTTGGTTTAAAATGTTTATGAAGTATAAATAAGTTTGGGAACTTAAAAAAATTGAAGTTGTTTAGATAAAATTTAACTTGAAGAAGAGTTATTTAAATAAGTATGAAAACAAAATAAGCCAGTCAAGTAAATTAAAGAGGTTTGTGAATGAAATGTAAATAAGTTGGAAAACTTATAGAAGTTTAAATTTTGAATTGAAACTGAATTCAACTTGGATTAATTTGAATAAAAGTGAATTTGAGAAGTAAGTCTAAGTAGACTAAGTGAAATGGTTACTGAAATAAAATTTATTAGTTGGAAATAAATTTGTGAATGAACAAATGAATTTACATTTGCAATTAAATGGAATTGAAACTGATTATTAAAATCAGATATAAATTGTGGCATATAAAGTGAATTGGAAAAGTAGTCAAGTTGGGCTAAATAAAACAAAAGATTTAAAATAAATTAGTAAGTGGAACTAATTAAAGAAATGACTAATTAAATATGGTTTGAAGATAGATTGAGTTCAAAAGGAATTGAAAATGTAAATTGAATAAAAATAGATATAAAAGTTGAAGCAGTGAAGTAAAAATAAATATTAAAGTATATAGAATATTTATAATAAACTTAAGGAAGGTAAATGGTGAAATTCTCAAGTAAAAATTAGAATTGGTAAAAAATACTCTAAGTTAATAATTGAATAAAGATTAAGTAAAGAGTGAAATGAGATAATTGAGAACAGGAGTATGGAAATCAAATATGAATAAAAAGAGAATTGATATAGCTAATAATCAATTGGAATAAATACGTAGGATGTACGTATATTATTTTATTCGCATAACGATTTGATCCAGATTCGAGCACAAAATTTAAAGATAGTCATAACGATTTGAGTTGGGGTTTTTCACTTGATTTTCGATGGTGAACTCTGGATATGGATTTTTGATTGACTCTGAAATTCTCTATCATAGTTTAGGACTATGCAAGGAGAATGACGGTTTCTGATCAAGGATTCAGATTTGAGTCCGCATTAGGAAATCGGGTGGACAATACTAGTTATGAAGTGAAATTGTGTGATCGAGTGAGCGATCGGATTTGATATTGCGTACGGATGATATATATACATTGTACATTCTTGAATGAAATTGATATTGAAAAGTTTGAAAAGAAATGTATAACATGATTTTGAATGTTGTGATTGGATATTATTGCTAAGTAGGATATACAGGTGTTTTGAGAGGAAAGGAAATTGGTGTTTTGGATTTCATAAGATAAATTTGAATGGCCCAACAAAAAAGTATGTATATAAATTAGCATATGAAATTTGATGATTTTCTGATTTAGCCACTTGGCTTTTGTTTTCTTTTGAAATTTGGGGGCCCGTAGAGGCATTTTGTAGTTGTACCGATATAGCCGCGCAAAAGAGACGCTGGCGAAATTTTTCAAAAATTTAGGGAGTTAGAAAATTTTTGAGAAAATTTGATATTTTAAAATTTGGATTTTAGGTATAATTTGAATGGTTGAGTAAGTAATGTTGTTTGAAAACTTTGGAAGTGTTTGGAAGGTTAATAAGGGTGATAGTGTGACTTTAATAAAAAGTTTGTATTGGAAAGTCACTAAAAAACTATTTGGATTGGAAAAATATTTAACGGGTTCTAGATCATTCTTCTTAACTAGTAATTTCGGAGACGAAATTCTTTTAAGGGGAGAGGAATGTGACGACCCGGAATTTTGGATATTTGAAATTGAAATATTTAATTTATTTTAAATATTTAAAAGGTTAATTTTAACTTAAATTTCAAATATCTCCATTTATTGGATAATTAAATTATTGAATTAAATAAGTGAAAATTGGGTAAAGTATTGAATCTGGAATTTAAAGCTTGCTAAGACTAATTCAGTGGCTTAATTTATATTGGTAATACTCAAGATAATATAAGTGGTAAAATTGAATTTACAGGTGGTTTGTTCAGTTTCAAAAATATATCGTTTAAATTGACGTTTGAAATAGCCTTTAGAGGCACAGTCTCGGAATTCGACGAAACCGATTCCATTGGATCCGTAATAGTGTATTATTATCGGATTTCAATTTTCGTAGCGTTTGGAGCTATCATGTGACCCTACGACTTGTAAACGCGTTGAAATCTATATCGTAAATTCAATATAATAACTGAGTCCAAAAAGCTATCTTCTCCATACGATTGAATTAGGACTTGGTAGCTCTTCCATTGAATTCAGAGTAGGGATATAACCTTATAAACGCCTAGCGGCACGCCTTGATAGGAGTTCGAAATTTTAAGTTGCATTTTCGAGACAATTTAAATTTAAAATTGAAATAATTTGACTGGTTAAAATAATTCACCAGGCTTTATTTTTCCATACCCTGGCCACTTGTCTTCGGGTTCACACCATCTGTCACCTACACATACCAGATGTCCCCTTCTTCTTTTTTTTAGCCGAGGAAAGAAAAATCAAACTCTTAAATCAAAAGAAAAAAATGATCGAGAGAAATAAAAGAAGGGGAAATTCGAAAATCAAATTTGTAACTCAATAAAAAAGAGATAGATACATTTGGCCTGCGAATCCCTTCTTCGTCCTCCATTATAACGAAAAAGATCTTTTCAAATTTAAGCCTCATTCCTCAATCGATTTTGGGAGGGAATTACTTCGACTTGTGGCTCTATTTCTATCGACATCAGGGGATGTGAGGGGAGGTTTGGAGCGATGAGGGCGGTCGGAGTCTGTCGCATCTGGGGTTGGTTGTACTCGAGCAAGTGGTGGAGGTGATGGAAAAACCGCGATTAGTTGCTCTGCAATAAGTTTGGCGACGTTGAGTTGTGACTCGAGTTGAGGAGGCAGAGCGCGACATCTCGGGGTTCGATGGCAAGGGGTTTGGGTCCGGCGACAGGTCGAAGGGAGCAGGTATTCTTTGATTTGATTTAATTTTATGTATGTATATATATATACACGAATTTCAGGAAAACAGATATATATATATATATATATGTATGTATATAGATAATTGATATTTTAATACACAGTAGAATATAAAACCATTTATTTATTTTTATTTAAAGATTTATATATATGTATGTATACAGTAAAACAGAAAATAGTTTATATATAGATCAGATTTAGAAAGAAGAAATTTTAAATGGTAATATAGATTATTTTATAAGCATATATGTGTAGGTAGTTTCAAAAGAAAAATGAAATAAACAAATATACATATAGATATTTTAATTTACTAGTTTATTTTAAAATAATTTATTATGGTGATTTATTTGTAAGTTAATCTATTTAATTTATTATTGTAGGAAAATTAGTTTAAATAGAATAATTAGTTAACTAAATTTATTTAATGGTAATTGTTCATTCGATTAGTTCAAATATTAATAAAACGTATAATGTTATACAAGGTCTGAAATCGTGGAGAATCAAGCCGGTATGGATTGGATTACAAATTAAAAATCAAAGGTGAGTTAATCTCACTCATTTGGATTGCCTTCTAATTTAAATAGTTAAATTTAAATCATTGGTTGTTTGCTTGAATTGATAATTTATTATCAGCTTGGATGTGATATGTTATATATAGTGTGTATATATATTGGAGTGATTGATTTCCCGCATTATATAGCGGATGAGACTCTATGCGCCCCGCATAATAGCGGATGACCCTTTATACCGCGATATCCCCCTCGAAGTGGGATTGGTATTTTATATTGTGCTAACATCTATGGATGCAGGGAAACAGGTTGGAGGTATCCAATTGGATTCCTCAAAATGTTGAATTTATTTTATATTCAGCGATGTGATTTATTTGATGATCTGTGATAGTGTATATTGATTATATTTGTAACGACCCAATTTTTCAACGCTCGAAAATCGACATTTATACAGCCACCGTATCAAATACCGAATAATAGAATGCCGGAAAACCAAACCATTTGGGCTAAAGAAGAAGGAGGTAGAAGAAGAAATAGAAAACAATACCAGAATCTCACAAATGCAGCGGAATAAAATATGATATATAACATCGACTTTAAATACAAAGAATCTGTATCATCATATACATACATTTCTCAGAGTGCAATAATCATTTCACCAAATCCAGACAGTTCAGTAACCTGCCCTTACAAAGCGGAATATTAATCAAGTACGGAAGTACGTCTTGCCATCCAGCTCGTCTCTTGAACTCCACAGCAGTCCATCTAAAATCTGTACTCTATAATACTCGGTCTGAACCGAGTAGTATAGTTAAATAACACCCGAGTCAGTCTGGAAAACCAGCGTGAGAAAATACACACAATTGGATTTTTAAAGTTTTCAAAATCCTTTGAAATCAAAGGTATCTCGTAAGACCACACCATAAATAAACATGCCGGATTTCTTATAAAATCCTCTGATATTATAGTAATGTCTATATACAAATACTTATTCAAATAGCCGAAATTGTTACATTATTAAATTCCAGCTACTAGCCACAAGGTGGGTTCTACAAACAAAAAACATAAAGGCACATAAGGAGAATAGATTTTCATCAATGGCAAGGCTACTGGGGTACCGCCCGTCACAGTACGTAGTCTAGATCACCGTACCGAGGATCCACCTTTATCCCCTGCATCATAAGACCGGAGCTACCCCTTACTAGATAGTCCGAATAAGTTCACCCCGCGGTTGGGATCAGCGATCGCCCACACAGCCGAATAAAAGGAACATCTAGATAGGGGCGACCTTACCCTAATTGGTTGCTAGCCACTTAGCCTTGTGTGCACCTCCCCTGTTTTAACTATTCTTGGTTGATGAGGTTCGAAGCTATGCATTACCTTTTTAGCACATATTCACTTAGAATGCTCATCGCCCTCCCGACGATGTTCTGAAAGCATTCATCCATACAAGCCCGTTCCGGGGTCGAGCGGAACCGAAGGCACTACTCCTACTACATCCATTTTGGAATCACCTTCAGGATTAGTAGCAATTAGCCCTTGCACTTCACTGCTCCACCTTCGACTCCAAGTTCTTGTCTTCCCCACGAAAACGTTCAAACCGGATCGAAGTGGTTTTCGGGAAATTAATCTCGATCCCGGTCTCTTCCCAGCGCATTTGGCCAATATTGATAGTCGGTTATTTAACTATCAATTAACACCCACAAACAACCATCAGATTTAAACAATTTTCCAAATTATTTATTATTCAAAATATCTTCGCAAGATATCTTCCATACTTCAACCCTTTGAAGCCAATTTCAAATCTCTTTTCACTCGCAGAATAAATTCCCAAAATTGTTGATTTCCCATTGAAAATTACCAAGTCCAAATACTTTGGATTTTAAAATAATTTAAATCATTTTATTCTAAAATATACTTTAAAACATTTAAATTAAAACTACTTAAATACTTTATTCGAAAATATATACTTTAAAACTATTTTATAAAATATAAAACAAAATTTTAAAATAAAAGTTAAGCCAAACTAAATTGTAAAATAAGAGTTACGAAATTCTATACAAGTTTTTAAATAAAACTTTAACCAAACTGTCTTTAAAATAAAAATATTTATAAAAATATAAATATTAATAATCATTTTTAAAATCATAATACTAGTCAAACCTTTCAATTAATTACTACAATAATTAATTTAAATAAATGTTTAATTTTAAAATTTAAACAACTTAAATAATAATTTCTTTAAAACATTCCTTTAAACAAACTTTTAACTTATACTAAAAAATCTGCTTTGAAAAACGTACTTGGCTTTTCAGAGAAATACACTTCTTTTTCACACCTTTAAAAATAAACCACAATTTATTTTTAAAACAAATTACTCTTTCCTTCATAGATACCCACGGTGAATTTATACTTCCAAATATCCATTGATATCTTATTTCACTTTATAAACCCAGTTTATAAATTCCATAGTCTCACTCCCTTTTAAATCACAGTTTCAAACATTTTATCAATTTCTAAATCGATTTCCAAATTCACTCCATTTTAAAATAAATTCCTTTACTTAGTCAATTTATTTCAAAACCCATTAACTTCAGATTTTACTTCTTAATTATGATTTAAAATCTTATTTAACTGAAAATACCAATTTCATACTTTTCCAAATTCCTTCTTTATCCTTTCCAATAAATTTAAACCTTGAATTTTAAAATAAATTCTTTATTCCTTCATATAATATCACTTAAGTTTTAAAATTCATTATTTCCCCATTTATTAAAAATCTCCTTTCCCATACTCAGAATTTATTTATTAGAATTTAAAAATCACTTTTATTCTTTTTCAATTCATTCTTTAATTTATTCAAATTCTCTATAATTATTTTACTTAAAAATTCTCTCTTTATTTTCTCATCAAAAATCCAATCTATATATTTTTGATAACTCAGTATACCCAAATATATTCAATCAAACCATAACATCCAATATTTCAATTACCAATGTAGTCTATATTAGATTATCAAATCATATCATAGAATATTAAAACAAATCTAAATATTTTAAGGAATCCAGTTGGATCCCTCCAACCTGTTTTCCCGCATCCATAGATGTTAGCACAATATAAAATACCAATTCCACTTCGAGGTGGAATATCACGGTACATGGGGTTATATCATCTCATCCTCTATTATGCGGCTCATAGGGTCTCATCCGCTATATAATGCGAGAAATCAATCTCTCCAATATATATATATATATACTACTATATAATATACCACATCCAATCGATTCAATCATTCGACCAAATATTTAAATTTAACTATTTAAATTTAAATAACAAGCCAAATGAGTGAGATTAACTCACCTTTTATTTTGTTGTTTGAAATCCATCCCAAACTGGCTTGTTTCCATGATTTTAAACCCTTTATAAACATTATAAAATTTATTAATATTTGAATTAATTTAATAATCAACTTCCATGTAATAAATTTTAATTGACTAATGATTTAATTAAACTATTAATTCCCCTTTGAAACTACATATACACTAATAAAAATAAATTATAGATTTTCAAAATTCTACTTTTATAAATTCCTCAAACATTTTAAAATCCCCATTTTTTTAAAATCTTACCTATTTATGTATATTCATGTTTATCTATATAATTTTGAATTAAAATAGGCAGGTGTACATACATTTATATTTTCATTATACTTTCCTTTACCGTATACATCCACATATAAAAATCTTTAATTTAGAAAAATAAATAAATTACTTCATATCTTACTGAAGATTAAAATCTTATCCATCTATATATATTTAATAAAATTTAAATTAACCATTTACCTTACAATTTTATACATATATAATTGATTTTATTAAAAACAAAAACTGTTATACCTTGTTGTAAAAATAAACTTTTCTATTTAACTATACTATGTATCAATATATAAATTTATTATTAAAATAACTGCTACTATAATATATATATGTATATATACATAGGATAAAATAAAACAATAGCCTTACCTTACTGCTCAAATCCCCTCCATCTCGAATCTCCTTGTTAGATTGCTTCGCTTGCGACAGAGCATGCCCGCCCTCGAGCACTGCGACCACAGGCCATCGACTTGTCCAAATTCGCCGCGAAACACGCCCAAATTCTCAGTTCCCCAAGCCATAGTGGCCTCCATCTCAGATGCTACCCAATTCGAGATTAGCTATTCCCTTCCTTTTGGCAACGATCGCGCTCTTTACTGCTACTTTTGATGAAGTCTTGGCCTCTTGAGTTGACCGAGATGCCCAAAAGAGCTAGAGATTTAAAATTCAGTTGATAGAGGTTGCTACAATATCGAGGAGCTTCTATCGACGATTCTATTTTGATTTAGGGTTAGTTTCATATACGAATAAAAAAGATAGATGGCGATCTGATTTGAGAAGAAGGCTTCGGCCACTAGTTTCTACATTGATGAGTTGATTTTTTTTAAACGAGATAATATTCTTTTTTTTAAATATATTCAAAAAAAAGTAAACAACACATTTCCAAAGGGAAGATGAAAAAGGAGACACATGTTCTAGGTGGGAGAAACGTGTCTAGTTTTCCCATTTTATGTGAATATATATTTTAATTTAAATTCAAATTCAATTCAAATCGTCTGGGTAAATGCAACTCAAAATTTCGAACTCCTATCAAGGCATGCCGCTAGGCGTTTATAACGTTATGCCCCTATTTCGAACGCACTAGAAAAGGTTCAGAGTCCTAATTCGATCGTATGGAGAAGATAGCTTTTGAACCCAGTCATTATATTAAATTTCGATATAGATTTCAGCGCGTTTATCTACCGTACGGCCAAAGGATCACTCCAAACACTACAAAAATTGAAATCCAATAATAATACACTTTTACAGATCCATTGGAACTGGTTTTGTCGAAATCCAAGACCGTGCCTCGGAAGGCTATTTTTAAATGTCAGTTTAAACTATATAATTCAAAACTGAACATATCACTTCCAAACTTAAATTTAAAACTTCTGTTATCCCTAGTATTATAAATATAAAATTTCCAAGCCTTTGAAATATTTTTAACCAGCATAGAATTGAAGATTCAATATTTTACCCAACTTTCAATAATTTAATTGCCAAATAAATAGTGATATTTGAAATTCAAGTTAAACTAGCTTTCAAATATTTAAAATCAATTAAATATTTCAATTTCAAATATCCATATATTCTGGGTCGTCACATTCCTCCCTCTTAAAAGAATTTCGTCCCTGAAATTACTAGTTAAGAAGAATGGTCCATAACCCGCTTATTGTTTCCCAGACCAACAGTTTTTAACAACTTCCCAAATAATTTTTTATTTAAGACACACTATCACTCTACTAACTTTCCAAACTCTTCCATATTTTCCAAACAACATTACTGACTCAGCAATACAAATTTAAATTTAAATCCAAAATTTAAATTATCAAAAAATTTCTCTAAATTTTCTAACTCCTTAAATTCCCGAATTTTTTTGCTAGCGTCTCCTTTGCGCGGCTAGCTCGGTACAATTACAAAATGCCTCCACGGGCCCTCAGCTTTCAAAATAAAACAAAAAGCCAAGTGTTTAGAAAATCATCAAATTTCATGCAAAAATTTAAATAATACATTTTTGTAGAGCAATTCTATTTATCTTCTGAAATCAAAAATTCCAATTTTCCTTTTGCTTTTAAACACCCGTATCCTACTAAGAAATAATGTTCAATTACAACATTCAAAATCACTTGACACATTTCTTTACAAAAGTTTTCATATCTATTTTATTCACATCCATACAATGCACATATATCATCCGTACGCAATGCCCAATTCGATCGCTCACTTGATCACACAATTTCACTTCCGAACTAGTATCGTTCACTCGAATTCCTAGCGTGGACTCAGATCTGGTTTCTTGATCATAAACCGTCATTCTCCTTGCATAGCCACAAACTATGATAAAGAATTTCCCGAATCAATCTAAAATCCATATCTAGAGTTCGCCGTCGAAAATGAAGTGAAAAATTCCAACTCGGATCGGTATAACTACCTCGAAATTCTATGCTCAAATCTGGATCAAATCACTATGCTAATAAAATAATATACGTGTGTCCAACGTATTTGCCCCAATTGATTATTAGCTATATCAATTCTCTTTTATTCACACTTATTTTGGATTTCCATTCACCTATTCACAATTATCCCATTCCACACTTTACATAATCTTATTCAAATGTCAACCTGGAACATTTTTCTCAATATCAAATTTTACTTAAGGATTTCACCACTCCTTCTTAAGTTCAACATAACTATTTTATATTCCTCTTATATCCATTTTCACTTTATCACTTGGTTTTTATCTATATTTAATCAATTTGTCTGATAACCCGGATTTTAGAATATCTATAATTGATAAATTAACAGGATTTAATTAGTAGAAATACTGATTTGTAAGTTAAATAAATAATTCTGCTAATAAAAAAATATATACCTGAATAAGTATTGGTTTGATAATCCTCCTAGTATAATTATTTAAATTGGCAAATTATTATTTACAAACAATAATAATAATGTGTTGTTATACATATAGATATAAATAGATTTTTAGTAGAATTATCATTTAATATGTATATATATGAGTTGATTTTAAATTGGATTTGAATTTGAATTTGAATTTATGAACAAGATTTTTATTAGAATAAGATTTGTTTTATATTATTTTCCTTAAAGAAACTTTATTTATATAAATTAAGAAAGTGGTTATTAATTAGTAAAATAAATATAGAAGCTTAATAAACATTTAAAAATTAATAAAAAAATTGTACAATTACAAGTGTTAGCTTAAATCGTCTTAACAACACATGTAAATTTATTAATAAGTGTAAATGACAAATGTTCACTAGTATAACTAGTGTCACTTATTATTTTATTTTCTTTTATATTTTTAATAAATCATAATTTAGTCCATATAAACATATATCTCCTCTCTTCATCTCTTTTCCCATTCTCATTTCAAAATCAAAGAAAAATAAAGTCTGAAAATACAAACTAGAAGAGATAGGATTGCAAACAAATTTTTTCTTCATATTCAAACTCAAATCTGGTCAAATGCAAAGATCAAAACAAAAATAAAAAAAATAAAAGCAACAGCCTGATCAAAGCCTAAAGCAAGAACCAAATTCAGCCTGTAAACATAAACTAGAGAAAAGGAATTCAAAACAATTTCTTCACAAGTCTCAAACCTGAAGCTCAACACAGAAGAAACAAAATCTAGTAGTAGATCAGGTTGACAACTTCTCTGTTTCCAAATGATAGGTGAGTAAACCAAGTTTAAATCTGTTTTAATCTTGTTGCATGCAGTAATTCTTGAAATAAAGTTTGATAAGTATTTACATGTTTATATGAATTGTAACGACCCAACTTCCAAACTCCAGGAAGTTGCATCGCTAATAAGAAAGAAAGGGATAGAAAAGAGAAAGAAAGAGAAGAAAATGAAACAACACATCAGAATCTAAACAACGGAACGAATAAATTATATTAATAACATAAAATATGACATAGTTTACAAGTACTATCAGAGTACACAGATAGTACAACACATACTAGACAGTTATAAACACCTGTCTAGTATTTACAACTTAATTCAATCTCAGAGACAATACAAAACACACAGCGGAATACTATATATCTAACACAGAAGCCTCCTGCTCCATTGGTCCTTCAATATTCGTCAAAACTAAACTGAATCCCTTGGCTACTTGTAAAAATTTGAGTACCCAAGAGTTTAAGAAAATAAAGAATAAACTCCGGGTTAGACATAGGTCTGGTGTGAGTAACAGGTTAAAGTTGCTTAACTTTAAAAATCTTTTGAAAAGAAAGGTATCACGTAAGACTTCCCACACATAAACATGGAAAAGTTTTTACCTTACGCTAACCAAAACATTTGATAGGAAATCCAATGATATTATAATAAGTCTAGGGTTTTCAAGTAAATATGAAATACCCGAAATTGTTACATGATTAAATTCCAGCTACTAGCCACAAAAGTGGGTAATACAATCAGAACCGTTGGCACTTATTGGATTTTGGATTCCATACAATGGCAGGGATACTGGGGTACCGCCCGTCACAGTACGTGGCCTAGATCAACGTACCGAGGAGTACGCCCGCTCCCCTGCAATACAAAGCCGGACCCATTCCTTACTGAACAGTTTCGAACAAGGCAACCCCGCAGTTGGCGCGCGATTCCAACTGCCCACACAGCCGAATAAAAAAGGACTTCTGGACAGGGGAAAATATTGCTCTCCAGTGGGAGCTACCCACGAAGCCTTGCTGCACCTCCCCTGTTTTAGCCATTCCCGGTTGATGAGGCTTGAGGCTACGATTACCTTTAGAGAACACATTATCTTAGAACGCTCATCGTCCACCTGACGATGTGCTGAAAGCATTCAATCCATACAAGTTCGTTCCGGGTTCGAACAAAACCGAAGGCATTATCTCGTTACATTCATTTTGGAATCACCCTCAGAGTTAACGACGATAACCCTTGCACTCTGAATCTCTATCTCAAGCCTATAAGTACTATTTCTGTCAAACTCATCACGGAATCACCCCCAGAGTTATACTGACTATTAGTCCTTACACCTCGAGTCTTCACTCTTCACATAAGATTCACGACCTATCGTTAATTTGGATCGATGTGGTTTTCGGATATCCAAATACGGAAACCCGATCCCGGTCTCATCGAAATCCAAAGCGTGTCTTTTAGGTCCAAATTGTTTTAGAGTTTAGAAAAATTCAATAACATTATCTATATACACACAGATAGATAATTCACAGATTCACAATAGATAATTATCATTATCAAAGATATCCATATCATCATCACATTGCAACCAATGCATCCATATCACTCAACATTATTAATCTCATAGCTGAGATTCAAAACCATTCAAAGCAACCAATAACAACCATTCATAAACAATGATCTATAATCATACTATCTATAATTAATTTAAATTAAATTAATTACATCATCTCTAATTAATTTAAAATGAATTAAATTAATTACTTACACAATAAAAATCTTGCTTCCATCATCATTAATTAATTACAAATTAATTAATTAATTAACCTCTAATTTATCATCTTAATCAATCAATCCTGATTAATTATACTTTAATTAATTTCACAAAATTAATTACTCTAAACCCAATTACAGTAATTAACCTTTAATTACTTCATAAATTAATTAACTATAATTAATTACGTATAACCTTAATTAATTACAATTAATTAATTACACTTAATCACTTATTAATGATTAATTCATATTGATTAATCAATCTTATTTTCATCATTAATTATATTAATTAATGATCCTTAATTATATTAATTAATGATCCTTAATTATATTTAATTAATTACTTCATTAAATTAATTACTTCCAGTAATTAATCTTACTTATCCCATAATTATTAATCACCTTTGATTAATCTCAATCTGTAATTAACCACCCTAAATAATTATCAAATTAATTATTCCTTAATTAATTTCTTTAATTAATTCCTTGATTAATTATACAAAATATTTTAATCCAAATTACCTTTAAATCCCAACATTATCCACTAATTACATACAGTAATTATCTTTAATTACTTCACTGAGTAATCTCATTAATTACATCAAGTAATTACTATCAATTCCAATGTTTAAAATTAATTAAACTAAATTAATTAATTTAAACCAAACTCAATAAACTCTATTAATTACATTAAGTAATTAATGTCTTAACTACTTTTATATAAGTAATTAAACTTAAATAAATTTCACAATTTATTATCATTTATTAATTAAAATTATTAAAATTTAATCATATTAATTAATTACTAAATAAACTTTAGTTAATGACCATCATTAACTATTATTTATTCTTTAATTACTTCCTAATTAATCTCTTATTTAAAATTAATCCAAATTATTAATTATAAATTAATTAAATAAGTCTCTCCTTAATTATCTTACTTATTTAATTATTTTAATATCTTGATCATTACTAAGATAACCCATTCCTTATAATTTTTTTTATAAATATTAAAGTGTACTTAGAACATTTAAATTCAATTTTCAAAAAAATTCAAAAATGATATTTATTAAAGCATTATCCAATTTAAATACCATTTATATTCCTTTTTAGAATAAATGCAAATAACATTTATTTCTTATAATTAAAACTTATATAAGATAAGTCTTAATTTACTTAATTTAATTAAAAATTAAGTTTTAAGTAACATTATTATTTAAATTTCAAATCTCAGTTAACAAATCATTTATCTTTCTATTATAATCCTTTTATAAATGACTTTATTCAAAAAGGAAAATCAAATTAAAATATTTGTTTGAAAACAAATTTACTTCAAATAAACAATTTAAATTTAACTTGTTTGAAAAACATTCAAATTTTTAAAAATTATTCAAATATCCAGGTTTTAAATTCAATACACTTGAACCATTCCTTATTTAAATTATTTGAATTTAAACTTGAAATAAACTTTTGATTTAAACCATGATTCTAAAACTCTTTATTCAAAATTCAAATTCCATTTTAAAAAGAAACTAAAAAATTCAAACCTTAAGAAAACTGAACTTAAATTTGAATTTCAAATTTGCTATTTAAAATTTTGTTTCAGGTTCAAAATGAAAATTTTAAATTTTCAGAAACTGCCAGGTTTCCATCTTCTTTTTATTTTTTTATTTTTTTTAAAACTAAAACCACTTTTAAATTTTTAAAACTTATAAGATTTCAAACTCCTATAAAACTATAACTCTTACTGCAGATTTAAACTTTGTTTAAATATTATCGTAACTACTAATTCATTTAAATTTTGATTTAAATTTTAAAACTGCAGACAGTTTTTCAAAAAAAACTGTAATATTCAAATTACCCGAGCCAACCTTAAAACTGCTTCGAGTCATCTAGCCAAATCTTCGAGTAAACTCAACAAACACTCGAGTATTACTTCGAGTTCAAAATACTGCAGTACCTAAAATCATCAAAGCTCAAAAATTTTGCACGGTGCACGTGCACCGTGCCTCTAGTCACCATCACCCACCTCCGGCAACTTCCAATCATCGACGACCAAACCCACAATCAACCATCATCATCAGTTTTCACTCCACAACCCAAAATCAAATTCGAGATGCCTTGCTCAAAACCTGGAACATCAGAAATCAGGTTTCACCCCCAAACCTGAAACACCTCATCCTCCACCTTCCGATCACCGGAGTGGCAACGATTCCGGCTACGACTTCATCTACCGATCTACTAACATTACCCAAAATCCTAGTCCACTCGATCACTTCTTCATGAAGAACTGACCTAAGCAACCCACCTATCTTAAACTAGGGTTCCATCAGAAATTACATCACCGCAACCACCACGTTGAACTACAACACCACCCAATATTTTTCCTGACATTAGTGACTACTCCTCCACCTCCCAGATGAACCCCGACTCCTCAATTTGCCTAGATCACCCAAAAACTCAAAAATCCCCTTTTTTGTTCAATCTAGGTCTGCATGTTAAACCTAGCTTTAAAAATTGTGAATTTAGTTTCAAAAATCATAATTTTGAATATTGTTTTTGACCTTATTCCTGAAACAATGAATCAATGTGTTTGGTATTTCATTTATATACAGTTTGGTCCTGTTATCCTGAGTTTTCAGAGGCAATTCAAATATTTTTGATTATTTAACTAGAACAATTTTTAACTATGATTCCTAATTCTACAACACATTTGTGTGATCCTTAAAAAAAACTAACATATATTATATTATGTGATAATGGTGTTTGAATAGATTCTTGCATCTAGAAAAGAAAATACAGAGGATAGCATGATCAAATTATCTATATATGTCTACAGAAAAAAAAACAACTGATATAAATGCATATATCATTCACACTGAAACATTGAAAGCAACAAGCAACATTTTAAATACTTAAATTTCAATAAATAGGATGTTACTCACCTGTTTAAATATGAGCAGAGCCTCTATTTTTTTGTTTGAAAAGCTTGAAAAACTATAAATTCTTTTAACAACTTGAATTGCTTTGAAGACTTGAATTGCTGATGCTTAAAGCTTGATTTAAAATCTGCACTTGCTCCTTGATTTCACTTGCATGCAGACACTCCAAATAGAAGATGATGCAGATGAAAAATATGCAGGCTATTGATGCAGGTTTGAATTCCAGAAATGCAGAATTTCCTGCTTGATTTCATGCATCTGGTTTGTATGAAATTTTGAAATTGACTTGCATGCATACTTTATGAAACTCCAGATTTTTGACAAACAATGCAGGCAGGCTTTTATATTAGAACAAAAATATGGAGGATTGCTTGCATATGAAATGCAGGCTTGAATTCCAGAGATGCAGGTTTGATTGCATGTTGAACTGAGGCTTTTTGAAGTTGATTTTTTTTGATTTGTAAGAAGAATTTGCATGCAGACTTAATTGAATAAGAAATGCAAAGTTTCCTTGCTTTTCTATTGTTTTGAGAAGTGGATTTGAATATGTTTCAGATTTTGGTTTTCCATTGTTTCTTAGCTTTAGATTTTAAAAAGAAATAAGATAGAAGGGGATTTGTTTATAAAACTAAAATTATTAAAAATAAAATCAAAAGAAAATGCTAAATTAAATTTTTGACACTTGTAAAGAAGTTAACATTTGTCACTTAAAATGTCTTATTTCCTAACACATGTTAATTTATGTTTCTAAAAAAAAAATTTACACTTGTTTTATAAAAGTAATTTGTATTTAATTAAAAGTTAATTAGTATTTTATTTAGTATGTTATTATAAGATGGATGTAAACTTATGTTTTAAATGAATTAGTTAATCATGTATTTATTTACATGTACATAAATTTTAAAATGAATAAATCTAATTTAGTTTATAAAATAAAGTTTATACAAATATTTCAAAATCAAACACATTCAAGATATTTACACTTTAGAATTTTAAAACTTTGAACTCAAGTTCAAACTAAATTTTGAAATCAAGTTTGTTTACAAATATAACTACACAATTAAATTTTGAAAACAATTATTTTAATTAAAAATTTATTTTTAAAACAATGTATTATTATATTTAAAAATAACCGCAATTAATAGCCATAAATAACTTATTAAAAGAAATTGTCTTCTTTTTAATAAATTATTTATTTTATCACATGATATTTAAAAGACAATCAAAATAACCATATTGCTATTTATTTAAATTTTAAACTTGAGTTACACATATTTTAAATCATTTCAATATTCTTCTTATTTATTTAAAACCATATTTATTTATGAAATATCCTTTTAAAAGTTTAACTTTTAAATAAAATCATAATTCACAATTTTACTAAAGATATAAAATTTTATAGAAAATATGATTTATTTATTAATTAATTAAAACAATACCTATTTACAATATATATAATATTATATTTATATTATAAATATAAAACAATTATTAGATTTAAAAAGATAAAATCTATCAATTAACTATTTATTTTATTGAATTTTAATTCAAATCTCATTACAAAGATTATCAAATCAATTAAATTTATATTTCAGATTATTAAATTGATATTGCTTTAAAATTCCGGGTCATCACATGAATTACATGAAGATATGTATGATTTCATGGTGTAAATGTCAGAATACTAATGAATACTCTGTTTTTGTTATCCAGGTTTCAAAACCTGATCAAATTCAAATGTCTCTTTCCCTGATTCATTTTAAACATTGATGTGCAAACAAATTTTGTTTGTTATAACATGGTGTAAATTTTAAAAATATTTCCAAGTTAATTCTGAAGCTGGTTTCAAAACAAAAGAAAAAGAATAGTAAGATTCAAACCATATCAAAATCTTGATGATAATAATTGGTTGTTTCATTTGTATTATCTATTTTATCATCGAAGATTAGGATTTTTAGAATCTTAATCAAGATTTTTAGACTTTTAAATCATGAGTTATGCCATGTTGATCAGAAACGGGTTTCGAGTATTTTCTGTTGATCGGAGGATTTTGGTGTAGCGAGTTCTTGGGTGAAGCAAGTCTGAATGAAGGCGATGATGGCAAAATAGTCAGAGGTGATATTTTTTGCCATTGCGACGCGACGAGATGATTTTAGGGTTTTAAGTTGTGTTTGGGTAGGGGTTGATTTCTCGGTGTTGGAGACATCGTGCTAGCATCGAGTGAAGCCGGAGGAAAGGGGAAAAGGTAGTAGGGTGCTGAGCAAAGCTTCAGACATAGGGGCGTGGATCCTGGTGGCCGATGGTGGCGGTGCGAGATGAATGAAGGTAGGGGATTTCTTTTATGGCGCTGTCGAAATCGATTTTTGGGTTCAAACATCGGCTAAGGCTTTTCGATGGGTCGGGAAGCTTGAGGACGGCGGTGATTAGGAGATGGGATCGATGGTGGTCGAAGGATCGTCGACGCCATGTGCACGTGCACGAGTGTTTGCCTATGTCTGTTGTTGATGAGCGTTTTGGAACTGAGGATTATCAAGTTTGGTCTCAGGTTCATACTCATGTAGTATGCGTGGGTTATTCATCTTAACAGATTTTTTATTTTAACAAAGTTTAATAAAAGTGAAGGGGGTGGCTCGGGATTTTATCGTAGGAACGCTGGTTTGCCTCGGGCTAAAGATTAGATTGTGAACAAGTTTAAAGATTTAAACAAAATCAAGTTTAAAAACTATTTTCTTTAAACTGTTCTTTTAAACAATGATGTTAATTAAATATTATTAGTTAAAGTGATGTATTTTATTTTAGCGTAAGAAGGTAAATTCTTAACTTTAAACTAAATCTTAATTATGAATGTAATTAAGAAGTAATTAAGGAATAAAATGTTTTATCATTAATTAAACATAAAGATCCCAAGTTGAATTTTAGATTAATGATAATTTGATTCAAAGTTTATTAAAAATATTTTAGGTGATAATTAAGAATTTAATTGAGATTAATGGTTTATCTTATGATTTATTAAGACTTGGATGATGAAGGATTAACTAAATTAATATAGAAATTAAAGAGTAATTTATTTATTTAATTAGTTAATGATTTTAAGGGTAGTTAATTTAATTAATTATGAGTTAATTAATTAGAGATTAATTAATTCATAATTAAGGATAAATTAATTAAGTAATTAGAGATTAATTACTTAAATGATAATTACTTAATATAAGTAATTAAAGGATTAATTTGTTAAGAGTTAATTAATTTAATTAGTAATTAAAGGTTAAATTAATTAAAAATCAAAGGTTAATTAATTGAGGATAATTAACCAATGAGATTATTACCTGTTGAAAGTAAATAAAAGGGTATTACTTAATGGAATTAGTTAAGGATTAATTACTTAGTGTAATTACTTAAAGGATTGATTAATTAAGGATTGATTAATTAAGGAGATTAATTAATAAATGAGTGTGATTAAGAAAAGGATAATTAATCAATGTAAGTGATTATAGGATAATTAATTTGAGTAATTAATTAAGGATAAATGTAATTAATGTGAATGGGTGAAGGTTAATTAATTTGTGTTATTAATTAAAGGCTAATTACTTAATGTAATTAGAGAAGATAATTAAGGGATGATTAATTAATGGTTTGTAATTAACTACTGATAAATAAGTAGGATTAAAATGATTAAAGTAATTAATTTAATTTATTTAGATTAATTAGAAATGGTGTGACTAATTAATCTTGCTTATGAATGATTGGATGATATTTCTGATATGAAATGTTTTGTGATATGATATGTTTGGTTTGAACTATGATAATGTGGTTAACTATTAGTGATGAATTACTATGTAAAAGTTGGCATCCTATATTTAAAATTTGAATTGTATTCACTTGAATAACTTGGGTTAAGATGACATTAGATTCGAAGAGACCGGGGACGGGTAGTCAGCAAATACCCGAAACCACTTCGATTAGTAATCTACAGTGATTCATTATAGTTTTGATTTAGAATCTAATGGGCTGGAATGAAATAATTTAAGTGAATTTGGTCATTTAATCTGAGTAGTAGTGCTTAGATATGATTGTAAGATGCGTATTCGACTTTGGCAAGTTAAGAACTCGTAATAAGGTATGAGTTACCCCGGGTTTTAAATAAGTTTGATGCATTAGTATTTCATGTTAGATGGGTTTACTCACGCTGGTTTCCTGCCCGACTTAGGTGTTACTTTGATGTAATGCTCGGATCAGACCGAGTATTACAGATTTTCAGGTAAGGATGTTCTGGAGCTCAGAAGGCAAGCTGGATGGCAGGAACATATGGAGTGTATTCCGTTGTGATATATTATTATTTATCTGGGACAAGTTATTTTAACTGTCTAGTGATTGTGAAATGTTGTGACTCTGATGTATTGATGTAAATTAACTAATACAGTTTTCCCTTGTATAACTGTTATTTTATTGGATATTATATTTCGTGTGACGACCCTGACTCTACCTTCGAAAATCGGCATCGAATACGACACTCGTATTCAAATGCCGCAGATCCATACGTCGAATCTGGTTCGTCGGAGCTTATAACACATCAAGTACAACACTGTGGAAGAAAAAGAATATCAATATATATATATATATATAATATTAATACAATGACAGATACAACATATGGTATAATATGATATAACAGTATGATACAATAGATATCAATACTATCAGAGATACAAGACACAGCGGAATGGATATCTTCAATAGAATGCATCTCCAAATCCAATGCTCCAATCCAAAGCTAGCGAGAACCCCCCATCACGTTTCACCTAGATAAGCAAGTCTGGTCCAAGTCCAAAGACTGGACTAACTCCAGATAATCTACTAAACCCGACTATCTGAAAAATCCAATTCTAGACTGCCCGTGTGGAAAATTTGTGGGCACCCAGAGTTTAGGAAAGGAACAATAAACTCCAGGTCAGTCATAGGACTGGTATGAGTAAACAAAACAGTTTATCTTTAAAACGGACAACAAGATAATTTAAAATAAATCCGCAATGCTTTTTGGAAAATGAAACTACCATAAGGCCTCCCGCCACACACACAATGCAAGAATTGGAGGAGATTTCTCCTTATGATAGTCAAATATGCTTGATACGAGAAAATTTCTTTGATATTATTATTAGTGCATATTGTAGAAAACCTTTCAAAAATATAATATAAATCCTAGCCAGCATAGACATTCCGAACTATGCCTACTATAACTGCCATCTAAACAGTGGTGACCACCATAAGTAAATGGCAGGTTCTACAACTAAACCGTACAAGGCACGTATTGAAGTTTGGATTTCCGACAAATGATCAGGCTAAGGAACTTCCTACTGTCCATTGGTACGCCTCTGGCGGGACATCCCGATAGCTTAACCAGCTCTCCGCCAACACAAGGCCGGGTTACCTCTGTAACTAGGTAACTACTACACGAGCATGCCATCCCCCGGTCCTTTGGGACCTTTATCCGAAGCGCCTCTAAACCACAAAGCAACAACCATACAGTAAATGAGATTGAAGCCACCACATAGGTAAATATCTGGGATCCATACTATGATACCACCCTTTACCAGAAGGGAATGACACACCCTAAAGGGCGCGACCCTCATAACCTTGCCGCGTCTTTCCTGTTTCGACCATTTTCGGGGTGTGAAGTCCTGATGCAGTCTCGTCCACAAAGATACGCTTTATACAAAAGCCATGCTTTGATCACAAATGATCAACAAATGATCATCAACACACAGCAACACTCAGCATGCCACACTACCAAATTGGGAGTATATCACTGATAACCTTCAACTACATAACCTCTGAGCTCATACGTCTCAGAGAAGGGTGTTAAGCTAAGAGAATAAATTATCCGCCACAACAGATATGTATTTGAAAGAAATCTGCTTTATATCTCAAAGTGTAGTGTCAAACATACAACCATACAAGTCTGTCCCGAGTTCGAACAGAACCGAAGGCACTTCGTCCAATAAAGGAAGAAGCCCTTGCAAATTCGGGTATCCACAATCCCGATCGGACTTCCCATCACTTAGGGAATCTCTATACCATAGATACTCGGTGCAGAGACAATCGATAGGTTATCCTATCATTCTCACAAACACCTGATCTTCACCACCGGTCTTCAAATGCAATCCATAACGTCGTTTCATTATTCAGAATGGGTTATACGACACAAAGGTCCTCTTCCGGCTAAACCGAATGATGAGCACAATATTTAAAATACATGGATATAGGATTTCAAATAAGTCACAACTTATAAAATCCAAAACTTTTCTTCCAATGGTTAAACAAATTACCATTTCAAATCTTTAAACAAAAAGATTTATTTCACAAAATTCACCCAGTTTCAAAAAGATCCATTTACGGGTTTCAAAATAATTTCCATTTCAATTGGGTTAACTCATTAAATCTTTAAATCAAAGATTTAACTTATAGCTTTCAAACAGTTTCCATAACTTGGAAATCATTTTCATTTCAAACTAGAAATCCTTTTAACACAAATTGGAAGTTCATTTCTTATATGAAAGCTTTTATTTTTTAGAAACAAATAAGTTTCGTTTTGGAAGAATCCAATTATATTTGCACGAGCTAAAGCCTTTGAATTTAAATTCAAATTCCCAAATCAATACCCTTAAAATGGTTTAACCCATATATAACTTGTATAACATCTTTAATCCCTAGTTTCAAATCATAGAATTCAGTTTCAAATTTTGAATTTAAATTTAAATCAAATTATTTAAACTTCAAGGCGTAATCAAGTTATTAAAAAACAAAATTTATCTTTTAAATTCCTTTTCAAAAACTTTTTACTTTAATCCCAATCCATTTTCAAAACTATTGGGATTTAAAAATTCAATTTTAAAACGATTTCAAAAATCTGCGACTTAACCCATTTCCACGTGCAATCCATATTTATGTGTGTATGGTGTAGTCTAGGGGTTTCACACAATAGTGCAACATCATCAATCATCACAGATTCATAGATAAAGTAAATTTATCAATCACAAAGATTCACCATTACAATTCGATGTGGGTTTGGGATAACCAACTGAAATCCGACTCTCTGTCGCATCGAAATTTAAATGCCGTTTTACGGGCAAAAAGGGTTTTCACATACACATAGAAACAAATCATAAATCATAATTCAGCACAAAGCAATTCACATTACATAGCATCACAATCACATATCCGAAATATCAATCCGGTACACAATATTTGACAATTAACTTAAATTAATCAAATTAAACTCAATTAATTACAATGAGCAATTAATTTCTTAATTACTTTCATAAAGTAATTACACTTACACAATTTATGATTATCATTAGTTAATTAATCTAATTAATTGTTAAAAATTAATCACATTAATTAATTATTTAAATAATCTTTAGTTAATTATCTTCGTTAATAATTCTTTATTTACTTGCTAAAGAAATTACTTACATTAATCATCATTAATTTAAAATTGATTAACCATTAATAACTTATTAATTGATCCTAATTACTTAACTAATTAAGTGTTAACTGTAACATAATTAGTTCTTAATTACAAATTAATTAATTCCTAATCATTAATTTAAATCTAATCCATGATTCATAATTATAAATTAATATTTCCTTAATTAAATAACTTACACCTTTAAATGAATACCAATTTATAAAGTTTAAAACTAATTTTTAAAACCTTTGAATTCACATGTTAAATAATACTTTGGTTATAAAAGAAATTCAAAGAATAAAATCAACTTCTCTTTAAATTCACATGTTAAAGGATATTTAATCATTTAACTTATTTAACATTAAATTTATAAAACTTAATTTTATTTCAAAATCTAGAATTTCAATTTAGACAAGTCCAGGTTTTCAAGTTTGATTTAACTTGTTTTAAAATCTTTCCTTTACAAATTCCAAATCCATCTTAAATTCAAATCTTTTGACACATAGTTTCTTAACATCTTTTTAGTTATTAAAACAATTTAAATTTACAAACTTTATTCTCTAACTAGGTTTCGAACTAAACTTGAATTTATAGTTAAACTTTTGTTTTTAAAACTTAATTTAAACTTGCTTTATAATTTAAAATTTAGTTTTAAATTGGAAAAAACAGAACAGGTTCTGTTTTTAAAACCTGGGTAAGCTTCTACCCAAGCCACGAAAATCTGCTTCGAGCCAAAACTGGAAAAACTTCGAATTCTTGAATTACTCGTGTCAAACTTGAGAGCAACCTGAAACCACCCAAACAAAACAACACTTCCAGATGCCAAACACCAATGCTCCATGCACGTGCACGCTCGCCTCCAGACGTCGCTTGGTCGTCGAGTAAGTCGACGACCATCCAAGAAGCCATCCCCAATCGCCAGAACCCCTCCATCTTCTCGAATTCAAAATCGAGCACAAAATGAAACCTGGAAACAACAAGACCCATCACGACCAAACCTGTCATCGCCTCGACCATGAAGCTCCAACCACCAGAAAAGCTGGAACTCCGATCATCCACTCGCCAACATCCCCTCTACCATCCTCTAGAACCACGTCGCGCTCGATCCAACGTACACGACGAATGAATCAAATCTCTCGGCCTCAACAAAACTAGGGCTACGAACTTCAAACGCTCACCGCCTCCGCCACGACCATCAGACCACCATCCCAATATTTTTCCTGCAACCACCGTTCATCCCTCCATCACCAGCCAAAACCCTAACCTCAACACATCAGAGGATCACCAGAAATCACCAAAATAATGAAATCTCAACTAACCCAAACTGCTCTTCCTTCTTAACTCTAAAAATTATGATTTTTGCTTTAAAAATCGTGTTTTAGTATGAGAATTCAGTTTATATACCTGAAGTTGTAAATTAAAAAGTTTGAATTTTTGACTGAGTTAAAATATACCCAGCTTTCTCGATTTCCAGAGTTATTAACAAGTTGTATTGACTTGAATAAATTTTAAATCTTGAGTATCTGCTATAACAAACAATTGTTGCTTTAACACCATGTCCAAACAATAAGTAGAACAAGAGGAAAAGATTTGTGAATTAAAAATCTTGTGCTTAGAATTTAAACAGAGGACATATATATAACATAAACAACAACCTGTACACCAAACACCCATCAACCAAATATACACAGAGAATTCATTTTTATATTCAGACATACTTATCACTAATATAACTTGTAACAGATCCATATTTTTAAATTGTTTAAAGTGATGTTACTCACATTGATTAAGAAATGAATAGAGTTTCTATGACACAGGTTGTGAAAATGCAAGCTGAAGCTTCTTTTTGATTCTCTGGTTTGTATTGATTGTATTGTTGTTTAAAATTGGATTTTGTTTAAATTTGAGATGATGCTTACTTCAGTTTTACTTAGTTTTGATGAACGAACTGTAATGAGAAGTTGATATAAAGGAAATGAGTTTACAGGTGATTATTATTTGTTTGTACTATATAAGCCAGAGATTTTTTTCTCTTTGTATTTTGACTATGCTGATTTGTTCTACTTTGGTGGCTGATAGATAATAATTTGTGTGCTGCATTAATTTTCTTTGTCTTCTTTTTATTTTATTTTAAATCTACATACTTATTTATACATCTGTTCAAACTTGAATATATAACATTGTCTTCTTTTGCAAGCTTCATAGATATTTATATTTTCTTTCTTCTGTCTACATACATGTTCTATTTTGTTTGAATGTATAAAAAATTTCTTGTCTTATGACTTTATAACATAAATAAATTTCTATAGTTAATATGTTGTTATAATTTTCCTGATGTAATCACTTTATATTTTAATTTGTCTTATATATATCTATTTCTAATTTAAATATTTATTTTTAATTTTAATACTTATTGCCTTATTTTACATTTTGCATTCATTCATTATTTATAGATATTTAACTTTTAAAGAAATCGTTTTTAAAACTTAATTATATTTTAATAAAATAAACACACATATTTTTAGTCGAATTTAGAGAAACTCAGTCAATTTACGAATTAATTTCACAATTTTTATTCAAAAATTAAATTAATTATCAATTTAAACTTAGTAAAATTCCGAGATCGTTACATTTTGATCCGTTGCGAATGTGAGATTCAGTGTTTCGTTCTTCTTTCTGTTTTCTTCTTTTCCTAACTATTTGGAATATTCGAGGTCGAAAATTTCGGGTCGTTACATTTGGTATCATAGCAGAATGTTAAGCGAGAACCTTGGCTCTGGTAGGTTACTCATTAAGGATAGGGTCAATGGTACCCTAGAATGAGTTGAGTATAGCATATATAAGAGAGCTACTTGTTAATTTCTTATAAAAAGGTTTTAAAATAGTTTCAATAGTAAATAATTTTCATATAAGTTTATCTTTTGATATATAAAGAAATAATTTTTTAAATTGGTTGTTGAATTATTGAAATTAAATAAAATAATATGAATTAAGTGGAAACAGAAGTACAACCAAATAGGAATTGAATGAAAAAATTTGAAATGGATCCAAACTAAAATTAAATTTCTGAATTTGTAGAAGTATATTGAGAATAAGATAATAATGAATTGGTTTTCAGATATCATAATCTTGATTATTAACATAAATGGTTGTGTTTAATAATGAAATGTTTTAAGGAATTAAACATTTAGGCGAGTATGACTTATAAATTGGAATGGAAGAATTTAAAATTGTGGAGTTTTAAATCTAGAACCAGAAAATTTAGAATTTGTTACAAGGTGCTAAGAGAAATAATAAATAATATTATTTGAATAAAAGAGCTTGATTCAAAAAAGAGTTGTTTGAAAATTTATAGGAATTTGTTTTGAATTTAAAACCAAAGGTGGTTTAAAATTTAAAAGTAACTTGGTGTGTAAAGGAAATAAATATGTATATTTGAAATAAACTCAAAGGTTGAGTTTTGAGTTTTCCTTGGAATGTGATGTGAAAACCCATAGTGAAATAAGTTTTTGAACTTATAAATGGGAAGATTATTAATAAGAAGTTTAAAATTTGGAATGGAGAATTCAAATTTGAGTAAGGTTGACTGGATCAAGTAAATTGAATTTAACTTGGGAGAAGTTAAATAAGTTAACAGACAACCTGAATTGGAAATAGATGGATGTTTTAAAATAATTTGGATGATATCGTCCTGTTGTTATTAATAATCTTTAAACTGTAAATTGGATTTGTTTAAATAAATGAAGAAATGTATTGTGGTAATATATCCATTATAGAGATAAATAAAATTAAACTAAATTTGAAATTAAGGACATGGAATTCCTTTGAACTTAAGATTTAAATGTTAAGAATTGAACATGTAAATTAAAATTGTTTTGAACTCTTACTTGAACCTTGTAATGAGTTAAGTAAAGTCAATTTAAAATAGAATTTTTAAAATTTGGACTCAAATTTAAATTATTTAAAAAGATTTAGGCTATTAAATTAAAAGTAAAGGTTAGTTTGATTAAATCAACATTTAAAATATAACTCGAATTTATATAATTCGAGATGGTTTTAAGTTGAATTTGAATAGAACTAGTTCAAATTGAAATTGATTTGAATTAATTAGAATTGTGATTTAAGATGGATAAGTTTAAAATTCAAATGCAAAATTTGAATTGGATAAATTTGAAATGAAATTGAAGTTGAATGAGTTCAAATTCAAATAGGAAGTTGATTTGAATTTGGGATGGGAATGGAAGTTAACTTAATTTGATTTGAAATTGAAAGTTAATTCGAAATTTATTGGAATTGGATTAATTCAAATTGGAATTGAGTCAATTTAAATGGAAGTGGAAATTTAAAATTGAATTGATTGGAATAAAGATCAGGTAGTGGAACAGTTTGGCTCTGAACTATTTTCAAACAAATTATTTTAATATAAGCTTTCATAAATCTATTTTTCCAAGCTATTTACTATATACAATAAGCCAAACTATTTTATACTTATTTTACAATTATTTTTGGAACTATTTTACTATTTTACATCTGTTTTACAAACTAGTTACTATTTTACATCTATTTTGAAATTATCTAACTATTTTACAAATAATAACTATTTTACAACTACTTGTCTATTTAAAAACTTTTCAAGCTATTTTCTAAACTCAAGCTAGTCAGAATGCAAACTGTTTATAATTGAGGTGATAACCCAAATGGAATTGGGAGCAATTGTGGATGAGTGAATAGAATCAAATGAAGATGGATAGAAAGAGAATCGATTTAGCTAGTAATAAATGAAGATAGATACGTAGGATGTACGTATATTATTCTATTCGCATAGTGATTTGATCCAGATTCGAGCACAGAATTTCGAGATAGTGTATCTATCCGAGTTGGGATTTTTCACTCGATTTTCGACGACGAACCGCGGATATGGATTTTTGGTTGATTCTGGATATTCCCTATCATAGTTATGATTATGCAAGGAGAATGACGGTTTCTAATCAAGAAACCAGATCTGAGTCCGCGCTAGGAAGTCGGGTGGACGATACTAGTTCGGAAGTGAAATTGTGTGATCGAGTGAGCGATCAAATTTGAAATTGTGTGCGAATGATATATGTACATCGTACATGCTTAAATGAAATTGATATTGGAAATTTTGAAAGTAATATGGTTAATAATTTTATAAAAGAGTAATCAAATTTGAATATTTGATTGGGAATAAATAAAGTTATACATCTTTGTTATATAAGATAAATCTCCCCTTGTTGAATCTATAGCAAAAAAAGGTTTTTGAAAAGTATTTGAAGTATAAAAAGGGAATTTATACAAGTATGAAGTGTTCCAAAGATTTTCAAAGTTATATATATATATATATATATATATATATATATATATAGGATCTTATGAGAATGATTTTGGAAAAAGGTTTTGGAACCTATGGATTTTGGAAAGGCTTTGATTTTTGGGGAAAAATCAATTTTGGAAATTTGGAAAGCCAAGTTTGGAACTATCGATTTGAGATATCGATTTTATGTAAAGGAGATTTATATGAGATTCATACTAGGTGTATGATTTGGAAGACACTATATGAGTATAGTATAAAGTGTTTTGAAAATGGCTCTGGAGAAAAAGGCTGTAACAACCCGCATATTTATCGAGTTTGTATTTAAATATTTTATTTAAATATTAACTCGTTAATCGGATTTTGGTCCGAAAAGCTACTTTTTGCAAACGGTCAAATTAGGACTCGAGACCACTTCCATTGAGTTCGAAATGTCGTTTACAACTTTTTTAAGTATAAACATCGATAGGTTTGGAGTTAGTGAAATTTCACTAACTTTTCCCGCTTTGGACTTTTGGTTAGTTTAGCCTATTAAGCCCAAGTTCCAACCCTCTTCTCCCCACTCTTCATAAATTTCCTAACTAATCAAGCTTTGGCATTAATGGTGGAGGGAATGGAAAATTAAAATTCCAAAACTCAAATTCAATTGCAATCCATCTTTCTACTCCAAATTCAAGAAGAAGACATTGGATTCAAGCTTCTTGTGCTTAGATAGAAGAAGGATTGATTCTTGCTTGCTTAAAACTTCATTTTCATTGATATTTGGTGCAAAGGTGAGATTTTTATCTCACAAATCTAGTCTATAACTATATTGGACTGTTGGGAATGATTCCCTATCACTTTTGCATGCACATTTGCATTTGGTTTGGATTGGATTGGCGAAAAACTCCAATTTTTAGCGTTTTGGTGAATTTTCTGCACTTAGGTCATTCTGGCCATTTTCGTGTGTTCGGTGTTAGGTCGCTCGCGACCTAACCCTTAGGTCGTAGGTCGTTTCTTGCCTTAAATTCCCCCTGCAGCGTTAGGTCGTTAGCCTCGGAATTAGGTCGTTGACCCTTAGGTCGTAGGTCGTTTCTGGCCTTAAATTCCCCCTGCAGCGTTAGGTCGTTAGCCTCGGAATTAGGTCGTTGAGCCTTAGGTCGTAGGTCGTATGGACCTTAGGTCGCTAGGTCGTATGGCTTTAGGTCGCTAGGTCGTATGACCTTAGGTCGTTAGGTCGTTTGGCTTTTACGCCGCTTCCACGTTAGGTCGTTCGACTCTTAGGTCGTAACACTTAGGTCGCTCGCCTCTTAAGTCGCTAGGTCGCGTGCCTTTAGGTCGCGTTTCTTTATTAGGTCGCGTGTCTTTGTTAGGTCGCTGACCTTCTTAACTCGCATGACCTAACCCCTAGATCGTTGGGCCTCGTTTCTACTTAGGTCGCTGCTTCTTATAGGTCGCTCGGCCCCTTTATTTCTTAGGTCGTTGTGGCCTTAGGTCGTGATATTTATAGGTCGCGGCAAAGTTAGGTCACTCGACCCTTGTTGCCGATAGGTCGCGTGCTTTCTTAGGTCGCGTACCTTTAGGTCGCGTGTCCCCTCTACCTCGTTAGGTCGCAAAGAACTTTAGGTCGCTCGACCTCCTTACCCACCAGGTCGTGCACTTAGTTAGGTCGCTCAGCCATTGTGTTAGGTCGCGTGAACCCTTAGGTCGTTAGACCTCATTTTGCTTTAGGTTGTAGGCCTCTTGCCTTCACTTAGGTCGAACCCCGTAAGCGGTGGCGTTGCCCCCGCACCCCCACCTAGGGGGGTTGCCACCCCCCCTGGACCCCCCCTCCGTAGGGGATCTTATCTGAAAAACATTGAGCTGATTTCCTTGGATTTTATTCACATCTCCGTATGCGATCTTTGTGACTGATTGTTTCTAAAATTGCTTCTGTGTTTTGTCACTTTATATTATAAAGGTTTCAATACTAGTAGTAAATATCAAAACTCTTTTAACAAACAATTTCAACTCTATTTTTAATAACTAAGCTCTTTTCTTAAACCGTTTTCCAATCTATTAGTATATACAAACCTTTACCTCACTCGGATGAGAAATCTAATTAAACGACTTAGTAAAACAAGTGGTATGAAACGCTTGCGTTCACTTCGTCGGTTAATTCTTGGACTTTTTCAATTGAACCTCTTGTGACAATTTTATTAGTGAAGATTTACAGTTTGTTCGTAAATATTTAAGTTAAGCAAGTGGTTATGGGACATGAAGCTAAACTTCTACATTTACTAGCTTAGTGTAATTGACACTTCTCGTTGATCATGACGATCATTCTGATGATTTAGACTAGCAACTGTGCAATGTCTCTTGTTGCGAGGTTAGACTAGACACCACTTGTGTGATTCCACTCACACATACCTTTTTGCTTTATGGTTAGTCTGGACCTTAATCTGTGTGATTCCATTCACACATGTGGGGTAGCTCCCCTTGGTCTTCGGACCGTCATGTGATAGGCCTCTTTCTCTTTTCTATGATTTCTGGACTTCTTGCATTGATTTCTAGAATTTATGTCATTGACTTGTTATGAGTACAAGTTTGGGGTATGATGCCCTTTCCGAATCTTTGAGAAGATTCTTGTGATATTGATTATCTCTTATTGATTGATCTTCTGTTGATCATTATTTACATACTTATAGTGGTATGTCATTATGGATGTTTATGTTTATGCCATATCTTTTATGTTATATCATGTCATCTGATATTTATAGCTAGACTGACCCGTTTATTATTTTCTTAAATAATACTCGGGTCAGACCGAGATGTTACAGGTGCTTCTGCTTGACTTCTTCCCAGGGATTCATCACTCTGACTTTTGGCTAACTGTTTAGATTAGCAGTTTTTGTTGTATACACTTGAGATATAGACTCATAGTTGTATTCTTTTGTATAGCACGTGTTGCTATTCTTTTGTATTATCGTGGATCTTTCTGACCACTACTCTGATGTACACTTTCATGTGTTAGTTATATATTCATATCTTCTTCCGCCTTTGTGATATATCTGTGACTGATTTGTGATATGATTATTTCTATGTTTGTTTCCGAAGATTATTTATAGCCACCGTGTGATAGGCAATTACATGGATGGTCGCTCCTCAACAGCCTTATTCTCCGTGCTAGTTGACAGCACTACTCTGGAGTGTTCTTGGCTAGCGTGGGTATAGAGGTGGGGCGTCACAAAGGCGCTCCCTTGAAATGAACTTCTCAGGGGTACCATAGGTTGGTACTGCCTTGAGCCTCAAAGGTGGGAGGTGTTGAATATGCGCTTTGCGCTTATATGATTTTTGTTTGATGATAATAAACATATATACATTCAGTTAAATGTATTTGTTAATGTACTATTTTATTCTTCATAGATTAAATAAATATTTGTTGAATAAAATGAATAACACAGATTTTGAATTCAAACAGAATTTTTTATTCAAACAAATATTTATTACAATCTTGAATAGTACAAATTCAAGCTCTCACTATACATATACAATTTTGAATACATCACGATTTCAATTTACACTAATAACCTCACTACATATCACTCACACTCGTATTTTGTCTTCAACTGCATTCCAGTTTAAATCCAGCATCTGAGCAATCTGCAAAAATACTCACTAACGCAATAAAATTGAAAAAGAAATATTTGTGCAATATAAAATGAAATATGATTTTTTGAAAATATGATTTGCCTCAGTTATTTGGGTTGTTCGTCATCATTCACACATGAATTCATCACAAAGTCGTGCACATAGATATATACATTTGATAACGCTACAGGGACAGGTAATCATGAGTGGCTGCAATACACACGTGTACATTTATACACGTGTGCACTGCCTCACCAACTCGTATGCACAGCTCCATCCAGAAGTACAAAATGACCAAACAAGTGCACCACTGAGCTTTGCAAATGAAATAAAGTGGCAACACTAGAAACACAAGCACATGCACATCAACCAAACAATGGCACATGAATACAAGTATGCACAGCAATGCAAAGACAACAATAACCCAGTGCCAACATGGTCAGAATGAAGACAAGCACACTTGAACAAAGTGAACAAGTGGAGCATCTGTGTAAACCGGGCAAGTATGGACAGAGCTCGAGCACAAGATATGAGACAAGTGATCAAATGCAACACAGTATCAAAGTGGAACGAAGTGATGAACCAACAATGCAAACAAAACCAGATGAACAAGACACAACAGTAATCAGGTGAATCAAGTGCAAGGGACAGTGCAGAGGTCTCAACAGGAAAATCAAGCAACAGTCAACAGGCCAGAAGCTCAAGGTAAGACTTCATCAAACAGAGAATACAAACTATGCCACAAATGATCACTGTCTCGAAGCAAATGAAAATAAATACACTAACTCAATGCAAAGTTCAAGCCAAGTCAAGATGATCAACGACCAGTTCAAAATCAGAAGCCGCAGCCAAGTCAAAGCTGGTGGAAATCAAAATATCTCAAAATTCAAAGCCGAGAATTACAAATCGAGTTGACCGAGTATTTCAAGTATATACGATTGTAAACTAGTCAGAATAAATCACAATCATCCAACAATAATCGAACGGCCAAAGCAACTAATTTTGAAGCAATCAGACGAACGAAAAATAAGGGTATAGAACCCTATAAAATGCCCCAATCATCATCGGCATAAATATAAGAGTTCGAATACAAGCATCAGAAAAAAACCTTACCGAAGCAATAATCGAACTCACCGAAGCAACCGAAGAAAGCAACACGAAATCGATCAAGCCAGGCTAAATCGCGCATAATCAACAACGATCGAATTAGTATCGGAGCTTCGCAAAATCCCTAATTTGGAACAAAGAACGCAGGGACGAAAGCCCTAATTTTAATCAGGAGGAACGAGAAGAACAACGGCCGCCATTATCTAGAGCACAGGAAAAAGGAACGAGCCGAAGAGTTAAAAGAAAAGGAAATAAAAATTTCTTTTTTTTTACTTTGGGCCGGTCATTTTTTTTAAAAGGCTTTTAGTTTATTAATTAAATTAGGTTTTAGGGTTGTTTATTTTGTTGTCTTTAAATTATTGTCTTTTGAAAATTATGAATCAAATCTTGGTAAATCACCACCTAGGTTTTAGGTTGTGTCTGATTGTCTAGTTAGAATTAGTTCAGTAAGCAGGGGTTGCGAGTTTACAAAACTCTATAGGCGGTAGCTGGGTTTGCGAGTCTGTTAGAGTGTTTGTAAGCGGAAGATTGTTTAATTCTAATAGAAATCTGGGAATGCAGTAGTAGGCAGGGTTTGCCGAAGCTGGGTAAATTTTGTATGTGATTTATTTTTCAGCATATTTACTACTCTGTAGTCTAATTCGAGAAAATTTGCTATAACCCTATTCACCCCCTATAGGGTTAATCTAGATCCTACAAGTGGTATCAGAGCCTGGTATTTTTTATTTAACTTTAGAGTCATGAATCCACCAAATAATGTTTTTCTGAGGGGCAATCTATTGCTAGGCCACCCATGTTTAATGGAAATGATTATGCTTATTGGAAAATTAGGATGGGTATTTATCTTAGTTCTATTGATTATGATGTTTGGGATATTATTGAAACCGGTTATAAACCTCCCATTATAACTATTGGTGGTACTGAGATTCCTAAACCTAAGGATAGGTGGGATGCTAACGATAAGAAATTAAAAACTACTAATTCCAAAGCAATGAACGCTTTGATTTGTGCTCTTGATAAAATTGAATTTAATAGAATTTCTCATTGTGAAACTGCACAGGAAATTTGGCATACCTTGGAGGTGACACATGAAGGTACTTATCAAGTCAAGGAGTTTCGTCTAGCCTTATTCAGCAATGAATACGAGAACTTTGTGATGGAAAAAGGCGAGAGCATAAAGGACATGTTTGGACGCTTTTCAACTTTGGTGTACAACGCTAGAGCACTTGGGAAGGTATTCACTGAGGTAGAGCTTGTGAGGAAGGTACTACGAGTTTTACCGATGAACTTTGAGGCAAAAGTCACGACAATACAAGAATCAAAAGATCTGAGTAAACCAAGCATGGAGGAGTTGATCGGCAACTTGATGACATATGAGCTTGAGCTAAAAGCAAAGGAGGAACGCAACAACTCCGAGTCAAAGAAGAAGACGATTGCCTTAAAGAGCAAAGAAGAGAGCGATGAAGAAGAAGAAGATCCAATTGAATAGCTTGCAATGGCTGTCAATAATCTTAAATAATGGTCAAGATTCAAGCCACGAAAGAAGAAAAATAGGTCAAAAGATTCCGACGGTTCCGATAATGAATTGACGTGCTATAACTGCAAGAAGCCTGGCCACTTCAAACAAAAATGCCCACGTCTCAAAAACAACAAAGGAAAGGAAAAGAAGAAGAAGGCCTTTGCAGCAACTTGGGATGATGAAGAAGGAGAGGAAGTTTTGAATAATAGCTCAGAGGAGGCTAACTTTTGTCTTATGGCAAAATCAGATTCAGAAGCTAGCTCAGAGGAATCTAGTGAGGTAGGTGACTATTCTTATAAAGAACTTGTTTTGATGTGTTGTGATCTTACTAAAACAATTGATACTCTTGAATCTAAAATTGAAAAACTAAAATCTGATAGGAGAGAACTTGTCCATGAAAATTCTAGGTTAGAAACTAAACTTGAAAATATTCAAAACCTAGACTGTAAAAAATGTAAAACTTTAGATTCAAAATTATCACGACTTAAGAATAGCTTTGAGAATCTTGAAAAAGAAAACTTAAGTCTTAAGGAAAACATTGATACTAGGAAAAATGGTTTTATAAATAGATGCACCTCACTTGTAACTGAAAACACAACACCAAAAACCAGAGTCCAAAATCTTGAGAAATCTTTGAATAACTTTTCAAGAGGAGTAAAATCATTCAACATGTTATTGAGAAATCAAATTTTTGCTAACAACAGAAAATGACTAGGTTTTGGGAAAACACAAGTTGATGATAATGCAAAATATAAAAATGTCTTTGCTAGATGTGAAATATTTAGACATCGTGTTGATAATTGTAGTCATAGGAACAAGAACACAAAATTTATACAAGTTTGAATTCCTAAGAATTCTACAAGCAAATTTCATGTCTATTGGAATAAAAATAAAAGGACTAAACAAGTTTGGGTTCCAAAGGGATTGTTTATTCACAATGCTTCTATCACTAATATCATTGGACCTAAGAGTTTCTCTAGGTCATCCCCCTCTCTCTTTATGTAGGTCTGTTGGCGGGCTAAGGAACAACAAGAATGGTTTCTAGATTCAGGCTATTCTAGACATATGACAGGTGACAAATCGAAGTTCCTTAGCATAGAGAATTTTAAAGGTGGAAATGTGATCATGGGAGATAATAGCAAGTGTAAAATTATTGGTAAAGGTGAAGTTGGTAACGGTATTTTTTCCTTGACTAATGTTTTATACGTTGATAATTTGCATCACAATCTCATTTCTATTAGCCAACTATGTGACAAAGGTATGAATGTGGTTTTTGATAGTAATACTTGCAAAATCATTGATAAATCTTCTAATAACATTGTTTTTATGGGCAAAAGAAAAGCGAATGTTTACTCGCTTTCATTTGATAATCTAAATCTTTCTAGATGTTTGGTAGCCACTGACGAAGAGGCATATTTACGGCATAGGAGACTTGGACATGCTAGCATGAGTCTCTTAGAAAAACTTGAATCGAAAGAATTAGTCAGAGGGTTACCATATCATAAATTTAAAAATAATAAAGTGTTTAAAGCATGTTCCTTGGGCAAACTTAGTCGATCATCATTTCGCCCTAAAAACATTGTTAGCGCATCAAGGGTCCTTGAATTAATTCGCATGGACTTATTTGGACCAAATGAAATTTCAAGCTTGAATGGAAAACGTTATTGTTATGTATTGGTTAATGATTATTCTAGATTTACATGGGTTTATTTCTTAGCCAAAAAGTCTGAATCTTTTGACTATTTTTCAAAATTTACAAAACTTGTTCAAAATGAAAAAGGAGTTACAATTAAAACCTTGAGAAGTGATCATGGAGGCGAATTTTAAAATTTGGAATTTGAAAGTTTTTGTGAAGAAAATGGTTTAAAACATGAATTTTCAGCTCCATGAATACCTCAACAAAATGGGGTGGTTGAAAGGAAAAATCATACATTACAGGAATTGGCTAGATCCATGTTGAGTGAGTATAAGCTACCTCTAACCTTTTGGGCAGAGGCAGTGAATACTTTATGCTATGTAATGAATAGAGTAATGATTAGACCAATACTTGGCAAAACGTCTTATGAATTGTGGCATGAAAGGAAACCTAACATTTCTTATTTTCGTATATTTGGATGTCCTTGTTTCATTCTTGACACAGGTGATCATCTTGGAAAATTTGAATCAAAGGCTGATGAGGGAATTTTCATGGGCTATTCAACAAGGAGTAAGGCTTACAGGATATACAACAAACGAACAAAGACAATTGTTGAATCAATCAATGTGAAATTTGATGAAACTGACCTGGAAAGGACGACTGAAAAAACGGTTGACGATGGGATAGATCGTGAAGGCATTGAAGAAGGGACATCTAGTGAGAAAGCTGAAAGTAGGACGGTTGATACTGATAGATTAAAGTTCAAATCCAATCATCCTCCTGAATTGGTTATAGGTGATCCTACGGAAGGTATACGCACTCGCTCTTCATTTGATAAAAATTTGTGTGCGTTTTGCTGTCACAGTGGTTTTATTTCTGAAATTGAACCTGATTCTGTTGAAATGGCTCTTAATGATGAAAGTTGGTTTTTAGCAATGCAAGATGAACTTAATCAATTTGAGAGAAATAAAGTTTGGAAATTAGTTCCTAGGCCAAATGGTTATCCAATTGTTGGAACTAAATGAGTGTTCAAAAATAAACTTGATGAATCAGGAAATGTAATTAGAAACAAAGCTAGGTTGGTCGCAAAAGGATATAACCAAATAGAAGGCATAGATTTTGATGAAACATTTGCTCCAGTTGCTAGGTTAGAAGCCATTAGGATTTTGGTAAATTTTGCATGTTATAAGGGTTTCAAACTTAAACAAATGGATGTAAAAAGTGCCTTTCTAAATGGTGATTTGAAAGAAGAAGTTTTTGTTGAACAACCCCTCGGTTTTGAAGATCATGATTTTCCAAATCATGTGTATAAACTAGAAAAAGCATTATATGGTCTTAAGCAAGCTCCTAGAGCTTGGTATGACTGCCTTTGTACATATCTTTTGGAAAACGATTTTAAAAAGGGGAGTGCTGACACGACACTGTTTCTACTACATAAAGGAAGTGATTTTTTGATTGTTCAAATTTATGTGGATGATATCATTTATGGTGCTACTAATAACTCTTGTGCGAGAAATTTGAACAAGTCATGCATGCTAAATTCGAGATGAGCTTGGTTGGAGAAATGAAATATTTTCTTGGATTTCAAATCAAGCAAAGCAGTGATGGTATTTTCATTTCACAATCCAAGTATGTGTTGGAACTATTGAAGAAATTTGGAGTTGAGAACTCCAAACCATTGAGAACTCTTATGAGTCCATCAACAAAGTTGGACAAAGACGAGAAAGGAATTGCTGTTGATCAGAAGAAATATCGAGGGATAATAGGTTCACTTCTCTATCTTACTGCTTCTAGACCTGATATTATGTTTTCTGTGTGTTTATGTGCACGTTTTCAATCTAATCCTAAAGAATCTCACTTGAAAGCCACTAAACGAATTTTGAGATATCTTTCACACACACACAAATATGGATTATGGTACCCTTCTTGTGAAAATTTTGATTTAGTTGGTTATTCTGACGCTGATTATGCTGGTTCATTGGTTGTCAGAAAAAGCACTAGTGGGACATGTTTCATGCTAGGACATTCATTAGTTTCATGGTCAAGTCGAAAACAGAATTGTGTTGCATTATCCACCACTGAAGCAGAATATATTGCTTTAGTAAGTTGTTGTGCTCAAATTTTATGGATGATGCAAACTCTTTCTGATTTAGGCTTAGCTTATAAACAAATTCCATTAAAATGTGATAGTAAAAGTGCAATAGACTTGTCAAATAATCCTGTTCATCATTCACGTACAAAACACATTGATGTGAGACACCACTTTCTTAGAGATCACATTGCTAAGGAAGACATTTGCATTGAACATATTTCAACTGAGGCTCAACTTGCTGATATTTTCACAAAACCCCTCCCCGAAGACAGATTTTCCAGATTACGTTTGGATTTAGGGATTATAGAAATTGACTAATCTGACTCCCTGATGATTATCTGAAAAGATATATAGTGATTGAAAATAAGATGAGTGTTGATATTTATCATATATTATGACTCGAGACGGTATAATTAGTAAATTTCTTTAGAAATTTAAACAAGAATTATAAAACTTTTTGTTGGTAAACATTCCATGACCATCTATATTTCTATCATATTCTAGCGACCATCACTCATCAAAATTCTATATAGTTTGTCAATATGTGGTACTTTAAACAGGAATCGTTCGTTTTTCATTAAAAATAAAATCAAATAATAATATATATATATATACACACACACCAAAGTATTCACTCTCTTTAAAAGTCCTCATGGTTATGCATGGGTGAATTACTTGGAATTTGTTATGTGCTTCCATGCTCATTTAAAAGTCCTCACAGTTATGCATGTATGGAACACATATCAAAAATTGTTTTTTAAAATAAACAAGTTGATTCTAATCCCATTTAAAAGTCCTCACGGTTATGCATGGTTAGAAGATACTTGAATTCATTTAAAAAAAAAATGGAATACTACTAATCTCATTTAAAATCCCAACGGTTATGCATGGTTAGTAGATATTCAAATTCCTGATATAAATATACCACAAATAGACAAAACTGTATGGTTTTATATGATGACATCATTACCATTATTTCTAAAAGTGGAATATGCGCCTAACAAGAAGTAGTTATGATTTTTTGTTTGATTTTTATTGAAGTTTAACATTTATATTCAATTTGAGTTTAATGTTGGATTAATATTGATCACTTTATCTCTATTTTTCTCTAACACTATTATTCTTTTGCTGATAACAAAAGGGGGAGAGAAAAGTTAAGATTTTGTCAAATAGAATCAAGCAAAGGTCAAATAATTTTCCATTTTCATATAGGCTCATTTATATATATTTCTATTTGTATGCCTATGTGTGTAAGGGGAGCATCATGTAGAAAGGAAGCATTTAAATAGGGGGCGCAATTAGAGTATATCATTGATCAAATACATTTAACACGGTTAAAATCTTAAATATATGTTTGTTATCATCAAAAGGGGAAGATTGTTGAATATGCGCTTTGCGCTTATATGATTTTTGTTTGATGATAATAAACATATATATATTCAGTTAAATGTATTTGTTAATGTACTATTTTATTCTTCATAGATTAAATAAATATTTGTTGAATAAAATGAATAACACAGATTTTGAATTCAAACAGAATTTTTATTCAAACAAATATTTATTACAATCTTGAACAGTACAAATTCAAGCTCTCACTATACATATACAATTTTGAATACATCACGATTTCAATTTACACTAATAACCTCACTACATATCACTCACACTCGTATTTTGTCTTTAACTGCATTCCAGTTTGAATCCAGCATCTGAGCAATCTGCAAAAATACTCACTAACGCAGTAAAATTGAAAAAGAAATATTTTTGCAATATAAAATGAAATATGATTTTTTGAAAATATGATTTGCCTCAGTTATTTGGGTTGTTCGTCATTATTCACACTTGAATTCATCACAAAGTCGTGCACATAGATATATACATTTGATAACGTTACGGGGACAGGTAATCATGAGTGGCTGCAATACACACGTGTACATTTATACACGTGTGCATTGCCTCGCCAACTCGTATGCACGGCTCCATCCAGAAGTACAAAATGACCAAACAAGTGCACCACTGAGCTATGCAAATGAAACACAGTGGCAACACTGGAAACACAAGCACATGCACATCAACCAAACAGTGGCACATGAATACAATTATGCACAGCAATGCAAAGACAACAGTAACCCAGTGCCAACATGGTCAGAATGAAGACAAGTACACTTGAACAAAGTGAACAGGTGGAGCATCTGTGTAAACTGGGCAAGTATGGACAGAGCTCGAGCACAAGATATGAGACAAGTGATCAAATGCAACACAGTATCAAAGTGGAATGAAGTGATGAACCAACAATGCAAACAAAACTAGATGAACAAGACACAATAGTAATCAGGTGAATCAAGTGCAAGGGACAATGCAGAGGTAACAGGAAAATCAAGCAACAGTAAACAGGCCAGAAGCTCAAGGTAAGACTTCATCAAACAGAGAATACAAACTATGCCACAAATGATCACTGTCTCGAAGCAAATGAAAATAAATACACTAACTCAATGCAAAGTTCAAGCCAAGTCAAGATGATCAACGACCAGTTCAAAATCAGAAGCCGCAGCCAAGTCAAAGCCGGTGGAAATCAAAATATCTCAAAATTCAAAGCCGAGAATTACAAATCAAGTTGACCGAGTATTTCAAGTATATACGATTGTAAACTAGTCAGAATAAATCACAATCATCCAACAATAATCGAACGGCCAAAGCAACTAATTTTGAAGCAATCAGACGAATGGAAAATAAGGGTAACGAACCTATAAAATGCCCCAATCATCATCGGCATAAATATAAGAGTTCGAATACAAGCATCAGAAAAAAAACCTTATCGAAGCAATAATCGAACTCACCGAAGCAACCGAAGAAAGCAACACGAAATCGATCGAGCCAGGCTAAATCGCGCACAATCAACAACGATCGAATTAGTATCGGAGCTTCGCAAAAGCCCTAATTTGGAATAAAGAATGCAAGGACGAAAGCCCTAATTTTAATCAGGAGGAACGAGAAGAACAACGACCGCCATTATCAAGAGCACATGAAAAGGAACGAGCCGAAGAGTTAAAAGAAAAGGGAATAAAAATTTCCTTTTTTTTACTTTGGGCCGGTCATTTTTTTAAAAGGCTTTTAGCTTATTAATTAAATTAGGGTTTAGGGTTGTTTATTTTTTTGTCTTTAAATTATTGTCTTTTATATTTTCTTTTGAAAAGTGTAAATCAAATCTTGGTAAATCACCACCTAGGTTTTAGGTTGTGTATGATTGTCTATTTAGATTTAGTTCAGTAAGCAGGGGTTGCGAGTTTACAAAACTCTATAGGCGGTAGCAAGGTTTGCGAGTCTGTTAGAGTGTTTGTAAGCGGGAGATTGTTTAATTCTAATAGAAATCTGGGAATGCAGCAGTAGGCAGGGTTTGCCGAAGCTGGGTAAATTTTGTGTGTGATTTATCTTTCATCATATTTACTTCTCTGTAGTCTAATTCGAGAAAATTTGCTATAACCCTATTCAGCCCCCTCTAGGGTTAATCTAGATCCTACAGGAGGCTCTAAAGCTGATCCTGTGAGGAAGTCTGTACAAACTGAAGTTCCTAAGGATTATTAGATAGCGAAAGTCGAGGGCACTGATGCCTACAAAGGCATTTGGGTTATGCTGTGATGACAATGTAACTCGATGTCGCCGCGATTTACTGTGGACCATAGCGGAAATCGTGTGGAGGTGAGTGTCAACAGTCTACGTTTGATTTTGCCGGGAAGGAAACGTAACATCGGTAGACTGCGATTTATGGTCGAGTGGAGTAGTTTTAATTTTTTGGCAGCGGAATTCGAGGGCGCTGATGCCTACAGTTACATGGGTTTTTTTCGTGATGGCAACGTAACCCCAGCTATAGCTACGATCTGTAGCGGGTTCCATGGTGCAATCGAGGGGCATGGAGGCCTATAGTTATCTGTGGATTTTACCGAAATGGTAACGTAACCATCGGGTTAACTGCGACCATGGATGGGGGTGATGATTTTCAGAGCATTCTCACCAAAGATGTTTCCTCGATTTCGAAAAAATATGTTTTCTATATTTCTAGTAAAATTATTTTCCAAGTATTTCATTGGGTGTTGAAAACGGGTCTGCTAAGTACTTATAGATTTTTAGTTCTATGCCTGATCAACGTATGACCGAATTTTTGTGAGAACAGAGACGGACTTGTGGAAACATCGAGTTATACAAAGTATTTTTATAAAACTATTTTATAATGTTATGTGGATTTTAAAGGTGTATAAAAATGATCAAAGAATAATTTATTTGATTTTAAATTATTGAATAAATTCTGGCTACGTTCCTTTTCGAGGACGAAAAGATTCTAAGGGGGGTAACCCGGATTTTAGAATATCTATAATTGATAAATTAACTGGATTTAATTAGTAGAAATACTGATTTGTAAGTTAAATAAATAATTTTGGTAATAAAAATATATATATATATATATATATATATATATATATATATCTGAATAAGTATTGGTTTAATAATCCTCCTAGTATAATCATTTAAATTGGAAAATTATTATTTACAAACAATAATAATAATGTGTTGTTTATATATATAGATATAAATAGATTTTTAGTATAATTATCATTTACAAATTAAATTTGTGTTGTTTATATATATATATATATATATATATATATATATGAGTTTTTTAAATTGAATTTTAAATTGAATTTTAAATTGAATTTGAAATCTAAAAGGATAATTATTTTAAAATATTTTGGATTTAAAAATATATGAATAATTTTTTTATTAGAATAAGATTTGTTTTATATTATTTTCCTTAAAGAAACTTTATTTATATAAATTAAGAAAGTGGTTATTAATTAGTAAAATAAATATAAAAGCTTTAAAAATTTTAAAAATTAATAAAAAAAATTGTATAATGACAAGTGTTAGCTTATATATCATCTTAATAACACATGTAAATTTATTAATAAGTGTAAATGACAAATGTTCACTAGTTTAACAAGTATTATTTTATTTTCTTTTATATTTTTAATAAATCATAATTTAGTCTATATAAACATATATCTCCTCTCTTCATCTCTTTTCCCATTCTCATTTCAAAATCAAAGAAAAATAAAATCTGAAAATACAAACCAAAAGAGATAGGATTGCAAACAAAATTTTCTTCATATTCAAACTCAGATCTGGTCAAATGCAAAGATCAAAACAAAAATAAAAAAATAAAAGCAACAACCTGATCAAAGCCTAAAGCAAGAACCAAATTCAGCCTGTAAACATAAACTAGAGAAAAGGAATTCAAAACAATTTCTTCACAAGTCTCAAACCTGAAGCTCAACACAGAAGAACCAAAATCTAGTAGTAGATCAGGTTGACAGCTTCTCTGTTTCCAAATGACAGGTGAGTAAAACCAAGTTTAAATCTGTTTAAATCCTATTGCATGCAGTGATTCTTGGAACAAAGTTTGATAAGTATTTGCATGCTTATATGAATTTCATGAAGATATATATGATTTCATGGTGTACGTGTCAGAATACCAATGAATACTCTGATCTGGTAGGGGATTTATTTTTTGGTGCTGTCGAAATCGATTTTTGGGTTCAAGCATCGGCCAAGGATTTTCGATGGGTCGGGAAGCTTGAGGAGGTCGGCGGTGATCAGGAGATGGGATCGATGGTGGTCGGAGGATTGTCGACGCCATGTGCACGTGCACGAGTGTTCGCCTGTGTCTGTTGTTGACGAGCATTATGGAACTCGAGAATATTGAGTTTGGACTCGGGTTCGTACTCATGTAGTACGTGTGGGTTATTCATCTTAACAGATTTTTTATTTTTAACAAAGTTTAATAAAAGAGAAGGGGGTGGCTCGGGATTTTATCGGGGGAACCCTGGTTTGCCTTGGGTTAAAGATTAGATTGTGAACATGTTTAAAGATTTAAAATAAAATCAAGTTTAAAAACTATTTTCTTTAAACTGTTCTTTTAAACAATGATGTTAATTAAATATTGTTAGTTAAAGCGATGTAATTTATTTTAACTTAAGAAGGTAAATTCTTAACTTTAAATTGAATGTTAATTAAGAATGTAATTAAGAAGTAATTAAGGAATAAAATGTTTTATCATTAATTAAACTTAAAGATCCTAAATTGAATTTTAGATTAATGATAATTTGATTCAAAGTTTATTAAATAAGATTTTAGGTGATAATTAAGAATTTAGTTGAGATAAATGGTTTATCTTATGATTTATTAAGACTTGGATGATGAAGGATTAATTAAATTAATATAGAAATTAAAGAGTAATTTATTTATTTAATTAATTAATGATTTTAAGGGTAGTTAATTTAATTAATTATGAGTTAATTAATTAGAGATTAATTAATTTGTAATTAAGGATAAATTAATTAAGTAATTAGAGATTAATTATTTAAATGATAATTACTTAATATAAGTAATTAAATGATTAATTTATTAAGAGTTAACCAAATTTAATTAGTAATTAAAGGTTAAATTAATTAAAAATCAAAGGTTAATCAATTGAGGATAATTAACCGATGAGATTATTACTCGATGAAAGTAAATAAAAAGGGTATTATTTTATGGAATTAGTTAAGGATTAATTACTTAGTGTAATTACTTTAAGGATTGATTAATTGAGGATTGATTAACTAAAGATTTATTAATTAAGGAAATTAATTTATAAATGAGTGTGATTAAGTAAAGGATAATTAATCAATGTAAGTGATTATAGAATAATTAATTTAAGTAATTAATTAAGCATAAATGTAATTAGTGTGAACGGGTGAAGGTTAATTAATTTGTGTTACTAACTAAAGGCTAATTACCGAATGTAATTAGAGAAGATAATTAAGGAATGATTAATTAAGGAATGATTAATTAATGGATTGTAATTAATTACTGACAAATAAGTAGGATTAGAATGATTAAAGTAATTAATTTAATTTATTTAGATTAATTAGAAATGGTGTGACTAATTAATCTTGCTTATGAATGATTGGTTGATATTTCTGACATGAAATGTTTTGTGATATGATGTGTTTGGTTTGAACTGTGATAATGTGGTAACTATCGGTGATGAATTACTATGTAAAAGTTGGCATCCTGTATTTAAAATTTGAATTGTATTCACTTGAATAACATGGGTTAAGATGACATTAGATTCGTAGAGACCAGGGTCGGGTAATCAGCAAATACCCGAAACCACTTCGATTAGTAATCTACAGTGATTCTTTATAGTTTTGATTTAGAATCTAATGGGCTGGAATGAAATAATTTAAATGAACTTGGTCATTTAATCGGAGTATTATTGCTTAGATATGGTTGTAAGATGCATATTAGACTTTGGCAAGTTAAGAACTCGTAATAAGGTATGTGTTACCTCGGGTTTTAACTAAGTTTGATGCATTAGTATTTCATGTTAGATGGGTTTACTCATGCTGGTTTCTAGCCTGACATGGGTGTTACTTTGATGTAATGCTCGGGTCAGACCGAGTATTACAGATTTTCAGGTAAGGACGTTCTGGAGCTCAGAAGGTGAGCTGGATGGAAGGAACATACGAAGTGTATTCCACCATGATACAGTATTATTTATCTGGGACAAGTTATTTTAACTGTCTAGTGATTGTGAAATGTTGTAACTCTGATATATTGATGTAAATTAACTGATACAGTTTTCCCTTGTATAACTGTTATTTTATTGGATATTATATTTTGATCCGCTGCGAATGTGAGATTCTGTGTTTCATTTCTTCTTTCTCTTTTCTTTTTTCCTAACTATCTGGAATATTCGGGATCGAAAATTCTGGGTCGTTACAATTTGGATTCCAATTCCAAATAGATTCAATTTGCTTCAGTTTACTAATTAATATCAAATCTCAATACTTTTCCCAATTTTCATCCAGAATTTCATTTTCAGTTCTACTTGAATTCAATTCATCTTCAAACCCTGAATATTGAATTTTATCAACTATCTTCCATTCACATCTGGTTCATATCACTATTTTAAATCAGTTCCACTTACTAATTTATTTCAAATCTCAAACAATTTCTTATTTCCAAACTTTTATAATTTTAGTTCACTTCGAATTAATTTTATAACTTCACTTTATTTTACACATTTTAAATTAAATACCATCCCAACCTACAATTCCAATTCATCTGCTTACCCTCTTGAATCAATTAGTTTACTCACTAATTTTATTCCAGTTCTTTATTTTATTTAGTCAAATCTTGACTAACTTCCATTACACACAATTCAAATTTATTCCTAATATACAGTTCTCGATTTTATTTACTTACAAATGCTAATTCATTTGTCTGTCCATAATTTTATTTCCAACTTAACTTTTTGTTTAAGTAACTATTTCTCTTAGTTTCTTTAGACTTCCTTTAAATTCACTTTTACTTAACTATGTTTTCCCAAATTTAATTCCATTTATTAACTAATTTCCTAATTTATTTCATCTAATTGGTTTTCTTCACTGGCTTAATCCATTTTCAATCAAATTTAACTTACAATTTTATTTATCACTTTATTTTCAAATTTAATTTCAAAACTCAATAAAAAAATTATTTCTAAATTTTTACTCCTTTAATTCCTTGGAACAAAATTCTACCATTTCCATTTAAAATTTTAAACTTCCTTAAGTTTCCAACTTATTTAAATTCCATAAACATTTTAAATTGACTTCCATAAATATTTAAGTAATACTTCAATATTTCAAAATAAATTTTGAATACATATATATCTAAATCAAACTATTCTTTTGCATTTTCAAAATCAAACCCAATCTTCGCAAACAAACACCAATCCAAAATAGCCAATATTCCTTTGTATTTTAAAATCAAAACGGTTTTACCGAACCGTAACTTCAATATTTCAAAAATCATTATTGAAACCGTAATTCAATTGCATATCCAATTATTCCTTGAATTTTTAAAACCAATCCAGTTTTGCAAACAACTCCAAATAAATCATTTGGGTAGCAATTCCTCTCTTGGAAACTCGAAAATGAACATCGATGATGCTGCAGTTATCACCGAAGTTATTTTCCGATGACCGAAAAGAGTTCAATGCTTTTATCTCTTTAAAACCCCTCAAATATTTTTAAATTCCAAATCTTACCAGATTTCTAATCCAGTTCAAAATATTTCTCAAATAATATCACTATTATTTCTCCATAACCTTTGAAAATCATTTTCAAACCCGAAGGAATTTTAAACCTTTCCCAAAAATTCCAAATTCCAAATCCTTTCAATTCATATTCAACTATTACTCTGGAATTTTACTTTAATTTATAAATAACAATTATAATTTTCATTTGTATATAAATTTATTTCTTAGCTTTTAGTTATGATTTCAATTTCTTATTCAATTTTTACACAACAATGATAATAATTTTAATATTATCACTTCCTAACAACCAAGCCACCATATATACTATAATAATTTATGGAAAATTATTTCTTTTATGTACAAAAATAATTTGGGTAAAATTATTTCATTTACCCTATTTTTAAAACCATACTATGTCGGTTTATCTTGTTCAAGAGTTTAGAAACCCCTATCGAAAACATGGTGTCCCACATATCGACCAGAATTCATAAACGCTTAGCCCATAAGTCAACACAAAATAAAAACAATTTTTATATTCACTAACAAATACGTGCTCATACTATTAATACACTCAAACTCATTCTAGAGTACTACGGACTCTACTCAAATGAGTAATCCCCACTAGAGCCAAGGTTCTCGCTTAAACTTCAACTCTGATACCAAGTGTAACGACCTGATTTTTCGATGCCCGAAAATCAACATTTGTACGGCAACTGTATCAAATGATGAATAGTCGAATGCTGGAAAATTGAACCATTTGAGCTAGAGAAGAAGGAGGTAGAAGAAGAAATAGAAAACAATATCAGAATCTCACAAACGCAGCGGAATAAAACATGATATATAACATCGACTTTAAATACAAAGAATCTGTATCATCATATACATACATTTCTCAGAGTACAATAATTATTTCATCAAATCCGGGCAGTTCTGTAACCTGCCCTTACACAGCAAATAATAATCAGGTACGGAAGTACGTCTCGCCATCCAGCTCGTCTCCTAAACTCCACAGCAGTCCATCAAAAATTTGTACTCTATAATACTCGGCCTGACCCGCGCATTATAGTTTAATAACACCTGAGTCAGTCTGGAAAACCAACGTGAGAAAATACACTCAATTGGATTTTTAAAGTTTTCAAAATCCATTGAAATCAGAGGTATCTCGTAAGACCACGCCATAAATAAACATGACGGGTTTTCACCTTACGATAACCAAAACATTACTTATAAAATCCTCTGTTATTATAGTAGTGTCGATATATAAATACTTATTCAAATAGCCGAAATTGTTATATTATTAAATTCCAGCTACAAGCCACAAAGTGGGTTCTACAAACAAAAATCGTAAACGCACGTAGGGAGAATGCATTTCCATCAATGGCAGGGCTACTGGGGTACCGTCCGTCATCATACGTGGTCTAGATCACCGTGTCGAGGATCCACTCTGATCCCTTGCATCACAAGACCGGAGCTACCCCTTACTAGATAGTCCGAATATGTTCACCCCGTGGTTGGGATCAGTAACCGCCCACACAGCCGAAATAGAAGGGACATCTGGATAAGGGTGACCTTACCCTAATTGGTTGCTAGCCACTTAGCCTTGGGTGCACCTCCTCTGTTTTGGCCATTCCCAGTTGATGAGGTTCGAGGCTATGTGTTACCTTTTTAGCACATATTCACTTAGAATGCTCATCGTCCTCCTGATGATGTTCTTAAAGCATTCATCCATACAAGTCCATTCCGGGTTCGAACGGAACCAAAGGCACTACTCCTACTACATCCATTTTGGAATCACCCTTAGGATTAGTAGCAATTAACCCTTGCACTTCACTGCTCCACCTTCGACTCCAAGTTCTTATCTTCCTCACGAAAATGTTCTAACCAGATCGAAGTGGTTTTCAAGAAATTAATCTCGATCACGGTCTCATCGAAACGATCATCGCATTTGGCCAATATTGATAGTCGCTTATTAACTATCAACTAACACCCACAAACAACAATAGGATTTAAATAATTTTCCAAATTATTTATTATTCAAAATATCTTCGCAAGATATCTTCCATACTTCAACCCTTTGAAAAAAGTTTCAAATCTCTTTTCACTCGTAGAATAAATTCCCAAAGTTGTTTATTTCTCACTGAAAATTACCAAGTCCAAATACTTTAGCTTTTAAAATAATTTAAATCATTTTACTCTAAAATATACTTTAAAACATTTAAATTAATGCTACTTAAATACTTTGTTCAAAAATATATACTTTAAAACTATTTAAAAAAATATAAAACAAATTTTTAAAATAAAAGTTAAGCCAAACTAAATTTAAAATAAGAGTTACGAAATTCTGCACAAGTTTTTAAATAAAACTTTAACCAAACTGTCTTTAAGATAAAACTATTTATAAAATATAAATATTAATAATTATTTTTAAAATCATAATACTAATCAAACCTTTCAATTAAATACTACTATAATTAATTTAAATAAATGTTTACTTTTAAAATTTAAACAATTTAAATAATAATTTCTTTAAAACAAACTTTTAAACAAACTTTTAAACTTTTAACTTATACTAAAAATCTGCTTTGAAAAACGTACTAGCTTTTAAGGGAAATACATGTCTTTTTCACACCTTTAAAAATAAACCACTATTTATTTTTAAAACATATTACCCATTCCTTTATAAATTCCCACCATGAATTTATACTTCCAAATATCCACTGATATCTTATTTCACTTTATAAACCCAGTTTATAAATTCCATAGTCTCACTCCCTTTTAAATCACAGTTTCTAACATTTTATCAATTTCCAAATCGATTTCCAAATTTACTCCATTTTAAAATAAATTCCTTTACTTACTCAATTTGTTTCAAAACCCATTAACTTCAGATCTTACTTCTATGAATTAAAATCTTATTTAACTGAAAATACCAATTTCATACTTTTTCAAATTCCTTCTTTATCCTTTCCAATAAATTTGAACTTTGAATTTTAAAATAACTTCTTTATTCCTTTAAATAATATCATTTAAGTTTTAAAATTCATTATTTCCCCTTTTATTCAAAATCTCCTTTCCCATACTCGAATTTGTCTATTAGAATTTAAAAATCACTTTTATTCTTTTCCACTTTGTTCTTTAATTTATTCAAATTCTCTATAATTATTTTACTTAAAAATTCTCTCTTTATTTTTTCATCAAAAATCCAATCTATATATTTTTGATAACTCAGTATATCCAAATATATTCAACCAAACCAAAGCATCCAATATTTCAATTACCAATATAGTATATCTCAAATTATCAAATCATATCACAGAATATGAAAGCAAATCTAAATATTTTGAGGAATCCAGTTGAAACCCTCCAACCTGTTTCCCTACATCCACATATGTTAGCACAATATAAAATACCAATTCCACTTTAAGGTGGAATATCACGGTACATGGGGTTATATCATCTCATATGCTATTATGCGGCGCATAGGGTCTCATCCGCTATATAATGCGTGAAATCAATCACTATACACACACACACTACTATATAATATACCACATCTAATCAATTCAATCATTCAACCAAATATTTAAATTTAACTATTTCAATTTAAATAACAATCTAGATGAGTGAGATTAACTGTCCTTTTATTTTGCTGTTTGAAATTCATCCCAAACCGGCTTGTTTCCATGATTTAAACCTTGTATAAACATTATAAAATTTATTAATATTTGAATTAATTTAATTATCAATTTCCATGTAATAAATTTTAATTGAATAATGATTTAATTGAACTATTAATTCCCCTTTGAAACTACATATACATTAATAAAAATAAATTATTGATTTTCAAAAATTTACTTTTATAAATTCCTCAAATATTTTAAAATCCCCATTTTTTTAAATCTTTCCTATATATATATATATATTCCTGTTTCTCTATATATTTTTAAATCAAAACATGCGGGTGTACATACATATATTTTCATTATACTTTCCTTTACTGTATACGTCCACATATAAAAATCTTTAATTTGGGAAAATAAATAAATTACTCCATATCTTACTGAAGATTTAAATCTTATATATCTATATATATTTAATAAAATCTAAATTAGACATATACCTTACAGTTTTATACATATATAGCTGATTATATTTAAAACAAAAACTGTTATACCTTGCTGTAAAAATAAAATTTTCAATTTAACCATACTATATATCCATATATAAATTTATTAAATTAAAATAACTGATGCTATAATATATATTTATATACATAGGATAAAATAAAACAACAGCCTTACCTTACTGCTCAGATCCCCTCCAGCTTGAATTTCCTTGCCAGATTTCTTCGCTTGCGACAGAGCAAGCCCGCCCTCGAACACTACGACCACAGGCTATCGAATTTTCCATATTCGCTGTGAAACACGCCCAAGTTCTCAATTCCCCAAGCCATAGCCGCCTCCATCTCAGATACTATCCAGTTTGGGATTAGCTATTCCCCCTTTTTGGCAATGATCGTGCCCTTTACTGCTACTTCTGACAAAGTCTAGGCCTCTCGAGTTGACCAAGATGCCCATAAGAGCTAGAGATTTAAAATTCAGTTGATAGAGGTTGCTACAATTTCGAGGAGCTTCGACGGCCATTCTATTTTGATTTAGGGTTATTTCATATATGAATAAAAAAGAAAGATGGCGATCTGATTTGAGAAGAAGGCTTCGGCCATTTGTTTTCTTCGTTGATAGTTGATTTTTTTTTTAAACGAGATAGTATTCTTATTTTTAAATATATTCAGGAAAAAAGTAAACAACAGGTTTCAAAAAGGAAGATGAAAAAGGAGACACGTTTTCTAGGAGGGAGAAACGTGTCTAATTTTCCCATTTTATGTGAATATATATTTTAATTTAAATTCAAATTCAATTCAAATCGTCTCGGTAAATGCAACTCAAAATTTTGAACTCCTATCGGGGGATGCCGCAAGGCATTTATAATGTTATACCTTATTTTGAACGCACTGGAAAAGATTCTGAGTCCGAATTCGATTGTGTGGAGAACATAGCTTTTTGAGCCCAGTTACTATATTAAATTTCGATATAGATTTCAACGCGCTTACCTACTGTACGGCCAAACGATCACTCCAAACACTACAAAAATTAAAATCCGATAATAATATACTATTACGGATCCACCGGAACTAGTTTCGTCGAAATCCAAGACTGTGCCTCGAAAGGCTATTTTTAAATGTCAATTTAAACTATATAAATTCAAAACTGAATATATCACTTCCAAACTTAAATTTAAAACTACTGTTATCTCCAGTATTATAAATATAAATTTTCCAAGCCTTTGAAATATTTTTAACAAGTATAGAACTGAAGATTCAATATTTTATCCAACTTCCAATAATTAAAATCAATAATTTAATTGCCAAATAAATAGTGATATTTGAAATTCAAGTTAAACTAGCTTTCAAATATTTAAAATCAATTAAATATTTCAAATATCTAGAAATTTTGGGTCGTTACAATATTGGGGATTGAAATTTACTGAATTCTATGCTTGGCTGAATATATATGGGTATTTCGAGAAATGGAAATATTTATAGTTTGGATTTATTTTTTAAAGGTAATGAAAAGAAATTTTTAAGTAAATAATTATTGGGAATTGGATAAATTGAGTAATAAATTTTAAAGGGAATCTAAAACCAAGAAATCGGTTTAAAATCGATTTAGTGTTTTGGAAACTATGATTTAAAGGAAAATGAGAGATGGAAATTTTGTAAACTGGGTTTACAAATGAAGTGGAAGGATAAATTTGGAAGTATAGATTCCGATGGAATTTATAAGAAAAGGTGCAATTCATTTTAAAAATAAAAGGTGATTTTATTTTTAAAAGTTGGAAAGTATATTTTTTGTGGAAAACTAAGTATATTTGAAGAAAAGATTTCAAAGTATAAACTAGTAGTTTAAAAATGTTTTTTTAGAATGTTTTAGAAAATTTATTATTTTAGTTATTTTTAAGTGAAAAGTAAATATTTATTTAAGTTAATTATTGTTGTTAATTATTTTTAAAGATAAATTAGTATAATGATTTTTAAAAGGAAATTTTGGTTTAAGTTTTTACTCATAAACTCTTATAGAATTTCTTAAGTATTATTTTTATTTAAGTAATTTTAGTAGCCTTAATGTAAATAATTTAAGTATAAATTTTTGAAAGTGATTTTAAGGAAATGGGAAATGTGTTTTTAAAAAAAAAGTGGTTTTATTTTTAAGTGGTGGAAGAATTTACGGAATTGGGGCGTAAATTAATGTATTATCCTGGAATTTTGGACAATTTAAATTAAATAAGTGTATAAATTTAAATTGAATTCATAATTATTGTTGATAAATTTGAATTGATACTATAATCTTCTTTATTTAAATATTTAATTTGTGAATTTATTTTAATAAACTAATAAATCTATTTTCTGTTTAATAATGTATATGTATTTATATATATATTAAATAGATAAGTTGTTTTTAATTAGATTAGTATCACATAATTTTAATATTTTGATTTTAGGAATTGTGATTTATTTTTGATTTAAGAATTTCAAAAATATTTAATAAAATAACTAAATGATTTTAAATATGTGAGATAAATGTTCTATTGGTTTAAAATTCATTTTGACTTAAGTTTGAATATTTAAAATAAGTTATAAAAATGTTTGTGTTTTTTATTAAAATATTGATTTATAAAATATGATTTGTTAATTTAATATGAAATTTAAAATGCAATTTAAAATATGAAACATGTACTCAAGTAAGTTATAACCTCTTTTATAAATTTATTTTAATCTTTTAAAAGTATCTTTGACAAATGATTTATTTGTATATGTTTTCTTTTTATAATAATACGTGGTTTATTCTTTAGAAATTATTCATATATTTAACTATGTATTAAAGAAATGATTAATCAAGTTTGAGACTTCATTTACACATAATTAAAACACTAATTACTTAGATTTACAAGTGTAAGTATCTTAAAGCTTAAACTAACAAATGTAAACTAAATACCAATTTTAAATGACAAGTGTTAATAGCTTAAGCCAAGTGTCAAATTATATCTTTTATTTTTCTTTGTTTTTAATAAATCATAAATTTAGTTATAAAACATTACATTCTTTCATTCCTGGCTTTTTCTCATTTTCATTTCTTAACTAAAAAAAATATTCTCACCTGAAAACTCTTCATACCAAAAATCTAAATCCCTGTAACACCTTTTCAAACCAGTAACCCATACATTTCAAACAGAAGCCTGTAGCTCCTCAAAACTACAAAATCAAATTCCTTGTAACATATTTCAAATTGCATATCAATCCCTGTAAACAAATTATAGCCTGCATTCATGTTTTCTGTAATCTTTCCTGTAACTCATTATCAAATGCAAGGCAAACCTGCATTTCTTTTAAAATCTGGGAAAAGACTACTGCATATAAAATCTGGGAACAAATGCAATTTGAAAACATCAGTAACTCAAGGTTCAAAGATCAAGCATGCATGTAATTTTAAGTCAAAGCACTAAAGTTTTAAAGGCAAAGCAAAATCAGTTTTAAGTATCCTGGAGCTTTTCAAATCTAAGCTTTGCTCTGCATTTTTAATTTCAGGCGAGTAACTCAACTTTTTAAGATTTTAAGTAGGTTAAAGTTGATTGCATGCTTTTATTTAGATATGAAAATATATTATAAATTGGCTGTGAATGTATATATGAATATATTTATGTGTGTGTATGATTGTTTACCTGAAGCATCTCTGTTTCTTTGATTTCAAGCTTCAGTCAGATGTAAATCCCATTGTCTTTTAATTTAATCTTCATTTGAGTTTATGACTTAAACAAATATGTTTGTTTCATTATAAACTTCAGATTAAAATTTGTACTTAAGTTAAAAAATATAGAAATGGCTCTGAAATTACAAACAGATGATCAATCAATAAATTAGTGAAATTTCAAGTTTAGAGATTTATGAATTCAGAGTTTTAAATCCAATCATCATGATTTTTAAAGGAAAAATTACAATTTTTAATGCTTTATACAAAATGCAGTTCCATATTCTTTGCATTTTATATTTTGAAGCATTATTGCTGCCTCAAGTGTCTGGGGGTGTTGTATTTGATTCTGAAGATAGTGTAGCTATCATAGATTATGGGAAAATTACTGAATTGGATTACCATTCATTTTTTAGGGTGAAATCTTGTTTTGAAAATTTAAACCCTAGTTTTACCGGGTTAGTGAAAATGGATCTTTTCAGCAATTTTTCCTAATCGAGTGTTTGGGGTTTTAGAGATAGGAGGATGATGGGTTGATGAAGTCGTTGATGGAGGTTGAGTGGCGATGGTGATCGGAGATGGAAGGAATCGCCATTGACAGGTTTGGACGTGTTTGTGGGTCTGATGTTTCCAGGTTTAAATGTTTGGTCTCGGTTTCGAATTCAAGCAAGTGATGACTGAATTGATGTTTGTTTGGCCCGAGTCACTGATTGTTGACAGTGGGATGGTCGTATGGATGGCCAGCGAAGGCCGGAGACGGTGTGCAGGTGCACAGGAGCAAGGTGGCTATTGTAACGACCCGTATTTTACGTGTCGATAAATCGTAGAATTTGCAGGTCGATAGAGATGTTTGTGTTGCCTCTAGCTTGAGTCAATTAGGAGTTAACCCGGGTACAAGTGATGAGTCGTGACCGACTCATAGAGGGCCGACTTATAGGCTTAGACGAGTTAAGAGGGTGACCGACTTATAGAAGCAACGACTTATGGGTTTGGCCGAGATAAGGATGGACCGACCTAAGAAGTGACCGACCTAGTAGGGGTTAGCTTCATAAGATGGTGACCGACTCACGAGATAGCGGTTTAAGGGTTGGTGACCGACTTAAGAAAAACCGACTTAGGAGACAACGGGTTAGCAAGATGAGTCGTATGGCCGAGTCATGGGTCATAAGTTGTTTTGAGTCGTAAGTCGTTAGGTAGCTGGGGCGATGAGTCGGCTTGGTGGATGAGTCGTGAGTCGGCATCGTAGTTGAGTCGTGCGTGTATTGTTGAGTCATGTGAGTGGCTGTGTTGTGTTGAGTCGGCATGGTGATGAGTCGGGGGCGACTCAAGAGTTAGATCGGCGACGACCTAAGGGCGACGACTCATGGGGTGTTCAGCCTATAAATAGAGGGGTTTGGCTCACTTTTTGGCACCGGTTTTTGAAGCGACGAAGTGCTGCCATTTTGAGAGCTCGACTACAACATTTCTTCGTCTTCTTTTCTTCATTTCAATCTAGTTCTAACATCCATCCAAGATCGAAGATCGAGATCAAAGATTCAAGGGCCAAAGTTGAAGATCTTCATCCAACGAAGCTAGATTTCATCGTTTTAAGCGAGATTTCGCCGGATCAAGCCTTGATCTTCGCTGTCCAGATCTGAAGTGTTTAGTTTTTGAGGTGTTTAGGTGATTTGGTGAGTGGTAGTTATCTCTCACGCGGACCCAAAGGAGTATATTGGATTGGTGGTTTGTTGGAGTGTTGTAGATAGTGATTTTGTGCATTTTCCTTAGATCCAAGCGTAGATTCATTGTTTGTGAAGATATTTACTTATGCATGTTCATTTATCAAGTATTAGAGACAAAACCCATGTTTTATATTTGATAGATTTATGCTAAAAACCTATGATTCATGCATGTTAGACTTATGCTCATTTATTTACGAAATTTCCATTATAGTTGATATTGCTCATTAGATCTTGTTTAAATGATTGATTGTTTGATTGTATGATTGATTTGATTGCTTCCAAGTTAGCTAGTAGTTGATTTGGAACAAGATGATTGAAGATGATTCGAAAGCTAAGTGGAAAGGCTCTTGAATGGTGAAAGCTGCTTATGGCATATGAAGCGGATGTTGAAGCTCATATGTATGGATTGGATGATGTTGAGATGGGACTTTGCCATGATGCGAGGAGGCAAACCATGATGTTGAGTTGGGACGGGTTATGATGACGTTCCAAGCACGGGCTACGACGACGTGCAAAGTTATGTTGATAACTCGGTGATGCGATCCGGGTTGGTGATAATGGTTAGCTTGAGAGATGCTTGAGCTAGTATGGAAGTAGTCGTCGAGGAGGATGGCTAGGAGGCTGAGATCTTATCGTTGTTGAAGGTTCTAGCATGCTCAAAGCAGGAGTACGTTGGAACGGGCTGCGACGACGTTCCAGGCACGGGCTGCGACGACGTGCTAGTACTCTGGGTAGTTGCGAAAATCCCTAGGCACGGGCTGCGACGACGTGCGGAGTTATGGCTAGAACCGGGGTTACCATTAGCCCTTGACAGGTGGTCATTCAATCAACGGTGAAATCATGGCAATGATAACAGTGATAGCCAGAGTCATGGATGTTTGGTTGTATTATCATTCGGTCTCAAGAGCGGTATTTTCTGGGTGCTTATCTGATCTTGGTTTAGGCCTTGGGGGTTTGTATTTGGAAAACATCGCCCTTGACTCGAGTGATTATTGCTTTACCTTAATTATCTGTTATGTTATGCTTGCTTCTCCTTAGTGTGTCTCTGGGGGCTATCACTGTAGAAAGAGGTGGAGTGGGATGGTTTGGTTCCTATTCCTTTTATCCCTTATGCTCTTTTGGTATGTTTGATAGTTAATTTACTGCTCACTAAGACTTTGTCTGACTCAAGGTTTTATGTCTCCTCTTATTACCTTGGGCTGTTCATCCATGTTTGGGATGGGCAGACTAGGTAGCAGGTGACAGGTGCTGTTCTTGGAGATCCACGCTGATGATGACGAAGACGAGCAGGAGGCTTTGCATATTAGTTTTCTTACTATGTGTACTGGGTGTTCCGCTGTTGTATCTGATTGAGTGTTGTAGTGAGGCTTTGATGTATGAATGATTCATATGTTTGTATAAAACTACTACGATGCTTATATGATGATTTTCTGTTATGGAGCTTCACTATATATTTCTCTATTGTATTTTATCCATGCGCTGTGAGTTGTACGATAGAGTTTGCTGTTTTATTTTACCCTAACTATCGTCCATGGCTACTTGGCACGCCTTTCAGCGCACTATTCCATTGTTGGTGCGGGAGTCATGGGCGGTCGTCACATTTGGTATCAGAGCTTTGGTTAATCGATTTTAGCCAACGCTCGCTGACGCAACTACGTATGAGAGACGTAATTGTATTTTGATGGATGATTACTATATATAATATAGTAGCTTAGGAGGATTTGAACTCCTTATGCAGTTGTTTCTTAAGGTGTTCTAATCATTCTTTTTACAGATATTAAGGATGAGTCGAAGAGGGAGACCAGCTGCAAGGGAAGGCCGTGCTACTGAGGGAGCTGTTGATTATGGAACTATGTTCGAAGCGATGATGACTTCGATTATGAGAAGGATACCAGCTCCAGGGTCGTCTGTAGATGTTGGAGTTCAAGTCCAAGCTCCAAGACCGGTGGATTTTGCTAAGCTTTGTAAGGATTATACCTCTCTTGGAGGAAAAGCTTTCTTGGGGACGGAGTCGACTATTGAAGTACAGAGATGGATTGATGCATGTCGAAGGATCTTTGGTGACTTAGGGATTGAGGATGCAACCAAGAGGAAGCTTGCATCGAGACAACTTCAGGGAAGAGCTGCTGATTGGTGGAATTCTATCACTATAGATACCCCAGAAGAGGAGATTACTTGGGAGCAATTCCAAGTTAGATTTGAAGCCAAGTTCATCTCTACGGCTCAGAAGTCTGTTTTGTTCAAGAGGTTTGTGGAGCTCAAGCAAGGTGGGAGACCAGTTCTTGAGTATATTTCTGAGTTTGAAGCTTTGTCTAAGTATGCCAGATCATATATTGATTCTCCCTACCAGAAGAACGAGAAGTTTGTGACTGGTCTGGATGCTTATCTTGGAAGGCAGTTGGTGGATCATCTGGATGATCCGTTTGAGAAGCTTGTGGAGAAAGCTCTTAGGCATGAGAGTTTGTTTCCTAAGGAAAGTTCTGTTGTTGCTGTAACCAGGGAAGGATCTAAACCACAGCAGGGTGGAAATAGGAAGAGGAAGCAGCAGCAACAGAAAGGCAAGGATGGCCAGAAGAAGCCGAGAGGCGAAGTGACCTGCTACAATTGCCAGCAGAAGGGCCATCTCTCCAAGGATTGTAGGAATCCAAAGGCGCCGGCGAAATGCCACAACTGTGATAAGCCAGGGCATTTCAGGAAAGACTGTCCAGAACCGAGGAAGGACAGGCAGGTTGTGCAAGCCTATGCTTTGGAAGCCGTTCCGTCGTCTTCAAAAGCTCCTACTGCTGAAGAGAAAGGGAAGAGTGTGGTGGTTCAAGGTACTCTTTCCATTTGTGGTGTTCCAGTTAGAGTGTTGTTTGATACTGGAGCGTCGCATTCTTTTGTTTGTGATGATTTGGTAGGCCGGTTGGGTTTGAAACCGGATATTGTTGATAGGCCATTGGTTGTGACTAATCCGGTTGGGGGTTCGTCATGTTTGTGTATGATATGCCGTGGTCTAGTTGTGTCGAGTCATGATTGCTCGTTTGATTGTGATTGCTTTGTTCTGAACTTTGCGGGGTTCGGAATTATTTTGGGTATGGACTGGCTTAGGAAATATGCGGCAAGGATTGATTGTGAGAGGCTTGAGGTGACAGTCGGGAATGTGGAAGGGCGAAAGGTTGTGATACGATGTAAGCATGAGGAAGACGTCTTCATGAGCTTCATGTATTCGCTGGTTGTTCCACGGGATGGACTGTCATCGATGCCTATTGTGGATGGATTTGAGGATGTCTTTGACGAAGTCAAGGGGTTTCCGCCGCATAGGGAGATCGAGTTTCGTATCGATCTAGTTGAGGGAGCCAGACCTGTTGTGATGCCTCTTAGGCGGATGGCGCCTAGGGAGCAGTTAGAGTTGAAGGTGCAGGTTGATGACCTTTTGCAGAAAGGATTCATTCGGCGTAGTGTGTCCGAATGGGGTGCACCGGTTGTGTTCGCAACTAAAGCGGATGGATCGCTGAGGCTGTGTGTGGATTATCGTGAGTTAAATAAGTTGACTAGGAAGAACAAGTATCCATTGCCGAGAATAGATGACTTGTTTGATCAGCTTCACGAGGCTAAGGTGTTTTCTCAGATGGATTTGGCAACGGGATTTCACCAGTTGAGAGTGGCGAAGGATAGTGTGCCGAAGACTGCTTTCAGGACACCATCCGGATTTTATGAGTGGCTGGTAATGCCGTTTGGATTGACTAACGCGCCAGCATATTTTGTGGATCTTATGAATAGAGTGTTCAGAGATCAGTTGAATAAGTTCGTGCTTGTGTTCGTGGATGATATTTTGGTTTATTCCAGAACTGAGGAAGAGCACAAGACGCACTTGAGAATTGTTTTGGAAATCTTGCGGAAACATCAGCTGAAGGCTAAGTTTTCGAAGTGTCACTTCTGGGAGAGTGAAGTGAGGTTCTTAGGCCATGTTATCTCTGGAAATGGAATAGCGGTTGATCCCGCTAAGGTGGCAGCAATCCAGGATTGGGTTAGACCTAAGAATGCATCTGATGTGAGGAGTTTTCTTGGATTAGCAGGATATTATCGTCGGTTTATCAAAGACTTTTCCAAGACAGCTGCACCGTTGACAGGATTGACGAAAAAGAACCAAGTGTTCAGATGGGATGACAAGTGTGAGCAAGCTTTCGTAATCCTGAAAGAGCGACTGACAAGTGCTCCTGTTTTGACTATTCCAAGTGGGAATGATGAGATGGTGGTTTACACCGATGCATGTGGTACTGGACTTGGAGCAGTGCTAATGCAGAAGGATAAAGTTGTTGCGTATGCAAGTCGACAACTGAAGCCGCATGAAAGGAATTATCCGACTCATGATTTGGAGTTAGCGGCGATTGTGTTTGCTTTGAAGATGTGGAGACATTATCTATTGGGAGTTCGATTCGAGTTGTTTACGGATCATAAGTCGTTGAAGTATCTGTTCTCCCAAAAGGATTTGAATCTTCGACAGCAACGGTGGCTAGAGTTTCTGGCATCTTATGATTTTGGTATAGCCTATACTCCGGGAAAAGGTAACGCAGTGGCAGACGCGTTAAGTCGAAGACATGCAGGTCTGGGAGCCATGTTTTCGGAATGGAAGAGTCTCGAGTATTTGGCTGGATTTGACTTCAGGCCTAGATGTGAATTGGAACCTGAGATGTTGGCAAACTTATCGATAAGACTTACTCTTGTGGAAAGGATTGGCGAGACCCAAAAGAGAGATGATAAGCTTGTCAAGATTATCCGTGATTTGGAATCTGGATTGGAACCAGAGAAGGATAAAGGATTCGAGGTCGATCGAGAGGGTTGGCTTCGGAAGCAAGGACGATTGGTTGTTCCCGATGTAGATGGATTGAGAGATGAAGTTCTGAGGGAAAGTCATCACTCGAAGTTGACAATTCATCCAGGTGGAAATAAGATGTATCGGGATATGAAGAGAGCTTACTACTGGGAAGGTATGAAGAAGGATGTTGGAAATTTTATTTCCAAGTGTATGAACTGCCAGTTGGTGAAAGCTGAGCAGAAGAAGCCTAGTGGATTACTTCAGCCATTGGAGGTTCCTACATGGAAGTGGGAGCAAGTGTCGATGGATTTTATCGATGGTCTACCTAGGACAAGAGCAGGAAATGAAGGGATTTGGGTCATAGTAGATCGTTTGACCAAGAGTGCAAGGTTCATTCCTGTTCGATCAACTAGGACTGCATCGAAGTTGGCTGAGTTGTATGTTAAGTGGATAGTTCGATTCCATGGTATTCCGAAGAGTATAGTGAGCGATCGAGACCCATTGTTCACTAGTGGATTTTGGAAGAGCTTCCAGGAAGTTTCGGGAACCAAGTTGTGTTTGAGTACAGCTTATCACCCTCAAACAGATGGTCAGACTGAGAGAGTCAACCGAGTTTTGGAAGACCTCTTGAGAGCATGTGTCTTGGACTTCGGAGGATCATGGGAAGATCACCTTCATTTGGTGGAATTTGCATATAATAACAGTTATCAGTCGAGTATTGGTATGGCACCATATGAGGCATTATATGGAAGACCGTGTAACTCTCCGACATGTTGGTTGGAAACTGGAGAAAAGCCGATACTTGGGCCAGAGATGATTCGACAGACTTCGGATTGTATAGAGATCATTCGGCAACGAATGAAGGCAGCCCAAGATCATCAGAAAAGTTATGCCGATAATCGTCGTAAGGATTTGGAATTCGACGTAGGTGAGATGGTTTTTGTGAAAATTTCTCCATTGAAGAGTGTTATTAGGTTCGGAAAGAAAGGAAAGTTAACTCCGAGATTTGTTGGACCATTCCCGATCATCGAGCGGATTGGAAAGCTCGCATATAGATTGGAGTTACCAGAAAAGATGGCGGGTGTGCACAATGTTTTTCATGTATCTTATCTACGGAAGTACGTGCATGACCCAACTACAGTGGTTTCCGCTGATAGCTGTGAAGACTTGGAGGTTGATCCAGTGGTTACGAGACCTCGTAAGCCGCTTCGTATTGTTGAAATCGATACGAAACAGCTTAGGAGGAAGACGATTACGTTGCTCAGGGTACAATGGAGTGATGATGTTAACGACTGTACATGGGAGGAGGAAGAGAGGATGAAGGCAGCTCATCCCGGACTCTTCGAGGTATGGCCCTAAAGTGTCGTGACATCTCATGAATTTGTAGCTTGTTCTAAGTTTTAGAATTCTGCATGCTAGGCTAGAATTGGATGCATGGTTTGTTGATTGCTATGGATGGTAGGCATGCGGAATAATTTTGATTGTTGTTGTTTGTTTGGAATTTCGAGGGCGAAATTCCTAAGGGGGAGAGAATGTAACGACCCGTATTTTACGTGTCGATAAATCGTAGAATTTGCAGGTCGATAGAGATGTTTGTGTTGCCTCTAGCTTGAGTCAATTAGGAGTTAACCCGGGTACAAGTGATGAGTCGTGACCGACTCATAGAGGGCCGACTTATAGGCTTAGACGAGTTAAGAGGGTGACCGACTTATAGAAGCAACGACTTATGGGTTTGGCCGAGATAAGGATGGACCGACCTAAGAAGTGACCGACCTAGTAGGGGTTAGCTTCATAAGATGGTGACCGACTCACGAGATAGCGGTTTAAGGGTTGGTGACCGACTTAAGAAAAACCGACTTAGGAGACAACGGGTTAGCAAGATGAGTCGTATGGCCGAGTCATGGGTCATAAGTTGTTTTGAGTCGTAAGTCGTTAGGTAGCTGGGGCGATGAGTCGGCTTGGTGGATGAGTCGTGAGTCGGCATCGTAGTTGAGTCGTGCGTGTATTGTTGAGTCATGTGAGTGGCTGTGTTGTGTTGAGTCGGCATGGTGATGAGTCGGGGGCGACTCAAGAGTTAGATCGGCGACGACCTAAGGGCGACGACTCATGGGGTGTTCAGCCTATAAATAGAGGGGTTTGGCTCACTTTTTGGCACCGGTTTTTGAAGCGACGAAGTGCTGCCATTTTGAGAGCTCGACTACAACATTTCTTCGTCTTCTTTTCTTCATTTCAATCTAGTTCTAACATCCATCCAAGATCGAAGATCGAGATCAAAGATTCAAGGGCCAAAGTTGAAGATCTTCATCCAACGAAGCTAGATTTCATCGTTTTAAGCGAGATTTCGCCGGATCAAGCCTTGATCTTCGCTGTCCAGATCTGAAGTGTTTAGTTTTTGAGGTGTTTAGGTGATTTGGTGAGTGGTAGTTATCTCTCACGCGGACCCAAAGGAGTATATTGGATTGGTGGTTTGTTGGAGTGTTGTAGATAGTGATTTTGTGCATTTTCCTTAGATCCAAGCGTAGATTCATTGTTTGTGAAGATATTTACTTATGCATGTTCATTTATCAAGTATTAGAGACAAAACCCATGTTTTATATTTGATAGATTTATGCTAAAAACCTATGATTCATGCATGTTAGACTTATGCTCATTTATTTACGAAATTTCCATTATAGTTGATATTGCTCATTAGATCTTGTTTAAATGATTGATTGTTTGATTGTATGATTGATTTGATTGCTTCCAAGTTAGCTAGTAGTTGATTTGGAACAAGATGATTGAAGATGATTCGAAAGCTAAGTGGAAAGGCTCTTGAATGGTGAAAGCTGCTTATGGCATATGAAGCGGATGTTGAAGCTCATATGTATGGATTGGATGATGTTGAGATGGGACTTTGCCATGATGCGAGGAGGCAAACCATGATGTTGAGTTGGGACGGGTTATGATGACGTTCCAAGCACGGGCTACGACGACGTGCAAAGTTATGTTGATAACTCGGTGATGCGATCCGGGTTGGTGATAATGGTTAGCTTGAGAGATGCTTGAGCTAGTATGGAAGTAGTCGTCGAGGAGGATGACTAGGAGGCTGAGATCTTATCGTTGTTGAAGGTTCTAGCATGCTCAAAGCAGGAGTACGTTGGAACGGGCTGCGACGACGTTCCAGGCACGGGCTGCGACGACGTGCTAGTACTCTGGGTAGTTGCGAAAATCCCTAGGCACGGGCTGCGACGACGTGCGGAGTTATGGCTAGAACCGGGGTTACCATTAGCCCTTGACAGGTGGTCATTCAATCAACGGTGAAATCATGGCAATGATAACAGTGATAGCCAGAGTCATGGATGTTTGGTTGTATTATCATTCGGTCTCAAGAGCGGTATTTTCTGGGTGCTTATCTGATCTTGGTTTAGGCCTTGGGGGTTTGTATTTGGAAAACATCGCCCTTGACTCGAGTGATTATTGCTTTACCTTAATTATCTGTTATGTTATGCTTGCTTCTCCTTAGTGTGTCTCTGGGGGCTATCACTGTAGAAAGAGGTGGAGTGGGATGGTTTGGTTCCTATTCCTTTTATCCCTTATGCTCTTTTGGTATGTTTGATAGTTAATTTACTGCTCACTAAGACTTTGTCTGACTCAAGGTTTTATGTCTCCTCTTATTACCTTGGGTTGTTCATCCATGTTTGGGATGGGCAGACTAGGTAGCAGGTGACAGGTGCTGTTCTTGGAGATCCACGCTGATGATGACGAAGACGAGCAGGAGGCTTTGCATATTAGTTTTCTTACTATGTGTACTGGGTGTTCCGCTGTTGTATCTGATTGAGTGTTGTAGTGAGGCTTTGATGTATGAATGATTCATATGTTTGTATAAAACTACTACGATGCTTATATGATGATTTTCTGTTATGGAGCTTCACTATATATTTCTCTATTGTATTTTATCCATGCGCTGTGAGTTGTACGATAGAGTTTGCTGTTTTATTTTACCCTGACTATCGTCCATGGCTACTTGGCACGCCTTTCAGCGCACTATTCCATTGTTGGTGCGGGAGTCATGGGCGGTCGTCACAGCTATGGTGATGTTGGTGGTGTTGTGGGATCAGGTTTTGGTCTTGGGAAAATTAAGTTTTAACTCGAAGAAATGTTGCTTCTGACTCGAAGCAAACAGGGGTATGCTCGGGTTATTTTTGGTGTTTCAGGTTTTGTAGGAACAGAACCTGTTTTCCAGTTGTTTTTAAAATTTAAACAAGGATCTTGATGCTAACTAAAAATTTAAAACTAAGATTTAAAAACCTGAATTTAAATTTTGAATTCCATTAGTTTAAATCTTAGGATTTAAAATAATTTAAATTTTTAAACTTTAGTTTGGTCTTAGCATAATCTGGAAATCTGTTTGCATTTTTTAAATTTTAAAAGTTAAAATTTAAAATGTAAACTTAATTTGAACTTAGGTTTTAAAACCTGAATTTAAATATGAATTCAAATAAGTTTGAATTCGGGTATTTAGAAATAATTTAAATTTAGAAAAAATTTAAGTCTGGTTTTTAAATAAAAACAGAAACCGTTTTCTGTTTTTAAATATAAAGTTTAAATAGCAAGTTGAAGTTTAAACTGGATTTTAAAATCTGAAATTTGAATAAGAATTCAAAATTAGATTGTCTGAGATTTAAATTCATTTATGTTTTTAAATTTAAATTTGATTTCAAATTCACATGTGCAAATGCATATGTGTTTTGCATTTGAATTGAAAGGTTAAATTTTTAAATTAGAAAATTAAAGTGAGTTTAAATCTGGGTTTTTAAATCAGGAATAAAATTTAAACTTCAGTTTTTAAAATAAAGGCTTAAATCTAAATTGCTTTAAAATGATTAAATGATTTGCATTTAAATTGAAGATGCAGATTGTTGGAAAAGTTTTAAAGAGTTAAGTTAAATCTAGAATGAGTTTAAAAGTTGTATTTCAATTTTGAAATTTAAAAGTAATTTTTAAATTGATTTGAATTTAAATTGAATTGTAATTTAAATTCTTTTAAACTTATTGATAAAGTAGATGTTTCTTTTAACATATAAGATAAAAGTATTGAATTGTTTAAAAATCTTATTTTTGAATCTAAAGTTTAAAATGAAGTTAAATGGAATTTAAAGTAAATTTAAAAACATTTTGTTTTTTTGTGCTTAATTAAGTAAGAAATGTTTATCTAAAAATATATTTTATTGATTGGATTCATTAAATTATTAAGGTAATTAAGATGAATAATTAATTATTTAATTAATTAATAATGTGGATGATTAATTAAGTAATTAATAATTTTTAAAATTTGATTAATTAAGACTGAGATTAATTAATTAAGGTCAATTGATCTATAACTAAAGATTGTTAATTAAATTTTAATTAATCATTCAGTTTTATTTAATCAAGCGATTAAAGATAATTAAGATTTTAATTAACACTTAATTAATTAATAATTAAAGATTAATTAAATTGTAATTAAATATTATTTAATTCATAATTAATAATGATTTATATAAGTTAATTTCTTAATTAAGTAATTAAGAAATGTTAATGAAGGTCATTAACTTAAGATTATTTTAACAATTAATTAATATGATTAATTTTTAACAATTAATTAGATTAATTAATAATAATCAATTGTTTAAGTTTAATTACTTAATGAAAGTAATTAATGAATTAATTACTTGGTGTAATTAATTTGATTAATGAGATTAGTTTAGATTAATTAAGTTAAATTAATTTAAACATTTATGGATTGATGAATAATTACTTTATGTAATTTATGGATTTGTAATTATTAATTACTGAATGTAATTAAAGATATTTATTATAGAAGTAATTTGGATTTAAATTACTTTAGAATTAATCAAGGGGTTAATTGAGATAATTTATTAAGAGTAATTAATTTATGGGATGGGTAATTAAAGTAGTTAATTACTGAATGGTTATTAATCAAGGGTGATTAATATATATATGTGGTTTAATTGCAGATTAATTACTTATGTAATTACTTTATATAGAGAGATTGATTTAAATGTAATTAGAAATCATTAATTAATAAAATTAATGATGTAATTTAGAATTGATTAAATAAGAAATAATCAATAAATGAAGTAAAGAATTAATAAAGGATTAATGTAATTAAGTAATTAATTAAGTAATCAATTAATGATGAAGTAATTAATTTAATTCATTTTAAATTGATTAGAGATTAAGTAATTAATTTAATTCATTTTAAATTAATTATAAATGGTGCGATCATTAGATCATTGCTTATGTTTGATGATTGGTATTGATTGTCATGTAGGGTTTGTAATCTCAGCTATGAGATGAAAATGTATGTGGTATGGATGTATTGGTTGCGTTTGGATGATAATATGGATCATCTGATTATGATATGAATTATGTGTTGGTAATGATAATGTTGATTATGGATTGTGTTGTGAATTCTCTATCTATGTGTGTATAGATAATGAATTGAAATTGTTTTAAACTCTAAAACAACTTGGCCTTAAGAGACACGTTTTGGATTTCGATGAGACCGGGATCGGTTTCCATATTTGAATATCCGAAAACCACATCGATCCAAATTAACGTTAGGTCGTTAATCCAAGTGGAGCGAGTGAAGACTCGAGGTGTAAGAACTATACGTCAGTATAACTCTGTGGGTGATTCCGTAATGAGTTGACGGAGTAGTACTTATAGGTTCGAGATGGTGATTTAGAGTGCAAGGGTAATCGTCGTTAACTCCGAGGGTGATTCCAAAACGAGTGTAACGAGATAATGCCTTCGGTTTCGTTCGAACCCGGAACGAACTTGTATGGATTGAATGCTTTCAGAACATCGTCAGGTGGACGGTGAGCATTCTAAGTGATATGTCCTGTAGAGGTAATCGTAGCCTCAAGCCTCATCAACCGGGAATGGCTAAAACAAGGGAGGTGCAGCAAAGCTTCGTGGATAGCCCCCACTTGAGAGCAAGATTTACCCCTGTCTAGATATCCCTTTATTTCGGCTTAGTGGTGCGGTTGCTGATCACAACTGCGGGGTGGTCTTGTTCGGAACTGTTCAGTAAGGAATGGGTCCGGCTTTGTGTTGCAAGGGAGCAGGCGTACTCCTCGGTACGGTGATCTAGGCCACATACTGTGACGGGCGGTACCCCAATAGCCCAGTCATTGTATGGAATCCAAAATCCAATAAGTGCCAACGGTTTTGATTGTATTACCCACTTTTGTGGCTAGTAGCTGGAATTTAATGAATGTAACAATTTCGGCTATTTCTTATTTACTTGAAAATCCTAGACACTATTATAATATCACTGGATTCTCTATCAAATGTTTTGGTTAGCGTAAGGTAAATTTTTTTCCATGTTTATGTGTGGGAAGTCTTACGTGATACCTTTTCTTTCAAAGGTTTTTCAAAGTTAAGCAACTTTAACCTGTTACTCACACCAGATCCATGTCTGACCCGGAGTTATTTCTGTTTTCTTTAACTTTTGGGTACTCAAATTTTTACGAGTAGCCAAGGGAATTCAGGTTAGCTTTGGCGAATTGTGGAGGAGCAAATGGAGCAAGAGGCTTCCGCGTGTAGACATATATAGTTTTCCGCTGTATTGATATCTCTGTGTGTTTTCTGTAATGTATTGAGTTGTAATAACTAGACAGGTGTTTATAACTGTCTAGTATGTGTTGTATTGTCTGTGTAACTCTGATATTTGATGTATACTGTGTAATACTTATGTTATTAATATAATTTATTCGTTCCACTGTTGAGATTCTTGTGTTGGTTCTTCTTTCTCTTCTTTCTTTTCTCTTTTCTATCCCTTTCTTTCTTAAGGATGATACGACTTTTTGTGGAGAAAAATTCGGGTCGTCTCAATTGGTATCAGAGCATTAGGTTGAGCGAATACCTAGTCTCTGTAGTGGTGTCTATCTTGAGAGAGCGTATTTGTATTTTTATTTTATATATATATATATATTTATGGTTCTACCTATTTGTTGGTTTACCTGTTCGGGTTTTCCAATGTAAGTTATAAAGGTAGATAAGGTAGAAGTGTGTGTAACACGACTACTATTGGTTTGGAGTTTGAATGGATAAGATTGGAAGTGTATTTGTCGAGACTGTAGACCTAATACCGTCTCGAGTAAGTTTTGCTTGGTGTAAGGACTTCATTGATATCTGAAGGAAACCTTCTAAAGGTTCGGAGTTCATCTTTGAAGTGCAGGGTTGAGTTCGATATGTTGATAAGGCTGAAGCAAGTGAGTGATGGTATCTTAATATCTCAAGAAGTAGTAGCTGCATGATGAATGCAGTGACTATGGATATTTCCGAAGATGTTTCTTTGGAACAAGAGTAAGAAGTGAGTCTGCTCGGTGATGTGGCTGAGTTTAGCAGAGTGTTTTGAGTTGGTAGGGAGTCTTCTGGCTGAGTAGTTTTTCTGAAGTGGAGTTCAGAAGCAGCATAGTGGACTCATTTCTCTAGTAAGTTGGCTAGGCCAGCATAAGCTGTTCTGTTTGGTTGAGAGAGAGAGCAGTTTCTTTCGATTTAGGCTGAGTTGATCGCAAAAGTGACTTGCGATAGTATGTTCTTTTGGATTGTTGGAGTTGTCTGGATTTCTTCCAGGAAGTCAGAGTTTGTCCGCATCTGGAGATCGAGTTTTCTTTCCAGGAATGGAACAGGTGGTTTAGTTAGTAGATGGATGGTTCCTTGAGATAGAAGTTGGTGAAGCAACTCTGGTTTCGGAGAAACATCTGAGTTTTCTTTATGGATATGTGGAACCATATTTCTGTGCTGGGTTGTCTAGTCTGTGCTTGTGCTCTTCATCGGCATTTTCTTCTACTTCGGATCAGAGTTGTGCAGCGGAAGCAGTTTAGGAGTATTTATGATTTTCTTTTCCGGATAAGAAGAAATTTGTTCTGTCTTCTATTGTTGAGAAGCAGGGTGTGTGTTCTTGGTTTTTGAGTGATCTCGAGGAGATCATTGGATTATTTTGATTCAGTTTATTTCTAATGAAATCAGCAAGAGTTAAGCTGATCAGGATGGATGTTGGAAGCCCAGGATTGTCCGAAGAGTTTTTATGAATAAGAAACGAAGAAATTTGGATTCTGGAGTCGGAGATTGGGTTTTGGATAAGTTTTCTTCAATCCGGAGAGCTATAAGTCTGTGAAGCTAGCTCTGAAGTGTTTTGGTTTCTTCTGTGATGGGTAAGATCAGTGTTTGGTTTTCTAGAGTTGAATTGCCAGTTTGGATAACTGGGATTCAGAGTGTTTCACGTATCTCTGAGGGAGTATGTGTTTGATATTTTTGGTTGTAGAACCAGGAGTTCAGGAGGTTTGTTTGTTGAGTCAGACTCGTTTGTAGTCTGCTATTCTATATAGAATTGTTGTTAGAAGCTCTTTAGCTTAGTAATTTTGATTGTCTGTATTCTATAGAGCGAGTATTCCGATATATATATACCGGGGAAACTCGTGAAAGCTTTATCCAAAATTCTTTGGATAATTAGATTTGTTTTGATTGTGTGAATTGGTTGCTTTGGTTGTTGGCATATGATTAACATATCCTGTATTTTAAAATAAAATCTTTTAATAGATTATTAAAATACCTTTGTTTTAAATTTCGAGGACGAAATTCTTTTAAGGGGGAAGGATTGTAATATCCCGGAATTTTGGACAATTTAAATTTAATAATCTGTGTTTAAATTTAAATTGAATTGATAATTATTGTTGATAAATTTGAATTGATACTATAATCTTCTTTATTTAAATATTTAATTTGTGAATTTATTTTTAATAAACTAATAAATCTATTTTCTATTTAATAATGTATATGTATTTATATATATCTTAAATAGATAAGTTGTTTTTAATTAGATTAGTATAACATAATTTTAATATTTTGAATTTAGGAATTGTGATTTATTTTTGATTTAAGCTTTTCAAAAATATTTAATAAAATAACTAAATGATTTTAAATATGTGAGATAAATGTTCTATTGGTTTAAAATTCATTTTGACTTAAGTTTGAATATTTAAAATAAGTTATAAAAATGTTTGTGTTTTTTATTAAAATATTGATTTATAAAATGTGATTTGTTAATTTAATATGAAATTTAAAATGCAATTTAAAATATGAAACATGTACTCAAGTAAGTTATAACCTCTTTTATAAATTTATTTTAATTGTTTAAAAGTATCTTTGACAAATGATTTATTTGTATATGTTTTCTTTTTATAATAATATGTAGTTTATTCTTTAGAAATTATTCATATATTTAACTAAGTATTAAAGAAATGATTAATCAAGTTTGAGACTTCATTTACACATAATTAAAATACTAATTACTTAGATTTACAAGTGTAAGTATCTTAAAGCTTAAACTAACAAATATAAACTAAATACCAATTTTAAATGACAAGTGTTAATAGCTTAAGCCAAGTGTCAAATTATATCTTTTATTTTTCTTTGTTTTTAACAAATCATAAATTTAGTTATAAAACATTACATTATTTCATTCCTGGCTTTTTCTCAGTTTCATTTCTTAACTAAAAAAATATATTCTCACCTGAAAACTCTTCATACCAAAAATCTAAATCCCTGTAACACCTCTTCAAACCTGTAACCCATACATTTCAAACAGAAGCCTGTAGCTCCTCAAAACTGCAAAATCAAATTCCTTGTAACATATTTCAAATTGCATATCAATCCCTGTAAACAAATTATAGCCTGCATTCATGTTTTCTGTAATCTTTCCTGTAACTCATTATCAAATGCAAGGCAAACCTGCATTTCTTTTAAAATCTGGGAAAAGACTACTGCATATAAAATCTGGGAACAAATGCAAGTTGAAAACATCAGTAACTCAAGGTTCAAAGATCAAGCATGCATGTAATTTTAAGTCAAAGCACTAAAGTTTTAAAGGCAAAGCAAAATCGGTTTTTAAGCATCCTGGAGCTTTTCAAATCTAAGCTTTGCTCTACATTTTTAATTTCAGGTGAGTAACTCAACTTTTTAAGATTTTAAGTAGGTTAAAGTTGATTGCATGCTTTTATTTAGATATGAAAATATATTATAAATTGGCTGTGAATGTATATATGAATATATTTATGTGTGTGTATGATTATTTACCTGAAGCATCTCTGTTTCATTGATTTCAAGCTTCAGTCAGATGTAAATCCCATTGTCTTTTAATTTAATCTTCATTTGAGTTTATGACTTAAACAAATATGTTTGTTTCATTATAAACTTTAGATTAAAATTTGTACTTAAGTTAAAAAAATATAGAAATGGCTCTTAAATTACAAACAGATGATCAATCAATAAATTAGTGAAATTTCAAGTTTAGAAATTTATGAATTCAGAGTTTTAAATCAAATCATCATGATTTTTAAAGAAAAAATTACAATTTTTAATGCTTTATACAAAATGCAGTTCCATATTCTTTGCATTTTATATTTTGAAGCATTATTGCTGCCTCAAGTGTCTGGAGGTGTTGTATTTGATTCTGAAGATAGTGTAGCTATCATAGATTATGGGAAAATTACTGAATTGGATTACCATTCATTTTTGAGGGTGAAATCTTTTTTTGAAAATTTAAACCCTAGTTTTACTGGGTTAGTGAAAATGGATCTTTTCGGCAATTTTTCCTGATCGTGTGTTTTGGGGTTTTAGAGATAGGAGGATGATGGGTTGATGAAGTCATTGATGGAGGTTGAGTGGCGATGGTGATCGGAGATGGGAGGAATCGCCGTTGACAGGTTTGGATGGGTTAGTGGGTCTGATGTTTCCAGGTTTGAATGTTTGGTCTTGGTTTCGAATTCAAGCTAGTGATGACTGAATTGATGTTTGTTTGGCCTGTGTCTGATTGTTGACAGTGGGATGGTCGTATGGATGGCCATTGATGGCCGGAGACGGTGTGCAGGTGCACAGGAGCAAGGTGGTTATGGTGATGTTGGTGGTGTTGTGGGATCAGGTTTTGGTCTCGGGAAAATTAAGTTTTGACTCGAAGAAATGTTGCTTCTGACTCGAAGCAAATAGGGGTAGGCTCGGGTTATTTTTGGTGTTTCAGGTTTTGTAGGAACAAAACCTGTTTTCCAGTTGTTTTTAAAATTCAAAACAAGGGTCTTGATGCTAACTAAAAATTTAAAACTAAGATTTAAAAACCTATATTTAAATTTTGAATTCCATTAGTTTAAATCTTAGGATTTAAAATAATTTAAAATTTTAAACTTTAGTTTGGTCTTAGCATAATCTGGAAATCTGTTTGCAGTTTTTAAATTTTAAAAGTTAAAATGCAAACTTAATTTGAACTTAGGTTTTTAAACCTGAATTTAAATATGAATTCAAATAAGTTTGAATTCTGGTATTTAGAAATAATTTAAATTCAGAAAAAATTTAAGTCTGGTTTTTAAATAAAAACAGAAACTGTTTTCTGTTTTTGAATATAAAGTTTAAATTGCAAGTTGAAGTTTAAACTGGATTTTAAAATCTGAAATTTGAATAAGAATTCAAAATTAGATTGTCTGAGATTTAAATTCATTTATGTTTTTAAATTTAAATTTGATTTCAAATTCACAAGTGTAAATGCATATGTGTTTTGCATTTGAATTGAAAGGTTAAAATTTTAAATTAGAAATTTAAAGTGAGTTTAAATCTGGGTTTTTAAATCTGGAATAAAATTTAAACTTCAGTTTTTAAAATAAAGGTTTAAATCTAAATTGCTTTAAAATGATTAAATGATTTGCATTTAAATTGAAGACGTAGATTGTAGGAAAAGATTTAAAGAGTTAAGTTAAATCTAGAATGAGTTTAAAAGTTGTATTTCAATTTTGAAATTTAAAAGTAATTTTTAAATTGATTTGAATTTAAATTGAATTGTAATTTAAATTCTTTTAAACTTATTGATAAAGTAGATGTTTGTTTTAACATATAAGATAAAAGTTTTGAATTGTTTTAAAATCCTATTTTTGAATCTTAAGTTTAAAATGAAGTTAAATGGAATTTAAAGTAAATTTAAAAACATTTTGTTTTTTATGCTTCATTAAGTAAGAAATGTTTATCTAAAGATAAATAAAATTTAATGATTGGATTCATTAAATTATTAAGGTAATTAAGATGAATAATTAATTATTTAATTAATTAATAACGTGGATGATTAATTAAGTAATTAATAATTTTTAAAATTTGATTAATTAAGATTGTGATTAATTAATTAAGGTTAATTAATCTATAATTAAAGATTTTTAATTAAATTTTAATTAATAATTATGTTTTATTTAATCAAGTGATTAAAAATAATTAAGATTTTAATTAACACTTAATTAATTAATAATTAAAGATTAATTAAATTGTAATTAAATATTATTTAATTGATAATTAATAATGATTTATATAGGTTAATTTCTGAATTAAGTAATTAAGAAATGTTAATGAAGGTCATTGACTTAAGATCATTTTAACAATTAATTAATATGATTAATTTTTAATAATTAATTAGATTAATTAATAATAATCAATTGTTTAAGTTTAATTACTTAATGAAAGTAATTAATGAATTAATTACTTGGTGTAATTAATTTGATTAATGAGATTAGTTTAGATTAATTAAGTTAAATTAATTTAAACATTTGTGGATTGATGAATAATTACTTTATGTAATTTATGGATTTGTAATTATTAATTACTGAATGTAATTAAAGATATTTATTATAGAAGTAATTTGGATTTAAATTACTTTAGAATTTATCAAGGGGTTAATTGTGATAATTTATTAAGAGTAATTAATTTATGGGATGAGTAATTAAAGTAGTTAATTACTGAATGGTTATTAATCAAGGGTGATTAATATATATATGTGGTTTAATTGCAGATTAATTACTTATGTAATTAATTTATATAGAGAGATTGATTTAAATGTAATTAGAAATCATTAATTAATAAAATTAATGATGTAATTTAGAATTGATTAAATAAGAAATAATCAATAAATGAAGTAAAGAATTAATAAAGGATTAATGTAATTAAGTAATTACAAGTTAATTATTTGTGAAGAGTTTAATATAACTAACTTATGTAATTAATATTAAAGGCTAATTACTTATTGTAATTAGGGAATTGTTAATCTGAAATGATTAATTGGAAGAATAATGAGATGATGATTTATTGATGGTTAAGATAAGCAGGATTAATGATGAAGTAATTAATTTAATTCATTTTAAATTGATTAGAGATTAAGTAATTAATTTAATTCATTTTAAATTAATTATAAATGGTGCAATCATTAGATCATTGCTTATGTTTGATGATTGGTATTGATTGCCATGTAGGGTTTGTAATCTCAGCTATGAGATGAAAATGTATGTGGTATGGATGTATTGGTTGCTTTTGGATGATAATATGAATCATCTGATTATGATATTAATTATTTGTTGGTAACGATAATGTTGATTATGGATTGTGTTGTGAATTATCTATCTGTGTGTGTATAGATAATGAATTGAAATTGTTTTAAACTCTAAAACAACTTGGCCTTAAAAGACACGTTTTGGATTTTGATGAGACCGGGATCGGGTTTCCATATTTGGATATCCGAAAACCACATCGATCCAAATTAACGTTAGGTCGTTAATCCAAGTGAAGCGAGTGAAAACTCGAGGTGTAAGAACTATACGTCAGTATAACTCTGTGGGTGATTCCGTAATGAGTTGACGAAATAGTACTTATAGGTTCGAGATGGTGATTTAGAGTGCAAGGGTAATCGTCGTTAACTCTGAGGGTGATTCCAAAACGAGTGTAAGGAGACAATGCCTTCGGTTTTGTTCAAACCCGGAACGAACTTGTATGGATTGAATGCTTTCAGAACATCGTCAGGTGGACGGTGAACATTCTAAGTGATATGCCTGTAGAGGTAATCGTAGCCTCAAGCCTCATCAATCGGGAATGGCTAAAACAAGGGAGGTGCAGCAAAGCTTCGTGAGTAGCCCCCACTTGAGAGCAAGATTTACCCCTGTCTAGATGTCCCTTTATTTCGGCTTAGTGGTGCAGTTGCTGATCACAACTGTAGGGTGGTCTTGTTCGGAACTGTTCAGTAAGGAATGGGTCCGGCTTTGTGTTGCAGGGGAGCAGGCGTACTCCTCGGTACGGTGATCTAGGCCACGTACTGTGACGGGCGGTACCCCAGTGGTCCAGCCATTGTATGGAATCCAAAATCCAATAAGTGCCAACGGTTTTGATTGTATTACCCACTTTTGTGGTTAGTAGCTGGAATTTAATGAATGTAACAATTTCGGCTATTTCTTATTTACTTGAAAATCCTAGGCACTATTATAATATCACTGGATTTCTTATCAAATGTTTTGGTTAGCGTAAGGTAAAATTTTTTCCATGTTTACGTGTGGGAAGTCTTACGTGATACCTTTTCTTTCAAAGGTTTTTCAAAGTTAAGCAACTTTAACCTATTACTCACACCAGACCCATGTCTGACCCAGAGTTATTTCTGTTTTCTTTAACTCTTGGGTACTCAAATTTTTACGAGTAGCCAAGGGAATTCAGGTTAGCTTTGGCGAATTGTGGAGGAGCAAATGGAGCAGGAGGCTTCTGCGTATAGACATATATAGTTTTCCGCTGTGTTGATATCTCTGAGTGTTTTCTGTAATATATTGAGTTGTAATAACTAGACAGGTGTTTATAACTGTCTAGTATGTGTTGTATTGTCTGTGTAACTCTGATATTTGATGTATACTGTGTAATACTTATGTTATTAATGTAATTTGTTCGTTCCGCTGTTGAGATTCTTGTGTTGGTTCTTCTTTCTCTTCTTTCTTTTCTCTTTTCTATCCCTTTCTTTCTTAAGGATGATACGAATTTTTGTGGAGAAAAAATCAGTTCGTCTCAATTAAATTGGGATAAATCGAGCAGGATTTATAAAGGATTATATGGATTATACTGAAATGGAAGTGTATTTCTCTGTAAAGCCAAGTATATTTTCAAAGGAGATTTTTATATATAAGTTGGAGGTTTAAAATTGTTTGAAAGGAATGTTAAGAAATTTTTTAATTAATCATTTTAATATTTTTAAGTAAATATTTATTAAGTTAATTATAGCAATAATTATTTAAAGATTTAACTAGTATTATGATTTAAAAGATAATTATTTAATATTTATACCTTGTAGAATAACTTTTATTTTAAAATAGTTTTGGCTTATGTTTTACATGATAAATTATTATTAAATTTCATAACCAGTATTTTAAATAAAGTGTTTTAAGTAGTTTCTATTTTAAGTGTTTTAAAGTATATATTTTTGAATAAAGTGATTTAAGTTATTTAAAAATCTGAGATATTAAGACTAGGTGATTTTCAGTGGAAATGAACCAATTGGGTGGAAATTTATTCCACGAAAGAAAAAGTGATTTGTAAACTAGTTTTTCAAAGGGTCGAAGTGTAGAAAAATATCTTGCGAAGATATTTTGAAATAAATATTTTGAGAAATTATTAAGGCCTGATGGTTGTTTTGTGGATGTTATTTGATAGCTAAATAACAGACTATCAATATTGGCCAATGCGTTGATCGTTTCTAAGAGACCGGGATCGGGATTAATTTCTCGAAAACCACTTCGATCTGGTTTGAACATTTTCGTGAGGAAGAGAAGAGCTTGGAGTCGAAGATGGAGCAGTGAAGTGCAAGAGCTAATCGCTACTAATCCTGAGCATGACTCCCAAAGGGAGTAGTAGGAGTAGTGCCTTTGGTTCCGTTCGGACCAGAAACGGACTTGTATGGACGAATGCTATCAAAACATCGTTAGGGGGATGATGAGCATTCTAACTGTATGTGTGCTAAAAAGGTAATGCATAGCCTCGAGCCTCATCAACCGAGAATGGAAAAAATAGGGGAGGTGCAGTAAGACTAAGTGGCTAGCAACTAATTAGGGTAAGGTCATCCCTATTTAGATGTCCCTTTTATTTCGGCTTTTTGGGCGGTTGGTGATACTAATCGTGGGGTGATCTTATTCGGACTATCCAGTAAGGGGTAGCTCCGGTCTTGTGTTGCAAGGGATCAGGGGGGATCCTCGGTACTCTGATCTAGACCAGGTATTGTGACGGGCGGTACCCCAATCGCCCTGCCATTGATGGAAACCCAATCTCCAATAAGTGCCTTCGGACTTGTTTGTATACATATTATGCTGGAATTTAATGAATGTAACAATTTCGGCTATTTGGATAAGTATTTGTATATAGACACTACTATGATATCAGAGGATTTGATGATAAATATTTTGGTTATCGTAAGGTAAAAAACCTACATGTTTATTTGTGGCATGGTCTTACGAGATATCTTTGATTTTTAAAGGATTTTGGAAACTTTAATAATCAAATTGAGTGTGTTTTCCCACAGTTGTTTTCCAAACTGACTCGGGTGTTATTTCACTATAATGCTCGGGTCAGACCAAGTATTATAGATAGAGGAAAGGATGTTTTGGAGCTCAAGAGACAAGCTGGAAGGCGAGATGTATCACACGTATTAGATGTATTATCCACTGTGTATGGTTTGCTGCATAATCAGTTTCTATGTGGACAAGTTATTGTAACCGTCCAGTGTTGTGTTTTGGTGTGATGTTGTACTCTAATGATGTATATATAAAATAATTACAGTTCTATTGTATAAAGATCAGCCATTTATCTATTATATATTGTTCCACTGCGATTATGAGATTTTGATGTTGTTTTCTCTCTCTTCTTCTACCTCCTTTCTTTCCCTCAGCAATCTGTCTTTTTGGCACTCGAACATCGGCATATTATACAGTGGCGTATTTGTGTCGATTTTCGAGGGTCGAGAAGGGCGGGTCATCACATTTGGATTATGAAAGTAATCCCTAAAATGTGATGGAGATCGGTAGTAATATAATCTAAAATATAAATCGACCTTAGTGATATATTCAATACAGAAAAAGAATTTGATAATGTTTGGCCACACAATGCAAAAAAATGAAGATTGGAAATGAATATGATTATTATTTTATGATCAATAATCATTACAAAATAAAAGAGTTAACATATACTTGGGTTTATGGTGAATAAATTGGTAGGCTATAGAATTAAATTTGAAATTATGATTTATTAATATATTGTACTGTATACATCCATGGATATTGTGAAAAGGAATCTTTAACACCAAGCTTTTGACATAAATGTATATAATCTATTCAAATTTCTTATGTAAATCAAGATAAAGCTTTATGAAATAATTTTAGAAAGATGTTTATAAGTTTTAGAGAATATATAAATTATAAAATTATTGTGGAATACTTAATGATATCTGTAGGAATTTCACCTTTTTCACTAGAAATGGAATATATTGAAAATAAATGTGAAATGTGTGTGTGTGTGTGTGTGTGTATTATAAAAATCTTAGTGAAGTTCCAAATGTTACTTTAGGCAAAAATATGATTTTTAATATGAACTTACCCTAATTTTAAAGTATATTTTGATGCGTACATACACAAGAATGTATATATAAAAACAAAAGGACAAGTTTTTGTACTCATTGATTTTGGAAGTGATTTCTGAAATGTTTCATCTTATTTTAATGAATTTGAAGAGATAGACAGTAGAAACTTCACTTTAATATAGTAGAAAAGGGTTTCAAAATCGAGTGACAAACGAAGAAGTTATGATGATGCAAAAATTGGAAATAAATATATAACTTTTTGGAAATTGCCATGATTTTCATATTCTCAGTTACAGCAGTCCACTAGTGTGTAGTACATTGAGGCACCTATGTGAAAAAAACAACACAATAAACATAGGCCCATAAGGCTGAGTTTAAAATCGGTTCGGGGTTTTTTCTTTTGGGTTTTGGACATCGAATAATGATGTTTTTACGCGACATTTTAACCATATCTAATTGGAGAATTTTAAACATATATACGGACGAATGTGTTTATATTTATGGTACATACAAATATAAACATATAAGTAGTCGACTGTTATTGACATTTTTTACTATTGATTTTGACGCCTCTAATGGTTGTCGTAGTAAAACGATCGCTCGGTATCTATAGAAAATATGTGGTGCAATGTGTATGGAACTATGTCCATTCGGTGATTCGACCATGTTTTAATGCAATAGGGTAGGTTTGGCTTTGAGTATGCATTAGACCACTCCATCTATCATTGTAATAATGGATGGCAATATAAGTTAGAGCACACCATAGACAGTTGTAGATGTATTAGATTGAGACATTGTTTCATGAAGTTAGCCATGTATCATTGTTTTATTTGACTAACTTGTTTTATGTAGCTGAAATAAAATTATGGTATGATTGGTTACCATAGTTATCTCGGTATTATTTGTGAGTGTCTATAGACATACATCACTGACCAGACTATAGTCTGATTCTTTCCGTATATTTTTTTCCTTTCTATATCATCATTAAGTCGGTGGATGTTGGAGTGTTGTATCGGTGGCATGAGATGGTGCAAATGACGAAGGAATTGCTATTTTATAATGATCTATGTATCAATAATAAGCTGATATTGGTATTGTAAGTTTCAGACTCGGATTGGATTTGGTTGTATCTGCCTAGTATATAAATCAAGTCTATTGCTGTGAAGTGACATCTACCCAATCACTTTTCTCTAAACCAGAATCATTCTAACGTAACTCTCCTTAGTCTCTTCCTTACGAAAATGCAACATAAATCTATATTTTTCTTAGTTTAATTATGTAATTAAGCGGTAGTTAACACAGGGATTAGCTGAGAATTACTTGATTTTTGGTTGTATTTATTTGGATTTTGTTTGCTAATGTTCATCTTGAGATTTTTTATTTAGATTGTGTTGCTTTAGACTTAGGTGAATGATTTAACCTATCTCATTTTACTATACTTGTCTTTATATGTTAGAAATAATGCTTTTAAATTGTTTTTCAACTTTAAAACATGATTAGTAATAAATCCAACATAAATCCGAATCCATACACAAATTTAAAAGAGTTTTTAAGTTTGTTTAAATCAGATGTATTATATGTTCTATGGATATATCACTTTCTAAAATTATAGAGTAAGTCATATTTTGATGTAAATCCATTGATATATATGTTTTTTTATATGTTTTTATATGTTATGTTTAAACGGATGTATTGTGGGTTGTGGAATTATGGAACTTAAGGCTAATTAAATGCTAGAGAGGGGTGAATAGTGTTTTCTAACTTTTATAAGTCTTATTAATTTTTCAAATTTTTTTCTGTTAAAGAGTATGGTAATTCTAATTTTTGGTGATTTTCAGGATTTTCCCCAAGTAATTATGAATTACCATGAATTTAATATGCTACATAAGCATTTAGTTTAATATTAATTAAAGGTATTAATTAATTAAGTTGATAAATGTCTTTGGAAATATACAACTGGCCTGAGGTAGATTTCTAAAAAGAAAATGTAAAGTTTTGGTTTCAACCAACCATATTTTGGTAAGAAACAAGATTAGGTAAAAAAAACAAATTGATTCAAAAAGAAAGAAAATAGATTTTATTATGATTATAGCCATGCCACTGATATGCGACATTCCTATGACATTCAGGATTAATAATAAGTGGCATCACTTCGCGGTTGTATGCTATATTGGAATTGGCGGCAATTACATAAACCAATGCATGTGATATTTATGCCGTAAGTATGCAATGCATTGGGCCATGCAGCCAACATCGACGTTATCACAATACCGCACCTCATTGGATATTGATGTCATAAGGCATTGATGTCATAAGTTTTAACCATATATTTTGAAAGTGTTGTTATGGATCGTGATATGGAACATAATCTGTGTTGCAGAATACGAATATAAATGGTAAAAAATAAAGTAAATAACATAAGGGATTTTTATACTGGTTCAAACTCTTGTTCCACGTCCAGTCCTAGACTCCATCTAGAGTTTAACTACCAGCAATCACTTAACTCGAAGGAACATGTATTACACCGCCTGAGAAACTAAACATGACTTCTACAGCCTAGACAACTTAATATGACTTTTACCTCATGAGCATCCGAACGGGATTTCAACAATACAGTAAGTTTTCTTGACTGATTGTGCTCTATAGATAGCATGAATAAGTCTTAGAGTACACATTCCTATAATCTTCTCCTTTGTAGTGTATAGTATAGTTTATGAAGATTGGAAGTTATTTCAACCACAAATGGATTTGTACTTGAAAATGCGAGTGACTATAACACATTTATAAAAGCAAATGGTAGAATTTTAGATAGCAAGAATATTAATGTAGAATCAGAGAATTAAGTTAGTTGAAACAACTTAATTCAAGGCTCTATATATAGATTCTAAATGCAATTGTTCATGAAACGTTACAGCCAAAAGGTACGGAAATAACTCTTGAATCAAGGATTGTTTCAGTTTTTTTTGTTTGTTAAAAGGAGGTGACCATTCAGAAAAATAACCCTTAATAATATTCAGTCAACCGAGGAAAAAAATTCAGTCTACTAAATATTTTAAAATTCGAATTTAATTTTTATTTCTGAAAAGACACTTGGTTCAGTCGATTGAATGGTGTGGTTCAATCGATTGAACATTTAAATGCACTTGTGCATGTGTGCATATTTCAATCGATTGATCAGACCCGTTTAGTCGACTAAACTTGGTGTTTTCTTCCATATTTATTTCTCTTTGAAATATTTTGATTATGGACTTAGATAAACAATTTTTATAGTGCGCATATGATTTTGAATTTAAATTTAAAACCATTTTCTGCATGCATATGCCAATTAGGAGAGATTTTAACAATGATTAACTACTAAACTAGACTATAGACAAACCATTTATAAATTTGAAACTTCTCTTTGATTCTTGATCTTTAATCCATTGTCGAGTGGAATAGTATCTTCCCCTACAAATATTGTTAGTTTATATAATATATACCTATATAGTTGTTAAGATCAGAACATCAAAATACAAGGTTCTAACATTTTCCCCCCTTTTGATGATGACGGCTATGTAAGTTTTAAAAGTTTACAAAAGTTTATAAAAAGCAATTGTAACTCTCCCTAAATAAATAATCTACCTGCCGAATACCTGCATTTTACTCCCCTTTGTCATCGACAAAAAAAGATTAACAATTGGATATCGTGGTAAACAATGATAGTATAAATATGAATAAGCAAACTTGACATTGAGTAATAACAAGTAAAATATATAACATTGATAACTTGCATTTAAACAAAAAGCTAATAAGATTGGACAAAATATACTTAACAAACATCAAGAAAACAACATTAATTCAACAACAAACAACATAAAAAATAATAAATGTGAATTGAGACAGCATAACTAACAACAAAAATTAGGGAAAATACACAAGCGTAAGATAAAGAGGATTAAACTTCCTCGCTATTGGATTCTTCCTCTTTCTCTTATTCCTCCTCAGGTCTAGTCCAAGTGAGAGGAGCGGGATTTTCGGCAATATTTGTTGAAGTATAACAGATGCAAGAAATTTTGTGCTGAATTTTATTTAAGAAGCCTTGATGTAGTTGAGCTTCTTATTGGTCTTCACGGCATTTTTCTCCATATTAACCATCAATCGATTGAGCTTACTTTGATTTCAGGGGAGAGTGACTAGACCTTGCCTTGGAGGGAAGTCAACATAAAGCTCTTGAATCTCGTCATCGTCTTCTTCTTCTTCCTCGATGTGATGGGATGGTTGAGAGGAGGAGGAGCCGATATGTGTTTCATTGGGTTGCAGAATCCCTTGTGCATGATTTGCCTCCCATTGTTGGAAGCTAATGATTTGTTGCGGCGGAGGGTGTTTTGGCAAACTCGTAAGACTTAAAGTCCTACAGTTTAGCTCGCCCACGGTAATGAAGTCGGCATCGGGGATGGTGACTCCCAAATTCATTAAAATCTACATAATATAGGCTTTGTAGAAAATGGTTTTGTAACTCCTCTTGTGGTTGACTGTTAGAAATTCATCAAAAACTACTTTGACCCAATTGACGTGTTAAGAGGAGTAGATGGCACAGAGAGCTTAGAAGTCCTTTTGTAGACCTTCTCATACCTTTCGGTATGAGGTTGAATTGATCGGATGAGGGCACGATGAAGAATACATGCCTTTGCTCGCAAGGCGATGGATTTATGGATATTCATATCATCTGAGAGAAATCTATGAGAGAATTCATCTTGGTTGTCCATGTGGACCTCAATGTGATTGATGTCAACTACTTCAGTGGGACAATGGAGAATATGACCCAGACGGTGAAGAGAAAGGTAGATGCGGACGCTGCAAACCAATTTCCAAATGAATTCGTCTTTGTTTCATAAATCATGGTGATCCAAGTTCATGTTGGAGAAGAAGACCTTGATGAGGAGAGGATAGGTTTTGACGTTACTAGTATCAAAACCAATCAAGCTTTCAAGGCCGCTAGCTTTGGCGGTTTCGTGAATGGTGTAAGCATTGGAGTCCGAAAATTTGACGAAGGAACCATCGAAGATTCTTGAGCTTCTCATGGCGTTGAATTGAATATTGTAGTTTCATTGTGAAGCCATGATCTTATTTAGCTCTCGGATGGTCTGGCAAAAGATTTTCTAGCTCTTTTCATTCTAGATGCTATTGAATTGAAATGATTTGAGGTAGTAAAAATTGGATTGAAGCATAACGAAGGCTAGGGTTGGTTGCAAAAATGATGTAGGGTTTTGAAACGAAGAAGATGAAGATATAGGGTGGTTGAAAAGGTGGATTGGGAATTGTGTATTTATACTTTAAAAAACCAAAAATAAATCATTCAGTCGACTGTAAAACTCTAGGCAGTCGACTATCGTGTACAGGTTTTCTTCCCGAAGGTTTTTGCCTAAATTTTTCTGAAGTAAGTCGACTAAATATAGGAGGCGTGCATAGAATTCTGAAAAAAATCAGGCTTCTATGAAGGGTCGGTCGATTGAATTATAATTCAGTTGGCTATTGTGCAAAAAATTTATCCCGTAACATATAGTCTGAAAAGTTAACATTTATGTCGACTGAAAATTGAATGGCAGTCGACTAAATTAGGTTAATTAGAAAACTTTACTTTGCACTTTTAGTCGACTACTAGGGTCGATTTAGTCGGCTGATACTGTCATATTTTGACTGTTTAACCTATTTGCTTAAAGATTTTTTTAAAAACTTAATAAAATAAGAACTTAGTGATTGTATAATTTTAATTTAGTAAAAAAACAAAGAATTTTATTTCCAAACATATAAAACATACAAAATTTATTTCGAATAATATACATAAATTCCTAGTTTCTAGAGGAGCGTGAATCATCAGAGTGTGGTTCAACCTTCGTTATTTCTTGTAATGATTGGATTGACGACCAAACATTACCGTGTTCCTAGGAGTTTGGTGACACCTGTGGACATTGTAGGTTTCGTTCCCAATATTTCGGTGGCACTTGAAAACATTGTTGCGATGGCTGAAGTATGCACTGTTTTGATGAAGACGAACAAAATTTTAATTAGACTTGTTCTAGAAAGCTTGAACGCTTAACATTCACTTTCTGTTCATAGTACAGTTCACGTTGTAGTTCTAGAGTCACTTTTTGGTAGTGATGTATATCATCAATTTTATCCTTTGTGGATGGAGAAAAAAAACCTAAATTACATTTAGTTCATTTTCCTTGAGGAGTATATCCAGTATGATGTGTAGAAGATTGTGTTATTTTAACTGGAATATAAACATGAGTAGATTTATTGGAATTCTTTGACGATTCAAAGGAGTGTATGATGAAAATAATGGATGGTTGATTTGATTCTTCTTGTGAAGACACGTTGGTGTTTGTAAAAAAATATTAAAAAGAATCTAGGCTAAGAAATGTGTTGGAAGGACTGATGTAAAAAAGTTTAAATATGAGCCTTTATATACAGAAGTATGTACTATTTTCAAGTGAACAAAGCTTGAGAAGTAAAATGTCTGAGCGTTTATGGCCAAGGAAAAATATGAGATAGATATGGATTAGAAAATAATTATTGTACGGGTGATGTGAGGTAGATAACACTTGATATAACAAGGAACAATATTGCATAATGGAAATACATACAACTACCTTATAAGCAACCTGAGTTAGAGTGACTACAGCTTTAATTTTAACAAAAATTTATATTTCACAAACATTTTTATAAAATTTTTAATTTTAATTATAAATTATGTAAAGATATATTACCTAATTCTCGACGTAGTTTTATAAAAATATTTTCTTTTAAAGGTTTTGTGAATATACCTACTCTCTGATTTTATAAAGATACAAATTCTAATGAAATATTACCTTTTTCTATATTATCTCTAAGAAAAAGGTGTCTTATATCTATGTGCTTAGTTCTAGAATGGTTTATTAGATTTTTTGATAAATTTGTTGCAATTGTATTATCACAATAGATTGTCGAATCAGAGAGGTTTATTCCAAAATCTTGAAGTGTTTGCTGCATGTAGATTACTTAAGTACATGCTAAAGTAGTAGATTCTGCTTCACGCTTGAAAGTAAGAAACAATTTTGTTTCTTACTAAACTAAGATATTAAAGATTGTCCATAAAGTGACAAGTACCATTTGTACTCTTTCGATCCATTTGACATCCTCCAAATCAGTATCACTAGATGATACTAATTCAAAAGGACATTATTTTGGATAAAAGAGATCGTATTCTTTTGTCTTGCTTAAGCATCTCAAAATTCGCTTCACTGCCTGCAATTGTGATTCTTTGGGATTTTCTTGAAATAATGCACACAAGCATACACGCATCATTATGTTTGGTCTACAAGCAGTTAAATAGAGTAATGAACCAATCATACTACGATATAGTTTTCGGTCAACACTTCTGAACTCTATCGAGATGCAATGTAGTACTTACAGGAGTAGGTTTAAATCAAAAGTATTTTCCAAACCAAATCATTTTATAAGATTATTACAATATATTTCTTGATTAATAAAAATTCCATTTTTCAATTGTTGAATTTGTAAAACAAGAAAATATGAAAGTTCTTCCATGTGAGACATTACAAATTCTCTTGTCTTAAATTCTGAAAATTCTTGATGTAATTTTTCGTTCGTGGAACCAAAAATAACGTCATCTATATAAATTCGAACTATTAAAATATCATTTTACCTTGTTTTATAAATAAAGTTTGATCTACTTTACCAACTTTAAAACCATAATTAATTAAATATCTTTTCATATGGTCATACCAAGCATGTGGTACTTGTATTAAATTGTATAAAGGCCTTTTTAATTTATAAACATGATTTGGATATTTTTCATCTATGAATAAAGGAGGTTGTTCTACATATATGTCTTATTTTAACCATTTAAGAAATCACTTTTTACAACCATTTGAAAAAAACTAAAATTATTAAAACATGCATATGCTAATAAAATTCATATAGCTTCTAGACGGGCTACGGATGTAAATGTTTCCTTCTTCTTGATTTTAACCTTGAGCAAATAGCCTAGCTATATTTCTAATAACATTTCTTTGCTCATTAACTTTATTTTTACTAACCCATTTTGTACCTATAACTGCTTGATTACTTGGTCAAGGAAACAAGTCCCAAATGTCGTTACGTTCAAATTGGTTTCCCTCTTCTTGCATACTTATAATCCAGTAATCATCAGTTGAAGCTTCTTTAGTATTTTTGGGTACAATATTCAAAAGAAAAGCTACACAACCCATTTTATTTACTTGATTTTATGTCCTTATGTTGGTATTTATTTCTCCAATGATATTTTCAGCCGGGGGATTTCTTAAAAGTCTACTTGGAGATCTTATATCATTAGTACTTTGTAAATTGTTGTCTGTATTATTTTAAATATTTTCAAAATCATCATCTTTAACATATACTTTGGTTTATAGATTGAATTTGAGTTGGTCCAAAAAGATCCAAATGTAATAATTCAAGAGGTTGTAATGTAGAATTATTTTCTCTAATTTAAAAGAATATTTTTTATAATTTTCCTAATTGACAACCATCACACATATTTTTTAGTTTGAAATTCATTTTGGTAATCCTTTAACTAAAGTATTTTTAGATAATTTATTTATAGCTTTAAAATTCATGTGACAAAATCTTTTGTGCCATAACCAAGGCTCATTATCTTTGACTACTAAATGCATAATTATGTTATAATTGACTTTCATATTTAATATATAAACATTTCTTTCTTTAGTTCCTTCAAATATAAGGTTATTATTTTGATAAAAATGTTGCATTTATTTTCATAAAAACTATATTAAAACCTTTATCATATAGTTGACTCATACTTAGTAAATTATGTTTTAAATTTTTAACTAATAAAACATTTGTAACAAGAGGTAAATTAGATGTACCGTCATTGCTCACATCAACTTTGCTGATGATATAGCCTTTGGAATTATCTCCAAATGTGATAGATCCTCCATCGGAGTAGATAATGTTGTTCAACATATCTTTATTTCCTATCATATGTTATGGGCAACCAATGTCTGGTATCCACTTTCCTCTTTTCTTAGTTGGTGCCTGCAAAAAAATATTAATGGCATTGGTACCCACATCTTATTACTGTCCTAAGAGTTAGGTCTTAGAAAGCCAAACCCAAGAAGGTTCTGAATTCCCCTTATAAGTAAAACTTTATTTTTATGAACTATAATTATAAGAGATTTTACATATTTGATTCTGATTAGATTATTATTAGTTTTTGGTACCCAAATTTATATAGTATTTGTTTTACTAATTTCTTTCTTTTGAGTAACAACCTTTGGCTTTGTTTTTACTTTTACAAAATTATTATGCAAAATTGAAATTTTTATATGATATATTATTCTTCTTTGAAATTGTCTTTGAAGAATTTTTATGTCCTAATCCATTCTTATTAGTAGTAGTCTGAGAACTAATAAAAGTTTTAGAAATATTTTCTCTTCTTTTATTAAAAATAGTTACATTTTTAGTGATATTCTCTAACTCAGTTTTGAGACTAGTATTATTCAATTCAAGAATTTTGACATTTGATTTTAAATCATGATTTTCTGTAGCTAATGTCATATTCTTTGCTTTTTGCACTTCTACTTCATTTGATAGCATAATGAGTTGAGATGAAACATTAGACAAAGATTTGTTTAAGAGAGTAGAGTAGTGACAATTGTTGCAATAGGAGGATACCACTTTTATAGGCGATCACATGAATGCACGGGCCACTTGTATGGTAAGTTGGATATGCTGGTACTATCGTAATACACTACTTTATTCAGATGTTAAGATTCATTTTTTTAAACATTATATTAGGCTTGAGGAAAAATTAACTATATTGAACTTAATGTTCAAATTGAGCACTAAGCTATTTATGAAAATTATATTTTGTGCATTAAGATAACAACAAATCTAATCAGCCATACAACATGTGATTTCATCCATTATTTCAGTTTTCTTGTCCACTATTTTAGTCATTTATTTTATGGCCACATTTGAATTGGTTAATTTGTGGTTTCTTTATTCATAATGTGATTGCTTTGTTACGAAATAAGAATCTTTCTTTTTTACATATTTGATACTACCAAAAGAATTATATACCTTGAAAAGATCATCATTTTTGCACCAATCTAGCAAAGTCTCAAAGTGTTAGCAGTTGGCTTTTGCATAATTCTCACAATATTGTTTTCATCCTTCTTTCATAATTGACGCATGTACCTTCAAATTATGTAATTATTGAAAATTATTAGTGAAATGGGGTATATAACTTGCCGCTTTAAAGCATTTTTGTTTGCCACCATACTTTTGGATACCTAAGAGATATTGAATAGCAAGCATCATATTTTATGTATATATGTTAGGAAAACCCATGATTGGTATTTAACATAGCCATTTTCATACACAGACACACACAGAGAGAGATATATATTCTTGGGGACTTCATTTTTATGTTGTAGTGGTCATAATTATTATCTCTAATGTTTTACAAAACTGAAAATGCATCAAACCCTATGGTCTATACTTGTCTTTGCAACCAGGTGTAATATAATTATGCTCTTTCTTTGAAAGATGATACTTATATTTTCATAGTATTGTTTATTATACCCATCAATAAGCTACTGTATGAAGGACCGTTTAAAGGTTCAATGTTGCATGCCAAACCTACATTATGGGAGGAAAATTGGACATTTCATTTTGTCCAAACTGGCAAAACTTCCATTTCGCTATAGTGTGAACAAATTTTCATTTCCACTGGAAAAATATAAAACATAGTCACTGAATTGACGTGATTAATATACTTGGTAATGTATGCAGAACCATAAAAAAGACCGGTTGATACTAGTGCTTGCTGTTAGTTATAGTATAATTTAGTTACTTTAATCAAATATACTATGATCTTATTTCAAGGTTTTTTATATTTCTAATATCTTTAATTCTTTCTATAGTGACAATTTGCTATCATGCTTGATCAAAAAAAGGATTGCATTAATATGGTAACAACAGCTGATAAGGAACGCATGATAGCACCAAATATTTGTTGAAAGTGTTGTTGGTTTTTCCTGCTTTTTTTATTTTCAAATTTCTATCACATCACTTCTGTACTTCAATTCATGTTCAACTTTATGATATTTCCCCACTCAACATAATTTGTACATTTGCAGTAACAGATTAAATGCACTGTCCACTTATATAATAAAGTTATTTATCTACACCAATCATAATGACTTATTTTAATAACTTTTTTTCCTTTTTTCATATACCCGTTGTTCTCTTCAAAGATTCTGCAACATGTAATGGTAGGATTAATTCACACTTTTTATCTCTAACTTGGAAACATAACACTTTCTGACACATAAAATTTGAACGTGAACAATAGGAGCTTCATTACTAAATGCCTCTGTACATCATTCTACAAATAACATTAATTTGGATGTTGGAGAAATTATTTTCAATGTTTAAGAAAATTTAAAATCAACATTCAACAAAAGTGATACTTCCAATCCTATTTTACTACTCTTCTTAGATAATTTATAATTAGATTTGACAAAGGTATTGTTTCCAATATCAATTTTATTGATTCTACATTTATTTATAGGTACTTCATTCAAAATTAGCACTGAACTAAAATATTGATAAAATGTCACAATAAAAAACAACTAAAGTTCGAATGTTATAAATTTCAAATATAAATTTAAACATTATTTCACTTTGAAGACAATTTCTCCATTTCAGATTTAGAGCACTATTCTCAAACTAAATTGTGTATGTATTTAAATTTATAGGCATTGAATAAATTTATGTTGATTTGTATCGTTTGAATTTAAAAATTAATTAATAGCATGATTAGTAATGCAACGTTTACCAATTTAGAACAAGTAAAGTTAATGTTATCCTTTATTGTATAAAACCCTCAAAAATATTAACTATACATCATGCGCATTAAGATTTACTAAGGAAATTATGAAAAAAAATGTTAATCGATAGTGTTCCAGAAGAGGATAACTTAAAAAATTCCGATCCATAAACATGCAATTTTAGAATCATATAATGAAAAACAATGCTTTATTCAATATTTTAAGTTATTTCTTTTATACAACTTCTTTCACCAACCCGTGTGCGAAGCATGGGTTGGCACTAGTTTATATAAAAAGCTATATCCTTTTACCTTCACATACAATGCTCTTTGATATTTTCATGTAGAAAGATAAATTCATATAACCTTTTACATGAACTGATAGATAATTTTCATTCATTCACGCAAATTGACACAATTATTCGTCTTTCTACCTATCTGCAATCATTTATTCAGAACTATATTTACAATCATATTATTTATAAAACTATACTGAACTTTAAATTTATGCTAAGTTGAGTTTGGTCGCCTTTTCGGTCTGTCTATTTGACTCACATGTTTAAATGGATTTACTCTTTAAATATAAAAATATATATCTAATTCTATCAAAAATAAAAAAAAATCTTTATTCTAGAAGAATAATTACATGACCAAATGTAAATCGATAACCAAATGTATCATTCCACAAGAATTTCAAGTATCATTTTGTATTAAAAAATCTTTAGTCTTTCAATTATCAATCTACTTAAACTTATTGATTTACTTAAAATGATATCACATGAACGAGAACAGAGATCATAGATGCTTGGCTTGGTCAGAAGAAGAAGAAAACGAGTGGCAATTAAGTACTTATTATCATTAACTTATAATAATAGCAAACCACAAATTTGAACATCTGAAGCTTAAATTCTATCAATGATAATGCGTACAAATTTCAACAAACAAATCATTTGATTAAATGATAACAGATATGTCTTTGGTACAAAATAACGAAAAATAAGGAATCCATTGACTTAATATTAATTCATAAGATCTGTTTTAACTAGTGTGCTTTTGGCAAGCAAATCCATAATCTACAAGACCATCATTTCAGTCTATCTGTATTTTGCACTCTACAAGAGGAATCTTCAGATAATAGGTTACAGATCGATTGTTTCTTAAGCTTGCCTCCACTGCACAAAAATCAGTTAGTAAATAACGTTAAGTAGTAAAATTAAAAACCATATGTATTAAAAAAGATTAAAAAAGATCACTTGAAACCTTCATAAGAAAAAGAAATCCAATGCAAAGAACCATGACTGGTGCAACTAAGATGATAGCTGAAAGTTCTTCCGACCCGATAAAAACCAAAATTGTGTATTATTTTTTTGTAAATGGAGAAATAGGGCTCTACTATTTATAGGATGCAATTACGTGGTACACATTATTTTTATAAAGTACATATTGTGACTAGTTGTTTCTTCGAATGGTGTAACCCTATTGAGAAAGTTTTTACTTAGATTCCTAAAAACATTGTTATGTATGCAAGGTTCATATTTTGGATAATTTTTTTTAATGGTGTATTTCATTCATGAATATTCATTACCTTATACAATTCACAATTTTACTTCTGTATCATATTTAATTCAAACGTTTGACCAGGAGCATTGGAAAAGTGCTAAAAGTGGTTAAATTAAAAAAATATTAATGTACCAAATATCATATTGGATTTATGTAAATAATAGATCCGTAGGAAGTAGATCCATAACGGCTTTGTCATTACAAAGTGCTATTTTGGGGTAACTGAAGCCACCCTAGATCCATTTCCAGCAATTACCTACTCGTATTTCATTCTTGTTTCTTCCATTACCTCTTTTAGAATGAATTTTCCTTTCTTTTCATCCATACAAGTCAAAAAATCCGAGTCTTCCTCCAACAATTTGTTGATGCTTTCAGTTTCTTCAAAACTCAACAAGTTGGTCCGCCATCTTCCATCTATCGTTTTCCCCTCTTACTAAAATTATTGCCTTCATTCCTACATTATTAATCAGATTTAAATCTTTAATCCAAAGATCGTACCATAAACCAGTGGTTTTACCATCCACTATATGCCTCTTTATACACTTTAATGCATTATTTCTGACACTTAAACACATCCAAACCCGTGAGTCCTCGCTGCGCATATTTCATTCCATAGTGATTGGTCGTTAACATGGTCGGCATTCATAATTTTGGCCTAAAGACTATCTTAACTCAGTACATTCCACACTCTCTTTATCCTAGCTACCCATAGTTCTTCCAAATTTCTTAGTCCTAGCCCACCTTATGCTTGTTTTTACACATTGTTAACCATAGAACCTTACTCCACTTCACTTTGCATAAAAAGATTACAACATAATTAAATTATTACATGCAAGGTTGTATTTCAAAGCTTGAAATATTACATAAAATATTGAATTATTAGGCTACCATTGTTCTTATTAATTTTGTCCTTAATGCCAAACTAAGCATTCTCCCTCCCGATCCCTTGATCATTTTTTCGATTTTATCCATCATAAGGAGGAAATCTATATACCATAGTTTGATATTACATAAAGGAATCCCAAGAAAAGAAATTGGAAAATTACCTTCATTGATACCTAAAATACTGCAATTTTCATCATTGTTTGCACAGCCATCACCAAAAAATTGATGCTTTCATCTCATTAGTTTGTAACCATGTTGCTCTACGAAATTCGTAGATCGAAGCTCGGGCTCCTTCTACTTTTGCCTTGTTGAAGAATATGATGTCAGCTGCACAAATGAGGTTTGGGACGTTTGGCTCAAGTTATTAACTGCTTTCAATCCACCTTCTACCATGATATAATCCATCAGAATCGTGAAATACTACATTACCAATTTAAATAGCAGCGGGGATAAGGGGCATCTATATCGAAGGCTATTTTAGCTGCTAAGTTAACCATGGCTGCTACCATGATACACAATAGTGAAGTTGGGTGGATTGATGATCTCATTAATAATTAATCTTCATTTTTTTGTAAATCTCATTGTCTTTATCATATGAATAACAAAGTCCCTATTGACTATATCATACACCTTTCGAATGTCTATCTTAAGAAACACGTTCTTATTTTTATACTTTTGAACCATTTTCCATCTTATGCGCTGTTAGAGTCCTATCTATGATGTTTACTTTATGTATGAATGCACATTGGTTGGCCGATATAAGTTAATATATAAACCATCACATCCGATTGCTAAGTACTTTGGCAATGATTTTGTAGTAGAAATTGCAAAAGGAGACTGATCTAAAGTCCTGAATGTCTAATCGGTTCTTTATTTTCATGATCAAGTGGGGTAGAGTATGATTGCTTTTTTAATTAATTTTCCTCAATCAAACACCTCTTGAGGCATTATAACAATTTATGTTTCTTGTTTATTCCAATGTATTTTGTACATTTTTTAAGTGAAACCATCCAGAACAGCTATTGTGTTATCTTTGACATTGAGTACCACCTCCTGTACCTCTGTTTCTTTAGTCATGTCATTAAGGTAATTCCTACCACAGTTAGTAATTAATCTTTTTCCTAATATGTTTGGATGAGAGGGCACTAATCCAAAATTTTGTTGTTTTTTGAATGAGCAACCGCTTTCACCCTAAGTCATTACTATCCACATAAAGTCTACCGTTAACTTTGATGTTCGGATTCCAAATGTTTCTACACATTCCATTAGCCGTATTGGCATAGAAATATGTCATTGGCTCATCACCATGGTTCAACTAATCACGTTTAGCATTCTGCGTGATATCTATATATTCATGTCGGAGTACCATATTGAGGTGCTTTTTCCTTGCTTCTAGTTCTTTTTCCATCTCTTCATCGTGCTTGTGCTTTCGGCAATTGTCCACATAATATCCTTAACTATTATACCTCCTTCCTATTGTCTCTTTTACCCCTACTCCATTGTTTAAGTTGATCCTTATAGATTTTGATCCCTTTCAATAGTTTGTACATGGTTTTCCTATCTATGTTCAATCTCCACACGTTTTCTAGTAATTTAATATAATCATCGTGAGAGCTCCAACAATTCATGTATTTGAAGGATTTAATGTTCTATTATTCCAGATTTGGTAAGCTAATCAAAATGGGGGAAGATTGCTTGAAAGAAACTACCTTAGCTTACAAGAGGGAAATTGCCGAATGCAAGCAATGTTGGACAATAAGCTATCTATTCTAAATGTTTTTTTTTTCGGCCCAGACTATCAAGAAAAGCTAAAACCTTTGGTATTTATTTCGGTCAAACTTAGCATAATCATACATATATCGGTTTCATAGATCTTGTTACTAGTTGCTCTACTTCCTCTTAATTAATCACTGGCATGTCTAATACAGTTATAATCTATTGCGAGCGACTAAAGATAGAAAATATTAAATGCATCTTTCTCCAAATCATACCACTAGCAGACTCTTAATAGTTTGAAAATTTTCTCATATATGGAAGTGCAAGAGCAAGTCAAAAGTTCCAACATTCTAAGTACTATGGCTATTTGTTGGCAGATAAGGTATCATATCTCCATACATCAAAGCCTATAGGAACAAATATTCTGCATTTTAAATAACTTTCCACATTGCTTATAATTCTCCAATTAATATTGAACTGTCTGCTCCATACATCGACGTTGCACAAGTAATTGACACAACACTCCGAAGTGGATATAAAGTAGTATACCTAATCAAAAAAGTGATAAAAAACATAATTTTTATAGTGGTTTGCCAATACTTCAGCCTATGTCCACTTTAATCTTTCTTATTGATTGATTTCTCTTTGGAACACAATGTTCACAATTGAATTTGAACAAAGTACAGTGGATCTTGGATTTACAAGGGTTTTTAAGGGTTTAAGAAAGAAGAAGATAACATTTAGATCTAGAAAATGCCCATTCTCCTTCGGATTGATGTAAGGTTGTTATTACTAGGTAATTCCATCCTCTGATCTCACAATTAGGCCAAAATTTGTCTAAGTCTTCAAAATCCACAAATACGGTAGGGAATACAAGTAACATCACACGAATCCCCAGGTGGCAAATCATGTTGTAACTGACCACTTTTTTGGTTGGTACCGAGGTCTTTTGCTTTATCATGACATTATTTCCCATATGTTCTTGTGAACTATCTTCCAAAGCTCTTATGTGGACCCTATCTCAAAAAATTCATCTTGGTAGCGACCATAAAGTGATCGGTACAAAGCTCTTTTTATTGCTCATTTTGCTTCAAAATTTCTTGAATTACTTCATTTTATTCTCCTTTGATCCATTCCAACTTTATCTTGATGTCCAATACATCCTTTTGAGTCTGGTCTGAGATTGTGGATTAGTTCATTTTCAAGTAACCCTTGACAACTTGCTTTAGACTTACACCCATGCCTCTTTACATCTAATTTTCTTGAAGGTTTGTGAAGCCCTCTAAGGTTTCAACAAACAACATTGATTTAGAGACTTTTTTACCGCTTCTCAACTCCATCCCCAATAAGGCTTTTTATTTCACTCACTCCTTTCCATCTTTTACAAACTCACCTAGGCTAGATTGTTCTTCACAAGCCTATCACCTTAACCTTATTCATTTTCTACCATGTTGGGAGGCTTATAGGTTCTTTCATCAATTGCTATTTACAATCATATATGCTTATTGGATTGCTTAGGTTGCTTGCCACTATCTGCTCCGTGGACTAAATATGCTACACATATAAAAAATTTACACAATTAAGACTCAAACTATGTTCAAATGGTAAAAGAATTAAATTGAAAGGGTTAGGTCATGTAGAAGGTACTAGAACTAGGTTCGGTGATGACAATACTTTTAGAATCAGCACTGTATGTATATGTAGATTGTTGTTGGGTGATAGCATAACTCCTGAAGTGGTTGCAGTATATCGATCATGTAGCGACCTGCAGTTCCGTATGCCTTGAGTTGATAAAAATTCACTCCTGTTCAACCCAATTTGTAAGAAAAGCGAATAACTAGGGTAAAGAAGAAAAAGATAGAAGAAAATAGAACAACAAACACAGAATCTCACAAACGACGCGGAACAAAATATAATATATATCAACAGATTTTTGTACAAAAGAATCTATAACAGTTTATATACTAACAATCATCAGAGTACGACAATTATACATCACTATGGACAGTTATAATCACTTTTCCTCACATAGCGGAAATATAAACCAAGTACGTGATATACGCTTGAACTCTTCCAGCTCGTCTCATGAGCTCCATAGCATTCTAAACTGAATCCTGTAATAGTCGGTCTGACCCGAGCATTATAATAAAATAACACCCGAGTTAGTCCCGAAAAACAGCAAGAGAAAAAACACTCAATTTGAATTATTTAAGTTATTAAAATCCTTTGAAAACACAGGTATCTCCAAAGACCACGTCACACATAAACACGATGGATTTTACCTTACGATTACCAAAACAATTTATAGCAAAATCTAGTGATATTATAATAGTGTCGAAATACAAATACTTATTCATTAGCTGAAATTGTTATATTAATTAAATTCCAGCATACTAGACTCTACAAACAAAACCTCAAAGGCACATATTGGAAAATGGATCCCATATGAATGACTGGGCCACTGGGGTAACGCCCACTATAGTACACCTCTAGAACAATGTACCGAGGCCCTTGCCAGGATGCCCTGCTACACAAGACCGGCCTACCCCTCACCTGGATAGACCGAATATGTTATCACCCCAGATGTTCCTATCCTTACAAATCGAATGCTCCTTCTTTCATGCACAACCATGTCCATAATATATAGGTTTTCGAGGATATCTATAAAAGTGGTAACATACCCTAATTGGATGCGACCAACTTAGCCATCTCCCCTGCTTTAGTTATTCCTGGTTGATGAGGTTTAAGGCTAATCGTTAGCTTTCAAGAAACAATTCTTCTTAGAATGCTTATCGTCCTCCAATGACGATATTCTGATAACTTTATCCATACAAGTTGTCCTGGGTCTGGACAAACCGAATCACTGTCTTTATCATCTTCACAGTATTCATTTGCAATGTTCAAACCGGAATCAAAGTAGTTTTCAGATAAATAAATCTGACCTGGGTTTCTTCGAAATGATCAATGAATTTGGCCAAATTTGGTAGTTGTTTATTTAACTATTAAATAACATTCGAAAGCAAACTTTAGGCCTTATTTAATAAATCTCCAAAATATTTATTTCAAAACATCTTCACCAAGATATATATCCATTCTCTTTCAATATTTCTATATTTGGAAACAATATCAACACTTGGATCCATAACAGGATATTTCACAATTTTCAATACTTAGAAATATTTCCGACTTCCATTTCTATAACACTTAGAACATATTTCTATTCCAAATCATTTCCCATATAAAATATATTTCCAAAACCTTTTTCATACTTAGGAAAATATTTATAAGTATAATTTCCAAAATCATTTTAATATTAAACTTGGAAATATTTCATATCTTATCTCATAAGTCTCCGGAATTTTAATAAATTCTTCCTATGATTTCCAAACCGATTATACTTATTCATAATCCCAACCAACCATTTATAACTTCTTTAAATGAATTCAAATTCTTTCTGAAGTTATCGCGTCTAAACATTGGAAATTTTCTTAAGTCTCTAGAACTCCATTTATAAAATTTCTCTTATAAAATCTCATCCTTAAAATAAAATCTATCTACACATCTCGAGAAAATTTTATAAATAAATTTTAAATCATTTCAAAACTATATATATAATGAACATTTTTAAAGAACAGTAATTTAGTTTGTTGAAAATATGTTTTAAGTTATTATTTAGAATATTAAATACATTTAATGAACCATCAATAACTCATTTTAAATCAAACAAATCAATTTACAAAGCTGATTTTAAAAATTAAATTTTATTTCAATAAATATTAAATATTCGAAAATCTAATTTTCGAAGTATTCCAATACTAACTAGTTTAAAATTTCATAGTTTAAATAATAAAGTTTTCCCTTTGAAAACAAACTTAACTTCTTAAAAATGAAAATATATTTTAAAATCTCAATGACCAATTTATTTTATAACTTCCTCTCAATTTCACAACGTATCGATTCATTGTTGATTCCCTAACCATTCTCATTTCAAAAATAGAATCTACTATATTTCTCAACCCTGTTTCCATATTCTAATATAAATTCACCGTATGAATTTATATTCCCAATTATCGTCTGATATCGAATTCCTTTATTTATAAACATCGTTTATAAAAAAAATTATAACCCCTTTGGTTTTACTTGTTTTATAAAACAATCTTATTTGTAAAATACCATTATATAAATTCATTTCTTATAAATTCCATTTATACTTCCAATCTATTTTTAGTATCGGATTTTACTTCTTTTCATATTTAAGAATACCATCTACAAACTCCTTTATATAATTAATATTAGAAATCTCTATGTAAAATCATTTATGAATAGTTACGTACAATCCAAAATCGATATATTTTTCCAACTCAATTTCCTTTAAAATAAGTCCAAATCACAATATAAATATTTTTATATCAAAAATTCCCCTTTAATCCCTTAAATTTTTAAAAATATATTTATGGAATTTAAAATGTCAAATTTCAGGCCAGTGCTACAATAGCATCCAATAATTCAAATTACAACAATAATCTATATAGAGTTATCTACACACATCATATATCACTATATATGAAAACAATCAATATAAATTTGAGAAATTTGGTTGGATCCCTCCAACCTATTTCCCTACATCCACAGATGTTAATACAACATAAAAATACCAATCCAGCTTCGAGGCGGGATCTCGCGGTATATGGGGTCATCCGCTATTATGCAAGGCGCATAAGGTCTCATCCGCTATAATGTGCGAGAATATCACTCCAACTACAAATATATATATATATATATATATATATATATATATTATAATATATCATTCAACAGATAATAATTAATAACTTCAATCAGCATTCAATAGTTTATTTTAACTAATTAAAATTAAATTTGGCATCCAAATGAGTGAGAATTTTATCACATTGATTTTCGAATCTATTAATCGTTCCAATCTCAGATTTATTCCATTTCATAGTGCTTTTGTTGCTACGATCCAACGTGACTCGTTTATCTCGAAATTTTAGACCTCGCAAGAATAATTTACGACATATATATGTTGATGATGATTTTTTCCCTATAATCAGGTTAACTACCCATTATCAAAATGAATTTAAAATTAATCACCTTTTTTTAACTTTGATTAAAAACTAAATTACCTTGCTATAATCTGAGCCATTTATTTTCTGGATAGAGATATGTCGGCCCTTCCCTTTCTCTTCCCTCACATATTACAGGACCGAACACATGCAAGAAAAAAATCACCGTGACCCTTCTTTTTCGATTCCAGTCGCCACCTTAACTGCTCCGTCGCCTCAAATTACTAGCAAACCAACCGCAATCCCCTTATCTACGAGCTCGACATGCCTTGAGATTATGACATCACTCTCATGTCGCGACAATTTGCTAGGTCGCAAACCACCATCTAGAACGCGAGCACCTCGCGAACGCAGCCCCATCCATGGCCAACCATGACCTAAAACCCTACCATCGCTGCCACGCACGCGAGCTCCTCCCCATCGCTACCACATGCTGTACCACTTTCCTCCGTCGTCGCCATCGCCTCCCTCGCATGTGCGAGCGCATGATATTATTATTATTATTTTGATTTATCGAATTGATTTCATGATTTCGAATTTTTCCTGAAGCTCGTTGGGCGTGATTTGAAGAATAAAAGAGGGAACGAAGGGTTGGTTTATTTTGATTACGAGGAGGAGAAAGTGGAAGAGAAGCTCGCAACTACTTTCTTTCCTCTAGGTTCAAACTGATAGGAGGGAAAGGAAACACACGTGATTTAAAATAAAGGGGATGGATGGACTGATAAGAAAGTGGTGTGTAGGGGAGGAAGATAGTATAGTGAAAGGATAAAATAACAGCTGAAAGGAAGTCTGACCAATTAATAAAATAATTTAATTTCAAAACGTCTCAATCTTTGCAACTTAAAATCTCGAACTCCAATCGAGGCGTGCCGCTAGGCGTTTATAATGTTATACCCCTATTTCGAATGCAATGGAAAAGGTTTAGAGCCCTAATTTGTTCGTAGGAGAAGATAACTTTTTGGACCTAATTATTTCATTGATTTCGTGATTTTGATTTTTGCCGAAAGCTCATTGGGCGTGATTTGAAGAATAAAAGAGGGAACGAACGGTTGTTTTATTTTAGTTACGAGGAGGAGAAAGTGGAAGAGAAGCCCGCGACTACTTTTTTTCCCTCTACGTTCAAACTGATAGGAGGGAAAGGAAACACATGGGATTTAAAATAAAGGGGATGGATGGACTGATAAGAAAGTGGTGTGTAGGAGATGAAGATAGTATAGTGAAAGGAAAAAAATAATAGCTGAAAGGGAGTCTGACCAATTAATAAAATAATTTAATTTCAAAACGTCTCAATCTTTGCAACTTAAAATCTCGAACTCCTATCGAGGCGAGCCGCTAGGCGTTTATAATGTTATACCCCTCTTCCTAACGCAATGGAAAAGGTTTCAAGTCTTAATTTGATCGTATGGAGAAGATAACTTTTTGGACCTAATTGTTTCATTGAATTTTCGATATTAATTCCAGCATGTTTATATATCGTAAGATAACTCCATAAGCTACGGAATTTGAAATCCTATAATAACACACTATTACGGATCCAATGGAATAGGTTTTGTCGAATTCCAAGACCGTGTCCCGCATCGCTATTTTAACTCGTCGATTAAATCGATGATTTTCAAAAATTAACGAAATCTCCTGAATTCCGTTTTTAACAACTTGTTAACTCAATTCTAATTCCAATAGAATTCCAATAGAATTTGTAACCACATTAGAAATCATTTTCAAGTCATATTCAACTCCAATTCATTTATTTAAGCGATATTTAATTATTAACACAAAAATTAAATTTATTATTAAATCACCATATTTGGAACTTAAGTTTTTATTACACAATTTTTGGCCGATAAACTTTATATTAAAATTCCATTTACATTACAAAAATCACATTTAAAATAAATTAAATGTTCAAAATCAACAGTCAAAAATCCAGGTCGTTACATTCCTCCTCCCTAAAAGAATTTGTCCTCGAAATTACTAAGGCAGGAAAAATGCCCCAAACTTAATACTTATTCAATACCCACTTAGGAAAAATTTGATATTTCACTTTTCTTAAACTTTAGTTTCGATCAAAGCAATTAGTTCTAAATTCTATTTCCAAAATCCTTTATTCCAATTACAATTCGAAAATAAATTGTTGTTAACAAAATTTTCCAAAAATTCACAAAATTTATCTAACGCCCTAGATATCCAAAATTTTTTGGCAGAGTCTCCTTTGTATGGATAACCTTCTTCAATATGACAAGAGAGATAAATATATATACATCGACCCACACGGTTGGAAAATAAGATATATATCAATATTTATTCATTTTGCTGTATTTAACCGAAAACGTACCTTATATTAGCCTTTTAAGCATTATTAAGCAAGCAAGTTTACTTCATACGCAATTACGCAACCCAAACCTAGCCCAACAGCCTCCAGGTACCTTTACTTACTCAATTTAAACACATAAGTACCAAAATATGAAATTCATCAACATTTCATTTATTTAAATTGTTAAAACACATAAACTTCATAATTCAATCATCCCAAACATATATTATAAGCAATTATAAGGTTTAGATACTAATTTATTTGTTTCCAATCATTTCATATATCATTTTATTCAATTTAATTGATTTACAACTCAATTTTCTTGCATCCACTTTATTTTTATACCAAATAAACCCATATCCATTCCATCCTATTGATTAAATAACTAATTCAAAAATTTATTTGAGCCAAACTTCCATTCAAAATATTTACTTAAGTTAATCCATTATCTTTAAATTATTACCACCATGGAACTTAAGTTTATTTTCTGTTCAACCAACTTCCATTTCATTTACAAATTAATTCAATTAGTTTGTTCATTTAATCCACTTCAATTTCATTTCCATACTACAATATATCCTTGGATTCATAATATCAATGCCATATTCAATTTATTTACACTTACATTGAATTTATTTATTACTTGAGTTATCACCTTTTCAAACTCAAGAACCATCGTCACACTTACATTGGATTCACAATATTCGCCAAAGTCCTTTGCTTCATTTCCCTCGGGTCCGATTGACCCCATTGCACCGACGAGGTCACACGAACTCAAGAACCATCGTCGACCAAATTAAGTCCTTAAACCTTAAATCGATGCTGCACCACCACTCCGATGATCGATAAATATCCCGAGCATTTGTCCGATGCTCCCCCGACCTCCACCTTCCTCTAGCGATGAACACGGCATGTCATCCTTTACCAATCATCGAAATTTGACGATAATATAAAAACTGATCAACTCAAGAATTCCGTCGCATACAATCTTAAAAATCATGAAACTATGATCAAAATCCATATTTTTCTAATTCGAATCTGTTACTATAATAAAATCTTGAAATTTGAATGATCGATTTCTGACTTATTTTAGATTATTACTATAAATTCTACATCTTGAAATGATTAATCAATATAAATACTTGAAACCATTTTTAAAATTTGTATTACATTGCTATAAACATTTTCTTTTCAGAAATCATAACTTGAATTAGTTTAAATAAGAATATATGAATTTTTTTCTCAAATTTGTAGACCTGAGAGCCATATATATATATACATATACAGGCATGCACACCCATTTACCGATATATATACATACGTATAGACATATTTTACTTCCACACTTCCAAAATTAACACACGCAAATTAAGTTTTGAACCAGATTTAAAATTTTAAAATGTGTTTTGCTCACCTATTTGAAGAACAGAGCCTGGAACATGTTTTAAACTTGAATCTGGAAATGTTAATTCCTGATTTTGATTTGAAGCTTGCATGTTGATTTGCTATTTGATGTTGAAATGTTCTGATCTTTGTTTGATTTGAATTCATATTGGGTTGCTCCTTTAAATTGCTTGAAGCTAGCTCAGGTTGAAGATGGTTTTGATTTGCTTGCTTGAATCAATTTTCAGGTTTTGAACTTAAACAGGTTTTGTTTTTTGGTTCTTTCTTTCCTTGTTTTTGGAAATTTGTACAGAGTTATTGTTGTTTGAATCTTGAACCTGATTGGTTTTTAAACTTGGCTCGGGTTTTTAAAATATGAAAGAAAGTAGAAGTAGACGTATTTATAACTTATTTTCTCTTTATTCCATTAATTTAGAAATTAAAAAGAAAAAGAAAATCAAACATGCCACTTGTTTAATGCATGATATAAAATGATTACACTTGTTCAATCTTATGTTATATAGTTTACATTTGTAAATCTTTCTGTTTATAATGCTTACACATGTATTTATGTGTTTAAATATATTTTTATAAAATTTTATATTATATTTTCCTATTTAGTTTTACATATATATATATGTTTTATAAATTTTCTATTAGACATGTTTATAACTTTAAGAAATTGATTTTTTCATTAAATCTAATTACACATTAATAAATGAACACACACACACACACACACATATATAAATTATATTTAGTTATGTTTTATACATATATACATTATATTAGAATTTAACCCTTCAAATAGCTTTTGGAAATCATTATATTAAATTCAAAATAAAATTTTCCAAATCAATATATATATACGCACACACCATATATACATTATAATATTAGAAAGAAATTTTTTATTAATTATAAAATATGGAGTTCTTTAAATCCAATTTTTTTTCAATTTTTTTTGAATTTCAAATCAAATTTCTATTTAGAGTCAATTTACACACACACACACACACACACACACACATATATATATATAAATAAACAAACAAATATCGTATTGATTTGGAAAAATTCAAATTAATTCACAATTAAATAAAAAAATTATATTAATTATCAAATTAATTTTGACTCAAAATCGAGATCGTTACACTTTAGGTTTAACTTTTCTTTTAAAGTTACATAAACCTATGCTCTGATACCAACTTGTAACATCCCCCTATTTGGAGGTCCAGAACTAACAGCTACAGATGTTGTAATTCTCCATAGTTATTAATCTTCGACGACCAAATACGGCGGTGTTAGATTCCTTGATATTTAGATCATAAGAATATGGAAAAATATTTACAATTCAAAAACATATTTCCACATTCAAATCAAAACCTTTCATGTTCATTACATAATCCCATAAACTTTAACCACGTTCAACAAAATATGATTATTACACATACCCTAAGAGCGACGTATGAAGATGCTCCCTTAGTTGATCAGAGTATATAATAAGACTAATAAATCTGCCTTTACATCCAAATACATAGCGGAAAAGGATAACTTTAAATAACTAACTGCCTCCTGTATGTCTCCAGAAGCTTTATTCATCTAAGAAGAGAACTTGAAAACTCTAAACCTTAAACTACTCAAAATCAATTGAGTACCCGAAAGTTTAAGGGAAAAACAAAAGCTTTGAGTCAGACATAAAGCCTGGTATGAATAATAATCTAACATCTCAATTCTTTTAGATATCTTGTGAGAGCACACTGCTTAACGAAATAGGTTTTTCCCTCACTAGTATCTTATTCTCTGGTACTCAATTGATTTCGAGTAGTCTGAGGTTTAGGGTTTTCAAGTTCTCTTCTTTGATGAATAAAGCTTTAGGAGGCAAGCAAGACGCAGTTAGTTATTAAAAGTTATCTTTTTCTGTTATGTATTCGGATATAAAGGCAGATTTATTAGCCTTATTATACACTCTAATCTACTAAGGGGGCATCTTTATATGTCGCTCTCGGCGTATGTGCAACAATTATATTTTGCTGAACGTGCTTAACATTCATGGGATTATGTAATGAATATAAAAGTTTTTATTTAAATGTGGAATTTTTTAATTGTTAGGATTTTTTCATATTCTTATGATCTGTGCATCAATGAATCTAGCAATGCCGTATTTGGTCACCAAAGATTAATAACTACGGATGAGTGCAAAATCTGTAGCCATTATTTTTGAGCCTCCAAATAGAGGGATGTTACAAGGATGTTGAGCCAAGAAGGCATCAAACTACCCGTAGACATTTATCGAACCATTCATATGAGCTGGAGCACGACCACACCACCGCTTGGTTCTAACTATACAAATGTTGGACTTGTCAACTATGGTTAGACGACTAGTATGGGAAAGCCAAGGCTTGACCAATGATTATTAGGTGATATTGAGGAGTCATACCCCACTCATTGACAATATCGCACATGTGGACTATCCAAAGAGGTTCAGTATGTCGTCGAAGCCTGCCTACGAGGGAAAAACCAACCCCGTGTAGCACATCGTAAGATATGAATGGCTAAAGGATTCAACAACAGCAGATGATGCAACCTAATGTAGATGTTTTCCTATCACTCTCTCCGGAATATAAACAATGTGGTTTACGAGATTACCCTCACGATCAATCTCCAGATTTGAAGGTTTAGCGACGAAGTTCATGGAGCCGTTTCGTATTAATGCAACTCGCCCTAGATATGTAATGCCCATATCTAGCATGACCCAAGCTCCAGGAGAATCACTGAAAGATTATTTAGAGAGTTTTCATATAACTGTCAAAAAATTTGGTAATCTGAATGACCATTCAAGATCGATGGCAGAAACCAGAGGGATTGATCCAAAATTTGTCTTTGGCTATTGGTTAGCTGGCAATATACCCGCGACATTGGAACATTTCTATCCAAAAGCTGCACAATATTTGAGAAAAGAGGAAGCTAGATGCCATAGATAGAAGAATGTTGTGGGACCAACTAGACAAGGAGTGCAAAGTAAAATTGCAGCGCAATAGTCCAGTAAAATTACAATAATTCACTATTACGGATCCGACGAAACTTCTTTCGTCGAAATCCGAGTCAGTGGTCAAAATGGCTATTTCACATTAATTAAATAAATTAATATTAAATTAATTGGATCAAATTTTCAATCCTAGTTCTATAATGAACAATTTTATCATTTTTTGATTTCTTAAGCAATTGCAATAATTCAAACGATTTAGATATCAATTTAAAGTTAATTAATTTACTAATTATAATGTTTAATTCCAATTCCAGGAAAATTCAGTAATTATAAATTAAATTCCCAATAATTCCATTTATTTGATTTTTTTATCTTGTTATTAAATCAATTATCATATTATGGATATAATTATCATTGGTTCACTATTTATTACATTAATATTTTTCAATTTTACCTTAGTTCCTATTAATGTAATATTTAATTTCATTTAATTACAATAAATGTTTTTACTATATCTTTAGTTCCAATAAGTTTATTTTTAATTCTTTTTATTCACTCAATTATCATATTCTGAATAGAATTTACATTGGTTACATCTTATTGAATTAACATTCTTCACTTACCAATTTAATCTACATTAACTGCAATAATTAAGTGAAATAAATCGCAATTGATTTCAAGTTAATCCAACGAACTAAATAAATAGGCAACTTATAACAATTGTTTCCATTTACTTAAAATTATATTTATAAGTTTATTCTTTCAAACTAATATTATAATTTCTTACATAATACTGGTTTTTTCATTACAATTGATTATATACCACTCTATCAATTCATTCAATATTGAGGATCGTTTCCTTATATTCGCTTATAACCAACTATAACTCTTAAATCATTTACATTGATTGGGACTTCATTCAATTTGTCAATGATTAACTTTATTCAACATTATTACATATCATTTTAGTTATTATTTCATTATTATATCATAAGTCTTTATTTATCCCAATATTTAATCACAAAACCTTACTAAATTAGCTATTTTTAAATTGTTGAAAATTACAGGTCATTACATTATTTCTTTCTAATTTTTTCTTGTGGCTTGGAAACCGTTAAAGAGAAGAGTAAGAAGGTGAAGAAGCTTGCGAAAAGAAGAAGAAAATATCAATGAAAGTGAAGAAGGAGGTGGGTATTTATACAAAAAGAAAGAAGTGGTAAATTTACCAAAATAACCCTTACCAAATTACCAAACTATCCTTACATTAACCTAAAGCAATCTCCACTTTTTCAAAACTTAATATCATCTTTCAAATCCTTACGTTATGTCTTAGTCACTTAATGATTAAATAAAGAAAGGTAATTATTTTGTTGGACTTTGATGTGATTTGGATTTGATGTTTACTTTTGACTTTTCTTAAACTTACTTTTCTCAATGACTTCTAGAAGTTTTCTAATCTTATTTAGTAAAAGTAAACATGTTTTGTAACGAGACGAATGTTGCCCGCTCGAAAATCGACATCCATACTTCAAATCGTATTCGAATGCCATAGATTCGACCGTTCAAATCCGATTCGCCGGAGCTTATAACAATCATTAAGTAAACAACACAGCGGAATAAAAGAATAATACATTGATATACAGCTTTGATACAATATCTGACACAACAGATGATCCAATAGATATCAATATACATCAGAGATATGATACAATAAAACAACAGCGGAAAGAAAATAGATAACATCTAGCAGCGGAACAAATAACTCTAAAATAGTCTTCAAGGAAGAACTCCAAAAATACTGCAACTCCACTTCCAAGAACCAATCCAGCAATAGCTCGAACCCCCAATAACGATGCACCAAGCTCAGCAAGAATGGCGTGATCCAAAGACTGAACTAACTCCAGATAATCCACTAAACCTGACTATCTAAAAAAAACCCAACTCTAGACTGCTCGTGTAGAAATATAATGAGCACCCAGAGTTTAGGAAAGAAACAATAAACTCCGGATCAGTCGTGGGACTGGTGTGAGCAACAAAAACAGTTTATCTTTTAAAACATTCAAAGAAATATTTTAAAGTCAATTCGCAATGCTTTTTAAAAATGAGACTACCATAAGGCCTCCTGCACACACACATAATGCAAACGCAGAATCGGAGGAGATTTCTCCTTATGATAGTCAAAGATGCTTGATACGCATTAAAAAAGAACATTTGATATTATTACTAGTGCATAGTGTAGAAAAAATTCATTTCGAAAGTAGAATATAAATCTTAGCCAACATACGACCATTATCGTATGCCTACTATAGCTACCATCCAAACAGTGGGACGCCACCATAAGTGAATGATAGGTTCTACAACTAATACCGTACAAGGTCGTATTGTTTCTTTGGATTTCCAATGAATGATCAGGCCAAGGAACTTCCCATTGCCACATGAGAATGCCTCTGGATGGACATCCCCGAGAACCAAACCGGATCTCTGCCAACACAAGGCCGGGTTACCCCTAACTGAGTAACAACTGACCGAATATGCCATCCCCCGGTCCTTTGGGACCTTTATCCGAGAGCTCTCTAATCAATTCACACAATCATAATAATAAAGTGTTTCAACATGAGTAAGTATCTGGGCTCCATACCATGATACCACCCTTTTTCAGAAGGAAATGCACATATCCTAAAGGGCGCTACCCCTCATAACCTTGCCGCATCTTTCCTGTTTTGACCATTCACGGGGTGTGAGGCTCGACGAAGTCACGTCCACAAAAACATACTTTATACAAAAGCCATGCTTTGGGTCAACAAATGATCATAGAAATGATCATTAAGATAGACGATCAAATAAATGATCCTATCACAAATAATCAACACAATGATCATTTACAGCAACACTCAGCATATCACATTACCAAATTGGGAATATATCGCTGATAACCTTCAACTACATAACCTCTGAGGTCGTACGTTTCAGAGAAGGGTGTTAAGCTAAGAGAATAAATTCTCCGCCACCAACAGAAATATATTTGAAAGAAATCAGCTTTATATCTCAATTGTAATGTCAGATATACAATCCATACAAGTCTGTTCTGGGTTCGAACAGAACCGAAGGTACTTCCAAAGAAGTCCTTGCAATCCGGATATTCACAATCCCGATCGGATTTCCCATCACTTAGGGAGTTTCTATACCGGCGCGACTCGGTGCAGAAACAATCGATAGGTCATCCTATCGCTTTCGCAAACACCCGGTCTTCATCACCGGTCTTCAAATGCTATCCATAACGTCAAATCACATATTCAGAATGGGTTATACGACACAAAGGTCCTTTCCCGGCTAAACCGAATAGTGAGCGAAAACATTTAAAATATATGGATATGGGATTTCAATTTAAGTCACAACTTAATAATTCAAAACTATCTTTCAAATGGTTTAAATAAATTACCATTTTCAATCTTTATACAAAAAGATTCATTTTCACAACCTTTAACGGTTTAAACAATTTTCACATTTTAATCTTTTAAACAAAAGATTCATTCCCAGATTTTCTAAATCAATTTTCATTTCAATTTGATTAACTCGTTAAATCTTTAAATCAAAGATTTAACCTATAGCCTTCAAAACAATTTCATTTCAATTTGATTAACTCGTTAAATCTTTAAATCAAAGATTTAACTTATAGCCTTCAAAACAATTTCATTTCAATTTGATTTAACTCGTTAAATCTTTAAATCAAAGATTTAACTTGTAGCCTTCAAAACAATTTCATTTCACTTTGATTTAAACAAATCATCAATTTAAATCTGTTAAAAATAAACAGATTTAATTCATAGTTTTCAAAAAGAATTCATTCATAACTTAGGAAAATCATTTCTCTATTCAATCTTGAAATTCCCCTAATTAACTGGAATCTCAGTTCTTATCTAAAAGTGTTTATCATTTGAAAACAACAGTTTTCATTTTGGAAATCTGATTCATTTATACGAGTTGAAATCCTTGGGTTAAATTCAAATTCCCAAAAATAATACTTTAAAAATGATTTAACTCATAATGACTAGTATAATATCATTAATCCCTAGTTTCAAATTACAGAATTCAATTTGAATATTGAATTCAAATTTAAATTAAAGTATTTAAATTCCAACACTTAATCCAGTTATTCAAAATAAATTTCCATCTTTGAAATTCCATTTCAAAAGCTTTTCACTTCTATTCCAATTCCAATTCCAAAACATTTGAATTTAAAATCCAAATACAAAACAATTTCAAACATCTGTGACTTAATCGATTTCCTCGTGAAATCCATCATTGTGTGTGTATGGTGCGGTCCAGGGTTTTAACACAATAGTGCAACATCATTTCAATCATCATAGATCAAAACACAGAAATGTAGTTGATAAGCGATATAAATTATAACGCTCATCGCCCATTCACAGATTCACAGATAATATACAGATGCAAATAAATACACACAGTTCAATCTACAGAACAAAATATCACAAATTAGATAGGATAATCAATTCAAGGCATCACATATAATACGATCATTCATAAGTAATTCAAGCATCCAATAATCATTTATAAACATGATTTATTAATCGTTTAATCCTATGTAATTCAATTTATCTCCAATTAATTACTTATGAATTTATTATCCAATTCTGATTTATTAATTACAAATTACTTGTTACCAATTTATCTAATGATTTTCTTAAATTAATTAAACTAAATTAATTAACTTTAATTAAATCAAAATATCCAAAATTAATTACAATAAATGATTAATCCTTAATTAATTACAAAAATTTAATTAACCTTAAGTTAATTACATAGTTAATTAACCTTAATTAACCATCTTTCAATCATAAGTTAATTTACCATTTATTTTTAATTTATGAAATTTATCCTTTTAATTGATTGACTCTTAATGAAATTCCTTAAATTTCTTATTTATTATTTAAATCTCTTTTAAATGAAATGTAGGTAATTGAATTAGTCAAAACAGTTAAGATCTTTAATTAATAGAGTTAAATTACCCTCATTCTAATCATTTACCCAAATCTAATTTCAAATCAATTTTAAAATACACTTTAACAATTAAAATTACTTAATTCATTTTATATTTAAAAACTTCCATTTATGTCAAATCTGAAATACATATTAAATTTAGATTCCAGATTTAAACTTAGATTTTTTTCTTATTTTAAATCTCTAATTTACAATTTAAACCTTTCAATTATACTTTAACACTTAAAAGTTGTTCTAACCAAATTTAAATTTCAAATTTTAAATTATTACAAAACTAAGATTCAAATCTATATTTGAATCCAAACTTAATTTTTTTTTGTTTAAACTTTGTTTTAAACAACTTCAAAAACCCAGTTTAAAATGTTTGAAACTTGCAGGTTTCAAACCTGTAACATGCAATCTACCCGAGGCCTCCATGCTTTCCTTCGAGTCAAACTTCCCACTTACCCGAGCCAAAAACCAATCTACTTCGAGCAACAACCCACCAATTACCGGGGAACTAAAAAAAAATAACCCCAACAACTACTAACACGCCCTCATCATTGTGCACCTGCACCGTTACTGCCGCCACTTCAGATCATCCACGATGATCTTCTCAAAACGTCGATCACCCCCACATATAAACTCGATCAACAAATCGTCGCTCCCAAGCTCGAATCGAATTCGAGTTCAAAACAGGACCTGGAGCAAGAAAGAAATCACCCCCTCAAAACCTGGAAACGTGCCGTTCGCCACGCCCCGACCACCAGCGCCTCTGAAATTTTGGCCACGACTCCGTCTACTACCCAACTACCTCTCCTAAAAATCCGATAGTACTCGATCTCCTGTAGGAGACGTGGTGATCGAAATGCTCATCCTAGATAAAACTAGGTTTAAAAAATTTTGATCCCTCGCCGCCGACGCCACCGTTGCTTCCATCACCTCTGGCCATTTTTCCTGCCACCACCGTAGCTTCCTCTATCACCATGAGAAACCCCGATTCCCCCAGTTCAACACGTCACCGGTAATCGCCCAAAACCCCGTTTCCCTTCAAAGACGAACTGCACTCAAACCCTTTGTCTAAAAATCAAAATTTTTACTTTAAAAATCATATTTTAGTATAAGAGTTTTGTTTGTAACCCTGAATTCAAGAATTAAGAAGTTCGAAATTTTACTTATTTGAAGTTGGGTTCAGATACCTCGCTTTGCAGAGAAAATACCAAATTGTTTTATCTTAAATAAAATTTTAAACTGCAGCTTGTAATAAAACAACCAAGTTTTATTTAAATCCTATATCCAAATTATGCTTAGATTAAGAGAAAAGGATTTTTGAATCAAAATCCTGTGTTTTAAAAATCTTTAAACAGAGAGTATTTATAACATCAGCCTACACATCCATATTCATAAATCAGTATACACAGAGCATTTAATGTCTATGACTAAACATACTTATCACAATACAGATCAATATTTTTAAAATTTAAAGCAAGTGTTACTCACCTTGAAACAAAAGAAATTGAACAGAGAACTCTTTGCTGTTTTGAAAACTGTTTTGATCTTCTTCTTTTGGTTTTGCTATTTGCTTTTACAGTTTTCTTGCTGGAACGAATTAAAATGGGAGGAGAAGGCTGATATAAAAAGAAAGAAGGAAGTGTACAGGTGAATAAATATTGTTTATACAAGGTGATGTTTATACAGTGTTATATCTTTGTTTATTCAATAAGCATGGCTGAATTGTATTGGAGGCATGTTGCATTAATTGTTTGTTGTGTACATGCTTATCTTATTTGCTAGCTTAGACTTATGTATTTCTCTTTCTTGCCTTACCAACTATGCAGATCTTCCTCTGGTGGTTGGAGATATCTTGCATTAATTGCTTTGTCTTACTTCCCATTTTATTTGAGTTAATTATATGTACTTTGTTATATGTACAGTTTACAGCCTATTTTCTTATATGTACTTTGTTTGAGTTAATTATATGGTTAATAGATATTTATTTTACTTTATGTACATATTATATTGCCTACATACTTATTCTTTTTAGTTTTGTTTTATACTTATTGTTTTTGTTTTATATATCAATGTTCTTATTTTTATTCATAGCTTAAGTATGAATTATTTTACTTTACAAAATAAGTGAACTTCTATTTTTATTTTACTCTTATTACTTTTGTAGCCTACTCCATTTGTATTATCTTGTATTGATTTATTAATATGAGATTAAGATATATATATATATATTTACTTTATATTGTTATATCTTATATTTTATTTACTCCTTATTTATTGTCTTGTATTTATTATATATATTTTAACCATCAATAATAAATTAACAATTCACTTATTTATTCATTTCGTACTTGTGTGCTAACATTTATTCCTCTGCCTATTTATTACTGATCTCTTTTATATTTGTTAGCAAGCTTAGTTATATATCTTATATTTGTATTTGTTTGAATTTATTCTTTTGCTTTGTTTCTTATTATTTGTTTGAATACTTATTGATTATATTGTCTTTATTTATTTATTTATTTTTCTACACATTTGTTTCCATAGTTTATATTTTATTTCTTTTGTTTCATAATTTTACATTGTCTCTTGTTATTTGTTTTATATTTTTCTATATACACATACATATATAGTATTTAAATTCAAATCAAATATATATATCTATATATATTTTTAAATTTACTCATATATGCTCAAATACATATATATATATATATATATATATATAATATTAAAGTTTAAATGATTTATACAGAATTTATCTGTATCTGGGGAAACTCGCTTCAATCCATCTATACATTTCACAATTTTAATTCAAAAATTCGATAAATTATCAATTTAAATTAAATTAAAATCTAGGGTCGTTACATGTTTAGTCATAAAAATTTGTAATATATATGTTAAAACATGTTAACAAAGGTGTGATAACGTTGCAGCAACTTGTTTTGAACAAAACATTGATTTTCGACAAAACGTTTTCTGGTCACATTTTGACGTTTTGGTTAAACTATTTATTCATGTAAACCAAACTTCAAAATAAATTTCTTATTATCTCTAAATAATTAAAACAAGCATATTTGACTTATAAAATAATATAAAACAATAACCAAATCTTCTTATAAAAATATGACATTGATTTATTGATATGCTACGAAATTTGTCAATTTTATAAAACAAGTTATATATATATATATATATATCGAACAATTTTTTTTAAAAAAAATTCATGAATATTTATCCTACTTTATCGGAATTTGACTTTTGTCAATTTTACAATGAGAATCCAAAATCTTTATTCAATGTAAAAAATAAGTTTGCCATTCTTATTTATCATATAAAACATGATTGCTTAAGTTTGAAAATTCGACATTTGAATATTTAAAATAAATAAATATCTCATTTTCAAAGTGTTAAATTATGGGTCGTTACAATAATAGTTATAGTTCTTTTATATAAAGACATGTTATCATCTATTATATATTATACCGCTGCAATTGTGAGATTATGTGTTATTATTTTTTCTGTTTCTTCTTCTACCTCTTCTCTTCTTTTTCCCTAACTATCAGGTGTTTCGACATTTGATTGCTTGGAATGTAATGTAGTGGATGTATTGATGTAGATTTTCGAAGGTCGAAAATCCAATTTGTTACATTTGGTATCAGAGCTGAAGGTTAAGCGAGAACCTTGGTTTTTATGAGGTAACTCGTTAGAGATAGGGTCAATAGTACCCTTGAATGAGTTTGAGTATAGATATGAGTGTGTATCTGTTAGTGAATATAAAATTGTTTTATATTGTGTTGATTGATCTATTGAGTGGCTTTTGGATTCTGGTCAATACAAGTAATTAACATTATTGATAGGGTTCTCTAAACATTTGAACAGAGCAACTCGTTTTGAAATAGGGTAAATGAAATAATTTTACCCAGATTATTTTTATATATTAAAGAATAAGTTTCCAAAAAGATTGTTATAGTTATATTTGGTGTGCTTGGTTGTTAGGAAATGGTAATATTAAACTATAATCATTTGTCATTTTGGTGATTGAATAAAAGTTGATATTATAGGCAATAGTCAAGAAGTAATTTCATATAACGAAATGGAATTATGTAAATGTGATTTTATAAATGTGATTTATAATTTGAAATGAAATGAAATTCCAAAAGTATGTTTGATATGATTTGTTAAGAGGGTTTTAAGGTTTGTCATTGCTTTTGAAATGTTTTTTCGAGGTCTTGGAAAATAATAGTGATATTATTTGGAGAATATTTTTGAATTGGAACTGTTTAAAAGGAATATTAAAGGAAATAAAAGCATTGAACTCACTTCGGGCATTGGAAAATAATTTCGGTGATGACTATAGCACCATCGACGTTCATTTTCGAGTTTCAAAGGGAGGGATTACTACTAATTAGAGTTTGTTTGGTAAAACTGGTTTTGGTTTGAAATGCAAAAGAATGATTTGATATACCAAAGGGTTTTGTATGTATGTGATTTCAAAAATGATTTGAAATACTTAGAACAAATTGTTTAAACTTTGCAATTTTGATTTAAATTTTTTTATGGAATATGAATAAGTTTGATACCTTATAAAATTTAAAATTTGAATTTGGAATGGAATTTATCTTAAATTAAGCTAAATAAGAGTGAACTTTGAGTATTTAGCCGAAGTTTGCCTGGATGAAGTAATTGTTGAAAATAGAATTTATTAAGATTTGAAATAAATTAGTAAATGAACTAATTAAATAAATTAGTTAGTTGAATATGATTTGAAGGGTGAATGGATAAAATTGAATGTTGAAATGGGAAAATAAAATTGAATTTGAATAGAAATGGATGTAAACTTAAGTAGTGAATTGATCATAAACCTAAGAACATTTGTATAAAATGTTGATGATAGACTTATGAAAATTTGATGGTGAAATTCTTAAGTGGGATTGGAATATAATGGATATACCAAGTAAATAGGAGTATGTGAAGTACAAATGTAAATGATAACCATGAATAATTGAATGGATATGAAGTAAATGTGAATAAAAAGAATTTGATGTGGCTAAGAATTAATTGAAATAAATATGTAAGTTGAATGTATATTATTTTATTCGCACAGCGATTTGATCCAGATTCGAGCATAGAATTTCAAGATAATTTATGTCGATCCGAGTTAAGATTTTTCACTTGATTTTCAACAGCGAACACTAGATACGGGATTTCGGTTAATTCTGGAATTCTCTATCGTAGTATACGGCTATGCAAGGAGGACGACGGTTCCTGATCAAGAAACCATATTTGAGTCCGCACTAGAGAGTCGTGTGAACAATACTAGTTTGGAAGTGAAATTGTATGGTCGAGTGAGCGATCAAATTTGATTTTTCGATTGGATGATATATGTACATCATATGGATTTTTGTGAATAAATATTGGAAATTGAAAACGCTGAATAAAATGATTTTGAATTATATGATTGGATATTATTAACAAATAGGATGTAGGTATTTAACATCAAGGAGAACTGGATTGCCCGATAGAAAGGTACATGTCTAAATTATTGTTTGAAATTGATGGTTTTATGATCGAGTCGCTTGGCTTTTGTTTCCTTTTAATGATTTGAGCCCGTAGGGCGATTTATAGTTGTTCGAATCTAGCCGCGCAAAGGAGATGCTGGTGAAATTTTTCGAAAATTTAAGGAGTTCGAAAATTTTAAAGAAAATTTTGGATAACTAAAATATGATTTTAGACTGTAACTTGAAATAGTTGAGTAAATATTATTATTTGGAATTTATGGATGAAATTGGAAATTAGTAAAAGTGATAATGTGGTTTCAATAAATTGATTTTGGGAAGTTGTTTTAACTGATTTATTTTGGAAAAGTTAATGGGTTTTGGACCATTCTTCTTACCTTGGCAATTTCGGGGATGAAATTCTTTTAAGGGGAGAGGAATGTAATGACAAAGAATTTTTTTATGTGAAATTTGAATGTTTAATTTATTTTAAATATTTAAAAGTAAATGTTTAACTTGAATTTTAAATATGACGATTTATTGGATGATTTAATTTCTGAATTTAACAATTGAAAATTGGTTAAAACATTGAACCTTGAGTTTTAAGCTTGATGAAAATAATTTAAAGGCTTATTAAATTTATAATAATAAGAATGAAGGTGATAGAACTTTTAAATTGAATTTAATCTATTCGATTTTAAAAATAACTCGGTTAAATTAACAAGTGAAAATAGCCTTCCGGGGCATAGTCTTGGATTTCAACGAAACCTATTCTATTGGATCAGTAATAGTGTATTATTATCGGATTTAAAATTTCGTAGTGTTTGGAGTTATTGTTTGGTCGTATGGGACATAAACGTCTTGAAATTAATATCGAAAATTCAATATAATAATTGGGTTCAAAAAGCTATCTTCTCCGTATGATTGAATTATGACTCGAAACCTTTTCCATTGCATTCGAAATAGGGTTATAACATTAGAAATGCCTAGCGGCATGCCTCGATAGGGGTTCGAGATTTTGAGTTGTGTAAATTGAGATATTTTGGATTTAAATTAATATATTGTCTAGTCAACCCTTCTTTTCAGGCTCTTGCCTTTCATTTCAAGCCAACCTAAATGGATCTGAGCTATCCCTTCTTTATACATCCTCCTCTTTAAAATGTACAGCTGAGCCAACAAGTAAACAAAGAAAAAGGAAAATTAAAATTTAAAAATCAAAATCTCCCACATTGCTTCATGAAAAAAATTCAAACCAACTTCAAAAATCGTATTTTTGTGCAAGCTTCGATTTGATATGGAAATTCTAAGGTGCGGTCGAGATTAGGGAGGCACGATAATTGGTCGCGATCGAATTTCAAAGCTAGGTTGGGAATTTTGGGGGCTTCGATCATCAAAAGGCCGACCGAAGTTTGAAGTTGGCTTCGTAGGATTGGGACGCAAGCATGGCAGTGATTTGGGGGGTGCAATACCTTGCGATGGGATGCGAACTAACGGGGATGATCATAGTAGCAAGTGTCGTGATTCACATGGTGGGTGTGTTCGTCGACGAAATTCTATCGGTTTAGAAAACCGTCGAACGAATTTAAATTTAAAAATAACCGTAAGCGCACGGTGTACGAATGTAGCACGTGGCGAATATGGGTCGATCCACAGGGAATTGATGATTTTAAAATTCTATTCAATCAAATTATACCGAAGTCGAGAGTGAATAGCTAGAAATGTAAGAAACTAACAAAAACTAGCAAAAGAAAATGATAAAAATATGAGAGTTAAAAGAACAATTTAGAGATAAATCCACTCTCTAGATCATATAAATCAACAAAATGAAGTTATGATCTCTCTTTTCTTGTCATTAGTGAATTAGTTGATGTGCTTATCATAAGTATGGTATATTTGTGCTATTAATTAGCTCAACATAAAGCATCAAACTACAACACAACCACTAATACACATTTAACTCTCATGAAACATGACAACAAAGTTGAAATAAAAATCTTTTTTAAGCATAGCCTATTAACTATTGTTTAGAAATATAGGCTATCAAATTTCAATTTCAACATTCACTTCTTTTCCATAATCATATTTAGATGATGAGGCAATTTGTGTTATGTTTGTTTAAGCATAGCCTATTTGTTATGAACAACATAGACTATCAAATTCAAAGCTAAACAACATCATTAAACCACTTCAAGTGTTTCCATTAAAGCACAAAAAGAGAGCAAAAACATCAAAATGTTGCATCTACATACTAGAGAGCTTCATTACCCCTAAATTGTAGGGATTAAGCTCTCATATTTGTTATCAAATCAACAAATGTAGAAAGCAACATGAAATCAAAAAGAAAGGAAAATGAAAGCTAATGGAAAAGACAACTATTCTAATTGCATAAAGGAAAATCTACACTACTTGCATAAAAGGAAATGAACATGTAATAAAAAAGAAACAATAATTAACATTGCATAAAGAAAAAAATTACATAAGAGAAGAAATGGCTAAGTAGCCATGGAAAGAAAGAGAGATTTGATTTATTTTCTAAACTAAAACTAACTAAGAGGAAAGATGGCTACATGAAACATAAGGGGTATCTATACAAGTTAGAAACCCTAATGCATATTTTTGGGGAATGCCCAAAATGCCCCTTAGGAAGTGTGGAGGCCAAGTAATCATTAACATGTCTTAATCCCCCGTTAAGTGTATATGAAACCATTAACTCCAAAAGCATGTGCATTAGCCTTTAATTTGTACATTAAGGTAGGTGGGTAGGTGGGGTCCTCCATGAGTTTCACTTTGAATTATTTCCATCTTCATTCCTTTACATTCATTGTGCATGCATATTTCTTCATGAAACCACTCCTATTTGAGACCAAATTCCTACAAAAATATATAAAAAAATTCATTTAATTTTTCTCAAAGAAATATATGCACAAAAATGACCTTTTTGTCCCTATATGAAGATGGATATGTGATAATTTGGAATTAATATGAATTATGGTTAAAACAAGTTAAAATACCCAATTTGATCATTTATTTAATTTAAATAGAATAAATATGGTGGTAAAAATATGCACATTTACGTGCACATCAAATACCCCCACACTTATCTTTTTATTCGTCCTCGAATAAAGAAAAACTAAGATAAATCCATTTTCGTAGGGAGCACGATTGCATTGAGCGTATGCAGTAAGCCGTTAAACCTCTGGGTGTTCCCAGTAGGACGAGTGTTGTCTCGTGAGGGTTTTCAGCGGATACTACCCACAAAATCCAAATGCAGGATGAAAATATTTACAAAATGCAAGATTTATTTAGAAAGAGATAAATGCGAGTTTTTGAAAATATTTACAAATGAAAGATTTATTTTTAAATCGACACAAATAAGTTAAATATAGGTTTTGGTTATCATCTTGAAATTTTTTAGTCATTTACTCGTCAAATTTTTTAATAAAAAACAAAGTTATCATAACAAATAGACTATAGTTTAACTTGTTATTTTGGTTGATAACAAAGTGTAATTATGAAAAGGATTCTTAATTGATTATCAAAGTTTATCAAAGTGGTATTTTTATTTCTTTTCAATAACAAATCAAGTCAACTAAGTAAAAATAGTGCTAGGATTTCAATTGCTTGCTCTCTCATTATTTGCAAGAAAAATTACACACCTAGCTCAGGTAAACTGAGGCCAGATATACCACCCAGTGCACTGCCTTTCAGGCTTATGTGAGGGGAGTACAGAGCATGGCGAGTGCACACACTTTCATGTATACACCTATCGACCGTAGGTGGTTTTTATTATGTCTATTCTTTTTTTACATGTGTTCCATACATGCATAGCCGTGAGGACTTTTAACTGAGTATGAAAGCACATAATCAAATATTCTAAGTAATTCACCCATGCATAACCGTGAGGACTTTTAAATGAGAGTGAATACTTTGTTATTATTTTTTATTTTTTTTATATTTTTTTTAAGAGAGAGAGAGAGAGAGTTTTGCAAAATCATCTTAGCACTATTTAACTTAGAAGACAAAAAAAAAATGTTACATCCTTTACTTTAAATTCACCACTTTTAAAACAAAGATTTTCAATTAGGATGTATTTCATAATTAACACGTATGAACATTCCTATATACTAGTTAAACCATTGTTATTTATAATCGAACTTCATTTTTATTTTTGTTAAGACAAATAAATTTTCAATAATTTCAATTTAATAAACCATATAATTATCCTATAGTGTTTCTTTAAAAATAAATCAAAAACGCTAAAAAAAATTCTTCTTTTGTTTTTGGATTTTTTTTTGAGTTTTTGTAAGAAAAATGAAAAATTAATCCTGAAAAATCAAGAAGAAGATGAGTCTCCCCCCACACTTGATTTTGACTGTGTCCCCACAATCAACCCAAGTGAATGGGATGTTTATTATTATTTACATGAAAACGAACAGTATTTACACGTGATCAGAAAGTATATCGTCAAAAAGTAAATGAAACGGTCTTCCAAAGACCGATTCATTTGTCTCGTCAAGTATACGAGACACAGCTCAAGCGCAGAAAACCAAACCGTAAAAGATTTCGAAGTTGAACGTTGATTTGGAAAAACGAATGTCATTTTATTAAAAATCGTACGAGTTGTTTTATTTTCAATGATTTTTGGGGTCGATAAAACAATTGATTGAAATTCACATTTATTTTCACCAAATTGAAATTCGAGTTTATCATTGAAAATTTCTTCCAAATTATCGATTTCAAAGTCAAAATGGTGATCGAAATCTTCCCCTTTAGAATTCAGCAACTCGTTTTCAAAAAGTCCAATAAACTCATGTTCGTTAAATTCGACTTCCTTTGTTGGATTATCAACAACTTCATCATGCAAATCGAGTTTAAAATTCAAAGTTGTCGTAGTCAAATTTTCAGAAAAAGGAAGATCGAAGTTTAAATCGAGTTTCGCACCCTTAAAAGAATTGAAATCCAACTTAATTACCATATTTTCAACAACTTGATTAAGATCGTCATTATCAAATTTAAAAGTTGTTATTTGAAAATCCTCGATTTGGGTAAAAGGTGGATTATCACTTGACTTGTCACACGTTGGGATTTGAGTATGTTTATCACGTTGATTCAAATATGTTTCGAACACCAAATCCATGTGATCATCGTACATTTCATTCATTTGTTCAACAAAGTCAAATTTGTGATTATTAACTTGAATTTTTTTGATTTGTACTTGTTGAGGACAAGAATCGCCAATTTCAATAAATGGTGGATTTGATTCTTCGGAAGTTGGGATTTGATTATGATTTTCACGAAAAGTTTTGTATTTATCAAGTAATAATTCCCTGTTGTCTTCTTCCATTTGGTCAACAAAATCAAATTCATGATTATTAGTTTGAAAATTTTCACTTTGAATTTGATGAGGACCAAAGTTTTCAGTTGTATTGTGGTTGAGATTACACACATTGCCAAAATTATTTGAAAATTGATTCACATTTTCGTGTTGATTTTGAAATTCATCTTGAAACTCGAAATTGAATTGGCATGGGTTACACTCGAAATCATTTGAATTTTGAAGAGAATTCAAATTTTGATTATTTTGAAAACCTTGATTCGAGTTATAGCACAAATATGAATTGCACAACTCATTTGTACTTTGATTTTGTTGCGTAGAAAGTTCAAGTAACGACGAAATTCTATTTTCAAGAGTTGAGGGTTCATCGTTTTGAAAATTTTGTGGTTCAAGACTCAAATTGTTTAAACAATAGTTGTTGTTGTAATATCCATAAGAATTTGAAGTGAAATTATATGGATTATATTGATTTTCACAACTATCGTAAAATTCATGTGAATATGGAAATTCGGACATTTTCAAGAAATTTCTTTTTTTTCTTTATAAAGGAAAAATATTTACAAATAGAATTTATTTTTCAAAAGGGAAATTGATTTGTTTTTTCAAATTTTTTCTTTGTTTTTGGAAAGGTTTTATATATTTTTTGGATTTTGGTTTTTCTAGATTTTTTTTGGATTTTTGAAATTTCAAAGGAAAAGGATTTAAAAATTTAAAGAGAAATAAAAGGAATATTTACAATTTTTTTCTTTTTTATAGTTTTGGATTTTTGAATTTTTTTTTAAATATGCATGAACTAATGCAACTAAATGAATGTAGTGGTTAATTACAAATGATTTATCCTAAGTTAACCCAAAATTTTATAATCACACTTTGTCTTAAATCAACAAAAATATTTCTCAGCCAGGTAACGGGCAGGGATTATCGGTGCACCACGAATCACCGTAGCAATGCAGCCGAAGGTTTAAGTACCTTCAGAGGAACAACCACTATAATATTTATGAATCACCGTAATATTTATAAATGGTTATTACTCTGCCGTAGCCTAGACACCAAGAAATTAAATTGTTCAAAGAAGACAAATTGTCAATATACTATTAAGAGCCATTATTATTATTAATTAAAATTCTAAGATGAAATGCAAAGCACAAATTAAACGTGTATTAACAATGCAACTAAGAATGGATTTTTGTTTTTTTTTCTATAAAATGCAAATGCAAGCAACGAACAATGCAAGGAAAATACAAACTAGAGATGAAAGCAAATTTATTTTTTTAAACAAGCAAGTGCGGCAGTTTTATAGCAACAGCTCCTCTTCTTCTGAAATTCTGTTTTGTCAACCTGAAATAAAAACAAAATATATACAATTTTTTTATATCAAAGAAAGACTAAAACAAACAAAAAAAAAATAGACCAAACTAAACCCAAACAAATTCACAACAACCCAACCTTTTTTTTAACAAATTTCAAAGTTTTTTTTTGAAAGGAAACTTAAAAGTGAAGTTTTACTTAAAAAAAATTAGAAAGAGAACTTAAAGAGAAAAAAGCTAAAATTAAAAACAAGCCAAATTATGATAACACAAGAAAAATGCACATTTGAAGTTAACAAAGCAACCAAACCCGGCCCAAACACACAGAAAACAATCTCGTTCAATTCTTACAAAACAAAAACACAGCACTCTCGTTCAATTCCCAATTTCAAACCGATTCAAAAAAAAATCGAAATCCCAACAAACAAAATGATAAGTCTCAGAAGAAAAGGATCGAAATTGCAGGTTGGATTTGCGAGGTAGTTAGCGGCAATTTTGCTGAGGAGAATCTGGGTCAATTTTTGTGATAATGGAGTTGGCTGTAGGCAGGGGTTTGGGTAATGGAAAGTGGAAAGTTGTATATGGACTGTGTGTCAGGGGAAGTGAAACTGTGTTGTAAGGAAGTGATTGGTGTAAGGGGAGGTAAGGAGGTTGGTCAGTATGATGGAGGAGTGGCGGGATATGGAGCAGTGGGTATTTGCAGTAGTGATGGTTTGCTTTGATCAAGTGGTTGACCGTTATGGTCTCGGTGCAATTGAGGGCGGAGGCAGTAACTGGTGATGTTAATTCAGTGGAGAGGGAAGTGAATGGGTGTAGCGTAGAGGTAGGTGAAGTCAATTCAGGTGCAATCCGATGGAGATTCAGGTGAAGAGGTGGGTGAATGACAGGGATGTTTATAGCAGATTTGTGTTGAGGCAATAAAAGATGAGGAACAAGGCAGTCAGAGAAGTGGGAGGAAATCGGAGATGGGGTTGTTTTGTTGAATTGTAGTGTAGAACTTGTTTGTTGTTTGCGAAATGTTGGAGTGAAGAAGGAGATGATTGAGTGGAAGTATGCAAGTTGAACGTTGTCAGGTGTAGTTGCAAGTATGGTGTGTTAATCGATGTCGAGTGATGGTCAGTATGATGATGTAGCAGTGATGGAAGTATTGTGATGTTGTGGACTAATGTAGTGGTGCAACTTGTTGGAGGAGCTGCTGTGGGATTGGAAGGTGGTGAAATGATGGATGTTTGAGAAGTTTTTGTAGTGGATGAAGTATCAGTAAGATGTGTGGGTAGTAGTTGTTGAATGAAGTATGGATGTGGCTGATTGGCAAGGGGAAATGAAGTGATGAAATATAACAATGCAGAAGTGGGGCTGCAGTTCGGTGGCTATTGATGTCAGTAAGGTCTGGTGATGGAAGGTGAAGGGGGAAAATGTTGAGATTGGTATGGTATGTGGAGTTGTGGGGTAATCAAAATATGTTGCAGACAGCAAGCAATGGTTCAGGTAAGTATTTGAACTGTTGTAGTTTGATGAATGTATGGCTTGAAGCAGCAGAAATGCAATGGATTTTCTGGTGGGATTGTAGGGTTGTTTGATGATGAAGTTGTGGATGGTTTGGATGGGAAGAAGGTGATATATGGAGGTTGTTGTTGTGGTGGAGAGGGTTGGTATAGGCAATTGAGGTAAGAAGTTTGGCGATGTTGTAGAAGTTTGTTGCTGTTGTATTGTGCAGGGAAGAAATGTAGACAGTAGGGAGGTGGTTAAAGCAATGATATGGATGCTACTGTAATGTGCACAGAAACTGTTGCACAGTGTATTTTTTGTTTGTTTTAAGAACTGATTATGTACAAATATGCAAATGATGTGTAATTGAAAAACTTGCAATCCAAATGTAAACGAAATAGAAGTGAAATGAAATACAATGTTCCTCTTTTTTTCTTTTCTTTTTTAAAAAAAAAATATGTTATGCAATGCAAATAGCCGATTAACAAGCAGCAAACAAATTAAATGGACAAACAAACAAGCAATTTTTTTTTTAATTGCAAACACACAAAAACTAAAAACACAGAAAAATCAAAGAAAAATAATTCGAAGAATAGAAAATCAAAATCAAAACAACTCCCCGGCAACGGCGCCAAAAACTTGTTCGTCGACGAAATTCTATCGGTTTAGAAAACCGTCGAACGAATTTAAATTTAAAAATAACCGTAAGCGCACGGTGTACGAATGTAGCACATGGCGAATACGGGTCGATCCACAGGGAATTGATGATTTTAAAATTCTATTCAATCAAATTATACCGAAGTCGAGAGTGAATAGCTAGAAATGTAAGAAACTAACAAAAACTAGCAAAAGAAAATGATAAAAATATGAGAGTTAAAAGAACAATTTAGAGATAAATCCACTCTCTAGATCATATAAATCAACAAAATGAAGTTATGATCTCTCTTTCTTGTCATTAGTGAATTAGTTGATGTGCTTATCATAAGTATGGTATATTTGTGCTATTAATTAGCTCAATATAAAGCATCAAACTATAACACAACCACTAATACACATTTAACTCTCATGAAATATGACAACAAAGTTGAAATAAAAATCTATTTTAAGCATAGCCTATTAACTATTGTTTAGAAATATAGGCTATCAAATTTCAATTCAACATTCACTTCTTTGCCATAATCATATTTAGATGAAGTGGCAATTTGTGTTATGTTTGTTTAAGCATAGCCTATTTGTTATGAACAACATAGACTATCAAATTCAAAGCTAAACAACATCATTAAACCACTTCAAGTGTTTCCATTAAAGCACAAAAAGAGAGCATAAACATCAAAATGTTGCATCTACATACTAGAGAGCTTCATTACCCGTAAATTGTAGGGATTAATCTCTCATATTTGTTATCAAATCAACAAATGTAGAAAGCAACATGAAATCAAAAAGAAAGGAAAATGAAAGCTAATGGAAAAGACAACTATTCTAATTGCATAAAGGAAAATCTACACTACTTGCATAAAAAGAAATGAACATGTAATAAAAAGAAACAATAATTAACATTGCATAAAGAAAAGAATTACATAAGAGAAGAAATGGCTAAGTAGCCATGGAAAGAAAGAGAGATTTGATTTATTTTCTAAACTAAAACTAACTAACTAAGAGGAAAGATGGCTACATGAAACATAAGGGGTATTTATACAAGTTAGAAACCCTAATGCATATTTTTGGGGAATGCCCAAAATGCCCCTTAGGAAGTGTGGAGGCCAAGTAATCATTAACATGTCTTAATCCCCCATTAAGTGTACATGAAACCATTAACTCCAAAAGCATGTGCATTAGCCTTTAATTTGTACATTAAGGTAGGTGGGTAGGTGGGGTCCTCCATGATCTTCACTTTGAATTATTTCCATCTTCATTCCTTTATATTTTTTGTGCATGCATATTTCTTCATGAAACCACTCCTATTTGAGACCAAATTCCTACAAAAATATATAAAAAATTTCATTTAATTTTTCTCAAAGAAATATATGCACACAAATGACTTTTTTTGCCCCTATATGAAGATGGATATGTGATAATTTGGAATTAATATGAATTATGGTTAAAACAAGTTAAAATACCCAATATGATCATTTATTTAATTTAAATAGAATAAATATGGTGGTAAAAATATGCACATTTACGTGCACATCAGGGTGTGAGCTTGGGAATTTTGAGATGAGATGGTGGAGATTTCGATGGTGAGTCGATTGGTGAAGTTCTGGTTGGATTTCGTGGAAGAATGAGCGAGAGAGGATGGTGATAGGCTTGGCTCTTGTTGGGTTTTAGTGCACTAACATTGTGTGCATACTGTATCGAGGGAGGAAGAAGGATCCCTACCTTTTTCTTGTGTTGGGCTTGGGTCAGCTATTAAAAATATATATAAAAGAAATGAATAAAGGGAAAGAAGAAAGGGGTCGGCCATGGTTATTGCCAAGCAGATAAAAGCGGAAAGAAAGATTGATTAAGGGAAGTCTTAGTTTAAATGGTAATTAATTGATAAGATGGGATTAGTATAGTTAGTTATAAAATTTAAATCTCTTAACTTGTAAAAACTTTCTCGTTCAAGGGATGCGCTCATATTGACAACATCTATACTATGTTACTGGTTTGGGAAAATTTGGAGCTTCCGGGAATTTTTGCTAAAATCTGAACGCTGTTGGTATTTAGTCAAAGTCATAAAATTGAAGTGACAATAAAAATCAAAGTGAGTAAAAATTCACTCATCTTAGGTAATTAGGTTATTTTAAATAGTTAAAATTAGTATGTTGATTGATTGGTTGAATTGATAAATTATTACAAGTTGAATATGATATTATATATATAGTATATATATTAGTAGTTGGATTGATATTCCTTCATATTTTTAGCGGATGAGACCCTATGCGCCCTTCATAATAGCGAATGACCATATATTACCATGATATCTCGCCTCGAAGCAGGATTGGTAATTTATGTTATCTAACATCTATGGTTGCAGGGAAACAAGTGGGAGGGATCCAACTGAATTCCTCAAAAATGTTGAATTTAATTTCATATAAAGTGATATATGATATGTTTGAATAATCTATGATAGATTATAGTGTGATTTGGATTTATTGGATGCTATGGAAGAACTGCCCTAGATTTTGGCATATTAAAATACCATAAATATATATGTTTTCAATTTTAGAAGAAACTGGTTGGGTAAAATTAAAGGTTTTAAAAATCAAGATTTTTAACAAATTGGGAGAATAGAAGGGAATTTGGAAATAAGTATAAAATTGGTTATACTAGATCTTAAATAAGATTTTTAAATTGCGAACTAGACGGAGAATCGAGATTTGGTTAGTTTTTGGAGCATAGTTGGGTTCTCTTAGAAGTTAATTTATAAATGGAATTCGATTTAAGAAATTGATTTATAAACGGAATTTAAGTGATGTGAAAACATTGTAAACCAGAATTTGAGACTGTGGGATTTATAAACGATGTTTATAAATAACGTGAAATGATTATCAGTTGATAAATTGAAGACATAGATTCACTGTAAGAATTTATAGCGAGATGGGTAACTCGTTTTAAAAAGAAAAGATATATTTTAGTTTTGGAAATGTGAAAAAGGGATTTATGAAATTAGGGTTGTAAATCGATTGGTGATAAATCAAGAGAGATTTATATATATTAGATTGTTTGTATTAGAATTGAAAAATATACTTTAATCAAGAAGTTGAGTTTGATTTTAAAAGAGGATTTTGGATTATTGAACTAGGTAATTTAAATATGTTTTAGCTTAAAAATATTTCAGAATGTTAGTTATTTAAATATTATAAATTGTCAAAATGAATTACAAGTTTTATAAACAAGTCCCGTAAATCGATTAGAATTTTATTAATAAATCAGAATTAATTATTATTTCTAAGGTGTGTAATTATTTAAATTGTTTAAAAATATATTTAATTATTAAATAAGTTTCCGAAAGTAATGGTATACTTTCATGGTGAAATCGGAGGCAGAGATTGCCTGTAGTCAAGTTTGGATTTCTCTAGGATAGAGACGTAATCATTGAGCTACGAATCCATGGTTGATACTGCATGGTGCTTTCCATATTTATTTTTAAAAAAATTCAAATATTTTTTAAGGCAATGGTTTGTGAATATACTTACTTCGGTGAGATAAGTATGTACTTTTGAATAAAAAGATTTAATTAAGTAACCCGAAACCTATAGAATTCATTATAAACGAGTTAAGGAATTTGAATTATAAATTGTCAAGGGTTTTTAGAAAAGAGAAATAAATGGAACTTCTCCTAAGTATTGAGAAGTAAGGGTCTATAAAAATATATTTTTAAATATTTTTCTATGTGTTGAAATAAGAGATGGTTTGAAATATCCTAATTTAGATATGATATAAATAATTGAGTTACTCAAAAATTGAAAATTTTGAAGGAATTTGAGTATATATCTTATAAAGATATTTTGAAAATAAATTTTGAAAAATTATAATATGGGCCTAGTGACTACTAACGGATGTTATATTCATAGTTAAATAAACCAACTACCAAGTATTGGCCAATTTCGTTGATCGTCTCGAAGAGATCGGGATCAGATTTGATTATCCGAAAACCGCTTCGATCTGATTTGAGCGTTACGAATATATATCGTGAAGATGGTGAAGACGGTGGTTCGGGTTTTTCAGAACCAGGAAAACTTGTATGGACGAATGCTATCAGAACATCGTCATTGGAGGACGATGAGCATTCTAAGTGAAATTGTTCTTCAAAGGTAATCGTAGTCTCAAGCTTCATCAATCGAAATGACTGAAAATCAGGGGCGAGGCAGCCAGGCTAAGTGATTCGTATCCAATTAGGTATGCTATCACCTTTTTAGATACCCTCGAATATATTATTAATTATGGATACGTTAGTGCATGGAAAAGAGCTCTCGATAAGGGTGGAAATATCCGGGGTGATAACATAAGCGTTTCTATCTAGGTTAGCTGTAGGGCCGATCTTCTATTGTAGGGGATCATTATGAGGTCCTTGGTACATTTTTCCAGATGTGTACTGTGATAGGTGGTACTACAATGCCTAGTCACTGTATAGAAATTCATTCTCTAATACGTGCCTTTATGGTTTTGGTTGTAGAGCCTTGTATACTGGAATTTAACGAAGGTAACAATTATGGCTACTTGAATAAGTATTTTACTTAGACACTATTATAATATCAGATGAATTTGATATAAAATATTTTTGTTATCGTAAGGTAAAACCCGTCGTGTTTATGTGTGACGTGGTTTTACAAGATACCCTTGTTTTCAAAGGTTCTTTATAATAGTAATAATTCAAATTGAGTGTGTTTTCTTATACTGGTTTTCCAAGCTTACACAGGTGTTATTTCGTTATAATGCTCAGGTCAGACCGAGTATTACAGATTTAGGTTAGGATGCTATAGAACTTAGGGGACGAGCTGGATGATAGAGACGTGTTCCATATACTTGATTATATAGCACTGTATATGTTAGATTGTACAATCAACACTAGTGAGAACAAGTTGTTATAACTGTCCAGTTCGAGTTGTTGATTTGTTGTACTCTGATATTGTTATGTATAAATAACAGTTATAGTTCTTTTGTATAAAGACATGTTATTATATATTATATACTGTTCCACTGTGATTGTGAGATTCTGTGTTGTTATTTTTTCCGTTTATTCTTTTACCTCTTCTATTCTTTTCCCCAAACTATCGGGTTTTTTGGCATTCGATTGAGCGTCATGTAATATAGTGGACGTATTGATGTCGATTTTCGTAAAAAACTAATTTGTTACACTAATTCTCTAGAAAAAGCTAGTCCAATCGATTGAAAAAAAACTCACTAGTAAACTAGTGTAATTTGACAAGAAGTAAAATCCAATGGATTGGAAAAACAATGCTCTTCTCAGGCTAATCATAACTTAAAATTCAATCAACTAATGGATTCGACCAGTCGATTGGATGCATCTGGTTGAAGCTACAAGCTTCCATCTCACTCCTACTTTTCTTTTTGGTGTCTTCTTTTATTCTCCTCTTCCACCTAATCAAGCAGGTCCTCTTCTACTGCTTCGAGCGACACCTTTCTATCTCATTTTTGAAGTGTGTATCACAAATCCCAATACCAGGAAATCCAAGTGTTGTATAAAATTATATATATACATATATATTTTGATGACCAGGAATTTTTGGATATTTGAAACTGGAATATTTAATTAATTTTAAATATTTAAAGTTAAATTCTAACTTGAATATCAAATATCACGGGTTATTGGATAATGTAAATATTGAATTTAACAATTGGAAATTGGATAAAATAGGGAATCTGGAGTTTCAAGCTTGTTAAAAATATTTCAAAGGCTTGTAAAATTTATATTAATAATACTGAAGACAATGCAACTTTTAAAATTGAATTTGAAAGTGTTTTATTCAGTTTTAAAATAATATCATTTAAATTGATATTTAAAAATAATCTTCCAAGGCACAGTCTCGAATTTCGACGAAACAAGTTCCATTGGATCAGAAATAGTGTATTATTATTGGATTTCAAATTTCGTAGTGTTTGGAGTTGTCGTGTGATTATATGGTAGATAAACACGCTGAAATTTTATATCTGAAATTCAATATAATAATTGAGTCGAAAAGCTATCTTCTCCATACGATCGAGTTAGGCCTCGAAACCTTTCCATCGTGTTCATAATAGGGGTATAACATTATAAACACCTAGCGGCACGCCTCGATTGGAGTTCGAATATTAAGTTGCATTTGCGAGATGATCTAAATTTAAAATTTAAATATAATTTGACTGGTCAAATTTTATCACATCAGCACTTTATCTTTCATACCATGGCCACTTGTCTTCTGGTTCATGCCATCTGTCACATACACGCTTTATTCTTGTTTTTTCTTTTTAATAACACAAACCAAATGAATCAAGATGAAAATGAAATGGCCGAAACGAAATTCCTTCCTACTCCAGTTTATCATTCTCGAAATCTTCCCCCTTTATATTTTTAAAATCAAAAGAAGTGCCGAAGCATCACTTCCAAGGTAAAACTAAAACGAAATCAAAATCAATTTCATTCTCAAAAAAAAGAGGGATCTCGACATTGGCGCATTGTTCTACTCGAAAGCCTCTCATCGTTCAGCTCGAAGCTTTGAGGGATAGTGGCAGCTCGTCGATCGTGGAGGGGATAAGGAGATGGATCTCATAGATAGTAGACGTGATGGGTTTGGAGCTGGAGTTACAATGCTCGAAGTAGCACGCGCGCGATGATGGGGAGAGGGGTGTTTGCTCGCGGCGAAGTCGCGACTGGGCAGTGGTCGTAAGGTTTTGTAGAGGCTAGGGCTTGCGGGTACAGAAGGGTCGTGGTCGCAAGGTATCTCGAGGGTTCTTCTGGGCTTTGGGCAGCGACATGCATGGTATCGTGCTGCTAGAGGCAGTTCTGGCTCAGGGGCTGGTAAGTGGTGGAGCTAGCACTACGGGCTGGCGATGGGACATGAGAGTTGCCAGGGTTTGGTGAGGTTCACGATGTCTGCCTGATGCCAGATTTTGATGGTCTAAAATCATGAAGAAAACGAGTCCAGATTGAAGTGGATTACAAACAAAAACAAAGATAAGTTAATCTCACTCATTTGGATTACCATAAATTTAAGTAGTTTAAATTAAATTTTTTGGTTGATTACTTGAATTGATGATTTATTATTAGTCTAGATGTGGTATATTATATATAGTAGTACATATATATTGGAGTGATTGATATTCCCGCATTACATAGCGGATGAGACCATATACACCCCGCATAATAGCAGACGACCCTTTATACCGTGATATCCCCCCGGAAGTGGGATTGGTATTTTTATATTGTGCTAACATTTGTGGATGCAGGGAAATAGGTTGGAGGGATCCAACTGGATTCCTCAAAATGTTGGAATTTATTTTCTTATTCGGTGATATGTTTTATTTGATAATCTGTGATAGATTATATTGATCATATTGGGAATTGAAAATATTAAATGCTATGGTTTGACTGAATATATTTTGGGAAAAAGAATGAATTTCGTAAAAGAATAAGAAGTTGATTTTTAAAATCCAATCAAATAAATCCCGAGTATGGGAAAAAGATTTTTGAATAAATGGTGATAAATGAATTGTGAGAACTTAAGTATATTGTTTAAAAATTGAAGAATTTATTTAAATTCAGGATTTAAAATGGTTTGGGAGAAATAAAGGGAGAATTTTGAAATAAAGTATGAAAGTAATATTTAAATAAATTTTAAATCTCAATACAGCAATAAATATGGAATTGATGGGTTTTGACATAAAATTGAGCAAGTAAAGGAATTTTTTTGAGAGAAATGTGTGATCCTCTATGAATAGAGGAGTGCACACATGTAGATATATATAACACAGAGCTAAGGTGCTGCCAACATGCCTGGCAGGTAACAGAGGCTAGGTACAAAAAACGAAAAACAAAAAATACCAGGAACCCCAAAGATGAGTTCCGACAAAGCCGTCGCTCACCATAAAATCGAGCTCCGGCGAGCCCATCACAGGATGAGAAAGAGTATGAAGTACCTAAAAGGTAAAGAAAAACCAAAACTACAAAAAGCCGTCACTAGCTAAAGAAAGAAGCTCCAAGCTACAAAGGAAAAAGAGCCCGGCAGAAAAACAGATCCTGTAGAAAGCGGAACTCTGAAATGTAGATGAAGGAGCCCTGAATGTGAGGTGGAAGAGCTGGCGGATCTGAGAGGAAAAGTCTGCTCTGAAGGCCTCTATGAGATCCAACATCCTGCAGGCCTGCATCTGCGATGAATAAAGTGCGCGACTAGGAAGAAAACTTTGCGCTAAAGCCCTCTCTTCAATCCAAAGTCCTGCAACCTGAAGTCATGAGAACCTATAAAGAGAGCCTAAACACCCTGTCACCCGAAGAGAGTCTGTAAAGAGAACCTGTAAAGAGAGCCTGAACAACCTGTAAAGTAAAGGAATTTATTTTAAAATGGAGTAAATTTGGAAATCGATTTGAAAATTGATCAAGTGTTTGAAACTATGATTTAAAAGGAGGATGAGACTATGTAATTTATAAACTAGGTTTATAAAGTGAAATAAGATATCAATGGATATTTGAAAGTATAAATTCACGGTGGGAATTTATAAAGGTATGGGTAATTTTTTTTAAAAATAAATAGCGTTTTTATTTTTAAAGGTGTGGGAAAGAAATTTACGGGTTGGGACGTAAATTAAATTGGGATAAATCGAGAAAGATTTATTAACTGATTAAATGGACTATTTTGGAATGGGAAGTGTATTTTTCTGAAAAGGCAAGTATATTTTCAAAGCAGATTTTTAAGTATAAGTTAAGAGTTTAAAGTTGTTTTAAAAGAATGTTTTTTATTTAATCTGGTTAAAATTTTAAAGGTAAATATTTATTAAGTTAGTTATAGTAGTAATTATTTAAAGGTTAAATTGGTATTATGATTTAAAAGATCATTATTAAATATTTATATTTTATAAAGTAGTTTTATTTTAAAGGTAGTTTGGCTAAAGTTTTTATTTGAAAAATTAGTATAGAATTTCATAACTTTTATTTTAAAATTTGTTTTGGCTTAAGTTTTACACGAGAAATTATTATAAAATTTCATAACTAGTATTTTAAATAAAGTTTTTTAAGTAGTTTTTTTAAAGTGTTTTGAAGTATATATTTTTGGATAAAATGTTATAAGTAGTTTTTATTTTAAGTGTTTTTAAAGTATATATTTTTGGATAAAGTGATTTAATTATTATTTAAAAATCTAAAGTATTAAGACTTGGTGATATTCAGTGGAAAGAAAACAATTAGTGGAAATTTATTCCGTGAAAGAAAAAGGTGTTTTGAAAACTATTTTCAAAGGGTTGAAGTGTAGGAAAATATCTTACGAAGATATTTTGAAATAAATAATTTGGGAAATTATTAAGGCATGATGGTTTTTGTGGATGTTATTTGATAGTTAAATAACCGACTATCAATATTGGCCAATGCGCTGATCATTTCGAAGAGAGCGGGATCGGGATTAATTTTTTGAAAGCCATTTCGATCCGGTTGGAACGTTTTCATGAGGAAGAGAAGAGCTTGGAGTCGAAGATGGAGCAGTGAAGTGCTAGGGATAATCGCTACTAATCCTTAGGGTGATTCCAAAATGGATGTTGTCACGACCCGAATTTCAGCGTTTGAAAATCGACACCCGTACTTCACTTGTACTCGAATGCCGCAAATTCGATCGTTGAAATCCGATTCGTGCCGGAGATTATAACACATTAAGTACAACAACACAACGGAAGAAAATGAATTATCACTGATACATAACAGTTGATACAACGATGATACAGTTGAGATATCAATACAAATATCAGAGACAAGATACAACAGTGGAAAGAGATAACTTCAAAAGATAATATCTTCAGAAGTCCTCAAGATAGATACTCCAACATATAGCGACTCCATTGCCAATGTTCCAAAATCTCCAAGCCACAGCAGTTATATCCAAACCACAAGCTCGAACCACCAAAATGCTTTCCAAATGCGAAGCGAGAAACCCCCATCACGATGCATTAAGCAAGGTTAGTTATCCAAAGACTGCATAAGATTTCCAAAGACTGAAGCCTACCGAATCTACACCAAATATTTGATTATCTGAAAATCCCAACTCTAGACTGCCCGTGTGGAAAATTACGGGCACCTAGAGTTTAGGAAGGGAACAATAAACTCCAGGTCGGTCATGGGACTAGTATGAGCAAACAAAAACAGTTTTCTTTAAAAGCAAAAAAAAAAGAGTTTAAAAGAAATCTGCAATGCTTTTTGGAAAATGAAACTACCATAAGGTCTCCCGCCGCACACATCATGCAAACGCAGAATTGGAGGAGATTTATCCTTATGATAGTCAAACATGCTTGATAAGCAAAATCCTTTTGATATTATTATTAGTGCATAGTGCGGAAAACTTTTGAACGTATAATATTAATCTTAGCCAGCATAGACATTTCGAACTATGCCTACTATAGCTACCATCTAAACAGTGGTGACCACCATAAGTAAATGGCAAGTTATACAACTAAAACCGTATAAGGCACATATTTGAAATGACCCGAAATTTTCGATCTCGAAAATTCCAGATAGTTAGGAAAAGAAGAAAGAGATAGAAGAAGAAGAAAACGAAAACATGGCACTTATTCTCACAAATCGTAGCGGATCAAAATATAATACCAAATAATAACAGATTACAAAAGAATACCTGTATCTATCAATTACATTTTTACATCAGAATGACACACATACACAAACACTGGACATATACAAATCACATGTCTAAGATAAACAGAAATAGTATCATATCAGAAACACTCCATACATTCCTGCCATCAGCTCGTCTCCTGAGCTCCAGAACGTCCTTACCTGAAAATCTGTAATACTCGGTCGGACCCGAGCATTACATCAAAGTAACATCCGGGTCAGGCTGGAAACCAGTGTGAGTAAACCCACTAAATCCAAATCATTAAAGAAAACCCGGGTAACTCGTAACGATTTTACAAATTCACAGGGTTGGTATAGACAACACTTATTACACACATCAGTTTCTAAGTACCAAACTTTGATTAAATGGTCCAGTTCACTTAAATCATTCCATTCCAGTCTATTGATTCACATATCAAATCTGTACAACATTTTATAAATTACAAATCGAAGTGGTTTCGGGTAATTACTAATACCCAACTCCGGTCTCTTTGAATTCAATGCCATCTTAACCCATGTTATTCAAGTGAACACAATTCAACCTTTAAATACAAGATGTCACTTTTTATACAGCAATTCATCATCGACAGATAACCACACAATCACTAGTCAAGACAAACTTATCATATCACAAACATTTCATATCAGAAGTATCAACCAATCATTCATAAGCAAGATTTATTTGTCACCCATTACTAATTAAATCAAATTAATCACTTTAATCATTTTTAATCTTGCTTACTTAACAATAATTAATTACAAACTATTAATTAATCAGTCCCTAATTTATCTCTCTAATTACATTCGGTAATTAGCCTTCAATTAATTTACCACATTCATTAATCAACCTTGATCAATCACATTCAGTAATTAATTATTCTTAATTACTTACATTAATTAATTAACCCCTTAATTAATTAATTAATCCTTTAATTGATTACACTGAAAAATTAACACTTAATTACTTCCACTAAGTAATTATTCCTTAATTACTTTCCATCAAGTAATTACCCATTGATTAATTATAACCTATAATTATCCATTAATTACTTCATTAAGTAATTATCATTAAATAAATCACATTTAGTAATTACCCTTTAATTAGTTACATTAATCATTCTCTATTAATCATTTTCCTTAATTATTAATCACGTTAATAAATCAATACCTTTAATTGATTAAACAAACTAATCAACTAATTAACCAAATAATGAAATTAATTAATTACTCCTTCAACTGATTACCTTAATCAATTAACCATCCTGAATAAATAATTTATACTTTAATTAATGACATCATTTAAATCACCTCTTAAAACATATAGGAATTTACCTACTAAAAATTACTTTAAACAATCAAATTTGATTACCTTAATCAATTAACCAATTAATTAATCATTATTAGAAGCATTTAGAAATAGATTCTTAAAACTGAAGATAATTAAGTAATTTAAGTCAAAACCTATTAAACATTTTAATTAAAATTTTAAATTCTTGGAAAAACTTTGATTAACTTGTTTTAAATAAAATTAAACAAATTCACTATTTGGAAAACTTAATTATCCCAACATTTCATTATTTAAAACCTAATTAAGTTATAACTTATTAACTTTATTAACTTAAAACTTGTTCCAGCCTTTTACTAAAATTTGCTTACTAAAAATCTTCCTTACATATAAAAACTTGGTCACCAATTTATTTAAGTTTGAACTTCATTCATGTATACTTAAGAATTTTAAAGTCTGGAAATTCTTATCACTTCCAACCCGAGAAATACACAGGCTAACCGGAGTTAAACACTGAAATACCGAGCAACTCAAAACTTTGAGACACACACTCAAAAACACGGAAACCCACCCAAGCCATTACTCCTTCTTCCCCATCCTCGCACTCCAGATATGCACACGCGATCACCGTACACCAAGCACGTCATTTCAATCACCGTTGATCATCTCCTCGGCCGTCCACAAGTCGGAGTTAGCTACCCCATCACCCTCGACAATCCAAATCAATGTCATCGCCGGCCAATCAAAAACAAGCCTTCCGATCGAACTGGAACCCATCAGGATCAGAAACTCGATCCCAAAATTCGCCTCAACGCCAAACTCTCCCACCGGAAGACTTGTCGCCGCGTTCACAGTCGTATTGCGAACCCCTGCATCTATTCCCCTCCTAGCGATCAGCTCCGTCGCTCCACTATCGCTGCGATCGCCTCAACAACCCGTATCAACACAACATCACCTAAAACCCCACCTCCTTTTTCTCCGGCCACCACGGTCAACAGAAAAATCACTCTCCATTTTTCTAGCGATCCCCGACACCCTGACCACTATCAGGCCAAACCTCGCCGCCTACTTCATCTCCGATCGGCGGCAGATGACAAAATTCCCAAATACAAACAACACTGAACACCACCTCGAATTCCAAACTAGAAATCCTAATTTTTATACCTAAATTCATGATTTAGTACAACAATTCAACTTGCAAAATCAAACATTAAAATTTACCAGTTTGATTTTTACCCATTTCTTGATTTCCTGTAATATTCGAATTTTGAGCTAAATACTAATTACATACCCTTGAACCTATTTTTAAATTTTGAATTACGTTATTAGAAATTTTTTACCTTTACATGCTTAAGCCTAAAATTTATTGTAAATGAAAATACGAATTGTTTTCTTACCAGGACTGAAGACTGAACAAAGACAGAGGACATCTACATTCATTTACAGGCATATGCAGGCATAAAACTACACACACAGATATATATATATATATATATATATATATGTGTGTGTGTGTGTGTGTGTGTGTGTGTGTGTGTATTCATACACACATCATACAAGTAAACATTGTTCATCATATCATCACTATATTCATTACTCAGCCAAGATATATAAAAGCACAGTTTCAAACTGTTTTTTTTAAATGTTCGCTCACCTTTCCTTGTTTTTGAGAAAAGAATACTGCCTGCTTTTGATGATCTTCTCTGTTGAGTTCCTTTGTTTGATTCTTTAGTTTGTAATGGAAGTAATATTCTTTGTTTTACTTAGCTTGCTCTCGAATGAATGGAATAAAAGAAACAGTGGTGGTATATATAAGAAAGTATGCTACATTTTTTGCTGTACACAGTAAGCTACCCTTTAAATTTCTTTATATTTCTTTTGTTTGTATATTGATTCGATAATGTAGATCTGATTTGACGTCCTGAATTCCAGTGATTTTATTTTTCCTTTTAAGTCAAGCTTGACCTGATTTAAGTTTTGTATGCTCGAAATGATGTATTGTATGCTATAATTTAATGCTTGTCTCACTATGTGTTTACAAGAATTTTTGTATGAATTATATATGTATGCATACATATTCCTTTGTAACTTATACACGTATGCATAGTTATGTATGTTATTGTTATTATATACTTATATATGCTTGCCTTTCCACTATTTAATTATACACTTTTGCTTGCATTTGTCATCATATACATAAATACATGTGTATGTTTTCATTTTGTTCACATAGACATTTCTACTTTTATTCACCATAAACACTTTTATATATGTACATATACAATATACATTTTTACTTTGCCATGTTTACCTTTTTATTTGATATATTTAGATATACACATGCTTAACATACATGTAGAGATATTTATTTTTTTTCTTCCATAAGTATTGTTATTGTAACATTTATACACACTCATAAGTTTTGAAATCTTATTATTGCGACGTTACACATTCATATATTTGTAAATTATATACTTATACTTATATATTTTCGAACATCATAAGGTTTGATCTATTTGTATTTTCATTTGTATATTTATGGATTTTTCATCTTAATTTAGATAGTGGAATATATATATATATATATATATATATATATCCTTTTTTGTTCTTTCTATAAGTTTTATCATATTCATAGATTTATGAGCCAATGTTTATTTTAGTTCTTAAGCCATTTATGTATCCAATATTTTAATTATTAGAAATTTATTTATTGGACTAATTTAAAACTAATATTCCAATAACTACATCGGTTAATCACTCGATATTAAATGGCCCAAAAATCTGGGTTGTCACAGTATTGGAGATTGGATTTCCAATAAATGGTTAGGCTAAGGTTCCTATTGCCACATGGGTACGCCTCTGGAGGGACGCCCCGAGAACCAACCCGTATCTTTGCCAACACAAGGCCGGGTTACCTCTGTAACTAGGTAACTACTACTCGAGTATGCCACCCCCCGGTCGTTTTTGACCTTTATCCGAGGATCCTCAACCACAAAGCAACAATCACAAAGTAATAAATTTGCAGTGACCACATGAGTTAAGTATTTGGGCTCCATACCATGATACCACCCCTTTCCAGAAGGAAGTGACATACCCTAAAGGGAGAGACGCTCATAACCTTGCCTCATCTTTCCTACTCCGACCATTTTCGGGATGTGAGGTCCTAATGCAGTCTCGTCCACAAAGCTACACTTTTTCACTAAGCCATGTTTCGATCAACAGATGATTAGCAGCACTTTGTATGCCACATTACCAAATTGGGAATGTATCACTAGTAACCATCAACCACATAACCTCTGAGCCTGTACGTCTCAGAGAAGGGTATTAAGCTAAGAGAATAAGTTCTCCGCCACCAAACAGAAATGTATTTGATAGAAACCAGCTTTACATCTCAAAGTGTAACATCAGACACACACCCATACAAGTCTGTTCCGAGTTCGAACAAAACCGAAGGCACTTCCAAAGAAGCCCTTGCAATCCGGGTATTCACAATCTTGATTGGACTCCCCATCACATATGGAGATCTCTATACCGAGGACCAACCGGAGCAGAGTCATTCGATGCGTAATCCTTTCGTTTTCGAAAATACCCGGTCTTCCCACCATCTTTAAATGCTATCCATTACGTCGTATCGTTATTCGGAATGGGTTATATGACACAAGGTCCTCACCCGATTAAACCGAATAATGAGCGCATATTTTAAAATCATATGGATATATGGGATCTTAGTTAAGTCACAACTTATTGCCCAAAACCTTTTCTTCAAAATGGTTTAAACAAGTTACCATTTTCAAATCTTTAAACAAAAGATTCACTTCACAAAGTTCACCAATCTTTCACAAAGATTCATTCACAATATTTAAACAAAAGATATACCTTTAAGATCCTCTTCGATTTCAAAACAAGGTTCAACAATTTTTCACAAAGATTAATTTATAGCTTTAAAAACTATTTCAATTCCATTTCAAACTTGAAATCTTTCAACGCAAATTGGAAATCCTTCCTTTATATGAAAGCAATTATTATTTGAAAACAAATAGTTTTCATTTCGAAAAAACCCGATTACATTTGCACAAGTTAAAACCCTTCAATTATAAATCTTGGGTTAAATTCAAATTCCCAAAACAATACTTTTAAAATGGTTTAAAACCCATATTATATAACTTGTATAACCTTTTTAAACCATAATTTCCAAACATATATTAATAGAACTCAATTTCAAATCTTGAATTCCTATTCAAATCAAACCTTTAAATTTCAAAACATTATCAAGTTATTCAAAATAACTTTTATCTTTTAAAACTCCTTTTCAAAAGCTTTTCATATTTAACCCATTCCATTTTCAAAACCATTTGGATTTAAACTACAACCTTTAAACAAAATAATATTTATATTTCAAAATATCCGTGACTTAACCGATTTCCTCGTGCAATCCATATTTGTGTGTGTATGGTGTAGTCCAGGGGTTTTACACAATAGTGCAACAACATCAATCATTACAGATTCAATCATATCAATATCGTTAAGCGGTATAATCTATAACGCTTATCTGCATTCACAGACTCACAGATAAAACAAATTTATCACAGATAAATAAATTACATTCATCACATCTCAGAACAAAATAATTCAAATCACAAAGCATCACACAACAGAGATGACAAACAATTTCAAGTATTCAATACCATCCAAATATCCATAAGTATGAGCAATTAATTATTTGATTAAATTAAATCAGGTTAATAAATTACCAATCTTGGTGAATTTACATTAATTAATTACAACTATTTTAATTATTTATCATTTAAAAATAAATTTAATAACCTTTAATTATAAATTAATCAACCTTAATTAATAATTTAATCAACCTTTAGTCATTAAATAATTAACCTTTAATTATTCAATTATCCTTTATAACTAATTAATTAATAAATTAATTAACTCTTAATTAATTACCATTAAATTAATTATCCTTAATTAATTACAATAAGTGATTATCCATAATCACTTAATCATAAATTAATTACACCGAGTAATTATCCTTGAGTCACTTGATTAATCCACTTTAATTATTAATCAATTACTTTTAATTAAGTGATTATCTTTAAGTAATTAATTCCCTTTAATTACATATGATAAACTAATCAACCTTTAATAAATTATCAACATTAACAAATTAACCTCAAATTATGTTAATTAATTAATCATAATAATTAATTATCCTTAAAGGTAATTACCCAAAGTATTTACTTTACTTTAATTACACAAAGTAATTATTCTTATTTAATCACTTAATTATATTTTTAAACCTTATTAAATAAAGTAAATCATCATTAACAAAAAATTTAATTTTAAAACTTTTAAGTTAATTAAAAATCAAATTATTATTGAGATAAACCAATTATTTCTATTAATTACTTAATTTTAATTATCACGTACATTTAAAAACATTTTATCTTTTCATTTAACACTTAATTATATTTTCTAAATTAAGTTTCAAAGATAGCTTAAAAAGAATTTCAATTCAACAAATTTAAAATTAAATGAATTACATAACTTCTGAAAACATTTATTTTATAAAGGAATAAATTCTAAGAAATATATTTAAACTTAATTAATTCTAGATTTAAGAACTTGCTTTTCTATTAACTTTTAAAACTATTTATTTCCTTGCTTCGGGTTCAACCTGTATCTCTCACGATTCTTACTTCGAGTTTTCCCCCACCACTCTTTTCTTCGAGTCAAACACAATTCATCATAAACAAAAACCAGAGCCAAAACCTTCGTCCCCAAATAACTTCTTCTTTCAGACACCAGCCTACATGCATGCACCGCCGATCGTCGGCGTTCTGGCCATTTCTGCCACCTTCAACAGCTCGTCGACGATATATACAAAAGCTACGACCACTCAAATCATTGAGTTCGACTGAGAATAAAAACGAGGTCCTCGATCACCACCTAGAAATCAACTTGATCAACAGAATTGGCTCGCCTCTTCACCTCCGATGATCTGAACTCATGCCACCCAGTCCAAAGCTTCGTGTCACAACGAAACTTCGATTCAATCTGTACCGGTCCTGTGCGATGCTCCAACATTGATGAACCTGTCTTGAATCACTCATCGACCAAAATGGGTTCTTAAACCCTAGAATCTCACTGCGCTACCTTCCTAGTGATTGGAAAAATCACCGATCATTTTTCCTAGCCTCGACAACCACCAAGGCACCTTCAGCCCAAAGCACGAGCTTTAATTCGTTGTCGATCACTAGAAAACGAGCGAAATGCCCAAATCGTTCAACTACCAATACCTCGATCCCAAACAAAAATTTATGATTTAACTTTTAAAATTCATTCTTTCTGATAATAATACTGATTATACACCCGAAACAATGAATTTTTTCAATCGAGAATTCGATATATTTTACAATTTCACTGTCTTTGTTAATCTCCAGATAGTTTATAAAGCAAACGTACTTTAAACCATTTTTAGATTTTATTTATGTTTCAACAACATAATTTATTCAAACACTAATGTCTATCAGGGATTGAATTAAAGAAATTTTTGAATTTTTCTTGAATTGGGTTTTTTAAAACTGTAACTTGAGAACAGAGGTGTGTCAGTACACACAGTCACCTATATACACGCATACAGGCATGTTTACATCCATGCAAGTGCATTCCACAAATAAACATTCAATTCTAATCACATGCAAAACCAAAGTATAAATGGGTTTAGGAGTGCTCACACGTGTGGGAAGAAGCAGAGAACAAAATCCTTTTTTCCTGGAAATGGTTTTTGACTTTAAACTGGAAATTTATTTGATCTGTTATTGATTTGAATCCTAGCCTAATTTCAGATCTTCTTTGATCTTGTTGAATCTGAAGCTTGATTATGTATTGGGTTGATATGATTTGTTGTTGCTTTGCTCTGGATCAAGCCAGGTTAATGATTGTTGAAACTGTTTGATTTTTTTGAATTACTTTCAGTTTGAATTTAAATCCATCTGTTTGCTCTGCTTGGACTTGAAGTTGTTACTCGGGTTTGATTCAAGTGAAGATGGTATTTCACTCTTGTGTTTCCAAGTTTTAAATTTATTTTGTAGCTTTGTTTTTTTTTTTTTCATTTTCCTGGTTTTGGTTTTGATCTTGCAACTTTGAACTGCTGTTGATTTATCTTGCTAGCTCCAGTTGAATCAGGTTTAAATTTGAACTGGAACCGTATATTTGCTTTTCATTGCTTCAAGCTTTTGAATCTGAATCTGAAATTTGCTTTCAGATTTGTAGCAGAATTTGAGATGATTTTGTTTTGATTACTTGCCGATGATGTTTGAGTTGAACAAATTTTGATTTGAAACCAAAAGTATTTTGATTTCCAGGTTTATGTTTTATAAACATTAAATAGGAATGAGAAAAATGCATATGTATGTTTTCTATGTTTTAATTTTTCTTTTATCAATCTTTAATTTAATCAATTTCCATTTGTAATTAAGCTAACACTTGTCATTTGCTTGTATTAATATTTTTACAAATGTATTTTTGCATGTCTTTATACATTTACAAATGCCATCAACTTGCATTTTTGTGTTAAAACCCTTATTTCATTTAATTTGCAATTTGTATTTTAAACCCTTTAATTATTTATATTTTATATCCTAACATATGTAAATGTTTTACATTTTAAATTCATGAGTATACAAACTATATTTATTTATTTCAAAAGAAAATGTGTTTTAAATCTTTTTATCAAATCTAATACATATTTATATATATATATATATATTCATATTAATAAACAAACAAATATCTATTTAAATTTGGAAAATACCAAATTAATTCACAATTTAATTCCAAAAATTAAATTAATTTCCAATTTGAATTTGATTTAAAAATGGGAATGTTACAAATTCCCTCTTTTAAGAAAATTTCGTCCTCGAAATTTGCAAGGGAGATCACAAAGGATGGATACACAAAGATAGAGAATTGACTCATCAATCAAGCTAATTATCCATTCTGCATTTGGCTTACCAAATCATAATAAAAATATGAGAATAAACTCACAATACTCTACGAAGTACTCGGGTTACCAGATCTAAGAAATATGCAGGGGCACTATTTAGTTCGAAAGGGTAACTAACCTTTCGTAGAATATATCTGGACCCAACAGTACAAGCAATGGATACTCAATCCAGGTTGGAATATTCAAATTATATACTAGCTTGTCCCCCTTCGGACTTTGATCTTCATAAGAAATCACAAAAAAATTTCAAACTTTGGTTTTAACCGAAATCGTTTTATCGATACAATTCAATTTAACTTTATATTTTGGTAACCAATTTACTCCAATTTAAAATTTCAAATTCATTAAAGTTTAAAACGAAAAGCTGATAAGAATCCGATGAAGGGAATGTGAATTGAGAACCTTCTCTACAATGATTCGCAGGGCCACCATACCAAAGCTTCTCCTTGGAGCTGCCACGAAGCCATCAAAGAATTGAAATTGGATGATGAATCAAAAGAAATTGATGGGGAAAGATGTTTCCGTTGTTGTAGGGTATTGACCATTTGTAGTGGTACTCTCCTGTCCCCAACCTCGTCCTCTTCTTGCACTCATACTCACTATCAATGGATAATAAGAGAATTTACTGAGGCATACGAACAGATATCTTAGGGATATGCTCATTCTAGGGCATTTGTAACCCTATCTCTAATGAGTTACCTATTGTGTTATACTCCTGAGCTAAAGTTTCAACCTTCAGCTCTGGTACCAAGATGTGACGACTCGAATTTCACGTTCGAAAAGCGACACCCGTACTTCACTTGTACTCGAATGCTGCATATTCAATTGTTGAAATCCGATTTGCACCGGAGCTTATAACACATTAAGTACAACAACACAGCGGAAGAAAATGAATAATATTATTGATACATAATAGTTGATACAACGATGATACAATTGAGATATCAATACAAATATCATAGACATGATACAGAAGCGGAAAGAGATAACTCCAAAAGATAATATCTTTAGAAGTCCTCAAGATAGATATTCCAACAAATAGAGACTCCATTGCCAATGTTCCAAAGATCTCCAAGCCACAGCAGTTATATCCAAACCACAAGCTCGAACCACCAAAATGCTTTCCAAACGCGAAGCAAGAAACCCCCATCACGATGCATTAAGCAAGGTCAGTTATCCAAAGATAGAAGAAAATTTCCAAAGATTGAAGCCTACCGAATCTACACCTACTATTTGATTATCTGAAAATCCCAACTCTAGACTGCCCGCGTGGAAAATTGTGGGCACCTAGAGTTTAGGAAGGGAATAATAAACTCCAGGCCAGTCATGGGACTGGTATGAGCAAACAAAAATAGCTTTTCTTTAAAAGTAAAACAAAAGAGTTTAAAAGAAATTCGCAAAGCTTTTTGGAAAATGAAACTACCATAAGGCCTCCCGCCGCACACACCATGCAAACGCAGATTTGGAGGAGATTTCTCCTTATGATAATCAAATATGCTTGATATGCGAAAATTATTTTGATATTATTATTAGTGCATAGTGGAAAACATTTGTAAGTATAATATTAATCTTAGCCAGCATAGACATTTCGAACTATGCCTACTATAGCTACCATCTAAACAATGGTGACCACCATAAGTAAATGGCAGGTTATACAACTAAAACCATACAAGGTGCATATTGGAGATTGGATTTCCAACAAATGGTCAAGCTAAGGAATTTCCTATTGCCACATGGGTACGCCTCTGGAGGGACGTCCCGAAAACCTACCCGGATCTCTGCCAATACAAGGCCGGGTTACCTCTGTAACTAGGTAACTACTACTCAAGTATGCCATCCCCGGTTCATTTGCGACCTTTATCCAAGGATCCTCAACCACAAAGAAACAACAAAAAAGTAATAAATTTGCAGTGACCGCATGAGTTAAGTATTTGGGCTCCATACTATGATACCATCCTTTTCCAGAAGGAAATGACATACCCTAAAGGGAGCGACCCTCATAGCCTTGCCGCACTTTCCTGTTTCGACCATTTTTGAGGTGTGAGGTCCTGATGCAGTCTCATCCACAAAGCTACACTTTTTCACAAAGTCATGCTTCGATCAACAAATGATCAGCAGCATTTCGTATGCCACATTACCCAATTAGGAATATATCACTAGTAACCATCAACTACATAACCTCTGAGCTCGTACGTCTCAGAGAAGGGTGTTAATAAGAGAAAACATTCCCTTCCACCGAACAGAAATGTATTTGATAGAAACCAGCTTTACATCTCAAAGTGTAACGTCATACACACATCCATACAAGTCTGTTCCGGGTTCGAACAGAACCGAAGGCACTTCCAAAGAAGCCCTTGCAATATGGGTATTCACAATCCAGATCAGACTCCCCATCACATATAGAGATCTCTATATCGGGGACCAGTCCGTGCAGGGTCATTCGACGGGTAATCCTTTCATTTTTGAAAATACCCGGTCTTCACCACCGTCTTCAAATGCTATCCATTGTGTTGTTTCGTTATTCGGAATGGGTTATATGACACAAGGTCCTCTCCCAGCTAAACCGAATAATGAGAGCATATTTTAAAATAATATGGATATATGGGATCTTAGTTAATTCATAACTTATTACCCAAAACCTTTTCTTCAAAATGATTTAAACAAATTACCATTTTCAAATCTTTAAACAAAAGGTTCACTTCACAAAGTTCACCAATCTTTCACAAAGATTCATTCACAATATTTAAACAAATGATATACCTTTAAGATCCTCTTCGATTTCAAAACAAGGTTCAACAATTTTTCACAAAGATTAATTCATAACTTTTAAAACTATTTAAATTCCATTTCAAACTTGAAATCTTTGAACACAAATTGGAAATCCTTTCTTTATATGAAAGCTATTATTATTTGAAAACAAATAGTTTTCGTTTAGGAAAGATCCGATTACATTTGCACAAGTTAAAACCCTTCAAGTATAAATCCGGGGTTAAATTCAAATTCCCAAAAAAATACTTTTAAATGGTTTAAAGCCATATTATATAACTTGTATAACCTTTCTAAACCATAATTTCCAAACATATATTCATAGAACTTAATTTCAAATCTTGAATTCCAATTTAAGTCAAACCATTTAAATTTCAAAACATTATCAAGTTATTCAAAATAACTTTAATCTTTTAAAACTCCTTTTCAAAAGCTTTTCATATTCAACCCAATTCCATTTTCAAAACCATTTGGATTTAAACTACAACCTTTAAACAAAATAATATTTAGATTTCAAAATATCTGTGACTTAACCAATTTCCTCATGCAATCCATATTTGTGTGTGTATGGTGTAGTCCAGGGGTTTTACACAATAGTGCAACAACATCAATCATCACAGATTCAATCATATCAATATCGATAAGCGGTATAATCTATAACGCTTATCTTCATTCACAGATTCACAGATAAAATAATTTATCACAGATAAATAAATTACATTCATCACATCTCAGAACAAAATAATCCAAATCACAAAGCATCATACAGCAGAGATATCAAACAATTTCATGTATTCAATACCATCCAAACATCCATAAGTAGAATCAATTAATCAGTTGATTAAATTAAATCGGGTCAATAAATTACCAATCTTTGTTAATTACATTAATTAATTACAACTATTTTAATTAATTATCCTTTAACAAGAAATTAATCAACCTTAATTAATAATTTAATCAACCTTTAATCATTAACCTTTAATTATTCAATTATCCTTTAATTAATTACCCTTAACTAATTAATCAATAAATTAATTAACCCTTAATTAATTACCATTAAATTAGTTATCCTTAATTAATTACAATAAGTGATTATCCATAATCACTTAATCATAAATTAATTACATTGAGTAATTATCCTTGGATCACTTGATTAATCCACGTTAATTATTAATCAATTACTTTTAAGTAAGTGATTATCTTTAAGTAATTAATTCCCTTTAATTACTTATCATAAATTAATCAACCTTTAATAAATTAATAACATTAACAAATTGACCTCAAATTATATTAATCAATTAATCACATTAATTAATTATCCTTAAAGGTAATTACCCAAAGTATTTACTTTACTTTAGTTACACAAAGTAATTATTCTTATTTAATCACTTAATTATATTTTTAAACCTTATTAAATAAAGTAAATCATCACTAACAAAAAGTTTAATTTTAAAACTTTTAAGTTAATTAATAATCAAATTATTATTGAGATAAACCATTTATTTCTATTAATTACTCAATTTTAATAAGCACATACAATTAAAAACATTTTTTCTTTTCATTTAACACTTAATTATATTTTCTAAATTAAGTTTCAAAGAGAGCTTAAAAAGAATTTCAACTCAAGAAATTTAAAATTAAATGAATTACATAACTTTTGAAAACATTTATTTTATAAAGGAATAAATTCTAAGAAATAGATTTAAACTTAATTAATTCAAGATTTAAAAACTTGCTTTTCTATTAACTTTTAAAACTGTTTATTTCCTTACTTCGGGTTCAACCCGTATCTCTCACGATTCTTGCTTCGAGTTTCCCCCACCACTCTTTTCTTCGAGTCAAACACAATTCATCACGAACAAAAACCCGAGCAAAAACCTTCGTCCCTAAATAACTTTTTCTTTCAGACACCAGCTTATACGCGTGCACGTGCACCGCCGATCGTCTGCGTTTTGGCCATTCTTGCCACCTTCAACAGCTCGTCGATGACATATACAAAAGCTACGACCACTCAAATCATCGAGCTTGACTGAGAATCAAAAACGAGGTTCTCTATTTCCACCTAGAAATTAACTTGATCAACAAAATTGGCTCGCCTCTTCACCTCCGACGATCTGAACTCATACCACCCAGTCCAAAGCTTCGTCACACAACGATACTTCGATTCAACCTGTACCGATCCTGTCCGATGCTCTGACGTTGATGAACATGTCACGAATCTCTCATCGACCAAAATGGGTTCTAAACCCTAAAATCTCACCGCGCAACCTTCCCAGTGATCGAAAAAAATCACTGATCTTTTTTCCCAGCCTTGGCAACCACCAAGGCACCTTCATCCCAAAGCACGAGCTTTAATTCATTGACGATCACTAGAAAATGAGTGAAATGCATAAATTGTTCAACTACCAATACCTCCCTCGACCCAAACAAAAATTTATGATTTAATTTTCAAAATTCATGCTTTTTGATAGTAAAACTGATTATACAACGGAAACAATGAATTATTTCAATCGAGAATTAGATATATTTTACATTTTCACTTTCTTTGTTAATCTCCAGAGAGTTAATGAAACAAACATACTTTAAACCATTTTTAGATTTTATTTTATGTTTCAACAAACATAATTTATTCAAACACTAAAGTCTATCAGGGATTGAATTGAAGAATTTTTTGAATTTTTTTAAGACTGTAATTTGAGAACAGAGGTGTGTCTGTACACACAGTCGCCTATATACACACATACATGCATATTTACATCCATCCAAGCGCATTCCACAAACAAACATTCAACGCTAATCACATGCAAGACCAAAGTATAAATGGGTTTGAGAGTTTTCTCACATGTGTGGAAAGAAGCAGAGAACAAAATCCCTTTTGCCTGGAAATGGTTTTTGACTTTAAACTGGAAATTTATTTCCTTGAGTTTGATCTGTTATTGATTTGAATCCAAGCCTGATTTCAGATCTTGTTTGATCTTTTTGAATCTAAAGCTTGATTATGTATTGGGTTGATCTGATTTGTTATTGCTTTGCTCTGGATCAAGTCAGATTGAAGATTGTTGAAACTATTTGATATTTTGAATTGCTTTCAGTTTGAAATTAAATCCATCTGTTTTCTCTGCTTGCACCTGAAGTTGTGTAACGACCCAGAATTTCTGTCAATTAAAATTCGTATATTTAATTGATTTTTAAATAATTAAAAGACAAATTTATAAGTCGAATAAATTTATTTCAAATATCCGGATTTAATTGGACAATTAAATCGATAATTTAATATTTTAAATTCCAGAAATAATTGGAAATTGGGTTTAATATGATTGAAAATGATTTGTAAAATTTTATTTAATCATATTAAAGTTAGAATGATGTTATAGAACTTTTAAAATTAAATTTAAAGTTAATTTGCGAAAATTGAATATTTTGATATTTAACTGACGAGTTAAAATAGCCATTTTTCAAACAGTCTCGGATTTCGACGAAACCAGTTTCATCGGATCCGTAATGTTATGTTATTGTAAGGTTTCAAATTTCGTGTCAATCGGATTTACGGTTTGTCCAGGGCAAGCCAAAACGCATAGAAATTAGTTTAACCGATTTAATTTAAAATCGATCGTTTATCTCCGTAGCTCGCATAGATGATCGAATTAGCCTCCGAAACCCATTCCATTGTGTTCGGAACGTGGGGTAACCTTAGAAACGTTAACCGACACGCTTCGTTTGGAGTTCGGAAAATTTTGGATGAATAGTGTTTTGGCGAATTTTCTATAAAAGGACAAGTTATTCACAATTTTCAACAATCAACACCCTAGGGTTTCAGGAGTCGCCTCCTAAAGCATCAATGGCCGAAACTCACTATTCTTTCTCCTCATTTTTCTCGCCATCCATCAACCGATTCGGAAAGTTTTCAACTGCAATATTGTAGAACATCCCGAGATCTAGATATCCAACGGTCGAGATTGGATTTAACGCCATGGATCATCAGGAAGTCGCTCACGTTTGTGCACGGTTCAAGCACATTTTTCGACACTAGGGCATGACCGAGCTTCGAGCCCTTCCAGCTGATAGTGGAGCTCGTTATGGCGAGTTGAACGGCGGCCTTTGATCGACGTGAAGATGATCGTAGGTGGTAGCGTGATTTGGGATGAAGAGGCGGCTTTGGGTTAGTGTACGCGATTTTTACTGGGGAAGAAAAGAAATGCGTGCGGCCTAGATCTTGGGGATAGGGATCAACGGCCCGGATGAGAAATAAGTTAAAATTTAAAAAGAAAGTTGTAAATTTTATTTATATAAATTCGTATAAACTTTAAACTATTGTATCTCTTTCATACGAGGTCGGAAAATTACGAAACGAATTATGTTGGCTTCGTTTTGTCGAGCATTACGCAATGAAACTGGATTGGAGTCGTTTGGAGCTAGTTTGAATTTCGGGTAAAATTAAATGCGCGTTTAATTCTATTCGAAATAAAACGCTACAACTGATATTGGAAACTCAAGGTGAGAACTTCTCACTCAATCGAATCTGTTTCGATTTAAATTTTAAATAGTTAAATTTAAAATTGCTTGATTGTATGCCTGGATGATAAATTGTTATCTATTGATTGTTAAAATAGACATTATATGCCGTATATTAAGCGAAGGTTATTTATTAAAAACATATACCGCGATAATTCCAACTTGAAAGGAATTGGTATTATATATGTACTTGGAGTTGATTTTCCCGCATTATATAGCGGATGAGACCCTATTGCGCCGCATAATAGCGGATAATATTTTTATAAAATCCCATATACCGCGATATTCCGTTTTGAAACGGAATTGGTATTGTGCTAATGTCTGTGGATGCAGGGAAACGGGTTGGAGGGATCCAACTGGATTCCTCACCAGTATTTATTTGATTTCAGATATTGTGATATTGTTGATTATCATATGATGTTTGGATGCCGTGATTGATTATTTGGTGTTGTTGCATCATTGGGCCTATTTTGGAGTTTTAAAAATGTTAAAGGAATGATTTTCAAAATTTAAAAGGATTTTAAAGTAATTTTTGAAAGTATACGTTTTATATAAATTTTGGAATTGATCGATTTTAAATAAATAAACGTTATAATTTTAATGTTATAAAATTTATGATTTTTGAGAAATATAGTTAAAATGCGATTTTTGAAATATGGAGTTAGTGAATTTTGTAAAATAGTTTAAATTGATATTTTTTGAATTATTACAAACGGTTTATATAAAAGATTTATAAAATTGATATTTATAAATTAAAAATAATAGAATTATAAAACGAGTTTTTTTTTGTGTTAAAATGAAATAGTAAATCGATGGATTAGTAAGTAATGAAATTTATAGATTTATAAATTGAGAAGTTATAAAATGAATAGATTTTGTAAAATAAAAATTTATAGTTAAATTTACTTATAATATGGATTTTGGCGTGTAAATGGGATATGGATAAAATTTGTGAATAAAGTGATTTTATAACTTGAAGATTTTATAATATATAAATGTGAATTTATAAACATTGATTTATAAATTCAAGATTGATTGAATTTGATAAGTAAATTTTTATAGCTTATTAAAGGAGTATATTCACGATTTTGGGACAGTGGATAATTTTTGAATTGAATATGTAAAAGTGTTGAATTTGGTTAATGATTTATATTCACGATTTTGAACAGTGAATAATATATTAAAGGAATGTTTAGGGAGTGATCTTTTAAATGGAATTAAAACGATTTGAAGTTGTTTTAAAAAGTATCAAGTGTTGAAACCATAGATTTCAACATTCATTGTTGAAATAGACGTTTTCGAGAAATAGAAGGAAATAGTGGACTATAACACCGTTGTTATAGTAAATGATTTTTGAAAGTAAATGTTTTATATAGTATTGGGATTTATATATCTATCTTAATTTCGAATCCCTATACTAGTGATTTTGGGTTGTCGTAACGAAACACAACATTTGTTTTGACTCAAATAAATGTGTTTAAGCACACGTTTTCTTTAAAGAATGAAATATATACTTAATTTCGACTTAAGTATATTGAATATTTTCCATGTGTTGAAAATAAATGGAATTGTGAATTACTATTATTAAATAAGTATGGAAATGTTTTCCAACATGAAGTGAATATTTTGAGATTTTATCTTTTAAAGATAAATTGAAAATGAATATTATAAATCGATTTGGAAATCGTATATTCATAGATATTTTGGAATTGTAAATTCACTATGGAATTTATAAAAGAAAGGGAAATTTGTTTAAAAATAAACATTGATTTATTTTTGAAGAGTGGAAATAAATTTACGGATTTGGAACGTAAATGTAAAGTAAATCGGTAAGGATTTATTTGATTGGTTTAAATGAACCATTTTGAAATGAAAGTATTTCCGCGTAAGGAAAATAATTGAAAATTTGTTTTCAAATGTTGAAGTGTGGAAAATATATATCTCGTAAAGATATTTTTGGAAAATAAATAATTTGGGAAATTATTTGGAACTTGGTGATGTTGTGCATATCTATTGATAGTTAAATAACCGACTATCAATATTTACCTTTAAATAGGTATTTGTTGTGATTTGCTTGAATTTGAATGCTATACTTATTTTTAAAATAAGCGCTCATTATTCGGATTAGCCGGGAAAGGACCTCTGAGTCGTATAACCCATTCCGAATAGTGATACGTCGTAATGGATAGCATTGATGACCGGTGTTGAAGACCGGATATTTTTGAAAACGGAAGGATTACCGTCGAATGACTCTGCATCAGCTGATCTCCGATATAGAGGTTTTATCACCCTTAGTGACGGGAAGTCCGGACGTGATTATTGAATATCCGGATTGCAAGGGCTTCTTTGGAAGTGCCTTCGGTTCCGTTCGATCCTGGAATGGACTTGTATGGATGTGTGTCTGATGTTACAATTTGAGATGTAAAGCTGGTTTCTATCAAATATATTTCTGTTGGTGGCGGAGAATTTATTCTCTTAGCTTAATACCCTTCTCTGAGACATACGAGCTCAAAGGTTATGTAGTTGATGGTTACTAGCGATACGTTCCCAAATTGGTAATGTGGCATACGAAGTGTTGTTGAGCATATGTGATCAAAGCACAGCTTTCGTATAAAGCATGGCTTTGTGGACGAGAGTTCGTCGGACCTTACACCCTGAAAATGGTCAAAACAGGAAGGATGCAGCAAGGTTATTAGGGGGTAGCTCCCCTTTAGTGTATGTCATTCCTTCTGGATAGAGTTGGTATCATGGTATGGAGCCCAGATACTTAACCCATGTTGTTGCTGCAAATTTATTACTTTATGGTTGTTGGAATCGAGGATCCTCGGATGAAGGTCGGTTACGACCGGGGGATGACCTATTCGTGTCAGTAGTTACCCAATTAGGGGTGACCTGGCCTTGTGTTGGCAGAGATCTAACCGTAATGTTAGGTTAGTTCTCGGGTCGTCTTTTCAGAGGCGTACCCATGTGGCAATGGGAAGTTCCTTGGCCCGACCATTTGTTGGAAATCCAAAGAAATAATGCGAACCCTGTACGGTTTTAGTTGTATAACCTGCCATGGAATGTGGCGGTAACCTGCTATTGAACATGGTAGCTATAGTCGGCATACGATAATGGTCGTATGTTGGTTAAGATTTATATCTTTACTTTCGAAATGATTTCTCCTACACTATGCATTGGTAATAATATCAAATGTTTCTTTTTAATGCGTATCAAGCATCTTTGACTATCATAAGGAGAAATCTCCTCCGATTCTGCGTTTGCATTGTGTGTGTGTGCGGGAGGCCTTATGGTAGTCTCATTTTCAAAAAAAAGCATTTCGAATCTATTTTAAAATATTCTTGTTGTTTGTTTTAAAGATAAATAACTTTTTTAAGTTCTCACACCAATCCCATGACTGACCTGGAGTTTATTGTTTTCCTTCCTAAACTCTGGGTGCCCACCAATTTCCACAAGGGCAGTCTAGAGTCAGGTTATCAGGTCATTCTGGGATTCGGGAGTTGCTGTAGAGAATTGAAGGCAAGCTGGAGAGCATGGCGTATCAAACTAGTATATAGTATTTCTTTTTCCGCTGTTTGTTGTTGTACACTCTGATGATGTAATGTAATGTAATATTATGTAATGTAATAACCGATATAGTTCTTTGATTTAAAAATTATTCATTTATCTATTATATGTTGTTCCGCTGCGATTGTGAGATTCTGATATTATTTTCTGTTTTTTTCTCTCTTCTTCTCCCTTTTCTTCTTCTTTAACCATAATAGTTCAGTTTTCCGACATTCGATTGCTCGACAGTTGATACAGTGGACGTATTGATGTCGGTTTTCGAGCGTCGAAAAATCGCATTCGTTACAAGTTCTTACTCAGGTTTGATTCAAGTAAAGATGGTATTTCATTCTTGAGTTTCCAGGTTTTATATTTATTTTGCAGTTTTTTTCCTTTTCCAGGTTTTGGTTTTGATCTTGCAACTTTGAACTGCTGTTGATTTATCTTGCTAGCGCTAGTCAAATCAGGTTTAAATTTGAACTGGAACCATATATTTGCTTTGCATTGCTTCAAGCTTTTGAATCTTAATCTGCAATTTTCTTTCAGATTCGTAGCAGAGTTTGGGATGATTTTGTTTCGAATACTTGCTGAATATGTTTGAGTTGAACAAATTTTGATTTGAAACCAGAAGTATTTTGGTTTCCTGGTTTATGTTTTATAAACTTTGAATAGGAATGAGAAAAATGCATATGTATATATTCTTTGTTTTAATTTTTGTTTTATCAATCTTTAATTTAATCAATTTCCATTTGTAATTAAGCTAACACTTTTCATTTGCTTGTATTAATATTTTTACAAATGTATTTTTGCATGTCTTTATACATTTACAAATGTCGTCGACTTGCATTTTTGTGCTAAAACCCTTATTTCATTTAATTTGCAATTTGTATTTGAAACCATTTAATTATTTATATTTTATATCTTAACATATGTAAATGTTTTACATTTTAAATTCATGAATATAAAAACTATATTTATTTATTTCAAAAGAAAATGTGTTTTAAATCTTTTTATCAAATCTAATAAATATTTATATATATATATATATATATATATATATTCATATTAATAAACAAACAAATATCTATTTAAATTTGGAAAATACCAAATTAATTCACAATTTAATTCCAAAAATTAAATTAATTTCCAATTTGAATTTGATTTAAAAATGGGAATGTTATAGATGTAGTAGGAGTAGTGCCTTCGGTTCCGTTCGGACCGGGAACAGACTTGTATGGATGAATGCTATTAGAACATCGTTAGGAGGACGATGAGCATTCTAAGTGAGAGTGTTCTAAAAAGGTAACACATAGCCTCGAGGCTCATCAACCGAGAATGGCTAAAATATGGGAGGTGCAGCAAAACTAAGTGGCTAGCAACCAATTAGGGTAAGGTCATCCCTGTCTAGATGCCCCTTTTTATTCGGCTGTGTGGGTAGTTGCTGATCCCAACCGTGTGTTGATCTTATTCGGACTATCCAGTAAGGGGTAGCTCCAGTCTTGTGTTGCAGGGGATAAGGGAGGATTCTCGGTATGCTGATCTAGACCAGGTACTGTGACGGGTGGTACCCCAGTAGCCCTGCCATTGATGGAAACCCATCTCCAATAAGTGCCTTCGGACTTGTTTATATACCTATTATGCTGGAATTTAATGAATGTAAAAATTCTGGCTATTTGAATAAGTATTTGTATATAGACGCTACAATAATATCAGAGGATTTGATAAGAAATGTTTCGGTTATCGTAAGGTGAAAACCCGACATGTTTATTGTGACATGGTCTTACGAGATACCTTTGATTTTTAAAGGATTTTGGAAAATTTAACAATCCAATTAAGTGTGTTTTCTGATGCTGGTTTTCCAAACTGACTCGGGTGTTATTTTACCATAATGCTCGGGTCAGGCCGAGTATTATAGAATATAGGATACGAAGCTGTGAAGCTCAGGATCGAGCTGGATGGCGAGATGTATCGCACGTTTTTGACGTATTTTCTGTTGTGTATGGTTTGCTGCATAATCAGTTTCTGTGAGGACGAGTTTTGATAACTGTAACAATCTGCATATTTTACGATTGTATGTTTGAATATTTTATTTAAATATAGCATCGTTAGTCGGATTTAAGTCCAAAAAACTACGTTTTGCAAACAGTCGAATTAGGACTCGAGACTACTTCCATTGAGTCCAAAATTCCATTTGCGACCTTTTTGAGTATAAACATCGATATGTTTGGAGATAGCTAAAATTTTGATGTTTTCACTTAGGGCTTTGGGTTTGGGTTTCAGCCCATTAGCCTAAAATATTAACAATAGCTCCACCCCCCTCTCCTCTTCATTCATTCTCATTTCCTAACACTTCAAGCTTAAACAAAAATGGGAGGAGAGAAAAGAGATTAGGAAATTCCTAAGCCCTAACTTCATTTGCAAATCCAAGCTTAAGCTCCAAAATCAAAGAGAAGCTTAGGTAAGCTCCCTCTTCTTCTTCCCCATCTCCATTCCTCATTAATTTCAGAAATTCCTAAACCCTAACTTAGGAAATATTTTACTTGTAAGCTTAGATTGAAGCTTCTTGAGTTGTTGTTGAAGAGGAATTCATCTTGCCTTGTTTTAAAAGCTTCTTCTTCATTGTTTTGAGTAAAAATGTGAGATTTTTATCTCACATCTATGTCTATATCTATCTTGGTTGTTAGGTATGAATTCCTAACACTTATTTATGTTCATTTGCTTTTGATTTGGAATGAATTGTTGAATGTTCCAATTTTTGGTGTTTTGAAGTTAAATCTTTAAAAATCCTATGTAACAACCCGCATATTTATCGATTTTATATTTAAATATTTTATTTAAATATTTTGTCGTTAATCGGATATTGGTCCGAAAAGCTACTTTTTGCAAACGGTCAAATTAGGACTCGAGACCACTTCCATTGAGTTCGAAATGCCATTTACAACTTTTTTAAGTATAAACATTGATAGGTTTGGAGTTAGTGGAATTTCACTTACTTTCCCACTTCTCTCCTTCTCCTCACTCTTCATAAATTCCTACCAAACACAAACTTTAACATTAATGGTGAGTGGAAAGGGAAATTAGAAACTCCAAGCCTAGGTTTCAACTCCAACTCCATCATTCAACTCCAAATTCAAGGAAAAGCATTGGATTCAAGCTTGTAGTTGCTTCTCCATTCACCTTCAAGCTTTACCTTCATAATTTGGTGAAAAGGTGAGATTTTTATCTCACAATTCTAGTCTATTACTATATTGGATGTTTGGGGATGATTTCCTATCACTTTAGCATGTACATCTGCATTTGGTTTGGATTGGATTGGCGAAAAACTCCAATATTTAGTGTTTTTGGTGAAATTCTACACTTAGGTCGTTCTGCCTATGCTAGGTCGTTCGCGTGGAAAAGTCTCGGCATTCAAGTAGCTCGTTTCTGGCTTTAAATCGTTCTACAGCCTTAGGTCGCTCGACACTAGGTCGTAGGTCGCTCGGCCATGCTTATTTCGTTAAGTCGCTCGGCATTTAGTGGTTAGGTCGTTGGACCCTTAAGTCGTTACACCACTAGGTTGTTAGGTCGTAGGGCCTTAAGTTGTTATGCTCAGTGGTGTTTGGCTGTAACACGTTGGTCTCCTAGGTCGTTTGGCCTTTATATTATTAGGTCGTTCGTCCTGTTTTATTTTAACCCCCTTAGCTCGCGCTCCTTTAGGTCGCAGGACCCTTAGGTCGCATGACCTTATAAACCGTTAGGTCGCAAGACCTTATATCCCGTTAGGTCGCGTGACCTATATACCATTAGGTCGTTAGACCTTATTCTCCAATAGGTCGCTTGCCCTTTTACTTCGATAGGTCGCTCGGCCTTGTCTTCATTTTAGGTCACGTGTTTCACCAGGCCGTTAGGCCTTTACCTCGTTAGGTCGTAGGTCGCTCGACCTTATTACCTTGTTAGGTCGCGAGTCCCTTAAGTTGCTCGCCTCTATTAGGTCGCTCGCTTCTGCTAACTCGCGAACACCCGTAGGTCACAACCATTAGGTCGCTCGATCCTATCCTCCCTTAGGTCGTAGCCCCGTAGCGGGGGTGTTGCCCCCGCACCCCCGCCTTGGGGGGTTGCCACCCTCCTGGACCCCCCCTCCGTAGGGGATCTTATCTGAAAAACATTCAACAGAACTTGCTTTGTTGAGATGCTGAGTTGACGATTCTTCGAGACAAACTATCTTGGGCTTCTCGGTCGATTTTATGGTATCACGGCCTTGCTAAAAAGGCGGGATAACAACTTTAGAAATATGAAGGTTTCAATACTAGTAGTAAATATCAAAACTCTTTCATCAAAATGATTTTAACTCTATTTTACTACAAAGCTCTTTCCTTAAACCGTTTTCCAATCTACTAGTATATACAAAACTTTTCCTTAAAACCTTTTGTGACAATCTTCTAGTGAAGATCTACAGCTTGTTCGTAAAAATTTAAGTTAAGCAAGTGGTTATGGGACATGAAGCTAAACTCATATATTTACTGGCTTGGTGAGATTGACACTACTTGATGATCATGACGATCATTTTTGTGTTTTAGACTAGCAACTGTGCGATGTCTCTTTGTCTGCGAGGGAGACTAGACCCCGCTCTTGTGATGTTTCGCCATTGCATTTGTGTGATGTTTTTCCATCACATATGTGGGGTAGCGCCCCACGGTCTTCGGGCCATTCGTGTGTCAAAATTAATGGCTTGCAACCATGAGATAGCGTCTCGCTTTGTGTTACACGTGTAGGTGAGTTTTCATGCTCCCATTTTGTGAGTTTTCATGCTCCTATATTGTGATTTCTGGATTTCTTGTGTAGTCTTCTGGAATTTGTGCTTCACCTATTTTCATGACTTTCACTGTTATGATTTTCCAGCTTTTATGTTTTGGTGAATTTGTGTTTCATCACTTTTTTTAGGTGAATTTGATATTTTAGAAGATTCTTTTGATATTGTTTGATCTCTTGATGATCTTCATTTACATGCTTATCATAGTATGTCTTTATGGTTACTATATGTTCTTGCCATATCTATTGTTTTATATCATGTTATCTGATATTTATAGCTAGACTGATCCGTTTATTATTTTCTTATAAATAATACTCGGGTCAGATCGAGATGTTACAGGTGCTTCTGCTTGACTTCTCCCCTAGGGATTTACTACTCTAACTTTTGGCTGACCATTTAGATTAGCAGTTTTTGTCGTTTACACTTGAGATATAGACTCATAGGTGTATTCTTTTGTATAGCACGTGTTGCTATTCTTTTGTGTATGTGGTCCTTTCATGACCACTACTCTGATGTACACTTTCAGATGTTAGTTATATATTCATATCATTTTCCGCCTTTGTGATATGGATGTCTGTGACTGATTGTGTTATGTTTATTTCTATATTTGTTTTCGAAGATTTATTTATAGCCACCATGTGATAGCTTTGAGTTTGTATCGGTATGTCGGACTTCCTCCTTAAATGAAATGCATGTTATACTATCTGGCATATCGGTGCTCGCACAAAGAGGTTACATGGATGGTCGCTCCTCAAGAGCCTTATTCTCCGCACTAGTTGACCGCATTACTCCGTAGTGTTCTTGGCTAGCGTGGGTATTGAGGTGGGGTGCCACATCCTAGCTTTGATGCTTGAACGTGTTTTTGGGGTGAGTCGAAAAGCCTATAGGACTGGGTTGTCGCATGACATAAATACGTAGTTGCAATTGAAAGAAGCTATGCGGTAGGATCGTATAATATGGAATAGTGGATGGTATAGGTAAATAACAATAAGCAATAAGTAAATTAGACATCAGGATTTTATACCGGTTCAGACCTCTAGTCCTACGTCCAGTCCCTAAGCTTCACTTAGGAATTCTACTAACAAAAACTCTCTCTTAACCCGGAGGAATAGGTTTACAACTTATCCGAAAAACCGAACGGGATTTCTTGCCTCAACTACCGAAGAGGACTTCAACTCAATTACTGAAAACAATTATTCGACTTGTTGTGTTCTTTTCAACACTAATGAGTCCAATGTAGTACAATATTCCTATAATCTTATCCTCGAGAGTATGCAATGTGTTTGTGAAGATTTAGGAAATGTGAATTGCTATGAATCAAATGAATGTTATAAACAAAGCAGAGATTCAAGCAATAGATTGGTGATTGCTTTGAAAACTTTTAGAGAATATAAAATATGTTCAATAAAGTAGTGAGATTAAAGCATAAGAAAATTGGTAAATTGAAGATTTTGGAACCATGTATATGTATGTGTAGAAGAGATGCATTTGTTGGCTAGAGATGCAGACAAGAGATGATTCCATTTCCATTGGAAAATGGTTGCAACTCTTGGGAGGAAGAAGGTGTCCATTCAGAGAAATTTCACAGGTTTAAATTCAGTCGACTGAGCAGGGATTTCAGTCGACTGGAAAACGTAAAGAAATTTTTTTCAGGAATAGATTCAGTCGACTGAGCAGGTTGTTTTAGTCGAATGGAACTGTGCATGTTTGTATATGTGTAACAGGTTCAGTCGACTAGGCCTACCTGTTCAATCGACTGAACTATTGGTTTTTGCACAGTGAATGTTTATCTAGAAAATGAAGTTTATAAAATGTGTTCTAGTGTTTGTGCAAGCCTCTTGAGGATAGATTTTAATAAGAAATCTAAACTAAGACCTGTATTTAAATTATACTCATGCAATCCTCGGTCTTCATTGTTCTTCCTTTAGCTTTGCACATATCTCCTTTAGCTTTGCACATATCTCTTTCTTTTTGTTGAAGCACATTGTCATTGATCAAAATATAACGTATCAACATTCTCCCCCTTTTTGATTGATGACAATACTGAAACGTGTAGAGATGTAATTATTTCCTCCCCCTGAATATATGCACTGTCTTTCCTACAAAACGAGGTTAGTAACATAGATTTCTCCCCCTTTGTCATCGATAAAAAGGAAGTAATAATTGCAGAAGTATATTATCAAAACAATCACTGATATGCATAGCTATAATTTCAAAAGCTTAGAATGTAGCATAAATAAATGAAACATATAAGGCTATTTATACAAGCCTTTTGAATAGTGTTTTTTTTTTTAAAATAAAAAATCAAACCATAATAGAGTTATTCATCTTTATCCCAATCATATGAGCCTTCTCTCCATCCCTCCGGTTTGCGAATAACGGGTCCACCGGCGGGTGGTCTATAAGCTCTTCCACCTTGACCACCGCTATTCCCACTTGTGCTGCTGCTTGGATTTTCTTCGGATGACGTCCATGTGAAAGTTGGTGTCGGACGCTTACCACGGGAGGTTGAAGCAGTGGTGGAGCTCGTGCATGAGATGGCATCCCATAATTTGTTGAATAACCCTTTAATTCTATCAAGTTTATGATCTACCTTCTTGAGTTGATTATCAAGAATTTGTTGATTTCTTGATAGAATTCCTAATGATTGATTGGTAGTAAAACTTGGTTCAATGATACGAATTTCATCATCTTGATCAAAAGGTTCTTCATATTGGGCTTGAGGAGGTTGTTGCGGTTCTTGATGTCTAGATTTCCATTTGGCAAGAGATATGATGCGAGAAGGTCTAGCCGGAAGTTGCATAAGGCTTATAGTCCGATGGTTAATTTGATGAACCATTGTATTTTCGGACTCTGGTAATGGCGTATCAACGTTGAGGAGTAGTCGCATGATATACTCGCCAAAATATATTGTTCGCATTTTTCCATTATTGAAAGTAAGAAATTCATAAAGAATTAGTTTGACCCAATTAACTTGAATATTGCCAAAATAGCATATAGTGCTCTATAATTGTTTGGGTATACAATTTCATATGAACCCGTTCGAGGAGTGATGGTTCGCATAAGAGCTTTGTGGAGAAGCCTTGCTCTTGGTCGTAAGGAAGTTGATTTAATATCCCGGATGTTGATGTTATCATCCAAAAATTGATGATTTATGTTGTCTCGAATATGTGGATTAAATTCGATTTCTTCAAGCTTCCTTCCCATGTTAGGAGAACCTAAAATGTGTGCAATTCAATCTAGGGAAAACCATACCTTTTTGCTGCACACCATACTCCAAACACTATCGTTTGGATTTCTTGGAGTTTGGTGTCCAAGGTTAAGGTTTGCATAGAACAATTTGACCATAATATGATTGATTGCATGGTCATTTCGTTTTATGTCTAAGAGAGATGTTAAACCTGCTTGATCCATTAAAGATTGTATGTATTACATTAGGAGACTCTGAAAATCAACGAAGGAGTGTTCAAAGATCCGAGAATTCTTCATTTTATTCCACCTTGTGACCACCACTCCATCATAAAGCCATTGAGAAGTTTGAGCGTCAATTGGTTCGGAGGATGTTGAAGTTGAAGCCCTTGATCTTTTTGGAGCCATTGTTGTGAGAGTTTTGAGAGGGATTTGAAAAAAAAATGAAGATTGGGGGCTAGGGTTTTGAAGATTAATGGTGAAGTAGGAGCTTTTAGAATGATAAAAGTAAAGAGTAAAGGTAGAAATTGGTGGTAAAAAAGGGAAAAAGTAGCTTGGGAAACGACGTTCAGTCGACTGAACAGTCCGTTCAGTTGACTGAATTGATGGCCGAAAATTTTCTGTGTTAAATTCAGTCGACTGAACAGTGTTTTTAGTCGACTGAACTATTTTTTGAAAGTTTCTGTGGTAAATTTAGTTGACTGTGCAGAGCAATTAGTCGACTGAGCAGTAAGGTTCAGTCGACTGAACCTTGTGTTTTTGGTGTTTTAAATTTTTTAAAGCAAAAGATTTTGATTGAAAGAAACGATTACAATTGTATAGACATATTACAATATAACAACATGATTTGACCGAAAATAAAAAATAATCATTTCTTTGGAGATGGAATATTTTTCTTTTGCGGTTTATTTCCTTCATTCGCCATATAGTTTTTGTTCCATGAATTTGGACTATATTGAGGAGTTTTGGCGACATCCAAGGATTCAATGGATCGGCTTGTGTACGATATGACGAAGATGGATCATACGAACTAACTGGTCGAGGTAGGGGCTCAGTGACATTGTTTTTCTTCGAGCTACAAAAACGTAAACTGATTTGCTCAAGAAAGCTTAATCGTCTAGCCGTTACTTTTGTTCAAAATATAATTCACGTTGAAGGTCAATTTGTTGCTGTTGAAAATGATGAATTTCATCAATCTTTCTTTTCGTATCAGGAAAGATAAAAAGTCCATGTTTTGCCTTCTTCGAATTCGGCGTGTAGCCAGTTCGATAGTTTTCCCATTTATAAACCGGGTCATGCTTTGGTGTAGGCGTAGCAAGTTGTGGTGATGTAGGTGAGTTATCGACTGAGGACGTAATGTTGATTGGAGAGTATGAATTGTTGAAAGACATTTTTATATTGGATTTTCAAACTTTTTAATTTTTTTGAAAATAACATATGTATAGATGTATATATATAGTATGAAAGTTCCAAAAAGAATGTGGTGTTAAATCATTAAGAATTTATAACCAGAAATTAAATTAATGGTTAATATTTTGTTTGAAAATGGATGGTTATGTAATATTAGCTAATGGATGGTTAATATTTTCTTTGAAAATATTTAATATAGGTTTAGTGTATAAAATATTAGCTACTTCAAAATATCTTTGAAATATATTATTCCTAATTCTCGTCGTAATTTTATGAATGAGTTTTCTAGTAATGGTTTAGTAAATATATCGGCAATTTGATTTTCGGTAGAAATATATTCTAAATTTATGATTCCTTTTTCGATATTGTCACGTAGAAAATGGTGATGAATATCAATATGTTTTGTATGAGAATGATTTACCGTATTTTTAGATAAATTTATTGTACTCGTATTATCACAATATATTGTAGAATTTGTTAAATTTATATTAAAATCTTTAAGTGTTTGTTGCATATAGATGACTTGAGTACAAGCTAAGCGGCTGATATATATTATGCTTCACACGTGGAAAGCAAAACACAATTTTTGTTTCTTACTAAATCAAGATACAAGTGATTTTCCAATGAAATGGCACGTACCACTTATGCTTTTTCTATCTGTTCGAGATCCACCAAAATCAGCATCACTAAACGATACTAACTCGAATGGACACTCTTTTGGATAGAAAAGACCAAAATCTTTAGTATAGTTAAGATATCGCATAATTCATTTTACAGCTCTTAAATGTGATTCTTTAGGGTTAGATTGAAAACGTGCATATAGACATACACTCATCATTATGTCTGGTCTACTAGCGGTTAAGTAAAGTAAGGAGCCTATCATACTTCTAAACATTGGTCTACACTTTTGCCATTTTCATCTCGATCGAGATGAGTAGTGATACTCATAGGAGTAGGTTTAGCAGAATTGTTTTACATTCCAAAACGTTTAATTAGATTAGCACAATATTTTTCCTGGTTTATGAAAATTCCATTTGTTAATTGTTTAATCTGATGTCCGAGAAAATAGGATAACTCTCCTATATGAGACATTTCAAACTCCTTAGTCATTATATTTGAAAATTCTTTACATAAGTTTTCATTTTTCGAACCGAATATAATATCATCTACATATATTTGAATTATTAGAATATCTTTAGTTGTATTTTTAATGAAAAGAGTTTGATCTACTTTTCCAATTTGAAATCTCGAATCTAGTAGATAGCTCTTAAGTCTCTCATACCAAGCACGAGGTGCTTGTTTAAGACCATATAAGGCTTTCTTTAATTTATATACATGATCCGGATATTTTTCTTGAGAGAATAAAGGGGGTTGTTCTACATATACATTTTCTTTTATAAAACCATTTAAAAATGCACTTTTAACATCCGTTTGATAAAGTTTAAAATTGTGAAAACATGCGAAGGCTAACTACTTTAGATTAGTAGTTTTTTTTGTTTTATACATTTGAGATAGAGACTCCTTGACGTATACTTATTCTTTTGTCTAGCACTTGTATCTATTCTTTAGGATGTTGTGGATCTTGTATGACCACTACTCTGATGTACACTTCTATGTGTTATATTCATATATGTTTCCGCCTTTGTGATGTGGATATATGTGGCTGATTTATGTTATGCTTATTTCTATATTTGTTTTCGAAGATTATATATAGCCATTATGTAGTAGCTTTGAGTTTGTATCGGTATGTCAGATTTACTCTTGAATTGAAATGCATGTTATACTATCTGACATATCGGTGCTCGCATAAAGAAATTACACGGATGGTCGCTCCTTAACAGCCTTATTCTTCGTGCTAGTTGACGGCATTACCTCGTAGTGTCCTTGGCTAGCGTGAGTATAGAGGTGGGGCGTCACAATAACTGTCCAGTTGTGTGCTATGGATTGTGTTGTACTTTGATGATTGTAAGTAATATACAGTTATAGATCCTTGGTATAAAAATATATTGTTATATATTATATGTTTTTCCGCTGTGGTTGTGAGATTCTGTCTTGTTGTTTTATCTTCTTCTTCTACCTCTTTCTTCTTAACCCTAATGGTTCATATTTCTATCCACTTTGAGTTGAACTGATGGAGAATATTGTCGACTCTAAGGGGTATGGATTTGCGGGTCAGTACAGTTGGTATCAGAGCTGAAGGTTAAGCGAGAACCTTGGCTCTGGTGGGGATTACTCATTAGAGATAGAGTCAGTAGCACTCTATAATGAGTTTGATTATACTAATAGTTATGGGCACGTATTTTTTAGTGAATATAAATTGTTTTATATTGTGTCGACTTATCGGTTGAGTGTTTATAAATTCTGGTCGGTGCAGTCTGGACAACTATATCGATAGGGATTTGTAAACTCTTAAACAAGGGAAACCGACACAGTATTGTTTTTAAAAGTGGGTAAATTAAATAATTTTGCCCAAATTATTTTTGTATATAAAATAAATAATTTTTGTAAACTATTATAGTATATGGTCGCTTGGTTGTTAAGAAGTGATAATATTAAAATATTGTCATTGTTGTGTGGAAATTGAAAATAAGAAAACAATGTTATAACCAAAGATAAGGAAAAATTTATATAACAGTATGGGATTTGTAAATGTGAATTATAAATATGATTTATAATTGAAATGAGATAAAATTCCAGAGTAATGATTGAATATAGATAGGAAGGATTTGAAATTTTGAAATTCTGGGAAAGTATAAATTCCTTTGAGTTGGAAATGCTTTTCAAAAGTCTGGAGAAATAATAGTGATATTATTTCAGAAATATTTTTGAATTGGATTTGAAATCTGGTGACATTTGGAATTTAAAAATATTTGGGAAGGGTTTTTGAAAAGAATAAAAGCACTAAACTCACTTCGGTCATTGGAAAATAACTTCGGTGTTGACTACAGCATCATCTATGTTCATTTTCGAGTTTCCAAGGGAGGAATTACTACTTAGATGCTTTGAATTAGGATTTGTTTGCAAAATTGGGTTTGATTTTGAAATAAATTGATTTGGATATATGTGTTTTCAAAATTTATTTGAATGTTTAAGCAATTGCTTGAACTCTGGAAGTGATTTAAAATATTTATGGAATACAAATAAGTTTGATAACTTATAAAAATTTGAAATTTGTTGGAATAAGATTCAACTTGAAAAGGGTTAAATAAAAGTAAGTGTGAAAACAAAATAAGTTGGAAGGTAAGCTAATTAAATGAAGTGAATTAAAAGAAGTTAGCAAATGGAATTTGAATAAGTGGAAAACTTATGGAAGTTTAAAAATTTGAATGGAAGTGGAATGTAATTAAATCAAGTTAAATAAAAGTGAATTTAAGGAAAAGGACTAAGTAGACTAAATGTAATGGTTATTAAAATAAATTTGTGAATGAACAAACTAATTTAAAATTGTAAGTAGACGCAAGTGGAACTGAATATTTGGATGATATTTAATTTAAGTTGTGTAAAGTAAAGTGAAATTAAAGAATTAGTTTGAAGTGGACTAAAAATAATAAATGTTTGGAAATAAGAAGATTGTTTGAGATTTAAAAATAAATTAGTAAGTGGAACTAATTAAAGAAAGGGTTAATTAAGTATGGGTTAAGGTAAGGTGAATAGAATTCAATATTTAAAAGTAAATTGAATTCATATGGAATTGGAAATCCAAATTTAAATGAAAATAAATATTAAAGCTTAAGTGGTAAGTGAAAATAAATATAAGAAGTGTACAAAATATTTATATTGAACTTAAGAAATGGATGGTGGAATTCTTAAGTAAATTTGGAATTGAGAAATATATTTTAAGTCAATATTTGAATGAAGGTTAAGTAAAGCTGTGAAATGGGAATGTGTGGATAAGTGAATGGAAATCATAAATAAATGTGAATAAAAGAGGATTGATAAAGTTAATAATCAATTGAGGTAAATGTGTAGGGCGTACGTATATTATTTTATTCGCATAACTATTTGATCCAGATTCGAGTATAGAATTTCGAGATAGTTATATCGGTCCGAGTTGGGATTTTCCACTCGATTTTCAACGGCGAACCCTGTATATGAATTTTTGATTGATTCTGGAAATTCTCTATCATAGTTTGTGGCTATGCGAGGAAAATGATGGTTTCTAATCAAGGAACTAGATCTGAGTCCGCACTAGAAAGTCGGGTGGATGATACTAGTTCAAAATGAAATTGTGTGATCGAGAGAGCGATCAGATTTGTTATTGCGCACAGATGATATATGGACATCGTACGGGCTGACGTAAAGCTAATATTGAGAATATTGAAAAGAAGTGAATAAATGATTTTGAACTCTGGATTGAATATTATTGCTAAGTAGGATATACAGGTGTTTTGAAAGGAAAGGAAATTGGTGTCTTTGATTTCAGATAATAAATGTGAATTGTCTGACTAAAAGGTATGTATATAATTGTCATATGAAATTTGATGATTTTCTTGTCTAGCCACTTGGCGTTTTGTTTTCTTTTGAAATCTGGTGGCCCATAGAGACAATTTGTAGTTGCACCAATCTAGCCGCGTAAAGGAGACACTGGTGAAATTTTTCAAAAATTTAGGGAGTGAGAAAAATATCGAATTTTTTTTGATAGTTTAAAATTTGGTTTAAACTATAATTTGAAATTATTAAGGGGAAAATAATATTGGGAACCTATAAATAAGTTTGGGAAGTTAGTAAGAGGGATAGTGTGTCTTTAATAAAAAGATTGTTTAGAGAAGTTGTTGAAACTGTTTGATTTTGGGAAGTTGTTAAAAATTATTTGTATTGGGAAATAGTTAACGGGTTATGGATCATTCTTCTTAACAAGTAATTTTGGGGACGAAATTCTTTTAAGGGGGAAGGAATGTGACGAACCAGAATTTTTGGATATTTGAAATTGGAATATTTAATTAATTTTGAATATTTAAAAGTTAAATTCTAACTTGAATTTCGAATATCACGGGTTATTGGATAATGTAAATATTGAATTTAACTATTGGAAATTAGGTAAAATAGGGAGTTTAGAGTTTCAAGCTTGTTAAAAATATTTTAAAGGCTTGTAAAATTTATATTAATAATACTGAAGACAATGCAACTTTTAAAATTGAATTTAAAAGTGTTTGTTCAGTTTTAAAAAAATATATCGTTTAAATTGATATTTAAAAATAGTCTTTCAAGGCCAAGTCTTGCATTTCGACGAAACCAGTTCCATTGGATCCGTAATAGTGTATTATTATCGAATTTCAAATTTCGTAGTGTTTGGAGTTGTCGTGTGATCATACGGTAGATAAATGCATTGAAATTTTATATCGAAAATTCAATATAATAACTGAGTCCAAAAAGCTATCTTCTCCATACGATCGAGTTAGGCCTCGAAACATTTTCCATCATGTTCGTAATAAGGGTATAACATTATAAACGGCTAGCACCACGCCTCGGTAGGAGTTCGAATATTTATAAGTTGCATTTTTGAGATGATTTAAATTTAAAATTTAAATATAATTTGACTAATCAAATTTTATCACATCAGAACTTTATCTTTCATACCATGGCCACTTGTCTTCTGGTTCACGCCATCTTTCACATACACGTTTTATTCTTCATTTTTCTTCTTAATAATACAAACCAGATGAATCAAGATGAAAATGAAATGGCTAAAACGAAATTCCTTCCTTCTTCCGTTTCTCGTTCTCGTAACCTTCCCCCTTTATATTTTCAAAATCAAAAGAAGTGCCGAAGCCTCTCTTCCTCAGCAAAATTAAAATGAAATCAAAATCGATTTCGTTCATTAAAAAAAAGAGGGATCCCGGCATCGGCGCGACGTTCTACTCAAAACCCTCTCGTTGTTCGGCTCGAAGCTTTGAGGGATAATGGCTGCTCGTCGATCGTGGATGGGATAAGGAGATGGATCTCGTAGATAGTAGACACGAAGGGTTTGGATCCGGAGTTACAATGCTCGAAGTAGCACGCACGCGATGATGGGGAGAGGGGTGTTTTCTCGCGCCTAAGTCGCATCTGGGCAGTGGCCGCAAGGTTTTATGGAGGCTAGGGCTTGCGGGTTCTAAAGGGTCGCGATCGCAAGGTATCTCGAGGGGTTCTTCTGGCCTCTTTGCAGCAGCATGCATGATATCGTGCTGCTCGAGGCAGTTCTGGGTGTGGAGCTGGTGAGAGGTGGAGCTAGCACCGCGGGCTGGCGGTGGGACATGAGAGTTTCCAGGGTTTGGTGAGGTTCGCGATGTCTGCCTGATGCCAGATTTTGAAGGTCTAAAATCATGAAGAAAACGAGTCGAGATTGAAGTGGATTACAAATAAAAACATAGGTGAGTTAATCTCACTCATTTGGATTACCGTAAATTGAAATAGTTTAAATTTAATTTTTTGGTTGATTGCTTGAATTGATGATTTATTATCAGTCTAGATGTGGCATATTATATATAGTGTGTGTATATATATGTTGGAGTGATTGATATTCCTGCATTATATAGCGGATGAGACCCTATGTGCCTCGCATAATAGTGGATGACCATTTATACTGCGATATCCCCCTCGAAGTGGGATTGGTATATTTATATTGTGCTAACATCTGTGGATGCAGGGAAACAGGTTGAAGGGATCCAACTGGATTCCTCAAAATGTTGGAATTTATTTTCATATTCGATGATATGTTTTATTTGATAATCTGTGATAGATTATATTGATTATATTGGGAACTGAAAATATTGAATGTTATAGTTTGACGGAATATATTTTGGGTATATTAAGATATCAAAAATATAAAGATTGGATTTTTAAAGGAAAATAAAAGAGAGAATTTTAAGTAAAATAAATTTAGGGAGTTGGATAAATTAAAATAATGAATTTGGAAAAGAATAAGAAGTTGATTTTTAAAATCCTATCGAATAAATCACGAGTATGGGAAAAAGATTGTTGAATAAATGGTGATAAAAGAGTTTTGAGAACTTAAGTTATATTTTTCAAAAATTAAAGAATTTATTTAAATTCAGGATTTAAAATGGTTTCAAAGAAATAAAGGGAGAATTTTGAAATAAAGTATGAAAGTAATATTTCAGATTTAAATAAATTTTAAATCTTAATACAGGAATGAATATGGAATTAATGGGTATTGAAATAAAATTGAGTAACTAAAGGAATTTATTTTAAAATTGTGTAAATTTGGAAATCGATTTGAAAATTGATTAAGTGTTTGAAACCGTGATTTAAAAGGAGGATGAGACTATGGAATTTGTAAAATGGATTTATAAAGTGAAATAAGATACCAGTGGATATTTGAAAGTATAAATTCACGGTGGTAATTTATAAAGGTATGGGTAATTTGTTTTAAAAATAAATAGTGGTTTTATTTTTAAAGGTGTGGGAAAGAAATTTACGGGTTGAGACGTAAAGTAAATTGGGATAAATCAAGAAGGATTTATTAACTGATTAAATGGACTATTTTGGAATGGGAAGTGTATTTTTCTGGAAAGCCAAGTATGTTTTCAAATCAGATTTTTAAGTATAAGTTAAGAGTTTAAAGTTGTTTTAAAAGACTGTTTTTGAGAATTTATTATTTAAGTTGGTTAAAATTTTAAAGGTAAATATTTATTAAGTTAGTTATAATAGTAATTATTTTAAAGGTTAAATTGGTATCATGGTTTAAAAGATTTATTAAATATTTATATTTTATAAAGTAGTTTTACTATAAAGGTAGTTTGGCTAAAGTTTTTATTTGAAAAATTATTGTATAATTTCATAACTTTTATTTTAAAATTTGTTTTGGCTTAAGTTTTACATGAGAAATTGTTATAAAATTTCATAATAGTATTTTAAATAAAGTGTTTTAAGTAGTTTTTATTTTAAGTGTTTTAAAGTATATATTTTTGGATAATGTGATTTAAATTATTTTAAAATTTAAAGTATTAAGACTCAATGGAAAGAAAACAAATGGGTGGAAATTTATTCCGTGAAAGAAAAAGGTGTTTTGAAAACTATTTTCAAAGGGTTGAAGTGTAGGAAAATATCTTACGAAGATATTTTGAAATAAATAATCTAGGAAATTATTAAGGCCTGATGGTTGTTTGTGGATGTTATTTGATAGTTAAATAACCGACTATCAATATTAGCCAATGCGCTAATCGTTTCGAAGAGACCGGGATCGGGATTTATTTTCCGAAAACTACTTCGATTTGGTTTGAATGTTTTCGTCGGGAAGACAAGAGCTTGGAGTCGAAGATGGAGCAGTGAAGTGCAAGGGCTAATCGCTACTAATCCTGAGGATGATTTTAAAATGGATGCAGTAGGTGTAGTGCCTTCGGTTCCGTTCGGACCGGAAACGGACTTGTATGGGTGAATGCTATCAGAACATCGTCAGGAGGACGATGAGCATTCTAAGTGAGATGTGTTCTAAAAAGGTAACGCATAGCCTCGATCCACATCAATCGAGAATGGCTTAAACATGGAAGATGCAGCAAGGCTAAGTGGCTAGCAACCAATTAGGGTAAGGTCATGCCTGTCTAGATGTCCATTTTTATTCGGTTGTGTAGACAGTGCTGATCCCAACCGCGGGGTAACCTTATTCAAACTATCCAGTAAGGGGTAGCCATGGTCTTGTGTTGCAGGGATCAGGGGGATCCTCGGTACGCTGATATAGACCAGATACTGTGACAGGCGGTACTCCAGTAGCCCTGCCATTGATGGTAACCCAATCTCCAATAAGTGCCTTCAGACTTGTTTGTATACCTATTATGTTGGAATTTAATGAATGTAACATTTTTGGGTATTTGAATAAGTATTTGTATATAGACGCTACTATAATATCAGAGGATTTGATAAGAAATGTTTTGGTTATCGTAAGGTAAAAACCCGACATGTTTATTTGTGGCATGGTCTTACGAGATACCTTTAATTTTTAAAGGATTTTGAAAACTTTAATAATCCAATTGAGTGTGTTTTCTCACGCTGGTTTTCTTGACTAACTCGGGTGTTATTTTACTATGATGCTCGGGTCAGATCAAGTTTTACAGAATACAGAATATGATACTTTGAAGCTCAGGATCGAGCTGGATGGCGAGACATATCACACGTATTTGATATATTATCCGCTGTGTATGGTTTGCTGCATAATCATTTTCTGTGAGGACGAGTTATGATAACTGTCCAGTTGTGTGCTATGGATTGTGTTGTACTCTAATGATAGTAAATAATATACAGTTACAGATCATTGGTATAAAAATCTATTGTTATATATTATATGTTGTTCCACTGCGATTTTGAGATTCTGTATTGTTGTTTTATTTTCTTCTTCTACCTCTTTCTTCTTAACCCTAATGGTTCGTATTTCCGTCCAATTTGAGTTGAACCGATGGAGAATATTATCGACTCTAAGGGGTATGGATTTGTGAGTCATTACATATATACATATATCACCATTCTCTTTTGAACATTTACTTGCATCGTCATTTTCTATTGATTTATATTTCTAGATTTCGCATTTTATTCAAAAATGCTCACTTTCAAGTTGTTTAACGTAACATAATTTATGGCAATAATGAATGTTTTTCCTTTTTAGGTCCATCATTTTGTGCCTTTTATTTGTGAACTTATTTCATTTTGTCTCTCTATTAATTTGTATTTTTAAAAATTATTAAAAAAGGTGAATTTCATCTACACTGAGTACTACTACATTAATAATCCACTGGTCCACTTTCTAGCTGAAGCAACCATATTAGCACAGAATTTTGAAGTCAAGTGCTATCACATATGTCGAAAGGGTCTGAATCGATGTTATGAAAATATGAATTCACATATTGACATTACTGCATATACCTAAGAAAATGAAATTACCTATGATTTTACTAAAAAACATTAACGTGCTAATAACAAATGTTATGATGTTGGTTATGAAAAGCAAACAAAGAGTGATGTAGTGTAATATTTATGTATAACTAATGTATATGCTATCACTTATGCATTAATTATTATTTTTATCCAAACAGAGAAGGAAAAAGTAGGAAAACCGAGCCTTGTACACACAGTTATCAGTTTGAACTTGGTTCAAAGTACCATTAATGCAATTGTATTTTCTTTATGTGAATTATCACACTCCAAAAGAAGAAGGATTGTTCACCTTTATTGATAGATACGATTAATATTCAATGCACGAACTCCAATTATGCTCTCTAACATATTAGTTGTATCTACAATATTCTTTTTTCCTTTTTATATGGAACAAAAGGATAAAATATGTATAATTTATGTTTTTTTGAAGCTTAAATGGGGTTATGTGGTCCCCTACCGCTTTATTTAAAAAACATGGAAAAAAATAGGAAAGAAATACAGAGGAAAAGAGAAGAAAAGAAGCAATAGCAGGAAACAGAAAGAAAAAACAAGAACTCAATCAGCAAGGAAGTTATCCAGGATTGAGAACGTTATTACTTCTAAGATGGGTGATAGAAGATCGAATACCACCAATTACGGCATAGAAAAGTTGCTCGTCATTAGTGCCTTTACTCTCAAACTGCCTTTGATTTCTCTCATGCCAAATATTGGCAATGAATTTCGTGAAATGAGGAGAAGCATACGATTCTGGTATGTTTTCCATCTGGTATTAACGAAGATACATTGCCATTGAGCAGCACCAGGACAGTTATTGATGGCAAAGCCATATATAGTAAGGATTCTATGCCGAAGTTTTTGAATGACAAGACATTAAAAATAGGTGTTCTCCGGTCTCAGTAGTAGTATAACAGAAGTTGTAGTTAGCATCAATGTAGAGGCCCCGAGTCGTCAATTTCTACTTTGTGAGACACGCATCATGAATCGCCTTCCACATGAGCAGGATATCCTTATGGTTACCAACAAGATTCCAAATGCGCTTGTGCCAAGGGTCAGCAACGGGATGTAAGTTACCCATGAGGAATTTACATACCCTGCTAATAGTGTGTGACATGTTAGAGATACCCCAGGCAACGTTACCATCAAAACTCTTTTGTTACTCTGCAGACAAGATATTCCATAGGCTTCTGATATGCTGATTACTAGAATATGGACGCAAGATTATACTACTATGAATATAGTTTCCGGTTAAGGCATTTTCAGGAATCCCAGGACTAATTTTTTGATCATAAGTCAGAACATTGTTAAGGATGACACCCCTTTTAGCCCATGGAGTGTGCCAGAATTTATGGTTGCTTGGGAAGTAACTTTGTATTTTATCATAAGCAGAAAATCATTTTGCAGATTGAGGAGATTTCTGAAGGACCAACTACTCGAACAGTTGCAGTCCATGGTCCAGAAGTTTTGATGTTTGATTTGGTAATTCTTCATCCATGTACCCCAAAGGGAAGGCACAGGGATAATCAGGTTATTGAGCTGCTTAGAGGCAGTAGCCTTGCTCCATAATGATCGGTTTAGAATTCCAAATCCACCCACGTATTTAGGTTTATATTTTTTTGCGATACCCATAGGGAATTGGCTTTCGAGAATAGCAATCACCGTGCCATAGAAAATGATTGAAAGACATGTTAAGCATGGACATGAGCTTTTTAGGTAGTATGAAAGTTCTGGAGTAATAAGACACCATTGCAACAGTAATGGAGTTTATGACTGTCGGTCTACCTGCTTGGGAGAGCATTTGAGTTAGCCATTTGTTTAATCTATACATGATAGACTCAAAAAGATGTAAGCATTGGTTAGTTGTGAGTTCAGTAGTGGAGAGAGGTTGTAGGCAATAGATCTTTAATTACGAGAAAAAATAAAAATAACATTCATAAGGTGGACATTGCAGATATAATAGTTGACCAAAAGGATTTATATCATTAACTAACGGGGATATTGTTTGTTCAATTATGGATCTATGTCTTTGGTAAAAACTATTAGAAATAAATCTCAAGACCTTGATATGCATATGTTTGCTTCAATGCGAGAACTCAATGTGTTACAAATGCTTATATATGCTAATAACATAATGTGCTTAATAAGAAAAGTCATATCATATTTGTGTCAATTATCCTAAGGATAAACTCAGTTAAGATCAAGTTGAACATATTTGTTTGTGGTTGTACTCCAAACTAGTATTCATATGCTACGTTTATATTCAATTACAAATTAAGTTTTTCAATTAGATCAAAGTTATATTTATAGTAAATGAGTCTGAAATTACAACTACATGATTACAAATAAGGTTTATTATTTTATAATAGTTCAATGATTGGCAATAATATATATTAGATTTAGGGAATGGATGGATAATTTATAAATGACCTTTTCATATTCAGTTGTATGAATATAATATATCATTAACCTTTTTTATCCACCACATCTCTCTTTTTTATATCCTTTAATAGTTAATTTTTCTGTAGTATACCTTGTACATAGTCCGAATTTAAGAAAGAATTCATAGAAATTCCACATTAGTTCAAGTTATTCAACAACCATATTGAAGAATGTAAATTTTAAGGCAGTTAATATTCGGTATAAAGAATATATTTTAAGACATTTAATTCATATTCGGTATAAAAAAACTTGTACCCTCATTAGTGTGTGTTTTATAATCAAGTATTTTAATTATTCAATATGATACGCAAGTCATGACCCTGCAAAGCTTAGACTAACATTGATGCTTTCATTGAACGTAACTATTTTAGATAAAAAATGAACAAGACTAGTGGAATTATTGTTTATGTTGATTGCACAAAGTATGTTTGTGTATTTATACTAATAGAAGATAAATTCTTTTCATTTAGCTAAAACAACAGCAACATATTATTACTTGATCAAGCATATTAATTGTCTAATTTCTTGAATTTATTATTTTATTAAAAGGCTAATCAGACTTATCATTTTAGCATAAATTTATCAATGCATTTCTATCAGAAATTAAAAGAAGAATACTTGATGGGTTGAAATTTACGTTTAAAAGACCGATTTTATTATTATAACCACTTGTTTCATCTACTATACTATGATTACTGAGTATGGTTTCAAGAGCGCACATACCCTCAAAGTATTTTGTGAAATGAATCGTCACGGTTCTCTTCCTTTTCTTTTTTAACATCTATTCTCCTATCCTTTTAATTCTTATAACATCCCTTCATATCTCTCCATTCTTTTAAATCGAGCTTCAGGTAATGGAGTTCACCACGCAATCGTCCTCCCTGCCTCTCTCAAATCGTCGACCCTCTAACCCTACAAGAATTAGTAATCGACTGTCAAAGTCCCTCTTTTATCCCGTTTCCACATCATTTCCATCATTTTCCCTTCTCACTATCGCTTCATCGCAGTCGTCCTCCCCTTCCTCTCAAAATACTCAGACCTCTTACTCTACAAGCATCGGTGAATACTTTGTCTAGTAAATGGTGAATACTTGATAGTTAATGATGAGGCAGTTGCGTTATTGTGCGTTCGACAATTAGTCCAATTTAAGGTATAAGTTTTTTATTTGGTCTTATGCTAACTAGACCGTATTTTGTGTAAATCAATTGATGATCTTTGGCTAGCCCCAGTACTTGACATGGTAGGAGGTTTTCTAGATTATTTTTTATGGATATTTCATTCCACTACCCATTTGGTCATTTGGTCTTATTCTGCATAGGTTACGCTATATGGATATTGTTTTATGGACATTGATTACCCTTGTAATTGGCATGAGTTAAAAGTTTTGTTCATTAATTATTGACCTAAAGTACCAAAATAGAATTTAACGATTTGACGTCTGCCTTTATAGAATTATGTTACTTAGTAGGATTTGAAAGTTTATATCCCATTTTCATTTTGTAGATCATATATTACATAGAATAAAATAGTATCAATAACACATCTAACCTTTTCTATTTTGTAGCTGAAAGTATACTATGGATTAATATGTTCGAATATGGTTAATAGTGAAATAAGTATTCCCTTTTATGGTTGCTGTAGTTATCAAATCTGTTCCTCCATGATATCACTTTTGAGAAGAAGATTACTTATATTGAGAACTGTTTTATAAAATATTCAATTTTTTTCATCCATTGTCTGAATCAATTAATTTATGATTATGTAATGGAGTGGATTAAAGGTTAAATATGAATAGTTTTCTATTTGAGCTTAGTATTGCTTTAAATATCAAATTTCCATTGTTTGTGCCTACAGCATATGTTATGTGTAACAACCCTGTATTTTGTGATTTATTTTAATTGTTTATTTTGATTATCTTATTTGAATTTATGATTTAAAATTTTTATTTTATTTATTTAAATGGATAAATTTTGTTATTTTAAATATAAATTTTGATTTTTGTGTGAATTATAATTTCAAACATGAATAAAAAGAATATTTTCCAAAAATGTGGATTTTGGTCAAAAAGTCAAACTTTGACTTTTAAATGTAAAATTTAAATTTTTGAATTTTTGAATTTTATCTTTTACTGTGAAAGTAAATTAAATTTTAAGAGTACTGCTTTTCGTTTCGTTGAAATACGATTTATATTGTGAAAGTTATGCTTTTTACAATATTGTATGTAAATTGTTTTATTTAACAAAATTATTTATTTTAATTTATATAAATAATATTTTTTGTCAAATCATGTTCTAATATGTGTTATATGACATGTTATGTATATATTTTATTTTTAAAACATTTTTAAAGTGTATTTGTAATTTTTCAAATGTTCATTGTATTTTGTTTACAATTTGTAAATTCTAGTTTCACTTATTTAGCTATTTTCTTATTTATTTTCTACTTTTCCTTAAATTATTTATTTATTTTATTTTTCATTTTATTTTTTTCGGCCTTTTGTTTTTATTTACTGAAATTTATTTGGTTGATTTTAATTTAAATGAAATGGAAATACTAAGAGACAAGACCTTTCATTTGCCTTATGACTTTTCATATACCTTGCCTTTTCAATTCCTTTTGCCTTTTCATTTCTTTCCTTTGCCTTTTCATACTATAGCCATCCATTCTCTTTCTCATAGCCATGTTTCACTTCATTATTCATGTAAAAATATTTCCTTCCCATCACAATTCACGGCAAAGAAAATATTTTCTAATAGCTTCCCTTTTTCTTTTTTTCACTTTCCTTCTTCTTTTCCTTGAATTGTTTTGCCTTCCTCTTCCTCTTGCTTGCTCGGTCTAACTCCACCACCATCTCCACTGACCATCACCTCCTCCATCTACAGCAGCCATCAGCCTCTCCTCTGACAAAAAATCTGGTCGTGCTATTTGTTCAAGCAAGCACCACCAATTTTGCACAAAACCCTTCCAAACATGTCTAGAAATCACCATCCCCTTCTGTTTCACTTTGGCCACCCCCTTAGCCGCCACCACCGGCAAGTTCACCTCCTTTATCCGCATCTCCCGCCACCACCTGACATGTCCAGACTTGTACCATGCTTTGGCCGAGCCAATGGACCCATGGGCCGAGCCAAAAAGTTGAACAAACCCTTGCCTTTTTGCCTTGAACCTATGTATGCTTCATGTTGCAACCACTACCCTTCATCTCCATGTTGCCATGCATTTTTTGATGCCATACCTGACCCAAACCTGAACTATATCACATCATGGCCGAGCTAAAGAGTCCCTAGACCAAGCATTGGAGTGGTAAAAGCAAGGTCTAACTATTTTGTCCATTGTTGCATTTTAAATTCAAATTGTTTCAATGTGTTTTGTGTTAAAACTATTTATATATATTGTCTTGTTTGTTTTGTTTTGGTTGTTGATACAAGATCATATCTTGGCTTTCTCCACTCACTTGAAACAATAATCCTGGTGTGTCGTGTCGTATTGTGCTTTCTGGATTTATTCGGTGTGTTTTGATTTGCTATCTCCAGGTTAAAGGTGAGTAATCACACTTGACATATTTACTTATATGAACTGTGAAGTGACACCATGTGAATATGTAAATTGCTATATCATGTTATACCTGTCTGTGATATGATTCATATGATGTTAAACCTATTAATAAACCTGTCATATCATCTGTTACTGCCATGTGTTGCTATGCTATTATTTATATCTGTTTATCACACTACAAGTTCCCTGTAGAATAGAATCACTATGGGTTGAAATGATATATACTTGAACGGACTTTAGAATAGGAAAAAATCGTTATAGGCTGAGATGATAGGCCTGAGTGATTTTTATTTGTTTTAATTGACTTGGGATTGCGGGTTTGAAATGATAGAACCCGGATTTTTTCTTTGTAAATTACGGATTGAAATGATATATTATCGGCATCGTTTGACCTAGGTTAGAAATATTATACAGACCCGTGGTTCTTATATATATATATATTGGAATTTTAAATTATTTTAAAAATGTTAAGTTTATGATAATTTAATTTAAATTTGAATTTAAATGATTTTATAAAGTGTTAATGATTTTTGTACAAGTTAAAATGTGAAATAAATAAATGGTTAAGTTGAAATTTGAAATATAACTTAAATTCGGAATTTGAAAATTTTGTTTAAAAGTGAATTATAGATTAAGTAAATAAAATGTGAAAAAAGTTATATTTTGAAATGGTAACTTAAATTTAAGTGTTAAGTTAATATTTTAAAAATATAAAGAATAGAAAATTTAATGCTTGAATTTAATAAGAGAATATTTATTAAAATTTGATTTTTGTATAAGAATTTCACTTTATAAAAATCATAAATTAAAGGGTATTTAAATGGTTGCTTTTAAAGTGAAAAATATTAAATTTTATAAGTTAAAATGATTTAATTTAAATTTTAATTGTTTATGAAATTGTATTGAAAGTTTGGAATTTAATTAACAACATTTCAAAAAGGCTATCATTTCTGAAGTAAAGGATATTACAGCATTTCTAAGTGCTGTTGTTGATACAAATGAACTAAAAGGCTAAAATGAACTAAGGGCTATTATAGCACTTTGTAATTGCTGTAGTTGTAGAAACTAAACTTGAACACTATTACAACAGTTTTAAATGCTGTCTTTGTTTAATTGAATTGTTTTCAAATGTAACTTACCGTAGCATTTTCTAAATGCTTCGAAAGCTGAAATTTCACCGTTTTAATAAATTTAAGTAAATGAATAAAGGCTGAAAAGTCTAAATTTTTGAGAATTGAATATTTGATTTTTTTTAAAATATAATAACTTCATTTTAATTGGTTTAAATGTAATATTTGATTTGAAATATAAACCATTTTGAAATGTGATTTGGAATGTTATTTAAATTAAATAAAAATGAATGAGGTTTTGGAAGGATATGATATTTTGATATTTTAAAATGAATTTGAAATGATATTGAATTTTGAAATGATATTTGATTTTCGAAGTATAAAATACCATTTTGGAGTTTTAACCATGGGTACACTTCTCTGTATGCCTTGTGATTTTGGATGTACACCTTCAATTTGAGAGTGTGACTAGAGGTGAGCGATTGCTGCAACTCTGCGCTATCGTAGCCACATTAACACTATTATTTGCATATTTTACTTTATTATAGATATTTCTATGATAGCGTTATTACTGTTAAATTGATGGTCTAACTGATCCGTAGAGGAGATATGATCCCAAGCATCCTTTAAGTTATTGTGCATTACTACTACTGTTCACTTGAGTTGGTTTACATTATATAAGTACGTATGCCCTGACTCGAGTGTTTTGTGTTTTACTTTACGCTCGGGTCAGCCTAAGTATTCACAGCTTAGCTTTAGATTTCTCTTTTTAGAGCTAGGAATCGTTGGAGATTTTGCTTATCTAGTTATCTATCCCTTTCAGTTTTAGTTGTCTATTTCATCTCTTGTATTTATAAACTTCTATGTATTTGGGATTTCTATTGTATATGTTTCAGACCGATATTATGTATTTTGTTTTGATACATTGTTATAGTAGCTTCATGAACTACTATGACATTTTTATTTCTGCTGCGAGTTATTATGATATTTCTGTGTCTGTGATTCTGTGTGACTGATTTTATTTGCTCCAAAATTTACTACAATGTAGTATTTTGAGCAATTCAAATCCGACATGTGTGGATGCGAATGACTGAAAATATCGGGTTGTTATAGTTGGTATCAGAGCTTTGGTTTTTAGGCAAACAATAACCCGCGGAGCAAAAAAACTCATTAGAGATAGGGTAGAAATACCCTATAATGAGTAAATCAATCTCAGCATCATTTCTTTGTGAGGAAACGTATTTTCGAAGTAAAAAATGATTTCCAAATGATTTTAAAGGATTTTTAAAGATTATATTGGAACAAATTTTTCTCCTATTTTGAAATCAAGATTTTCTAAACTTCATCCCTTCTGTATCCACCTTGTTAGTAATCTTTTTGTTAGGATTCTTATCGATTAGGATTCCTTGAACTTTGTAAAGCTCCCACTTGTTCTGAAATCCAGTCTTGTCTCCCATATTTTATCCTTTTGATTTTGGGGCATTCCATAACTCCACTTTGAATGACCTCTATAAAGATCGCTGATTCCATAAATCTTTAAATGATTGGTAAAGGGGTGAAACTCCTTTACAATTGGCATTGATTAACTAGAGATTTCTATATCCTTGGATTTCGATGCTATCTATCTCCTTCTCTACTTGGATTCTATCTTTGGCTTTCGAATGCCGATTTGCCTTAGATTTCCGAATTGATTATATTCCTGAAGTCACGGTTGACCGTTAAGGTCGCCCGCGATTTGTAAAGGCTTATCCATCTTTTATTTGGTAATTAAATTATCTCATCTTCATTCGAGCTTACCTTCGAACCAGAATTCTATTTGATTAGAGTTCCTCTAAATTTGAATCTCCGTTTGTTTGAAATTTATCCTTGAATCATTCCTTGGAAATTTGTGTTTGTTTGTATTTTGAAATTGTGCATACATCGAAATCATTATTTTGATAAGGATGACCCCATTTTATATATAAAAGTGAAATGTTTTCGATAAGGATTATATACCTTTTAAAAAAAAATGAAAATTTGAAGCTTTAAAAGGATTTGAAATTTGAAAATTTTATAAGAATTTGATTTAAATAAAAATGATGAAGGGTTTTGAATTTGAATTTTGAGGAATCGAACTCTGGTGTTTTGAAATCGGTTTTAAGATTTTGGAAAATATAACAATAATATGATTTAAAGATATTTTCTGAATAAGAAATATTTCAAATGTATTCGAATGAATTCCAAAGATTTTGAAGAGATTTCAAAGAAGTTTCAAGAAAATAGAAGTCCAGAACTCACTTGTGTCGTTGGAAAATAATTTCGGTGATAAGTGCATGCATCATCGACATTGATTTTTGAGTGGGAGAGAGGCCACTCTAGTAGCTTTATTATGCGAGTGATTTTGTGAAACAAAATTTTGATTTCAGATTTCGAAGTATGGTTTAATATTCGAAAGATATATGTATGTATGTGTGTGTGTTTATATATATATATATATATATATATATATATATATATTTGAAATGATTTAAACTGAGCCGGTGTTCAGTCGTTGAGTTTCAGATTTGTTTTGGTATAACCTTATCTATTGGAATTGATTTATTGATTTGTTGGTGATTTCCGACTTTTGGATTTTAAATATGATTTCTTTGACTAATTTTAAAGTTCGAGCACTTCCAAATCAAGGTTTAAATTTTTAAAGTTATGTAATTTTCAAAAGGGTAAATTGGATTTTACTTATATGGAAATGAATAGTTTAAAGGTTTTAAAAAGGGGATAGTTATAAACTTGGAAATCATTTTGGGTGTAATTGATTTTGAGAAAAAATATTTGGTTTTGAAAATAGATTGGAATTTAAAACCTGGTATTTATATGATTGTTTTGGAAATGAATTTGTTTGACTTAAATTTTGTTGAATTGGGAACCAGGATTATTTTTTAAACCTATTGTTTTGAGAAACTTTGAAACTGAATATATGTAATTTGGAAGAAATGATTTAGCAAAATCATATATGATTTTGAAACTAAAACGTGATTGAAAGGAATTGAAATTGAGAACATTATTTTATAAAATACTTTGATTTGGGAGTTACCGAACTTATATAAAAATTGATTTGTAAAAGTATGAAGTTGATTTGAAAATTATCGTTTTGAAAAGGTACTCAATTTGGAAAGAGAAATCTTATGTAATCGAAGTCTATATAAGTGTGATTTGATATACTATTGATTTGGAAAGTATTCAATTTGAAAATGGAATCTTATATATGATGGGTTTTGTATAAGTATGATAATTGAAAGTGATTTGAAAGGTACTATATGGTACATATTTTCGAAGTAAAGATATGGAAAGTGCCTTCTACTTAATATCCGCTTTGTGGCCACACTGTGGATTCATTCTATCGATATTATTCTATCTGATTTGGGTTTTCTGGATATGATACTCGAGTGTCCATCGAATTCCATGGCAATCTCCATGGTCTTACGAGCGCGATTGCATAGCGTAATTCCTTTGGCTGAGATGGCATAGGGGGTATGGATGTTTCCTGGGGGATCCAGGAGTAACCATTGTGTATCCTGCGATCTATGTAGGTCGTATTAGTAGCAAAATCCGATGGCTGGGATAGCTTAAGGGTACATATGTTTCCTGGGGGATCCATCGTAACCTTTGTGTATCTGCGGTCTACTAGTCATCATGGCGTAATTCACAGGGCTGTGATAGCTTACGGATACAGATGTTTCCTGGGGGATCCAGGCGTAACCATTGCGTATCTGCGATCCATGGTTAGACAAATGTTTTGGTTTGGTTGATTTGTTTGGATTGTACTTTCCATATTTGTTTTTAAAAGTTTTCTAGTATTTTCATTGAGTGTTGGAATAAGTCTAATAAGTACCTGGAGAATTCTAGCTTTGCGGCTGATCAACGCATGTCCAGAGTCTACAGGAACGAGAGTAAACTTGTTAAGACATCGAGTTATAAAAGTATTTTGATAAAGTATTATATAATGGATATTTTGATCATTTATTTTACTTGTCTAAATAATTTAAAAATGTTTTAAATATTGTTTACTTCGAACTAACAAATTTGAATCAAATGACTATTCATCATATTATAAAATGTTTAAAATGTATAAATATATATAATGGTTTTAAAAATATGGTTCATCCTTGTCTTTCAACCTATTTTCCCTTCTAGATATCCCTACCTTTTTCCTCTTCGAGGGTCTTTTCTGCATTATGGAAAGAGTTAGTTCTTTGGCTTATCTTTTGGATTCGCCCGAGAAGCTTTCTAGAGTGCATGATGTATTCCACGTCTCTCATCTTCACTGGCATCTTCATAACCCATCTCTTTTTTGTTCAGCCTTCTGCTCTTGATAGTTTGGATGTTTAGCCTAATCTGACTATCGAGAGTAAGCCACTTCGTATTGTCGACAGAGGTACGAAGCAGCTAAGAAGGAAATCTGTTAATTTGGTCAAAGTACAGTGGAGTACTGATGATCGAGATTGTACCTGGGAGACGGAGAAGAGCATTCGTTCTTCGAATCTGGAATTGTTTTTTTAGATACTGTTTTTTTTCTATCTTGTTTTTCCTTATTTTTCCTTGTTCGTTCTTTTCGAGGAGGAAAACATTTGGGTGGGGGAGAGTGTAACAACCCTGTATTTTGTGATTTATTTTAATTGTTTATTTTGATTATTTTTTTTGAATTTCTAATTTCAAAACTTTATGTTATTTATTTAAATGGATAAATTTTGTTATTTTAAATATAAATTTTGATTTTTGTGTGAATTATAATTTCAAACGTGAACAAAAAGAATATTTTCCAAAAATGTGGATTTTGGTCAAAATGATCAAACTTTGACTTTTAAATTTAAATTTAAATTTTTGAATTTTTGAATTTTATATTTTATTATGAAAATAAATTAAATTTTAAGAATACTGCTTTTCGTTTGGTTGAAATCCGATTTATATTGTGAAAGTTATGCTTTTTACAATATTGTATGTAAATTGTTTTGTTTAACAAAATTGTTTATTTTAATTTATATAAATAAAATTTTTGTTTGTCAAATTTGTTCTAATATGTGTTATATGACATGTTATGTATATATTTTATTTTTAAAATGTTTTTAAAGTGTATTTGTAATTTTTCAAATGTTCATTGTATTTTGTTTACAAGTTGTAAATTCTAGTTTCACTTATTTAGCTATTTTCTTATTTATTTTCTACTTTTCCTTAAATTATTTATTTATTTTATTTTTCATTTTATTTTTTTCAGCTTTTTATTTTTATTTACGGAAATTTATTTGGTTTATTTTAATTTAAAGAAATGGAAATACTAAGACACAAGACCTTTCATTTGCCTTATGACTATTCATATACCTTGCCTTTTCAATTCCTTTTGCCTTTTCATTTATTTCCTTTGGCTTTTCATACTATAGCCGTCCATTTTCTTTCTCGTAGCCGTGTATCTCTTCATTATTCACGTAAAAATATTTCCTTCCCATCACAACTCACGACAAAGAAAATATTTTCTAATGGCTTCCCTCTTTCTTTCTTTCACTTTCCTTCTTCTTTTCCTTGAATTGTTTTGCCTTCCTCTTCCTCTTGCTTGCTCAGCCTAACTCCACTACCATCTCCACCGACCATCACCTCCTCCATCTACATTAACCATCAGCTCCTCCTCTGAACAAAAATCAGGCCATGCTATTTGTTGAAGCTAGCACCACCAATTTTGCACAAAACCCATCCAAACATGCCTAGAAATCACTATCCCCTTCCTATTTCACTTTGGCCACCCCCTTAGCCACCACCACCAGCAAGTTCACCTCCTTTAGCCACATCTCCAGCCACCACCTGACATGTCTAGACCTGTACCATGCTTTGGCCGAGCCAATGGGCCCATAGGCCGAGCCAAAAAGTTGAACAAACCCTTGCCTTTTTGCCTTGAACCTATGTATGCTTCATGTTGCAACCACTACCCTTCATCTCCATGTTGCCATGCATTTTTTGATGCCATACCTGTGACGACCCGGATTCTTGGACGTCTGTTAATCGGGAAATTATCTGATTTTATTATTGGAATATTAATATTGACTAATCAAACAAATGAATTTATGATAAATAAAGATATTTGAATATATATGTTAATTTGGAAGCTAAAATAAACATTGAATTAAAAACTATATTAAATATTTAATTTTTAAAATCTCTGGGTATAATAAATACTATAGAAAAGAAAAGAAACTTTTTGTAGAGATAAACTCCACCATTTAATTAAGATAAAATACCTATAAATGTGTATATATATAGGGAAATATATACAAACGTTATGATGCTTGAAATATATATATATATATATATACACACACACACACATAGGTATATGAATGTATGCCCATATGAAATAATATAGGTATGGAAATTTGTATAGTGGGAGAATATGCATGTATAATGACAAAATGAACATAAGTAAATATATTTAAGAATGTGTATAAAATGGGATAGATTACATAACTATGTAAATATATACATACAAAGGAAATTTACACATATATAGGTTCATATTAAAGTTTTTGTAAACAAAAGGGAGGGGCAAGCATTTAATGCAAGCACACAAAACATCAAAATCAGATCTGCATATTTCAACTCAAAGCTAAAGTAAAAAAAATGACATAAAAAAAATGTGAAAGGAAGCTTACTGAAGAATCCAGCCTACTGAAGAATCCAGCCTACCCCTTTTATTATTTATACATCCACTCCTGTCTTCTTTTTCTTCATTCGTTCGAGAACAAGCTAAGTAAAACAAAGATAAATATCACTTTCATCTTACAAAATAAAGAAAATCATCTCAACAACTAAAGTTTCCAGTAACAAGATTTCAAAGATGAAAGGCAATTAAGTCTTTAAGTTTCAAAACTGTTCAAGCTTTGTTCAGCTGGTTCCCAAGTGAGTAAACTTTTGACTTAAAAAATGATTTCAAATATGAGATGAAATTTTTGTTGCATGTGTAGGAGTTATTTTATAATGCTTGCTTGAATATCAATGTATGTAAATCAGTATAACATGTATGCAATGGTCTCTTCATGTTTGTATGAGTGCTCTATTGTTAGTAACAAACTAAAGTTATCGCCAATAATTTCATATCTCCCTGTTTAATCAAAATTAGACATTGATTACTGAAGAGAAAATGTTAAATACATTGTATTCTTGTTTTTAAAAATAAATTCAGGTAAATGTATTTAGCTAATACTCTGTAAAATTTAAAGTTACAGCGAAAATCAGAAAATTGGAAAAATTCAAACTTGATGATTCTCGAATTCACCAATATAGTTTGATTTGTCTTCAAAAGCTAGGAATTTTAAAAGCTAATTCATAATTTTTAAGATAATATTAAGTGAGATATTTAGGTTTGTTCAGAAAGGGCGTTTTGGGTCTTTTCTGATGATCGGTGCGTTCGTGAGCATTGGGATTGCTAGCGAAGGCGGCGAAGGATTAGAGGAGTATGGGAAAACTACTCAATGGATTTTACGAACGGTGAGGCAATGGCGAATGGTTGAGGTAGGGTTTTAGGTCTGTGGTGAGTCGACTTTGTACTCGAGGCCTTTGCATAGTCATCAGCACTTCGGAGTTCATCGGAATGGTGGCATGGGCTCCAGTGATGGTCAAAGAACGTTTGGCTGTGGTTACGCTTCGTCCGATGGTCAGTAGTGTCTGATCGAGTTTCTATTTTGGTTGATCGGTATGTTCCACGTGAGGTGGATATAGCTTGTTTTCGAGTTTAGGCTTAGTGGTGATTTTGGGTGATCGGAATCGTCTCAGGGGAGGCTCGACGACGTGTTGAAGATAGCGTCGATGACCAGAATCCGGTCGCTGCGGCGTACATGTGCACGCGTGTACTGGTGATTCTGGTATGGATTTGTTCATTGAGTTGGGTAGTGATTTGCTGTGTTTACTCGAAGGGTTATTCGAGTGTGGCTCAAGCACGCTCGTGTGCTCTGTAGTTAGCTCGAGTTTTTGTTGTCTTGGTTTGGGGAAAACTATTTTCAGTTTTTTTTTAAATCATGCTCAGATTTTAAAACTAAAATGAATTTCAAATTTTAGAAGCCAAACTGGAATTTGAAAATAAGCTTTACCTAGTTTTCAAAAGAGGTGTTTCATTTTTTTCTTCAAAAAACCAAAGCTTGAGTTTATAAATGATTTCAAATTTTGAAGTAAAAGCAAATTTTAAACAAAGTTTAAAGTTTTGTTTTAACAATAATTTTGATTGATATATTTCTACATTAACAAAATCTTGTAAACTTTGTTCCATTATGTTTCCAATGAAAAGGGGTAATTGGTGAGTGTGATTTAAGTAAAAGAAGTATTTAACTCTAATAATCAAAGAATGATGATTTTAATAAATCATATTCAAGCTTTTAAATCTATTTATTTTAAATGAAAGTTTAGAGTTAAATGTAATAAATATTTTATCTTAATTTAAATCGATTTTTCTTTACAAAGGCAATTAAAGTAAAATGACTTAATTATTTTGAGTAATTAAATTAAGGTAAATTGATTTGTGAAATTAATTAAGTATAATTAATTTCTTAATTAATATTTGATTAATCAAAGTTAATCAATTAATAAATAATTAAGTAATAAGTAATTAGGGGTTAATTACTTAATGTTAAGAAGGTAATTACTTAATAAAGTAATTAAAGTAATTAATTACCTATGTAATTAATTAAGTTGATATGATTAATTTTAATTAGTTAATTAAGTTTAATTAGTTAAAGAGGATTACTTAATGATGGATCAAGTATAATTACTTAATGTAATTAATGAAGTGTAATTACTTAGCGAAGTAATTAATGACTAACTACTGGATGTAATTAACAAAAAAGGGAATTACTTAATGGATGTAAACAAGTCTTTAAGTTTCAAAACTGTTCAAGCTCTGTTCAGCTGGTTCCCAGGTGAGTAAACTTTTGAGTAAAAAAATGATTTCAAATATGAGACGAAATTTTTGTTGCATGTGTAGGAGTGTAGTTTATAATGATTGCTTGAATATCAATGTGTGTAAATCAGTATAACATGTATGCAATGGTCTCTGCATGTTTGTATGAGTGCTCTATCGTTTGTAACAAACTAAAGTTATCACCAATAATTTCATATCTCCCTGTATAATCAAAATTAGACATTGATTACTGAAGAGAAAATGTTAAATACATTGTATTCTTGTTTTTAAAAATAAATTCAGGCAAATGTATTTAGCTAATACTCTGTAAAATTTAAAGTTACAGCGAAAATCAGAAAATGGGAAAAATTCAAACTTGATGATTCTCGAATTCACCAATATAGTTTGATTTGTCTTCAAAAGCTAGGAATTTTAAAAGCTAAATCATAATTTTTAAGATAATATTAAGTGAGATATTTAGGTTTGTTCAAAATGGGCGTTTTGGGTCTTTTCTGATGATCGGTGCCTTCGTGAGCATTGAGATTGCTACCGAAGGTGGCGAAGGATTAGAGGAGTATGGGAAAACTGCTCAATGGATTTTACAAATGGTGAGGCGATGGCGAATGGTTGAGGTAGGGTTTCAGGTCTGTGGTGAGTCGACTTTTTACTCGAGGCCTATGTAGAGTCATCAGCACTTCGGAGTTCATCAGAATGGTGGCATGGGCTCCGGTGATGGTCAAAGAACGTTTGGCTATGGTTACGCTTCGTCCGGTGGTCAGCAGTGTCTGATTGAGTTTCTATTTTGGTTGATCGGTGTGTTCCAGGTGAGGTGGATATAGCTTGTTTCTGAGTTTAGGCTTAGTGGTGATTTTAGGTGATCGGAATCGTCTCAGGGGAGGCTCGGCGACGTGTTGAAGATAGCGCCAATGACCAGAATCCAGCGGCTGCGGCGTACACGTGCACGCGTGTACTGGTGATTCTGGTCTGGGTTTGTTCGTTGAGTTGGGTAGTGATTTGCTGTGTTTACTCGAAGGGTTATTCGAGTGTGGCTCAAGCACGCTCGTGTGCTCTGTAGTTAGCTCGAGTTTTTGTTGTCTTGGTTTGGGGAAAACTATTTCCAGTTTTTTTAAATCATGCGCAGATTTTAAAACTAAAATGAATTTCAAATTTTAGAAGCCAAACTGGAATTTGAAAATAAATTTTACCTAGTTTTCAAAAGAGGTGTTTCAGTTGTTTTTCAAAAAACCAAAGCTTGAGTTTATAAATGATTTCAAATTTTAAAGTAAAAGCAAATTTTAAACAAAGTTTAAAGTTTTGTTTTAAGAATAATTCTTATTGATATATTTCTACATTAACAAAATCTTGTAAACTTTGTTCCATTATGTTTCAAATGAAAAGGGGTAATTGGTGAGTGTGATTTAAGTAAAAGAAGTATTTAACTCTAATAATCAAAGAATGATGATTTTAATAAATCATATTCAAGCTTTTAAATCTATTTATTTTAAATGAAAGCTGAGAGTTAAATGTAATAAATAATTTATCTTAATTTAAATCAAGTTTTATTTACAAAGGCAATTAAAGTAAAATGACTTAATTATTTTGAGTAATTAAATTAAGGTAAATTGATTTGTGAAATTAATTAAGTATAATTAATTTCTTAATTAATATTTGATTAATCAAAGTTAATCAATTAATAAATAATTAAGTAAGAAGTAATTAGGGGTTAATTACTTAATGTTAAGAAGGCAATTACTTAATAAAGTAATTAAAGTAATTAATTACCTATGTAATTAATTAAGTTGATATGATTAATTTTAATTAGTTAATTAAGTTTAATTAATTAAAGAGGATTACTTAATGATGGATCAAGTATAATTACTTAATATAATTAACGAAGTGTAATTACTTAGCGAAGTAATTAATGAATAATTACTGGATGTAATTAACTAAAAAGGGAATTACTTAATGGATGTAAACAAGTCTTTAAGTTTCAAAACTGTTCAAGCTCTGTTCAGCTGGTTCCCAGGTGAGTAAACTTTTGACTTAAAAAATGATTTCAAATATGAGATGAAATCTTTGTTGCATGTGCAGGAGTGTAGTTTATAATGATTGCTTGAATATCAATGTGTGTAAATCAGTATAACATGTATGCAATGGTCTCTGCATGTTTGTATGAGTGCTCTATTGTTGGTAATAAACTAAAGTTATCACCAATAATTTCATATCTCCATGTATAATCAAAATTAGACATTGATTACTGAAGAGAAAATGTTAAATACATTGTATTCTTGTTTTTAAAAATAAATTCAGGTAAATGTATTTAGCTAATACTCTTTAAAATTTAAAGTTACAGCGAAAATCAGAAAATGGGAAAAATTCAAACTTGATGATTCTCGAATTCACTAATATAGTTTGATTTGTCTTCAAAAGCTAGAAATTTTAAAAGCTAAATCATAATTTTTAAGATAATATTAAGTGAGATATTTAGGTTTGTTCAGAAAGGGCGTTTGGGTCTTTTCTGATGATCGGTGCGTTCGTGAGCATTGGGTTTGCTACCGTAGGTGGCGAAGGATTAGAGGAGTATGGGAAAACTGCTCAATGGATTTTACGAACGACGAGGCGATGGCGAATGGTTGAGGTAGGGTTTTAGGTATGTGGTGAGTCGACTTTGTACTCGAGGCCTTTGCAGAGTCATCAGCACTTCGGAGTTCATCGAAATGGTGGCATGGGCTCCAGCGATGGTCAAAGAATGTTTGGCTGTGGTTACGCTTCATCTGGTGGTCAGCTGTGTTTGATTGAATTGGATTTGGTTGATCGGTGCGTTCCAGGTGAGGTCGATATAGCTTGTTTTTGAGTTTTGGCTTAGTGGTGATTTTGGGTGATCGAAATCGTCTCAGGGGAGGCTCGGCGACGTGTTGAAGATAGCGCCGATGATTAGAATCTGATGGCTGCGGCGTACACGTCCACGCGTGTAATGGTGATTTTGGTCTGGGTTTGTTCGTTGAGTTGGGTAGTGATTTGCCGTGTTTACTCGAAGGGTTATTCGAGTGTGGCTCAGGGAAGAAGCACACGAGTGTTCTCTGTACTTAGCTCAAGTTTTTGTTATTTTGATTTGGGGAAAACAGTTTCCAGTTTTTTTTAAATCATGTTCAGATTTTAAAACTAAAATGAATTTCAAATTCTAGAAGGCAAACTGGAATTTGAAAATAAGTTTTAACTAGTTTTCAAAAGAGGTGTTTCAGTTTATTTTTAAAAAACCAAAGCTTGAGTTTACAAATGATTTCAAATTTTAGAGTAAAAGCAAATTTTAAACAAAGTTTTAAGTTTTGTTTTAACAATAGTTTTGATTGATATATTTTTACATTAACAAAATCTTGTAAACTTTGTTCCATTATGTTTCAAATGAAAAGGGGTAATTGGTGAGTGTGATTTAAGTAAATGAAGTATTTAACTCAAATAATCAAAGAATGATGATTTTAATAAATCATATTCAAGCTTTTAAATCTATTTATTTTAAATGAAAGCTAAGAGTTAAATGTAATAAATAATTTATCTTAATTTAAATCAAGTTTTATTTACAAAGGCAATTAAAGTAAAATGACTTAATTATTTTGAGTAATTAAATTAAGGTAAATTGATTTGTGAAATTAATTAAGTATAATTACTTTCTTAATTAATATTTGATTAATCAAAGTTAATCAATTAATAAATAATTAAGTAATAAGTAATTAGGGGTTAATTACTTAATGTTAAGAAGGTAATTACTTAATAAAGTAATTAAAGTAATTAATTACCTATGTAATTAATTAAGTTGATATGATTAATTTTAATTAGTTAATTAAGTTTAATTAATTAAAGAGGATTACTTAATGATGGATCAAGTATAATTACTTAATATAATTAACGAAGTGTAATTACTTAGCGAAGTAATTAATGAATAATTACTGGATGTAATTAACTAAAAAGGGAATTACTTAATGGATGTAAACAAGTCTTTAAGTTTCAAAACTGTTCAAGCTCTGTTCAGCTGGTTCCCAGGTGAGTAAACTTTTGACTTAAAAAATGATTTCAAATATGAGATGAAATCTTTGTTGCATGTGCAGGAGTGTAGTTTATAATGATTGCTTGAATATCAATGTGTGTAAATCAGTATAACGTGTATGCAATGGTCTCTGCATGTTTGTATGAGTGCTCTATTGTTGGTAATAAACTAAAGTTATCACCAATAATTTCATATCTCCATGTATAATCAAAATTAGACATTGATTACTGAAGAGAAAATGTTAAATACATTGTATTCTTGTTTTTAAAAATAAATTCAGGTAAATGTATTTAGCTAATACTCTTTAAAATTTAAAGTTACAGCGAAAATCAGAAAATGGGAAAAATTCAAACTTGATGATTCTCGAATTCACCAATATAGTTTGATTTGTCTTCAAAAGCTAGAAATTTTAAAAGCTAAATCATAATTTTTAAGATAATATTAAGTGAGATATTTAGGTTTGTTCAAAAAGGGCGTTTGGGTCTTTTCTGATGATCGGTGCGTTCGTGAGCATTGGGATTGCTACCGAAGGTGGCGAAGGATTAGAGGAGTATGGGAAAACTGCTCAATGGATTTTACGAACGACGAGGCGATGGCGAATGGTTGAGGTAGGGTTTTAGGTATGTGGTGAGTCGACTTTGTACTCGAGGCCTTTGCAGAGTCATCAGCACTTCGGAGTTCATCGAAATCGTGGCATGGGCTCCAGTGATGGTCAAAGAATGTTTGGTTGTGGTTACGCTTCATCCGGTGGTCAGCTGTGTTTGATTGAATTGGATTTTGGTTGATCGGTGCGTTCCAGGTGAGGTCGATATAGCTTGTTTTTGAGTTTTGGCTTCGTGGTGATTTTGGGTGATCGAAATTGTCTCAGGGGAGGCTCGGCGACGTGTTGAAGATAGCGCCGATGATCAGAATCTGATGGCTGCGGCGTACACGTCCACGCGTGTAATGGTGATTTTGGTCTGGGTTTGTTCGTTGAGTTGGGTAGTGATTTGCTGTGTTTACTCGAAGGGTTATTCGAGTGTGGCTGAGGGAAGAAGCACACGAGTGTTCTCTGTAGTTAGCTCAAGTTTTTGTTGTTTTGATTTGGGGAAAACTGTTTCCAGTTTTTTTTTTAAATCATGTTCAGATTTTAAAACTAAAATGAATTTCAAATTCTAGAAGGCAAACTGGAATTTGAAAATAAGTTTTAACTAGTTTTCAAAAGAGGTGTTTCAGTTTATTTTTAAAAAACCAAAGCTTGAGTTTACAATTGAGTTCAAATTTTAGAGTAAAAGCAAATTTTAAACAAAGTTTTAAGTTTTGTTTTAACAATAGTTTTGATTGATATATTTTTACATTAACAAAATCTTGTAAACTTTGTTCCATAATGTTTCAAATGAGAAGGGGTAATTGGTGAAATTAAGTGTGATTTAAGTAACAGAAGTATTTAACTCTAATAATCAAAGAATGGTGATTATAATAAATCATATTCAAGCTTTTAAATCTATTTATTTTAAATGCAAGTTAAGAGTTGAATGTAATAAATATTTTATCTTAAGTTAAATCAAGTTTTATTTACAAAGGTAATTAAAGTAAAATGACTTAATTAATTTGAGTAATTAAATTAAGGTAAATTGATTTGTGAAATTAATTAAGTATAATTAATTTCTTAATTAATATTCGATTAATCAAAGTTAATCAATTAAGAAATAATTGAGTAATAAGTAATTATGGGTTAATTACTTAATGTTAAGAAGGTAATTACTTAATAAAGTAATTAAAGCAATTAATTGCCTGTGTAATTAATTAAGTTGATATGATTAATTTTAATTAATTAATCAAGTTTAATTAATTAAAGAGGATTACGTAATGATGGATTAAGTATAATTACTTAATGTAATTAATGAAGTGTAATTACTTAGCGAAGTAATTAATGAATAATTATTGGATGTAATTAATTAAAAAGGGAATTACTTAATGGATAGTCATTGAATAATTACTTAGGGGAAGTAATTAAGTGATAATTACTTGGTGCAATTAAAGGATTAATTAAGAGGTTAATTAATTAATGTAAGTAATTAAGAATAATTAATGACTGAATGTGATTAATCAAGATTGATTAATGAATGTGGTAAATTTATTAAAGGCTAATTACCGAATGTAATTAGAGAGGATAATTAGGGAATAAATAATTACTTGTTTTTTAATTAATTATTGTTAAGTAAGAAAGATTAAAAGAGACTAAAGTAATTAATTTGATTTAATTAGGAATGGGTGACTAATTAATCTTGCTTATGAATGATTGGTTGATATTTCTGATATGAAATGTTTGTGATATGATATGTTTGTCTTGAACAGTGATTATGTGGTTATCTGTCGATGATGAATTGCTGTGTAACAAGTGACATCTTGTGATTAAAGGTTGAATTGGGTTTCACCTAAATTGTGTGGGTTAAAATGGTATTGAATTTGTAGGCACCAGAGTCGGGTATTAGTAAATACCCGAACCCACTTCGATTTGTAATCTATAATGAATCTGTTCAGATTTGATATGTGAAATCTATAGACTGGAATGGAATGATTTAAGTGAACTGGACCATTTAATCTAAGTTTGGTACATAGAAATTGATGAGTATAATAAAGTATTGTCTATACCAAACCTGTGAATTTGTAAAGTTGATGCGAGTTACCTGGGTTTTATATAAGTTTTATGTTTTTGTATTCCATGTCAAATGGGTTTACTCATGCTAGTTTACAGCCCGACCCAGGTGTTACTTTGATGTAATGCTCGGGTCAGATTGAGTATTACAGATTTCAGGTAAGGACGTACTGGAGCTCGAGAGGCGAGCTGGATGGCAGGGACGTATGGAGTGTTTCCGCTGTGTTATATTATTATTTTTCTGGGACAAGTTATATTTAACTGTCCAGTGATTGTATAAATGTTGTAACTCTGATGTATTAAAATGTAAATTGACTGATATAGTTTTCCTTTGTAAACTGTTATTTTATGTAATATTATATTTTGATCCACTGCGAATTTGAGAATCTGTGTTTCTTTCCTCTTTCTTCTTCTATCTCTTTCCTTTCTTTCCTAACTATCTGGAATTTTTGGGTTCGGAAATTCTGGGTCGTTACATTTGGTATCAAAGCTGAAGGTTAAGCGAGAACCTTGGCTCTGGTGGGGAGGGATACTCATTAAGGATTGGGCCAATGGTACCCTAGAATGAGTTGAGTGTCTATATATATATATATATATATATATATGAGAGCGTACTTGTTATTTTCTGATATAAAGATTTTAGATGATTTTATAACATATTTGATATATAAAGCAATATTTCTTTCTAATATTAAGGTAATTGGTTGTTAAATTATTGGAATTAAATTAAGTAATAGAAATACAACCAAATTAGAATTAAACAAAGATAAGTTTGAAATGGATTCAAACTGAAATTAAAATCTTGAATTTGGGAAGAGTTTCAGAATAAGATAATAATGAACTGATTTCCAAATATGATAATCTTGGTTATTATCATAAACGGTTGTTGTATTTAATAACGAATTGTTTTAAGGAAGTAAAACATTTGGGTAAGTATGACTTATAAATTGGAACTGAAGATGATCAAAATTGTGAAGTTTTAAATCTAGGTCTAGAAATTTGAAAATTGTTTCAAAATGATAAAGAAATAATAAATAATATTATTTGAAAGAAAGAGCTTGATTCAAACAAGAGTTGTTTGAAAATTTTAAAGGAATTTGTTTGAATTTAAAACCAAAGGTGGTTTAAAATTTAAAAGTAGCCTGGTGTGTAAAGGAAATAAATATGAGATAAACTCTAAGGTTGAGTTTTGAATTTTCCTTGGAATGTGATGTGTAACCCACAGTGAAGTAAGTTTTAAACTTAAGTGGGAAGGTTATTAATCTGAAGTTTAAAATTTGAATGGGATTCAAACTGTGTAAATTTGACTGGATTAAGTAAATTGAATTTAACTTTGGGAAAGTTAAATAATTTAATAAGCAACCTGAATTGGAAATTTCAAGATGAAATTAGGATTTAACTTGGAAAGTTAAATGATTGATTTGAATTGGGAGTTTGGGTGATCTCAAATTGTGTTTGAGATCCGAAAATTGGAAATGGATGGATGTTTTAAAATAATTAGATAATATTACCTATTGTTATTAATAATCTTTAAACTATGAATTTGTTTTGTTTAAAGAAATGGGATGTGATAATACATCCATTATTAAGATAAAATGGAATCATTTTGGACTTAAGACTTAAATGTTTAAGATAAAATTTCAATGGTTGGGTTTCAAAATTTAAGTTTGGTGATAAATTGAATTTCAAAGATTTAGTTGTTTAAAAAGGATTTGTATTATTATTATTTGAACTTTGAAATAAGTTTAAAATGGAATTTGGTTTTAGAATTAAACGGTTTAAAGATATAAGTTGATTTGATTTAAAGGATTAAATTAACCTTTAAAATTTAACTCGAATTTATAATTCGAGATGGTTTAAAGTTGAGATTTAAATTAAATTAGTTCAGATTGGGTTTGGTTTGAATTAATTGGTATTGTGATTGAAGATGAATAAGTTCAAATTCAAATGGGAATTGGGATTAATTCAAGCAGAAATTGAAATGATTTGAAATTGAAGTGGATTCAATTTGAAATTAGTCCTAATTGATTTGAATAATTTGAAATTGTGAGTAAAGTTGAATAAGTAAATTCGAATGGGATTTGATTTGAATTTAGAAAGGAAAATTGAGGATTAATTCAACTTGAATTGGGGTTAAAACAATTTCAATTGAAATTGAAGTTATTTAAATTGGAATTGAGTCAATTTAAATGAATGTGGAAATTTAAATTGAATTGATTGGAAATGGAGGTTGGGAAATAAACAGTTTCGACTCTGGACTATTTTCAAAATAAATTGTTTTAATATAAATCTATTTTTCCAAACTATTTACTATACAACTTTTCTTTTTAAAACTTAAACTACCTTATACTTGTTTTACAATTATTTTTGGAACTATTTAACAATTTTTCAACTATTTTATAAACTAATTACTATTTTTAACTACTAATTACAATTTTATAGTTATTTTGCAATTATTTAAAAATTTTATAATTATTTGACTATTTTTCAACAATTTTACAATTACTTAACTATTTTGCAGCTATTTTTCAAACTAATAATTATTTTTCAACTACTTGTCTATTTTCAACCTTTCAAATTATTTTCTAAATTTAAGATGGACAGAGTTCAAACTGTTTTTGATTGAATATCCGTTTGAGATAAGGATCAAAGTGATAATCCAAATGAAATTGAGGCAATTGTGAGTAAGTGAATGAAATCAAAGTAAATGTGAATATAAAGGGAATTGATTTGGCTAATAACCAATAAAGATAAATACGTAGGGTGTACGTATGTTATTCAACTCGCATAGTAATTTGATCCAGATTCGAGCACAAAATTTCAAGATAGTATATCGATCCGAGTTGGGATTTTTCACTCGATTTTCGACGGTGAACCTGGATATGGATTGTTGATTGGTTTTGGATATTCTCTATCATGGTTATGGCTATGCAAGGAGAACGACGTTTTCTGATCAAGAAACCAGATCTGAGTCCGCACTAGGAAGTCGAGTGGACGATACTAGTACGGATGTTAAACTGTGTGATCGAGTGAGCGATCAGATTGATATAGGGTACGAATGATATGTGTACATTGTGACGACCCACCCTTCTCGACCCTCGAAAATCGACGCAAAATACCCCATAGTATGATATGCCGATGATCAAGTGCCGGAAAAGACAGATTGTTGAGGGAAAGAAAGAAGGTAGAAGGAAGAAGGAAATAAACAATATCAGAATCTAATCATCGCAGCGGAATAAATATAATAGTCAATAATAGAGCTTTACACAAAATGAAAACTATATCTGTTTTATACAATATATCATCAGAGTATATCACAAACAAACAATATTTACCAGTCAAACAATCTCATACAATAACAGCAGCGGATATAAACAAGTACGAATAATATGTCTCGGACTCCAGCTCATCTCCTACTCCATAGCATCCTGTCTTGAACATATAATACTCGGTCTGACCCGAGCATTATAATGAAATAATAACGAGTCAGTCTGGAATACCAGCTGATAATAATGCACCCAAATTGATTATTAAAGTTTCAAAAATCCCTTTGAAAACAAAAGCATCTCATAAGACCACGCCACAAATAAACATGTCGGGTTTTTACCTTACGATAGCTAAAACACTTATTATAAAAATCCTCTGATATTATAATAGGGTCTATATACAAATACTTATATAATAGCCGAAATTATTACGTGATTAAATTCCAGCTACTAGCCATAGAGTGGGAAATACAAACAAAACTCGTAAAAGGCGCGTAGGGAGAATGGATTTCCAACTAATGACTACGCACTGGATACCACCTGTCACAGTTCCCCGTCTAGATCAGTGTAACGAGGACCACGCCCGATCCCCTATAACACAAGGCCCGAACTATCCCTTACTGGATAATCCCGAGTAAGATCACCCCATGGTTGGGATCAGCAACCGCACCACTAAGCTGAATAAAAAGGGACATCTAGATAGGGATGACCTTACCCGAAAATGGGTGCTGCCCACTAAGCCTTGTTGCACAACCCCTGATTTTCATTCATTCACCGTCGATGAGGCTTGAGGATAAGCGTTACCTTTTAGAACATATCCCTTAGAATGCCCATCGTCCACCTGACGATGTTACGAAAGCATTCATCCATACAAGTCCGTCTCGAGTTCGAACGGAACCGAAGGCACTACTCCTACTACATCCATTTTGAAAATATTCTCAGGATTAGTAGCGACTAGCCCTTGCACTTTACTGCTCCATGTTTGACTCCGAACTCGTTTTTCCCATGAAAACGTATAAACCAGATCGAAGTGGTTTTCGAGAAATTAATCCTGATCCCGGTCTCTTCGAAACGATCAACGCATTTGTCCAATATTGATAGTCGGTGATTTAACTATCAATTAATAGTCACAAACATCCATCACACAATAATATTCTCCCACATTATTTATTTTCCTCAAAAATATCTTGCGAGATATAAATTCCATTCCAACCCTTTTGAAAACACTTTCAAGCCCAATTTTTCTCATGGAATAAATCTCAAATCTTTACTTCCTCTGAAAACATCCAAGTACCAATGTTAAGGTTTAAAATAATTTAAATACTTTATTCTTGAAAATACATTAAACATTTATAATAAAACTTCCTACATACTTGATTTAAAATATATATATCCTCTAGAAATATCTTGAATAAAACTGCTTAATAAATATAAACTATTATCTTTAAAATAAAGTTAAGTCATACTAGATTTTAAAATAAAGCTATGAAATTCTATAAAAGTTTCAAATAAAACTTTAACAAATTATCTTTAAAACATAACCATTTTACAAACATAAATATTAAGAATATCCCTTTAAAACATAATGCCGATTATCCCTTAACTAATTATTACTATAACTACTTTTGTAAATATTTACTTTTGAAATCTTTGCAACCTACATAAGAATTTTCTTAAAACATTCCTTTGAAATCAAATTTAAAACCTTTATTTTTTACTTAGAGATCTACTTAAATGTACTTGGCTTTCAGGGAAATACACTTCCGTTTAGGATAACCCAAAGAATTCTTTTTATCAATTCAACGCGATTTATCCCAATTAAATTTTACGTTCATCACGTAAAAATAGCCCCTTTAATTTTTTAACACATTGCTATTTCCTGAAAATCGCTTCCATATATATGTTTAAAATATTTAAAATAAAGCTTCTAGAATTTATTTAATTGAAAATAATACTTGAGGAAATATATAGAGGTTTCCTAAGTACTTTAAGTCAAATTTAACCTTTAAAATAAAGTTATAATATTAAATATTTATATTATAATTTGCTTTTGAGAACTTAATACTACTGTACTTTATAAAATAATTAATTACCATAATCACATAAATAAATATTTACTTACACTTTAAACAATTTAAAATAATATTTCTTTCTAAAATATTCTAAACATATTTAAACTGCAAATTTATATTTTGAAAGCTTTCTTAAAAACATACTAAAATTTCCAGGAGAAAGCACACTTCCCATCCTTTAAAAATAAATCTCGCTATTATTTTAAACAATTCACATTTCCCTTTAGAATCACAATTTCAAACACTTCAAATTACCAACCAATTCCTTGAATTTAATTCCTTTTAAAATTCTTTACTTAAGAATTTCTTTTATTTCCTATAAACCCAATTTATTTATTTATTTTAAATTCCCAGGTTTTATCCATCCAATCATAGCACAATCGCAATTTAATTTCAATTTAATCAAATACAGTATATAAATAGAGCATAACATAATAGGATCTAAAACAATTTATCTCAGAATATCAATGAGATATATATCAGAATATAAATAAAATTTTCTATTTGTGAGGAATCTAGTTGGATCCCACCAACCTGTTCCCTGCATCCACAGATATTAGCACAACAAATAAATATCTATTTAATTTGATAATAATTATCATATTCATCTAATCAATCAATCAAACATTTAAATATTAGCTATTTAAATTACTGGTATCCAGATGTGAGTGAGATTAACTCACCTTGGGTTTCCGACGAGCGTTCAAATTTAAATTAAATCGAACGGCGTTCGATTTAACCTAAATTTTTACTTGCTTCGAACGATCCCAGAATTGCTCCACTGCGTAGATCACATCGCTGCGATTCCGGCGCTACCAAATTCGTCAAAATCTACCAAGCTTGTAAAAGCTACAGATTTATAAAGCTTGAATCAAATTTAAAACAATTTTATTTTATTTTATTTTATTATTATTTTTTTAAAAGCAACGGCCGCACCTTCTTCTCTTCCATGCGAACATCAGGATATCACCGAACCCAAAACACGCGACCTAGGGTTGATCGTCGCCCCCTAAATGATCATCGAGATGACGATCAAAGACTACCACATCGAAACTCCCATGATCCTCCACCTTCGGCCGAAACATCACAAAACTTGGTGGCTCCAGAGCACGGAGAAACGTGCACGAACTTCGCACGAATGCAGCCCCTAAACGCCTCCTCTGGTCGACGAAAACCCATCTCCACCGTACGAATCGAAGATATCGACGCTCTCTACGATTTACTAGTTGGAAGATTTGCGAATAAATGCGTGGATTTGGAGAAAACGAAGAAGAAGGAGGCACTTTACCGGCCATTCAAATGAATGAAGATGGCGGCTCAAGAATACTAGGGTTTCGGCCCAAAGAAAACGTGTATATATAAACGTATAACAAATTATTTAATTATTTAATTCACTTTAAAGCAACCTTTTCACACGATCTCCAAACGACGCGTGCCGACAGGCGTTTCTAAGGTTTTACCTACGTTCCGAACACAATGGAACATGTTTCTGAAGCTAATTCGATCTTATATGCGAGTTACAGAAATAAACGATCAATTTTAATTTAAATCGATTAAAATAGTTTCTATTTCTTTTGAGCTGCCAGGGTCAAACGACAACTCCGATTGCTACGAAAATTGAAACCTGATAATAACTAACTATTACGGATCCAATGGAACCAGTTTCGTCGAATTTCAAGACTTTGCCCCGGAAGGCTATTTTAACTCGTCAATTAAATCGGACGATTTCCAAAATTGTCGAAATCACTTAAAATTTCACTTTTAAAACTTTATTAACTCTATTATAACTTGTATAAAATTTATATTCACATTAGAAATCATTCTGATTCAGTTTAAATCAAAATTTGATTATTTGCATTATTATATTATTAAATTCCATTATTAAATTAATATAAAATTCCAAATCCTAAACTTATCGACTTTTGATACCATCCAAAAGTCCAATATTATAACTCAAATCGAAATAGACTTACAGTAAGTTTTAGAATTTATTTTTGTATCTACTTACGCCCAGAATAACCAATTATCCCAATTCTAATACTAAATTATTATTATTCAAATTTCAATTAAATTACCGTATTTGAAATTTAACTAATTCTATTAACTTAACCAAAATCTTTTTATTTCAAAATCAAATTATAATCCATATTCGACATTTAAAATGAATTAAATGTTCAAATCGGGCGGCTCAAAATTCCGGGTCGTTACATTCCTCCCCCTTATAAAAATTTCGTCCCCGAAATTTGCTAAGGTAGAAGAATGTTCCAAACCGAATAGCAAAATCCACTTAGCGAAAATCTCAATTTCATTCTACCCAAATCCTTTATTTCAAATTGAAACTGCTAGTTACGATTCCTATTTCAAAATTCTTTTTATTTAATTTTAATTTGAAATCAATTTGTCGTTAACGAAACATTTCAAAAAAAATTCAAAAATTTCCGGAAAACTTGTACGGAGGAGCTTTTGCAATATCACAATAGATATAAATATATATACATCGACCCACACGGTTGGAAAAGCCAAAAACAGTTCATATTTCCTATTTTAATTGCGTAGGAGTACCTTTATTAGCATTTTAAAAACAAGCAGCTAAATAATATTGCATATATGCACTCCCACTCTATCTATTGCCTCCCGTACTTGTACTTATTTAGACAAACACATCAGTTTTTCAATTCGTCAAAATCTGGCCAAGCATGTAAAAGTTACAGATTTATAAAGCTTGAATCAAATTTACAACAATTTTTTTTTAAAAGTAACGGCCGCACCTCTTCTCTTCCACGCGAACATCAGGATATCACCGAACCCAAAACACGTGACCTAGGGTTGATCGTCGCCCACTAAATGATCATCAAGATGACGATCAGAGACTGCCACATCGAAGCTCCGCTAATCCTCCACCTTCGGTCGAAACATCACGAAACTCGGTGGCTCCAGAGCATGGAAAAACATGCATTGCACGAACGTAGCCTCTAAACACCTCCTCTGGTCGACGAAAACCCATCTCCACCGTACGAATCGAAGATCTCGACGCTCTCTACGATTTACTAGTCGGAAGATTTGCGAATAAATGCGTGGATTTGGAGAAAAACGAAGAAGAAGGAGGCACGTTACCGGCCATTGAAATGAATGAAGACAACGGCTCAAGAATACTAGGGTTTCGGCCCAAAGAAAACGTGTATATATAAATGTATAACCAATTATTTAATTATTTAATTCACTTTAAAGCAACTTTTTCACACGATCTCCAAACGACACATGCCGACAGGAATTTGTAAGGTTTTACCTACGTTCCGAACACAATGGAATGTGTTTCGAAAGCTAATTCGATCGTATGTGTGAGTCACAGAAATAAACGATCAATTTTAATTTAAATCGATTAAAATAGTTTCTATGCGTTTTGAGCTGCCAGGGTCAAACGACAACTCCGATTGCTACGAAAATTAAACCCGATAATAACTAACTATTACGAATCCAATGGAACTGGTTTTTTCGAATTCCGAGACTGTGCCCCGGAAGGCTATTTTAACTCGTCCATTAAATCGGGTGATTTCCGAAATTGTCGAAATCACTTAAAATTTCACTTTTAAAACTTTATTAACTCTATTATAACTCGTATAAAATTTATATTCACATTAGAAATCATTTTGATTCAGTTTAAATCAAAATTTGATTATTTGCATCATTATATTATTAAATTCCATTATTAAATTAATGTAAAATTCCAAATCTTAAACCTATCGACTTTTGATTCCATCCAAAAGTCCAATACTATAATTCAAATCGAAATAGACTTAAAATAATTTTACATCGGTAGATTGCGACCTATATGAGAGCGGAGAAGTTTAATTTTTGACAGCAAAAATCGAGGGCGCTATGCCTATAGTTACATGGACTTTTGCTGTGATGGCAACGTAACCCTGGAATGTAACTGCGATCTGTTGTGGGTTCCATGGCGTAATTGAGGGGTGTGGAGTGCCTACAGTTACATGGATTTTTGCTGCGATGGCAATGTAACTCAGGATGTAACTGCGACCATGGATGGGGGTGATGATTTCCAGAGCATTCTCACCAAGGATATTTTCTCTATTTTCAAAAACTGTTTTCTATATTTTTAATAAAATTATTTTTCAAAGCATTTTCATTGGATGTTGAAAACGGGTCTGCCAAGCACTTATAGATTTTCAGTCGTATGCCTAATCAACGTATGACCGAATTTCTGTGAGAACAAGGATGGACTTGTCAAAACATTGAGTTATAAAAGTATTTCTATAAAAATTACTGTAGTAATATTATATAGATTTTTAAAGCATTTTAAAAAAATGATCAAAGAAAATATATCTGATTTTAAGCATTTTAATAATTCTGGCTTCGTTCCTTTTTAAGGACGAAAAGATTCAAAGGGGGAGGAATGTGACGACCTGGATTCTTGGGCGTCTGTTAATCGGGAAAATAACCGATTTTATTATTGGAATATTAATATTGACTAATCAAAAAAATGAATTTCTGATAAATAAACATATTTGAATATATATGTTGATTTGGAAGCTAAAATAAACATTGAATTAAAAACTATATTAAATATTTAATTTCTAAAATCTCTGGGAATAATAAATCCTATAGAAAAGAAAATAAACCTTTTGAAGAGATACACTGCACCATTTAATTAAGATAAAATACCTATAAATGTATATATGTAGGGAAATATATATAAACGTTATGATGCTTGAAATACACACACACACACACACACATATATACATAAGTATATGAATGTACGCCCATATGAAATAATATAGGTATGGAAATTTGTATAGTGGGAGAATATGAATGTATAATGTCAAAATGAACATAAGTAAATATATGAAGAATGTGTATAAAATGGGATAGATTACATAACTATGTAAATATATACATACAAAGGAAATTTACACATATATAGATTCACATAAAAAAAATTGTACACAAAAGGGAGGGGGGGCAAGCATTTAATGCAAGCACACAAAACATCAAAACCAGGTCTGCATATTTCAACTCAAAGCTAAAGTAAGAAAATGACATAAATAAAAAAAGAAGAAGTGAAAGGAAGCTTAAAGAATCCAGCCTACCCCTTTTCTTATTTATACATCCACCCCCGTCTTCTTTTTCTTCATTCATTCGAAAGCAAGCTAAGTAAAACAAAGATAAATATCACTTTCATCTTACAAAATAAAGAAAATCATCTCAACAACTAAAGTTTCTAGTAACAAGATTTCAAAGATGAAAAGCAATTAAGTCTTTAAGTTTCAAAACTGTTCAAGCTCTGTTCAGCTGGTCCCCAGGTGAGTAAACTTTTGACTTAAAAAATGATTTCAAATATGAGATGAAATTTTTGTTGCATGTGTAGGAGTGTAGTTTATAATGCTTGCTTGAATATCAATGTATGTAAATCAGTATAACATGTATGCAATGGTCTCTGCATGTTTGTATGAGTGCTCTATTATTAGTAACAAACTAAAGTTATCACCAGTAATTTCATATCTCCCCGTATAATCAAAATTAGACATTGATTACCGAAGGGAATTTTTTTAAATACATTGTATTCTTGTTTTTAAAAATAAATTCAGGTAAATGTATTTAGCTAATACTCTGTAAAATTTAAAGTTACGGTGAAAATCAGAAAATGGGAAAAATTCAAACTTGATGATTCTCGAATTCACCAATATAGTTTGATTTGTCTTCAAAAGCTAGAAATTTTAAAATCTAAATCATAATTTTTAAGATAATATTAAGTGAGATATTTAGGTTTGTTCAGAAAGGGCGTTTGGGTCATTTCTGATGATCGGTGCGTTCGTGAGCATTGGGATTGCTACCGAAGGTGGCGAAGGATTAGAGGAGTATGGGAAAACTACTCAATGGATTTTATGAACGGCGAGGCGATGGCGAATGGTTGAGGTAGGGTTTTAGGTCTGTGGTGAGTCGACTTTGTACTCGAGGCCTTTGCAGAGTCATCAGCACTTCGGAGTTCATCGGAATGGTGGCATGGGCTCCATTGATGGTCAAAGAACGTTTGGCTGTGGTTACGCTTCGTCCGGTGGTCAGCAATGTTTGATCGAGTTTCTATTTTGGTTGATCGGTGTGTTCCAGGTGAGGTGGATATAGCTTGTTTTCGAGTTTAGACTTAGTGGTGATTTTGGGTGATCGGAATCGTCTCAGGGGAGGCTCGGCGACGTGTTGAAGATAGCGCCGATGACCAGAATCCGGTAGCTGCGGCGTACACGTGCACGCGTGTACTGGTGATTCTGGTCTGGGTTTGTTCATTGAGTTGGGTAGTGATTTGCTGTGTTTACTCAAGGGTTATTCGAGTGTGGCTCAAGCACGCTCGTGTGCTCTGTAGTTAGCTCGAGTTTTTGTTGTCTTGGTTTGGGGAAAACTATTTCCAGTTTTTTTTAAATCATGCTCAGATTTTAATACTAAAATGAATTTCAAATTTTAGAAGCCAAACTGGAATTTGAAAATAAGTTTTACCTAGTTTTCAAAAGAGGTGTTTCAGTTTTTTTCAAAAAACCAAAGCTTGAGTTTATAAATGATTTCAAATTTTAAAGTAAAAGCAAATTTTAAAGTAAAAGCAAATTTTAAACAAAGTTTAAAGTTTTGTTTTAACAATAATTTTGATTGATATATTTCTACATTAACAAAATATTGTAAACTTTGTTCCATTATGTTTCAAATGAAAAGGGGTAATTAGTGAGTGTAATTTAAGTAAAAGAAGTATTTAACTCTAATAATCAAAGAATGATGATTTTAATAAATCATATTCAAGCTTTTAAATCTATTTATTTTAAATGTAAGTTAAGAGTTAAATGTAATAAATATTTTATCTTAATTTAAATTAAGTTTTATTTACAAAGGTAATTAAAGTAAAATGACTTAATTATTTTGAGTAATTATATTAAGGTAAATTGATTTGTGAAATTAATTAAGTATAATTAATTTCTTAATTAATATTTGATTAATCAAACTTAATCAATTAATAAATAATTAAGTAATAAGTAATTAGGGGTTAATTACTTAATGTTAAGAAGGTAATTACTTAATAAAGTAATTAAAGTAATTAATTACCTATGTAATTAATTAAGTTGATATGATTAATTTTAATTAGTTAATTAAGTTTAATTAATTAAAGAGGATTACTTAATGATGGATTAAGTATAATTAATTAATGTAATTAATGAAGTGTAATTACTTAGCGAAGTAATTAATGAATAATTACTGGATGTAATTAACTAAAAAGGGAATTACTTAATGGATAGTAATTAAAGGATAATTACTCAGGGGAAGTAATTAAGTGATAATTACTCGGTGTAATTAAAGGATTTATTAATTAATTAAGAGGTTAATTAATTAATGTAAGTAATTAAGAATAATTAATGACTGAATGTGATTAATCAAGATTGATTAATGAATGTAGTAAATTTATTAAAGGCTAATTACCGAATGTAATTAGAGAGGATAATTAGGGAATGAATAATTAATGGTTTGTAATTAATTATTGTTAAGTAAGAAAGATTAAAAGAGATTAAAGTAATTAATTTGATTTAATTAGGAATGAGTGACTAATTAATCTTGCTTATGAATGATTGGTTGATATTTCTGATATGATATGTCTATCTTGAACAGTGATTATGTGGTTATGTGTCAATGATGAGTTGTTGTGTAACAAGTGACATCTTGTGATTAAAGGTTGAATTGGGTTTCACCTGAATTGTGTGGGTTAATATGGTATTGAATTCGAAGAGACCTGAGTCGGGTATTAGCAAATACTCGAACCCACTTCGATTTGTAATCTATAATAATTCTATTCAGATTTGATATGTGAAATCTATAGACTGGAATTGAATTATTTAAGCGAACTGGACCATTTAATCTAAGTTTGGTACTTAGAAATTGATGAGTATAATAAAGTATTGTCTATTCCAAACCTATGAATTTGTAAAATTGATGCAAGTTACCCGGGTTTTCTGTAAGTTTTATTTTTTTATATTCCATGTTAGATGGGTTTACTCACACTGGTTTCCAGCCTGACCCGGGTGTTACTTTAATGTAATGCTCGGGTCAGACCGAGTATTACAGATTTCAGGTAAGGACGTTCAGGAGCTCGGGAGGCGAGCTGGATGGTAGGGTCGTATGGAGTGTTTCCGCTGTGTTATATTATTATTTATCTAGGACAAGTTATATTTAACTGTCCAGTGATTATAAATGTTGTAACTCTGATGTATTAAAATGTAAATTGACTGATATAGTTTTCCTTTGTAAACTATTATTTTATGTGATATTATATTTTGATCCACTACGAATGTGAGAATCTGTGTTTCTTTCCTGTTTCTTCTTCTATCTCTTTCCTTTCTTTCCTAACTATTTGGAATTTTCGGGTTCGGAATTTCCGAGTCGTTACAACACTGACCCAATCCTGAGCTATATCACATCATGGCCGAGCTAAAGAGTCCCTAGACCAAGCATTGGAGTGGTAAAAGCAAGGTCTAACTATTTTGTCCATTGTTGCATTTTAAATTCAAATTGTTTCAATGTGTTTTGTGTTAAAACTATTCATATATATATTGTCTTGTTTGTTTTGTTTTGGTTGTTGATACAAGATCATATCTTGGCTCTCTCAACTCACTTGAAACCATTATCATGTTGTTTCATGCCGTATCGTGCTTTCTGGATTTATTCGGTGTGTTTTGATCTTCTATCTCCAGCTTAAAGGTGAGTAATCACACTTGACATATTTACCTATTTAAAGTGTGAAGTGACACCAAGTGAATATGTAAATTGCTATATCATGTTATACCTGCCTGTGATATGATTCATATGATGTTAAACCTGTTAATAAACCTGTCATATCATCCGTTACTGCCATATGTCACTATGCTGTTATTTATAACTGTTTATCACACTAGAAGTTTCTGTAGAATAGAATCACTATTGGTTGAAATGATACATAGCCGAACGGACTTTAGAATAGGGAAAAATCGTTATGGGCTGAAATGATAGGCCTGAGCGATTTTTATTTATTTTAATTGACTTGGGACTAGAACCTGGATTTTTTCTTTGTAAATTACGGATTGAAATGATATATTATCCGTATCATTTGACCTAGGTTAGAAATATTATACAGACATGTGGTTTATATATATATTTTCTGGAATTTTGAAATATTTTAAAAATGTTAAATTTATGATAATTTAATTTAAATTTGAATTTAAATGATTTTATAAAGTGTTAATGATTTTTGTGCAAGTAAAATGTAAAATAAATAAATGGTTAAGTTGAAATTTGAAATATAACTTAGATTTGGAATTTGAAAATTTTGTTCAAAAGTGAATTTTAGATTAAGTACGTAAAATGAGAAAAAGTTATATTTTGAAATGGTAATATAAATTTAAGTGTCAAGTTAATATTATAAAAATATAAAGAATAGACAATTTAATGCTTGAATTTAATAAGTGAATATTTATTAAAATTTGATTTTTGTATAAGAATTTCACTTTATAAAAATCATAAATTAAAGGGTATTTAAATGATTGTTTTTAAAGTGAAAAATATTAAATTTTACAAGTTAAAATGATTTAAATTAAATTTTAATCGTTCATGAAATTGTATTGAAAGTTTGGAATTTAATTAACAACATTTCAGAAAGGCTATCATTTTTGAAGTAAAGGTAATTACGACATTTCTAAGTGCTGTAGTTGATACAAATGAACCCCTGATTTTCAGTCATTCCTAGTTGATGAGGCTTGAGGCTAAGCATTACCTTTTTAGTACATATCCCTTAGAATGCCCATCGTCCACCTGACGATGTTCCAAAAGCATTCATCCATACAAGTCCGTCCTACGTTCGAACGGAACCGAATGCACTATTCCTACTACATCCATTTTGAAAACATCCTTAGGATTAGTAGCGACTAGCCCTTGCACTTCACTGCTCCATCTTTGATTCCGAACTCGTCTTCCTCATGAAAACGTACAAACCGGATCGAAGTGGTTTTCGAGAAATTAATCTCGATCCCGGTCTCTTCGAAACGATTAGCGTATTGTCCAATATTAATAGTCGGTTATTTAACTATCAAGTAACCAATCAACGCAACCAAGTTATTTCCCATTGCCACCATTAAGCCTTGATCATATTTTGAATCCAAACGGATTAAAATTTACTAAGGAAGCTTATTTCAATCGATATATATATATATATATATATATATATATATATATATATATATATATATAAAACCATTTCTTTCCAAATCATACTTATGAAGTTTCCAAATATTCTTTACAAATTTAGTAAAATACTCTTTATAAAGTTATTTTAAAATATTAATTAAACAACATTTATATAAAATAGATGTATATTGAAGAAAATATATTTGAATATTATTTTAATAAAAAATATCCTTTAAGGAACTAATACAAAACAGTTTAATACTTGATATAATTTAAATAATACATACTTATAAAAATTATAACTTTTAAAAGATTTTTACAGTAATATATAAACTATGTTTGGTATTTCAAAGTATTTATTAATTCTTTTAATACATTCTATTTATTTTTAAAACAAAACTAGATTCATAATCAATCAAAACGGAATAAGGCTTATCGGTCTCAACCTTACTTATCAATTCACCATTCACATTTCACAAATTTCAAATATTCAATCAATCAGCTTCCACAGATCGATATTTTATTCCCAAAAATAATTAACAGGGAAATACAGGTACATGTATGAATAACAGATCATAGTTTAGCAATGCTAGTAACAACTACGCAGATAATATCAGATAAATGGCTTATACAATCCACAAGAGTTAAATTTTACTATTCAACGGAATGGTTTCAGTTTCTGCTGTCAGGATGTCAAACAGCTTAACAAAAAATCTACTATTTACAGATATATTCAGTTTGGGAACATTTTGACAGATAAGCCGTGTAAAATTACACAACGACACTTATATTCAAACGGTATTTTAATTCAGCCTGTAAGGTCTACAAAACTTTCTTATTTAATCTATACAATAGATCGTACAACGGCGTAAAATCTAGTGATATGAACAATTTCTTAATAACACTTTATTTAATGGGAAATTAAATAATTATTATAAGATTACTTAAGAATTTTTTTTAATTAAAAGCATAACATTTACTTATTTCCCTTAATTCTTTTCAATCCATACTTGACTTTATCCAACACTCAAATACAACAAATAATTTATTATTTTAAAGATTTGACTAGTTTGTAATAAAATAATTATTTTTGACTATCATAAATAAACATAAAATAGAAGAATTATTTACCTTTAAGATAAATTCCCTGTCTATAGTAAAATTTAAGTAACCTTTCTCTTTTTACAGTTGATTGATTCAATGCATATACCCTAAACACTTACATGCTACATGCTTTAGAACAAATTTGTTACAAATTCCCTGCGTTATGTCCATACCCTTATAATATTTAAACACAGCTTAAAAAAAAATCAACCCAGCGTATCGGCCCAAGCCCAAAACCTTAACTAAATAAAGAAAACAACCAAAACATATAACACCCCAAATCAAGCGGGCTGTATCCCAAAAAAACTGCTCCTCCCCAAACCTTCTTCTTCCCATCACCTAATTCTAACTCCAACACTGGTAACACAGCCAAACGACCAACACGAAGCAACAATTCAAGCTCGAATAAATTCAAGCATCACCCTGTAGATAGCTCGACACCATCACGATCGAAAGCAACATCAAACACGGTGACGCTGCACCCTGACCACCTATGCATGGTAATGTACGTGCACGTGCATACCCTTGTCAACGACCATCATGCCGCAGCGACGTCCACATCTAAGCACATCTCCATTCCAGATCCTATTCGATATCTCACCCAAGTGCCTCGTCCCTCTGATCTAAAAATCGATCAACAACCCATTTCCAGGAAACAGGCACCTCCAACACACACCCACATATTGACCCACCGCGCCAACCACCCCCCACTACTTGGCACGCCGCCTATCACAAACGAAACCCATCCATTACTCCTACTCCCTACCCAAAATCAAAGAGCTCGGTCACCACACCATTTCCAAAAGCAACATCGTTTCCAACATTTCCCAGAACCTCCCTAAACCCTAAATTTGATTTGAACAACCGAACCAAACCCAAAATCAACAAACGGCCACGTTAGATGCCTCCACCATGATCACCTACTCCTATCAGAACAGGTCACATCACTCCTCTTCGACGAAATCGTCGGAAAAATATTTTTGAGTGAAAACCGATCATCTCTCCATTTCTCAAAATATTCATCACTAAAAATTATAATTTGACCACTAAAATTCATATTTTCTTATAAGAATCAAGATTACATACATAAATACTAGAAATAAAAACATTAAATTTCGACCAAATTTGGGTTTCCACTGTAAAACCGTACCCTATCGAGCTACACCACTTATGTCTACACAAATTTATTTTTTTCACAATCTATAATCGAAAGTAAACAAACTCCTAGTTTGCATCAACATGAAATATAGACTAAGTGAAAAGATTTAGATTTTTGAAGGCTAATTGAACATTATATTTACAGTAATAGAGTAAGTTTAAATTTCCAGATTTTTAAAACTTAGTTTCTCACCTTCCACATTGATTCCAGATGCCTTAGAACTTGAAGTTGAAATCTTGACTAAAAGTTGAAATCTGAAATTTGAACAGCTTCTTTAAAATTCCTGTGTTTTGAATTTGAATGGTAAACACACCAACTGTTTTCTTCTTGACAAACAGAACACTGCTTTTCTTCTTCTCACCCATAAATTTTTAATCTTTAATTGCTTAAGAAATTTAACAGAGCTTTGATTTTCTCGAATCATATGCTTACAATCTCCAATAACTCGAATCTGAGATGGTTCGGATATATACATGTTGTTGCAATCAAGAATAGTGAACAAAGTAGACAAATTATTTGCTGGAGTCGCCATTTTGTTGGTCTGCAAATTTGATTTTTACTTTTTGTTGAAAAGATTGTGAAAGAAATATGGATTTTATTAGATACTCCTTCCTTTGATCAGACAAAGTTACTGCCTTAGGTATTTGTTTGTTTCCCGATCCTTACATTAACCAGTTTCCTTTCTTTTTTTTACTTACAGTAATAGGTTTGCTAACTTCCTAACTATGTTGCTGCATTCATTGTTTACTAAGATGTTTGTATTTAGGTTTGAACAGAGACAATATATATGTATGTGCTATATTTTAAGTGTAAGACAAATATATGTATGTATTATCTTTAACTATATGAGTGGATACGATCCCTTGACTGTTTAAAGAAATGTTTGCCTTTTTAGGGTGAAATGAAAAATTAAAAAGTAATTGAATTAGTATTTTGGTTCTTTCCAGCTTACTCGGCTTAGATCAATATTTATTTATTATTATTATTTTCTTTCTTGTTTCTTTTGATAAGATAAATAATTGCTACTTGTTATTGTTTTCTAGTTTCTAACTTACAGTAAATAACTTACAGCCTTTCTCTTATCATATATTTAAAATAATGTAAATCATACACTATTAAAAGCGTATGCAAATATATTCAAGATTTAAACAGCTACAGCTCATAATTCACATTATTAGACAAAGTAATATTTGTATTGTTTCTATAGGTTTAAAAATAAAAATAAGAAACTATATTGAAATAACATTTCTTAATTAATTTATCTTATATATATATATGTGTGTGTGTGTGTGTGTGTGTGTGTTAATTTAAACAAATACAACAAAATAGCTAAAGTTCTATCTTTAATGTTGACTTAATTGAAATTTTCATTTGTCGTTTATACCATGAAATAAAGGTGAGAACTCAGTAAATTAAAATAACCTCTTGTCTCATTTGTTTTTATAAAAATACATAAGGTTTTTAAACAGAACATAACATTCTATATTAAATACCCCATATACATAAGTTATAAATAGAATGACTTTCAATGTTAAATACTCGGTGTGTTATAAAACTTCATAGTGGTATGGAATTATTTTAAATCCTTCTTATATATATACCCATACCAAAATTTCATTTATAATATAGACATATATTATCTACAAATATTTTAAATCATTTTTTATGTATGTGTATATAGTTTCTCAATTATATACACCCCTCTTATTGTACTCAAGTGGTTGTTATATACTTAAATTTATTTATAACGGTTTATCACTTAAGTATTATAAAATTCCTTGTTCAATGTGTATATAGTTTCTTTTCTAATTATTTATTTGATTCATATACACATCTATTTATTTATAACTTTCTATCAATTTAAATATTTTAAATTTTCTTTTCAACTTATCATTACACATTCACACTTTTCTAATTCAATATATATCATTATTTTAGAAATCTTAATATTCCTATTTAGTTAATATAGACAACATTGTTTATATATATATATCAAAATCAAAATTTACTTTTACTTTATTATAAATTTTATCCAAATTTTATATATATCTCAATTTAATTCCATGTCAAGAATTCCTATTCTTATCATGTGTAATTTATTGTTTCTGATATATATATATATATGACTATTTGATTTTAATAAGTTTAAATTCTCTAATATAGTTTATCTTATAGAATAAAATATACACATTTAATCTTTAAACAAAATGTATATATGTTTCCAAAGCAATCTTAAAAATTCAAATTATGTTGATTTGGAAAATTGCATAAGATTATTAATCATAAATTTATGGAAATAATGTATACAAAAATACATTATTATTGAATATTATGAATTAATATTCACAACTCGGGATGTCCGAAACCCCGGGACGTTACATTCCTCCCCCCTTTAATGAATTTCATCCCCGAAATTCCATAATTAATTTAGAAAAATTATCTACATAGATTAGAACAGATCAATACAAGCCAAACCAGTAGATACATAGATTCAAACTATTTATCAAAACATACATTACATTAATTACCATCTAGAATATTCCTACAGCTGTTACCATCATCCATCCAACCCCCCCTCTATATATATATATATATATATATATATGTATTACCCTACCAAACATCTAATATTAAACAACCATGACGTCCATGGGTCATAAACACCTACAAAAAGCACACCTTACTAAGAGAAAACAACTCAACTAACTATGGACTCTCACTATCAGAGTCCTCTATTTCCGGTCCCGACAATTCCCTGACCTCTGCATCAATATCCGGTACCCAAGCATCCTCTGGATCAGGCTCTCTAGGAATGAAACCTACACCACCTGGCTCCTCAACAGCATTATCAAGATCCCAAATAACTGCGTCCTCATTTTCTGATTCAACAAATTCCTCATCTTCGAACTCTTCCTCTTCGACCTCAAATTCCTCTTCCTCCTTAACCTCAAATTCCTCTTCTTCCTCGACCTCAAATTCCTCTTCGTCGTCGAATACTTCCTCAGGTTGTTCCTCAGTCTCAAACTCCTCTTCTGGTTCTTCTTCAGCCTCCTCCCTGGGCTCTTCTTCTCGAGGTTGTGGCTATTCGTAAGGCTCCATCGGCATTTCCTCAAACATTGACGGTTCACTCGGATCCTCTTGAGGCGTCCCAACCAAACCATAATTGCCATCCCTTGTGGCTTTTGAGATTGGTCCACCCCGGTTAATGCTACGGGTTCTCTACAATCAAAATCAAAACCCAAATATGAGATCCTAAGGTTTTAGAGTTTTATAAACTAAAAAATACATCAAGGATTATATTTCAAAATTTATTCCACCCTTTAAATTCCTATTATCTAGATTTTTATAAAATCATTCTTTTAAAATAATTTAAATACATATTTGAAAAGTGATTATCGGGTGGAGAAAATACACTTATATATATTTAGGCTTATAAACAACTTATTTCTTCGATTCATAAATCCATATATATATATATATATAACAATTAAATTTTTATAGGGTTTTTAAATTTCAACATCTTTTTTTTGAAACCCATTATTCTAAAATTATCTTTAAAGTGTGAAAATTTTCCCAAAAATTTACTAGCTTAAAATTCCAAATTTCTTTAGTAAATAAACTCAGCAAATTCTTTTTTCAAGGATTCGAATTCTAATGAGTCCTATTTCTAAAGGTATGTTCAAGTCAAGAAGGGCAACCAATGAAAATATACAAGGTTGACAACTAAGACCACTAAATCCTAGATGATGAATTATCATCATTACAACCAAACTTTTTAAATTCCATACATATTTAGAAAAACGTGTCCTTTATATAGAAAATATATTAAGGGTAAAATTATTTCATTTACCCCTTTAAAACAATATTGTGTCTGTTGGCCTGGTTCAAGTGTTTAGAGATTCCTATCAATAACGTTAGCTACTCGTATTGACCAGAATCCATATGCCACTTAACCGATCAATTAACACAATATAAACCATTTTATATTATTAACAAGTATGCGCTCTCGTGTGTATATACACACACACACACACACACATACATACATATACACACTCAGACTTAATAAGCTGGTACAGACTCTATTCCTTAAGGAGCAACTCGCTCGAACCTAGGTATTCACTCAACCTAGGCTCTGACACCACAATGTCACGACCCATTTTCCCGTACCGATTTAAACCGACATTTAACCACTCTTGTCAGTTGAACTGTTCGGAAAGACGGATAATGAAAGAAAGAAGGTAGAAATAGAAAGAAGAAGAAAAAGAGAACAAATTAGAATCTCACAGCGGATCGACTAAATTACAATATAATAAAATCTTTATGTGAAACCAAAACTGTTACTTTATATAACATATACAGGTTTTACATCAGAGTTACAACCACACAACTCGGACAGTTATATCAATCATGTCCTTACAATCATAACCACATGACCAAAAGACTACATATAAACATTTACAAGAATAAGTTACTGATCCAGCTTCTTCCCTGAACCGCTTCCACTCTTCCAGTTAAACCTAGAATACATATGCTTGGTATGACCCAAGCATATAGGAAAACACCAAGCCCGGGTCAGTCTGGTAAACCAGCGTGAGAAACACACTCAACTTGATGAATAAAGTTTGAAAATCCTTTGAAACAAAAGCATCTCGTAAGACCAGGCCACAAATAAACATGTCGGGTTTTACCTTACGATAGCTAAAACATTTTATTAAAATTCTCTAATATTATAATAGGGTCTATTTACAAATACTTATTAAAATAGCCGAAATTGTTACATCTATTAAATTCCAGCTACTAGCCACAAAGTGGGTAATACAAACAAAACTCGTAAAAGGCGCGTAGGGAGAAAGGATATCCAACTAATGACTAGGCATTGGGATACCACCTGTCACAGTATGTGGGCTAGATCACTATACCAAGGATCACTCCCAACCCCCTTCAACGCAAGACCAGGACTACCCCTTACTGGATAATCCTGAGTAAGATCACCTCACGGTTAGGATCAGCAACCGCACCATTAAGCTGAAATAAAAGGGACATCTAGACAGGGATGACCTCACCCTGAAATGGGTGCTACCTACCTAGCCTTGCTGCATAACCCCTGATTTTCAGTCATTCCTAGTTGATGAGGCTTGAGGCTAAGCGTTACGTTTTGGCACATATCCCTTAGAATGCCCATCGTCCACCTGACGATGTTCCGAAAGCATTCATCCATACAAGTCTATCCCGGGTTCGAACGGAACCGAAGGCACTATTCCTACTACATCCATTTTGTAAACATCCTTAGGATTAGTAGCGACTAGCCCTTGCACTTCACTGCTCCATCTTCGACTCCGAACTCGTCTTCCTCACAAAAACGTACAAACCGGATCGAAGTGGTTTTCGAGAAATTAATCTCGATCCCGGTCTCTTCGACTTATTGTCCAATATTGATAGTCGATTATTTAACTATCAAATAACCAATCAATACAACCAAGTTATTTCCCATTGCCACCATTAAGCCTTGTTTATATTTCGAATCCAAATGGATTAAAATTTACTATGGAAGCTTATTTCATTCGATATATATATAAAACCATTTCTTTCCAAATCATACTAATGAAGTTTCCAAATATTCTTTACAAATTTAGTAAAATACTCTTTATGAGGTTATTTTAAAATATTAATTAAACGACATTTATATAAAATAGATGTACATTGAAGAAAATATATTTGAATATTATTTTAATAAAAATTATCCTTTAAGAAACCAATACAAAACAGTTTAATACTTGATATAATTTAAATAATACATGCTTATAAAAATTATAACTTTTAAATGATTTTCACAGTAATATATAAACTACGTTTGATATTTCAAAGTATTTATCAATTCTTTTAATACATTCTATTTATTTTTAAAACAAAACTAGATTCAAAATCAATCAAAATGGAATAAGGCTTATCAGTCTCAACGGTACTTATCAATTCACCATTCACATTTCACAAATTTCAAATATTCAATCAATCAGCTTCCATAGATCGATATTTTATTCCCAAATATAATTAACAGGGAAATACAGGTACATGTATGAATAACAGATCATAGTTTAGCAATGCTAGTAACAACTACATAGATAATATCAGATATATGGCTTATACAATACACAAGAGTTAAATTTTACTATTCAGTAGAATGGTTTCAGTTTCCACTGTCAAGACATCTAACAGCTTAAAAAAAATATACTACTTACACATATATTCAGTTTGGGAACATTTTGACAGATAAGCAGTGTAAAATTACACAACGGCACTTATATTCAAACGATATTTTAATTCAGCCTGTAAGGTCTGCAAAACTTTCTTATTTAATCTATACAATAGATCGTACAACAGCGTAAAATCTAGTGATACGAGCAATTTCTTAATAACACTTTATTTTATGGGAAATTAAATAATTATTATAAGATTATTGAAGAATTTTTTTTAATTAAAAGCATAACATTTACTTATTTCCCTTAATTATTTTCAATCTATACTTCACTTTATCCAACACTCAAATATAATAAATAATTCATTATTTTAAAGGCTTGACTAGTTTGTAATAAAATAATAATTTTTAACTATCATAAATAAACTTAAAGTAGACGAATTATTTACCTTTAAAATAAATTCTCTGTCTATAGTAAAACTTAAGTAACCTTTCTCTTTTTATAGTTGATTGATTCAATGCATATACCCTAAACACTTACATGCTACATGCTTTAGAACAATTTTGTTACAAATTCCTTGCGTTATGTCCATATCCTTATGATATTTAAACCTAGCTTAAAAAAATTAACCCAGCATATTGTCCAAAGCCCAAAACCTTAACTAAAGAAAGAAAACAACTGAAACATATAACACCCCAAATAAGGCGGGCCGTAGCCCAAAAAAAACTGCTCCTCCCCAAACCTTCTTCTTACCATCACCTGATCTAACTCCAGCACTGGTAACACAGCCAAATGACCAACACGAAGCAACAATTCAAGCTCGAATAAATTCAAGCATCACCCGTAGATAGCTCGACACCATCACGATCGAAAGCAACATCAAACACGGAGACGCTGCACCCTGACCACCTGTGCACGGTAATGTACGTGCACATGCATACCCTCGTCAACGACCTTCACGACACAGCGACGTCCGCATCTAAACACATCTCCATTCCAGATCCTATTCGATATCTCACCCAAGTCCCTCGTCCCTCTGATCTAAAAATCGATCAACAACCCATTTCCATGAAACAAGTACCTCCAACACACACCCACATATTGACCCACCGCGCCAACCATCCGCCACTACTTGGCACGTCGCCTATCAGAAACGAAAGCCCATCCATTACTCCAACTCCCTACCTAAACTCAAAGAGCTCGGTCACCACACCGTTTCCAAAATCAACATCGTTTCCACCATTTCCCAGAACCTCCCTAAACCCTAAATTTGATTCGAACAACCGAACCAAACCCAAAATCAACAAACGGCCATGGTAGATGCCTCCACCATGATCACCTACTCCTATCAGAACATGCCACATCACCCCTCTTCGACGAAATCGTCGAAAAAATATTTTTGAGTGAAAACCGATCATCTTTCCATTTCTCAAAATATTCATCACCAAAAATTATAATTTGACCACTAAAATTCATATTTTCTTATAAGAATCAAGATTACATACTTAAATACTAGAAATAAAAACATTAAATTTCGACCAAATTTGGGTTTCCACTGCAAAACCATACCCTATCGAGCTACACCACTTATGTCTACACAATTTTTTTTTCACAATCTATAATCGAAAGTAAACAAACTCCTAGTTTGCATGAACATGAAATATAGACAAGATGAAAAGATTTAGTTTTTTGAAGGCTAATTGAACATTAAATTTATAGTAACAGAGTAAGTTTAAATTTTCAGGTTTTTAAAACTTAGTTTCTCACCTTCCACATTTATTCCAGATTCCTCAAAACTTGAAGTTGAAATCTTGACTAAAAGTTGAAATCTGAAATTTGAAAAGCTTCTTTAAAATTCCTGTGTTTTGAATTTGAATGGTAAGCACACCAAACTGTTTTCTTCTTGATAAACAGAACACTGCTTTTCTTCTTCTCACCCTTAAAATTTTAATCTTAAATTTCTTAAGAAATTTAACAGTGCTTTGATTTTCTCGAATCATATGCTTACAATCTCCAATAACTCGAACCTAAGATGGTTTAGATATATACATGTAGTTGCAATCAAGAATAGTGAACAAAGTAGACAAATTGTCTGCTGGAGTTGCCATTTTGTTAGTCTGCAAATTTGATTTTTACTTTTTGTTGAAAAGATTGTGAAAGAAATATGGATTTTAATAGATACTCCTTCCTTTGGTCGGACAAAATTACTGCCTTAGGTATTTGTTTGTTTCATGATCCTTACATTAACAAGTTTCCTTTCTTTTTTTTACTTACAGTAATAGGTTTGCTAACTTCCTAACCATGTTGCTGCATTCATTGTTTACTAAGATGTTTGTATTTAGGTTTGAACAGAGACAATATATATGTATGTGCTATATTTTAAGTGTAAGACAAATATATGTATGTATTATCTTTAAGTATATGAATGGAAATAATCCCTTGATTGTTGAAATAAATGTTTGCCTTTTTAGGGTGAAATGAAAAATTGAAAAGTAATTGAATTAGTATTTTGGTTCTTTCCAGCTTACTCGACTTAGATCAATATTTATTTATTATTATTTTTTCTTTCTTGTTTCTTTCGATAAGGTAAATAATTGCTACTTGTTATTGTTTTCTGGTTTCTAACTTACAGTAAATAACTTACAGCCTTTCCCTTATCATATATTTAAAATAATGTAAATCATACACTATTAAAAGTAAACGGCTCATAATTCACATTATTAGACAAAGCAATATTTGTATTGTTTCTATACGTTTAAAAATAAAAATGAGAAACTATATTGAAATAACGTTTCTTAGTTAATTTATCTTATATATATATATATATATATATATGTTAATTTAAACAAACACTACAAAATAGCTAAAGTTTTATCTTTGATTTTGACTTAATTGAAATTTGCATTTGTCGTTCATACCATGAAATAAAGGTGAAAACTTAGTAAATTAAAATAACCTCTTGTCTCATTTGTTTTTATAAAAATACATAAGGTTTTTAAACAAAACGTAACATTCTATATTAAATACCCTATATACATAAGTTATAAATAGAATGACTTTCAATATTAAATACTCGGTGTGTTATAAAACTTCATAGTGGTATGGAATTATTTTAAATCCTTCTTATATATATACCCATACCAAAATTTCATTTGTAATATAGGCATATATTACCTATAAATATTTTAAATCATTTGTTATGTATGTGTATATAGTTTCTCAATTATATACACCCCTCGTATTATACTCAAGTGGTTGTTATATACTTAAAACTTATTTATAACGTTTTATCACTTAAGTATTATGAAATTTCTTATTCAATGTGTATATAGTATCTTTTCCAATTATTTATTTGATTCATATACACATCTATTTGTTTATAACATTCCGTAAATTTAAATATTTTAAATTTTCTTTTCAACTTATCATTACACACACACACTTTTCTAATTCAATATATATCATTATTTTAGAAATCTTAATATTCCTATTTAGTTAATATAGACAACATTATTCTTATATATATATATATAGAGAAATCAAAATATACTATTACGTTATTATAAATTTTATCCAAATTTTATATATATCTCAATTTAATTCAATGTCATGAATTCCTATTCTCATTATGTGTAAATTTATTGTTTCTGATATACATATGACTATTTGATTTTAATAAGTTAAAATTCTCTAATATAGTTTATCTTATGGAATAAAATAGACACATTTAATCTTTAAACAAAATGTATATATGCTTCCAAAGCAATCTTAAAAATTCAAATTATGTTGATTTGGAAAATTTCATAAGATTACTAATCATAAATTTATGGAAATATTGTATACAAAAACACAATATTATTGAATATTATGAATTAATATTCATAACTCGGGATGTCCAAAATCCCGGGTCGTTACACCCAATTTGTAAGTAAAGCGAATAATTAGGGTAAAGAAGAAAAAGGTAGAAGAAAATAGAACAATAAACACAGAATCTCATAAACGATGCAGAACAAAATATAATATATATCAATAGATTTTTCCAAAAAAGAATCTATAACAATTTATATACTAATAATCATCATAGTACGACAATTAATACATCATTATGGATAGTTATAATCACTTGTCCTCACATAGCGGAAATATAAACCAAGTACGTGATATACGCCTGAACTCCTCCAGCTCGTCTGTTGAGCTCCATGGCATTCTAAACTGAATCCTGTAATACTCGGTCTGACCCAAGCATTATAATAATAACACCCGAGTTAATCCGGAAAACCAGCATAAGAAAAAACACTCAATTTTAATTATTTAAGTCATTATAATCCTTTGAAAACGTAGGTATCTCGTAAGACCACGCCACACATAAACACGACGGATTTTACCTTACGATTACCTAAACAATTTTATAGCAAAATATAGTGATATTATAATAGTGTCTAAATACAAATACTTATTCAATAGCTGAAATTGTTATAATAATTAAATTCCAACATACTAGACTCTACAAACAAAACCTCAAAGGCACATATTGGATAATGGATCCCATATGAATGACTGGGTCAGTGGGGTACTTCCCACCATAGTACACCTCTAGAATAATGTACCGAGGCCCTTGCTAGGATCCCCTGCTACACAAGGCCGGCCTACCCCTAACCAGGATAGACCGAATATGTTATCACCACAAGTGTTCCTACCCTTACAAATCGAATGCTCCTTCTTTCATGCACAACCATATCCATATTATATAGGTTTCCGAGGATATCTAGAAAAGTGATAACATACCCTAATTGGGTGAGACCAACTTAGCCATCTCCCCTGCTTTAGTTATTCCCGATTGATGAGGTTTGAGGCTAAGCGTAGCTTTCAAGAAACAATTCTTCGTAGAATGCTCATCATCCTACAATGACATATTCTGATAACATTTATCCATACAAGTTGTCTTGGGTCTGGACAAACCGAATCACCGTCTTCATCATCTTTACGGTATTCATTTTCAATGCTCAAACTGGATCAAAGTAGTTTTCAGATAAATAAATCTGACCTTGGTTTCTTCGAAATGATCAACGAATTTGGCCAATATTTGGTAGTTGGTTATTTAACTATTAAATAGCATCCGAAAGCCAACATTAGGCCTTATTTAATAAATCTCCAAAATATTTATTTCAAAACATCTTCACCAAGATATATATATATTCATTCTCTTTCAATATTTCTATATTTGAAAACAAAATCAACACTTGGATCCATAACAGGATATTTCAAAATTTTCAATACTTAGAAATATTTCCAACTTCCATTTCTTTAACACTTAGAAAATATTTCTATTCCAAATCATTTCCCACAAAAAATATATTTCACCATAACCTCCTTTCAATAATTAGGAAAATATTTATACGTATAATTTCCAAAATCATTTTAATATTAAACTTGGAAATATTTCATATCTTATCTCATAAGTCTCCGAAATTTTAATAAATTCTTCCTATGATTTCCAAACCGATTATACTTATTTATAATCCCAACCAACCATTTATAACTTCTTTAAATGAATTCAAATCCTTTCTGAAGTTATCGCGTCTAAACATTGGAAATTTTCTTAAGTCTCTAGAACTCCATTTATAAAATTTCTCTTATAAAATCTCATCCTCAAAATAAAACCTATCTACACATCTCGAGAAATTTTATTAATAAACTTTAAATCATTTCAAAACTTATATATCTGTATATATATATATATATATATATATATAATGAGCATTTTTAAAGAATAGTAATTTAATTTATTGAATATATTTTTTAAGTTATTATTTAGAAAATTAAACACTTTTAATGAACCATCAATAACTCATTTGAAATAAAACAAATCAATTTACAAAGCTGATTTTAAAAATTAAATTTTATTTCAATAAATATTAAATACTCAAAAATCTATTTTCTGAAGTATTCCAATACTAACTTGTTTAAAATTTCATAGTTTAAATAATAATTTTTTCCCTTTGAAAACAAACTTAGCTTCTCAAAAATAAAAATGTATTTTAAAATCTCAATGACAAATTTAATTTATAACTTCCTCTCGATTTCACAACGTATTAATTAATTGTCGATTTAACTAATCTCATTTCAAAAATAGAATTTACTATATTTCTCAACCCTGTTTCCATGTTCTAATATATATTCACCCTATGAAGTTATATTCCCAATTATCATCTAATATTGAATTCCTTTATTTATAAACATTGTTTATAAAAAAAATTATAACCCCTTTGGTTTTAATTGTTTTATAAGACAAACTTATTTGTAAAATACCGTTATATAAATTCATTTCTTATAAATTCCATTTATACTTCCAATCTATTTTTAGTATCGAATTTTACTCCTCTTCATATGTAAAATCATTTATGAATAGTTGCATACAATCCAAAATCAATATATTTTTCCAACTCAATTTTCTTTAAAATATGTCCAAATCACAATATAAATATTTTTATATCAAAAATTCCCATTTAATCCCTTAAATTTTTAAAAATACATTGATGGAATTTAAAATGCCAAATTTCAGGCTAGTGCTATAATAGCATCCAATAATTCAAATTGCAACAATAATCTATATAGAGTTATCTACACACATCATATATCACTATATATGAAAACAATCAATATAAATTTGAGAAATTTAGTTGGATCCCTCTAACCTATTTCCCTGCATGCACAGATGTTAATACAACATAAAAATACCAATCCAACTTCGAGGTGGGATACCGCGGTATATGGGGTTATCCCCTATTATGCGAGGCGCATAGGGTCTCATCCGCTATAATGTGCGAGAATATCACTCCAAGTACTAATATATATATATATATATAAAATCATTCGGTGGATAATAATTAATAACTTCAACCAATATTCAATAGTTTATTTTAACTAATTAAAATTAAATTTAGCATCCAAATGAGTGAGAATTTTCTCACATTGATTTTCGAATCTATTAATCGTTTCAATCCCAGATTTATTCCATTTCATAGTGTTTTTGTTGCTACAATCCAACGTGACTCGTTTATCTCAAAATTATGGACCTCGCACGAATGAATTACGACGTATATATGTTAAGGATGATATTTTTCCCTATAATCAAATTTTGGACCTCGCATGAACAAATTTTGGACCTTCCTCCATCGTCGCCATCGCCACCCTCGCATGTGCGAGCGCATGATGTTGTTGTTGTTGTTGTTGTTATTATTATTATTATTATTATTTTGATTTCTCAAATTGATTTTTTGATTTTGATTTTTGCCAAAAGCTCATTGGGCGTGATTTGAAGAATAAAAGAGGGAACGAATGGTTGTTTTATTTTAATTACGAGGAGGAGAAAGTGAAAGAGAAGCCCGCGACTACTTTTTTCCCCTCTACGTTCAAACTGATAGGAGGGAAAGGAAACACATGTGATTTAAAATAAAGGGGATGGCTGGACTGATAAGAAAGTGGTGTGTAGGAGATGAAGATAGTATAGTGAAAGGAAAAAAAACAGCTGAAAGGGAGTCTGACCAATTAATAAAATAATTTAATTTCAAAACGTCTCAATATTTGCAACTTAAAATCTTGAACTCCTATCGAGGCGTGCTGCTAGGCGTTTATAATGTTATACCCCTCTTCCGAACGCGATGGAAAAGGTTTCGAGTCTTAATTTGATTATATGGAGAAGATAACTTTTTGGGCCTAATTGTTTCATTGAATTTTCGATATTAATTCCAGCATGTTTATATATCGTAAGATAACTCCATAAGCTACGAAATTTGAAATCCTATAATAACACACTATTACATATCCAATGGAATAGGTTTTGTCAAATTCCAAGACCGTGTCCCGCATCGCTATTTTAACTCGTCGATTAAATCGATGATTTTCAAAAATTAACGAAATCTCTTGAATTTCGTTTTTAACAACTTGTTAACTCAATTCTAATTTCAATAGAATTTGTAACCACATTAGCAATCATTTTCAATTCATATTCAACTCCAATTCATTTATTTAAGCGATATTTAATTATTAACACAAAAATTAAATTTATTGTTAAATCACCATATTTGGGACTTAAATTTTTTATTACACAATTTTTGGCCAATAAACTTTATATTAAAATTCCATTTACATTACAAAAATCACATTTAAAATAAATTAAATTTTCAAAATCAACAGTCAAAAATCCAGGTCGTTACATTCCTCCTTCCTAAAAGAATTTCGTCCTCGAAATTACTAAGGCAGGAAAAATGCCCCAAACTTAATACTTACTCAATACCCACTTAGAAAAAATTCGATATTTCACTTTTCTTAAACTTTAGTTTCGATCAAAGCAATTAGTTCTAAATTCTATTTCCAAAATCCTTTATTCCAATTACAATTCGAAAATAAATTGCTGTTAACAAAATTTATCTAACACCCTAGATATCCAAAAAAAATTGGCAGAGTCTCCTTTGTATGGATAACCTTTTTCAATATGACAAGAGAGATAAATATATATACAACGACCCATACGGTTGTAAAACAAGATATATATCAATATTTATTCATTTTGCAGTATTTAACCGAAAACATACCTTATATTAACATTTTTAAGCATTATTAAGCAAGCAAGTTTACTTCATACGCAATTACGCAACCCAAACCTAGCCCGACAGCCTCCGGGTACTTGTACTTACTCAATTTAAACACATAAGTACCAAAATATGAAATTCATCAACATTTCACTTATTTAAATAGTTAAAACACATAAACTTCATAATTCCATCATCCGAAACATATATTACAAGCAATTATAAGGTTTAGATACTAATTTATTTGTTTCCAATCGTTTCGCATATCATTTTATTCAATTCAATTGATTTACAACTCAATTTTCTTGAATCCACTTTATTTTTATACCAAACAAACCCATATCCATTCCACGCTATTGATTATATAACTATTTCACAAATTTATTTGAGCCAAACTTCCATTCAAAATATTTACTTAAGTTAATCCATTATTTTTAAATTATTACCACCATAGAACTTAAGTTTATTTTCTTTTCAACCAACTTCCATTACATTTACAAATTAATTCAATTAGTCTATTCATTTAATCCACTTCAATTTCAATTCCATACTCCAATATATCCTTGGATTCATAATATCAAGGCCATATTCAATTTATTTACACTTACATTGAATTTATTTGTAACCTGAGTTATCACCTTTTTCAAATTATTTCCATTTTATTCAAATATATTCAATTCGCTTACTTTTTAAGTTGAATTTAATTTATAACTCAAGTTCCATTTCAAATATCCACTTTTAATCAATAGTCCGATTTTACTCAACCAAGTTCATATCCATTCTATATTCAATTAACTAAGTAATTATCTAATAAGTTCACTTCCAATTTATAACTCAATATCTTATTTTTATTTCAAAAATCACTTTATTTAATTTTTCTTGAGCTCAGACTCATTTTTATAATTCAAGTTGGATTTATTTCCCTTACCAAATTATAAAACAATTTTAATTTGGGTTTTCTGTGTCATTTTCAATTTTATAAGCCACACAACTTATTTTCCACATTTCCGTCAATTCTATACTCGAATATATTCACATTTTATTTTTAACTCAAGATTGTACATTTATTTATGGTCTAAGTATATTTTTATTCAATTCATTTAAATTTTTATAAGCTATCCCAATTTATTCATTCACAATTCCAGATTTTCACTTAAATTTTATCTTATTCAAGATTTATGCCATACGGTTTTATAATATTTCATAATTCAAAATTCATATTTACTTCAATTCAATATTATACTTAATTCAATTCAAATTTTATAACTTATAGTTATATATTCACTTTATAATTCACATTTACATATTTTAACTCAATAAAGTATAATTCAAATCCTAATCACCTTTTATTTATATTTCAATTCTTTTTAACCAACATTTCAAAACCAAATTCGAGTTAAATTAATTTCACTCCAAACAAATTTATTTCTATTTCATTCAATTTCATTATATATTCCAATTACTTTGCTTAAGTTTACTGCCATTTCATTAACACACTATATTAATTCAATTTAAATCCAGTCAATTCAATTTCCAAAACTTAATTTATCCAACTTAACTTAAGTTGAATTCCATTTGAACTTTCTTACTTTAGATATTATTCCAACTTCAAATTTTCACACTTCCGTCCTTATAAATATCATCTTCCATAGGATTCAAGAATTTTTAAACACCCGGTGTTTATTTCGAATTACTTTGAAATCAAATATATAGCTTTTTGGGTTAAATAAACCATTTTCTTGGATTTTCACAATTCAGTTTGCTCCATTTCAAAACAATTTCCATTCGGAATTCCAAAATAATACTTGTTTTCACCAAAATCTCCATATCAATTTACTATGGTGGCAATCTGTTACCTAGAAACTCGAAAATGAATACTGATGATGCTGCGGAGTCATCACTAGGATTATTTTCCAGCGATCGAAGTGAGTTTAGTGCTATATCCCTTTCAAAATCCATTTAAAACAATTGTCTTTCAAAAATATCTCCAAAATAATATTACTATTATTTGTTTCCAAAATACTTTGGAAAACATTTCCAAAAATCTCCGGGTTTTAATTTTCTAATTTCTGTTTTGAATTCATTTTTGGTTTTTAACCCACTTGTATAATTCATACTTATACAATCCAATTTGGTTTTTATAACTATTCCAAAATTTTAAAATCTTATTTTGATTATATAATAATAACCAAAAACATCAATCTACTATAATAATTTCTGGAAAATTATTTCCTTTGTATCAAAATATAATTTGGTTCAAATTATTTCAATCACCTCCTTAAAACAATACTGTGTCGGTTTACCGTGTTTAAGTGTTTTGAAACTCCTATCAATTTAGTGGCGTCCCACTATTCGACTAGAATTTATATGCCACTCACCAGATAAATCAACACAACACAAAACCATTTATATTCACTAATAAATACGAGCTCATATATGTTATTACACTCAACTCATTCTAGAGTACTACTGACTCTATCTCCAATGAGTAATCCCCACCAGAGCCAAGGTTCTAACTTAACCTTCAGCTCTGATACCAAATGTAGCGACCCGCAGTTCGTACCACTTGAGTTGGTAAAAATTCGCTCCTGTTCAATCCAACTTTTACGAAAGAGCGAATAACTAGGGTAAAGAAGAAAAAGGTAGAAGACAAAATATAACAACAAACACAGAATCTCACAAACGCGGCGGAACAAAATTTAATGTATGATAATAGATTTTTATGCAAAAGAATCTTTAACAGTTTATATACTTACAATCATTAGTGTACAATAATCAATATATCAATCTGGATAGTTATGATCACTTTTCCTCACAAAGTAGAAATATAAACCAAGCACGTGATATACGTCTGAACTCCTCCAGCTCATCTCCTGAGCTCCAAAGTATTCTAACCTAAATAATGTAATACTCGATCTAACCAGAGCATTATAATAAAATAACACCCAAGCCGATCTGGAAAACTAGTGTGCGAAAACAGACTCAATTTGAATTATTAAAGTTATCAAAATCCTTTGAAAAACAAAGGTATCTCCTAAGACCACGTCACACATAAACACGACAGGTTTTTACCTTACGATAACCAAAACAATTCTGTAGAAAAATCCAGTGATATTATAATAGTGTCTAAATACAAATACTTATTCAAATAGATGGAATTGTTACATTAATTAAATTCCAACATACTAGGCTCTTCAAATAAAACCACAAAGGCACGTATTGGAAAATGGATCCTATACGAATGACTGGGCCACTGGGGTACCGCCCACCATAGTACACCTCTAGAACAATGTACTAATGACCTAGCCAGGATCCCCTGCTACACAAGACCGGCCTATCACTAACCTAGGTGGACCGAATATGTTATCACCTGGGTGGTCACGCGCTTTCAAATCGAGAACTCCTTCTTTAATACACAACCATATCCATAATATATAGGTTTTCGAGGATATCTAGAAAAGTGATAACATACCCAAATTGGATGCGATCTACTTAGCCTTGCTGCATCTACCCTGTTTTAGTCATTCCTGGTTGATGAGGCTCAAGGCTAAGCGTTACCTTTCAAGAAATAATTCTTTTTTAGAATGCTCATCATCCTCCAATGATAATATTCTGATAGCATTTGTCCATACAAGTTGTCCTTTGGGTCAGGACATATCACCATCTTCATCATCTTCTCATTCGCAATGTTCAAACCCAATCAAAGTGGTTTTCGGATAATTAAATCCAATCTCAGTCTCTTCAAAACGATCAAACTTTTTTCTTCCAATATTTGGTAGTTGGTTATTTGAGTATCAAATAACATCTAAAAGCAAACAATATGCCATATTTTATGAATCTCTAAAATATTTATTTCAAAACATCTTCACCAAGATATATATTCAATCTCTTTTGATATTTCTATATTTGAAAACAATTTCAACACTTGGATCCATAACAGGATATTTCATCACTTTCACACTTAGAAATATTTCTAACCTACATTTTTATAACACTTAGAAAATATTTCTATTCCAAATCATTTTCCACAAAATAAAAAATATTTGAGCAGGCAAAACAAAGTAATATTATTTTGCACGTTCAAGCTGGTTTTATAGTGGCCATACCACTTGCTGATTTCATAGTGGCCACACCAAAAATATTTCCAAAAGCTTCCTTTCAATACTTTGGAAAATATTTATACGTATAATTTCAAAAATCATTTTAATTTTAAATTGGAAATATTTCATAACTTATCTCATAAGTCTCTAGAACTTTAATAATTTCTTCCTACGATTTCTAAACCAATTATACTTATTTATATTCCTAACTAACCATTTATAACTTCTTTAAATGAATTCAAATTCTTTTCAAAGTTATCATGTCTAAACATTGGAATTTTTTTAAGTCTCTAGAATTCCATTTATAAAATTTCTCTTATAAAATCTCATCCTTAAAAGAAAACCTATCTACACATCTCGAGAGAATTTTATAAATAAATTTTTAATCATTTCGAAACTGTATATATATATATATATATATATATATATATATATATATATATATATATATAGACACACACACATAATGAGCATTTTTAAAGAATAGTAATTTAATTTATTGAAAATTTGTTTTAAGTTATTATCTAGAATATTAAACATTTTTAATGAGCCATCAATAACTCACTTAAAACAAAACAAAACAATTTACAAAGCTGATTTTAAAAATTAAAATTTTATTTCAATAAATATAAAATATTTGAAATTCCAATTTTTGAAGTATTCTAGTACGAACTCCTTTAAAATTTCATAGTTTAAATAATAAAGATTTCCCTTTGAAATCAAACTAAACTTCTTAAAAATAAAAATATATTTTAAAATCTCAATAATCAATTTAATTTATAACTTCCTCTCGATTTCATAACATATCGATTCGTTGTTGTAACGACCCGCGATTTCATAACATATCGATTCGTTGTTGTAACGACCCGCTATTTTGGACCATTCAAATCGACAATAAAAAACCATACATATCCGACTTGAATAATTCAAAATACAGAATTGTTAATTAAAATTTGGCAAAACTTAAAATATACAGTAAATAAATCAATCACAGATCATAGAGTAATATAATGCAGCGGAATAGATAAAGAATAGTAGTTCATGAAGCTACTATATACATCAGAGTTAGAAAAATACAACCAAATAGTTCAAATGCAGTGAAGTCTCCAATGCAACAGATGACTTCTCTGAACCAATCAACTGGAAAGGCTGGAATCTGAATCGATAGTTGGATTTCCAAATGAAGCTCCAAACTCCGAAGGTGAGTCTCAAATGCTGTATCACTTAGTCTAACCCGAGCGTAAAGCAAAACACAAAACACTCGAGTCAGGATTAACATTATTATATCAATAAATCCAACTCAAGTGAAATATCAACTGAAATACAAATAACTTAAAGGATGTTTGGGATAACCATCCTCTAAGGGTCCATGGAACTTTCTACAAGGTAGAAATATACACTATAACACCGTGGTCATTTCAGCTTAATTTATACTTCAAAACCAAATCTCATTTTCACTTCAAATATCTCTATATTTCCCAAAATAGTATTTATATATATGAAATAATTTATACAGTAAAGTATTTTCAATTTCCTCAACTTAACAAATCGTTCCAACATCAACCCGACCTTCCTATTCAAATTAAATTCAATCTCAATTTATCAATTTAAATTCAACTCAATTTCTAAAATAACCACTTAAATTTTATCGATCTCAAATTTGGATTTATAATCACAAATACCACTTTATATTTCCATATATTTCAAAACTTTAAGTATTCAACGTTTCATCTAAATTTTCATTCAATTTAGTTTTCTAAATAATAAATTCAAATTTAGTTCAACCTAAATTTTCATTTTAATTCAATTTAGTTGCTAAATAACAAATTCAACTATGTTGATTTCAAATACAGATTCGAATCTCAACATAAACTATTTAAATTCCAATATAGTTCAAGACTTTAATATTTAAATGTTTTATATAAAATTTCATATAGATCTCGATTTAACCTCATTATTATTTAGTCCTGAAATACTCCCTTATTAGATTCATTATCAGTTAAGTAACCTTAAATTATATTTTACTCAATATTTTCTTTAATTTATTTAAACATGAAATATTCATTAAATCACTCAAATCAAAAATCCAGTTATAAAATCATACCCTTTAAATTTCCCATTCAAAAATTTCAAATCGATTTAATTAAATAAATCCTTATTTAAATACCATTTTAAAAACCCAAATTTATCTCCCAATCTTAATTATTCAATTTATTACAAGAGAATCTATTTGAAATATAGATTTACATAAATACTTAACCGTATTATATGCATTAAATCAATCTAATTTAAATCAAATATTACTACTAAATCTATATATACAATTTTCATTTATATAATACCTTAAGAATCAAATTTATTAAACCATATATTTCTTTCCAAAATTATAGAAATTATTTTCAAAATATTTATATGGACTAACAGTGTCTGTATATATTTCCTATCATATAGTCAAGTGCTATGGACATTTATCATTTCAATCCGTATACTAAATATATACGGATGGATATCATTTCAACCCGTAATCCCAAATTCAATTAAATGAAAATCGCTTGGGTTTATCATTTCAACCCATAACGGTTTTTCTCCTATTCTAAAGTCTGTTCGGGTATGTATCATTTCAACCCATAGTGATTTCTAAACTACAGGGAACTTGCAGAGTGATAACATAAAATACAATAAAATAACAGGCATATATCATCAATAACAATATAATATAAACAACAGGATATGGTGTCATATCTTGCAGGTGAACGGTTACAGATAATAGCATATATAACAAATTTAAATAACTACAGCAACATATTTCAATTGTCGTTTCAATTGAAATCAAATTTAATGAATAAAAAATTGTTAATCGTGAGTGATTGCTCACCTTTCGAGGTTAGAGAGATAGACAATGAAGTTGGATTACGAATTGCAAGCATGACTTCCAAAGCAAAGTTAGATGGTACGATTTCGACGGAAAAGCTGATAGATAGAAATTGATGAGAACAGATCAAATTAGCTTGATAAAATTGAAACTAAGATTATATGATTAATTTATTACTTTCTTTCAAAATGAACATTAAATCAAAACACTCATTTTAAAAAATGAAATATATATATATATATATATATATATATATATATATATATATATATATATATATGCACATCCATGAAAATCATATAACTTTAAAACGCTTCCATTTCATATTAATGTTAAATAACAAATATATAATTATTCAAAATGTCAAATATAAAGTATATTCATTTTATGGTTGTCGTTTCCATGTAATAAATATTCATTTTAAACCAATATTAAAATAATACATATGTATAGTTAAAAATCAATGTTCTAACATAAAACACATATATTAAAGATCAACACACACATATATAATATCTTTTGAAATGAATACTTATGTATATATATAATTATTATAGTTTATTGCTTTCCTTTTCAAAATATCCACCAGGAAATCAAACAAACTTATGCACATATATACGCAGATGAACAATATTCTTTATAATACATTGTTAACTTACTCCTTCGTTTTTAAAGAGTATATATGCAGTACAGTTTATAAGAATTTTTTTATTTTTTTTTATTTTTATAAAACCATATTCTAAATTTAGATGTATTTTAAATTAAAACATACATAATTATTTTCAAGTCAAAAATTTATCTTTAATATAAAATAACGCCTATGGATAAGACAAATTTCCTATGTACTTCACACTATAACTTTATATCTAACATATATATGCTTTAATAACCATAACCATTATAAAACTAATGAAAAAATCTTTCCCAAAATATCACTATATACTATAAAATACATGCGCTAAACAAGGAAGCATGCAGACATAGCCTAAAATAACAGACTAAATATACACTACTATGCATACGGCTACAAGACTAAACAGAGCCTAAAACCTTCCCTGACCAAACTACTATGTATAAATAATATAACTTATACCAAAACTGTAAACATTATTATATGTAAATATTCATCCAAAATATCATATATATACAGTACGCCTAAAATATAGCATACTGTAGCAGCATATGCATCTTTATATACTCTACAACAAATCAAAACACACGCTATATTAAAATACAAATATATATTAACTGATATTTTATAACTTTTATAAACTAGTATATTTACATAATCCTATAAATAAGAAAACTTCAACACAAGGGAATCCAGCTGTAGACCTCTTATGTATTACCTATTTTATATATTAGTTTAACAAAAGTTGCTGTAAAGTGTTTACATATATCACCAGCTTTGAATATATATAAAAGATGATATAAACTTAATTAAGCAAACATTCATATATTTATATCTCAGGCAACCAAAAGTAAAACAATATTTTTTTTTCTTTTCACGCAACACACTTATATACATACCATGAATATAATACGTACAACATGTATTACTTATATATACATATTCAACAAATACAAATAAACTAACAGGCATGAAATACTTTATATAACTAACGCAACCCATACTATATATGCATAATATATTATACAGGTACAACTTCTTATATTATAACCGAAATATGTATATGTAAACCTTTTGATTATAATTTAAAATTTACACTTTACATAACAATACATAGAAACTAATACATATATTAACGTATTGTATAGATATAGATTACTAACCCAAAATATAAGAATTTATTTTGCTATATGAACACCACTTACCTTAAAACAACAGAGAGGCTGGCTCGTCTAGGTACTGGTGAAAAACGCGCATGGGGTGCATGAGTTAGGGTAGGGTGGTGTAGGTCGCAGTGCGGAGGCGATGGAGGGGAGGCCGACGAGTTCCAAACAGAAGGTTTCTTCTCTCTCTTTTTTTCAAATAAAAGGACAGGGAAGAACGAGATAGGGGGAGAAGGAAAGAGGAGAGAAAACAAAATGTCAGTGGTTTCACTTTGGAAGCAATGCAAAGAATACAACGTAAGTTTGTTATTAAAATTTTCTTTTATATAAAGCAAGAGAAACGTAACAGCTTGGGATGGGAAAAGGCAATAGTTAAATTTTGAATAAGAAAATGGCAGAAGAGGAATGAAAACGTAAAGAAAATAATAAAAGACATAAGTGAATGCGAAGTAACGTATAGAAATTTTATACGTTTCAAACTTTGAAATGGCAACGGTCATGAGTTGATTTAGCTACATTTAAAGCAATAATTTTTTTGTTTGTTTGGATAGTACGTAATAAGTTTGGAAAGGCAATGATATTTAAAATGGAACAAGGAAGGTTATAAATCAGATTGGAATGAAAACGTAAATAAAGAAAGAAAGAAAGAAATAAAAGAAATCAATGAATGCGGAATAACGTATAGTATTTTATACGTTTCAAACTTTGATAAAATAAATTGAAAATTTAAAATCTGCTATGTTTAATTGGACGTAATCCAAATATTAAAATTTTATTTCAAAATATTATTATATAAAACTTCTTAAAAGTTTCAATTAATTACGTTAAATAAAACCATTTAAAACTATTAAAATCCACGGGTCGTTACACTCTCCCCCACTCAAAACTTTTCGTCCTCGAAAAGGTAGGAGGTAGGAGAATAGAACAACCAGGAATAAAATAGATTGAAAGACAAGATAAACAAATAATTTAAAACTATATAAATTTTATTTGAAATATTTCTTTGATAACTTCATTTGAAATTTAGTTTTCTTTAATACTTTAATACTTTTCAAACTCCTTTGAAAACAATTATTTACATTATTACTTATATTTACGAAGAAGCTATTGAAATATTAAATCCAAAATTCATAAATTTTTATTTTGTTTCAAGATACCTTCCAAATATTATTATTTGATCACAAATCATTTTTAAAAAAAATATGTTTTATTTTAGATAAATAACTTCTAAAATATTTATAACACTAAAATTTCTATTAAACCATGTAGTATACAAAAAAGCAATATTTAAAAAGGATATATCCAACAAGGAAGGAAGGTAGATTTGGAAAACAGAATCAAGGTGAATAACTAAACTGAGAAGATAAGGTAGATGCAAGGAATAGTATCGGGCATGAATAATTGATCTAGAACCATAAGAATTTAAATTTCAAATATTAATTCAAAATTTCTTTGTTGGGAAAAATACTTTTATAATAAATACCTTTATAATAATACTTATATAATAAAATACTATTATATCGAAATAGATTTTTCTTTCGAAAATACTTTTATAACTCGATGTTTCAACAAGTTTATCCTCGTTCTTGTAGACTCTGGCCATGCGTTGATCATGCGCAAAGCTAGAATTCTTCAAGTACTTAGTAGACTTGTTTCAACACCCAATGAAAATACTTGAAAATCCTTTAAAATAGATATGGAAAGTACAATCCAAACAAAATAACCAAACCAAAACCTTTGTCCGACCATGGTTCGCAGATACACAATGGTTACGCCTAGATCCCCCAGGAAACAATCCGTATCCGTAAGCTTTCTCATCCCTGCGAGTCACGTCATGATGACTAGTAGAGTGCAGGATACACAATGGTTATGCCTGGGTCCCCCAGGAAACAATCCGTACCCCTAGGCTATCTCAACCAGGCAGTTTCGCTACTATTCGCGACCTACACAGATTGCAGGATACACAATGGTTACGCCTGGATCCCCTAGAAAACAATCCGTACCCCTAGGCCAGACTCAGGCAGACAATTGCGCTATGCAGTCGCGAGAGAAAAAAAACCATGGGTTACGCCACGGTGGGAACACTCGAGTACTACATCCGGAGAACCAAAAATCAGAGAGAATAATATCGATAGAATGAATCCACGATGTGGCCACAAAGCGGATACCAAGAAGAAGTCACTTTCCATACCTTTACTTCAAAAATATATATCATATAGTAACTTTTCAAATCACTTTCAAATATCGTACTTATATAAAGTCCATATATATAGGATTCCATTTTTCCCAAATCGAATACTTTCCAAAATCAATAGTAGACCAAATCATACTTATATAGACTTCGATTATATAAAATCTCTTTCCAAATTGAGTACCTTTCAAATCAGTAGATTTCAAATCAACTTCATACTTATACAATCCATTTTATATAAGTTCGACCACTCCCATATCAAGTGCTTAATAATATAAGGTTCTCAAATTTCAAATCATTTCAATATCAATTCAGTTTCAAAATCATATATGATTTCACCAAATTTTCTTCCAAATTAAATATCTAAATTTCAAAGTTCCAAAATAATAGGTTTAGAAAATTATCCCAGTTTCCAAATTAAAATAATTCAAGTCAAACAAATTCATTTCCAAAATCACCATATAAGTACTGCTTTTTAATTTCAAATTAATTTTCAAAACCAAATATTTTCTCAAAATCAATTATACTTAAAATGGTTTCCAAATTTATAATTATCCCTTTAAAACTTTTAAACCATCTATTTCTATTTGAAATATCCAATTTACCTTTCTAAAAACCATTATTCAAAACTATTTTTTTTCAAAACATTTCAAAACTAAATTTATATTCTTTATCAAACATTTTATACTCTTCGAAATTTCTTAGCTTTGAAAATTTAATCTCGATTTGAAAGTGTTCGAACATTCAAAATAGTTAGGGAAATCAAATTTTCAATTCAAGAGTTGAAAATCAACAATAAATCAATAAATCAATTATTAAATCCGAAGCTCGAGGACTGAACACCGGTCTCATTTTAAATTGTTTCAAATATATACTTATATCTTTCTAAAATGTCAAATTATACTTCGGAATTTGAAATCAAAAACGGTTTTACAAAATCACTTGCATAGTGAAGCTATTAAAGTGGCCACTCCCCCACTCTGAAACTCGAAAATCAATGTCGATGATGCGTGCACTCATCACCGAAATTATTTTCCAACGACATAAGTGAGTTCTGGACTTCTATTTTCTCGAAAACTTCTTTGAAATTTCTTCAAAATTATTGGAATTCATTTGAACTCAATTGAAACATTTCTTATTCGGAAAAATACTTTTAAATCGTATTATTTTTATATATTTTCCAAAATCTTAAAACCAATTTCAAAATACCGGAATTCAATTCTCGAATTTCAAATTTAACTTTTCAGTTATAAATCATTTTTATATAAATCAATTTCTTATATTTTTTCAAAATTTCAAATTCTTTCAAAACCCTTTTATATAGAATAACATTTCTTATTTGTTTTATATATAGGTATATAATCCTTATCGAAAACATTTTCACTTTTATATATAGAATAAAATCATAGTTATCAAAATAATAATTTCGATATATAAAACAATTTCAAAAATGCAAACATACCCGATTTTCAGAGGATAATTTTAAGAATGGATTTTAAAACAAAGATAGAGATTTGAATTAGAGGAACTCAAATCAATAGAATTCTGATTCGAAGATAGACTCGATCGAAGATGCGATAATTAAATTACAAAACAGAAGATGGATCTACTTCTATAAATCGCGGGCGACCTTAACCGGATCAACCGTGAATTTAGCAATATAATGGATGCAGAATTCTAAGGCAAATCGACATTCGATCGCTATAGATAGAATTCGGAATAACAAGAGATAGTAGCATCTAAACCGAGGGATACATAAATCTCCGATGAATCAATGCCAATTGTAAAGGAGTTTCTCCCCTTTACAAATCATTCAGTGGAGTCATGGGATACTCCAGAATAAAACGAATATAAACAGGAAGAGACAAGAATGAATTTCGGAAACGAGGGACATTCCAAAATTCAAAGGAAATCGAGTCAAAAGGAAGAGATTCAACTCAAGCCAAAGTGATTCTGTAAACAAATTTACCATATATGCTAAGTTTTTCCTAGAGCTAAAGCTCTGATACCAACTGTAACGACCCGCTATTGTGGACCATTCAAATCGACAATAAAAAACCATACATATCCGACTTGAATAATTCAAAATACCGAATTGTTAATTAAAATTTGGCAAAACTTAAAATATACAGTAAATAAATCAATCACAGATACAGAGTAATATAATGCAGCGAAATAGATAAAGAATAGTAGTTCATGAAGCTACTATATACATCTGAGTTAGAAAAATACAACCGAATAGTTCAAATGCAGTGAAGTCTCCAATGCAACAGATGACTTCTCTGAACCAATCAACTGGAAAGGCTGGAATCTGAATCGATAGTTGGATTTCCAAATGAAGCTCCGAACTCCAAAGGTGAGTCTCAAATGCTGTATCACTCAGTCTGACCCGAGCGTAAAGCAAAACACAAAACACTCGAGTCAGGATTAACATTCTTATATCAATAAATCCAACTCAAGTGAAATACCAACTGAAATACAAATAACTTAAAGGATGTTTAAGATAACCATCCTCTAAGGGTCCATGGAACTTTCTACAAGGTAGAAATATACACTATAACACCGTGGTCATTTCAGCTTAATTTATACTTCAAAACCAAATCTCGTTTTTACTTCAAATATCTCTATATTTCCCAAAATAGTATTTATATATATTAAATAATTTACAGTAAAGTATTTTCAATTTCCTCAACTTAACAAATCGTTCCAACATCAACCTGACCTTCCTATTCAAATTAAATTCAATCTCAATTTATCAATTTAAATTCAACTCAATTTCTAAAATAACCACTTAAATTTTATCGATCTCAAATTCAGATTTATAATCACAAATACCCCTTTATATTTCCATATATTTCAAAACTTTAAGTATTCAACGTTTCATCTAAATTTTCATTCAATTTAGTTTTCTAAATAATAAATTCAAATTTAGTTCAACCTAAATTTTCATTTTAATTCAATTTAGTTGCTAAATAACAAATTCAACTACGTTGATTTCAAATACAGATCCGAATCTCAACATAAACCATTTAAATTCCAATATAGTTCAAGACTTTAATATTTAAATGTTTTATATAAAAGTTTCATATAGATCTCGATTTAACCTCATTATTATTTAGTCCTGAAATACTCCCTTATTAGATTTAATATCATTTAAGTAACCTTAAATTATATTTTACTCAATATTTTCTTTAATTTATTTAAACATGAAATATTCATTAAATCACTTAAATCAAAAATCCAGTTATAAAATCATACCCTTTAAATTTCCCATTCAAAAATTTCAAATCGATTTAATTAAATAAATCCTTATTTAAATACCATTTTATAAACCCAAATTTATCTTCCAATCTTAATTATTCAATTTATTACAAGAGAATCTATTTGAAATATAGATTTACATAAATACTTAACCGTATTATATGCATTAAATTAATCTAATTTAAATCAAATATTACTACTAAATCTATATATACAATTTTCATTTATATAATACCTTAAGAATCAAATTTATTAAACCATATATTTCTTTCCAAAATTATAGAAATTATTTTCAAAATATTTATATGGACCAACGGCGTCTGTATATATTTCTTATCATATAGTCAAGTGCCACGGACATTTATCATTTCAATCCGTATGCTAAATATATACAGGTGGATATCATTTCAACCCGTAATCCCAAATTCAACTAAATGAAAATCGCTTGGGTTTATCATTTCAACCCATAACGGTTTTTCTCCTATTCTAAAGTCTGTTCGGGTATGTATCATTTCAACCCATAGTGATTTCTAAACTACAGGGAACTTGCAGAGTGATAACAGAAAATACAATAAAATAACAGGCATATATCATCAATAACAATATAATATAAACAACATGATATGGTGTCATATCCCGCAGGTGAACAGTTACAGATAATAGCATATATAACAAATTTAAATAACTACAACAACATATTTCAATTGTCGTTTCAATTGAAATCAAATTTAATGAATAAAAAAAATGTTAATCGTGAGTGATTGCTCACCTTTCGAGGTTAGAGAGATAGACAATGAAGTTGGGTTACGAATTGCAAGCACGACTTCCAAAGCAAAGTTAGATGGTACGATTTCGACGGAAAAGCTGATAGATAGAAATTGATGAGAACGGATCAAATTAGCTTGATAAAATTGGATCGAAGATTATATGATTAATTTATTACTTTCTTTCAAAATGAACGTTAAATCAAAACACTCATTTTAAAAAAATGAAATATATATATGCACATCCATGAAAACCATATAACTTTAAAACACTTCCATTTCATATTAATGTTAAATAACAAATATATAATTATTCAAAATGTCACATATATAGTATATTCATTTTATGGTTGTCGTTTCCATGTAATAAATATTCATTTTAAACCAATATTAAAATAATACATATGTATAGTTAAAAATCAATGTTCTAACATAAAACACATATATTAAAGATCAATAAACACATATATAATATCTTTTGAAATGAATACTTATGTATATATATAATTATTATAGTTTATTACTTTCCTTTTCAAAATATCCAGCAGGAAATCAAACAAACTTATGCACATATATATGCAGATAAACAATATTCTTTATAATACATTGTTAACTTACTCCTTTTTTTCCCTTTTTTTTTAAAGAGTATATATGCAGTACAGTTTATAAGAAAAAAAATTTACATATTTTTTTATTTTTATAAAACAATATTCTAAATTTAAATGTATTTTAAATTCAAACATACATAATTATTTTCAAGTCAAAAATTTATCTTTAATATAAAATAACGCCTATGGATAAGACAAATTTCCTATGTCTTCACACTGTAACTTTATATCTAACATAAATATGCTTTAATAACCATAACCATTATAAAACTAGTAAAAAAAATCTTTCCCAAAATATCGCTATATACTATAAAATACATGCGCTAAACAGGGAAGCATGCAGACATAGCCTAAAATATACAGACTAAATATACACTGCTATGCATACGGCTACAAGACTAAACAGAGCCTAAAACCTTCCCTGACCAAACCACTATGTATAAATAATATAACTTATACCAAAACTGTAAACAGTATTATATGCAAATATTCATCCAAAATATCATATATATACAATACGCCTAAAATATAGCATACTGTAGCAGCATATGCATCTTTATATACTCTACAACAAATCAAAGCACACGCTATATTAAAATACAAATATATATTAACTGATATTTTATAACTTTTATAAACTATGATATTTATATAATCCTATAAATAAGAAAACTTCAGCACCAAGGAATCCAGCTGTAGACCTCTTATGTATTACCTATATTATATACTAGTTTAACAAAAGTTGCTGTAACGTGTTTACATATATCACCAGCTTTGAATATATATAAAAGATGATATAAACTTAATTAAGCAAACATTCATATATTTATAACTCACGCAACCAAAAGTAAAACAATATATTTTTTTCTTTTCACGCAACACACTTATATACATACCATGAATATAATACGTACAACATGTATACTTATATATACATATTCAATAAATACAAATAAACTAACAGGCATGAAATACTATATATAACTAACGCAACCCATACTATATATGCATAATATATTATACAGGTACAACTTCTTATATTATAACCGAAATATGTATATGTAAACCTTTTGATTATAATTTAAAATTTATACTTTACATAACAATACATAGAAACTAATACATATATTAACGTATTGTATAGATATAGATTACTAACCCAAAATATAAGAATTTATTTTGCTATATGAACACCACTTACCTTAAAACAACAGAGAGGCTGGCTCGTCTAGGTACTGGTGAAAAATGCGCACGGGGTGCATGAGTTAGGGTAGGGTGGTGTAGGTCGCAGTGCGGAGGCGATGGAGGGGAGGCTGACGAGTTCCAAACAGATGGTTTCTTCTCTCTCTTTTTTTCAAATAAAAGGACAGGGAAGAAGGAGATGGGGGGAGAAGGAAAGAGGAGAGAAAACAAAATGTCAGTGGTTTCACTTTGGAAGCAATGCAAAGAATACAACGTAAGTTTGTTATTAAAATCTTCTTTTATATAAAGCAAGAGAAACGTAACAGCTTGGGATGGGAAAAGGCAACAGTTAAATTTTGAATAAGAAAATGGCAGAAGAGGAATGAAAATGTAAAGAAAATAATAAAAGAAATAAGCGAATGCGAAGTAACGTATAGAAATTTTATACGTTTCAAATTTTGAAATGGCAACGGTCATGAGTTGATTTAGCTACATTTAAAGCAATAACTTTTTTGTTTGTTTGGATAGTACGTAATAAGTTTGGAAAGGCAATGATATTTAAAATGGAACAAGGAAGGTTATAAATCAGATTGGAATGAAAACGTAAAGAAAGAAAGAAAGAAAGAAATAAAAGAAATCAATGAATGCGGAATAACGTATAGTATTTTATACGTTTCAAACTTTGATAAAATAAATTGAAAATTTAAAATCTGCTATGTTTAATTGGACGTAATCCAAATATTAAACTTTTATTTCAAAATATTATTATATAAAACTCTTAAAAGTTTCAATTAATTATGTTAAATAAAACCATTTAAAACTATTAAAATCTACGGGTCGTTACAGTTGTCGATTCCCTTACCGTTCTCATTTCAAAAATAGAATCTACTATTTTTCTTAACCTGTTTCCATATTCTAATATAAATTCTGTAACGACCTGTAAATTTCGATAATTAAACTGGTTAATTTAATAAGATTTTGTAATTAAATTTAGAAAGAAAGAAAAAAGAAAACAAACTTTATAATTTCTAATGAAGCGAGTGTTAAAATGGAATGTAAATTAAAGGTTATAGAAACGGTTGTAAGTTAGTATTTAATTGGACTATTAATGTAGTTGTAACTGTTACATTTGGGTATAAAATTGAATATAAGTAAATAAATGTATGGTAATTGAATGAATTCAACTTTATGTAAGCAATTCTGATAATTAGTGGAAATAATAAACTTGAGTGTAATATAAAGTTAGTGATAACATTTATGCAAGTCACCTTTTATTTAGGCTGCTAAATTCAGAGTAGGAAATCAATTACATTTAAATGTAGGTAAATGTTCATTAATGTGAGACAAGACTGTAACTGTAAAGTGTGAATGTAATGACATAAATGGAAATGTGAATTTTATTCATAAGATGAAATAAAGGAACGAAGCCAAGTTGAATAAATTGTTTGAGATTTTAATTATAATAATTGTATATATCTGGCAAATTCAATATAATTGAAAATAATAGTTATTACAAAAGAAAGATGAAATTTTGAATATATATTTATGTAATGAAAGGTAAAAAAATAATAACTAGGTTTATAGAGTGATAATTGATTTAATAGATAGAGTAGAATTGAAGCAAGGCGGTTATTGGAAATAAATTAATTGTAATTCAATCCATAATAGATGGATTTATTGTAGGTAAATGAAATTAAATACTATGTAAATTGAAATTTGGATGAATTCGGAAATTATTAATGTATTAGTACATAAACCAATGTTAATATTACTCATAAGAGGATAAGTTAATAGTTGATTCAATAACAAGATTGAGAAATCAAACATATGGATTTATTGGGTATTTAAAACTTATACTTTCTAATTAGATGAAATACAGTGTTTTACACGAAATGATTTTCTATATTTCATTTTTATTTTTCCTACATTTATTTCTCTAATTTTATTTTCTATTTATTTGTATAAACTTTAGTTATATTTATTTGATTTTTTATTGGTTTTAATTTCATATATAGCTTAGCATTTTCAGGAAACATAGGTTACTTGTTTTATTTATTGCCGTTTTCTTTTCCCTTGCCTTTCCATTTGCATAGCCAATTACTTCCCACATTCCTAGCCATGAATTTCTCTACTCGTAGTCGTGCTTATCCAGTTGAAATTCATGTACAAAATTTATTTCCTCATCTCTCATTTTCATTTGCATTTAAGAATAAAATATATACAAGTTTCTTTTCCTTTAATACAAAGTGTCACTTTTCCTTTTCTTACCAATAAAAATTCCTCATTTATAGCCGTGAATTGCTCCTATCATCCACTTTCAAAACTCCTCAAACATCTCTCATTTTATTCCATTTCTCATTTCATCTCTTGAAAGAAAGAAAAAAATTATTAAATACATCAAGTTATTTGTTGCCTTTTTATTTTCCAAACCATTCAAACTCTTGCCTTTTTTTCCTAGCCCCTTTTTTTCTTACCATAGCCGCCTCCTTCTTTTTCTTATTCACGTACAAGTTTCTCATTTTATCATTCGCGTGGAGAAAAAAATCCAGATCCATGACTTCCTTCTTCCTCTTGCTCTTTTCCTTTTCTCTTTTGTTTTTCTTTTCTATTCTGTTTTGCTTTTCTCTTCATGCTAGGCTCGGCTATCTCCTAACCGACATCACCACCTAGCTCCATGCCGTGACCATTGATGCAAAGAACATCACCAAAACTTCGACCAAACCAAGCCATGTATTGATCACCTTACTTTGGTTTATCAAGGTTATGTCATTTTATTTCCTATCGTTTCATTGTTGTAATCTCTACTCTTTGTATTGAATCATGTTCTTATGTTTGAGATATTTGTTTAGTTTATTTTTTTATGTACCATATGTGGATTTTGGCTCTCTTTTCACTGAAGTTTGTATCTTGCTTGGTTTTATCAAAAGGTTATGTCCCTTTGATCCATATTGTTCATTGTTTGATTCATAATCTTGTATGTTGAATTATACATTTATGTTTATGTAATTGTTCGTATACAAGATTTGGATCCGACTGTTCATCCATTCAAAAATCTTGTTCGTGCCTTATCATGCTTTTCGGGGTTTTAATTGTGTAATTGGAACTGTTATCTTCAGCTTTAAAAAGGTGAGTTATTCACTCTAGACATTACGTACTTATATGATTGTAAAAAGATGACAAGTGAATTGTATAAATTATTATGTTATGTTCGTACCTGCCTGTGATATGTTTATATGAAATGCTGTTTATATACCTGTTCCATTATCTGTTATGATATTGTATGCTATACTGTTATTTATTTCATGTTTATCACAATGCATGTTCCCTATCACTATGGGTTGAAATGATACATACCCGAACGGACTTTAGAATAAGGAAAAATCATTATGGACTGAAATGATAGGCTCGAGTGATTTTTATTGTATTTATTTTACTTGGTATTGCGGGTTTGAAATGACAGAACTCAGATTTTTCTTTTTAAATTACGGATTGAAATGATACATATCCGTATCACTTGACCTAGGATAGAAAATTTTATACAGGCCCATGAATAAATTTTTATAATAGTTTTCTAAAAGTATTAAGTATTTTGAATTTTAAATATATGGAATTTTGATTAAAAGTTGATTTAGTGATTTAAAATATAAAGAGATATTGGCTTCCAACAAGTTAAAATCTTATAAGTGACAATTGGTTTTAAATTGTAATTTAAAAGTCTTTATTTGGTATTAAATGGTAATTTAAAGAACTTTAATTGTGACAAATAACTTAATAATTAAAGTTGATTAAGATGGTATTTTAAAATCTAACCTGGTAATTGAAATCAATTTTTAGTTTTGAAATGAATATGGTTTGTATAATAAATAATGTATTTTGAAGTGATAAAATGGAATGCAGTTTTGATTGGACTTGTGTAATAAAATTTATTTAATTTGAAATCATAGTTATTTGATGTCTAAATGAATAGATTTATAAAGAAAATTTGATTGTATATTAACTATGATAAAATATTTTATTATGAAGTAGATATGTTTGGAAAATGAATAATTATGTTTTAAATGGAAGTGTATTTTTGAAATATGACTTAACTTGGAAATTGGAATTTGGTTTAAACGAAAATTATAAGTTAAGTAAATAAGTGGAAATTTAAGTTTATTTTGAGATGGGTATGCTAAATGAAATATTAAGTTATTTGTTGAAATAAAAGTTAAGCAATTTATCAAGTATTGACTTAACAAATGAATTTTAACTTGAATGGGATATTTATTAATAAAATGTTATCTTATTAAAATTTATAAGTTAAGTAATATCCAAATAAAATTTTGAAAAGTGGAATAAGTTTGATAGGTTAAAAATGAGAAAATTGAAGAAATATTGTTTTAAAAGGAATAACAGAAATTATAGCGGTTCATAAATGCTGTGGTTTAATGAACTATAGCTGAAATATACTAAAGATACCTATACAACATTTCTAAAGTGCTGTAATTTCTGAAAATTTGAATTATGGCTGAAATATACTAAAGATACCTATAACAGCATTTCTGAAATGCTGTAGTTCTGAATTTGAACTATGTTTTGACATATACTATTATACCTCCCACAGCACTTTATAAGTGTTGCTATTTAATCATTTCAATGTTTTCAAATGTTGAAAATAAATGAATGAACTTAGAAATGTTACAACTTTAAAATGAATATTATTGGACATTGAATTTAAATGGGTTAAATGATGATTATTTTAAAGGAGTCATGATTTTCTAAATATTATGATTTTCAAAAGAATAACATTCCCAAAGTGTTATGATGTTAGGTAGTATGACTTCCAAACGATAACATTTCAGGATCGTTATGATTTCAAAGTTATGGTTCCAAAGCCTTTTGGTTTTGGAGTTGTAATAACTTTGAAAGTACTATGGTTTTGTAAATGAATTATTTGGAATTATATTTAATTAAGAATTGCCTATGAATATATTGACTTGAAATCAAAGATTTTAAGGAATATGATTTATATAGTGGTTTGGTTTAAGATGATTTAAAAGAATAATTCAAGTTTAGTAAATTAAAGAAAATATTCAGCGATTTGGAAATTTAGGTTTTATTTAAATGATATAGGTTTGGTTTTGATATGAAATAATATAGTGTTTAGTTTGAAATGTATATTATTTGGGAAAGTAATGATATTTGATTTTAAATGGTTTTTGAATAGAAATGATTTTGAAATAAATATCCATGGGTAATAATAACGTTTGGTTGTTAAAGAGACCGAAATCGGAAGTTGTCATACACTCCGCCAACTCCGAAAACCACTTTGACAACCATGTACACGGTGGAGATTCCCGAATGAAGTAGGATGGCGACGATGTTCCCTTGAGGTATGTACGTGGACCCAACTCCCGTGAGTTGGCATAAGGTGGCCAAAACAGGAGCGGTTGACGGGCTAAGAAGGTAGCACCTTTTATCGGACACACTCTTTCGATACCATTCTATTACTTTGTGATTGATTGTGGCCCTTTTGATTTTGGGGGTGTGGCTCGAGGTGGGCGGTAGTAGCTGCTACGTGTTATCATTGGTCCGGAAGCGTAATTGGTTGTTCTACCCTGGCATTGCCTAGTTGTGCCGTGTCACCTACCCTAGTGCGCCTTGTATGAGTTAGATTTTCTCCCATAACTCATGTAGTATCCTCTAATAGCCTCCTGATCAGGAGGTATTATGATACTGGATGGACTACTGGGACTATTGTTGCGTTTAGGGGAATATTGGGTCACTCCTTAACGCTATTTAAAAGTAAGTTTATTTTCCTATAAACACTATTGTAACAGCGAAATATTACTACATAGTAAATAGTTTAACGGATCCTTAGAGGATGAGTGGTCTCAAGCATCCTTTAAGTTACTTGTACCTTATATTACAGTTCACTTGAGTTGGTTTACATTGTATAAGTATATATGTCCCGACTCGAGTGTTTTGTGTTTTTCTTTACGCTCGGGCCAGGCTAAGTGATACAGCATTAGAGACTTACCTTCGGAGTTGGAGCTTTTCTTGAAGATCCTGCTATCTGTTCACTTTCAGTTGTCTAGTTGATTCCACTTTCAGTTATTCTGTCAATTCCAGTGATGTATTCAGATTGGTACTTGATTATCATATTGAGACTTTTGTTGTATCTTGTTTAACTCTGATGTATATAGTAGCTTCATGAACTACTATTTCTTTGCTTCCGCTGCATTATATTACTCTGTGTCTGTGATCTGTGATTTACTTATTTGCTGTATATTCTGAGATTTGCCAAATTTATATTTACAATTCGGTATTTTTAGCTATTCAAGTCCGACATGTGCGGATGCGAATGGTTGAAAATAGCGGGTCGTAACAAATTCACTCGTTGAATTTATATTCCTAATTATCCTCTGATATTGAATTCCTTGATTTTCAAATCTGTTAATCGTTCCTAACCCAGATTTATTCCATTTCGTAGTGTTTTTGTTGCTACGATCCAATGTGACTCGTTTTTCCCGAAATTTTGACCTCGCACGAATAAATTACGATGTATGTAAGTCAATGATGATTTTTTCCCTGTAATCAAACTAGTTACCCATTACCAAAATGATTTTAAAATTAATCACCTTTTTTTAATTTTAATTAAAACTAAATTACCTTCCTATAATCTGAGTCGTTCATTTCCTAGATGGAGATATCTCGACCCTTCCCTTTCTCTTTCCTCTTTCACGCATTCCAAGATTGAACACACACAAGGAAAAAACACCGCCACCCTTCTTCTTCGATTCCAGTTGCCACCTCAACTACTCCGTCACCTTAGATCACCAGCAAACCAGCCGCAACCCCCTTATCTACGAGCACGACATGCCTTGAGATTGCAATATCACTCCCATGTTGCGGCAATTTGACAGGATTTGAACCACCACCTCAAACGCGAGCACTTCGCAAGCGCAGCCCCATCCATGGCCATCCACGACCTAAAACCCTACCACCGCTGTTGCACACGCAAGCTCCTCCCCATCCCTACCATGCGCTGTTCCACCTTCCTCCGTCGCCGCCATCGCCTCCCTCGCATGCACGAGCACACGAAGTTATTATTTATTTTTATTTCTCGAATTGATTTCGATTTTTTCCTGAAGCTCGTTGGGCTTGATTTGAAAAATAAAAGAGGGAACGGAGGGTTGTTTTATTTTGATCATGAGCAGGAGAAGGTGGAAGAGAAGCTCGCAACTTTTTTTCCTCTATGTTTGAACTGATATGAAGGAAAGGGAACATGCATGATTTAAAATAAAGGGGATGGATGGACTGAGAAGAATGTGGCATGTAGGAGAGGAAGATAGTACAATGAAAGGATAAAATAACAGCTAAAAGGAAGTCTGACCAATTAATAAAATAATTTAATTTCAAAATGTCTCGATCTTTATAACTTAAATCTCGAATTCCTATCGAGGCATGCCGCTTGACATCTATAATGTTCTACCCCTATTTCGAACACAATGGAAAAGGTTTCGAGTCCTAATTCGATAGTATGGAGAAGATAACATTTTGGACCCAATTATTTTATTGAATTTTCGATATTAATTCTAGCGCGTTTATATCCCGTACATTAACTCCAAAAGCTACGAAATTTGAAATCCTATAATAAAACAATATTATGGATCCAAATGGAAAAGGTTTCGACGAATTCCAAGACTGTGTCCCAGATCGCTATTTTAAATCGTCGATTAAATCGTCGATTAAATCGACGATTTTCAAAAATTAACGAAATCACTTGAGTTCCATTTTTAACAATTTATTAACTCAATTCTAATTCCAATAGAATTTATATCCATATTAGAAATCGTTTTCGAGTCATATTCAACTCCAATTCAATTATTTAAGAGATTTTTAATTATTCACTTAAAAATTAAATTTGTTATTTAAATCACTATATTTCGAACTTAAGTTTTAATTACAGAATTTTTGATCGATGAACTTCATATTAATCACATTTAAAAAAAAATAAATGTTCAAAATCAACGATCAAAAATCTGAGTCGTTATAGATCATCATTCATCACATTCGATTGTGCTCCCTATATCTTGAAGGCACCTAGGCCCCTTACTATTTTTGGTTCAGATCCCTTATAGGGATCTCCAAAACCCTTTTCCATATTTACCTATAATAATTCATATTTTACGGCAATTCAAAGTAGTAAAATAATTTAAATAATTATGATCGAAGAATAAAACCGTCGTATTTCAAAAAAATTAATTTGAAAATGAAATTGGTACTATTATGATCCTCTTATTTTTTTGATGTGTACCATATATTTCATCTGCTCGAATCGAATCTAGATTTAAGAAATATTGTTATTTTCATGTTTTTTGAGAATGTAACGACCCGAAATTTTGGATATTCGAAATTGAAATATTTAATTGATTTTAAATATTTAAAAATTATTTTAACTTGAATTTCAAATATCAGTATTTATTGGATAATTTAATTATCGAATTTAATTGGGAATTGGGTAAAATATTGAATCCGGAGTTTTAAGCCCGTTAAAATTATTTTAAAGGCTTATAAAATATGTATTAATAATACTAAAGGCAATAAAAGTTTTAAAAGTGAATTTAAAAGTGATTGTTTCAATTTGAAAATATATCGTTTAAATTGACATTTTAAAAAGTAGCCTTCCGAGGCATAGTCCCGGATTTCAGCGAAACTAGTTCCATTGGACCAGTAATAGTGTATTATTATCGAATTTCAAATTTCATAGTGGTAGGAGTTATCATGCAATCGTACGGTGTATAAAAGCGCTGAAATTTAGATCGAAAATTCAATATAGTAATTGGGTCCAAAAAACTATCTTCTCCATACGATCGAATTAGGACTCGAAACCTTTCACATTGTATTCAAAATAGGGGTACAACATTATAAATGCCTAGCGGCACGTCTCGATAAGAGGTCAAAAATTTAAACTACGGATCGAGACGATCTAAATGTTAATATATATATATTTATATTGATTGACATTATATTCACATCAGAAATTTTTCTTCCTTTATTTCAATCACTGTAGCAAGCATATGCAGACAAGCAAATATTTTAAACATGCAATCTCCCTCTCTCTCCTTTTATAAAACCCACAGTTGAGTATCAGGTAAATAAAAAAATAAAAAATAAAACTCGGTCTGCAGTTCGAAAAGAAAAAAAGGCAGGATTTCAAAAATTCGCTTCTCCTTATATGCTCAATTTAAAATCCGACTTTCCCTCCTAAAATCTAGTTTTAGTTTGACTTCGATTTCTTATACTTGTTGGATGGTTCGAAGGAAATTTTGTCGATCAATTTTAATGCCATGATGGGTTTTGAACTAGGGTTCGCTTCCCGCGATGATTTAGGGCTCGACTGGGGATGAGTTGGCATAGTCGAACTCGTGGAGCTAAGCAGCGGAGACAGTGGAATTTTGGAGAAGTCCAGTCACGATTTGATTGTCGCGGTATCTCCTGTAGCATGCGATTTTGGGTGTGACGCGATGGTCGTTGGATGCTCGGGGTCAAACTGGAGGTGGCGGTCGAGTCAATCAAGGCGAGGGGGTTCATTGGTGAAGTTGATTTGAGGTTTTCATCGTGGTGGCCGTGTCAGTGGTATTTGAATGCACGGCAGTGTTATTTTCGTACAAGTAGAATAAATAAAGGGGGAAGAAAGCATTGCAGTAGGCCGAGTCGGTTAGCAGTTAGTGGGTTATCTTCTTTTTACTCTAAAAGAAAATATTGGTTATATAATTTGTCTTATTAAAATCAACCTCTTATAAAATGTATAACTTTCAAATGCGAGGTCCGTTTTGAACGAGGCTTTTTTTGTTGCGATCGTGGGGACGAGAGGTTCGTAAAGAAAATGGTTAGACAAAATCAGAGCATCTGAAGTTTTCAAATAATTTAAAACGCGTTGGGATTCAGTTGAAAAAGGAAAGCTAAAGCGATTGGAAATCAAAGTGAGTAAATCTCACTAAATTTTGATTTATTGGAATTAGTTTTACATAACTAAAATAAATTATTGGTTGATTGGATGAATTCGATGAATTATTATCAATTGAATGTGGTATTATATATATTAGTGTGTATATGTATATATATACTGGAGTGATTAATATTCCCGCATTTATATAGCAGATGAGACCCAATACGCCCTGCATAATAGTGAATGACCCTATGTACCGTGATATGCCCCTCGAAGTGAGATTGATATTTTTATATTGTATTAACATCTGTGGATGAAGGGAAACAGGTTGGAGGGATCCAACTAGAATCCTTAAAAATGTTGAAAATTTATTTCATATTCAGTGACATGATTTATTTGAATAGTCTATGATAGATATATGGGAAATTGAATTTATTGGATGCCATGGTATTGCTGGGTATATTTTGGTATTTTAAAATAAAAATAATAAAAATATAGAATTTTTAAAGGGAAATGAAAAGAAGAATTCAAAGTAAAATATTTATAGTAAAGATGGATAAATTAAAGAGTAATGAATTTGGGAAAAATAAATAGTTGATTTTTTAAAATATTGTTTGATAATTTCGGAATGTGGAAAAATAGAGATTTTTGTTGAAAAAATGAGAGTAAAAGGGTTTTTTAAAAATAAAGACTTAAGCAATATTGTTTTAAATATAAAAGAATGTATTTTTAAATATGAAATTCAATTAGTTGGGAAAATAAAAAGGAAATTTTGTAAATAAAATATGAAATTGATATTCTAGATTTAACTAAGATTTTATATCATAAAATGGAAGTGAATCGAAAATTAGTGGGTTTGGGGTTAACTAAGGAATTAATTTAAAAATGAAATTTAATTTAAAAATCGATGAAAAACCAATTAAGTGTTGTGAATAGTGATGAAACGGGAAATGGGACTATGGGAATTATAAACGAGAATTATAAAATAAAGTGAAGTAGTTATCAGTGGATAATTTGAAACATAAATTCACTGTGGGAATTTATAAGGAGGTGGGAAAATTGTTTTAAAATAAATGGTAGATTTATTTTTCAAAATGTGAAATGGAATTTACGGAATTGGGACGTAAATTAAATGGAAATGAATCGGGAAGGATTTATTAGTATTAGATTGGCAATATGGAAGTTGAATATATATTTTTCTAAGAAGATAAGTTAATTTGAAAATGGAATTTTGAGCATAAATTAGTAGCTTTAAAAGTGTTTGAAATATAATTTAGAAAAAAGTTAATTAGTCGGCTATATGAAAATGGTTTAAAGTATATTTAAATAATTAATTAAGTAGTTATAGTAAGTTAATCTTTATTAAATAATTTATCGGTATGGATATTTCAAAAGGGATAAACTATTCAATATTAATATTATATACATAGGTTTAATTTAAAAAGTAGTTTTGTATGAAGTTTACTTGGAGAATTATTATAGAAATTTCATAAGTATCATTTCGAAATTTTTTAAATAAAGTCTTAGGGAAGTATGGTGTACTCACATGGCGAAATCGAAGGCAGTGAGTGCCTGCAGTTAAGACGTGGATTTCACTGGGATAGAGATGTAACCATTGAGCGGTGATCCATGGTTTGATACCGCATTGATACTTACGAAAATTGTTTTAAGGGTTTTCCAAATATCTTTAGAAATAAAAATAGCTTTAGAAATAAAAATAGCTTTAGAAATAAAAATAGCTTTAGTGAATTTACTTGACTTGTTGAGATAAGTATATATTTTGGATAAAGAAATTTAATTTATTACAAACTAATTTAAAGAAGGATTTGGAATTTTCAGTGAAAATGAGGTGTCTGGTTGAACTGATTGTTTATTTGATAGTTAAATAACCGACTATCAAATCTGGACCTAAACTTTACTCTGGGAATATCTAGAAGAAATATAGGATTTATATGGAACAGTTACCGTTCGAGGTACTATACAGTACGTATAAACTTGTTGTGTTCTTTTAGAAAGTTTTTTATGAAATCCGTCCACCAATGGTTAGGAGGTGATCTCCTATCTTATTTTCATCTGTTTATTTCCTAAAGAACGGGGGTTGAGTTTACCGAGAAAATATTGAACGTTGTTTCAAAGAGACCAGGATCAGATTTGTGATCCGAAAACCACTTCGATCCAACGAGTACATTTTCGAAATGAAGAAAAGAGCTTGAAGTCGAAGATGGAGCAGTGAAGTGTAAGTGCTAATCGCTACTAATCCCGAGGGTGATTCCAAAATGGATGTAGTAGGAACAGTTCCTTCGATTAGGTTTGGACTGGGAATGGACTTGTATAGATGAATGCTGTCGGTACATTGTCATTGGAGGACAATGAGCATTCCAAGTGAATATTTCTAAAAAGGTAACGCTTAGCCTCGAGGCACATCAACCAGGAATGTGATAACCCGTGATTTCAAACCCAATTTAGATGTGATAATCTTTTAATAAATTAATTAAAAGTGATAAAATTGTTATTTTAAACAATAATAATAAATGGGTTGTAAATATATATTGTTTTTTATATAAAATTAATATATACAAGTGGAAATAGATTTGTTAAAATTTATACGTACATATCAATTTCTTAAGTTTATAAACACATGATGCATTTAATTTAAATCGAAAATATGAGTTATAAATAAATGTTTACCTGAATTCACTTTCGAATATTTATTAAAATCTAAAGCTTATTTATATAAGATATACACACATTACATTTCTTATATATTTCATAATTACATATACATAGTTTAAATAAATTTATAATTAAGAAAATCACATTTGTAAATCATTAATTAAAACATTAAAACACTTGTAAACAATTTGATGTATATGGAAGACATTTGTAACTTATGTGCATATGTGTAAGATCATTAGAACATTAAAGAGACAAATGTCATTCTCTTGATTAAGTTTAAAGTTAAATTGTAAAATAAAAAATATTACAAAAATAAGTTTACCAAAGTTTAACTTTTTATTTTCAGCTGAGAATTCCTTTATTCTCTTCAACAAAATTGAATGCAAATAAAAAAAAGGAAAGAAAGAAATAAAAACCGTAAAACCTGAAAATAGGAAGATGAAGTAAAATTTGAAAACAAGAAGTTAAAAAGAAAGTTCAATAATCAGAGGCAAGAAGCAACAAGATGTAAACTTCAACAAATCAGCAACAGCAGATTAAAATTCAAAATGCACAAGGAATTTCAACAGCAACTAAATTTATTCAACATGCAGAAGGAAATTCAATAAGCCAGGAAAAACAAATTTCAGTTTCTATCTTCTGCTCTGTTCCTTGCTTTTATAAGGTGAGTAGACTTCTACTTTTAATTAGGCTTAATCCTGATAAAATCAATGCTTATGAATAAAATGTTGAATAACTTTGTGGAAATTACTTGCATGATGAGATTATGTCTATATGTATGCAGATATATGAATATATATACCTGTATGAAACCTTTGTTCTTGGTTACAGGATTTTAAATCAAGACTAAATTTAATTTCTCTTTTTACAGTAGAAATTAGGCTAAGATCTTTAATAGAAAAATGACCCTAGCTATGTGATTTTCATTTCTAAATAGAACCGGGAATAAAAATATTAAGTAAATATTGGTATAAGGATTTTAAAGTAAAATCATGATTTTTCAGAAAAATCAAACTTGTGAATTTTTTAAATTTGATTACATAATCAAAATCGTATTTCAAAATGATGATTTTAGATATGGGCCTCTTGATTTTTAAGTTTGTAGTTATAGAGGACTTTCCGGTTGAACAGAATTGGCTCTTAGTCAAAATTTAGGTGACCGTGGAACTCAGTAGGGTCGTGGTTTATGTCAGAGGGAGGTTGTGGTACAGGGTTCGTAGGAAAATTAGTGGCACAATTTTTATGATACGGCGGCGGCGGCGAGAGGGCAGTGTAGGGTTTTGGGACTTGGTGTGGTGGAGGGTTGTTCCAGTTAAAGTGTGGTGTCGCGGCAAGAAACTAAGGGTGTGGTATGGGATAGGAAGTAAGGGAGGTTCATGACGAGGGTATTGGCGAAGTTTGAAGCCGGTCAGTGATCGGTGATGACCCGTCGAAGTGGAGGAAGGAGATCTGAGTATTTTCTTATGTCGATGAAAGATTGAATTTTTGATTAAATAGTTGCTGCGTGGAATTGAGAGGTCAGGGAGCCTATGAAGCTCGGAGGTGATGAACAGGGATGGTCGGTGACAAGATCGTCGATCAGAAGAGGGTTTACATGTGCACCGTATCCTGGTGTGCACAGTGGGAAGATGAAGTGATGAAGTACGGTATTGGTTTGGGAATTTTATTGTCAGGATCAGGTTCTTGTGCGAAGTAGGACTCGGAGTTTGTGGGGTTTGTCTCGAGTAAGCACTCGAGTGATTTGAGGATGTATTTGTTCCAATTTTTATACAAATTTAGACAAGATCTTGAAAGTAAAGAAGATGTGGATTTCTCGGGTAAAATCTCGAGCTATTGGTGGGTTGAATCGAAGTACAATTTTTGAAACAGTTTCTAAAGTTATATGGAAACAAGCTTTCATATTTTAAAGTAAATACTATCCCTTTGTATGATAATATCTTAAATATTGGTTTAAGAAATTGTATGATATTCTACTTAAATATTTTGAAGTAGAATCTTAAGTTTATTTTAAACTTAAGTTAAATATGGAATCAAGTAGGTAATTGGAGGAGTTTATGTTTTATAATATAATGATAAGTGATTTTAGGATTTATTAGAAATTAATTAAGATTTAACTTTAAAGTTGATAAAGGTCTTGGGTAATAAATGATTAATTAGAGATTAATTATTCATAATTAAGGATAAATTAATGTAAGTAATTAGTGATTAATTACTTTAATAATAATTACTTAATGTAAAGTATGATTTTGACAAGGGTTGATTTGATTAATTAAGAAAGGATAATTAACCATAGAAAATTACTTAATGAAAGCAATTAATGATTAACTACTTGGTGTAATTAATTAAAGGGACTAATGACTCAATTAATAAATTAAATGATTAGTTTAAGTTAATTAATTGATTTAATTAATTTAAATAATCATTTAATGTCGGGATTGAGTATCATTACTTAATGAGATTTATTAAGTGAAATTACTGGTGAAGTAATTAGAAAAGATGGTTACAAGGTGGAATTAATTGAAGATCGAAAGTAGTTTTAGATTAATTATCTGGTATAATTAATGTGAGGAACAATTACTTAGTGTAATTAATTTAAGAATTGACTTATAAGAGTTATGGGAAGTTAACTAAGTGATGTAATAATTAAGAGTAATTAATTACAGAATGAGGTTAGTCAAGGTGATTAATAACTAAAATTAATTAAAATTAAGTATAATTACCTGAGGTAAATAATGAGGTGTAACTCTTTAGTGTAGTGATGAATAAATAATTACTGGATGTAATTAATTAAAATAAATTACTTAATGGGAAGTAATAAAAGGATGATCACTTGGTAAAAGGAATTAAGTGATAATTTCTTAGTGAAATTAAAGGATTACTTCATATAATTAATCAAGGAGTTGGTTTAATTGATGGAGTAACTTGGGACGTTAATTTCTGATTGTGATAATCAATGGTTGATTAATGAATGTAATTGAGTTAAGGATAATGACTAATTGAAGGTTAAGAGTGATTGACCAGTGAAAGAAATTAGAGGATCATGAATTGATATAATTTATGGAAGTGATCAATCTTGCTAAGAATAATTAAAATTATGATAAGTGCTTTGGGTTGGATAATATCTCGGATATGAATTGCTTTGAGATATGATGGACAGTGATAATGTGATTATCTATCAATGATAATTTGCTGTGTATAAGTGACATCCGGTAATTAAAGTTGAGTTATATTTAATTGAATAGCTTAGGACTAGATGACATTGAGATCGAAGAGACCGGAGTCGGGTATTAGTAAATACCTGAAACCACTTTGTCTTGTAATATATGTTCAGATTTGATATGTGAAATCTATTTACTATAGTGGAATGACTTAAGTAAATTGGACCATTTAAATCTAAGTTTGGCACTTAGAAATTGACATGTGAAATAAGTAATGTTTATAACAGCTTGTGAAGTTGTAAATTGGTATAAGTTACCCCGGGTTTATATACGTTTTATGCTTTTGTATTCCTTGTTAGATGGGTTTACTCACGCTGGTTTCCAGCCTGACCCGGGTGTTACTTTGGTGTAATGCTCGGGTCAGACCAAGTATTACAAATTTTCAGGTAAGGACGTTCTGGAGCTCAGGAGGCGAACTGGATGGTAGGGACGTATGGAGAGTCTCCACTATGATATTGTATATATCTGAGGCATGTTAAATTATATCTATCCAATGTTGAATAAAATTGTTGTAACTCTGATATATCGATGTAAATTGATAGATACATTTTTTTTGGTATAACTATTATTGATATTATATTTTATCCGCTGCGAATGTGAGTTTGTGTGTTTCTTTTATGTCCTTCTTCTATCCTTTTCTTCTTTTCTCTAACTATATGGAATTTTCGGGATCGAAAATTCCAGGTCGTTACAGGGAAATACTGAAAATCAAGGGAGATGCAGCAAGGCTATGTGAATCACACCCAAGTAGGGTGATGTTACCCCTATCTAGAGTCCCTTTTTTTCGGCTGTGTGGCGATTGTTGATCCAAACCACGAGGTAATCTTATTCGGGCCATCCAGATTAGGGTTAGTCCAGTCTTGTGTAGCAGGGGATCCCGGAGTGGTCCTTGGTATGCTGTTCTTGAACGTCAACTATGACAGGTGATACCCCAATGTCTAGTCATTCAGTTGGAATCATATGACGACCCAGATTTTCGTGCTTGAAAATCGACATCCATACTTCACTAGTATTCAAATGCCACAGATTCAACCGTTCGAATCCGATTCGTTGGAGCTTATAACACATTAAGTACAACAACACAACAGAAGAAAATGAATATCAATATATACAACATTGATACAATATCTGATATAATATGAATCCCAACAATGACAGAGATAAATATACAACAGCGGAAAGATAAGCATCAATAGAGAAACTCCAAAATGGAACTCCAACACCAAACCACAACTGCAACTCCATAGCCAAAGCTCCAAACCACGAAGTCGAACCACCATCAAGTTGAAGTTAAGCAACTCCAATTCTAGAGAAGCAAATGCGATCCCCAAATCCAAAGATTGAAGAAGATTGCCAAAGACTGAAGGCTACCGAATTTACATCTACTAACTGATTATTTAAAAATCTAACTCTAGACTGCCCATGTGGAAAATTGTGGGCACCCAGAGTTTAGAAAAGGAACAATAATCTCCAGGCCAGTCATGTGACTGGTATGAGCAAACAAATAATAGTTTTATCTTTAAAACAAACAGCAAACGAATTTAAAATTGAAATCCGCAATGCTTTTTGGAAAATGAAACTACCATAAGGCCTACCGGCACACAAACCATGCAATTGCACACGTGGGAGAGATTTCTCCTTATGATAGTCAAACATGATTGATTTGCAAAATCCATTTTGAAATTATTCTTAGTGCATAGTGGAAAACATTTGCAAGTATAATATTAATCTTAGCCAACATACGTACCATTATAGTATGCCTACTGTAGCTACCATATTAGATGGCAGGTTCTACAACTAAAACCGTAAAAGGCGCGTATTGGTGATTGGATTTCCAACAAATGGTCAGGCTAAGGAACTTCCTATTGCCATATGGGTATGCCTCTGGAGGGACGCCCCGAGAACTTAACCAGCTCTCTGCCAACACAAGGCCGGGTTACCCCGCTCGGAAGTAACACCTACAAATATGCCATCCCCGGTCGTTACCGACCTTTACCCGAGGGCCCTCAACCATAAAGCAACCACAAAGTAATAGATTTGTGGTGACCACATGAGTTAAGGATCTAGGCTCCATACCATGATACCATCCTTTTCCAGAAGAAATGGGCATACCCTGAGGGGCGATCCCTAATAACCTTGCCACGTCTTTAGTGTTTCGACCATTTTCGGTTTGTGAGGTCCGACGAGGTCACGTCCATAAAGCTACGCCTTTCACAAAAGCCATGCTTCGATCAATAAATGATCAGCATCACTTCGTATGCCACATTACCAAATTGGAAATGTATCACTAGTAACCGTCAACTACATAACCGCTGAGCTCTTATGTCTCAGAGAAAGGTTTTAAGCTAAGAGAATAAATCTCCGCCACCAAACAGAAATGTATTTGATAGAAACCAGCTTTACATCTCAAAGTGTAATGTCAGACACACACATCCATACAAGATTGTTCCGGGTTCGAACAGAACCGAAGGCACTTCACAAAGAAGCCTTTGCAAATCTGGGTATTTACAATCCCGATCGGACTCCCCATCACATAAGGAGATATCGATACCGGCGCGACACAGTGCAGAGACATTCGACGGGTTATCCTTTCGTTCACGAAAATACTCGATCTTCACCACCAGTCTTTAAATGCTATCTATTTACGTTTTATCATTATTCAAAAAGGTTTTATGACACAAAATCCTCTTCCGGCTAAACCGAATAATGGGCGCTCAATTTAAAACATATAGACATTGGGATCTTAGTTAAATCACAACTTAAAGCCCAAAAATTTTCTTCAAATGGTTTAAACAATTTACCATTTTCAAATCTTTAAACAAAAAGATTCATTTCACAAAGTTCACCAATCTTCCACAAAGATTAATTCATAGCTTTTAAAACAATTTCCATTTCAAATCTTTTATACAAAAGATACACCTTTAAGATCCTCTTCAATTTCAAAACAAAGTTCAACAATCTTTCACAAAGATTAATTCACAGCTTTCCAAACTATTTACGATTCAAGTCTTTTAAGTAAAAGATGCATTTCAGTTCAACAACAAGATTCATCAAATCTTTAATAAAGATTGCTTTCAAAACTATTTCCTTTCGACAAAACTGGGAATTCTTTCTTTTATATGAAAGCCATTATTATTTGAAAACAAATACTTTTCATTTCGGACAAATCCGATCAAATATGCACAAGTTATAGCCTTTAAAATATAACTTGGGTTAATTTTAAATTCCTAAAGTAACACTTTTAAAATACTTTAAAGATGCTTTAAAAACCATATGTGTGTATGTGTATATATATAACTTGTATAACCACTTCAAGCCATAGTTTCCAAAATAATTTTCAAATCTTAAACAAGATATATTCTATTCAATCTAAATTCAATTTCAAATTTCCCTTTCCAAAAGCTTTCCATATTCAATTCAATTCCTTCTCCAAAACCATTTATATTCAAAATTCAACTTTAAAATCATTTCATTAAATTCAAATATCTGTGACTTAACCTGTAACAACCCGCTTATTTATCGATTTTATATTTAAATATTTTATCGTTAATCGGATATTGGTCCGAAAAGCTACTTTTTGCAAGCGGTCAAATTAGGACTCGAGACCACTTCCATTGAGTTCGAAATGCCTTTTACAACTTTTTTAAGTATAAACATTGATAGGTTTGGAGTTATTGGAATTTCACTTACTTTTCCCACTTTGGACCTTGGGTTAAATTAGCCATTATAACTCAAATCCACTTCTCTCCTTCTCCTCACTCTACATAAATTCCTACCAAACACAAACTTTAACATTAATGGTGAGTGGAAAGGGAACTTAGAAACTACAAGCCTAGGTTTCAACTCCAACTCCATCATTCAACTCCAAATTCAAGGAAAAAGCATTGGATTCAAGCTTGTAGTTGCTTCTCCATTCACCTTCAAGCTTTACTTTCATAATTTGGTGAAAAGGTAAGATTTTTATCTTACAATTCTAGTCTATAACTATATTGGGCTGTTGGGAATGATTCCCCATCACTTTTTCATGTACATTTGCATTTGGTTTAGATTGGATTGGCGAAAAACTCTAATTTTTAGCGTTTTTGGTGAAAAAACTGCACTTAAGTCGTTCTGGCAAAATTGGCACATCGGATTTAGGTCGTATGGACCTTAGGTCGTAGGTCATATGGACCTTAGGTCATAGGTCGTATGGACCTTAGGTCGTAGGTCATTCTGGCCATTTCTAACGTCTTCGGAGTTAGGTCGTATGGACCTTAGGTCGCAAGGTCGCTAGGTCGCAAAGTCGCAAGGTCGTAGGTCGCGTGGCCATCTTCTTTAGACCGTTAGGTCGCGAGTGTTAGGTCGTTAGACCTTACCTTCTTTAGGTCGCATGACTATTTCGACGCTTGACCATTTTAGGTCGTTAGACCTTAATACAGTTAGGTCGTTAGACCATTTAGGTCGCAAGACCACAAGGTCGTTAGGTCGAAGAACCTTAAGCCGTTATACCTTTTAGGTCGCTCGACCTAGTTAGGCCGTTAGGTCGCATGACCTTATTCCAGTTAGGTCATTAGGCCTTTGTGCGGTTAGGTCGCGTGCCCTCTGCAAATCTTTAGGTCGCGTGACCTCGTATCTGACCTTAGGTCGTTAGGTCGTATTTGACCTTAGTTCGGTAGGTCGTATTTGACCTTAGTTCGGTAGGTCGTATAGACTTTAAGTCGTTTCCCCCCACTAGATCGCTCACCTGGTTGAGTCGCACCTTACCTTAGCGAGTTTCCCTTAGGTCGCGTACCCCCTTAAGTCGCTCGACCACTAGGTCGCGAACACCTTTAGGTCGCGTACCCCCTTAAGTCGCTCGACTACTAGGTCGCGAACACCTTTAGGTCGCGTGCCCCCGCACCCCCACCTTGGAGGGTTGCCACCCCCCCTTGGACCCCCCCTCCGTAGGGGATCTTATTTGAAAAACATTCAACAGAACTTGTTGAGCTAATTTCCTTGGATTATTATCACATCTTCGAATGTGATCTTTGTGATTGATTGTTTCTACAATCGCTTTTGTGATTTGTCACTTTAAAATATAAAGGATTCAAAACTAGTAGTAAATATCAAAATTCTTTCAATAAAAGGATTTCAACTCTATTTTTAATAACAAAGCTCTTTTCTTAACCCGTTTTCCAATCTATTAGTATATACAAACCTTTACCTCACTCGGATGAGAAATCTAATTAAACGGCTTAGTAAAACAAGTGGTATGAAACGCTTGCGTTTTCTTCGTCGGTTAATTCTTGGACTTGTTCGATTGAACCTCTAGTGACAATTTTATTAGTGAAGATTTACAGTTTGTTCGTAAATATTTAAGTTAAGCTAGTGGTTATGGGACATGAAACTAAACTTTTATATTTACTAACTTAGTGTAATTGACACTTCTCGTTGATCATGATGATCATTTTATGATTTAGACTAGCAATTGTGCGATGTCTCTTTGTTTGCAAGGTTAGACTAGACCTCATTGGTGTGATTCCGTCTCACACATATCTCTTTGTCCGCAAGGTTAGTCTAGACACCATTTGTGTGATTCCACTCACACATACCTTTTTGTTGCGAGGTTAGGCTAGACACCATTTGTGTGATTCCACTCACACATACCTTTATGCTTTTTGGTTAGCCTAGACCTCATCTGGGTGATTCCGACTCACCCATATGGGGCAGCTCCCCATGGTCTTCAGACCGTCATGTGATAGGCCTCTTTCACTTTTTCTGTGATTTCTGGATTTCTTGTGTTGATTTCTGGAATTTATGTCATTGACTTATTATGAGTACAAGTTTAGGGTATGATGCCCTCTTTGGATCTTTGAGAAGATTCTTGTGATATCGATTTATCTCTTATTGATTGATCTTCTGGTGATCATCATTTGCATACTTATAGTAGTATGTCAGTATGGATATTTTATGTTTATGCCATATCTTTTATTTTATACCATGTCATCTGATATTTATCGCTAGACTGATCCGTTTATTATTTTCTTAAATAATACTCGGGTCAGACCGAGATGTTACAGGTGCTTCTGCTTGACTTCTTCCCGGGATTTGCTACTCTGACTTTTAGCTAACTATTTAGATTAGCAGTTTTTTGTTGTATACACTTGAGACATAGACTCATAGTTGTATTCTTTTGTATAGCACGTGTTGCTATTCTTTTGTATTATTGTGGATCTTTTTGACCACTACTCTGATGTACACTTTCATGCGCTAGTTATATATTCATATCTTCTTCCGCCTTTGTGATATGAATATCTGTGACTGATTTGTGTTATGCTTATTTCTATGTTTGTTTCCGAAGATTATTTATAGCCACCGTGTGATAAGCAATCACATGGATGGTCACTCCTCAACAGCCTTATTCTCCATGCTAGTTGACAGCACTACACCGTAGTGTTCTTGGCTAGTGTGGGTATTGAGGTGAGGCGTTACATAACCAATTTCCTCGTGCAATCCATATTTGTTATGTAAGGTGTAGTCCAGGGGTTTTACACAATAGTGCAACATCATCAATCATCACAATCCAAACACAGCAATATCGATAAGCGGTATAATCCTATAGCGCTTATCTTCATTCACAGATAAATAATGTAAATTTATCACAGATAAATAAATTACATTCCTCACAGATAAATAAATTACATTCATCACAGCTCAAATAAATTCAATTCATATCACAAACCAGCAAACATCAGGGATATCAAACAATTCAACATTCAATAGAATTTAAACATCCATAAGTAAGATCAATTAATTATCTGATTAATTTAAATCAGTTCAATTACTTATGAATAAATCACTAATCCTGGTTTATTAACATTAATTAATTACAAATCATTTGGATTAATTATTCTTTAATCATTTATTAATCCTTAATTAATTACATAAATTAGTTACTCCTCAATTGACTATCATTCCTTAATCACCTTCATTAATTAATTAACCTTTAAATCATTAAATAATTAACCTTTAATTATTTACTTACCTTGTGATCAATTTTCCTTAATTAATTAATCCTAAATTAATTATCATTCCTTAATCACCTTCATTAAATAAATAATTATCCTTAAATAAATTACCTTAATTAATTTATCACATTAATTATTCATCCTTAAGTTAATTATTCTTTAATCACTTGATTAGTCAAGCTTTAATTTATCCTTAAGTTAATTGTTCTTTAATTACTTTTAATTAAGTAATTCTCCTTAAGTAATCAATTACCTTTAATTACTTAAATTAATCAATTACCCTTTTTATTTAATCACATTAATTAATTAGTCACTTTAATAAATTATCAATTTATTAATCCCTTACCTTAATTAATTAATCATCAAATTCAATTTGAAAAGCATTTAGCAATTAATTATACAATTAACCTAATATCACTCTTAGAACAAATCAATTTTTAAACATTTAACTTAAAAATTAAACTTTGAAACTTTGTTAAAAACTTTGTTTAGTTTAATTTTGAAAACTTGTTATTTTCTTTTCATTTAAAACTTGATACCACAACCAAACTCGAGCCTGTACTCAAAATACCCGAGCAATTCACACAAGAAATTCTCTCCCAGTCATTGCTTCGGGACAAACCCGTGATGAACTCGAACCAAACTCGAGTGCGCTGCTTCTTTCCTAAAGCTCACAAACCCAGACTCAAGTGCACATGTGTGCACATGCACGAGGCGCGGAAGCCTCGACGATCATTCCCGTAACCTCCCACTCATCGCCGGTGATCGACTCGGTGACCCACATCACCCAGTTCAACCAAAACAGTAGCAAAAGGAAATCGAGTTGTTCGACCCCAAACTAGAATCAACCCGGACAACTAAAATCCCTTGTCGACGATGATCGTGTCAACAGGAAACCACAGCACCCATTCCAGAGCAGCACCACGCTCCTACGCTCCGATCCCCCTTCATACGATAGCTTTCGATGCCTCACTGACGGTGCAACAACCCTTTAAATTTCGACAAACAAACAGCCCCATAAAACCCTAGATCGACGAACTCCTATCGCCACAGCATTTTATAAATTAAATCAATATTTTTCCTAAATTCACCGATGCTCCAGCTAACTTCACTAAGGTTCACGACTCCCCAAACTTTGTCGTTCATTGAAAATTGATGACAAGATGTTTTTCGTTCATCACCGGAAATCTTGACAACCCCAACATTAAAATTATGAAACCTTCATTAAAAATCTTATTTTTCGAGTTTGAAATCAGACATGCAATCTAAACTTGAAATTAAAATACTTGAATTATTTTCTAGATAGGATTATTCACTGTATATTGTCATTTTACAGTCAATTACTTCCTAATTGTCTTCATTAATATTTTTAAAATCAAGATTTAGTTAATACAACCATATTTCCTTTAAGAATTATAACATGAATGTGCATGTATGTTGAGATTTGAATTTTTATAAGAAATCCTAATGTTTATTATACAACAGAGATGTATACCTATATGCATACCATTTTCATGTATATAAATATATACACAGGCATATTCAACAACTAAACACACATTTATCAAGGCATACTTCAAATATTAATCCAAACATCAAGATAAATAACAGGGTTAAGAAGTTTGCTCACCAGGAAGTATGAAGAACATAGAGGAACAGAGAACCTGAATTTGTTATTAAACTAGAAGGCTTTGTTTTTGATCTGGAATTAAATTGAAATCTACTACTTTATTGAGTTGATTTGCCACATGATTGTCTGAAACTGGAAATTTATCTTTGCTTGTTATTGATATTCCATTTTAAATTTTGAATTGCTTTATGGTTCCCAGGTTGAAGATTTGTTGATTTTTTTATTTTTAGGTTTGTTTCTTTGAATCTGAGATGATCAGATTTTCTTGTTTTAATGCTTTGGGTTTTCCAAGCTGAAGATGCTTTGATCTCCAGGTTTTTATTTTTACTTTGATTTTGGTTTCTTGGGTTTGTATAAAAAAAATTCTGTTTTGTTTTATGGTTGTAGAATAGCCTGGTTTACACATTTATCATTTGTATATATTTCAACTTTTAAGAGAATAATTTGTTTCTGCCACTTGTCTATTTCAATTACACTTGTAAAGGCATGATTTAAGATTTCTACACTTGTTTAAAACAAGTAAATTTTTGTTTAAAACCTTTATCCAAATTAATTTATAGTTTATAGTTTAAACCCTTAGGTTAAATAATTTTATAAATTTTTTTTTAAACCCTCGTTAAACCTTATTTATTTAAGTTGATTATTATTCTATATTGACATAAGTTTATGTTTTCGTGCTTATACTTTTCCATATATATACATATATATTTATAATCTCTAAAGGAATATGATTTAAAATCAAATTATACTTTAACACATATATTTTGTATGTACTATTTCCATTTTGAATCCTAATTAATGCATTTCCTTATGTATACATATCTAAAGCTTTTATTCATTTTTTGTTTTAAATTTTAAATTCAAGTTATTATGCTTTGAAATAAATAAACACACATATGTATATTATAGAATTTAGCTTTAAACAATTTTTTTGAAAATCATTTGTATTTAATTAAAAATATAGCTTTTAAATTATATGTATATTAAAATTAGAATACAAATTCTTATTAATTTTAAAATATAGAGTTCTTTTCAAACCAAAGATATTTTCAAAATATCTACCTTTGAATTTCAAATCAATCCATATACATATATAAACAAACAAATATCTTGTTTAATTTGGAAAAATTAAATTAATTTGCAATTTAAATCCACAAATTTATATCAATTACTAAATTAAATTTGACTCAAAAATCGGGATCGTTATAAATCAACTCTCGAATACGTGCATTTACGGTTTCGATTGTAGAGCCTAGTATTGCTGGAATTCAATTAATGTAACAAGTTCAGCTATTTGAATAAGTAGTCGTACTTAGACACTATTATAATATCAGAGGATTTTGATATGAAATGTTTTGGTTATCGTAAGGTAAAAACACATCGTGTTTATTTATAGCGTGATCTTACAAGATATCATTGATTTTCAAAGGATTTTGAAACTTTAATAATTCAAATTGAGTGTGTTTTCTCATGCTGGTTTTCCAAACTAACATGGGTGTTATTTTACTATATGCTCAGCTCAGACCGAGTATTATAGATTTAGAATAGGATGCTATGGAGCTCAGAAGACGAGCTGGGAGGCGAAGGCGTATTACACGTACTTTGACTTTTATCCCACTGTGCATTGTAAGCTGTATATTCAGTTTTTTGAGGAAAATTTATTATAACTGTCCAATATTGTGTTGTTGATTGTGGTATTCTAATGATGTAAGTATATAAAAGGTTATAGTTCTTTTGTATAAAGATTCGTTGTTATCTATTATATATTGTTCCGCTGCGATTGTGAGATTCTATGTTGTTATTTCCATTTTCTTCTTCTAACTCTTCCTTCTTTTCCCTAACGAATGGGTATTTCCGGCATTCGATTATTGAACATGAAATACAATGGACATATTGATGTTAATTTTCGAAGGTCGAAAATCCAGACAGTTACACTTGGTATCAGAGCTGAAGGTTAAGCGAGAACCTTGGCTCTGGTGCGAATTACATGTTAGAAATATGGTCAGTGGCACCCTAAAATGAGTCTGAGTGTATTAATAGGTATGAGCGTATATTTATTAGTGAATATAAAATTGTTTTATATTGCGTTGATTGGTTTTTTGAGTGGCTTATTGATTCTGGTCAATGCGAGTAATTAACGTTATTGACAGTGATCTCTAAACACTCAAATAGAACAATTCGACAAAGTGTTGTTTTAAAATGGGGTAAATGAAATAATTTTTCCCAAACTATTTTCATATACGAAAGAAATAATTTTTCAAAAATTATTATAGTTATATGTGGTTTTCTTGGTTATTAGGAAATGATAATGTTAAACTATTATCATCGTTGTTGTGGAAATTGAATAAAAGTTGATATTATAGCCAAAAGTTAAGAGACTTGTTAATGGAATTTGTAAATATGAGTTATAAATGGGATTTATAAATTGAATAGAATAAAATTTTATAGGAATTTTTAAATAAAAATTTAAAAGGACTTAAAGTTTGGAAATTCGGGGATTTAAATCCTGTTGGGTTTAAAAAAATGTGTTTTTCGAAGTTGGGAAGATAATGGTGATATTATTTAGGAAATATTTTTGAATCAAAATATTTAAAAATGTTTTTAAAAATATTTTTTTAAAAAAAGAATAAAAGCACTAAACTCACTTCGGTTGCTGGAAAATAATTTCGGTGATAACTGCAGCATCATCGATATTCATTTTCGAGTTTCCGAAGGAGGAATTGCTACCTGAATGTTTTAAATTGGGTTTGTTTGCAAAACTTATTTGATTTGAAATTCGAAGGAATAATTTGAGATACCAAAGGATTTTCGATATAATTGATTTCAAAAATGAATTTGGAATATTAAGTAGTAGTTTTAAAACTCTGGAGTTTGGTTTAAATTGTTTATGGAATATAAATAAGTTTAAAGACCTATAAGAATTGAAATTTGAAATTAATTGAAAATTAACTAGAATTAAGTAATTTGAGAAATTAAGCCTAAGTTGGCAAACTGGAGATAGTTATTGAAGTAGAATTTGCTGAGACTGAAATAAAACGTGTGGAAGAACAAATTAATTTAATTTGTAAGTAAATGGAATTTAAATTGTTATAGGTGATAAGGTGGTTTCAATAAAAATTCTTTTGGAAAGATGTTTAAACTGTGTAGTTTTGGAAATAGTTAATGGGTTTTGGACCATTCTTCTTGCCTTGCAATTTCGAGGACGAAATTCTTTTAAGGGGAGGAATGTAAAGACCTAGAATTTTGGATATTTGAAATTGGAATATTTAATTGATTTAAAATATTTAAAAGTTATTTTTAACTTGAATTTCAAACCTCACTGTTTATTGGATAATTTAATTAATGAATTTAATAATTGGGAATTGGGTAAAATATTGAATCTTGAATTTTAAGCCTGTTAAAATTATTTTAAGGGTTTATAAATATGTATTAATAACAATGAAGGCAATAAATGTTCTAAAAGTGAACTTAAAAGTGATTTTCTCAGTTTAAAAATGTATCATTTAAATTAACATTTTAAAATATAGCCTTCTGAGGCACAATCTCTGATTTCAACCAAACCGGTTCCATTGGATCCGTAATGGTGTATTATTATCGGACTTCAAAATTCGTAGTGGTTGGAGTTATCGTGTGATTGTACGGTGTATAAACACATTGAAATTTAGATCGAAAATTCAATATAATAATTGGGTCCAAAAAGCTATCTTCTCCATACGATCAAATTAGGACTCAAAACCTTTTCCATTGTGTTTGAAATAGGGGCATAACATTATAAATGCCTTGCAAGACGTCTCTGTAAGAGGTCTAAATTTTAAGTTATGGATCGAGACGATTTAAATTTAAATAAATATATATTTATATTGATTGACATTATATTCACATTAGAACTTTTCTTCCTTCTTTTCAATCAAGGTAGCAAGTATATGCAGACACGCAAATATTTTCAAACATGCAATCTCCCTCTCCTTTTATAAAACCCACGACTGAGCGTCAGGAAAATAAAAATAAATAAATAAAATGCGGTCTACAGTTCGAAAGAAAAAAGTCAGGATTTCAAAAATTCGCTTCTCTTCATATACTCGATTTAGAACCCCATTTTCCCGCTAAAATCTAGTTTTAGTTTAGCTTCGATTTGTTGGACTTGTTGGATGGTTTAGAGGAATTTTTGTCGACCGATTTTGATGCCATGGTGGGTTTCGAACTAGGGTTCGCTTCCCATGATGATTTAGGGCTCGACTGGGATGTGGTTAGTGTAGTCGAACTCATGGAGGTGAGTAGTCGAGATGGTGGAATTTCGGGGAAGTCCAGTCATGATTAGATTGTCGCGACGTCTCCTGTAGCATGCAATTTTGGGCAAGACGCGATGGTCGTAGGGGCTTGGGGTTGAACTGAAGGTAGCGATCAAGTCAATCAAACCGAGGGGGGGGGGGTCCGATTATGAAGTTGATTTGAGTTTTCAATTATCATGTTGGCCGTGTCACTGATATTTTAATCCACGGCAATGTTTTTTTTCATACAGGAAAAATCAATGAAGGGGGAAGAAAGCGTTGCAGTGTGCTGGGTCGGTTAGCAGGTAGTGGGCTGTCTTCATTTTACTCTATGAAAAAAATATGTGTTATATAATTTGTCATATTAAAATAAAATTCTTATAAAATGTATAACTCTCACTTACGAGGTCCGTTTTGAATGAAGCCTTTTGTGTTGCATTCGTGAAGACGAGAGCTTCGCAGTGAAAATTGATTGGACGAAATATGAGCTTTTAAAAATTTCAAAAAATTTAAAACGTGTCGGGATTTAGTTGAAAACGGAACACCAAAGCGACTGGAAATTAAAGTGAGTTAATCTCACTCAATTTTGGATTACTGGAATTTGTTTTAAATAGTTAAAATAAATTATTGGTTGATTAATTGAATTCAATAAATTATTATCAGTTGAATGTGGTATTATGTGTGTATATATATATTTTGGAGTGATTCATTTTCCCGCATTTATATAGTGGATGAGAACCTATATGCCACGTATAATAGCGGATGACCCTATATACCACGATATCCCCCTCGAAGTGGTATTTTTATATTGTATGAACATCTGTAGATGCAGTGAAACAGGTTTGAGCAATCCAACTTGATTCCTCAAAAATGTTCATAATTTATTTCATATTCAGTGATATGATTTATTTGAATAATCTGAGGTAGAATATATGGGAAATTAAATTTATTGGATGCTATGGTATTGTTGTGTATATTTTGGTATTTTGAAATAAAAAATTTATGAATATAGAATTTTCAAAGGGAAACAAGAAGAAGAATTCAAAGTAAAATATTCAAAGTAAAGATGGATAAATTAAAGAGTAATGAATTTAGGAAAAATAAATAGTTGATTTTTTAAAAATCTTGTTTAATAATTTCGGAATATGGAAAAATATGGATTTTTGTGGAAAAATGTGAGTAAAAGGATTTTTTAAAGAGAAAGGAACTTAAGAGTTATTGTTTTACGTGTAAAAGAATGTATTTTTAAAATTTAAATTTAAATAGTTGGAAAAATAAAATGAAATTTTGGAAATAAAATATGAAATTGGTATTCCAGATTTAAATAAGATTTAAAATCATAAAAAGGAAGTGAATCGAAAATTAGCGGGGTTTAAAATAAATTGGGTTAGCTAAGGAATTTATTTAAAAATGAAATTTAATTTAAAAAATTGATGAAAAACCTATTAAGTGTTGTGAAACAGTGATGAAACGGGAAATGAGACTTTGGGAATTATAAACGAGATTTATAAAATAAAGTGAAGTGGTTATCAGTGGATAATTTGAAATATAAATTCATGATGGGAATTTATAAGGATGTTGGCAAATTGTTTTAAAATAAATGGTAGATTTAATTTTAAAAATGTAAAAAGGAATTTATGGAATTGAGACGTAAATTAAATGGAAATAGATCTAGAAGGATATTTTAAAATTGGATTGGCAATATGGAAGTTGAATATATATTTTTCTAAGAAGTTAAGTTATTTTGAAAAGGGAATTTTGAGTAATTAGTAACTTTAAAAGTGTTTGAAAAATAGTTTAGAAAAAATTTAGTTAGTCGGCTGTATTAAAATGGTTTAAAGTATATTTAATTATTTAATTAATTTAGTTATAGTAAGTTAATTATTATTTAAGAATTTATTAGTATTGATACTTTAAAAGTGACAAACTATTCAATATTAATATTATATAAATAGCTTTAATTTAAAAAGTAGTTTTGTCTAAAGTTTACTTGGAGAATTATTATAGAAATTTCATAAGTATTATTTTGAAATTTTTTAATAGAGTTTTAGTGAAATATTAGTATACTCGCATGGCGAAATCGGAGGCAATGAGTACCTGTAGTTAAGACTTGGATTTCTCTGGGAAAGAGACGTAATCATTGAGCTGTGATCCACGGTTTGATACCGCATTGTTACTTTCCAAAATTATTTATAGGGTTTTTCGAGTATCTTTCGAAATAAAAATAGCTTGGTGTATTTAATTGACTCGATGAGATAAGTATATATTTTGGACAAAGAAATTTAATTTATTAAAAATAAAATTAAAAAGGGATCTGGAATTTTCAGTGGAAATGAGGTGTTTGGTTGAATTGATTGTTTATTTGATAGTTAAATAACCGACTATCAAATCTTGACCTAAGCATAACTTTGGGAATATCTAGAAGAAATATGGGATTTATGTGGTACAGATACCATTCGTGGTGCTATACTATACGTATAAACTCATTGTGTTCTTCTAGGATGTTTTTAATGAAATCCGTCCATTAACGCTTAGGGGGTGATCTCCGATCTTATTTTCGTCTCTTTATTTCCTAAATAACCAGAGTTGAGTTTACTGCGATAATATCGAACGTTGTTTCGAAGAGACCGCGATTGGATTTGTGATTCGAAAACCACTTCGATCCAATGAGTATGTTTTCAAAATGAAGACAAGAGCTTTGAGTCGAAGATGGAGCAGTGAAGTGCAAGGGCTAAACGCTATTAATCCTGAGGGTGATTCCAAAATGGATGTAGTAGGAATAGTGCCTTCGGTTCCGTACGGACCGTGAACAGACTTGTATGGATGAATGCTATCAGTGCATTGTCATTGGAGGACAATGAGCATTCTAAGTGAATATTTCTATAAAGTAACGCTTAGCCTTGAGCCTCATCAACTGGGAATGACTGAAAATCAGGGGAGATGTAGCAAGGCTAAATGGGTCGCACCTAAGTAGGGTAAGGTTATCCGTATCTAGAGTCCTTTTTATTTGGCTGCATGGCGGTTGCTGATCCCAATAGCGGGGTAGTCTTATTTAGGCTATCCAGGTTAGCGGTAGTCCGGTCTTGTGTAGCAGGTGATCTCGAAGTGGTCCTCGGCACGTCGTTCTAGACGTGTACTATGACAGATGGTACCCCAGTGCTAAGTAATTCAGTTGGAATCCATTCTCCAATACATGCCTTTACGGTTTTGATTGTAGAGCCTAGTATTGCTGGAATTTAATTAATGTAACAATTTTAGCTATTTGAATAAAGTAGTTGTACTTAGACACTATTATACTATCAGAGGATTTTGATATGAAATGTTTTGGTTATCGTAAGGTAAAAACCCATCGTGTTTATTATGGCGTGGTCTTACGAGATACCATTGACTTTCAAAGGATTTTGAAACATTAATAATTCAAATTGAGTGTGTTTTCTCACGCTGGTTTTCCAGACTGACTCTGGTGTTTTTTTATTATAATGCTCGAGTCAGACCGAGTATTATAGATTGAAGATAGGATGCTATGGAGCTTAGAAGACGAGGTAGAAGGCGAAGGTGTATTATGCGTACTCGACTTTTATCCCTGTACATTGTAAGATGTATATTCAGTTTTTGTGAGAACAAGTTTTTATAATTGTCTTATATTGTGCTATTGATTGTGGTACTTTGATGATGTAAGGATATAAATGGTTATAGTTCTTTTATATAAAGGTCAGTTGTTATCTATTATATATTGTTCCGCTGCGATTGTGAGATACTGTGTTGTTATTTCCATTTTCTTCGTCTACCTCTTCCTTCTTTTCCCCAACGATCGATTATTTCCAGTATTTGATTTTTTGGAATGAAATACAGTGGATGTATTAATGTTGGTTTTCGAAGGTCGAAAATCCAGACCGTCAAATTTTAAAATGCGTCGACTCAAAAAATTTGAAGAACACCCCAAATTATCTATGTATACAATTAGTTATCCCATTCAAACTTTCTAATTTACTTTATCAAATAAATATTTCTATTCATCATAATCCATTGTAAGAAATAGAAATTCTCTTTCAATTGCGACATCAAAGTGTCCCTAAACTATTCACCAAAATCAATAGTTTAAGTGTCGGATTGAAGAGAAAGTCGAGGTCTATTCTCTAGCACCAACGAAGGTCACAGATAATCATACTTGGTGGCAAACCCAATTTCCTACAATGAGCAATTTGGGGGGTTTTAGGTTATTATGAGTGGTTATACCTAATTTGCACTACATTCTCTTTTATCTTGGATAATTCTAAGTAATTACGGTTTAGCAGCAGGATGTTTGGTGTGATGACCCGAAATTTTGGATATTTGAAATTGAAATATTTAATTTATTTTAAATATTTAAAAGGTTGATTTTAACTTAAATTTCAAATATCTCCATTTATTGGATAATCTAGTTATTGAATTTAATAAGTGGAAATTGGGTAAAGTATTGAATCTGGAATTTACAGCTTGTTAAAAATAATTCAATGCTTATAAAATTTATATTGGTAATACTGAAGATAATAAAAGTGATAAAATTGAATTTAAAGGTGGTTTATTTAGTTTTAAAAATATATCATTTAAATTGACGTTGGAAATAGCCTTCCGAGGCACGGTCTCAAAATTCGACGAAACTAGTTCCAATAGATCTGTAATAGTGTATTATTATCGGATTTCAATTTTCGTAGCATTTGGACCTATCGTGTGACCATACGGTTTGTAAACGCGCTGAAATTCATATCGTAAATCCAATATAACATCTGAGTCTAAAAAGCTATCTTCTCCATATGATTGGATAAGCACTCGAAACATTTTTCCATTGCGTTCGGAATAGGAATATAACCTTATGAATGCCTAGCAGCACGCCTCGATAGGAGTTCGAAATTTTAAGTTGCAATTTTGAGACAATTTATACTTAAAATTTAAATAATTTGACTGGTCAAAATAATTCACCAGAGTTTATTTTTCCATACCTTGGCTACTTGTCTTCGGGTTCACGCCATCGGTCACCTATATGTACCAAGTGTCCCCTTCTCCTTCTTTTTTTCAGCCGAGGAAAGAAAAATCGAAATCTTAAATCAAAAGAAAAAATGGCTGAGGGAAATAAAAGACGGGGAAACTCGAAAAACAAATTCGTAACTCAATAAAAAGAGATTGATATATTTGGCATGCGAATCCCTTCTTCGTGCTTCATCATAACGAAAACAAAGATCTTTCCAAATTTAAACCTCGTTCCTCAATCGATTTCAAGAGGGAATTACATCGAGTTGTGGCTCTATTTCTATCAGCGTCAGGGGACAATGATGGGAGGGTTTAGAGCAACGAGGGCGGTCGTAGTCTATCACATCTGGGGGTGGTCGTACTCGAGAAAGTGGCAGCGGTGATGGAAGAACCGCGATTGGCTGTTCTGCGATGTGTTCAGCGACGTTGAGTTGTGACTCGAGTGGAGGATGCAGAACGCGGCGTCTCGGGGTTCGATGGCGAGGGGTTTGGGTCCAGCACCAGGTCGAAGGGTGTAGGTATTCTCTGATTTGATTTAATTTTATGTGTATATATATACAAGTTTCAGGAAAATAGATAGTTGAGATTTTAATATACTGTAGAATATAAAACCATTTATTTATTTTTATTTAAAGATTTATATATATGTATGTATACATCAAAACAGAAAATAATTTATATATAGATAAGACTTAGAAAGTAGGAATTTTAAATGGTAATATAGATTATTTTATAAGTATATATGTGTAGGTAGTTTCAAAAGAAAAATGAAATATATATATATATATATTTTAATTTACTAGTTTATTTTAAAATAATTTATTAAGGTGATTTATTTGTAAGTTAATCTGTTTAATTTATTATTATAGGAAAATTAGTTTAAATAGAATAATTAGTTAATTAAATTTATTTAACGGAAATTGATCATTCGATTAGTACAAATATTAATAAATCGTATAATGTCATACAAGGTCTGAAATCGTGTAGAATCAAGCCGGTATGGATCGGATTGCAAATTAAAAATCAAAGGTGAGTTAATCTCACTCATTTGGATTGCCTTTTAAATTTGAATAGTTAAATTTGAATTATTGGTTGTCTGCTTGAATTGAAAATTTATTATCAGTTTGGATGTGATATGTTATATATAGTATATATATATATTGGAGTGATTGATTTCCCGCATCATATAGCGGATGAGACCCTATGTGCCCCGCATAGTAGCAGATGACCTTTCATACCTCGATATCCCCCTCGAAGTAGGATTGGTATTTTATATTGTTCTAACATCTGTGGATGCAGGGAAACAGGTTGGAGGGATCCAACTAGATTCCTCAAAATGTTGAATTTATTTTATATTCAGCGATGTGATTTATTTGATGATCTTTGATAGAGTATATTGATTATATTGGGGATTGAAATTTATTGAATGCTATGCTTGGCTGAATATATATGGTATTTTGATAAATGGAAAAATATATATAGTTTGAATATTTTTAAAGGAAATTAAAAGAAATTGTTAAGTAAATAATTGTTAGGAATTGGATAAACCGAGTAATAAATTTTAAAGGAAATTTAAAACCAGGAAATCGGTTTGAAATCGATTTAGTGTTAAATGAGAAATGGAAATTTGTAAACTGGGTTTATAAATGAAGTGAAATATTTATCAGTGGATAAATTTGGAAGTATAGATTCCGGTCGAATTTATAGGAAAAGGTGCGATTCATTTTAAAAATAAAAGGTGATTTTATTTTTAAAAGTTGGAACGTGTATTTTTCCTGGAAAACTAAGTATATTTTCAAAGAAAAGTTTTCAAAGTATAAACAAGAAGTTTAAAAATGTTTTTTTGGAATGTTTAAGAAAATTTATTATTTTAATTATTTTTAAGTGAAAAGTAAATATTTATTTAAGTTAATTATGGTAGTTTATTATTTTTAAAGGTAAATTAGTGTTATGATTTTTAAAAGGAAATTTTAACATAAACATTTGATATAATAACTTTATTTTAAATGGAAATATTGGTTTAAGTGTTACTCAGAAACTCTTATAGAATTTCTCAAGTATTATTTTTACTTAAGTAATTATAGTAGCCTTAAGTAAATAATTTAAGTATATATTTTTGAAAGTGATTTTAAGGAGATGGGAAATGTGTTTTATAAAAAAAAAGTGGTCTTATTTTCAAGTGTTGAAAGAATTTATGGAATTGGGACGTAAATTAAATTGGGATAAATCGAGCAGGATTTATACAGGATTATATGGGTTATACTGAAACGGAAGTGTATTTTCCTTGTAAAGCCAAGTCTATTTTCAAAAGAGATTTTTATATATAAGTTGGAGGTTTAAAGTTATTTAAAAAGAATGTTAGGGAAATTTTTCTTTAATTATTTTAATATTGTTAAGTAAATATTTGTTAAGTTAATTATAGTAGTAATTATTTAAAGGTTTAACTAATATTATGATTTAAAAGATAATTATTTAATATTTATAACTTATAGCATAACTTTTATTTTAAATTAGTTTTGGCTTAAGTTTTACATGAGAAATTATTATAAAATTTCATAACTAGTATTTTAAATAAAGTGTTTTACGTAGTTTTTATTTTAAATGTTTTAAAGCACATATTTTTGGATAAAGTGATTTAAGTTATTTAAAAATCTAAGATATTAAGACTTAGTGATTTTCAGTGGAAATGAAACAATTGGGTGGAAATTTATTCTACGAGAGAAAAAGCGATTTGTAAACTTTTTTTCAAAGGGTTGAAGTGTGGAAAATATCTTACGAAGATATTTTGAAATAAATAATTTAGGAAATTATTAAGGTCTAATGGTTGTTCTGTGGATGTTATTTGATAGTTAAATAACCGACTATCAATATTGGCCAATGCGCTGATTGTTTCGAGGATATCGAGATCGGGATTAATTTCTAGAAAACTACTTTGATCCGGTTTGAACGTTCGTGAGGAAGACAAGAGCTTGGAGTCGAAGATGGAGCGGTGTGGTGTAAGGGCTAATCGCTACTAATCCTGAGGGTGATTCCAAAATGGATGTAGTAGGAGTAGTGCATTCAGTTCTGTTTGGACCAAGGACGGACTTGTATGGACGAATGCTATCAGAACATTGTCAAGGGGATGATGAGCATTCTAAGTGTATGTGTGCTAAATAGGTAACGCATAGCCTCGAGCCTCATCGAATGAGAATGGCTAAAATAAGGGCAGTGCAGCAAGGCTAAGTGGCTAGCAACCAATTAGGGTAAGGTCATCCATGTCCAGATGTCCCTTTTATTTCGGCTGTGTGGGCGGTTATTGATCCCAACTGCGGGGTGATCTTATCTAGAATATCTAGTAAGGGGTAGCTCTGGTCTTGTGTTGCAGTAGATCAGGGGGGATCCTCGGTACTCTGATCTAGACCGGGTACTGTGATGGGCAGTATCCCAATAGCCCTGCCATTGATGGAAACCCAATCTCCAATAAGTGCTTCGGACTTGTTTGTATACCTATTATGCTGGAATTTAATTAATGTAACAATTTCGGCTATTTGGATAAGTATTTGTATATAGACACTACTATAATATCAGAGGATTTGATAAGAAATGTTTTGGTTATCGTAAGGTAAAAACCCGACATGTTTATTTATGGCGTGGTCTTACGAGATACCTTTGATTTTTAAAGGATTTTGAAAACTTTAATAATCCAATTGAGTGTGTTTTCTCACATTACTTTTCCCGACTGACTCGGGTGTTATTTCACTATAATGCTCGGGTCAGACCGAGTATTATAGATACAGGAAAGGATGCTGTGGAGCTCAGGGGACGAGCTGGATGGCGAGATGTATCACATGTATTTGATGTATTATCCGCTGTGTGTGGTTTGCTGCATAATCAGTTTCTATGTGGACAAGTTATCATAGCTGTCTAGTGTTGTATTTTTGTTCGATGTTGTACTCTGATGATGTATATATAAAACAATTATAGTTCTTTTGTATAAAGATCAGTCATTTATCTATTATATATTGTTCCGCTGCGACTGTGAGATTTTGATGTTGTTTTGTTTTTCTCTTCTTCTACCTCCTTCTTTCTTTCCCTTAGCAATCGGTCTTTTCCGACACTTGATTGTCGGCATATTATACAGTGACATATTTATGTCGATTTTCATGGATCAAGAAGGGCGGGTCGTCACAATGGTATCATAGCTTAGGTTGGCGATAACCTAGGCTTTGGTGGGGGAATTACTCATTTAAGATAGAGTCAGTAGTACTCTAGAATGAGTTTGAGTGTAATAATAGATATGAGAGCGTAATTGTTAGTGAATATGAAAACTGTTTTTATATTGTGTTGACTTATCGGTTGAGCGTTTATGAATTCTGGTCGGTACGGGAGGTATAACCATGTCGATAGGGGTTTCTAAATTCTTGAACTAGATAAATCGACATAGTATTGTCTTAAAATGGGTAAATGAAATAATTTTACCCAAAATTATATTTTGATACAAAGAAATAATTTTCTGAAATTATATATATATTTGGATGTTTGGTTGTTAATATTATAATCAAGTAAGAATCTAAAATTTTAAAATGGGTTATATTTATAAGCAAATAGAATTGTATAAATATGAGATATACAATGAAGCATAACCAAGTTAAACCTGAATTTAAATAATGGAGATTTTGGGAAAAAAATGTTCTTAAATGAATTTAAACAAAGAGTTTGAGAATTTTGAATTGTGGGAATTTTTGAAATGTTTTCCATAGTGTTTGAAGGAAATAATGGAGTATTATTTCGGAAATAGTTTTGGATTGGATTTGGAATCTGGTGAGATTTAGAATTTAATTTTTTTTGAAGGGGTTTTAAAGAGATAAAAGCATTGAACTCTTTTCGGCCACTGGAAAATAATTTCGATGATGATCGCGACATCATCGGTGTTCATTTTCAAGTTACCAGGAGAGGAATTGCTGCCAAATTGTGTTAAATTGGAGTTGTTTGCAAAACTGGGTTTGGTTTTGAAATTCAAAGAATAATTTGATATGCAAATGAATTATGTATATAATTGATTTCAAAAATGATTTTGAAATACTTAAGTGATTGTTAAAGACTATGGAGTTGGTTTAAAATGTTTATGAAGTATAAATAAGCTTGGGAACTTAAAAAATTGAAGTTGTTTAGAAAAATTTAACTTGAAGAAGAGTTATTTAAACAAGTATGAAAACAAAATAAGCTAGTGAAGTAAATTAAAGAGATTTGTGAATGAATTGTAAATAATTTGGAAAACTTATATAAGTTTAAAATTTGAATTGAAATTGAATTTAACTTGGATTAATTTGAATAAAAGTGAGTTTGACAAGTAAGTCTAAGTAGACTAAGTGAAATGGTTATTGAAATAAAATTTATTAGTTGGAAATAAATTTGTGAATGAACAAATGAATTTACATTTGTAATTAAATGGAATTGAAACTGAATATTAAACTCCAATTTAAATTGTGGCACGTAAAGTGAATTGGAAAAGTAATCAAGTTGGGCTAAATAAAACAAAAGGTTTAAAGGAATTTAGTAAGTTGAACTAACTAAAGAAATGACTAATTAAATATGGTTCGATGATAGATTGAATTCAAAAGGAATTGAAAATGTAAATTGAATAAAAATAGATATAAGAGTTAAGTGGTGAAGTAAAAATAAATATTAAAGTATATAGAATATATATAATAAACTTAAGGAAGGTAAATGGTGAAATTCTTAAGTAAAAATTGGTATTGGAAAAAAATACTCCAATTTAATAATTGACTAAAGATTAAGTAAAGATTGAAATGGGATAATTGAGAATAGGAGTATGGAAATCAAATGTGAATAAAAGGAGAATAGATATAGCTAATAATCAATTGGAATAAATATGTGGATATACGTATATTATTTTATTCGCATAACGATTTGATCCAGATTCGAGTGTAGAATTTAAAGATAGTCATATAGATCCGAGTTGGGATTTTTCACTTCATTTTCGATGGTGAAATCTGGATATGGATTTTTGATTGACTCTGAAATTCTCTATCATAGTTTAGGACTATGCAAGGAGAGTGATGGTTTCTGATTAAGGAACCAGATTTGAGTCTGCAATAGAAAATCGGGTGGACAATACTAGTTCGGAAGTGAAATTGTGAGATCGAGTGAGCGATCGGATTTGATATTGCGTACGGATGATATATATACATCGTACATGCTTGAATGAAAGTGATACTGAAAAGTTTGAAAAGAAATGTATAAAATGATTTTGAAAGCTATGATTGGATATTATTGCTAAGTAGGATATACAGGTGTTTTGAGAGGAAAGGAAATTGGTGTTTTTGATTTCAGAAGAAAATTTTGAATTGCCCGACAAGAAGGCATATATTTAAATTAGCATATGAAATTTGACGATTTTCTACTTTAGCCACTTTCCCTTTTGTTTTCTTTTGAAATTTGGGGGCCCGTAGAGGCATTTTGTAGTTGTACCGATATAGCCACGCAAAAGAGACGCTGGCGAAATTTTTCAAAAATTTTGAGAGTTAGAAATTTTTTGAGAAAAACTGATAATTTAAAATTTGGATTTTAGTTATAATTTGAATGGTTGAGTAAGTAATGTTGTTTCGAAACTTTGGAAGAGTTTGGAAAGTTAATAAGGGTGATAGTGTGACTTTAATAAAAAGTTTGTTTTGGGAAGTCATTGAAAAACAATTTGAATTGGTAAAATAGTTAGCGGGTTCTGGATCATTCTTATTAACTAGTAATTTTAGGGGCGAAATTCTTTTAAGGGGAGAGGAACGGACCCAGAATTTTGGACATTTGAAATTGAGATATTTGATTTATTTTAAATATTTAAAAGGTTTGTTCAGTTTAGAAATATTGAAGATAATAAAAGTGATAAAATTGAATTTAAAGGTGGTTTGTTCAGTTTTAAAAATATATCATTTGAATTGACGTTTGAAATAGCCTTTCAAGGCACGATCTCGGAATTTGACGAAACCAATTCCATTGGATTTGTAATAGTGTATTATTATTGGATTTCAATTTTCGTAGCATTTGGACCTATTATGTGACCATGCGGCTTGTAAACGCGCTGAAATCTATATTGTAAATTCAATATAATAACTGAGTCCAAAAAGCTTTCTTCTCCATACGATTGAATTAGGACTCGAAACCTTTTCCATTGCGTTCGGAATAGAGATATAAGCTTATAAACGCCTAGCGGCACGCATCAATAGGAGATCGAAATTTTAATTTGCATTTTTGAGACAATTTAAATTTGAAATTTAAATAATTTGACTGGTTAAAATAATTCATCAGACTCTATTTTTCCATACCTTGGCCACTTGTCTTCGGGTTCACGCCATTTATCACCTACACATGCCAGATGTCCCCTTCACCTTCTTTTTTCAGCCGAGGAAAGAAAAATCGAAATCCTAAATCAAAAGAAAAAAATGGTCGAGAGAAATAAAAGAAGGGGAAATTCGAAAATCAAATTCATAACTCAAAAAAAAGATAGATATATTTGTCCTGTGAATCCCTCCTTCGTCCTTCATCATAACGTAAACAAAGATCTTTCCAAATTTAAACCTCGTTCCTCAATCTATTTGGAGAGGGAATTACATCGACCTGTGGCTCTATTTCTATCGGCATCAGGGGATGATGAGGGGAGGGTTTGGTGCGACGAGGGCGGTCAAAGTCTGTCGCATCTGGGGGTGGTAATACTTGAGCAAGTGGCCGAGGTGATGGAAGAATCGCGATTAGTTGTTATGTGATAAGTTCGACAACGTTGAGTTATGACTCGAGTGAAGGAGGCAGAGCACGACATCTCAGGGTTCGATGGCGAGGGGTTTTGGTCCGACGACAGGTCGAAGGGAGTAGGTATTCTCTGATTTGATTTAATTTTATGTATATATATAGATTTTAGGAAAATAGATATTTATGTATATAGATAGCTGAAATTTTAATATATAGTAGAATATAAAACCATTTCTTTATTTTTATTTAAAGATTTATATATATGTATGTATACAGCAAAACATAAAATAGTTTATATATAGATAAGATTTAGAAAGTTGAAATTTTAAATGGTAATATAGATTATTTCAAAAGTATAATATGTGTAGGTAGTTTCAAAAGAAAAATGAAATAAATAAATATGCATATAGATATTTTAATTTACTAGTTTATTTTAAACTAATTTATTAAGTTGATTTATTTGTAAGTTAATCTATCTAATTTATTTTTACAGGAAAATTAGCTTAAATAGAATAATTAGTTAACTATTTAATGGTAATTGTTCATTCGATTAGTTTAAATATTAATAAAACGTATAATGTTATACAAGGTCTGAAATTGTGGAGAATCAAGCCGGTATGGATCAGATTACAAATTGAAAATTAAAGGTGAGTTAATCTCACTCATTTGGATTGCTTTTTAAATTTAAATGGTTAAATTTAAATTATTGGTTGTTTGCTTAAATTGATAATTTATTATCAGCTTGGATGTGATATGCTATATATAGTGTGTGTATATATATTGGAGTGATTGATTTCCCGCATTATATAGCGGAAGAGACTCTATGCCCCCCGCATAATAGCGGATGACCCTTTATACTGCGTTATCCCCCTCGAAGTGGGATTTGTATTTTATAATTTGCTAACATCTGTGGATGCAGGGAAACAGGTTGGAGGGATCCATATGGATTCCTCAAAATGTTGAATTATTTTATTCACAGCGATGTGATCTTTTTAATGTTCTATCATAGAGTATATTGATTATATTTGTAGCGACCCGACTTTCGCCGCCCGAAAATCAACATTTATACGACCACCATATCAAATTCCGAACAATCGAATGCCGGAAAACCGAACCATTTGGGCTAAAGAAGAAGGAGGTAGAAGAAGAAATAGAAAACAATATCAGAATCTCATAAACGCAGCGGAATAAAATATGATATGTAACATCGACTTTAAATACAAAGACTCTGTATCATCACATACATACATTTCTCAAAGTACAATAATCATTTCATCAAATCCGGATAGTTCAGTAACCTGCCCTTACACAGCGGAATAATAATCAAGTACGGAAGTATGTCTCGCCATCCAGCTCATCTCCTAAACTCCATAACAGTCCATCCAAAATCCGTACTCTATAATATTCGGTCTGACCCAAGCAGTATAGTTAAATAACATCCGAGTCGGTATGGAAAACCAGCGTGAGAAAATACACTCAATTGGATTTTTAAAGTTTTCAAAATCCTTTGAAATCAAAGGTATCTGGTAAGACCATGCCACAAATAAACATGCCGGGTTTTTACCTTACTGTAACCAAAACATTTCTTATAAAATCTTCTGATATTATAGTAGTGTCTATATACAAATACTTATTTAAATAGCCAAAATTGTTACATTATTAAATTCCAGCTACTAGCCACAAGGTGGGTTCTACAAATAAAAACCGTAAAGGCACGTAGGGAGAATGGATTTCCATCATTGGCAGGGCTACTGGGTATCGCCCGTCACAGTATGTGGTCTAGATCACCGTACCGAGTATCCACCCTGATCCCCTACATCACAAGACCGGAGCTACCCCTTACTAGATAGTCCGATTAAGTTCACCATACGGTTGGGATCAGCAACCATCCACACAGCCGAAATAAAAGGGACATCTAGACAGGGGTAACCTTACCATAATTGGTTGCTAGCCACTTAGCCTTGTGTGCACCTCCCCTGTTTTAGCCATTCCCGGTTGATGAGGTTCGAGGCTATATGTTACTTTTTCAGCACATATTCACTTAGAATGCTCATCGTCTTCCTAATGATGTTTTGAAAGCATTCATCCATACAAGTCCGTTCGGGGTTCGAACGGAACCGAAGGCACTACTTCTACTACATCCATTTTGGAATCACCCTCAGGATTATTAGCGATTAGCCCTTGCACTTCACTGCTCCACCTTCGAATCCAAGTTCTTGTCTTCCTCACGAAAATGTTCAAACCGGATCAAAGTGGTTTTCGGGAAATTAATCCCGATCCCGGTCTCTTCGAAACGATCAGCGCATTTGGCCAATATTGATAGTCGATTATTTAACTTTCAATTAGCACCCACAAACAACCCTTGGATTTAAATAATTTTCCAAATTATTTATTATTCAAAATATCTTCACAAGATATCTTCCATACTTCAACCTTTGAAAACAGTTTCAAATCTCTTTTCACTCGTAGAATAAATTCCTAAAATTATTTATTTCACACTGAAAATTACCAAGTCCAAATAATTTAGATTTTAAAATAATTTAACTCATTTTATTCTAAAATATACTTTAAAATATTTAAATTAAAACTACTTAAATCTTTTTTCAAAAATGTATACTTTAAAACTATTTTATAAAATATAAAACAAAATTTTAAAATAAAAGTTAAGCCAAACTAAATGTTAAAATAAGAGTTACGAAATTATACACAAGTTTTTAAATAAAACTTTAACCAAACAGTCTTTAAAATAAAATTATTTATAAAATATAAATATTAATAATTATTTTTAAAATCATAATACTAGTCAAACCTTTCAATTCATTACTACAATAATTAATTTAAATAAATGTTTACTTTAAAAATTTGAACAACTTAAATTATAATTTCTTTCAAACATTCCTTTAAACAAACTTTTAACTTATACAAAAAAAAATCTGCTTTGAAAAACGTACTTGGCTTTTCAGGGAAATACACTTCTTTTTCACACCTTTAAAAATAAACCACAATCTATTTTTAAAACAAATTACCTATTCCTTTATAAATTCCCACCGTGAATTTATACTTTCAAATATCCACTGATATTTTATTTCACTTTATAAACCCAGTTTATAAATTCCATAGTCTCACTCCCTTTTAAATCACAGCTTCAAACATTTTATCAATTTCCAAATTTTACTCCATTTTAAAATAAGTTACTTTACTTACTCAATTTATTTCAAAACCAATTAACTTCGGATTTTACTTCTTAGTTATGATGTAAAATCTTATTTAACTGAAAATACCAATTTCATACTTTTCCAAATTCCTTCTTTATACTTTCCAATAAGTTTAAACCTTGAATTTTAAAATAAATTCTTTATTCCTTTAAATAATATCACTTAAATTTTAAAATTCATTATTTCCCCTTTTATTCAAAATCTCCTTTCCCATACTCGAAATTTATTTATTAGAATTTAAAAATCACTTTTATTTTTTTCCAATTCATTCTTTAATTTATTCAAATTCTCTATAATTATTTTACCTAAAAAATCTCTCTTTATTTTCTCATCAAAAATCCAATCTATATATTTTTGATAACTCAGTATACCCAAATATATTCAGTCAAAACATAGCATCCAATATTTCAATTACTAATATAGTCTATCTCAGATTATCAAAACATATCACAGAATATTAAAACAAATCTAAATATTTTGAGGAGTCCAGTTGGATCCCTCCAACCTGTTTCCCAGCATCCATAGATGTTAGCACAATTTAAAATACCAATTCCACTTCGAGGTGGAATATCACGGTACATTGGGTTATATCATCTCATCCGCTATTATGCGGCGCATAGGTTCTCATCCGCTATATAATGTAGGAAATCAATCGCTCCAATATATATATATATATATATATATATATATATATATATATATATATATATATATATATATATATATATATATATAGACACACATACACATTATACCACATCCAATCAATTCAATCATTCAACCAAATATTGAAATTTAACTATTTGAATTTAAATAACGATCAGATGAGTGAGATTAACTCACCTTTTATTTTGTTGTTTGAAATCCATCCCAACCTAGCTTGTTTCCATGATTTTAAACTTCGTATAAACATTATGAAATTTATTAATATTTGAATTAATTTAATATTCAATTTCCGTGTAATAAATTTTAATTGATAAATGATTTAATTAAACTATTAATTCCCCTTTGAAACTACATATACACTAATCAAAATAAATTATAAATTTTCAAAAATTTACTTTTACAAATTCCTCAAACATTTTAAAATCCCCATTTTTTTAAATCTTACATATATATATATATGTTCCTGTTTATCTATATATTTTTTAATTAAAATAGGCGGGTGTACATACATTTATATTTTCGTTATACTTTCCTTTACTGTATACGTTCACATATAAAAATATATAATTTGGAAAAATAAATAAATTACTTCATATCTTAATGAAGATAAAAAATTTATCTATCTATATATATTTAATATAATTTAAATTAAACATATACCTTACAGTTTTATACATATATAGCTAATTATATTTAAAACAAAAACTGTTATACCTTGCTGTAATAATAAAATTTTCAATTTAACTATACTATATATCCATATACAAATTTATTAAATTAAAATAACTGCTACTATAATATATACACACACACACATAGGATAAAATAAAACAACAATCTTACCTTACTGCTCAAAGCCCCTCCATCTTGAATCCCCTTGCCAGATTGCTTCGCTTGCGACAGAGCATGTCCGCCCTCGAACAGTGCGATCACAGGCCATCGACCTTACAAATTCGCCGCGAAACACGCCCAAGTTCTTAGTTCACCAAGCCATAGTCGCCTCCATCTCAGATTCTACCCAATTCGAGATTAGCTATTCCCCTTTTTTGGCAACGATCACGCTCTTTACTGCTACTTCTGACGAAATCTAGGGCTCTCGAGTTGACCGAGATGCCCACAAGAGCTAGAGATTTAAAATTCAATTGATAGAGGTTGCTACAATTTCGAGGAGCTTCGATTGGCCATTCTATTTTGATTTAGGGTTAGTTTCGTATACGAATAAAAAGAAAGATCGCGATCTGATTTGAGAAAAAGGCTTCGGCTATTTATTTTCTTCATTGACGAGTTGATTTTTTTTAAACGAGATAGTATTCTTTATTTTTAGATATATTCAGGACAAAAAGTAAACAACACGTTTCAAAAGGAAAGATGAAAAAGGAGACAGGTGTTTTAGGAGGAAGAAACGCGTCTAGTTTTCCCATTTTATGGGAATGTATATTTTAATTTAAATTCAAATTCAATTCAAATCGTCTTGGTAAATGCAACTCAAAATTTCGTACTCCTATCGAGGCATGCCGCTGGGAATTTATAATGTTATACCATTATTTCAAACACACTGGAAAAAGTTCCGAGTCCTAATTCGATGGTATGTAAAAGATAGCTTTTTGAACCCAGTTATTATATTAAATTTCGATATAGATTCCAGCGCGTTTATCAACCGTACGGCAAAACGATCACTCCAAACTCTACGAAAATTGAAATTCGATAATAATACACTATTACGGATCCAATGGAACTAGTTTTGTCGAAATTCGAGACTGTGCCTCGGAAGGCTATTTTTAAATGTCAATTTAAACTATAGAAATTCAAAACTAAACATATCACTTCCAAACTTAAATTTAAAACTTCTGTTATCTCTAATATTATAAATATAAATTTTCCAAGCCTTTGAAATATTTTTAACCAGCATAGAATTGAAGATTCAATATTTTACCCAACTTCCAATAATTAAATTCAATAATTTAATTGCCAAATATATAGTGATCAAGGTTTTAAATCTCGGATTTCGGTCACGTCTCGTCTTGAAGAATTTAGAGAGCTTATCTTGTATCAGGTGAGATCCTGAACGACCACGACGAATTCCTCATTTTTTTTTTTTTTACTTTCCCTTCAACTGACCTATTTTTGAATTTGAACTCGGATTAATTGGATCTTAGATGAGTGCATCTCAGTCATCTATCTTAGATTTACACCTCGGTTTCTAGAATTCATTTCGGAGTTATCTCGGGGTTATGTCATATCGAAAATTGATTTTTATACACCTAAATTTATAATACTAGCCCCCACCTTAAGGAAAACACTATGCACTTACCTTGAATATATCACGTGCTTATCATTAGTAATTTAGTATGGAAAAACGTCACTTGTATCATGTAAAATAAACAAATAACTAGATATCATGATTACTGTTCAATATAATACCATATGAGATAAAGTAGATAAGAAACAAACCATAACATATGCACATTTACTTTGTTTGATCATTCACTTGACTTTCCTACATAATATAATGTCTCATTTCTACCTTTTATGATTTATAGTGCTGCAAGGGAAATATTAATTGTATAACTTCAAGTACAAAAGTCTACAAGTAGAATTAAGATATTCTATGTCTGATTAAAGTATTTAATTATTATAAAACAAAATCTCATCAAGCAACTAATAAAATATATATTTCAAACAAACGTAGAAAACAACATACATAGTACAAACAATTTTCAAACATTTAGTAATATTATAAGAAAATCAAAAAAAATGATGTACGAATGAACATGTAATCATCAAATGAAATTAATAGATGAAAGAAAATTCCTTTATTTCTTAAAAATAAGCCTTGAGGGAAAAAATTATAGCAGCAAAGACTAAATGAAATCAAATTGGGAATCCATTTGAAACATAAAGTTAAATAAGTGAAGCCCAAAATTTATAGCCGCAAAAAAATAGGGTTAGGAAAAAAAACTCAAGAAAGTGTTGAAAAAAGAAAAATTAAATCGGATGTAAATTAATCTGGATTAGAAACCTAAATGAAAATCATAAAGTGAAATACTTACTATAATCGATGTAGATTTTATCATCATCTTACACTCATCACTGCCATAAAATAAGAGATGAAGATTAAAAGAGATTTATATAAGAAATAATGGTTAAGAAAAGTGCAATTAATAAGAATTAAATTAAGATAAAGGATGAGCCAGCCCAATACGAAAAAAGAGTTAATTTTTTCCTAAATTCGACAACTCGACCGATATCTCGCTGTTAAATCTCGTCCGAGATACCGGACGAGATACTGAAATATCGTCTGAGATTTGGGTTAGACGAGATTCAAACGAAATTTCCTGTTTCGAATCGCCTAGGCTTGAAAACGAGATCTCAGCCGAATTGAGCGAGATTTGAAACCTTGATAGTGATATTTGAAATTCAAGTTAAACAAGCTTTCAAATATTTAAAATCAATTAAATATTTCAATTACAAATATCCAAAAATTCCGGGTCGTCACATTCCTTCCCCTTAAAAGAATTTCGTCCTCGAAATTACTAGTTAAGAAGAATGGTCCATAACCCGCTTATTATTTCCCAAACCAACAGTTTTTAACAACATCCCAAACAATTTTTTATTTAAGACACACTATCACTCTGCTAACTTTCCAAACTCTTCCATATTTTCCAAGCAACATTACTGACTCAACAATTCAAATTTAAATTTAAATCCAAAATTTAAATTATCAAAAAAATTCTCAAAATTTTCTAACTCCTTAAATTCCCAAAATTTTTTGTCAGCGTCTCCATTGCGCAGCTAGCTCGGTACAATTACAAAATGCCTCAATGGGCCCTCAGATTTCAAAAGAAAACAAAATGCCAGGTGTCCAGACCAAAAAATCATCAAATTTCATACAGAAATTTAAATACATACCTTTTTGTTGAGCAATTCTATTTGTCTTCTGAAATCAAAAATTCCAATTTTCCTTTTACTTTTAAACACCTATATCCTACTAAGCAATAATGTTCTATTAAAACATTTAAAATCACTTGACACATTTCTTTACAAAAGTTTTCATATCTATTTCATTCACCTCCGTACGATGCACATATATCATTCGTACGATGCACATATATCATCCGTATGCAATACCCAATTCAATCGCTCACTCGATCACACTATTTCACTTCCGAACTAGTATCGTTCACTCGACTTCTTAGTGCAGACTCAGATATGGGTTCCTTGATCAGAACTGTCGTTCTCCTTGCATAGCCACAAACTGTGATAGAGAATTTCTCGAATCAATCAAAAATCGATATCCAGAGTTCGACGTCGAAAATCAAGTGAAAAATCCCAACTCGGATCGGTATAACTACCTCAAAATTCTGTGCTCGAATCTGGATCAAATCACCGTGCGAATGAAATTATATATGTACCTCCAACATATTTGCCCCATTTGATTATTAGCTATATCAATTCTCTTTTATTCACACTTATTTTGGATTTCCATTCACCTATTCACAATTATGCCATTCCACACTTTACATAATCTTATTCAAATGTTAACTTGGAACATTTTTCTCAATATCAAATTTTACTTAAGAATTTCACCACCCCTTCCTAAGTTCAATATAACTATTTTATAAACCTCTAATATCCATTTTCACTTTACTGCTTGGTTTTTATGTATATTTAATCAATTTGGATTCCAATTCCAAATAGGTTCAATTTGCTTCAATTTACTAATCAATCACAATACTTTTCCCAATTTTCATCCAGATTTTCATTTTCAGTTCTACTTGAATTCAATTCATCTTCAAACTCTGAATATTGAATTTTATCAACGATCTTCCATTCACAACTGGTTCATATCACTATTTTAAATCAGTTCCACTTACTAATTTATTTCAAATCTCAAACAATTTCTTATTTCCAAACTTTTATAATTTTAGTTCACTTCGAATTAATTTTATAACTTCATTTTATTTTACACATTTTATATTAAATATCATCCCAACATACAATTCCAATTCATCTGCTTACCCTCTTGAATCAATTAGTTTACTCACTAATTTTATTCCCGTTCTTTATTTTATTTAGTCAAATCCTGAATAACTTCCATTACACACAATTCAAATTTATTCCCAATATTCAGTTCTCAATTTTATTTACTTACAAATGCTAATTCATTTGTCTATCCACAATTTTATTTCCAACTTAACTTTTTTATTTAAGTAACTATTTCGCTTAATTTCTTTATACTTCCTTTAAATTCACTTTTACTTAACTTTATTTAATTACACTCCCATTCATTTTCAATTTTAAACTTCTATATGTTTTCCCGAATTTAATTACATTTATTAACTAATTTCCTAATTTATTTCATGTAATTGGTTTTCTTTACTGGCTTAATCCACTTTCAATCAAAGTTAACTTACAATTTTTTTATCACTTCATTTTCAAAGTTAATTTCAAAACTCAATAAAAAGTTTACTTCTAAATTTTTACTCCTTTAGTTGCCTCGAACAAAATTCTACCATTTCCATTTAAATTTTTAAACTTCCTTAAGTTTTCAATTTATTTAAATTCCATAAACATTTTAAATTAACTTCCAGAGTTTAAGCAATTCTTCAATACTTCAAAATAAATTTTTGAAGACATATATATATCTAAATCAAACTATTCTTTTGCATTTTCAGAATCAAACCCAATCGTCACAAATAAACACCAATACCAAATATCCAATATTCCTTTGTATTTTAAAATCAAAACGGTTTTACCATTCCAAAACTTTAATATTTCAAAAATCATTTCTGAAATCCATAATTCAATTGCATATCCAATTATTCCTTGAATTTTTAAAACCAACCCTGTTTTGCAAACGACTCAAACTTTAATCATTCGGGTAGTAATTCCTCTCTTAGAAACTCGAAAATGAACATCGATGATGCTACAGTCATCATCGAAGTTATTTTCCGACGACCGAAAAGTGTTTAATGCTTTTATCTCTTTAAGACCCTTCAAATATTTTTAAATTCCAAATCTTACCAGATTTCTAATCCGATTCAAAAATATTTCTCAAATAATATCACTATTATTTCTCCAAAACCTTTGAAAACCATTTTCAAACCCGAAGGAATTTTAATCCTTTCCCAAAAATTCCAAATTCCAAATCCTTTCAATTCATATTCAACTATTCCTCTAGAATTTTACTTCATTTTATAAATAGAATTTAAAATTTTAATTTGTATATAAATTTATTTCTTGGCTTTTAGTTATGATTTCAATTTCTTATTTAATTTCTACACAACGATGATAATAATTTTAATATTATCACTTCCTAACAACCAAGCAACCTTATATACTATAATAATTTATGGAAAATTATTTCTTTTATATACAAAGATAATTTGGGTAAAATTATTTCATTTACCCTATTTTAAAAACCATACTGTGCCGGTTTATCTTTTTCAAGAGTTTAGAAACCCATACCGATGACATGGTGTCCCACATATCAACCAGAATTCAAAAACACTCAACCAATAAGTCAAAACAATATAAAACAAATTTTATATTCACTAACAAATACGCGCTCATACTATTAATACACTCAAACTCATTGTAGAGTACTGCGGACTCTATTCTAATGAATAATCTCCACAAGAGCCAAGGTTTTCGCTTAAACTTCAGCTCTGATACCAAGTGTAATGACCTGATTTTTCAACGCCCAAAAATCGGCATTTATAGGACCACTGTATCAAATGACGAACAATCGAATACCGAAAAATCGAACCATTTGGGATAAAGAAGGAGGTAGAAGAAGAAATAGAAAACAATATCAGAATCTCACAAATGCAGCAGAATAAAATATGATATATAACATCGACTTTAAATACAAAGCATCTGTATCATCATATACATACATTTCTCAAAGTACAATAATCATTTCATCAAATCCATACAGTTCAATAACCTGCCCTTACACATCGGAATTGTAACAACCCGCATATTTTACGATTGAGTATTTAAATATTTTATCGATGGTCGGATTATAGTCCGAAAAGTTACTCTTTTGCATACGGTCTAATTGGGACTCAGGACCACTTCCATTGGGTCCAAAACGCCGTTTGCGATCTTTTTGAGTATAAACTTTGATATGTTTGGAGTTAGTGGAATTTTGCCACATTTTCACTTTGGGCTTTGGGTTTGGTTTAGCCTATTAGCCTAAACTATTAATTCTAGCTCGACCCCCTTCCCTTCATAACTTCACCTTCATTTCATAACACTCAAGCTTCATTAAAAATGGAGGAAGGAATGGGAAATTAAAATTCCAAGCGCTAGTTCATTTGCAAATCCAACATCTAACTCCAAATTCAAAGAGAAGCCATTGATTCAAGCTTCTTGTGTAGAGATTCAAGTGTGGTTGATTCTTCCTTTGCTTTCAAGCTTCTTCTTCTTCATTGATTTTGTGAAAAGGTGAGATTTTTATCTCACATCTTTGTCTATAACTATCTTTGATTGTTGGGTATGAATTCCTAACACTTATTCATATGCATTTGCTCTTGGTTTGGATTGAATTGTTGAAAATCCCAATTTTTAGTGTTTTGGGTTCAAATCTTTAAAATCCCTAACTTTGATGATTGAACACATTTTTGATGATGCATCAAGGAGCCAATAGGACCGGGTAGCCGATAGGCGTAATCCCCTAGCGTCCGTTCTCGATCGGTTGCAAATTGAGAGAGTTTTTGGCAGTTTTTTTGCTTAGGTCGTTCGGCCTGCACATATGATTCTCGGCCTGCAATTTAGGCCGTTCGGTGCCTTAAGTCGCAACCTATAGGTTGCGCCATGCTAGGTCGTCCACATTAAGTCGCATGGCGTTCTTTACCCCTTAGGTCGTTTCGTCCCTAGGTCGCGTCACTTAGGTCACGCCATTGGTCTCCTTAAGTCGTTCGGCTGGTCCCTGTGTGTTAGGTCGCACTTTACCTTAAGTCGCTCGGCCTATTTTCTACCCCTTAAGTCGCGCCATGCCATAAGTCGCAACCTCTTAGGTCGCAACCCCATAGGCCGCTTGCCTTACTTTAGGTCGGCCTGCCTTAGGTCGCTCGGCCTGCTTGCACTGTTAGGTCGCACATGCTTAGGGCCGCGCCATTCCTTAGGTCGGTTGCAGTTAGGTCGCGCCACCCTTTAAGTCGCACCTGCTTTAAGCCGCATGCTATATCTTAAGTCGCTGATCTCTTAGGTCATATGCCGTGTAGTCGCATGCGTTGAGCCGCTGATTTCTTGTGTAGAATTATGTTAAGTCGTAAGTCGTGGCTGTAAAGTCACAAGGGTATTTCCACTCTGATGGATTTGTAATCGAATTCTTTGGATTTATTCACGTCTTCGAATGTGAATTTTTTGACTTGTTGTTTCTACAATCATTTTTTTGATTTGTCACTTTAAAAATATAAAGGTTTTCTGTGACGGACGCGACTTTTCGACGCTCGAAAACCAACATTAATACGTCCACTATATCAACTACCGAGCAATCGAATGCCGGAAAACCGTACCGTTAAGGTTAAAGAAGAGGTAGAAGATAGAAGAAGAAAGAAAAAGATAGAACAGAACAGAAATAACAGAATAATATCAGAATCTCACAATCGCAGCGGAACAACATATAATAGATAAATGAATAATCTTTAAACAAAAGATCTATATCAGTTATTACATTACATCATATTACATTACATCATCAGAGTGTACAAAAACAAAAAACAACAAATAGCGGAAAAGAAATACTATATATTTGTGATACGCCATGCCATCCAGCTTGCCTCCTGCAACTCCTGAATTCCAGAATATCCTGATAAACCTGACTCTTGACTGCCCGTGTGGAAATTGGTGGGCACCCAGAGTTTAGGAAGGAAAACAATAAACTCCGAGTCAGTCATGTGACTGGTGTGAGAACTAAAATAGTTTATTTTTAAAACAAACAACAGGATAATTTTTAAAAAAGATTCGCAATGCTTTTTAGAAAATGAGACTACCATAAGGCCTCCCGCACACACACACAATGCAAACGCAGAATCGGAGGTGATTTCTCCTTATGATAGTCAAAGATGCTTGATACGCATTAAAAAGAAACATTTGATATTATTACTAGTGCATAGTGTAGGAAAAATCATTTCGAAAATAAAGATATAAATCTTAGCCAGCATAGGCATTCCACACTTATGCCTACTATAGCTACCATGTTCAATAGCAGGTTACGGCCACATTCCATGGCAGGTTATAAAACTAAAACCGTACAGGATCGTATTGTTTTTTTGGATTTCCAACAAATGGTCAGGCTAAGGAACTTCTCATTACCACATGGGTGCGCCTCTGGAAAGACGACCCGAGAACCAAACCAGATCTCTGCCAACACAAGGCCGGGTTACCCCTAACTGGGTAACTACTGACACGAATATGTCATTCCCCGATCGTAACCGATCTATATCCGAGGATCCTCGATTTCCAACAACCATAAGCAATAAATTTTCAGCAACAACATAGGTTAAGTATCTGAGCTCCATACCATGATACCACCTCTATCCAGAAGGAATGACATACACTAAAGGGGCGCTACCCCCTAATAACCTTGCCGCATCCTTCCTGTTTTGACCATTTTCGGGGTGTGAGGTCCGACGAAGTCTCGTCCACAAAGCCACGCTTTATACAAAAGCTGTGCTTTGATCATCAAATGCTCAAAGCACTTCGTATACCACATTACCAATTTGGGAATGTATCACTAGTAACCATCAACTACATAACCTCTAAGGGGGCTAAGCTAAGAGAATAAATTCTCCGCCGCCAATGGAAATATATTTGATAGAAACCAGCTTTACATCTCAAACTGTAACGTCAGACACACATCCATACAAGTCCATTCCGAGATCGAACGGAACCGAAGGCACTTCCAAAGAAGTCCTTGCAATCTGGATATTTACTAATCACGGCCGGACTTCCCATCACAAAGGGTAATAAATTTCTATATCGGAGATCAGCCGATGCAGAAACATTCGACGGTAATCCTTCCGTTTTCACAAATATCCGGTCTTCAACATCGGTCATCAAATACAATCCATAATGACGTATCACATATTCGGAATGGGTTATACGACCCCAAGGTCCTTTCCTGGCTAAACCGAATAGTGAGCGCTTATTCAAAAATAAGTGTGGCATTCAAATTCAAGCAATCACAACAAATGCCTATTTAAAAGTAAATATTGATAGTCGGTTATTTAACTATCGATAGGCGTGTTCAACATCACCAAATTCCAAATAATTTCTCAAATTATTTACTTTCCAAAATATCTTTACTAGATATAATTTCCACACTTCAACCATTTGAAAACAAATTTTCAAATCACTTTTCACCTTTACCACTTTTGAAAACAAATTTCAATCATTTTCCTTACGCGGAAATACTTTCATTTCAAAATGGTTCATTTAAATAAATCCTTACCGATTTACTTTATGTTTACGTTCCAAATCCGTAAATTTATTCCCACACTTCAAAAGTAAATCAACATTTATTTTTAAACAAATTTCCCTTTCTTTTATAAATTCCAAAGTGAATTTACACTTCCAAAATATCTATGAATATACGATTTTCAAATCGATTCCTAATATTCATTTCCAATTTATCTTTAAAAGATAAAATCTCAAAATATTCATTTCATATTGGAAAACATTTCCATACTTATTTAATAATAAGTAATTCACAAATCCATTTATTTTCAACACTTGGAAAATATTCAATATACTTAAATCGAAATTAAGTATATATTTCATTCTTTAAGGAAATCATTCTCTTAAACATATTTATTTGGGCCAAAACGAATGTTGCGTAAAACATCGTTACGACAACCCAAAATCACTAGTATAGGGATTCGAAATTAAGATAGATATATAAATCCCAATACTATACAAAAACACTTCCTTTCGGAAATCATTTACTATAACAACACTGTTATAGTCCACCATTTCCTTATTTCTCGAAAACGTCTATTTCAACAATGAATGTTGAAATCTATGTGTTCGATACTTAATGCATTTTAAAACATCTTTAAATCGTTTTAATTCTATTTAAAATATCACTTCCCCAAACCATATCCATTTTATTTAATAATATATTCACTGTCCAAAATGTGAATATACTTCACTAACCAAATTTCAATATTTCTACACATTTTATATAAAGAATAGTTCGCTATCCAAAATCACGAATATACTTCTTTTAATAAATTTCTATATTCAATTTATCAAATTCCATTGATTTCGAATTTATAAACAATGTCTATAAATTCCATTTCTATTTATAAATTTCGATCTATAAATCTCCTTTATTAATCCAATTCAATTTATATATCTCAAATATATACCAGAAGTCCATATTATAAGTTAAATACTTATAATTCATTTATTTACAAAATCGTTCTTTTTTTAAACTTCTATTACTTATAAGATTCATTTATATTTTATAATAACTTCAACTTATAAAATCTCCTTTATTAACAGTTTCTATTAATATCCCATTTAAATGCCCAAAATCCAGTTTATAAGTAAATTACTTATAATTCATTTATTCACAAATCCATTCTTTTATATCAACAATAATTTATAAATTAAAAATTCTTATTTACTTATGAATCTAGGTTCAAACTTTATTTTAACACTTATAAAAGCTCGTTTTATAATTTCTATATTTTAATTTATAAATATCAATTTTATACAACTTTTATATAAATTGTTTATAATAATTCAAAAATCCCAATTTAAACTATTTTATAATTTATCAACTACTTATTTCAAAAATCACATTTCAGTTATATTTCGCAAAAATCATAATTTTAAAATTTTAAAATTTTAACGTTTATTTTATTTAAGATGAATCAATTCAAAATTTTGAATAAAAAGTATAATTTCAAAAATCACTTTAAAAATCCCTTTAAAATCAAAATCGTTACTTTTAAACTTTAAAAATGGATCCGATGATGCAACAACACCAAATAGTCAATCACGACATCCAAATATCATATATCAATATGATCATCAACAAACATCACAATATCTATAAATAAATCAATATAGTTGAGGAATCCAGTTGGATCCCTCCAACCTGTTTCCCTGCATCCACAGATGTTAGCACAATACCAATTCCATTCTAGTACGAAATTATCGCGGCATATGGGATTTATAAAAATATTATCCGCTTAATAGGCGGCGCAATAGGGTCTCATTCGCTATATAATGCAGGAAATCAACTCCAAGTACATAAATAATACCAATTCCATACAATTTGGAATTATCGCGGTATATGTTTTTAATAAATAACACCCGCTTACTAACGGCGTGTAATGTCTATTTCAATCAACAACAGATAATAATTTATCATTCAGGCATACAATCAATAATTTTAAATCTAACTATTTAATATTTAAATTGAAACAATTGGATTGAGTGAGAAGTTCTCACCTCGATTTCAATTCAGTTTTCGCGTTTTATTTCGAATAAAATTAAACGTGCGTTTAATTTTACTCGAAATTCTCACTAGCTCCAAATGACTCCAATCCAGTTCCATAGCGTAATGCTCGTCCATACGATTCCAAAGCAACTGGTGTCGTGCGTTTTCGACCTCGTATGAAGAAGTTACATCATTTTAAAGTTTATACAAATTTTTATATAAATTAATTTACAATTAAATCTAAATTTTCAAACCCTAATGCAATCCAGGCCGTTAGATATTGCTCCCCCACATCAGGCCGTGCAACTGCTTCTTCTCCCTCATCACGTTTTCACGTTCCAGTGAAACAAACCCAAGCCGTGCTCACTAGGGTTAAATATCGCACCTCCTACGACGAGCTTCGACACGATCGACGACCACCACCACGAAGACAACGTCAAACTCCACCTTCACAAGAGAACCGGCCCCACTCGGCTGCCCCAATCCCGAGAAAAACGAGAAAAAACGCACTACTTCAAGCTTCGATTGTCGTTGATTCGTCACGCCATTGACGATCTTAACCGTTGGATTTGTAGAGCTCGCAGAGCTCTACAACATTGCAGTTGACAACTTCCTCTAATTGTTGACGGATGAGGAGAAAATAGGGGAGGAAGGAGGTGAATTTCTGGCCTTTGAAATATCAAGTGGCGGCTGGACATTATTGGCTAGGGTTTGTAAAGAGGGGATGAAGGGTTCCTTTTATAGAAAACGACGAAAAACACTATTCACTCCAAATTTCCAAACTCCAAATCTCACGCGGTGACTGGTGTTTCTAGGGTTTATCCCACGTTCCGGACACAATGGAACATGTTTCGGAAGCTAATTCGATCGTGTGAGATATGGCAATAAATGATCGATTTAAAATTAAATCGGTTAATCAATTTTATTTGTGTTTTAGCTTGCCCCGGACAAACGGTAAATCCGATTGACACGAAATTTGAAACCTTACAATAATACGACATTACGGATCCAATGAAACTGGTTTCGTCGAAATCCGAGACTGTTTGAAAAATGACTATTTTAATTCGCTAAATTAATATTAAAACAATTTCGATACGTTTCGAGCTGCCACGGTTAAACGAAAACTCTGATTGCTACAAAAATTGAAATCCGATAAAAACAAACTATTACGGATCCAATGAAACTAGTTTCGTCCAATTCTGAGACTGTTCGAAAATTGGCTATCTTTCGGTCGATATTAAATATTAAAATATTCAATTTTCACAAATAAACTTTAAATTCGATTTTAAAAGTTCTATAACCTTATTATAACTCCAATATGATATAATAAAATTTTACAAATCATTTTTAATCATATTAAACCCAATTTTCAATTATTTCTGGAATTTCAAATATTAAATTATCGATTTAATTATCCAATTAAATCCAATATTCGAAAATAAATTATTCGACTTATAAATTTCACTTATTAATATTAAAATTCAATTAAATATTCAAATTTTAATTAACAGAAATACTGGGTCGTTACATTTTCTATACTAGTAGTAAATATTTTCTTAAACCGTTTTCCAATCTACTAGTATATACAAACCTTTACCTCACTCGTACGAGAAATCTAATTAAACGGCTTAGTAAAACAAGTGGTATGAAACGCTTGCGTTTACTTTGCCGGTTAATTCTTGGACTTGTTCGCTTGAATCTCTTGTGACAATTTTTGAGTGGAGATATACAATTTGTTCGTAAATATTTAAGTTAAGCTAGTGGCTATGGGACATGAAGCTAAGATCATATATTTACTAGCTTATTGTAATTGACACTTCTTGATGATCGTTGATGATCATTTTTGTGATTTAGACTAGCAAATGTGCGATGTCTCTTTGTCTATGAGGGAGACTAAACCCCGTTTCTATGGAGCTTCGGCTCAATTTGGTGGGGTAGCGACCCATGGTCTTCGGGCCGTTTTGTGGAGCTTCGGCTCAAAATAAATGGTTAACAACCATGGAATAGCGTTGCATTTTGTGATACACGTGTTGGTGAATTTTCATGCTCCTGTTTTGTGATAGCCTCCCCCTTTTTGTGATTTCTGGATTTCCATTGATGATTTCTAGAATTTGTGTTTTCACTAATTTTTGTGATTTACATTGATAAGTTTTATCAATATTTGTGCATTGGTGAATTTGTGTGTCATTAACTTTTTGTGAATAAAAGTATAGAGTATGACATTCTTTTTGATCTTTGAGAAGATTCTTGTGATATTGATTAATCCCTAGTTGATTTTTAATTGCATACTTATCACAGTATGGTTTTTGGTTATCATATGTTTATGTCATATCTCTTATTCTATATCATTTTACCTGATATTTATAGCTAGACTGGTCCGTTTATTATTTTCTTATTAAATAATACTTGGGTCAGACTGAGATGTTACAGGTGCTTCTGCTTGACTTCACATCTGGGATTATCACCCTGACTTTTGGCTAACTACTTAGATTAGTAGTTTTTGTTGTATACATTTGAGAGATAGACTCATTGATGTATCCATATTCTTTTGTCTAGCACTTGTAGCTATTCTTTTGTGATATTGTGGATCTTGTCTGACCACTACTCTGATGAACACTTTTATGTGTTATATATTCATATCTATTTCCGCCTTTGTGATATGGATGTCTGTGACTGATTTGTGTTATGCTTATTTCTATATTTGTTTCCGAAGACTATATATAGCCACCGGGTAGTAGCTTTGAGTTCGTATCGGTATGTCAGATTTCCTCCTGAAACCAGATGCATCTTCTACTATCTGACATATCCGTGCTCGCACAAAGAAATTACGCGGATGATCGCTCCTCAACAGCCTTATTCTCCACGCTAGTTGACGGCATTACCCCGTAGTGTCCTTGGCTAGAGTGGGTATAGAGGTGGGGCGTCACAGCTTAGTATCAGAGCAAGCCTTCGGAACAATGTAGAATAATCAAGCAAGGATCATCGTCCTAAGTCCATCTTAGGAATCGTGCTTTAGGATTTGATTCGAGACTTCGTACCGATTCATCCTATTTTCTTTATGATTCCTTGCTTATCTATCAAGATTGCTTGATATTCATTTGGTAAATAACCTTATCCTTCTTCTTTCTTTCTTTCAAAAGGAAGAGAAATGGTTAGACCTGGCCGTCCCAGCGCCGGTCAATCTCGTGCTACTCCCCAAGATGGAGTATTTATGTCTATCCAGCAGCTTCTTGATCTAGTAAGGAATGCTCAAGCAGCCGGATCTAATCCGAAGTCTACTCACCCTAAGTCTGGATTTGCACGTTTGTGCAGCGATTATACCAATTTGGGGGGGAAGGGGGAAGCCATTCAAAGGATCTAAAACTATTATTGAAGTCCAGTCTTGGCTGAGAACGTGTGATCGAATTTTTTCTTGCATGAATCTTATTGAGCTTCACCGTGTTCAGGTGGCCTCTAGTATGCTCCAAGAAAGAGCATTAGACTGGTACAAGCTTCTGATTTCTGAAATAAATGAAGCGGATCTTACTTGTGGGAAATTCCAGGAACGATTCGAATTAAAGTTTGTGCCAGAAGCTGAGAAAGTAACATTGGCTCATCGTTTTATAGACCTTGTTCAAGGTGAATATTCCGTGACAGACTATGTCGCATCATTCGAGTCACTTTCTAAATACGGGGTCGAGTACATAAACACCCCACTGAAGAAAAACCAAAGATTTGTCTATGGCTTGAATGAGAATCTCAAGAATCCATTACTTCTAAAGTTAGAAGTTTCATTTGATCAACTCATTGATATCGCTCTTCGACTTGAAGAGGCAGATAGGGAGAGTGATGTTGAAGTTATGGGTGCCAAACCAAACTTCAACAACAAGAAAAGGCCTAATAAGTTCACAGGTCCTTATCCCAATAATAAAGGGAAGCAAGCAACTTCGATGGCAAAGACTTCTACCTCTAGTAGTAGGCAATGCTACAATTGTGGTTCTAAGGACCATTATGCGAACAAGTGTTCAAAGCCTCGTGCTTGTCGCTATTGCAAAAGCCTAGATCATTATTTATCTTCTTGTCCCAAACTTCAAGGTAAGAAGGAGGGAAAGCTTAATGTTGCTCAAGCCCCTGGCGACACATCTCGTGGTAAAGGTATTTCTCATTCTATCCTTGATGGCATTATTTTATTTCGTGATCATCCTATTCGAGTTCTTTTTGACACGGCTGCGTCCCACTCTTTTATTTCAAAAGAATTTATTGATACTTTTTCTTTGGTTGTTTTGTGTTTAATGACTTCTTTGAGAATTGCGAATCATGTTGGTGGATCTGCAACAACCAGCTTATTGTGTAAAGATGTCGAGATTATTTTGTGTGATTTTTCTTTCCGAGCCGATTTGCATGTTATGCGCTACTTAGGCTTTGGAATGATTTTGGGAATATATTGGCTTAACCGTTATGAAGCCCAAATCCTATGTCCTGAGCGGACTATTCACCTTCGACATCCTCAATCTGTTAAGCAGATTTCTATTGATCTTAAAGATTCAGATTCCAGCTTGGTTGCATCTTTATATTCTTCAAATCCTCATGATGACGATAATGATGATGAGGAAGATATTATTTCTCTTATTCACATTGTTCCTGAATTTTCCGACATATTTGAGCCCGTTTTAGGATTACCACCTAAGCGAGAAATTGAGTTCAAAATTAATCTCATCCCTGGAGCTTAACCTATCACTCGTCCTCCTTATCGTATGTCCAATAAAGAAAATGAGGAGATGCGCAAATAATTATCCGAATTGGAGACGAAGCAATTTATTCGCTCTAGTTCCTCGCCTTGGGGAGCTTCAGCTATTTTCTTGAAGAAATCCGATGGTACACTTAGGCTTTGCGTTGACTACCGCAAGCTTAATGATCTTACTATCAAAAATAAATATCGTTTACCTCGGATTGATGATCTATTCGATCAACTTAGTGGTGCTAGAGTCTTTTCACAATTAGACTTAGCTACCAATTTTCATCATCTTCGTATTGCAGAGGATAGCATTCCTTTGACATCGTTCCGTACTCCTTATGGATCTTATGAATGACTTGTTATGCCATTTGGTTTAACGAATGCTTTGGCTTATTTCGTTGAACTTATGAATAGAGTTTTCAAAGACTTCCTCGATCGGTTATTGATGATATTCTTGTGTATTCAAAAACCGAGGAGGAGCATGAAAAACACCTTCATATTGTGTTGGAAACTCTTAGGAGCAATCAATTGAAAGATTTTTTTTTAAATGCCACTTTTGGCAATCTCGTGTGAAGTTTCTCGGTCATATTATTTCCGAATCCGAAATTTCCATGGATCCTTCAAAGATTGAAGCGATTCAAAATTGAAAGAGACCGGAGAGTGTGACGGAGATCCGTAGCTTCCTTGGATTGGCGGGCTATTACCGTCATTTTATAAAAGACTTTTCAAAAATATCCGTGCCTCTTACTAGTTTGACAAAGAAGGGAGTTAAGTACATTTGGTCGGACAAATGTGAAGCTTCTTTTCAGAAATTAAAAGAACTCCTTTTCGATGCTCCTATTCTTGTGATTCCCGAGGGAAACCAAGATTTTATTGTTTATACCGATGCTAGTCGCGTTGATTTGGGTGTCGTTCTTATGCAAAGGGAACGTGTTATTGCTTATGCTTCTAGGCAATTGAAGCCAGCCAAGACTAGATATGCCACTCATGATTTAGAGCTCGCGGCTATTGCTTTCGCCCTTCGATTTGGAGTCATTATCTTTTGGGAGAAAATTTTATTCTTTACACTGATCATAAATCTTTGAAGTATCTATTTTCTCAAAAGGAACTTAATTTGCGTCAACAACGTTGGCTCGAATTTCTCGTAGCTTATGATCTTGATATACTTTATACCCCCGGAAAGGGAAATCGTGTTGCGGACACACTTAGTCGTAAGCAACAAGCAGTTGTTTCTATGATGATATCCGAATGGAATGATCTAGGGATTTTATCCACTTGTGAGATTCGAGATCGTGTTTCCGTTTTATGTTCATCTCTTGTTTTATGTAGCCTTATGGCTCATCCTTCTCTTTTAGACTGCATTCTTGAAGCTCAAAAGCTAGATCCCGAAATGGCTCTTCTTGGCTAAAATTTTAGGGATAAAATTGACATTGAAGGTTTGAAAGACTTTGATATTGATTCTCGTGGCGGTATTCGAAGATTTGGAAAAATTATCGTGCCAAATATTACTAATCTTCGTAGAGACATTTTAGAAGATTCTCATCGTTCTAAATTTACCATTCATCCCGGTAGTAGTAAAATGTACGTGGACATGAAGTGACTTTATTATTGGGAGGGAATGAAATATGATATTGCTAACTTTGTTAAGTGTTGCATGACTTGCCAACTCATTAAGGCCGAACACCAAAGGCCCGGTGGGTTATTGCAACCTTTAGAAATTCCAATTTGGAAGTGGGACCAAATTTCCATGGATTTTATAGACGGCCTTCCTTGTTCTCGTTTGGGTCATGATAGCTTATGGGTGATAGTCGATAGACTTACTAAATCTGCCCATTTTATTCCCGTTCGGTCCAATCGAACTGCACCACTTTTGGCCAATCTTTTTATTAAAGAAATTGTAAAATTGCATGGAGTTCCTTCTTCTATTGTTAGTGATCATGATCCATTGTTTACTAGTGGATTTTGAAAGAGTCTTCAAAAAGCTTTGGGAATGAAGCTTAATTTTAGCACCGCTTATCATCCCCAGTCCGATGGACAAACTGATCGTGTGAATCAAACTCTTGAAGATCTTCTTCGTGCATGTGTTCATGATTTTGGTGGAAGTTGGGAAGATCATATTTCCCTTGTAGAGTTTTCCTATAATAATAGCTTTCAATCTAGTATTGGTATGGCACCTTTCGAGGCACTCTATGGAAGACCATGCCGATCTCCTTCTTGTTGGCTTGAGGCCAGTGAGAAGCTAGTTTTAGGCCCAGATTATATTCGTGATTCCACTGAAAAGATTGACCTTATTCGTCATAGGATGAAAGAAGCCCAGAGTAGGCAAAGATCCTATGCCAATTACCGGAGAAGGAAATTAGAATTTTCTGTGGTAGATCTTATTTTTATTCGTGTTTCACCTATGAAGGGTGTTGTACGTTTCAGTCGATCGGGAAAGTTAGTACCTAGATATATTGGTCCATTTCCCATCACCGAACGCCTTGGTTCCGTGGCTTATCGCCTTTTATTACCGGCTCAATTTTCTACTATTCATGACGTGTTTCACGTTTCTCAATTAAGGAAATTCCTTCGAGATTCCGATTCTATTCTTGAGCCCGGTGTTGTGGAAGAAATTTAAGTTTCACCTAATTTAACTTATGAGCAACATCCTATTCATATTATTGCTTCGGAGGTCAAACGCCTTCGAAATAAAGATGTTTCGCTTGTTAAAGTTCAATGGTCCTCAAATCCTAAGGATTGATCTTGGGAATCTAGAGAATTCATCGAGCGAACACATCCGGACTTACTTTCTCGTGCTCTTTGAGGTGAACTTCTTATTTCAAATTTCTTTTGTATTGAATATGCTTTCATGGTTGTTACTATATATTTTTTTCTTAAATATTGCAAGTACGCAATTTCTTTAAGGAGGGGAGTCTGTAACAACCCGCATATTTTACGATTGAGTATTTAAATATTTTATTTAAATATTTTATCGATAATCGGATTATAGTCTGAAAAGTTACTCTTTTGCATACGGTCGAATTAGGACTCGAGACCACTTCCATTGGGTCCAAAACGTCGTTTGCGATCTTTTGAGTATAAACTTTGACATGTTTGGAGTTAGTGGAATTTTGCCACCTTTTCACTTTGGGCTTTGGGTTTGGTTTAGCCCATTAGCCTAAGCTATTAATTCTAGCTCAACCCCCTTCCCTTTATAACTTCACCTTCATTTCCTAACACTCAAGCTTCATCAAAAATGGAGGAAGGAATGGGAAATTAAAACTCCAAACCCTAGTTCATTTGCAAATCCAACATCTAACTCCAAATTCAAAGAGAAGCCATTGATTCAAGCTTCTTGTGTAGAGATTCAAGTGTGGTTGATTCTTCCTTTCCTTTCAACCTTCTCCTTCATTGATTTTGTGAAAAGGTGAGATTTTTATCTCACATCTTTGTTTATAACTATCTTTGATTATTGGGTGTGAATTCCTAACACTTATTTATATGCATTTGCTCTTGGTTTGGATTGAATTGGTGAAAATCCTAATTTTTAGTGTTTTGGTTTCAAATCTTTAAAAATCCTAACTTTGATGATTGAACACGTTTTTGGTGATGCATCGGGGAGCCAATAGGACCGGGTAGCCGATGGGCATAATCCGCTAGCGTTCGTGCTCGATCGGTTGTAAATTGTGAGAATTTTGGCATTTTTGTTGCTTAGCTCGTTCGGCCTACACATATGATTCTCGGCCTGCAATTTAGGTCGTTCTGTTCCTTAAGTCGCAACCTATAGGTCGTGCCATGCTAGGTCATCCCCATTAAGTCGCACGGCCTTCTTTACCCCTTAGGTCATTTCGTCCCTAGGTCACGTCACTTAGGTCACGCCATTGGTCTCCTTAAGTCGCTCGGCTGGTCCCTGTGTGTTAGGTCGCGCTTTACTTTAAGTCGCTCTGCCTATTCTCTACCCCTTAAGTCACGCCATGCCATAAGTCGCAACCTCTTAGGTCGCAACCCCATAGGCCACTTGCCTTACTGTTAGGTCGGCCCGCCTTAGGTCGCTCGGTCTGCTTGCACTATAAGGTCGCACATGCTTAGGGTCGTGCCATTCCTTAGGTCGGTTGCAGTTAGGTCACGCCACCCTTTAAGTCGCACCTGCTTTAAGCCGCATGCTATTTCTTAAGTCGCTGATCTCTTAGGTCGTATGTCGTGTAGTCGCATGCGTTGAGCCGCTGATTTCTTGTGTAGAATTATGTTAAGTCGTAAGTCATGGCTGTTAAGTCACAAGCGTATTTCCACTTTGATGGATTTGTAATCGAATTCTTTGGATTTATTCACGTCTTCGAATGTGAATTTTTGTGACTAGTTGTTTCTACAATCATCTTTGTGATTTTTCACTTTAAAAATATAAAGGTTTTCTATACTAGTAGTAAATATTTTCTTAAACCGTTTTCCCATCTACTAGTATATACAAACCTTTACCTCACTCATAGTAAAACAAGTGGTATGAAACGCTTGCGTTTACTTCGCCGGTTAATTCTTAGACTTGTTCGATTGAATCTCTTGTGACAATGTTTGAATGGAGATCTACAATTTGTTCGTAAATATTTAAGTTAAGCTAGTGGTTATGGCACATGAAGCTAAGCTCATATATTTACTAGCTTACTGTAACTGACACTTCTTGATGATCGTTGATGATCATTTTTGTGATTTAGACTAGCAAATGTGCGATGTCTCTTTATCTATGAAGGAAACTAAACCTCGTTTCTGTGGAGGCTCAATTTGGTGGGGTAGCGACCCATGGTCTTCGGGCCGTTTTGTGGAGCTTCGGCTCAAAATTAATGGTTAGCAACCATGGAATAGCGTTCCATTTTGTGATACACGTGTTGGTGAGTTTTCATGCTCCCGTTTTGTGATAGGCCTCCCCCTTTCTGTGATTTCTGGATTTCCATTGATGATTTCTAGAATTTGTGTTTTCATCAATTTTCGTGATTTACATTGATAAGTTTTATCAATATTTGTGCATTGGTGAATTTGTGTGTCATTAACTTTTTGTGAATAAAAGTATAGAGTATGACATTCTTTTTTATCTTTAAGAAGATTCTTGTGATATTGATTAATTCCTAGTTGATTTTCAATTGCATACTTATCACAGTATGGTTTTTGCTTATCATATGTTTATGTCATATCTCTTATTCTATATCATTTTATCTGATATTTATAGCTAGACTGATCCGTTTATTATTTTCTTATTAAATAATACTTGGGTCAGACCGAGATGTTACAGGTGCTTCTGCTTGACTTCACATCTGGGATTATCACCCTGACTTTTGGCTAACTACTTAGATTAGTAGTTTTTGTTGTATACATTTGAGAGATAGACTCATTGATGTATCCATATTCTTTTGTCTAGCACTTGTAGCTATTCTTTTGTGATATTGTGGATCTTGTCTGACCACTACTCTGATGAACACTTTTATGTGTTATATATTCATATTTATTTCCGCCTTTGTGATATGGATGTCTATGACTGATTTGTGTTATGCTTATTTCTATATTTGTTTCCGAAGACTATATATAGCTACCGGGTAGTAGCTTTGAGTTTGTATCGGTATGTCAGATTTCCTCCTGAAACCAGATGCATCTTGTACTATCTGACATATCGTTGCTCGCACAAAGCAATTACGCGGATGGTCGCACCTCAACAGCCTTATTCGCCGTGCTAGTTGGCGGCATTACCCCTAGTGTCCTTGGCTAGAGTGGGTATAGAGGTGGGGCGTCACAGGACTAATAATCAAGTACGGAAGTACGTCTTGCCATCAGCTCGCCTCCTGAACTCCACACCAGTCCATCCAAAATATGTACTCTATAATACTCGGTCTGACTTGAGCATTATAGTTAAATAACACCCGAGTCAGTCTGAAAAACCAGCGTGAGAAAATACACTCAATTGGATTTTTAAAGTTTTAAAAATCCATTGAAATCAAAGTATCTCGTAAGACCACTCCACAAATAAACATGCAGGGTTTTCACCTTACGATAACCAAAACATTTCTTATAAAATCCTCTGATATTATAGTAGTGTCTATATACAAATACTTATTTAAATAGCCGAAATTATACATTATTAAATTCCAGCCACTAGCCACAACGTGGGTTATACAAAAAAAAAACCATAAAGGCGCGTAGGGAGAATGGATTTCCATCAATGGCAGGGCTACTAGGGTACTTCCCGTCATAGTACGTGGTCTAGATCACCGTATAGAGGATCCACCCTGATCCCCAGCATCGCAAAACTGAAGCTACCCTTTACTGGATAGTCCGAATAAGTTCACCCCGAGGTTGGGATCAGTAACCGCCCACACAGCCGAAATAAAAGGGACATCTAAACAGGGGTGACCTTACCCTAATTGGTCGCTAGCCACTTAGCCTTATGTACAACTCCCCTGTTTTAGCCATTCCTGGTTGATGAGGTTCGAGGTTATTTGTTACCTTATTAGCACATATTCACTAGAATGCTCATCGTCCTCCTGACGATGTTCTGAAAGCATTCATCCATACAAGTCCGTTTCGGGTTCGAATAGAACCGAAGGCACTACTTCTACTACATCCATTTTGGAATCACCCTCAGGATTAGTAGCGATTAGCCCTTGCACTTCACTGCTCCATCTTTGACTCCAAGTTCTTGTATTCCTCACAAAAATGTTCAAACTGGATCGAAATGTTTTTCGATAAATTAATCCCGATCCTGGTCTCTTCGAAACGATCAACGCATTTGGCCAATATTGATAGTCGGTTATTTAAAAATCAATTAACACCCACAAGCAACCATCAGATTTAAATAATTTTTCAAATTATTTATTATTCAAAATATCTTTGCAAGATATCTTCCATACTTCAACCCTTTGAAAACAGCTTCAAATCTCTTTTCACTTGCAGAATAGATTCCCAAAATTGTTTATTTCCCACTGAAAATTACCAAGTCAAAATACTTTATATTTTAAAATTATTTAAATCATTAAATTCTAAAATATCTTTAAAACATTTAAATTAAATAAACTTAATTAATTTATTCAAAAATATATACTTTAAAACTATTTTATAAAATATAAAACAAAATTTTAAAATAAAAGTTAAGCCAAACTAAATTTTAAAATAAGAGTTACGAAATTCTATACATGTTTTTAAATAAAACTTTAACCAAACTGTCTTTAAAATAAAACTATTTATAAAATATAAATATTAATAATTATTTTTAAAATCATAATACTAGTCAAACCATTCAATTGATTACTACTATAATTAATTTAAATTAATGTTTACTTTTAAAATTTAAATGACTTAAATAATAATTTCTTTAAAACAATCCTTTAAACAAACTTTTAAACTTTTAACTTATACTAAATAATCTGCTTTGAAAAACTTACATGGCTTTTCAGGAAATACACTTCTTTTTCACACCTTTAAAAATAAACCACTATTTATATTTAAAACAAATTACTTGTTCCTTTATAAATTCCCACCGTGAATTTATACTTCCAAATATCCACTGATTTCTTATTCCACTTTATAAACCCAGTTTATAAATTCCATAGTCTCACTCCCTTTTAAATCATAGTCTCAAACATTTTATCAATTTACAAATCAATTTCCAAATTTATTCCATTTTAAAATAAATTCCTTTACTTGCTCAATTTATTTCAAAACCCATTAACTTCATATTTACTTCTTAATTATGATTTAAAATCTTGTTTAACTGAAAATACCAATTTTATACTTTTCCAAATTCCTTCTTTATCCTTTCCAATAAATTTATACCTTGAATTTTAAAATAATTTCTTTATTCCATTAAATAATATCACTCAAGTTTTAAAATTCATTATTTCCTCTTTTATTCAAAATCTCCTTTCCCATAGTCGAAATTTATTTATTAGAATTCAAAAATCACTTTTATTCTTTTCCAATTCATTCTTTAATTTATTCAAATTCTCTATAATTATTTTACTTAAAAATTCTCTCTTTATTTTCTCATCAAAAATCCAATCTATATATTTTTGATAACTCAGTATACCCAAATATATTCAATCAAACCATAACATCCAATATTTCAATTACCAATATAGTCTATCTCAGATTATCAAATCATATCACAGAATATTAAAACAAATCTAAATATTTTGAGGAATCCAGTTGGATCCCTCCAACCTGTTTCCCTGCATCCACAAATGTTAGCACAATATTAAATACCAATTCCACTTCGAGGTGGAATATCACGGTACATGGGGTTATATCATCTCATCTGCTATTATGCGGTGCATAGGTTCTCATCCGCTATATAATATGGGAAATCAATCACACCAATATATATATACTACTATAAATATACCACATCCAATCAATTCAATCATTCATCCAAATATTTAAATTTAACTATTTAAATTTAAATAGCAATCCAGATGAGTGAGATTAACTCACCTTTTATTTTGCTGTTTGAAATCCATCCTAAACTGGATTGTTTCCATGATTTTAAACCTTGTATAAACATTATAAAATTTATTATTATTTGAATTAATTTAATAATCAATTTCCATGTAATAAATTTTAATTGACTAATGATTTAATTAAACTATTAATTCCCTATTGAAACTACATACACACTTATAAAAATAAATTATAGATTTTCAAAATTTTACTTTTGTAAATTCCTCAAACATTTTTAAATCCCCATTTTTTTAAATCTTACCTACATATATATATTCCTGTTTATCTATATATTTTTTAGTTAAAACAGGCGGTTGTACATACATTTATATTTTCATTATATTTTCCTTTACCGTATACGTCCATATATAAAAATCTTTAATTTGGAAAAATAAATAAGTAACTTCATATCTTATCGAAGATAAAAATCTTATCTATCTATATATATTTAATAAAATTAAAATTAAACATATACCTTACAGTTTTATACATATATAGCTGATTATATTTAAAACAAAAACTGTTATACCATGCTGTAATTATAAATTTTTCAATTTAACTATACTATATATCCATATATAAATTTATTAAATTAAAATAACTGCTACTAAAATATATATATATACATAGAATAAAATAAAACAACAGCCTTACCTTGCTGCTCAAAGCCCCTCCATCTCAAATCCCCTTGCCAGATTGCTTCGCTTACGACAGAGCATGCCCGCCCTCGAACACTGCGACCACTTGCCATCGGCTTTTCCAAATTCACCATGAAACACGCCAAAGTTCTCAGTTCCCTAAGCCATAGTCGCCTCCATCTCAGATGCTACCCAGTTCAAGATTAGCTATTCCCCTTTTTGGCAATGATCACACCCTTTACTGATACTTCTGATAAAGTCTATGCCTCTTGAGTTGACCGATATTCCCACAAGAGCTAGAGATTTAAAATTTAGTTGATAGAGGTTGCTACAATTTCAAGGAGCTTCGATCGGCCGTTCTATTTTGATTTAGGGTTAGTTTAGTATACGAATAAAAAAGAAAGTTGGAGATCTGATTTGAGAAGAAGGCTTCGGCCATTTATTTTCTTCGTTCATGAGTTGGTTTTTTTAAACGAGATAGTATTCTTTTTTTAAATATATTCAGGATAAAAAAGTAAAAAACACGTTTCAAAAGGAAAGAATGAAAAAGGAGACACGTGTTCGAGAAGGGAGAAACGTGTCTAATTTGCCTATTTTATGTGAATATATATTTTAATTTAAATTCAAATTTAATTCAAAATCGTCTCGGTAAATGCAACTAAAAATTTCGAACTCCTATCGAGGCGTGCCGCTAGGCATTTATAATATTATAGCCCTATTTCGAACGTACTGAAAAAGGTTCCGGGTCCTAATTCGATCGTATGGAGAAGAAAGCTTTTTGAACGCAGTTATTATATTAAATTTCGAGATAGATTTCAACGCGTTTATCTACTGTACGGCCAAACAATCACTCCAAACACAACGAAACTTGATGTCCGATAATAATACACAATTACGGATCGAATGGAACTGGTTTCGTCGAAATCCGAGACTGTGACTCGAAAGGATATTTTTAAATGTCAATTTAAACTATATAAATTCAAAACCGAACATATCACTTCCAAACTTAAATTTAAAACTTCTATTATCTCCAGCATTATAAATATAATTTTCCAAGCCTTTGAAATATTTTTAACCAGCATAGAACTGAAGATTCAATATTTTACCCAACTTCTAATAATTAAAATCAATAATTTAATTACGAAATAAATAGTGATATTTGAAATTCAAGTTAAACTAGCTTTCAAATATCTAAAATCAATTAAATATTTCAATTTCATATTTCTAGAAATTCAGAGTCACCACAATATTGGGGATTGAAATATATTGAATTCTATGCTTGGCTGAATATATATGGGTATTTTGAGAAATGGAAATATATATGTTTGGATTTATTGTTTTTAAGGAAATGAAAAGAAACTCTTAAGTAAATAATTATGGGAAATTGGATAAATCGAGTAATAAATTTCAAAGGGAATTTAAAACCTGGAAATCGGTTTGAAATCGATTTAGTGCTTTGAAAACTGTGATTTAAAGGAAAATGAGAAGCGGAAATTTGTAAACTGGGTTTATAAATGAAGTGGAATATTTATCTGTGGGTAAATTTGGAAGAATTAGATTCCGGTGGAATTTATAAGAATATATGTAATTCATTTTAAAAATAAAAGGTGATTTTATTTTTAAAAGTTGGAAAGTATATTTTTCTTGGAAAACTAAGTATATTTTCAAAGAAAAGATTTCAAAGTATAAACTAGAAGTTTAAAAATGTTTTTTTAAAATGTTTTAGAAAATTTATTATTTTAATTATTTATAAGTGAAAAGTAAAAATTTATTTAAGTTAATTATGGTAGTTAATTATTTTTAAAGGTAAATTAGTATTATGATTTTTAAAAGGAAATTTTAACATAAATATTTGATATAATAACTTTATTTTAGAAGGAAATTTTGATTTAATTTTGCCTCAGAAACTCTTATAGAATTTCATAATTATTATTTTTATTTAAGTAATTTTAGTAGCCTTAATGTAAATAATTTAAGTACGTATATTTTTGAAAGTGATTTTAAGGAGATGGGAAATGTGTTTTAAAAATAAAAAGTGGTTTTATTTGTAAGTGGTGAAAGAATTTACGGAATTGGGGCGTTAATTAATTTGAGAAAAATCGATTAGGATTTATAAAGGATTATATGGGTTATACTGAAATGGAAGTGTATTTCCCTGTAAAGCTAAGCATATTTTCAAAGGAGATTTTTATATATAAGTTGGAGGTTTAAAGTTGTTTAAAAAGAATGTTAGGGAAATTTTATTTAATCATTTTAATATTTTTAAGTAAATATTTATTAACTTAATTGTTGTAGTAATTATTTAAAGATTTAACTAGTATTTTGATTTAAAAGATAATTGTTTAATATTTATACCTTATAGAATAAATTTTATTTTAAATTAGTTTTGGCTTATGTTTTACATGAGAAATTATTATAAAATTTCATAAGTAGTATTTTAAATAAAGTGTTTTAAATAGTTTTTATTTTAAGTGTTTTAAAGTATATATTGTTGGAAAAAATGATTTAAGTTATTTAAAAATCTGAGATATTAAGACTTGGTGATTTTCAGCGGAAATGAACCAATTAGGTGGAAATTTATTCCGCGAGAGAAAAAGTTATTTTTAAACTATTTTTCAAAGGGTCGAAGTGTGAAAAAATATCTTGCGAAGATATTTTGAAATAAATAACTTGGGAAATTATTAAAGCCTGATGGTTGTTTTGTGGATGTTATTTGATAGTTACTATCAAAATAACCGACTATCAATATTGACCAATGCGCTGGTCGTTTCTAAGAGACCGGGATTTAGTTTAATTTCCTGAAAACCACTTCGATCCAGTTTGAATGTTTTCGTGAGGAAGACAAGAGCTTGGAGTCGAAGATGGAGCAGTGAAGTACAAGGGCTAATCGCTACTAAACCTGAGGGTGATTCCAAAATGGATGTAGTAGCAGTAGTGTAACAACCCTAGTTTTGGCGATTACCTGTAAATATTGAATTATAATGGTAGTTATAAGTTAGTATTGTGAACTAAAAATAAATTGGTGATTTAAATTATTCATTTGGAATAAACAATGAATAATTTAAATCACCAATTTATTTTTAGTTCACAATACTAAGTTATAACTACCATTATAATTCAATATTTACAGGTAATCGCCAAAACTAGGGTTGTTACAAGTAGTGCCTTCGGTTCCGTTCGGACCGAGAACGGACTTGTATAGACAAATGCTATTAGAACGTCGTCAGGGGGATGATGAGCATTCTAAGTGTATGCGTGCTAAAAAGGTAAAGCATAGCCTCAAGCCTCATCAACCGAGAATGGCAAAAACAGGGGAGGTGCACCAAGGCTAAGTGGCTAGCAACCAATTAGGGTAAGGTCATCCCTGTCTAGATGTCCCTTTTATTTTGGCTGTGTGAGCGGTTGTTGATCCCAATCGTAGGGTGATCTTATTCGGACTATCCAGTAAGGGGTAGCTCCGGTCTTGTATTGCAAGAGATCAGGGGGGATCCTCGGTACTCTGATCTAGATTAGGTACTATGATGGACGGTACCCCAATAGCTCTGCCATTGATGGAAACCCAATCTCCAATAAGTGCCTTCGGACTTGTTTGTATACCTATTATGCTGGAATTTAATGAATGTAACAATTCCGGCTATTTGGATAAGTATTTGTAAATAGACACTACTATAATATCAGAGGATTTGATAAGAAATGTTTTGGTTATCATAAGGTAAAAACCCAACATGTTTATTTGTGGCATGGTCTTACGAGATACCTTTGATTTTTAAAGGATTTTGGAAACTTTAATAATCCAATTGAGTGTGTTTTCTCACGGTTGTTTTCCAAACTGACTCGGGTGTTATTTCACTATAATGCTCAGGTCAGATGAGTATTATAGATACAGGAAAGGATGTTGTGGAGCTCAGGAGACGAGCTGGATGGAGAGACGTATCACACGTATTAGATGTATTATCCACTGTGTATGGCTTGCTGCATAATCAGTTTCTATATGGACAAGTTATTATAACTGTCCAGTGTTGTTTTTTTGTTTGATGTTGTACACTGATGATGTATATATAAAATAGTTACAGTTCTTTTGTATAAAGATCAACCATTTATCTATTATATATTGTTCCACTGCAATTGTGAGATTCTGATGTTGTTTTGTTTTTCTCTTCTTCTACCTCCTGCTTTCTTTCCCGCAGCAATATGTCTTTTTTAGCACTCGACTGTTGGCATATTATACAACGGCGTATTTGTGTCGACTTTCGAGGGTCGAGAAGGTCGGGTCGTCACATTTGGATTATGAAAGTAATACCTAAAATGTGATGGAGATTAGCAGTAATATAATCTAAAATATAAATCAAACTTAGTCATATATTCAATATAGAAAAAAAAAATTGATAATGTTTGGCCAAAAAATGCAAAGAAATGAAGATTAGAAATGAATATGATTATTATTTTATGATCAATAATCATTATAAAATAAAAGAGTTAACATATGCTTGGGTTTATGGTGAATAAATTGGTAGACTATAGAATTAAATTTGAAATTATGATTTATTAATATATTGTACTGTATACATCCATGGATATTGTGAAAAGGAATCTTTAACACCAAGCTTTTGACATATATGTATATAATTTATTCAAATTTCTTATGTAAATCAAGATAAAGCTTTATGAAATAATTTTAGAAAGATTTTTATAAGTTTTAGAGAATATATAAATTATAAATTTATTATAGAATATTTAATGATATCTATAAGAATTTCACTTTTAACACTAGAAATGGAATATATTGAAAATAAATATGTAATATATATATATATATTATAAAAATCTTAGTGAAGTGCCAAATGTTACTTTACGCGATAATATGATTTTTAATATGAACTTACCCTAATTTTAAATTATATTTTGATGTGTACATACACAAGAGTGTATATATAAAAATAAAAGGACAAGTTTTTATACTCATTGACTTTGGAAGTGATTTCTGAAATGTTTCATGTTATTTTAAGGAATATGAAGAGATAGATAGTAGAAACTTCACTTTAATATGGTAAAAAATGATTTCGAAATCGAGTGACAAACAAAGAAATTATGGTGATGCAAAAATTGAAAATAAATATACAACTTTGTGGAAATTGTCATGATTTTGATATTCTCACTTGCAGCAGTCCACTAGCATGTAGTACATTGAAGCACCTATGTGGAAAAAAACGGCACAATAAACATAGTCCAATAAGGCTAAGTTTAAAATCTTTTTCCTTTTGGGTTTTGGACGTCGAATAATGATGTTTTTAAATGACATTTTAACCGTATCTAATTGGAGAATTTTAAACATATATAAGGACGAATGTGCGTATATATGTGGTACATACAAATATAAACATATAAGTAGTCGATTGTTATTGACATTTTTTACTATTGATTTTGACGCCTCTAATGGTTGTCGTGGTAACACGATCGCTCGATATCTATAGAAAATATTATAGAAAATATTTGGAGCACTGTGTATGGAGCTATGTCCATTCAGCGATTCAGCCATGTTTTAATGCAATAGGGTAGGTTTGGCTTTGTGTATGCATTAGACCACTCCATCTATCATTGTAATAATGGATGGCAGTATAAGTTAGACCACACCATAGGCAGTTGTAGATGTATTAGATTGAGATATTGTTTCATGAAGTTATCCATGTATCATTGTTTTATTTGACTAACTTGTTTTTTGTAGTTGAAAAAAATTACGGTATGATTGGTTACCATAGATATCTCGGTATTATTAGTGTCGATCGACATACATCACTCACCAGACTATAGTCCGATTCTTTCCATATATTTTTTCCTTTCTAATCATCATTAAGTCGGTGGAAACTGGAGTGCTGTACCAGTGGCATGGGATGGTGCAAATGATGAAGGAACTGCTATTTTATAAAGATTTATGTATCAATAATAAGCTGACATTGGTATTGCAAGTTTTAGACTCAGATTGGATTTGGTTGTATCTGACTAGTATATAAATCAAATCTATTGCTATGAAGTGACATCTACCCAATCACTTTTCTCTAAGCCAGAATCATTCTAAATCTCCTTAGTCTCTTCCTTACAAAAATGCTACATAAATCTATATTTTTCCTAGTTTAATTATGTAATTAAGCGGTAGTTTACAAAGGGATTAGCTGAGAATTACTTGATTTCTGTTTGTATTTATTTGGATTTTTGTTTGCTAATGTTCATCTTGAGATTTTTTCCAAATTGTGTTGCTTTAGACTTAGGTGAATGATTTGACCTATCTCATTTTACTATAGTTGTCTTTATATGTTAGAAATAATGCTTTTAAATGATTTTCTACTTTAAAACATGATTAGTAATAGATCCAACATAAACCCTAATCCATACACAAATTTAAAAGAGTTTTTAAGTTTGTTTTAATCAGATGTATTATATGTTCTACGGATATATCGTTTTCTAAAATCATAGAGTAAGTCATATGTCGATGTAAATCCATTGATGTGTGTGTGTGTGTGTGTGTGTTTTATATGTTTTGTATATGTTATGTTTAAATGGATGTATTGTGGGTTGCAAAATTATGGAACTTAAGGCTAGTTAAACGCTAAAGAGGGATGAATAGTGTTTTCTACTTTTATAAGTCTATTAATTTTTCAAAATTTTTTTCTGTTAAAGAGTATGATAATTCTAATTTTTGGTGATTTTTAGGATTTTCCCCAAGTGATTATGAATTACCATGAATTTAATATGCTACATAAGCATTTAATTTAATACTAATTAAGGGTATTAATTAATTATGTTGATAAATGTCTTTGGAAATATACAACTGACCTGAGGTAGATTTCTAAAAAGAAAATGTAAAGTTTTGGTTTCAACCTACCATATTTTGGTAAGAAACATGATTAGGTAAAAAGACAAATTGCTTCAAAAAGAAAGAAAATAGATTTTATTGTGATTATAGCCATGCCACCGATATGCGGCATTCCTATAACGTTGGACATTAATAATAGGCGGTATCACTTTGCGGTTGTATGCTATATTGGAATTGACGGCAATTACATAAAGCAATGCATGTGATATTTATGTCGTAAGTATGTAATGCATTGGGCCATGCAGCCAACATCAACGTTATCAGAATATTGCACGTCATTGGATATTGATGTCATAAGGCATTAATGTCGTAAGTTTTTACCATATATTTTGAAAGTGTTGTTATGGATCGTAATATTTAATATAATCTATGTTGCGGAATACAAATATAAAAGGTAAACAATAAAGTAAATAATATAAGGGATTTATACTGGTTAAACTATTGTTCTATGTCCATTCCTAGACTCCATCTAGAATTTAACTATCAACAATCACTTAACTTGAAGGAACATGTATTACACCGCCTGAGCAACTAAACATGACTTCTACAGCCTAGACAACTGAATATGAATTTTACCTCGTGAGCGACCGAACGGGTCTTCAACAATACAATAAGTTTTCATGACCGATTTTGCTCTGTAGATAGCATGAATAAGTCTTAGAGTACACATTCCTATAATCTTCTCCTTTGTAGTATATTGTATAGTTCATGAAGATTGGATGTTATTTTAACCACAAATGAATTTGTGCTTGAAAATACGAGTGACTATAACATGTTTATAAAAGCAAATGGTAGAATTTAAGATAGCAAGAATATTAATATAGAATTAGAGAATTAAGTTAGTTGAAACAACTTAATTCAAGGCTCTATATATAGTTTTTAGATGTAAGTGTTCATGAAAAGTTACAGTCAAAAAGTACGGTAACAACTCTTAAATCAAGGATTGTTTCAGTTGTTTCTGTTTATTAAAAGGAGGTGACCATTTAGAAAAATAACCCTTAAGAGTATTAAGTCGATCGAGGAAAAATTTCAGTCTACTGAATATTTTAAAATTTTGAATTTAAATTTTATTTCTGAAAAGAAACTTTGTTCAGTCGACTGAATGGGGTGATTCGGTCAATTGAACATTTAAATGCACTTGTGCATGTGTGTATGTTTCAATCGATTGATCAGACCTGTTCAGTCGACTAAACTTGGTGTTTTCTTCTATATTTATTTATTTTTGAATGATTTTTTATTATGGACTTAGCATAAACAATTTTTATAGTGTGCATATGATTTTGAATTTAAATTTAAAACCATTTTGTGCATGCATATACCAACTAGGGGAGATTTTAACAATGATTAACTACTAAACTAGACTATAGACAAACCATCTATAAATTTGAAACTTCTCTTCGATTCTTGGTCTTCAATCCATTATCGAATGGAATAGTACCTTCTCATGTAAATATTGTTAGTTATATAATATATACCTATATAGTTGTCAAGATCAAAACATCAAAATACAAGGTTCTAACATTTTCCCCCCTTTTGATGATGATGGCTGTGTAAGTTTTAAAAGTTTATAAAAACAATTGTAACTCTCCATAAATAAATAATCTTCCTACTGAATACTTGCATTTTTCTCCCATTTGTCATTGACATAAAAGGATTAATAATTGGATAACGTTGTAAACAATGATAGTATAAATATGAATAAGCAAACTTGACATTGAGTAATAACAAATAAAATAGATAACATTGATAACTTGCATTTAAACCAAAAGCAAATAAAATTGAACAACATATACTTAACAAACATCAAGAAAACAACAAACAGCATAAAAACAATAAATGTGAATTGAGACAGCATAACTAACAACGAAAATTAGGGAAAATTCATAAGCGTAAGATAAAAAGGACTAAACTTCCTCGCTACTGGATTCTTCCTCTTCCTCTTATTCCTCCTCGGGTCTAGTCCAAGTGAAAGGAGTAGGATTTTCGGCAATATTTGTAGAAGTATAACCGATGCAAGAGTCCCGAATTTTATTTAAGAAGCCTTGTTGTAGTTGAGCTTCTTATTGGTCTTGACGACGTTTTGCTCCACATTAACCGATCATCGATTGAGCTTACTTGGATTTCATGGGAAAGTGACTACACCTTGCCTTGGAGGGAAGTCAACATGAAGCTCTTGAATCTCGTCATCATCTTCTTCTTCCTCGATGAGATGGGATGGTTTAGAGGAGGAGGAGCCGATATGTGTTTCATTGGGTTGCAGAATCCCTTGTGTATGATTTGCCTCCCATTGTTGAAAGCTAATGAATTGTTATGGCGGAGGGCGTTTTGGCAAACTCATAAGACTTAAAGTCTTAGAGTTTAGCTCGCCAACGGTAATGAAGTCGGCATCCGGGAAGGCGACTCCCAAATTCATTAGAATCTGCATAATATAGGCTTTGTGGAAGATGGTTTTGTAACTCCTCTTGTGTTTAACTGTTAGAGATTCATCAAGAACTATCACGACCTAAAATCCGGTGTTTGAAAATCGACTGTTGGGCGAATTCTCACCCAGAAGATCTCGAGACAAAGAAGCGTCAGTTTCACCCGGGTTTGCAACCTCCATTCGGCAATTCAGAGGATCAAGTTCCATTCGGTAGTAAGGGTCCATCCGGTATACATGTTCATTCGGCCACGCAATCCTATGAACTCATTCGGCACTCGGTAGCCAACAGCCTCCCTCCCTCTGCCGGTCCAAACCTACCAACGAACCAGGAGCAAAAGGGGGTACCACCGGACCAGGGTAGTACCGGACCAAAAGTCCTACCGGTCCAAACATCCCTCACCGAACCACCTCTCCAATACCCTACCGGACCAGCCCCTCTCACGAGCTCCACCGGACCAGACCAGCACCACCGGACCGAGCTCCAACTTCTCCAAGCATGACCGAATGAAGCTTCGCCGAGCCAGATTGCTTCAGCCCGGGCCCACCAGCAGCTATATACATCCAAGACCCCTGCCCCTACCTCACTCTATAAATAAAGGGGCAGGGGTACAACAATGGCAGACAAGTTTGAGAGCTCAAGCACGGAAGGAACTTTCAAACTACTTTCATATACTTGTACACAAAGCATTGTACTTGTAATCTGAAAGAAAGAAGATAATAACATATAAAGTGGACGTAGGCACATTCTGGCCGAACCACTATAAATCTGTGTGTCTTTTACATTTCAGCCCCTGCTTTTTTTGTATTTACATAGCTCATCTAAATCATTAAGAATCACATAAAAACTAATTAAATCTCACGACTTGGAGGTGTTTGCCCACTTTTCGCGCAAACATTTTTGGTGCTTTCACTGAGAAGATCGAACTCGAAGCTTCAGCTTCCCTCATTCAACCTTCTTTCCCAATAGCACCCTTCATTGCCTAGGAAACATGACTTCCAGGCCAAAAAAAGACGCCAACAAGGGAAAGAACGCTGCAACTAGCAGCGCTCCAAATCCAGTGGATCCAGATCAAGAGAACCATCCCACTACAGCGGCAGTGCCACATGAAGATCAGGCAAATCCAACAGCCCCTGCCGCGGAACAACCGACAGTAATCACTAGAGCAGACCTAGACAGAGTTGTGGTGGAAGTGACTAACCGCTTCGCATCCCAACAAGAAGCTTTGGTGAACCAACTCATGTCACGCTTGAGAGATGTCGAAGAATCCAACCGCAACACTGAATCATGGGATGAATCTCAATCTGGAGGATCTCGAAGACAGCAAAGGTCTTCCCTCTTTGAGGAAGCCATCAACAGGAACAACAATGATAGGGGCCGCGCCCGGACTCAGCCCGAACTCCGACTCGATGAAGCGCTTGGAACCGAACCCAGTGGGGGAGGCGCCAGGCGAGGGTCGGATGTAGCTGAGCCAGTCATGCCACATAATCATAGAAACCCCGCTGAACGGAGCCGAGCTAGAACCCAGCCCGAAGTTGACCCCATGGAAATGCTCGAAACAGAACCCCGCAGGGGAAGATCAAGGCGGGGGCAACTGTAGCTGGTCCTAGCATGCATCCGAGCAGCCAGAGGCAACCACTGGATAACGTCAGAAGTGATAGACTATACCATCCCTACAGGTCATCTGGACGAGATCGATCCCGCAGGGAAGAACCAAGTTCATTTCTATCCGCTCCAAATTCTGACGAAAGAATGGCACGATTATTTAGAGAATGCGTCCAACGGGAGCAAAGGGACCGAGGAATAGGCGCTAGAGTCACCAGCCCCTTTACCCGCAATATCGAAACTGCCATCACCCCCCGGGAATGGAAAATGCCAACCATGGAACCTTACAAGGGAACTTCCGACCCCATCGTACACTTACAAAGATACACCCAGCATATTCTCATGAGCGGAGCAACAGAAGGGGTGCTGTGTAAATGCTTTCCGCTATTCCTAGCAGATCTAGCTACCTCCTGGTTCTGCCATCTACCCCAAGGATCTATCAGCTCATGGGAGATGTTGAAAGAAAGGTTCATTAGCCAGTTCCGCATCCATGTAGAACAACCCAAGGATGCTTATTCTCTATCCAATGTCAAACAGAAATTCGGAGAGACACTGCAACAATATCTAACTCGGTTCAACGCCGCAGCGGCCGCAGTCCAAGATGCCGATGAGAAACTCACCCTAATGGCCCTCTGTAGCGGTGTACATCCAGATACCAAGTTCGCAAGAAGACTAACTAAGGAAAAACCAGCTACTTTACCTGATTTCTTCCATGAAGCTGGAAAGTATATGAGACTTGAAGACACCGCCACTGAGAGGCAGTCAGGGCAACAAGGTAAGACAACTTCGGACAAGGTTCCCGCTGCAGCCAAGGACACTCGAAGAAATGAATCTAGAGACAATGCTGGGGGCAGGAAGGTTGAAAAACGCCAATATCGACCAGGACCGAGATTTGACTCCTACACTCCTTTGAATGAAACAATCGAAAACATCTTTCTAGCCACTCAGGGCGAACTCGGATATAAGCGCCCCCCGCACAAGAAAGAATCTGATAACGCACTCAAGTCTGCAAAGTTCTGCCGCTTCCACGAATCCCACGGACATGACACCAATGAATGCCACCATCTCCGGGACTTGATCGAAGAACACATCAGAAGAAGAAGGCTGGAACGCTATGTGAAAGGTCAGAACAGGACTCCAACTCCTGTCAATGATAACTCAAAGCGACCCCTCCTAGAAGTAGGCGGAGGGAATCGCAACACCAGTGGCTCTAGTCAAGAGAAGATAGTGGTCTATACCATCTCGGGAGGACCACACATCGCCGACAGAAGCTGGGCAGAGATGGAAAGATACGGAAAGTCACTTAGAAATGCTGAAGGCTATGTTAACTCCATTATGGAAGAACGCCACCTGAAACGGAAAGAGATTGATGACATCGTATTCAGTAGGCGTGATTTAGAAGGAAGACAGTATCCGCATATGGATCCCATGGTTATCTCTGCCTGGTTCGGTTCAGCTAAAGTTTTCCGAATTCTAATAGACACAGGAAGCTCCGTAAATATCCGATTCAAGCATGCTTTCGACAAGATGAAGCTGTCAATGAAGGATGTGTCTCCCTGCAACAAACCCCTGCACGGTTTCACTGGAGATGCGAAAATACCCCTCGGGCAACTTGACCTCTTCGTCGAAATAGGAAGTCATCCCCGCTCCGTTGTGCGAAAACAAACGTTCGTACTAATAGAAAACCACTCGGCCTACAACGCCTTCTTGGGAAGACCAGCCTTGTCTGACTTCCAAATTGTCCTAGCCCCGTGGTGCCTAAAGATGAAATTCCCAATAGATAACGGAATAGGAGAAGTTGAAGGAGATCAAGACGCCGCTCGAGATTGCTATGTAACTGAACTTCGCAATAACCATAGAAAGAATAAAGGGAAAGATGCAGAGACTACTCTCTGCATGAAAAGCTTGGAAGCATAGCAACTAAAGAAAGCCCCTCCTCTTCGATACACCAGCGATCCTTTCAATGAACTAGACCCCAGGGATAAGGAGGAGGAGGCTACCACTGAGCCTGCAGAGGCCATGGAATTCGTATCTGTAGACAAACATGATTCAAGCAGACTATTAAAAATAGGATCTCAGCTAAGAACAGAATTGAAGGATCAACTCATTGACTTTCTCCGCCACAACTTAGATGTATTTGCGTGGACACATGCCGATATGACAGGAATCTCCCCAGACATAGCATGCCACATGCTGAACATCGATCCCACCAAGGTACCGATAAAGCAGAAAAAGAGAAGTATGGGAGCAGAACGATCAGCAGCCCTCGATGAGGAAGTAAAGAACCTACTTGCTAATGACTTCATACGAGAAGCCATCTACCCAGAATGGATAGCTAACCCGGTACTAGTAAAGAAAGCTAATGGGAAGTGGCGAACATGCATTGATTTCTCCAACTTAAATGACGCTTGCCCGAAAGACTGCTTCCCGCTCCCTCGAATCGATCAACTTGTGGACAGCACTGCCGGGCACGAACTTTTATCTTTTATGGATGCATACTCCGGATACAACCAGATTCCCATGCACGCTCCCGATCAAGACCACACTAGCTTCATCACTGACCGGGGATTATATTGCTACAAAGTCATGCCTTTTGGACTCAAAAATGCCGGAGCTACCTATCAACGCCTCGTCAACAAGATGTTCGCGGAATTAATAGGACGAACTATGGAAGTATATGTGGATGACATGTTGGTAAAGTCCAGGAGAGCCGACGATCATGTAAGCCACCTGAGCGAGATGTTTCAGGTACTTCGCCGATATGGAATGAAGCTGAATCCTCTAAAGTGCTCCTTCGGAGTGTCATCGGGAAAATTCTTAGGATTCATTGTCCATGCCAGAGGAATTGAAGCAAACCCTGAACAAATCCGGGCTCTAAAAGAAATAAGGATACCTTCCACCCGAAAAGAAATGTAGAGCCTAAACGGAAAGGTGGCCGCCCTAAGCAGATTCATTTCCAAAGCAACTAACAAGTGCGTCCCTTTCTTCGAAGCTCTCAAGAAAGACAAAGGAAAATTCGAGTGGACCGATGAATGCTTAAAAGCCTTCCTTAACCTGATCGAACACCTTCAGAAACCACCAGTACTCTCGACTCCAAACGAAGGCGAAGAGCTATACCTATACCTCGCTGTATCATCTCATGCTTTAAGCGTTGCCCTTGTAAGAGAAGAAGACCGCATACAACGCCCGGTGTACTTTATAAGTAAGAGATTTACAGGGGCAGAAGCCAGATATCCTAAACTTGAGAAATTGGCATACTGTTTATTGATCGCGTCACGAAAAATGCGACACTACTTCCAATCTCACTCCATCAGAGTTCTAACCGATCAGCCACTAAGGCAAGTGCTCCATCGTCCCGACACTTCTGGACGACTCCTTAAATGGTGCATTGAACTATGTCAGTATGACGTCACCTACCATCCTCGCACCGCTATCAAGGGGCAAGCCATGGCCGATTTCATTGCCGAATTCACTACCAACGAAGGCAAGGATCAGTTTGAAATAGCAAAAAACATCAAGTGGAACCTCTTTGTAGATGGAGCATCAAACGAACAAGGCTCGGGGGCGGGTATTGTGATAATCACCCCCAGGGGAAGAAAGCTGTACTATGCATTAAGGTTGGAATTCGCGGCCACTAACAACGATGCGGAGTATGAGGCAGTAATAGAGGGATTGGAGCTTGCCTTAGAAATTGGAGTCAATTCTTTATGTCTTCATAGTGATTCTCAACTTATCGTAAACCAAGTACTAGGAGAATTCCAGACACGAGGAGAACGACTCACAGCATATCTAAAGAAAACCAAACTGCTGCTCGACCAATTGGACCATTATCTAATCAAACACATTCCTCGAGAAGATAACCAAGAGGCCGATGAACTAGCAAAGCAAGCTAGTATGAAGAATAGCACCATTTCCGGAGCACCAGCCATCTCAAGGCAGCTAGCCCCAAGTTTCGAACAAGTGAATCTGATAACTGCAATTGAAGAAGCAACTTGGATGACTCCTATCCGGAAATATTTGCAGGACGGCACACTACCAGACAAACGTGATGAAGTCAGGAGAATTTTGAGGAAAGCTCCCCACTACACAATACAAGAAGGCATCCTCTATCGGCGTGGCTTCTCTAGCCCCTTATTCAGATGCGTCGCTGGAAGGGAAGCCAAGGAAATCTTATTCAACATCCATCAAGGAAGTTGCGGAGATCACACTGGAGGGCAGACTCTGGCGAAAAGGATACTCCGATATGGATATTACTGGCCCACACTAAACAAAGACGCCTTAGACTTCGTCAAGAGATGCGACAGATGTCAGAAATTTGCCAAGATTCCTCGACTACCCACAAATGAGATTACTCAAATGACCAGCCCTTGGCCCTTTGCTGTATGGGGAGTTGATTTAATTGGCGAACTGCCAACGGGCCGAGGCGGAGCCAAATATGCTATAGTGGCAGTCGATTATTTCACCAAATGGGTGGAAGCGGAACCCCTAAATAAAATATCTTCAGCAAAAGTTATCAACTTCTTGATCAAAAATATTCTGTGCAGGTACAGAATACCACTTAAGATCATATCAGACAACGGACTCCAATTTGACAGCGAAGAATTCGCCGACTGGTGCCAAGAGCATGGAATTCATAAAAGCTTCTCATCAGTAGCTTATCCTCAGGCAAACGGACAAGTCGAAGCTGTCAACAAAATTCTCAAAACCCTAATCAAGAAGAAACTTGAAAAGTCAAAAGGCGCTTGGGTGGACGAACTTCCTACGGCACTTTGGGCCTACCGCACATCTTTCAGAACATCAACGGGACATACTCCTTTCTCTTTGGCATATGGATCGGAGGCAATGCTCCCTGTTGAGACTATTATTCCTTCCCACCGTAGGATCCACTACAATCCAGAAGAAAACGAAGAACTCCTCCTCATGTCTTTGGATCTGATTGAGGAAAGGAGAAACGATGCCGCACTCAAAGCAGCAGCTCACAAACAAAAAGTGGCAGCACTATACAACTCCAAAGTCAAGCATCACATCTTACAAGAAGGAGATCTTGTCCTCAGGCGAATCTTTCCGCGCCCCGGGGCACTGGACCCCATCTGGGACGGACCATATGTAATTCATAAAGATCTCCACAGCGGAGCTTATATTTTGTCAACAGTGGACGGAGAGGTGTTCCAGAGGGCATGGAACATCCGACACCTCCGCCGATACTTTTCTTAACTTGTACTGCCCATATGAAGTGAATTAACAAAGAGAATCAGTGGACGTAGGCATTTTCATGCCGAACCACTTTAAAAAATCTTGTCTCTTTTTAACTTGTTCCTTTATATCTTGGCTGCTTGTTAAGCTTTATCCTTTTCTGTTGAACAAAATCTTATGGCATCTCCACTCAAGACGCACCCCGGCCTCATCTGGACAAGGCCTAACAGGTACGCTACGATTCTATGCACTCGCCAATGAGACTCTTTTGCTCCAGCATCCCTCTGCTGCGGGTTAACTCATTGCTCGCGCCTGCGCTCAAAGCCAACTGTAATGAGCCGATTATAAGTCATCATAAAGGCCGACTATAGCCGATGGCAGCTCATTACGGCGTTCGGCTCGCCGGCAACTGTGAACCTACTTTAAGCCCCAACATAAGGTGTGGCCAGCCAGGGGTAGTTCACGGCCAACGGCACCCACGCTAGCCGGCCACGGTAAATCGAATAATACCCACGATTACGGACCATAATGGTTCGGGTAGCTACCGTGCGCGATCTCGGCTCCGATGTGTCTTAAGTGCGGCTGTGGTAAAAAAGAAAACTCCCCGCGGAGGCGTAAGATGGGTGACAAATGTCTCCAAGACCCACAGCTAGGGAAAGTGACTACAAAACCCGTTTGCCACGAACTTAAGCACATCGACGGCCTTCCGTGACTGGAAGTTTTACTTTTTCTATATTTCCATTTCATTTAAATACTTTTCTCCTATCCTGTATAACAAACTCTAAAGTACAGGAAACCGAATAGGGAGCATTCACTCATGAGAATCTAAGCCTGTGTACTGGGTGGCAAGGTACTCAGATACATTCATGATCAGTTACACAAGACGCTCAAAACTACCGCCTGCAAATAAAACATGAAGGGTGGTACTCTCTCCTCTTGTACATAAAAACATAACTATAGCTTATTCATACGTCACACTAACATTGCAAAACATGAAATTATATTTCAAGCAAAGGCTTAACATCAAACACAACTAAAATCACAGCCATATACATGGTTATACTTCTCACGCAGCACATCAAAATGACAACAACATTTAAACATAACAAAATCAGCTTATATTATAAAATCACACAAAGTTATTCTCTGCAAATAATATTATTATAGTCACATCAATGTTTTGGACTAACATAAACAGCAGTAAAAAGAAATAAAAAGCGGCCGAATCCGGACAAGTAACCAGCTGCGTCCACACTCCATCATCAACTTCCCAAGCCTACTTGGCCGCAGGGCCGGAACCCCCAGCATGTTGATCGGAAGTTTCACCTGTCCAATTCAGAAGAGAAATCCATTAAACAAACGATAAACGATCAAGTTATGGAAACCCAGAAAGAAAAGGAAAAGAGAAGAATAACTCACCAGCGTCCGCCGCTTGATCCTCATCCTCCAGTTGCACACCCGCTTCCTCCGCAGCAAGCAACCGCATCCCCTCCTTCACCGCCGCTTGCTCCTCTTTCGAGAACTGAGCAGTGACCACATCCAGATTAAAAGCCGCTCCACCTTCCTTACCCGCATCGACCCTGGCCTCCTCTAAAGCCCGAAGATATATCTTGGCCATGACCCGGGGATAGTCATCCAACCAAGACAAGCTGCCCTCCTTCCAAGTACGGAAGTACATGTCCTGCAGCATCTCGTCCATCATCCCCTCATTCTCCTCGAACTCCCTCACCCGGGCCTCGGAAGCCTGCAACTTGGCGATAGCGACATCCCTCTCTGATCGGTATCTCGAGCAGTCAGCCTAGAGAGACCTCCTCATCTCCTCCATCTCCTCCTTTAACTTGACTTGAGCCATCTCCGCGGCCTCAAGCCTTCCAGACAACTCCTCTACCTGCTCAAGATCCGCATTCCGGACCTCATCCACTGTCGCAATGGCCATGTCGATCCGCTCCTTACAGGCGGCCTCCATCTTCCGTAACTCCGCCCTACTAGCCTTTTCCATGGTCTCTTTCAAACGCCTGGAGGCTTACTCGTGCCGAGAAATCTGAACGGCTTGACCGGCAAGCTGTTCGGCCTGATCAGCAACCTTCAGCCGCAACCGAATATTAGCACTCCCAATCTCCTCCCCGGCCTTGACCAATTGAGCATGATACTTCATTAACTTCTTGGTCTCTTCAGCAACCCGATCGATATTAGCCTTGGCCTCGTCTCCCATGGTAACTACCCGAGTGGTAAGCAGATCAAGATCTAGGGACTTAGCCTCGTCTAACACTCGTACCATGGGGTTGCGGGGAAGGAGATGTTCACCCGTGGCCTCATCAAATGAAATATCCCGAGAGCTTGGATCTAAATCAGGATGACCGGCAAAGGGGTCACGAGGCACGTTAGGGCGCCTTATGCGGATAACAGTGGGATTCTTAGAAGGAGGTGGAGGGGGGATAAACTCCGTGCTTTCCTCCGTGGTATCACGAGGAGGCTGGACGGGAAGCTGCGGACCAGGGAAGGCTCAAATAAGGAACGACTCCTCTTCTTTTTCTGAATGCACTCTTCGATGACCCCAAGAAGAGGACGGTATTTGACCACGTCCCCAGTACGACCAGTGGGAGGCTTCGCAGAAGCTCTCATCAACTTGAATTGTTCGAGGCGGTGTCGAACATCTGACATTTTAACCACCTGGCCTGCCCCTGGAATAAAGAACAAGTGTTACGAACATACAATGGTCCACAATTCAGGAAACATGTTAAGTAAAAAGAAAGAAAAGTGAGAAGGCACGTCTATTATACAAACCCTGCGGAGGAGTGGGGTACTGCAATAAGTCCTGAATCTCATTCCAGGACGGAAGTGAACCATAAAATATTTCTAAGTCCTTATCGAAAACGGAATCGACAGAGGACAAAAGTTCACCTTGCACCGCCGAAGTCGCCATGGCTGAGGAACCCCTGGGGGATAGATCGGCACCAGCCCCGACCTTGCCAGTCTTCTTCGCCTTCTCCGCTTCCGATTCCCCTTCCGATTCCCCGAAGGCCTGGCGGAGGGCCTCATCCAGCTCAGAGTCTTGCCCAGAAGTTAAGGCACCAGCACCACTACCACCCTGACCATCTCCATCTCCTCCGCCCTCCGACTCTCCTTCCATATCGCCTCCTTCGCCCTCTTCCACACCTTCCTCCTCCGGAATGATCGGGCAAGTACTAGGAGAGGGGCCCTCCGACTCCTTAAGCTTCTTGCCTCCCGCGGCGGGATGCTGTGCAAAGGGTTTTCTCTTGCCACTCTCCACCGTGGCCCCCTCCTTAGCTTTAGCAGCCTTCTCCTCAGCCGTGTCCCTCTGCTTAACCACGGACTGGTGCGGCTGGATCAAATTGTACTCCAGGAGGGCAGCGTTCCTTATCAGGAACGAAGTCGACCTGTCCCGCGCGGGAATGGCCTTTATTCCAGCAGCCATCCGCGCCAAAGAATCATCTTCCACGACAACAATGCCACCTGTCGCTAGCAAGAAATAAAAGCGTGTCAGAAGAAGCACTACAGTCAGAACATGGAAAATATAAATGAAATTCATCTTACAGCCGGAAGTGAAGAGGCGGAAAGAAACCGAATCGTCCTTGATAAAAAACCATTCCTTCTTGAACATGGTGAACTTTGAATATAAGTCCAAGACCGGTTTGAAGGGCACGGCCGCTTCCAGACTAATATACGGAGACCCCTTCTTGTAGCCTCTCAGGTTATACAAATATCGAATTTCCCGGTTAGAAGGAGGGCACCCATACCTCCTCTGGAAGATGACGAAAAGGCTTACCAGAATGGCATAAGAGTTCGGCTGAAGCTGGAATGGAGCCACTTTCAAATATGTGGTAAAGCTGACTATCCAGGCATTGATAGGAGGGATAGCACCACACATGCAATGGTACCTGCTGTAAGCAAAGTAACCTTCGGGGGGATTATACGGCATCACTCCATCTCCCGGCAGCAGCATAAGATCCCTGTCTATCCCAAATGAACGAGATATGACATTAAGTTGCTCCTCCTTTAGGGAGCTAGGAAAGCAATCGGGAGGGGAGACCAGAAGTTCCTGTGGACCATATCCGTCCACTAACGACCTCGGAACAGATCGATGCTGCCCGGATCCTGGTTGGGCTGGGGGCACGGAGGAAGACTCGCCCCCATCCTTGGATTTCCGTCTGTCTGATCGTTTTTCCGCCTTGCGAGACATTTATCTGCATGCACAGAAGCAAAAAGACAGGTTGTTAAAACAAAGAATACAGAGATGTAAGCAAGCAAGCATACATGAGTCCAGAGTTCCATTTAGAGTCCAAATACAAAGTTCATTCGGCACTGGAAGTTCAAGACCATTCGGTGGTACAAGTTCATGTTCATTCGGTACACAGCACCATTCGGCATTGAAAGCCTTACGCGTATATTCGGTAATAAGGATCATTCGGCAAAGAGCATATACCTGGTTCGGCACGAAATGGTTCGGCAAAAGTGTGATTCGGCTAAAGTTTGATTCGGTATAGTATTGGTTCGGCGCTTGTTGATTCGGTGAAGAAAACCTAAGGGGGTGTAGCCCCTATATATAGACTGGAGGAACACCACCGGACCAGATGGTTCGGCATACCGGACCAACCTCCAACCGAATGAAAACCTATACCTACTCGAAGCCGGATGAAACTGTCTCTACCAGCAGAAACCAGAAACAGGGGGCATGCAAGGCACCGCATTCAGATAAGTACCGGACTCTAGAACCGACTGATAAAATAGAAATTATGATAACAATGAATAAGTAGTAAATCTTTCACTGGCATGGGTTAATCATTTACACATGTACGCGACCACGAATGGTCCACAGGCATGCTCTGAATGACCATTAACCCTATCGTCGTGAAAATTTACACTTTGACATCATTCTTTAAGCTCATCGGTTAAATGGATATTTGATTCTGATAATTATGAAATGGCTAAGCTACTTACACATGTACGGGGTCGCGAACGATCCCTAGGCATGCTCTGAGCTGGCGATAAAGCACCTTGACAAACGATCCAGGGACCCACTCTGACGTGTACCTGGCATCGATAATATTAAGCCCCCTCGGGGCACACCTCTCGCCCCAAACGGCGCGATTCACTTTGTCTCAAATGCTTCGATCCTGAACGGTCGTTATTTGAAATCACACTAAAACTGTAAATTCCTTTGCAGGACATCAACAGGATACGAACATCCAGCCCATGGCGTTACAAAGCAGACCTTCCTACCACGAGGAAACAAAGCGCGACACATGCAAGCACGTGCCCCACTTTGGGGGGCAAATGTTGGGCGAATTCTCACCCAGAAGATCTCGAGACCAAGAAGCGTCAGTTTCACCCGGGTTTGCAACCTCCATTCGGCAATTCAGAGGATCAAGTTCCATTCGACAGTAAGGGTCCATCCGGTATACATGTTCATTCGGCCACGCAATCCTATGAACTCATTCGGCACTCGGTAGCCAACAGCCTCCCTCCCTCTGCCGGTCCAAACCCACCAACGAACCAGGAGCAAAAGGGGGTACCACCGGACCAGGGTAGTACCGGACCAAAAGTCCTACCGGTCCAAACATCCCTCACCGAACCACCTCTCCAATACCCTACCGGACCAGCCCCTCTCACGAGCTCCACCGGACCAGACCAGCACCACCGGACCGAGCTCCAACTTCTCCAAGCATGACCGAATGAAGCTTCGCTGAGCCAGATTGCTTCATCCCGGGCCCACCAGCAGCTATATACATCCAAGACCCCTGCCCCCACCTCACTCTATAAATAGAGGGGTAGGGGTACAACAATGGCAGACAAGTTTGAGAGCTCAAGCCCGGAAGGAACTTTCAAACTACTTTCATATACTTGTACACAAAGCATTGTACTTGTAATCTGAAAGAAAGAAGATAATAACATATAAAGTGGACGTAGGCACATTCTGGCCGAACCACTATAAATCTGTGTGTCTTTTACATTTCAGCTCCTGCTTTTTTATATTTACATAACTCATCTAAATCATTAAGAATCACATAAAAACCAATTAAATCTCACGACTTGGAGGTGTTTGCCCACTTTTCGTGCAAACATCGACATCCATACCTCACTCATATTCGAATGCCACAGATTCAAACGTCGAACTCCAGTTTGGATGGAGCTTATAACACATTAAGTACAACAACACAGCGGAAGAAAAACAATATCATTGATACAGCAATGAATAAAATATCTTATACAATATGGTAAAACAATATCAAAGATAATAAACAATAGCGGAACAGATAACAGTGGAAGGGATAAATCCAATATGATCATCAATAGAGAGTGAATCCACAATCTACATCTCCAATCCAAAGCTCCAAAACTCCTTGGCAAACAGCTCGCAAACCAAAAGCTCGAACCACCATCAATGATGTATTAATCAAGGTCAGTGCAAATGTTGAAGTGAAACGAATGTGATCGCCAATCCAAATACTTCAAAGACATCGAATCTACATCTACTATTTGACTATTTGAAAAATCTAACTCTAGACTGCCCTTGTGGAAAATTGTAGACACCCAAAGTTTAGAAAGGAAACAATAAACTCTAGATCAGTCATGGGATTGGTATAAGCAACGAAAATAGTTTATCTTTAAATAAAAACAAACAAAAGAATTTAAAAAGAAATCTGCAATGCTTTTTGGAAAATGAAACTACCATAAGGCCTCCCGTCGCACACACAATGCAAACACAGAATTGGAGGAGATTTCTCCTTATGATAGTCAAACATGTTTGATGCGCAAAAACCTTTTGATATTATTATTAGTGCATAGTGGAAAACATTTGCAAGTATAATATTAATCTTAACCAGCATAGACATTTCGAACTATGCCTACTATAGCTACCATCTGAACAGTGGGTCACCACCATAAGTAAATGGCAGGTTATACAACTAAAACTATACAAGGCGCGTATTAGTGATTGGATTTCCAACAAAATGTTCAGACAAAGGAACTTCCTGGACCACATGGGTACGCCTCTGGAGGGATGCCCCGAGAACCTAACCGGATCTCTGCCAACATAAGGCCAGGTTACCTCTGTAACTAGGTAACTACCATCGAGCATGCCATCCCCCGGTCGTTAGCAACCTTTATCCCAGGATCCTCAACCATGAAGCAACAACCAAAAAGTAATAAATTTGCAGTGAACACATGAGTTAAGTATCTAGGATCCATACAATGATACTACCCTTTTCCAGAAGAAAATGACATACCCTAAAGGGCACGACCCTCATAACCTTGCTGCATCTTTCCTGTTTCGACCATTTTCGGGTTGTGAGGTCCGACGAGGTCACGTTCACAAAGCTACGCTTTACACAAAAGTCATGCTTTGATCAACAAATGATCAGCAGCACTTCGTATGCCACATTACCAAATTGGGAATGTATCACTAGTAGATACAACTACATAACCTCTGAGCTCGTATGTCTCAGAGAAGGGTGTTAAGCTAAGAGAATAAATTCTCCGCCACCAAACAGAAATGTATTTGATAGAAACCAGCTTTACATATCAAAGTGTAATGTCAGACACACATCCATACAAGTCTATTTCGGGTTCGAACAGAACCTAAGGCACTTCAAAGATGCAATTGCAATCCAGGTATTCACGATCCTGATCGGACTCCCCATCACATATGGAGATCTCTATACCGGCGCGACTTAATGCAGAGACATTCGACGGGCAATCCTTTCGTTCTCTAAAATACCCGGTCTTCACCACCGGTCTTCAAATGCTATCCATTTACTTCGTATCATTTTTCGAAATGGGTTATACGACACAAAGTCGTCTCCTGGCTAAACCGAATAATGAGCGCAATATGTTAAAATCATATGGATATCGGGATCTTAGTTAACTCACAACTTATTACCCAAAACTCTTCTTTCAAATGGTTTAAACAAATTACCATTTTCAAATCTTTTAAACAAAAACATTCACTTCATAAAGTTCACCAATCTTTCACAAAGATTCATTCATAGCTTTCAAAAATATTTACAATTCAAATTTTTTATACAAAAGATATATCTTTAAGGTCCTCTTATTTTGGAAACAAAGTTCACTAATCTTTAACAAAGATTCATTAATAGCTTTAAAAAAAATTCCATTTCAAAACTGGAATCCTTTCAACGAAAACTGGAAATTCTTTCTTTATATGAAAGCCGCTATCATTTGAAAACAAATACTTTTTGTTTTGGAAAAATCTGATCAAATATCATAAGTTAAAGCCTTTAAAGTATAGACTTGGGTTAAATTTAAATTCCCAAAATAATACTTTTAAAATACTTTGAAGATGGTTTTAAAATCCACATACATATTATATAACTTGTATAAATCTTTCAAACCAAATATCCAGAACAATTTCAAAACTTAAACAAGATATATTATATTCAAACTAAGTTTAATTTCATACTTTCTTTCAAAAAGCTTTTTATATTCAACCCAATTCCATTTCCAAAACCATTTGGATTCAAAATTAAACCTTAAAACCATTTCAAAAATATGTGAATTAACCAATTTTCTCATGCAATCCATATTTGTATGTGTATGGTGTAGTCCAGGGGTTTTACACAATAGTGCAACATCATCAATCATCACAGATTCAAGCACATCAATATCGATAAGTGGTATAATCCAATAACGCTTATCTTCATTCACAGATTCACAGATAAATAATATAAATTCATCACAGATAAATAAATTAAATTTATCACAGATAAATAAAATACATTCATCACAGCTCAAATCAAAACAGAGCATCATACATCAGGGATTTCAAACAATTCAACATCCAGTAGAATCCAAACATCCATGAGTAAGATTTGTTAATCATCTGATTGATGTAAATCAGATTAATCACCAATCCTAGTTAATTAACATTAATTACAATCATTTGATTAATTATCCTTTAATAATTATTAATTAATAAATTAATTATCCTTTTAATCATTAAATAATTAACCTTTAATTATTTAATTATCCTTTAATTAATTATCTTTAATTAATTGCATTAATTAATTACTCCTCAATTAATTATCATTCCTTAATCACCTTCATTAACTAATTAACCTTTAATTAATTAATTATCCTTGATTAATCACATTAATTAATTAGCCCTTAATTAATTATCATTCCTTAATCACCTTTCTTAATTAATTAACCTTGAATTAATCTAATTAATAAATCATACAAATTAATTATCTTTTAATTAATTATTTTTATTAATTAACCTTTAATTAACAAACAATCATCCTTTAGTTAATTAACTTTTAATTAGTTTCATTAATTAAGGAATTATTCTTTAACTACCCATATTAATTAATCCTTCTTTACTTAATTAAGTAATTAACCATTAATTACTTAATCATCCTTTTACTACTTTTATTAAGTAATTATCTTTAATTACTTAAAATTTTAATTAATCAAGGATAAACCCTTTTATCTCAATCAATTACTTAATCATCATTTAAATCTTATTAAATTTAAAAGCTTGAGATCATGTTCACTCAAAATCATTTGAGAATACACTTGCCACCCGTGACAAAATTTAAAAACATTTTAAAACTTAAATCCTTAAAAACATAATTCAAAACCCATTTATTTTGATACTTTTAAAACTTTTGTCTTAATTGTTTGAAAAATTTATTCAGGCCTTTAACAATTTCAAAATTCATATTTTTACACCTTGGAAAACAATTTTCTTTTCAAAAAATTTGACCCGAATGAAAACCCGAGCCAACCCATAAAATTTCCCGAGCCAAACTCACAAATACACAAGCAACCTACCCCTACTACATTACTTCGAGAAAACCACGAAAAAATCTCGTGTTGCACCCGAGCCATTTCTTCTTCCTCGATCTTCGACAACCACCTGATACCGATGATATTCGTGCACAAGTACACGCAATCGAAGAGACTTCGATCATCAACACCGACACCTACCAATCACCGACGATCTACTCACCTCGCCTGAGTGCCCAGATTCCTCAAACTTGACGCCGATCAAAATCGAGCATTTCAACTTTATTGGAACTAAAATTTGTTGACGAAAAACCTCTTCGCCCCGACGCCACCATCCATCGGCGAACTTGCCGTTCCACCTACACCTTCTCTACAACCCCCAGCATTGATCCCCTCCAGACCGGACGACTCCGATCATCCACGTCGATAGACGAGCACGTTGAACAACATCAGCCAAATTGGGTTCTTAAACCCTACTTTGCCTTCCCCAGGCTACTCTAGCCATTGGAATATTTTTCTATTATTTTTCTCAAGTAACCTATCCTTCAATATACCTTTCGTACCAAACGCGCCACCCAGTTCGTCTTTGATCGTCGGAATTTGACCAAAAGGTCAATTCCGTTTAACTCAATAATTCACAAGATTTTCCAACTTAAAAATCGAGATTTCAACATTAAAAATCATTATTCCTTAACACAAATTTGTTTATATAGCAAAACTTGAATTTTTAAAGATTTAATCTTTTTGATTTGAATTTGTTTTTATTGATTTTCTTTATTTCCGGTAAACCCCTAAATAATTTAATTTGAAAATAATTTTAAAACTTAAATCCTGATCTTACAAAAATAATGTATTTAGACATCAAAGCCTATAGCTGATTATAGGATGAGATTATGATTTTTTAAACAGGTTTAAAACCGGTTAATGTTGAATAGAGGCTTATCTGCATATTTTCCAGACATGTAGACAAAGTACACATACATGCAGGCACATTTACTATTACACAAACAAATTTTCACAACATAAATCCACAGACTTATCCAATGCATCAAACAAACAGATTAAGTTTGATAGTGGGTAGTGTTTACTCACTTGGAGGTTAATTAAGCAGAGAAAAAGATTTGAGACTGGAAATGAAATTTGAAAACTGAATTTAATGTTTGATCTGGATTTTTTGACGTTGAAGCCTGATATGCTTTAATCTGGACTGGATTTTGATCCTTAACTTGATGCATTTTTGAGTTGAATCTTTGCTCTGAGTTCGAACTGAATCCATATATTAGTTTTGTTTTCTGACTTCCAGTTTGAAGTTGTAAAAGATTGAGTTGCTTGAAGCTTACATGCTTGATTTAAGCTGACCTTTGGTTGTTGCATTTGTTTGAAGCTTTTATCTTTGCTTTGCTTTGCTTCAGATTTTTATTTTCATGTTTGAAAATGTTGAACTATTTTGTTTTCTGGTTTCATTCTCAGGTTTTACTTTTTGATTTCCTTTTTGGTTTACAGGCTTGTAAGTTTGTGAAAGAATTGATGAAGCCTTGTTTCTTTTTCTTTTTCTTTTAGTTTAAAGAAGAAAGAAGAGAAAGTTTGAACTGGAATGATAATCAGGTTTTCTCCTCTTCATTTATTATTTGCAAATTAAAATTTTAAAGAGATAAATATGCCATCTTGTTTAATTATTATGTTATCTTGTTTACTCTTGTTTTATTTCATACTTCACGTTTTAACATTTGTCATATTTCTTATTAAACTAGTTACAAATGTTAATTTGTATGATAACTTTTACACTTGTAAATTATTCGTATTAATATTTTACAAATGTCACAAATAATAAATTTTTATGTTTTAAACCCTTTCCTTTAGTTTATTTATAAGTCATGCTTTAAATCCCTCACTTATTTTAATTTATAAACTTTGTTTTTAAATCCTTATGTTATTATATTTATAAATCATGATTTTATAAATATTTATCTCATATATATACACAAACCCTTTCTTTTTCATTTCCAAAAGATATATATACACACACACATATACATATATGTAAGTTTAAAGCTTTTATTAATTCTTGCTTTACATTTGCATTTATACATTTTAATTATTTATATTTATATCAATTTAAAGAAAAATGATTTTAAAACTAATTATACTTTAATAAATGAACACACATATGTATATTAGATAATATGAAATTTTTCTTTAAACAACTTTTTAAACTTTTACTATATTAATTTCAAAATAAAAATTAATATATATATATATATATATATATATCTATCATATATTATAATTAGAAAACAAGTTTTATTAATTTAAAATATAGAGTATATAAATTCAATTAATTTTCAAAATATTTATCTTTGAACTTCAGATCAAATCTAACAAACACGTATCTTTATTAAATTTGGAAAAATTCAATTAAATTCATAATTTAAATCCAAAATTTATATTAATTTTATAATTTAACTCTAGTTTAAAAACCGAGATCATTACAAGAACTACTTTGGCCCAATTGACGTGGTAAGAGCAGTAGATGGCATAGAGAGCTTAGAAGTCCTTTTTGTAGACCTTCTCGTAACTTTCGGTATGAGGTTAAATTGATCGGATGAGGGCACGACGGAGAATAAATGCCTTTGCTCGCAAGGCGATGGATTTATGGATAGTCATATCATCAGAGAGAAATCTATGAGACACTTCATCTTGGTTGTCCAGGTGGACCTCAATGTGATTGATGTCAACTCCTTCGATGGGAGAATAGAGAATACGACCAAGACGGTGAAGAGAGAGGTAGATGCGGACGCCGAAAACCAATTTCCAAATGAATTTGTTTTTGTTTCTTAAATCTTGGTGATCCAAGTTCATGTTGGCGAAGAAGACCTTGATGAGGAGAGGATAGGTTTTGACGTTACTGGTATCAAAATCAATCAAGCTTTCAAGGCCGTTAGCTTCGGCAGTTTCGCGAATGGTGTAAGCATTGAAGATCGAAATTTTACAAAGGAACCATCAAAGGTTCCTGAGCTTCACATTGCGTTGAATCGAATATTGTAGTCTCATTGTGAAGCCATGATCTTATTTAGCTCTAGGATGGTCCGGTGAAAGATTTTCTAGCTCTTTTCATTCTACATGCTATTGAATTGAATTGATTTGGGATAGTAAAAATTGGATTGAAGCATAACGAAGGGTTGGTTGCAAAAATGATGTAGGGTTTCAAAACGAAGAAGATGAAGATATAAGGTGGTTGAAAAGGTGGATTGGGAATTGTGTGTTTATACTTTAAGAAACCAAAAATAAATCATTCAGTCGACTGTAAAACTCTAGGCAGTCGACTGTTGTGTACAGGTTTTCTTGACGTAGGTTTTTTCCTAAAATTTTCTAAAGTAGGTCGACTAAATATAGGGGGCTGTACACAGAATTCTAAAAAAATAGGCTTCTAAGAAGGTTCGGTTGATTGAAATTATAATTCAATCGGCTATTATGCAGGAAAATTTATCCCGCAACATTTAGCTTGAAAAGTTAACATTTATGTGGATTGAAAATTGTATGGCAGTCGACTAAATTAGGTTAATTAGAAAATTTTACTTTGCACTTTTAGTCGACTACTAGGGTCGATTTAGTCGGCTGATACTGTCATATTTTGACCGTTTAACCTATGTGCTTAAAGATTTTTTTAAAAAACTTAATAAAATAATAACTTAATGATTGTATAATTTTAATTTAGTAAAAAACAAAGAATTTTATTTCCAAACATATAAAACATACAAAATTTATTTCGAACAATATACATAAATTCCTAGTTTCTAGAGGAGTGTGAATCGTTGGAGTGTGGTTCAACCTTCATTATTTCTTGTAATGATTGGATTAGTGACCATACATTACCGTGTTCCTAGGAGTTCGGTGACACCTGTGGACATTATAGGCTTCGTTCTCAATATTTCAATGGCACTTGAAAACATTGTTGCGATGGCTGAAGTACGCACTGTTTTGATGAAGACCAACAAAATTTAAATTAGATTTGTTCTAGAAAGCTTAAATGTTTAGCATTCACCTTCTGTTCATAGTACACTTCACGTTGTAGTTCTAGAGTCACTTTTTGGTAGTGATGTATATCATCAATTTTATCCTTTGTGGATGGAGAACCAAAACCTAAATTATATTTAGTTCATTTTCCCTGAGGAGTATATCCAGTATGATGTGTAGAAGATGATGTAATTTTAACTAAAATATAAACAGCAGTAGATTTATAGGAATTCTTTGATGACTCAGAGGAGTGTATGATGAAAACAGTGGATGATTGATTTGATTATTCTTGTAAAGGCACGTGGTGTTTGTAAAAATATTAAAAAGAATCTGGGATAAGAAAATGTGTTGGAAGGACTGATGTAAAAAAAGTTTAAATATGAGCCTTTATATACAGAAGTATGTACTATTTTCAAGTGAACAAACTTGAGAAGGAAAATGTCTGAATGTTTGTGGCCAAGGAAAATATGAGATAGATATAGATTAGAAAATAATTACTGTACAGGTGATGTGAGGTAGATAATAGTTGATATAACAAGAAACAATATAGCACAATGGAAATACATACGACTACCTTATAAGCAACTTGAGTTAGAGTGCCAACAGCTTTAGTTTTGACAAAAATTTATTTTTCATAAACATTTTTATGAAAATTTTAGTTTTAATTATAAATCATGTAAAGATATAATACCTAATTGTTGACATAATTTTATAAAAATATTTTCTTTTAAAGGTTTTGAAAATATATCTGCTCTTTGATTTTCTAAAGATACAAATTCTAATGAAATATTACCTTTTTCTATATTATCACTAAGAAAATGATGCCTTATATCTATGTGCTTAGTTCTAAAATGGTTTATTAGATTTTTTGATAAATTCGTTGCAATTGTATTAACACAATAGATTATTGAATTAGAGAGATTTATTCCAAAATCTTAAAGGATTTGCTGCATGTAGATTACTTAAGTACATGCCAAAGTAGCAGATTCTGCTTCATGCTTCGAAAGTAAAACACAATTTTGTTTCTTACTAAACCAAGATGTTAAAGATTGTCTAATAAAGTGACAAGTACCACTAGCACTCTTTCGATCCATTTGACATCCCCCAAATTAGCATCACTACATGATACTAATTCAAAAGGACATTCTTTTGGATAAAAGAGATCGTAGTCTTTTGTCTCGCTTAAGCATCTCAAAATTCGCTTCACTACCTGCAAATGTGATTCTTGGGGAGTTTCTTAAAATAATGCACACAAGCATACACTCATCATTATGTTTGGTCTACTAGCAGTTAAATAGAGTAATGAACCAATCATACTATGATATAGTTTCAGCTAACACTTTTGCCATTTTCATCTCTATTGAGATGCAATGTAGTACTTACAGGAGTAGGTTTAAATCATAAGTATTTTCCTAACCAAATCATTTTATTAGATTATTACAATATTTTTCTTGATTAATAAAAATTCCATTTTTCAATTGTTTAATTTGTAAAACAAGAAAATATGAAAGTTCTTCCATGTGAGACATTTCAAATTCTCTTGTCTTAAATTCTAAAAATTCTCGATGTAATTTTTCGTTCGTGGAACCAAAAATAATGTCATCAATATAAATTCGAACTATTAAAATATCATTTTGTCTTGTTTTATAAATAAATTTTGATCTACTTTACCAATTTTAAACCATAATTAATTAAATATCTTTTAATATGGTCATACCAAGCATATGGTACTTGTATTAAACCGTAAAAAGGCCTTTTTAATTTATAAACATGATCTAGATATTTTTCATCTATGAATAAAGGAGGTTGTTCTACATATATGTCTTATTTTAACCATTTAAGAAATCACTTTTTACAACCATTTGAAAAAATTTATATTATTAAAACATGCATATGCTAAAATTCATATAGCTTCTAGATGGGGTACGGGTGCAAATGTTTTCTTCTTCTTGATTTTAACCTTGAGCAACTAGCTTAGCTATATTTCTAATAACATTTCTTTGCTCATTAACTTTATATTTACTAACCCATTTTGTACCTATAACCGCTTGATTACTTGGTCTAGGAAACATGTCCCAAATGTCGTGACGTTCAAATTGATTTAACTCTTCTTGTATAATCCAATAATCATCAGTTGAAGCTTCTTTAGCATTTTTGGGTTCAATATTCAAAAGAAAAGCTACACGACCTATTTTATTTACTTGATTTTATGTCCTTATGTTGGTATTTATTTCTCCAATGATATTTTCAACCAGGTGATTTCTTAAAAGTCTACTTGGAGATCTTATATCATTAGTACTTTGTAAATTCTTGTTTGTATTATTTTAAATATTTCCAAAATCATCATCTTTAACATATCTACTATGGTTTATAGATTGAATTTGTGTTGGTCCAAAAAGATCCAAATGTAATAATTCAAGAGGTTGTGATGTAAAAATTATTTTCTTTGATTTAAAAGAAGATTTTTTTTTAATTTTCTTAATTGTCAACCATCACACATATTTTTTAGTTTGAAATTCATTATTAGTAATCCTTTAACTAAAGTATTTTTAGATAATTTATTTATAGCTTTAAAATTCACGTGACAAATGCCATAACCAAGGATCATTATCTTTGACTACTAAATACATATTTATGTCATGACTGACTTTCATATTTGATATATAAATATTTCTTTCTTTAGTTCCTTCAAATATAAGGTTATTATTTTGATAAAAAATATTGCATTTATTTTCTTAAAAACTATATTAAAACCTTGATCATATAGTTGACTTATACTTAGTAAATTATGTTTTAAACTTTTAACTAATAAAACATTTGTAACAAGAGGTAAATTAGATGTACCGTCATTGCTCATATCACCTTTATTGATGATATAGCCTTTGGAGTTATCTTCAAATGTGATAGATCCTCCATCCGGGTAGATAATGTTGGTCAACATATCTTTATTTCCTATCGTATGTTATGGGCAACCAATGTCTGGTATCCACTTTCCTATTTTCTTAGTTGGCACCTGCAAAAAAATATTAATGGCATTGGTGCCCACCTCTTATTACCGTCCTAAGAGTTAGGTCTTAGAAAGCCAAACACAAGAGGGTTTAGAATTCCCCTTATAAGTAAAATCTTTATTTTTATGAACTATAATTATAAAAGATTTTACATACTTGTTTCTGATTAGATTGTTATTAGTTTTTGGTACGCAAATTTATATAGTATTTGCTTTACTAATTTCTTTCTTTTGAGTAACAACCTTTGGATTTGTTTTTACTTTTACAAAATTGTTATGCAAAATTGAAATTTTTATATGATATATTATTCTTCTTTGAATTGTCTTTGAGACTAGTATTATTCAATTCAAGAATTTTGACATTTGATTTTAAATCATGATTTTCTGTAGCTAATCTCATATTCTTTTCTTTCTGCACTTCTACTTCATTTGATAGCATAATGAGTTGAGATGAAACATTAGACAAAGATTTGTTTAAGAGAGTAGAGCAGTGACAATTGTTACAATAGGAGGATACCATTTTTACGGGTGATCACATGAATGCACGGGCCACTTGTATGGTAAGTTGGATATGCTGGTAGTACCGTAATACGCTACTTTATAGATGTTAAGATTCATTTTTTTAAGACATTATATTAGGCTTAGGGAAATATTAACTATATTGAACTTAATGATCGAATTGAGCACTAAGCTGTTTATGAAAATTATATTTTGAGCATTAAGGCAACAACAAATTTAATGAGCCAAACAATATGTGATTTCATCCATTATTTCAGTTTTCTCGTCCATTGTTTTGGTCATTTATTTTATGGCCAAATTTGAGTTGGTTAATTTGTTGTTTCTTTGTGCATAATGTGATTGCTTTGTGACAAAATAAGAATCTTTCTTTTTTACATATTTGATACTACCGAAAGAATTATATACCTTGAAAAGATCATCATTTTTGCACCAATCTAGCAAACTCTCAAAGTGTTAGCAGATAGCTTTTTCATAATTCTCACAATATTGTTTTCATCCTTCTTTCATAATTAATGCCTGTATATTGCTTGCTATGTATTTCCTTCAACTTATGTAAGTATGGAAAATTATTGGTGAAATGGGGTATATAACTTTCCGCTCTAAAGCATTTTTGTTTGCCACATACTTCTGGATACCTAAGAGATATTAAATAGCAAGCATCATCTTTTTGTATATATGTTAGGAAAACCCATGATTGGTACTTAACATAGCCATTTTCATATACAGACACACACACAGAGATTTATATTCTTGGGGACTTCATTTTTATGTTGTAGTGGTCATAATTATTATCTCTAATGTTTTACAAAACTAAAAATGCTTCAAACCCTATGGTATGTACTTGTCTTTGCAACCAGGAGTAAAATAATTATGATCTTTCTTTGAAAGATGATACTTAACATTTTCATTGTATTGTTTATTATACCCATCAATAAGCTACCATATGAAGGACCATTTAAAGGTTCAATTTTGCATGCCAAACCTATATTATGGGAGGAAAATTGGACATTTCATTTTGTCCAAACTGGAAAAACTTCTGTTTCGCTACCGTCTAAACAAATTTTCATTTCTACTGGAAAAATATAAAACATATTCATTGAATTGACATGATTAATATACTTGGTAATGTACGCAGAACCATAAAAGACTGATAGATACTAGTGCTTATTGTTAGTTATAGTATAATTTAGTTATTTTAATCAAATAGACTATGGTTTTATTTCATGGTTTTTTATATTTCTAATATCTTTAGTTCTTTCTATAGTGATAATTTGCTATCATGCTTGATCAAAAAAGGATTGCATTAACATGGTAACAACAGCTGATAAGGAACACATTATAGCACCTAAGATTTGTTGAAAGTGTAGTTGGTTTATCCCGCTTTTTTTATTTTCAAATTTCTATCACTTTTGTACTTCAATTCATATTCAAATTTATGATATTTCCCCACTCAACATAATTTGTACATTTGTAGTAACAGATTAAATGCACTCCACCTATATAATATAGTTATTTATCCACACCAATCATAATGACTTATTTTAATAACTTTTTTTTTCCTTTTTTCATATACCTATTGTTCTCTTCAAAGATTTTGCAACATGCAATGGTTGGACTGATTCACACTTTTTATCTCTAACTTGGAAACATAACACTTTCTGACACATAAAATTGAATGCGAACAATTGGAGCTTCAATACTAAATGCTCTTTACATCATTCTACATATAACATTAATTTGGATGCTGGAGAAATTATTTTCAATGTTTAAGAAAATTTGAAATCAACATTCAACAAAAGTGATACTTCCAATCTTATTTTACTACTCTTCTTAGATAATTTATAATTTAGATTTGGCAAAGGTATTGTTTCCAATATCAATTTTATTGATTCTACATTTATTTATAGGTAATTTATTCAACATTAGCACTGAACTAAAATATTGATGAAATGTCACAATAAAAAACAACTAAAGTCCGAATGTTATAAATTTCAAATATAAATTTAAGCATTATTTCACTTTGAAGACAATTTCTCCATTTCAGGTTTAGAGCACTATTCTCAATCTAAATTGTGTATGTATTTAAATTTATAAGAATTGAATAAATTTATGTTGATTTGTATCTTTTAAATTTAAAAATTAATTAATAGCATGATTAGCAATGCAACGTTTACCAATTTAAGAACAAGTAAAGTTAATGTTAGCCTTTATTGCATAAAACCCTCAAAAATATTAGCTATACATTATGTGCTTTAAGATTTATTAAGGAAATTATGAAAAAAATGTTGATCGATAGTGTTCCAGAAGAGGATAATTTAAAAAAATTCGATCCGTAAACATACATTTTCAGAACCATATAACGAAAAACAATGCTTTATTCAATATTTCGAGTCATTGCTTTTATACAACTTCTTTCACCAACCCATGTGCGAAGCATGGGTTGGCACTAGTTTATATAAATAGCTATATCCATTTATCTTCACATACAATGCTTTTTGACATTTTCATGTAGAAAGATAAATTCATATAACCTTTTACATGAACCGATAGATAATTTTCATTTATTCACACAAATTGACATAATTATTCATCTTTATACCTATCTGCAATCATTTATTCAGAACTATATTTGCAATCATATTATATCTAAAACTCTACTGAACTTTAAATTTATGCTAAGTTGAGTTTGGTCGCCTTTTCGGTCTCTCTATTTGACTCATAAGTTTAAATGGATTTACTCTTTAAATATAAAAATATATATCTAATTCTATCAAAAATAAAAAAAATCTTTATCCTAGAAGAATAATTACACGACCAAATTTAAATCGATAACCAAATGTATCATTCCACAAGAATTTCAAGTATCATTTTGTATTAAAAGATCTTTAGAATTTCAATTATCAATCTACTTAAACTTATTGATTTACTTAAAATGATCTCACATGAACGAGAATAGAGATCATAGATGCCTGGCTTGGTTAGAAGAAGAACAAAACGAGTAGCAATTAAGTACTTATTATCATTAACTTATAATAATAGAAAACCACAAATTTGAACATCTGAAGCTTAAATACTATCAATGATAATGCGTACAAATTTCAACAAACAAATCATTCGATTAAATGATAACAGATATATCATTGGCGTAAAATGATAAAAAATAAGGATTCATTGACTTAGTATTAATTCATAAGATATGTTTTAACTAGTGTGCTTTTGGCGAGCAAATCCATAATCTACAAGACCATCATTTCATTCTATCTGTATTTTGCACTCTGCAAGAGGAATCTTCAGGTAATCGGTTATAGATCGATTGTTTCTTCAGCTTGCATCCACTGCACAAAAATCAGCTACTAAATAACCTTAAGTAGTAAAATTAAAAACCAAATGTACTAAAAAATATTAAAAAAGATCACCTGAAACCTTCACAAGAAAAAGAAATCCAATGCAAAGAACCATGATTGGTGCTACTAAGATGATAGCTGAAAGTTCTTCCGACATGATGAAAACCAGAATTTTGTATTATTTTTTTGTAAATGGAGAAATAGATCTCTACTATTTATAGGATGCAATTACCTGGTACACATTATTTTTATAAAGTACATACTGTGAAAAGTTGTTTCTTTGAATGGTGTAACCCTATTGAGAAAGTCTTTACTTAGACTCCTAAAAACATTGTTATGTATCTAAGGTTCATATTCCGGATAAATATTTTTTTAATGGTGTATTTCATTCATGAGTATTCATTACCTTATACAATTTACAATTTAACTTTTGTATCGTATTTAATTCAAACGTTTGATCAGGAGCATTGGAAAAGTGCTAAAAGTGGTTAAATTAAAAAAAACATTGATGTACCAAATATCATATTGGATTTATGTAAATAATAGATCCATAGGAAGTAGATTCATAACGGCTTTGTCATTACAAAGTGCTATTTTGTGGTAATTGATGCCACCTTAGATCCATTTCCACCAATTTATCTACTCGTATTTCATTCTTTTTTCTTCTATTACCTCTTTTAGAATGAATTTTCCTTTCTTTTCATCCATACAAACGTCTAGAACTAAGGTTCAGACGTTTGGTTATGCAATCTATGATGTTTGGATCCATCTATGATTTAATAAAGTTGACTAATATGGAATTTTAAAATCTAACATGATAATTGCAATCAATCTTTAGTTTTGAAATGTGTATGGTTGTATAATAATTGATGTATTTTGAATTGAAAAAATGAAATACAGTTTTTAATTAATGCAAGAAACATGTAAAATTTTAATTAATGAAAGAGATGTGTAAAGCCCTAATTAATGAGAGAACATGTAAAGTTTTAATAAATGCAAGAAACATGTAAAGTTTTAATTTATGAAAGAAATATGTAAAATCCTAATTAATGAAAGAAATGTGTAAAGTTTTTAATATAATGCAAGAAACATGTAAAGTTCTAATTAATAAAAGAAACATGTAAAGTTTTAATTAATGAAAGAAACATGTAAAGTTTTAATTAATGTAATATTGATTAAATGATAAATGTTCTTTACTGTAATAGAAATGTAAATTAAAACGTACATTTGATAATGTAAGTTTTAATTAGTGTGATATTGATTAAAATAATAAATGCTCTTTACTGTAATAAAAATGTAAATTAAAACGTGCATTTGATAATGTAAGTTTTAGTTAGTGTAATATTGATTAAAATAATAAATGCTCTTTACTGTAATAAAAATGTAAATTAAAACGTACATTTGATAATGTAAGTTTTAATTAGTGTAATATTGATTAAATGATAAATGCTCGTTACTGTAATAGAAATGTAAATTAAAACGTACATTTGATAATGTAAGTTTTAATCAGTGTAATATTGATTAAAATGATAAATGCACTTTATTGTAATAAATGTAAGTAAAAATGTACATTTGACATGTAAGTTTTAGTTAATGTAATGGTGTATTTTAAATAGATTAAAATGATAAATGTTCCTTACTTTAACAATAAAAAGTTGATAATGTACATTTGATATGTAAGTTTTAATTAATGTAAATGACATATTTTAAATGATTAAAAAAATAAAGTTTCTTTATTGTAATAATAATGTAAGTTAATAAGATACTTTTAACTTAACATAAGAATTTCAGCTTTAAATTGGATATTACAGTAACAAAGTTTATTTAACTATAAGGCTACGATAAAATGAGCATGTTAAATTTTGTAAGTATATAAATACTTTGATTATATAAAATGTTAAAGTGGAAAGTATTACATTCCAAAAACATTATGATTCCTTAAGGTTACTTTTCCAAAATGCTATGATAATTTAAAGGAATATTTCAAGTTAAATAAATTGAAGGAAATATTCAATGATTTGGAAATTTGGGTTTTATTTAAATGATATATTATTGAATTAGTTTTGAAATGGAAATGATACTATTGTGATATGGCTTTGAAATGAGTATGATATTTTGGTTTTGAAAGTATATACTATTTTGAAAGAAATGATATGATTTTGAAATGGTTATGCTAGTTTGGTTTTGAAAGTATAAATAATTTGAAATAAATATCCATGGGTTATAATAACGTTTGGTTGTTAAAGAGACGAGATCAGAAGTTGTCATACTCTCTACCAACTCCGAAAGCCACTTTAAAAATCGAGTGCACGGTGGAGATTCCAGTATGAAGTAGGATGGTGGCGACGTCCTTTGAGGTATGAACGTGGACCCGATTGCCATGAGTTTGCACAAGGTGGCTAAAACAGGAGCAATCGACGGGCTAATGAGGTCATTCCTCTGATCGGACACACTCCTTTGATATTATATTCTGACTTTGAGATTGATTCGGTAGCCATTTTTAATTTTTGATTTGGGGGTGTGGCTCGAGGTGGGTGGTAGTAGCTGCTACGCGTTACCACCGGCCCGGAAGTGTAATTGGTATATCTACCCTGGCGTTGCCTAGTTATGTCGTGTCACCTACCCTAGCGCTTTGTATGAGTTTGATTTGTGTCATACCTATGGAGTATCCTCTGGTAGCTTCCCGATCAGGAGGTATTACGGTACTGTATAGACTACTGGCACTATTATGTGTTAAGGGCTATATGGGTAACTCCTTAATGCTATCAAAAAGCAAGTTTATTTTACTATAGACATTATTATAATAGCGAAATATTACTACATAGTAAATAGGATCCTTAGAGGATGGGCGGTTCCAAGCATCCTTTAAGTTACTTGTACCTTATATTACTATTCAGTTGAGTTGGTTTACATTGTATAAGTATGTATGTCCTAACTTGAGTGTTTTGTATTTTTCTTTACGCTCGGGTTAGATTGAGTGATATAGCATTTGAGACTCACCTTCGAAGTTGGAAGCTTTGCTTGAAGATCCAGCTATCTATTTCACTTTTGGTTATCCAGTTGATTCCGATTATCCGGTTGGTTCCAGTGATGTATTCTGATTCATACGTGGTTATCATGTTGAGACCTCCGTTGTATCTTGTTATCTCTATTGTATCTTGTTTGACTCTGATGTATTTATACAGTAGCTTCATGAACTACTATTTCTATGCTTCCGCTGCATTTTATTACTTTGTGTCTGTGATCTGTGATTATTTATTTACCGTTCATGCTGTGTTTTGCCAAATTTATTTTACAATTAGGTATTTTAAGCTATTCAAGTCCGACATGTGCAGATGCGAATGGTTGAAAATTGTGTGTTGTTACAGTTTTGATAAAAGAGTTTGAATATTTACTACTAGTATAGAAACCTTTGCTTTTTAAAGTGACAAACCATAGAAATGATTGTAGCAATAATCAATCGCCAAAAATTCACATACGAAGACCTGAATTAAATCCAAAGAAATAGATACCAAATCCATCAAAATGGCTCATCAAAGTCTATAAAGGTAATAACAACTAATTGGATCAACAAAAATCGATAATCATTGGAAATTTACAAAAAAATTAGGCAAATTGGAAAAACTGCATAGTTCCAGACATCTGAGGGGTTGATCCAGACGTCTGGATTTGGTCTCTGGAAATATTCCACAAAACCATCTAGACGTCTGAATTAGTCACTGCTATTTTTATTATCTGCCGTATCTTCTTTCTCTCCAGATTGCATAACCAGACGACTGAACCTTAATTTCAGACGTTTGGATGCTTGGGCTGGGCAAAAATTTGCCTAAGCCATGAAGGCCAAAACATTTTAGGAGCGATCAAGCGAGCAACGATGACTAGGGATTTACGCCAAGCGACAACCCAGCCTTATAGGCTCTTCGATATACCCCAAACAACAAATCCAAACATCCGTGGTTCGATTTTCATAAAATTGGACTTCAAAACCAAAAATTGGAAAATTCACCAAATCAATTCAAATCAGAAGCAAATGAACTTGAATAGATGTTAGGAATTCAAACCTAACAACAGTGAAAGCTATAGACGTAGATGTGAGTTCAAAAACTCACCTTTAAACCCAAAAAAATGAAGGAGAAGATTTTAAAACAATGCAAGATCAATTCCTTTTCTCTACACCTTAGAATTACCAATCTATTATCAAAGGTGAAGTTTTTCCTAAGTTAGGTTATAGGAATTTCTGAAATTTGAAGAGGGATTGAGATGGAGAAGATGAAGGGGATGCTTACCAAATCTTCCCTTAGATTTTGGAGCTAGAACTTGAATTTGCAAAGAAAACTAGGGCTTAGGAATTTTAATTTTCAATATTTTCCCCAATTTTCACTAAAGCTTGAAGTGTTAGGAAATGAGAATGAATGAAGAGGAGAGGGGGTGGAACTAGGGTCATAGGCTAAGTTATTGGGCGAAAACTCAAACCTAAAGCCCTAAGTGAAAATGTCAAAATTCTACTCAACTCCAAACATATCGATGTTTATACTCAAAAAGGTCGCAAATGTCATTTTGAACTCAATGGAAGTGGTCTCAAGTCCTAATTCGACTGTTTGCAAAAAGTGACATTTCAGACTTAAATCCGACCAATGATGCTATATTTAAATAAAATATTTAAATATACAATATGCGAGTTGTTACATTAGACCAGTCTCCTTTTGCAATTTCTACTACAAAACCATTGCCAAAGTACTTAGCAGATGTGATGGTTTATGTATTAACTTATATCGGCTAACCAATGCGCATTCATACATAAAGTAAACATCATAGATGGATATGATACAAATCAAACTCGTACAAGGCGCGCTAGGGTAGGTGACACGGCACGACTAGGCAACACAAGGGTAGATATACTAATTACACTTCCGGGCCGGTGGTAACGCGTAGTCACTACTACCACCCACCTCGAGCCACACCCCCAAATCAAAAATCAAAAGTGGCCACCGAATCAATCTTAAAGTCAGAATATAATATCGAAGGAGTGTGTCCGATCAGAGGAATGACCTCATTAGCCCGTCGATTGCTCCTATTTTAGCCACCTTGTGCCAACTCATGGGAGTCTGATCCACGTTCATAGCTCAAAGAACATTGCCACCATCCTACTTCATACTGGAATCTCCACCGCGTACACGGTTGTTACAGTGGTTGTTGAAGTTGGCAGAGAGTATGACAACTTCCGATCCCGGTCTCTTTAACAACCAAACGTTATTATAACCCATGAATATTTATTTCAAAATCATTTATACTTTCAAAACCAAACTAGCATAACCATTTCAAAATCATATCATTTCTTTCAAAATAGTATATACTTTCAAAACCAAAATATCATACTCATTTTAAAACCATATCACAATAGTATCATTTCCATTTCAATACTAATTCAATAATATATCATTTAAATAAAACTCAAATTTCCAAATCATTGAATATTTCCTTCAATTTATTTAACTTGAAATACTCCTTTGAATTATCATAGCATTTTGGAAAAGTAACCTTAAGGAATCATAACGTTTTTGGAATGTAATACTTTCCACTTTAACATTTTATATAATCAAAGTATTTACATACTTACAAAATTTAACATGGTCATTTTATCATAGCCTTATTGTTAAATAAACTTTGTTACTATAATATCCAATTTAAAGCTGAAATTCTTATGTTAAGTTAAAGTACCTTATTAACTTACATTATTATTACAATAAAGAAACTTTATTATTTTAATCATTTAAAATATGTCATTTACATTAATTAAAACCTACATATCAAATGTACATTATCAACTTACATTTTATTATTTAAGTAAGGAACATTTATCATTTTAATCAATTTAAAATACACCATTACATTAACTAAAACTTACATGTCAAATGTACATTTTAACTTACATTTATTACAATAAAGTGCATTTATCATTTTAATCAATATTACACTAATTAAAACTTACATTATCAAATGTACGTTTTAATTTACATTTCTATTACAGTAAAGAGCATTTATCATTTAATCAATATTACACTAATTAAAACTTACATTATCAAATGTACGTTTTAATTTACATTTTTATTACAATAAAGAGCATTTATTATTTTAATCAATATTACACTAACTAAAACTTACATTATCAAATGTACGTTTTAATTTACATTTTTATTACAGTAAAGAGCATTTATTATTTTAATCAATATTACACTAATTAAAACTTACATTATCAAATGTACGTTTTAATTTACATTTCTATTACAGTAAAAAACATTTATCATTTAATCAATATTACATTAATTAAAACTTTACATGTTTCTTTCATTAATTAAAACTTTACATGTTTCTTTTATTAATTAGAACTTTACATGTTTCTTGCATTATATTAAAAACTTTACATGTTTCTTTTATTAATTAGAACTTTACATGTTTCTTGCATTAATTAAAAACTTTACACATTTCTTTCATTAATTAGGACTTTACAAATTTCTTTCATAAATTAAAACTTTACATGTTTCTTGCATTAATTAAAACTTTACATATTCTCTCATTAATTAGGACTTTACACATCTCTTTCATTAGTTAAAACTTTACATGTTTCTTGCATTAATTAAAAACTGTATTTCATTTTTTCAATTCAAAATACATCAATTATTATACAACCATACACATTTCGAAACTTAAGATTGATTGCAATTATCAGGTTAGATTTTAAAATTCCATATTAATTGTTAACGATAAAATGTATGCTAATACCCCGGTATGAGTTGAGTTATAGCGAAAGCACCACCCGTTAGTACGGGAACTAAAAGTAAGCAGAAAATAGAAGAAAGCAGTAAAGAGACAACGATTTTTATAGTGGTTAGGCTCAAAGTCAAGCCTACGTCCACTTCATGTTTTCTCTTATCGACTTGATTACAAGTTTCACAATAATTCTCCAATTACAACACCATTAAAGCAAGAAGTTAGAACTTTGATGCAGAAAAGCTCTTTGAATTCATGTTGAATGAACTTGATCTTCTCTTAAGGTTCCTTGAAGTGTCTTTGGCGTTTGAAGTATTGTAGAAGTTGTGAAGCAGCAGAGTCTTGGCGTTCGAAAAAGGTCCCAAAGTCCCCACTCAAAGTGGAGTAGGTAGAGTATTTATAGGAGAGTCTCGGAGTTAGGTCGTGTGGCGTAGGCCGTGGGCGACCTAAGAAGTTGCGACCTAAGAGTGATCCCGAGGTAGTATAAGTCGCCAGCGACTTGATGGAGCCATCTTGGACGAGATGTATGCTGTGAGCGACTTAACATGTATAGCACAAGTGTTATGTCGGCTTGCTTAGGTCGTGAGCGACCTAATGGAAAAGGCAGTGCGCATGCGGCTTAACCCTAAAGCTTGCTGGGTCGCTAGGCCGTTAAGACGCTAGGTCGCTAGGCCGTTGAGATGCTAGGTCGCTAGGTCGTTGAGACGTGCCATGTTGAACTGCTCTGTACTTTAGGTCGCTAGGTCGTGCCATGTTGAGCCGCTTTGTGCTTTAGGTCGGTAGGTCGCTCCCTGCTGTAGGTCGTTGGGTCGCTGAGTCGTGTAAGTCGCTAGGTCGCAAAAAAGAGTGGTGTTAACATTTTGCCCCTTGAAGTATACGCCTAAGGGTTAGGTCCTGTGCTTCGATACTTCTTAATTCACGCCATCCTGAATCACTAGGTCGTGAGCGACGTATGAGACAGCTAGGTCGTTCGTGCCGGTTTGAGTTCCATTGCCCCTGTATATAAGTCGCTTCGGCCGCTCCTTCTCTCCACCTGCTCTAACATTTTAATCCGCCATTAAAGAATCTCTAAGCTTCTCAAAGACAAAAGCTAATCAGTCGTCGATCATCTTCACCATCACCTTATGTAAATGAATCCGATCATTATCCAACCACAACCATCACCATATCGTTAATCTCCCAATTTTTTGACCCTAATCCAATTTCGTATGCTGCGTTTGATCACAAATCATGTTACGATCGATTTTTGGTTGTCATTGGACATGTTGTCGTTGTAATTCATGAGAATACAGCAGTGCATCGGATCTATGGTGGATCTGAGGTGATTTGAATCGTTTTTTGAATGATTTGGCGGTGGAGTTATGATGGATTTTATGGTGGAGATGCTAACGGGTTATCGGGTTACAAGTTAACGGGTTAGCGAGTTAGGAAGGTTGTTTATTGAAGAGGAGTTAGCGGGTTAAGGAGAGTTAGGAAGTGGCCGACTTAGGAGCTTCGAACGACCTAGGGCTTGATCTTAGCAGTTTGAACAAGAATTGCACGACTTAACTCAGTGAACAACTTAACGACTTAACATTCAAACCCTGAACGACATAAGGGACTGCGACCCAAACGACTTGTGATTTATCTTGCCAGAATAGCACATGACTTAAAGTAGAACGACCTAAAGAACCAACACGACCTAATTTGACTCGCAGCATAGCCTTAATTCGTAGGAATGTGATTGATGAATTGCTAGAAATTGACAGAACTTGATTGAATTTCCAACTTGAACTGCCAGAATGAACTGCTTGAACTTGTTGTACTTTTTCACAGATCGTATTAACTTTTAAGCTAACAACCTGTTAAATACAACATTTGCAGAAAACTAGGGCGATTATACTGTCATTGACTGCCCACATCGAATGACAGATTAGTCGATAAAGAATAATCAACTTAAGGGAATTTGTGTGAACGAAAAGCTATGAATTAACAAGTTCAAGTGAAGTATTAAAGCAAAGCTAAATTAATCAACTAAAGTTGATCTGTTTGCATCAACACTATACTTGAACTTAAAATAACAAGCCCTGAAACTTTATAATCGACAAACGCCAACTAGTTTAATTCCAGTTATATTAGCTTATCATTTTATTAGTTTTACACAACACTTCACACTTTTAGGAAACGTGCACCTTCATATTTGAATATCCAGTTCCTTGTGTAGAATGACTTCTCAACAAATGCAAGAAGAGATAGTAGAGCCGGTCGATGAGACTTTCCTAATAGCTGATCCTCTGGAGAATCCTTCGGAAAGAGTTTCTACTACATTGAACCAACGGGTTTTCAACCAGCTATGTACTCAATTCGGCATTACTGAAGCGGATGCTCTGCTTCCTGGGGTAAATGACACTGCCGATAGACCGCCTCCTGGCTTTGTTGCAGTGAATCGTCAAATGTGTCTGAATGGAGTCATTTCCCCTTCAACGATTTTCTCAAAACACTCCTCCTTCGACTAACTATTTCTCTGTTCCAATTGCACCCTAATGGCTATGCCATTCCGATGGGGTTGTGCGTACTATTCAGGAGGACACTTAACCGCCTCCTAAGCTTCGAGGAGATACACTATTTGTGTTCATTCGAGAGGAACAAAGATCGCCCTTCCATTATCTTGTGAGGAGTGCAAGAAACCGTAAGTTGATTATGGATCTGCCCGAGAGCGCTCGCGGATTCTTAAACCAGTTCTTCTTTGTCCGTTGCCCTCTGGGATTCTACGGTATCTGGAGAGTAGGAAGTAAGACTATCTATCTCCGTTCACTTTATTTCTGAGCCTTTCAAAATTTGAGTCGTCAAGTGCTAACTTCATTCTTTACTTTTATAGCACTTCCTCCTCCCTCCAAAGATTCTAGTCATAAATCAACTTCCGAAAGATTGAATGTCGTAGCTGTTGACGAGAGAAGTATTAAGTTCCTGCTGAAGGATGAGTTTTTGCACCAATTCGGACTTTTGCATTCTTATCGATCCACTCAATCCCATGATGCCCCCAATTCTCAGGTAGAAGCATCAGATACCCCAGCCTCCATAAAGGAATTCGCACCGAAGGAACCTATTGTAGAGGCTTCATAAGTGAAATGCTCCAGTTCCATTGACGGTGAGGGAGTATCTGGCAAATCTAAACTTACCCCAGTCGTTGAAGAAGAAGAATTTCCTCAACATTCTGGGAAGGCTACTGGAGAAGCCGATGAGGGAGTTGGGAAAGAAAGTTCTGCTACGAAGAGTGCAAAGCGTGCTGAAGAAGGCACTGCTGATATGACCCATTCCGTTAGGCATGATGGTGATGATGTCTTTGGGGGACTGAGCGACCTTATGGTGGCTTCCCAAGAGCTTTTTAAAGATGACACCATCACCTCTAAGCTTGTTTCTCGAACAATTTAAGCGACATCCGTTTTGCGGTCAATTCCATCACTCCAGGAGTTGACTCCTGCCGCAAAAGTCGACATCACTCCTAAGCCGAAGAGTAGTTTGTAGCCTGACGTGCGTAGTTCACACACCACACACTTAGGATTTTTGGCAATTATGTGCACTTAGCCTCTTTATTTCAAAGATTTCTAAATTTTGTCTCTTCTTCAATTTCAGGTTCTCCCATGGGACGCGGCGGCTCATATTATGATGACTTTCAGCGCTATGCGAGGTGTGATTCTTATGATCTCAGGCGCTATCTTCCTGCCCCTAGGGAGACTGATGAGGGAAGAGCAGCTAGGAAAGCTCGCGAGAGGCAGGCTCATGAGGGGCGTTATGGAAGAAGAGACGACCGACATAATGATGACGCCCATAAAAAAAATCCCACGACGATAAGGGAAAGAGTTATATAGCCTAAGATTCAAGCAAGCGAGCCAAGCTAAGCGAAAATCTTTATTTGAAGTTTCCAAAGTGCCCACTTCTTCTATCTCTCTAGACATCCCCTCTATCTCTCCTGCCCTTTAAAGAGCTGACATTCAAGCAATCATTAATAGGCCTCCTTATCAAGTTGAGAGACCTCCGCTTGCACTCCAAAGTCGATTTCCACATTGGTGTTTGAAAGGAGTACGCTTTGATCTAGACTTGGTTCCCATTGACAAACAGGCCATACTGAGAAATCTCGATGCTGTCAAGCTTGATATTGAAAGAATGTCCGGCTGGCAAAAATTGGTTGATGAGCTTCAGAGGGTAAATCGCTTAAATCTCAAGGCCATGCTGACCATGGAAAGTGATAAGTCTGAATGGCAAAAAATTCTTGATCAGCATGATACGGAGATAAAGAACCTCACTGCCTATAATGAGAAACTTGAGGCTGAAGTCAAGAAGCTTACAGATGATCTTGCCACCTCTTCCACTTCTTTTACTCAAAAGGAAGAGGTTCTTCAAAAGCAAGTAAGAGACGCCCACACTGCTCAATGGGATGCTGAAGATAAACTTGGGGCACAACAGAAAATCATGGAAAATTACCGCAATGATGTTGCTCAACTGCGGGAAAAGACTAACTCCCAAGATTTGGAGATTGAAATGCTAAAGGCCCAGCTTTCCAAGGCTGAAAAGGAGCATGACGAGGCCATCGCTGGAAAAGCAGCATCTGAACAATCACATGAGGCGACTAAGGCCAACGTCATCTCCACTCTATTCGAGTTTTATCTTCATAGCATCTTGGGACGTGGTAGTCTTTCATTCTTGGGCTCGAAGTATGAGATTACCCTAGCTGAAGTGTGGGAGGCAACAGTTGATATGCTTAGGGGCGCTGGCTACGCCGAGGAGGATCTTGAGGCTTATTATTTAGACGATGAGGGTCGTGCCGCCTTTGCCAGAGGGAAAGAACAACTTGCCAAGGAGCGAACCGAAGCGGCATAAGGAGAGCATCTAGGGAAGTCACCTTTGACCGACCCAACTTGTCCTTCGGCTTCGGTTAACATCGATATTATTGGCTCCAGTTCTCACTCTCCGCCTCCTGCCAAAGTCGAAACTGAAACTACAACTGCCCATACCGAAGAGAAGGCCCAAGAGGACACTGAAGCTCAAGATTTTGAAATTGACGTGATAACGCCAACCTCTCCAGGTAACTTCAATAATGATCCAGCTCAAGTGGACTACTCGTTTGCTTCACATGAGCTCGATGAACTTCTTGCTTATTACTTAAACCCCGACGTGCCACTATCTCCTCTCTTTGCGAGAAATACCGATGTTAACTTTTCTTCTTCTGTAGTGAAAATAACAAGCGTTGTATAGGCTTCGCCTCCTCCAGCCGTTGCCCCTCCATCTCTTCAAGTTACTTCTTCTCTTTCTTCTCAACCAGGGTTGCAAGAAGAACAAATAGAAGCTCTTCAAGGCTTAGATGATCCGGCCGCTTCACAAGAGCAGAAATCTAAAGAGCTTGATGATGGTGAAAGGACCCCGGAGGAATTTACTGCCGATGATACAAAGCTGATTGATCGTATCACTCTGGGCAGTGAATCTTCTTCAAAGAAGAGAGGAAAGCATGGAATTTCAAAGAAAAGGAAGGGCACTTATACTGGTGATGAGAAAGCGGAAGAGGACATAATTGCACCTCTTTCTCCTTCTTCCCCGACTCGTTCAGGCCGACTCAAGAAGCTAACCATTAGGCCAGGTGAGAGCTCCAAAGGCGGCGGGAAGAAGAAGTGATGGGTCTGGATTTATCCTCCTTGCTTTGCTTTTTTGCTTTTTGCTTGTATTTAAAGATTTGTATTGACCGGAGATTGTGCGGGTACCGACCCCCGCTTTTTGAAACCTGCATATGTATACAAATCTTTTATAGTACGGAATAAAACGATTCTTTATACTTGTACAAACTTTTGTCTGTATTTATAAATGCATTTGTTCCTTTTTATCACACAAGTTTCTTTATTTTCCTCGTATGATATTGCAGTGAGCCCATGGTATGTTGCTTGAGCGTTGCTTTTATTAATGCAGCTATATTATATTGCCCCCATATCACGGCTCATTGCAATCTTCTCCATTTTGAGGAGACTTGTACTCTTACTTTGGAGAATAATTCTTCCATTTTGAGGAAATATTATTCTACTCTAGTAGAGTGTGCTTTGTATTGGAGAAGTTTTCTCTCTTTTTTTTGAAAAAGTTTTTACGCCTCAACTTTCGAAGATGGTCACTTTTATTTTTGAGAAGTGGATTCCTCTACGCGGGAAAGCGTGCCTCCGAAGAGGGCTTTGATTTGTTTGCCGGAAAGTTACTTTTCACAGTTAAATGGATCCACGGGGCAGACGCAAGCTATTGTTAGCAAGGGCCTGGTGCCTTCACTTCGGGAAGGTGCCCACTTCGGTGGTTCCACCAACCTTTTTGGCGAAAAGCATTTCATCTTTGGTGTGCCTCGTTAGAGGGCTTTTTATTTTGCCTGAAAGTTACTTCTCGTAGTTAAATGGATCCACGGGGCAGACGCAAGCTATTGTTAGCAAGGGCCTGGTGCCTTCACTTCGGGAAGGTGCCCACTTCGGTGGTTCTTCCAACCTTTTTAGCGAAAAGAATTTCATATTTGGGCGTGCCTCGTTGGAGGGCTTTTTTGGCACTTCCCCCTTGAGAGGAGAAGTGGGCCTCCGAAAAGGGCTTTTTTGGCACTTCCCCCTTGAGAGGAGAAGTGGGCCTCCGAAGAGGGATTTTTGGCACTTTCCCCTTTGAGAGGAGAAGTGGGCCTCCAAGACGGCTTTTTTGGCACTTCCCCCCTTGAGAGGAGAAGTGTGCCTCCGAAGAGGGATTTTTTGGCACTTTCCCCCTTGATAGGAGAAGAGTGCCTCCGAAGAGGGCTTTTTTGGCACTTCTCCCCTTGATAGGAGAAGAGTGCCTCCGAAGAGGGCTTTTTGGCACTCCCCCCCTTGAGAGGAGAAGAGTGCCTCCGAAGAGGGATTTTTTGGCACTTGCCCCTTGAGAGGAGAAAAGTGCCTCCGAAGAGGGCTTTTTTGGAACTTCCCTCTTGAGAAGAGAAGAGTGCCTCTGAAGAGGGCATTTTTGGCACTTCCCCCTTGAGAAGAGAAGTGGGCCTCCGAAGAGGGATTTTTTGGCACTTCCCCCTTGAAAGGAGAAGTGGGCCTTCGAAGAGGGTTTTTTTGTTTGGCTCGCCAGGAAGGTTGCATCTCATAGCTAAGCGGATCCACGGAGCAGACGCAAGCTACCTAACTGGATGTTTGTTTGCACAAATGATCATAATTAACTAGCAAGGGCCTAGAACCTTCACTTCGGGAAGGTGCCCCTTTGGTGGTTCCACCAAACTTTTTGTTGAGAGACAAGATTCCATTTTGGCTGTTTTTTGTCTGCTTGCCCATGTCTTTTCACCATCCGCCCCTTAGCGATTCCTCATTATCATTCCCAAGTACATATTCCTTTCTTTTGCAAGTTGTTTGCTTTTCTTTTTCTAGAGAAGTGTATTTCATTGTTAAGTGAATCCACGGGGCAGACGCAAGCTACCTAACTGGATGCTTGTTTGCACAAACGATCACAATCAGCTAGCAAGGGCCTGTAACCTTTACTTCGGGAAGGTGTCCCTTTGGTAGAATCACCAACTGTTTGTGAGAAACACTTCTCATGTAGGAATTGAACCCGGAATTTTTATGGCTTGACATTTGTTTGTTGAACGATTTGTAGGAATCACTTGGCCTTGTGGTGTGTTGAATAGGTAAGCTTTGCTTTGATAGCCCCTGAGTAGATGAAGTTAGGTCACTTTTGTTTCTCTTCACATATTGTTGTAGTTTATTCTGTCTCAACATCTCTTCAATCAAATTCTTTAAATGGCAACATTCATTAGTGTCATGGCCAGGTTAATTGTGGAACCGACAAAATCTCCCATTATGCACAACATTTTTCCCAAACCTCATATTAGGTGGTTTAGGGTATTCAACAACATCCTTGCTTGTGAAAAAGATATTTTATGAAGTATGACTTAAGGGAGTAAAATCTGAAGGTCTAAAGTGGCGAGTTTTCTTCGCATCTTTCTGCTTTTTTCCACCGTCATTCTCCCTTTTCTGGCCACCAGATTCCTTTTTGTTAAAAGCAACGTTGTTATTCTCAACTTTAGTCACGACTACTTTTGCCCGCATAGGAAGGTTTCTAAGCGCATAAATTCATCGGCCTTCTTGTAGAACTTCTCAAGTGAATTTGGCTCTTTCATCTTTAGCCATTTTTAGAATTCACTTGATTTGTCAATAGCTCGCATCAACTAAGTCAGAATCATCCGAGCCTCTGCATTTTCAACTTCGGCCAAGGCTATATTAAAGCGGTTCAAGAAAGATTTGATAGACTCTCCGGGGCTTTGTTCGAGGCTGGATAGTACATTATGTCCTTGGCCTTCGAAGCATATAACCTGAACTGATCTTTGAATTTCCGAGTCAGGTCAGAGAACTGATCTACTGATCGAGCCAGCAACTTTGTGAACCAAAGCAGGTCCACTCCCTCCAAGTACATAGGAAAGTATCTGCACTTGATCTCATCTATTGCTCTGGCACCTGTAATATGCCAGTCATACTTATATAGGAACTAGTTAGGATCGCTTGACCCTCGATAAGTGGGGGAACAAACTTCTTCGGAAACTTCAGAATCCTTTCTGTAAAAGGAGTCTTGCTTGGAGCAAACCCCCAGTCACTTTCATCTTCCTCTCTTTGCATGCTTTCCTTCATAATTTGTCGAATCATTCCCGAGAGATATTCCTTATCGTTTAGAGGTCCCGTGGGACAGACGTCAGCTACTTTTTTGGAAGTTTGCCTGGACAAACGTTCACGAAGAGTTGACTGCGGCCTTGAACCTCTAGCTTAGGGAGGTGCTCCTTCGGCGGTGCCAGCTGCCCTCTGAGGAATACTTTTCCCTTGGGAATCATGAGCGTCCTCAGCAAAGGTTTCTTCATTATTTTCTTGTTGTTGGTTAACTCCAAGCAAAGCATTCAACCTGTCCAACATCAAAGTGTTCTGGGCTCCCATTTCTTGATACAACCTAGACACTGCAGCATCTAATTCGGCCCTTGTAATTCCAACACTAGGGCCACCAGATTTGACGCGGGAGAAGTGGCGATATTGTCATAAGCATTTCCAGATCTAGTAGATCTACTTTTTCTTCTAGGAGCCATAATCTTGGATAGACTTTTGGTTCTTAGAGAGAGTCTTTCAACAAATCTTTGTAAAGCAATGATGAGAGCACACCTGTGTTTAATTCTCAGTGAAAACACCAAAAATGTTAACGCTAAAATGTACGCTAACACCCCGGTGTGAGTTGAGTTATAGATAAACCACCACCCGTTGGTACGGGAACTAAAAGTAAGCAGAAAAAAGCAGAAAGTAGTAAAGAGACAACAATTTTTATAGTGGTTCGGCTCAAAGTCAAGCCTACATCCACTTAATCTTTTCTCTCACCGACTTGATTACAAGTTTCACAATAGTTCTCCACTTACAACACCATTAAAGCAAGAAGTTTGAACTTTGATGCAGAAAAGCTCTTTGAATTCATGTTGAATGAAATTGATCTTCTCTTAAGATTCCTTGAAGTGTCTTTGGCATTTGAAGTGTTGTAGAAGTTGTGAAGCAGAAGAATCTTGGCGTTCGAAAAAAGGTCCCAAAGTCCCCACTCAAAGTGGAGTAGGTGGAGTATTTATAGGAGAGTCTCGGAATTAGGTCGTGTGGCGTAGGCCATGGGCGACCTAAGAAGTTGCGACCTAAGAGTGTTCCCGAGCTAGCATAAGTCGCTAACGACTTAATGGAGCCATCTTGGATGAAATGTATGTTGTGAGCGACTTAACATGTATAGCACAAGTGTTATCTCGGCTTGCTTAGGTCGTGAGCGACCTAATGGAAAAGGCAGTGCGAATGCGGCTTAACCCTGAAGCTTGCTGGGTTGCTAGGCCGTTGAGACGCTAGGTCGCTAGGCCGTTGAGATGCTAGGTCGCTAGGTCGTTGAGACGTGCCATGTTGAACCGCTCTGTACTTTAGGTTGCTAGGTCGTGCCATGTTGATCCGCTTTGTGCTTTAGGTCGGTAAGTCGCTCCATGCTGTAGGTTGTTGGGTCGCTGAGTCGTGTAAGTCGATAGGTCGCAAAAAAGAGCGGTGTTCACATTAATCAACTTTAATTCTTAAATCATAGATGGATCCAAACATCATAGATTGCATATCCAAACGTCTGAACCTTAATTTCAGACGTTTGTATGGATGAAAAGAAAGGAAAATTCATTCTAAAAGAGGTAATAGAAGAAAAAAGAATGAAATACGAGTAGATGAATTGGTGGAAATGGATCTAAGATGGCATCAGTTATCCTAAAATAGCACTTTGTAGTGACAAAGCCATTATGAATCTACTTCCTACGGATCTACTATTTACATAAATCCAATATGATATTTAGTACATTAATTTTTTTTAATTTAACCAGTTTTAGCACTTTTCTAATGCTCCTGATCAAATGTTTGAATTAAATATGATACAAAAGTTAAATTGTGAATTGTATAAGGTAATGAATACTCATGAATGAAATACACCATTAAAAAAATATTTATCCAGAATATGAACCTTGCATACATAATAATGTTTTTAGGAATCTAAGTAAAAACTTTCTCAATAGGGTTACACTATTCGAAGAAACAACTAATCATAGTATGTACTTGATAAAAATAATGTGTACCAGGTAATTGCATCCTATAAATAATAGAGACCTATTTCTCCATTTACAAAAAAATAATACACAATTCTGGTTTTTATCATGTCGGAAGAACTTTCAGCTATCATCTTAGTAGCACCAATCATGGTTCTTTGCATTGGATTTCTTTTTCTTGTGAAGGTTTCAGGTGATCTTTTCTAATCTTTTTTAATACATTTGGTTTTTAATTTTACTACTTAAGGTTATTTAGTAACTGATTTTTGTGCAGTGGATGCAAGCTGAATAAACAATCAATCTGTAACCTATTACCTGAAGATTCCTCTTGCAGAGTGCAAAATACAGATAGACTGAAATGATGGTCTTGTAGATTATGGATTTGCTCGCCAAAAGCACACTAGTTAAATCATATCTTATGAATTAATACTAAGTCAATGATTCCTTATTTTTCATCATTTTATGCCAAAGATATATCTGTTATCATTTAATCGAATGATTTGTTTGTTGAAATTTGTACGCATTATCATTGATAGTATTTAAGCTTCAGATGTTCAAATTTGTGGTTTGCTATTATTATAAGTTAATGATAATAAGTACTTAATTGCTGCTCGTTTTGTTCTTCTTCTGACCAAGCCAGGCATTTATGATCTCTGTTCTTGTTCATGTGAGATCATTTTAAGTAAATCAATAAGTTTAAGTAGATTGATAATTGAAAGACAAAAGATCTTTTAATACAAAATATACTTGAAACTCTTGTGGAATGATACATTTGGTTATCGATTTACATTTGGTCACGTAATTATTCTTCTAAAATAAAGATTTTTTTTTATCTTTGATAGAATTAGATATATATATATATATATATATATTTAAAGAGTAAATCCATTTAAACTTGTGAGTCAAATAGACAGACCGAAAAGGCGACCAAACTCAACTTAGCATAAATTTAAAGTTCAGTAGAGTTTTAGATATAATATGATTGCAAATATAGTTCTGAATAAATGATTGCAGATAGGTAGAAAGATGAATAATTATGTCAATTTGTGTGAATAAATGATAATTATCTATCGGTTCATGTAAAAGGTTATATGAATTTATCTTTCTACATGAAAATATCAAAGAGCATTGTATGTGAAGGTTAAATGATATAACTATTTATATAAACTAGTGCCAACCCGTGCTTCGCTCATGGGTTGGTGAAAGAAGTTGTATAAAAGCAATGACTCGAAATATTGAATAAAGCATTGTTTTTCGTTATATGATTCTAAAAATGCATGTTTATGGATCCAAATTTTTTAAATTATCCTCTTCTGGAACACAATCGATAAAAGTTTTCATAATTTCCTTAATAAAACTTAAAGCACATAATGTATAGTTAATATTTTTAAGGGTTTTATACAATAAAGGCTAACATTAACTTTACTTGTTCCTAAATTGGTAAACGTTGCATTACTAAACATGCTATTAATTAATTTTTAAATTTAAACGACACAAATCAACATAAATTTATTCAATTCTTATAAATTTAAGTACATACACAATTTAGATTGAGAATAATGCTCTAAACCTGAAATGGAGAAATTGTCTTCAAAGTGAAATAATGCTTAAATTTATATTTGAAATTTATAACATTCGAACTTTAGTTGTTTTTTATTGTGACATTTCATCAATATTTTAGTTCAGTGCTAATGTTGAATAAATTACCTATAAATAAATGTAGAATCAATAAAATTGATATTGGAAACAATACCTTTGCCAAATCTAAATTATAAATTATCTAAGAAGAGTAGTAAAATAAGTTTGGAAGTATCACTTTTGTTGAATGTTGATTTCAAATTTTCTTAAACATTGAAAATAATTTCTCCAGCATCCAAATTAATGTTATATGTAGAATGATGTAAAGAGCATTTAGTATTGAAGCTCCAATTGTTCGCATTCAATTTTATGTGTCAGAAAGTGTTATGTTTCCAAGTTAGAGATAAAAAGTGTGAATCAGTCCAACCATTGCATGTTGCAAAATCTTTGAAGAGAACAATAGGTATATGAAAAAAGGAAAAAAAGTTATTAAAATAAGTCATTATGATTGGTGTGGATAAATAACTATATTATATAGGTGGAGTGCATTTAATCTGTTACTACAAATGTACAAATTATGTTGAGTGGGGAAATATCATAAATTTGAATATGAATTGAAGTACAAAAGTGATAGAAATTTGAAAATAAAAAAAGCGGGATAAACCAACTACACTTTCAACAAATCTTAGGTGCTATAATGTGTTCCTTATCAGCTGTTGTTACCATGTTAATGCAATCCTTTTTTGATCAAGCATGATAGCAAATTATCACTATAGAAAGAACTAAAGATATTAGAAATATAAAAAACCATGAAATAAAACCATAGTCTATTTGATTAAAATAACTAAATTATACTATAACTAACAATAAGCACTAGTATCTATTAGTCTTTTATGGTTCTGCGTACATTACCAAGTATATTAATCATGTCAATTCAATGAATATGTTTTATATTTTTCCAGTAGAAATGAAAATTTGTTTAGACGGTAGCGAAATAGAAGTTTTTCCAGTTTGGACAAAATGAAATGTCCAATTTTCCTCCCATAATATAGGTTTGGCATGCAAAATTGAACCTTTAAATGGTCCTTCATATGGTAGCTTATTGATGGGTATAATAAACAATACAATGAAAATGTTAAGTATCATCTTTCAAAGAAAGATCATAATTATTTTACTCCTGGTTGCAAAGACAAGTACATACCATAGGGTTTGAAGCATTTTTAGTATTGTAAAACATTAGAGATAATAATTATGACCACTACAACATAAAAATGAAGTCCTCAAGAATATATATCTCTGTGTGTGTTTCTGTATATGAAAATGGCTATGTTAAGTACCAATCATGGGTTTTCCTAACATATATACAAAAAGATGATGCTTGCTATTTAATATCTCTTAGGTATCCAGAAGTATGTGGCAAACAAAAATGCTTTAGAGCGGAAAGTTATATACCCCATTTCACCAATAATTTTCCATACTTACATAAGTTGAAGGAAATACATAGCAAGCAATATACAGGCGTCAATCATGAAAGAAGGATGAAAACAATATTGTGAGAATTATGCAAAAGCTATCTGTTAACACATTGAGAGTTTGCTAGAGTGGTGCAAAAGCTATCTGTTAACCGAAAGTGAAATAGTTAGCTGGATCTTCAAGCAAAGCTTCCAACTTCGAAGGCGAGTCTCAAATATTGTTTCACTCAGTCTGACCCGAGCGTAAAGCAAAACACACAACACTCGAGTCAGGACATACATACGTATACAATGTAAACCAACTCAAGTGAACTGTAATATAAGGTACAAGTAACTTCAAGGATGCTTGGGGCCACCCATCCTCTAAGGATCCGTTAAACTATTTACTATGTAGTAATATTTCGCTATTGTAATAATGTATATTGTAAAATAAACTTACTTTTTAATAGCGTTAAGGGGTTACCCATATAGCCCTTAACACGTAATAGTGCTAGTAGTCTATACAGTACCGTAATACCGCTTAATCAGGAGGCTACCAGAGGATACTCCATAGATACGACACAAATCAAACTCGTACAAGGAGAGCTAGGGTAGGTGACACGGCACAACAAGGCAATGCCAGGGTAGATATACCAATTACACTTCTGGACCGGTGGTAACGCGTAGCAGCTACTACCGCCCACCTCGAGCCACACCTCCAAATCAAAAATAAAAAGTGGCCACCGAATCAATCTCAAAGTCAGAATACAATATCGAAGGAGTGTGTCCGATCAGAGGAATGACCTCATTAGCCCATTGATTGCTCCTGTTTTAGCCACCTTATGCCAACTCAAGGGAGTCGGGTCAACGTTCATACCTCAAAGGACGTCACCACCATCCTACTTCATTCTGGAATCTCCACCGCATACACTGTTGTTAAAGTGGTTTTCAGAGTTGGCAGAGAGTATGACAACTTCCGTTCCCGGTCTCTTTAACAACCAAACGGTATTATAACCCATGAATATTTATTTCGGAATCATTTATTCTTTCAAAACCAAATTAGCATATCCATTTCAAAATCATATCATTTCTTTCAAAATAGTATATACTTTCAAAACCAAAATATCGTACTCATTTCAAAACCATATCACAATAGTATCATTTCCATTTCAAAACTAATTCAATAATATATCATTTAAATAAAACCCAAATTTCCAAATCACTGAATATTTCCTTCAATTTATTTAACTTGAAATATTCCTTTAAATTATCATAGCATTTTGGAAATATAACCTTAACGAATCATAGCATTTTTAGAATGTAATACTTTCCACTTTAATTTTATATAATCAAAGTATTTATATACTCACAAATTTTAACATGGTCATTTTATCATAGCCTTATAGTTAAATAAACTTTGTTACTGTAATATCCAATTTAAAGCTGAAATTCTTATGTTAAGTTAAAAGTACCATATTAACTTACATTATTATTACAATAAAGAAACTTTATTATTTCAATCATTTAAAATATGCCATTTACATTAATTAAAACTTACATTATCAAATGTACGTTTTAATTTACATTTCTATTACAGTAAAGTGCATTTATCATTTAATCAATATTACAATAATTAAAACTTACATTATCAAATGTAAGTTTTAATTTACATTTTTATTACAGTAAAGAGCACTTATTATTTTAAGCAATATTATACTAATTAAAACTTACATTATCAAATGTACTTTTTAATTTACATTTTTATTACAGTAACGAGCATTTATTATTTTAATCAATATTACACTGATTAAGACTTACATTATCAAATGTATGTTTTAATTTACATTTCTATTACAGTAAAGAGCATTTATCATTTAATCAATATTACATTAATTAAAACGTTACATGTTTCTTTTATTTATTAAAACTTACATGTTTCTTTCGTTAATTAAAACTTACATGTTTCTTTCGTTAATTAAAACTTACATGTTTCTTTCATTAATTAGAACTTTACATGTTTCTTGCATTAATTAAAAACTTTACATGTTTCTTTCATTAATTAGGACTTTACACATTTCTTTCATAAATTAAAACTTTACATGTTTCTTGCATTAATTAAAACTTTACATGTTCTCTCATTAATTAGGACTTTACACATCTCTTTCATTAATTAGAACTTTACATGTTTCTTGCATTAATTAAAAATTGTATTTCATTTTCTCAATTCAAAATATATCAATTATTATACAACAATACACATTTCAAAACTAAAGATTGATTGCAATTATCAGGTTAGATTTTAAAATTCCATATTAACTAACTTTAATTATTAAATTATTTATCACAAATAAAAATCTTCAAATTGCTATTTAAAACCAAATAAAGATTTTCAAATTACATTTTAAACCAATTATCAGCTTATAACAATTTAACTTATAAAAACCGATATCTCTTTATATTTTAAATCATTAAATCAAATTTTAAGTTAAAATTCCATATATTCCAAAATTTCAAAATACTAAATAAATTTTTAGGAAAATATTACTTTAAAATTAACCATGGGCCCGTATAATATTTTCTAACCTAGGTCAAGTGATACAGATATGCATCATTTCAATCCGTAATTTAAAAAGAAAAATCCGCGTTCTATCATTTCAAACCTACAATCCCAAGTAAAATAAATAAAACAAAAATCAATAAAAATCACTCGAGCCTATCATTTCATCCCATAGTGTTATTCCTTATCCTAAAGTCCGTTCGGATATATGTCATTTCAACCCATAGTGATAGGAAACTTGCAGTGTGATAAATAGGAAATAAATATAACAATACAGCATATAATATCATAACAGATGTTGTAACAAATACATAAACAGCATTTAACATCATATAATCAATCGCTTGCATGTATGAACATAGCATAATAATTTCTACAATTCACTTGTCATCATTTCACAATTATAAAAGTACATATGTCTAGAGTGATAAAAACTCACCTTTTAAAAGATAGAATTGACAAATTCAGAATAAAAATACAAACTCCACAAAGCATGAAAAAGCACGACAAAGCACAATGCAAACTTGAGTGGATGAAGAGTTAGATCAAAATCTTGTATGCAAACAAATATTACATACATAAGAATATGATTCAATACAAAAGAATAGAGGTTAAAATAATGGAAAAATAAACGAATCAAAATGGCATAACTTGCCTTGATCAATCAATGGCTTGGCTACACCACATATGGGTTCAACCATCACCTTGTGTTGCTTGGTCATGATGGTTAGAGGTGTGCTAGGAGAAGATGGAGGCCGAGCCTAGCTTGAAGGAATAGAAAGAAAAAAAATGATAAAAAGAGGAGAAAGAAGAAGGAAGCCATGACTTTATATCTTGTATTTTTTTCTTCACGCAAATGAATAATATGAGGAGATGAGAAACTTTGTACGTGAAATAAAAAGAGAGAGTGGCGGCTAGGTTAAAGGAATGAACAGCTAAGGTAAGAAATAAAGAGGCTACGCAATAAAGGGCAAGAGTTCAAATGGTTTGGAAAATAAAAAGCAACAAATAAATGATTGATTTAATTAATTTTTTCTTTATTTGCACGCAATGAAAAGAGGAGTTTTGAGAATTGTTCGCATGAGTTATCAAAAGAAATACATGACTAAAGATGGAAGCAAAAAAAGAAACGGCTAAGGAGGAGTAAATGATAGGAAACAAAAAGGCATAAGCTAAGGAGAAATAAACTTGCATATATTTTATTCTTAAATACAAATGAATACGAGAAGTGGGAAATAAATTTTTATACGTGAATTGATAAAGTTTTTCACGGCTAATAGATGGAGTGGTTTGGAAGGCAAGAAAAGAAGTAAATGCTAGGAAACGGAAAAAGGCATACGTGAAGGAGAAAGAAACGTATATATTTATTCTTAAATGCAAGAAAATGAGGAATTGAGATAATGAGAATATTTTGCTTGATTTGATAGGGGAATACATGGCTAGAATAGGTGAATGGATAGGGTAAGAAATAAAGTGGCTAGGCAATTAAAAGCAAGAGATTAAAGCATGTAACCTATGTCCCTTAAATTGATCCAAGCCATTTATTTGCATAGATTTCTTTCTAGAAATGAAACGAGAGATAAGAATGATTTGATTTGTACGTGAATAGCAAGAGAAATGCATGGGCAAAAGAAAAATGAGCAGCTAAGGGGAAGTTTTGGATGGTAAGAAAAGGAAAAGTCTCATTTTGAATTAAAGAAAAAGCAACTTATGACCTTTGAATTTCCTAAACCATTTTATCATAAATAAACCAATAAAAAAAATAAGAATAAAATAAAAGTTAAACAACATAAAATTAGAAAGATGAAAATAGAAAATAAATTAGGGAAATGAATATAGGAAAATAGAAAATGAAATGAAGGAAATCATTGCATGTAAAACACAGTATTATCCAGTTTAAAAAAGTATAAGTTTTAAATTTCCAATAAATCCATATTCTTAACCACTTCATTTTACGGTATAATTATCATGGTTTATACCATAGTGCATTAATATTCCTATTTTATCTTAATTTCAAATAATGTAATATTTAATTCCATTTACTACAATAGATCCAATTATTAGCGATTGAATTTCAATAAGTAAATTTGATTCAATTCCAAATCTTTTTATTAAGTCCATTACTACTCTACAAACCTAATTAACCATTCATTCCTTAGTATACTCCAATTTAACAACTTCTAAACATTGTGTTACATTTCACATTAATGTAACTTTTGTTTATATTTATTAAAAATTGACTTCTCATTTCAATTTAATAGACTAAATAAACAGGTAACACATAATAATTGTCATTGTTCACTTTTAACTACATTTATAAGTTTATTGTCTACAGACCAAAGTTACAATTACTTACAAGATCATGGTCTTGCTCAATTTTCATTCATTATATTATACCTCATTCATAAATTCAACATTTACATTATTTCAATTTATCGTAATCTCATTTAATCTATCAAAAATTTAGGTTAAATTACATTTTTTACCATTCAAATTAGTTAATACATCCACATTAAATAACCAATTTCTATTTCTTTTAATATTTTAATTACAAATTTTTTATTAAATGAACTATTTTTAATTACCAAAATTTACGGATTGTTACACAACGATTTCTACATTTACTTTCAATATCATATTCACTTTTATAACCATTTTCTAATCTGCTAATATATACGAACCTTTACCTCATTTGTTCGAGAAATCCAATTAAACGAATTAGCAAAACAAGTGGTATGAAACACTTGCATTTACTTTATCGGTTAATTCTTAGACTTATTCGATTGAAACTCTTGTGACAATTTTCGAGTGGAAATCTATAATTTGTTCGTAAATATTTAAGTTAACCCAGTGATTATGGGACATGAAGCTAAACTCATTTGTTTACTAGCTTAGTGTAATTCACACTTTTTATTGATCAATGGTGATCATTCTACGGTTTAGACTAGCGCTATTCGATGTCTCTTTATCAACGTGGGGGACTGTACCTCGTTTTATTGAGCTTCGTCTCAATTCTTTTATAGGCTAATGACCTGTGGGTTCTTTGGTGTTTCATCTCATTTTTATGGGCTAGTGACCCATGTTCTTTTATGGAGATAGGTTCAACAGGCGTACCATTATTGTACTACGTCATTGTCCAATTTATTCGAGTTTCGGGTACATCGGACGTACTGTTATTATACTACGTTGTTGTTTCGACTTATTCGGGCGTACCGTTATTGTACTACGTCGTATGAAGTTTCAGGTCCATCGAGCGTACCGTTGCTGTAATACGTCGATATTCTGAATTATTTGAGTTTCAGGTTCCTCGGGCGTACTATTAATATACTACGTCGTTGCACCGGCTCTATGGTTAGCGACCATGGGATAGCGACCCGTTTGTGATGCACGAGTTGGTGAGTTTTCATGCTCCGTTTGTGGTAGGCCTCCCACTTTGTGATTTCTGTATTTCTAATTGATGATTTATATAATTTGCGTTTCACCAATTTTTACGATTGACATTGATATGTTTGTATATACGAACCTTTACCTCAAGCTTGGCTTAAATCGTGCGATCGCATCTTTTCTCACGTGAATCTTGTTGATATACATCGAGTCCAAGTGGCTTCTAACATGCTCTAAGAAAGAGCATTAGATTGGTATGAGCTTTTGTTTCTGAGATTATTGAAGTGGATCTTACTTGGAAGCGATTTCGGGAAAGGTTCGAGTTGAAATTTGTGCTGGAGGTTGAAAAGGTAACTTTGGCCCGGTGTTTTATTAACCTTGTTCAAGGTGAATCTTCTGCGACAGACTATGTCGCATCTTTTGAATCTCTCTCTAAATATAGGGTCGAGTATATTAATACCCGATTGAAGAAAAATTAGAGGTTTGTCTATGGGTTGAATAAGAACCTCAGAAAGCCTTTACTTCTGAAATAGAAGTTTCTTTTGATCAGCTTGTTGATATCGCTCTTCGACTTGAAGAGGCGATAGGGAAGGTGATGTTGAAGTTATGAGTGCCAAGCAGAACTTCAAAAACAACAAGAAGAGGCCTAATAAGTTCAAAGGTCCTTATCCCAACAAAAAAGGGAAATAAGCAGCTTCGGTAGCAAAGACTCCTACCTCTAGTCGTGGGCAATGCTACAATTGTGGTTCTAAGGACCTTTATGTTAATAGATGCCCGAAACCTCTCTTTTGTCGTTATTGAAAAAGTTCGGATCATCTTTTATCTTCATGTCCCAAACTTCCCAGCAAGAGGGAGCAAAAGCTGAATGTTGTGCAAGTGCCTAGTAACACTACTCTTGGTCAAGGTAATTCTCATTCTATCCTTGATGGCATTATTATGTTTCATGATTATCTTATTCGAGTTCTTTTGGATACGGGTGCATCCCATTCTTTTATACCAAAAGAACTTGTTGATACTTTTTCTTTAAGTGTTATGGCTTTGATGACTTCACTGAGACTTGTGAATTCGATTGGTGGAACCGCAACACTCAATTTTCTTTGTAAAGATGTCGAGATTATTTTATGTGGTTATTCTTTCTGAGTTGATTTGCATGTTATGCGTTACTTAGGCTTCAGAATGATTTTGGGAATGGATTGGCTTAACCATTATGAAGCCCATATCCTATGTCCTGAGCGGACTATTCATCTTCGACATCCTCAATCTGTTAAGCAGATTTCTATTATTCTAAAGATTCAGGTTCCAATTTGGCAGCATCCTTATATTCTCTAAACCCTCATGATGACTTATTAAGGAGAGGTTTGATTTGACCTAGTCGTTCAAGTTGGGGATCAGCTATTGTTTTTGTGGCTATGTAAGATGGTTCTTTAAGTCTATGTATGGATTATTAAGAATTGAATAGGCTGACAATTTGGAATAGGTACCCCTTAACGCGTTGATGGCCATTATAACCAGCTTCATGGAGCTAAATTATTCTCTTAGACGGACCTGGCTATAGGATTTCACCAGTTAAGGATTGTCGAAGATAGTATAGCCTTAACTGCATTTAGAAGGCCGGATTTTTTCTTTGAGTGGTCGGTTATGTCTTTGAACTAACCAATGCACCTGCATATTTCATAGACCTTATGAATTGCATCCTAAAGGATGTTCTCAATAAATTCGTGTTAGTCTTTATTGATGATATCCTTATTTACTCCATGGCTGAGGAAGAGCATAGGTAGTATTTGGAAGTGGTGTTGGAAACAATAAGAGACACGTTTTGAAGGTGAAGTTTTTAAGAGATATTTTTGGCAATCAGAAGTAAGATGCTTAAGACATATTGTGTCAAGGTATGACATCTTAGTGGATCCAACGAACATGGCAGTTATTCCAAAATTGAAGCAACTACAGACCTCTATCGGAGTTTGAAGCTTTTTGGGCCTAGCCGGAATCTATAGGAAGTTCGTTCAGGATTATTCTAAGATTTCCTCACACTTAACTAAGCCAACGAAGAAGGAAGAGAAGATTGTGTGGACACAAAAGTGTGAGAAAGTGTTTGTGGTATTGAAGAGAAGATTAAATAGTGCACCTATCTTAGCTATTCTGAATAGTGGTGAAGGATGGATAGTGTATGCCGATGACTCTGGAGTGGGATTGGGTGTTGTTCTAGTGCAGCATGGAATGGTTATTGCATATGCTAGTGGGCAGCTGAAGCCAAATGAGAAGAACTTTGCTATGCATGATTTAGAATTGTTAGCTATAGCGTTTTCTTTGACGATGGAGAGACATTACTTAGACATTACTTAATGGATAAGAAATTTGAACTCTTCATGAAACATAAGTCCTTGAAGCATCTTTTTACTTTAAAGGTCTAAACTTCAGGTAGTAGAGATGGTTAGAGTTTCTGTTGTCTTACGATTTGGATATTCTTTATATGTTAGGGAAGGAAAATTGGTGGTAGATGCTTTGAGCAGGAATGTAGCCTTGGCTCTCTTGGAGGACGCCGACTCTTTAGGAAAGGATTTTGAGTAACCAAAGGAAAGATAGTGTTCTAGAAGGATTAATCCAAGGACTTAAATAGGGTCGAAGTTTTAGTTTTGAGATGGATATACAAGGGGTTTTAAGGATGAATGGAGGATTGTGAGTTTTGGATATTGAGGGACTTAGATATGGAGTTCTTATAGAGTTCCAAAAATCTAAGTTGAGTATCCATCTAGGAGTCCATAACATGTAAAAGGATACGAGAAGGGTATTTTGGTGGCCAGGAATGGCTAGTTTTTGAAAAGGTGCTTCTTTTTCATAAATAGAAACAACTCCCAATTCAAAAGTAGCTTCAGTATCTCTATATGGCTATTCTGCATGAACGTATACAACTTTTTGTCTCTATAGATAGCAAAGAATTTCAATGTCATAAAAAAGAATTTTCTCATTCTTAATTCTATCAATTCTTGATATTTAATGTAACGATCCTGACTTAATGACGAATTTAAATTTATAATTTAATTGAATTTTTGGATTAAATTACGGATTTGTTTGAAATTTTCAAACTTAATAAGAAATGTATACCTATTTGTTTTTGAATTTGATTTGAAACTCAAAAGAGAATAAATTGAATTGAATTATAAATAAAGTGTTTAAAATAAAATAAAACTACGAATCAATATTGAATATAAGTGTATAGAGTAAAATATAAAGTTAAATATTTTCAATTGAATAGAATTATAAACAAAAGTTTGATTTGGAAGTTCAAAATGAATTTTCTTTAAAAATAATAATAAAAAGTAAAAATAAAATATAAGTTATAAATCAATGTTTAGTAATCAAACTATAAAATAAAAACAAACAAAACTAGAATAAAATTTACATACAAATGAAAATCTAAGAACATAGCAATAAATTAGATAAGTTCAAGTAACATGTTGATAAACTTTGTAAAAGTATAAAGTAAATACTAAAGACAAAAGTAAGAGGAAAAAAATGGATTTTATATAAGCATAAGTACACATGAGCATACTTATACAAAGCAAGGAGTATACATACATAACAAATAGTATAAGTTGTAAACAAATAGGACATTGCATTTAATGCAACATACCTCTTATACATCTCACCCGAAGTAAGCTACTTCCTTTCAGCCTCCAACATGATAAAAAAAGAATCTCTGGTTAACAATATATAAATAATGTAAGAAGTACAACTAATATCTTGTTTCAGTATTTTGCCAAAAACCAAGTTAACAAAAAATATAACAGCCTGGTCAACAATGAAGAAAAAAAATAGCTTATGATGTACAAAAATATAACCTCACTCGTACAAAGAAAATAATTACCCTGTATTTGTACAAAAATGTATAACATCACTTGTATTAAATATATCACCCTTTGTACTTGTTTTCTTATATATTATCTTCATTCCAGTTCGTTCATAATCACATCTGAAAAGAAAATTGAAGCAACTATCATCTTAATAACATAAAAAAACTTCAATTTACACATAAAACAAATCAGCCACAACGCCAGAGATCAAAGAAAAAGGGTTCCAGTTGCATTTTCTCAGGCCGGTGCAAAATAAAGGCCTCTGTTCTTTCCTGGAAATCAGGTGAGCAACTTTAAATTTTTAAAAAAACATTTCTTTGAATCCATGCTTGAGAATCGTGAGCAAACATAATTTTCAAAGGCTTTAAATTAATAAAAAAAAGTTCAAGATTTTTTTTGATGACCTGGTTGTATATGCTTCAGTTGCATATGATTCTTTGATGCTCTGTGTTTCTCTGTAATTGATACAGGAAGTATATTTGTTTTCAAACCTTGAATCTATTTGTTGCTATTCATTGTTAATTAAATTCTTCCATAGAACAAGAGATTTAAACTTTAATTAGGATTTTTAAAATTTGTTTTAAAAACATAATGGTGGATTGTATTCTGGAAACAAGTTTTACAGGCAAATAAGAATTATTTAGGATAAATTTGATTTCTGTAAAATGCTAACTCAAATTTATAGCTTGAATCCTTACTAAAGATAAGATTTTTTAAAATAAAAATTGTAATTATTCATTGAGTATATCAACAGTAACCTGTAGATGAACTAAAAATACATTTCTATCGATCTCTGTAGTTCAACAAATTTTTAACTGTTGAAATTTGTTGAGGAGTTAGTATAACCATTTTCGAATCTAGGAAAAATACTGAAAAAAAATTCTAATGCAAGGTTTTTGGGGACAAGAACGATTTAGGGTTCACATATTGCTTTCGGGTTGCTGAGGTTTGTGAAGCCGCCGCACTTTGCCTAGGCGATCGAGTTGCTCGGGGTGCTGGGTGAAGGTGGATGTGGGGTTGACGAGGCCATGGCCGGAGGTGATGGCTCTCAGGTGGTCGGAGCGTCGAGTGAGAATCAGTGACAGGTTTTGCGGTGGAGTGTTTTCGAGCGTTTCCAAGTTCTAATTTTTACCTCGTTTCGAATTCGAGAAGAATGCGTTCGAGGGGAGTGTGGATGTGAGTTCGTATGGACTCGAGAGATCATCGAGCAATGTCGCGACGACCAACGGAAGTCGGCGGCGTGGTATCAGGTGCACCGCGTGCATGTCAATCAGGGGAGTTGGGTTCTCGAGAGTTTTCTCGGGGAAGAAGGTGATTTTCTTGAGCAAAATTTTCTATTTGTTCGCATGAATCCTACAGCGTATGAAGTTTAAGTTCAAACTTAACTGAGAAGAAAAAAAAGTAGAAGAAGGAAGCACGAAAGGAAAGGAGCAGGGGGAAGACTCGGGGAAGATATGTGAAAACTCGAAGTGATATTCGAGTAAAACTTGAAAAGTTTCTGGGTAGATTTCTTTAAACTGCAGTATAGAAAAAAAAAATTTAGTTAAGCCGATTATCTTTCATAAAAATTTTAATAAGTGTTTAACGATTTGGGTTAAAACTGTAATGCAAGTTTCAATTATTTTAGAATGTTTTTGAAATCTTAACTAATATTTTAATCAAGTAGATGATTTAAGTTAAGTGTTAGAATTTAATTAACATTGAAGTTTTCAAATTTGTGATAATTTGATTTCAAAGTTCATGGAGGTTTTTATTTTTATGTTAATTAAAACAAATAAGTATTATTATTAATTGTTTAAGAAGGGGTAATTAATGATAAATAATTAATTTAAACTTGTAATTAGTTAAGTGATCAGAGATTTGTCGAGTTGAAATTAAAGATTTCATTAACTCACTGTTAAGTGTTTAATTTATTGGTAATCACAAATTGTCAATTAGATAATTAAAAGATAATTTATGATTTGTGGTTTGTGGTTAATTAAGATAATTAATTAAGGGATAATTAATTAAAGATTTTTAATGCCAAGTTAGTGATTAATTGAAGAATAGTTTAATAATTAAAGGTTAATTATTCAAATAATTTAAAGTTGATTTTATTTGATTAACAAATGATTAAACCACCTTTAATCAAGTGATTTGGAATCGATTAAAGTTAATTAATTAAGGAATTTAATTAAGAACTAATAATTGATTAACTAAGTAGTTAATGGTACATAAATTAATTATTAAAGTTATTAATTTATGGTTAAAGAATAGTTAATCAAGGTTAAATAAATTGATTATGAAGTAACTAATTTAATAAAGTGAATAAAGGAATTAAGTAATTAAGACTTATTAATTAATTAAGAATTGATTTGTTAATTAAATAATTTGAAATGAAACAAGTAATCAATTGATAATTAATGATAAATTAAACCGGGTTAAGGAATTAACTCTCAAGTAATTGATTAAAATTGAATTAATTATAATAAGAGTTAAAGATGATTGCTTGTGGATTGTGTATGTAGGATATCTGATTTGTTGTAAAATGAATTGATATTTCTGTTTGAAATTGTGATGCCATAAGATGTGAATTACTATGTGCTGGATTTTGATTGGTGATTTTATTCTGTATGTCTATGTGAAAACCCTTTTTCCTGTAAAACGGCATTTGAATTTCGATGCGATAGAGATTCGGATTCCAGCTGGTTATCCGAAACCCCATCGAATGGTAATGATGAACCTTTGTGATTGATAAATTTGTTTATCTATGAATCTGTGAATGAAAATAAGCGTTATTGATTATATCGCTTATCGATATTGATTAAATCTGTGATGATTGATGTTATGCACTATTGTGTAAAACCCTTGGACCACACTATACACACACAAATATGGATTTCGCGTGGAAATCGGTTAAGTCACAGATTTTTAAATAAGTTTGAATTTGAATTTTAAATTCAAATAGTTTTGGAAATAAATTAAGTCTAATAGGAAAAGCTTTTGAAAAGCTGTTTTAAGAATAAAAGTTATTTTGAATAACTAATAAAGATTTGAAAATTTAATAATCGGATTTAGATTGAAATTCAAAAATCTGAAATTGAATTCTATATTCAGTATTTATGATTTAAAAAGGACTTTACAAGTTATACGGGTTTAAACCGTTTTTAAGCGTTGATTTGGAAATTTGAATTAAACCAAAGATTGTAACTTGTATAAATGGAATCGGGGTTTTTCCAAAATAAAACTATTGTTTCTAAGTGATAAAAAGCTTTCATATGAGTAATGAACTTCCAATTTATATTAAAGAGATTTCAAGTTTGAATTGAAAATGATTTTCCAAGTTATGAATGAATCTTTGGAAACAGTTTTGAAAGCTATGAGATAAATCTTTGATTTAAAGATTTAAATGAGTTAATCTAATTGAAATGAAAATTCCTTTGAAATCCAGGAATGAATCTTTGTGAAACTGAGTGAACTTTGTGAAATAAATCTTTTTGTTTAAAAGATTTGAAATGGTAATTGGTTTAAACCATTTGAAAGAAAGTTTGGAATTATTAAGTTGTGACTTAATTGAAATCTCATATCCATATGTTTTAAATGTTGCGCTCACTATTCGGGTTAGCCGGGAAAGGACCTTTGGGTCGTATAACCCATTCCGAATATGTGATACGTCATTATGGATAGCATTTGAAGACCAGTGGTGAAGACCGGGTATTTGCAAGAACGATAGGATGACCTATCGATTGTCTCTGCACTGAGTTGCTCCGGTATAGAGATTCCCTAAGTGATGGGAAGTCCGATCGGGATTGTGAATACCCGGATTGCAAGGGCTTCTTTGGAAGTGCCTTTGGTTCTGTTCGAACCCAGAACAGACTTGAATGGATTGTATGTCTGACATTACATTTTGAGATATAAAGCAGATTTCTTTCAAATACATTTCTTTTTATGGCGGAGAATTTATTCTCTTAGCATTAACACCCTTCTCTGAGACGTACGAGCTCAGAGGTTATGTAGTTGAAGGTTGTCAGCGATATATTCCCAACTTGGAAATGTGGCATGCTGAGTCTTGCTGATCATTTGTTGATCAAAGCGTGGCTTTTGTTAAAAGCATAGCTTCGTGGATGAGACTTCGTCGAGCCTCACAAACCGGTAATGATCAAAACAGGAATTGTGCGACAAGGTTTTCAGGGATAGCTTCCCTAGGGTATGACCATTCCTTCTGGAAAAGGGTAGTATCACGATATGGAGTCCAGATACTTACTCATGTGGACACACTATATTATTTACTGTGTGATGTTGTTGGTTAGAGAGCTCTCGTTTAAAGGTCCCAAAGGACCGGGAGTGGCATATCTGAGGTTTTGTATATTCCCCGGGAAGGGGGGTAGCCGGCGTTGTTTGGTTGAGATCCAGTTGGGTTCTCGGGGCGTCCTTCCAGAGGCGTTTCCATGTGGCAATGGGAAGTTCCTTGGCCTGACCATTTGTTGGAAAAATCCATTCATCCAATACGAGCCTTGTACGGTATTAGTTGTATTACCTGCCATCTACTTATGGTGGCGCCCCACTGTTTGGATGGTAGCTATAGTAGGCATAGTTCGAAATGTCTATGTTGGCTAAGATTTATATCTTTACTTTCGAAATGTTTTCCTACACTATGCACTAGTAATAATATCAAATGTTTCTCTTTAAGGCGTATCAAGCATCTTTGACTATCATAAGGAGAAATCTCCTCTGATTCTGCGTTTGCATTATGTGTGTGTGCGGGAGGCCTTATGATAGTCTCATTTTTCAAAAGCATTGCGGTTATAAAAATTTAAATCTTTGATTGTTTTAAAGACAAACTGTTTTTGTTTTCTCACACCAGTCCCACGACTGACCCAGATTTTATTGTTTATTTCCTAAGCTCTGGGTGCTCAAAATTTTTCTACACGGGCAGTCTAGAGTTTGGTTTTTCAAATAATTAGGTTCAGTAGATCATATGGAGCTAGTTTATTCTTTAGATATGGACGAGACTTGCTTAGCTAGGTGCAATCTAGATGGTGGATCGAGCTAGGAGTTTTGGAGCTTTGTCTTCGGAGCTTTTTGGATCAGAGTTGTAGTATTATATTCTGAGAAGACTTATTTCATATTGTATCATGTTCCGCTGTATTTTGTGTTGTATATTCTCTGATGTTGATGATTATCATTGTATCAAATTGATGTATCAGATATTGTATTCATGTTATATCAGTGATATCATCTTTTATTTCCGCTATGTTATTTATCATTTAATGGTGTTGCAAGCTCCCGCGAAACGAATTTGATGTTGTTTGTTGAACATCGAGTTGGGGTCGTGACATTTAAACTAAAGCGTTATATATATAAATACTCTATTTTGATCACTTGTATATTGAAATTTACTACTTGATCAAATAAATTCCCTTTCTTCACAAACCACACAATATATCATAAAGGAGAAGATTGTAGGAATGGTGTACTTTATCGACTTATAAGTGCTATTCAAGAGCATACTTAGTAAGAAACATTTCTACTATTCGTTTTGGAAGTCATTTTGTAGTATCCTCAGGCAGTTGGATTCCTATTCGGTTGCTCGAGCAGTGTAACACGTATTCCTTCAAATCAAATGAGGATTTCAATTAAATCCAGAAGGAGTCTGGGACTGGATGTAGAACGGGAGGTTTGAACCAGCATAAAAATCTCTGTACCATTTACTTTACTGCTTTTACTTTTGTATATATATTATGCACAAATAAATAATTTAGTTAATACACATATTACACGATCCTTAGTCGCTTTCATCTGGTATCAGAGCTAGACATCATATAACAGTAACATAATTGTTTGATATTAAAATAATATGCATAATAACACTAGCACAAATTTCATTGAAGGTCAATCTATTGCATGACCACCACTCTTTAATACATTGAACTCTAATTATTAGTCAACTAGAATATCAGTTAAGAATATACATGCAAGCAAGTGGATATGATATTCGGAATATCACCTGAGACGAATACATTGTACCTACTACACCATATTACAATGGTCAAAAACACAAAATTAGATGCTACTGCAAAAGCTAAAGCCATGAATTTTTTATTTTGTTCACTAGACAATAATGGGCTTAACAGAGTTAGTATGTGTAATGATGCATATTAAATTTGGCGTACAATTAAAGTTATACATGAAGGTACTAACAAAGTTAAACAAAGCAAGATTTCCATGCTTAAGAATTAGTTCCAGAATTTTAGAATGAAGCAAGATGAAACAGTTAAAGAAATGTATTCTAGGTTTCAAGATATTTATTCACTTTTGGTATTAGGAGAAAAATACATGGATTTTGATATAATTTCAAAAATCCTCAACTCTTTTATAGATGAACGAGAACGAGAAGTCTTAGCAATTGAAGAAGCTAATGAAATTTCAACTTTAAAACCAGAAGAGCTGATAGGAAATTTAATGTCATATGAAGTTAATTTGTAGGAATAATGTATTCGCACAAGTTAAAAAGACAATTGTATTCCAGGCTCTGAAAAAAGAGTCATATTCAAATGAAGATGATATGGCATTTATAACTAAAAATTTCAAAAAATTTATGAAATTTAGAAAGAGCAATAAGTTTGGAAATAACAAGAACAACAACAAACCATAAGCTTCAACTATCAAATGTTATGAATGTCACAAAAAGGGTCATATAAAGAAAGATTATCCAGACCGTAACGAAGACAAATACAACTACAAGAACAAAAGCGATAGATATAAGCAGAAGCAAGAATTTTCGGTTACATGGGATTATTCAGATTCGTCATCGTCATCAGAAAGTGAAAATGATATTGATACTGAACAAGCTAATGTAGACTTTGCGGACACAAATGACAATGTAAGTGATCTCTCTTTTGATCATTTAGTAGATATAAGCTCAGAATTACTAGATAAAGAATCTCAAAAGAAAATATAAGGATTCTCTAGAAAAATAATAAGGAACGGAAATTAAAGTGGATATGCTAAGAGATGAGAAGAAAATCCTAAAAGGAGAACTTATAAATATACGAGAATCTTGTGCTAATATTACTTCTCAACTTACTATGTTAAGTAGTGAAATGAAAACCCAAAAAGAAAAAGATGGCATTCTATCCACCGAGAATCATAATTTTAGAATTAGATTCTTGTCTTAAAATAAAATCATAAAATATGACAAAAACATTTCTAATTTAAATGAAGAAAGAGAAAATCTTTCTAGAATTATGGAAAATACAATGATTATCTCAAATTAAAGGGTTTAGGATACAAACAAATGACAAAAATTATTCTTAAACATGATTCTTTATATACTAACTTTAAAACAAAAGAAAATACTTCTGTGAATTCAGTTTTAAAAAGTATTATGCAACAAAAATCTATTAAAATTTAGGTTCCAAAGACAGACAATCATTTAATTAGAAATAAGAATATAAACACTTTTATAGAAACAGTTCATAAAATATAAAAATTCTTATAAAGGGAATTCTAAATCCTGTTGGGTTTGTCTTCCTAAGACCTAACTCTTATGACCCTAACAAAAAGTGGGTACCAACGTCATTTCTATTTATATTTTCAGATACCGATTAAAAAAAGAGGAAAGTGGATACTTAATAATGCTTGCTTAAAATACATGGCATGAAACAAAGATAAGCTGACTAACATTACCTACTCAAATGGAGGATCTATCATAGTAGAGAACTCCTAAGTATATATCATTAGCAAAGGCGATGTGAGCAATGATGGTACATCTAACTTAATGCTCATTACAAATGTTCTATCAGTTAAAAACTTAAAACATAATTCGCTTAGTATAAGTCAACTTTGCGATAAAGGATTTAATATATCATTTTCAATAATAAATTCAATATATTTGATCAAAATGAATATCTTATTTTTGAAGGGATTAGAGAAAGAAACATATTTGTGTTAAATATGAGAATTAATCATAACACAAACATGTGTCTAATAGCTAATGAAATGAACCTTGGTTATGAAATAAGAGATTTTGTCACAAAAATTTCAAAGCTACTATAATGATCCACAATGTTTCATGTTTTGAATGTAAATATTTAATTAATTTAAATATTCGGTTTTGAATTAAATTATAATAAAATATATACACACTAAATGTTTTTACATGTGCGATTGTTCTCTCACTCATATTGTTGGTATTAGCATTTAATGTTTTGTACTTGCACTTGACTTTCTTTGCTTAGTTCTTAAGTTCACATAGCTATTAACAAATTTAGCTAATATATAAATAAATATATGCACACGTATGGACATTGGATCACTTGCACATTCATTTTTCTTTGATACATTTTTATATATCCATGTATACACATAAACTCTTATCACCATACCCCTTCTCACATTACTCACTTTACCCAAAATATCGTCATTAACCTTAGTTAGCTTATCTTTAAAGCGATTGAAGCTTATATATGTGGGAATTCAAGTACAGACAGAGGCATAGACAGAGGCATAGACATGGGGATAACAAACATAAAAAGCATTCACTTCTTCTTTTACTGTAAGCGTCAAATATTCAAATTCAACTCCACCATTCCACTTTGAAAATCAATCACTTCCAAACTGTCAAGAATTAGCAAAAATTATATGAATGAAAGTTGTTCATATTAATCCACGGTAATTTTAGAAATCGACGGATCAAGGTTTCATTAAAAAACATTCGAGCTATCACAATAGAATAGCAAAAGCGAAAATATATTCAAAATTAATTTTCCCAATCTGTTCGACACCGTAAGCGTCGTTGAGTTCGTATCGGAGAGTAGTATTTTTGGTGTGAGTTCAGCAAGATTTTGTTGACGATGTTGGAAAGCTGAGGATGCATTTGATCGGAGCTAGAGATGTTGATTTGCAAATTTTGGTGAAAAAGGTGACTATAAGTGTCACACTTTTCTTTCACTTAGACACGAATTCCTATTCGGGTTCGAATGCCGGGTTTTGATCTAGGCAACATCGTGACAAGCATGTGGAAGTGGGTTTGTAGGAGGTGTTAGGTTCATGGTGCAGTTGAGTGTTGGCACGTGCACGTTTAGTGATGTACTAGAAACGAAATAGGGGATTTCAAATTTAGGGAAGAAGAAGCGCTAGTTGATTCAGGTATGAGCTTCATTGGTAATGGGCTTGGGTTGGTGAGTGTGTACTTTAAATTTTGTTAAATAAGTAAATTTGTTGGCTTAAGCTTTAAATTTTAAACGCGAATTTGGAAAGGGGTTTGCGTATGGATTGCCTATTTTTAGTGGGCTGGGATAGAAATTGTTTGGGTAAGATTATTAGTTTAAGTTAGTTTAATTTATAATTAGTTAAGTTTAAACTTTAAATAAACTATAACTTCCCCATACGAAGTCCCTTCAACCCACGGTCTTCGACGTTAGATTTATATTAACGAATAGAACACATTAGAATAATTATTTGACACGTTTAGAGAAGTATAAAATATTGATAAAATATTATTGACATTTTATTAGCAGAAAAAATCCTCATTCTACTATTATAAACTGTAAAGATTTATTTTTGTTCGATAATGGATCTATGTGATATTGGTTGTTAATTATTTAATAGATGCATTACTATTTATTATTGTTATTGATTGATTGTTTGGTTATTTGGATTTGCACTCAACTAGTTTATGAGCATTGATTATTATTTATCCATTATTGACATTGCTTGACCAGTTTATGAGCAATTATTATCCATATGCATAAGCTAGGTAAAACAGAATTGTCGGCTAACACCTTGTGATTTATTTCATGATTTGACTTAAAGGTGTTTAACGATAATACTGGTTCTTTAATTCTCATTATTAGTTAAAATAATTGAACGTCAATGGAATTGTTTTCAAAGTTATTTTTCATAATTAAAAGTTTATGAAATGTTTAAATAAATAGAAATATTTGTAAATGAATATCTTGAAGTTATATTATATAAAAGTGATTTGTATAATGGTTTTATAAAAATGTTTTATAAAACAGAAAGAATTTCGAGGACTAAATCCGATATTTTTAAAATGATTTTTGGAAAGGATTCAGAAATGGAAATTATTATAGATTAGAAGTATTTGTAATTATTAGTGTTAATGATTTTTTTTTACTTTGGGACATAAAGATATTTGTTATGTTACCAATGATTCAGGTAGCCCATAACTAGGCGGGCAAAGGAGGTGCAAATTTTCTGCAGCCTCATTATAGCCCGCTCTCGTTGTAGATGGATATAAATATCTAAATTTATTTTCGGAAGGCTGGGACCTAGTTTCCTTGTTATGGATAGAAACCTCCCGATCAGATAGCATATAGTTTTGTATGCTTGTATATTGATGTCATTTTCAAAAAAGTGATTTGCTTTTAGATCCCGAAGTAAAGGGCTAGTTTGTATGTAAAAGATATATATATATATATATATATATATATATATATATATATATATAATTTAAAAAAATTTAAATAAGAATTCGGCAACAAAGTCCAAAGAGATAATGTTCGTATACGTAATTAGATTTTGAAAATCTAAATTTGTTGATCAAGCCTAAGCGGGTAGTTTCGAGAATTGCATATTTTTTGTTCATCGTAGGCTCCATGACTCCTATGTGCGGTATGGGAACTATGTTGGCTTGATCCTGTATCTAATTGGATAGCCAATTAGATAGGGGTACGTAGGCAGTCACAAGTAGTTGTGATGCTGCTCCAATAATAACATAACCTTTTTCTATTTATTGTTTGCCATATATCGTGTATGGTTATGTCTTTTCTGGTTACTCTTTTATTCCGAATTCTCACTGTTTATTGAGTATGCAGGTAAGGATATTTTTTTCTCATCAGAGTTATGTAGCGATAGATTTATAGTTTATTCGTAAATCGATTTGGGTTTTGTATTAAAGCACGCAATAGAATAAATGATTACTGATAACTGGTATAATTGAAAGTTTTATCATTTACATTTAGTAATGTTGAATATTTATCAAGTAATGTGTATTAGGTTGGTGGTTTTCATTCATAGTTTAGAACGAACGAGTTTTTCGACGATTTTTACTGATCTAATAATCCAAGTCGTTGCAGCTATAAGAAAATTATCTTAAAATAATTTAGTAAAAGATTTACCAAAGATGAAGTTTAAATTAAATAGTATTTGTGATGCTTGTTAGTTAGGGAAATTAACTAAATCATCCTATGACTCAAAGAAAATTATTTCTGCATTACAGCAACTTAAGGTATTTACATTTAGATTTATTTAGACCAACTCGATTTCAATCTATAAATCATAATAAATATGTTTTTGTAATTGTATATGATTTTTCGAGATATACTTGGACAATATTAATGAAAAATAAATGTGATACGTTTGAAAATTTTAAAAACTATTCTAAAAGAATACAAAATATAAAAATGTAGAAATTGAAAACATTAGAAGAGATGATGGAGGTGAAGTTGATAATGGTATTTTTGGAAAAAAATTAATAAGAAAGAAATTTGTCACAAATTTTCATTTCCTACAACTTCACAACAAAGCGAAGCTGCGGAAAGGAACAATAGAACAATTTAAGAATGCACTAGAACTTTAGTAAATGGAAACACTTCACCTAAACATTTTTTGGCAGAAGCTGTACCAACTGCTTGTTATGTTTTAAATCGAGACTCCATTAGATCATGAATGAAACATACTCCATATGAACTATTTAATGGAAGAAAACCCAACATATCATAAAATTTTCAATTCAAAAAGTTTTCTATTAAATGGAAAAGACTAACTTGGTCAATTCGATCCAAAATCAAACGAATGAATACTCATAGTATATTCGGAATGAAGGCAGACATCTAAAATTTATAATAAAAGAATTAAAATAATCGAAGAAACACTTGATGTGTCATTCGTTGAAAATTTCAAATTTAATAATAAAAACAAGGATATAATCAAATATCACAGAAGATGATAATATTGAAAGTATTGAAAATAATATTGAAATTGAAAACAACTCACCTAATGAAAATCAAATATAAGCTCCACCTAGATTATTAAGAAATCATCCGATCAAAAATATTATGGATAAATAAATTATAAGTAAGAACAAGAAATTATTTAAATTAAATAGGACATGTAGCTTTCCTATCTAATATTAAACCTATAAATTATAAAGAAGCCTCAACTTATGACTATTGGATTATAGCTATGCAAGAGGAGCTAAACCAATTTGAATAAAATGAAGTTTTAGACTTAATTCCTAGATATAGTGGTCAAACAGTCATTGGTGCTAAGTTAGTTCACACGAATAAAGCTGATGAGCAAGGAAATATCACTTGAAATAAAGCTAGATTAGTCGCTCAAGACTACAATCAAGAAGAAGGAATAGACTATGAAGAAACATTTGCTCATGTCACGTGACTAGCGGTAATACGTATTTTATTAGCTATTGCATGTTTTCGTAACTTTAAGTCAAATCCACTGGATGTAAAAAGTACCTTTTTAAATTATTTTATTTAAGAAAATGTATATCTGGAACAACCACCCTTATTTACACATGAAAAATTTCCGGACCATTTTTATAAATTAAAGAAAGCTTTATACAGTTTGAAACAAGCACCTTGTGCTTAGTATGATCGTCTTAAAAAATATCTTATAAATTTAGGATTCGAAATTAGTATAGTAGATCAAACACTTTTTGTTAAGCAAGATAAAAAGGACCCTTTAGATATTCAAATTTATGTCGATGATATCATTTTGGGATCTACAATTAAGAAATTATGTAAAGAATTTTCAAATATTATGAAAAGTGAATTCAAGTTTTCACATATGGGAGAACTCTCATACTTTCTAGGATTACAAATTAAATAATTAAAAAATGGGATTTTCATTAATCAAAAAAAATATTGTTATAATTTAATAGTACGTTTTGGTATGGAAATAATTCTTTTAAACCGACTCCTACGAGTACTACTGTTCATCTTAGTCGAGTGGAAGATAGGAAAAGTACTAACCAAAAACTTTACAAAAGTATGGTTGGTCCTCTATTATATTTAACTGCTTGTCCTCCAGATATTATGATGAGTGTTTGTTTATACACACAATTTTGGGCTAAACCCGAAGAATCACATATGCGAGCTGTGAAACTTTAATATACAACATGAGATGTATTACGAGCAAAAATAACATGGAGGATGTTTAAATTTTCCCCAAGAATTTGATCTAAAATTCTATGGAACTACCCCTAAAAAGGGTGTGCACAATCCATCTCCTCAACAATCTCACGAATCCCTAAATTGTTAGGATCAAGGTGTTATAAATATATCTTCTATTTGATGTAATACTTGGTGTAACAACCCGCATATTTAATGATTATATATTTAAATGTTTTATTTAAATATAGCGTCGTTGGTCGGATTTAGGTCCGAAATGTTACTTTTTGCACACTGTCGATTTGGACCTCGAAACCACTTCCATTAAGTTCAAAATGGCATTTGCGATCTTTTTGAGTATAAGCTTTGATATGTTTGGAGTAAGTAAGATTTTGCTACTTTTTCTATTTGGGTTTTGGGTTTGGGTTCAGCCCATTAGCTTAGCTTAATACCCAACTCAGTCCCCTCTCTTCTCCATTCACTCATTTTCATTTCTCAAGCTCAAACTCAACAGAAAATGGAGGAAGAGAATGGGAAATAGAAATTCCAAGCCCTAGTTTCCTCTTGCAAACTATAATTCTTGCTCCAAAGTCAAAGAGAAGCTATTGATAAGCTTCCTCTTCTTCTTCTCCAACTCTTTTCCTCTTCAATTTCTGAAATTTCCTAAACCTAACTTAGGAAATACTTGTTTGGACTTAGATTGAAGCTTGTAGAGTAGAAGTGAAGAGTGGTTGATCTTTTCTTTGCATTTGGGCTTCTCACCTTTGTTTTTGAGTTAAAAAAGTGAGTTTTGACTCACATCTACTTCTCTTGATGTCATTGATGTTAAGTATGAATTCCTAACGCTTATTCATATGCAATTGCTTTTGATTCGGATTGGTTTTGTGAACAATGAAATATTTGGAGTTTTGAAGTCAAAAACTCTAAAAATCATAGCTTTGATGTTTGATCATATTTTTGGATGCGTACGAAGAGCCTGTGGTGCTGGGTTGTCGATTGGCATAAATCCCTAGCATCCATCGCTCGTTCGATCGCATTTCGGTTTGGATTTGCCATTTTTGGGCTAGCTGTTTTTTTTGCCTGTAGAAAATTTCAGACGTCTGGAACCAAATCCAGATGTCTGGTTGAAAATCCAGACGTCTGAAAAGGGGTCTGGAAAAGGCAGAAACTAAATTCAGACGTCTGGTTGAAAATTTCAGATGTCTGAAATGGCCCAGGAATTAAAAAGAGAGAGAGGAGAAAAGCATGTATTTTCCAGAACATAGGGCCAGACGTCTGGAAACATCTACCAGACGTCTGGAACTGTCAATTTTGCCTATTTTGGCTATTTTTGAGTTAATTTCCAACTTTTATCGATTCGGGTTGATTCCAATTAGTTCTTATCGCATTTTTGGACTTTGATGATTTCCTTTTGATTACATGCACGGGTTTTTATAAAATGATCTTTTCAAATTGTACTAAAAGCTCGTTTCACCCATTTATAATTCCTATTTAAAACACACACAATTTCGCACTCCGAGCGAAGTGGAAAGGAGATTAAATGGTTAGGTAAAACACGGACCTTGAATCCGCGCGTTTATCTTTTCGATTAATCCCGACCTATTCAATTGATCATTTTGATCTTTGGGTCTGGTTTACCGATGAGATGAGGTAAACTTTGTACTGCTTTGAGTGTGAAATTGACTAAGGGATAGTAAATCGTTTAGTGCGAACGGGTGGTTATGGGACTCACATTAACGCTTTTTGGGTTCCTTTTCGAGAGTTGAGACACATTCTGCCAGTTAGTGGTGTCCAGTACTGGGCCTCCGGACCTTCACCACTACGGTTTGTTGCCTTTGGGATAGTGTCTTCGAACTGTCTCCTTCAGTTTTGTTGCCTTCGGGTACCTTGCCTTTGGGTTTGTGCCTTCGAGTTTGTTGCCCAATTGTATTGCTTTTGGAGTTGGTCATTCGTCACCGCTAGAGTGATATTGGGTTTGGAGCCTTCGGCTTATGGATCCTTGTTTATACAGTACTAAGCACGTGCAATTTTATGTTGTTTCATTGATATGTATATTCCCTAGGTACCACCCTTCGGTGTTGGTCTTTTTGAGCCACATGTTGTACAGTGGTTACCTTATGGAACTTGTGTTACCTTCATTGGTATTTGGTATTTGCCTTTTTGGCTTGTTTTGGGATATTCATATCCTTTGTTTATTTGAGTTACCAATGATATGAGGCTTTTCTTGTTATGATTCAGCTTTTGTTAGATGATTGTGTTATCTCTTTTAGAGATATTTTTTTTACTTTATGACCATGCAGGTTTATCGTTGTTCGGTTTATCTAACTGATTTTTTAGCTAGACTGGCCTGTGTATTTTATACTCAGGTCAGACCGAGATGTTTCAAGTTAGGTGCATTTGGACTTAACCTGTTTTGCTTCCGCATGGACTATTCAGCTAGCTCTTTTTGTTATAGCTTTTGTGTAGTCCTTTTTGTTGTAACTCTGATAGGTATTCTTTTGGATTCGCTTGTATATTGTGGTTTGCTATACCACCTGACATGTATCAGTTCGTATACTCTGTTGTGTATCCGTATATGTGTATATGATGATCTACTATTATGTGATGCATATTACATTTGAGTTGTTATATTCTGTTCTGATAGATCCTCCAGCCACCTATGGTTTTGTTTTAAGTATTCATTGGATATGTCGATTTGCTTGTGACAATTATCAATGTATTCAATTGATAGTTAAAGCAAGGCTATAGATGGTCGCTCCTAACCAGCTCTATTTTCTGTATTAGCAGACGGTGTTATCTATTAATACTCTTTGCTAATGTGGGTCTCGGAGTAAGGCATCACACTTGGTCTCTCATTAATCCATTATAGGAAGATTCTAAATTTGAATGAAATATGTTTGAATTTTTTTCTTTAGATGAATCCAAGACATCTGAAAATAAATAAAATTTATATTTTCATATAGTTGTGCTTATAATATTGATGTTGTAATTAATATATGTAATAAGTTTGTTGAAATAAAAGTTATATAATGTTATTTAATATGAGAACAAAGCTCACAAGCTAACACATGTATGGAATATAATTTAAACAAAGTTAAAATATACTGAAAAAAGGCTAACCAGTACAAAATCAGCAGATTCAGCCGGTTGAAGTGCCCCACCTAAACTTTAACTCTTCAAAATGATAATTTATTCCACCTAGATTTCATCTGACTGAACCCCAAATTTAGACGGCTGAATCATGGAAAAAACGAACTATTCTTTCTGGTTGCAAAATTTTCAGTTCAATTGGCTGGCTTGCTAGATTCAGCCGGCTGCTTTGTAGAAATTCTATTTTTTTTAAAAGATACTTGCACATTTCTTAAAGAACACATCAAAATTCAAACCAATACTTATCCTTAAAACCTACCTATTCATTCTTTATTTACGTCTACTCTCTCCTAAAATAACAAAAGAAACCATAAGTTCACTTAATCAGAAAAACCAATCTTTCTTCATTCCTCAAAACAAAAATGCCTCCTAGATTACAAAGAACAAGAGAATCTTCCTCCCGTACATCTCAAAGCCAAATTAGGGAATAGCTCCACAACGACATGGCTATTAACGACTTAATAGCATGAAGAACTCCAAGCTATTTGAAGGGGCTTTCATGAATTTTTTATATTTTAGTGGGTATGCAATTAGAGAATCAATGGAAGCACATGGACTCGACTCTTTTATTGGGTATGGTGCAAATAATGTTAAGATTTATCCTCGCTTGATTAAGCTTTTTAACGCAAATATTAATCTTGACCACCAAGATCCTCAAAATAAAACTGGTTGCATTTGAACTTTGGCTTGTGAAGATAAAATTCATTTACCTTTACAAAGATTATGGCATATATTAATATGTGCTTCTGATAGCTTAGATATTGACATGGTTGGGGTTGATATGTACCAACGTGATGAACTATCACATAGATTTTATTCGAACGATCTTACCAACTTAAATTCTAGTGATTATGTCCTAAGGAAAAAATTATTCATCGTGCTGTCATTCGCTCTCTTCCACAAAGAACCAGTAGCGATGAAAATTTTTATAAGCATGATCTGCAAGCCCTATGTGCTATTTATTCATCTCGTCGTATTAAATTTGGAAAGGTTATATTGGATGAATTTCAAAATGTTAATAATAGGAGGAGTTATAAAACCATTCAATATGGAGCTATATAATGAGGATAATACAATTTTGGAGTTACTTTTCCCGATTTCGAGTTCACAAAAATATGTTAACTTAACTCCAAAACCCTTAGTTTAATGGGTCTTCCAACGCATCCTACGAATCAAAAAATTATTAGTTTTCAAAAATGGATCGCTAATCGCAATCAAGGCATTTCAAAACCTTGAGACACAAATATTGCCTCTTCCTCTCATCGAACCCAAGAAGAAGAAGAAGAAGAAGATGATGAATCCATGAATTAAATGTTAACATGCCATTTAAGTAAGCTCTCATCACATTATCCCAAAATTAAAGCAACCTCAATCATTGTTTAACTAATGTTGAGAAAAATGTTTTAAAGACAAATAAAAAGCTAAACTCAATAAAAAGTTTTTTGAACAAGATTTGGGAAAAAGTATCTTGCTCCGCATCCTCATCAATGGAATTCTTGAAAATCTGGCACCGTTTACTTGGACATCTTCAGAGGAAGAAGGAGAGGAAGAAGAAGGAAGTGAAGATTGATTTTGTATGTTTTTATTTATTATCTACACGTAACTCTATCTTTCTACTACTTATTTCAAGAACATATCTATGTAATATCTATGTAATTTCAAGAACATATCTATGTAACACCTTTTTACTACTTATTTATGATAGTTCTCTTATCGAATAATTGTTTCCTTTTTGTCGATGATAAAAGGGGAGAGTAATGTAGTCATATTGATAGGAAGTGTCCAGTCAAAGGGAGAATAATTTAATCTTTATATTTAATTCTTACATAATTATCATTATAAAAAACGAGGAGAATGTTAAAGCCTTAAATTTTGATGTTTTGATTGTGAAAACTATATAAGTAAATATTATATGAACTACCCAAATTTGCAGTAGAAGAAATCGTTGGAGAGATAATCACAAGCATATGAAGACCATGTTCCATATTGTTCCTACATTGTATTGTTAAGTATAGAGTTCGAGTCTAGAAGTAGAAATATGTTAAAATCTCTCCGAAGTGGTATACACATACAAATACACATAAAGTATAATATTCATCAAAACAAAGAATACTGCTCAAAATAACACATTTAGCCAGCTGAATGTGCACTTTTAGCCATCTGAATACTGTGTACTGGCACAAAAAGTTTACAATATTCAATTGGCTGATATATAGTATTTAGACAGCTGAATAAGATCTATTTTGTACAAATTCTTGCTATCTTGATTTTCCCTTGATTTAACTGGCAAAAATGTTTAGTTCGATTGGCTGAATATTTTTAACAGCTAGTTTTTGAAAAGGTGATTCTCTTTCATAAAAGAAACTGCTCCTGATTCAAAAGTAGCTTCCATATCTTTTCATGGCCACTCCTCATGAACGAGTACAACTTTAATCTCTATAAATAGCAAAGAATTTTTACATCTTAAAAATGAATTTTCTCATTCTTAATTCTATACATTCTTACTATTTTAACTCTTAAGCATTCTATAAAAAAAATTCTATTTTGATCACTTGTATTTTTAAGTTTACTACTCCTACGATTAAATAAATTTCCTTTCTTCATGAACTACACAATATATCTTTTAACCGAAAAAATGTATCAACACCCTGGATTGTGTGTGAAAGCACCATCCCTAATTTTACAAAGCAATAATACAGAGAATATATATAGAAAAAGGAGAAACAGAAAGATGACAAGAAGATTTTTATAGTAGTTCGAATATTAATGAAGCCCACGTCCATGTTATAGCTTTTATTATTGATTGACTGCTATTACAAGGTGAATTGGATTTCAAAGTTGATTAATATCCTTAATTATAGTAAGTACCCGAGGTTGGAGTTCACTATAGAATCACAGTAGAATCCTTTTGTGACCATTATGAGGAGATGAGTAAATAATAGTTGCTGTAGAGTTTCAGTAGCCAGTCCAGATGATCCCCCGTATGTTGTAGATAAAGAGTATTTATAAAGGTTGGAGCGCTACTGAGCCAATCTTGTTTGCCAAATGCTTGTAGATAGTCATAGGAAGGCACCCTGGAAATTTTCCCACAATCCAAGCTAGATAATGGATCGATAGTGATCCATAGGCTATGGATGACTTGCGATCTATAGAGGCTCGAAAGCGATCCAATGCCTTCATACTATTCCCTTGCTCTATTCCATAAGGGTAGCAGTGAATTGGTCAATATGTATGGATCGCTATAGATCCATAGAATATAGATGCTAGTGATCCATATACTTAGCCAATTTTTGGGCTTTGTCTTCTGGATAGCATTTGTTGCCTCATGTTGATATTATCCATGTAGTCTCATAGCTTGTTGCCTTGTTTTGATGATGGCTTGCTTACTAGTTGCGTCAGACTACTGATTAAACTAGACGAATGCTTGTCTCTTGATTTAACTAGCTTAGAATATCATCTAACTTTGCTATTTTTCCAATATACACTAGATTATGATGCAAAAAGATAGATGGGCTCATGAGCAAATGCTATGAATCGCTGGCGATCCATAGACTATGGATCGCTGGTGATCCATGGGCTATGGATCATTGGCTATCCATGTCCTTAGCGTTTTCTACTTTCTTCTCTTCCAACTTCTCTTATCATGTTGTTCTAATCTTTTTGATTGGCACTTGAGCTATTCTGACTTGATCAAGTTGTTCTGACTTCCTTCGAATTCCGTTGGGTTAAAAATCGGAAAATATTTTCCTTCAGATCATGCATTCATTGAAAACAAGGCATGCTCTAGAAATAATCGCTCTTCGGTTTCTACTTGTCAAGTTTTAGGTAATCAAATTAGGGCCGCACAAATTCGACCCTTAGGTTATTTAACTGCTCATTAAGTTTTGACCTGGACCGCCATTGCTTGTCATATAAACCAAATTATACTGTATAGTTTTCTAGAATGACTTGAAGTAGCATGTGGATTTTGCTAGACAAATTTGAGATCAAACGTAGGCAATTCGATGGATTGCTAGCGATCCATTGCCAATGGATCGCTAGTGATCCATTTACTTAGCAATTTTTTCTTTCTTTCGTGCAACTCTTCTATATAAAAGCTTCGAGTCGACCTATCCTAGTTCTTACATGCTTCTTGCGAACCGAGCTTCCATCTTGTGATACGAGCTACAAACCTGCGATTTGATCTAACTTCGACCAAGCCCTAACTTCATCAAATCCATCAACGTTGCCTATCATTCACCACAAGAGCTCCTTGCCGCTACTTTCCATCATCTCTAGTTCTTTTTAGTCACCGGTGACCAAACCCTAACTTTATCCTTCCCACCTTGGATCACCGCCGACCCACTACTTGGATCACTAGATTGAGAAATCCAAACATCCTTACCTTTTATTTATCAATTCAAGATGGGTTATGCTGATTCTGATGTTCATTTATCAATTCGATGATGTAGCTTATTGGTGATGGTTATAGAAAAGAGTCCAAGTCCATTGCCATTTACTGGAGGAAGATAGTAGGTTGTATCTTAATTCTTCATGGAACGACATTCAGGCCTTGCCCAGGTGCATGACATGTTTTGTTGTCTTCATCCATTGAACTAGAATTGACTTGTACTAAGCTACACTGTCGATACAGCATGGCGCATCACGAAATGGTTTTACCCATCCTGAAGATTCAGGTTGGTTTTGTTTTCCTTTACACGATCGGTGTACCTGACTGGGAAGAACTTTTCGCATCGCTTTAGACAACTGATCCATTATCGATCATAGATCGATAACGAGTAAATGTAGAAAAGCAATTCCAAAAAAGAAATGGAGGTTCCCTTTTCTTTTCCATTACGAGCGGACTATCTACATGGGATAAAGCATTTGTAGTGTTTAGTACACCAAGCTCTCCCCCCATAGATAACACATCGCACTTATCTCGGTACATAATTGACATCTGGTGTAACGATCCCGATTTTTTAAAACAAATTTAAATTGGTAATTAATTTAATTTTTGAAATTAAATTGTGAATTAATTTTTTATTTTCCAAATTTAAACTGATATTTATTTATTAATATAAATATATATTTATAAAAATATGATTTTAGATAGAATTTCTAATTGGAAATTCAGAAATAAATATTATGAATAATATATTAATTATAAATTTGATTATGGATTTATTTGAAAATTTTGAATATATATATATATATATATATATATATTGAAAATTATATTGTAAATAAAATTTTGATTTTTGGAAAATTGAAAATGCAAATATTTATAAATGTATTGGATTTGGAAACTCTAAAAATTTAATACTAGTAGGAAAATTTGTTTTGTATTTATAATATGATGATAGTGTGTTGATGGATGTGAATATATTTGCTGGTTCATATATATATATATATATATATATATATATATATATATATGGGTGAATGCATGTTTGGGTATATGTATATATACCTATGCTCTGTTGATTTACAGGTTCCAACCCTTAAATTAAAAATTCAATTGCTCCTTATTTAATTGTTTTTAGTTTACGATATCTAAAGGAAAGATAATTGAAATAGGATAACATCAGTGTTAAAAATAAATTCAAGTTTTTATATTGAGAATTTACTGCAAGAATAAGAAATGACAGCAGAAAATAAAAAATAAATCCAAAATCAAATGACTGGATTTCGAGATTTAATTAAGGGATGTATTTGTATTCCAAAATCATGATTTGAAAATCATTTCAGAATTTTAAATTTACAATTAATGAGAATTTTTAAGTTGAACAGAAAGCTTGTTTCCATCGATTCCCATTGATCGATGATGAATTGGATGATGGGATTATTGGTGAAGAAAGTTGGTGTGCTGGGAATCATCGGAAAAATGGTATGGAGTTTTTAAGTGGCCGTGGTGGCGGTGTGGCGTCGATATAGTGCTTTAGTGGTTGATCGAGATGTTTGGGTTTGCGAGGCAAATGTGTCGTTCATGGTAGATTATAAGTGATCGGACCGATGGAAAAGGGTTCGTGGATCATCAGAGCAGCTGGGTTTGTGGTCTCGAGGCGTCAGGTGGTCGGGGTTGCCATGGCGAGATGGTTTTCGATGAGCTATGTTTGTTCTAGGTGAAGCTCGATGGACTCGTTTTGGATTCCTGGTAACTTCGTCAGAGCTGGAGTATTAGGATCATTGTTGAGGTCGACGACGACGTGTTGACGGTCAGGGGGATGGTCGAAGCCGCGTAAGATCATCGTGCATGTGTACGGTGCACTTTGGGTGTATCTGATTTAGGTGAGGTTTGGGAAGAAGCCTGGACACGGTGATTACCTCGGGAGAATTTGAGATTTCCTCGAGTGGGTTTTCATGTTAGTATGCAAGAGTTTAGAGCAACAGGATTTTAAAAAAAATCAAAAATAGTTTAAGGAAAAAAAGGGAGTCGAAGTCAAGCTCGAGTTTGGGCTTGGGTATTCAAGCAATTGGCTCAGGTCTGGAGTTTTGATGAAATGTCAAATTGTAATTTTTTTTTAAACTAATCAGGTTTTAGATTTAAGTAAATATCTTAACTTATTTCTTTTAAATAATTAAGGTTTTGTTAATTTGGATTAGTAAAGGTTTTTATAATTAAACCAATTAATCTCAAAATGTTTTTAATAATTTTTTAACTTTATTTTTTCTTTTAACTGAAAAATATAATTAAGAAGTTGATTAAGAAATGTTTTCGATTATTAATTAACTTAAATGTTTTAAGTTGGTTTATGAATTAATGATAATAAATTACAAGGTTTATTAAATAAAGGTTTTTAATGATAATTAAAGTGACTTATTAAGACAAATGGATTATCTTTTAATTAATTTAAGTCTTAAGTGATTAAAGATTTATTATTTAAATAAAACAACTAAGTGATAATTGCTTAATGAAAGTAACTTAGAGGATAATTATCCAATGTGATTAAAAGGATTAATTATGTAATTATTTAAAAATAAATTAATTAAGTTGCTTAATTTAATTATGTGATTGATTATAGGTAACTAATTAATAATTTAGAGTTATTAATTAATAACTAAGGAATGAATTAAGGTTAATTAACTTTATGATTAAGGATTTCTAATTACATAATCAAGACTAATTAATTATTGATTAAAGATTAATTAATTAAATAGTTAAGGGATAATTAATTTATAATTGAGGGTTAATTAATTAAGGATAATTAATAAATGGTAATTTATGTAATTAATTAAGAAAAATTAATCAAAGAAAAATTAATTAATAATTAAAGGTTGATTATTTCATTATTAACGGTTAATTAATAAATGATTAAAGGATAATTAGTTAAAATGGTTTGTAATTAATTAATGTTAATTCACCAAGATTAATAATTTAATCATAAATGATTAACCTGATTTAAATTAATCAGATAATTAATCGATCTTACTTATGGATATTTGAATTATATTGATTATTGAGTTATTTGATATTCCTGATATGTTATGCTTGGTGCTATGAATTATTTGGTGTGACCTGTGATGAATGTAATTTATTTATCTATGATAAATTTATACTATTTATCTGTGAACCTGTGAATGGAGATAAGCGTTGTAGATTATACCGCTTATCGGTATTGATGTGCTTGAACCTGTGATGATTGATGATGTTGTACTATTGTGTGAAACCCCCTGGACTACACCTTACACACACAAATATGGATTGCATGAGGAAATTGGTTAAGTCACAGATTTTTGAAATGGTTTTAAAATTGAATTTTGAATTCAAATGGTTTAGGAAATGGAATTGGGATAAATATGAAAAGCTTTTGAAAAGGAGTTTTGAAGATAGAAGTTATTTTGAATAACCTAATAGAGTTTCAAAATTTAAATAATTTGATTTGAATTTGCATTCAAATTGAATTCTATGTTTGTAAATTATAGTTTAAAAAAGGGTTATACAAGTTGTAAATGTGTTTATATGGGTTTTAAACCATTTTAAAAATATTATTTTGGAAATTTGAATTTAACCCAACTATTAGACTTGAAGGGCTTTAACTTGTGCAAATGTAATCGGATTTTTCAAAAATGAAAACCTTTGTTTGCAAATAATAATAGCTTTCATATAAAGAAAGGATTTCCAATTTATGTTGAAAAGATTTCAAATTTGAAATAGAATTGTTTTGGAAGTTATGAATAGATCTTTGTGAAAGATTGTTGAACTTTGATTTTGAAATTGGAAAGGTGTATCTTTTGTATAAAAGATTTGAAATGGAAATGGTTTTGAAAGCTATGAATTGAATCTTTGATTGGAGGAGTTAATCCAATTTAAAATGGAATCGTTTGAAAGTTATGAATTAATCTTTGTGGAAGATTAGTGAACTTTGTGAAATGAATATTTTTGTTTAAAGATTTGAAATGGTAATCGGTTTAAACCATTTGAAAGAAAGGTTTTGGATAATAAGTTGTGACTCAACTGAGATCCATATATCCATATGTTTTTAAAATATTGCGCTCACTATTCGGTTTAGCCGGGAGAGGACTTTGTGTCATATAACCCATTCCGAATAGTGATACGAAGAAATGCATAACATTTGAAGACTGGTGGTGAAGACCGGGTGTCTTCGAGAATGAGAGGTTAACCTGTCGAATGACTCTGCACTGAGTTGCTCCGGTATAGAGATCTCCATATGTGATGGGGAGTCCGATCGGGATTGTGGATACCCGGATTTGCAAGGACTTCTTTGGAAGTGCCTTCGGTTCGAACCCGAAACAGACTTGTATGGATGTGTGTTTGGCATTACACTTTGAGATGTAAAGCTGGTTTCTATCAAATACATTTCTGTTTGGTGGCGGATAATTTATTCTCTTAGCTTAACACCCTTCTCTGAGACGTACGAGCTCAGAGGTTATGTAGTTGATGGGTACTAGTGATACATTCCCAATTTGGTAATGTGGCATACGAAGTGCTGCTGATCATTTGTTGATCAAAGCATGACTTTGTGAAAAAGTATAGATTTGTGGACGAGACTTCGTCGAGCCTCATAACCCGGTTATGGTCGAAACATGAATCGTGGCAACAAGGTTATTTGGGGGTAGCGCCCCTTGAGGGTATGTCCATTTTCTTCTGGATTATGAGTGGTATCATGGTATGGAGCCCAGAAACTTAACTTTATGGTTGTTGCAAAACTTATTGCTTTGTGGTTGTTGGTTGATAGGCGCCTCGAATAAAGGTTGGTAATGACCGGGGTATGACATACTCGTGTCAATAGTTACCTAGTTATAGAGGTAACCTGGCCTTATGTAGTAGAGATCCGGTTAGGTTCTTGGGGACGTCCCTTCAGAGGCGTTCCATTTTGTGTGAGAAGCTCCTTTTCCTGACCATTTTTTGGAAATCCAATCATCCAATACGTGCCTTGTACGGTTTTAGTTGTATAACCTACCATTTACTTATGGTGGTCACCACTGTTTAGATGGTAGCTATAGTAGGCATACAATAATGGTTATGTGCTGGCTAAGATTAATATTATACTTTCAAAATGTTTTCTGTACTATGCACTAATAATAATACCAAAAGGTTTTTGCGTATCAAGCATGTTTGACTATCATAAGAAGAAATCTCCTCTAATTCTGCGTTTGCATTGTGTGTGCCATGGGAGGCCTTATGGTAGTTTCATTTTCCAAAAAGCATCGTGGGTTTCTTTTTAAATTCTTTTTCTGATTATTTTAAAGATAAACTGTTTTTGTTTGCTTATACCAGTCGCATGACTAACCCGGAGTTTATTATTCCCTTCCTAAACTCTAGGTGCCTACAATTTTCCACACGGACAGTCTAGAGTTGGGTTTTTCAGATAGTCAAATAGTAGGAGTAGATTCGATAGCATCCAGCCTTTGGTATTGACGACATCATTTGTTCTCTCTTCAACATCATGACTGACCCTGTTTAGTACAACATGATAGGGGTTTCTCGCTTCACGTTTGGTGGCGAACAGGAGACTTTTACCCCTACTTGTCCCCCGGGAAGGGGTTAGCTAACTGGTTAGGTTGAGTGTCGAAAGGCTGGCCGTAAAAGAAAGATCAAGGTACCATTGTCTGCCACGGCGGGGCTGGGATGGTTGAAAAGCCTACCAGTCGAGAATGGCCATTGTTGATGGTTGAAAAGCCTAGACCGTGACATTTTGGTATCAGAGCTGAAGGTTGAAACTTTAGCTCAGGAGTATAACACATTAGGTAACTCATTAGAGATAGGGTGAAGTATCCCTAGAATGAGTATATCCCCATGATATCCGTTCAAATGCCTCAGTAAATTCTCTTACTATTCACTGATAGTAAGTATGTGTGCATCAAGAGGATGAGGTAGGGGATAGCGGAGTACTACAAATGGTCAATACCCTGCAACAACGAAAATAACTTTTCTCTATCAATCTCCCTTGATCATCATTTGATTTTAAATTCTTTGATTGCTTCGTGGCAGCTACAAGAAGAAGCTTCGGTGTGATGATGGCCTTACTCATCGTTGTTGACAAGTTCCTATTTCGTATTCTCTTCATCGTTTCCCTATCAGATTTTGGTTTTTAACTTTAACGAAATTGAATTTTTATTGGAATAAATTGGTAAATTAAATATGAGGTTAAATATGAAGAATTGTATCGATAAAACGATTTCAATTAAAACCAAATTTGAATTCTATTTTGATTTATTGTGAAGATCAAAGTCCAAAGAGGGACAAGATGGTGTAAACTTTGGGGTATTCCAACCTGAATTGGGTACCCATTGTTTGTTCCATCGGGTCCAGATATATTCTATAAACGGTTAGTTGTCCTTCGAACTAAGTAGTGCTCTGTATATCTTCATAGATCTGGTGACCCAAATATTTTGTGTAGTATAGAATGAGTTTGTTCTCATATTTTTGATATTCTGATTTGGTAAGCCAAATGCAGAAAAGATAATTAGCTTGATTGATGAGTCGATTCTCTATCTTTGTGTATCCATCCTTCGTTGTCTCCCTAGCAAATTTCGAGGACGAAATTTTCTTAAGGGGGGAATCTGTAACGATCCTGATTTTTTAAAACAAATTTAAATTGGTAATTAATTTAATTTTTCAAATTAAATTGTGAATTAATTTGTTATTTTCCAAATTTAAACAGATATTTGTTTATTAATATATATATATATCTATATCTATAAATATGATTTTAAATAGAATTTCTAATTGGAAATTCAGAAATAAATATTTTGAATAATATATTAATTATAAATTTGATTGTGGATTTATTTGAAAATTTTGAATATATATATATATATATTGAAAGTTAAATTTTATACAAAATTTTGATTTTTGGAAAATTCGAAACGTAAATATTAATAAATGTATTGGATTTAGAAACTCTAAAAATTTAATACTAGTATTAAAATTTGTTCTGTATTTATAATATGATGATTTGAAAATTTTATTTTGAAATTGATTTACAAAAGCCATTTAAAAAGAATAAATTCTAATATATATATATATATATATGTATGTATGTATGTATGTATGTATACATGTTTATCTTTTACGTATATAGATAAATGTTTATTTAAAAGTATAATAGTTTGAAATAAGTTTAATATTCTTTTTCTTTAAGATAATACAAATATATAAATATAGTTTGAAAATATAGGTAATTAATAAATTATTAAGATAAAGGGGTAAAACATAAAAAGTATGTTTTCTAATTTTTTTATTGTAATTTGGAAGCTATATTTTGAATGGAATATGAATAAATTTCAAAAGTTGTTTAGAATTAAATTCCAAAACTTATATATATATATATATATATATATATATAAATGCATGTATTTTTATCAAGTGTAAACAAGACATAATGCATATGTGTGTAAATAAGATAAATTTAAATTGTACAAATGTAAATATGTAAGAAGATGAAAAATAAACATATGTAAATATAAAAGAGTTAAGTAATTTATCAAATGAAAGGGGTTGAAAAAAATAAATCAATAAATTAATTAAAGTTTAGGATTTAAACACAATTTTAATTGCATATGACATTTGTAAATAAATGAGATTATGCAAATTACAAGTGTTAATACAATAGTAACAAGTGACAATTGTACTTTCTCTTAAGTTTGAATTATTAAACAATATAGCATTAAAAACAAAACCTGGTTATTTATTCTTTAGTTCAAAAACTTTTTCAATTCTCCTTCATTTTCCAACTAAAAAAATATGAAAACCAGAAAATCAAAACAAGGCAATTCAAAATCAAATCTGAGCAACTCAAAGATGAAGCAATAATTCAACTTAAGAAATCAAAGATCAAAGAACAACTTAATTCCAGATTTTTACATCAAACCTGAACAAAATCGAAGAGCTACATCAAAACCCAGATTCCAGAATTAGATCAGAGATATCAAAGCAAGTTTAAAAGATTTCAGTCTGGAATCAAGCAAGATCAAAAGTTCAACTCAAATATAAAGCAAGAATTCAAACCTAAAGCAGCTAAAAATATCAAACAAAATTCCGGAGTTTTCCAAATTAAACTTTCCAGGTTTGAGTTTCTATCCTTCCCATCGACAGGTGAGCAAACTCTAATTTTTAAACCATTTGCTTTTAAATCTTACGCCTATGATGATAGTGTGTTGATGGATGTGAATATATTTTCTGGTTTATATATATATATATATATATATATATATATATATATATATATATGGGTGAATGCATGTCTGGATATATGTATATATACGTATGCTCTGTTGATTTACAGGTTCCAACCCATAAATTAAAAATTCAATTGCTCCTTATTTAATTATTTTTAGATAACGATATCTAAAGGAAGGATAATTGAAATAGGATAACATCAATGTTAAAAATAAATTCAAGTTTTTATGTTGAGAATTTATTGCAAGAATAAGAAATGACAGTAGAAGATCAAAAATAAATCCAAAATCAAATGACTGGTTTTCGAGATTTAATTATAGGGATGTATTCATATTCCAAAATCATGATTTTTGAAAATCATTTCAGAATTTTTAAATTTACAATTAATGAGAATTTTTAGGTTGAACAGAAAGCTTGTTTCCATCGATTCCCAATGATCGATGATGAATTGGATGACGGGATTATTGGTGAAGGAGTTGGTGTGATGGGAATCATCAGAAAAATGGCTGTGGAGTTTTTAAGTGGTCGTGGAGGCGATGTGGCGTCGATATAGGGTTTTAGGGGTTGATCGTGATGTTTGGGTTTAGGAGGCAAATGTGTCGTCCATGGTGGATTATAGGTGATTGGACCGATGGGAAAGGATTCGTGGATCATCAAAGCAGCTGGGTTTGTGGTCTCGAGGTGTCAGGTGGTCGGGATTGCCATGGGGAGACGGTTTTCGATGAGCTATGTTTGTACCAGGTGAAGCTCGATTGACTCGTTTTCGATTCTTGGTAACTTCGTAGGAGTTGGAGTATTGGGATCATTGTTGAGGTCGAAAGCGACGTGTTGATGGTCAGGGGATGGTCGGAGCCGCGTAAGAACGTCATGTATGTGTACGGTGCGCCTTAGGTGTATCTGATTTTGGTGAGGTTTTTGAAGAAGCTTGGACACGGTGATTATCTTGGAAAATTTTGAGATTTGCTCGAGTGGGTTTTCATGTTAGTACGCGAGAGTTTTTAGGAACGGGATTTTAAAAAAAATTAAATCAAAACAAGTTTAAGGAAAAAAAATGGGGACTCGAAGCCAAGCTCGAATTTGGGCTCGGGTATTCAAGCAATTGGCTTGGGTCTGGAGTTTTGTGAAATGTCAAATTGTAAAAAAAAATTAAACTAATCAGATTTTAAATTTAAATAAATATCTTAACTTATTTCTTTTAAATAATTAAGGTTTTGTTAATTTGGATTAGTAAAGGTTTTTATAATTAAACTATTTAATTTTAAAATGTTTTTAATAATACATAACCTTTATTTTTTTTTCTTTTAACTTAAAAATATAGTTAAGAAGTTTATTAAGAAATGTTTTCGATTATTAATTAACTTAAAAGTTTTAAGTTGGTTTATGAATTAATCATAATAAATTACAAGGTTTATTAAATAAAGGTTTTTAATGATAATTAAAGTAACTAATTAAGATAAATGGGTTATCATTTAATTAATTTAAGTCTTAAGAGATTAAAGATTTATTATTTAAATGAAACAATTAATTGATAATTGCTTAATGAAAGTAATTTAGAGGATAATTACCCAATGTGTTTAAAAGGATTAATTATGTAATTATTTAAAAATAAATTAATCAAGGTGATTAATTTAATTATGTGATTGATTATAGGTTAATTAATTAATAATTTAGAGTTATTAATTAATAATTAAGGAATGAATTAAGGTTAATTAATTTCATGATTAAGGATGTCTAATTACATAATTAAGACTAATTAATTATTTATTAAAGATTAATTAATTAAATAGTTAAGGGATAATTAATTTATAACCGAGGGTTAATTAATTAAGGATAATTAATACAAGGTAATTAAATAAAGGTTAATTAATTTATGTTATTAATTAAGAAAAATTAACTAAAGAAAAATTAATTAATAATTAAAGGTTGATTAATTCATTATTAAAGTTTAATTAATAAACGATTAAAGGATAATTTTTAAAATGGTTTGTAATTAATTAATGTTGATTAACCAAGATTAATAATTTAACCATAAATGATTTAGCTGATTTAAATTAATCAGATAATTAATTGATCTTACTTATGGGTATTTGAATTCTGTTGATTATTGAATTGTTTCATATTCCTGATATGTTATGCTTTGTGCTATGAAGTTTTTGGTATGATCTGTGATGAATGTAATTTATTTATCTATGATAAATTTATACTATTTATGTGTGAATCTGTGAATGGAGATATGCATTATAGATTATACCGCTTATCGGTATTGATATGCTTGAATCTGTGATGATTGATGATGTTGCACTATTGTGTGAAACCCCTGGACTACACCTTATACACACAAATATGGATTGCACGAGGAAATTGGTTAAGTCACAGATTTTTAAAATGGTTTTAAAATTCAATTTTGAGTTCAAATGGTTTTGGAAATGGAATTGGGTTAAATATGAAAACCTTTTGAAAAGGAATTTTGAAGATATAAGTTATTTTGAATAACCTGATAAAGTTTTGAAATTTAAATAATTTGATTTGAATTTTAATTCAAATAGAATTCTATGTTTGGAAATTATGGTCTAAAAAGGGGCTATACAAGTTGTAAATGTTTTTATATGGGTTTTAAACCATTTTAAAAATATTATTTTGGAAATTTGAATTTAATCCAAGTATTAGATTTGAAGGGCTTTAACTTGTGCAAATGTAATCGGATTTTTCTGAACGAAAACCTTTGTTTTCAAATAATATTAACTTTTATATAAAGAAAGGATTTTCAGTTTATGTTGAAACGATTTCAAATTTGAAATAGAATTGTTTTGGAAGCTATGAATAAATCTTTGTGAAAGATTGTTGAACTTTGATTTTGAAATTGGAAAGGTGTATCTTTTGTATAAAATATTTGAAATGGAAATGGTTCTGAAAGCTATGAATTGAATCTTTGATTGGAGGAGTTAATCCAAATTAAAAAGGAATTGTTTTGAAAGTTATGAATTAATCTTTGTGGAAGATTGGTGAACTTTTTGAAATGAATCTTTTTGTTTAAAGATTTGAAATGGTAATTGGTTTAAACCATTTGAAAGAAAGGTTTTGGATAATAACTTGTGATTTAACTGAGATCCATATATCCATATGTTTTTAAAATATTGCGCTCACTATTCGGTTTAGCCGGGAGAGGACTTTGTGTCATATAACCCATTCCGAATAGTGATACGAAGAAATGGATAACATTTGAAGACCGGTGGTGAAGACCGGGTGTCTTCGAGAATAATAGGATAACCTGTAGAATGACTTTGCAATGAGTTGCTCCGGTATAGAGATCGCCATATGTGATGGGGAGTCCGATCGGGATTGTGGATACCCAGATTTGCAAGGACTTCTTTGGAAGTGCCTTCGGTTCGAACCCGGAATAGACTTGTATGGATATGTGTCTGACATTACACTTTGAGATGTAATGCTGGAATACATTTCTGTTTGGTGGCGGGGAATTTATTCTCATAGCTTAACACCCTTCTCTGAGACGTACAAACTCAGCGGTTATGTAGTTGATGGTTACTAGTGATACATTCTCAATTTGGTAATGTGGCATACGAAGTGCTGCTGATTATTTGTTGATCAAAGCATGGCTTTGGAAAAAGTGTAGCTTTGTGGACAAGACTTCGTCGAGCCTTACAACTCGGTTATGGTCGAAACAGAAATCGTGGCAGCAAGGTTATTTGGGGGTAGCGCCCCCTGAGGGTATGTCCATTTCCTTCTGGATTATAAGCGGTATCATGGTATGGATCTCAGATACTTAACTTTGTGGTTGCTACAAAACTTATTGCTTTGTGGTTGTTGGTTGATAGGCGCCTCGAATAAAGGTTGGTAACGACCGTGTTAGTAGTTACCTAGTTATAGAGGTAACCCGGCCTTATGTAGCAGTGGTCTGGTTAGGTTCTCGGGGACGTCCCTCCAGAGGCATTCCATTTTGTGTGGGAGGTTCCTTTGCCTGACCATTTGTTGGAAATCCAATCATCCAATACACGCCTTGTACGGTTTTAGTTGTATAACCTTCCATTTACTTATGGTGGTCACCACTGTTTAGATAGTAGCTATAGTAGGCATACAATAATGGTTGTCTACTGGCTAAGATTAATATTATTCTTTCGAATGGTTTTCTCCATTATGCGCTAATAATAATATCAAAAGGTTTTTGCGTATCAAGCAAGTTTGACTATCATAAGGAGAAATCTCCTCCAATTCTGCGTTTGCATTTTGTGTGCGATGGGAGGCTTATGGTAGTTTCATTTTCCAAAATGCATTGCGGGTTTCTTTTTAAATTCTTTTGCTGATTGTTTTAAAGATAAACTGTTTTTTTGCTCATACCAGTCCCATGATTGATCCGGAATTTATTGTTCCCTTCCTAAACTCTGGGTGCCAACAATTTTCCACACGGGAAGTCTAGAGTTGGGTTTTTAGATAGTCAAATAGTAGGAGCAGATTCGATAGCATCCAGCCTTTGGTATCAGCGACCGCGTTTGTTCTCTCTTTAACATCATGACTGACCTTGCTTAATGCATCGATGATGGTGGTTTAAGCTTTTGGTTCAAGCTACCTTTGGTGTTGGATTCTTTTGGAGATGCATTCTATTAGAGTTATCTTTCCGTTGTCGATAGTTGCAAAGTCTAGACCATCTAGTTGTGTTATTTTCCGCTGTTATCTTTTATCTCTGATATTAATATATTTTGTATCAAATTGTTGTATCGAATATTGTATATCAATAGTATTCATATTATTCCACTGTGTTGTTATACTTAGTGTGTTATAAGCTCCGGCATGAGTCAGATTTCAACGGTTGAATCTACGGCATTTGAGTATAAGTGAAGTACGGGTGCCGATTTTCGCAACGTAGAAATTTGGACAGTGACATCTGGTGTGCCAGCGTGAATCAATATTCCTTCGGAATTCCAATGTTGTTGGTAAAATTCTTAGTTTAGAGTGGAATTACCTGACTGTTTGAGATGCAAGTCATGTTGCATAGAATTTAGTACCTATCTTCTTATTGTAATTCTAGTGGAAGAAGCCCAGCACCTTCAAAAGCTGGGTCATCATCTGTCGCCCCATCTTCTTCTGCTTTGCAGGCTGAATATGCTTAACTAGTCCCAGTTGGTCCGATAGTTGACCGAACTCCTCCGAACTTCAGAGTTCTTCTAAATCCGCCAGAGAGAGCCTCCTTTGTGATATCTGCTAAAGTTTTTCACAACATCTTCTTGCAATGTGGCATTCCAAAGGATGCCGTGCATCTCCCAAAGAAGGATGAATTTGCTCATATGCCTCCTTCGGGATATACTACTTGTCATCGGGTTATGTGCCTAAATAGAGCGGTGCCCCCTTTCAATGACCTCCTGAGAGAAACCCTCTCAAACTTGGGAATCGCTCTATTCTAGATTCATCCCCGTGGATATGCTATATTAACTTGCCTGCATGTCCTTTTTCTGCGGACATTCAACCGTGCTCCAAACTTCGACGGGCTGAGATAATTTCTTCATTTAAAAGAAGAGACGAGTGTCCATCTTTAGTCATGATTGAGGCTCAAAAAATCGTAAAATCATGTTGCAACTACAGAGCAATTTATCTCAATTCAAGACTCGATACTTCTTTGTTAGATGTCCCAATGGATTCAATTGCCTTTGGATAATGGGGGTAAGTTCTCTTCCTTTCTTTTTAAATTCCGATATGTCGCTATAGAATTTCTAACAAGTCCAATACTTCCTACAGGTACTTCGAGGCCAAATAAGGATTATCTCTTGACGAAACTTACCATGCCATGAAGACTGTATATGCTGGGGATGATTGGTCAAATTCTTGCCGACGGATGAAAATTTGCTTCGGCACAGACTATTGCATCCAGGGAGATCCACAGTCCCAGTTGAGATCCCATCCCCTTGTCATTACAGAATACGAACGTGCTCTACTTCTTCGTCTCATGGGTCCGAGGAGGGTGCTTTTCAAGGAAGGGTAGGCTTGTCCTGTGAGTTGAATGAAGACACTCGTGAGGGAAACGATGCTGCAACTAAAACTATTTGCTCGATTAGACTGCCTCGGAATTTGGAAGATGGGGAAGAAGAATTTAAACAGAGAGAAGGCAAGGCTGCAATAGCTATAGAAAAGGAAGAGGGTGAAATTGAGAGCAGTAGTGGTGAGTCCTCCTCTAGTGATGATGATGATTTCCGTGCAAGTTTCGATGATGGAGATTTTGAATCATGCGATGAGACTCCAAGGATGAGTCCTATTGTCCCGATCTCTTACCCTAAGAGATTCGCAAAAAAGATGATGCTCCAAAAGTTGGATAACGTTGGGATTCCTCGATTAAAGATGTCGGTGTCGACTTTGGAAATCTGAGCAATGTGTACATGGATTTTGATGCACTCATAGGGAAGAATTCATATTTGAAGAGATGTCTCCCATCCAGGCCATGTTGCACTCGAAATCATTTTGATTCCTACAGTAACGGCTACTCGTTCTGGTCTTTGACGTCATTTTAGGCCTTTCCTCCAGACACATTACACATTTCACTAGGGTCACATTCAATTATACACATAATACTCAAGCCTATTCTTCATTACTAAAGCTCTTTATATATTCTTCATATTAGATACCAACAGAGGACATGACCTCTACAATGTTCTCGAGGAGTTCACCGACTCTCAATGCTAGTCGAGACAATCATACAGCCATCATTAGCCTCATGAAATAGAGGAGGAATAGAGAAGAAAAAAGGATTTAGAGACTGAAGCTCATCATTGAGATAAGAGGGAATGGAATCGAGTGTACAAAGGTGGTCATGAGAAAAGAAAGACTTTCAACGAGCGAGAGGAACCGCCTAAAAGATCAAAGATCGATCGTAGTTCTCATTTTTTAGAGCAATAGGCCTCCGCCCATGTCCTTGCTTTCATCGGTCTTGAAATTCCAGTTTCTTCGGTCCACGTTCCATCTTCGTCTCAAGTTCCAATGTCTCATGTGGCGCTTGCCACCGGTTCTTCATGCCCACACCAGAGATCGGCCTTAGTTCTTCCATCTGGTCCTCCTAGGCTTGAATAGCGCTCCATGGGTGGTTTTTAAGAGGGCTTAAATTTGACCATGATCTTTATGCAGTTCGCAAAGATTCATATATGCCCCATCCTTAAGCCATCCAAAGTGATTTGGAGCAAGCCGAAGGATGGAATAAACTATGCAAATAGCTGGTAGATACAAATCGCAATAACTACCAAGAAATCCTCTTCTTTAAATTGGAGAATGATGACTTCAAGAAAGCATTGGTAACGCGATGCCAGAATTGAATGACTGGAATGTAGTGCTTCGAGAAAGCAAGAGTAATGTTGGCCTACTAAAAAGTTGAAAGGGGCCCATGAGAAAATAGAGATCATCTATAGAGATGATATTAAGAAGTCCCATGTAGAAGAAGTCAAGTTGAAAGAGGACCAGAAAAGATCAATCCGACCACAACAAGATCGTGGAGGGACATAACAAAATGATCGCGGAATATGAGGAAGTCAAGAAGTCATGTGATAAGACCATATCTGATAAGGCTCAGACAATCGCCATGCACCAAGATAGAGTTATGCAGCTTAGTACCGAAAAGACTTGTCTTGAGGTTGAAAAAGCCGTGGCTACGGCAAATAATTTGGAGCTGCAAAACACCTTTGAAAGGATAATTAAAAAGATCTATGATACCATCTTAAAATTTCACGTCAAATCCCTATTGCACCATGGAGTCTCAGTTACTTGGGCTCCAAATTCCCATGCACTTTTGTCGTGGTTTGGGAGGAGATTTTGACCCACTTCCAAGATAGAAGGGATATCTACACTGAGTAGGAGCTGGAGAATGCCTACCTTAATGAAGAATCAAAGAAAGTGTTGATAGAAGGCCAGGAAATTCTACGAACTGAAAGGGAACGGAAAGCTTCCAATGTTGCTATGGCAGCCACTGTCAAAATGTTGTCAGAGCCCTTATTTTTGGACCAAGCGAAACGTCGAGGCAGCCTCGTGATCCACTGGCAAGTCCTAGGCCTGAAGCTTCATCGTAGATTGTGCAACCATCCAAGGAGGGAGAAGACCGTGAATATGAGATTTACAATCTCGATCACTCCTCTGGTGCATGTAATCTTCTAATTTCTCCCAAGATCGAGAATTTTCAACTCACGTGGTAAAGTGAAACGAATTTAATGCTTTTATTTTTGATCTTATAAATCTGTCTTCCTTATCCACCAATCCATTGGTTTCCTCGATACCTTGGCCCATCATTATTTCAACTGTTTCGCTGCTCATCTCTATAAGTGATTTGTTTGCCATGTCTAAGTCCGGCTTGCAACCGAGGCTGGGGTCTTAGAAAATCGCTGAATTTTATAGCTTAGATAATCCTTTCATATCTTTGGAGGGCGACTTTACGACAACCATAGTTCGAGAGCAGGAGAACTAGATAGAGCAGCCACGTAAATCTCAAAAACAACTGGTTGCTATTAAGAAAGAAAAAGTTAAGGCGACAAAGTCCTCAAAGAGCTCTCGCAAATCTCGGAAGCGCAAGACAAATGGGGAGGCTTTCGAGAAAGTTAAAGAGAACAAAGGAGACATCAACACTGAGGAGATAGTCCACATCACCAGCAGCAACACTGCTTCTGAGGGGAAGCAAAAACTTCAAAACAAAGGTGGGAAAGGGAGTGGCGGAAAAAGGCATTGAGATGCTTCGTATTGTAGCTGAGCGATTTTGAGGCATTTTGTATTGTTTTGTCCAAGTGCAGTACACTTACTGCTTTTTACTGTCTATACTTATTCTTTTTGTTGGCGGCCATTGTGTGGGTACGACCCCACTTTTTGACCTTGTATAAAAAAGTTATAAGTAATATATTGCTGATATTGTGATTGTAACTTTACTTATCGGTTTATCTATTTTTTGTGTGCTTATGTCTATCTTGTTTACTTCCACGTTATTTTATCTAGTCTTGTAATTACTACCAAAATTCTTTGTTTGAAGTAACAGAACTTGTGAAGTGTTTTGTTCATAAGCAATTTTATTTAAGTACCGGTGCATGCCCTCCGATTCACAGGGCTGTTTTTTTATTTCGAGCACTTGACAAACAGCCGGTTAATCCGAGTGCTTTCTTATTACTGTCTTCTTTGTACATTGTCTGCCTCTAAGGTTCCTATCTTTGTGAACTTATGGTTTGGATAGTCTGCATACCAAACCGTGGAATAGAGCTGAGTTGCATAGCCTATATACAAAAAAAAATGCAAAAGCAAGTCACATTTTTAATAAGCATATGTTACACATTTGTAAACTATATACTAAAGTTACGAAACTTGCAAAAGCAAAAGTCAAGTTTTGGAAAATGTGTTTATTATGCATTTTTCAAAATGTGCTAAAAATGTAAATTAAGTGCAGAATATATAGTAATAAAATTAACTATTAAAAATTCGGAAACACTTTCCATACAAAATGAATAATATTTGCAAATTTTTGTGAGTTAAACCACTTATCACTTCTCAAAAACATGAATAAATACTCGTGAACATTATTTCCTAAAAAGTTTGCTAGTAATTGGTAGTCGTATACCATATTTATTAAAGGCGAGGAATAAAATTACTTAAAATTGGAAATGTAAAATTAGAAAAAGCAGGGCTTATATGTCTTTCAAAACTACAAAAACAATGATCAAACCCTCTAGTTGTACGCCATGCATTTTTAATGATGTTTTCAGTAAAAAATATTTATTTAAAGACATCAATCTTTGTTTATTTTAGAGGAAATCTCAAAACTCTGCTAGGCTTACACTCCATTTTCTTTAATTATAGGACGTCAACAACATTATCTTGATATACCTTTTGCTAGTCAAATATAGCTAGTGTGACCTGGTGATCAAATACATATTAAATTTACCATCCTCAAACATGCACTTCATTGCTTACAGCGTGCACATTGAATGAGTTAATTGTAGATAGTTAAAGGTTATCTACGTTAAATTTTATAGTTAATTATTTGGTATTTCTTCCGATTTGTAGCACTTTAATTTTATTGGATTCATACCTGTTAATCTTGATAGTAGGGGTGGGTTGATCCTTGTTATTCATGCAATAGATAAGTTTCCAAGCATCGTCGGGTGGATTCTGGTAGATAAAAGTGTGTGTGGCTAATCAAGTATGCGGCTTTTTTAGAAGTATGTGCAGCTTATGAGATGCGCGACATGTAGGGCCGATAGAACCCGTCGGTCCAGAGCATTTTTGAAATTTCTCATTGATGCCAACCTTCGAGCAACATGAGGAGTTTATGCTTTAAGAGCATGATTCCACGACTCGAAAAGTTAGTGGCGGCTAATAAGGTGCGCGAATTTGGAGTTGAGCCTTCTCGATGTTGTCGGAGCAACACATCTCTTAGAAGGGGGATCGGGTTCCATCGGTCCAACGATTTGAGTTGATTTGCTTTCGTCGACTTGATGGGTAAGTAAGGCGTACTTGAGCGTGATTCCACTATTTCAAGCAGCAACTGAATGGTTTTCAACCGATTTGACCCCATTAGTTTGAAAGGATACTATTAAGAACATAGTTTTATTGGTTCAGAAAGTAAATCAATTTTATTAAGGAATGTGGGGGAAATCTGCCTATTATAGTGCCCTCGGTATCCTGGGATGGCTTATTTGTTGAAAAATAGAAAGCACATAGGGTGGTTTTCAAATAAAGTAATGGTGTAGCGATTCGCTATTCTATGCTTTAGGATTTCGGATTATGCCAATGGTTATCAGTTTGAAAGTTCCATCCCTTAGCTTTTAATTGATCACATACGGCCCTTTCCAGTTTGGCCCAAAGCTTCCGGGACGGGATAGACTCATTTGGGGAAGATGTCACCCTCTTCAATGGTTTGGCTGTGAACTTTGGAGTAGAAGTACCGCACGACCTTTTTTGGTGAGCAACGGTCCTCAACTCGACTTCTTACCTCCTTTCGTCAATCGTATCAAGTGGCTCAAGTAGGAGCTTCTCGTTTCATTTTTGATTGAAATTTTAGCTTCGATGAGAGGGGACTTCTAGTTCGACAAGAATCTTCGCCCCTGAACCATATGCCAAGGCGAACGAAGTGTACATGGTTGCTGCTTTTTGTGTTATTCTATAGGCCCATAGTGCGAGTGGAAGTTCATCAACCCAGCTCCCTTTCGGTTTAGTTAGACGCTTTTTGATGGTGGACTTAATGATTTTGCTTATTGCTTCCACTTTCCCATTTCTTGCGGATAAGCGACCGTGGAAAATCTTTTCTCAATTCAGAAGCATATGTAAAAGTCTTTGAACTCAACACCTTTGAATTAGGTTCTATGACCAGTGATGATTTACAGCAAAACCTGCAAATTATGTTTTTAGCAAAAAAATTAATGACTTTCTTTGTGGTAATGGTGGCCAATGGTTCTGCTTTGTCCCACTTCAAGAAATAATCAACCACAATTATAGCGTCTTTTCCCTCTCCTTTTGCCATCGCAGTACGCCAATCTAGTCAATTTCCCATTTTGCATACGATTATGGGTTAACCTTCTATGTTTGCTCTGTTGAGGGAGTTCTTTTAACCTTGTCAAATCTTTGGCAACGATCACACCTTCTGCCATAGTCTGCTGCATTGTGGTTTACTATTGGCCAGAAATATCCATATCGGAGGACTTTCTTTGCAAGGGTTTGCACCCCAGTATATTCTCCGCGGTCGCCTTCAAGAACCTCCTTCAGGATCCATCGAGCTTCGTCGTTGGTTGCACATCTAAGCAAAGGGGTAAAGAATCCCCTTTAGTAGAGTACACCATCTTGTATTATGAATCGCGATACTTTCCGAGGGAGCTTTTTCCGTTGGTTCCTGTCAGTTGGAAGGTTCCCTATGAGAAAGTGGTCTTTGATTGGAGTCATCCATGTTTCTGGTTCGATGGTGGTCTCAAAAATCCAGTCAATATCCATTTCATCTATGCTTGGAGCGGTCAGGGTCTCAATCGAGACTAGTCCTGACGATTGAGCTTGCCAGTTTAGCTAAGTAGTCATCCTTAGTGTTTTTTCTCCCACGAGATGTGAGTTATGATGTGATGTTCGATATCGTTTAGCAACTCTTGTACTTTAGATAGATATGGGGTGAGGTTCTCCCCTCAAGCCTGGTATTCACCTTTCGCTTGGCAGACAACTAGTTTAGAGTCGTTGTAGATGTGAATAGACTTTATTATGAGTTTTTTTTACAACCTTTTGTCCTGCTATAAATGATTTGTATTCTACTTCGTTATTTGTTGTAGTGAATTCTAATTGTAAAGCGTAGCAAATTTTTCTTCCTTCGGGGTTTTCAAGCACTACCCCTACCCTCGAACAGAGGTTGTTAGACGTGCCATCAACAAAGAGTTTCCATTGCGTTTTCACTTACGACGGTGTTTCTTCTTCATCATCCCATATGATAAACTGGCAATAAAATCTACCAACGCTTGCCTATTGATATACCTTCTCAGATGGTAAGTGATATCATGTCGTCTCAATTCAATGTTCCACAAGAGGAGTCGTCCAAAATTTTGTGTCGGTACAATACTTGCTTCAAAGGTTGATCATTCAGTACTTTGATTAGATGCACCTGGAATATGGTCGTTGCTTTCTAGACACGATTAAGAGATAATACGCCAGTTTTTCCAACTTCGGATAATTTCTCTTTTCTCCAGTGAACTGCTTGCTAATGTAGTACACGGGTCGTTGAATTTTCGCTTCTTTACACACAAGGGCAACACTCAATGCATGAGGTGAGATTGCTAAGTAAATGAATAGGTCCTTTCCGTCCACTGGCTTTGGTAGGATCAGTGGAGCTTCCATGTATCGCAACAATTCTTCAAATGCGGCTTGACATACTTCACTCCATTCAAAGTTTTTCCTTCCTTTCTTTAATGCATCAAAGAACGGTATGCACTTGTCAGTAGCTTTTGTGATAAATCAGCTTAATGCTGTGACTTTCCCATTCAAGCATTGTAATTCCTTCTTTTTCTTTGGGGCTTGGACTTTGCAGAAGGGAGTTATTTGCTCTAGATTTGCTTCAATGCACCTGGCACTCACTTTGAATCCTAAGATTTTCTGAAAGCTACCCCGAAGTGGCATTTGAGTGGACTAAGTTTCATTCCATATTTTCGGAGTATTTCAAACATTTCAGCAAGATTATCCTGGTTATTAGTAGCTACTCATGATTTGACCAATATGTCATCTACGTAGACCTCCATGTTTTTCCTGATTTGACGTTTGAACTGGTATTTATTAATCTTTGGTAGGTTGACCCAACGTTCTTTAAACTAAATGGAATTACCCTATAGCGGTATAGTCCCAGATCATTGACGAAGCTGGTGTTTTTTTTTATCAGGTTCATGCATTAGGATCTAGTATATACCGAGTATGCATCCATAAATGATAACAGTTCCTGTCCCACCATTCCGTCCATAGGCTGGTCAATTCTGGGCAGAGGGAAGCTATCTTTTGGACAAGCTTTATTTAAGTCCAAGTAGTCGGTACAAGTTCACCACTTCCCATTGGACTTTTTGACCAAGATCGGTTCAACACCCATTCAGGATAAGTTGCATCACATAAAACCATTTGCCATTGGCTTGTCCACTTCTTCTCTTAACGCCTTAGACTGCTCAAGGCCTAGGCTGGCCTCTTTTTCTTTACTGGTGTAAACTGGGTCAATGTTGAGTGCATGGCATGCAATTTCTAGCGATACCTCACACATATTAGAATGTGTCCAAGCGAACCCATCTAACTTAGCCTAAAGAAATTTAGTTAGTTCCAACTGTATATCGTTTCCAATATGTGATCCATTTTCAAGACCCTCGTTGGGTTATCCATGTCTACTGGGATAGACACTGCCAATTCTACGAGTGCTGCCCAACCTCCCCTGAACTCTTCTGTCTAAGGTCCAAATGCCTTGTCGAATAGTCTATGTTCCCCAAGTTAGGGGCAGCTCTATACCTAGTATTCGGCAGGTTCATGAATCTGGAGAGTTCTCCCCATATCCTTTCCTTTTCCCTTCTTTTGGATTCGCGTAACTCTGCAATGTAACATTCTCTGGTGGCGATTTAACCTCCTTTGAACACTCCTATTACATTTGCCTTCTGGAACTTCATGGTAAGGAGACACTAGGCTAGAGCGACTCTGAAATCTACCAGTGCAGGTCATCCCAAGAAGGCTTTATACGTGGAAGTTTCATCCACAATCATGAAAGTCTGGATGAGGGTGACTCTTCGGTCACCCTTCCCAAGTCCTATTGGTAAGTCGATCGTCCTCACGATTTGTTTGGGTTCGCTGGTGACACCTTTGATTTTTTTTTTGGCATGCAGGTGTGTCTCATGCAGATCATCATCTGGTTGAAGGTACATTCAGAGAGGATATTCAAAGAACTGATGCTATTAACCAACACTCGCCGAACCACAACGGGGCCATTGTCCACTGTCACCCACCATTGGATCGAGAGTTCGAGCTTCGATCCCTTCGGTGTCTCGATTTAGAGGCACTATATCATCATTTAAATATTCTGCCGCTTGGCTAGAGTCCTATCTTCGCGTGTGAGACATGATTCCTTCAGAGCGTGCTTTAACGAACTCGCATATTGCTCCATCTCTCCCAACTACTTTGTGTGGGATGTGACCCCCCAGGTATTGTTCCAATAATGAGTCTCTGGTTAGTTCACTTTGATCCCTCTTTAACTGGTTACGGCTTGGTTTCTTCGATCCCTAAGAGCTTATGGAGCCATGGCTGGTCAGGATTCTATGATTTTCTCATATAATGTTGAAGCTTGTTTTCCCTAATCAGCACTTCAATTAAGTTCTTTAGGTGGCGACATTCATTTGTGTTGTGACCATGCATCTCGTGGAAGCGACAGAACTTTCGTGAGTGCTTTTGTTATTCAATTGCTTCCTTCTTAAGAGTTTTTTATATTCCTCAGCCCCCTGTGTTACGAGATAGATGTTTTCCAAAGTATTGTTGAGAGATGTGTAATCTTTAGGCCTGAAGCCTTTCAGCCATTTATTATTACCATTTCTTTTATTTTAATTTCGGTTCTTCCTTTTTTGATTTTCATCTTTCCCTATGATTCCTTTAGCAGTCCCAAAAGCGTTCATATTCTGGTTCATTTCCATGTCACTCTGCTCGATATTCATAGGTTGCACGCTAGTAGACCTCCTTTTTAGCTCCTACGCCTCCTCCAGTCTTAGTATTGACTTGCTTTGCAATTGAAGTCCTTCCTCATTGTGGGTTGCTTCATTTTAATCCACTTTTTGAATTCAGTTTCAGAGTGGATAGCACGGACCAAAGCCGTAAAAGCCTAGGCTCTCCTGTCTTTGGAAGAGCCAGTCGCTTAGGATCCCATTGGCTTGTAGTTAGCCTAATTAGGGAATTTTAGACATTTCGATTATTATCGAGCACATATATATTTCCTTCCAACTTGTCGTCATTGTTAAATTGCTCTCCTTCTTCTGAGTCGGAGAGGTCCTTGTCGATATCATCTAGTGGGGTCTTCACTCCTTGATTCAAGTTCGTTGCTGGCTGCGTTGTTGTTGGTGGGATGCTAGTGTTTCCTTCTATATTCACTCATTTATTTCCTGCTATCACTCCTCTTTGCGGATGCTTTCTGCTTTCTCTTTTTAGACCAGAAATGGAAGAATTTTCTTGTTCTACGGCAGTTGCAGATTCACTATAGTTATTGGAGTAGGTTATGATTGTAAGGTAAAGAGGGCATTAAGCTTATCCATTAGAGCTCTCTAACTAATTTCATTTTTTGATTGATTTCATCAACCATTTTATTCAACTCATCTCTTGTAACGACTTTGCATTGATTAGAGGATCCTGGCACCCGATTCCCTAAGTCAGCGCTATTTACTTCCGTTTTCTTATTTTTCATCTCCTCTACGGCTATGGCTGCCTCTATAGATCTTCCAAAAGAGGTCGTTCTTCTTCCTGGAGTTATTTACTTTTAGCAGCAGAACATTTGCATAGAGATTGAGGATCTAACTTCTGAACCTATCTGATCCAAAGTACGTAGCTAGATCTACACCTATTTGGGTTCTCAATGAAAGCACCAAAATGTTAATACAAAAAATATATCAACACCCTGGATTGAGTGTGAAAGCACCATCCCTTTTCTTATACAGCAATAATATAGAGAGTAAATAGAGAAAAGGCAGAAATAAAAAGAAGACGAGAAGATTTTTATAGTGGTTTGGCTACTAACGAAGCCCGCTTCCATTTTATAGCTTTTATTATTGACTGATTATTGTTACAAGGTGAATTGGATTACAAAGTTACTGAATATCCTTAATTAGACTACGTCGCCGAGGTTGGAGTTTATTGGAGAATCACAGTAAACTCCTTATGTGACCGTTATGAGGGAGGAGAAGAGTGAAGAATAGTTCTTGTGGAGTTTAAGCAGCCAATCCAGAGGATCCCCCATATGTTGCAGATAGAAGAGTATTTACAAGGGTTGGAGAGCTACTATTTCAAGCCTGTTTTCCAAATGCTTGAAGATGATCATAGGAAGGGACATTGGTAATTTTTCCATGATCCAAGCTAAAATGATGGATCGCTAGGATCCTAGGCTACGGATCCCTAGCAATCCATAGATTTGGCTCGAAAGCAATCTAATGCCTTCATGCATTTACCTTGCTTTGTTCCATGAGGGTATCATTGAATTTATCAAAGTGTATGGATCGCTAGCAATCTATAGTATATGGATGCTAGCGATCCATATACTTAGCTAATTTCTGGGCTTTGTATTATGGATAGCATTTTATTGCCTTGTGTTGATGTTGTCCATGTAGCATGTTGCCATGTTTTGATGATGGTTTGCTTATTGGTTGCATCAGACTACTGATTAGACTAGATGAATGCTTGTCTATTGATTTAACTAGCTTAGAATCTCATCAAACTTAGCCATTGTTCCTAGAGTACACAATGAATCATGATGCAAAAAGATAGATGGCCTAACGAGCAAACGTTATGGATTGCTAGCGATCCTTAGGCTATGGATCGCTAGTGATCCATATCCTTAGCATTTTCTACTTTCTTCTCTTTCGACTTCTCTTGACTTTCTGTTCTAGTCCTTCTGGTCAGCTCTTGGGCTATTCTGACTTGATCAAGTTGTTCCACCATCCTTTGTATTATGCCGGGTTAAAAACCCGAATAACAGTACCATATAGGAGAAGATTATAGGGAGGGTGTATTTACTGACTTATTAGAGCTTTAAAGAGCATACTCAGTCAGAAACATTTCTACTATTTGTATTGGAAGTCTTGTTGTAATATTCTCGGGCAGTTGAATTCCTACTCGGTTGTTTAGATGCTTAAAGTCATGTTCAGTTGCTCGTTTAGTGTAATAACTATTCCTTCGGTTTAAGTGAGGGTTTCTATTAAATCCAAAAGCAGTCTGGTACTGAACTTAGAATGGGAATTTGAACCAGTATAAAAATCTCTTGTGTCATTTAATTTACTTCTTTTATTTTTATATTCATATTGCACACAAATAAATTTTTTAGTTAATATCGGTATTACACTGTCCTTATTCACTTTCAAATATATTCTGGTCAAGCGAACAAGAACTGCAGCTTTATTAATAAGGATTTTTATGAGAGAGTCATTCATCTACATGAAGTTCAACTGAGCATAGTGAGTGATCATGATACTATCTTTACTAGCCAGTTTGGGAAGCGTTGCAAGTAACTTTAGAAACAAAGCTAAGTCGAAGTACTGCCTACTACCCTCAAACCGACTTTCGAATTGAGAGGGTTAATCGAATCTAGAGGATCTATTAAGAGCTTGCATCTTGCACTTTGAAGGATCTTAGGAGGATCATCTGCATTTGGTGGAATTCTCCTACACCAATAGTTATCAGTCTAGCAATCGCATGACACCTTATGAAGCTCTTTATGCGCGGCCATGCAAGTCACCAACATGTTGGGTGGAAACCTGGGATTGACTAGTTCTTGGACCGGATATGATTCGAGAGGCTTCAGAGAAGGTTGCAATGATTAATTGAAGGATAAAGGAAGCCCAAGATCACTAGAAGAGTTATGTAGGTAATAAGCGAAGGGATTTAGGATTTACTTTGGGAGACTTTGTATCATAAAGATTTCGTCGATTAGACGAGTTGTTCGTTCTAAGAAAGCTAGAAAGTTGGCGCCAAGCTAAGTTGGAACTTTTGTATTCTTGAGAGGATTGGGCTGCTACAGGTGGAGCTACCAGAGAGAATGGTAAGGGTTCATAATGTGTTTCTTGTGTCCCATCCGAGGAAGTATCCGTCATTATTGTGGATTCATCTGTGTAAGAGGATTTGGAGGTAGAATTAAACCTGATGGTGATTAGACATCCAGTTTGTATTGTGGATCAGATGAGAAGAGACTACGTAATAAGCTAGTAAGCTTAGTTAAGATTCAGTGGAGTGAACATCCCAGAGATTGCACTCGAGATACAGAAGAAAATATGAGTAAGGCTTATCCTATGTAATTCTAGGATTGTTGTTTGTTGTTTTTATAACTTTTGTATGCACTGTTTGTGATTTTGTTTCTTAGCGTATGCCTTTTGTATGGGTTCGTGATATAATATATGCCCTTTTATGTTAGTTTGAATTATCTTCTTGTGTGCTAATTTCGGGACTGAAATTTTTTTAGGGAGGAGACTGTAGAAATTTAATCACCTTTAAATATAGATATTTAATATACTTTTAAATAATCAATTTATCGAATTTATAACTCAAATAAAACTCTTTTTAGTAACTAGTGGTGGTGAAATCATTTTCAAAATGAGTTTACAAAAATAACTAGTATAAAGGAAAATATAAAATGTGACCGGAAGGATTTTTTCCAAAAATTCAAGTTTTCACCATTAAAAAGTTGGTTGAGATGTTATAAAAATCTTAGTATACAAATAGACAATTATAGTTATAATATAGGTATGGATTAGTAACATAGGAAAGGTAAAAATATATGTATACTTAAGAAAGAACTAAGAAGTGACCTTTTCAAAGTTTAAAATTTAAAATGAAATGTAAAGAAAGTATTGTCACATAAATCTCTCACATCATGGTACAAGGGTATGAATTACATAGTGGTTAAAAGGGTGCATCATGATGCCGTGCGTATGGATCAAGAAGACAAAGGTGGAGGGAGATGAGTCCAAGAATGAGTTGAGGGCATGGTACTTAAGGGCATGTAGGTAATTTTATAATTTCAATTTACATAAAACTAATTTCAAGTTTCTCTCTCCTTCACCATTTCATTTTATACTCTTTAAAAAAATTACATCTTTTTCTTTAAGACTTCTAAAGTTTAAAAGCTTCTAAATATTTCAATTTTTTTAAAAAAAATCACTTCTTTTCTTCCATGTAATTTCTAAAAATTCTTAATAATTACTCCTTTCTTCTTTTTATGCCTTCTTTCTAAAATATGCCCAAACCCATCTTCACCATTCCTTATTGAGCCTTAAACCTCCCTAGGCCAAAACCACTTTTTCAAACCCTTTGCCAAAAAGCAAATTTTTGTATAAAGAAGTCCAAGATCTAGGCCATTCAAATTTCTAGTGTTAGTTTGGTTTGTTGCATATATTTTGGTGAGTAAAAAATCTTTAATTTTGGGAAAATAAAATATTTATGTTTTGCCAGGTATGGATATGTGGAATTGCTTGTTATGTTGGTTATTTATGTTGTTTGGATAAGAGCATTCATGTGCTTGTACGAGAGTTAGACTTAAACTTAAAGGTGAAGTCTAAATGTTATGTGAATGATATAAAGTTGAGATCTTTACTTATGTTTATGGTTGTGATATGATTATGTATGTATGGTCATGAAATTGCGGTAGTATGCTGTGAAAGTTAGCATTTCGACATGATAATGCGATTTAGGTTCTTTGGAACACTAAATCATGTTTTACTAGTTTATTTCCCTAAAACTATTTCAAATTTTAAAATTTTAATTTAGTTTTTAAGCCGTTATTTTTGTTTTATAAAGTAGGTGGAGTTTAAGAGTTAAAGTTTGAAAAGTTAACATAGAAACTAACTCTAATCGGGACATCGATACCGATAGTCGCTGTGGATGTAATTTGGAAAATAAAACGCTCTTCCAAATTTAAAGTGTTTTCTTTTTGAATATTTTTTATGACTATTTTCAAATCATTACTTAAGTATAAGAGATAATTATTATTTACTTAATCAAGTATGAGTTAATTAATTTATTTGTTTGTATTTTTGTAGTTAATTTTTAATTAAGTAAGAGTACTTAGTACTTAAGTATTAATTAAGTACATTATAATTAATTAATTAAGAGAGTTTTAAATTAATTATTAATTAAGTAAAGAGTTAATTAAGTATTAATTTTTATTTAATTAACTTTAGTTAATTAATTAATTATTATTTAATTAGAGTTTAATTATTAATTAACTACCAATTAGGTAGGGTTTAATTAATTAATCGGTTAGGATTTAATTAAGATCTAATTAAGGGTTAATCAAGTTTAATTAAGGTTTAATTTAAAGGGTAATTAAGATCTAATTAGTGCTTAAATTAAGATTTAACTATTACCAAATAAAGGCTGATTTTAAATTTTATCAATTCTATTTTAAAAAGCTTTATGTATAAGTAAATTGATTTTATGAGGGATCTCCTATCAATGCTATTAAGTAGCCAAACAAATATGAGTAGTTAAAACTAAAAGGTCGACACGTTTTATTGAAAGCAAGTTGTCTTGCATTTAGCACAAATGCTGAATATTGAAACGTGATAATTACAAGGAATCAATTTCGATAAGCGGGTAACGATAAATTAAGTATATGGAAAATATTTTCGTATGCAAATCTTTACACCCCAAATAGTGGAGTTGTCCAATACCGATAACATGACTCTTCTAAATTATCGAATGTTTGTTCGAAGAGACCGGGATTGGATAGCGTGCATTATCAAAAACCACTTCGAACAAACATAAGCGGTCGAATTGGAAACTACTTGAATCGAAAATGATTCCAACCCTCGGGATGATTCCAAAATGGGTGTAATAGAAGTAGTGCCTTCGGTTCGTTTATCTCTGTGATGACCCAGAATTTCTGGACATTTGAAGTTGAAATATTTAATTTATTTTAAATATTGGAAGTTAGTTTAACTTGAATTTCAAATATCACTGTTTATTTGGCAATTAAATTATTGAATTTAATAATTGTAAATTTGTTAAAATAGTGGATCTTGGTTTTTAAGCTGGTTAAAAATATTTCAAAGGCTTGGAAAATGTATATTTATAATATTGGAAATAATAGAAGTTTTAAGTTTGAAATTGAAAGTATTTGTTTAGTTTTAAAAAAATATCGTTTAAATTGACATTTAAAATTAGCCTTCCTAGGCACAGTCTCGAATTTCGACGAAATTAGTGCCATTTGATCCGTAATAGTGTATTATTATCGGATTTCAAATTTCGTAGTGTTTGGAGTTGTCGTGTGATCGTACGATAGATAAACGCGCTGAGATATATATCGAAAATTTAATATTATACCTAAGTCCAAAACGCTATCATCCCTATACGACCGAGTTAGGCCTCGAAACCTTTTCTATTTTGTTCGAATTAGGGGTTCAACATTATAAACGCCTAGCACTTCTTGATTGGATATTGAGATTGTGAGTTGCGAAAAATCGAGAAGATTTAAATTTGAATTTAAAATTTAAACATAAATAATAAAATTTCCTCAAAAAACACTATAGCTAGCGACAAGTAGAGATAATCTAAACACGTGTTTCCCCTGTTTTTCATATCGCGTACAAGTGTTTCATTTTCGTTTCAAAAGAAAATAATAATGTTAATAACGAAACTGTAAATCGAATTTCAATCGGCTTGCTTCTTCTCTAAATGGTGGTTCTCGAACGAAATTTGAACCCAAAAAAAAACTTCGTTCGAATTAAATCTCAGGGCAGCCAAGCTAATGGATCGAACTTTCCCACATTCTTCTCAAACTCAAATCAAAGCCGATTGAAGAGAGTGAAGCACGATCGCGATAAGGGATTTGGGCTCGCGGCGTCGCGTGGAAGCTTGCAACTCGCGTGCGTTTAGAGCTTCGGCGCGGCGATGTCAAAGCACGAGCAATCGAAGCGGGATCGACATGCGCATGTGAAGGCACAGTTCTCGAGCAAGGGATTCGCGCTCGATTGGGAAGTGCGGAGTTCGCGAGCGAGAGAGCATCTTCAGTATTTTGGTTTGGGAATGGAGCTCGTGCGCGAGTGCACGTGCAACCATAATGACGAGGTCCGGTTGGGGATGGGATTCGCGTGGCTCGGTGGTGGCGAGGGCATGATCATTTGGGCTAAGCATTGGGGTGTTGGCTTGAGACTTTATCGTTAGTTGATCTTTTGGCAGTAAGGTATTCGATTAACTTGATTTATCATACACAGATTTAAAATTAAAAAAAAAACTATAATCTGTTTTATGGGAAATTTTCATAGTAAGGAGGAAAAAATTTATTTTAAGCATTTTTAAACTTTTATAGTTAATTTTTATTTTTATTTTTATAGATAAGAATAATAATATTTTATAGTTAGAACTACATATAAACAATTATGTTTTAATTTAATATATATAGGTTTGAAGGGTTTTTATTCTATTAGAATTTAAATGCATATAAGATTTTGAAAAAAATATAATACGGATTCTACATGTTTGAGAAGTTTATCAAATCAGATATGGATTATTCTGTGAGTATATACTAGTTTCAAAAGAAAATAAATATACATTTTAAATTTACAAATTTATCCGTATATTAAGGAAATAATTTGTTTAACTGGTTAATCAATTATTTTGGTTACTAAAGATAAAAGAGGAAATCAGTTTAAACCAAATCATTAGTAAATTAAATTTGTTAAATGGTAATAAATTGTGTGGTTAATTCAAATAGTGATAAATCATGAATTGTTTATACAAGGTCCAATATTTATGAAGGAAATAGCCGGTTTGGATCGGAATGCGAAACAAAAATCAGAGATGAGTTAATTTCACTCATATGGATTACCTTTTAAATTTAAATAGTTAAATTTAAATTATTGGTTATTTGATTGTGTTGATAATGGTTATCAGTCTGGATGTGATAGTAATTATATATAGTAATATATATAGTATATATTGGAGTGATTGATTTCCTGCATTATATAGCGGATGAGACCCTATGCGGCTCGCATAATAGCAGATGACCCTTTATACCACGATATTCCACCACGAAGTGGAATTGGTATTTTTATATTGTGCTAACATCCGTGGATGTAGGGAAAATAGGTTGGAGGGATCCAACTTGATTCCTCAAAATTATTTAGATTGTTTTAATATTCTGTGATATGGTTTATTTAACAATCTAAGATAGATTTTATTGGTAATTGAAAATATTGGATGCTATGGTTTGATTGAATATATTTGGGTACGCTGAGTTATCAAAATATATAGATTGGATTTGAAAGGAAAATAAAAGGAGAATTTTTTTAAGTAAATAATTATAAAGAATTTGGATAAATTGAATAATGAATTGGAAAAGGATAAAGGTTGATTTTTAAATTCTAATAAATAAATTCCGAGTATAGTAAAGGAGTTTTTGAATAAATGGAAATAAATGATTGTTTTTAACTTAAGTGATATTATTTAGAGAAATAAATGATTTATTTTAAAATTCAGGATTTAAATGGTATGAGAAAAAATGAAAGGAAATTTTTGGAATAAAGTATGGAATTTATAATTTCAGTTTTAAATAAGATTTTTAAATCATAATTAAGAGGTAAATCTGGAATTAATAGATTTCTGAAATAAGCTTTGAATAAATCGAGAAATAAATTTTATGGGAAATTAAATTTAGAAAATCGATTTTTAAATCGATTAAGTGATTGAAACAGTGTTTCAAAAGAGAATAAGATTATGGAATTTATAAACAGGGTTTATAAATAGAGTGAAATAATTATCAGAAGATAATTTGGAAATATAAATTCAAGATGGGAATTTTTAAAGAAATGGGTAATTTGTCTTAAAAACAAATAGTGGTTTATTTTTAGAAGTTTGAAAGGAAAGTGTATTTCCTTGAAAAGCCAAGTACGTTTTCAAGCAGATTTTTAAGTATAAGTTAAAGGTTTTAAAGTTGTTTTAAAAGGATGATTTTGAGAAATTATTGTTTAAGGTTTTTAAAATTTTAAAAGTAAATATTTATTTAAATTAATTATTGTAGAAATTATTTGAAAGGTTTGACTAGTATTATAATTTTAAAGATAATTATTAATATTTATATTTTATAAAAAAGTTTTATTTTACAGATAGTTTGGTTAAATTTTATTTGAAAACTTGTATAGAATTTCGTAAATCTTATTTTAAAATTTAGTTTGGCTTAACTTTTATTTAAAAAAAATAGTTTTATATTTTATAAAGTAGTTTTATTTTAAGTATTTTTAATGTATATATTTTTGAATAAAGTGTTTAAGTAGTTTTAATTTAAATTTTTTAAAGTATAATTTAAAATAAAGCGATTTAAATTATTTTAAAATCTAAAGTATTTGGACTTGCTTGTTTCCAGCGGAAATAAACAATATTTGGAAAATTTATTCCATGAGAGAACGGTGGTTTGAAACTGTTTTCAAAGGGTTGAAGTGGGGAAAATAGCTTGCGAAGATATTTTGAAATAAATAATTTGGAAAATTATTTAAAGTCTGATGGTTGTTTGTGAATGTTTTTTTATAGTTAAATAACCGACTATCAATATTAGCCAATGCGTTGATCGTTTCGAAGAGACCGGGATTAATTCCCAAAAACCACTTTGATCCAGTTTGAACGTTTTCATGAGGAAGACAAGTGCTTGGAGTCGAAGATGGAGCAGTGAAGTGTAAGGGCTAGTCGCTACTAATCCTGAGGGTGATTCCAAAATGGATGTAGTAGGAGTAGTGCGTTCGGTTCCGTTCGAACCCAGAACGGACTTGTATGGACGAATGCTTTCAAAACATCGTCAGGAGGACGATGAGCATTCTAAGTGAATGTATGCTAAAAAGGTAACGCTTAACCTTAAGCCTCATCAACCGGGAATGGCTAAAACAGGGGAGGTGCACACAAGGCTAAGTGGCTAACAACCAATTAAGGTAAGGTCACCCCTGTCTAGATGTCCCTTTATTTCAGCTGTGTGGGCGGTTGCTGATCCCAACCGCGGGGTGAACTTATTCGGACTATCCAGTAAGGGGTACCTTCGGTCTTGTGATGCAGGGGATCAAGGTGGATCCTCGGTATGGTGATCTAGACCATGTACTGTGACGGACGGTAGCCCAGTAGCCCTGCCATTGTATGGAATCCAATCTCCAATAAGCACCTATACAGTTTTGATTGTGCCCAACTATGCTGAAATGTGACATGCAAGCATTTCAGCTAGATTCTATTTTACTTTCTATAGACACTATTATAATATCAGACGAATTTGATAAAATTGTTTTGGTTATCGTAAGATAAAAACCCGACATGTTTATTGGCGGTGTGGTCATACCTTTGATTTCAAAGGATTTTGAAAACTTTAATAATCTAATTGAGTATGTTTACTCACGTTGGTTTTCCAGACTGACTCGGATGTTATTTAACTATAATGTTCGTGCCAGACCGAGTATTATAGAATACAGATTCTGGATCGACTGGTGTGGAGCTCAGGAGACGAGCTAGATGACGAGGCGTATTTTCGTAGATTTATATTTCCGTTGTGTAGTGTAAGCTGTATAGTCAGCTTTTGTAAGGACAAGTTAACATATCTGTACTGTAATTGTTTTGATATTGGTGTACTCTGATGATGCAATGTATAAAACAGATATAGTTTCTTTTGAGTAAAGATCATTTATTATCTATTATATTTTATTTCGCTGCGATGGTAAGATCCTGTTGTTGTTTTGTTTTCTCTTCTTCTACTTCCTTCTTATTTAACCCTAATGGTTCAGTTTTTCGGCATTTGATTGTTCGGCATTTGATACAGTGGACATATTGAAGTCGATTTTCGGACGTTGAAAAATAGGGTCGTTACACTTGGTATCAGAGATGAAGGTTAAGCGAGAACCTTGGCTCTAGTGGGGATTACTCATTAAAAATAGAGTCTGTAGTACTCTATAATGAGATTGAGTGTATTAATAGATATGAGCGCGTATTTGTTAGTGGATATAAAAATTGTTTTTATGTTGTGTTGACTTATCGGTTGGGTGTTTATGAATTCCGGTCGGTACGGGAAGTACAACCGTATCGATAGGGGTTTCTAAACTCTTAAACAAGATAAACTGACACAGTATTATTTTAAAATAAGGTAGATGAAATAATTTTACCCAAATTATTTTTGTATATAAAAGAAATGATTTTTGAAAATAATTATAGTATATGGTTGCTTGGTTGTAAAGGAATGATAATATTAAACTATTATCATTGTTATGTAGAAATTAAAATAAGAAATTAATGTTATAACCAAAAAGTTAAAAAAGTAAATTTATGTTACATAATTAAATTTTAAATGTGAATTACAAGTGTGATTTATAATTTGAAATAAAATTCCAGAGCAATATTTGAATATGAATTGAAAGGATTTGGAATTTGGAATTTTGGGAAAGGTTTAAATTCTTTTAATTTGAAAATGGTTTTCAAAAGTTTTGGAGAAATAATGGTGATATTATTTGGGAATATTTTTGAATTGGATTTGAAATCCGCTGAGATTTGGAATTTAAAATATTTGAAATGTTTTTGAAGGAAGTAAAAGCACTAACTCTTTTTGGTCGCTAGAAAATAATTTTGATAATGACTGCAGCATCATCGAAGTTCATTTTCGAGTTTCCAAGAGAGGAATTGCTGCCAAAATGTTTTATTTTGAAGTGTTTGTAAAAGTTGGGTTTGATTTGGAAATGCAAAGGATTTTGGATATTATTGATTTCAAAAGTGATTTTGAAATGTTGAGTAATTGTTTAAAGACTTTGGAATCTTATTTGAAATATTCATAGAATATAAATAAGTTTGAAAATTTATAAAACTTTAAATTTGTTGGAAATAAAAGTGTGGATAGACAAATGAATTGCATTTGTGAGTAAATAGGATTGAAACTGAATTTATCTTGGATTAATTTGATTAAAAGTGAATTTGAGAAGTAAGTCTAGTAGACTAAATGGATTGATAACTTATAGAATCTGAAATCTTTTAGAATAAAATTTAACCTAAAAAGAGGATGAATAAAAGTAAGTGTGAAAATGAAATAAATTAAAAAGGGTTAGTGAATGAAAAAAAAGTGGGAAGACTTATCGAAACTTAAAATTTAGATTGAATCGGAATGTACGTGAAAGTGAGCTCTGAGAAAAAGATTATTGGAAATAAGTTTATTGAAATTTTAAACAAATGTATAGAGGAACAAAGGAATTTACATTTGTAAGTAAGTAAAATGGAAGTGGAATGTTGGAATTACTTTTGAATTGTGTTAAATAAAGTGAAATGGAAAATTAGTCAACTTGGATTAAATAAAACAAATTATTAAATTTAAAATTAGTAAGTAAACTAATTGATTTAAATGGTAAGCAAATAAATTGAAAATGAACATTGGAATGATATTTAATTTAAATTTTGTAAGTGAAGCAAAGTTGTGGAGTTAGATCAACATAGACTAAAAATAATTTAAGTTGGAAAGAAAGTCCATTTGGATTTAAAATAAACTAGCAAGTGGAATTAACTAAGAAATGATTAATGGTTTGAAATAAGCTAAACAGAATTCAATATTTTAAATTGGATGGTAAATTGAATTTAAATGAAATTGAAAATACAAAGTGGAATAGAAATGTTTATATATAACTTCAGTAGTTGTAACAACCCGCATATTTTATGATTGAATATTTAAATATTTTATTTAAATCTTTCATCGTTAGTCGGATTATTGTCTGAAAAGCTACTTTTTGCAAACGTTCGAATTAGGACTCGAGACCACCCCCATTGAGTTCATAATGACGTTTGCGACCTTTATGAGTATAAACATCGATATGTTTGGAGTTAGTAGAATTTTGCTACTTTATCACTTTGGGCTTTGGTTTGGGTTTCAGCCCTATATCCTAACACAATCCCTTGCTCCACCCCCACTTGTCTTCATTCACTTCATTTTCCTAACACTCTCAAGCTCTAGATAAAAATGGTGGAGGAGATAAAGAATTAGGAAATCCTAAACCAAGTTCCATTTGCAAAATCCAAGCTTTAACTCCAAATTCAAAGAAGAAGCTTTGGTAAGCCTTCTCTTCATCTTCTCCAACTCTTTCTCTTTTCAATCTCCGAAATTCCTAAACCTAATTTAGGAAATGTTTCTCTTTTAAGCTTAGATCCAAGCTTGTTGGGTTGGAATTGAAGAGTGATTGTCCTTGCCATTTCTCTATAGCTTCATCTTCATTTGTTTTGGGTTTAAAGGTGAGATTTTTATCTCACATCTATGTCTATATCTATCCGTGTTGTTAGGTTTGAATTCCTAACACTTATTCAAGTGCAATTTCTTTTGATTTGGATTGCTTTGGTGTATATTCCAATTTTTGGTGTTTTGGAAGCAAAATTTATGAAATCCTTTTATGGATATTTGGACATTGATATTCGGGGCATATCAAAGGGCCTTAAAGGCTGGGTTGTTGCTTGGCATAAATCCTTAGTCGTTGTTGCTCGTTCGATCGCTTTCGATAATCGTTTTGGCCATAATTGGTCAAGGCAAGAAAGTACCAAAAGCTTCAGTTTCAGACGTCTGAAATTATTGATTTAGACGTTTGAATCTGGTCTGGGCAAAATTTCATTCCCTAGGTCAGACGTCTGAATTATAATTTCAAACGTCTAAATTTTCTCAAATCCAACCCGAGAGCAAATTGGCTAAAATTAGCCATTTCCAGACGTCTGGTATAAATGTTCAGACGTCTGAATAGGGCTTTGGAAAATATTCATTTTCTAGATTCAGACATCTAAACCATCTATTTCAGACGTCTGAATCTGTTGTCTTTGCCCGATTTTCCCAATGTGTTTGGATTTCCCGTTTTAAATCGATTCACGTTTTTTCCGACTTATTGTTATGATTTACTATTAACTTTGATGACTTTTCTTTTTTTGGGGATATTTAGACTATCCATTTAATGGATTCGATATCGATTTATACGGATTTGAGTCATGGCTTCGAATGTGAATTTTGATGATTGATTGTTTCTACAATTATCTCTGTGATTTGTCACTTTAAAAACATAAAGGTTTCAATACTAGTAGTAAATATCAAAACTCTTTCATCAAAACGATTTTAACACTATTTTATCGCAAAGCTCGTTTCTTAAACCGTTTTCAAATCTACTAGTATATACAAACATTTACCTCACTCGTATGAGAAATCTAATTAAACAACTTAGTAAAACAAGTGGTATGAAACGCTTGCGTTTACTTCATCGGTTAATTCTTAGACTTGTTCGATTGAATCTCTTGTGACAATTTTCTAGTGGAGATCTACAATTTGTTCGTAAATATTTAAGTTAAGCTAGTGGTTATGAGACATGAAGCTAAATTCATATATTTACTAGCTTAGTGTAATTGACACTTCTTGATGATCATTGATGATCATTTATGCGATTTAGACTAGCGATAGACTATGTTTCTTTGTCCACGAAGGGGACGGTACCTCATTTTATTGAGTTTTATCTCGTTTCTTTTATATGCTAACGACCTATGTATTATTTGGAGTTTCGACTCAATTTTTGTGGGCTAGCGACCCATGTTCTTTTATGAAGCTCTGTCCATCGGACGTACCTTTGTACTACGTTGTTGCATCATCTTATCAGGATCATCGGGCATACCGTTGTAATATGTCGATGTTCCGACCTATTCGAGTTTCAGGTTCCTCGGGCGTACCAATATTGTACTATGTCGTTGCACCGACTCTATGGTTAGCGACCATGGGATAGCATCCCGTTTGTGATACACGTGTAGGTGAATTTTCATGCTCCCGTTTATGACATGCGTCCTACCTTTTTGTGATTTCTGGATTTCTATTGATGATTTCTAGAATTTGTATTCCACCAGCTTTTATGATTGGCATCGATATGATGTTGTTATTCGTCGGTGAATGAAACTAAAGAGTATGACATTCTTTTGATCTTTGAGAAGATTCTTGTGATATTGATTAATCTCTGGTTGATTTTCAATTACATACTTATCATAGTATGGCTTTATGGTTATCATACATTTTTGTTATATCTCTTATTGTATATCATTTTATCTGATATTTATAGTTAGACTTATCCGTTTATTATTTTCTTATTAAATAATACTCGGGTCAGACCGAGATGTTGCAGGTGCTTCTGTTTGACTCCTTGTCGGCGAGAATTATCTGACTTTTGGCTAACTACTTAGATTAGTAGTTTATTTTGTTGTATACATTTTAGATATAGACTCCATGTTGTATACTTATTCTTTTGTGTAGCACTTGTAACTATTCTTTTGTGATATTGTGGATCTTGATAGACCACTATTCTGATATACACTTTTATGTGTAATATTCATATCTGTTTCCGCCTTTGAGATATGAACTTCTGTGACTGATTTGTGTTATGATATTTCTATATTTGTTTTCGAAGGTTATATATAGCCATTGTGTAGTAGCTTTGAGTTTGTATCGGTATGTCGGATTTCCACTTGAGATGAAAAGTTATATTTTTATCTGGCATATCGCCACTCACACAAAGCAATTATACAGATGGTCGTTCCTCAACAGCCTTATTGTCCGCGCTAGTTGACGGCATTACCCCGTGTGTCCTTGGCTAGCATGGGTATAGAGGTGGGGCGTCAAAACTTGGTATCAGAGCCAAACTTCAGAACAATGTATAATAATTTAACAAGGATCATCGTCCTAAGTCCATCTTAGGAGTCGTGCCTTAGGATTTAATTCGGGTCTTCATACCGTCTTATCCTATTTTCTTGTGTGATGCCTTGTTTTATCAATCATTATTGTTTGATATTCATTTGTGATTAACCTTTTACTACTTTTTTCTTTCTTTCTTTCTTAAAGAAGAGAAATGGTTAGACCAGGCCATCCCAACGCCGGTCAATCTAGTGCTACTGCCCAAGATGGAGTATTTATGTCTTCCCAGCAGCTTTTAGATCTCATGAAGAATGCTCAAGATGCCGGACCCAATCCAGAGCCTACTCACCCTAAGTCTGGATTTGCACGTTTGTGCAGTGACTATACCAACTTGGATGGGAAGCCATTTAAGGGTTCTCAAAGCGTCATTCATGTCCAAGCTTGGATCAAAATATGCGATCGCATCTTTACTCGCATGAATCTAATCGATCTTCACCGTGTCCAAGTGGCTTCAAGTATGCTCCAAGAAAGAGCATTAGATTGGTATGAGCTTCATATTTTTGAAATTATTGAAGCGGATCTTACTTGGGAGAAATTGCAGGAATGATTCGAGTTAAAATTTGTGCCAGAAGCTGAGAAGGTGACATTGGCTCGTCGTTTCATAGACCTTGTTCAAGGTGAATCCTCCATGGCAGACTATGTTGCATCATTCGAGTCACTTTCTAAATACGGGGTCGAATATATAAACACCCCATTGAAGAAGAACCAAAGCTTTTTCTATGGCTTGAACAAAAATCTCAAGAAGCCATTACTTCTAAAATTAGAAGTTTCTTTTGATCAACTTGTTGATATCGCTCTTCGACTTGAAGAGGCAGATAAAGAAAGTGATGTTGAAGTTGTGGGCGCCAGACCAAACTTCAACAACAACAAGAAAAGGCCTAATAAATTCAAAGGTCCATATCCCAACAAGAAAGGAAGACAAGCAACTCCTGTAGCTAAGACTCCTACCCCTGGTAGTGGGCAGTGCTACAATTGTGGTTCTAAACACCATTATGCCAATAGATGTCTGAAACCTCTCATTTGTCGCTATTGCAAAAGTTTGGGTCATCTTTTATCTTCATGTCCCAAACTTCAAGGCAATAAGGAGGGAAAGTTAAATGTAGCACAAGCCCCTAGCAACGCTTCTCGTGGTCAAGGTATTTCTCATTCTATCCTTGATGGCATTATTTTATTTTGTGATCAACCTATTCGAGTTCTTTTTTATACGAGTGCGTCCCATTCTTTTATATCAAAAGAACTTGTTGATACTTTTTCTTTGAGTGTTGTTGCTTTAATGACTTCTTTGAGAATCGCGAATCTGGTTGGTGGATCCGCAACACTCAGTTTACTTTGTAAAGATGTCGAGATTGTTTTATGTGATTTTTCTTTCCAAGCCGATTTGCATGTAATGCGTTACTTAGGCTTTGGAATGATTTTGGGAATGGATTGGCTTAACCGTTATGAAGCTCATATCCTATGTCCTGAGCAGACTATTTATCTTCGACATTCTCAATCTGTTAAGCAGATTTCTATTGTACTTAAAGATTCGAATTCCAATGTGGCGGCATCTTTATATTCTTTAAATACTCATGATGACGATGATGATGATGAAGAAGATGTCATTTCTCTTATTCACGTTGTTCGTGAATTTTCCGACATATTTGAGCCCGTTTTAGGATTACCACTTAAGCGAGCAATTGAGTTTAGAATTAATCTTACCCATGGAGCTCTACCTATTACTCATCCTCCTTGTCGAATGTCCAATAAACAGAATGAGGAGATGTGCAAACAATTATCCAAATTGGAGATGAAGCAATTTATTCGCTCTAGTTCCTCGCCTTGGGGAGCTTCGTCTATTTTCGTGAAGAAATCCGATGGTACACTTAGGCTTTGCGTTGACTACCGCAAACTTAATGATCTTACTATCGAGAATAAATATCCTTTACCTCGGATTGATGATCTATTCGATCAACTTAGTGGTGGTAGAGTCTTTTCAAAATTGGACTTCGAAACCAGTTTTCATCAGCTTCGTATTGCAGAGGATAGCATTCCTTTGACATCATTCTGTATTCGTTATGGATCGTATGAATGGCTTGTTATGCCATTTGGTTTAACGAATGCTCCGGCTTATTTCGTTAACCTTATGAATCGAGTTTTCAAAGATTTCCTCGATCGATTTGTTCTCATATTTATTGATGATATTCTTACGTATTCAAAAACCGAGGAAGAGCATGAAAAGCATCTTCGGATTGTGTTGGAAACTCTTAGGAGCAATCAATTGAAAGCAAAAAATTTTGAATGCCACTTTTGGCAATCTCGTGTGAAGTTTCTCGGTCATATCATTTCCGAATCCTAAATTTCTGTGGATCCTTCAAAGGTTGAAGCGATTCAAAATTGGAAGAGACCGGAGAGTGTGTTGGAGATCCATAGTTTTCTTGGATTGGCAGGCTATCACCGCCGTTTCATAAAAGACTTTTCTAAAATTTCCGTACATCTTACTAGTTTGACAAAGAAGGGAGTTAAATACATTTAGTCGGACAAATGTGAAGCTTCTTTTTAGAAATTAAAAGAACTCCTTTCCGATGCTCCTATTCTTGTTATTCCCAAAGGGAATCAAGATCATATTGTTTATACCGATGCTAGTCGTGTTGGTTTGGGAGCCGTTCTCATGCAAAAAGAACGTGTTATTGTTCATGCTTCTAGGCAATTAAAGCCAGCCGAGACTAGATATGCCACTTATGATTTAGAGCTCGCGGCTATTGTTTTCGCCCTTAAAATTTGGCGTCATTATCTTTTGGGAGAATGATTTATTCTTTACACCGATCATAAATCTTTGAAGTATTTATTTTCTCAAAAGGAACTTAATTTGCATCAACAACGTTGGCTCGAATTCCTTGCAGATCTCGAGACTTTATCCACTTGTGAGATTCGAGATCGTGAATCCGATTTATGTTCATCTCTTGTTTTATGTAGCCTTGACGCTCATCCTTCTCTTTTAGACCGCATTCTTGAAGCTCAAAAGCTAGATCCCAAATTGGCTCTTCTTTGGCAAAACTTTAGGGATAAAATTGATCTTGAAGGTTTGAAAGACTTTGATATTGATTCTCGTGGCAGTATTCGAAAATTTGGTAGACTTATTGTGCCAAATATTAGTGATCTTCTTATAGATATTTTAGAAGATTCTCATTGTTCTAAATTTACCATTCATCCCGGTAGTAGCAAAATGTACGCGGATATGAAGCGACTTTATTATTGGGATGGAATGAAATCTGATAATGCTAACTTTGTTAAGCGTTGCATGACTTGCCAATTTGTCAAGGCCGAGCATCAAAGGCCCGGTGGGTTATTGCAACCTTTAGAAATTCCAATTTGGAAGCGGGATCAAATTTCCATGGACTTTATTGACGGCTTCCCCGTTCTCGTTCGGGTCATGATAGCCTATGGTTGATAGTTGATAGACTTACTAAATCCGCCCATTTTATTCCCATTCGGTACAATCGGACCGTACCACTTTTGGCCAAACTTTTTATTAAAGAGATTGTTAAATTGCATGGAGTTCCTACTTCTATTGTTAGCGATCGTGATCCATTGTTTACTAGTGGATTTTGGAAGAGTCTTCAAAAAGCTTTGGGAACAAAGCTTAATTTTAGCAACGCTTATCATCCTCAGTCCGATGGATAAACCGAGCATGTGAATCAAACTCTTGAAGATCTTCTTCGTACATGTGTTCTTGATTTTGGTGGAAGTTGGAAAGATCATATTTCTCTTGTTGAGTTTTCCTATAATAATAGCTTCCAATCTTCTATTGGTTGGCACCTTTTGAGGCACTCTATTGAAGGCCATGCCAATCTCCTTCTTGTTGGCTTGAGGCCCATGAGAAGCTGCTTTTAGGTCTAGATTTTATTCATGATTCCACAGAAAAGATTGACCTTATTCGTCATAGGATGAAAGAAGCCCAAAGTAGGCAAAAATCCTATGCCGATAACTGAAGAAGGAAATTAGAATTTTCTGTGGGAGATTTTGTGTTTATTCGTGTTTCACCTATGAAGGGTGTTGCGCGTTTCAGTCGATCGGGAAAATTAGCACCTCGATATATTGGTCCATTTTCCATCATTGAACGTATTGGTTCCGTGGCTTATCGCCTTTTATTACCGGTTCAGTTTTCTACTATTCATGACGTGTTTCACGTTTCTCAACTACGGAAATGCCTTCAAGATTCCGATTCTATTCTTGAGCCTGATATTGTGGAAGAAATCAAAGTTTCACCTAATTTGACTTATGACCAAAATCTTATTCGTATTATTGCTTCGGAGGTAAAACGCCTTCGAAATAAAGATGTTCCTCTTGTGAAAGTTCAATGGTCCTCAAATCCTAAGGATTGCTCTTGGGAATCTAGAGAATTCAATTAGCGAACACATCCGGACTTACTTTCTAGTGCACTTTGAGGTGAACTTTTTATTTCAAATTTCTTGCGTTGAATATGCTTTTATGGTTGTTACATTTTATTTTCTTCTTAAATATTGCGACGAAGCAATTTCTTTAAGGAGGGGAGTCTGTAACAACCCGCATATTTTACGATTGAATATTTAAATATTTTATTTAAATATTTCATCGTTAATCGGATTACTATCCGAAAAGCTACTTTTTGCAAAGGGTCGAATTAGGACTCAAGACCACCCCCATTGAGTTCATAATGACGTTTGCGACCTTTTTGAGTATAAACATCGATATGTTTGGAGTTAGTAGAATTTTGCTACTTTATCACTTTGGGCTTTGGTTTGGGTTTCAGCCCTATATCCTAACACAAGCCCTTGCTCCACCCCCACTTATCTTCATTCACTTCATTTTTCTAATACTCTCATGCTCTAGATAAAAATGGTGGAGGAGAAAAAGAATTAGGAAATCCTAAACCTAGTTCCATTTGCAAAATCCAAGCTTTAACTCCAAATTCAAAGAAGAAGCTTTGGTAAGCCTTCCCTTCGTCTTCTCCAACTCTTTCTCTTTTCAATCTCAGAAATTCCTAAACCTAATTTAGGAAATGTTTCTCTTTTAAGCTTAGTTTCAAGCTTGTTGGTTGGAATTGAAGAGTGATTTCCTTGCCATTGCTCTATAGCTTCTTCTTCATGTGTTTTTGGTTTAAAGGCGAGATTTTTATCTCACATCTATGTCTATATCTATCCGTGTTGTTAGGTACGAATTCCTAACACTTATTCAAGTTCAATTGCTTTTGATTTGGATTGCTTTGGTGTATATTCTAATTTTTGGTGTTTTGAAAGCAAAATTTATGAAACTCTTGTATGGATATTTAGACATTGAAATTCGGGGTGTATCGAAGAGCCTTTAAGGCTGGGTTGTCGCTTGGCATAAATCCTTAGTCGTTGTTGCTCATCTGATTGCTTCCGATAATCGTTTTGGCCATCGTTGGCCAAGGCAAGAAAGTGCCAAAAGCTTTAGTTTCAGATGTCTGAAATTATTGATTCAGACGTCTGAATCTGGTCTGGGAAAAATTTCATTCCCAAGGTCAGACGTCTGAACTATAATTTCAGACGTCTGAATTTGCTCAAATCCAACCCGAGAGCAAATAGGCTAAAATTAGCCATTTCCAGACGTCTGGAATAAATGGTTCAGACGTCTGAATAGGGCTCTGGAAAATATTCATTTTCCAGATTTAGACGTTTGAATCTATTGTCTTTGCCTAATTTGCCCTATGTGTTTGGGTTTCCCGTTTTAGATCGATGCGTGTTTATCCGACTTATTGTTTTTATTTATTATTAAATTTGATAACTTTTCTTTTTTTGGAGATATTTAGACTATCCATTTGATGGATTCGATATCGATTTATACGGATTTGATTCATGGCTTCGAATGTGAATTTTGGAGATTGATAGTTTCTACAATCATTTCTGTGATTTGTCGCTTTAAAAACATAAAGGTTTCAATACTAGTATTAAATATAAAAACTCTTTCATCAAAACGATTTCAACACTATTTTATTACAAAGCTCGTTTCTTAAACCATTTTCAAATCTACTAGTATATACAAACCTTTACCTCACTCGTATGAGAAATCTAATTAAACGAATTAGTAAAACAAGTGGTATGAAACGCTTGCGTTTACTTCATCGGTTAATTCTTGGACTTATTTGATTTAATCTCTTGTGACAATTTTCTAGTGGAGATCTATAATTTGTTCGTAAATATTTAAGTTAAGCTAGTGGTTATGGGACATGAAGCTAAATTCATATATTTACTAGATTAGTGTAAATGACACTTCTTGATGATCATTGATGATCATTTATGCGATTTACACTAGCGATAGGCTATGTTTCTTTGTCCACGAAGGGGACGGTACCTCGTTTTATTGAGTTTCGTCTCATTTCTTTTATAGGCTAACGACCTATGTATCATTTGGAGTTTTGACTCAATTTTTGTGGGCTAGCGACCCATGTTCTTTTATGGAGTTCGGTCCATCGGATGTACCTTTTTACTACGTTGTTGTACCAGCTTATCAGGATCATCGGGCGTACCGTTGTACTACGTCGATGTTCCAACCAATTCGAGTTTCAGGTTCCTCGGGCGTAACGATATTGTACTACGTCGTTGCACCGGCTCTATGGTTAGCGACCATGGGATAGCGTCCCGTTTGTGATACACGTGTTGGTTAGTTTTCATGCTCCCGTTTATGATAGGCCTCTCCCCTTTTTGTGATTTCTGGATTTCTATTGATGATTTCTAGAATTTGTGTTCCACTAGCTTTTATGATTGGCATCGATATGATGTTGATATTTGTGGCTCGGTGAATGAAACTAAAGAGTATGACATTCTTTTGATCTTTGAGAAGATTCTTGTGATATTGATTAATCTCTGGTTGATTTTCAATTACAAACTTATCATAGTATGGCTTTATGGTTTTCATACGTTTTTTCATATCTCTTATTCTATATCATTTTATTCGATATTTATAGTTAGACCGATCCGTTTATTATTTTCTTATTAAATAATACTCGGGTCAGACCGAGATGTTGCAGGTGCTTCTGTTTGACTCCTTGTCGGGGAGAATTATCTGACGTTTGGCTAACTACTTAGATTAGTAGTTTATTTTGTTGTATACATTTGAGATATAGACTCCATGATGTATACTTATTCTTTTGTGTATCACTTGTAACTATTCTTTTGTGATATTGTGGATCATGATAGACCACTACTCTAATATACACACTTTTATGTGTAATATTCATATTTGTTTCCGCCTTTGAGATATGAACTTCTGTGACTGATTTTTGTTATGATATTTCTATATTTGTTTCTGAAGATTATATATAGCCACTGTGTAGTAGCTTTGAGTTTGTATCGGTATGTCGGATTTCCTCTTGAGATGAAAAGTTATATTTTAATCTGGCATATCAGTACACGCACAAAGCAATTATACAGATGGTCGCTCCTCAACAGCCTTATTCTCCACGCTAGTTGACGGCATTACCTCGTAGTGTCCTTGGCTAGCGTGGGTATAGAAGTGGGGCGTCACAGTAGTGAAGTGAAAATAAATATTAGGTGTAAAATATTTATATTGAACTTAAGAAATGGATGGCAAATTCTTAAGTGAAATTTGGTATTGGGGAAATGATAAGGGTGAATATTTAATAAAGGTGTGTGAAATGATAAGGGTGAATAAGTGAATGGAAATCGAAATGAATATGAATAAAAGAAAAATGATATAGTTAATAATCAATTGAGATAAACACGTAGGATGTACGTATATTATTTTATTCGCACAACCACTCAATCCAGAATTCGAGCACAGAATTTCGAGGTAGTTATACCGATCCGAGTTGGGATTTTTCACTCGATTTTCGACGGCGAACCCTGGATATGGATTTTTGATTGATTCTGGAAATTCTTTATCATAGTTTGTGGCTATGCAAGGAGAATGTCGGTTTCTGATCAAGAAACCAGATCTTAATCCGCACTAGGAAGACGGGTGGACGATACTAGTTTGGAAGTGAAATTGTGTGATCGAGTGGGCGATCGAATTGGGTACTGCGTACAGATGATACATATGCATTGTATGAATGTGGATGAAATAGATATGAAACTTTTGTAAAGAAATGTATAAAATGATTTTGAAAGCTATGATTGGATGTTATTGCCAAGTAGGATATTCAGGTGTTAAAAAGCAAAAGATAATTGGGATTTTTGATTTTGGAGATAAATTGAAATTTGCTCGGCAAAAGGTATGTATTTGAATTTCTGTATGAAATTTGATGATTTTCTTGTCTAGCCACTTGGTTTTTATTTTCTTTTGAAATCAGAGGGCCAGTATAGGCATTTTGTAGTTGTACCGATCTAGCCGCGCAAAGGAGACGCTGGCGAAATTTTTCGGAAATTTAGGGAGTTAGAAAAATTTTGGGGAATTTTGATAATTTAAAATTTGGGTTTGAATTATAATTTGAATGGTTAAGTAAGTGATATTATTTGGAACTTATGGATGAGTTTGGAAAAAGGTTAGTAAGATGATAGTGTGTCTTTAATAAAAAGATTTTGTTGGGAAGTTGTTTGAAAACTGGTTGGCTTTAGGAAATAGTAAAAGGGTATTGGACCATTCTTCCTACAAGTAATTTCGGAGACGAAATTCTTTTAACGGGGGAGGGATGAGACGACCCGGAATTTCTAGATATTTGTAATTGAAATATTTAATTGAATTTAAATATTTGGAAGTTAGTTTAACTTGAATTTCAAATATCACTGTTCATTTGGCAATTAAATTATTGAATTTAATAATTGGAAATTTGTTAAAATAGTGGATCTTGGTTTTTAAGTGGTTAAAAATATTTCAAAGGCTTGGAAAATTTATATTAATAAGACTGTAAATAATAGAAGTTTTAAATTTGAATTTGAAAGTATTTTGTTCAGTTTTAAAAATATATCATTTAAATTGACATTTAAAAATAGCCTTCTGAGGCACAGTCTCAGATTTCAATGAAACTAGTGCCATTGGATCCGTAATAGTGTATTATTATCGGATTTCAAATTTCATAGTGTTTGGAGTTATTGTGTGATCGCACGATAGATAAACGCGCTGAGATTTATATAGAAAATTTAATCTTATAGCTGAGTCCAAAAAGCTATCTTCTCCATACGACCAAGTTAGGCCTCAAAACCTTTTCCATTGTGTTCGGAATAGGGGCTTAACATTATAAACACCTAGCGGCACGTCTCGGTTGGAGATTGAGATTGTGAGTTGCGAAAAATCGAGACGATTTAAATTTGAATTTAAAATTTAAACATAAATAATAAAATTTCCTTAAAAAACAGTATAATTAGCGACACGTAGAGATAATCTAAACACGTGTTTCCCCTGCTTTTTGTATCGCGTACAAGTGTTTCATTTTCGTTTAAAAAGAAAATAATAATGTTAATAACGAAACTGTAAATCGAATTTCAGTTGGCTTGCTTCTTCTCTCAATGGTGGCTCTCGAATGAAATTTGAACCCCAAAATAAAAATTCGTTCAAATTAAAGCTCAGGGCGGCCAAGCTAATGGATCGAACTTTCCCCCATTCTTCCCAAACTCAAATCAAAGCCGATTGAAGAGAGCGAAGCACGATCGCGATAAGGGATTTGGGCTCGTGGCGTCACGTGGAAGCTCGCGACTCGCGTGCGTTTAGAGCTTCAGTGCGGCAACGTCAGAGCACGACGATCGAAGGGGATCGATGTGAGCATGATGAAGGCACGGTTCTCAAGCAGGGGATTCACGCTCGATTGGGAAGCATAGAGTTCGCAAGTGAGAGAGCTGCTTCAGTATTTAGGTTTGGGAATGGAGGTCGTGCCCGAGTGCTCGTGGCAACCACAGTGACGAGGTCCGGTTGGGGATGGGATTCGCGTGGCTCAGTGGTGGCGAGGACATGATTGTCTGGGTGAAGCATTGGGGTGTTGGCTTGAGGCTTTGTCGTTGAGCTGATCTTTTGGCAGTAAGGTATTCGATTAACTTGATTTATCATACACAGATTGAAAATTTTATATGTAAATTTTTTAAAAAAAGACTATAATCTGTTTTATGGGAAATTTTCACAATAAGGAGAAAAAATTTATTTTAAGCATTTTTAAAATTTTACAATTAATTATTGTTTTTATTTTTACAGACAAAAATAATAATATTTTACGGTTAAAACTATATATAAAACAATTGTGTTTTAATTTAATATATATAGGTTTGAAGGATTTTTATTTTATTAGAACTTAAATGTATATGATATTTTGAAACAAAAATATAATAGGCGTTTTATATGTTTGAGAAGCTTATAAAATCAAATATAGTTTATTTCGTGAGTATATAGTAGTATCAAAAGAAAATAAATATACGTTTTAAATTTACAAATTTATCAGTATATTAAGGAAATAATTTGTTTAACTAGTTAATCAATTATTTTGGTTATTAAAGATAATTTATCAGAGGAAATCAGTTTACACCAAATCATTAGGAAAATAAATTTTTTAAATGGTAATAAATTGTGTGGTTAATACAAATAGTGATAAATCGTGAATTGTTTATACAAGGTCCAAAATTTGTCAAGGAAAAAGCCGGTTTGGATCGGAACGCAAAACAAAAATCAGAGATGAGTTAATCACACTCATATGGATTACCTTTTTAATTTAAATAGAGAAATTTAAATTATTGGTTGTTTGGTTGTGTTGATAATGGTTATCTATCTGGACGTGATAGTATTTATATATAGTGTTACTGGAGTGATTGATTTCCCGCATTATATAGCGGATGAGTCTCTATGCGCCCTGCATTATAGCGGATCACCATTTATAACGCGATATTCCACATCGAAGTGGAATTGGTATTTTTATATTGTGCTAACATCTGTGGATGCAGGGAAAACAGGTTAGAGGGATCCAACTGGATTCCTTAAAATTATTTAGATTGTTTTAATATTCTGTGATATGGTTTATTTAACAATCTAAGATAGATTTTATTGGTAATTGAAAATATTGGATGCTATGGTTCGATTGAATATATTTGGGTATGCTGAGTTATCAAAATATATAGATTGGATTTGAAAGGAAAATAAAACGAGAAATTTTTTAAGTAAATAATTATAAAGAATTTGGATAAACCAAATAATTAATTGGAAAAGGATAAAGGTTTATTTTTAAATTCTAATAAATAAATTCCGAGTATAGTAAAGGAGATTTTGAATAAATGGAAATAAATGATTGGTTTTAACTTAAGTGATATTATTAAGAGTGATTTATTTTAAAATTCAGGATTTAAATGGTCTAGGAACAAATAAAAGGGAATTTTTGGACTAAAGTATGGAATTTATAATTTTAGTTTTAAATAAGATTTTTAAATCATAATTAAGAAGTAAATCTGGAATTAATTGATTTCTGAAATAAGCTTTGAATAAATCTAGAAATAAATTTTATGGCAAATTAAATTTAGAAAATCGATTAAGTGATTGAAACAGTGTTTCAAAAGAGAATAAGATTATGGAATTTATAAATAGGGTTTATAAATAGAGTGAAATATTTATCAGAAGATAATTTGGAAATATAAATTCAGGATGGGAATTTTTAGAAGAATGGGCAATTTTTTTTAAAAATAAATAGTAGATTATTTTTAAAGGTGTGAAAGGAAAGTGTATTTCCCTGAAAAGCCAAGTACGTTTTCAAGCAGATTTTTAATTATAAGTTAAAGGTTTTAAAGTTGTTTTAAAAGAATGTTTTTAAGAAATTATTATTTAAGTTGTTTAAAATTTTAAAAGTAAATATTTATTTAAATTAATTATAGTTGTAATTATTTGAAAGGTCTGACTAGTATTATGATTTTAAAGATAATTATTAATATTTATATTTTATAAAACAGTTTTATTTTAATGATAGTTTGGTTAAAGTTTTATTTTAAAACTTGTATAGAATTTCGTAACCCTTATTTTAAAATTTAGTTTGGCTTAACTTTTATTTTTTATAAAATTAGTTTTATATTTTATAAAGTAGATTTATTTAAATATTTTTAAAGTATATATTTTTGAATAAAGTGTTTAAGTAGTTTTAATTTTAATGTTTTAAATTATAATTTAAAATAAAGTGATTTAAATTATTTTAAAATCTAAAGTATTTGGACTTGGCTATTTCCAATTGAAATAATCAATATTTGGGAAATTTATTCCGTGAGAGAAAGGTGGTTTGAAACTGTTTTTCAAAGGGTTGAAGTGGGGGAAATAGCTTGCAAAGATATTTTAAAATAAATAATTTGGAAAATTATTTGAAGTCTGATGGTTGTTTATGAATGTTATTTGATATTTAAATAACCGACAATCAATAGTGGCCGATGCGCTGATCGTTTCGAAGAGACCGAGATCGGGATTAATTTCCCGAAAGCCACTTCAATCCGGTTTGAACGTTTTCATGAGGAAGACAAGAGCTTGGAGTCGAAGATGGTGCAGTGAAGTGCAAGTGCTAGTCTCTACTAATCCTGATGGTGACTCCAAAATGGATGTAGTAGGAGTAGTGCCTTCGGTTCCGTTCGAACTCGAAATGGACTTGTATGGACGAAATTTTTCAGAACATCGCCAGGAGGACGATGAGCATTCTAAGTGAATGTGTGCTAAAAAGGTAACGCTTAACCTCGAGCCTCGTCAACTGGGAATGGCTAAAACAGGGGAGGTGCACACAAGGCTAAGTGGCTAGAAACCAATTAGGGTAAGGTCACCCCTATCTTGATGTTTCTTTATTTCGGCTATGTGGGCGGTTGATGATCCCAACCATAGGGTGAACTTATTCGGACTATCCAGTAAGGGTTAGCTCCGGTCCTGTGATGCAGGGGATCAGAGTGGATCCTCGGTACGGTGATCTAGACCACATATTTTGACGGGAGGTACCCTAGTAGCCCTGCCATTGTATGGAATCCAATCTCCAGTAAGCGTCTGTACGGTTTTGATTGTTCCCAACTATGCTGAAACGTGAGATGCAAGCATTTCAACTAGATTCTATTTTACTTTCTATAGACACTATTATAATATTAGACGAATTTGATAAAAAAAATTTGGTTATCGTAAGGTAAAAACCAGGCATGTTTATTGGTGATGTGTTCTTACGAGATTCCTTTGATTTCAAAGTATTTTGAAAACATTAATAATCCAATTAAGTGTGTTTACTCACGCTGGTTTTCCAGACTGACTCGGATGTTATTTAACTATAATGCTCGGGTCAGACCGAGTATTATAGAATACAGATTCTGGATGGACTGCTGTGGAGCTCAGGAGACGAGCTGGATGACAATGCGTATTTCCGTAGATTTATATTTTCGTTGTGCAGTGTAAGCTATATAATCATCTTTTGTAAGGACAAGTTGATATATCTGTACTATAATTGTTTTGATATTGGTTGTAACAACACACATATTTTACAATTTTATATTTAAATATTTTATTTAAATATAGCATCATTAGTCGGGTTTAAGTCCGAAAAGCTACCTTTTGCAAACAGCCGAATTAGGACTCGAGACCACTTCCATTGAGTCCAAAATGGCGCTTGCAACCTCTTTGAGTATAAACATTAATACGTTTGAAGCTAGCTAAAATTTCGACATTTTCACTTAGGGCTTTGGGTTTGGGTTTCAGCCCATTAACCTAACTTAGCAACCCAACTCCACTCCACTCCTCTTCATTACTTCATAATATTCCCTACAACTTAAGCTTTAGCAAAAATGGTGGAGGAGATGGAAAATTAAAATCCTAAGCCCTAGTTTCTTTAGCGAATCCAAGTTTTGGCTCCAAAATTCAAAGAGAAGCTTAGGTAAGCAACTCCTTCTTCTTCTCCATCTTAATTTCTCTCCAATTTCAGAAATTTTCTACAACCTAATTTGGGAAATTATTGCTTATGATCTTGGATTGGAGCTTTCAGAGCTGAGATTGAAGTGTGGTTGATCTTCCATTGTTTTCATGCTTCTCCTCCCTTGTTTTTGTGTAAGAAGGTGAGATTTTTATCTCACATCTATGTCTATATTTATCTTTGTTGTTAGGTATGAGTTCCTAACTTCTATTCCGTGTTCATTTGCTTTGGATTGAATTGGTTTTATGAATGCTCCAATTTTTGGTGTTTTGAAGTCAAATCTTTAAAAATCCTAGCTTTGTTGTTTGAACATGTTTTTGGTGATGCATCGAAGAGCCTATAGGGCTGGGTTGTCAATTGGCATAAACCTCAAGCGCCCATTGCTCGTCGGTCGCGAATTGGCTAGAGTTTGCTCTTCATTTAGATAGGCTGGAAATACTGGAAAACAGGTACCAGTCGACTGACCCTCTGAGTCCAGTCGATTGATCTGGAACCCGAGAGTTTTTCTAGGCATTGGCCAGCCGACTGTTCTCAGAGTGCCAGTCGACTGACCTGCTTGTATTCAGTCTATTTTGCCTATTTAGCCTATTTAGCTTGAGATTCCAATTTTTATCGATACGTGATTATCCGATTTCTTATTATCATTTATTACTGACTTTGATGACTTCTTTTTAGAATTTTTTATAATATCCATTTGATGGATTTGATATCGATTTCTATGGCTTTGATTCATGCCTTCGAATGTGAATCTTTGGTGATTGATTATTTCTACAATCATTTTTGTGATTTGTCACTTCTAAATACAAAGGTTTCTATACTAGTAGTAAATATTCAAACTCTTTCACAAAGATGATTTCAACTCTATTTTCAATATCAAACTCGTTTATTAAACCGTTTTTCCAATCTACTAGTATATACAAACCTTTACCTCATTCGTTCGAGAAATCCAATTAAACGACTTTGCAAAACAAGTGGTATGAAATGCTTGCATTTACTTTGTCGGTTAATTCTTGGACTCGTTCGATTGAAACTCTTGCCACAACTTTTGAGTGCAGATCAACTTGTTCGTAAATACTTAAGTTAAGCATGTGGTTATGGGACATGAAGCTAAACTCATCTATTTACTAGCTTAGTGTAATTGATACTTCTTGATGATCGATGACGATCATTTTGTGATTTAGACTAGCAATGTGCGATGTCTCTGTGTCCGCGAGGGAGACTAAACCCCGTTTCTGTGGAGTTTCGGCTCAAAATTGGTGGAGTAGCGACCCATGGTCTTCGGGCCGTTTTGTGGAGCCTCGGTTAAAAAATTAATGGTTAGCAACCATGGAATAACGTTTCGTTTTGTGATATACGTGTTGGTGAGTTTTCATGCTCCCTTTTTTTAATAGGCCTCCCTCTTTTGTGATTTCTGGATTTCTATCGATGATTTCCAGAATTTGTGTTTCAGCAATTTTCATGGTTTACATTGATAAGCTTTATCAATATTTGTGCATTGGTGAATTTGTGTTTCGCTAACTTTTCCAATTGGCATTGATATATTTTTCAATATTTGTGGTTTGGTGAAGGTGTTAAAGAATATGACATTCTTTTTAGTGCTTTGAGATTTCTTAAGATATTGTATGACTTTGTTGTTATTTTAATGTATACTTTTCACAGTATAGCATTGTAGTTATCATACATTTATGTCATATCTCTTATTCTATCCCATTTTTATCTGATATTTATAGCCAAAATGATCCGTTTATTATTTTCTTATTAAATAATACTTGGGTCAGACCGAGATGTTACAGGTGCTTCTGCTTAACTCCTCATCTAGGAGTATTATCCGACTTTTGGCTAATTACATTAGAGTGATAGTTTTTGTTGTTATACATTAGAGATAGAGACTCCTTGATGTATAGATTCTTTTGTGTAGCACTTGTATCTATTCTTTTGTTATATTGTGGATTTTTTTTAACACTACTCCGATGTACACTTTTATGTGTTATATTCATATCCATTTCCGCCTTTGAGATATGAACATCTGTGACTGATTTATGTTATGCTTATTTCTATACTTGTTTCTGAAGATCACATAGCCACTGTGTAGTAGCTATGAGTTCGTATCGGTATGTCGGATTTCCTCTTATGCATGTTATACTATCTGACATATCGGTGCTCGCACAAAGCAATTGCACGGATGGTCGCTCTCAACAGCCTTATTCTTCTTGCTAACTGACGGCATTACTCCGTAGTGTCCTTGTCTAGCATGGGTGTTGAGGTTGGGCATCACAATTGTGTACTCTGATGATGTAATGTATAAAACAGATATAGTTTCTTTTAAGTAAAGATCAGTTATTGTCTATTATATTTTATTCCGCTGCGATGGTAAGATTCTGTTGTTTTTATATTTTCTCTTCTTCTACCTCCTTCTTTAACCCTAATGGTTCAGTTTTCTGACGTTCGATCGTTCAGCATTTGATACAGTGGACATATTGATGTCGATTTTCGGACGTCAAAAAATCAGGTCGTTACAATCTCCTAAATGCTTGTATGGAAAAATGCTAATAATGTATGGTCGCCATGAAGGCAGTGTTAAAATTTCAATGGGTAAGTACTATGTACAAAGATAAAACATAGGCTCATGCCTCATCAACCATGAATGACTAAAACATGGGAGATGCTTCAGGGCTAGGCAAGTTGAACCTATTAGGGTATAGTTATTAGCTGATCAAGATTGATATCTAAATGTAAGTACGCTAGTGGACCGGTACAGTTGTTGATCAGAACTGAACTGATAACATATTCAGAACTACCCAGTCAGGGGTAGGGTCATTCTTATTCACAAGGTCGATAGGTTCAACCTCGGTGCATTTTATCAAGAGGTTTACTATGGTAAGTGGTGCCTCGGAAGCCTTGTCATTGATGGAACCTAACTTGCAATGTGTGCCTTATGGACTTAGTTATGCTCAAATACGTTGAAATGTGATATGCCAGAATTTTAGCTATGTTCTATATTTACTTTCAAAACCTTAGACAATATTATAATATGACTAAATTTTATATAGAAAGTGTTTTGATTATCGTAAGATAAAAACCCATCTGTGTTTAGGTATGGCGTGGTCTTACGAGATACCTTTGTTTTAAAGAGTTTCTAAACTAATAACTTAGTTTTTTGGAGTTTACTCACACCAGACCTATGTCTGATCTAGAGTTTATTTGCATTCACTAAAAGCTCTTAGGTATTCAAATTCGTATGAGTAGCCAAGTAATCGAGGTTTGTCACGGATGCATTTTGGAGGAGCTTGAAGCGAATGACTTCGTCGTTAGCTAGTTATTTATTCTATTCCATTGTGGTGTATGCATTTTGTATTAGTAATACGTGACATACAGTTATAATTGTTCTTAGTTGAAATATTTAACTAGTTGACTCTGATATATTTATTACCGTAGGGACTATGTATGATCTTATATCATCTATTATATATTGTTTCGTTGCGTTGTGAGATTTTGTGCTATTTAGTTTCTTCATGCCTTTCCCTTCTCTTATTCTAATGGCTTGTCTTTCGAAGTAAGTAAGGGGGACTGTTACAATATTCTAGTTTTCTTTTGTAAAGATCATGTGTATATTATATGTTACTCCTTACGATGTCAGATTCTTTTATGTCTTTTATATTCTTTTCCCCATAATCTATCTCCATGACACTTGCATATTCGGCATGTGAATACGCAGATGTATTAGTGTCGACTATAAGGTACGTAACCGGCACAACCCTCTTTTCCGTACCCTTTAAGCCGACAATAAACACACATGTCCAACTTAAATTGAATGAAAAGACAGAACATGAAGAGTAAAAATAAAAATAAGACAGAACAGAATCTCACATGAGTGGAAAAATACATAATACTAAACAATAATCTTTACAGCGGAAAATCTTTTAAAATACATATATCAGAGTCTAACCAATTCAGCATGGATAGTTATAAACATCTGTCCTTACAAATCCCAACAAACATCAAACAACTGCAACTGATAATAGAATACGTCTATATGTAGATGAATATCCCCAATTGTCCTCTAGAAACTCCAACCATCTTCAACTAAACCATTCTTCAACTAAACCTAAAACTACTCGGATCCGACCCGAGTATAGAAAACACCCAGATAGGCTTGATAAACCAACGTAAGAAAAAAACAATAACAAATGACAGGGTCATATACCTCTCTTGGAAATAAAATCCTTTGAAAGAAAATGTATCTCATAAGAACACGTCCACGCATAAACATAAACGGGTTTTTCTCTTATGATAACTAAAACACTTTTATATCAAAACATTTGATATTATTTCTAATTACATTCCTTGAATTTTTTTGCAAATAAACTTATTAATCTTAGCCAAAATTGTTACCATTACTAAATTCTAGCATATTAGGCTTTATAAACAAAACCGCAAGTTCTTATACAAGAATGGATTTCCATACGAATGACCAGGTGAAGGGACTACCTTCCAATGGGTACACCTCTAGATGGATGTCCTGAGGACCCATCACAAAGATCCTCCACCAAAACAAGACCGGCCTACCTCTATAACTAGATAGTATCGAATATGTCATCCCCCAGTCGTTACCGACCATTATCCAAGCACTTGATTTCCATACACCACATTAATATACATCCCGAACATCATAGCAGGAAGAAATATATCTAGAAGGGGATGATAAAGCCCAAATGGAAATGACCCACATAGCCTTGCCGCATCTAACCCTATTTCGATCATTTCCCGGTTGATGAGGCTTGAGATAACGATTGCCTTTTCACATAGCACAAATTCCTTCCACTTTGAATGCCACAATGCCATTCCACATGACTGGTCTCTACAAATACATAACTTCCTGAGCTCGTATGTATCGGGAAAGGGTGTTAAGCTAAGAGAAGGCATCTTCTCTTTCACCAACTAATATACATTTTATTGAGATCACACAATATGATTAGAATGCAAGATCAAACACTCGTCCATACAAGTTCATTCTAGGACTGAACGAAACCGAAAGCACTCTCCTACAACATTAGTTAATATTCCTTGTGTTTCTAAGATTTTTGGTAACAAAGAGACTACTGCACAATAAGTAAATCAGTAGTTTTCCCCCAATTAATCAACAAGTAGGCAATTGTTATTATTCGTCTCAATATCTCCATCTTCAAATAACTTCATTCTTCGAACATGTAAATTAGTTTAAAGTGGTTTTCGGATAGGAATCGCCCAAATCCGATACCGGTTCCTTCGAAATACATTTATTGATAAAAAGTGAATATGTGTATACAAGATTAAGTAAATCGCTTTTCACTTTAATTCTTTGTGGATGATTACAAATCTTTTTTTGTCTTTGAGTAATTCTAAGTTAATTCATTCTTTTGCTTTGGATAATATTTCAAATTTCCTCATTTACATCAATTCAAATTCCTTAAATTTTAGGCGGGTCAAAAACAATGTTATTTAAGACATCGTTTACTGTAAACCTTAAAATCAATCCTAGCAAACATTATTGAGTAAATAGGATCTTAGAAAATCATTCTAATTTTACTCAATTTCCATATTCAACAAGTCCTATGGATGGAATAACGGTGAGATCGTCTTTTAAATTCCACTAACAGGACAAATTACCACTTCGAAATTTAATTCCAAGTACAAGAAGATTATCTCTATGCAATCCAAGTTGTAGTCTATTCATTTGCAGATTTCTCAAATTTTGGATGACACTAATTTTCTTTTATTTTGAAAAACTTAATATAATATTTTTAGAGCATCTAGGATTTTCTTTCGATCTGTTCCACCCCTCACATAAGAAGAGAAAATAAACGCCAGGTATGTTCAAAGCATTGGTTGCTCATTTCCAAACCTTAGTTAAACACCTTGTTTTATCTTCCCAAATCTCACAGGCAGGACAAATGTACTAGTCATTTCCGCAAACTTCGTTATTAGCATTTATTTTGGAATTGATTATAAAGATTCCAAATCATTATTTAAATGCTTATTAACCTTTTAAAAACATTCATAATTGATTTAGAAAAATCGTTAAGCTTAAACCTTCTTTTAAAAAAGTCGTAGAAACGGCAGCAGATAAGTACTGCATAAATAGTTTTAAAAGCTTATTTGATTTAAACAACTTTTTAGTATTTGAAAATTCATATTTTCCACTTCAAATATCTTCTAAACTATTTAAATATATTTATCAAATTTATTCCATATTTCTCCATAAATAAAAGTGTCCATTTAAAAGGATTTCCTGTTATGGTCACTTAACTACACAAGCGCGATTTTTCTAGAAAATTTATTTGGACATATTTTAAAATCTACAAGATGAAATCTTGATTTTCTTTTTCTTTTTAAAAATTATGGCTATAATAGACCATACATTTTTTTATTTCGATTAAATCTGAGCTATACTTCACTCTATATACTTATTTGAACTTCTCGGCGTGAAATCGCGAACTGTTGTTACGTAACGTGCCTAGATTTGACTTATTTTTCAATACTTGAAATATTTAATTCAAACTGAATTTTATTACTCATAAAATCATTACGAATCATTTAAACCAATATTTTCACTTTTTATAGTATTTAAAGAGTATTTTCACTATTTCCATACTAGAATATTATTATATTCATATTATTTTAACATTAAATTTTATAATCTAATTTCAATTTAATTTCAAATCTAACTTCAAATTAAACTTAATTAAAACTTAGATTTCAAATCTAATTCCAATTCCAATTTAAATTTCAACCTTAATCTCAATTTAAATTTTCAAAGTCGATTTCAATTTCAATTTTCCTATTCATCTCAATTTCAATTTCACTTTCCATTTCAAATCCAATTCAAATTTCAATTTCAATTTCAATTTCAATTATACTTCAATTCCGATTTGAATTTATTTTCAAAATCCAAATTTGGTTTCTCTTTCACTATTCACAAAAAAGGCTTAATATTCCAACATATTCCATATTAACAAAACTAGTCATACTTGACAGAGGAATTACTTAATCAAAACGAGCATAATCAAGTTAACATTTATAACTAACATAATTTTGGTCCATAGATAAGCTAATATGATAAATAATCAGAACCATAAACACTTGTACTATTCAAACATAAGACAATATTAACCAAACATCCATGACAACATTTTAAAGGAGTGTATACTTTCTTAAGTCATAAGATGAATATTATAGCAAATTTAAAATATGATCTCTCGAGAATTTCTCAACTTTATTTCCGCTCCATCTAACTTTACGTGAATTAGCGTGCTCCTCCCAAATCGTCTCGAACTCTCATATTAAATTATTTTCCTTTCTTTTTCTTCGTTTTTCTTTTTCTTTTTTCTTTTTTTATATGGAGGAGGTGTATGGCTTGGATAGGGGGTGCGTGGCCTAGGGAGGATGGTATGGCCTTGTTATGGGTGTGTGTTGGAGGGGGGTATAGGCTATACGGAGCTGGGAACGTGGGTTTATGGCTCAGGTTGGGTGCTTAAGTGGAAGGTGTATGGATTTTGAGGGGGGGTATATGCGTGTAGGAGGTGGGTAGTTGAGTTTTGATGGGTGTAGAGGGGTGTAAGGGAGGTGATTTTGGGTGGTGATGGAGCTTACTTGAGGTGTAGGAAGTTATGAAAGGGGAGGAGAAGTTGGATTCCATGGAAATAGAGGAAGAAGAAGATAGAGAAAATGAAGAAGAAGAGAACAGCTTGAGTTGTGAGAAATGAAGTGAAAGTGATGTTAATTTATAGGTGAAGTTTTGCATGCAAAGTTACCTTTCTATCCTTTGCTATTCTTTTACCTTTAAGCCCTTGATTTGACATCTTAAGAACATGCATTAATGGTGGAAGTGCTGTTAGGATTTGATTCATGTACTTATGAAATGATTTTGCTTCTTTTTCTTACTTTCCAAATTGCATAAAAACCGTTTACTCCTTTTCCATGTAAGTTAAGACTTATGCATTAATGAGATGAGATATATATGCAATGATCTGGTTCTATAAAGTTTTAATTTAATTTAAATTAGTCAAATCATGTTCTTTTATTTTACATTTTTTATAAACTTTCCAAATATAAACTTTTGTCTCATATGTTAAATGTAATGTGATTGTAGTTTGTAAAGGTGTACAGAACGAGCCATAATTTCAGTCATTTGGAATTGGAATATTTAATCAATTTTAAATACTAGAAATTTAATTTTATGAATTAAATGCTTGAATTTCAAAAAGTGATTTAATGGACAATTTAACTGTTGAAATTAATAATTGAAATCATTTAAATAATTGAAATCTTGGGTTTTATTTGGATAAAAATGATTTAGGAGCCTATTTAAATTCTATTAAGAAGAATGAAGGTAATAAAACTTTTAAATCTGATTTAAAAGCGATTTAACTAATTTTGGAATTAACTCGTTTAATTAACATACAAAAATAGCCTTCCGGGGCACAGTCTCGGATATCGATGAAACAAGTGTCATTGGGTCTATAATAATGAACCATAATCTGCCGCCAAATTTCGCAGCGATCAGATGCACCGTTTAGTCATTCGAGATAGAAAAGCGTTGAAATTAATATTGGAAAATTAATATTATAATTAGATTCCAAAAGCTATCTTCTCAATACGATCGAATTAGGTTCCAAAACATATTTCCTTACATTTGAAATAGGGATATAACATTAGGAACACCAGGTGGCATGCCTCGATCGGGGTTTGGAATTAAATATCTAGATATTTTGAATTTTTAATAATAAATTTTTATTCGATTTAACCCTACCTTTCCTTTCAACCGAATTCACTTTTCTTATCAGCTACCCTATTGTGTACGAGCCTATACATTTTTTCCCAGTTTAAATCGCATTCCTATACCAGAGAAAAACTCCTTCTTTTCGAATGCAATACCCCTAAATCCAACAGCCTGTGACGGCCCAGAATTTTTGAACATTTGAAATTGGAATATTCAATTGATTTTGAATATTTAAATGTTAATTTTTAACTTGAATTCAGATATCACCAATTATTTGTTAATTAACTTATTGAATTACATAAGTTGAAGTTGGGTAAAAGGCTGAATCTAGAGTTTTAGCCCGTTAAAATTAATTTGAAGGCTTGTAAAATTTATATTGATAACACTGAAGATAATAGTAGTGTTGAAATTGAATCTAACCGTGATTTGCTCAGTTTTGAAATTTTATCGTTTAAATTGAATTTAAAAATAGCCTTTCGAGGCACAGTCTCAGAATTCGACGAAACTAGTCCCATTGGGTCCGTAATATTGAATTATTATCGGATTTCAAATTTCGTATTGATCGGAGTTAGTGTGTGAGTGTACGGTATATAAACGCGCTGAAAATCTAATTGATATTAATCCAATGAAATTTAATTTAATTAAAATAGAAGTCTTCTCTTATACGCCACTCCTTTCCATTTTTAATTCGTTCCATCCTTATCTTCTATCGTACGCTTCTCGTTCATTCTAAAATTTGCATGTTCCTTCTTCGTTCATTTAATTCAACTTCCAGTCAAAATCAAACGAAAAAAAAATATAATCATCTCGTTCAAAAACAAATAATGGCCGAAGCCCTTATTTTCCTTTTACGTCTTCTTTATTTCACCTCCTTTCAAATTGAAGCTATCCCCTAGTTTTTAACAGCCGATACTGCTAATAAATGGGGATTGCACCCTAATTATATTTTTCTTCAACAAATCGCGGCCCTTGTGTGTCTCGAAGTCAATCGAATCGTTGTAGCTGTGAATCGAACTCGAGCTCGAGAAGCTTGGCCGCGTTCGCGATTTGGGCGGAGATCGTGCGTTATGGAGTGGCGACGCAGAGGTGATGGCATAGGTGAATCGAGTCGCTGATTATGGAGTGGTGATTCTCGTGACCTCGAGCTTGTTATAGGGTGCTACATGATTCGTGGTATCAGAAAGAAGCGACGCTCGATGGAAGGAGCTCGCGTGACTGTTGGGTTATTTCTCGATGGATGACGTCGAGGCAGTGGAAGGGGGGACGCGGTGGCAGTCGCGATTCGAGTGGTGTGGGTTCGATTCTCTAGGTAATTATCTATTTAAATTTTTTTATCGAATCTATTTTACTGCATATGCGTATATATAAAAATGTGTTAACTGTTTTAAATGGAAGTTTAAAATAATTTAACTGTTTTAAAAGGAAGTTTAAAAAAAATGTTAACTGTTTAGTTATAAAATTTCAGAGTTTAAAAATATTTGGTGATGTAGAATAATGTTAACACTATTTTACACATTTATAGAAGATTTTGGAAGGAAATTATATAAGGAATTGGGTGATGAAATTGTACGATAGACTTATTTAATTTATTTTAGTTACTAAAGGAATTTTTTTCAAAGGGAAAAATGTATTGATTTAAATTAAATCAAGTTATTAATAAATTAAAATTTTCTAATGGTAATAAAGTATGTGGTTAATTTAATTATCAAATGGAAGTTGGATGGTTCAATTTGACTCGAATATCAATAAAACATCTAACGTTTATACAAGGTAAAAATTTGAAGGAAGCAAGACGAATTGGGTCGGATTGCAAACGTTAAAGGTGAGTTAATCTCACTCGGTTTAAATTTTAAATTTAAAATGATTAAATTTAAATAACTGATTGTATGGTTGAATTGATTGATGTGTTATAGTATAGAATAATTTGAAATTGGTATATTATGTGATGCTAATGTCTGTGGATGTAGGGAAAACAGGTTGGAGGGATCCAACTGGATCCCTCAACATTTATTTGAATTTATTTAATATTCTCTGCTGTGAATATTGATATTCTATGATGAGTTGCATTGGAATATTGAATGTTTTGGTTGATTGGATAAATTTGAGTAAATGAATTATCAAATTTATATAGATTGGATTTTGAAAAGAGAATAAAAGAATTTGTAAGTAAAATAAGTATAGAAAATGTGAATAAATTTAAGAATCAATTGGAAAAGAAATAAAGTGCCCTTAAATTTTTTAATAAATAAATCTTAAGTTTAGTAAGGGATATTCGAATAATCAGAAGATTTATGAATTTTAAATTTTAGTGTTATTAGTTTAAAAGAATAAACCTTTATTTAAAATTTAAGATTTAATTTATTAAAAAGAATAAAGAAGAAATTTGGAAGAAACCGAAATTGGTATATTTCAGTTAAATGGTATAAAATCAAACGGAAAATAATAATAATAAATATAAAGTCCATAATAAATGAATTTTGAGATAAACTGATAAGTAGAGAAATTTATTTCAAATGGAATAAATTGGGAATCAATTTGGAAAATTGATTTAAGTGATTGAAGTTGGGATTCTCCTTGGATAACTAAGTACGTTTTCAAAGTAAGTTTTTAAATATAAATTAATAGTTTTAAAATTGTTTTAAAAGGTATGTTTTGAAAAATTTATTATTCTAATATTTATAGTCTAAAGTAAGTATTTTCTCAAATCTGTTATAACAGTAATTACTTTAAAAGTGGCTTAGTATTTTGTTTTAAAAGTATAAATCTAGTTTTATATTTATTAAATAACCTTATTTTCAAATATTCATATAGTATGGTATTTTTAATCAATTTTTGATGTAGTTTTAACTTAAATGTTTAAAGTATATTTCAAAGTAAAGTGTTTTAATTATTTTAAAACTCTAGTTTTGTGCTTGGTGATTTCAGAAGAGATAGAAAAAAATATTTGGGAAAGTTTATTCTGAAAGGAAAGATGGTTTTGAAACTGATTTCAAAGAATTGAAAATAGAAATATATCTTTGAGGATATTTTGAGATAAATAAATAATTTGGGAAATTATTTAGTGTTTGATGGATGTTTGTGAATGTTAATTGATAGTTAAACAACCGACTATCAATATTGGACAGATGCGTTGATCGTTTCGAAGAGACCGGGATCGAGATTTATCTCTCGAAAACCACTTCGATCCGGTTTGTACGTTTCGAGAAAACGATTTTGGATTCGAAAATGGAGCAGTGAAGTGCAAGGGCTAGTCGCTATTAATCCTGAGGATATTGCCAAAATGGATGTAGTAGGAATAGTGCCTTCGGTTCCATTCGAACCCGGGACGGACTTGTATGGATGAATGCTTGCGGAAAACATCGTCAGGTGGGCGATGGGCATTCTAAGGAATATATTCTAAAAAGGTAACGCTTAGCCTCATGCCTCACCAAATGGGAATGACTGAAAATCAGGGGATATGCAGCAAGGCTAGGTGGGTAGCACCCAAGCAGGGTGAGGTCATTCCAGTCTAGATGTCCCTTTTTATTTTTCGGCTTAGTGGGCGGTTGCTGATCCCAACCGCGGGGTGATCTCACTCGGGATTATCCAGTAAGGGGTAGTCCCGGCCTTGTGTTGCAGGGGAGCGGGCGTACTCCTCGGTACGGTGATCTAGGCCCCGTACTGTGACAGGTGGTACCCCAGTGCCTAGTCATTGGTTGGAAATCCATTTTCCCTACGAGCCTTGTACGAGTTTTGTTTGTATTACCCACTCTGTGGCTAGTAGCTGGAATTTAATAATGTAACAATTTCGGCTATTTTATAAGTATTTGTATATAGAACCTATTATAATATCAGAGGATTTCTATGAAAATTGTTTTAGCCATCGTAAGGTAAAAACCCGACATGTTTATTTGTGGCGTAGTCTTACGAGATGCTTTTGTTTTTCAATGGATTTTGAAACTTTAATAATCAATTGGGTGTGATTTTCTCACGCTGGTATTCCAGACTGACTCAGGTATTATTTAACTGTAATGCTCGGGTCAGACCGAGTATTATAGAATACAGGTTTTGATGCCGTGGAGCTCAGGAGACGAGCTGGATGATGATACGTACTCACGTACTTGTATATATATATATTTCCGCTGTGTTGAGTTGTTGTGTATCCATTTGTATGTTATTGATGTTGAGCTGTGATTGATGTACTCTGATGATGTAATATATAAACTGATATATTTGATTTTGAGTAAAGATTATTATTATCTATTATATTTTATCCGCTGCGATGGTTAGATTCTGCTGTTGTTTTCTATTTCCTTCTTCTACATCTTCTTCTTTAACCCAAATGGTTCGTATTTCTGTGCAACTTGAGTTGATTTAGGTAGAATAGTGTTGACTCAAGGGGTACGGATTTGCGGGTCGTTATATAGCCTATGTTCATCGAGACCATTTTGTGCCATTTCCGGCGAGGTGATCAACTGGGGACTGGTATACAATGTGAAGACGAAGTCATTTAGTGGTAGAGATGGAGATTGGTGGTGTATGAAGGCGGGAAAGTCGAGATGAACGGTGGAATCATTTTTTGCTGATTTTGGCAATTTCCTTTATTGTGGGATCGAGGCATGTGAAGGAAAGTTGTAGTACTTGGCCAGGAGGAGGCGCGATCGGAGTCTGGAGGGATAGTTTAAAGTTAAACGGAGATATCGTTTTGAAATTTTCTTATTGGTGGCGGCGAATGGAGCATCAAGGCCAGTTGCATAGAAGAGAGGGGAGTCTGGGCTATTGGATGAAGCGAGGGATGGTTGCCGGAGGACAGTCGTGGCAGCGGTATCAAGTTGATCCGCGGGCTGTTGGGTTGTTCGCATGTGATTTTGAGAAAGGGGGAAGGCATGATTAAGGATTAATTACGAATTAATGATGAGATTAAGGAATTTATCTATTATTAAATTCAATAAGCATGTACAATTAATATCTTGTTTGTTTTACGTTGAAATCAAACGCGATAAGTCGCGTTGCGGTTGTATCATCGAGATGTACCCTTTGGAACTGAATTTGGGAAGATTTGAACTAGTTGAATTTTTAGCTATAGTCGAACGTCTTTTGACTATAGACCAACCAGAACAGAAAGCAACAAATGGAATTCGGGTGAGTAAATCTCACTCATGTGGATTAATGGTATTAATTTATTGTATTAAAAATTATTTATTGGTTGTTTGGATGAATTAATAATAATTTACCGGTTGAATGTTATACTAGATATATTAGTATGTATATTAGTTAGGTTGAATATTCCCACCTATTGGAGTGGATGAGATAATATGCATGTCGCATAATAGCGGATGACCCTTTTTATTGTGATATCTCTCCTCGAAGAGGTGATTTTATTTTTGTGATTATATGGCATCTATGGTTGCAGGGAAACAGGTTGAAGGAATCCAGTTGATTTCCTTAAAATGTTGACTTTAATTTCATATGTAGTGATATGTGATGTGTTTGAATAATCTGTGATAGATTATGATATGATTTGATCTATTAGAGGCTATAGTAGCACGAGCCTTTATTTTTATATTTTAATATAGCATAAATATAATTTTTGAATTTGAAAAGAAGTTAAAAGGGGATTTTGGAAGTGAAATGTTTATATTGAGTTTTGGATTATTAAAGAGGAATTGTTTTGGATGAAATAAATGATTTGATTTTAAATTTGTATTTAACTATTTCATGAGGTATTTTAAAAAGAGATTTTAAAACACTGTATATAAAAGATTTTTAAATAGTAAATTTTAAGTGATATTTGTTTAAATGTAAAAGGGTTTTAACAATCGTGACTTCAATAGATTGGGAGAATAAAGGAAATTTATAAAGGACTATATTTATAAATGGAGTTATTAATATGAATATGTTATTAACGGAGAAATGAGAGTTGAGTTTACAAACTTACAAAAGATGTTTATAAATAAGTGGAGTGATTATCATTTGATAAATTGGAAATATAAATTAACGGTGTGAATTTAAAATGAGATATGGAAATCGGTTTACGAAAAATAGTAAATTCTATGTTAAATTTGGGAATTGTTATGAAATGGGAAATGTAAATCGATTTGATAAATCGAGAGAGCGATTTATAAGTATAAAAAAGGGTATTTTGAATTCTAAAAATGTTTTTTACACGAAATTAAGGTTTATTTTTTTAAGAAAAGGAATTTTATTTATTAAACTAGGTAGTTTTAAAAACTATTAATTGGATTAAAATATTTTAGAATGTTAGTTATTTAAGTATTTGAATTCATTGGAATGAAATCAAAGCTTATAGACAAGTTTGTAAATCGATTAGAAATTTTATAAATAGGTTGGAATTAGTTATTGACGTTTATATTAAAAGTGCTTTGATATTTTAAATAATTATTTAGCCATGTTCTTTAGAATTTATTATCATGTATATAGTTTAAAAGTAAGTGACTGCAATTTATTTATAAATGCTATCGAGATTTGTGAACCGGGTTTTATTTAATGGATGTGATTTTATAAGAGAAAATCTTATAATGGAATTCAGGAACTTAAGAAAATTTGAGAAAAGGAAATTTCCAAATTGTTTAGATGCAGAAACTTTGGAAATGAATCTGAAGTCATTAGAGGAGTTATAAATTGTTAGTTGGATTATAATTAATTATAATCGATAATTTTTGGGAATTGTAAAGGGAATTAATAAAAATTCTAGAGGTTTATGAGATAAGTACGGAATATTTCCTAAGTATGGATATTCGCAATCACTTCAAGAAAAGACTTATAATACTTTCCTAAGTATTTGAATTAAAGGTTTTGGACATATTTTAGCAACATAATGATTTATATAGAAATATTTTTCTTCTACGTAATGAATTATAAGTTGGATTTGGATATATTTCTAAGCATTGTTATGGGTTGAATTATCCTATTATGGATTTACGTATTTCAATTCGTTTCCAAATATTGAAATGCTGAAAGAGATTTGAATATATATTTTGTAAGATATTTGAAATAAATGTTCCAAAAGATTTAAAATATGGCCTAGTGACTTCTTATGTGCGTAATTTGATAGTTAAATAATTGACTATCAAATCTGGCCAATGTCGTTGATCGTTTCGAAGAGACCGGGATCAGATTTATTTATCCGAGAACCACTTCGATCAGATTTGAGCATTACGAATTATGAAATTTTGAGGATAATGGAGATGGTGATCTTTGAAGAGATTGGTTTGTTTAGACCTAGAACAACGTGTATGGATGAATGCTATCATTGTATTATTGCTTGGAAGGCAGTGTTAGCATTCCAAGTAGGATTGCTATTCAAAAAGGTAAATCGCAGCCTCAAGCCTAATCGACCAAGAACGACTGAAAATTAAAGGAGATGCAGCAAGGCTAAGTGGGCCATACCCATTAGGGTATGTTGTTACCCTTCTAGATATCCCACATCTACATATTTATGGATAGTTGTGTATGAGTTCTCAAAAGGTTGGGAACAACCGGGCTGATGACATATTCGGTACTATCCAGTAAGGGATAGGCCGGCCTTGTGTTGGCAGGGATCGATAGTTTCGATCTCGGTAAATTTTTATAGACGACTATGATATGTGGTACCCCAATGCCTAGTCATTATATGGAATCCATTCTCCAATAAGTGCCATACGGTTTTGATTGCGCCCAACTATGTTGAAATGTGAGATGCAAGCATTTTAGCTATTTGAATAAGTATTTTTACCTAGATACTATTATTATAACACAAGATTTTTATATAGAAGTGTTTTGGTTATCGTAAGAAAAAAACCCGTCGTGTTTATGTGTGGCATGGTCTTACAAGATACCTTTGATTCTCAAAAAATTTCTTATGACTTTAAATCCAGTTGGGTGTATTTTTCTCACGCTTGTTTTCCAGACTGAGTCGGGTGTTATTTTATTACAATGCTCGGGTCGGACCAAGCATATTACAGATTAGTTTGGATGTCTTGGAGCTTCAGAAGATGAGTTGGAGATCCGTAGATGTATTCACATAGATGGTTATATCTTTTCCGTTGTATTCACTAGTGTGTTATCAGCAATTGTGAGGATAGACTGTTATAACTGTCCAGGCTGAAATAGGTTAGTATACTCTGATTGATGTTTGTGTATATACATATTATAGTTTTGTTTTTGTGTAAAGATTCGTGGAATATTATAGATTACTCGTTCCGCTGTGAGATTCTATGTTTTTTAGTTTTCTTCTTATCTTCTTCCTTCTTTCTTTTCCCCCTAACAATTGGGCTTTTCCAGCATTCGATTGTTCGACATGTGATATAGTGGACGTATCACTGTCGATTTTAAAGGGTGGAAAATCTTGTTCGTTACATTTGGTATCAGAGCTGAAGGTTAAGTAAGAACCTTAGCTTTGATGGGGTAACTTTTCAAAGATAGTGCAGTAGTACCCTAGAATGAGTTTGAGTGTGTGTGTGTGTATTAGCGTGTATTTATTAGTGATATAAAAATGTTTTATATCGTGTTGATTGGTCAATAGAGTGGCTTATGGAATTTGTTCAATACGAGTAATTAACGTAATTGATAGGGATCTCTAAACACTTGAATAGAGCAACTCGACATGGTATTGTTTTGAAATCAGGTAAATGATATAATTTTACTTTGATTATAGTTTTATGTATGATGAAATAATTTTTCAGAAAATATTATGGTATATATTGTGTGATTGGTTGTTAGAGAATGATAATATTTGACTATTATCATTTGTTGCTGTAATTTGTGATCGAATAAAGGTTGATATGATAATGCAGGTAAGAATAATAATTAAGGAATGATTTTATATAATCAATGTGAGATTATATAAATATTTGACTTATAAATATGATTTATAAATTATATGGAAATTCATAAGTATATCAAGTATAATTTATAAAAAGGATTTAAAAGCTGGAAATTTAGGAATTTAATTTCCGTTGGTATTGAGAATTATTTTTCAAAGTTTTAGAAAAAATATATAATGATATTAGTTGGAAAATATTTATGAAATAGTTTTAAAGGGATTAAAAGGAATATAAAGCACTGATCTCACTTTAGTCACTAGAAAATAATTTCGGTGATGACTACAGCATGGTCGGCATTCATTTTTGAGTTTCCAAGGAAGAAATTGCTACTATTGGAGCTTTGTTTTGGAAAAACTAGTTTTGATTTTTAAATCCAAAGAAATAATTTGATAAAACAAGGGATTGTGTGTATATATATAAGATTTCAAAAATTATTTAAAATACTTTAGAACGAGGTGTCTATACTTTGGAATTTTCACTTAAATTGTTTTATTGAAAATATGAGAAAATAAGTTTGATAACTTATAAAATTTGAAAATTAGCAAGTTAAAGCAATGTTTTAAAAACAATTGAATATGAATGAAGGGAGGTAAAAAATTGAAATTGAACTATGGAATAAAAATTTAACTCAAATTAAGTTGAATAAAGCGAATTTTGAAAATTTGGCCTAAGATAGGCTAAATGAAATATTTTTTGGGAATGAATTAAGGAATAAACTAATTGAATAAATTAGTGAGTTGAATATGATCTTTAAATGTGGTTTTGGGATATGGTCGAAATATTGGAATTGAATAGTGGAATTGAGATAAATAAATTTGGATTTGACTTAAAATGAGTATGACTTGAGTTGTGAAATGGTAATAAACATGAGAAGAGTTGAATGAAATGTTCATAAACTTAAGTATAATTTATAATTCATAAGTGGATATAGTAGAGTGAAAGGTGTTAAACATAAAATTCAATGGAATAGTTCTTAAAGGATAATTAGTATTGGAAAGAATGTACTAAGTAAATAGGTGAATGTGAATTATAAATGTGAATAATAACTGTGAATAATAACTGTGAATAATTGAATGTAAATGAAGTAAATGTGAAAAAGTAATTTGGGATAGCTGTGAAATCAATTGAAATAAATTCATAAATTATATGTATGTTATTTTATTCGTATGATGGTTTGATCCAGATTCGAGCATAGAATTTCGAGATAATTTATATCGATCCGAGTTAGGATTTTTCACTCGATCTCGACGGCAAATACTGGATATGGACTTTTGGTTGATTCTTGAATTCTCTATCATAATATATGGCTATGCAAGGAGAATAATGGTTTCTGTTCAAGAAACAAGATTTGAGTCCACACTAGAGTGGGCGTGTGAACGATACTAGTTCGAAAGTGAAATTGCATGATCGAGCGAGCGATTATATTGGATATTGCATACGGATGATATATGTACATCGTAGGCTTTAGTAAAGTAAATATGGGAAATTGAAATTGCAAAACAATATGATTATGAATTATATCATTAGATATCATTGGTAAATAAGATGCAGGTATATGAAAGCCAGAGCTAATTTGATGTTTTTGATTTCATAAGAATTAAATCGTTGTCTGAATTTGATGATTTGATGGTTGAGCCACTTGGCTTTTATTTTCTTTTGTTGGTTTGAGCCCGTAGTGGCGATTTGTGGTTGTTTTGAACTAGACCACAAAGGAGATGCTGGAGACATTTTTCGAAATTTAAAAAGTTAAAATTCTAAAGAAATTTTATAATAACTAAAATATGATTTTTGAGTTATAACCTGAAATGATTGAATGGATAGTATTATTTGAAACCTATGGATGAATTTGGAAACTTGGTAAAAGTAATAACAAGGCTTCAAAAGTTAAAGGTTTAAATGGATTTGGGAAGTTATTTCAATTAATTTGTTTTAGATAAGAAATGGGTTCGGGCATTTTCCCTATCTTAGAAATTTCGAAGACCAAATTCTTTTAAGGAGGGAAGAATGTAATGACCTAGAATTTTAGTGATTTGGAAGTAGAGTATTTGATCATTTTAAATATTGAAAGTTAATTTTATGAGTTAAATAACTTGAATTTCAAAAAAAGTGATTTAATGGATTATTTAATTATTAAAATTAATAATTAAAATCATTAAAATAATTGAAATCTTGGATTTTATTTGGATAAAAATGATTTAAGAGCTAATTTAAATTCTACAAAGAAGAATGAAGGTAATAAAACTTCTAAATCTGATTTAAAAGCGATTTAACTATTTTTGGAATTAACTCGTTTAATTAACATACAAAAATAGCCTTCTGGGGCACAGTCTTGGATTTCGACGAAACCGGTTTCGTTGGGTCCATAATAATGAATTATAATACGTTGCCAAATTTCGTAGTGATCAGATGCACCGTTTGGTCATACGAGATAGAAACGCTTTGAAATTAATATCGAAAATTTAATACTATAATCGGTTTCAAAAAGCGACCTTCTCCATATGATCGAATTAGGTTTCAAAACTTGTTCCACTACGTTCGAAATAAGAGTATAACAATAGGAACGCTAGGCGGCATGCCTCGATCGGGGTTCGAAATTAAGTATCTAGATATTTTGAGTTTTTAATCATATATTTTTATTTAATTTTACCCTACCTTCCTTTCAGCCGAATTCACATGTCTTATCTGCCACCCTATCGCATATTAGCCTATATGTTGTTTCCCTATTTAATCTCGTTCCTACACTAGTTCGAATGCAATAGCCCTAAATCCAACAACATAAGTTCATCATAGACCATTTCGTGTCGTTTCAGGCAAGGTGAACAATTAGGGACCGGTAGGCGAGGTGAAGGCGAAGTCATTCAACGGTGGAGATAGACATTGGTGGTGTGTGGAGGCGGAAAAGTCGAGATGAACAGCGGAATCATTTTTGGCTGATTCTAGCAATTTCGTTTGTTGAGGGATCAAGGCATGTGAAGGAAAGTTGTAGCACTTGGAAAGGAGGAGACGTGGCCGGAGTCTGGTGGGTTGGCGTCGCGTGGTGGTGGTGCAGTTCAAATTATAATGGAGACTTGTTTTCAATTTTTCTTGATGGTGACAATGAATGAAGGGTGAAGACCAATTGCGTGAAAGAGAGGGATGGCTGGGCTATCAGGGGAAGCGAGAGGGAGGTTGCCGGAGGACAGTCGTGGCAGTAGCGTTGAGCTAAACTCGTGGGCCGTTGGGTTGTTCGCATGCGATTTTGAGAAAGGGGAAAGGAGGGATTAAGGATTTCAAAAGGATAATTATAAATTAATGATTGGATCAAGGAATTTATTTATTATTAAATTCAATAAGCTTGTAAAATTAATATCTCGTTCGTTTTAGGTCGAAATCAAACGCGATAAGTCACATTGCGCTTGTATCATTAAGATGTACAATTTGGAACTGAATTCAAGAAGATTCAAGCTAGTTGAATTTTTAGCTATAGTCAAATTTCGTTCGACTATAGACCAAACAGAACGCGATAGCAACAATTGGAATTCTGGTGAGTAAAACTCAGTCATTTGGATTACTTGTTTTAATTTTTAAAATTAAAAATTATTTATTGGTTCATTGGATGAATTTATAATAATTTATCAGTTGGATGTTATGCTGTATATACTAGTGTATATATATTAGTTGGGTTGGATATTCCTGTCTGCTGGAGCAGATGAGACAATATGAGCTCCGCATAACAGTGGTTGATCCTTTTTACTGCAATATCCCACCTCGAAGATGTGATTTTATTTTTGTGATAATATGACTTCTGTGGTTGCAGGGAAAACGGTTGGAGTGATCCAACTGGATTCCTCAAAATGTTGATTTTAATTTCATATATAGTGGTATATGACGTGTTTGAATAATCTATGATAGATTATGATATGATTTGATCTATTAGACGCTATTATAGCACTAGCCTAAATTTTTATATTTAAAATAACATAAAGATCATTTTTGAATTTGAAAAAAAAATAAAAGGGGATTTTGGAAGTGAAATATTTATATTGAGTTTTGGATAAAATAAATGATTTCATTTTAAATTTGTACTTAACTATTTCATGAAATAATTTAAATAGAGATTTTAAATTAATGTATATAAAAGATTTTAAACAGTAAATTTGAAATGATGTTTGTTTAAAGTAAAAGGGTTTTAAAAATCGATATTTCAATAGATTGGGAGAATAAGGACAATTTATAAAGGGCTGTATTTATAAATGGAGTTGTTAACATGAATTTGTTATTAACGTAGAAATGAGAGTTGAGTTTATAAACTTATAAGCATGTTTATAAATAAGTGGAATGATTATCGTTCGATAAATTAGAAACATAAATTCATAGTGCGAATTTAAATTGAGATATGGAAATAGATTTAGAAAGAAATAGTAAATTCTATGTTAGAATATGGGGATAGTTATGAAATTGAAAATATAAATCGATTAGCTATCAATCGAGAGAGATTTATAAGTATAAAAATAGGTATGTTGAATTTTAAAAAGGATTTTTCCACAGGAAGTTAAGGTTTGTTTTTAAGAAAAGGATTTTTATTTAGTAAACTATATCCTTTTAAAAACTATTAATTTGATTAAAATATTTTAGAAAGCTTGTTATTTAAATATTTGAATTTTCTGAAATGAATTCTAAGTTTATAAAGAAGTTTGTAAATCGATTAGATGTTTTATAAGTAAATTGGAATTAGTTATTGATGTTTATTTTAAAAGTGCTTTGATATTTTAAATAATTATTTAACCATGTTTTTTTGAAATTTATTATTATATATGTAGTATAAAGTAAGTGATTGCAATTTATTTATAAATTCTCTTGTGATTTGTGAACCGGGTTTTATTTAATGGATGTGAATTTATGAGAGAAGATCTTATAATGGAATTCGGGAACTTAAGAAAATTTGAGAAAAGAAAATTTCCAAACTGTTAAGATATAAGAACTTCGAAAATAAATCTAAATTCATTAAAGGAGTTATAAATTATTAGTTGGATTATAAATAAGTATAATTGATAATTTTTGGGAATTGTAAAGGAATTAATAAAAATTTAGAAGATTTATGAGATAAGTACATAATATATTCTATGTATGAACATCTCCTCGAATCGAATTTTTTGAACGAACAATTAGGGTTTAATGGAAGAATTTCATAAGTTTCCAAAAATTGAATATTAGGTTCTCATTGATTTTGGGAAAAGACTTGTAATACTTTCCTAATATTGGAATTAAAGGTTTTGGAGATATTTTAGAGACGAAATTATTTATATAGAAATATTTTTCTTTTAAGTAATGAATTATAAGTTGAATTTGGAAATATTTCTAAGTGTTGGTATGGGTTGAAATATCCTATTATGGATTTAAGTATTTGAAATCGTTTTCAAATATTGAAATGCTGGAAGAGATTTGAATATATATTTTGTAAACATATTTGAAATAAATGTTTTGAAAGATTTATAATATGGCTTATTGACTGCATATGTGTGTAATTTGATAGTTAAAATAACCGACTATCAAATCTGGCAATTTTCGTTGATCATTTCAAAGAGATCAAGATTGGACTTAATTATCTAAAAACCAGTTCGATCTGATTTGAGCTTACAAATTGTGAAATTTTAAGGATAATGAAGACGGTAATCTTTGAAGACGATTGGTTTGTTCAGACCCAGAACAACTTGTATGGATGAATGCTATCATTGCATTGTTGTCTGGAAGGCAGTGTTAGCATTACAAGTGGGATTGCTATTCAGAAAAGAAAATCGCAGCCCAAGTCTCATTAACTGAGAATGACCAAAAAATCAGGGGAGATGCAGCAAGGCTAAGTGGATCTCACCCATTAGGGTATGTTGTCACCCTTCTAAACACCCTACATCTACATATTTATGGATTGATTGTGCATGAGATCTTAAGAGGTTGGGAAAAACTGGGATGATGACATATTCGATACAGTCCAGTAAGGGGTATACCGGTCTTGTGTTGGCAGAGATCAATAGGTTCGATCTCGGTACATAAAGGTTTACTGTGACAGGTGGTATTGAGTGCCTAGTCATTGTATGAAATCCATTCTCCAATAAGCGTTGTACGATTTTGATTGTGCCCAACTATGTTGAAATGTGAGATTCAAGCATTTAAACTATTTTAATAAGTATTGTACTTAGAAATTATTATAATATCACAGTATTTTTAAATAAAAAAATTTTGGTTATCGTAAGGTAAAAACTTGTCGTGTTTCTGTGAGACGTGGTCTTTTGAGATGCCTTTGATTTTTGACGGTTTTCTTATGACTTTAAATCTAGTTGGGTGTGTTTTTCTCATGCTGTTCCAAACAGACTCCGGTGTTATTTTATTGTAGTGCTCATGTCAGACAGAGCATATTACAGATTAGTTCAGATGTCTTGGAGCATCAGAAGACGAGTTGGAGGTCTAAAGACATATTCATGTTGATGGTTATCTCTTTTCCGCTACATTCATTGGTGTGTTATCAGTAATTGCGAGGATAGACTTTTATAATTGTCCAGGCTGAAATAAGTTAGAATACTATGATTGATGTATATACATACGCATATTACAGTTTTATTTTTGTGTAAAGATTTATGGTATATTATAGATTATTCATTCCGCTGTGAGATTCTATGTTATTTAATTTTCTTCTAATTTTCTTCCTTCTTTCTTTTTCCCCTAACAATCGGGTTTTTGGGCATCCGATTGCTCGGCATGGGATACAGTGAACGTATCTGTATCGATTTTTGAGGGTCGAAAATCCTGTTTGTTACAATGTACATATGTGTATATGTGTGTTAGGAAACATTTCATACTGCAGTAACTTAACGAAAACTTGTTTTGCTTGAAAACAGTGTTTTTGTTGTAAATTTTACAGTCAAAATTTGATGTTTTTGCTAGGCTATATATTTAAGTAAATCAAACTTAAAAAATGAACTTCTTACTTAAATAATTTTAAACACGCATATTATAAAATCATATTTATATAATACCAAAATCTCCATTTTTAGAGTGTATGTAAAACTGAAAAAATACGACAAATTTTCAATATTTTTATAAAATGATTATAAACCTAGTTTTAATCCTTAAGTATATTTCTATTGTCTTTATTAAGTGATTTTAATATAATTTGAGTTTTAAACAAATATTTAAACTTATTTATTCAAGCATTTTATTCATTTTTAACAAAACGTAACTTTTGCAGATTCGTGATGAAATCCAAATTTTATACTTTTTAATTATTAATTATAAGGATAAATAATTTCTCCATTACTACCTAGTATGTATAGCAAATGTACTTAAGTTTTAAACCCTTCTAAACTTAAAATAAACAAAATCCCTCATTTTCAAAGAAGCGAAATTACGGATCGTTACGTTCTCCCCTACATAAAAGCATTTCATCCTTGAAATGAAAATTAGACAAAGGAATCTATCTCATACTCGTATCCTCAAACATTTTGACTTATTTATACCGATGATAGAAAAAATGCATATATAAAAAAATAGTTAATACCATAACAACACTGAAACAAATGATACTAAACATACATAAAGAGATTTCCCTCACTAACTTGAGTACTTATCATGTACTTAAGGTTATATATACATAGATCAAGTCAGACTTCTTTCCTACCCATCCTAGTGCATACTGCACACTTAAGATAATATATACAACAAGACAATACTATACATCCAAAAACAACCAAATTAATACTATATCAACATAAATGAATACATCCACATAATCCATCCCCTGACCAGAGCATGTACTACACCTGAGGTCCACACACACTCAGTCACACACACACATACCAAAACATAAATCTAACCCCTATATCTTAGTGCCTACTATTTAAGATAACTATCCAACCTAAAACATCATACTGTATGTGATATTTAATTCGATCTATTATTCAAATCCACAACTTTACTTCCGAACAAGTATCGATCCCCCGATTTTCTAGTATGGACTTTGATCAGGCTTCTTGATTATAAACCATTGCTCTCCTTTCATAGCTCTCAATTATGATAGAAAACTCAAGTACATAACCATTAGCCCTTATCAATGTTCGTCGTTAAGAATCGAGTGATAAATCATTTATTGAACCAGTGTAAACACCTCAGAGTTCTGTACTCAAATCTTAGATCAAAATTTTATGTGCCGAAATGATCTATGTATAACTTACATATTTATTCACATTCATTTTTACCCAATATAATTCTTTCAAATTTCTATTAATCCTAGTTTATTTCACAATCATTTACATTCTACTAAATCCATTATTACTTTGGTATACAAATATGACTTAAACTTATATGATATACCTTTACTTCCTAAGAGTATATATACATATCCCCAAACTTCAAACCGTTGTTACTTCAATTAGAGTGTCTAAGAAATGTGGAATTCTACTATTATCTCAAATTAATAAGTTATAAAACTTAATCCTTAGTTTTATTTATCTAAGATCATATTTACCTAATATTATTTGTCTTATCCATATATTAATAAGACAACTTTACTAAGTGTACATATTTTTCTTACTAATTCTATTATTATCTACTTAACTTATTTACCTATCCCTTTCTAAACAAATTTCTTAGCCTTAAACACATCAAATACCTTGTAGTCAAATTATGAAACATAATTCACATGGTACTTATTATTTAAACATTTTCATCCAACAATCAAACTACTAACCACATTATTCAAAACTTCCCTTTTTTTAATTTTTCTAACCCATCCACTTCTAATCTTACTTTATTTTGAATTACAAATGCTACCGTAAATGTATCACTAATTCAAATTTTTATATGAGGATGATATTTCTAATATCTCTTATCCCTAAATTTCACTTTGATTTTAACCTAATAAAAGTGCCTAAATTTCAAATTATCTTATCTCCTTTATAAGTTATAGAACTTACCCTTTTATATTATATTTACCCAAAGTCTCAATTTAGGCTTATCTTTTTCTACCTTATTGATAAGAATTTTTCTAAGTGTGCATTTTCTTTTTTTTACTTTCTCTAACTACAACTCCTAGCTTCAATATTATCATCAAATATCTTATAGTCCAATCGTGAATTTCGCTTCAAAATATATTTGTACTTAGCTTTTAAATCCATCAATTTTAATGATTATTAAATCATTATTTCTTAATAACCAAATGTTTAGGGGTATATGATTAAAGTTCTAAATTATAGCTTTTAACTAATTGATTCCATATGGAATATCTTATAGTCAAATCATGCAATTCTAATCACAAGATATTCATATTTTAGTATTACTATGCTAAGTTACAAACAATCCTTAATTTCTAACCAAAAACAATAATAACCCATTTAATATTTAAAATATAAACCCAAGGTAAAATGATTTAATTTACCAACTTTTTTGAAAACAAAACCATTTTTATGAAATTAACAAATACACGCTCATATATAATACTCTCAACTCATTCTAGGGTGTTATTAACCCCATCTGTAATGAGATACTCATCCTAGGATATTACTCATCTTACTTCTGATGAGACTTATCCCAATCATCCTTCGACATTCGCTCAAACAAAAGCTCTAATACCAGATGTCAAGGCTTGCTTTTCCATACTCTTTAAGTCGACAATATGTTGAATATGCGCCTTGCGCTATATGATTTTTGTTTGATGATAATAAACATATATACATTCATTTAAATGTATTTGGTAATGTACTATTTTATTTTTTATAGAATAAATAAATATTTGTTGAATAAAATTAAATTACACAGAATTCGAATTTGAATTCAAACAGAACAAGTTAAACAGATTTTGAATTCAAACAGAAATTTTTATTCAAACAAATATTTATTACAACTTTGATAGTACAATTTCAAGCTCTCACTATACATATACAATTTTGACTACAATACATGACATTTCACATTTACATCAAAACCTTACTACATATCACTCACACTCATATTTTTGTCTTCAACTATAATCCAGTTTGAATCCAGCATCTGAGTAATCTGCAAAAATATTTTCAAACGCAGTAAAATTGAAAGAGAAATATTTTTGAAATTTGAAAGAAACGATGATTTTGAAAACATTGTTTGCCTCAGTTATTTGGGTTGTTCGTCATCATTTTTTGACTGTGCAATATCTGTGCATATCAGTATTTTTTATCAGGGACAGGTAACTATGAGTGGCTGCAGTACACACATGTACATTCGTATACGTGTGCACTGCCTCGCCAACTCGTGTGCAGAAATAAAAAAAAGGCACAGAAATCAAAAAACAAGGTCAAACCCAAGATAGGTTCAACTCAAGGCAAATAGACAAAGCAATTGACTACAAACAGTTCCAGTACAAGCCTGCAGAATGCAAATGGACTCGACCAAGTATACAAATGCAACAGTGCAGACTCAAAGCACCACTGACCAGAATACAATGCAACAACACAGTCAACAAGGCAACAATGAAAATGAACATCACAATGAACCAACAGGTCAGAGGTGAAAACAATGCAATGCTGAAGTGATGAAGTGCATACAAACAACTGCAACACTGCATACAATATGGTGCAGAACCAAATGCCATCAAGAATCGGTGCAATGACCAAGAAATGATACAAGACTTCAAATATGCAATGCTCAATATCATTACAAACTGCAGTGGACAGCAAAAATGATCAAATATACACAAATGCAGCCCAATAGACCAAAGTACAACATCAAAGACAGCACTGACTTAAGTATACAAGTGAAACTGCAATAACTCAGTGGACAGAAATGCACAAAAGCTACAATGGATGATCAAACTCAATGGACCAGACTACAAGCACGACAAACATGAACACAGTATCCACAGCAAACAACATGGTGCAGCAACCTACATATATAGTGAAGCAGTGCAAACTCAACAAAACCAAGTGCAACTGTAAAACCAAAGTTTCAAGCATCCAAAATGCTCAATGCAAACCACAATGTCACCGCAAACAAGTGATGACACAAGCACTTACACAAGATTGCCACCAACATTCAATGGTACAAAGTTAAACCAAAACCATGGAATCGCATAAACAAACACGATGAAGCATACAGAATAAAATACAATGGCATAGCAAGAGTAACAAGACCATCAAGCAGTAAGCAAGTGCAAATCGAGCTCCAGAAATAACAAATGCAGACACAAATTTCAACAGTGCAGTGAAATGCAGTGGTATGCAGCAGAGAAAATATAAAAGCAATCGTGATGATCGAAGCTAATACAGAGTGGTGGATTCACATACCCAAAATCAACAGTCGAAGATATGCGTGTGACAAAGTCAAATATCACAAATCACGAAATCAATTCAAAGCCGTGTGAATCAAGCTACTAGAAATATGAAATTGACAAAGTCAGATTAATCCTCAGCATTAAAGCGTAATCGAATGGCAAAGCAAGAATTTTTGAAGCAATCAGTCGAACGCAAAAATAGGAAATCAAATCCTATTAAAACCCTAATCATCATCGGCATTTATCTCGATCGAGTTCAAGTATCAATTTAGAAAAGCAAAAGGAGACAGTACATACCGAATTCACAAGCATCGAACTCGATCGAGCAACTGCAAATAAGCAAAAGTCAACCATCAGAGAAGCAGCGAGCTAGGGCAACAAATCACAGATCAATTGAAGAAACCGAAGCCCTAATTGGAACAAAGAGCCGAAGCCCTAACTGGAACAAAAGGGAACGAAGCCCTAATCAGAACGAAGCCGCCATTATTTCTCACGAACAAGACAAAAGAGGATCGGGTGAAATAAGGAAGTGGGCCGGTCTTAAAAATAAAGGGGGTTTTGTTTAATTATAGGCTTTTATTAATATTGTTAATTAGTTTAGGGTTATTTTCTATTGTTCTTAATTATTGTTTTTATTTTACGAATCAAAGAGTTTAGGTAAATCACCACCTAGGTTTTAGGTTGTGTCTGATTGTCTATTTAGAGTTAGTTCAGTAAGCAGGGTTGCGAGTTTGCAAAACTCTATAGGCGGTAGCAGGGTTTGCAAGTCTGTTAGAGTGTTTGTAAGCGTGATACTGTTTAATTCTAATAGAAATCTGGGAATGCAGCAGTAGGCAGGGGTTGCCGAAGCTGGGTAAATCTTGTGTGTGATTTACTTTTTAGTATATTTATTTCTGCAGTTTATTTTTGTGTTTAAATCAAGAAAATTTGCTATAACCCTATTCACCCCCCCCCTCTAGGGTTAATCTAGATCCTACAAGTGGTATCAGAGCCCGGTATATATATTTTTTAACTCTAGACTCATGAGTCTACAAAGTAATGCTTTTTCTGAGGGGCAATCTATTGCTAAGCCACCCATGTTTAACGGGAACGATTATGCTTATTGGAAAGTTAGGATGGGTATCTATCTCAGTTCTGTTGATTATGAAGTTTGGGATATTATTGAAACTGGCTATAAACCCCCCCACTATAATCGTTGGTGATACTGAGATTCCTAAACCTAAGGATAGGTGGGATGCTAACGATAAGAAATTGAAAACAACAAATGCTAAAGCCATGAATGCTTTGATATGTGCTCTTGATAAAAATGAATTTAATAGAATTTCTCATTGTACAACAGCACAGGAAATTTGGCACACTTTGGAGGTGACACACGAAGGAACTTCTCAAGTCAAGGAGTCTCGTCTAGCCCTATTCAGCAATGAATATGAAAACTTTGTGATGGACAAAGGCGAAAGCATAAAGGATATGTTTGGACGCTTTTCAACCTTGGTATACAACGCTAGAGCACTTGGGAAGGTATTCACTGAGGTAGAGCTTGTGCGGAAGATACTACGAGTTTTACTAATGAACTTTGAGGCAAAAGTCACAGCAATTCAAGAATCGAAAGATCTGAGCAAACTAAGCATGGAGGAGTTGATTGGCAACTTGATGACATATGAGCTTGAGCTAAAAGCAAAGGAAGAACGCAACAACTCCGAACCAAAGAAGAAGACGATTGCCTTAAAGAGCAAAGAAGAAAGCGATGAAGAAGAAGAAGATCCAATTGAAGAGCTTTCAATGGCTGTCAATAATCTTAAAAAATGGTCAAGATTCAAGTCACGAAAGAAGAAAATAAGTGGTAATAAGTCAAAGAATTCTGACGATTCCGATAATGAATTGACATGCTATAACTGCAAGAAGCCTGGCCACTTCAAACAAAAATGTCCACTTCTCAAAAACAACAAAGGAAAGAAAAAGAAAAAGAAGGCCTTTGCAGCAACTTGGGATGATGAAGAAGGAGAGGAAGTTTCGAATAATAGCTCAGAGGAGGCTAACTTGTGTCTTATGTCAAAATCGGATTCAGAAGCAAGCTTAGAGGAATCTAGTGAGGTAAGTAACTATTCTTATAAAGAACTTGTTTCAATGTGTTGTGATTTTACTAAAATGATTGATACTCTTGAATCTAAAATTGAAAAACTAAAATCTGATAGGAGAGAACTTGTCCATGAAAATTCTAGGTTAGAAACTGAAATTGAAAATATTCAAAACCTAGAATGTAAAAAATGTAAGATTTTAGATTCAGAATTATCAAAACTGAGGAATAACTTTGAAAGTCTTGAAAATGAAAACTTGAATCTTAAGGAAACCATCGACACTAGGAGAAAGGATTTTATTAATCGATGCACCTCACTTGTTACTGAAAACTCAACATTAAAAACCAAAGTCCAAAATCTTGAGAAATCTTTGAATAACTTCTCAAGAGGCGAAAAATCTTTCAACATGCTATTGGGAAATCAAATTTTTGCTAACAACGGAAAAGGACTAGGTTTTGGGAAAACACAAGTTGATGATAATGCAAAATATAAGAATGTCTTTGATAGATGTGAAATATTTACATGTCGTGCTGAAAATTATAGTCATAGGAACAAGAACACAAAATTTATACAAGTTTGGGTTCCTAAGAATTCTACAAACAAATTTCATGTTTATTGGAATAAAAATAAAAGGACTAAACAAGTATGGATTCCAAAGGGATTGTTTATTCACAATGCTTCTATCACTAATAACATTGGACCTAAGAGTTTCTCTAGGTCATCTTCCTCTCTTCTTATGTAGGTCTGTTGGCGGGCTAAGGAACAACAAGAATGGTTTCTAGATTCAGGTTGTTCTAGATATATGACAGGTGACAAATCGAAGTTCCTTAGCTTAGAGAATTTTAAAGGTGGAAATGTGATCATGGGAGACAATAGCAAGTGTAAGATTATTGGCAAAGGTGAAGTTGGTAACGGTATTTTTTCCTTGACTAATGTTTTATACGTTGAAAATCTGCATCACAATCTCATTTCTATTAGCCAACTATGTGACAAAGGTATGAACGTGATTTTTGATAGTGATACTTGCAAAATCATTGATAAATCTTCTAATAACATTGTTTTTATGGGCAAAAGAAAAGGGAATGTTTACTCACTTTCATTTGATAATCTAAATCTTTCTAGATGTTTGGTAGCCACTGACGAAGAGGCATATTTATGGCATAGGAGACTTGGACATGCTAGCATGAGTCTCTTAGAAAAACTTGAATCAAAAGAATTAGTCAGAGGGTTACCACATCAGAAATTTAAAAATAATAAAGTGTGTAAAGCATGTTCCTTGGGCAAGCTTAGTCGATCATCATTTCGTCCTAAAAACATTGTTAGCACATCAAGGGTCCTTGAACTAGTTCACATGGATTTATTTGGACCAAATGAAATTTCAAGCTTGAATGGAAAACGTTATTGTTATGTATTGGTTGATGATTATTCTAGATTTACATGGGTTTACTTTTTAGCCAAAAAGTCTGAATCTTTCGAATATTTTTCAAAATTTGCAAAACTTGTTCAAAATGAAAAAGGAGTTACAATTAAAACCTTGAGAACTGATCATGGAGGCGAATTTGAAAATTTTGAATTTGAAAATTTTTGTGAAGAAAATGGTTTAAAACATGAATTTTCTGCTCCACGAACACCTCAACAAAATGGGGTGGTTGAAAGGAAAAATCGTACATTACAGGAATTGGCTAGATCCATGTTAAGTGAGTATAAGCTACCTCTAATCTTTTGGGCAGAGGCAGTGAATACTTCGTGCTATGTAATGAATAGAGTAATGATTAGACCAATACTTGGCAAAACGTCTTATGAATTGTGGCATGAAAGGAAACCTAACATTTCTTATTTTCGTATATTTGGGTGTCCTTGTTTCATTCTTAACACAGGTGATCAACTTGGAAATTTTGAATCAAAGGCTGATGATGGAATTTTCATGGGCTATTCAACAAGGAGTAAGGCTTACAGGATATATAACAAACGAACAAAGACAATTGTTGAGTCAATCAATGTGAAGTTTGATGAATCTGATCTGGAAAAAACGACTGAAAGGATGGTTGACGATGGAGTAGATCCTGAAGGCACTGAAGAACGGACATTTAGTGAGAAAGCTGAAAGAAGGACTGTTGATGCTGATAAATTAAGGTTCAAACCTAATCATCCTCCTGAATTAATTATTGGTGATCCTACAGAAGGTATACGTACTCGTTCTTCATTTGATGAAAATTTGTGTGCGTTTTGTTGTCATAGTGGTTTTATTTCTGAGATTGAACCTGATTCTGTTGAAATGGATCTTAATGATGAAAATTGGATTTTAGCAATGCAAAATGAACTTAATCAATTTGAGAGAAACAAAGTTTGGAATTTAGTTCCTAGGCCTAATGACTATCCAATTGTAGGGACTAAATGGGTGTTTAAAAATAAATTTGATGAATCAGGAAATGAAATTAGAAACAAGGCTAGGTTGGTTGCAAAAGGTTATAACCAAATAGAAGGCATAGACTTTGATGAAACATTTGCTCCAGTTGCTAGGTTAGAAGCCATTAGAATCTTGCTAAGTTTTGCATGTTACAAGGGTTTCAAACTTAAACAAATGGATGTAAAAAGTGCCTTTTTGAATGGTGATTTAAAAGAAGAAGTTTTTGTTGAACAACCACCCGGTTTTGAAAATCATGAATTTCCAAATCATGTGTATAAGCTAGAAAAAGCATTATATGGTCTTAAGCAAGCACCAAGAGCTTGGTATGACTGCCTCTGTACATATCTTTTGGAAAATGGTTTTAAAAAGGGAAGTGCTGACACGACTCTGTTTCTATTACATAAAGAAAGTGATTTTTTGATTGTTCAGATTTATGTGGATGATATTATCTATGGTGCTACTAATGAGCTCTTGTGTGAGAATTTTGAACAAGTCATGCAGGCTAAATTTGAGATGAGTTTGGTTGGTGAATTGAAATACTTTCTTGGATTTCAAATTAAGCAAAGCAGTGATGGTATTTTCATTTCACAATCCAAATATGTGTTGGAGCTATTGAAGAAATTTGGAGTCGAAAATTCCAAACCATTGAGAACTCCTATGAGCCCATCAACAAAGTTGGACAAAGATGAGAAAGGAATTGCAATTGATCAAAAGAAATATCGAGGGATAATCGGTTCACTTCTCTATCTTACTGCTTCTAGACCTGATATTATGTTTTCTATGTGCTTGTGTGCACGTTTTCAAGCTAATCCCAAAGAATCTCATTTAAAAGCTACTAAACGAATTTTGAGATATCTTTCACACACACACAAATTTGGACTATGGTACCCTTCTTGTGAAAATTTTGATTTAGTAGGTTATTCCGATGCTGATTATGCTGGTTCATTAGTTGACAGAAAAAGCACTAGTGGGACATGTTTCATGCTAGGACATTCATTAGTCTCATGGTCAAGTCGGAAACAGAATTGTGTTGCATTATCCACCACTGAAGCAGAATATATTGCTTTGGGAAGTTGTTGTGCTCAAATTCTATGGATGATGCAAACTCTTTCTGATTTTGGCTTAGTCTATAAACAAGTTCCATTAAAATGTGATAGTGAGAGTGCTATAGATTTGTCAAATAATCCTGTCCATCATTCTCGCACAAAACACATTGATGTGAGACACCACTTTCTTCGAGATCACATTGCTAAAGAAGACATTTGCATTGAATATATCTCAACAGAAACTCAACTTGCTGATATTTTCACAAAACCTCTCCCCGAAGACAGATTTTCCAAATTACGTTTAGATTTGGGAATTATAGAGGTTGACTAATCATTTTTTTAAAATTTGATTTTTGAATTTGATTCTAAATGACAATTTTTTTTAACTAATCTAACTCCCTAATGATTATCGAAAAGATGAATAGTGATTGAAAAAGTGATGAGTGTTGATATTTATCATATATTATAACTCGAGAAAGTATAATTAGAAAATTTCTTTAGAATTTCATAACAAGAGTTATAAAAAAATTTTGTTGGGTAATAATTCCATGACCATTTCTATTTCTATCATCTTTCTATCGACCATCGCTCTTCAAGATCATATTTAGTAAGTAAATTTGTGGTAGTTTACAAAGGAAATAATTTGTTCTTCAATATCTTTAAATCTGTGAAGGAAATTATTTGTGCTTCAACTTATTATATTCAGCAATTAAAAATAAATATCCAAAGTATTCACTCTCATTTAAAAGTCCTCATGGTTATGCATGGGTGAATTACTTGGATTTATGATTATGTGCTTCCATTCTCATTTAAAAGTCCTCACGGTTATGCATGTATGGAACGCATATCAAAATTAATTAATTAAATAGACAAGTTGATTCTAATCCCATTTAAAAGTCCTCACGGTCATGCGTGATTAGAAGATACTTGATTTCATTTTTTAAAAATTGTGAATACTACTAATCTCATTTAAAAGTCCTAACGGTTATGCATGGTTAGTAGATATTCAAATTTTCTGAAATAAATATACCACAAATAGACAGAATTGTATGATTTTTGATGATTTTTATCCCCATCACTTCTGAAAGTGGAATATGCGCTTGACAAGGGTAATTATGATTTTTGTTTGAGTTTTATTGAAATTTGATATTTATATTTAATTGAGTTAAATGTTTGATTCATGTCTATCACTTCATCCCTATTTTATAACACTATTATTCTTTTGCTGATAACAAAAGGGGGAGAGAAAAGTTAAGATTTTGTCGAATAGAATCAAGCAAATGTCAAATAATTTTCACTGTGCATATAGGCTCATTTATATATTTCTATGCATATATGTAGGGGGAGTATTGTGTAGAGAGGGAGCATTCAAATAGGGGGAGCAAATTGAAATTATCAAATAACATTTGATATATTCAAAATCTTAAATATATGTTTGTTATCATCAAAAGGGGGAGATTGTTGAATATGCGCCTTGCGCTATATGATTTTTGTTTGATGATAATAAACATATATACATTCATTTAAATGTATTTGGTAATGTACTATTTTATTTTTTATAGAATAAATAAATATTTGTTGAATAAAATTAAATTACACAGAATTCGAATTTGAATTCAAACAGAACAAGTTAAACAGATTTTGAATTCAAACAGAAATTTTTATTCAAACAAATATTTATTACAACTTTGATAGTACAATTTCAAGCTCTCACTATACATATACAATTTTGACTACAATACATGACATTTCACATTTACATCAAAACCTTACTACATATCACTCACACTCATATTTTTGTCTTCAACTATAATCCAGTTTGAATCCAGCATCTGAGTAATCTGCAAAAATATTTTCAAACGCAGTAAAATTGAAAGAGAAATATTTTTGAAATTTGAAAGAAACGATGATTTTGAAAACATTGTTTGCCTCAGTTATTTGGGTTGTTCGTCATCATTTTTTGACTGTGCAATATCTGTGCATATCAGTATTTTTTATCAGGGACAGGTAACTATGAGTGGCTGCAGTACACACGTGTACATTCGTATACGTGTGCACTGCCTCGCCAACTCGTGTGCAGAAATATAAAAAAAGGCACAGAAATCAAAAAACAAGGTCAAACCCAAGATAGGTTCAACTCATGGCAAATAGACAAAGCAATTGACTACAAACAGTTCCAGTACAAGCCTGCAGAATGCAAATGGACTCGACCAAGTATACAAATGCAACAGTGCAGACTCAAAGCACCACTGACCAGAATACAATGCAACAACACAGTCAACAAGGCAACAATGAAAATGAACATCACAATGAACCAACAGGTCAGAGGTGAAAACAATGCAATGCTGAAGTGATGAAGTGCATACAAACAACTGCAACACTGCATACAATATGGTGCAGAACCAAATGCCATCAAGAATCGGTGCAATGACCAAGAAATGATACAAGACTTCAAATATGCAATGCTCAATATCACTACAAACTGCAGTGGACAGCAAAAATGATCAAATATACACAAATGCAGCCCAATAGACCAAAGTACAACATCAAAGACAGCACTGACTTAAGTATACAAGTGAAACTGCAATAACTCAGTGGACAGAAATGCACAAAAGCTACAATGGATGATCAAACTCAATGGACCAGACTACAAGCACGACAAACATGAACACAGTATCCACAGCAAACAACATGGTGCAGCAACCTACATATATAGTGAAGCAGTGCAAACTCAACAAAAACAAGTGCAACTGTAAAACCAAAGTTTCAAGCATACAAAATGCTCAATGCAAACCACAATGTCACCGCAAACAAGTGATGACACAAGCACTTACACAAGATTGCCACCAACATTCAATGGTACAAAGTTAAACCAAAACCATGGAATCGCATAAACAAACACGATGAAGCATACAGAATAAAATACAATGGCATAGCAAGAGTAACAAGACCATCAAGCAGTAAGCAAGTGCAAATCGAGCTCCAGAAATAACAAATGCAGACACAAATTTCAACAGTGCAGTGAAATGCAGTGGTATGCAGCAGAGAAAATATAAAAGCAATCGTGATGATCGAAGCTAATACAGAGTAGTGGATTCACATACCCAAAATCAACAGTCGAAGATATGCGTGTGACAAAGTCAAATATCACAAATCACGAAATCAATTCAAAGCCGTGTGAATCAAGCTACTAGAAATACGAAATTGACAAAGTCAGATTAATCCTCAGCATCAAAGCGTAATCGAACGGCAAAGCAAGAATTTTTGAAGCAATCAGTCGAACGCAAAGTTAGGAAATCAAATCCTATTAAAACCCTATGCATCATCGGCATTTATCTCGATCGAGTTCAAGTATCAATTTAGAAAAGCAAAAGGAGACAGTACATACCGAATTCACAAGCATCGAACTCGATCGAGCAACTGCAAACAAGCAAAAGTCAACCATCAGAGAAGCAGCGAGCTAGGGCAACAAATCACAGATCAATTGAAGAAACCGAAGCCCTAATTGGAACAAAGAGCCGAAGCCCTAACTGGAACAAAAGGGAACGAAGCCCTAATCAGAACGAAGCCGCCATTATTTCTCACGAACGAGACAAAAGAGGATCGGGTGAAATAAGGAAGTGGGCCGGTCTTAAAAATAAAGGGGGTTTTGTTTAATTATAGGCTTTTATTAATATTGTTAATTAGTTTAGGGTTATTTTCTATTGTTCTTAATTATTGTTTTTATTTTACGAATCAAAGAGTTTAGGTAAATCACCACCTAGGTTTTAGGTTGTGTCTGATTGTCTATTTAGAGTTAGTTCAGTAAGCAGGGGTTGCGAGTTTGCAAAACTCTATAGGCGGTAGCAGGGTTTGCAAGTCTGTTAGAGTGTTTGTAAGCGTGATACTGTTTAATTCTAATAGAAATCTGGGAATGCAGCAGTAGGCAGGGGTTGCCGAAGCTGGGTAAATCTTGTGTGTGATTTACTTTTCAGTATATTTATTTCTGCAGTTTATTTTTGTGTTTAAATCAAGAAAATTTGTTATAACCCTATTCACCCCCCCCTCTAGGGTTAATCTAGATCCTACACAATAAACCACATATATCCAACTCAAATTGAATAAAAAGACGAAAAATAAAGGGTAAGAAAAAAATAAGGCATAACAAAATCTCACATGATGGGAATAATATATAATATTGAATGATCTTTATAGTGGAAACTTTTAAAATACATATATCAGAGTCTAACCTAATTCAGATTAGACAATTATAAACATCTGTCCTTACAAATGCTGACAAACATCAAACAACTGCAGCGGATAGTGGAATACGTCCATACATAGATGAATATCTCTAGCTTTCCTCTAGAAACTCCAACCTTCTTCAACTAAATCTGAAACTACTCGGATCTGACCTCAGTATTGAAAACATCTGGATCAGGCTTGATAAACCAGCGTGAGAAAAACTCAATAATAAATGACAGTGTCATATATCAGCCTTAGAAATAAAATCCTTTGAAAAGAAATGGTATCTTATAAAACCATGCCCACACATAGACACGGATGGGTTTTTCCCTTATAATAACTAAAACTCTTTTATATCAAAACATTTGATATTATTTCTCATGTCATTCTTTGAAAACATTTGCAAATAAACTTATATTAATCTTAGCCGAAATTGTTACCTTTATTAAATTCTCGCATACTAGGCTCTACGAATAAAATCACAAGCTCTTAATGGAGAATGGATTTCCATACAAATGACTAGGTGAAGGGACTACCTTTTGATGAGTACACCTCTAAATGGATGTCCTAAGGACCCATCACAAAGATCCTCTACCAACCCAAGACCGGCCTATCTCTATAACAAGATAGAAACAAATATGTCAACCCCCGATCGTTATCGACCTTTACCCAAGTGCTCGATTTCCATACTCTACATTAATTTAAATCCTGAATATCATAGCGGGAAGAAATCTACCTAGAAGGAGATGATTGTACCTTAATGGGAATGACCTACATAGCCTTTGTAACAACTCGAAATTTAACCCATAATATTTAATTTGTTAATTAATGAAATGATAAAATAACTTTATGAAATTATCATAATTGAGCCATGGGAGTAGCACCATTGTGTCCGTGGTAATTTTTTGGTTAATTTCTACATATAGAACGTCCGATTCCGAGGCAATATGAAGAAGTTGCGCACAAAACAAGAGTTAACGAAAAAAATATTACATGGGTCGGGTCGACCAGGAGGTCAACCCAACCACACCCTAGGTCGACCGACTGGTTGACCCATGGAAGGGAAGGTTGATCTGGCGATCCACTCGTCCTACGTGGTGAGCGAACAAACTTTTTGTTCGTTCCAACAAGTTTTGTACACATTTTTTTTGATCTTTGGCTTCATCTGGTCCTTCCATGCTTCCATCCGACGGCTCCTATTAAGCCTGTGACGTGGCTGCATCCAATTTAATCTCCAAATCCAACGGTCTGAGATCCCCTTCTACCCCTATAATAGGACCCTAAGCCTAATATTTTTTTCTCATTCTAAATTTTCTCCGTTTGGATTCACCTTTTAAGGAAGGACCCTAAAAAGGAATAATTTTCCAAGGAGAGAATATTTTTGATAAAAATATTTTAGTACCCTCAAGTGGATTCGGGAAGACCAAAAGAGAAGAGCTTAGGACCATAAGTGAGTGATCGTAATAATTTTAGATTGCTTTAAGTAATTTAGAATAATAGGGTTACATTAGTTGTAGTCCTACTACGATTTTTAGAATAACCTTTTTGGTAGTTTATTTACAGTTTTTAGAATTATTTTCATTCTATTTCTTTTAGCTATTCCTGTTAATTAATTTTAGTTTATTTCTGTTAATTATAGCTTTTCCATTTATTTACAGTTTATTTACAGTATTTTAATTTATTTACTACTATTTATACATTATTTACATCTTTTTTCCAACGCTTTGGGTTTTACTCTGTTTTTGGTTTTCTTTTATTTCTCCTTCTTGTTCTCTATGGATTAGAAAGGATTAAGCACGAATATGGATTAAATTTTAAGAATACTGAAATAACAAAAGATAAGATGTTAATTGTAAAGACTGTAATAGAAATGGAATTAAGACTAATATTGAGCCTAATTATGATATTGATGTTAGAATTGGAATAACTAAAGATAATTGGCCTTGTTATAACTTAGAATTATAGCTAAAAAGAGTATACGATAAAAGGAGATTATTTTTACACTTAGACATTGGGTTAAGTATTAAACATGATTTTAATGTAGGTTATAATAAGAAATAGAATAAAGTGAGGCTTATTTTAAGACTTAGGATAAATTAATAAGCACAGATAGTAAGAACAAATGTAAAGGATTATTTAAATAATTTATCTAAGTTAATAAGCAAAGAATTAAAGTAGGAAAACACTAACCTATTCTATGGACATGGTGTTTCACATAATCCTGAAGTGAGACAAGGGGCACACTTATGTTAATAACGGTTGTAAATGGTCAATAAGTAGAAGTCCAAATCATGGAGATTTGGGCAAGGCGCAACTAGATATTGTTTGGATGACGGGCCAACACCAATAGCATTTCCCTTATTATTTTTGTAGATACGGTGTTTCACATAACCCTAAAGTGAAACGAGGTGTCTTACATAAACCTGAAGTGAGACGAGGTGTCTCATATAATCCTGAAGTAAGACGAGAGGCATGCTTTATGCTGGAACTTGTGGTAACAAGAAGACCCAGTAGGTGGAACAACATGTAACATGAGCATGGTGGCGGTTACTTGTGCGACTTCTATTAGGTTCTCGGTAATCATTATGAGTTCTAAACGCTTAGTGTATGCCTTTTGTAGGCACCAATATCTAATGCGTAGGGAGCTTTAGCATCTGGTCCGCTGTAGGTTCATGGAGTAGCAGGTCGATTTTGACACCACACCCCAAGATCCACATTAACAAAGAGAATTATTAGGTAATTATGTCTGCTAATGCGGAGAATAGGACTGGTTAAGGACGACTATCATAGCTTTGCATTAGATAAGAGCTATGTATGTCGATTTGGTACTCATTTTTTTTCATTTTGACTTAAGTGTTTGACTTACTCAATTCCTATCGAATGCAATATTATGGTGGCTACATCACCGATTCAGAAACAAAACATAATAACATCAACAATTATAAGTCACAGAACAACAAACATAGACGGATATACGTATACACAAACATCAAACGTAATATAACATGTCACAAGTGGTATTACAACCACAATACATACATGCATTCCCCACAAAAAAATCACAAAATACCTAACAAGACAACTACTACAAAACTATGCCATCTATCTAAGGTCGATAATGAAGTCCAAAAGTGGTAGCTAGCAAAAGTCCAAATCTCCTAACCTACAACTCGGTCTGACCCAATAATAAATACACGAGTCAGGCTAACTTGAACATGATATTGGTAATAGATAAGGGCTATAAATGCATAAGGGAAACATTCCTTTAAATAGAAAGGAATGATATAAATATAGTTAAATTCTCAAATCCAAGGGTGGAGATTCTATAATGGCTCAAAAATTAACACATGAATAACTTCCAACTCGTCATAAATGATACATGCTTAAAAGTATTCAATATAAGTGCACATAAGCAAACACAAAAGCCATATCAGAAAAATATCAAAATCTCCAAAAATCAAATCTCATGGAACTCTAATAAGAGTTCAAACCTCATAAAAATGAAATCACCATATATATATAACATCTCATATAGCTTTAGGCTATTGATTTAACAATGATATCTCAAATTGGTGAAATCGAAGCAGAACTCAGAAAACCCAGATTGGCTAGATCCCCGATTGCATGTCGAAGCAATGCTGCACGTGCCAAACTCAAACCAGTACTATCTCTGTGTGTGTGTGTGTGTGTGTGTGTGTTTCTATATTTTCATATACTAGGTACTTATCCCAGACGATCAAAGATGTAAATCCCAGACGACCAAAGTCGTAAATCCTAGAAGACCGAAATTATAAATCCCAGACAACCGAAGTCGCAAACTCAGATGACCCGAAGGTTTATAGTACCGGTACACCCAGAATGTATCACAAACACCCAGAAAGGAGCCCGAAGAGTGGTAGCAATGTGTCCCATACCACACATTCTCACTTAATGGTTTTCTAACCACTAGTTAATGCCACATTAGAAAAGAAAATCTTCTAAAATCTCAAAACTCGAAAAAATCATGGCTCGCCTCATCTCATCCGCAAGTAAAGAAATATATCGTATTCTCATAGACTATAATGCTTAATATAGGAGAGAACCACAACTCGCCAAATATTGGCCTTCCTAGATATTTCCTGAAGATAGGAAATATAATCCCAAAACTCGCCATTAAATGGCCAAACAACTCGAAAATCAATAACCCTGAATAGTTTCGATCGTACAAGTCCGAAATTAACAGAAAAAGTAAACTCATGTATCCTATACCACGTGTTTTACTAAATCATTTAATTCTCTTTCTCATATGTTCGAAAGATGTAAAAATAGAGTATACTATTTATATAAAAAAATTACATGAGAAAATGGGATTTTTAAAGCAATTTTTTTCAAAAACATTTTGAAATCATTTATTTGAAAATTTGCTTATTATAGGAAATAAATATATTTTAAATACTTTAATAATTTAAAAATAATTTATAAATATTCAAAAATATTCATTTCAAAGTCATTTGATTTGTAAAATTACTTTAGAAATTTATTACGGTAAAACTTGTTTTTGAAATGACAAAAATCGATAAAAACCACTGATTCAACATTCGAAAACAACTCAAATGCTCATCAATCCAAAATTCAGATTGACCCTAAATTTTGCTCATCTATTGACAGATTTGAGCTCATGAAAATCATCTCAAATTTTCATCAATACAAGTGATAAAACCATAGCAATTCAAAGGCAAAAGCTGTGAAATAAAGATGCAAAAAATGGAGGCATAAAGGCTAATATCAGGTCGACCTCAAGGTCGACCACACTCTTCCTCAGGTTGACCACTAGGTCCACCATGAGGAGCCTCAGATCGACGTACCGTCGACCTAGGGAAGGCTATGGTCGACCTCAAGCTCGACCATGCATATGGGAATTCGTTCCTTTTGGCTCCAGGTCGTTTCTCAAGCACGATTCAATCTTTGAGCAAAATTTTGACATAGCCATATGTTGTTTCAGGCAATGAAAATTGACATGCACATAAAGTGACATTCAGACTACAACTCGGAAAAGATCCGATAGCATTTCAAACAAAAAAAAGAGATATAAGCACTTAAAGTGCCTACCAGAATAAGATATAAACAGAGAAATATGAACAGAGAAAACTTCCTATACGGTAAATGATTAGGTAAATTTCTCATAGTAAATTCATTTTTCAGCTAGCAATTTTAGAGCTTTAAACTCACCTGATGATTTAGCAAAGAGTTTTGGTGCAAGCAATGATCTTTGACGGAGAAATGGAGTTACTGGCACCTGTATTTGATGAAAAACAAGCATATAGTACAACAAACTGGTTGCAAACAATTATATCAAGTTCTATGAATTTTTGATGAAACATTTTGTAGTATTGTTTGAGATTACCTTGTATAATTTTTAATTTGAAGAATTTTCTCTATTTTTTAAAGAAATTCGGGTGGAAATTGGATTTATTTTGAGGAAGCCATTGATTTTCTTTTTTTCTTTTTACTAATAAACTCTAGTTTCGGAGAAGAAAAAGAAAATTAGGTACATACTATAATTTTCTCTCATACCAGAAGCTTCTAGGTTAGGCTAATGGATCCAAATCTTATCCAAATAAGCCCAAGAATGAAATACTTAGATAAAATGTACGGTTATGTTCATGTTAACTTATTTTAACACTAAACGCACATAATTCTTCATTTTAAAGCCAAATAAAGCGCATACATCTACTTGTAATGAAAGTAAATTGTTATTGTAACGAAATAAAATTTATTTTAATTAAAAAAAATCTTTTTAACAATAAAACTTATTTTTGACAATATTACACAATTTACACTATTTTAGTGTAAAACACCATTTTTACCGTAATAACTTGTACGAAAATTATTTCCTTGTCAAATAAATTACAATAAATCATTCCAATTTTACATTATCATCAAAATAATTTTTAAACCATATTTCATATTTTATATCAATAAAATACAAATTTACTTCATTTTTTCCTTTTTTAAAATCAATAAATGATTAATATTGGCATTAATTTCTAATATTATTGCATTTACCCAAATAAAATTACAAATTGATTGTTTTCACTCCAAATTCTCAAAATAAAGTTTTCAAAACTTTATTTCCATTAATTTATAAATTTTTGAAATACATTTCTTGATTAATTTATTAACTCAAATTAACAAAATTCCAATATTTTCATCTTATTTAACCAAATCTCCTAACAATCAAATTTCAAGCCCAATATTTATTCTCAAACACGTTGTTTATTTAAATAAACAAAATTTTACCCAATTTATCTCCTCCATTTTATTTTATTTAAATAAACACCATTTAATAATCACATATTTCTTTTAAAAATTATTAAAAGAAGTAATTGGCAATAATTAACACAATTATTGCATTTTCTCCACGTAAAAACTATTTACCAATCATTATTATCCCAAATAAATAAAAAAAAGTTCCAAACTTTATTTTTCTCATTTTATCTCTAAAATTCATTGTTTGTTCCAAATAAACAATTTAAAATTTTATTTTTAATCACAATATTTAATTATAACTACCATTATAATTTAATATTAATAGGTAATCTCCAAACCAAGGTTGTTATAGACTCCCTTCTTAACAAAATTAGATCCTCGTAATTTCCTGAGAAGAGTTTGTATTCAAAACAATTATTTCATCAATCAAAGGAAGGATAGACAAGCACGAGATCAAAATTCATCACTTTCTCTATTCAAGATGGAAAAAGACCAAGGTAAAAATTGCTTAGTAAATTCAATGATTTTCCTCAGTATAAATACCAAGATTTGCTGATCATAGAATTTCTTTAAGCAATATATCATGATTTTGAAAGTATCTCACTTTCAAAACAATACACAATGGTGTGTCACTCAAAAATCGATCGAAGGAGATTGATTTCACAAAAATTTCTCGAAATAGAGTTAGGATTTAGCATTGCTTATCCCAATTCCAACAACAAGTTAATGAATTCTCGTATGTCACTTATGTCACTATGGAAGGAGCCATACTAATACTAAGATAACAACAATTAAGGTAAGAAAACCCAATGAGAAGTGGTTGATTCAAAGACCACCTTACTCAAACGACCGTAAAATGCTGTTAGGCCATTGCACTAAGGCAAGACAATCATGAGGAACACAATAGATACAAATTTTAATTTACGATCAAAATTTATTAGAGGTCGAAATCATTGTCTTCAAAACCATAATCTAATATATTTTTTTACAATCAAACTTCTTAATGTTCCAAAACTCATTGCCTTTAAATGCAATATCTCAATTTTCAACATTTGGAAATTTTCCAAACTCCTTCCTGTGGTTCTTATAAAATGACAAATAATTTCAAACTCATATTCCCCTTATTCCAAAATTAAATTTTTGAAAGAATTTTATAATTTCATTTCAAGAATAAAAATTAACTATATCCAAATTCATACATTTCAATTATTATAATGGCGTTGCATCGCCGTTGATTTATAATAAATAACGCTATTGATTGGCTGTAGAGTTGACCAAATAATCAAAACCGCCTCGCCACTCATCCAACCCACTATGGTTCAATGGCTGCATATGCCATCCAGAATAAAATTTAATTCTCAAATCTTTTTAATTTATTTTCAAATTTAATCTCATCAAAACTCAATTTATCATGTCTGACTGTCTCATCACAGTGTTTCGGAAATTTCCGTCGATAACGTTGATCAGGCGTATCGACCAGAATTCTTAAAGCACTTGATGGACAACCCAACAAAATATCAACTTTTATACAAGAAGCACCTCATATTTAGTTCTTAAAATTTTCTTTATCTATCCCAAAAACTAAATCCAATTTCTAAGAGAAATATATCTTAAATTTTTTGAAAAATTTGAAAACACAATTCATTAGATATACCCAAAATCAAAAACACAAAAGAGACACATTGAGATATAACCCTAAATACTCGATTCACAATATTGATAGGATAAACTAGAGTGTTCGTTATCCGAACGATATAACGAACCGCTCACAAGACATATAAGAGTGCGGATTGCAGTAAGAGGATTGTTATCCTCCATGACTCATAACTCAAGAAGATCGGCGTAGGGTCAAACTGATGTATGATCCTAACACTACTTAATAGAATAAAGAGAAACATATGATATTTAAGGATAAGGGCAAGACATCTTCTCAAATGAGAAGAAGAACACAAACAACAATCATTACTCCGAATGAAGTAATATCACAAAGCCTATCAACAAATGAGTATCCAAAAAGGATATCTAAAAGATGTAAGAATGGCAATATCAATAAAATTCCATGGATAACCTCATTTCCTTAGTGGGCATACCCGTAGAAGGATGATCAAAAGGCTAAGAACCGGGAATGAGGTCAATACAATACTCGATTACCTGACTGGGTGTTATACCCGAACGGGCTCACAGAAATCAACAAAATCACAATGATGAGAATTCAAGATATATAATCAACATCTTAATACCAAATAGTGAATACAAGGACTTTGAAATCATAATCGATATTTCGAAGACAAGAAATAATAAACCAAATGAATTTCGATACCTAAATATAGGTTCCTTCAAATCACAAAATGTGGCTTGATAAAATGTGAGCCGCTCCTTTACAAATTACTTCAAACTCTAGACAGAAAATAGCATTCTAATTTGCATGAAATGGTAAACTACAAGGAACAATCCCAAAAATCTCATGTCAAGTATTACGGATCCCCTCAAAAGGATTCGCAATCTTCAAGTAAGCAACAAGACAAGAACATCTAATAGCATTAAAAAAATTCTCCAGTATAGATAAATGCCAAGCACCTGTATCGAAGAGGATTCGAATAGAACGGTCATGAAAAAGAATAAAACCTTCGAAAATGGTAGGACATATACCCCGCGACTGAGATGCACTACCAGAAGCCTTCGCCACATTCTGATTCCCTGAACTAGGACCTTTCCCTTTCTTAGGACATGAAGAAACCATATGTCCTTCCTTCTTGCAATAGGCACAATTGCGGGGATGAGGACACTCTCTAGCTAGATGAACTTGAGGGCCACAATTGAAGCAAGCTAAAACTCTAGCTGAAGAAGGTGTTGCATAAGGATGAGGACTAGAACTGCATTGCTTTTCCTTCTTCCTCGGTGGAAAGGATTGGGATCTCTGAAAGGGAAATTTCTTCTTATTTGGGTTCTTTCGAACCTTGGCCTCATCACTACTATCCCTTTCTTTTTCTACAGCTTCGAGGTGAAGCGCCGAATCCACAAGCTCCTCGAATGAGAGTTTCAGCTGAAGCATGAGCGACTTCTTCAAATATTTCTTAAGTCTAAATATGAACTTAAGATTCTTCTTGTATGGGGTGCTAATGAACTTGAGCCTATACATGGACAAGGACACGAATGAGGATACATAATCTGAAATAGAGGATTTGCCCTGCTTTAACTCGAGGAAGAGACAAGCAAGAAAGGCCTTCAAAGATTTTGGTATGAATTTAAGTTCAAATTGGTCTCGGAAATGCTGCCATGTGAGGGTAGACTCATCCATCTTGGCTATAAGGAGCTCATACCAGTCTAGTGCTCGTTCTTGTAGCATACTCGATGCCACAAGAACACGGTGATGATCAGAAATCTCAATTCACTATAAGAAAATGTATCTTTCGTAGGGTTTTATTAATAATGCTACAATTATATAGGTGAGTATTAAAATAGTATCATCAAAACGCCGATATTAACCAATTTGCTGGGTTTTAATAAACAGCGCCAAAAGAAAACGTATCTCTCGTTTATCAAAATTCAACCGACGTTGAATCCCTCTCTCTCTCTCCCGCAAATCCGTAATCCCAAATTTCATTAAAATTCAAACTCTTCTGATCTTCATACATCTTGACAACTCTACCATTGATCACGAGCTCTGCAACCTCCAGCTTCCCCGAGCTTTAAAAGTTCTTCAGCGTTCCACGTCTCATGAAGTCTTCATTCCTCCTCACCCACTCCATATCGTCAGAAATCGACCAGTGTTAGTCTTTGAAGGTAAAATTGTTTGATTTGGAGCCTCCATGTTCGAATAATCTTATCATTTCTACATTTTTTATTTTTTTATTTTACAAATGCAGGAAGCAGTTAAACCACATAATATTTGGATTTAAATCCTCTGTTTGTAAACGCATTTTTGGACAAGTGGAGGTATGTTTATAAATGCATAGTTGTCATATAGTTTGGATCTAAATCCTATGGTTTGTTTAATATATAAATGCGATATGTAAATTAGGTGGATTGGATTATATCTACTAGGGTTGAGTAAGAATACATATGAGTTCGGAGGAACGAGTATAGAAAGTAAGCAAATAGGTAGCTATAAGGAGCCTGCAATAGGTTGGATGACTGCAATAGGTGTGAAATGTTGGCTTAAGGTATGTAGCATCTTTTAGATTGTGTTTGCTAGTTTGTATAAATGAAAGAATATGACTCAAATTTTTCAACACTATGCTTGGATTTTATGATATGACGTAGTTTATTGTAAATTTTATTTTGGACATGTTCATACAGTTGTACAAAAACAAAAACTTGTGATTTGCTACTTTAGATTTTTAGATAAATATACTTTAGACATGGCTCTGCATCATAGGATATATATGTGCTCAAGGATAAACTGAAATCCATGAACTGATAGGGAGCATCATTTCTATAAAGCTCAATAGCTACCGTGGTGAGCTAATATTGATGACGCAACTTACAAAATACAATATTTTTGTAGAATCGAATTAGCACATCCAGATGGTAAAGCTTAACAAGAAGCACATGAAAAACACTCTTATGTGTTTTACCAGTGAAGGTTTAACACCTGCAGGCCACAATGATGTTTGATTCATACAGTTCATCTCGGTTTGTATGCAAAAGCTTTCAGAAGGAGCATACCATGGTTTCATCCCCTCACTACTGCTTCAAATAGGTACATTTTATAGGTTGAAGTTATATCTTTTCTATACTTTATTAAATAATAAAGCAGTTTTTAAATTCTAATCTTTATGAATCTAAATATAGAAAGGGTGGGATTTATTTTCATTTGTATGTAAATACTAACTCATGTACTAATGTTAATGGCAGAATCTGAATATGGAAAGTATGGCAATTATTTTCATATATTTATAGTAACTTACATAGAAGCAATATATATGAAATTCTTGAACCATCTAGAGTACTATTTAGACTTGTAATGTCCTAGAAAAGCTTGTATGCATGCTATGGTATTTCACTGATATCATAGTCTTGAAGTATGTCATACATTAATATAGTTCCAAAAAGTTGGTAATAAGTGCATCCTCCTTTTTACTGGGTCTTTTTTATTATATATAGTGGCTTGATTAATGTTCCTAACTCAAGATTCAACTCCACTAAGAAACCGTCAACCCAAAAGATTATGTTCACTTTTTTGAAATTACAAAACCATCCATATGCAAAGTAGAAACCATGCACAATTTGATCATTTCCATAAGTTTTCTATCCTTTTTTAACTTTGACGTTATAACGACTCAGAATTTCCGAACCCGAAAATTCCAGATAGTTAGGAAAGAAAGAAAAGTGATAGAAGAAGAAACAGGAAAGAAACACATATTCTCACATTCGCAACAGATCAAAATATAATATCACATAAAATAATAGTTTACAAAAGAAAACTGTATCAGTCAATTACATTTTAATACATCAGAGTTACAACATTTATACAATCACTGGACAATTAAATACAACTTGTCCCAGATAAATAATAATATAACACAGCGGAAACACTTCATACGTCTCTGCCAGCCAGCTCGCCTTCTGAGCTCCAGAACGTCCTTACCTGAAAATCTGAAATACTCGGTCTGACCCGAGCATTACATCAAAGTAACACCCGGGTCAGGCTGGAAACCAGCGTGAGTAAACCCATCTAATATGAATTACAAAAGCATATATATAACCTAGGTAACTTGTATCAATTACAAATTCACAAATTGTTATAGACATCACTTATGTCACTCATCAATTTCTAAGTACCAAATCTTAGATTAAATGGTCCAATTCACTTAAATCATTCCATTCCAGCTTATTGATTTCACAAATCAATCTATAAAGAATCAAAGTGGTTTCGGGTATTTACTAATAACCGACTCCGATCTCTTCGAATCCAATGCCATCTTAACCCAAGTTATTCAAGTGATTAAATTCAAATACTGGATGTCACTTTTACACAGCAATAACACAGATAAACATCACCCATTTATCATTGATATAACCAATATCATATCAAAAGAATGTCACAGCATATCATCCAATAGATATAATCCAATAGATATCATTCAATTCAGACATTCAACAAACAACCATCCATAAGCAAGCATTATCAATTCATATCATAATTAATCATCCAATCCTGCTTAATCAACCATTTATTTATTACAATCATTTAAATAATTCAACACTCCTTGATTACCTTATCAATTAATCTCTAATCATAGATTAATTATCCTTTAATTATCAATTAATAAACCTCAATTATTAATTAATCTCCTTTAATACAAATTAATCAATCCTTAATTACTTTATAATCAATTAATTAACTCTAATTAACTGATTAATCAATCATCAACTATTAATTAATAACCTTAATTATTAATCAATATCTCTTAATACAAATTAATTAATTCATAATTATTCTTATAATTAATCATTAATAATCAAATCAATTATATCTTAATTATTAATTAATAAAATTAATTATTTATTAACAAGCTTAATTACAAACTAATTAATCCTTAATCACCAGTTGATTAAACAGTTAATCATCCCTTAATTAATATTGATTAATCCTTAATTACCTTTGATTAATCCTTAATCACCTTTGATTAATCCTTAATTGCCATTAATTATTTTTAAAACATTTTACATTGTAATTAAATAAACTTAATTAAATCTTTTAATCAAGGTTTGAAATAAGATAATTCATTTAACGTAATAAATTAAAAGTTAACATTACTTAACTTCCTTCAATAACATAAACATTATCAAGTAGAGGTTTCAAAACTAGTTACAATTTGTATTTTAAACTTACTTTTATAAAATCTTAAACTTCATTTCAAATTAATGTTTTAAAGTCACTTTAAATTTCTTAAAATTTAAATCAATCAAGTTTTCAAAACATCTTAATTTATAGTTAAAGAAAACAATTAGAAAATGATAAGTTTAAACAAGAAAGCTTATAACTAGATTTAAATTCAAATTTAAATTTCAAAAACAATTTGATTTTAAAACATTTAAAAAAAACTGTTTCATCTCCTCTTTGGGTTCAACCAAAGTCAACACTGGTCTAGCCCTGAGTAACATTTTCTCTACCCATTTTATTTATTTATTTATTTAAACTTAGTTTAAATTTTAAGTTTTTAAAACTTACTGGTTTAAAACCCACAAATTACTCGAGTTCAAACTCGAGTTATCTTCCTAAAAACACGACATCATCTTCGAGTCCAAACCCAATTCCAACACAGATACCCATAGAACCTGGAAACTTTATTTAAAACCTGGAAACAACAAAGCTATTTTCAGGTTAAAACACACAGGAGTTTCAACTCGAGCCACAAACTCAAAAGCACGATGCTTCCTTCGAGTTACAACCTAACCCCATCCTTCACGATCCTACTGACACCAAAAACAATCTCGTGCACATGCACCAGCGCCGAAATCACCTTCCACCTCCGATGAACTCTCCAGCATCACGAACATCATCACTGCAACCTCCTCTGATCATCAAACCACCCTAATTATCTGGAATTTGAATGAAATTTAACTCTGTAATATAAAACAGAGAGGAACATGGATTCAAATCAGACCTGCACACATGGATACAATCAATCTATATACAAAGGCACTACATATATAAACATATACATGTAGAGCATCATCATAACAATTTGTCAAGCAACAGATAATTAACAACTTAAGTTTTTTTAGTTTAAAATGTTTACTCACCTGCTTTGAAGATGAAGAACAAAGCACTGCTTTTGTAAACAAATTTGCTGCTAGCTTTACTTTTTTTTATCTTCCTCCTAGCTTTAAGCAGATCCTTTTCGTTTTGATATTAATGCATATTTTTGTTTGTGAGGGTGTTGAACTGGAAGGCCACAAAGTAGTGGTTTGTATATGTATGTATGTATGTATGTATAGGGTGGAAGTAGTGTGCAGAGCAAGCTACATGCTGAGATCCTTTTGTTTACAGTCTTTTGCATTCTCTTTTTTTTCTTTTTCTTTGTTCAAGGTTTTATCTGAGCAATGTTTTGATCTGACTTGGTTTTGCTGTGACATTGATTTTGTGTTTTGTTAGCTAGGATTTGATGTTTCCTTTTACTACATTGTTCCCTTTTTTTTTACATATCTATGCATATATATCTACATCCTATATGTACTATTTTACATACATCATATGTATATTCCTATTTTATCACTTTACCATTTCATTTAACAAATATACATACTTACTTATTTTTCTATTTTTCTATTTGAACAACATAAAACTTGTCTATATATCTATCCATATATATATATATATATATTTGAATACTTTATCTTTAATTTATATGGTGGGGTTTTACATATACATATGATTTATTTTTCTATAGGATTCAAAAATTATAAAATGCAATATTCAATATAGTTTTTAATTTAATTTATATATATTCAGATATTTTAATCGTCAGAAATTTATTTGTTTGACTAATTAATATTAATATTTCTATAATAGATCAAGTAATTACCCAATTAACAAACGTTAAAAATCCAGGTTGTCGCATTCCTCCTCCCTTTAGAACTTTTCGTCTTCGAAAAGGTACAAAGTGAAAATTTTAATTTACTGTGAATGTTAGTTGAATTATTCTTTAAACATTTATAACTCCTTTTATTTTAAAATTTTAAAACACTTTAAAGTCTACATAATATTACCAAAATAGTTTTATAAAAATGCTCTTTATAACTCGATGTCTCAACAAGTCCATCCTTGTTCTCATAGAAATTCGGTCATACGTTGATCAGGCGTAGGACTGAAAATCTACAAGTACTTGGTAAACCCGTTTCCAATACCCAGTGAAAATACTTTGGAAAATAATTTTATTGAAAATATAGGAAACAGTTTTTGAAAATAGAGGAAATATCTTTGATGATAATGCTCTGGAAATCACCGCCCCCATCCACGGTTGCAGTTACATTCTGGGTTACATTGCCGTCGTAGCAAAAGTCCATGTAACTATAGGCACTCCACGCCCCTCGATTACACCATGTAACCCACAACAGATCGTAGTTACATTTCAGGGTTACGTTGCCATCACAACAAAATTCCATGTAACTGTAGGCATCAGCGCCCTCGATTTTCACTGCCAAAATGAAACTTCTCCACTCTCACATAGGTCGCGGTCTATCGATGTAAAATCAAATGCAAAATGTTGGCTCTCAGCAGCACACATGACTTTCGCTATGTTACCATAGGTCGCAGTCTACCGATATAAAATCAAACGCAGACTGTTGGTACTCAGCAGCACACACGACTTTCGCTATGGTCTGTAGTAGATCGCAGTGACATCGAGTTACACTGTCGTCACAGCATAACCCAAATGCCTCTGTAGGCCTCAATGCCCTCGACTTTCGCTACACACTACACAAAACCCTCAGGAACTAGTTTTGTCCAGACTCCTCACAGGATCAACTTTAGAACCTCCCCCTTAGAGGCAGTACCAACCTATGGTACTCCTGAGAAATTCATTTCAAGGGAGCGCCTTTTTCTCTAGAGCCATTTCCAAAACACTTTATACTATACACATATAGTATCTTCCAAATCATACACCTAGTATGAATCTCCTATGAATCTCCTTTACATAAAATCGATTGTCCCAAAATCGATAATTCTCAAACTAGGCTTTCCAAATTCCAATATTGATTTTACCCAAAAATCAAAAGCCTTTCCAAAGTCCATAGGTTCCAAAAACCTTTCCTCAAAATCATTCTCATAAGATCCTTTACATATATATATATATATATATATATATATATATAACTTTAAAAAAATTCTTTGGATCATTTCAAACTTGTATAAAACCCCTTTTATACTTCAAATAATTTCAAAAATCCTTTCCTTCCGGCAAAAGATTCAACAAGGGGAGATTTATCTTACATAACAATGATATATAACTTTGTTTATTCCAAATCAAATATTCAAATTTGATTACTCTATAAATTCTCTTTTAATCATAGAAATTTCCAATATCAATTTCATTCTAACTTGTATGATGTACATGTATCATCCGTACGCTATATTAATCTGATCGCTCAGTCGATCACACAATTTCACTTTCGAACTAGTATCGTCCACCCGACTTTCTAGTGCGGACTCAGATCTGGTTAATTTATCAGAAACCGTCATTCTCCTTGCATATCCATAATTACGATAGAGAATATCCAGAACTAATCAACAATCCATATCCAGGTTTGCCGTCGAAAATCGAGTGAAAAATCCCAACTAGGATCGATATACTATCTCGAAATTCTGTGCTCGAATCTGGATCAAATCACTATGCGAATAGAAGAACATATGTACACCCTACGTATTTATCTTTATTGGTTATTAGCCAAATCAACTCCCTTTCTATTCACATTCACTTTGATTTCATTCACTTACTCACAATTGCCTCAATTTCATTTGGATTATCACTTTGATCCTTATCTCAGATGGATATTCAATCATAAATAGAACTCTTTCCAGCTTAAATTTAGAAAATAATTTGAGAGGTTAAAAACAGATAAGTAGTTGAAAAATAATTATTAGTTTGTAAAATAGCTGCAAAATAGTTAAGTAATTGTAAAATAGTTGAAATATAGTCAAATAGTTATAGAAATTTTAAACAATTACAAAATAGCTATAAAATAGTAATTAGTAGTTGGAAATAGTAATTCGTTTATAAAATAGTTGAAAATTTGTTAAATAGTTCCAAAAATAATTGTAAAACAAGTATAAGATAGTTTTAGGTTTAAAAAGAAAAGTTGTATTGTAAATAGTTTGGAAAAATAGATTTATATTAAAACAATTTATTTTCAAAATAGTCCAGAGTCAAAACTGTTCAATTCCCAACCTCCATTTCCAATCAATTCAATTTAAATTTCCACATCCAGTTAAATTGACTCTATTCCAATTTAAATAACTTCAATTTCAATTAAAATTGATTTAACCCCATTTTAAGTTGAATTAATCCTCAATTTCTTTTCTAAATTCAAATCAAATCCCATTCCAATTTACTTATTCAACTTTAATCACAATTTCAAATTATTCAAATCAATTTAGACTAATTTCAAATTGAATCCACTTCAATTTCAAATCATTTCAATTTCTGCTTGAATTAATCCCAATTCCCATTTGAATTTGAACTTATTCATCTTCAATCATAATACCAATTAATTCAAATCAAACCCAATTTGAACTAATTTAATTTAAATCTCAACTTTAAACCATCTCGAATTATAAATTTGAGTTAAAATTTAAAGGTTGATTTAATCCTTTAAATCAAATCAACTTATATCTTTAAACCATTTAATTCCGAATCCAAATTCCATTTTAAACTTATTTCGAAGTTCAAATAATAATAATTCAAATCCTTTTTAAACAACTAAATCTTTGAAATTCAATTATCACCAAATTTAAATTTTGAAACCCAACCTTTGAAGTTTTATCTTAAACATTTAAGTCTTAAGTCCAAAATGATTCCACTTATCTTAATAATGGATATATTACTACACCCCATTTCTTTAAACAAATCCAATTCATAGTTTAAAGACTATTAATAACAATAGGGTAATATTATCCAATTATTTTAAAACATCCATCCATTTCCAATTTTCGGATCTCAAACCCATTTTGAGATCACCCAAACTCCCAATTCAAAACAACCATTTAACTTTCCAAGTTAAATCCCAATTTCATCTTGAAATTTCCAATTCATGTTGCTTATTAAATTATTTAACTTTCCAAAGTTAAATTTAATTTACTTAATCCAGTCAAATTTACACAATTTGAATTCCCATTCAAATTTTAAACTTCAGATTAATAACCTTCCCACTTAAGTTTAAAACTTGCTTCACTTTGGGTTCCACATCACATTCCAAGGAAAATTCAAAACTTAACCTTAGAGTTTATTTCATATTTATTTCCTTTATACACCAGGCTACTTTTAAATTTTAAACCATCTTTGGTTTAAATTCAAACGAATTCCTTTAAAATTTTCAAACAACTCTTGTTTAAATCAAGCTCTTTCTTTCAAATAATATTATTTATTATTTCTTTATCACTTTGAAACAACTTTCAAATTTATGGACCTAGATTTAAAACTTCACAATTTGGATCATCTTCAGTTCCAATTTATAAGTCATACTTATCCAAATGTTTTACTTCCTTAAAACAATTCGTTATTAAATACAACAACCATTTATGATAATAACCAAGATTATCATATCTGGAAATCAGTTCATTATTATCTTATTCTGAAACCCTTCCCAAATTCAAGATTTTAATTTCAGTTTGAATCCATTTCAAAATTATCTTTGTTTAATTCCAATTTTTTTGTATTTCTATTACTTAATTTAATTCCAATAATTTAACATCCAATTGCCTTAGTATTAGAAAGAAATATTGCTTTATATATCAAATATATTCTTATATAAAATCATTTAAAATCTTTATATAAGAAAATAACAAATACGCTCTCATATATGTATACACACACACACGCGCGCACACACACACACACATTCAACTCATCCTAGGGTACCATTGACCCTATCCTTAATGAGTAATCCCACCAGAGCCAAGATTCTCGCTTAACCTTCAGCTCTGATACCAAATGTAACGACCCGAAATTTTCAAGCCCGAAAATTCCAGATAGTTAGGAAATAAAGAAAAGAGATAGAAGAAGAAACAGGAAAGAAACATAGATTCTCACATTCGCAGCGGATCAAAATATAATATCACATAAAATAACAGTTTACAAAGGAAAACTGTATCGGTCGATTACATTTTAATACATTTGAGTTACAACATTTATATAATCACTAGACAGTTAAATATAACGTGTCCCAGATAAATAATAATATAATACAATGGAAGCACTCCATACGTCTCTGCCAGCCAGTTCGCCTCTTGAGCTCCAGGACGTCCTTACCTGAAAATATGTAATACTCGGTCTGACCCGAGAATTACATCCAAGTAACACCCGGGTCAGGTTGGAAACCAGTGTGAGTAAACCCATCTAACATGAATTATAAAAGCATACAACTTACCCGGGTAACTTGTATCAATTACAAATTCACAAATTGTTATAGACATCACTTATTTCACTCATCAATTTCTAAGTACCAAATCTTAGATTAAATGGTCCAATTCACTTAAATCATTCCATTCCAGCTTATTGATTTTATAAGTCAATCTATAAAGAATCGAAGTGGTTTCGGGTATTTACTAATACCCGACTCCGGTCTCTTCGAATCCAATATCATCTTAACCCAAGTTATTCAAGTGATTAAATTGAAATACTGGATGTCACTTTTACACAGCAATAACACAGATAAACATCACCCATTTATCATTGATATAACAAATATCATATCAACAAAATGTCATAGCATATCATCCAATAGATATCATTCAATTCAGACATTCAATAAACAACCATCCATAAGCAAGCATTATCAATTCATATCATAATTAATCATTTAATCCTGCTTAATCAACCATTTATTTATTACAATCATTTAAATAATTCTTCACTCCTTGATTACCTTATCAATCAATCAATTATCTCTAATCATAGATTAATTATCCATTAAATATCAATTAATAAACCTCAATTATTAATTAATCTCCTTTAATACAAAGTAATCAATCCTTAATTACTTTATAATCAATTAATTAATCTCTAATTAACTGATTAATCAACCATCAACTATTGATTAATAACCTTAATTATTAATCAATATCTCTTAATACAAATTAATTAATCCAAAATTATTCTTATAATTAATCATTAATAATCAAATCAATTATATCTTAATTATTAATTAATAAAACTTAATTATTAATTAACAAGCTTAATTACAAATTAATTAATCCTTAATCATCATTTGATTAAACAATTAATCATCCCTTAATTAATATTGATTAATCCTTAATTACCTTTGATTGATCCTTAATCACCTTTGATTAATCCTTAATTGCCATTAATTATTTTTAAAACATTTTACATTGTAATTAACTAAACTTAATTAAATCTTTTAATTAAGGATTGAAATAAGATAACCATTTAACTTAATAAATTAAAAGTTAACAATACTTAACTTCCTTCAATAACTTAAGCATTATCTAGTAGAGGTTTCAAAACTAGTTACAATTTGTATTTTAAACTTACTTTTATAAAATCTTAAACTTCATTTCAAATTAATATTTTAAAATCATTTTAAATTTCACAACATTTAAATCAATCAATTTTTCAAAACTTCTTAATTTATAGTTAAAGAAAACAATTAGAAAAGGATAAGTTTAAACAAGAAAGCTTTAAACTAGATTTAAATTCAAATTTAAATTTCAAAAACAATTTGATTTTAAAACATTTAAAAAAACTGTTTCATCTCTGCTTTGGGTTCAACCTAAAGTCAACTCGGGTCTAGCCCCGAGTAACATCTTCTCTACCCATTTTATTTATTTATTTAAACTTAGTTTAAATTTAAAGTTTTTAAAACTTACAGGTTTAAAACCCGCAAATTACTCGAGTTCAAACTCGAGTTATCTTCCTAAAAACACGACATCATCTTTGAGTCCAAACCCAATTCCAACATAGATACCCATAGAACCTGGAAACTTTATTTAAAACCTGGAAACAACAAACTATTTTCAGGTTAAAACACACAGGCTACTCGAGTTTCAACTCGAGACACAAACTCAAAAGCACGATGCTTCCTTCGAGTCATAACCTAACCCCATCCTTCACGAGCCTACTGACACCAAAAACAATCTTGTGCACATGTACCAGCGCCGAAATCACCTTCCACCTCCGATGATCTCTCCTGCATCACGAACATCATCACTGCAACCTCCTCGGATCATCAAACCATACTCACCTGCCTCGAATCAAATTCGAGCTACCCAGTTAAAAACTAGAACCAACTGCCATGGCCAAAATCCACCTCGAAGTCGCTCCTCTGACCGTCACGCAATGAGCATCTCCGGCCATTTCATGTCCGTTCATCCACGAACATACCTCCAGAGTTACATCGAACTCGATGCATCAGAGAAGTAGCAGTACTTCAATTTCCAAGCTAGACCAAAACTAGGTTTACAAACTAGATCACCTTACCGCCGACGCCATGACCATTAGAAACCCCTCCTGCCTTTTTTTCTAACAACCTGATTACTTAACTAGCTCCAACAGGAACCCCGACCTCTCCAGTCACCAAGATCATCAGAATTCGACCGCAAATCAAATTCCAGTCAACCCCAAAATTCACATTCAATACTTCACTTACAATTGTGATTTTGATTTTAAAAATCATATCTTCCCAAGCCAATTCAAGTTATGTATTTGAATTAGAGAATTGTATCAATTGATTTTAACATATTTATAAATTTCTACTGTAGATCTTGATTTCCAGTTACTATATATATAAACATGTTTGAACTATTTTTAGATCCAAGTTCAAGTTTAAACAAACTAAATTTGTTTGAAAACTACGGCCTAAAGAGAGATCAGAGAAGAGAAAAGTGGAATTTGAATGAAATTTAACTCTGTAATATAAAACAGAGAGGAACATGGATTCAAATCAGACCTGCACACATGGATACAATCAATCTATATACAGAGGCACTACATATATAAACATATACATGTAGAGCATCATCATAACAATTTGTCAAGCAACAGATAATTAGCAACTTAAGTTTTTTTTAGTTTAAAATGTTTACTCACCTGCTTTGAAGATGAAGAACAAAGCACTGCTTTTGTAAATAAATTTGCTGCTAGCTTTACTTTTTTTTTTATCTTCCTCCTAGCTTTAAGCAGATCCTTTTCGTTTTGATATTAATGCATATTTTTGTTTGTGAGGGTGTTGAACTGGAAGGCCACAAAGTAGTGGTTTGTATATGTATGTATGTATGTATGTATGTATGTATGTATGTATGTATAGGGTGGAAGTAGTGTGCAGAGCAAGCTACATGCTGAGATCCTTTTGTTTACAGTCTTTTGCATTCTCTTTTTTTCTTTTTCTTTGTTCAAGGTTTTATCTGAGCAATGTTTTGATCTGACTTGGTTTTGCTGTGACATTGATTTTGTGTTTTGTTAGCTAGGATTTGATGTTTCCTTAAACTACATTGTTCCCCTTTTAGTTTACATATCTATGCATATATATCTACATCCTATATGTACTATTTTACATACATCATATGTATATTCCTATTTTATCACTTTACCATTTCATCTAACATATATACATACTTACTTATTTATATATTTTTATATTTGAACAACATAAAATTTGTCTATATATATATATATATATATATATATATATATATATATATTTGAATACTTTATCTTTAATTCATATGGTGGGGTTTTACATATACATATGATTTATTTTTCTATAGGATTCAAAAATTATAAAATGCAATATTCAATATAGTTTTTAATTTAATTTATATATATTCAGATATTTTAATCGTCGGAAATTTATTTGTTTGACTAATTAATATTAATAATTCTATAATAAATCAGGTAATTACCCAATTAACAGATGTTAAAAATCCGGATTGTCGCATTCCTCCTCCCTTTAGAACTTTTCGTCCTCGAAAAGGTACGAAGTGAAAATTTTAATTTACTGTGAATTTTAGTTGAATTATTCTTTAAACATTTATAACTCCTTTTATTTTAAAATTTTAAAACACTTTAAAATCTACATAATATTACCAAAATAGTTTTATAAAAATGCTCTTTATAACTCGATGTCTCAACAAGTCCATCCTTGTTCTCATAGAAATTCGGTCATACGTTGATCAGGCGTAGGACTGAAAATCTACAAGTACTTGGTAAACCCGTTTCCAATACCCAGTGAAAATACTTTGGAAAATAATTTTATTGAAAATATAGGAAACAGTTTTTGAAAATAGAGGAAATATCTTTGGTGAGAATGCTCTGGAAATCACCGCCCCCATCCACAGTCGTAGTTACATTCTGGGTTACATTGCCGTCGCAGCAAAAGTCCATGTAACTATAGGCACTCCACGCCCCTTGATTACACCATGTAACCCACAATAGATCGCAGTTACATTCCAGAGTTACGTTGCCATCACAGCAAAATTCCATGTAACTGTAGGCATCAACGCCCTCGATTTTCACTGCCAAAATGAAACTTCTCCACTCTCACATAGGTCGCAGTCTATCGATATAAAATCAAATGCAAAATGTTGGCTCTCAGCAGTACACATGACTTTCGCTATGTTACCATAGGTCGTAGTTTACCGGTATAAAATCAAACGCAGACTATTGACACTCAGCAGCACACACGACTTTCGCTATGGTCTGTAGTAGATTGCAGTGACATCGAGTTACACTATCATCACAACATAACCCAAATGCCTCTGTAGGCCTCAAAGCCCTCGACTTTCGCTACACACTACACAAAATCCTCAGGAACTAGTTTTGTCCGGACTCCTCACGGGATCAACTTTAGAACCTCCCCCTAAGAGGCAGTACCAACCTATGGTACTCCTGAGAAGTTCATTTCAAGGGAGCGCCTTTTTCTCTAGAGCCATTTCCAAAACACTTTATACTATACACATATAGTATCTTCCAAATCATACACCTAGTATGAATCTCCTTTACACAAAATCGATTGTCCCAAAATCGATAATTCTCAAACTAGGCTTTCCAAATTCCAATATTGATTTTACCCAAAAATCAAAAGCCTTTCCAAAGTCCATAGGTTCCAAAAACCTTTCCTCAAAATCATTCCCATAAGATCCTTTACACACACACACACACACACACACACACACACACAGATATATATATATATATAACTTTAAAAAAATTCTTTGGATCATTTCAAACTTGTATAAAACCCCTTTTATACTTCGAATATTTCCAAAAACCCTTTCCTTCCGGCAAAAGATTCAACAAGGGGAGATTTATCTTACATAACAAAGATATATAACTTTTTTTATTCCAAATCAAATATTCAAATTTGATTACTCTATAAAGTCTCTTTTAATCATAGAAATTTCCAATATCAATTTCATTCTAACTCGTATGATGTACACATATCATCCGTACGCTATATTAATCTGATCGCTCACTCGATCACACAATTTCACTTTCGAACTAGTATCGTCCACCCGACTTTCTAGTGTGGACTCAGATCTGGTTAATTTATCAGAAACCGTCATTCTCCTTGCATAGTCATAATTACGATAGAGAATATCCAGAACCAATCAACAATCCATATCCAGGTTTGCCGTCGAAAATCGAGTGAAAAATCCCAACTCGGATCGATATACTATCTCGAAATTCTGTGCTCGAATCTGGATCAAATTACTATGGAATAGAATAACATATGTACACCCTAAGTATTTATCTTTATTGGTTATTAGCCAAATCAATTCCCTTTCTATTCACATTCACTTTGATTTCATTCACTTACTCACAATTGCCTCAATTTCATTTGGATTATCAATTTGATCCTTATCTCAGATGGATATTCAATCATAAACAGAACTCTTTCCAGCTTAAACTTAGAAAATAATTTGAGAGGTTAAAAACAGATAAGTAGTTGAAAAATAATTATTAGTTTGTAAAATAGCTACAAAATAGTTAAGTAATTGTAAAATAGTTGAAAAATAGTCAAATAGTTATAGAAATTTTAAATAATTGCAAAATATCTATAAAATAGTAATTAGTAGTTGAAAATAGTAATTCGTTTATAAAATAGTTGAAAAATTGTTAAATAGTTCCAAAAATAATTGTAAAACAAGTATAAGATAGTTTTAGGTTTAAAAAGAAAAGTTGTGTAGTAAATAGTTTGGAAAAATAGATTTATATTAAAACAATTTATTTTCAAAATAGTCCAGAGTCAAAATTGTTCAATTCCCAACCTCCATTTCCAATCTGTTCAATTTAAATTTCCACATCCATTTAAATTGACCCTATTCCAATTTAAATAACTTCAATTTCAATTAAAATTGATTTAACCCCAATTCAAGTTGAATTAATCATCAATTTCTTTTCTAAATTCAAATCAAATCCCATTCCAATTTACTTATTCAACTTTAATCACAATTTCAAATTATTCAAATCAATTTGGACTAATTTCAAATTGAATCCACTTCAATTTCAAATCATTTCAATTTCTTCTTGAATTAATCCCAATTCCCATTTGAATTTGAACTTATTCATCTTCAATCACAATACCAATTAATTCAAATCAAACCCAATTTGAACTAATTTAATTAAAATCTCAACTTTAAACCATCTCGAATTATAAATTTGAGTTAAATTTTAAAGGTTGATTTAATCCTTTAAATCAAATCAACTTATATCTTTAAACCATTTAATTCTGAATCAAATTCCATTTTAAACTTATTTCGAAGTTCAAGTAATAATAATTCAAATCCTTTTTAAACAACTAAATCTTTGAAATTCAATTTATCACCAAACTTAAATTTTGAAACCCGACCTTTGAAGTTTTATCTTAAACATTTAAGTCTTAAGTCCAAAATGATTCCGTTTTATCTTAATAATGGATATATTACCACACCCCATTTCTTTAAACAAATCCAATTCATAGTTTAAAGACTATTAATAACAATAGGGTAATATTATCCAATTATTTTAAAACATCCATCCATTTCCAATTTTTGGATCTAAAACCCATTTTGAGATCACCCAAACTCCCAATTCAAATCAACCATTTAACTTTCCAAGTTAAATCCAAATTTCATCTTGAAATTTTCAATTCAGGTTGCTTATTAAATTATTTAACTTTCCTAAAGTTAAATTTAATTTACTTAATCCAGTCAAATTTACACAATTTGAATTCCCATTCAAATTTTAAACTTCAGATTAATAACCTTTCCACTTAAGTTTAAAACTTGCTTCACTTTGGGTTTCACATCACATTCCAAGGAAAATTCAAAACTCAACCTTAGAGTTTATTTCATATTTATTTCCTTTACACACCAGGCTACTTTTATATTTTAAACCACTTTTGGTTTTAAATTCAAACGAATTCCTTTAAAATTTTCAAATAACTCTTGTTTGAATCAAGCTCTTTCTTTCAAATAATATTATTTATTATTTCTTTATCACTTTGAAACAACTTTCAAATTTCTGGACCTAGATTTAAAACTTCACAATTTGGATCATCTTCAGTTCCAATTTATAAGTCATACTTATCCAAATGTTTTACTTCCTTAAAATAATTCGTTATTAAATACAACAACCATTTATGATAATAACCAAGATTATCATATCTGGAAATCAGTTCATTATTATCTTATTCTGAAACTCTTCCCAAATTCAAGATTTTAATTTCAGCTTGAATCCATTTCAAACTTATCTTTGTTTAATTCCAATTTTTTTATACTTCTATTACTTAATTTAATTCCAATAATTTAACAACCAATTGCCTTAATATTAGAAAGAAATATTGCTTTATATATCAAATATATTCTTATATAAAATCATTTAAAATCTTTATATAAGAAAATAACAAATACGCTCTCATACACACACACACACACACACACATACACACACATTCAACTAATCCTAATGTACCATTGACCTTATCCTTAATGAGTAATCTCACCAGAGCCAAGATTCTCGCTTAACCTTCAGCTCTGATACCAAATGTAACGACCCGGAATTTTCAAGCCCGAAAATTTCAGATAGTTAGGAAAGAAAGAAAAGAGATAAAGAAGAAACAGGAAAGAAACATAGATTCTCACATTCGCAGCGGATCAAAATATAATATCACATAAAATAACAGTTTACAAAGGAAAATTGTATCAGTCAATTACATTTTAATACATTAGAGTTACAACATTTATACAATCACTGGACAGTTAAATATAACGTGTCCCAGATAAATAATAATATAATACAATGGAAACACTCTATACGTCTCTGCCAGCCAGTTCGCCTCTTGAGCTCTAGGACGTCCTTACCTGAAAATATGTAATACTCGGTCTTACCCGAGAATTACATCAAAGTAACACCCGGGTCAGGCTGGAAACCAGTGTGAGTAAACCCATCTAACATGATTACAAAAGCATACAACTTATATATATAACCCGGGTAACTTGTATCAATTACAAATTCACAAATTGTTTTAGACATCACTTATTTCACTCATCAATTTCTAAGTACCAAATCTTAGATTAAATGGTCCAATTCACTTAAATCATTCCATTCCATCTTATTGATTTTATAAATCAATCTATAAAGAATCGAAGTGGTTTCGGGTATTTACTAATACCCGACTCCGGTCTCTTAGAATCCAATGTCATCTTAACCCAAGTTATTCAAGTGATTAAATTGAAATATTGGATGTCAATTTTACACAACAATAGCACAGATAAACATCACCCATTTATCATTGATATAACCAATATCATATCAACAAAATGTCATAGCATATCATCCAATAGATATCATTCAATTCAGACATTCAATAAACAACCATCCATAAGCAAGCATTATTAATTCATATCATAATTTATCATCTAATCTTGCTTAATCAACCATTTATTTATTATAATCATTTAAATAATTCATCACTCCTTGATTACCTTATCAATCAATCAATTATCTCTAATCATAGATTAATTATCCATTAAATATCAATTAATAAACCTCAATTATTAATTAATCTCCTTTAATACAAAGTAATCAATCCTTAATTACTTTATAATCAATTAATTAATCTCTAATTAACTGATTAATCAACCATCAACTATTGATTAATAACCTTAATTATTAATCAATATCTCTTAATACAAAATAATTAATCCAAAATTATTCTTATAATTAATCATTAATAATCAAATCAATTATATCTTAATTATTAATTAATAAAACTTAATTATTAATTAACAAGCTTAATTACAAATTAATTAATCCTTAATCACCAGTTGATTAAACAATTAATCAACCCTTAATTAATATTAATTAATCCTTAATTACCTTTGATTAATCCTTAATCACCTTTGATTAATCCTTAATTGCCATTAATTATTTTTAAAACATTTTACATTGTAATTAACTAAACTTAATCAAATCATTTAATTAAGGATTGAAATAAGATCCAAGTTCAAGTTTAAATAAACTAAATTTGTTTGAAAACTACGGCCTAAAGAGAGATCAAAGAAGAGAAAAATGGAATTTGAACGAAATTTAACTCTGTAATATAAAACAGAGAGGAACATGGATTCAAATCAGACCTGCACACATGAATACAATCAATCTATATACAGAGGCACTACTTATATAAACATATACATGCAAAGCATCATCACAGCAATTTTTCAAGCAACAGATAATTAGCAACTTAAGTTTTTTTTAGTTTAAATTGTTTACTCACCTGCTTTGAAGATGAAGAACAAAGCACTGCTTTTGCAAATAAATTTTCTGCTATCTTTTTTTTGATCTTCCTCCTAGCTTTAAGCAGATCCTTTTCATTTTGATATTAATCTATATTTTTGTTTGTAAGGGTGTTGAACTGAAAGGCCACAAAGTAGTGGTTTGTATATGTATGTATGTATGTATGTATGTGTGTGTGTATATATATATATGGTGAAAGTAGTGTGCAGAGCAAGCTACATGCTGAGATCCTTTCATTTACAGTCTTTTGCATTCTCTTTTTTTTTTCTTTGTTCAAGGTTTTATCTGAGCAATGTTTTGATCTCACTTGGTTTTGCTATGACATTGATTTTGTGTTTTGTAAGCTAGGATTTGATATTGCCTTTTACTACATTGTTCCCCTTTATGTTTACATATCTATGCATATATACCTACATCCTATATGTACTATTTTACATACATCATATGTATATTCCTATTTTATCACTTTACCATTTCATCTAACATATATACAAACATACTTATTTATATATTTTTACATTTGAACAACATAAAACTTGTCTATAATCTATCCATATATATATATATATATTTGAATACTTTATCTTTAATTTATATGGTGGGGTTTTACATATATATTTGATTTATTTTTCTATTGATTCAAAAATTATATAATGCAATATTCAATATAGTTTTTAATTTAATTTATATATATTCAGATATTTTAATCGTCGGAAATTTATTTGTTTGACTAATTAATATTACTATTTATATAATAAATTAGGTAATTACCCAATTAACAGACGTTAAAAATCCAGATCGTTACAGACGTTACAAGGATAGGTTGACATTTGAAATAAAATTACACAAAGTGGATCGTAAAAATCCATGTAATTTCATTGGTGTCTATAGCATCTTGAGTTTATGCAGATGTGGAGGGTTTGAACGTTTTGACTTAAATCATAAAATAAAAACAATATTTTATTGATGCTGCTTGCAATTGTGTAATTCTCCTTTTTGCATATTTATTTTTTAAAACTTTAAAGTTCAGATTTTTACCGTTGTTTCACTATAGCATGTATTTGACCATATATACCATTGTTACCTAAACTATTAAGTAGCCTTTTTTCCTTTTCCATTCTGCAAGTACGCTAATTAATTTAATCCTGAAAAGATTGAAGTATATTAATACAACTACGAATTTATTTAAAATTCATGCCATGTGAATTTGTTTAGTGATACTACTACTTCGACACATGATCTGTGTATACAATCAAATTGTGTATCAAATATAAAATAAACAATCAAGATAGTAACAAAGTTTATTTAAATTTATACACTTTAAGTTGGGCAAAAAATATTTATATAACAGGTATGAAAAAATATAAATAAATTAAATTATATTAAATATTTAAAAAATAATGGATGAAGAGTAAATAAAAGGCTAGAAGATAGAAGTTTTGGGTGTTAATTGTAATTACCATATATTGAGATGGAGTAATGAAAGATGAAAAATAAATAACTATTTTTTGCATCTTTTTTTAAGGTTGGATGGTATGATATGAGATGTGTGATCTTTATTAATAGTAAGACTACTCACAAGTTGGTAACTCCAGTATCATGACAAAGAATGATTCTGTCCAGCTTTAGGTCAACTTTATGTTTCAATTTACTCCCATCGGTTGAAAAAAATAAATGCAAATAATGTTAGTATTTAACAATACAATATTATTATTAAAATGTCATTATCCTGGACATACAAAATATAATTCCCAAAACCAAATATGGTTTCCTTGCATTAGACCCTAAAAACACAAGTTCTCCAGATCCTGTAGCTTTCTGTTACAATTGCACAATGTTAAATATCTGCAATTTACTAGGCATAAACATTGTGAATATCTATAAAAACCGTGAACAAAGAATAAGTTATACCTTAGGGTGAGCAATAAAAGGCCTACCCCATTCTTTCAACAAATTCCAGTTACTGTGAGTCTCAAGATTAAACATATTTCAGTCATTAATGATCTTCTTGTTTAAATATAAACCAAATTTTGGAAGTACTTGAGTTTAAATTTTGTATGGCAATAGGATTCAAAGTGCACACTCTATAGCCATGGAATGCATGCACTCTCATGAACTTATTCATCCTGATCTAAAACCTCGTAAAAACATCTATATATTAGGATATTAATTTAATCCAATGATGCCAATTAATTTATATCTTATTTTATGCAAAAATGATCATACAAATTACTTTTATTAATTGGAGATTATTTGCAGATAATTGAATTTTAAATGAAACATACATTCTATCAAATGCTTACCGACTAACTAAATTTCTTGCTGATTATTAACATTATTTTAATTTATCTTATTTAAATCTCTAGATAATAGTCGTTAGTTGTACTATTGATCTTATAGTTGTTAGTTCTTCAACTCATTTAATCAAATAATTAAGTTACTTAATAGACCAATATGTCTTTGTTTGTTGGCTGCTAGATTAGTCGTCGATTACTTGGTTGACTGACCAATTTTTTTAAGAACTGCATATTTGTCTTTGTTTGGACTTTTGGGTTATCGGACAATACAAACTTCAAAGTAACATGTGATGCACAATTTGTTTGAATGTTAAATATCATATGTTGAAACAGATGCCCCTGATAATTATTTTATTGGGATATGCTGCTCTAAGCATTTAATATTGGATAATATACCTGATGTATCATATGCCAGACTTCAGTTATTTCCAATATGGCTTAAAAATATCTGTAATTATATATAGGTCGATATTTACCGATGTATCTCTCCAATATTTACTGTAATATATTTGTATTTTTATGCCTATAAAGATTCAGCATATTTTGTGCCTCAGACTTTCTTGAGTAATTAAAATGCATAGTAACGTTCTATGTAGGTCACAAAAAGTGCATCTAGGAATCCACAGGGACATGTTTTAATCAATTTTTACTTGATTTCAGAGGTGGCATTACTTAGTGGGTTGATGTCGAAGAGTATGAAAGAACTTAGCCAGATAAAATTGCAGTAGTTGTAGCGAGGAAATGTTGAAGGTGAGTAAGTTCTAAGTTAATTTTGATATAAAATGCATATTGAATCCAGGAAAATCACCACCGTTTATCTGCTCTGCGATTTCTTTTATCTAGATGCTAGTTTTATTGGCATTTTTGTAGTTTACAAAAGTTTAATATCAGTGAACTAAATGTTTCCTTGACACTGCAAAGTAGATTGCAATTATAAAGTTGGTAAAATTCATTTATAAGCCAACATACACCTTCTAATATGCTCAGCTTTACGCCCCTACATTTGGTAAAGTCCATATTTAAGGCGGTAAGACATATTGCCTTTTATATTACAATTATAAAATTAACATTTATTTTTGCACTAACTAGAATTCAACAGCAGCAAAATTAATGTCTCATTGACAATGCAACATCTTTTTTATCCTTATGAAGTCATTGGTATGTTCTTTAGTAAATTAGGAATTGCAATCTTCTCAAATTCCCTTGAGGAAATTTTGTCAAGGGATAGAGAGGTAGACGATGCCTCTATCATATCAAAAATTAACAAAGTTAAAAAACTTGTATAAAAACTAAATAAGTTTATAGAAATAACTAAGTTTGTAAAAACTAATTAATTTTTAAAAATTAAATAAATTAAATAATTTTATAAAAATGAACAAAGTTAACAAAAATGACGTAGGGGAGAAAAAATGAGCAGGAGTGGGGAAAAGCATGCATGTATATATATGCATGGAATTTGCAAGCGACTGGTTGACCTTATAGTCAACCGATCGGTCGACTGCTGGGCCGACCTGGTCGGTCTGTGCTATATTTATTATATATTTTTTCATCTCGTCCACCTCCCCTTGACTAATCGAAGCCTATGCAAATTCTACCACTACCGAGCTATCTGAGTCGCGACTACGACTTTAACTAAATATCCTTGTCTGCTTTCCATCCTCCAAGTGGAGTCTTGACATCTTCTATACTTCAAATAAACCTATATTAATGTACATAAGCTTGCTCTAGCCACTTAAATCGTCTAACCCATAAAATTCTTTTTCAAAGTAGCTTAAATTTCTTTACAGCAAAAAACTATTTTACGTACTTACAAACCTTTTCGTATTTAAATAAGAATTTCAAAATATGTTTCTACTAGGCTGAGACAGATGTTGCGTAAAACATCGTCACTACAGCCCAAAATACTAATTTTCAACTAAAGTTAATAATACCTATATATATATATATATATATATATATATATATATATATTCCTATTAAACAAGTAAAATCATAAAGCTATAAATTTCTAAAGTTAGAGCTTGAAAATCTTTCAAAAGTTTTCAAATTCCTAAGAGTTTAATTGTCGAGCTAGACGAAAAAGTGGCTTTTTCATTTGCTTTCACGTTTCCAAATATCCCTTACTTAATCCAAATATTTTTTCCATATGAGTTCTTTTAGCTTTTAGAGTTTCCTCATTCCAAGTTTTGATATACTAAATTGTTTTGCAAACTTTCTCCAACTATTGATTTATTTAAAAGAATGGACTTCTCTTTGGGGTCTTAAGAGTGTGTGTGTGTGTTTATACTAAAATACAAATATGTTCACTCACTATCCACCTAGGAAAACTAAACCTCGCTCGATACCAAATTTAACCACCTAAATTCCAACGGTCCACACTTTTCGCAAGAATGCTAAAAACCAAGCCCATTGAAACCCAGTTGGGTATCCGGTATCCTACAAATAGGTAAAGATAAATATATCATAGCTCAGTTAATAATTTCACAGCGAAATTGGCTAAAATACAATAATAAATAAATACTCACCCAAATAATAACACTAAGCAAGTGTCATAAAGCTGAAAAGTCTTTGCCATCTACTTAACCTGAAGGTTGTTATGAGGCGGGGGTCAGAACAAAAGTTCTAGTGAATGAATAAATTATAGACTTCTAGGCTTAATTCTACATATACTGGTTTATTTCCATTTATTCTTATATTAGATTTATTAGGTTACAATACTCTCATCTCTTCTCGTGAACAGTACCCATCTACTCCATTGTAGATAAAAACCTAATAACTAATATATACATATATGTAGCTATATGCCTAATGACCATATTGGTCATAGGTACCACCCATGGTACCTTATGTATCCTCCTCAAAAAAGACTCCATCATCTAGCTTCAAAAGCGTTCTGTAACTACATCTATAAAGGACTGCTTCATAAGACCTACAGTACAGATGCTCCTCTACTTACTACGAAAATGTAAATTGCATCCGCACTAGTCTGAGTTAGTCCGCGAGATGATGGTTTTGATGACAACAATCTTAGAATAGATTATAAAATATAAATACTAACATTATAAGTTTAGATATATAAGTATATGCAGGTTTTAACCATGCAGGTACCAAGAATGAAGACTGTGCAGTATAGAGATTCAAGATATCAAGATTGAAGACTCATGAGTATCAAGAATATCAAGAGTTCAAGAATTGAAGTAATTTATTCTTTGATTATAAATTTTGTTAAAACTCATAGAAAAGCACTGGCATTTAAAATCCAATTTATTCGTGGAATGGAATCCACTTCGAGCCTGTTAAAGGGATGGAACCCTAAGTAGGGTGGAATCTTAGAAAAATCTAGTGGAACATTGTTTTGTATCCGCTAACTTTTTATTCAAAATGATTTTTCAAAATTATATCCTGTTTTCAAAATGTTTTCAAAACCTTCCTTTTAAAAGCATCAAAAACCTCTATCTTGATTTTAAATAATTTTAGCCTCAAAATTATCTTTAATTTCAAAAGTCAAAATTAATCCTGATTTTAAACTATCTTTAAAAATAATATATTTAACTTTTAAATATTTATACTTAAGATTTAAATATAAAATTATAGTTAAACTTTATATATATTATTCTCTATATTTACTTATGAATTTTAATTATAGTCAAGTATATTAGAAAAGTTTAAAATAGTTTTAATATAAGATAAAGGTTATTTTCAAAGAAAATCAAATCATCAAAAGTTTCTTTGGGATGTCGACATGCCTATGGTGACCATGTCGACATGGTGTCAGTTGGGTTCAAAATTTAAATTTCAAAAGAAGTGTCTATTCGCCATAACTCTTAATGAATGGACATGACTGTCGTTCTTCTATAAATAGGGGTTAGTTTCAAAGAATTTTATATCTGATTTTCTGGTTTTTCACTCCTCTTCTTCTTCCATATTTCTTAATACATACTCTTACCATTACTCTGCCGAAATCAACATTGAATCAAACTCTATCTTTTCTAGTTGGATTCTCTATCACTATCTCAACAAGGTTCTCAGTGCTATTCAGAGTTATAGGCTTCTTTGTAATCTATTAAGTGAGAAAAGGTGTGATTGTGGCCTTGAAAATCAATCAAGCGAGAAAAGATGTGATTGTAGCCTTGGTAAATTAATTGGGTAAACTTGTGGCCCGGAAATCAAGCATCTCTACCCAGAGGATTGAAATTCTGGAGGGTGTACCTCATAGCCTTGAAATCGAGGGTGTAATTGTACAATTGCTTTGGAACGGAAATTCGTACTTGTGTTGCGGGACTAGATGTAGGGTAACTCCGAACCAGTATAAAATCCGGTGTGTTATTTCCTTTACTGCTTTTATTTTATTTCTGCATCTGTGTTTGTTTCTGTAATTATCCCTGTATCTGTAGATTGCATACATTTGTGTCTAAATTAACATAAACTCAAAAAGATTTAGTAATTCTTTATAAACACTATTCACCACCACTCTAGTGTTAATCCTAGCCTTAAGATCCGTAATCCGCATTTCTTTCAATTGGTATCAAAGCCAGGTTTTCAAAGTTTCATAATCTGATTTTTGAAAATTTTCAAAATGGCTACCAACACTGGTACTGTTACTAACACTAGTATTTCTATCACGAGTTCATTTGTAGAAGGTCAATCTACTGTCAGACAACCATTTTGAATGGTAGCAACTATGCATATTGGGCATGTAGGATGAAAATATACTTACAATCTATAGGATTAGACACTTTGGAATATTACACAAACTGAATATTCTGAACCTACAACTGATTTTGCACAGTGGACTACTAAGCAAAAAACTGTTGCACAAAATAATTCTAAGGCAATGAATATTTTGTTTTGTTCACTAGATAGAAATGAATTCAATAGAGTGTCAGCTTGTAAGTCTGCAAATGAAATTGGAAAAACTTTGCAAGTTACTCACGAAGGAACAAGAAAGGTTAAACGGACCAAGATTTCTGTGCTCACAATTCAGTTTCAATTATTTAAAATGAATCCTAATGAGTCTATTTCGGATATGTATAGTAGATTTCAGGATATTGTGCATTCTCTAATATCTTTGGGAATGGAATTTTCTGAAGAAGATCAAGTCAGAAAGATTTTAAATTCTTTTACTCCAGAATGGGATCAAAAGAGACTTGCTATCGAAGAGGCAAATGACATCAGTACTTTAAAGATAGAAGAATTAATTGGAAATCTAATGTCGTATGAAGTTCAAATGATCGAGAGAAGAGAAAACAAAGCATCTGAAAAGAAATCAATGGCATTCAATGCATTGACCGATGGATCAGACTCAAACAGCGATAATGATGAAGAGATAGCCTTTGTGACCATAAATTTTAGGAAATTTCTGAAATACAGAAAGATGAATAATCTCAAGAGAATCAACTATAAGAACTCTGAAAATCAGAATGTAATGCCAAATAATGTCAAATGTTACAACTGTGATGAACCAGGCCATTTCAAAAGAGACTGTCCGTATCCAGATAGGCAAAATCCTCCTATGAACAATGATCCAGCAAAGAAACGAAAGCATGAATTTACTGCTACTCTAGATGACTCAGACTCGTCCTCAAGTGATGATGATCAGAAGATAGATAATTCGAATTTGTATTTCATAGCTGTTCACGACTCCGACGAATTCAAAGAAACGGACTCAGAAAAAGGTACACGTTAATAATACAATTGGTTGAAATTGCTTTCTTAGAATTAGTTGCTTGATTGATTGATTTTGAATTAGTGTGTTGTTTGAATTTTAATTTTTTTTTTTTTAGTAGTATAATTTTCTGAAATATACTATAAATATTTCAGATATATATATATATATATATATATAGACATTAAAAATAATAAGTATATATATATATTAGAGAACTTAGGAAAAATAAATTATCAGAATTCACTGGCACATGCCGACATGGTCCCTACCATGATGTCAACATGGGTACCAGAATTTAAATTTCAAAATTGAATTCAAATGTTTGAATTTCCCTCCACCTTTTCACTTCATTCAATTCTCTGAAAAGCTACCTTTTGACCAGAGAATATGTCCTTTGAGAATCTATTTATTCACTATCTTTTATCATATCTTTTCACTCTCATTTTCAAATTCAAACTCTCTTCAAAACTTCAAGCTGTCTACTCTCTACTTTAATGGCTTCTTCAAGCAACCCCTCCACCATGAGATTTCCAGAAAAATAAAAGAGCAAATATTCAATGATCCGGAGGCAACAAAAGCATACATCAATTATGCTAATTATGCCAAAGTCCATCGCGAAAAGTTTGCTATTTTTCAAGATTTCTATTGTTACGAACTTGATTCTCTTTTTGCAAACAATGGAGTTCTTAGTCTTATTGATGCTTCTCAAAATGATTTTGTTTGCTATCCAAATCTTGTCAAAATTTTCTATGCTAATTTAAACCGAGGATTTTATCATGGAAATGAGGATGAAATTTGGAGTAGTGTCAAAGGCACTAGAATTGTTTTGAATTGTGATCTTTTGGGTACCATTCTCAATTACAAGTGTACGGGAATGGATCTTTCTAATTTCAAAGTCGATGAAAATGATCGTGAGACATTTCATCACATTTTCGAAGGGAATGATAATTTTGAATTCAAAAATCGAAATTTTCGACCAAAGGCAAGGAATGTTAATCTTCTTTTGCAAAATACTTTGACCCCAAGATTGTGGAATTTTAACAATCCTACTTCAAAAGTTTGCAAAGCTCTTTTTGCTATTTTTGGAAATTATGACATAAATTGGGCACAGGTTATTTTGGATGAACTTCGTCCTAAAAATCTTCAAATGAGTGAGAATACTATATATCATGGAATTTATCTCACTCGGATTTTTAACAATTTTGGAGTGGATTTCAAAGGCGAAGAATTTGTTTCTAGAAAAGTTTTCAATCACTCCAACATTTAGCTTATGAAAATTCCATTTGTTTTTCAACCTTATGAGACCCTTGCCGAAAAGGAAGAGCGTTTGGCTCATGAGGAAATGGAAGAAGAGGAAGAGGAAGAAGAAGGGGATGAAATGGAAATTGAAGAAGAAGAAGGTGAAACCTCTTTGGAAAGCATTGACTATCCTCCTAATCCATCCACCAAAACCCTTCTCAAAAATCAAAAGATGATTGTTGAGAATCAACGGATTCTTAAACGATCGGTTAGTAAGAAGTTGGACAAAATTTCATCCAAGATGAACAAGTTCATTTCCAAAGTCAGCAAGAAACTAGGACTTTCTTCATCATCATCATCCTCTAACTAGTTTTATCTTTTGGTATCTTGTTGTATGTGTTTTAGTTTGTTTAATTCGAAAGTTTATGTAGTTTGGTCTGTGTTTAATCATTGTAACATCTTAGTATGCAGTGAAATGAAATTTCTCCTCTGTTATCTACCTTATCTTATCTCCAGAATAAATGTTAGTATAGTATATAAATATACACACACACATAATTATTCACAAAATCAAATTAGTCATAATTTTTCACTAACCCATGTCGACATCCCCTCTATGATCATGTTGACATGTACTGGTCAGAAATGACAATTGATTTTGAATTTGAAATTTGAATAACAACCATATGTCTATTCATTTCAAACAAATTTCTACACCTATATATACCTATTTCTTCCAGAATTCTTCACTGAAAATTATTTCCTATCTTCTAATTCTTCATTTCTTTCACAAATTCAACTATGGCTAATCCAATTCATAATTTATCTGAAAATCTTGAAGAAACTCTTAATTCGTTCATGAGTATTCTCTCGTTCATTCTTCGTAACCAGCAACACTTAGAATTGAGTCAAATGCAGATGATCAAGGAGCAAGAAAGGCATTTCGATGCAATACGATGGATGATTTCCTCCCTACACAAGGATGATAACGAAGCACATCCTCCAGTCTCTCCCACCAATGACAATGATAATTGGGATGCTATTAAGGCAACTCCAATCTTTGGAGAAGAAGGATGGGTGGAAGTTCCACGTAACGTTAGATTTTTATTTTGTTTACTTTGTTTGAATTGTTTGTTTGAATTAATTTGATTTGGTTTGGATTGATACTTGGTGTGAATTGATTTCTTAAATTGGTTTGATGGTTGCTACATAAAACATGTATATATATATATACATTGAAATGTATATAATCCTTGATTAATTATCATGTTCATAAGGATAATTATTTCTTAATCTATCTATTATATATTCCATTGTATAGTTTATAAATACAGGTAATCTAGTCCAAGAATGAGGGGGAGTTAGTTTTTGTTGATGACAAAGGGGGAGGAATATAAAATAGGTTAGTTAGGCATAAATTAAGGGGGAGTTACAGATTAAGGGGGAGTTATTAGGATAGAAGTAATATTTTATAAACAAAGGTTGTCATCATCAAAAAGGGGGAGATTGTTAGTCCGTGAGATGATGGTTTTGATGACAACAACCTTAGAATAGATTATAAAATATAAATATAACATTATAAGTTTAGATATATATGTATATGCAGGTTTTAACCATGCAGGTAACAAGAATGAAGACTGTACAGTATAGAGATTCAAGATATCAAGATTGAAGACTCATGAGTACCAAGAATATCAAGAGTTCAAGAAATGAAGTAATTTATTCTTTAATTAGAAATTTTGTTAAAACTCATAGAAAAGCACTGGCATCTTAAAATCCAATTTTTTCGTGGAATGGAATCCACTTCGAGCCTGTTAAAGGATGGAACCCTAAGTAGGATGGAACCTACAAAAAATCTAATAGAACATTGTTTTGTATCCGATAACTTTTTATTCAAAATGATTTTTCAAAATTATATCATGTTTTCAAAATGTTTTCAAAACCTTCCTTTTAAAAGCATCAAAAATCTATATCCTGATTTTAAATAATTTTAGCCTCAAAATTATCTTTAATTTCAAAAGTAAAAATTAATTCTAACTTTAAACTATCTTTAAAAATAATATATTTAACTTTTAAATATTTATACTTAAGATTTAAATATAAAATTATAGTTAAAATTTATGTATATTATTCTCTATATTTACTTATGAATTTTAACTATAGTCAAGTATATTAAAAATGTTTAAAATAGTTTTAATATAAGATAAAGGTTATTTTCAAAGAAAATCAAATCATCAAAAATTTCTTTGGGATGTCGACATGCCTATGGTGACCATGTCGACATGGTGTCTATTGAGTTCAAAATTTAAATTTCCAAAGAAGTGTCTATTCGCCATAACTCTTCACGAATGGACATGGTTGTTGTTCTTCTATAAATAGGGGTTAGTTTCAATGAATTTTATATTAGATTTTTTGGTTTTTCACTCCTCTTCTTCTTCCATGTTTCTTAATACATTCTCTTACCATTACTCTACCGAGATCAACATTGAATCAAACTCGATATTTTCTAGTTTGATTCTCTATCACTATCTCAACAAGATTCTCAGTGCTATTTAGAGTTATAGGCTTCTTTGTAATCTATTAAGTGAGAAAAGGTGTGATTTTGGCCTTGAAAATCAATCAAGCGAGAAAAGGTGTGATTGTAGCCTTGGTAAATCAATTGGGTAAACTTATGGCCTGGAAATCAAGTATCTCTACCCAGAGGATTGAAATTATGGAGGGTGTACCTCGTAGCCTTGAAATCGAGGGTGTAATCGTACAATTGCTTTTGAAAGGAAATCCGTACTTGTGTTGCCGGACTGGATGTATGGTAACTCTGAACGAGTATAAAATCCGATATGTTCTTTCCTTTACTGCTTTTATTTTATTTCTGCATCTATGTTTGTTTTTGTTATTATCCCTGTATCTGTAGATTGTATACATCTGTGTCTAAATTAACATAAACTCAAAAAGATTTAGTAATTCTTTATAAACACTGTTCACCCCCCCTCTAGTGTTAATCCTAACCTTAAGATCCGTAATCCGCATTTCTTTCAGTCTGTACCAGTGCTTGGACATTCATAGTGTACTACCCAGTGCGTATGTTGAGGACTACGTAATCGTTATGTCTACTGTCCTAGTCCCACCAACAAGGTCTACCTTGTGCGGAACTCAGTCGAGGATTTTCTATATCTGTAAAGGATTGCTTCGTTAGGCTTACAATATAGATATTCTAGTTGGTCTGCCCCATTCTCTTCGTGGCTATGGCCCCACCCAGGCCCCCTCAACTAATCAAAAGACTTCTAAATAGTTAAGTGGACGTTCCATACTACAAACAATCTAACATCCAACTGGCGGTGCTCCTCCATCCAATATCTCGATAGTGAAAGTATCATTGGATTGTTGGTTTAACTCTTGTCTTTCCCGAACTTGCTCTTGGTCTTGATGCTAGCCGATATCCGCATGCGACGATCCTTAACCTTACTTGCAAGTACTGGACATACGAATACCCTACTCCGAACAAAATCCCTTCTGACTGCCTACAAATGATCCACTTCGTTAGTCCTATAATGCAAATGCAGTCAAGGCATACTCTTTTGATGGAACACCTACAGACCTACCTCTAGGGATGCAACTTCATTAGGCCTACCCAGCCATCCTATAGTATCCTTATATCCTATTGAACGTCCCTCTAGCCAAAAATCACTAAGCTGGATGTGCTCCTCCATTTCTGAAACCCATGATGAACTGCTTCGTCAAGCACTTCATCCTTTGGGCTGCTCCAAACGCATTTCGATTCTTTTATTAAACCCTAAATCTAATCTTTTAATTTGCTTTTAGTTTGCTATCCTTTTTGTTGGTTACATATTTTAATTTAATTAGCATATTCTTGCCCCCATCTAATAGGCAATGATGTTAGTATGAGCCACATTTACTATCTTGCTTATTTAACTTAATATAGAAATTCTTAAGTTCCTTAAAATAAGCCTATTTTGTTATTTCTGTTTTATTTGCTTATTAACTTAATATAAGTTTTTTAAATAAGCTTCTATCATTATCCTCTACTATCATCACTTACCAATTTGTTTTAAGTTTCATGATAAGATTTTCCGTTTTTATTTCATAATTATAAGCTATGTTATAATTCTACTTGGAATTGTTACTTTTTCTTCTTTTATTGTCTGTTATACAATTACAAGCGCATCTTGCCTAGTCTGCCTTCATTTATTACGATATAGAATTTTCTTTAATCCCCTAATTTTACCTGATTCACTTATCATAATAACTGCCTAGTAAAATAGCTTATGCAGTAAATGTAGATTTAGGTTCCTTAAATTTCTTCAGAGCCTAAAATTCTTAAATTAATAATTTTTTTTTCAAATCATACTTTACTTTTGTAAGGACCCGATTCTTCAACTTCCGAAAACTGACATCAATACGTCCACTGTATCAACTGCCGAGAAATCGAATGCCGAAAAACCGAACACTTAGGGTTTTAAGAAAAAGAAAGAGAGAGAAGAAGAGAGAAAAGATAGAAAATAGGGAGGGGAAAGAAAATAGAAAATAGAACGGAATAGAAAACAACAGAACAATAACAGAATCTCACAATCGCAGCGGAACAACATATAATAATTAAATGAATAATCTTTAAACAAAGAACTATATCAGTTATTACATTTCATTACATTACATCAGAGTGTACAACATCAAACAACAACAAACAGCGGAAAAGAAATACTATATACTAATAATACGCCATGCCATCCAGCTTGCCTCCAGCAACTCCAGAATATCCTGATAAACCTAACTCTTGACTGCCCGTGTGGAAATTGGTGGGCACCCAGAGTTTAGGAAGGAAAACAATAAACTCCGAGTCAGTCATGTGACTGGTGTGAGAACTCAAAATAGTTTATTTATCTTTAAAAATCAAAATAGAGGAATATTTTTAAAGTCAATTCGCAATGCTTTTAAAAATGAGACAACCATAAGGCCTCCCGCACACACACACAATGCAAACGCAGAATCGGAGGAGATTTCTCCTTATGATAGTCAAAGATGCTTGATACGCATTTAAAAGAACATTTGATATTATTACTAGTGCATAGTGTAGAGAAAATTCATTTCGAAAATAAAGATATAAATCTTAGCCAGCATAGACATTTCGAACTATACCTACTATAGCTACCATCTAAACAGTGGTGACCACCATAAGTAAATGGCAGGTTCTACAACTAAAACTGTACAGGGTTTCGTATTGGGAATTGGATTTCCAACGAATGATCAGGCCAAGGAACTTCCCATTGCCACATGAGAATGCCTCTGGAAGGACATCCCTGAGAACCAAACCGGATCTCTGCCAACACAAGGCCGGGTTACCCCTAACTGAGTAACAACTGACGAATATGCCATCCCCCGGTCCTTTGGGACCTTTAACCGAGCGCTCGTAATCAATTCACACAATCATAAAGTGTTTTCAAAATGAGTAAGTATCTGGGCTCCATACCATGATACCACCCTTTTTCAGAAGGAAATGCACATACCCTAAAGGGCACTACCCCTAATAACCTTGCAGCATCTTTCCTGTTTTGACCATTCCGGGGTGTGAGGCTCGATGAAGTCACGTCCACAAAAAACATACTTTATACAAAAGCCATGCTTTGGGTCAACAAATGATCATAGAAATGATCACTAAGATAGACGATCAAATAAATGATCCTATCACAAATGATCAACACAATGATCATTTCACAGCAACATCAGCATGTCACATTACCAAATTGGGAATATATCGCTGATAACATTCAACTACATAACCTCTGAGCTCGTACGTCTCAGAGAAGGGTGTTAAGCTAAGAGAATAAATTCTCCGCCACCAACAGAAATATATTTGAAAGAAATCTGCTTTATATCTCAATCTCTAATGTCAGACATACAATCTATACAAGTCTGTTCCGGGCTCGAACAGAACCGAAGGCACTTACTAAGAAGTCCTTGCAATCCGGATATCCACAATCCTGATCGGATTTCCCATCACATATGGAGAACTCAATACCGTAGCTACTCGGTGCAGAGTCAATCGACAGGTCATCCTATCGCTCTCGCAAATACCGGGTCTTCAAAACCGATCTTCAATGCTATCCATTACGTCGTATCACTATTCGGAATGGGTAATCCGAATAACGAGCGCAATAATTTAAAAATAAGTGTAGCATTCAAATTCAGCAAATCACAACAAATACCTTTCAAAGGTAAATATTGATAGTCGGTTATTGAACTATCAATGGATATGCACACATCACCAGATTCCAAATAATTTTCCAAATTATTTAATTTACAAAATATCTTTAAAAGATATATAATTTCAATATGTCAAAAATAAATCAATATTTATCTTTAAACAACTTCCCTTTTCATTCATAAATTCTATAGTGAATTTTCATTCCAAAATATCCATGCATATACGATTTCAATTATTCATTTACAATTTATCTTCAAAAAGATAAATCTCAAAATATTCACTTTATATTGGAAAACATTTCCATACTTATTTAATAAGTAATTCTCAAATCCATCTATTTTCAACACTTGGAAAATATTCAAATATACTTAAATCAAGATTAAGTATATATTTCATTCTTTAAGGAAATCATTCTCTTAAACATATTTATTTGGGACAAAACGAATGTTGCGTAAAACATCGTTACGACAACCCAAAATCACTAGTATAGGGATTCGAAATTGAAATAGATATATAAATCCCAATACTATACAAAACATTTCCTTTCGGAAATCATTTACTATAACAACAGTGTTATAGTCCACCATTTCCTTTTATTTCTCGAAAACATCTATTTCAACAATAAATGTTGAAATCTATGGTTTTGAATCTCAACACATTTAAAACATCGTTAGATCGTTTTAATTCTGTTTAAAATATCACATTCTAAACATTTTCTTTAACATATTATTCACTATTTAAAAACGTGAATATACTACGTTAATCAATTTCATCCTTTCTATACACTTTATTTTAAAGGATTATTCACTGTATAAAACGTGAATATAACTCCATTAATAAGTTATAACAATTTTACTTATCAAAATAAGTCGTTTGTGAATTTATAAAACAACGTTTATAAATTCCATTTCTATTTATTTTATAACTACTTCCTTTTATAAATTCCTTTATTAACCTATCTCAATTCATATCTCAATGATATACTAGAAATTCATATTATAAGTCAAATACTTATAATTTATTTGTTTGCCAAAAATCGTTCCTTTGAACTTCCCAATTTATAAATCTTATAACTTATAAGACTCCTTTATTTACCCAAATCTAGTCTTTTAATAACTTTACAAATTTTATAAACCTACTGCTTATAAAATTCCATTTATAACTTCACCGTTTATAATTCTATAAATTTCATTCATTTATGAAATTCATTCACAATTCATTCTAACACTTATAAAAACTTGTTTTTATAATTCAAATATTTTAATTTACAAATTATCAATTTATAAATCTCTTATATAAATCAATTTTACTATTATTCTTTTAAAACATCTTTAATCCCCTTTATAATTTCACCATTTTGATTTATAAAATAATCAAATTTTATAAATCCTATTTTTAAACTTTTTACAACAAACTCAAAAATCCCAATTTAACTATTTTATAAAATCATTAGCCTCATATTTTCAAAAATCAACCTTTAACTATATTTCTCAAAAATCATAATTTTTATAACATTAAAAATTATACGTTTATTTATTTAAAATGAATCAATTCCAAAATATTTTATAAACGTGTACTTTCAAAAATCACTTTAAAAATCATTTTTTAAAGTTCCAAATTTGGTCCAATGATGCTACACACCAAATAGTCAATCACGACTACAACGATATCATATATCGATATGATAATCCATCAAATATCAAAATATTTGAATTCAAATAAATACTGTTGAGGAATCCAGTTGGATCCCTCCAACCTGTTTTCCTGCATCCACAAACATTAGCACAATACCAATTCCGCTCCAGTACGGAATTATCGCGGTATATGGGATTTAAAATATTATCCGCTTAATAGACGGCGCAATAGGGTCTCATCCGCTATACAATGCGGGAAATCAATAACTGCAATATATACATATGCCAATATATATATATATTGCTATCATATATAATACCAATTTCACTGTTTATGAAATATTCACGGTATATGTTTTTAATAAATAACATCCGCTTACTAACGGCGCATAATGTCTATTTTAACAATCAATAGATAACAATCATCATTCAAACATGCATTCAAGTATTTTAAATCTAACTATTTAAAATTAAAATCGAAACTGATTCGATTGATTGAGAAGTTCTCACCTTGATTTCAATTTCGTTTTAGCGATTTATTTCGAACAAAATTAAACGGACGTTTAATTTTACCCGAAATTCTCACTAACTCCAAATGACTCCAATCCAATTCCATAGCGTAGTGCTCGTCCATACGATTCCAACGCAACTGGTTTCGCGCTTTTTAGACCTCGTATGAAAAAGTTATGATTTTTACAAGTTTTAAACGATTTATATTCATAATATTTACAACATTTATATAATTTTAAACCTTCAACTATTCTCAGCCCTTGGATCTGCATCCCCCCCATCTGGACCATCCCCTGCTTCCTCTCCTCTCCCTCACATTCTCCCTACAGTAAGTGCCGAACCCATTTCAAATATTAGGGTTAATTTTCGCGTGCAAAACACTGACCTCCACCACGATCAAGCTTCACCAACGGAAGCGCCTCGCTCTTCTCCACCACCGCCCCGAGTGCCATTGAGCTCGGCCTCCCCCTCCTCCCTAAAAACATGCGCGTACGCAATCTATACACGACCAAAATTTGGCGACCACGTTGCTCCAATGATCATCATCGCCGTATGGATCTGAAGCTCTCGGGATGCTCTTCATCTTTGCTTCAGAAATTTTTTGATAATATTGCATGGATTGAGAGAGATTGAGGGGAGAATATCATTAATTTCTGGCCTTTGAAACCAATTGTGGCGGCTAGGGTATTGACTTAGGGTTTTATTTATTTTTTTAGAATTATGGGGGTATTTATAGGGAACCGAACGAACACTATTCATTCCGGAAATTCCGAACTCCGATTTACGCGCCGTAACCAGCGTTTCTAGGGTTTACCCCGCGTTCCGGACACAATGGAACAGGTTTCGAAAGCTAATTCGGACATCTGTGCGAGTTATGGGTGTAAACGTTCGATTTAAATTAAACTGATTTAAATGATTTTCTAGGCGTTTTAATTTGTACCGGACAAACGGTAAATCCAATTGACACGAAATTTTAAACCTTACAATAATATCACATTACGGATCCGATGAAACTTGTTTCGTCGAACTCCGAGACTTTTGAAAAATGACTATTTTAACTCGCCAAATTAATATTAAAAATAATTTCGATGCGTTTCGAGATGCCACGATCAAACGATAACTCTGATTGCTACGAAAATTGAAATCCGATAATAACTAATTATTACGGATCCAATGGAACTGGTTTCGTTCAATTCTGAGACTGTTCAAAAATTGACTATTTTCACTAGTCGATTAAATATTAAAATATTCAATTTTCACAAATTAACTTTAAATTCAATTTTAAAAGTTCTAAAATGTCATTCTAACTCCAATATGATAAAATAAAATTTTACAAATCATTTTCAATCATATTTAACTCAATTTTCAATTATTTCCATAATTTTAACATATTAAATTATCGATTTAATTATCCAATTAGATCCAATTATTCGAAATAAAATTTATTCGACTTATAAATTTCACTTATTAATATTTAAAATAAATTAAATATTCAATTTTTTATTAATAAAAATCCTGGGTCGTTACAACTTTATTGTCCTATATTTTAGGAAGTAATTCTATTTTATTTGGTTGGTTATTAAGACTATATAATCCATTTCCATATTTCAATGTTGAATAACACTATAAACAATAATCCGTAACAGCAAGGTGTCACTTTTACTATTTTGTAGTAGTGTAAAATACAGTGGTTTCTCTATTTTACACTAATTTCCCAATTTTATTTCTTTTATTCCGGCAGTTTGAAATGACCCGCAAATCCGTACCCCTTTGAGTCAACACTTAGCTCCATCAATCAACTCAAGTTGTACAGATATATGAACCATTTTGATCAAAGAAGAAGAGGTAGAAGCAGAGAAAGCAGAAAACAACATTAGAATCTAACCATCGTAGCGGAAAAAAATATAATAGATATTCTCAGATCTTTACACAAAAGAAAACTATATCTGTTTATACGTACAATCACCAGAATACACCATCAGAGTTCAATAACATCAATAACATACAACTGGACAATCATATAACTTGTCCACACAATCTGAATAAACAGCAGAATATTTTAAACAAATATGGAAGTACGCATCACCATCCAGCTCGTCTACTGAGCTCTACAGCATCCTTTCCTGTATCCTATAATACTCGGTCTAACCCGAGCATTACAGTTAAATAATACCCGAGTCAGTATGGATATACCAGCGTGAGAAAATCACACTCAAATTGATTATTAAAGTTTCAAAAAAATTTTGAGAACAAATGCATCTCGTAAGACCACGCCACTAATAAACATGTCGGGTTTTTACCTTACGATAGCTAAAACATTTTCTTATAAAATCCTCTGATATTATAATGGGGTCTATATACAAATACTTATTAAAATAGCCGAAATTGTTACATTCATTAAATTCCCGCTACTAGCCACAGAGTGGATAATACAAACAAAACTCGTAAAAGCCACGTAGGCAGAATGGATTTCCAACTAATGACTAGGCACTGGGGTACCACCTGTCACGGTATGTGGCCCAGATCACAGTAACGAGGATCACTCCCGACCCCCTGCAACACAAGACCCAGACTATCCCTTTACTGGATAATCCCGAGTAAGATCACCCCACGGTTGGGATCAGCAACCGCACCACTAAGCCGAAATAAAAAGGGACATCTAGACAGGGATGACCTTACCCGGAAATGGGTGCTGCCCACCAAGCCTTGCTGCATAACCCTTGATTTTCAGTCATTCCCGGTTGATAAGGCTTGAGGCTAAGCATTACCTTTTAGAACATATCCCTTAGAATGCCCATCGTCCACCTGACGACGTTCCGAAAGCATTCATCCGTACAAGTCCGTCCCGGGTTCGAACGGAACCGAAGGCACTATTCCTACTACATCTATTTTGGAAATATCCTCAGAATTAGTAGCGACTAGCCCTTGCACTTCACTGCTCCATCTTCGAATCCAAACTCGTTTTTTCCACGAAAACGTACAAACTGGATCGAAGTGGTTTTCGAGAAATAAATCTCGATCCCGGTCTCTTCAAAACGATCAGCGCATTGGCCAATATTGATAGTCGGTGATTTAACAATCAATTAATATTCACAAACATCCATCAAACAATAAATAATTTCCCAAATTATTCATTTATCTTAAACTATCTTCGCAAGATATATTTCATTTTTCAAACCCTTTTGAAAACAGTTTCAAACTACCTTTCTTTTTCAGAATAAATTTCCTAAATATTTTCTATTTCCACTGAAATCAGCAAGCACAAAACTTTGGATTTCAAAATAATTTAAAAACACTTTATTATAAAATATGCTTTAACACTTAAATATATAAAAAACTACCGTAATACCTTATTAAAAATAATACTTTAGAAATAATTAAAATGAGGTTACTTAATAAAATATAAACCTAGATATTTTCCTTTGAAACAAAATACTAAGTCATCTTTAAATAATTACTACGATAATAGATTTGAAAAATACTTACTTAGAATTTAAACATTCAGAAATAATAAATTTTCTAAAACATACTTTTCAAAACGACATTAAAACTTTTATCTTATATTAAAAATTTTACTTTGAAAACGTACTTGGCCATCCAGGGAAATATACTTCTCTTCACATTCTTTAAAAATAAATCACTGTTCATTTTTAAACAAATTTTCTCATTTCCTTTAATAAATTCCCACCATGAATTTATTCTTCCCAAATATCCACTGATATATTACTTTGCTTTTATAAACCCAGTTTATAAATTTCATAGCCACGTTCTCTTTTAAAAATCCCGGTTTTACATACTTAAATCAATTCCCAAATTGATTTCCAATTTACCCCATTTGTTCTAAAATCCATGAATTTCATATTTTATTCCTTAATTATGATTTAAAATACTTTTAACTGAAAATACCAATTTTAGATTTCTCAAATTACTTCTTTATCCTTTTAAATATTTTAAACATTGAATTTTAGAATAGTTCTTTATTCCTTTAAATGGTATCACTTGAGTTTACAATTCATTAATTTCTGTTTTATTAAAAATTCATTTTCTTTTCCATACTCGAAATTATTTATTAGTTAGTGTTTCAATATCACTTCCATTCCTTTCAATTCATTCTTAATTTATTCCAATTCGCTATAATTATTTTACTTAAAACTTCACTCTTTTATCGTCTTTCCAAAAATCCAATTATATATTTTGATAATTCAATGTACCAAATTATATTCAAGCAAACTATAGCATTCAATATTCCAATATAATTTATCATAGAATATCAAATAATTACAACAGAGAATATTAAATAATTTAAATAAATGTTGAGGAATCCAGTTGGATCCCTCCAACCTGTTTCCCTGCATCCATAGACGTTAGCACAATATAAAATACCAATTCCACTTTGAGGTGGAATATCGCGGTATGTGGGATTAATATAAATCGTCCGCTATTATGTGGTGCATAGGGTCTCATCCGCTATATAATGCGGGAAATCAATCATTCCAAGATGTATTATATACTATAGTATAGCATATCCAAAAACAATTCAATCATTCAAACGAATATTTAAATTTAACTATTTAAATTTAAATATTAACCAGATGAGTGAGATTAACTCACCTTTATTTTATTTGCAATCCAATCCAATCCTGACTTGTTCTCTTCGTAGTATTAGACCTTGTACACATTACATAATTTATTAACATCTGAAATAATCTTTAAGTAATTTTTTATTCAATAAATTAAATTGACCAACAATATAATTTAAACTAATCATTTGGTTTTATAACAAATAAATTGATTTTAAACAAGTTTCCTTAAAATAAATAGATTTTTAATAATAAAAATATTTAAATAGGTTAATTAAACAGATTAGTTTCCATAATACATCATTCATTTCTTTCCTTAAAATACTAGCAAATTTAAAATAACATATAAATATTTCCCTGCTTATATTTAAATTAATTATGTAGGTGTATATTTTTTTCAAGTAACAAATAGTGACAACTTACTATCTCTCTCTCTCTCTATATATATATATATATATATATATATATATATATATATATATGTATGTATGTATGTATGTATTTATGTATGTATGTATGCATGTATGTTTATGTATGTATTATATATATATATATATATATTTGTAAAATAAAAACTCAAAGTTAATCTTACTGTTATATATAGTTTACTAGGTAATATGTATATATAATTCAATGAAATAATTTAAAATAAATACCTTGCAGAAATTAACCTCAGTCAGACACGAATTCGAGCCTCCACCGAACACGATGCCAGATCCATCATTGCGAGTTCCACTGATCCTTTGAATCGACGCTCCCACTCAAAATCTCCTAAACCATAGTTGAAACACTACCCATGCGCGTGAAATCCATCACGTCCTGCCTTAGTCGCCATTCGCGCCCTCCGTCACCTCGCGTCGCCCACTGCTGCTCTTCCATCGATCGAGAATTCGTCCTCCAAAGACAATGAGATCCACCTCCCTCGTCGCAACAACAGGTCGCGAACGTCGCGACTTCTTCCCTCCAACATTCGCGCCTGTGTAAGCTTGTCATCGCGACGTGCTTGCGATGACTTCCTCGATTGTATAATTTCTCTCCCTTTTTTTCTTTTTCCCTCACCGTCGAATTCGATGAGCAGGAGAAAGGGGAAAACGAATTCAAAAAGAAAGGGTACAAGAAAACAAAAGAGGGCGGGATTTATCTTTTGATCGGTTTTAGTTTTGATGTATTAAAGATCGAAGGGAATAAATAGATAGAGAAGATATGATTTTGGATTCGAGCAGAAGGAAGATAGTCGGCTTTGATTTGATTTTTCTCGGAAGATGTTATTTCTTGTGTTGCAAAGGGGAAACATTGAGAGGATGGGTTTCGGCTGAAAGGAGATAGACGAGACAAATCTTTATATATTTATTTATTTTTATTATTATTTTTTGACTGGTCAACAAGCATATATATCAATTTTAAATTCAAATTTTAAATTGATTTGAATTCGTAACTTAAAATCCTGACATCCTACTGCAGTGTGCCGCTAGGCGTTCATAATGTTGTACCCCTATTCCGAATGCAATGGAAGAGGTTCCGAGTCCAAATTCGATCGTCTAAAAAATATAGCTTTTTGAACCCAGTTGTTATATTAAATTTTCGATATAAACTTCAGCGCGTTTACATATCGTATGCTCACATAATAACTCCAATCACTACGAAAATTAAAATCCTCTAATAATACAATATTACGGATCCAATGGAATTGGTTTCGTCGAATTCCGAGACTGTGCCTCGGAAGGTTATTTTTAAATTCAATTTAATGATATATTTTCAAAAATGAAAAAGTTACCTTTAAATTCAATTTTAACACCTTTACCATCTTCAGTATTATCAATATAAATTTTACAAGCCTTCAAATTATTTTTAACAGGCTTAAAACTCCAGATTCAACATTTTACCCAACTTCATATTATTTTAATTTAATAAATTTAATTATCAAATAAATATTGATATTTGGAATTCAACTTAAAAATTAACTTTTAAATATTTAAAATTATTTAAATATTTCAATTTCAAATGCTTAAAAATTCCGGATCGTCACATTCCTCCCCCTTAAAAGAATTTCGTCCCCGAAATTACTAGTTAGAAAGAATGGTCCAATACCCGTTTACCTTTTCTCCAAAACCAAACAGTTCAACATCCTACCAATTATCTTTTATAGAAGACCAATTACCATTCTTTCTAACTTCCCAAACTCCCCCATAATTTGCAAACAATACTATTTTCTCTATCATTCAAGTTTCAATTTAAAACTAAATTTTGAATTATCAATATTTTCTCAAAAATTTTCTAACTCCCTAAATTTTCGAAAAATTTCGCCAGCATCTCTTTTGCGCGGCTAGCTTGGTACAACTGCAAAATGCCTCTACGGGCTCCCAAATTTTAAAAGAAAACAAAAGCCAAGTGGCTAGATCAAAACCCAATCAAATTTCATACATAAATTTAAACACATAACTTTTTGTCGAGCAATTCAAATTTATCTTCTGAAATCAAAACCAATTTTCTTTTCCTTCATACTATCTGTATATCCTACTTAGCAATAATATCCAATCACAACATTCAAGATCATTTATCGACTTCCTTACAAAATGTCAATATTTATTCATTCAAATATTAACTTAGAATATATTTGTAGTATCAATTTCCAAGTAAGAATTCACCATTCCTTCCTTTTTTTAAAGTTTAGTAAAATCATTCAATATGCTTCTTTATTTATTTTCACTTCACTACTTTACTCAATATCTACTTTTATTCAAATTTGTTCTCCCATTTCCATATGAATTCAATTTATCTTCAATTCAGAATATTGAATTTTATCTTCCATTTATACTGATCCATATTATTATTTTAATGTAGTTTTTATTCCCTAATTTATTTCAATTTCCAATTTGGAACCGTTTTGTCGCTAACTAAAATTCTCCCAAAATTTTCAAAAAAATTTCTAACTGCCAAAATTTTCGAAAATTTTTGGTGGAGTCTCCTTTGTACGGAGGAGCTTTTGCAATTTGAAAAGAGATATAAGTATATATACATCGACCCACACGATCGGAAAAACAAAAACAGTTCATATTTCCTATTTTTATTGCGTAGGCGTACCTTCATTTAGCATTTTTAAGCAAGCGACTTATTTAATTTGCATTTTGCCCGATCATATCCAACCAAACGGCTTCCCGGTACTCAATTCAAACATATCATTACTAAATATATGCAATTTATTAACATTTCACTTACTTTCAATAGCTAACACACAAATTTCACATATAATGCATATTATATAATTTCCATAAGCACATACAAGGTTCCGACACTTATTACAATTGCTTACAACCAATTCTCAAGCCATTCCATTTAGTTTAAGTGATTTACAACTTACTCGCTTATATTTAATTCATTCTAAGCAAAATAAACTCATATTCCTTCCAATTGATTTCAAAATCATCCTATTTCACTTCTAATAACTCATAGAATTTTATCTAATCTCGTTTACATCAAACGATCCATTTTCTAATACAATTCGACAATATTAATGTGAATAAATAATTACTTAAGCTTTATAACCATTTAAATTGATTCCAACTCAATTTACACTTGATTCCATCCCATTTTAATTTATTCACAATCTTTCATTGCATCTTCTTTTATTTCCAAAAAGTTTGATTCCCAACCATTTTATTAAACTCAATAACCAATATTAAATAACCATCTCACTATTTACTTAACTTGTTTATTTTCTTCAAACTATTCCACTCAATAACTTAAGTTTATTTTATTCCACCATCCTCCATTTAAATCTTTGATTTGATTTTCCTTTGATCAAATCCCAACCATTTTACTAATTTATTCAATTAGTTTATTCTTTTATCCATCCTTAAATTTCAATTCACATTAACAATTCATTACCGAATTTATTTATAATGAGGTCATTCAATTTATGCTTGAATTGGATTTGTTTAAAAGTCACACCAATTCTATTTTAATCCAATTCAATACTTACTTTGTTTACATTTATTTATTAAGTAAGAATTTTATTCCATTCAATATTATCTATAACTCAACTGAATTCATTTCAATTCAATTTTATTTAACTTCGGTTAAATCTAGCTACATACCGTTCTTTTGAATTTTGTTAAGCAAGGATTTAATTCCACTTAATATCATTCCAATATACAAATTTTCAACTCATGTGCCTACTCACCTGAATCAATTAGTACTTACAAATCTTAATTCTAATACTTTGTTTAATTTAGTCCAACCTGACTATTTTTCCCATTTCACATAATTTAACACAATTCAAATTTTAAATTCTAGTATTCAGTTTTCACTTTACTTACTTACAAAGTTGAATAAATTTGTCCTCCCACAAATTCACTTCCAGTAGTTTTTTTACTTTTGTTTACTAGGTTCAATTACATTCTATTTCCATTTAAAATTTTACACTTCTCTAAGTTTCCAACTTATCTATATTCCATTCCCATTTCTTTTTAGTTCAGTACATTATATTGGTTTACTATCTTATTTGTTTCCTACTTCCTTTAATTTAACTCTTTCAAGTTGAATTTTATTTCAATAAATTCCAAATTTACAAGTTATCAAACTCATTATATGCCATAAACATTCTTAGTTAAGATTCCAGAGTTTAAACAGTCTTTTAACATTTCGAAATTCCCTTTGAAATCACCTATATCCAAAATTCCTTGCATTTCTAAAATCAAATTTATCTTTCGCAAACAATTCCAATTTAAAATAATTTGGTAGCAATTTCTCTCTTGGAAACTCGAAAATGAACGTTGATGATGCTGCAGTCATCACCGAAGTTATTTTCCAACGACCGAAAGAGTTCAATGCTTTTATCTCTTTTAAAACCCTTCAAATATTTTTAAATTCCAAATCTCTCTAGATTTTCAAATCCGATTCAAAATATTTCTCAAATATATTTTATTTTCCCCAATTTTTTGAGAATCATTTTCAATTCAAAGGAATTTAAATTTCCAAATTCCAAATCCTTTAAATTTATATTCAAACATTACTTTGGAATTTTATCTTATTTTAATAATTAATCACACTATAATTCACATTTATAATTTACATTTACAAATCTCATTTGTTTATGAATTTGTTTCTTAGTTATTAATTATGATTTCAATTCCTTATTCAATTATGAATCACATTTACAAATCCCATTTATTTATTCATTTATTCCTTCATCTTTGGTTATTATTTCAATTTCTTATTCAATTTAACACATTAATAATAATTTAATATTATCATTCCTAACAACCAAACATCCATATATAACTATAATAATTTATGAAAAATCATTTCTTTTATATACAAAAATAATTTTGGGTAGAATTATTTCATTTACCTTATTTAAAACAATACCGTGTTGGTTTATCTTGTCTAAGAATTTAGAAACCCCTATCGATGACATGGCGTCCCATATATCGACCAGAATCCATAAACACTCAATAGATAAGTCAACACAATATAAAACAATTTTATTTTCACTAACAAATACGCGCTCATATCTATTAATACACTCACTCATTCTAGAGTACTACGGACTCTATTCTATGAGTAATTCCCACCAGAGCCAAGGTTATCACCAACCTAAGCTCTGATACCAACTGTAACGACCCGCAAATCCATACCCCTTGAGTCAACACTAATCTCCACCAATCAACTAAAGTTGTACAGATATACGAACCATTTTGATTAAAGAAGAAGAGGTAGAAGAATAGAAATAAGAAAACAACATCAGAATCTAACCATCGCAGCGGTATAAAATATAATAGATAATCTCAGATCTTTACACAAAAGAAAACTATATCTGTTTATACATACAATCACCAGAATACACCATCAGAGTTCAATAACATCAATAACATACAACTGGACAATCATATAACTTGTCCACACAATCTGAATACACAGCGGAATATTTTAAACAAATACGGAAGTACGCATCGCTATCCAGCTCATCTCCTGAGCTCTACAACATCCTTTCATGTATCCTATAATACTCGGTCTGACCCGAGCATTACAGTTAAATAATACCCGAGTCAATCTGGATATACCAGCGTGAGAAAATCACACTCAAGTTGATTATTAAAGTTTCAAAAATCTTTTGAAAACAAAAGCATCTCGTAAGACCACACCACAAATAAACATGTCGGGTTTTTACCTTACGATACCTAAAACATTTTCTTATAAAATCCTTTGATATTATAATAGGGTCTATATACAAATACTTATTAAAATAGCCGAAATTGTTACATTCATTAAATTCCAGCTACTAGCCACGGAGTGGGTAATACAAATAAAACTTGTAAAAGGCGCGTAGGGAGAATGGATTTCCAACTAATGACTAGGCACCGGGGTACCACCTGTCACAATACGTGGCCAAGATCACAGTACCGAGGATCACTCCCGACCCCCTGCAACACAAGACCCGGACTATCCCTTACTGGATAATCCCGAGTAAGATCACTCCACGGTTGGGATCAGCAACTATACCACTAAGCCGAAATAAAAAGGGACATCTAGACAGGGATGCCTTACCCGGAAATGGGTGCTGCCCACCAAGCCTTGCTGCATAACCCCTGATTTTCAGTCATTCCCGGTTGATGAGGCTTGAGGCTAATCGTTTCCTTTTAGAACATATCTCTTAGAATGCCCATCGTCCACCTGACGATGTTTCGAAAGCATTCATCCATACAAGTCTGTCCCGGGTTCGAATGGAACCGAAGGCACTATTCCTACTACATCCATTTTGGAAATATCCTCAGGATTAGTAGCGACTAGCCCTTGCACTTCACTGCTCCATCTTCGAATCCAAACTCGTTTTTTCCATGAAAACGTACAAACTGGATCGAATTGGTTTTCGAGAAATAAATCCTGATCCCGGTCTCTTCGAAAAGATCAGCGCATTAGCCAATATTGATAGTCGGTGATTTAACTATCAATTAATATTCACAAACATCCATCAAACAATAAATAATTTCCCAAATTATTTATTTATCTTAAAATATCTTCGCAAGATATATTCCATTTTTCAAACCCTTTTGAAAACAGTTTCAAACTACCTTCCTTTTTCAGAATAAATTTCCCAAATATTTTCTATTTCCAATGAAATCACCAAGCACAAAACTTTAGATTTAAAAATAATTTAAAAACACTTTATTATAAAATATGCTTTAACATTTAAATTTAGAAAAAACTACTTTAATGCCTTATTAAAAATAATATTTAGAAATAATTAAAATGAGGTTACTTAATAAAATATAAACCTAGATTTTCTCCTTTGAAGCAAAATACTAAGTCATCTTTAAATAATTACAACGATAATAGATTTGAAAAATACTTACTTAGAATTTAAACATTTAGAAATAATAAATTTTCTAAAACATGCTTTTTAAAACCACATTAAAACTTTTATATTATATTTAAAAATTTACTTTGAAAACGTACTTGGCTATCCAAGGAAATATACTTCTCTTCACATTCTTTAAAAATAAATCAGTGTTCATTTTTAAACAAATTTTCTCATTTCCTTTAATAAATTCCCACCTTGAATTTATTCTTTCCAAATATCCATTGATATATTACTTTGCTTTTATAAACCCAGTTTATAAATTTCATAGCCACATTCTCTTTTAAAAATCCCGGTTTTACATACTTAAATCAATTCCCAAATTGATTTCCAATTTACCCCATTTATTCCAAAATCCATGAATTTCAGATTTTATTCCTTAATTATGATTTAAAACACTTTTAACTTAAAATACCAATTTTAGATTTCTCAAATTACTTCTTTATCCTTTTAAATATTAAACATTGAATTTTAGGATAGTTCTTTATTCCTTTAAATGATACCACTTGAGTTTACAATTCATTAATTTCCGTTTTATTAAAAATTCATTTTCTTTTCCATACTCGAAATTATTTATTAGTTAGTATTTCAATATCACTTCCATTCCTTTTAATTCATTCTTAATTTATTCCAATTCGCTATAATTATTTTACTTAAAACTTCACTCTTTTATCGTCTTTCCAAAAATCCAATTATATATTTTGATAATTCAATGTATCGAAATATATTCAAGCAAACTATAGCATTCAATATTCCAATATAATTTATCATAGAATATTAAATAATCACAACGTTAGCTCAATATAAAATACCAATTCCACTTTGAGGTGGAATATCGCGGTATATGGGATTAATATAAATCATTTGCTATTAAGCGGAGCATTGGTTTCCATCCGCTATATAATGCGGGAAATCAATCATTCCAAGATGTATTATATACTATAGTATATCATATCCAAAAACAATTCAATCATTCAACCAAATATTTAAATTTAACTATTTAAATTTAAATATTAACCAGATGAGTGAGATTAACTCACCTTTATTTTATTTGCAATCCAATCCAATCCTGACTTGTTCTCTTCACAGTATTAGACCTTGTACATATTACATAATTTATTAACATCTGAAATAATCTCTAAGTAATTTATTATTCAATAAATTAAATTGACCAATAATTTGATTTAAACTAGTCATTTGGTTTTATAACAAATAAATTGATTTTAAACAAGTTTCCTTAAAATAAATAGATTTTTAATAATAAAAATATTTAAATAGGTTAATTAAACAGATTAGTTTCCATAATACATCATTCATTTATTTCCTTAAAATACGAGCAAATTTAAAATAACATATAAATATTTCCCTGCTTATATTTAAATTCATTATGTAGGTGTATATTTTTTTCAAGTAACAAACAGTGACAACTTACTATCTCTCTCTCTCTCTCTCTCTCTCTATATATATATATATATATATATATATATATATATTTGTAAAATAAAAACTCAAAGTTAATCTTACTTATATATAGTTACTCAGTAATATGTATATATAATTCAATGAAATAATTTAAAATAAATACCTTGCAGAAATTATACTCAGTCAGACACGAATTCGAGCCCCCACTGAACACGATGCCAGATACATCATTGCGAGTTCCACTTCCCCTTTGAATCGACGCTCCCACTCAAAATCTCCTAAACCCTAGTTGAAACACTACCCATGCACGCGAAATCCATCACGTCCATTCGCACCCTCCGTCACCTCGCGTCGCCCACTGCTGCTCTTCCATCGATCGAGAGTTCGTCCTCCAAATACAATGAGATCCACCTCCCTCGTCACAACACCAGGTCACGAACGTCGTGACTTCCTCCCTCCGGCATTCGCGCCTGTGTAAGCTTGTCATCGCGATGTGCTTGCGATGACTTCCTCGATCGTATAATATCTCTCCTATTTTTTTTCCTCGTCGTCGAATTCGATAAGCAGGAGAAAGGGAAAACGGATTCAGAAAGGAAGGGTAGAAGAAAACGAAAGAGTGGCGCGATTTATCTTTTGATCAGTTTTAGTTTTGATGTATTAAAGATCGAAGGGAATAAATAGATAGAGAAGATATGATTTTGGATTCGAGCAGAAGGAAGATAGTCGGCTTTGATTTGATTTTTCACGGAAGACGTGATTTCTTGTGTTGAAAAGGGGAAACACTGAGAGGATGGGTTTCGGATGAAAGGAGATAGATGAGACAAATCTTTATTATATTTATTTATTTTTATTATTATTTTTTTGACTAGTCAACAAGCATATATATCAATTTTAAATTCAAATTTTAAATTGACTTGAATTCGTAACTTAAAATCCTGACATCCTACCGCAGCGTGCCGCCAGGCGTCATAATGTTATACCCTTATTCCGAATGCAATGGAAGAGGTTCCGAGTCCTAATTCGATCGTCTGAATAATATAGCTTTTTGAACCTAGTTGTTATATTAAATTTCCGATATAAACTTCAGTGCGTTTATATATCGTATGCTCACATAACAACTCCAATCACAACGAAAATTGAAATCCGCTAATAATACAATATTACGGATCCAATGGAATTGGTTTCATCGAATTCCGAGACTGTGCCTCGGAAGGCTATTTTTAAATTCAATTTAATGATATATTTTCAAAATGAACAAATTACCTTTAAATTCAATTTTAACACCTTTACTATCTTCAGTATTATCAATATAAATTTTACAAGCCTTCAAATTATTTTTAACAGGCTTAAAACTCCAGATTCAACGTTTTACCCAACTTCAAATTATTTTAATTTAATAAATTTAATTATCAAATAAATAGTGATATTTGGAATTCAAGTTAAAAATTAACTTTTAAATATTTAAAATCAATTAAATATTCCAATTTTAAATGCTTAAAAATTCCGGATCGTCACATAGTTACATTTATTGTTATCTTTTAGCTATTAAATTAAATGTATCCCATCTTCTAACCAAACAATTAATCTAATAATTACCTCCAAATTAACTTTTCCCGTTTCAATGCAATTTATTACAATAATTTTATCTCTCAAATTTTATTATTTTACATCTGTTTTCTTTCATTTCAGCTTTTTTATTAATATAATCCATATTGGCATTTTATCTATTCTAATCCATATGTGAAGAAACTGTCGCTTGCATAAAAATCCAAAACATAGAACAAAAGATGTAAATAAGGCATAGAAATTAGTGTTAAATACTGTAAATAAACTGCATGTTCTCTTATAGTTTATCCTAATTTAATTAATATGATTAATTACCAATTAAAATTTTCTAAACGGTAATCTAACGATACTATATCTTAAACTTAAAAGATATATAAATAAATCGACTCACATGTCGTCCTTAGCTTTGCTTGTGCTCCACCTGGTTCAACCTTTTGGATCCCTTTCTTCCAATGCGTATAATATTTTAATTTAGAAGATCTTCTTCCTAGAAATTATTTTCTATTTGGGGTTCAGCCTTAGACAGTGAACCCATGGGGGAAAATCTAATTGTGAGAAGATAGCTAGGCCTAGGGTCCTATTTATATTGGAGTTTGGGGATCTTAGACCGTCGGATTCTAGGATTGAACCTGGAGCCACCACATCATAGGGTCGTTTGGAGCCATAGGATTGAAGAATGTATGACTCAGATCGCACAAAAAGGAGAAAACATGTCATGGTATAAATCTAGATGAATCCTCCTCCAAATTGTGCGTGGGTCGATCGGGCGATCGACCGCCCTTAGCAAGCAGTCGACCATTGCAACCATTGGGTCGACCTACTGGTCGGCCCATATCCGTTTTATTATATATATATTCGATTCGATTACTTTTTTATTTCGTTCTTAACTCCTTCATATTGGTTCGGTTTGAGACAAGATATGGAAACTGATCAGAAAATTACCCTAGACGCAATAGTATAAGTTTCAGAGCCATATTTAGATAATTCCAAAATTGTTTATTTTCATTACTTATCGTTATACGTTACATTTTAACTATTTAAAAATTCGAGGTGTTACAAGTTATATCTCCAAAGTTTGGTGTTAATGTAATGCTGTATTGAGGATATATGTCTTAAGTGGAACGTAGCATTAAAGTAAGGCGGCATGAATACGAGCGACATGGCTTTGATTTGTGGCATGCAGCTTATTGGCAAGGTGTGGTATTGAAGGTGCATGATATGAATGAAGTGCGACATTGTATGAGATGCAACATGGCTGAGTTGCAACTTTACATGAGATGCAGTGCTATAGGCTTCCGACATTGATCCATCTTCATCCTTTCAGCCTTTGGTTCATCACCATTCCTTTGATGTTGATCCAAAAGTCATTGATTTCTCTATGATGACACCACTTATAGTATTACCTTTGGCATTAAAATTATGTGGATAACATTTCCCTCCTGTGTAGAATTATACTCTAGTGTAAAACCAAGAATTACTTAACTTTCTCGATTCTTTATGAGATTTCGTTTCCAACCATGTTCCCTGTAGAACATAAAGTGAATGATAATTGTCATTATTAAATTTAAACTCAATTTTAAGCAATCCTCTTTTGGATTTGATTGAGTTATAAATAGGCATATATTATCTACAATATCCATATGAGCTAGGTCTATTATTTTGCTACGAGAGACCAATAAATACTAGTAAGTTTCCAAATGGAAGCCCAAAAGAGTATTTGGTAACATCATAGGAGGGAACATCAGAAAATTTCTCTGGCGATAACATGAAAAAAAGACCAGAAAACCATTTGGCAGCAATAATATTCAGAGTAAGAAGCTATAAAGTTATATATGAGAACATAACCAAAGAGTCCATCTAAATAGAAGCCCAAAAACTATCTTCCAATAATGGAAGACTAGAATGCCCACTTATTAATAAAAACCAAATGGAAACCAGAAATCCTTCTAGCAATAAAAGAAGAATAGAAATCCCATACTTAATGATAGAATGCGATAAATCCATCTGAAAATTATGGAAAATCAATAATTTGTTTGATAATAATAGAAGATCGGAATTCCTTATCTGGGAATAATAATGAAGACCAGAAATCCTTATCTGGCAATAATAATATAAGACCAGAAATCCTTATTTGGCAGCAATAATAGAAGACTGGAAATCCTTATCTGGCAATAATTATAGAAGACCAAAAATCCTTAACTTTTAATAAGAGAAAACCAGAAATCCATCCGATGACAATAAAAGACCAAAGACCCATCTGGCAATAATGATAGTCCTGAAATCCTTATTTAGCAATAATAATAGAAGACTAGAAACCCTCATCTGGAAATGGAAGATTATGTTTGTTAAAGAGCATAAATGGTTCATATTTGATGAATCTTCCTTAGAAAGATTGTTTAGTCTGGAGCGCTACTTGGCTCCGATTTTGATTGATTTGTTTGGCACCATCTTAGGTGATGATATCTACTTGGATCAGACCTCTAATCACCATCTTAGATGATGATTTAGGTCTTTTTTTCCAGTGCATTTGGTTAGCTTCATCAAGCAAAACTGTAGGCTTACCCAACCTCCCTCTAAGAGGCACTTTAGCGAAACCTTTGACGTGGGCACTAAAGGCTTAGTCTAGTGCATTTGGTTAGCTATATTAAGCTAAACCATAGGCTAACTCGATTTCTCTCTATGAGACGATTTAGTGAGGCCTTTGATGATGGTCTAAAGGCTTACCACACTCTAGGTAGATCTCTTAAGCAGAACTAAAGACTTGCCGAACTTCCCTCTATAAGGCACTTTAGTAAGGCCTTTGATGATGGCACTAAAGGCCAATCTGGCACTCTCGGTAGCTATCTTTAGCAGAACTAAAGTTTAGTGGATCTCCCTCTAGGAGACAATTCAATGAGGCCTTTGATGACGGCACTAAAGGCTTAGTCTGGCTCTCTAGGTAGCTATCTTAAGCAGAACTAGAGTCTTACCTGACCTCCCTCTAGGAGGCGCTTTTGTTAGGCCTTTGATAACAACACTAATGGCTTTTTCCATTTGTTTAAGGAAAGTCTTCCTCCATATTTAATGGACATTCTCGTCTCAACTTCTTTATTCATAAGTTGTCAGGAAGTATGGTCGCAAATGTTTAGCATTTCAAGTTCTTTCTATGACAGTGCCATCAGGTCAACATATTCTGTAAGCCACAAGTGGAATTATTTGTGTATGATTAAGGGTCCTTCCAAATTTGGCAAAAGTGGTCCATCTATCGGGTTTTTAGTATTTACCATAACATTTTGGATCACCAAATATCCTTTTTGGAATGATCTTGCTTTTACATTCGAGTTATAGTACTTAGATATTCTTCGCTGGTATTCAGTGTCTGTATGGTTGCCTCATCCCTTAACTTATTGATTGGGTCTAAGGATTCTTTCCTCAATTCTTGTTTTGGTTTGAACGCATATGCAGTTCTTCGATGACAAGGCACCTCCACCTCAAATGCAAGCATTGCTTCACGCCCATATCTTAATGAATACATAGTCTGTCCTATTCCTATTTTTGTAGAAGTTCCATAGGCCCATAATACCAAAGGTAGCTTCTCTATCCAGTTTCCTTTTGCCTTTTCTAATCATTTCTTGAGAATGGTTTTGATAGTTTTATTAGCTGCAACAATGGATCCATTAGCTTTAAGCTGAACTATAGATGAATTTTTTTTAATTATTCCATTTTTATTGTAGAATCAAGTGAATTCTTCACTTTCAGTTTGAGTTCCTTTATCAGATATTATCTTTTATGGGATTCCGAATCTGCTAATGATATTCTTGATTACAAATTTTAGTACCTTTTCAGATGTGATATTTAGTAAGGGTTCTAGTTCTACCCACTTAGTGAAATAAACAATGGCAACTACAGCATATTTGGCTCCTCCTTTAGATATGGGCAATGGTCCTATTAAGTCAATTCCCCATATGTCAAAGGTTATGGCTTGAGATTAAAATTAATTCGCTTGGTGGAAACATGGGATTTTGAAGAACATTTGGCACTTGTCGCATCTTTTCACATAGTCAATAGAGTGTTTTGCCATTTAAGGCCAATAAACACCATGTCTCTTGACCTTCTTAGCTAGTTTTATCCTGTTAGAATGATCCCCGAAAAATACTTTATGGGCTTCTTTCAATCTTTCTGGATTGACACATCTTAATTAGGGAAGATAGTATCCCATCTTATAAAGTATTCCATCTATTGTAAGAAAAGTTGAAGCCTTATGATTACTACGTCTTGCCTCCTTTTTGTCGGTCGGTAATGTACCATTTACAAGGCATTCCATAATAGAGGTCATTCTATTATTCATATAGTGATCGATTGTCTCTGAATGGGAAAATCTCTCTTGTGGGATCTCATCATTATCTTCTCTTTCCTCCTCCCTATGCACTAGAGCTTGAGATCCGGTCAATACCATCAGCTATTTCCATGATTCGGGAATCTTTTCTTCTATGACGGGACTTGGTTAATAGCCTATAGGAACAATTTGTGTTTCTGGTGCTCCCTGCAAACTAGCTAGTTTAGCTAAAGAACCATCTTGGGAGTTCTTTTCTCTTGGTACTTGGTGTATTGATAAATCCTCAAATTGGTTGAGCATTTTCAATACCTTCTTTACATATAAGACTAACTTGGCATCTTTTGTTTGGTATGTTTGTTTCAACTGATTTACCATTAGTTGGGAACCATTAATTCAATTCTAGGAATTTTCAATCGTAGGGCCAAAGCGAGTCCTGCCACTATTGATTCATATTCTGCCACATTATTTATGGTCGGAAATCCAATTTTCATTGCATAAAGTAAGCGAAGTCTATTGGGGGTGATAATGATATATCCTGCTCTAGCACCTTGTTCATTTGAATCAACATCTATGAATAGCTGCCATTTGGGTTTTAAATCTTTTTCCTTATCTGACTGCTCTTTGATGAAACCCGTACAATCGTTAAGGAAATCAGCTAAAGCCTGACCTTTGATTGTTGCTCGAGGAAGGAATTCAACGTCATATTGATTAAGATATATCCCTCATTTTACCAATCTTCCCGAGCTTTCTGGCTTGCTGAAAACTTTCTTAAACAGGAAATTGGTTAAAACCTTGATTAGATACACTTGAAAGTAAGCAATAATTTTCGTGTTGTGAGCATTTAGTGATATACTAGTTTTTATATGACTGGATATCTATTCTCCGAATCATTTAGCTTTCTGGTTATATAGTATATCGAAAACTAAATACCTTTCTCTTCACCTATCAATATAGAGCTAATCGCTTGTTCAGTAAACTGCCAAGAAAATTTAAAGGTTTTCCCCTTCTATGGGATTAGACAGGATTGGTGGTTTCTCAAGATGGTCTTTCAACTCCTTGAAAGATTTTTGATAGTTTTCTCCCCATTCGAAGTTCTTCTTTTTCCCAATCACATAATAATGGAATTCATTTCTTGGTAGCCTTGGAAATGAACCTATTCAATGCCGCCACTCTTCCGTTTAGGCCCATTACGTTTTTACTCATTTTGGGCTCCGCCATGTCCTTAATAGCTTGAATCTGGTCAGTGTTAGCTTCGATTCCTCGAGCACTAAAAATGTATCCCAGGAACTTCCTAGTACGAATTACGAAATAATACTTTTTTGTGTTGAGTTTAATTTGATACTTTGATAATACTTCAAAAATCTCCTTAAGATCTTTTAAATGGCTGCTTCCTTCATAAGACTTGACTAACGTATCATCCATGTATACTTTCATATTTTAGCCAATTTGCTCTTTGAACATTCTGTTTACCATTCTCTAGTATGTAGCGCCAACATTCTTTAACCCAAAGGGCATTACTTTATAACAATATGTTCCCCAATCTGTTATGAAGCTAGTGTTCTCCTCGCCTGGCTAGAAATTGGAATTTGATTGTAGGTGTAATAGGCATCTATGAATGACAAAAGTTTATGCCCACTAGTTGCATCAACCAACTGATTTATTCTTGGAAGGGGGTAGTAGTCCTTTGGCATGCCTTATTTAGGTCAATATAATCGGCACACATTCTGCACTAGCCCTTGGAATTCTTGACCGGCATTGGATTGGCCACCTATTTCGGATAAAATACCTCTCTGATGAACCCACTATCTAGTGAATTTTTTAACTTCCCCTTTTAATGCATTGGATCGGATTTATCAAATTTCCTCTTTTTGTCGAACAGGTGTTATATTTGAATCGATATTCAGAGCATGACACATGAAAATTGGATCTAGCCCTACCATGCCTTAATAGGCCATACGAATATATCTTTGCTAGACTGAAGGAACTGAATTAGTTCTGCTTTAAGTTTTCTCTTCAACTCTTTTCCAACTTTAACTGTCTTTATTTTTAGCAAAGCTAAGCTGATTTTATAGTGGGCCATGCCACTATGTATCTAAGAAATGCCACCAATTATATGCTCCATCACTACCTGTGGTTGTCATAGACAAACCGTCACTCGCAACATGATACACTAGCCTCCTAGACTCATCTTCGCCGCTTAAAAAACATGTGATAACTATCCCTCTATGGGTCATATTTCATTTCGGACTCCAAATGTATCCATGATTTCTCATCTAGTTCCTAGTAAATAACGTCATCAATGAAATCAGTATCAGAGTCGGCATATGGCTTCAACTCTAACTCCAGAGCGGGAGTAACTGTAGGATCAGAGGTAGACGATGTTCTAACTTTGGAGACCCATTTCATTTCCGACCTAGGGAGGGGGACTCAGTAGATGGGTGGAAGAGGAGTAGTCCTAGAACATTTCTCTAAAGAATGATCAAATGACTGACAATTAGTACATATTTCAGGCTTCCAGCTGTAATTTACTTTTATTTCCACTTCATGACCTTACATGATTCTTACTTTCAAAACTCAGGGTAACGATATCTTTGGTGTAATTTCAATCAATGCCCTAGCATATAATAAGTTCTTGCATGGGTTTTATTGGATCAGTTGGATCTAAGAATATTTCTTCGAGTTCCTTCATGGGTTTTATTCATTTGTGCTCACTTCTACAATCTAAACCAGTGCAACTATTTCTTTACTTTCAATTTCATCCTCCACTAGGCTTGTTTCCTTTTGAATAAAACCATGAAGGAACTAAATTGCCAGTTTTCCAAATATACTTCATGAACCTATCCAACCTTTTGAATTACCAGTTTTCCCTAAGTCGTAATAAGAAAGATTATCCCATTTATATTTCTCAAGAGTTGCCAAATATACTTCATGAGAGCTAAATTATTCTCCCCTTATTATTATCCATCCATTTTTGGTTAAGAACATCACCGTCAAGTATTTTGGAGAAACAAAAGCATCAACTTCATCCAAAGCTGACCTCCCAAAGAAAGGATTAGAATAAGATGGTTGATCCAGATGACAAAGAGAGTCTCGACCGTCCCAAAGTTGGACGAGATTCCCATCTACACCAAAATCCATATTTGCCAAATAGGAGTCGATCCTTTGTTGTTGAATCAGAAATAGGTTCAAAGCTTGGCTCTGGTTTCTCCTTTGGAATTCCCATTTGATCAAAAGCATGTTTAAAGATCACATTGACTACACTTCCTGTATCCACCAAAAATTTGGAAACAACTGATAAACCAATTTGAGCAGTAACTATGAGTGGATCATTATACGGATGACGAACTCCTCTTAGCTATTAAGGAGTGATAGTTAGGTCGTGCCTCTGAATTTGGGGGTTCTTCATGAATAGAGAAAATACCCTCCTTTGTTTCTTGAACATGGATGTCCCTAGCTCCTTTTCTTCTTCCTGCTAGATGCGGTCCTCTATGGATCACATCAATTCTATTGAGGGGCAGTACGATATCCGGTTGATCGTCACTTTCCATTGTGTAGGCGCATTGTTTTGGAATATTTGGTGGGGATCTTCGGGATGAACCACTTTATGATTTTCTTTAACAAAATCCTTGAAGCATCCATAGTGAATAATACGCTGAATCATGCCCACCAAAACATGACATTCATTGGTTTTATGCCCATTTGACTCATGATAATGTAGTAGTCTTCCCCTTTTCTTGGTTCCTAACTGGTATACTTTGAATCAAAAGCATACCATCCATCACAATCTTCCATTTTTCAGCTGCAGTTGGCCTAGAAAATTATGGTCCAATAGCAAGGACCTTTCTCTTATCCACTCTACTCGGTTCTGGACACTGATTCTTATAATGCCCAACTTAGTCATAGTTAAAACACTTCATGCTCTTTTGTAGCTTTCTTCCCCTTGTGTAACCGGCACTCATGAGCACAATGACCTTTCAATCGTACTTAAAGTGAACTAAATCTGCCTTTGCCTTCTTGGCAGCCTCTTCCTTCTAGGCTCCATTCTTCTAAAAGTACTTTCTCTTCTTTTTCGGAGAACCCTGAATTTCAACTTGCTTTTCCTCCCACAAATAGCAAGCATTTTCTCATGTCAGATTCCTATCTCTATAACTACATTACAAGGATCATGGAGATATGGCAGGGTTGCCCTAACAATCTCGGGTCTCAATCCTAGAATGAACTTCTTATTCCTCTTGATGACGGTGTCTATATTAGCATACCCATATCGGGGAAACTCATAAAACTTAGTAGCATACTCTTTTACAAACATCTCTTTTTGCACCAAATCCATAAACTTTCTTAACAAGGCTGACTTAACAACTTTAAACAAAAACCTTTGCTCAAATCTCCTTCGAAATTATGCTTAGGTCAACTGTTTCTTAGGAACTCCTGTAGTAACAATGTTCCACCAATGAAGCACTTCTTCCTGCAACTGTCTAGAGGCTAATCTCCTCTTTTCCTCATCATTCAATTCTAAATCAGCGAAAATTCTCTCACGATTAATAACCCCATATTTGGTTTCATTTAAGGATATATCCCAAAATATAGTTATAGGTCCATTTAAAGTGAATATATATATATATATATATATATATATATCTGTGTGTGTGTGTGAGTATGTATGTGTGTATGCATATATTAGAAGAAGCAAACATAATAACACCAACACCTATAGTTTAATATCCTTGAAATCATTTTCATATGAAACATGGTTAATCCCTTTAACCTATTATTTTATCAAAGAAAGTTTCTTCAAAAACTCCATACTTTAAAGTTATTTTAAATCTCCTCTATATATGCCATGGTCTTTCCTGTAAAAGTGAGATTGGATTCTTTGTTTTGAAAACTAAGGCTTTTGAAACCTTAAACTTTTTACTTTCGAAACCATTGAATAACCTCCTTTGAAAGCATTAAATTCTTCTTTTCAAAACACAAAGCATATGCCTTTCGAAACACTTTAAAACATTTCTTTTGTAACCCTCAAAACCTACCTTTCAAAAGTATTACTTATTAACTCTTAGAAGCATAACTTCGAAACCATTGAAAATTCCCCATCCAAAACCATTGGGTTTATAAATTGAATATTTGCAATATATAATAGTTATGTAGGCCTCACTGAGCTTAAGAGAAACAAAGTCAACATACACAAACCAAATTCTCTATACTACATACAACACGTGGTTTTATTTTTGTTGTCTACAAAACCAAATACAACATACAAACATAAATTAAATACTAAATAATGCCATACTGGATAATGAAAAAAAAACACATATTTTCCACAAATAAAACTACCACAAACTATTTTTCATCTACTTCATTTTTTTCATCATCCTGACCCTCTACACCATATTGGTAGTTGTTTCACTGATAAACCATTTTTATAAATTAATTATGATATATCAAATAAAAAAGCATCTAAAATGAAAATTATTTCATGCTTTAAAATTTTAAAATGTATCAACTTTTCATGCATTAGCACGATAGTTAAACCAAAAAAAATTACATATATCCTACTAACCAAACAAATTCAATATACAATTTATTATATAAACAATAACTTAGATCATCCTTGCCTAAGTGAAGCAACGAAGAAGTTCAACAGTCGGTAGTGATGGTGATTGGAATTTTGATTTGAAAAAGGAACAAATTAATTTTAAAACCCTAAAGTTGTAAGTGAACCATTCGCATTTTTTTCGATTTTGATAGTCATGAAGAATAAAACAAAATGTTGAAACCAAAAAGTTGATTAAGAGCAAGAACAAAAATATATCATGAAAAAAACGTGACATGTAATAAAGAGAGATGGTCGTTTGTTTGTTTTTTTAAAAGTAAATGAAGATCATGGGCTTTTTCCAATCTAATACGATTTTGTACAGTAGTTGCAATTAGGATCGTTAGATGTAGAGACAACTTTTAACCTTTTTCATTCTTTATCCTCTATATTTTGTCCTAGTCAGCACCAAAGGAGATTTGTTATATTGATACACATATACATGTATATTGACAGCACACATGTATACAAAGGGGCTAACATATCTGTTGCGGTTTAAATCTGAGCATTTATACACAGGCATATCAAACTACGTACACCATTCATGTTGCACACGCACGTATACATCCATGTGTATATGGTACACATATTGTTAAACCAAAAATTGGTATAACACCTATGATGTCATGAATGATAAATAAATCCTTAAATTCGAGTATATTTGATAACACAACTAAGGTTGACTTGGTCAATATTGATTGAATCAATAACGAATCTAACATTCAAGACCAATACAAGATGTATTACTAGGAGAGTGGCTATGATGCCCATGATATTTACATGCTACATATTTGATGGTTTCATACTTCGTTTTGGAATATAATATTCGAGATCTCTTAAAATCATTTGGAACAAAATGTACAAATGACCTTAAAATCATTTGGAATAAATATTTGAGAATCTATACGGTCCTTAGAAATGGGGCTGTCCAAATCCCGTATCCAAAGGAGAAAAAAGATAAGAGATGATTATGTGAAATGGTCCACTAAGCTAGCCAATGACCCAATATTGCTTATGTTCATAGTCGAATATCCATATGTAATAGGTAAGACAAGAGACATGCATATAAACACTAGTTTCGATCGAAGTTAATGTGGATATATGTAAAATAGAATCTCAATTAGGGATCTAAATAGCTTTCACCTCGGATCGTTGGCGAGGAACATTATGAAACTTCTCAAAGAGTTAAGGAAACTTTACAACGTTACAAAGAACTTCTGCCTGACGCTATTCCTATAATAGGAACTCCTTTGGTAGAGTTATTACGTGGAAGTGCTAGTGTGAGTCAATCTACCTTGATTCGTTTTTATAGTTTACACTCTTTTGTATTGCCTCTTCTTACTGCCTTATTTATGTTATTGCACTTCCCAATGATATGTAAGCAAGCTATTTCAGGTCCTTTATAGTTATAGATTTATTTTATAGAGAAAACAGATTATAGATATTTGTAATTTCTGATATATCCTATCAGCAAGGAACAATAGTATTTTATTGCTACAAATATGTATTATATGCATGTTCATGTACAATAATGTTCAAAGTGGACAATCAAGGTTATGTATGTCTAAGTCCTTATTTGTACAAATTATGCATGATTACAACCGGATTGGAATTATCCCCAATTTGATCTAGGGTTACAAGAGATTCATTTTGCAGGTTGAGAAAAGAAAAGCCATGTGCCCTCTCTATAAACCTTGGGTCCATATTTTTATGGGTGGGAGTGTATCATGATGCGTGGCTTCAACATGCTTTACTTTGGCAACGTCAATGTTGCACGACACTGTGCTTTGTTTAATGATGGCATTCAACCACCCTTGGCAAATAGCAGAACTTCGGTGCCTCTTAACGGTAATAGCCTTCGGCCTTGATAACCTTGGTCATTGATACACTCTCAATTGGTCGTTGACGGCATCACTTGGAAGTGGCATTAAGCATCAGTGAAGGGTGACACTGATGTAAAGTAGTATTGATAAAGAGAGACATTGAAAATTCCGAGGATACTGATGACTCCCAACATTGTTATCACATTTATAGATGTACGGTGTTCCCTAAAGATTTATGAAACACGCTATCATCAAAATGTGGCATTGGTTATGAGTGGCATTATCTTATAGAAATATCATCTGAGTGGCATCGTCCTCAAATAGCTTTGGTAATAATGTCATATATCATCAATGTATAGAGGTCTTGGTAATATATGGCAACATTTGACAGCTGGCATCAATAAAAAGGCTGTATCAATAAAAGGCGGAAAACATAAAAGCGACTTAATAAAAGACGGTACTGATGAAGGGTGGCATTGAAAGAATGCAACATAAAACATTGATGAAATGCAGCACTAACATAGAGAGGCAGCGTTATAGAGCAACATTAACTTTGATAGCATTTATGGACATTAACAATGTTCATTGTCAATGTCACTTTAGAGATCTGCGGTTATGTAACCACCCGAATTCCAGCGGTCCGGATTTTTCGCAAGAGTTCTAAAAACCAAGCCCACTGAAACCTAATTTGTGTATCTGATATCCTGCAAATAGACAAAGATAAATGTATCAGAGCTCAACTAATTATCTCATAGCGGAATTGAATAAAATACAATGATAAGTACATACTCACACAAATAATAACACTTTCTAAGCAAGTGTCATAAAGCGAGAAGTCTTTGTCATCTACTTAACCTGTAGGATGTTATGAGGAGGGGGTCAGAAAAAAGTTCTAGTGAATGAATAAATTATATACTTCTAGTCTTAATTTTACATATACTGTTTTATTTACATTTATTCTTATATTAGATTCATTAGGTTACAATACTCTCACATCTACTCGTGAACCATGCCCATCTACTCCATAGTAGATAAAAATCTAATAACTAATATATACATATATGTAGCTATATGTCCAATGACCATATTGGTCTTAGGTACCACCCATGGTACCTTCCGTATCCTCTTCGAAAAGGATTCCATCATCTAGCTTCGAGAGTGTTCTGTGACTACATCTGCAAAGGACCGCTTCATAAGACCTACAGTACGGATGCTTCTCTAGTTACTACGAAAATGTAAATTGCATCCGCACTAGTCTATACCAGTGCTCGAACATCCACAATGTACCACCCAGTGCGTACGTTGAGGACTACGTAATCGTTCTGTCTATTATCTGAGTTCCGCCAACAAGGCCTACCATGTACGGAACTCAGTCGGGGATTTTCTATATCTGTAAAGGATTTCTTCGTTAGGCTTATAATACAGATATTTTAGTTGGTTTGTCCCTTTTCTTTATGGCTATGGCCTATGTAGCCCACCCTCAACTAATCGAAAGACTTCTAAAGAGTTAAGTGGTGCAAACAATCTAACATCCAATTGGCGGTGCCCCTCCATCCAATGTCTCGATGGTGAAAATATTATTGGACTGTTGGTTTAACTCTATCCTTCCCAAACTCGCTCTTGGTCTTGATGCTAGCCGATAACCGCATGGGACTATCCTTAACCTTACTTGCAAGTACTGGACATACGAATACCGTACTCCGAACACCAAGCCCTTCTGACTGCCTACAAAGGATCCACTTCATTAGGCCTATAATGTAAATGCGGTCAAGGCATATACTTTTGATGGAACGCCTACAGACCTGCCTCCGAGGATGCAACTTCGTTAGGCCTACCCAGAGGGCTATCCTAGAGTATCATCATGTCCCGTTGAAGTCTCGTACTTCCCTCTAGCCCAAAATCACTAAGCTGGACGTGCTCCTCCATTTTTGAAATCCGTGATGAACTGCTTCGTTAAGCACTTCATCATTTGGGCTGCCCCAAATGCTTTTCGATTCTTTTATTAGACCCTAAGTCTAATCTTTTAATTTGCATTTAGTTTGCTTTCTTATTCTGTTGGCTACCTATTTTAATTTAATTAGCATATTCTTGACTTCGTCTAATAGGGAATGCTGTTAGTATGAGCCACATTTACTATCTTGCTTATTTAACATAATATATAAATTCTTAAGTTCCTTAAAATAAGCCTCTTTTGTTATTTCTGTTTTATTTGCTTATTAACTTAATCAACTTGTTTAAATAAGCTTTTATCGTTATTCTCTACTATCATCGCTTACCAATTTGTTTTAAGTTTCATAATAAGCTTTTCCATTCTTATTTCATAATTATAACCTATGTTATAGTTCTACTTGGAATTGTTACTTTGTCTTCTTTTATATTTCGTTGTACAATTACAAGCGTTTCTTGCCTAGTCTTCCTTCTTTTATTAGGATATAGAATTTTCTTTAATTCCCTAAAATTACCTAATTCACTTATCATAATAGTTGCCTAGTTAAATAGCCTGTGCAGTAAATGCAGACTTAGGTTCCTTAACTTTCTTTATAGCCTCAAATTCTTAAATTAATAATTTTCTTGTTTCAAACCATACTTTATTTATTGTCCGATATTTTAGAAAGTAATTCTATTTTATTCATTTGGTTATGAAGACTATATAATCCATTTCCATATTTTAATGTTGAAAAACACTATAAATAATAATCTGTAACTATAAGGTGTCTCTTTTACTATTTTGGAGTAGTGTAAAATACAGTGGTTTCTCTATTTCACACTAATTTTCCGTTTTTATTTCTTTTATTCTGGCAGTTACGTTTATCGTTATCTTTTACCTATTAATTTATGGAAATGGATCCCATATTCTAAACAACCAATTAATCTAATAATTACGCCCAAATTAACTTTTTCCGTTTCAATGCAATTTATTGCAGTAATTTTATCTCTCAACTTTAATTATTTTACATCTATTTTCTTTCATTTCAGCTTTCTTATTTATATAATCCATATTCGCGTTTTATCTATTCTAGTTTGTATGTGAAGAAAGAAAAGAAGGGATGGAAGAAACCTGTCGCTTGCATAAAAATCCAAAATGTAGAACAAAAGATGTAAATAAGGCATTGAATTAGTGTTTAAATAATGTAAATAAACTGCAAGTTTTCTTATAATTTATCCTAATTTAATTAATATGAATAATTACCAAATAAAACTTTCTAAACGGAAATCTAACGATAATATATCTTAAACTTAAAAGATATATAAATAAATCCACTCAATTGTCGTCCCTAGCTTCGCTTGTGCTCCGCTTAGTTCCACGATCCTTCTGGATCCCCGTCTTTCAACGCGTTTAATATTTTAATTCAGAAGGTCTTCTCTTTAGAAATTATTTTCTATTTAGGGTTCAGCCTTAGGCAATGAACCCATGGGGAAAAATCCTAGTGTCCCATTTATATTGGAGTTTAGGGATCTTAGACCGTCGGGTTCTGGGATTGAACCTGGAGCCACCACATCATAGGGTCATTCAGAGCCATAGGATTGAAGAATGTACGGCTCAGATTGCACAAAAAGGAGAAAACATGTCATGGTATAAATCTATATGAATCCTCGTCCGGATTGCATGTGGGTCGATCGGGAGATCGACCACCCATAGTAAGCGGTTGACCGTGCATCGACCGTTGTGACCATTGGTTGACCTATCGGTCGGCCCATATCCGTTTTATTATATATATTTTTTCGATTCGATTACTTATTTTGTTTCATTCTTAACTCCTTCATATTGGTTCAGTTTTAGACAAGCTATATATGGAAACTGATCAGAAAATTATCCTAGAATCAATGGTACAAGTTTCGGAGCCATTTTTCGATAATTCCAAAATTATTTATTTTCATTACTTATCTTTGTACGTTACATTTTAACTATATAAAAATGCATGGTGTTACATTCTCCCGCCCTTAGAAAATTTCGTCCCCGAAATTTGACAAGGGTAAAAATTTATGTAATCTCTTGCATTAATTACAACCATTTTGTGTACATCCAATTTCGCAACCATCCATGCTTTTGTGCAAATGTGCTTTCCAAGTCAAAGTACATGCATGTACATAAATCTCTATTCAGTACCTCCTATGTTAATGCTTTTTAATTTAAAAGTTTGCTTTTAAGACATGATGCACACTATCTAAATATACTTGCAATTTCTATACGAATGCAACTTTTTGAAAAATTAAAATATTTTTACCCAATTTTTTTCCCACGCTCCTATTAAATAGAAGTGTATTTCAACCAATTTTTGCATCCAAGTCCTAACACATAACTTTTAATATTTGAATTTCAGAAAAATATAATTTTCTGAATTTGAGTTCATATGTTAGAAAGAAGACAAAAAACGGAGAAACTTCATTTTTTCCTCCGATTTTCTTTTTCATACATCTTTCCCCGTACTTGGAATTTGGGTTACTATCTTATGAAATACCCTTTTTAATTTTTTCCCAAGCATGGTTTACATAAGAAAATAGCTCTTTTTTTTAATCTTTAGTTGAAATTTTCATCGCCTCTTTAATTTGTTGTTTTCCTTTTTCTTATTCTTATAAAATTCTTATGTCCTTATTTTCCACTTGTGAATATCATAAAAACAAAGAGAAAAAGCATCGATATTGATATACTATCGTAGAATTTTAAAGGCATACTTAAATATAAATTTTATAATTAAAAAGAGAAAATAAACCCTACTACAATATGGTACCAGATAGATGACATACGTAGGCTAAAATAGCCATTATCTTGGGCTAGGGGCCTATGCCCCCGTCCACCCTAACATTGGAAAGCTCTCAAAAAGGAATCCAAATAGCTAAGGCGCTCCTCTTATCGCCTACTGCTTGCCTCAACGTCACGCTGAGACCCAGCTAACTCATCATGTCTCCTAATCATCTCCTGATGCCTCTGAAGAATCTCTACGTGCTCTCTAGCGAGCCGCTCTTGCCTCTCGGTAAGGGTCTTAAACCGATCCTCATAGCTCATCGATGGAAGGGGATGAGAGGGTCCTGCTCCCTCTCCTCAAGATCCATATCCATGTCCATATTCTCATGTACTCTATGTCGTGGGCTCTAATGGCCAAGCGGGCCATGGCAATCGGTATGCCCATCGCCACCTCTAAATGGTGGCGTGCGAAAGTGCTGATGCTCACGAAAGTACTGGGGTGCCTGCCAATGTGGTGATGGATGTTTCTCAGCTCCTGCTCCTCCTTTGGAGCTTGAATCTGGGCCAATCCTATATGCATCCTCCTCAGAGTAGATGATCTATCATGGGGTGGTCCTGCTCACTGTAAGTCTCTCTCTCCACCCCAGCCCACCTGAAGAACCGTGTCCAAAGGTGATAGTAAATCATAGTGGACTGGTGAATTCCAGTCGCTTTCATACACTGGGCCATAATCATCCTAGCCCAGTTCACCTGCAATCCTTCAAATATAGTATAGATGGCCTACCTCACAATAGGGTATATTTGATCAAAACTCCCTGTCTTGGGAAAAAGGTTATGCTGTAGAATGCGGATAACTAACCTAGCTAACGGGGTCAACTACCCAACGCTCCAGTCAGGGTGCTAGGGGTCTACTAGAATCTACTGCAAAAAGTCCATTTCCGTCATCTCAATGTTCCCTACCTATAAGCCATACCCTTTGATATCCAAAATACTAGCCAATTGAGACTTGGCGAAAACTATCCTAACTCCCTTGTCCTTCGACTGGAAGGCCAACTCCTCAACCTCATCACTAGTACGTAAGTTAGCGTCAAAAATACATACTAACATGGGATACGCTCGCTGCTTGAATGTCTCATGGCTAAGAATCTATCGCAGCGCTGTGTCTAAGTAAAGCTACTCTAAATGTATGCCCATAAAATCAACAAACTTCACGCCCTTCCTTGTAGAAATTGATATGTGGCTGTATCGGAGTAAGAATGTACTATACGCTTGTCACTTTGACACCAAGCTATCTCCTGTGGTGTGAGGTGGGGAAAGAGGTGAACTAGAGAGGGTCTTGGAGGCATGGTTAAAAACTCTCAGATCTGCGATAACGGAGTATGGATCCGAGTAGATAGCACGACGCGCTTTGATTTGGCATTAACGGCGAGTTAAATGGTGGAGTTTTGGAGGAATTAGGGTGGTTGGAAGGGGGATTTTTGGATGCGGTTGTTGTCGCTTTCAAATCTTTTCACTTAGCAGTCATCGCCAACACTTCATTCTAATGTTTCCTGCTAAGCACAACTGCAGCCTTATTGCCACTCCCCAATGTGTACTTAATCCTAAAATCATAAGCGGCTATAAATTCTAACCATCTCCGTTGTCTCATGTTCAACTCCTTTTGAGAGAACAAATACTTCAACAACTTATGATCTTTATATAACTCAAACCTCTCTCCCAAAAGATAATGTCTCCATACCTTCAATGCAAAAATCATTGCAACTAGTTCCAAATTATGCTTCAGATACCTAACCTCATGCGGTCTAAGTTGTATAGAAGCATATGCAATGACTTTACCACTCTACATCAACACAGCCCCTAACCCTGTTTCACAAGCATCTGTATAAACCACCAAATCTTGATTCTCTTTCGGAATAACCAACACAGGTGCATAGATCAATAAGTGTTTCAAACTCTGGAATGATTCCTCACACTTATCGGTCCATACAAACTTCACATCCTTTCTAGTTAGCTTGGTCATCAATGCTACTATTCGTGAAAAATCTTTTATGAATCTCTGACATTAACTAGCCAACCCAAGGTAACTCTTTATCTCCATCACTGTATCGAGTCTCTTCTAACTATTCACCGCTTCAATCTTAATCGGATCTACTGATAACCCTATATTTGAGACTACATGACCCAGAAACTTCACTTCCTTCTTCCAAAAATGACATTTCAAAAACTTCGCCTCCAGCTGATGCTGCCTTAGCGTCCTAAGCACCACTCTAAGATGAACTTCGTTCTCTCTTTCATCCTTAAAGTATATCAAGATATCATCTATAAAAACCAATATGAACCTATCAAAGTGCTCTCAGAAAACTCGATTCATCAAATCCACAAAGAATGCCGGCACATTAGTCAGTTCGAACAGCATAACTAACCATTTGTATGATCCATATCTGGTCCTAAGCAACGTACAAAGTATACTACCCTCTGCTACTCTGAGCTGATGGAAACCAATTGCCAAATATAACTGAGAAAATACCCACTAAACTAGTCGAACAAATCGTCAATTTTGGGATATCGATTCTTTATCGTCCTCTCATTCAACTTACGATAATCGATACATGGCCTCAATAATCTGTTACGCTTCTTAGCGAACACCGCTGTTGCTCCCCAAGGCGAACTACTCGGCTTGATAAAACTCTTGCCTTTGAAATTTACCAATTGCACCTTCAACTCCCTCGTCTCTGTAGGGGTCATCCTTCTTGGTGGTCTACTCACTGGTTCTGCTCCAAGAACTAAATCTATCCAAAACTCAATGACTCGTTTCGGTGGCAATCAAACTACAGGCACAAAAACATCTACGAATTCTCCAACCACGAAAATTCGATTTAGCTCATCTTCCAACTCTATAACACCCAACAAAGCAATCCCCTCATCGCTAGAACCTTCTATAGTATAAACAATATGTTCGCTGCAATCAGGGTGCCTAAGCGATATTTTTCTATCCATGCAAAATATCCTAGAATCCTACTCACTTAACCAATCCATCCCAAGAATAATCCCAAACCCTACAAAACCAAACACATTCAAACTGCAAACAAATGTATGACCTAACAGGTCAAACTCTAACTGATCACATCTCAACCCTAGAGTTGCAAACCCTCATATTGGATTTGCAACCCATAAGGAAGTAACGAAATATGTGGGTTCTAAGTTAAGCTTATCTATCAAACATCTAGATATAACAGAATGCGATGCACAATATCAAATAGAACGCTAATAGACATCCTATGGATCTGAAGAGTACCTCTCAAAACTGCCTTCTCTTTTTCCTGAGCTGTCAGCTTAGAAGCAGCTGGATCCAATGCATACACATTGCCTTTTCCATCCTTAGTGGGCTCCCTGCATTGGTTCTTATAGTGGCATATCTGATCGCAATTGAATCATCTGATGTTCTTCTTCCCGATCGCTTCCTTAATTCTTCTTTGTATGACACTCATTGGCGAAATAACGCTTCTTGTTGCACTTAAAATAGACCAACTCAAACTTTTCCTTCTTGGCTGCTCCACCTTTCTGAGCACTCTTCTTATGAAAGAACTTCCTTTTCTGACTCTGCCCGACCTGGACTTATTTCACCTTATTCTTCTCCTGACAAGAGAGCATCTCCTCGTGTCTCAAAGCCATCTCCACAACCACATCACAGGGATCTCTAATATGCGGTAAGGTAGCCTTGGCTAACTAAGGCTTCAATACCCTGATAAACTTCTCGTTCCTCTTTATCGCTATATCAACAGCGGCATAACCATATCTGGCTAACTCTTCAAATCTTCCAGCATACTCCAGAATAGTCATCTCTCCCTGTTCTAGCTCAGCAAACTTCTAGATAAAAACAGACTGTGCTATCACCGACATGAACCTCTCCTGGAACCTCCTCTTAAAATCCTCCCATGTCTTAGTCTCATCATCCACTGTCATAGTCACGCAATTCCACCAAAACAAAGCAGCTCCTTGAAGCTGTCTTGATTCCACCTCCACTTCTGCTCATCATTAAGCCTTAAGTCTACAAATATCCTTTCGCGGTGCAATAACTAGTTTTCCACCTCATTGGCATCCTCTATTCCAATAAATGGCTTCCCTTTGAGTTTATTGTTGTCTCCACTCAACTTAGCATAGTCGTTGACAACTAGAGCTCTTAGAACTCCTCCTCCCACTACTCCAGCAGCAGCACCCGCTTGCACCATATTCATGAAAAACTGATACATGGCTTCCATTCCAACTTGCAAGACTCCAGCATCTACATTCTCTGCTTGTGCCTGACCTTGAGTCCTTCTTGCATTAGGTCTGGCATTCCCATCAGTGCCCTCCCCTCCAGGGTTAACTCTTCCTCTTCTACCATCTATATCTGTATTCAAACCTCATGATATATAGAAAAATAACCTAATAAAGATAGGAGACTAGAGATAAAGCGTATACTTATATATAACAAGTACAAGTACGTTACTATAATGTTATACCATATCCCAATCTTACTCTAATTCTTTAGGATTATGTTTTCAAAAGCCATTTTTAGTTAAAGTTTTTCATAAACCAAGGCTTCGATACTAAGTTGTAACATTCCATATTTATCACCAGAAGTTAATACTATAGATGAACGCAACATCTGTAGCGCTTAGCTTTTGGCCTATAGATAAGGGATGTTACAAATAATACCTAACCCAAAAAATTTGAACTTCTACAGTTTGAAAGTCACTTTGAATATTTATTTATTTCGTGTTATTCTTTTTACGAATAAAAAATAACGAAAACTTTACGCAAAATTTTGTTGTGATTATTTTTACTCTTCTTGCTAAATTTTATTTATTTATTTCAGAGTTATATTGAATACTTGCTTAAATTTTAATTTTATATATCTTTTTATTTTCTCTTCGAAAAGTATAAATTTCAGCGTGTTATGTTTAAAGTAATTATTTTATATCCAAATCTTAAAAAATAAATACTTCTTCTGCCATGAAGTAAATCTACCACTACATTTTCCTAATCCCTATTTCCAATTTCTTTTGACGCATTGTCATTTTTTCATAACGCCTCCCCCAAGACCATTAGTAGTGTTATCACTAAGCTTGGTTTCTTCCTATAGAGGGGTGATCAATCTCTCGCAGTGGAAAACCTAATTATATGATCGTTCTATGGTGCGGTAAAAAAATTAATAGATCAATTCGTCAATTAGACCGCTATTTCAAAAACAGTAGTAAATCACTATAAAATAGGTCTGCATGTGTGACGCAATGGAAAATAAGCGCTTAGATTTGGTAGTAGACCCAAGTTCGAACCCTACCTTGCATACAACTTCTCGCAAAGAATTGTGCCCCTATATTACTTTCAGTAAACAAGAAAAATTGCAGAAGTTTACAAAAGAATAATAAAAATTCCTAATTTGATTAATTAAGGTTATAATTTATTTTATTTTCGAGTTGTATAGATGATAAACTCCATGTGACTACCCCTTTGTTTATAGTCTTCTCCAAGTGGAGATATAGGAAGTTTTAAATAAGGTAATATTGTACTAAAGGAAAGTTTCCATAAATTCCAAATTTGTAGACTAGAAAATTTTCTATATGTTCAAATTGCAAATTAGAAAAGTTTTTGTATAGTCCAAGCTACAAATTAGGAAAGTTTTCATATATTTGAATTGCATAAAAAATTCAACACTCCACTTTGATTTAAATTATCTCAACCAACTCTTATTTCATGCTTCACCTCTGTTCAGTTAAAGTGCTTAGCGGTTTTATAGCGGTAGAGGCGCAAAAAGTTACAGAGGGGATATAGTAAAAATTTATAGAGGTGCAAAAATCTTCATTGGATATAAAATAATTGTTAATAAACACCTTGATTTTTAGTGACACGTGTAAAAAAGAATTTATTTGAAATTTTGGTAATTTTTAATCTGGAAAATATTTGAATTTTCATTTGACATATTTTTTTGGACAAACGATGATATTTTTGAAATTTCACAGAATGGTATAATCTGTGTATTTTATTGTTGAATTACTATATGTCACATTTTGGGTGCATGGTCATTTTTATTTTTGCGAGCCTGAACGGAATATTATGTAGCGGAAAACCGCAAAATCCTTCTTTCAATTTTTTTGAGTCAAATCAAAATTCAAATTTTCAAAATAACTTTATGGTGATTTGAGGGGTGGCTTGATAATTTTTATTTGCTTAGAATCTTTGGTTTACTTGTATTTGAAGTAAGGTAAGTGATTTTGTTTATAAAATTAAACATACCCTAACACTTAACTTTTCAGCACATAAAACATTTTGCTTCTCCTCTTTTTTTTTCTACTTTCCATTGAATAAAAACTTTCACCATTCCAAGCCTAAAAAATCAACTCCTCCTAATCCATTGACAACTAGACAAATATTCCAACATGGAAATTGTCGAGTCTAGTCTTTGTTATTTTTTTAAAAAATGATCCTTTCAGTTTTCGTTGAGTGTAGTGGTCGCGGTCGCTCGATGATAGTAAGTGGGAAAAACTGGTCATGAACTTCAAAATTTTAATTCTCTCGATCTGAGTCGAGTTAGACGACGCCATCTATTGTGTTTTCTTTGTGGGGGTAGTGTAGTATTTTTGGTGAAGTTTTGGTGTTGTTCGGTGGTGGTCGATGACGATCTACGAAAACTAGGGTTTGGTTGTGGTGGTGATTCGGTTGGAATTAGCCCATGTCGTCGACGGTAATGGCTTTGCGGTGGAGAGGGGCGACTTTGGGCTGAATTTTATGGACTCCGGTGATGTGTTGGTGGTCGTGACATGTACGGACAAGGGGAGTAGGGCATCGGGTCACATGGAGCAAGGTAAGGTTGGGTTGGATATTTTTAGGGTACGGGTTCGCGAAGAGAAAAATGTTGGTGAAGCAAGTTCGTCGTTTCATTGATTGGAGCTCCGTATCATTGAGAAGATGTGCATGGAAAATGGGACACATGAGCGTGTATAAAAGCAATGAAAAATGGGGAGAAAGATGGCACTATAGCAATGGGTTGGGCTTTGGGCTTTGCGTGTTGGGTGAGAGTATAATATTAGTGAATTAATTTGTATTTAATTAAATCGAATTCTTATAAATTCAATAACTATTGCATATGAGGTCAGATTTGGACGCATTTTTTTGCGTTAGAATTGTATCAATATTATCTACATATTAGAGTTGGATTCATCAAATTTGAGGCTAGAATATTTTAAGCTAAAATTGAACGTCGTTCGATTTAGATCAAACCGGAGCATTAAAGCATCAACTGGAATTTTGGTGAGTTTACTCACCTCTAAATAAACTATTTGATATCTGTGTGTTACCCCGCCTTTTGGACAATGCCGAGATATCAACAAATTGGCTAAAAAGGATGGATATGAGGATTGGAGATCAATTGAAAACGAGGCTATGATTGATACCATCAAAATTGGACCAAGCTCCAATTAAGGTGAGATCGATAGGGAATGATGAACAAGGCTCGATGAGGCTACACTTCGAATTTCAATTCAATCAGAGTTTGTATGCTTAAGTTATGGATGGATCAATATTCGTGGAAAATCAGTTCATATCGATCGAAGTAGACTCGGCTATTTGCTTTGGATCGATGGGTTTCGTATCGATGCAAAGCACATCGACTAGATGGATATGGCAAGGTATGTTGGCATGCTTTGTGTGGGTCAACGTTTGGATCGATATGAAGGAAGCAAGACTTGGATGGATACAAACTTGATGGATACGAAGTTATATGCTTCACCGGGACACTTAGGATCGATATGAAGATAGGTGCAGAGGATGGAAATGAAAGGCAGCATTTAGGGATCGATACAAAGGAAGACATGTGTGGACCGATACGAAGAACAAAGTTCTGGGTGGACACGGTAGATTCAGGAGCCATTTTCATATCGATCAAGTTCGTATTGATCGATGCGAAGGAAACAGTCAAAATGGAGCACGAAACATGGATCACAGTGTGAGAAGCGAACGATGCGAAAGCCATGGACATGAGATGTTGGATGTGAAGACTCGAATTGATGCAAAAGTGATGGATATGAATCATGGATACAAAGTTATCAGTTACACTGGAAGATCGAAACCTGGATCGATTATATCTCACAAACTACAGATTGGAATTTCAAGAAATTTGGAGAGCAAGGACATTGCACTGTCATCCTTCAGCATGATCGATCTCAGCTCATTTGGAGTGATTCTTGGTAGATACGAAATCCATTTGGGTCGATCGAAGATTGATCCCAAACCACTCTAGATCGATCATGAGGCCCACCTTCACGTGAGAAGAGATATTCCGAGTTTTGGAGTAGATATTTCCAGATCTACTCCTACAAATAGCGCCTCTATGGCAACTAAAAATGGATCTTCTTCTTCTTTTTCGGGCTAAACTTTGCCATTTTGGTTATTGATATTCAAAGGATTGTAATTCTAATCACTGGATAAAGGAAACAAAAGGATCAATTCAAAGTGGACGTAGGCCGAAGATAGCCGAACCACCTTAAATCTTATATCTACTCTTACTTTTTTTCATTTTAATTTTTTTATTTCTTTATATTTTCTCTCTACATCATCTGGATCTAAGATCTGTATTTGGATATTGAGGATTTGTGTAAACACTGGTGCTTTCATTACATTTGGGGTTTGTGACCATTTTCGGCGCGAACACTTCGGTGCTTTAATTGAGAAGACTAGCACCCACTATACCAGATTTGGAGTTCAAATTTAGAAGGTTAAAGGATCAAAACCAGGAGGAACCATGGTTAGGCATTAACACGGAGACAGGTGGTAGAAAGAAGCAATCAAGAGGGCAGTCAAGAGGCTTCCTCTGGAGATGGATCAGATCAGGCATCAATCTATGTCACTAGGGATGAGATGCAGAGTATGATGGATTCCATGCAGGAGCAGTTGATGAAAAGGCAAGAGGAGATGATGCAGAACCTTCTCAGATAGTTTGGATAGGTAAGAGCAGCAGGAGCTGCCAGAACACAGATCCATAGTGCTGGATCAGAGGGGCTCAACAAGCAACAGGTAGAGCAACTCAATAGGGGAGACCCCCAATCAGCACACAACTATCAATCTGGATAGATCTAGAATGTCAGGTGACGTTGCACAGCCTGGCGCCAACAGGAATACAGGAGTACGTGACGAGGAGTATGTACTAAATTCCCTCAAAGACTTAGGGGAAGTTAGGAAATGAAGTCGGGGGGCAACCCTTGGTGGACAACACTGGATTGGCTGAAATTATCAAGCAAACTATGCGCAGAGGTCTGACAAATAGAGATCTGGAAGGAGTAAATAGGAGTCCATTTACCCGTAACATCAGGATCGCTAGGAATCCACCAGAGTTCAAGCTGCCTACTCTAGAAGTATACAACGGTCGGACAGATCCTACCGACCATTTGGTGAGGTATACAAGACACATGGAAGTACTGAGGGCATTGGAGAAGGTTATGGCTCAGTGTTTCCCCTGTACTTGACGGATATAATTGCTATGTGGTTCAGGTAGTTGGAAGACGGATCTATTAGGACATGGACATAATTGGTGGATAGGTTTCTGAAGCAGTTTCGGGTTCATATCAAGAGGTCAAAAAATGTGACGACACCGACGTCATTAAAATAGAGGGCAGCAGAATCGCTCAGGACTTTCTTAATCAGGTTTAGCGCAGCGGCTGCTTCGGTGGATCAGTCGGAACCATCGATGGTTTTAATGGTGGTTGTGTTAGGAGTCAAGGACAATTCGAATTTCAAGATATCATTGATATGGGATCCACCAATCGATCTCGGGGAATTCTTTCACGAAGCTAAGAGATTTCTTCGGCAATAGAATTCAAGCTTGGATGAAATCAAAGTAAATGTGGTTAAGGATAAAAGACCATTCGGTAAAAGCTCGGGTAAGGATGAGGATAAATGGAAGATGAAGTTGGATAAAAATTCTGGCAGGGCAAGGAAGCGCTGAGGAGAACTAAAATTATCCACTTACACGGGACTGAATGAGACATTGGAACATATATACATGGAAACTCAAGATCACCTTCCTTATCAAAGGTTGGGAAGGAGGGAACCCTAGGAACGTGTGAGGGCATCAGGAAGGCACCGTCTCTTTAATAACCTGGACAGGCATGATACTAACAGCTAAAGGCATCTAAAGAATATAATAGAGCAGCACGTAAGGAGTGGTCAGTTGCGGCAATATGTCGAAACCCAGAATGCGGCGGTGAAACGGGAGCAGCCACCATCTACCTTAAACGATGACGGCGCAAGGCCTGAGAATGATGGTCGTTTGGACATCGACTAATCGGGATGGTATGGAATACGTAACAAACTCTGAATAGATGGACAAATCACTTACTCATGTATGGGGACGGAGATAGCCCCTAGGCATGCTCTGAGATGATGATAAACCACGATGCTCTAGTTTGCTAAATCTGTTTTTTCCTTTCTAGTTTGGATATTTGATTTTTCTAGTTTGGTTTTGGAGTTTGGTTTGAACTCTTGGTTTTGTTGATTTTCTGGTTTGGATGCTTGTCATTTGGTTCGGATATTGGTTCTTATTTTTGGTTTTTTGATTTGATTTGGGTTTCAGATTGGATTTTAATTGTATTTTTATCTAGTTTTTGGTAAAAAGGTCATCGGGTGTGGATTATGCCTGGCAAGGGGAAAGTCGCTTCGTCCGATCGTGGCGAATCAACTTATTCAGGTCGTAAAGTATGGACTATGCTTGGCAAGGGTCTAGAGAGACCAGGATTCTGCCTAGGACTTAGGCCTCATATTATCTATCAGTTATTATTTCAGGTCATTGAGTATGGACTATGTCGACAAGGGTTCGAAGAGACCAGGATTTGGCTTAGGACTTAGCCACGGCATTACTCAGCATTCAGGGATAGTGAAACAAAATCGTCGTCGAGCAAGGCATTACTTTATATAAGTCGTCAAGTGTGGACTATGCTTGGCAAGAACCCAAAGAGGTTATGGATTCGGATATCGGCGATGAACAACTAAGGATTTGGGCATGAATTCGGAGTGGTACCAGACTTGGCAAAGGGGCCGGAGCGGTCCCAGATTTGGATATCGACCCAGAGAGGTCATGGATTTGGTTATTGGTTACTGGATATGGATAGATTAGAACTCCATTATTGGGTTCGGATGGATATGGAATTTGCTAAGGACTTGGTTATTGGATTTGGAATCGGATATCAACTCGAAGCAGTCGTGAATTTTGATAAGGATATGGTTATGGCACTTGGATAGAATAGCTTGGTAATGGATTGGACTATAGATCGGATGATATGGCCATGGATGAAATATGGACTTTGGATGTTGGATTTAAAGCTATTCAAAACATTCTTTCCTACTACAAGACATTTTTTAGGGGGTAAATGTTACCCCGCCTTTTGGACAAGGACGGGATGTCGAAAAATTGGCTAAAAAGGATGGATATCAGGATTGAAAGTCGATTGGAAACGAGGCTACGATCGATACCGTCAAAACTGGACCATGCTCCAATCAAGGTGGGATCAACAGGGATTAATGAACAAGGCTCAGTGAAGCTACACTTCGAATTTCAGGTCAATCGGAGTTCGTATGCTCAAATTATGGATGGACTGATGTTCGTGGAAAATTAGTTTGTATAGATATTTTATATTGATCGAAGTAGACTCGGCTGTTTTCTTTGGATCGATGGGTTTCGTATCGATGCAATGCACACCGACTGGATGGATACGACAAGGCATGTTGGCACGCTTTGTATGGATCAAATCTTGGCTCGATATGAAGGAAGTAGGATGTGGATGGATACGAACTTGATGGATGCGAAGTCATATGCTTCACCAGGACACTTGGAATCGATACGAAGATAGGTGTAGGGGATGGATACAAAAGGCAGCATTCAGGGATCGATACGAAGGAAGGCATGTGTGGATCCATATAAAGAACAAAGTTTTGGATGGATATGAAAGATTCATGAGCTGTTTTCGTATCGATCAAGTTCATATCGATCGATGCGAAGGAAACAGTCAAGGTGGAGCATGAAACATGGATCGCAGCATGGGAAGCGGATTGATGCGAAAGCTGTGGACATGGGATGATCGATACGAAGACTTGGATCGATGCAAAAGAGAAGGGTATGGATCATGGATACGAAGTTATCGGCTACACTAGAAGAACGAAACTTGGATCGATCATATCTCATAAACTACACACTAAAATTTCATGAAATTTGGACAACAAGGACATTGCACTACCATCCTTCACCATGATCGATCTCAGCTTGTTTGGAGTGATTCTTGATCAATACGAAATCCATATGGATCGATCGAGGATCGATCCCAAACCACTCTAGATCGATCATGTGGGCCCACCTGCATGTAAGAAGAGATATTCTGAGTTTTAGGGCAGATATTTCTAGATCTACTCCTATAAATAGCACCTCCATGGCAATTAAAAAGGGATATTCTTCTTCTTTTTTGGGCTAAACTCTGCCATTTTGCTTATTGGTATTTAAAGGATTATAATTGTAATCACATGATAAAGGAAATAAAAGGATCAGTTCGAAGTGGAAATAGGCCGGAGATAGCCGAATCACTATAAATCTTTTGTCTTCTCTTACTTTTTTTATTTTAATTTTTTATTTCTTCATTTTTGCTCTCTACGTCATCTGGATCTCAGATCTATGTATGGATGTTGAGGATTTGTGTGTAAACACTGTTGCTTTCATTAGATTTGGGGCTTGTGACCATTTTTGGCGCAAACACTGTGTTACTGTAGATTATTATTGATTGCTTGGATGATAGTTTATATATATTATTGAATGATTATTTATTTGGATTTGATTCCCGCTTAAAAGTGGATGACATAAATAATCATTGTGTTGCACGGAACAAAAGCAAGAGGAAATCAAAATGTATACGTAGCGAATAGGTTGCTACCGAACACTTCGAAATACACATACATATATAGGATTTACATAGGACTTTTGTAGAGAGACCCCAAAGGGTTTCTCGTCAATATTGATTTATTTATATTCTTATGTTGCTTATATTGACATTTGGTTGAAATATTTATGACATACTATTTGATTTATGCAAGTGTCGTTATAGCGATTACCGATATATCATTACTTATAAAATATCATCTCCTTAAACCTTTGTGTGTGTTGAACTATGCTGGTACTTTTACAAAATAAATTTTGGTCGTGTTTTTGCACTTTGGAAGTTGTTTAAACTATATCTTCAAGTGTTTTTGAGAATTTGAAATGAAAGTTAAGTGTTGTCTAAAATTTACAAAAGGAGTTATATATTTGATTTATTATCTTTCGAGATAATTAATATTGTTTTAAATTATAAAAGGTTGTTTAAATATTTTTTAAATTCTTTTCAAATGGGTTCACAAAGATTTTATAAGTATTTGGAAGGAATATAGGGTTTTAAATATATTTTAAATATTTTTTTATCTTAAAGTAAAAGGTTATTTTGAGATATTAATAATAAATTGTTTTAATTAATCATTTTAATAATGATGTTTAAAGTTAATCAACAATTTTAATAATGATGTTTAAAAGTTAATTAATAACTTTAATAAAGTCGTTTAAATTTAATATTTGTGATGTAAAAACCAAGCACAAGTTCGATTTTTAAAAGTTTGAATCGGTTATGGAAAGTATGAGAAAATTAATTTTTGTAAACAATATCGCTTATATGGAAAGGATCTAGTCATATTCTTAACACTGAACGTCGAGGTATGGAAATCCATTTCTATCTTGAAGGTTAAAAACATCATTAAGGCAATGCATAGAGGTAACGCTACCTTAACCGCCTCGACTTCATTTTTAACCGAGGGATGGCACATTTTTGAAATCAATGAGTAATAATACGTATAAGAAATTTAATTTCCATATACGATCATTTTGATTATTCCCAATAGTTGATTTATTGGCTATTGATTCCGTTATCTTTTGTGTTTCATCAATCTAGGCTTTGTCGGAAATGACTAAAACCAAGGCATGAGTGGACATCAAGCTATGTGAGGTTGCTCACATTATGATATATTCACATCTACTCTAAATTGGATTCGGTTGTATGCATAAAGATGTGAAATATTTGGATACTCAATAAGGATGGTTCAAGGTTCAGCTTGCACATTTTCCCAGAGCCATCTTAGTTCTCAAGTATATTTTCTAGAGGTATACTTTCGCTAAAGGGGAGTGCACCCTTCAAATCATTGTCGGAAAACTTCCTTCCGTTATTTGGTTTAAAATTTTGAGTTGTTTTCTTAATTGCATCGAGAAGTGCCTGAAGCTCTTCTCGATGTTTAATTGTTTATGTACATTCTTTAAGTTTGGATTTTGATCATGTTTATGCCTATTCTTCCAAGTTTGGGTTTTATTCTAATTTTTTTCCATTCTTCATCTATGATATTCTTCTTGTGCGGTAAAACCCATTCTGTATTTAGCGGCGTGGTCTTACATATTTTTTGAGTTCTCTCACATTGGTTTTCCAGACTGATTTCGGTGTTATTTTATTATAATGCTCGGGGCAAACCAAGTATTTTTCCAGATTGTTGTTGGTTTGACATGAAGCTCATGGAGTAGAGTTGGCTGTAATATTTTTATTTTCTAATGTATTATTATATACCCATAAGCAATTGTAAGGTTAGGAAGTTATAACTACTCAGGCTAATGAAGTTTGTAATTAACTCTAATATTCATTGTATTTTAGAGTAACAACATTTACTGCCTTTGTTACATTATATGTTGTCACTCCGTTGTGAGATTCTGTTCTCCCTATTTGTTTTCTTTTTACCCTAATAATCTGTGTGACGACCCAGAATTTTTGGTATTTGAAATTGAAATATATAATTGATTTTAAATATTTGAAAGCTAGTTTAACTTGAATTTCAAATATCACTATTTATTTGGAAATTAAATTATTGAATTTTATTATTGGAAGTTGGGTAAAATATTGAATCTTCGGTTTTATGCTAGTTAAAAATATTTCAATGGCTTATAAAATTTATATTGATTATACTGGAGATAGTAGAAATGTTAAACTTGAATTTGGAAGTATTTTTTGAAGCTTTGAAATATATCTTTTAAATCGATATTAAAAATAGCCTTTCGAGGCACAGTCTCGGATTTCGACGAAACCAATTTCATTGGATCTATAATATTGTATTATAATCGGATTTTAATTTTGTTAGTGTTTGGAGTTGTTGTGTGAGCATACGACATATAAACGCGCTGAAATCTATATCGAAAATTCAATATAATAACTAGGTTCAAAAAGCTATCTTCTCCATACAATCAAATTAGGACTCGAAACCTTTTCCATTGTGCTTGAAATATGGGAATAACATTTTAAACGCCTGGCAACACGCCTCGATAGGAGGTCAAGATTTTGAGTTGCAAATTTCAGGTCGATTTAAAATTTTAGTTTAAAATTTAAATATATAGGTGTGTTGACTGGTCAAAGAATTTCACACCACTATCTCTTCAGAACACGTGTCTCCTGGAACAACATGTGTTCTCTCTAATTTAACACGCGCTGTTTTTTCTAAAAATAAAATTTTAAAATAGCCGAGCATTTTAAAACCTAAAAATCAAAATCGAAATGAAGAAAAATGGCCGAGGGATAAATCGCTTTTCCCTTTCATTCTTTATAAATAAATCGATATTTCCCTCCCCTCAAAATCACGAACTCAGACCGGACCCAATTCCACGAATTAATATTCGAAAAATTATGTACATAACCAAATTGAAATCAAATTCAAGCCGCATGCTTTCTTCCTTTTTCAAATCGAGATTCGCGAATGGGCCGAGGGTCGACACCGGCGATTGGCATATGGATCGAGGGAGGTTGCACTCGAGATAGCGGCAAAGCTAGGGCATGGGTTCGATTTTTGGGCATCGCGATCTCGTTCAGGTGATGGTCGTGTTGATCGGCTGGTATAGAGGCGGCGCGATCCTGGAGGGTCAAGCGAAATCTGGGAAGGTTCGATATGGTTTCGTGGGGAATCGCGGCGGTCGATGGTTTCGTGGTGGTCGTAGTCTTAGATGAGAGGCCGTGAGCTAGGGTTTTCAGTGGGTTGTTACTTTTCCTCTTTTTTTTTCAATTCAAAACTTAATTTATAATCATATGTATATGTAGATGGAAAAAAATAAAGGCTGTGAGTATGTTTTGTTTTAAGTTATTTCATTAAGTTTATTTATATACATATTACAGAAAGGTATAATATAGATATAGATACATCTATGTAAACACACATATTTTAACACAAAAATTATATATATACAGATAATATTTTTATACAGAGAGATTTTAAAGATATATACATATATTGGAATTTTAAATATTTAAATGTTTATAAAAAGATTAGATTTTTTTAAATCTTTATAAATTAAGTTTTACGTACATGTAGTTTCTAATGGAAAATAAATATTCATATTTTAATCTGCTAGTTATTTCAAAATAATATAGTTAGGGTGATTAATTTGTTTAACAAACTTACTTAATTATTTTTATCTAAAAATATATTTATTAAAAAGGAAATTAGTTTAAAATCGAATTATTAGTTTAAATACATCATTGGTAAATTAAATTTATCAAAAGGGAAATTAATGGTTTAATTAAATCATTTGCCAATTAAAATTTTATATGGAAATTGATTATTAAGTTAATTAAATTATTACTAAATTGTATAATGTTTATATAAGGTTTAAAATCATGGAAACAAGCCAGTTTGGAAAGGATTGCAAACAGCAAAATAAAAGGTGAGTTAATCTCACTCATCTGGGTTATTATTTAAATTTAAGTAGTTAAATTTAAATATTTGGTTGAATGATTGAATTGATTAGATATGGTGTCTTATATAGTAGTATATATATATTGGAGTGATTGATTCCCCGCTTTATATAGAGGATGAGACCCTACGTGCCGCATAATAGCGGATGAGAAAATACAAACCCATATACCGCGATATTCCACCTCGAAGTGGAATTGGTATTTTATATTGTGCTAACATCTGTGGATGTAAGGAAACGGGTTGGAGGGATCCAATTGGATTCCTCAAATATTATTTATAATATTTAATATTCTATGATATGGTTTATGTGATAATCTGTGATAGATTATATTGGTAATTAAAATGTTCGATGCTATGGTTTGATTGAATATATTTGGATATATTGAGTTATCAAAAATGTATAGATTTGGATTTTTGAAAGAAAATAAAAGAGAGAATTTTAAGTAATAATTATAGAAATTTGGATAAATTGAAAAATAAATTGGAAAAGCATAAAAGTTGATTTTTAAATTATAATAAATAAAATTCCAAGTATGAGAAATGAGATTTTTGAATAAATGGGAATAAATGAATTTTTAAACTCAAGTGTTATTATTTAAAGGAATGAAGAATTTATTTTAAAATGCAAGGTTTAAATTTAGTGGAAAGGATAAAGAAGGAATTTGGGAAATATGAAATTGGTATTTTCAGTTAAACAGATTTTAAATCATAATTAAGAAATAAAATCTGAAGTTAATGGGTTTTGAAATAAACTGAGTAAGTAAAGGAATTTATTTCAAAATGAAGTAATTTGGAAATCAATTTGGAAATTGATTTAAGTGTTTGAAATTGGAATTTTAAAAGAAGATGAGACTATGAAATTTATAAACTGGGTTTATAAAGTGAAATAGACATCGGTGGATATTCGGGAGTATAAATTCATGGTAGGAATTTATAAAGGAATTGGTAATTTGTTTTAAAAATAAATAGTGGTTTATTTTTAAAGGTATGGAGATGGGAAGTGTATTTCCCTGGAAAGCCAAGTATATTTCAAAGGAGACTTTTTATAAATTAAAGGCTTTAAAAGTTTGTTTTAAAGAAATGTTTTAGAATATTTATTATTTTTAAATATTTTAAATTTTAAAGTAAATATTTTCAATTTTTTATTTTAGAAGTAATTATTTAATGGATAATTATTAATATTTATATTTTATAAAGTAATTTTATTTAAATATAGTTTGGTTAAAGTTTTAGTTTAAAAACTTGTGTAGAATTTCATAATCTCTTATTTTAAATTTAGTTTGGCTTAACTTTTATTTTAAAAATAGTTTTATATTTTGTAAAGTAGTTTCATTTTAAATCTTTTAAAGTATATATTTTTGAATAAAGTGTTTAGGTAAATTTAATTTAAATGTTTTAAAGTATGTTTTAGAATAAAATGATTTAAATTATTTTTAAAATCTTAAGTATTTAGGACTTGGTAGTTTTCAGTGGAAATAAAATAATTGGGTGGAAATTTGTTTCCACGAAAGAGTGATTTGAAAACTATTTCAAAGGATTGAAATGTAGGAAAATATCTTGCGAATATATTTAAAAATAAATAATTTGGGAGAAATTATTATGGCTTGATGATGTTTGTGAATGTTATTTGATAGTTAAATAACCGGCTATCAATATTGGCCAACGCGCTGATCGTTTCGAAGAGACCGGGATCGAGATTAATTTTTCGAAAACCAATTCGATCCGGTATGAACGTTTTCGTGAGGAAGACAAGAGCTTAGAGTCGAAGATGGAGCAGTGAAGTGCAAGGGATAATCGCTACTAATCCTGCGGGTGATTCCAAAATGGATGTAGTAGGAGTAGTGCCTTCGGTTCCGTTCAGACCCGGAACGGACTTGTATGGATGAATGCTATCAGAATATCATCAAGAGGACGATGAACATTCTAAGTGACTGTGTGCTAAAAAGGTCATCCATGTCTAGACGTTCCTTTTTATTCGGCTTAGTGGGCGGTTGTTGATCCCAACCGCGGGGTGATCTTATTCGGACTATCTAGTAAGGGGTAGCTCCGGTCTTGTGTAGCAGGGGATCGGAAGGGATCCTCGGTACGGTGATCTAGACCACGTACTATGACGGGCGGTACCCCAATAGCCCTGCCATTGAAGGAAATCCATTTTCCCTACGTGCCTTTACGGTTTTGTTTGTATACCTATCAGCTGGAATTTAATAATGTAACAATTTCGGCTATTTGAATAAGTATTTGTATATACACACTATATCAGATGATTTTATAAGAAATGTTTTGGTTATCGTAAGGTAAAAGCCCGACATGTTTATTTGTGGAGTAGTTTAACGAGATACCTTTGATTTCAAAAGGATTTTTAAAACTTTAATAATCTAATTGAGTGTGTTTTCTCATGCTGGTTTTCCAAACTAACTCGAGAATTGTTTTATTATAATGCTCGGGTCAGACCGAGTATTATAGAATACAGGAAAGGATGTTGTGGAGCTCAGGAGACGAGCTGAATGGCGAGACGTACTTTTGTACTTGACTATTATTCCGCTGTGTATTCAGCTATGAGGACAAGTTTATATAACTATCCAGCATTTGGCTATTGATTGTTGGTTGAATTTTGTTGAACTCTGATGATGTATTGAATGAACAGATATAGTTCTTTTGTTTAAAGATTAATCCTTTATCTATTTTGAGACGACCCGACATTCTACTCCCAGAAAATCGCATCATCTTGAAGAAAGAAAGGGATAGAAGAAGAAAAGAAAGAGGAAGAAGAAACAGAACAATCTGAGAACTCACAGCGGAACGAATAAAATATAATATATCTCATAAAATATTACATAGTATCTTATTACATCAGAGTTACATGACTTATTCAACACATATTAGACAGTTATAAACATCTGTCTAATTCATACAACTTAAGTACAAGAGGAACAGATACAATCAAACACAGCGGGACCAATATATATATCTACACGTCGAAGCCTCCTGCTCCATATCTCCTCCAAAAGTTCGTCAAGCTAACCTGAATCACTTGAGTACTCATACATAATATGAGTATCCAAGAGTTTAATAAAACAGAAAATAAACACTCGGGCCAGACAGGGGTCTGGTGTGAGTAAACGGGTTTAAATTTGCTTAACTTTAGAAAAACCTTTGAAAAGAAAAGGTATCACGTAAGACTTCCCATACATAAACATGGAAAAGTTTTTACCTTACGCTAACCAAAACATTTGATAGGAAATCCAGTGATATTGTAATAATGTCTAGGGTTTTCAAAATAAAATACAGAAATAGCTGGAATGCTTACATCTCACGTTCCAACGTAGTTAGGCACAATCAAAACCGTACATGCACTTATTGGATTTTGGATTCCATCAATGGCAGGGCTACTGGGGTACCGCCCGTCACAGTACGTGGCCTAGATCACAGTACCGAGGAGTACGCCCTCTCCCCTGCAACACAAGGCCGGAACCATCCCTTACTGGATAGTCCCGAACAAGACCACACCGTAGTTGGCGCGACCAACCACTCACTAAGCCGAAATATAAAGGGACCTCTAGACAGGGGTAAATCTCACTCTCAAGTGGGGGCTACCCACGAAGCCTTGCTGCACCTCCCCTGTTTTCGCCATTCCCGATTGATGAGGCTTGAGGTTACGATTACCTTTATAGAACACATTATCTTAGAATGCTCATCGTCCACCTGACGACGTTCTGAAAGCATTCAATCCATACAAGTTCGTTCCGGGTTCGAACGAAACCGAAGGCACTATCTCGTTGCACTCATTATTGGAATCACCCTAAGAGTCAACGACCATAGCCCTTGCACTCTGATTCGCCATCTTGAATCTATAAGCAATATTTCGTCAAACTCATTACGGAATCACCCACAGAGTTATACTGACGTATAGTCCTTACACCTCGAGTCTTCACTTGCTCCACTTGGATACACGACCTAACGTTTAATTGGAATCGATGTGGTTTTCGGATGCCAAATATGGAAACCCGATCCCGGTCTCATCGAAACCAAATGCCATTTTAATGTCCAAGTTGTACTTGAGGGTTTTAAACAGTTTAATTCATATTCAAGATGATATGTAACAGATAGATGAATCATATTATCACAAGAGATAATTCATATCAATATTCATCTTCACAAAGCAACATATCACACAACATATATATCCAAATCATCCAGTATCAAACCAATATCAAACATCCAATATCAACCAATCATCCAATACCAATTTCCAAATATTGATCATCCAATATCAATCAATTAACCAATATTAATCAATCAATCCATATTAATCAACCATCCAAAACAGAATTGATTATTTCTTAATTAATTGAATTACCATAATCCTTCTTCATTCATTATTATTCCAAAAATATTTATCATCTCTAATGATTTTCTTTAATTAATCTTCCCTGATTAATTATCTTTAATTACATTCAAGTAATTATCCTATCCATATTCAGTAATTAAATCTTTGATTACTATCATTAATTACAATAAGTAATGATCGTTCATTAATTAAATACTTTAATTAATTACATTAGTTCTTAATTAATTACAATTAATTAATCACATTTAAATTAATTACTTTTATTAATCACCTTGATTAATTTCATTAATTAATGATCCTTATTAATTAATAACTACTTTAATTAAATAAATAATTAACTTGTAATTGATCATCTCATTAATCTTAACATTAATTAAAAACTTGTAATTACTTATCTTAATTAATTAACTTCTTAATTGATTATATTAACCTTGATTAATTAATCCATTTAATTAATCTTTAAATACTTCACTAAGTAATTATTATTCAATTATATTAATTAATAATCCTTAATTAATTACTTTATTAATTAATTACATTTTAATTAATTATCTTTAGTAATTAATCTTAAATTAATCACATTCATTAATTAATCATATTAATTAATTAACTAAAATAATTAAGTAATTAACCCTTGATTACTTACATAAGTAATTATCTTCTAATTACTTCTATTAATCAATCTTAATTACTTCCTTAATTAACTACTTAACAAATAATTAATTCCATCATTAACAATCCTTAATTCTTTAATTAATTAATTACTCCATAATTAATTAACTTTTAAAAACAATTATATTAATTAATCCTTAATTAATAACATTATGTGATTATCAATTAATCACTTCCACTCTATTACTTCCATAAGTAATTACCTTCTTAATTACATTAAATTATTAACCATTAATTACTTAATGCCTTAATTCTTTAATTAATTAATTACTCCATAATTAATTAACTTTTAAAAACAATTATATTAATTAATCCTTAATTAATAACATTATGTGATTATCAATTAATCACTTTCACTCTATTACTTCCATAAGTAATTACCCTCTTAATTACATTAAATTATTAACCATTAATTACTTCATTAAGTAATTACACTTAATTAATTCTTAATTAAGTGATTATTTAAAATTAAATAAATAATTAACTAATTATTTAAAATTAATTAAACAATTAATTAACTATCTTCTTACATAACTTCTTTATTTATTAAGAAAACATTAATCTTAATTAATCCTTTTACTTATTAACAAGTCATATTTAATTAAGTATTCATAAGTTCATAACAAAGATAAATTAACCACATTTATCTTTATAAATACATTACTTGAATTTAAATCAAATTTTAATAACTTAAACAAATTATCTTATTTGGATTTTCAAAATCATAATAATAACTTTATTTAAAAATAAGACAATTAGAAATAAAATTTGAAATTTTCAAAACACATTAATTATCTAAGTTAAACTTATTCATTTAAAATAAAATTTGAAAACTTTGTTATTAAAACATTACTTTAAAATTTAATTTAACTTTGATTAAATAATTAAATTCAAAACACTCTTATAAATTGGAATTCAAAATTTAACTAGATAATCATTTTCAAAAACAATCTTCTTAAAACATTCATCATAAAACATTTAAAATTTGAAATATAAATTTAATTTACATTTTTAAATATTTGATTAACTTTTACTTTCAAAGAACAAGTTTTAACTTGTAAGTTTATCTCTTTTTAGTAAAACTTAATCCTTAAATCTATTTATTAAAAGTAACGAGTTTAACTTGTAAATTCTTCTCCTCCTACAGATGCTTACCAAAAAGCATACCATCCTAAAAACACTCGGGTCAACCCATCATGAACACGAGCCTCTCCCCGAGACATTCCAGCTCCTTCAATCTTCGAGACTACCTCGATGAAACACGTAAGCTACTCCGGGTAACTCCTTCTTCCCTAAAAAAACTCCCCTGATTCAATGTCGTGCACAGTGCACGTGCACCGTTCGTCTCGGCCGACGTCGATCGCCACGGCAATCCCTAACAACCCCAAAATCTCATGCGAACACGAATCCAACCCAGTTCCAACAATAATCAACTAAATCAAAATTCGAACCTAATGTTCGAACCACTGCAGGAAGCTCAAACAACAAACCCAATGCCATTGGCCAAAACAACCACCAGAAACTTCAACCATCACTCCTAAGCATCACCGCAACCTCCTCGCCACCATCCCTCATACGCGAACAATTCCGGTCATGTATTTAAATCGCAATGATCGAAACAGTACAGCCGAACAAAAACAGTCTAAAACCCTAGTTAAGTCGAATTCACACAATTTATTTTATGGAAAAATTAAATTGTATTTTTCCCATAATCCTAGATTCATAAACAAGCTACGATCAAAGTCCTAGCTACAATCGTGTAGTTTATCATCGGCAATTGATCAAATTGCCTAAACCCCTCATTCCCAAATTCCCATTTGAATATTACTTTAAATTTTTTGAAATTCATGTTAAAATTCATCATTTTTAACAACTAATCCATATATACAATCTAGAGCAAAAATTAAGAATATCAAATTTTGAGCATGTAGCAGTGACTTACTGTAAATTCCATTTTAAAAATTATCTGTGTATTTAAATTTACAGAGACTATTTTTTAAATTTCCATCAAACATCAACATATAACTATTATTCATATATAAAGATCTAATAAATCTTAGATTAAAAGATTTTTATTTTTCTTTTGAAATTTCTTTCAGGAAACAGTTCTTTTAAGAAAAACAGAGATGAACATGATAGGTTTCCTGTCTTCAGGCATTTCTTATCCACAACATACACACATGACTGTTCAAATATCCATAAACAATCCAAATTCATCACATGCAAAAATAAATTTAACTACAATATGATTAAATCTGTTTTTAAGAGGCTTACTCACCTTATATAAGTAGAGCAGTTTCAATTTCTTCCAGCCTTTAACTTTTATTTGAAAAATACTTTGATGTTTGCTGGTAAAATCCTACTACATGCCTTAATTTATGTTTTCAAAAGTTGATACTTCTGTTGAACTTGATCCTGAACCCTTTTAAGTTGCAGGTTGAAGTAGAACTTCCATTAAGTTGCAGATTTCATCTTGAAATGCAGGTTTGTTGAATTGCAGAGATTTTGCAGTTGCTGATTTCACTTTTTACTTCAGATTTCGTCTTTGATTCAGATTTGCTTTATTTCCAGTTTTCAGGTTTGGTTTTGGGTTTTAAATTTGCAGGTTTAAGTTGAAGTGAAAATCTTTGGTTTTTAATTAAATTCAGATTTGAGAAAGTAGTTTGTTGGTTGCCATTTATTTGAGTTAAGGAAAGAAACAAAGGAGAATGTGTTTGTGAAAAACTGATTTTCTATTTCTAAAAACATTTATTTATAATGAAAATAATGCCACTTGTTGTAAATTTGAACAAATGTAATTTAATTTGTTTAATATCTTTACATGTGTTAAATTCTTGCATAATTTTAAAACCTTATTACAAAGATAATTATATTTTATATTTATGTAAATGTGAATTTAGTAATTTATTTACATATTACTTATGTTTACAAATTATTCTAAATTTAAGAGATTATTTTAAAAAGAGTTTATGTACAAGTATATATATTTATAACTATTTCATAATAAGCATTTTAAAAGAAAACAAAACAACACTTTATTTAAACCCTTTTTAAACTATCATATGCAAAAACAAATTGTTTATCCTATATTTTTAAAATGAATGAATTAATCTTTAAATTAATTTTTGAAAATATTGATTCTAAAACAAAGCTTCAATCTACAATATTCATACATTATAAATTATCAATGGATTAAATAAATGTCAAAATAACTCAAATTATTACACATACAAACATATATATTACAATTTGAAAATTCATCTTTAATTTGAAACAAAAGATCTCCTATTCACAATATATATCAAATGTATATATTATAAATAGAATAAAAATTTATTAGCTTTGGAAAAATAAATCTCATCTATTTTATTGCCAGTTATGTATTTATTAACCATTAAAAGATTAAATTCACCAATTTTAAATTAAAATTATAAAGAAAAATCATCAACCCAATTAAATTATTAACATAGATTATTAAATTGTTATTGCCTAAAATTCCGGGTCGTTACAATCCTCCCCCCTTAAAAGAATTTCGTCCCCGAAATTTAAAAGCAAAGGTAATTTAATAACCCAGCAAAGATTTCAATTTCAATCAACAAAGAATTCCTATCATCCAGTAACTATCATCCATAGCAATCAAATAACAAACAAACTTAACTAATTATTCTGACACAAATCAGAATAAAGCTCTAATACTATCTCGAGTTTCCCAAGTATAAATCATCGGGAGACTCGCTCTACCAATAGCTCAACTAACTAACTACACAACCAAAATCCAGAGCTCCTCTCATCTCTAGATCCAAAATCTGAACAGAACATCAGACTATACCCAAGTCCAGCTCAACTTCTAAATCCAACTGAACTACAGATTCAACAACCAATCGATGAATCATACACGCATTCCTTCAGAGATACGTGATACACAATGAATTCCAGCTATCCAAACTGGCAATTCAATCTTATCCTATCAAAAACACAGATAAGAAATCTGAGCTTGCTTCCTTACTTGCACAGCTGCTACCTTGCTTCCGCTGCCAACTCTGATTCTAAAATAGATGAGAATACTGCTGATGAACACGAATACAAACTTATCCAATATATCCGGAAAACTTTGTTCATCAAATCCATAAAAATCTGAGTTACTCATCTAACTTGGTCACACATCCTCAAAACAGAATCCTATTCCAAAAGCTATATCAGTCCAATTCCAATTCCAAAAATTCTGAGCTGCTATACCAACTCTCCTTACTCCAAGAACCATCCAACTTCCAGGCTAACTACCAGAATTACTTCCAAAACCAACACAGTATGGAACTCAACTCCAGATGCAAACAAACTTCAGAATACTCCAGCAGCTCCTCTCCATATGAGAACCCTCAGTCTCAAACAAAAGAATGCTCAAGAAAAATTCCCAACTAATCGCAAGTCACTTTTGCGATCCTACCTAGTTCGGATTCCAAAGAAACTGTTCTCTCTTTACCAACTAGAACAGCCTTAAGCTTTTCCAAACCTGGTTAACCCTTCAAGAAAGCATTCACCATCTACCCGGACTGCTGAAAGAAGAACCACAAAGATTCCTGAATCATCAGAGAAACAAGCAACATTGCTGCTTCTAAACTCCACCTCGATGATACTGCAAAGCTAAAAGATCCCCTCGTCAGCACACCGAACACTTCGAGCTGCACTGCTACCACAGCTAACCAAAGACTTTAATCCAAAAGCTTCACCATAACCAAAACCTTTAACAAACCCCACAACGGACCTTCGAGATGGCAGACAACCCTTCAAGAAACTCGGACTCCAAACCAAGCATCCACAACTCGCTTACCTTAAGGAAATAACAATGAGACCATGCCTGAAGAGAAACAACTCATAGACCTTAGTCTCATATTCCAAAACATCCAACCTCCTTGCTAAAAATCCAAATAACTTCTACACAAACGAGTCTTCCCTGAGGCAGGTAAAGACTGCTTCTCAACTACTTCTAAACTGCTTCAAGAGAAAACATTCCCGGAGATATCCCTGGATACTGCATCTCATCACGCAGTTATCAAGACATCATCACTCTCTTCTGCACTTCCATCAAATCCAAACTCAAGAAAAATTCGCTTACCCGAGCGAAATCCAAACTTACATTCCAAAGATAGACTCCGAATCTTTAAAAAGATTTCCTTCGGATATCAGAGAAATCCTTACTCCAAACTACAAATCTTATTCGAGACGATATTAGATCTACAGTCTCGACAAAAACTTCCAAATCTCAACATATGGAACCTCTTCCATCAGTTAGTCGTGTTACACACACACACCCCACTACTCCATCCATCTACCTCTAAAACTTATGCTAGAAAATCCGAACAGATAACCCAACAGCTCAGGTAGACATATATATATATATATATATATATATATTACAAGTAAGCTCTCTCAAGAAAGACACTACTACAAAGCCTAGGTATTCACTCAACCTAATGCCCCTTAAAGAAAGACACACTTCAGAGCCTAATGCTCTGAAACCAAATGAGACGACCCGACTTTCTACTCCCAGAAAATCGCATCATCTTGAAGAAAGAAAGGGATAGAAGAAGAAAAGAAAGAAGAAACAGAACAACATCTGAGAACTCACAGCGGAACGAATAAGATATAATATATCTCATAAAATATTACATAGTATCTTATTACATCAGAGTTACACGGCTTATTCAACACATATTAGACAGTTATAAACATCTGTCTAATTCATACAACTTAAGCACAAGAGGAACAGATACAATCAAACACAGTGGAACCAATATATATCTACACGTCGAAGCCTCCTGCTCCATATCTCCTCCAAAAGTTCGTCAAGCTAACCTGAATCACTTGACTACTCATACATAATATGAGTACCCAAGAGTTTAATAAAACAGAAAATAAACACTCGGGTCAGACAGGGGTCTGGTGTGAGCAAACGGGTTAAAATTTGCTTAACTTTAGAAAAACCTTTGAAAAGAAAAGGTATCACGTAAGACTTCCCACGCATAAACATGGAAAAGTTTTTACCTTACGCTAACCAAAACATTTGATAGGAAATCCAGTGATATTATAATAGTGTCTAGGGTTTTCAAAATAAAATACAGAAATAGCTGGAATGCTTACATCTCACGTTCCAACATAGTTGGGCACAATCAAAACCGTACAGGCACTTATTGGATTTTGGATTCCATCAATGGCAGGGCTACTGGGGTACCGCCCGTCACAGTACGTGGCCTAGATCACAGTACCGAGGAGTACGCCCGCTCCCCTACAGCACAAGGCCGGAACCATCCCTTACTGGATAGTCCCGAACAAGACCACCCCGTAGTTGGCGCGACCAACCACTCACTAAGCCGAGATATAAAGGGACCTCTAGACAGGGGTAAATCTCACTCTCAAGTGGGGGCTACCCACGAAGCCTTGCTGCACCTCCCCTGTTTTAGCCATTCCCGGTTGATGAGGCTTGAGGTTACGATTACCTTTATAGAACACATTATCTTAGAATGCTCATCGTCCACCTGACAATGTTCTTAAAGCATTCAATCCATACAAGTTCATTCCGGGTTCGAACGAAACCGAAGGCACTATCTCGTTGCACTCATTATTGGAATCACCCTCAGAGTCAACGACCATAGCCCTTGCACTCTGATTCGCCATCTCGAATCTATAAGCACTATTCCGTCAAATTCATTACGGAATCACCCATAGAGTTATACTGATGTATAGCCCTTACACCTCGAGTCTTCACTTGCTCCACTTGGATACACGACCTAACGTTTAATTGGAATCGATGTGGTTTTCGGATCCCAAATATGGAAACCCGATCCCGGTCTCATCGAAACCAAACGCCATTTTAATGTCCAAGTTGTACTTAAGGGTTTTAAACAGTTTAATTCATATTCAAGATGATATGTAACAGATAGATGAATCATATTATCACAAGAGATAATTCATATCAATATTCATCTTCACAAAGCAGCATATCACACAACATATATATCCAAATCATCCAGTATCAAACCAATATCAAACATCCAATATCAACCAATCATCCAATACCAATTTCCAAATATTGATCATCCAATATCAATCAATTAACCAATATTAATCAATCAATCCATATTAATCAACCATCCAAAACAGAATTGATTATTTCTTAATTAATTGAATTACCATAATCCTTCTTCATTCATTATTATTCCAAAAATATTTATCATCTCTAATGATTTTCTTTAATTAATCTTCCCTGATTAATTATCTTTAATTACATTCAAGTAATTATCCTATCAATATTCAGTAATTAAATCTTTGATTATTATCATTAATTACAATAAGTAATGATCGTTCATTAATTAATTAACTTTAATTAATTACATTAATTCTTAATTAATTACAATTAATTAATCACATTTAAATTAATTACTTTTATTAATCACCTTGATTAATTTCATTAATTAATGATCCTTATTAATTAATAACTACTTTAATTAATCAAATAATTAACTTGTAATTAATCATCTCATTAATCTTAACATTAATTAAAAACTTGTAATTACTTATCTTAATTAATTAACTTCTTAATTGATTATATTAACCTTGATTAACTAATCCATTTAATTAATCTTTAATTACTTCACTAAGTAATTATTATTCAATTATATTAATTAATAATTCTTAATTAATTACTTTATTAATTAATTACATTTTAATTAATTATCTTTAATAATTAATCTTAAATTAATCACATTCATTAATTAATCATATTAATTAATTAACTAAAATAATTAAGTAATTAACCCTTAATTACTTACATAAGTAATTATCTTCTAATTACTTCTATTAATCAATCTTAATTACTTCCTTAATTAATTACTTAACAAATAATTAATTCCATCATTAACAATCCTTAATTCTTTAATTAATTAATTACTCCATAATTAATTAACTTTTAAAAACAATTATATTAATTAATCCTTAATTAATAACATTATGTGATTATCCATTAATCACTTCCACTCTATTACTTCCATAAGTAATTACCTTCTTAGTTACATTAAATTATTAACCATTAATTACTTCATTAAGTAATTACACTTAATTAATTCTTAATTAAGTGATTATTTAAAATTAAATAAATAATTAACTAATTATTTAAAATTAATTAAAAAATTAATTAACTATCTTCTTATAATAACTTCTTTATTTATTAAGAAAACATTAATCTTAATTAATCCTTTTACTTATTAACAAATCATATTTAATTAAGTATTCATAAGTTCATAACAAAGATAAGTTAACCATATTTATCTTTATAAATACATTATTTTAATTTAAATCAAATTTTAATAACTTAGACAAATTATCTTATTTGGATTTTCAAAATCATAATAATAACTTTATTTAAAAATAAGACATTTAGAAATAAAATTTGAAATTTTCAAACCACATTAATTATCTAAGTTAAACTTATTCATTTAAAATAAAATTTGAAAACTTTGTTATTAAAACATTACTTTAAAATTTAACTTAACTTTGATTAAAAAATTAAATTCAAAACACTCTTATAAATTGGAATTCAAAATTTAATTAGATAATCATTTCAAAAACAATCTTCTTAAAACATTCATCATAAAACATTTAAAATTTGAAATATAAATTTAATTTACATTTTCAAATATTTGATTAACTTTTACTTTCAAAGAACAAGTTTTAACTTGTAAGTTTATCTCTTTTTAGTAAAACTTAATCCTTAAATCTATTTATTAAAAGTAACAAGTTTAACTTGTAAATTCTTCTCCTCCTACAGATGCTTACCAAAAAGCATACCATCCTAAAAACACTCGGGTCAACCCATCATGAACACGAGCCTCTCCCCGAGACATTCCAGCTCCTTCAATCTTCGAGACTACCTCGATGAAACACGTGAGCTACTCCGGGTAACTCCTTCTTCCCCAAAACAAACTCCCCTGATTCAATGTCACGCACGGTGCACGTGCACCGATCGTCTCGGCCGACGTCGATCGCCACGGCACTCCCTAACAACCCCAAAATCTCATGCAAACACGAATCCAACCCAGTTCGAACAATAATCAACTAAATCAAAATTCGAACCTAATGTTCGAACCACTGCAGGAAGCTCAAACAACAAACCCAATGCCACTGGCCAAAGCAACCACCGGAAACTTCAACCATCACTCCTAAGCATCACCGCAACCTCCTCGCCACCATCCCCCATACGCGAACAATTCCGGTCATGTATTTAAATCGCAATGATCGAAACAGTATAGCCGAACAAAAACAGTCTAAAACCTAGTTAAGTCGAATTCACACAATTGATTTTATGGAAAAATTAAATTGTATTTTTCCCATAATCCTAGATTCATAAACAAGCTACGATCAAAGTCCTAGCTACAATCGTGTAGTTTATCATCGGCAATTGATCAAATTGCCTAAACCCCTCATTCCCAAATTCCCATTTGAATATTACTTTAATTTTTTTGAAATTCATGTTAAAAATTCATCATTTTTAACAACTAATCCATATATACAATCTAGAGAAAAAATTAAGAATATCAAATTTTGAGCATGTAGAAGTGACTTACTATAAATTCCATTATAAAAATTATCTGTATATTTAAATTTACAGAGACTATTTTTTAAATTTCCATCAAACATCAACATACAACTATTATTCATATATAAAGATCTAATAAAGCTTAGATTAAAATATTTTTATTTTTCTTTTGAAATTTCTTTCAGGAAACAGTTCTTTTAAAAAAAACAGAGATGAACATGATAGGTTTCCTGTCTTCAGGCATTTCTTATCCACAACATACACACATGACTGTTCAAATATCCATAAACAAGCCAAATTCATCACATGCAAAAATAAATTTAACTACAATATGATTAAATCTGTTTTTAAGAGGCTTACTCACCTTATATAAGTAGAGCAGTTTCAATTTCTTCCAGCCTTTAACTTTTATTTGAAAAATACTTTGATGTTTGCTGGTAAAATCCTACTACATGCCTTAATTTATGTTTTTAAAAGTTGATACTTCTGTTGAACTTGATCCTGAACCCTTTTAAGTTGCAGGTTGAAGTAGAACTTCCATTAAGTTGCAGATTTCATCTTGAAATGCAGGTTTGTTGAATTGCAGAGATTTTTCAGTTGCTGATTTCACTTTTTACTTCAGATTTCATCTCTGATTCAGATTTGCTTGATTTCCAGTTTTCAGGTTTGGTTTTGGGTTTTAAATTTGCAGGTTTTAGTTGAAGTGAAGAGCTTTGGTTTTTAATTAAATTCAGATTTGAGAAAGTAGTTTGTTGGTTGCCATTTATTTGAGTTAAGGAAAGAAACAAAGGAGAATGTGCTTGTGAAAAACTGATTTTCTTTTTCTAGAAACATTTATTTATAATGAAAATAATGCCACTTGTTGTAAATTTGAACAAATGTCATTTAATTTGTTTAATAGCTTTACATGTGTTAAATTCTTGCTTAACTGTATTTAAAACCTTATTACAAAGATAATTATATTTTATATTTATGTAAATGTGAATTTAGTAATTTATTTACATATTACTTATGTTTACAAATTATTCTAAATTTAAGAGATTATTTTAAAAAGAGTTTATTTACAACTATATATATTTTTAACTATTTCATATTAAGCATTTTAAAAGAAAATAAATAAACACTTTATTTAAACCCTTTTTAAACTATCATATGCAAAAACAAATTGTTTATCCTATATTTTTAAAACAAATGAATTAATATTTAAATTAATTTTTGAAAATATTGATTCTAAAACAAAGCTTCAATCTACAATATTCATACATTATAAATTATCAATGGATTAAATAAATTTCAAAATAACTCAAATTATAACACATACAAACATATATATTACATTTTGAAAATTCATCTTTAATTTGAAACAAAAGATCTCCCATTCACAATATATATCAAATGTATATATTATAAATAGAATAAAAATTTATTAGCTTTGGAAAAATAAATCTCATCTATTTTATTGCCAGATTATATATTTATTAACCTTTAAAAGATTAAATTCACCAATTTTAAATTAAAATTATAAAGAAAAATCATCAAAACAATTAAATTATTAACATAGATTATTAAATTATTATTGCCCAAAATTCTGGGTCGTTACATATTTTATATTGTTTCGCTGCGTATGTAAGATTCTGGTGTTGTTTACTATTTTCTTCTTCTACCTCCTTCTTCTTTAACCCTAATGGTTCGTATTCCGTGCACTATGAGTTGATACGTTGGAGGATAGTGTCGACTTAAGGGGTACGGGTTTGCGGGCTGTTACAGTGGTATCAGAGCTGAAGGTTAAGCGAGAACCTTGGCTCTGGTGGGGATTACTCATTAAATAGAGTCTGATGTACTCTAATGAGTTTGATGTATTAATAGTATGATCGAGTGAATATAAAAATTGTTTTTATATACTGTGTTGACTTATCGGTTGAGTGTTTATAGATTCTGGCTGATATATGGGACGCCATGTTATCGATAAGGATTTTTAAACTCTTAAACAAGATAAACCGACATAGTATTGTTTTAAAATAGGGTAAATGAAATAATTTTACCCAAATTATTTTGTATATAAAAGAAATAATTTTCTGTAAATTATTATAGTTATATATGATTGCTTCATTGTTAGGAAGTGATAATATTAAAATATTATCATTGATGTGTGGAAATTGAAATAAGAACATAATATTATAACCAAAGTTAAGGAATAATTTATAAAACAGAATAAGATATGTAAATATGAATTATAAGTGTGATTTAGAATTTAAATAAAATTCCAGAGTAGTATCTAAATATGAATTAAAAGGATTTGGAATTGAAATTTTGAAATTAAATTCCTTTGAGCTTGAAAATGATTTTCAAAGGTTTTGGAGAAATGATATTGATATTATTTGGAAAATATTTTTGAATTGGATTTGAAATCTGGTGAGATTTGGAATTTAAAAATATTTAAAGGGTTTTAATGAGATAAAAGCACTGAACTCTCTTCGGTCGTTGGAAAATAACTTCGGTGATGACTACAGCATCATCGATGTTCATTTTTGGGTTTCCAAGAAAGGCATTGCTGCCAAAATGTTTTAAATTGGAATTGTTTGCAAAACCAGGTTTGGTTTAAAAAACTTAAAGGATAATTTGATATGCAAAAGAATTATGGATATAATTGATTGCAAAAGTGATTTTGAAATGTTAGGCAATTGTTCAAACTGTGGGATCTCATTTAAAATGTTTACGGAATATAAATGGGTTTGAAGAACTTATACAAGTTCGAAATTTGTTTAGAATAGTAATTTAACTTAAGAAGAGTTAAATTAAAATAAGTGGGAAAGCTTATAAAAGTTAAAAATTTGAATTGAAATGGAGCATAACTAAATCTACTAAAATAAAAAGGTGAATATGAGGAAAAGTCTAAGTGGACTAAGTGAAATGGTTACTTAAATAAGTTTGTTTACAATCGCAAGTAAATGAAATTGAAATTGAATGTTGAAATTCATTTTGAATTTGTAAGTAAATGGAAAATTAGTCAACTTGGACTAAATAAAATAAAGGATTGAAAATAAAATTTATTAAGATGGAAACAAATTTGTGAATGACGAAATTAATTTAATTTGTAATTAAATGGAAGTGAAATTTAATATTTGAATTAAATTTAAATTGTGCCAAATCAAGGAAATGGAAAATGAGTCTAGTTGGGCTAAGGAAAGCAAAATATTGAACTAAAAATTACTAAGTAAACTAATTTATTTAAATGGTAAGCAAATGAATTAAAATTGAATATTAGGATGCTATTCAATTTAAAACTATGCAGAGTAAAGTGAAGTTGAAAAATTAGTTCTAAGTGGACTAGAATAATTTAAAATTTGGAAATAAATCCATTGAGATTTAAATAAATTAGTAAGCAGAACTAATTAGAGTAATGGATTAAATAAATATGGGCTGAGATAAGATGAATAGAATTCAATATTTAAAATGGAAGGGAAATTAAATTCAAATGAATTTGAAAATGAAAATTTGAATAAAATAAGGATAAGGCTTAAGTGGTGTAGTTATAGTAGTAATAAGAATTATATATAAATCTTCATAATTGACTTAAGAAAAGTAAAGGGTGGAATTCTTAAGTAAATTTGGTATTGGGTGAATAATTGAATGAAGATTAAAAACTAAAAGTTGTGAATGTGAAAATTGTGAATAAGTAATTAGAAATCGAAATAATGTGAATAAAAGAGAATTGATATAGCTAATGATCATTTGAGATAAATACGTAGCATGTACGTATATTATTTAATTCGCATAAGCGATTTGATCTAGATTCGAGCACAGGATTTCGAGATAGTTATATCGATCCAAGTTGGGATTTTTCACTCAATTTTTGACGGCGAACCCTGGATATGGATTTTTGATTAATTCCGGAAATTCTCTGTCATAGTTTGCGGCTATGCAAGAAGAATGACGGTTTCTGATCAAGAAACCAGATCTGAGTCTGCACTAGGAAGTCGGGTGGACGATACTAGTTCGAGTAAGCGATCAAAATTGGTATTGTGTACGGATGATATATGTGCATCGTACGGGCATGAATGAAATAAATATTGGAACTTTTTCATAGAAATGAATAAAATGATTTTGAAAGCCATGATTGAATATGATTGCTAAGTAGAATATACAGGTGTTATAAAGGAAAAGGGAATTGGTGTTTTGATTTCAGAAGACAAATTAAATTGTCAACAAAGAGGTATGTATTTAAATTTTTGTATGAAATTTGATGATTTTCTGGTCTAGCCACTTGGCTTTTTGTTTTCTTTTTGAATCTGGAGGCCCGTAGTGGCATTCTGTAGTTGAACCGAGCTAGCCACGCAGAGGATACGCTGGCAAAAAATTTCAGGAATTTAGGGAGTTAGAAAAATTTTGAGAAAATTTTGATAATTTGTATTGGGTTTTAAATTTAAATTTGAATGGTTGGGTAAGTGATAACCTATGGAAGAAGTTTGGAAATTTAGTAAGGGTGATAATGTCTTTATTAAAAAGTTGGTTTGGGTATTGTTAAAAACCGTTTGGTTTTGGGAAGTTAATAAAAAAAAGAAACTATTAGGATTGGGAAATTAGTTGACGGGTTAAGGATCATTCCTCTTAACTAGTAATTTCGGGGACAAAATTCATTTAAGATGGAAAGAATGTGACGACCCGGAATTTCTGGTATTTGAGATTGAAATATTTAATTATTTTAAATATTTGAAAGCTAGTTTAACTTGAATTTCAAATATCACTATTTATATGGCAATTACATTATTGAATTTTATTATTGGAAGTTGGGTAAAATATTGAATCTTTAGTTTTATGCTGGTTAAAAATATTTCAATGGCTTATAAAATTTATATTGATTATACTGGAGATAGTAGAAATGTTAAACTTGAATTTGGAAGTATTTTTTGAAGCTTTGAAAATATATCTTTTAAATCGATATTAAAAATAGCCTTTCGAGGCACAGTCTCGGATTTCGACGAAACCAGTTTCGTTGGATCTGTAATATTGTATTATAATCGGATTTTAATTTTGATAGTGTTTGGAGTTGTTGTGTGAGCGTACGACATATAAACGCGCTGAAATCTATATCGAAAATTCAATATAATAACTAGGTTCAAAAAGCTATCTTCTCCATACAATCAAATTAGGACTCGAAACCTTTTCCATTGTGCTTGAAATATGGGTATAACATTTTAAACGCCTGGTAGCACGCCTCGATAGGAGGTCAAGATTTTGAGTTGCAAATTTCAGGTCGATTTAAAATTTTAGTTTAAAATTTAAATATATAGGTGTGTGGACTGGTCAAAGAATTTCACACCACTTTCTCTTCAGAACACGTGTCTCCTGGAACAACATGTCTTCTCTCTAATTTAACATGCGTTGTTTTTTCTAAAAAAAAAATTTTAAAATAGCCGAGCATTTTAAAACCTAAAAATCAAAATCGAAATGAAGAAAAATGGCAGAGGGATAAATCGCTTTTCCCTTTCATTCTTTATAAATAAATCGAGATTTCCCTCCCCTCAAAATCACGAACTCAGACCGAACCCAATTCCACGAATTAATATTCGAAAAATTATATACATAACCAAATTGAAATCAAATTCAAGCCGCATGCTTTCTTCCTTTTTCAAATCGAGATTCGCGAGTGGGCCGAGGGTCGGCACCGGCGATTAGCATATGGATCGAGGGAGGTTGCACTCGAGATAGCGGCAAAGCTAGGGCATGGGTTCGATTTTTGGGCATCGCGATCTCGTTCAGGTGATGGTCATGTTGATCGGCTGGTATAGAGGCGGCGCGATCCTGGAGGGTCAAGTGAAATCTGGAAGGTTCGATATGGTTTTGCGTGGGAAATCGCGCCAGTCGATGGTTTCGTGGTGGTCATAGTCTTAGATGAGAGGCCGTGAGCTAGGGTTTTCAGAGGGTTGTTACGTTTCCTCTTTTTATTTTATTTTCAATTCAAAACTTAATTTATAATCATATGTATATGTAGATGGAAAAAAATAGAGGCTGTAGTATGTTTTGTTTTAAGTTATTTCATTAAGTTTATTTATATACATATTACAGAAAGGTATAATATAGATACAGATACATCTATGTAAACATACATATTTTAACACAAAAATTATATATATACAGATAATATTTTTATACAGAGAAATTTTAAAGATATATACATATATGGGAATTTTAAATATTTAAAGGTTTATAAAAAGATTAATTTTTTTAAATCTTTATAAATTAAGTTCTAAGTACATGTAGTTTCTAAAGAAAAATAAATATTCATATTTTAATCTGCTAGTTATTTCAAAATAATATAGTTAGGGTGATTAATTTGTTTAACAGACTTACTTAATTATTTTTATCTAAAAATATATTTATTAAAAAGGAGATTAGTTTAAAATCAAATTATTAGTTTAAATACATCATTGGTAAATTAAATTTATCAAAAGGGAAATTAATAGTTTAATTTAATCATTTTCCAATTAAAATTTTATATGGAAATTGATTATTAAGTTAATTAAATGATTAATAAATTGTATAATGTTTATATAAGGTTTAAAATCATGGAAACAAGCCAGTTTGGAAACCAGATATAAGGTTAATGCTGGTTAGAAATATTCAATGGCTTATAAATTTATATTGATTATACTGGAGATAGTAGAAATTTTAAACTTGAATTTGGAAGTATTTTGTGAAGTTTTGAAAATATATCTTTTAAATCGGTATTAAAAATAGCCTTTCGAGGTACAGTCTCAGATTTCGATGAAACCAGTTCCATGGGATCTGTAATATTGTATTATTATCGGATTTTAATTTTCATAGTGTTTGGAGTTGTTATGTGAGCGTACGACATATAAATGCGTTAAAATCTATATCGAAAATTCAATATAATAACTAGGTCCAAAAAGCTATCTTCTCCATACAATCATATTAGGACTCGAAACTTTTTCCATTGTGCTTGAAATATGGGTATAACATTATAAACGCCTGGTGGTGTACCTCGACAGGAGGTCAACATTTTGAGTTGCAAATTTCAAGTAGATTTAAAATTTAAGTTTAGAATTTAAATATATAGGCGTGTGGACTGGTCAAAGAATTTCACACCACTTTCTCTTCAGAACACGTATCTCTTAGAACAACATGTGTTCTCTCTAATTTAACATGCGTTGTTTTTTCTGAAAATAAAAATTTAAAATAGACGAGCATTTTAAAACCTAAAATTCAAAATCAAAATGAAGAAAAATAGCCGAGGGATAAATCGCTTTTCCCTTTCATTCGTCATAAATAAATCGACATTTCCCTCCCCTCAAAATCACGAAATGAACTCAAACCGAACCTAATTCAATGAATTAGTATTGGAAAAATTATATACATAACCAAATTGAAATCAAATTCAAGCTGCATGCTTTCTTCCTTTTTCAAATCGAGATTTGCGAGTAGGCCGAGGGTCGGCATCGGCGATTGGCTATGGATCGACGGAGGTTGCACTCGAGATAGCGGCAAAGCTAGGTCATGGGTTCGATTTTTGGGAATACCGATCTTGTTCAGGTGATGGTCGCGTTGATCGGCTGGTACAGAGGCGGTGTGATCCTGGAGGGTCAAGCGAAATCTGGGAAGGCTTGATGTGGTTTCGTGTGCGCAATCGCGACAATCGATGGTTTCTTGGTGGTCATAGTCTCAGATGAGAGGTCGTGGGCTAGGGTTTTCAGTGGGTTGTGAGGTATCCTCTTTTTATTTTGTTTTGTTTTATTTTCAATTTAAAACTTAATTTATAATCATATGTATTTGTAGATAGAAGAAAAATAGAGGCTGTGAGTATGTTTTGTTTTAAGTTATTTCATTAAGTTTATCTATATACATATTACAGAAAGGTAAAATATAGATATAGGTACATCTATGTAAACACACATGTTTTAACATAGAAATTATATAAATACAGATAAGACTTTTATACAGAGAGATTTTAAAGATATATACATATATGGGAATTTTAAATATTTAAAGGTTTATATAAAGATTAGATTTTTTTAAATCGATATAAATAAAGTTCTAAGTCATGTAGTTTCTAAAGAAAAATAAATATTCATATTTTAATCTACTAGTTATTTTGAAATAATATAGTTACGGTGTTAATTTGTTTAACAAACTTACTTAGTTATTTTTATCTAAAAATATTTTTATCAAAATGAAATTAGTTTAAAATTAAATTATTAGTTTAAAAAAATCATTGGTAAAATAAATTTATCAAAAGGGAAATTAATAGTTTAATTAAATCATTTTCCAATTAAAATTTCTATATGGAAAATGATTATTAGGTTAATTAAATTATTAATAAATTATATAATGTTTATACAAGGTCTAACATCATGGAAACAAGCCAGTTTGGAAGTGATTGCAAACAACAAAATAAAAGGTGAGTTAATCTCACTCATCTAGATTATTATTTAAATTTAAATAGTGAAATTTAAATATTTGGTTGAGTGATTGAATTGATTGGATATGTTGTGTTATATAGTAGTATATATATTGGAGTGATTGATTTTCCGCGTTGTATAGGGAATGAGACCCTATGTACCGTATAATAGCGGATGAGAAAATATAAATCCATATAACGCGAAATTCCACCTCGAAGTGGAATTGGTATTTTATATTGTGCCAACATCTGTGGATGCAGGGAAACAGGTTAGAGGGATCCAACTGGATTCCTCAAAAATTATTTAGGTTGTTTAATATTCTGTGATATGGTTTATGTCATAATCTGTGATAGATTATATTGATAATTAAAATGTTGGATGCTATGGTTTGATTGAATATATTTGGATATACTGAGTTATTAAAAATGTATAGATTTGGATTTTAGAAAGAAAATTAAAGATAGAATTTTAAGTAAATAATTATAGAAATTTGGATAAATTAAATAATAAATTGGAAAAGAATAAAAGTTGATTTTTAAATTCTAATAAATAAAATTCCAAGTATGAGAAATGATATTTTTGAATAAATGGGAATAAATGAATTTTTAAACTCAAGTGTTATTATTTAAAGGAATGGAGAATTTATTTTAAAATGCAAGGCTTAAATTTAGTGGAAAGGATAAATGTAACAACCCGGGATTTTAGAGATTACTGTTAATATTAAATTATAATTTAATATTAACAGTAATCTCTAAAATCCCGGGTTGTTACAATAAAGAAGGAATTTGGGAAATATGAAATTGGTATTTTCAGTTAAAAAGATTTTAAATCATAATTAAGAAATAAAATCTGAAGTTAATGGGTTTTGAAATAAATTGAGTAAGTAAAGGAATTTATTTCAAAATGAAGTGATTTGGAAATCAATTTGGAAATTGATTTAAGTGTTTGAAATTGGAATTTTAAAGGAAGATGAGACTATGAATTTGTAAACTGGGTTTATAAAGTGAAATGTACAGCGGTAGATATTCGGGAGTATAAATTCACGGTAGGAATTTATAAAGGAATGGGTAATTTGTTTTAAAAATAAATAGTGGTTTATTTTTAAAGGTATGGTGATGGGAAGTGTATTTCCCTGGAAAGCCAAGTATATTTCAAAGGAGACTTTTTATAAGTTAAAGGCTTTAAAAGTTTGTTTTAAAGAAATGTTTTAGAATATTTATTATTTTTAAATATTTTAAATTTTAAAGTAAATATTTTCAAATTTTTATTTTAGAAGTAATTATTTAAAGGATAATTATATCGGTGGATATTCGAAAGTATACATTTCAAATAGTGGTTTATTATTAAAGGTATGGAGATGGGAAGTGTATTTCCCTGAAAAGCCAAGTATATTTCAAAGGAGACTTTTTATAAGTTAAAGGCTTTAAAAGTTTGTTTTAAAGAAATGTTTTAGAACATTTATTATTTTTAAATATTTTAAATTTTAAAGTAAATATTTTCAGAATTTATTTAGTAGTAATTATTTAAAGGATAATTATTAATATTTATATTTTATAAAGTAATTTTATTTTAAAGATGGTTTGGTTAAATTTTTAATTTAAAAACTTGTATAGAATTTCGTAATCTTTTATTTTAAATTCAGTTTGGCTTAACATTTATTTTAAAAATTAGTTTTATATTTTCTAAAGTAGTTTTATTTTAAATATTTTTAAAGTATATATTTTTGAATAAAGTATTTAGGTAATTTTAATTTAAATGTTTTAAAGTATGTTTTAGAAAAAAATGATTTAAATTATTTTTAAAATGTTAAGTATTTAGGACTTGACGGTTTTCAGTGGAAATAAATAATTGGGTGGAAATTTATTTCCGCGAGAGAGAGAAAAGTGATTTGAAAAATATTTCAAAGGATTGAAATGTAAGAAAATATCTTGCAAAGATATTTAAAAATAAATAATTTGGGAGAAGATGATGTTTGTGAATGTTATTTGATAGTTAAATAACCGGCTACCAATATTGGCCAATGCGCTGATCGTTTCGAAGAGACCGGAATTGAGATTAATTTTCTGAAAACCACTTTGATCCGGTTTGAACGTTTTCGTGAGGAAGACAAGAGCTTGGAGTCGAAGATGGAGCAGTGAAGTGCAAGGGCTAATCGCTATTAATCCTAAGGGTGATTTCAAAATGGATGTAGTAGGCGTAGTGCCTTCGGTTCCGTTCGGACCCGGAACGGACTTGTATGGATGAATGCTACCAGAACATTGTCAGGAGGACGATGAACATTCTAAGTGAATGTGTGCTAAAAAGATAACGCATAGCCTCGAGCCTCATTAACAGGGAATGGCTAAAACATGGGAGGTGCAGCAAGGCTAAGTGGTTAGCAACCAATTAGGGTAAGGTCATCCCTGTCTAGATGTTCCTTTTTATTCGACTTAGTGGATGGTTGCTGATCTCAACTGCAGGGTGATCTTATTCGGACTATCCAGTAAGAGGTAGCTTCGGTCTTGTGTAGCAGGGGATCGGGAGGGATCTTCGGTACGGTGATCCGGACCACGTACTGTAATGGGTACCCCAGTAGTCCTGCCATTGATGGAAATCCATTTTCCCCACATGCCTTTACGGTTTTGTTTGTATACCTATTAGCTGGAATTTAATAATGTAACAGTTTCAGCTATTTGAATAAGTATTTGTATATAGACACTGTTATAATATCAGAGGATTTTATAAGAAATGTTTTGGTTATCGTAAGGTAAAAACCCGACATGTTTATTTATGGCGTGGTCTTACGAGATACCTTTGATTTCAATAGGATTTTGAAAACTTTAATAATCTAATTGAGTATGTCTTCTCACGCTGGTTTTCCAGACTGACTCAGGTATTGTTTTATTATAATGCTCAGGTCAGACCGAGTATTATAGAATATAGGAAAGGATGCTGTGGAGCTCAAGAGACGAGCTGGATGGCGAGACGTACTTTCGTACTTGACTATTATTCCGCTGTGTATTCAGTTATGAGGACAACTTTATATAACTGCCCAGCATTTGGCTGTTGATTGTGTTGTTGAATTTTGTTGAACTCTGATGAAGTATTGAACAAACAGATATAGTTCTTTTGTTTAAAGATCGATCATTTATCTATTGTATATTGTTGCGTTGCGTTTGTGATATTCTAGTATTGTTTACTTTTTTCTTCTTCTACCTCCTTCTTCTTTAACCCTAATGGTTCATATTTCCATTCACTTTGAGTTGATATGTTGGAGGATAGTGTCGATTTCAGGGGTATGGGTTTGCGGGCTGTTACAATCTGCCTTTCTAACACTTGGATGCTCGGTATTTGAATGTTGTAGATGTATTAAATATGGACTTTCGCAGGTTAAAAAGGTAGGTCGTTGCATTCTATCTCTCAAACAAGAAGAATACTACATCTTCTTCTAGCTTCAACTAAGCAACTCCACTCTTCCCCATGGTGCCACCATTTGGCACCAACACTTCAATAAGAAAATCAAGTTCAAGCAATGCTCGAACTTAGCAACCGATGATGCCTTAGTAAACATGTCCGTTGCATTATCCTTTGTGTTAATCTTCTTAGGACGAATCACCCTTTCTTCATTCATGGCAATAGGGAATGACTCTCTGACTTCTATGTGCTTTGTTCTAGAACTAGCCAAATTTTCATGCAAACGAATTGTACCCTGACTGTCTCAATTCACCACCAAACTATCATCTGCAAAGCCTAGATCACGCAATAGACGCTTCAAGTAAAGTTCCTCCTTAGCTGCTTCAACAACAGCTATCAACTCTACTTCTATAGTAGATAATGCAACTACAGACTGGAACCTCGCTCTCCAACTAATAGTTGTACCTCCAAGAGTGAACACATAGCCCGAGATTGACTTCCTTCTGTCTCTATGTCCCGCATAGTCCGAATAACAATAACCAACTAAGCTGCAACTCTTTCTAGTTCCAACAACAAGCCTATGATCTGGTATTACCTTCAAGATCTTAGAATACCTTTAATAGCTTCTCTATGAGTCTTCCTCGGATTAGCCATGTAGCGGTTAACCATACAGACAGCATGACCAATATTTGGTCTCATGTAGACCATGGTGTATATCAATCTCCCAATTGCACTTGCAAAGGTCACCCTCTTCATATAAGTCTTGTTTTCAACTGAAATGGGAGATCCTTTTTTCAAAAGCTTTACATACAAATGCATGGGAGTCGAAATAGCCTTCATAGTATCCATGCTAAAGCGAACAGGCACCTTCCATAGATACTCCTTTTGACTCGGTTTCAAAAGTCTAAGCTTTCTATCTCTGAAGATTTCCATGCCTAAAATCTTCTTTGATTCCCAAGGTCCTCCATTTTGAATTCTGCTTGCAAATGCGTCTTCAATCGGTTGATTTCTTCTCTATCCTTAGAAGCAATAAGCATATCATTCACGTACAAGAGTAAGTACACTCAATCACTGCTCTCCAAGTGTTTATAATAAACACAAACGTCTTTTATGCTCCTATCAAAGCCAATGCTCAACATAAAAGAATCAAACCTCTTGTATCATTGTCTCAGTGACTGCTTCAGATCATACATCGACTTCTTTAGTTTGTAAAGCCAATCTGACTTACCATCCACTGTAAACCCATCTGGTTATTTCATGTAGATTGTCTCTTCCAACTCTCCATGTAGAAAAGCTATGTAACATCTAGCTACTCCAACTCTATATCTTTAATAGCAACTATACCTTGCAAAATCTTAATAGACGTATGTTGCACAACTAGAGCAAAGATTTCATCGTACTCTTTCCCCTTATTTCGTGAAAACCTTTTTCCTACCAGTCTAGCCATATTCCTTCCATCGTATTTTACCTTAACTATCCCCCTACAGCCCATGGCTCTATTTTTCTGAGGTAATGGGACTAAACCCCATGTCATGTTCTTCTGCAATGACTGCATTTACGCCATGGGCATTTCCGCCTCCATGGCGTAAATCCACTTTGAACTGTTCGTTGACTTCAAAGCATCTTCTAGATCAAATGGATCCTTGTGAACCATATGCAAAGCATAATCGAACTGGTCAATGAGGCTGAGGTTCGCAAACTGCCCATCTTTATAACTGTCGGGTGCCTTCCTAATTCGCTGACTAGCACAGGCGGCTCCAACATCGCAAGCCATTCTTCCAGCTACATCTTGAACTGAATATTCTCCAACTTCTTGACCATCATCATCACTATTAGAGGAAAAATATGGACTAGTATATAATGGTTCTTCGACTGCATATTCTTTTTCATCAATAATATCAACTCTACTCTTTGACTAGAATATGGTAACAAACTCTGTCTTTTTAGGCCTGTCTCCTTTCAAACCCGAGTTATCTGATGTCTCCTCCAACGGTCTGAACATAACCGACTCATCTACGATAACATGTCTGTAGTGTATCATCTTATTCGTTGTTGAATTCGAAATATGATATCCATTTATTCCATCTGTATAACCTAGCAAATCACACTTGATAGCTCTCGGCTCTAACTTTTCAAATCCTTTGTTATGCATACAAACATGGCAACTAAAAATATGAAAGTAACTGAGTATAGTAGACTTCTATCTCCATAGCTCTTTTGGAATCTTCCTACTAATGACTGAACACAGAATCTGATTAATGATGTGAGCGATAGTTGGTATAGCTTCAGCCCAAAAGCCTTTAGATATGCCCACAGTCAATCTCAAGCCATGAGCCTTTTCTAATATAGTTCTATTTAACCTCTAAGCAACCCCAATGGATCGTGGATCATCGGGTGTAGTAAAATGTCTCATAACACCATGCCGTCTGTAATATCCAAGGAACTCCTTCGAGAAATATTCGCCACCACTGTCGGATCAAAGAATCTTCAATTCGGTTTTTGAAGAGAGCTAACCATTCCTTAAACTTTTCGAACACTTCCGACTTAGCCTTTATTACATACAACTAAACCTTACACGAATGGTCGTCAACGAAAGATATAAAGTAGCGATCTTCTCCAATGGAAGCTGCAGAAAGTGGTCCCCAAACATCTGAATGCACCTAGTCAAGTACCCACCTAGAAGTATGCTCCCTGGCACCAAATGATACTTTGGTTTGCTTACTCAGATTACACTCCTTGCCAAAATCCAATTTGTTGAAGCTTTCTACTCTGATAAGAAATTCTATGTTCTTCTCTGATGTACGACCTAATCTTAAGTGCCAAAGCTAAGTAGCATCCAAACTTTTAGCGCTATCAACTCCAACACATGATTCTCGCTTGAACACTGGTACCCTTTAATAAATAAAGATTTCAAACCTCCATACCCTTTATTACTATAAGTTCCCCTCTAGAAACCTTCAAACCATCTTTGTCGATGGTAACCTTGCATCCAGTGATGCTAGCTTCCCTAACAATATCAAAGACTTCAAAAGACCTAGTACATAACGAACATCTGAAATAGTGCAAACAATCCCGTCTAACATGCGAATGCGAATTGAGGCAACTTGTATGGACCAACATGTAGCATTATTACCCATAAGGATAGAACATCCTTCATTAGAGACAAAGGAAGAAAAATAATCTTTAATGGGTATCATATGGAATGAAGCTTCTATAGGATTGTTTCTACCCTAGAGAGGGGTGAATAGGGTCTACTAGACATTAATATGGAAAATAAAAATAATAATAAAAAGCAATGCAGTAGAGATCACACATAGTTTTACCCAGCTTCGACAATAACCTGCCTACGTGCTACCCTCAAGGTTTCTACTAGAAATTAAGTAATCAGACGCTTACAAAACACGTAAACTCACGACACTCGCAAACTTGATCAACCTAACTCTAAGCTCAAAACCCTGCCTCAACTCTGCCACTGACTTGTGAATTCTTGAACTATAAAACCGTAGTTCGTAAACCACTTAAACTAGTGTTTGACTCAAATAAAAATAAAAAACAAACTAAAAATAACTAATATAAAACTACACGGCCCAACTTAAAAATATAACTAGTGCGACTCAAAGTAAAAGAGATAAACGATGTTCCCTTTTGTTTGCCTCCTGTTAATCCACGCCGCCTTGTTTCTTCATGATCTGGATTAAGTTTTTTTCAAAATTGAGGCGTCGCTTGGAAATTGATCGGTTGAAAAATACTTTCACTTGATTGGATTCATCAACCGATTCCTGGATTTGATTTGATCATGGTCACTCTAACTGTGTCGAGCTCGAATGATAAAAAAAATAGTATGCGATTTACTTTGTTTTCTCTCATTGATATGCTTGAGCTCGATGATCTGCCAATGACGATTTTGGGTTCAATTTATAGGGAACGAAACCCTATTTTATCATTCATATATTTTGCATTGAATTCTTCAATTATTTTGCTTGGCCATTCAATTATTGATTGAATGCTTGTGATATATTCCTACTTGTTCATTGGTTTACATGTTACTCCATATTGCACTGATGAATTTAAACTTGCTTGAGTTAGTTCTGTTCTTTGCTCCTATGACTTTGGCATTTTGAATTTTACGACAATCTGGACTTGACGAATTTTGATCTATTCTAGACTCAAACTCTCTTGACTTGTTCTAACTGCTACTTATAATTTTCGAATTTTTTGAAAACACACCTATTCATTTTTGATATAACCTACGGCTTCATGTAAACTGCTAACGACTTGTATTTCGAACTGCTACAAATCTTATGCTTTGATCATGTCATGTGCACTTGTATGCGAGTCACCACGTGTATACGTACATACATATGTATGTGCATATATATGATATGATGCATATGCTCTCTCCACTGTGCTAGTTGCTTCGAGTTCCATTTGTATTCTATGTTGCATATGTATATACATGTATATACGTGCACATTTCCTGGTTTGGTTGCCACTATATATATACACATACACACACGTGTGTGTAGATGTGTATATATGTATGCTGGGTTGATTGCATTTTAGTATGGTTCCATTTGAATGATCATTGTGGTTGTCTGGTTCACTTCGGTTTTATTTTGTTGTTGAATATGTTCGAGTCATGTTTCAAGTGGATTCCTTGTGCCTTTATGCCATTTAGAGTCTGCACTTGATTCTCTGCACCTGTCTTTGCACATTTGGTTGGGGTTTGGTTCAAAATGTTTTGTTGTTTTGGTATGTGTACTTCATGGTGTTATCATCCCTGAGTTGCCTTGGTCTGATTCCACATGCTCTGGTCTATTCTTGTTGCCTTTGTTATTGAATGAGTCTTGTTTTATGCATTTTCATGTTGCATTACTTGTTGAGTTCATATGTACTTGTCCTCTTCCACTGGAGTATGTCAGGCGCACTGCCCTATACTTGTGCTTGAATTCTGATCTGGTTCATGTGTGTTCATTGTATACATGTCTGGTGCACTTGTTCTTGTGAGTCTATTATGTTGATACTCTTTCTGTTCTTGGCCCATGCATCACATACATGTTGAAACTGTCATTTGGACACCTGATTCAAGTCTGTTTGCATGTTTCACATTTGAGTTATGCACTTTGAAGTTGTTCATGTCTCTGAATTGTAGTATTTCTGATTTTGTATTTTCGCTTGAGTTGAATCCAGCCTAGGCTTGGGTTTGAACTTATGCTCACCTATCCTTGCGACTTCAACAAGCAAGTGTATATCGTTGTGCATGACCATGTGACATGTATAATGATACACCATGCATGTCACAAGTTGTTTATGTAAGATGAATTAAAAGAAAATGATGACGAACAACCCAAATAACTGAGGCAAACAATATTTTCTAAACACACACTTTATTGTCCATTGCAAAATATTTCTTTTTCAATTTTACAGCGTTAATGTTTATTTTGCAGATATTTTAGATGCGGGAGGCTAGAATAGAGTTGAAGATCAAATATGAGTGATGAGTGAATATGTAGTGAGGTGAAATATGTATGGAAAAATTGTTTATTGAAAATTGTGATGTAATTGAAGTTGCATTGTAATTGAAAAATGTGTAAATTGTAATTGAACTTATTTGCCAAAATCTTAACTTTACTCCCCTTTTTGTTATTGTAACGACCCAGAATTTTTAGTAATTAAAATTTGAATATTTAATTAATTTTAAATATTTAATAAGTGAATTTATAAGTCAAATAAATTTTTATTTGAATTATTGGATTTTATTGGATAATTAAATCGATAATTTAATACGTTAAATTATGGAAATAATTGAAAATTGAGTTAAATATGATTGAAAATGATTTGTAAAATTTTATTTTATCATATTGAAGTTAGAACGATATTTTAGAACTTTTAAAATCGAATTAAAAGTTTATTTGTGAAAATTGAATATTTTAATATTTAATCGACTAGTGAAAATAGCCAATTTTTGAACAGTCTCAGAATTGAACGAAACCAGTTCCATTGGATCCGTAATGGTTAGTTATTACCGGATTTCAATTTTCGTGTCAATCGGAGTTATCGTTTGATCGTGGTAGCTCAAAACGCATCGAATTATTTTTAATTTTAATTTGGCGAGTTAAAATAGCCATTTTTCAAAAAGTCTCGGATTTCGACGAAACCAGTTTCATCGGATCCGTAATGTGATATTATTGTAAGGTTTCAAATTTCAAGTCAATTGGATTCACTGTTTGTCCGGTACAAATTAAAATGCCTAGAAATCGATTTAAATCGGTTTAATTTAAATTGAGCGTTTATAGCCATAACTCGCACAGATGTCCGAATTAGCTTCCGAAACCTATTCCATTGTGTCTGGAACACGGGGTAAACCTTAGAAATGCTGGTTACGGCGCGTAAATTGGAGTTTGGAATTCTCGGATGAATAGTGATTGAAAAATCTTCTATAAATAGCCCCTTCACTCAAGAAAAAAAATTAAAAAAATAAATGAAACCCTAAAACGTTGCAGCCGCCCCCTTATTCATCAATGGCCGATGTTGTTCCATTCGATTCTCCTTATAATCTTCCAATCTACAAATAATTAGCAACAACTTCCAACTAGAGATTGGTAGAGCTAGCCGAGCTCTTCGAATCCATATGGGGATGATGAGTATTCGAGCAACTTGGAGGCCGCTAGAAGGGCGCAACTGTCGGCCGTTCGTGCTCGTGCTTCGGCCAGAGGAGGTGACCGAGCTCCATAACATCCCAGGCGAGTGTAGTGTTGGTTGCGAGCTTCATCGTGGTATACTTGGATCGAGTTGTAGTGCGATGTGGAGGCCGAATTTGTAAACCCTAAGTGAAGCTCTATGGGTTAGTTGCGTGAATGATTATCTGGGATGAAGATGCACGTTGGAGAAGAAACATAAAACACGGCCAAGATTTGTTGCTGTGAGATCCACTGGCTGTGATGAGCTAGGTTGGAAATATAAAGTTATGTTGTAAATTATTTTAGTTTAATTCGTGTGTAACTTCAAAAATTGATAACTCTTTGCTGCAAGGTCGAAAAATTACGAGACGAAGTGCGTTGGAATCGTATTCGCGAATACTACGCGGTGCAGCTGATTTGAAGTCGTTTGGAGTCAGTGAAAATTTTGGGTAAAATTAAACGCGCGTTTAATTTTATTCGAAATAAAAGCTGAAACAAAATTAAAATCAAGGTGAGAACTTCTCACTCAATCGAATAGGTTTCGATTTTATTTTAAATAGTTAGATTTAAAATATTTGAATGCATGTTTGAATGATGATTGATATCTATGGATTGTTAAAATAGACATTATGCGCCGTTAGTAAGCGGATGTTATTTATTAAAAACATATACCGCGAATATTTCATAAACAGTGAAATTGGTATTATATATATAATAGCAATATATATATATATATATATTGGCATATGTATATATTGGAGTTATTGATTTTCCGCATTTTTTGTTTAGCGGATGAGACCCTATTGCGCCGCCTATTAAGCGGATAATATTTTAAATCCCATATACCGCGATGATTTCGTACTGGAGCGAAATTGGTATTGTGCTAATGTTTGTGGATGTAGAAAAACAGGTTGGAGGGATCCAACTGGATTCCTCAACAGTATTTATTTGATTTCAAATATTTTGATATTTGATTGATTATCATATCGATATACGATATCGTTGTTGTCATGATTGACAATTTGGTGTGTAGCATCATTGGACCAAATTTTGGGATTTTAAAATGATTTTTAAAGTGATTTTTGAGAATATACTATATTTTGGAATTGATCCATTATAAATAAATAAACGTTATAATTTTTAAAGTTATAAAAATTATGATTTTTAAGAAATATAGTTAAAAGCTGATTTTTGAAAATAAGGAATTAATGACTTTATAAAATAGTTAAATTGGGATTTCTGAAATAATTATGAAAAGTTTAAATATAGGATTTATAAAATTTGATTATTTTATAAATCAAAATGATGAAATTATAAAGGAGTTTAAAGACGTTTTTAAAATATTAATATGAATTGATTTATATAAGAGATTTATAAATGGATATTTATAAATTGAGATATTGAAATTATAAAACGAGTTTTTATAAGTGTTTGAATGAAGTGAAAATGAATTTCATTTAAGAATGAAATTTATAGAATTATAAACGGTGAAGTTATAAATGAAATTTATAAATAGTAAGAATTATAAATTTGTGAAGTTATTTGAAGAATAGATTTGGTTAAATAAATGAATCTTATAAGTTATAAGATTTATGGTTTGGAAAGTCTTTAGAGGAACGATTTTGTAAAATAATCGTTTTATAAGTATTTAACTTATAATATGAACTTTTAGTTTATAATTGAGTTATAAACTGGAATAGGTTAATAAAAGAATTCATAAAAAGGAAGTTTTTATAAATAAATAGAAATGGAATTTATAAACGTTGTTTTATAAATTCGCAAATGACTTATTTTGACAAGAAAATTTGTTGAAACCTATAAATGGAGTTATATTCACATTTTTGAATAGTGAATAATCCTTTGAATTAAAATGAATAAAAGGATGAAATTTGTTAACGTAGTATATTCACGTTTTTGAATAGTGAATAATATGTTAAAGAAAATGTTTAAAATATGATATTTTAAACAGAATTAAAACGATCTAACGATGTTTTAAAATGTGTTGAGATTCGAAACCATAGATTTCAACATTTATTGTTGAAATAGACGTTTTCGAGAAATAAAAGGAAATGGTGGACTATAACACTGTTGTTATAGTAAATGATTTCCGAAAGGAAATGTTTTGTATAGTATTGGGATTTATATATCTATTTTAATTTCGAATCCCTATACTAGTGATTTTGGGTTGTCGTAACGATGTTTTACGTAACATTCGTTTTGGTCCAAATAAATATGTTAAGAGAATGATTTCCTTAAAGAATGAAATATATACTTAATTTTGATTGAAGTATATTGAATATTTTCCAAGGTTGAAAATAAATAAAATCTGTGAATTACTTATGAATAAATAAGTATGGAAATGTTTTCCAATATAAAGTGAATATTTTGAGAATTTATCTTTTTGAAGATAAATTGAAATGAATAATTGAAATCGAATATTCATAGATAATTTTGGAATATAAATTCACTATGGAATTTATGAATGAAAAGGAGAATTTGTTTAAAAATAAATATTGATTTATTTTTGAAGTATTGAAAATTATATATCTTGTAAAGATATTTTGGAAAATAAATAATTTGGAAAATTATTTGGAATCTGGTGATGTGTGCATATCCATTGATAGTTCAATAGCCGACTATCAATATTTCCCTTTGAATGGGTATTTGATGTGATTTGTTTGAATGTGAATGCCACACTTATTTTTGAATAAGCGCTCACTATTCGGGTTAACCGGGAAAGGACCATGGGGTCGTATAACCCATTCCGAATATGTGATACGTCGTTGTGAATTGCATTGAAGATCGGTGTTGAAGACCGAGTATTTGTGAAAACGATAGGATGACCTATCGATTGTCTCTGCACTGGGTAGCTCCTGGTATAGAGATTCCTTAAGTGATGGGAAATTCGATCGGGATTGTGAATACCCGGATTTCAAGGGCTTCGTAAGAAGTGCCTTCGGTTTTGTTCGAGCCCGGAACAGACTTGTATGGATTGTATGTCTGACATTACAAATTGAGATATAAAGCCGATTTCTTTCAAATATATTTCTGTTGGTGGCGGAGAATTTATTCTTTTAGCTTAACACCCTTCTCTGAGACGTACGAGCTCAGAGGTTATGTAGTTGAATGTTATCAGCGATATATTCCCAATTTGGTAATGTGATATGCTGAGTGATGCTGAAATGATCATTGTGTTGATTATTTGTGATAGGATCGTTTATTTGATCGTCTATCTTAGTGATCATCTCTATGATCATTTGTTGACCCAAAGCATGGCTTTTGTATAAAGTATGTTTTTGTGGACGTGACTTCGTCGAGCCTCACACCCCGTGAATGGTCAAAACAGGAAAGATGCGGCAAGGTTATGAGGGGTAGCGCCCTTTAAGATGTGTGCATTTCCTTCTGGAAAAGGGTGGTGTCATGGTATGGAGCCCAGATACTTACTCATGTTGAAAACACTTTGTTATGATTGTGTGAATTGATTATGAGCGCTCGGTGAAAGGTCCCAAAGGACCGGGGGATGGCATATTCGGTCAGTTGTTACTCAGTTAGGGCTAACCCGGCCTTGTGTTGGTAGAGATCCGGTTTGGTTCTCGGGGATGTCCATCCAGAGGCATTCTCATGTGGCAATGGGAAGTTCCTTGGCCTGATCATTCGTTGGAAATCCAAAGAAACAATACGTGACTTGTACGGTTTTAGTTGTAGAACCTGCCATCTAATATGGTAGCTATTAGTAGGCATAATATAATGGTACCATATGCTGGCTAAGATTTATATTCTACTTTCGAAATGAATTTTCTACACTATGCACTAGTAATAATATCAAATGTTCTTTTTAAATGCGTATCAAGCATGTTTGACTATCATAAGGAGAAATCTTCTCCAAGTCTGCGTTTGCATTGTGTGTGTGTGGCAGGAGGTCTTATGGTAGTCTCATTTTTAAAAGCATTGCGAATTGATTTAAAAATATTCCTCTATTTTGATTTTAAAGATAAATAAACTGTTTTGAGTTCTCACGCCAGTCACATGACTGACTCGGAGTTTATTGTTTTCCTTCCTAAACTCTAGGTGCCCACTAATTTTCACACGGGCAGTCAAGAGTTAAGGTTTATCAGGATATTCTGGATATTCTGGAATTGCTGGAAGCAAGCTGGATGGCATGGCGTATTACTAGTTTTATATAGTATTTCTTTTTCCGCTGCACTGTTTGTTGTTGTATGTTGTTGTACACTCTGATGATGATGATGTAATGAAATGTGATGTAATGTAATAACTGATATAGTTCTTTGTTAAAGATTATTCATTTATTTATTATAGTTGTTCCGCTGCGAATTGTGAGATTCTGATGTTGTTCTGTTGTTTCCTATTCCGTTCTATTTTCTATCCTATTTTCTATTCTCTCCTATGTTCTTTCCTCTCTATTTTCTACCTTCTTATCTCTTCTATGTCTTCTTCTTTCTTTTTCTTTTCTTAAATTCTTTTTAAAAAACCCTAACTATTCGGTTTTTCGGCAACGAAAAATCGCATACGTTACAATGTGGTATCAGAGCTTATGGTTAAGCGACAACCATGGTTCTGTTGGGTATTACTCATTAGAGATAGAGTCAGTAGTACTCTAGAATGAGTTTGAGTGTAATAATAGCTATGAGAGCGTATTTGTTAGTGGATATAAAATTGTTTTGTATTGTGTTGACTTATCGGTTGATTGTTTATAGATTTTGGTCGATGTAGTCTTGCTAACTATCGTAGATAGGGGTTTCTAAACACTTGAATAGAACAATTCGACATAGTATTGTTTAAAATTGGGTAAATGAAATAATTTTACTTGAGTATATTTTATATATAAAGAAATAATTTTTCAGAATTATTAAAGTGTATATAAGTTGATTGTTTAGATGTTTGAATAATCTAAATTGAAGAATAATTGTATAAGCAAATGAATTATAAGAATTGAATTATAATTAAAGTGATGTTTATTTAAATGGAAGCATAACTTAAGAGATGTTGAATGAAGTTGATATTAGTATCAAAATAAATTAATAAAGTGAAGTGATAAATATAAACTTAAGTTATATATATGAATTCAACTGTAGAAATTGAATTGAATTGATGGATTGAATATTAATCAATTAAATGTGAATTAAATTGATATGAAATAATGAATGTAAGTGTTAATTCATTAAAATCTAATGTTATTGGAAGTTGAAAGATTGAATGAAAAATCAATTAATTAAACCAATTGAAAGCAAAGTAATTTGGTTGTAATAAATATACATTGGTTGATATATGATTGTTAGTTGATTGTATATAATTCATTAAGTATTAATGAAATTGAAAGCTGAAGTAATTGAAATTCAATTGGAAGTTAAGTGAATCTTAAATAGAATTGAATTTGATTTGGAAGTGAACCAACTTGAATATGAATTAGTGAACATAAACTAATTGAAAATGAATGTTAGTAAGAACATCCACTGTTAATGAATCAAATGTGATTAAATTGAAAACCATTTCATTGAATATTAATAAGAATATGAATGAATATTTATTGGTTATGGATGTTAGTTGAATGATAGTTGGTTGATGTTTGCATTTGTTGCTTTTGTTTCATTTGCTATGTTGACATATATAGTTATTATGTTGCTATATGTTGTATATTGATACTATTTTCATATATGCATGTTCTCATGTTGTTTGTTGAGTGATTAGTAGGTGCGGATCGTGTTTGCTTCGCATTTGGAGCTCGCTTTCGCGCTATATTAGCCGTATATGCTCGCTAATAAAATATAAGGTACATATCTCGGATTACATACCGTACTTTTACATTTTTTCCCTTCGGGATGCCTCTTTACTTGATGAGATGTATATTTGCGATATATATACTGTCATTTTTTTTCGGATCGAGCCGCGCAAAGGAAACTATGGCGAATTTTTCCGAAAATTTAAGGCATTAGAAAATTTTGAGAAAAATTGGAAAATTTTGAAAACTTTAACTTTGATTTGGAATTGAAAGTTAAACAATAGTATTTGTTTTTGAAAGGATAACTAAGTATGATTTGAAAACTTAGTAAAGTTGTTATAAGAAATTTAAATTTGTTTTGGGAAAAATTAATAAATTCTATAACTTTTCTTACTTAATAATTTCGAGGACGAAATTCTTTTAAGGGGGGAAGATTGTAACGACCCAGAATTTTTAGTAATTAAAATTTGAATATTTAATTAATTTTAAATATTTAATAAGTGAATTTATAAGTCAAATAAATTTTTATTTGAATTATTGGATTTTATTGGATAATTAAATCAATAATTTAATACGTTAAATTATGGAAATAATTGAAAATTGAGTTAAATATGATTGAAAATGATTTGTAAAATTTTATTTTATCATATTGAAGTTAGAACGATATTTTAGAACTTTTAAAATCGAATTAAAAGTTTATTTGTGAAAATTGAATATTTTAATATTTAATCGACTAGTGAAAATAGCCAATTTTTGAACAGTCTCAGAATTGAACGAAACCAGTTCCATTGGATCCGTAATGGTTAGTTATTACCGGATTTCAATTTTCGTGTCAATCGGAGTTATCGTTTGATCGTGGCAGCTCAAAACGCATCGAATTATTTTTAATTTTAATTTGGCGAGTTAAAATAGCCATTTTTCAAAAAGTCTCGGATTTCGACGAAACCAGTTTCATCGGATCCGTAATGTGATATTATTGTAAGGTTTCAAATTTCAAGTCAATTGGATTCACTGTTTGTCCGGTACAAATTAAAACGCCTAGAAATCGATTTAAATCGGTTTAATTTAAATTGAGCGTTTATAGCCATAACTCGCACAGATGTCCGAATTAGCTTCCGAAACCTGTTCCATTGTGTCTGGAACGCGGGGTAAACCTTAGAAATGCTGGTTACGGCGCGTAAATTGGAGTTTGGAATTTCCGGATGAATAGTGATTGAAAAATCTTCTATAAATAGCCCCTTCACTCAAGAAAAATAAAATAAAAAAATAAATGAAACCCTAAAACGTTGCAGCCGCCCCCTTATTCATCAATGGCCGATGTTTTTCCATTCGATTCTCCTTATAATCTTCCAATCTACAAATAATTAGCAACAACTTCCAACTAGAGATTGGTAGAGCTAGGCGAGCTCTTCGAATCCATATGGGGATGATGAGTATTCGAGCAACTTGGAGGCCGCTAGAAGGGCGCAACTGTCGGTCGTTCGTGCTCGTGCTTCGGCCAGAGGAGGTGACCGAGCTCCATAACATCCCAGGCGAGTGTAGTGTTGGTTGCGAGCTTCATCGTGGTATACTTGGATCGAGTTGTAGTGCGATGTGGAGGTCGAATTTGTAAACCCTAAGTGAAGCTCTATGGGTTAGTTGCGTGAATGATTATCTGGGATGAAGATGCACGTTGGAGAAGAAACATAAAACACGGCCAAGATTTGTTGCTGTGAGATCCAGTGGCTGTGATGAGCTAGGTTGGAAATATAAAGTTATGTTGTAAATTATTTTAGTTTAATTCGTGTGTAACTTCAAAAATTGATAACTCTTTGCTGCAAGGTCGAAAAATTACGAGACGAAGTGCGTTGGAATCGTATTCGCGAATACTACGCGATGCAACTGATTTGAAGTCGTTTGGAGTCAGTGAAAATTTTGGGTAAAATTAAACGCGCGTTTAATTTTATTCGAAATAAAAGCTGAAACGAAATTAAAATCAAGGTGAGAACTTCTCACTCAATCGAATAGGTTTCGATTTTATTTTAAATAGTTAGATTTAAAATATTTGAATGCATGTTTGAATGATGATTGATATCTATGGATTGTTAAAATAGACATTATGCGCCGTTAGTAAGCGGATGTTATTTATTAAAAACATATACCGCGAATATTTCATAAACAGTGAAATTGGTATTATATATATAATAGCAATATATATATATATTGGCATATGTATATATTGGAGTTATTGATTTCCTGCATTTTTTGTTTAGCGGATGAGACCTTATTGCGCCGTCTATTAAGCGGATAATATTTTAAATCCCATATACCGCGATGATTTCGTACTGGAGCGAAATTGGTATTGTGCTAATGTTTGTGGATGCAGGAAAACAGGTTGGAGGGATCCAACTGGATTCCTCAACAGTATTTATTTGATTTCAGATATTTTGATATTTGATTGATTATCATATCGATATATGATATCGTTGTTGTCATGATTGACTATTTGGTGTGTAGCATCATTGGACCAAATTTTGGGATTTTAAAATGATTTTTAAAGTGATTTTTGAGAATATACTATATTTTGGAATTGATCCATTATAAATAAATAAACGTTATAATTTTTAAAGTTATAAAAATTATGATTTTTAAGAAATATAGTTAAAAGCTAATTTTTGAAAATAAGGAATTAATGACTTTATAAAATAGTTAAATTGGGATTTCTGAAATAATTGTGAAAAGTTTAAATATAGGATTTATAAAATTTGATTATTTTATAAATCAAAATGATGAAATTATAAAGGAGTTTAAAGACGTTTTTAAAATATTAATATGAATTGATTTATATAAGAGATTTATAAATGGATATTTATAAATTGAGATATTGAAATTATAAAACGAGTTTTTATAAGTGTTTGAATGAAGTGAAAATGAATTTCATTTAAGAATGAAATTTATAGAATTATAAACGGTGAAGTTATAAATGAAATTTATAAATAGTAAGAATTATAAATTTGTGAAGTTATTTGAAGAATAGATTTGGTTAAATAAATGAATCTTATAAGTTATAAGATTTATGGTTTGGAAAGTCTTTAGAGGAACGATTTTGTAAAATAATCGTTTTATAAGTATTTAACTTATAATATGAACTTTTAGTTTATAATTGAGTTATAAACTGGAATAGGTTAATAAAAGAATTCATAAAAAGGAAGTTTTTATAAATAAATAGAAATGGAATTTATAAACGTTGTTTTATAAATTCGCAAATGACTTATTTTGACAAGAAAATTTGTTGAAACCTATAAATGGAGTTATATTCACATTTTTGAATAGTGAATAATCCTTTGAATTAAAATGAATAAAAGGATGAAATTTGTTAACGTAGTATATTCACGTTTTTGAATAGTGAATAATATGTTAAAGAAAATGTTTAAAATATGATATTTTAAACAGAATTAAAACGATCTAACGATGTTTTAAAATGTGTTGAGATTCGAAACCATAGATTTCAACATTTATTGTTGAAATAGACGTTTTCGAGAAATAAAAGGAAATGGTGGACTATAACTGTTATAGTAAATGATTTCCGAAAGGAAATGTTTTGTATAGTATTGGGATTTATATATCTATTTTAATTTCGAATCCCTATACTAGTGATTTTGGGTTGTCGTAACGATGTTTTACGTAACATTCGTTTTGGCCCAAATAAATATGTTAAGAGAATGATTTCCTTAAAGAATGAAATATATACTTAATTTTGATTGAAGTATATTGAATATTTTCCAAGGTTGAAAATAAATAAAATCTGTGAATTACTTATGAATAAATAAGTATGGAAATGTTTTCCAATATAAAGTGAATATTTTGAGAATTTATCTTTTTGAAGATAAATTGAAATGAATAATTGAAATCGAATATTCATAGATAATTTTGGAATATAAATTCACTATGGAATTTATGAATGAAAAGGAGAATTTGTTTAAAAATAAATATTGATTTATTTTTGAAGTATTGAAAATTATATATCTTGTAAAGATATTTTGGAAAATAAATAATTTGGAAAATTATTTGGAATCTGGTGATGTGTGCATATCCATTGATAGTTCAATAGCCGACTATCAATATTTCCCTTTGAATGGGTATTTGATGTGATTTGTTTGAATGTGAATGCCACACTTATTTTTGAATAAGCGCTCACTATTCGGGTTAACCGGGAAAGGACCATGGGGTCGTATAACCCATTCCGAATATGTGATACGTCATTGTGAATTGCATTGAAGATCGGTGTTGAAGACCGAGTATTTGTGAAAACGATGGGATGACCTATCGATTGTCTCTGCACTGGGTAGCTCCTGGTATAGAGATTCCTTAAGTGATGGGAAATTCGATCGGGATTGTGAATACCCGGATTTCAAGGGCTTCGTAAGAAGTGCCTTCGGTTTTGTTCGAGCCCGGAACAGACTTGTATGGATTGTATGTCTGACATTACAAATTGAGATATAAAGCCGATTTCTTTCAAATATATTTCTGTTAGTGGCGGAGAATTTATTCTTTTAGCTTAACACCCTTCTCTGAGACGTACGAGCTCAGAGGTTATGTAGTTGAATGTTATCAGCGATATATTCCCAATTTGGTAATGTGATATGCTGAGTGATGCTGAAATGATCATTGTGTTGATTATTTGTGATAGGATCGTTTATTTGATCGTCTATCTTAGTGATCATCTCTATGATCATTTGTTGACCCAAAGCATGGCTTTTGTATAAAGTATGTTTTTGTGGACGTGACTTCGTCGAGCCTCACACCCCGTGAATGGTCAAAACAGGAAAGATGCGGCAAGGTTATGAGGGGTAGCGCCCTTTAGGATGTGTGCATTTCCTTCTGGAAAAGGGTGGTGTCATGGTATGGAGCCCAGATACTTACTCATGTTGAAAACACTTTGTTATGATTGTGTGAATTGATTACGAGCGCTCGGTGAAAGGTCCCAAAGGACCGAGGGATGGCATATTCGGTCAGTTGTTACTCAGTTAGGGGTAACCCAGCCTTGTGTTGGTAGAGATCCGGTTTGGTTCTCGGGGATGTCCATCCAGAGGCATTCTCATGTGGCAATGGGAAGTTCCTTGGCCTGATCATTCGTTGGAAATCCAAAGAAACAATACGTGACTTGTACGGTTTTAGTTGTAGAACCTGTCATCTAATATGGTAGCTATTAGTAGGCATAATATAATGGTACCTATGCTGGCTAAGATTTATATTCTACTTTCGAAATGAATTTTCTACACTATGCACTAGTAATAATATCAAATGTTCTTTTTAAATGCGTATCAAGCATGTTTGACTATCATAAGGAGAAATCTTCTCCAAGTCTGCGTTTGCATTGTGTGTGTGGCAGGAGGTCTTATGGTAGTCTCATTTTTAAAAGCATTGCGAATTGATTTAAAAATATTCCTCTATTTTGATTTTAAAGATAAATAAACTGTTTTGAGTTCTCACACCAGTCACATGACTGACTCGGAGTTTATTGTTTTCCTTCCTAAACTCTGGGTGCCCACCAATTTTCACACGGGCAGTCAAGAGTTAAGGTTTATCAGGATATTCTGGATATTCTGGAATTGCTGGAAGCAAGCTGGATGGCATGGCGTATTACTAGTTTTATATAGTATTTCTTTTTCCGCTGCACTGTTTGTTGTTGTATGTTGTTGTACACTCTGATGATGATGATGTAATGAAATGTGATGTAATGTAATAACTGATATAGTTCTTTGTTAAAGATTATTCATTTATTTATTATATGTTGTTCCGCTGCGAATTGTGAGATTCTGATGTTGTTCTGTTGTTTCCTATTCCATTCTATTTTCTATCCTATTTTCTATTCTCTCCTATGTTCTTTCCTCTCTATTTTCTACCTTCTTATCTCTTCTATGTCTTCTTCTTTCTTTTTCTTTTCTTAAATTCTTTTTAAAAAACCCTAACTATTCGGTTTTTCGGCAACGAAAAATCGCGTACGTTACAGTTATTAGCAAAAGAGTAATAGTATTAGATAAGAGTGATAAACATTAATACCTAATCGAGTATAAATATTAAATTTCAATAAAAAGTCAAACAAAAATAATAAGTACTCCGTTAGATGCATATTCTATTTTAGAGTGAAGGGATGATGTCGACATACAAACTATATAGTCGTGTCCATTTGTGGATTATTTATGACAGGAATTTGAATACTTACTAACATACATAACCGTTAGGACATTTAAATGAGATTAGTAGTATTCCTCATTTTTTTTAAAAAATGAATTTCAAGCATATTCTAACCATGCATAACCATGGGGAACTTTAAATGGGGTTAGAATCAACTCGCCCATTTCAACAAATTTTGATATGTGTTCCATACATGCATAACCGTGAGGTATTTAAATGAGCATGAAAGCACATAATCAAAGATTCCAAGTAGATCACCCATGCATAACCGTGAGGACTTTTAAATGAGAGTGAGTACTCTTGGATGACTTTATTGCTAATTAAATGAAAAATGAATAATTTACTGTTTAAAACCACATTTGACATACCATATTGGATTTTGATGAGTGTAGTCGTAGAAATATGATAGGAATAGAGATGATCATGGAATTTTTACCAACCAAAGTTATTGCAAAAAAAATTTAAAATTGTTAAAGAATTTTACTAAATATACTATCTCAAGTCATAATGTATGACTAATATCAACACTCAACTTTTTTTCCAGTCACTTTCTATCTTTTCGATAATCAATAGGGAGTCAGATTAATTAACATAGGCATTTAAGGTCAAATCCAAAAATATAAAATCAAATTTCTAAAATGCCTAAACTGAGACGAAGTCGACAAAAACTATTTTCTGGAAGAGGTTTTGTAAAAATGTCTGCGAATTGAAAATCGGTTGAAATGAAATTTATGCAAATATTTTCTTTGGAAATGTGATCTCTAATGAAATGATATCTAACATCATATACTTGGTGCGAGAATGATGTATAGGATTATTTTTGAGATCAATTGCACTTTTTCTATCACACATAAGTAGGACTCATTTAAAATTTATACCATAGTCTTGCAAGTTTGTATCATCCATAAAATTTGAGCAGAGCAACCGCTTAGAGTAATATACTCTACCTCGGTGGTAGATAGTGCAATACATTTTGGTTTTCGTCTAACGAATGTCTAAACATAAAACACGTTTCACTAGTACTTTTTCTATCAACTGAACTGCCAGCATAATATGCATCTGAATATCCTTTTAACTCAAGGTTATCATTAGTTGGATACCAAAAATCGAACCGTAAGGTGTGCAATAGATACTTTATAATTCTTTTTACAGCTTTTAAATGAGATTCTTTTCGATTTCAATTAAAAACCTTTAAAACAGGCAAAGGCAAAATAATCTATGTTGAAAAAATATTCATTCAAAAATTCGTCAAAGCAATTTTGAAAATTGAGTGGATAAACATGAAGACAGTCAATAAAAAGCGATTGTTGTTCCCAAGCAGTTGACAAACTTTGTTTCGAAGACTGATTCAATTTGAAACCTTTATTTGGATGGTAAAAGTTTGAAGTTTGATTTGGCTTATAGCATGAAAATTTTAGATGTCCAAAGATGCTACTTGCCAAAACTGGTTTCAAGTCAATTTGTCAAGCCAGTCAAAAATTATACTTGAAATAACACAACTTGTTTGTATAAAACAGATATGCTTTTCGAGCTATATATTGAATTCATTACAATTCTTTATGATGTTCCAAAGTGAATCCATAAAGAACTCAAAAATAGAAAAGTTGTAGCATAACCAGTTAGCTTTTCAGAATTTCATGAATTTCAAAAATCAGAGTTGAGATATTCAAGATATGATCAAATTACTACAGCCTTGTTAAGAAAATTCTAAAACAGTTTTCAAACTATACTCCAAATGATTTGCAGATTTTTACCGTCCTAAATTCAGATTCTAGGAAAACAAAAATAAATATTTGTAGAATTTTAAATCTATTTCCAGAACATCTTAAATTTTACAAATTAATGAAGCTTAATATATGGCAAAAATGCTACAACAATGTCAATAAAAACAGAATTAACAATAAAATAACAAAATAGAGTTTAGAGATCATACCTATTTACCTTTGATGTCATGATTATTCAAAATATGTATGTCTCCATCTCTTATCTCTAGGCTAAGGAATATTTGAAATGTCGCCCGTCATGTGCATGGAATAGCCAGAATCCAGGTACCACTCTTGTTGTTCCTTAACCTGCCATTGGGCCTACACGAGAGAAGAGTTTTGTGACCTATTTGTTTTTATAGTTCCATGGTTGTTAGTGACAATCTTTTTTGAAAAACAAGTAGAATCAAGACAGTCTCTGTTCGTTCCTTTTGCCATCCAGATTTTTTGACTTTAAAGGACTTTACATTCGTGCTTTTAGGAACCCAAATTGGTACAGTTTTTGTGCGTTTGGATCTATATCAGTAATTATTTTGATTGTGTCCAATTTTTCTATAAATCATGCACTTGGAGTTTACATGATTAGTTTCACTTCTAACTCTTTAAGATTGAGTATAACCAAGTCCTTGTCTAATAGTATTGACAGTTTGTTTTTCTAATAGCATATTTAGTGATCTTTCTCCTTTGGAGAATTTTCCTAAAGTTGTAGACAATTGTTGGACTTATGACTTGAGTTCATTTTCATTCAATAACATCATGCACTTTTTAATAGAATTTTATCTCCTAGTATTTTCACTCTATTTCAAAATTAGAATTTCATTTTCATGCGATTTAATTTTAATGTCCGATTTTTTAATTTCCTCTTCAAATTATGGACACTTATCACACTTAAGGCACTTATTTTTATAGCCTTAAACCATTTAATCAAGCTGCATATTTTTTCTATCAAACTATCTTTTAGTGATACAATTTTAGCGTACTTCTCCCTGAGTTTTTCAAAACAGCCATTTATTTCATGAAAATATATAAGTAATTGAGAGTGAGTAAGTTTTGATACCTCGCTTAGCTCGTCAACATCGCTGTCACTTGTTTCTCCTCGAAGACATAGATTTTCTTTTTCACTCTCACTGCCGGTGCTTTTATCATCTTCTTCACTTTTATCCCACGTAGGTGCAAAGCTTCTCCCTTTCGGTTTCTTTCCTTTGCTAAATTGATTTTAAGGACAATTTGGCTTGATATGACCGGGTTTATTGCACTTGTGACAAATGATCTCTTGCTCTTCTGAGTTGTCTAGAACTTTGACGACTTTGTTCTTCAGTTGTTGATTTACGGTTTGCGGTTCCACCTTTTGAATCTCTATATTATCGGTGCTAATTTAGTTATTCCTTCATCATCATCTTCACTTTCCATTATTCCTTTGAGAGCTATTGATTTCTTTCGCGTATCTCCTCCTTCACGTTCTTCCTTGAATTTGATTTTAATCTTATAGGCAACGAGATTTCTGATGAATTATTCAACTTTAACTTGTTTTAGATCTTTTGATTCTTAGATCGCAGTCACCATTGCTTTAAAATTTCGTGGAAGAATTCTGAGGATTTTTTTAGACTATTTCAAGTTCTGTTTATGGCCTTCCTAAGTATTTTGATTTGTATACAAGATTAGAAAGTCGTCCATACATTTCTTTGACTCTTTCATCCTTTTCCATTGTGAAGTTCTCGTACTCGCTACTAAGCATGGCAAGGCAAGATTCTTTAACCTAGGAGGTTCCTTTATGAGTCACTTCAAGCGTGTGCCAAATTTCTTACGTAGTTAGACAATGTGAGACACGATTAAAGTCAATTTGATCTAATGAATAAATAATAGAATTCATAGCTTTAGCATTAGCATTTTGCAATTTATTTTCAAGATCCGTCCATTGATCTATATGTTTCTCAACTTCTTGATTATCTACCATTATTGTCGGTGTCCTATATCTCGTTTCAATAATATTCCATGCATCTATGGTTTTCAAAAAAAAATTCATTCTATTTTTGCAATAAGCTTATTCACCAATAAACATGGGTGGTCTAACTAAGGACTGACCTTTAGCAAAAGCATTATTAAACGAAGCCATTGAAAAAATCAAAAAAATTTAACAGAAAAAAATGGATTTTGTTCCTAGCTTTGATACCACTTATGGAATCTTTTTCACCCTAGGGGGTGAATAGGGTCTATAAGATATTAATGTGGAAAATAAAAATAGTAATAATAAGTAATGCAGTAGAAATCACACACAGTTTTACCCAGCTTAGGCAATAACCTGCTTACGTGCTGCCCCTATGGTTTCTACTAGAAATTAAGTAATCAGACACTTAAAAAACACGTAAACTCGCGACACCCGCTAACTTGATTAACCTAACTCTAAGCTCAAAGCGCTGCCACAACTCAACCACTGAGTTGCAAATTCTCGAACTACAAAACCGTAGTTCATAAACCACTTAAACTAGTGTTTGATTCAAATAAAAAAAATAAAAAAAATAAAAAAAACATAAAACCCCAATGTAAAACCAATGTAAAACCAGATGGCCCAATTTAAAAATATAACTAGTGCGACCCAAAGTAAAAGAGATAAACAATGTTCCCTTTTTTTGCTCCTGTTAATCCACATCGCCTTGTTTCTTCGTGATTTGGATTAGGGTTTTTTTCAAGATTAAGGCGCCGCTTGGAAATTGATCGATTGAAATATGCTTCACTTTATTGGCTCCGTTAACCGATTCGTGGCTTTGATTTGATCATTATTGCTCCAATTGTGTCGAGCTCGAATGATAAAAAAATGGTATGCGATTTACATTATTCTCTCTCGTTGATATGCTTAAGCTCGGTGATCTGCCAATGATGATTTTGGGTTTAATTTATAAGGAATTAAATCCTATTTTATCGTTCGTATATTTTGCTTTGAATTCTTCAAATATTTTGCTCGGCCATTTGATTATTAGTTGAATACTTGTGATGTATTTTAACCTATTCATTGGTTTACACGTTACTCCATATGTCACTGATGAATTTGGAATTGCTTGAGTCAGTTCCGTTCTGTTCTCCTATGACTTCGATGAATTTTACGTTAATTTGGACTTGACGAATTTTGTTCTGCTCCAGACTCAAACTCTCTTGACTTGTTCCAACTGCTACTTATAATTTTCGATTGTTTTAAAAACACTTTAACACAGTTTTTTGAAACATGACCTGTTCATTTTTTATATAACCTACGGCTTCATGTAAACCGTTAACGACTTGTTTTTCGAACTACTACAAATCTTATGCTTTGATCATGTCATATGCACTTGTATTTGAGTCACCACGTATACACATACATACATACATATGTATGTGTGTATATGTGTTATGATGCCTATGCTCTCTCCACTGTGCTAATTGCTTCGAGTTCCATTTTTATTCTTTATTGCTTATGTATATACATGTATATACGTGCACATTTCTTGGTTTGGTTGCCACTACACACACACATGTGTGTGTGTGCAGACATGTATATATGTATGCTGGGTTGATTACATTTTAGTATGGTTCCATTTGAATGACCATTGTGGTTGTCTGGTTCACTTCAGTTTTATTGTGTTGTTGAATATGTTCGAGTCAGGTTTCATATGGATTCCTTGTGCCTTTGTTCCATTTAGAGTCTGCACTTGATTCTCTGTACCTGTCTTTGTACATTTGGTTGGGGTTTGGTTCAATATGTTTTGTTGTTTTGGTATGTGTACTTGATGGTGTTATCATCCCTGAGTTGCCTTGGTCTGGTTCCACATGCTCTGATTTGTTCTTGTTGCCTTTGTTATTGAATGAGTCTTTTTTTGTGTATTTTCATGTTGCATTACTTGTTGAGTGCACTTGTATTTGTCATGTTCCACTGGAGTATGTCTGGCGCACTGCCCTATACTTGTGCCTGAATTCTGATCTAGTTCATGTGTGTTCATTATATACATGTCAGGTGCACTTGTTGTTGTGAGTCTGATATGTTGATACTCTCTTTGTTCTTGGCCCTTGTGCATCACATACATGTTGAAACTGTCATGTGGCTACCTGATTCAAGTATGTTTGCATGTTTTTCATTTGAATTCTACACTTTGAAGTTGTTCATGCCTCTGAACTGTAGTATTTCGTATTTTGTATTTTCACTTGAGTTAAATCCAGCCAAGGCTTGGGTTTGACCATGTGCTCACTTGTCCTTGCAATTTCAACAAGCAAGTGTATATCGTTGTGCACGACCTTACGACATGTACAGTGATACACCATGCATGTTACAAGTTGTTTGTGTAAGAAGAATTAAAAGAAAATGATGACGAACAACCCAAATAACTGGGGCAAACAATAGTTTCAAAACACACACTTTATTATCCACAAAAAAATATTCGCAAAATATTTCTTTTTTAATTTTACAGCGTTGTGTTTAATTTGCAGATATTTCAGATGTGGAAGGCTGGAATAGAGTTGAAGATCAAATATGAGTAACGAGTGAATATGCAGAGAGGTGATATATGTATGAAAAATTGTATATTGATAATTGTGATGTAATTGAAGTTGCAATGTAATTGAAAATGTGTAAATGTAGTCAGAACTCAAATTTGTACAATTTGAATTTGTAATAAAATATTTATTTGAATAAAATATTTGTTTAAATATGAATTTTGAGTTATTTATTTTATTCAATAAATGTTTATTTAATTATGTGGAAAAATAAAATAGTACAATAACAAATACATTTAAAATGAATATATATATATATATATATATATATATGTTTATTATCATCAAACAAAAATCATACAGTAGTATATTCTACAATCTCCCTCTTTTGATGATAACAAACATATATTAAGATTTTGGCTCTATTAAATGTATTTGGTCTTGATGAATTCCATTAGCTCCCCCTATTCGAATGCTCCCCATACAACAAAGGTCCCCCTTCACATATGCATGAAAATAAATTAAAAAATATGCAAATAAAAAAATACAACGAACCTAAATGTGATCATGCAAATAAAAAATTTGAACTTATTTGACAAAATCTTAACTTCACCCCCCTTTGTTATCAGCAAAAGAGTAATAGTATTAGATAAGAGTGATAAACATTAATACAACATTAATACCTAATCGAGTATAAATATTAAATTTCAATAAAAAATCAAACAAAAATCATAAGTACTCTGTTAGATGCATATTCCATTTTAGAGTGAAGGGGTGATGTCGGCATACAAACCATATAGTCGTGTCCATTTGTGGAATATTTATGATAGGAATATGAATACTTACTAACCATACATAACCGTTAGGAATTTCAATGAGATTAGTAGTATTCCTGTAACAACCTGCCATTCATCTTCACAGAATGACGCATCATTAATAAGAAAGAAAGGGATATAAAAGAGAAAGAAAGAGAAGAAAAAAGAGAAAACACATCAGAATCTAAACAGTGGAACGAATAAATTATATTAATAACTTGAGATATTATATAGTATCATATACAACATCTATCAGAGATACACAGCTAATACAACAAATACTAGACAGTTATAAACACCTATATAGTCATACAACTCAGTACAACTCAGAGAAAACACAGAGATAACAAACACAGCGGAACACTAAACATATCTACAATACTGAAGCCTCCTGCTCCATTGCTCCTCCACAATTCGTCAAAGCTAACCTGAATCCCTTGGCTACTCGTAAAAATTTGAGTACCCAAGAGTTTAAGAAAAACAGAAATAAACTACGGGTCAGACATGGGTCTGGTGTGAGTAAGAGGTTAAGGTTACTTAACTTTGAAAAACCTTTGAAAGAAAAGGTATCACGTAAGACTTCCCACACATAAACATGGAAAAGTTTTTACCTTATGCTAACCAAAACATTTTATAGGAAGTCCAGTGATAATATGATGGGTCTAGGGTTTTCAAGTAAATATGAAGTAGCCGAAATTGTTACATTTATTAAATTCCAGCTATTAGCCATAAAAGTGGGTAATACAATCAAAACCGTTGGCACTTACTGGATTTTGGATTCCATACAATGGCAGGGCTACCGAAGTACCGTTCATCACAGTACGTGGCCTAGATCACCGTATCGAGAAGCCACCCTAACTCCCCTAAAACACAAGGCCGGAACCATTCCTTACTGAACAGTTCCGAACAAGACAACCCCGCAGTTGGCGCGCGATTCCAACTGCCCACACAGCTGAAATAAAAGGGACCTCTAGACTGGGAAAAATCTCATCCTACTTGGGCATGACCCACTTTGCCTTGCTGCACCTCCCCTGCTTTAGCCATTCCCGGTTGATGAGGCTTGAGGCTACGATTACCTTTATAGGACACATCACTTAGAATGATCATCGTCCACCTGATGATGTTCTGAAAGCATTCAATCCATACAAGTTCGTTCCGGGTTCGAACGAAACCAAAGGCATTATCTCGTTACACTCGTTTTGGAATCACCCTCAGAGTTAACGACGATAACCCTTGCACTCTGAATCTTCATCTCGAATCTGAAAGTACTATTTCCGTTAAACTAATCTCGGAATCACCCTTAGAGTTATACTGACGAATAGTTCTTACACCTCGAGTCTTCACTCCTCATTTGAGATTCACGACCTATCGTTAATTTGGATCGATGTGGTTTTCGGATATCCAAATCTGGAAACCCAATCCCGGTCTCATCGAAATCCAAAACGTATCTTTTAAGGCCAAGTTGTTTTAAAGTTAAAAACAATTCAATACAATTATCTATATACACACAGATAGATAATTCACAGATTCATAATAGATAATTAATATTATTATCACAACAGATAATCCAGATTACCATTATCAAAGATAATCCATATCATCATTACAATGCAACCAATGCATCCATATCACACAACATTACTTATCTCATTTATGAGATTTTAACCATTCAAGGTGAACAATATCATCCATCCATTCATAAGCAATGATCTATAATCACACCATCTATAATTAATTTAAAATGAATTAAATTAATTACATCCATCTCTAATTAATTTAAAGTGAATTAAATTAATTAGAACATCAATATAAAACTAGCTTAGTTAACCATCAATTAGTTACAAATTAATTAATTATCCTCTGGTTATCCACCTAAATTAATCACCCTTGATTAATTATCCTTTAATTACATTCTACTAATTATCCTTTAATTAATTGCACAAAACTAATTATTCTAAACCAAATACAGTAATTAACCCTTAATTACTTCATTAATTAATTAACTATAATTAATTACATTAAACCTTAATTAATTACAATTAATTAATTACCCTTAATCTCTTATCATTGATTAATTAATCTTAATTAATTAATCTTAATTACATCATCAATTATATTAATTAATGATCCTCAATTAAATTTAAATTAATTACTGATTTAAATTAATTAAGTAATTATTCTCAATTAAAACACAATTATTAATCATCTTTGATTAATCACATTCGGTAATTAACTTCCCTTAATTGCTTATCAAATTAATTACACCTTAATTCATTTCTATAATTAATCCCTTGATTAATTATAGTAAGTAATTTAATCCAAATTACTTCCACAATTAATCCATCTTCCCTAATTACATCCAGTGATTATCATTAATTACTTCTATAACGCCCCACCTCTATACCCACGCTAACCAAGAACACTACGGTGTAATGCCGTCAACTAGCACGGAGAATAAGGCTGTTGAGGAGCGACCATCCGTATAATGGCTTTGTGCGAGCACCGATATGCCAGATACAAGTATAACTTTTCATCTCGAAAGTAAATCCGACATACCGACACAAACTCAAAGCTACGACACAGTGGCTATAATGTCTTCGGAAACAAATATAGAAATAAACATAACACAAATCAGTCACAGATAATTCATATCACAAAGGCGGAAATAGATATGAATATTACACATAAAAGTGTATATCAGAGTAGTGGTCAAATAAGATCCACAACATCACAAAGGAATAGATACAAGTGATAGACAAAAATATGTACACATCAAGGAGTCTATATCTCAATTGTATACAACAAAAACTACTAAACTAAAGTAGTTAGCCAAAAGATCAGCTGATGGTCTGATAAGGAGTCAAGCAGAAGCACCTGTAAAATCTCAGTCTGACCCGAGTATTATTTAAAAAGAAAATAATAAACGGATCAGTCTAGCTTATCAGATAAAGTGAGATATAAGAAGAGATATAATAAAAACGTATGATAACCAAAAATGCCATACCTTGACAAGTATACATTAGAAAATCAACAAAGGGAAATCATACAAATATCTCACGAATCTCATAGCACAAAAAGAATGTCATATTCTTTATTTAATTCACCAAGCCACAATAAATGACATACATATCAATGTCAATTGTAAAAGTGGGTGAAACATAAATTCTAGAAATTATCAATTAGAAATCCATAAATCACAAGAAAAGGATGGTCAATCCCAAACGGAACGCTATTCCATAGACCGAACATCGACACACCTAAATAGAGACGCCCCATGCACAGTCAAACATCGATGCACCTAGAAAGGCACGACCCATGCAAAGACAAACATCGACGCACCTAAATAGATACGCCCCATGTAATGTCTAGCATAGATGCACCTAGAAAGATACACCCCATGCATAAATAAGCATTGACGTACCTAGAAAGATACGCCCCAGGCATAAATCAACATCGACATATCTAGACAGATACGCCCCATGTAATGTCTAACATCGATACACCTAGAAAGATACACCCGATGCAAAGTCGAACATCGATGTACCTAGAAAGATATGTCCCATGCATAGACGAACATCGATGCACCTAGAAAGATACGCCCCATGCCTCGACTTATTGAGCCGATTGCTCCACGAAGTAAACAAACATCGACGCACCTAAATAGATACGACCCATGTGTAAATGAACATCGACGCACCTAAATAGGTACGACCCATGCGAGAAATGAGACGAAGCTAAATAAAACGAGGTACTGTCCCCTACGTGGACAAAGAGACATTGCACATTGCTAGTCTAAACCATAAAATGATCATCATCGATCATCAAGAAGTGTCAATTACAGTAAGCTAGTAAATATATGAGCTTAGCTTCATGTCCCATAACCACTAGCTTAACTTAAATATTTACGAACCAATTGTAGATTTCCACTCGAAAATTGTCACAAGAAATTCAATCGAACAAGTCCAAGAATTAACCGACGAAGTAAACGCAAGCGTTTCATACCACTCGTTTTGCTAAGTCGTTTAATTAGATTTCTCATGCGAGTGAGGTAAAGGTTTGTATATACTAATAGATTGGAAAACGGTTTAAGAAATAGTTTTGAAATCGCTTTAATGAAAGAATTTTGATATTTACTACTAGCATTGAAACCTTTATATTTTTAAAGTGACAAATCACAAAAATGATTGTAAAACAATCAATCACCAAAATTCACATTTGAAGACGTGAATAAAATCCAAAGAAATCGATATCAAATCCATCAAAATGGATATTTCGAAAATTTCTAAAGAAAATGTCATCAAAGTCGATAATAAATGATAACAACAAAAGGGAAACAACACGAATCGATTAAAGTTGGAAATTCAACAAAATAGACAATATAAGCAAAATTGGCAAATAGGAGCAGGTCGGTCAACCGGACTCCCTGAGTCGGTTGACTGAACCAAAGGTGGAAGTGCTCGGGTAGCAGGTCAGTCGACCGGACCCTGAGCTCGGTCGGCCGGAGCCTGTAACCTGCACTTCCAAAATAGAGGCAGGAAGTGCTCGGGTAGCAGGTCGGTCGGCCGGCTACAGAGCTCGGTCGGCCGGACCCTGTTGCCGGCACTCCCATGCCTATCTAATGAATGCCAATCCCTTCTGAATTGCAAACGGTCGAGCAACGGCACTAAGGATTTGCGCCATCGACTACCCGGCCATAGAAGCTCTTCGGTTCATCACCAAAAACATGATCAAGACATCAAAGCTATGATTCTTAAAGAATTGAACCCAAAACACTAAAAATTGGAATGTTCACCAAATCAATCCAAACCAAAAGCAATCGCACAAGAATAAGTGCTAGGAGTTCATACCTAACAATCAAAGATAGTTATAGACTAAGATGTGAGATAAAATTCTCACCTTTAAACCCAAAGAACAAGTAAGAAGAAGCTATCAAGCAAGGCAAGGACAAACACTCTTCAATTCCAACCCAAGAAGCTTCATTCTAAGCTTACAAATAAAATATTTCCTAAGTTAGGTTAGGAAATTCTGAAATTGAAAGGAGAATGAGTTGGAGAAGAAGAAGGAGATACTTACTAATGGCTTCTCTTAGAATTTGGAGCTAGAGCTTGGATTTGCAATAAAGATTAGGGCTTGGAATTCTAATTTCCAATCTTTTCCCCCGTTATTCTCTTGAGCTTGAGAGAGTTAGGAAACGAGGAATGAATGAAGAGAAGTGGAGAGGGGTTGGGTTGATATAACCAGAATTGGATAAATGGGCTGAACCCAAACCCAAAGCCCTTTAGAAAAGTAGCAAAAATCAACTTACTCCAAACATATCGAAGCTTATACTCAAAAAGGTTGCAAACGGCATTTTGAACTCAATGGAAGGGGCCTCGAGTCCCAAATCGACTGTTTGCAAAAAGTAGCTTTTCGGACCATAATCCGACTAACGATAAAATATTTAAATATAGAATTGATAAATATGAGGGTTGTTACAGACTCCCCACCTTAAAGAAATTGCGTCCTCGCAATACTTAAGAAGAAAATAAAGAGTAACAACCATAAAAGCATATCAACACAAAAGAAATTTTGAAATAAGAAGTTCACCACAAGGAGCACGAAAGAGTAAGCCTGAACGGGATCGCTCGATGAATTCCCAAGATTCCCAAGAGCAATCCTTAGGATCTGAGAACCATTGAACTTTCACAAGAAGAACATCTTTATTCCGAAGGTGCTCAACCTTCTAAGCAATGATGCAAATGGAATGTTGCTCATAAGTCAAATCCGGTGAAACTTCAATTTCCTCAATAACACCGGGCTCAAGAATAAAAACCGGAATCCCTAAGGCATTTCCGTAGTAGAAGGACGTGAGAAAACGTCATGAATAACAGAAAATTGAGTCGGTGCAACAACGTAGTATAATAACAGTACGCCCGAGAAATGAGAAACTTGAATAATTTGGAACAGCGGCGTAGTACAATAACGGTACGCCAGATGAACCAAAGCTCGAATAATTTCGGAACACTGACGTAGTAGAAATACGTACATCCAATGAACCGACACCATAAAAGAACATCGGACACTAGTCCATAAAAGGAATGAGATAAAGCTTAATAAAACGAAGTATATCAAAACGTCCTATGAACTTGGTAAAAAGATAATTCCATTCATACATCATCAAAGAATCAACCACTTGTTGCTTACGACTAAACGCATTGGCAACATGATTTCCTCTCCGGGAATAAAAGAATATCAAGATCATAAGATGCCAGGAACTCGAGTCAACATGAAGTTCCTTATGAGAAAATAAATATTCCAAAGATTTATGATCGGGGTAGAGAACAGATTTCTCATTCAAAAATGATGATGCCAAACTCTAAAAGTGAAATCAATAGCCGCGAGCACTAGATCATGAATGGCATATCTAGTCTCGATAGGCTTTAATGATTTAGAAACATAAATGATAGCACATTCTCTTTCGCAAGAGAACGACACTCAAAACAATACAACTAGCATCGGTAGAAAAGATAAAGTCTTGGTTCCCTTCGGGAATCACAAGGATAAGAGTATCAAAAGAAAGAATTTATTTTAAATAATCTTCTTTCCCAGAAAGCTAAAACTTTCAAAATTACAATTATCTCAATGTAAAAATCTTTCTAGAAAAATTTACATTTTTACAAGTCAATATATCGTGTCTGACTGTCTCATCTAAGCGTTTAGGAAATTCCTATCGATAACGTTGATCAAGCACATCGACCAGAATTCTTAAAGCACTCAACGGGCAATACAATCACAAAATCATCTTCTATATGATGAAAATATCTCTCAAAAGTTTTGAGAATATTCTTTGCTCGTTTAAGATCAAAATCCAATTGTAGTTATAAATAAATCTTATGGAAAAGATTTGCAAAATTGTAAATTTCTATTTTCATCCAAAATCAATAAATACAAGAATGGAATTGTCGAGATATTCATAGAATACTCGATTTATAAAATGGATGAAACAAGATGGGCAATCTGAATGATATAATAAGTCATTCATAAGAATCATAACGAGTGCGGAATGTGGTAAGTGGAATGCTAACTTTCGCATCTCGTAGCAAATGAAAACCGATGGCAAGATCGAGCTAAAAAGACCTTAACACCATACAAGATATTGCTTCGGTGATGATCCTAAGACAAACTCCAAAAATACCTGAAAAATCTCAAACTATATGAATGCGAGAAATAACACTTTCCTCATCATGTGGGATTAAAGAATAAAATGATGCCATCAAGTTGGAATCGAAATCACAAGGGAAAAATAGAAATCTGCTTAACAGATTAAGAATGTCGAAGATAAATAGTCCACTCAGAAAATAGGATATGGGCTTCACAATGATTAAGCCAATCCTTTCAAAAAAATCAATTCCAAAGCCTAAGTAAAAATATCAGCTCGGAAAGAAAAATCACATAAAATAATTTCAACATCAATAAAAAGAAACAAGTTAAGCGTTGCGGATCCACCATCCAGATTCGCAATTCTCAAAGAAGACATCAAGCCCAAAATATTCAAAGAAAAAGAATCGACAAGTTCTTTTGATATAAAAATAATGAGATGAACCCATATCAAAAAGAACTCAAATAGAAAGATCACAAAATAAAACAATAGCATCAAGGATTGAATGTAAAATACCTTGACCAAGAGAAGAGTTGCTAGGGGCTTACACTACATTGAGCTTTCCCTCCTTCCTACTTTGAAGTATGGGACATGCAGTTATATGGTGACCCGAATTTTTGCAATAGCGACAATAAAGAGGTTTCAGACACTCCCTTGCATAGTGGTCCGTGGAACCACAATTGTAGCATTGTCCACGACAGGTAGGAGCTTTTGCTAGCGGGGTTTCTTGCCTCCCTTTCTTGTTGGGAATGGGGCCTTTGAATTTAATAGGGCTTTTCATGTTGTCATTGAAGTTTTGTTTGGCACCCACAACTTCAACATTACTCTCTCTATTGGCCTCTTCAAGACGAAGAGCGATATCAATAAGCTGATCAAATGAAACCTCAAGTTTCAGGAGTAGTGGCTTCTTAAGATTCTTACTCAAGCCATAGACAAATCTCTGATTTTTCTTCAATGGAGTATTAATATACTCGACCCCATACTTAGAGAGAGATTCGAAAGATGCGACGTAGTCTGTCACCGAAGATTCACCTTGAACAAGGTCGATAAAACGCCAGGCCAAAGTTACCTTTTCAGCCTCCGGCACAAATTTCAATTCAAATCTTTCCTGCAATTGCTTCCAAGTAAGATCTGCTTCAACGATTTCGAAAACCAAGAGCTCATACCAATCTAATGCTCTTTCTTGGAGCATGCTAGAAGCCACTTGGACCCGATGTAGATCAATAAGGTTCAGGCGAGAAAAGATGCGATCGCATGATTTGAGCCAAGCTTGAATTTCAATAACACTCTCGGATCCCTTGAATGGCCTTCCACCCAAATCGGTATAGTCTCTGCACAAGCGTGCAAAACCGGATCTAGGATGAGTAGGCTCAGGATTGGGTCCGGCAGCTTGAGCATTCTTCACGAGATCTAAAAGCTGCTGAGCGGACATAAAAACTCCATCTTGGAGAGTAGCACTAGATTGACCGACGCTGGGACGGCCAGGTCTAACCATTTCTCTTCTTTAAGAAAGAAAGAAAGAAGAAGAAAAAGGTTATTCACAAAATGGATATCAAGCAATCTTGATAGATAAAACAAGGAATCATAAAAGAAAATAGTATAGAACGGTTCAAAGACCTGAATAAAATCCTAAGGCACGACTCCTAAGAAGGACTTAGGACGATGATCCTTGTTAAATTATTCTACATTGTTCCGAAGTTTGGCTCTGATACCAAGCTATAACGCCCCACCTCTATACCCACGCTAGCCAAGAACACTACGGTGTAATGCTGCCAACTAGCACGGAGAATAAGGCTGTTGAGGAGCGACCATCCGTGTAATGGCTTTGTGCGAGCACCGGTATGCCAGATACAAGTATAACTTTTCATCTCGAAAGGAAATCCGACATACCCACACAAACTCAAAGCTACGACACAGTGGCTATAATGTCTACGAAAATAAATATAGAAATAAACATAACACAAATCAGTCACAGATAATTCATATCACAAAGGCGGAAATAGATATGAATATTACGCATAAAAGTGTATATCAGAGTAGTGGTCAAATAAGATCCATAACATCACAAAGGAATAGATACAAGTGCTAGACAAAAATATGTATACATCATGGAGTCTATATCTCAATTGTATACAACAAAAACTACTAAACTAAAGTAGTTAGCCAAAAGATCAGATGATGGTTCGATAAGAAGTCAAGCAGAAGCACCTGTAAAATCTCAGTCTGACCCGAGTATTATTTAAGAAGAAAATAATAATAAACGGATCAGTCTATCTATAATTATCAGATAAAATGAGATATAAGAAGAGATATAATAAAAACGTATGATAACCAAAAATGTCATACCTCGACAAGTATACATTAGAAAATCAACAAAGGGAAATCATACAAATATATCACGAATCTCATAGCACAAAAAGAATGTCATATTCTTTATTTAATTCACCAAGCCACAATAAATGACATACATATCAATGCCAATTGTAAAAGTGGGTGAAACATAAATTTCAGAAATTATCAATTAGAATCCAGAAATCATAAGAAAGGATGGTCAATCCCAAACGGAACGCTATTCCATAGACCGAACATCGACGCACATAAATAGAAACGCCCCATGCACAGTCAAACATCGACGCACCTAGAAAGGCACGACCCATGCAAAGACAAACATCGACGCACCTAAATAGATACGCCCCATGTAATGTCTAACATCGATGCACCTAGAAAGATACACCCCATGCATAAATAAGCATCGACGTACCTAGAAAGATACGCCCTAGGCATAAAACATTGACATATCTAGAAAGATACGCCCCATGTAATGTCTAACATCGATACACCTAGAAAGATACACCCCATGCAAAGTCGAACATCGACGTACCTAGAAAGATATGTCCCATGCATAGACGATCATCGATGCACCTAGAAAGATACGCCCCATGCCTCGATTTATTGAGCCGATTGCTCCACGAAGTAAACAAACATCGACGCACCTAAATAGATACGACCCATGTGTAAATGAACATCGACGCACCTAAATAGGTACGACCCATGCGAGAAATGAGACGAAGCTCAATAAAACGAGGCACTGTCCCCTACGTGGACAAAGAGACATTGCACATTGCTAGGCTAAACCATAAAATGATCGTCATCGATCATCAAGAAGTGTCAATTACAGTAAGCTAGTAAATATATGAGCTTAGCTTCATGTCCCATAACCACTAGCTTAACTTAAATATTTATGAACCAATTGTAGATTTCCACTTGAAAATTGTCACAAGAAATTCAATCGAACAAGTCCAAGAATTAACCGACGAAGTAAACGCAAGCGTTTCATACCACTCGTTTTGCTAAGTCGTTTAATTAGATTTCTCATGCGAGTGAGGTAAAGGTTTGTATATACTAATAGTTTGGAAAACGGTTTAAGAAAAGAGCTTAGTAATAAAATAGTTTTGAAATCACTTTGATGAAAGAATTTTGATATATACTACTGGTATTGAAACCTTTATATTTTTAAAGTGACAAATCACAAAAATGATTGTAAAACAATCAATCACCAAAATTCACATTCGAAGACGTGAATAAAATCCAAAGAAATCGATATCAAATCCATCAAAATGGATATTTCAAAATTTCCCAAAGAAAATGTCATCAAAGTCGATAATAAATGATAACAACAAAAGGGAAACAACACGAATCGATTAAAGTTGGAAATTCAACAAAATAGACAATATAAGCAAAATTGGCAAGTAGGAGCAGGTCGGTCAACCGGACTCCCTGAGTCGGTTGACTAAACCAAAGGTGGAAGTGCTCGGGTAGCAGGTCGGTCGACCGGACCCTGGGCTCGGTCGGCCGAAGCCTGTAACCTGCACTTCCAAAACAGAGGCAGAAAGTGCTCGGGTAGCAGGTCGGTCGGCCGGCTACAGAGCTCGGTTGGCCGGACCCTGTTGCCAGCACTCCCATGCCTATCTAATGAATGCCAACCCCTTCCGAATTGCAAACGGTCGAGCAACGGCATTAAGGATTTACGCCATCGACTACCCGGCCATAGAAGCTCTTCGGTTCATCACCAAAAACATGATCAAGACATCAAAGCTATGATTCTTTAAGAATTGAACCCAAAACACTAAAAATTGGAATGTTCACCAAATCAATCCAAACCAAAAGCAATCGCACAAGAATAAGTGCTAGGAGTTCATACCTAACAATCGAAGATAGTTATAGACTAAGATGTGAGATAAAAATCTCACCTTTAAACCCAAAGAACAAGTAAGAAGAAGCTATCAAGCAAGGCAAGGACAAACACTCTTCAATTCCAACCCAAGAAGCTTCAATCTAAGATTACAAATAAAACACTTCCTAAGTTAGGTTTAGGAAATTCTGAAATTGAAAGGAGAATGAGTTAGAGAAGAAGAAGGAGATACTTACTAATGGTTTCTCTTAGAATTTGGAGCTAGAGCTTGGATTTGCAATAAAGATTAGGGCTTGGAATTCTAATTTCCAATCTTTTCCCCCGTTATTCTCTTGAGCTTGAGAGAGTTAGGAAACGAGGAATGAATGAAGAGAAGTGGAGAGGGGTTGGGTTGATATAACCAGAATTGGGCAAATGGGCTGAACCCAAACCCAAAGCCCTATAGAAAAGTAGCAAAAATCAACTTACTCCAAACATATCGAAGCTTATACTCAAAAAGGTTGCAAACGGCATTTTGAACTCAATGGAAGGGGTCTCGAGTCCCAATTCGATTGTTTGTAAAAAGTAGCTTTTCGGACCATAATCCGACTAACGATAAAATATTTAAATAAAATATTTAAATATAGAATTGATAAATATGAGGGTTGTTACAACTTCACTGAGTAATTACATTCCATTAATTACATTAAGTAATTATTATCAAACCAACAAGTGATTAAAATTAATTAAACTTAATTAGTTAATTAATTTAAACTAATCACAATAAACTCCATTAATTACACTTAGTAATTAATTTCTTAATTACTCCCTTTAAGTAATTATATTTTACAAATTTTCAAATGATCATCTTAAATAAATTAATCTAATTAATTTATTAAAACTAATCGTATTAATTAATTGTAAATAATCCTTACTTAATGACGATCATTAGCTATTAATCATTCATTAATTGCTTTTCTTAATTTACTTCTTAATTAATCTCTAATTATAAATTTATTTAAACTATTAATTTATAAATTAAATAAATAAGTCATTCCTTAATTATTTAATCATTTTAATACTTTAATTAATATCTAAGATAATCCATTTCTTTATTAATGACCTCATTAATATTTAAGTGTATTTAGAACATTACATTTTAAATTTAAATTTAAATTCAAATTCCATTTTGAATTTAAAATTTAAAATGATTATTGATTTAAATATTAACCAAATTTAAATTCAATTTATAATCCTTTAAATAAATGTAAATAATATTTATTACTTACATTTGAAACTTATATAAGAAAAACCTTTAAACTAATTTACTTTTATTTAAAATTTAAGGTTTTTAAATACATTACTATTTAACTTGCAAATAAAGTTAACAAATCATTTAACTTCCATTTATAAACCTTTTATAAAGAACTTCATTCAAAAAAAATCAAGTTTAAATATTTGTTTTGAAAACAAATTTACCTTTAACAAGCTATTTAAATTTAAACTTGTTTTAAACATTCAGAATTTAAAAACTTATTCAAATACCCAGATCTGAATTCAAGAAAACTTGAATCCACTATTTATTTAAAACATTTGATTTTAAATTTTGATTTAAACTTGTTTTAAACCTTGATTTAAAACTCATTATAAAAAATCCAAATTTCATTTTAAAACTTAAGATTCAAAAGTTCTTTGAAAACTAAACTTAACCTCTGAATTTAAACTACTGTTTAAATTATCTTTTCAGATTTTAAAATTCAAAAATCCAAAAACAGTCAGGTTTTTAAAAAAAAACTTAAAACCCACTGAAAATATTTCAAAACTTTTAAGATTTTAAAGCCTTTTGAATTTATACTTCATACTAGATTTAAACTTGTTTAATTTTATCATCACAACCTTTAAATTCATTTGAATTTAGTTTAAATTTAAGTTACAGACAGGTTTTATAAAACTTGTAACAAAACAGAATCAACTCGAGGGAACCTAATTCCTGCTTCGATTCAAAACCCTGTTTGCTTCGAGTAATCCCCTACATTTACTCGAGTAAGTTCGAGTTCAAAATTTCCTGAACAAACAAGTTCATCAGAACTTCCAAAATGCACGGTGCACTTGCACCATGACTCTGGCCAACTCCGGCCACCCTCCAGGCCTTCCCCACATTGCTGACCATCACCAGACTTGATCACGGCCTACGGAATCCATCACAACCACTCCAATCAAAATCGAGCAGCTAACCCTGGAAACCAAATGGCAACTAATACCCAAAACCTGTCAAAGCTTCGACTAAGCTTCTCCGGCCACCCAACACTACCGGCCATAGCCTCGACTATGCTTCAACAACCATCTCCCAACACCCTGTAGAAATCGATCAACCATAGTGATCAAACAGAGAAAATTCATCAACCCAGACTAAACTAGGTTTACATATTCCAAATTTCAACCACCACCGCCACCCTGCTCTGATCATCCATCACCTATTTTTACCAGACACTCCGGTCATCCATTGACCTCCAGCCTCGATCCCAAACATCCAGATCAACTGGATTGCCAAAGATCCTTTAAATACCCCAAAATGATCAACACAGCAATGCACTTTTGATACTTAACCAAAAAAAGATTTTAGTTTCTAAAATCATTATCTAGTATAGGGATTCAATTCATGTCACTGAATTGTTAAATTTACATAATTGAATTTTACACAGATTCAACTATCCTGTTTCTTTTAGTGTTTTTTTTTCAGAGCAATTTTTAAAATTATTTTAACTTAATAATATTTTTTTTAAAACTTAACTTTAAAATCAAACAAACATTGGTTGTTTAGATGCTAGGTCCTAACAATAATTAGATCCATCAGAAATGAAGTAAGGTATGAGCTTTAAATCATAATACAGAGATGTTACAGATTTCAACATGCAGGTAATCATAATCACATATACACACAAATTTCACAGAACAATGCATATAAAAATGTTCACACAAACATACCTTTAAGATATTAAAATGCAACTATGTTCAAACTTAAGTTACTTGAAAGTGTTACTCACCTGTTTTGAATTGAAAGACAGAGCCCTTATTTAAAAGCTGTTTTGATTTTTAGAATTGGATATGCAGTAGCCTTTTTGAAAAAACTTGAATTTCTTTTAGAAACTTGAGTTGCTTCTTAGACTCGATTTTAAAACTACAGCTGATTGAGTTGAAGAAAAATGCAGATGCTTTGAAACTCCAGATTCTAAGAAATGCAGGCTTTAGATCATTTGCATGGTGACAGGTTTTAAAACAGATTGTTTTGCATGCTACAAATTTGCGTGTTTTGATTTCATGAATTTGGTTTTAGTGGAGGTGTTTTCAGATTTTAGTTTTGAGAGGATATTTTTTTATTTTCTTTTTGCCTTTAGATTTAGAGAAATAGAAAAGAAATGGAGTTAAGAAAATAAAGGGGTTTATATAAATGGACATGTGGTTTATTAAAAATAAAGAAAATTAAAGTTTTTAAAATGACACTTGTCTTCCAATTTAACATTTGTCATGAAGGTAAGTTAATTAGTTAACACATGTTCTTTTAATTTATAAAATATTTACATTTGTTCTTTAAAGTTAATTAGTTATAATTAAATGTTAATTAGTTATTTAGTTAATAGATTAATATAAGATAAATATAAATTTATGTTTAATAAATTAGTTAATATGTACTTATTTACATGTAGATAATTTTGGAATGAATAAATCCAATTATAATTATAAAATAAAGTTTATACAAATATTTTAAAATCCAAAGCAAATAAAAATATTTATACTTTAAATTTCAAAGCTTTAAATTCAAATTCAAATGAAATTCTAAAATTAAATTTTGAAATCAGGTTATATATATACATATATAACCACATGATTCAATTTTGAAAACCAAACTATTTTTATTTAAAATCTATTTGTTAAAAACATTACATTATCATATTTTGAAAATAACAAATTATTTTTATTAAAAACAATAACTTATTATTAGTTTATTTAGATTTAAACTTGAGTTAAAACATATTTTAAAACAATTAAACATTTACCTTATGTATCTAAAATCATATAGTTATTTATTATATACTTTTTAAAAAAAAGACTTAATATCAAATAAATTGATTTAGACAAATTAAATTTTATCTTATCAATTTAATACCATATATTATGTATTCAATATCTTTTAAAAGTTTAACTTTAAATAAAATCATAATTCCCAATTAACCATTATATATATTTAGAAAAACAAGATTTATTTATTAAATTTAAAACAAGGTTTATCTATTCACAATATATACATATTCTATATACATTATAAATAGAAAACAATTATTAGCTTTTAAAAGATAAAATTTATCAATTAAATATTTACTTAATTGGATTATTAAATTAATTCCAATCTTATTAACAAAGATTATCAAATCAATTTTATTTTTAATTCAGATTATTAAATTGATATTGCTTAAAATTTCGGGTCATCACATTCCTCTCCCTTTAAAAGAATTTCATCCCCGAAATTTAAAACAAAGGTAATTTAATAATATATTTAAGATTTTAATTTTTAAAACACAAGCATATATCAAACATATGTTAACAATCATAATAACCAAATCATCCAATCAAACCAATCTAACTATCCAGACAAAATTCTGGATAGAGTTTCCTCGAGTTTCCCAAGTATATATACCGGGATACTCGCTCTACCGAATCCAAACAATCAATACTATTAAGCTGTAGAGCTCCTACTTATCTATATCTACAAAACTAGATAGAATATCAGACTACAGACGAGTCTGATTCAACAACTAAACCTCCTAAACTGCTGGTTCCAAAACCAGAGATAGATCATACATGTACTCCCTCAGAGACACGTGAAACTCGTTGAATCCCAGTTATCCAAACTGGCAATTCAAATCCTGAAAACCAAACACTTAACCTCACAAGAACAAAGAAAGATTCAAAACACCTCGGAGCTAGCTTCCCAACCTTACCCCAATCTGATAGCTCCCTGAAATAGAGAAAACTCCAACAACAACGAAGTCTCCAACTCCGAATTCCTCCGTCTCTTATCCATAAAACTCTTCGGACGATCCTGGGATACCAACATCCTTCCTGATCAGCTCAACCCTTGCTGATGCCTCTCAAATAAAATAAACCAAAACAACCCAACATAATGATCTACTCAAGATCAACCAAAACCAAGAACAAACTCTACTCTTTAAACATCAGAAGACAACAAACTTCTCCTTATCAGGAAAAGACAATCAGAAACACTCTCAAACTGCTTCTGCTGCACAACTCTGGTTCGAAGTAGAAGAAAATGCTGATGAAGAACACGAGCACAAACTAGACAACCCATCCCAGAAATATGGTTCCACGGATCCATAAAGAAAAACTCAGAAGTTCCTCCCAATCCTGAGCTGCTTCACCAACCTTTATCTCTAGGAATCATCCTTCTACTAAGCTGAACCACCGGTTCCACTCCTGGAATCCTAGTCGAATAAGAAAACTCAAATCTCCAGCTGCGGACAGCCTCTGACTATTCTGAAGTCATCCGGAAAAACTCTGACAATCCAAGAGAACACTCAAACAATCGCAAGTCACTTTTGCGATCAACCCAGATCAATTTCCAAAGAAAAACTGTCATTTCTTTACCCAACAGAACAGCTTACACTGGCCTAGCCAATCCATCGAAGAAACGGATCCACTCTGCTGCTTATGAACTTCACTTCCAGAAAACTATTCAGCCAAAAAACTTCCTGTCATCACAGAACACTCCGAGCTGCACTGCTGACACCAAATCCAAAGACTTCCTAATCCAAAGTTCTTCGAGAAACTCGTACTTCAAAGCAAACAGAAACACCATGCTGAACCCAACCAAACACCGAAGCAGACACAATTCCTAAAATTTGTTCCAAAGAAACATCTTCGGACACAATCCATAGTCATTGCATCTCATTACGCAGCTACTACTATCCTGAGATATCAAGATACCATCACTTTATGCAGCCTAACCGACAGATCCATACTCAACTCATCCAACTTCAAAGATGAACTCCGAACCTTAATAAGTTACCTTCAGAGATTGATTAATTTTCTACACCACTGCACAACTCACTCGAGACGGTATTAGGTCTACAGTCTCGACAGATACACTTCCATCCTCAGCATACAAACTCCAACCAATGGTAGTTGTCATGTTACACACACCACTACCTTATCTACCTTTATAAATTATATTGGAAAACCCGAACAGGTAACCCAACAGATAGGTAGAAATATATAAAATATATAAATATATTTAAAATTACAAATACGCTCTCTCAAGAAAGAAATACTCCAAAGCCTAGGTATTCACTCAACCTAGTACTATGATACCACTGTGACGACCCGCCATTCATCTCCACAGAATGACACATCATTAATAAGAAAGAAATGGATAGAAAAGAGAAAGAAAGAGAAAAAAGAAGAGAAAACACATCAGAATCTAAACAGCGGAATGAATAAATTATATTAATAACATAAGATATTACATAGTACCATATACATCATCTATCAGAGATATACAGCTAATACAACACATACTAGACAGTTATGAACACCTGTCTAGTTATACAACTCAATACAACTCAAAGAAAATACAGAGATACCAAACACAGCGGAACACTAAACATATCTACAACGCTGAAGCCTCTTGCTCCATTGCTCCTCCACAATTCGTCAAAACTAACCTGAATCCCTTGGCTACTCGTAAAAATTTGAGTATCCAAGAGTTTAAGAAAAACAGAAATAAACTCCGGGTCAGACATGAGTCTGGTGTGACTAAGAGGTTAAGGTTGCTTAACTTTGAAAAACCATTGAAAGAAAAGGTATCACGTAAGACTTCCCACACATAAACATGGAAAAGTTTTTACCTTACGCTAACCAAAACATTTGATAGGAAGTCCAGTGATATTATAATGGGTCTAGGGTTTTCAAGTAAATATGAAATAGCTGAAATTGTTACATTTATTAAATTCCGGCTACTAGCCACAAAAGTAGGTAATACAATCAAAACCGTTGGCGCTTATTGAATTTTGGATTCCATACAATGGCAAGGCTATCGGGGTACCGCCCGTCACAGTACGTGGCCTAGATCACTGTACCGAGGAGCCACCCTAACTCCCCTGCAACACAAGGCCGGAACCATTCCTTACTGAAAAGTTCCGAACAAGACAACCCCGCAGTTGGCGCGCGATTCCAACTGCCCACACAGCCGAAATAAAAGGGACCTCTAGACAGGGGAAAATCTCGTCCTACTTGGGCATGACCCACTTAACCTTGCTGCACCTCCCCTGTTTTAGCCATTCCCGGTTGATGAGGCTTGAGGCTACGATTACCTTTATAGGACACATCACTTAGAATGCTCATCGTCCACCTGACGATGTTCTGAAAGCATTCAATCCATACAAATTCGTTCCGGGTTCGAACGAAACCGAAGGCATTATCTCGTTACACTCATTTTGGAATCACCCTCAGAGTTAACGACGATAACCCTTGCACTCTGAATCTTCATCTCGAATCTGAAAGTACTATTTCCGTCAAACTCATCTCGGAATCACCCTCAGAGTTATACTGACGAATAGTTTTTACACCTTGAGTCTTCACTCCTCATTTGAGATTCACGACCTATCGTTAATTTGGATCGATGTGGTTTTCAGATATCCAAATCGGGAAACCCGATCCCGGTCTCATCGAAATCCAAAAAGGATCTTTTAAGGCCAAGTTGTTTTAAAGTTTAAAACAATTCAATACAATTATCTATATACACACAGATAGATAATTCACAGATTCATAATAGATAATCAACATTATTATCACAACGGATAATCAATATTATCATTATCAAAGATAATCCTTATCATCATTACAACACAACCAATGCATTCATATCACACAACATTACTTATCTCATTTCTGAGATTTTAACCATTCAAGGTGAACAATATCATCCATCCATTCATAAGCAATGATCTATAATCACACCATCTATAATTAATTTAAAATGAATTAAATTAATTACATCCATCTCTAATTAATTTAAAGTGAATTAAATTAACTAGAACATCAATATAAATCTTGCTTACTTAACCATCAATTAATTACAAATTAATTAATTAATTATCCTTTAGTTATCCACTTAAATTAATCACCCTTGATCAATTATCCTTTAACTACATTTTAGTAATCATCCTTTAATTAATTGCACAAAATTAATTATTCGAAACCAAATACAGTAATTAACCCTTAATTACTTCATTAATTAAATAACTATAATTAATTACATTAAACCTTAATTAATCACAATTAATTAATTACCCTTAATCACTTATCATTGATTAATTAATCTTAATTAATTAATCTTAATTACATCATCAATTATATTAATTAATGATCCTTAATTAAATTTAAATTAATTACTTATTTAAATTAATTAAGTAATTATTCTCAATTAAACCATAATTATTAATCATCTTTGATTAATCACATTCGGTAATTAACTACCCTTAATTACTTATCAAATTAATTACTCCTTAATTCATTTCTTTAATTAATCCCTTGATTAATTATACTAAGTAATTTAATCCAAACTACTTCCACAATTAATCCACCCTCCCTAACTACATCCAGTAATTATCATTAATTACTTCACTGAGTAATTATATTCCATTAATTACATTAAGTGTAACGTCCCGAAAATTTTCGACTTTCGAAAATTCAACATCGATACTCACTTTATCGACTGCCGAGAAATCGAAGGCCGGAAACCCGAAATGTTATGGTTTAAGGAAAAGAAAGAGAAGAAGGAGAGATAATAAGATAGAAAATGGAGGGAAAAAAAGAGAATAGAACGGAACAGAAAACAACAGAACAATATCAGAATCTCACAATTCGCAGCGGAACAACATATAATAATAAATGAATAATCTTTAAACAAAGAACTATATCAGTTATTACATTACATCACATTTCATTACATCATATCATCAGAGTGTACAACAACAAACAACATCAAACAACGGAAAAGAAATACTATATACTAGTAATACGCCATTCCATCCAGCTTGCCTCCAGCAACTCCAGAATATCCTGATAAACCTTAACTCTTGACTGCCCGTGTAGAAATTGGTGGGCACCCAGAGTTTAGGAATGAAAACAATAAACTCCGAGTCAGTCATGTGACTGGTGTGAGAACTCAAAACAGTTTATTTATCTTTAAAAACAAAATAGAGGAATATTTTTAAAGTCAATTCGCAATGCTTTTAAAAATGAGACTACCATAAGGCCTCCCGCACACGCACACAATGCAAACGCAGAATCGGAGGAGATTTCTCCTTATGATAGTCAAAGATGCTTGATACGTATTTAAAAGAACATTTTATATTATTACTAGTGCATAGTGTAGGAAAAATTCATTTCGAAAGTAGAATATAAATCTTAGCCAACATACGACCATTATCGTATGCCTACTATAGCTACCATCCAAACAGTGGGGCGCCACCATAAGTGAATGATAGGTTCTACAACTAATATCGTACAAGATCGTATTGTTTCTTTGGATTTCCAACGAATGATCAGGCCAAGGAACTTCCCATTGCCACATGAGAATGCCTCTGGATGGACATCCCCGAGAACCAAACCGGATCTCTACCAACACAAGGCCGGGTTACCCCTAACTGAGTAACAACTGACCGAATATGCCATCCCCCGGTCCTTTGGGACCTTTCAACCGAGCGCTCGTAATCAATTCACACAATCATAACAAAGTGTTTTCAACATGAGTAAGTATCTGGGCTACATACCATGATACCACCCTTTTCCAGAAGAAAATGCACATATCCTAAAGGGCGCTACCCTTCATAACCTTGCTGCATCTTTCCTGTTTTGACCATTCACGGGGTGTGAGGCTCGACGAAGTCACGTCCACAAAAACATACTTTATACAAAAGCCATGCTTTGGGTCAACAAATGATCATAGAAATGATCACCAAGATAGACGATCAAACAAATGATCCTATCACAAATAATCAACACAATGATCATTTCACAGCAACACTCAGCATGTCACATTACCAAATTGGAAATATATCGCTGATAACATTCAACTACATAACCTCTGAGCTCGTACGTCTCAGAGAAGGGTGTTAAGCTAAAAGAATAAATTATCCGCCACCAACAGAAATATATTTGAAAGAAATCTGTTTTATATCTCAATTTGTAATGTCAGACATACAATCCATACAAGTCTGTTCCGGGCTCGAACAAAACCGAAGGCACTTCTTACGAAGCCCTTGCAATCCGGATATCCACAATCCTGATCGGATTTCCCATCACATATGGAGAACTCAATACCGGAGCAACTCGGTGCAGAGTCAATCGACAGGTCATCCTATCGCTCTCGCAAATACCGGGTCTTCAACACCGATCTTCAATGCTATACATAACGACGTATCACATATTCGGAATGGGTTATACGACCCCATGGTCCTTTCCCGGTTAACCCGAATAGTGAGCGCTTATTCAAAAATAAGTGTGGCATTCAAATTCAAACAAATCACATCAAATACCCATTCAAAGGAAAATATTGATAGTCGGTTATTGAACTATCAATTGATATGCACACATCACCAGATTCCAAATAATTTTCCAAATTATTCATTTCCCAAAATATCTTTACAAGATATATAATTTTCAATACTTCAAAAATAAATCAATATTTATTTTCATAAAAAATCCACTTTCTTTTATAAATTCCTTAGTGAATTTATATTCCAAAATATCCATGCATATACGATTTCAGTTTATCATTTCAATTTATCTTCAAAAAGATAAATTCTCAAAATATTCCCTTTATATCGGAAAACAATTCCATACTTATTAAATAAGTAATTCACAAATCTATTTATTTTCAACACTTGGAAAATATTCAATATACTTAAATCGAGATTAAGTATATATTTCATTCTTTAAGGAAATCATTCTCATAAACATATTTATTTGGGCCAAAACGAATGTTGCGTAAAACATCGTTACAACGTCCCAAAATCCCTAGTATAGGGATTCGAATTTAAGATAGATATATAAATCCCAATACTATACAAAACATTTCCTTTCGGAAATCATTTACTATAACAACAGTGTTATAGTCCACCATTTCCTTTTATTTCTCGAAAACATCTATTTCAACAATAAATGTTGAAATCTATGGTTTCAAATCTTAATGCATTTAAAACATCGTTAGATCGTTTTAATTCTATTTAAAACATCACATTCAAAACATTTTCTTTAACATATTATTCACTATTCAAAAACGTGAATATACTACGTTAACGAATTTCATCCTTTTATTCATTTTATTTCAAAGGATCCTTCACAGTCAAAAATGTGAATATAACTCCATTAATAGGTTTCAACAATTTACTTATCAAAATAAGTCGTTTGCGGATTTATAAAACAACGTTTATAAATTCCATTTCTATTTATTTTATAACATCTTTCTTTATAAATTTTCTTTATTAACCTATTCACTTTATATCTCAATTATGAACCAAAAGTCCATATTATAAGTTAAATACTTATAAAACGATTATTTTACACAATCGTTCTTTTTAAGACTTTCTAAATTATAAATCTTATAACTTATAAGATTCAATTATTTATCCAAAACCATTCTTTAATAACTTCACGAAATTTATAAATCTTATTATTTATAAATTTCACTTATAACTTCACCATTTATAATTCTATAAATTCAATTCACTTATGCAATCCATTTTCACTTCATTCAAACACTTATAAAAACTCGTTTTATAATTCAAATATTTTAATTTATAAATATCAATTTATAAATCCTTTATAAAATCAATTTATACTATTATCTTAAAACATCTTTAATCTCCTTTATAATTTCATCATTCTCTTGATTTATAAAATAATCAAATTTTATAAATCCTATTTTTAAACTTTTTATAATAATTCAAAAATCCAATTTAAACTATTTTATAAAAACATTAACCCATATTTTCAAAAATCAGCCTTTTACTATATTTCTCAAAAATTCATAATTTTTATAACATTAAGAATTATATCATTTATTTATTTAAAATAAATCGATTCCAAAAATATTTTATAAACGTATACTTTCGAAAATCACTTTAAAAATCATTTTAAAATTCCAAAATTTGGTCCAATGATGCTACATACCAAATAGCCAGTCACGACACAACGATATCATATATCGATATGATAATCCATCAAATATCAAAATATCTGAAATCAAATAAATACTGTTGAGGAATCCAGTTGGATCCCTCCAACCTGTTTTCCTGCATCCAAAAAACATTAGCACAATACCAATTTCGCTCCAGTACGAAATTATCGCGGTATATGGGATTTAAAATATTATCCGCTTAATAGACGGCGCAATAGGGTCTCATCCGCTATACAAATGCGGGAAATCAATAACTCCAATATATACATATGTCAATATATATATATTGCTATTATATATAATACCAATTTCACTGTTTATGAAATATTCGCGGTATATGTTTTTAATAAATAACATCCGCTTACTAACGGCGCATAATATCTATTTTAACAATCAATAGATAACAATAATTATTCAAACATGCATTCAAATATTTTAAATCTAACTATTTAAAATAAAATCGAAACTGATTCGATTGAGTGAGAAGTTCTCACCTTAATTTTAATTTCCGTTTTAGCGATTTATTTCGAATAAAATTAAACGGACGTTTAATTTTACCCAAAATTTTCACTAACTCCAAACGACTCCAATCCAACTCCATCGCGTAGTGCTCGTCCATACGATTCCAACGCAACTGGTTTCGCGCGTTTTCGACCTCGTATGAAAAAGATATGATAGTTTAAAGTTTGTACAATTATAAATATAATTATTTACAACTAAATTTAATTTTTTTAAACCAAAACAACATCATCACCGTCCATCCCCACACACTAGATCATGGCCGCTACACGCACCTTCTTCCCCAAAACATTTCGCGTGCGTTCAAACCCAAATAGGCCGACATTAGGGTTGAATACCACTCCCTCCACGATCAACTTCACCTCGATCAGGAGATGCCATTCGAACGAGCTACACGAGCCTCACCACCGCCCCAAACACGAGCAAGCTCGGTCGCCTATAATGCTCGAAAAACGTGGCCGAACGTATGGCCTTTGAGCCCAATTTTCCATCGATCTACAACTCCGTTTCCAATCACAACCGTTGGATTGGTAGATCTCAGTGTGCTCTACAATCTTCTAGTTGGAAGATCCTTGTAATTGTTAGTGGATTGGAAGAAATCGAGGGGGAAAGGAGAGTGATTTTCGGCCTTCCATTACTTCACTGGCGGCTGCGTTTATAGATTAGGGTTTAGGTTATAATTTTTTTTTATTTGTGATGGTGGCTATTTATAGAGAAAAAAACGACACTATTCATCCGGGAATTCTGAACTCCGATTTACGCGCCGTAACCAGCATTTCTAGGGTTTACCCCGCGTTCCGGACACAATGGAACAGGTGTCGGAAGCTAATTCGGACATCTGTGCGAGATATGGCAATAAACGTTCAATTTAAATTAAACCGATTTAAACGATTTTCTAGGCGTTTTAATTTGTACCGGACAAACGGTAAATCCAATTGACACGAAATTTGAAACCTTACAATAATATCACATTACGAATCCGATGAAACTGGTTTCGTCGAAATCCGAGACTGTTTGAAAAATGACTATTTTAACTCGCCAAATTAATATTAAAAATAATTCGATGCGTTTCGAGCTGCCACGATCCAACGATAACTCCGATTGACACGAAAATTGAAATCCGGTAATAACTAACTATTACCGATCTAATGGAACTGGTTTCGTCCAATTCTGAGACTGTTCAAAAATTGACTATTTTCACTAGTCGATTTTAATATTAAAATATTCAATTTTTACAAATTAACTTTTAATTCGATTTTAAAAGTTCTAAAATATCGTTCTAACTCCAATATGATAAAATAAAATTTTACAAATCATTTTCAATCATATTTAACTAAATTTTCAATTATTTCCATAATTTAACATATTAAATTATCGATTTAATTATCCAATTAAATCCAATTATTCGAAATAAAATTTATTTGACTTACATATTCACTTATTAATACTTAAAATTAATTAAATATTCAAATTTTAATTACTAAAAATCCTGGGTCGTTACGATCTTCCCCCCTTAAAAGAATTTCGTCCTCGAAATTATCAAGTAAGAAAAATTACAGAATTTATTAATTTTCCAAAATCCATAGTTAAATTTCTTACAATAACTTTACTAAGTTTTCAAATCATACTTAGTTATCTTTTCAAAAACAATTACTATTGTTTAACTTTCAATTCCAAATCAAAGTCTAAGTTTTCAAAATTTTCCAATTTGCTCAAATTTTTTCTAACGCCTTAAATTTTCGGAAAAATTCGCCATAGTCTCCTTTGCGCGGCTCGATCCGGAAAAAAATGACAGTATATATATATATCACAAATATACATCTCATCAAGTAATGAGGCATCCCGAAGGGAAAAAAGTACAAAAGTACGGTATGTAATCCGAGATATGTATCTTATATTCTATTAGCAAGCATATACGGCTAATATAGCGCAAAAGCGAACTCCAAATGCGAAGCAAACGCGATCCGCACCTACTAATCACTCAACAAACAACATGAGAATCATGTATATAGACAATAGTATCAATATACAACATATAGCAACATAATAACTATATATGTCAACATATCAAATGTAGTAAAAGCAACAAATGCAAACATCAACCAACTATCATCCAACTAACATTCATAACCAATAAATATTCATTCATATTCTCATTAATATTCAATGAAATAGGTTTTCAATTTAATCACATTTGATTCATTAACAGTGGATGTTTTTACTAACATTCATTTTCCATTAGTTTATATTCACTAATTCATATTCAAGTTGGTTCACTTCCAATTCAAATTCAAATCTACTCAAGATTCATTTAACTTCCAATTGAATTTCAATTACTTTAGCTTTCAATTTCATTAACTCAATTTGGTTTAACACCATCACTTTCAATTGGTTTAATTAAATTGATTTTCATTCAACTATTCAACTTTCCATAACATTAGATTTTAATGAATTAACACTTATATTCATTATTCCATATCAATTATTCACATTTAATTGATTAATATTCAATCCATTCATTCAATTCAATTCAATTTCTAAAGTTGAATTTCATTTACATAACTTAAGTTCACATTTATCACTTAACTTTAATAATTTACTTTGATACCAATATCAATTTCATTCAACATCTCTTAAGTTATAATTCCATTTAACTTTAAATTCATTTTTATTTACAACTCATATTCATAAATATATTCGTATAGTTTCACTTCTCATATATATAAGTTTATTTCACAATTGTAAATCACTTTAATTATAATTCAATTCTTATAATTCTTTTGCTTATACAATACTTCTTCAATTTAGATTATTCAAACATCTAAACAATCAACTTATTTTCACTTTAATAATTCTGAAAAATCATTCCTTTATATATAAAAATATAATCAAGGTAAAATTATTTCATTTACCCAATTTAAAAACAATATTGTGTCGAATTGTTCTATTCAAGTGTTTAGAAACCCCTTCGGCATAGTTTTGCGGACCGCGCTGACGAAAGTTCATATGCCACTCAATAAACCAATCGTCACAATATAAATCAATTTTATATTTTCACTAACAAATACGCTCTCATAGCTATTATTACACTCAAACTCATTCTAGAGTACTACTGACTCCATCTCTAATGAGAAATACCCAACAGAACCATGGTTGTCGCTTAACCATATGCTCCGATACCAAATGTAACGTCCCGAAAATTTTCGACTTTCGAAAATTCAACATCGATACTCACTTTATCGACTACCGAGAAATCGAAGACCGGAAACCCGAAATGTTATGGTTTAAGGAAAAGAAAGAGAAGAAGGAGAGATAAGAAGATAGAAAATGGAGGGAAAAAAAGAGAATAGAACGGAACAGAAAACAACAGAACAATATCAGAATCTCGCAATTCGCAGCGGAACAACATATAATAATAAATGAATAGTCTTTAAACAAAGAACTATATCAGTTATTACATTACATCATATTTCATTACATCATATCATCAGAGTGTACAACAACAAACAACATCAAACAGCGGAAAAGAAATACTATATACTAGTAATACGCCATGCCATCCAGCTTGCCTCCAGCAACTCCAGAATATCCTGATAAACCTTAACTCTTGACTGCCCGTGTAGAAATTGGTGGGCACCCAGAGTTTAGGAAGGAAAACAATAAACTCCAAGTCAGTCATGTGACTGGTGTGAGAACTCAAAATAGTTTATTTATCTTTAAAAACAAAATAGAGGAATATTTTTAAAGTCAATTCGCAATGCTTTTAAAAATGAGACTACCATAAGGCCTCCCGCACACACACACAATGCAAACGCAGAATCGGAGGAGATTTCTCCTTATGATAGTCAAAGATGCTTGATACGTATTTAAAAGAACATTTTATATTATTACTAGTGCATAGTGTAGGAAAAATTCATTTCGAAAGTAGAATATAAATCTTAGCCAACATACGACCATTATCGTATGCCTACTATAGCTACCATCCAAACAGTGGGGCGCCACCATAAGTGAATGATAGGTTCTGAAACTAATACCGTACAAGATCGTATTGTTTCTTTGGATTTCCAACGAATGATCAGGCCAAGGAACTTCCCATTGCCACATGAGAATGCCTCTGGATGGACATCCCCGAGAACCAAACCGGATCTCTACCAACACAAGGCCGGGTTACCCCTAACTGAGTAACAACTGACCGAATATGCCATCCCCCGGTCCTTTGGGACCTTTCAACCGAGCGCTCGTAATCAATTCACACAATCATAACAAAGTGTTTTCAACATGAGTAAGTATCTGGGCTCCATACCATGATACCACCCTTTTCCGGAAGGAAATGCACATATCCTAAAGGGCACTACCCCTCATAACCTTGCTGCATCTTTCCTGTTTTGACCATTCACGGGGTGTGAGGCTCGACGAAGTCACGTCCACAAAAACATACTTTATACAAAAGCCATGCTTTGGGTCAACAAATGATCATAGAAATAATCACCAAGATAGACGATCAAACAAATGATCCTATCACAAATAATGAACACAATGATCATTTCACAGCAACACTCAGCATGTCACATTACCAAATTGGGAATATATCGCTGATAACATTCAACTACATAACCTCTGAGCTCGTACGTCTCAGAGAAGGGTGTTAAGCTAAAAGAATAAATTCTCCGCCACCAACAGAAATATATTTGAAAGAAATCTGCTTTATATCTCAATTTGTAATGTCAGACATACAATCCATACAAGTCTGTTCCGGGCTCGAACAAAACCGAAGGCACTTCTTACGAAGCCCTTGCAATCCGGATATCCACAATCCTGATCGGATTTCCCATCACATATGGAGTACTCAATACCGGAGCAACTCGGTGCAGAGTCAATCGACAGGTCATCCTATCGCTCTCGCAAATACCGGGTCTTCAACACCGATCTTCAATGCTATACATAACGACGTATCACATATTCGGAATGGGTTATACGACCCCATGGTCCTTTCCCGGTTAACCCGAATAGTGAGCGCTTATTCAAAAATAAATGTGACATTCAAATTCAAACAAATCACATCAAATACCCATTCAAAGGGAAATATTGATAGTCGGTTATTGAACTATCAATTGATATGCACACATCACCAGATTCCAAATTATTTTCCAAATTATTCATTTCCCAAAATATGTTTCCAAGATATATAATTTTCAATACTTCAAAAATAAATCAATATTTATTTTCATACAAATTCCACTTTCTTTTATAAATTCCTTAGTGAATTTATATTACAAAATATCCATGCATATACGATTTCAATTTATCATTTCAATTTATCTTCAAAAAGATAAATTCTCAAAATATTCCCTTTATATCGGAAAACAATTCCATACTTATTAAATAAGTAATTCACAAATCTATTTATTTTCAACACTTGGAAAATATTCAATATACTTAAATCGAGATTAAGTATATATTTCATTCTTTAAGGAAATCATTCTCATAAACATATTTATTTGGGACAAAACGAATGTTGCGTAAAACATCGTTACAACGTCCCAAAATCGCTAGTATAGGGATTCGAATTTAAGATAGATATATAAATCCCAATACTATACAAAACATTTCCTTTCGGAAATCATTTACTATAACAACAGTGTTATAGTCCACCATTTCCTTTTATTTCTCGAAAACATCTATTTCAACAATAAATGTTGAAATCTATGGTTTCAAATCTTAATGCATTTAAAACATCGTTAGATCATTTTAATTCTATTTAAAACATCACATTCAAAACATTTTCTTTAACATATTATTCACTATTCAAAAACGTGAATATACTACGTTAACGAATTTCATCCTTTTATTCATTTTATTTCAAAGGATCATTCACAGTCAAAATTGTGAATATAACTCCATTAATAGGTTTCAACAATTTACTTATCAAAATAAGTCGTTTGCGGATTTATAAAACAACGTTTATAAATTCCATTTCTATTTATTTTATAACATCTTTCTTTATAAATTTTCTTTATTAACCTATTCACTTTATATCTCAATTATGAACCAAAAGTCCATATTATAAGTTAAATACTTATAAAACGATTATTTTACACAATCGTTCTTTTTAAGACTTTCTAAATTATAAATCTTATAACTTATAAGATTCAATTATTTATCCAAAACCATTCTTTAATAACTTCACGAAATTTATAAATCTTATTATTTATAAATTTCACTTATAACTTCACCATTTATAATTCTATAAATTCAATTCACTTATGCAATCCATTTTCACTTCATTCAAACACTTATAAAAACTCGTTTTATAATTCAAATATTTTAATTTATAAATATCAATTTATAAATCCTTTATAAAATCAATTTATACTATTATTTTAAAACATCTTTAATCTCCTTTATAATTTCATCATTCTCTTGATTTATAAAATAATCAAATTTTATAAATCCTATTTTTAAACTTTTTATAATAATTCAAAAATCCAATTTAAACTATTTTATAAAAACATTAACCCATATTTTCAAAAATCAGCCTTTTACTATATTTCTCAAAAATTCATAATTTTTATAACATTAAAAATTATATCGTTTATTTATTTAAAATAAATCGATTCCAAAAATATTTTATAAACGTATACTTTCAAAAATCACTTTAAAAATCATTTTAAAATTCCAAAATTTGGTCCAATGATGCTACATACCAAATATCCAATCACGACACAACGATATCATATATCGATATGATAATCCATCAAATATCAAAATATCTGAAATCAAATAAATACTGTTGAGGAATCCAGTTGGATCCCTCCAACCTGTTTTCCTGCATCCAAAAAACATTAGCACAATACCAATTTCGCTCCAGTACGAAATTATCGCGGTATATGGGATTTAAAATATTATCCGCTTAATAGACGGCGCAATAGGGTCTCATCCGCTATACAAATGCGGGAAATCAATAACTCCAATATATAAATATGCCAATATATATATTGCTATTATATATAATACCAATTTCACTGTTTATGAAATATTCGCGGTATATGTTTTTAATAAATAACATCCGCTTACTAATGGCGCATAATGTCTATTTTAACAATCAATAGATAACAATCATTATTCAAACATGCATTCAAATATTTTAAATCTAACTATTAAAATAAAATCGAAACTGATTCGATTGAGTGAGAAGTTCTCACCTTGATTTTAATTTCCGTTTTAGCGATTTATTTCGAATATACCCGAAATTTTCACTAACTCCAAATGACTCCAATCCAACTCCATCGCGTAGTGCTCGTTCATACGATTCCAACGCAACTGGTTTCGCGTGTTTTCGACCTCGTATGAAAAAGATATGATAGTTTAAAGTTTGTACAATTATAAATATAATTATTTACAACTAAATTTAATTTTTTTAAACCAAAACAACATCATCACCGTCCATCCCCACACACTAGATCACGGCCGCTACACGCACCTTCTTCCCCAAAACATTTCGCGTGCGTTCAAACCCAAATAGGCCGACATTAGGGTTGAATACCACTCCCTCCACGATCAACTTCACCTCGATCAGGAGATGCCATTCGAACGAGCTACACGAGCCTCACCACCGCCCCAAACACGAGCAAGCTCGGTCGCCTATAATGCTCGAAAAACGTGGCCGAACGTATGGCCTTTGAGCCCAATTTTCCAGATCTACAACTCCGTTTCCAATCACAACCGTTGGATTGGTAGATCTCAGTGTGCTCTACAATCTTCTAGTTGGAAGATCCTTGTAATTGTTAGTGGATTGGAAGAAATCGAGGGGGAAAGGAGAGTGATTTTCGGCCTTCCATTACTTCACTGGCAGTTGCGTTTATAGATTAGGGTTTAGGTTATAATTTTTTTTTATTTGTGATGGTGGCTATTTATAGAGAAAAAACGACACTATTCATCCAGGAATTCCGAACTCCGATTTACGCGCCATAACCAGCGTTTCTAGGGTTTACCCCGCGTTCCGGACACAATGAAATAGGTTTCGGAAGCTAATTCGGACATCTGTGCGAGATATGGCAATAAACGTTCAATTTAAATTAAACCGATTTAAACGATTTTCTAGGCGTTTTAATTTGTACCGGACAAACGGTAAATCCAATTGACACGAAATTTGAAACCTTACAATAATATCACATTACGGATCCGATGAAACTGGTTTCGTTGAAATCCGAGACTGTTTGAAAAATGGCTATTTTAACTCGCCAAATTAATATTAAAAATAATTCGATGCGTTTCGAGCTGCCACGATCAAACGATAACTCCGATTGACACGAAAATTGAAATCCGGTAATAACTAACTATTATGGATCTAATGGAACTGGTTTCGTCCAATTCTGAGACTGTTCAAAAATTGACTATTTTCACTAGTCGATTTTAATATTAAAATATTCAATTTTCACAAATTAACTTTTAGTTCGATTTTAAAAGTTCTAAAATATCGTTCTGACTCCAATATGATAAAATAAAATTTTACAAATCATTTTCAATCATATTTAACTCAATTTTCAATTATTTCCATAATTTAACATATTAAATTATCGATTTAATTATCCAATTAAATCCAATTATTCGAAATAAAATTTATTTGACTTATATATTCACTTATTAATACTTAAAATTAATTAAATATTCAAATTTTAATTACTAAAAATCCTGGGTCGTTACATTAAGTAATTATTATCAAACCAACAAGTGGTTAAAATTTATTAAACTTAATTAATTAATTAATTTAAACTAATCACAATAAACTCCATTAATTACACTAAGTAATTAATTTCTTAATTACTTCCTTTAAGTAATTATATTTAACAAATTTTCAAATGATTATCTTAAATAAATTAATCTAATTAATTTATTAAAACTAATCATATTAATTAATTGTTAAATAATCCTTACTTAATGACCTTCATTAACTATTAATCATTCATTAATTGCTTTTCTTAATTTACTTCTTAATTAATCTCTAATTATAAATTAATCTAAACTATTAATGTATAAATTAAATAAATAAGTCATTCCTTAATTATTTAATCATTTTAATACTTTAATTAATCTCTAAGATAATCCATTTCTTTATTAATGACCTCATTAATTTTAAGTGTATTTAGAACATTACATTTGAAATTTAAATTCAAATTCCATTTTGAATTTAAAATTCAAAATGATTATTTATTTAAACATCAACCAAATTTAAATTCAATTTATAATCCTTTAAATAAATGTAAATAATATTCATTACTCACGTTTGAAACTTATATAAGAAAAACCTTTAAACTAATTTACTTTTATTTAAAATTTAAGATTTTTAAATACATTAGTATTTAACTTGCAAATTTAAGTTAACAAATCATTTAACTTCCATTTATAAACCTTTTATAAAGAACTTCATTCAAAAAAAATCAAGTTTAAATATTTGTTTTGAAAACAAATTTACCTTTAACAAGCTATTTAAATTTAAACTTGTTTTAAACATTCAGAATTTAAAAACTTATTCAAATACCCAGATCTGAATTCAAGAAAACTTGAATCCACTATTAATTTAAAACATTTGATTTTAAATTTTGATTTAAACTTGTTTTAACCCTTGATTTAAAACTCATTATTAAAAATCCAAATTTCATTTTAAAACTTAAGATTCAAAAGTTCTTTGAAAACTGAACTTAACCTTTGAATTTAAACCATTGTTTAAATTATGTTTCAGATTTTAAAATTCAAAAATCCAGAAACAGTCAGGTTTTTTTGAAAATAACTGAAAACTCACTTAAAATATTTCAAAACTTTTAAGATTTCAAAGCCTTTTGAATTTATACTTCATACAAGATTTAAACTTGTTTAATTTTATCATCACAACCTTTAAATTCATTTGAACTTAGTTTAAATTTAAATTACAGACAGGTTTTATAAAACCTGTAACAAAACAGAATCAACCCGAGGGAACCTAATTCCTGCTTCGAGTCAAAACCCTATTTGCTTCGAGTAATCCCCTACATTTACTCGAGTAAATTCGAGTTCAAAATTTCCTGCACAAACAAGTTCATCAGAACTTCCAAAATGCATGGTGCACATGCACCGTGACTTTGGCCAACTCCGGCCACCCTCTAGGCCTTCCCCACATTGCCGACCATCACCAGACTTGATCACGACCACCGGAATCCATCACAACCACTCCAATCAAAATCGAGCAGCTAACCCAAACCTGGAAACCAAATTGCAACTAATACTCAAAACCTATCAAAGCTTCGACCAAGCTTCTCAGGCCACCAGAACGCCAACACCACCGGCCATAGCCTCGACTATGCTTCAGCAACCATCTCCCAACACCCTGTAGAACTCGATCAACCATAGTGATCAAACAGAGAAAATTCATCAACCCAGACTAAACTAGGTTTACATATTCCAAATTTCAACCACCACCGCCACCCTGCTCTGATCATCCATCACCCATTTTTACCAGACACTCCGGTCATCCATTGACCTCCAGCCTCGATCCAAACATCCAAATCAACTGGATTGCCAGAGATCCTTTAAAAACCCCAAACTAATCAGCACAACAATGCACTTTTGATACTTAACTAAAAAAAAGATTTTAGTTTCTAAAATCATTATCTAGTATAGGGATTCAATTCATGTCACTGAATTGTTAAATTTACATAATTGAATTTTACACAGATTCAACTATCCTGTTTCTTTTAGTGTTTTTTTTTTCATAGTAGTTTTTAAAATTATTTTAACTTAATAAGATTTTTTTAAAACTTAACTTTAAAATCAAACAAACATTAGTTGTTTAGATGCTAGGTCCTAACAACAATTAGATCTATCAAAAATGAAGTAAGGTATGAGCTTTAAATCATAATACAGAGATGTTATAGATTTCAACATGCAGGTAATCATAATCACATATACACAGAAATTTCACAGAACAATGCATATAAAAATGTTCACACAAATGTACCTTTAAGATATTAAAATGCAACTATGTTCAAACTTAAGTTACTTGAAAGTGTTACTCACCTGTTTTGAATTGAAAGACAGAGCCCTTATTTAAAACCTGTTTTGATTTTTAGAACTGGATATGCAGTAGTCTTTTTGAAAAAACTTGAATTTCTTTTAGAAACTTGAGTTGCTTCTTAGACTCGATTTTAAAACTACAGCTGATTGAGTCGAAGAAAAATGCAGATGCTTTGAAACTCCAGATTCTAAGAAATGCAGGCTTCAGATCATTTGCATGGTGACAGGTTTTAAAATAGATTTGTTTTGCATGCTACAGATTTGCGTGTTTTGATTTCATGAATTTGGTTTTAGTGGAGGTGTTTTCAGATTTATTTTAATTTTCTTCTTGGCTTTAGATTTAGAGAAATAGAAAAGAAATGGAGTTAAGAAAATAAAGGGGTTTATATAAATGCACATGTAGTTTGTTAAAAATAAAGAAAATTAAAGTTTTTAAAATGACACTTGTCTTCCAATTTAACATTTGTCATGAAGGTAAGTTAATTAGTTAACACATGTTCTTTTAATTTATAAAATATTTACATTTGTTCTTTAAAGTTAATTAGTTATAATTAAATGTTAATTAGTTATTTAGTTAATAGATTAATATAAGATAAATGTAAATTTATGTTTAATAAATTAGTTAATATGTACTTATTTACGTGTAGATAATTTTGGAATGAATAAATCCAATTATAATTATAAAATAAAGTTTATACAAATTTAAAATCCAAAGCAAATAAAAATATTTATACTTTAAATTTCAAAGCTTTGAATTCAAATTCAAAGCAAATTCTAAAATTAAATTTTGAAATCAAGTTATATATATATACATATATAACCACATGATTCAATTTTGAAAAACAAACTATTTTTATTTAAAATCTATTTGTTAAAAACATTACATTATTATATTTTTAAAAATAACAAATTATTTTTATTAAAAACAATACCTTATTATTAGTTTATTTAAATTTAAACTTAAGTTAAAACATATTTTAAACCATTTAAACATTTACCTTATGTATCTAAAATCATACAGTTATTTATTATATACTTTTTTTAAAAAAGACTTAATATCAAATAAATTAATTTAGACAAATTAAATTTTTATCTTATCAATTTAATACCATATATTATTTATTCAATAGCTTTTAAAAGTTTAACTTTAAATAAAATCATAATTCCCAATTTGCCATTATATATATTTAGAAAAACAAGATTTATTTATTAAATTTAAAACAAGGTTTATCTATTCACAATGTATACATATTCTATATACATTATAAATAGAAAACAATTATTAGCTTTTAAAAGATAAAATTTATCAATTAATATTTACTTAATTGGATTATTAAATTAATTCCAATCTTATTAACAAAGATTATCAAATCAGTTTAATTTTTAATTTAGATTATTAAATTGATATTGCTTAAAATTCCGGGTCATCACAATTCCTTATTTTTATTTTTAAAAATATGAATTTCAAGCATATTCTAACCACGTATAACTGTGGGGAATTTTAAATGGGGTTAGAATCAACTTGCCCATTTCAACAAATTTTGATATGTGTTCCATACATGCATAACCGTAGGACTTTAAATGAGCATAAAGCACATAGTCAAAGATTCCAAGTAGTTCACCCATGCATAACTTTGAGGAATTTTAAATGGGAGTGAGTATTCTTGGATGACTTTATTGCAAATTAAATGAAAAATGCATAATTTCCTATTTAAAAACCATATTTTGATACACCATAAGTAATGAGTGATAGTCGTAGAAATATGATAGGAAAAGAGATGGTCATGGAATTTTTACCAACCAAAGTTATTGCAAATTTTGTTTAAAATTTTAAAGATATTTACTAAATATACTGTATCAAGTCATAATGTATGATTAATATCAACACTCGTCGTTTTTTTTCAGTCACTATTTATCTTTTCGATAATCAATAGGGAGTCAGATTAGTTAACATAGGCATTTAAGATCAGATCCAAAAATATAAAATCAAATTTCTAAAATGCCTAAATTGAGACGAAGTCGGCAAAAACTATTTTCTGGAGGGGGTTTGTAATAATGTCTACCAATTGAAAATCAGTTGAAATGAAATTTATGCAAATATTTTCTATTAAAATGTGATTTCTAATGAAATGATGTTTAACATCTATATGCTTGGTGCGAGAATGATGTATAGGATTATTTGTGAGATCAGTTGCACTTTTGCTATCACACATAAGTAGGACTTGTTTAAAATTTAGACCATAGTCTTGCAAAGTTTGCATCATCCATAAAATTTGAGCAGAGCAACCGCTTAGAGTAATATACTCTGCCTCGGTGGGAGATAGTGCAATACAATTTTGTTTTCGTCTAACGAATGTCCCAATATAAAACACGTTTCACCAGTACTTTTTCTATCAACTGAAATACCAACATAATCTGCATCTGAATATCCTTTTAACTCAAGGTTATCATTAGTTGGATACCAAAAACCAAACCATGAGGTGTGCAACAAATATTTTATAATTCTTTTTACAGCTTTTAAATGGGATTCTTTTGGATTTCAATCTAAAACCTTTGAAACAAGCAAAGGCAAAATAATCTATATTGAAAAAAATATTCATTCAAAAATTCGTCAAAGTAGTTTTGAAAATTGAATGGATAAGCATGAAGAGAGTAATAAAAAGTGATTGTTGTTCCTAAGTAATTGACAAACTTTGTTTCAAAGACTGACTCAATTTGAAACCTTTATTTAGATGGTAAAAGCTTGAAGTTTGATTCGGCTTATAGCATGAAAGTTTTTGATGTCCAAAGATGTTACTTGCCAAAATTGGTTTCAAGTCAATTTGTCAAATCAGTCAAAAATTATACTTGAAATACCACAACTTGTTTGTGTAAAACAGATATGCTTTTCGAGTTATATATTGAACTCATTACAATTCTTTATGATATTCCAGAGTGAATCAATAAGAACTAAAAAACAGAAAAGTTGTAGCATTATCAATTAGCTTTGCAAAATTTCACGAATTTCAAAAATCAGAGTTGAGATATTCAAGATATGATCAAATTACTGTAGTCGTGTTAAGAAAATTTTGAAACTATTTTCAGACTATACTCCAAATGATTTGCAGATTTTTACTCTCTTAAATTCAAATTTTGGGAAAACAAAAGTAAATATTTGTTGCATTTTAAATCTATTTCTAGAACATCTTGAATTTTACAAACCAAAGAAGCTCAATATATGGCAGAAATGCTACAACAATGTCAATAAAAACAAAATTAACAATAAAATAACAAAATAGAGTTTAGAGATCAAACTTACTTATATGTCTCCATCTCTTATCTCTAGGAAAGGAATATTTGAAATGTCACCCGCCACGTTCCTGGAATAGCCAGAATCCAGGTACCACTCTTGTTGTTCCTTAGCCTGCCATCAGACCTACACGAGAGAAGAGTTTTGTGACCTATTTGTTTTTATAGGACCATGACTGTTAATGACAGTTTTTTTTTTGGAAAACAAGTAGATCCAAGATAGTCTCTACTCATTACTTTTGCAACCCAGATTTGTTTGACTTTAAGGGACTTTACATTTGTGCCTTTAGGAACCCAAATTGGTACAGTTTTTGTGTGTTTGGGTCTATACCATTGATTGTTTTGATTGTGTTCAATTTTTCTACAAATCGTGCACTTGGAGTTTACATGATTAGTTTCACTTCTAACTCTTTAAGATTGAGTATACCCAAGTCCTTGTCTAAGAGTATTAACAGTTTGTTTTTCTAATAACATATTTAGTGATCTTTCTCCTTTGGAGAATTTCTTAAAGTTGTAGACAATTGTTGGACTTATGAACTGAGAGATTCATTTTCTTTCAATAGCATTGTGCACTTTTTAATAGAATTTTCTCTCCTGGTATTTTCACTCTCTTTCAAAATTAGAATTTCATTTTCAAACGATTTGATTTTAATTTCTGATTTTTTTATTTCCTCTTCAAATGATGGAGACTTATCACACTTAAGGCACTTATCTTTATAGTCTTGAACCATTTGATCATGCTGCATATTTTTTTCTATCAAACTATCTTTTATGATTCTATTTAACGTACTTCACCTTAAGTCTTTCAAAACAGCCATTTATTTCATGAAAATATGTAAGTAATTGAGAGTGAGTAAGTTTTGATACCTCGTATGGCTCGTCATCGTCGCTGTCACTTGTTTCTCCTCGAAGACACATATTTTCAATTTCACTCTCACTACCGGTGCTTTTATCACCTTCTTTACTTTTATCCCAAGTAGCTGCAAAGCTTCTCCCTTTCGGTTCCTTTCCTTTGCTGAGTTGATTTTGAGGACAATTTGGCTTGATATGACCATGTTTATTGTACTTGTGACAAATGATCTCCTACTCTTCCGAGTTGTCTAAAACTTTGACGAGTTTGTTCTTCAATTGTTGATTTAACGTAGGATTTCCATATTTACGATTTCACCTTTTGAATCTCTTTATTATTAGTGCCAATTTAGTTGTTCCTTCATCATCTTCATTTTCCCTTGTTCCTTTGAGAGCTATTAATTTCTTTTGCGTATATCCTCCTTCATGTTCTTCCTTGAATTTGATTTCTAGCTCATAGGCAATGAGATTTTTGATGAGTTCTTCAACTTTAACTTGTTTTAGATCTTTTGATTCTTGGATGGCAGTCATCTTTGCTTTAAAATTTCGTGGAAGAATTCTGAGGATTTTCAGACTATTACTAGTTCTGTGTATGACCTTCCTATGTATTTTTATTTGTATACAAGATTAGAAAGTCTTCCATACATTTCTTTGACACTTTCATCCTTTGCCATTGTGAAGTTCTCGTACTCGCTACTAAGCATGACAATATGAGATTCTTTAACCTGCGAGGTTCCTTCATGAGTCACTTCAAGCGTATGCCAAATTTCCTACGCAGTTAGACAATGTGAGACACGATTAAATTCAGTTTGATCTAATGAAAAAATAATAGAATTCATAGCTTTAGCATTAGTATTTTGCAATTTATTTTCAAGATATGTCCATTGATCTATATGTTGCTCAACTTCTTGATTAGCATGTATGGTTTTCAGAAAAATTTTCTTTCTATTTTACCAATAAGCATATTCACCGTTAAACATAGGTGGTCTAACTATGGACTGATCTTCCGCAAATGCATTATTAAAAGAAGCCATTGAGAAAATCCAAAATTTTTAACAGAAAAAAGGGATTTTGTTCCTAGCTTTGATACCACATGTAGGATCGTTTTCACCCTGGGGGGTGAATAGTGTCTACTAGATATTAATGTGGAAAATAAAAATAATAATGAAAAGTAATGCAGTATAGATCACATATAGTTTTACCCAGCTTAGGCAATAACCTGCCTATGTGCTACCTCCAATGTTTCTATTAGAAATTAAGTAATCAGACGCTTACAAAACACGTAAACTCATGACATTCGCTTACTTGATTAACCTAACTTCAAGCTCAAAATCCTGCCACAACTCAGCCAGTGAGTTGCGAATTCTCGAACTATAAAACTGTAGTTCGTAAACCACTTAAACTAGTGTTTGACTCAAATAAAAATAAAAAACAAACTAAAAAACATAAAACCTTAATATAAAACTACACTGCCCAATTTAAAAATATAATCGGTGCGGCCCAAAGTAAAAGAGATAAAACGATGTTTCCTTTTGTTTGCCTCTTGTTAATCCACCTTGTTTCTTCGTGATTTGGATTAGGGTTTTTCCGAAATTTAGGCACCGCTTGGAAATTGATCAATTGAAATATGCTTTCACTTGATTGGCTTCGTCAACCGATTCCCGGCTTTGACTTGATCATTGTCGCTCCAATTGTGTCGAGCTCGAATGATAAAAAATGGTATGCGATTTACTTTATTTCTCTCGTTGATATGCTTGAGCTCGATGATCTGCCAATGATGATTTTGGGTTTAATTTATAGGGAACGAAATCCTATTTTATCATTCGTATATTTTGCATTGAATTCTTCAAATAATTTGCTCAGCCATTCGATTATTGGTTGAATGCTTGTGATGCATTGTAACTTGTTCATTGATTTACACGTTACTCCCTATGTCACCAATGAATTTGAAATTGCTTGATTCGGTTCCATTCTGTGCTCCTGTGACTTCGATATTTTGAATTTTACGATAATTTGGACTTGACGAATTTTGATCTGCTCCAGACTCAAACTCTCTTGACTTGTTCCAACTGCTACTTATAATTTTCGATTGTTTTAAAAACACTTCAACACAGTTTTGTGACAATTTCTTTTTGAAACTCATTTTTGATATAACCCATGGCTTCATGTAAACCGCTAACGACTTGTTTTTCGAACTGCTACAAATTTTATGCTTTGATCATGTCATGTGCACTTGTATGTGAGTCACCACGTATATGCATACATACATATTTATGTGTATATATGTGCTATGATGTCTTTGCTCTCTCCACTGTGCTAGTTGCTTCAAGTTCCATTTGTATTCTCCGTTGCATATGTATATACATGTATATACGTGCACATTTCCTGTTTGGTTGCCACTACACACACGTGTGCAGACATGTATATACGTATGCTGGATTGATTGCATTTAAGTATGGTTCCATTTGAATGATCATTGTGGTTGTCTAGTTCGAGCCTATTTGAAATTGTACAATAACAAATACCATCAGGGTTACAATTTGTTCTTTTTTTTGAGTCGTGTGGTGTATAAACTTCATGTGACTACCTTTTTATTTGTAGTCTTCTCCAAATGGAGGTATGAAAAGTTTTAATTATGGTAAAGTTTCCATATGTTTCAAATTGCAAATTAAGAAAGTTTCCATATATTTCAAATTGCAAATTTGAAAAGTTTCCACATATTTGAATAGCACGAAAAATTCGAAACTTCTTGATCATCGTATTTATCCTACCGTTAAAGAAAGCAAAATTAAATTGCTTTTGATTTTTTTTTTTAGAGAAATATGAATTTTTTTTTTGAATTTAGGCTAAAAAAGCAAAAAACCGAAGTTGTTTAAACTTTGTGCAAAAGAAAAAGGTGTATCAACTTGTTTGGAAAACAAGTATGGGATAAATTCCTATTCCTACTCCGCTATGGTAGTAGCAAAGTATTTTGTAAGCCCAAAAAGCACGTCGCATAACCGTGAAGTGCTATACGTTTTCTTACATAATTAAAAAAATTAATGTAGTTTTTTATATATTAAGTTTAGTTAAATATCAAAAGATAATATGTTGGAATAAATTTAAAATCGAAAAGATCTAAAAAGATTTGTTTGGAGAGAACAATGTAAAACAGATATTTAAGAGGATGTTAGTCATAATTTTTTTTCCACACTATTTGAGTTTGCAAGTCTACAATAAAAAAAAGCATCCTATTATATTTGTTTTCGTATTTTCTGATTTGCGAATGAATTTCTACTAATTTAAAAGGGAAAGTCAATGGAAAAAAAAAACATCAAAGTTCCCACACCTTGGTCCTATGAAACCAGCAACAACAGTGAACAATGCCACAACTAACAAACAGCAGCAAATTACCAACCCCAAGCTAAGCAAACAATGCCCAAATTAACATTGATATTTCTTCTCCTATTCTTTCATCAACTGTTAAATATCTCCGACGCTATCCAACCAATTCAAGCAATCGTGGTCCTAGTACTAGAAAATGGATCTTTTGACCATATGTTTGGATGGTTGAAGTCCAACAACATTGACGGTATGACTGGTAAAGAATGCAATCAACGGTCGACTTCTGATTTCAAATCTCATCTTATTTGTGTGTCTGATGATGCTCATTATGTCGATCCTAACCCTGGTCACTCGTTTGAGGTAGTTTCTAACTGCAGTTTCCTTTCATTAAGTCTAACGAGTAACAACAGTGAACTTGTTTCTGACATTGCAATTGAGTAATTTTCCAGCAGTAAATATTTATTTTCCAGCAGTAATTTTCTTTGTTGGTGCATTAAATATGGCATGGTATTAGGGAAGCAAAACCATCAAATGCATTCAGCTTAATCGACTAACTAAGAACTTATTTTTTAACTGAAAAAAATAGATGAAAACATTTTTTTTTTTTTAAAAAGGAACAAACTGGCTTATCGTATATGTATAAGGGTCAACACAATCAAATTTCATACCACTGCTGATCATTGACAGAACTGGCACTTATATTTGAACTTGACTCTCCCACTCAGAATTTCCGAAGTAAAGGTACATTGATAAATCAAGTGTCCCTATCCGATTTAGAATAAATCACGACCACTCTTTGCTAACTGGAAATTAGCCTAAGGTAATAAGTTTTTTTAAACTGCACTTCAGAATAATCAGATTAAACAAAAAGATAAAAGAATGTATTATTTTATAGGAAAATGATAAATGAAGCTCTCTGTTTCCTGTTACTAAAAAATTATATGTTTCTGTGGAAAATTTGCTCATTTGACCTACTTTTTGAAAAGAAAAAAAAAACAGTTATAGGCCAATTTGAAACATAATTACAGAAATAGACCACTTCTGATTTTGACGTGGGCGAATTTTGAAAAATCGAATCGCCAAAAACAGTAACAACTTTGGCCATTTTTTTCGAAAATCACTTGTTGGCGATTTTTCAAAATTCGTCACATGCTGAAATAAATCCAGCCAGCACCCAACCCTCCTCTATCTCACTTCTACCTTTACCAAAAAATAAAACAAAAGACCTCTAATGGCTATCGTCTTCTGAAAGCAAAATTTCAATCTTCAAAACATTAGTTTATGGCTAAATCTATAGATCTAGTCGACATTGCTTAGCAAAGTTCATCAAGTTGAAGGTACAATCATTAAACCCTAGTTTATGTGTAATTTCTGAAATTTAATAAAGTGAATAATGGGTTTGAGTAAGTTAGCAAATTGTGTACATGCGTACATACTGAAAGTGTATATTCATTTATAGAATGACGAAAAATATGATTCCTACGCTTTGCTACTACGATGGGGAACTAATTATTGATGATCAGAGAAATGGTAAATATGTCGTCGGTATGTGTAAATCAGGAAGAGTGCAGAAATGTTGCAAATTGACGAAATTAAAAGAAACTGTTTATAAAACGACGAAGATTAATAAAAAAGGATTTGCATTGAATTAGTGGTTAACTGTCCCACTGACTCGGGTTCTAAATCAATAGCATTAGTGAACGATGATGATGTAGAAATAATGTTTTCTGCTATTGCAAAATTTATTGAGTTATACGTTGGGAAAGTTGCAAAACAACAACAAGAACATCATGTGACGTCTCTTGAAGTAAGTACTGGAATCAGATACTATACACAGATGCTGGAGATTGAGAATCCATCTGCTGGCTACGTATCTCCTAGTTACAGTAATCATTATGTAACTGATGGAAGATACCATCCCCCATCTATTTAGTACGGATTCATATCGTGCACAAACTCACAACCATTTACGCAACAAAGCAATTTTTATTGCACACCGCCTATGGATGCAAATATTAGTGCGAGGTAACAGTTTTTTTATGAATAGGTGGATATAATGTTATGTAGTTATATTTTCTTACGCTTTATTGTAATGTAAACAGCTTCTAGCAATAAGGCATTCAACATGACGGAAGTGATGAACCTGTAAATGCTAATATATAGCAGTCAATGTATCCTAATCCATCCGAACTATATAATATGAGTCAAAGGTATGTTTACAAGTTGACTTATATTTTTCGTCTCTTCTGATATGTATTGTTGGTTAGTTGACTCCTATATTTCAATTAGGTATACGACAGTCGATTTTATTGCACAATGGAGTGTTGGACCGTCCGCCCATTCTCCGTATGCACATGTTGACAATGATATGGACGTTGATGGGAATGAAGCTGTTGGTGAAGAACCTCAAGTCAATAGCATGTTGTTGCTTCTATGAATGTTAATGAAGACTCTTAGATGCAAAGAATGCAAGTTAACAACGACCCATTGAACTATTACTTTTCTACAGCAGATGAGAATGATGTTGATAGTGATGAACCAAAGATGAAAGTACCGTTGGATGATGATTTTTGCACTACGCAAATGTTTGCAAGATCTATTGTTGTTAATCTTCAATTTGCCGGCGAACGATTTTCAACTGCTTGCGTTCAAGGTGGTTTCATTGTTGGGATGGTTTTTGAGACAAAAGAGAAGTTTCTCCAACAACTTACAGAACGGTCAATTCTGCATGCAGATTCATACAAGCCAATCAAGTCGAACAAAACAAAATACACTGTTGTAGGAAATACGAATTACGGATCTTAAGGCAGAATTAACACTAGAGGGGAGGTGAATAATATTTAATTAATTTTATAATATTTTTTGAAATCTTTTCAAATTAAACTCAAACAATTGCAATTCACAAATACAGAGACATTCACAGAAACAGACACAGATGCAAATAGTAAATAAAAGAAGAATAGGAAGAACACATTGGACTTTTATACTGTTTCGAAGTTACCCTATATCCAGTCCCACACAATTTCTTATGTAGATTTCTTTTCAAATATAATGTCGATATTACAACCTCAATTTCAAGGCCATGAGATATGCCCTCCTGTCTCTGAGTCCAGGGCAATCTCTCTTTGTTGGAATCTCGATTTTGATTGTGACAACCTATATAAAATGTGATATGTATACTAACCATCTTTGTAGGAGATTTATTGCAGATTTCTTTTCAGATATTTAAAGCTATGTATTGTGTGTCTAGAGTCTGTGCTTTACTTAGAAATTTGTTAAAATCTCTCCTGAAACGATATATATATATGCACACACATACACACACATGCTCATAGATGCACAAAAGTTCAAACTCGGACGTCTGAAACCATTCATTCAGACGTTTGAATGCTGAAACATGAATATTGTTTTCACAATATTCAGACGTCTGAATGAAAATATTCAGACGTTTGAAAAAGGTCAAAAAATGCCTAATAGCTTGCTGTTTGCGTTTTAATCCAATTCAGAAGTCTGAATTATTTTATTCCGACGTCTGAATATTTCTAACAACTATTTTCATGAAAAGTCACTTCTCTTCACCGAAAAGAAACGTTTTCAAAATCAATGGTTACAACTGTTCTTTTCAATATAAATTTTCATCTATAGTTGCAACTCTTTATACACTATAAATAAATTATAGAATTCAACAAATAATTCACCGAATTTACTTTTAGCATTCTTGAATTATCATCTATTCTCAAGCTTTCAAATTGCACTCAAATTGCTTACATACTTTGATCATTGATCACTTTATCTTCCACAATTCTCAAAGCACATCACTATATATCATAAAGGAGAAGATTATAGGAAGATTGTACTCAATTGACTAATCAATGTTATTTAAGAACACACTACAGTCAGATACATTTGTTATTTGTATTGAAGTCTTATTCGGTTGCTTAGGCGGGTGAAGTCCTGTTCGGTTGCTCAGGCAGTGTAAACCTGTTCCTCCGGGTTAAGTAAGGGTTGTTGTAGTTGAAATTCCAGAAGAAGTCTAGGACTGGACATAGAACGGGAAGTTCGAACCAGTATAAAAATTCCCGGTGTGCTTGTTTCATTTTACTTATTTCATTACTTTAGTAACTTAGTTTATTTCCGCACTAGTTTAATATAATTCCATATAGCACCATCCACACTACACTTTCATTTGGTATCAGAGCAAGGGATCTTATAACCGTTATACAGTTATCTGATATCTTGCTAATATGGAAAACAACACCAGCACTACCACTAACACTAGTTTTATTGAAGTTCAATCCAATGCACGACCTCCATTTTTCAATGGTTTGAACTATAATTATTGGGCTACTCATATGAGAATCTATATGCAATCAAATAGTTTTGAATCATGGAATATCACATAAAATGAATTCACTCTTCCTACTGGAGAATACTCCACATGGACAAACACACAAAAATTAGATGCTACTGCTAATGCTAAAGCTATGAACATATTATTTTGTGCACTATATAGAAATGAATTTAATTTTGTTAGCATGTGTCAAACTGCTTATAAAATATGGAGAACGCTTAAAATCACTCATGAAGGAACTAATAAATTCAAATAAAGCAAAATCTCCATGCTCAAAAATCAGTTTCAAAACTTTAGAATGAAACAAGATGAATCCATCAATGATATGTACTCTAGATTTCAAGATATCTATCATTCACTATTAGGATTATGAGAAAAGTACACTGATTTTGATATTGTATCAAAAATCCTAAACTCTTTAATGGGTGAATGGGAAAGAAAAGTCTTGGCTATTGAAGAAGCTAATGACCTCTCTACCATAAAACCTGAAGAGTTAATAGGAAATCTAATGTCCTATGAAGTGAATTTGCAGGCAAAACGAGTACAAGCACAAGACAAAAAGAACATAGTTTTCCATGCTGAAGAATAAAAAGATGAAGATTCAGATGAAGAAGATCTAGCATTTATTGCCGAAAATTTCAAAAAGTTCTTGAAATTTCGGAGAAACAATGGAAAACGAAACTTTCTAAGCAAACAATCATCTTCAGTTCTAGAGTGCTTTAATGTCATAAGAAAGGTCATATGCAGAAAGAATGTCCAGAACTAAAGAAAAAATACTTCAACAAGGGTAGAAAAGATAAGAAAAAGAAAGCATTCTCTGTTATATGGGATGATTCAGATACCTCTTCATCAGATAACAGCAGTGACAATGAAAACGAGCAAGCTAATGTTTGCTTTATGGCTAATGAAAACGAGATTAGTGATTTTACCTTTAATGATATGATAGAGATAAACTCGGAGCTAGTTGACACTCTAAAAAAACTCAAAAGAAAACATAAGGAGACTCGTGAACATCAGAACAAAGCAGAATTCGAAAGAGATATGCTTAAAGATGAGAAGAAAATACTAGAGGAAGAACTTGAAAAATTACAAGAATCATTCTCTAATATTAATTCTCAACTCACTCTTTTGAGTCAAGAAATTGAAACTCAAAAAGAAAAGAATGACGCACTTGTTTCTGAAAATCACGAATTAAAGACAAAAGTAAAATTGATAAAATTAGATAATACTAGTCTCAAAACAAAGTTAGATAGAATCACCAAAAGTGTTTCAAATTTTAATAAAGGAAGAGAAACCCTATCTAAAATTATTGATAGTTCTCAGTCTGTTTCAAGTAGGAAAGTATTTGGGTATGTTAACAAAACAAAAGCTCTACCTAAAAAGAAAATTAGGAGAAATATTAATCCTACTGTAAAACAGTCAAAAAGAAATACTTACCCGAAAAACATAAAACTTTGGGTTACTAAAACAAACAACAGTTTGATTAGGAAGAAATATATAAACACTTTTTTAGAATCTGTTCATAAAAATAAAGATTACATTTTTAAATGGGATATTGAATCCTCTTGGGTTTGGTTTCCTAAGACTTAGCTCTTAGGACCCTATTAAAAAAGGTGGGTACAAATGTTATCTTATATTTTTGTAGGTCCCGCTCAAGAAAAGAGGAAAACGGATACTCGACTGTGGTTGCTCAAAACATATGACAGGAGACAAAGATATGCTATCAAACATTACTTACTCAGATGGAGGTTCCGTCACATTTGGAGACAACTCCAAAGGCTATATCATCAGTAAAGGCGATGTGAGAAACAACGGTATTTCAAATTTACCTCTTATTCCAAATGTTTTACTAGTCAAAAATTTAAAACATAATTTACTTAGTATCATCCAATTATGTGACAAAGGATTCAAAATCACATTTTCTGAAAACAAATGTAGTATTTTTGGTCAAAATCAAAATCTTATTTTTGAAGGAAATAGAGACAAAAATATCTATGTTTTGAATATGAAAATAAATCATAATTCAGATATGTGTTTAATAGCCAAAGAAAATGATCCTTGGTTATGGCACAAACGATTCTGTCACATTAACTTCAAAGCTATAAACAAGCTTTCTAAAAATGATTTAGTAAAAGGTCTACCAAAAATGAATTTTAAAATAGATCATATTTGTGATGCATGTCAGTTAGAGAATTAACTAAGTCATTTTTAAATCTAAAAACGTTTGTAACGACCCGAAATTTCCGAATCCGAAAATTCCAAATAGTTAGGAAAAAGAAGAAAGAGATAGAAGAAGAAGAAAATCAGAAAACATCAACATGTCACATTCGCAACGGATAAAATATAATACTAAATAATAACAGTTTACAAAGCATTCTGTATCTGTCAATTACATTTATAATATATCAGAGTTACACATATATACAGTCACTTAATATACACAATTATCATGTCACAGATATACAGCAATATAATACAGCGGAAACACTCCATATGTTCTTGCCATCCAGCTCGCCTCCTGAGCTCCAAACGTCCCTACCTGAAAATATGTAATACTCAGTCTGACCCGAGCATTACATCAAAGTAACACCCGGGTCAGGTTGGAAACCAGCGTGAGTAACTCATCCAACATGGAATACAAATCATACAACTTATATAGAACCCGGGGTAACTCGAATAAATTTACAAGTTCGCAATATGTTATAGACATCACTTATTTCACACAAAGTTTTCTAAGTACCAAAGATTTAGATTTATATAGTCCAACTCCTTTTAAATCACTTCATTCCAGCCTATAGATTTCACATATCAATCTATAGAAATTTGAAGTGGTTTCGGGTATTTTCTAATACCCGACTCCGGTCTCTTCGAGTCTCATGTCATCCTAACTCAAGTTATCCAAATGAAATACACAACATTTCATATCAGAGATATCAATTCATTCAAAGCATCCAATACTATTCAATCATTCATAAGCAAAGCTTAATCACATACAAATCAATTCAGTTGACTCTAATTGAGTTTAAAACCTCAATCACTTAGATTCCTTCATTAGTTAATTCCAAATTAATTAATTAATCAACCCTTTCTTATTCATCTTAATTAATCACCCTGAATTAATTATCTTTAAATTACATTCAAGTAATTATCTTTAAATAATTTCACGATATTAATTATTCTTAACCAAAATCAATAAGTAATCTTTAATTACTTCACAAATTAATTAACTATAATTAATTACACTAATTCTTAATTACTTATATTAATTAATTTCTCATAAGTCACTAATTATTAATTCATCAATCTTTAATTAAATCATTAATTATATAAATTAATGATTTCCAATTACATTTTAATTTATCCAAATCTGATTTAATTACATTAAACAATTAATCATTGATTAACCCACAAATATTAATCATTCTTGATTTATCTCAACCAGTAATTATCTACCTTTTTATTTACTTCATTAAATAAATTAATTATTCCTTAATTAACTACCTTAATTAACATCTTGATTAATTTCATAAAGTAATTATATTTTATTAATTACATTAAGTAATTACCTATCAAACCATCCATTTATTCTAAATTAATTAAACTTAATTGATTAACTTAAACCTTAATTAATTAATTCAAATCCTTAATTTTCTAAATTAATCAACCCAAATCATTAATAAATTGAATTAATTAATTATTCATTTTAACTACCCTTCTAATTTGATGAATCATAAATCATTAAGCCCTTATTAACTTTAAAATGAAAACATTTTCTTATTTGTGATTTAAGTTTAAAAACAATTTAAAACCCGAATACTTCGAGTCAAGCAACAAGTAACTCGAGAGCCAACCAAAACCAAAATCACTCGATTATCAGTTCACATGCACATCAAATCAATTTAATCATGCAACCAAATATTTAAATTTAACCATTTAAATTTAGATAAAAATCTAAAGGAGTGAGATTTACTCACCCTTGCTCCTTAGATTTGATTCCACAATTTTCAACCTTGTATAAACATTTATATGGTTTATTAATATTCGGAATAATTAAATTATCAATTACCGTTTAATAAAATTAAATTTACCACTTATTGTATTCGAACCAATTTTCCAAAAATAAGCAATTATTTCTCTTCCTTTGAAACCCATATACTAAAAATTAATTTATAGTTTTTAGAAATCTAATTTTATATAAATATTCAACATTTTAAAATTTCCTTTCTAGCCTTTATAGACGTATTGAATTTCAAAAAAAAAATGTTTTGCATCCTACTGCAAATTTAAATCTCATCCATATATATTAAATAAATTTAATTAAGAATAATTATCTTGCTGCCCAAATCCAAACCGAGATGCTCAATGTTGCAGCACCAACCCTAACCGATAATGCATCACTCCCCCCCCCCCCCCGGCCGATGTCTTCAACATCGCGACAATCGCGAGGTCGACTCGCGATCACCGGCCTCCACTTCCATCGAGCAGCCATCCCTCAGCCGCGCAGCCAAACCCGCGTCATCGAACGCCAAAACTCCTCACCATCGACGCGCGCGAGTACGAGCCTCGTCGCCACGAACCCTAACTCGAAGACGCGACTCGCCCTAGATCGCCGCTCCCTTCTCGCAACTCAATTGGAACACGGCTTCGGCCTTTCTTTCCTCTTTTTTTTTCTTTCTTTAGGAACGAACTGATTCGTTCCTTCGAGTGATTATTAATTCTTTCAGAAGGCATGGGAGAGGAAGTAGATGATTTTGTTTTGTGATCGGCCATTGATTTCATTTATATTTTTTTTATGAGTTCGAATCCTTCTTTTAGATTAGAGAGGGAGACGGGGATAAGATATAGGTTTGGGGATGGCTTCCTGAGTACGATTGTCTGTAAATAAAAATATCTCTAACTAATTAACTTCAAATTTTATTATATTATAAAACTTCCAAAATGCCTCGTTGATTGCTATTTAAAATTTCGAACTCCTCTTAAGGAATGCCGCTAGGCGATTATAAGGTTTTACCCGTGTTCCGAACACAATGGAACATGTTTCGGAAGCTAATTCGATCAAATGCGCGAGTTACAGAAGTAAACGATTAATTTTAAATTAAATCGATTAAAATAATTTCTAAGGGTTATGAGCTACCAGGGTCAAATGACAACTCCGATTGCTACGAAAATTCAAATCCGATAATAACTAACTATTACGGATCCAATGGAACTGGTTTCGTCAAATTCCGATACTGTGCCTCGGAAGGCTATTTTTAAATATCAATTTAAATGATATATTATTAAAACTAAACAAATCACCTTTAAATTAAATTTCAACCATTATATTATCTTCAGTATCATAATTATAAATTTTACAAACCTTCAAATTATTTTAAACAAGCTTAGAATTTCAGATTTAACAATTTACCCAATTTCAGTTTATTAAATCTAATAACTTAATTTCTATATAATAATAATATTTGAATTCAAGTAAAAAAAATAACTTTTAAATATTTTAAAATCAATTAATTATTCCAGTTTAAATTGTTAAAAATTCCGGGTCGTCACATTCCTCCCCCTTAAAAGAATTTCGTCCCCGAAATTACTAGTTAGGAAGAATGGTCCAATACCCGTTTACTTTTCCCCCAAAACCAACAGTTCAATATCCTACCAGCTATCTTTTATAAAAGACCCCTTATCATTCTTACTAACTTCCCAAAACTCTCCCACAGTTCTCAAACAATACTTTTTTGCTCAATCATTCAAATTTCAATTTAAACCAAATTTTGAATCATCAAAAAATTTTCAAAAATTTTCTAACTCTCTGAATTTCCAAAATTTTTTGTCAGCGTCTCCCTTGCACGGCTAGCTCGATACAACTACAAAATGCCTCTACGGGCTCACAAATTCCAAAAGAAAACAAAACGCCAAGTGGCTAGATCAAAAACCCAATCCAATTTCATACAGAAATTTAAATACATATCTTTTAGTCGGGCAATTCTAATTTATTTTCTGAAATCAAATCCAATTTTCCTTTCCCCTTATAATAGCTTCATATCTTACTTAGCAATAATATCCGATCATAGCTTTTAAAGTCATTTTATACATTTCCTTACAGAAGTTTTCATATCTACTTCTATTCAAATTAGTTTCCCCATTCCTTATGAATTCAATTTGTCTTTAATTCTGAATATTGGATTTTATCTTCCATTTATAACTAATTCATATCTTTATTTTAAATTAGTTTCAACCATTAATTTATTTCAATTTCCAATTTGAAATCGTTGTCGTTAACAAAAATTTCCCAAAAATTTTCAAAAATTTTCTAACTCTCAAAATTTTCGGAAAATTTTGGCAGAGTCTTCTTTGTACGGAGGAGCTTTTGCAATTTGACAAGAGATATAAATTTATATACATCGACCCACCCGGTCGGAAAAACAAAAACAGTTCATATTTCCTATTTTTATTGCGTAGGCGTACTTTTATTTTGCATTTTAAGCAAGCGGCTCATTATTTTAGCAATTAGCGCAGCCAAATCCAACCAAAAGGCCTTCAGGTACCTATACTTACTCAATTTAAATATGTAAGTGCCATATATAGAACATTTATTAGCATTTCACTTACATTCAATAGCTAAACACATGCATTTCATAAGCAACAAGCACCCGACGCTTTCCATAAGCGATTTATATGTTTTAAAGCTAATTCAATTGCTCAACCAATTCATATGCCATTTCATCCAATTTTAATGGTTTACAACTCAATTTCTTACATTCAATTTATTTTTAATCCAATCAAGCTCATATTCAATTCAATTGATCCTAAGATCAATTTATTTAATCTCTATCAACTTATTGAATTCAATTACTTTTGTTTTACGCCAAACGACAACTATTTTTATGCAAATTCGGCGGTATTCGCTTAATAGAGTATCCATTTTAGTTTATAACTACTTTAAATTAATTTCAACTCATTCTGTATTTAATTTAATTTCATTTCTAATTTATTCACCCACCATACATTTGCATTTCATTTCATCTCCGCATTGGTTTCATCTAGAACTATTTCATTGAGCTTGACAACATTCGATGCTTATATTAATATCCATTTTCCAAATAAATTTAACCCAAACGTTCATTTAATGGTCTTCCATTCTACTCGAAACCAAGCATTTATTGACTTAAGTAATTTTACTTCAAATAAATATGCCTCACAACTTAAGTTCATTCTGATAACCCAATTCCAATTAAAACTTTGATTTAATTTCTATTCAATCAGACTTCATCCATTCATTATTTAATTCAATTAACCCATTTTAAAGCTTTAATTCCCTTACTTAATTCATTTTCGAATTTATTTTCTTAATACAAAGTCATTCTCATTTTATTTCTACTCACCTGGGTTTTCTTTGCAACTCAAACCATTTCCATTATAATTCACTTTCATTTCATTCGACAACACTTCCCTTATATCTAATTTACTTGCAAATTTCGTTAAACATTATTCATATCACACTTGAATTTTATTTATAATTCAAACCATCACTATTTCGATCCAACTCTATTTTATTTTTATTTTAACAACATCTTCACTTATTTAATTCATTATCAAATCCAAGTCGAATTCTATTTACAATTCGAATTCATTTCCAAACTCCATTATTAACTTACAATCCATTTTATTTAACCGAGTTAAATTTTATTAATATACTCTATCAAATAATTTATTTAACTAATTAGCTTACTTCTAACTTTTAAATCAATATTCGATTTATTACAAAAATCACTTCATTAAATTTTCCTGTATTCAAAAATTTTCATAATTTCAGTTTGGATTTCTTTCATTTTCCAAAATTCCAACATTTTTATTTTAAAATTTTGGAAATGCTTTTAAATTCACATAATACTATTAAAATAGCTTTTAATAAAAAATACTTCTTATAACTCGATGTCTTAGCCAGTCCATCATTGTTCTCACAGAAATTCAGTCATACGTTGATCAAGCGTAAGACTGAAAATCTATAAGTACTTGGTAAACTCGTTTCAACATCCAGTGTAAATACTTGGAAAATAATTTTATTGAAAATATAGAAAATAGTTTTTGAAAATAGAGGAAATATTTTTGGTGAGAATGCTCTGAAAATCATCACCCCCATCCATGGTTGCAGTTACATCCTGGGTTACGTTGCCATCGCAGCAAAAGTCCATGTAACTGTAGGCACTCCGCATCCCTCGATTACGCCGTGGAACCCACAACAGATCGCAGTTACATTCCAGGGTTACATTGCCATCGCAACAAAAGTCCATGTAACTGTAGACATCAGCACCCCTCGATTTTCGCTGTCAAAATGAAACTTCTCCACTCCTACATAGGTCGCAGTCTACCGATGTAAAGTCAAACGTAGACTGTTGGCTCTCAGTAGCACACACGACTTTCGCTATGTTACCATAAGTCGCAGTCTACTGATATAAAATCAAACGTAGACCATTGGCTCTCAGCGGCACACACGACTTTCGCTATGGTACACATTACTCATACAGGAACTAGTTTGTCCGGACTCCTCATAGGATCAACTTTAGAACCCCCCTTGGGGCTCAAGGCAGCACCACCCGGTGGCACTCCTGAGAAGTTCATTTCAAGGGAGCGTCTTTTTCCGCAGAGCCATCATCAAAACACTTTATACTATATACATATATAGTATCTTCCAAATCATACACCTAGTATGAATTTCATATAGATCTCCTTTACATAAAATCGATTATTCCAAAACCGACAATTCTCAAACTAGGCTTTCCAAATTTCAGTATTGATTTTACCCAAAAATCAAAAGCCTTTCCAAATCCAAAGGTTCCCAAAACCTTTTCCAAAATCCTCATAAGATCCTTTATATATATATTCAGATATATATAATTTTTAAAACTTTGGATCATTTCAAACTTGTATAAAACTTCTTTTATACTTCAAACACTTTCAAAATCCTTTCCTTCTGGCAATAGATTCAACAAGGGGAGATTTATCTTATATAATATATTACTTTGTTTATTCAAAATCAAATATTCAAATTTGATTACTCTTTCCAATATCAATTTCACTCAAAACTGTACGATGTACACTTATCATCCGTACGCTATGTCAATATGATCGCTCACTCGATCACACAATTTCACTTTCGAACTAGTATCGTCCACCCGACTTCCTAGTGCGGACTCAGACCTGGTTTCTTGATCAGAAACCGTCATTCTCCTTGCATAACCATAACTATGATAGAGAATATCCAGAACCAATCAACATTCCATATCAAGACTCGCCATTGAAAATCGAGTGAAAAATCTCAACTTGGATCGATATAACTATCTCGAAATTCTATGCTCGGATCTGGATCAAATCACTATACGAATAGAATAATATACGTACATCCTACGTATTTATTTTCATTGATTATTAACCAAATCAATTTCCTTTCTATTCATCCTCACGTTGAACTTTGTTTACTTAATCACATTTGCCTTAATTCTCATTTGGATTATATCTTCAATTCTTATCTCGGTTGGGTATTTAATCAATTGCAGTTTGAGCTTCGACCAGTTTATATTTAGCAAATAGCTTGAAAATTTAAAAATAGATAAGTAGTTGAAAAATAATTATTAGTTTGCAAAATAGCTGTAAAATAGTTAACTTATTGTAAAATAGTTGGAAAATAGTTAATTAGTCTTAGAAATTTTAAATAATTACAAAATGGTTGTAAAATAGTAATAAATTTGTTAAATAGTTAAAAAAAATTAGTTTATAAAACAGTTGAAAAATGGTTAATAGTTCCAAAAATAATTGTAAAATAAATATAAAATAATTTGGTTTTAAAAAGGAAGGTTGTATTTATTAAATAGCTTGGAAAAATAAGTTTATATTAAAACAATTTATATAGAAAATAGTCCAGAGTCAAAACTGTTCACTTTCCCAGCAATTCAATTTAAATTTCCACTTCTATTTAAGTTGACCCAATTCCAATTTGAAGAACTTCAATTTCCATCGAAATTTATTTAACCCCACTTCAGGATGAATCAATCTTGATTTCTTTCCCAATACAAATCAACTTCCATTTGATTTTAATCATGTTTATATTTAATTATAATTTCAAATTATTCCAATCTATTTGGACTAGTATCAATTGAACCCACTTCAATTTCAATATCTTTTCAAGTTAATCCAATTCAAATTTTCCATTTAAAATTTTAAATTTATTCATCTTCAATCACAAATCCAGTTAATTTAAATCAAATTCAATTTTGAACTAATTCAATTTCAAATTTCAAATTTAAACCATCTCAAATTATATAAATTCGAGTTAAATTCTCAAAGGTTGGTTAAACTTTTTAAACCAAATTAACCTTTATTTATAGTTTTTAAACAATTTAGTTTCTGAGTTCTAATTCTAGAATTTCATTTCAATTAATTTAATTTTAATTTGGTTGTATTTCTGTTACCACTTAATTTAATTCCAGTTCAAGATTTCAATTTGGTTGTATTATATTACTGCTTAATTTAATGCCAATAATTTAACAACCAATCATCTTAATATTTATTAGAAGGAAATATTGCTTTATATATCAAAATATATTTTTATATAAAATCATTTAAAACTTTTATATAAGAAAATAACAAGTACGCTCTCATATATATATATATATACACATACACACACTCAACTCATCCTAGAGTACTACAGATTCTATTTAAGGAGTAATCCCCACCAGAGCCAAGGTTATCGCTTAACCTTTCGGCTCCGATACCAACTATAACGACCCGAAATTTCCGAACACGAAAATTCCAGATAGTTAGGAGAAAGAAGAAAGAGATAGAAGAAGAAGAAAATCAGAAAACATCAACATCTCACATTCGCAGCTGATAAAATATAATAATAAATAATAACAGCTTACAAAGCATTCTGTATCTGTCAATTACAATTATAATATATCAGAGTTACACATATATACATTCATTGAATATACATAATTATCATGTCACAAATATACAGCAATATAATACAGCGGAAACACTTCATACGTTCTTGCCATCCAGCTCGCCTCCTGAGCTTCAAACATCCCTAAATGAAAATCTATGGTACTCGGTCTGGCCCGAGCATTACATCAAAGTAACACTCGGGTCAGGCTGGAAACCAGCGTGAGTAACTCATCCAACATGAAATACAAAGCATACAACTTATATAGAACCCGGGGTAACACGAATAAATTTACAAGTTCACAATATGTTATAGACATCACTTATTTCACATAAAGTTTTCTAAGTACCAAAGAATAGATTTGTATAGTCCAACTCCTTTTAAATCACTTCATTCCAGCCTATAGATTTCACATATCAATCTATAAAATTTCGAAGTGGTTTCATGTATTTTCTAATACCCGACCCCCGTCTCTTCGAGTCTCATGTCATCCTAACTCAAGTTATCCAAACGAAATATACAACATTTCATATCAGAGATATCAATTCATTCAAAGCATCCAATACCATTCAATCATTCATAAGAAAAGCTTAATCACATACAAATCAATTCAATTGATTCTAATTGAATTTCGAACTTCAATCACTTAGATTCCTTCATTAATTAATTCCAAATCAACTAATTAATCAACCATTCCTTATTCATCTTAATTAATCACCCTGGATTAATTATCTTTCAATTACATTCAAGTAATTATCTTTAATTAATTTCACGATATTAATTATTCTTAACCAAAATCAATAATTAATCTTTAATTACTTCACAAATTAATTAACTATAATCAATTACACTAATTCTTAATTACTTATATTAATCAATTTCTCATAAGTCACTTATTATTAATCCATCAATCTTAATTAATCAATCTTTAATTAAATCATTAGTTATATAAATTAATGATTTCCAGTTACATTTTAATTTATCCAAATCTTATTTAATTACATTAAACAATTAATCATTAATTAAACCACAAATATTAATCATTCTTGATTTAGCTCAACCAGTAATTATCTACCTTTTTATTTACTTCATTAAATAAGTTAATTATTCCTTAATTAACTATCTTAATTAACCTCTTGATTAATTTCACAAAGTAATCATATTTTATTAATTACATTAAGTAATTACCTATCAAACCATCCATTTATTCTAAATTAATTAAACTTAATTGATTAACTTAAACCTTAATTAATTAATTCAAACCCTTAATTTTCTAAATTAATCAACCCAAATCATTAATAAATTGAATTAATTAAAAATTCATTTTAATTACCCTTCTAATTTGATGAATCACAAATCATTAAGCCCTTATTAACTTTAAAATGAAAACATTTTCTTATTTGTGATTTAAGTTTAAAAGCAATTTAAAACCCGAATACTTCGAGTCAAGCAACAATTAACTCGAGAACCAACCAAAACCAAAATCACTCGATCATCGGTTCACATGCACATCAAATCAATTTAATCATGCAACCAAATACTTAAATTTAACCATTTAAATTTACATAAAAATCCAAAGGAGTGAGATTTACTCACCATTGCTCCTTAGATTTAATTCCACGATTTCCAACCTTGTATAAACATTTATATGATTTATTAATATTCGGAATAATTAAATTATCAATTACCGTTTAATAAAATTTGATTTACCACTTATTGTATTCGAACCAATTTTCCAAAAATAAGCAATTATTTCTCTTCCTTTGAAACCCATATACTAAAAATTAATTTATAGTTTTCAAAAATCTAATTTTATATAAATATTCAACATTTTAAAATTTCCTTTCTAGCCTTTATATACATATTGAATTTCAAAAAAAAATGTTTTGTATCCTACTGCAAATTTAAATCTCATCCATATATATTAAATAAATTTAATTAAGAATAATTACCTTGGTGCCCAAATCCAAACCGAGATGCTCAATGTTGCAGCACCAACCCTAACCGATAACGCATCACATTACCCCCCGATGTCTTCAACATCGCGACAATCGCGAGGTTTTTTTCTTTCTTTAGGAACGAACTGATTCGTTCCTTCGACTGATTATTAATTCTTTTAGAAGGCATGGGAGAGGAAATAGATGATTTTGTTTTGTGATCGGCCATTGATTTCACATATATATATATATATATATATATATATATATATATATATATTATGAGTTTGATTCCTGCTTTTAGATTAGAGAGGGAGACGGGGATAAGATATAGGCTTGGGGATGGCTTTCTAAGTACGATTGTTGGTTAATAAAAATATCTCTGACTAATTTACTTCAAATTTTATTATATTATAAAACTTCCAAAATGTCTCGTTGATTGCTACTTAAAATTTCGAACTCCTCTTAAGGAATGCCGCTATGAGATTATAAGGTTTTACCCGTATTCCGAACACAATGGAACGTGTTTCAGAAGCTAATTCGATCATATGCGCGAGTTACGGAAGTAAACGATCAATTTTAAATTAAATCGATTAAAATAATTTCTGAGCGTTATGAGCTGCCAGGGTCAAACGACAACTCCGATTTCTACGAAAATTGAAATCCGACAATAACTAACTATTACGGATCCAATGGAACTGGTTTCGTTAAATTCCGAGACTGTGCCTCGGAAGGTTATTTTTAAATATCAATTTAAACGATATTTATTAAAACTGAATAAATCACCTTTAAATTAAATTTCAACCACTCTATTATCTTCAGTATCATCATTATAAATTTTACAAGCCTTCAAATTATTTTGAAAAGGCTTAGAATTTCAGATTCAACAATGTACCCAATTTTAGTTTATTAAATCTAATAACTTAATTGCTATATAATAATAATATTTGAATTCAAGTAAAAAATTAACTTTTAAATATTTTAAAATCAATTAATTATTCCAATTTAAATTGTTAAAAATTCCAGGTCGTCATAAGGTTATTTCAACTTTACAACCACTTGAATTACTACATATGGCTTTATTTGGACCAACACAAGTACAATCCATTAATCATAGTAGATATGTGTTTGTAATTGTTGATGATTTTTATAGATATACTTGGACTACTTTTATGAAAATAAAAGTGATCCTTTTGATAATTTCAAAACTTTTGTCAAAAGAATTCAAAATTTTAAAGGATTGAAAATTAAAAGCATAGGAAGTGATCATGGAGGAGAATTCGAAAACGAAGCCTTTGAACATTTTTGTAAGAAGAAAGGAATATTCCATAATTTTTCGTTTCCTAGAACTCCGCAACAAAATGGAGTTGTAGAACGTAAAAATAGAACTTTACAAGAATGTGCAAGGACTTTGTTAAATGGAAGTACGCTACCAAAATATTTCTGGGCTGAAGCAGTTGCAACAGCTTGTTATGTTTTGAATCGTGTTTCTATTCGACCGCTAACTAAGAATACTCCTTATGAACTTCTTAATGGTCGAAAACCAAATATTTCTTATTTTAAAGTTTTTCGTTCAAAATGCTTTATTTTAAACAGAAAAGATCGGCCGGGAAAATTCGATCCAAAATCCGATGAAGGAATCTTTATAGGATATTCAGATCGAAGCAAAGCTTCTCGAGTTTATAATAAAAGAACCAATATCATCGAAGAAACACTTCATGTATCCTTCGACGAAAATTTTAAACTAATTCATAAGAGATGATGAAGAATTCTTTGATAATAACACAAATGCAGAAATTTCAAATTTTGAAAATAGTGAAAACATGGTTAACAATAACAATGAATTAAGATCTCCACCTAGATTATTAAGGGATCATCCTTCCGATAATGTCATTGGAGAACTCAATTCATATGTTAGAACAGGAAGTCAATTAAATCAAATGGGTCATGTAGATTTCCTTCCTCATATTGAACCTAAAAGTATTAAAGAAGCATCCACCGATGAAAATTGGTTAATCGTTATGCAAGAAGAGCTAAACCAATTCGAAAGAAATGACGTTTGGGATTTAGTTCAAAGGCCTAGTGATCAATCAGTTATTGGTACAAAGTGGGTCTTCAAAAATAAAGCAGATGAACTAGGAAATATTACTAGGAATAAAGCTAGATTAGTTGCATAGGGATATAATCAAGAAGAAGGAATTGACTATGAAGAAATGTTTGCTCCAGTCGCTAGACTAGAAGCAATGCGAATCTTACTAGCATATGCATGTTTTCATAACTTTAAGTTATATCAAATAGTTGTTAAAAGTGCCTTTTTAAATGGTTTTATAAAAGAAAAAGTTTATGTTGAACAACCTCCTTTATTTATAAATGAACAATTTTCTGACCATGTTTATAAACTTAAAAAAGCTTTATACGGTTTAAAACGAGCACCCCGTGCTTGGTACGATCGTCTTAAAAGATATTTAATAGATTCTGGTTTCGAAATTGGAAAGGTTGATCAAACTCTTTTTATTAAAAAGAACAGGCAAGATATTTTAGTTATTCAAATTTATGTTAATGATATTACTTTTAGATCTACAATTGAAAAATTATGTCAAGAATTTTCTAACATAATGACCACAGAATTTGAAATGTCACATATGGGTGAGTTAAATTATTTTCTTGGCTTACAAATAAAACAATTAGAAAATGGTATTTTTATAAATCAAGAAAAATATTGTAACAATCTAATTAAACGCTTTGGTATGGAAAATACTTCTACCAAACCAACTCCTATGAGTACAACCATACATCTTGATAAAGATGAAAGTGGAAAAAGTATTGATCAAAAATTATATCGAAGTATGATTGGATCTTTACTATATGTAACAGCTAGTAGACATGACATAATGATGAGTGTTTGCCTATGTGCACGATTTCAAGCAGATCCCAAAGAATCACATTTACAAGTAGTGAAACGCATACTACGGTATCTTAATAAAACCAAGGACTTTGGACTATTCTATCCAAAGGAATGTCCTTTTGAATTAGTGTCATACAGTGACGCTGATTTTGGAGGAAGCCGGACAGATAGAAAAAGTACGAGTGAGACTTGTCATTTCAGTGGACGATCTCTTGTATCTTGGTTTAGTAAGAAATAAAATTGTGTTTCATTATCGACATGTGAAGCAGAGTATATTTCTGCAGCTTTGGCATATGATCAAGTTATCTATATGCAGCAAACAACACAAGATTTTGGTTTTAATTTATGTAAATCAACTATTTACTATGATAATTCTAGTGCTATAAATTTATCTAAAAATCCTGTTAATCATTCACGAACAAAACATATTGACATTTGTCATCACTTTCTTCATGATAATATTGAAAAAGATTTAATAAATATAGAATTTGTGTCCTCTGACAAACAATTGGCAGATATCTTTACAAAACCTTTAAATGAAAATACTTTCATCAATTTAAGACGAGAACTTGGAATCTTCTCTTTTAAAGATTTATAAGTTTGAATATTTTTTTTATGTTTTAAATTCATAGCTTCTTTTAAATAAATAAAAAAGTGTTTTCTAGCACTTTGAACTCAGGATCTCATACTCGGCAGTCTTCTACTCTACCACTTCACTCTCTATTTTTTTCTAAAACATAAGGTTGTTATTGAATTTTTATTTACCTTTCATTCTCACCTCTTTTTCTTATGGCCATTATTCTTCTAACCATACAATGTTTCTCTATTTTTATCTAACTTCTAACCATATATTCTCTGCATTTCTTAATTATTTACACCAAGAATTCATTCATTTTTTTTTTCATATTACCGTTTCAACATGTCATCTCAATACAACTCTGAATCATCTGAGCTATCTTAAACCTCTCCTACCTCGGGATCGGAAAATCTACCAACTCCTATACCAATATATGAACCGGTTCTGATTGTTTCACCCTCAACTAATACTGGATATACCCCACCAACTAAAAGAACAAGACGGTCTCTCTTTTTTCGATCACCATCCATAAAAGAGAAAATCGATGATATTCATCACTGTCAGAGAGAATCATTAGAATTACAACGTGAATTATACTATGAACAAAAAGTTAATGCCAAACGACTTAGCTTTTTGGAACAAGTAGCGTTAAAGTTCTGTGGTTCTTTATCGAAAGACACTGTTCATCAACCGTCTACAGCTCGTTCTCCAAGTCGTCGTAATCCTTGGGAACCATCACCACAACGTCCACCGACATCTCCAAATTCTTGGGAACATGGTAACAGATGGTCTCCACCTCGACCATTTGTAGAGAACACTAAAGTTGAAGAAGAGTCATATCATACTCCATCCTCTTCTTTAAAATCTCTTTAATTATTTCTTGTTGTTTATATACTATTGTTAAATTGTCATTTCATTCTTTTTATTCTAAAATTGTAATATTTAAAATTATTCAATAATATATATTGTTTTCTACTCTCTATAAGCCAACATATGACACTGAACAAAATTCAGACGGCTGTTCTAGTTGAAACAGACGTCTGAATCTTCATAGTAGAAAATTTTTGCCCCAGATTCAGACGTCTGAATGAGACCAATTTTGAACTAATTTCTTGCGGGTTGCATTTCAACTCAATTCAGACGGCTGAATTTTTGCTGAACCTATTTTTTTTACTATTTTTCTTTATTTTCTTTACCATTATGCCCCTGCCTTTTCACCCTCTATATAATGCCTTTTTCACTTCACTCCTACTTACTTCAGAACTCCAGCTCCCATTTTTATCTCTCTCAAAGCTTTTAACTTTCCTCTAATTCTTCAATGGCATCAAGATCAAAGAGAACTAGAGAATCAACTTCCGGACCATCCGAAGACCAAATCCGACAATGGCTATGGAACGATGTTGATGTTTCTCAATTTAATTCTATGAAGAACTCCAACATCTTTGAAGGAGCATTCATGAAATTCCTGGATTTCGCAGCATATCGTGTTAGAGAGTTAGCGAAGCAATTCCACTTCGACAGCTTGATCGGGTATACTCCTAACAGTGTTAAGATTAATCATCTTATGATTAAACTTTTTCTTGCAAACTTGAATTTGGATCATCAAAATCCTCAAAACCGACAAGATTGTTTGGTCATTAGTTTGTGGCGTAAGAATCTTCTTACCTTTACAAAGACTGTCATATGTTGAATTGCCCTTATAAAGGAATTGATTTTAATGAAGTTGAAGTTGAAGTTGATATGGATCATCGGGATGAAGTTTCACATCAATTTTTGTCCGATCAACTTATAAATTTGGGCAATTTCAAATCTACCTTCTTAAGGCCACAAGCTAGACTCATTCACCGTGCACTTATTCATTCTCTCCAATCAAGGACGGGAAGTTATGAAAAAGTGTATAAAGAAAACTTCCAAGCACTTTATTCTATCTACTCTAATCAACAAGTGAATTTGGGAAAAATTATTTTGGATGAATTTCAAGATATCACAATCCGGAGAAAATATAGAACCATTCATTATGGTGCCTATATTATGCGCATCCTCCTAAATATCGGTGTACCGATGCTCGACTCCAATTTCACAACTATTAGTGAGTTAGGCGCTAAAGCTCTAGGATTGATGGGTCTTCCTACGCGGCCACCTTCTCAACAAATTATTTCCTTCCACCAATGGTCGCAAAATGTTCAACAAGGTGTTCCTCAATCTCGAGACACTAGTATTGCTTCTTCTTCTCATACTCAACATGAAGAAGAAGAGGGACGATGACACCATCCAAGAAATTGGCCTGGACACTTCTTCAAGACAAGTCATCATCCCTCTCTCCCGAAATCAATCAAAGATTCATCGGGACTTAAAGGCATTTGAGAAGAAGACGGAAAGAAAATTCAACTCTATCAAAGGCTTTCTCAATAAAATATGGGATCGAATTTCATGTTCCGGCTCTACATTCACTCAAGCTTACAATCTGTCTCCATTTGAGTGGTCTTCCTCAAGCTCGATTTCTAATCACAATGATCCGTCTCTTTCAAGCCAATTTTAATTATCTTTGTCTATTTTAATTGTTATCTTATGTTTTGCTTTTAACTTTGATTGACTAGTTATATGAGAAATTTCTGAAATATTAACTCTCCATGTATTATTGTCTACTACTTTGTTTGGTTTAATGAAATGAACTATCTATTATTATTCATGCTCTTTCTTTTTGTCGATGACAAAGGGGGAGAAATTTAAAATTATGCATATTGACAGGGGGAGTAACAATACTTTAAATGTTTATTATTAATTTTATCTAGTTGTTATTATCAAAAAGGGCGAGAATGTTGGAATCTCGATTTTGATTGTGAGAACCTATATAAAATGTGATATTTATACTAACTATCTTTGCAGGAGATTTATTGCAGATTCCTTTTCAGATGTTTAAATCTGTGTATTGTGTGTCTAGAGTCTGTACTTTACTTAGAAATGTGTTGAAATCTCTCCTGAAACGATATATATATATATAAATATATGCACACACATGCTCATACATGCACAAAAGTTCAAACTCAGACGTCTGAAACCATTCATTCAGACGTCTGAATGAAAATATTCAGACGTTTGAAAAAGGTCAAAAAATGTCTAATAGCTTGCTATTTCGTTTTAATTCAATTCAGAAGTCTGAATTATTTTATTCAGACGTCTGAATATTTCTAACAGCTATTTTCTTGAAAAGTCACTTCTCTTCACCGAAGAGAAACGTTTTCAAAATCAATGGTTGCAACAGTTCTTTTCAATATAACTTTTCATCTATAGTTGCATCTCTTTATACATTATAAATAGATTATAGAATTAGAAAAACAATTCATCGAATTTACTTTTAGCATTCTTGAATTCTCATCTATTCTCAAGCTTTCAAATTGCACTCAAATTGCTTACATACTTTGATCATTGATTACTTTATCTTCCACAATTCTCAAAGCACATCGCTATATATCATAAAGGAGAAGATTATAGGAAGATTGTACTCAATTGACTTATCAGTGTTATTTAAGAACACACTACAGTCAGATACATTTGTTATTTGTATTGAAGTTCTATTCGGTTGCTTAGGCGGGTGAAGTTCTGTTCGGTTGCTCAGGCAGTGTAAACCTGTTCCTTCGGGTTAAGTGAGGGTTGTTGTAGTTGAAATTCCAGAAGGAGTCTGGGACTGGACGTAGAACGGGAAGTTCGAACCAGTATAAAAATTCCTGTTATGCTTGTTTCATTTTACTTATTTCATTACTTTAATAACTTAGTTTATTTCCGCACTAGTTTAATATAATTCCATATAGCACGATCCATACTGCATTTTCACTCTTGGTTTAGCCAGGCTACAATCGCACCTAATTTATTTACGGATTACAATCGCACCTAATTGATTTACGGGCCACAATCACACCTTTTCCAATCACACTTTGATAGAGAGAGATTCGATGCACTTCGATATTTCAATCGTTGATTACAAATAATCCTATAACTCTGAACAACACTGAGATCTAGAAAGAGAGTAGCAGAGAATTAAATTAGAGACGATCGAGTTTGATTCACTTAGGATTTCGGCAGTGTTTTGTTAAGATTGTTTGAAAATAAGAATGGAAGAGAAAGAGGAGAGAAAACAAAGAAATCTTAATTAAAAATTCGTTGAAAAATACCGGTATATATAGGAGAATAAGAGTCATGCACATTCGTGAAAAGTTATGACGAATAGACGCTTCTTTTGAAAATTCGAATTTAAAAATCTATGGCTACCATGTCAACATGGGGGGTATACGCATGTCAACATCCCCTAGTATTTTTTGAAATTCGTTTTTTGTTCTTAAAAGAGATTTTCTTTCTAAAGATTGTTGAAACAATCTTAGAACTTTGTAAACTATTTTGAATATACTTATGATTATAAAAACCTTTGAAAAGCGACCTTACGAAATATAAAAGTAATAAAAAATAAATATATAAATATTTTAAGATTAAAGCTAAAATATTAAAACTAGGAGATAATTTAAAAACAAGAAATGATTTTGAAATAAATATAATTAAAAATAGTTTTTGAATTCAGGCTAAAAAATTTAAACCAAGAGAGATGTCTTTTTAAAAAGATAGTTTTGAAAAAAATCTAAAAATAAGTCATTTTGAAAATTTCATGGATTTCATCCACTAGAGAAGATCGTGTCTATTCCACTAAAAAGGTCGTGGTTCCATCCCACTATTAAAGCAAGAAGATAAATTCCATTCCACAACTAAAATCCGAATAAAGATTTTAGTGTTATTATGAAGTTTTAACATAAATCTAGACTCTATTACTTATCTTGATATCTTGAACTCTTGATACTCATAAGTCTTCAGTCTTGATTTCTACAATCTTGAATTCGTCAGTCTTGAATCTCTATACCGTGTAGTCTTCATTCTCAGTATCTGAATATATATATCATGCATATACATATATCTAGATAAAAATATTAGTATTTATATTTTTATTACAAGTCCTATGGTTGTTGTCATCAAAATCATCATCTCAGAAACTAACAACCTCTATATGCAACGTTGAAGGTTTGTCTTTGGAGGATACATGCGGTAGTTTCGAAAAAAACTGAGTCTGGATGGTGAGAAATTCGAAAGTATCCAGCAAACATACTTGTGTCAACCCAACAGTTAATTCCAACCATAAATAAGACACTTCGAAATTTCTTGTGACAAAAATCATGTCTTTTGTCAAAGTCGATTTGGATATTTCAGCTGGTACAGTTCAAGTGCTCGTACACGATCAGTTGTTCATCAATATTAGTTACATGAAAGCATGGCGAGCATTAAGCAAAGCAATATAGAAAATTTATGGTGACTAGGCAGAATCATATGCTAACACAGTTCGTTAAGGAGATAAAGAGAATGAACTCTGCCTCTAAAGGTCATGTGACAAATGATGAAGTGGGAGTATTCGATCATGCGTTATGGGCATTTGGGCCTTCCATTTCAGGTTTTATGCATTGTCGGCCATTGTTATGTATTGACGGTACGCACTTATATGATAAATACAAAGTCATATTGCTTGTTGCTACCGCGGTAGATGCAGATGATTGTCTTTTTTCTTTGGCATACGAAGTTGTTGAATCAAAGTCTTGTCATTTTTAAGGGTGGTTTTTTGTGCATACTTGAATTCATATATAGTGTATGTGGTCGTTGTATTACTTTTATATCAGATAGGATGAAAGGAATTCCAAAAGCGTTACACGGAAAATGGTGACAACCACACAAACATCGATATTGTGCAAAACATATAAAAACCAACTTTCAAGCTGCAGAATTCAGAGATAAGTGATTAACAGGGTTATTTTATTCAGCAGCGTGCGCGTCTGAGATAGTTGAGTGCATGAAATTAGAGAAGAGAGCAAAGCAACAAATAGGCATGCACATGAGTGGATTAAGAGGAGTTTGAGAAATTTTGAAAAAAACCGAGCTTTCTGCAAAGACGATGGAGAACGCTTTCATGTTTGACAGCTAATGCATTTGAAAGTTTTAATGGTGTATTAAAAAGGGCTAAATCTTTACCTATAAATGCTTTGGTTGCACGAACATTCTATCACTCAGTAGAATATTTCTGTAAGCATCGTCAGATTGCCGATGAACTAGCGACATACTTGACTCCTAAGTGGGAAGCTAAAATTGCAGAAAGGGCCAGTGAAGCGCGTCGCTGTAGACTTGTACGTTTTAGCCGAACTGAATGGCAGATTATTCACTATTTTGGTGATGAATACAAAATTATAATCGACGACAACAATTGCTCATACACATGAAACATTCCGCCACTCTAGAAGATACCATGTGCTCATGTAATGACAGCTTGTTCGACGCAAACAAGTGGAGTTAATAGAGCACACCATCACTTAGGCTCAAGCTGATACTCTGTTGACAGTTACAAAGCTGCTTATAAACCCGATTTTTATCCTGTGAATGATAGGAGATATTGGAGCGCATACAACGGTCCTAAGATATTGTTGCCAACTGCGAAACGACATCCGAGGTGGCCATGGCCTACAAGGATCAAAGGTGTGATGGACGAGAGCCGGTCGTCCAAAACAAATAGGTGTAGCAAATGCGGTGTGCAAGGGAATAACATAAGCGATGCAGTACTGTCGTCTAGTGTGTTTGTATTATTTAAATTTTATATAATTGAATCATACTTTATTTGTGTATGCTAAACCCGACTTTATAAACGCATACTGTGGCTTTGTGATTATGTTGTTATTGGTTATTTTGTTTACTATGAATTTAATGTGGGTTCTATGATATTGTCGAACACTTTCGAATATTGTTTAATTTGGTTTCTGGGAATTAGTTTAGTGCTCTTGGACCTTTTTTTCTCCGTGCTACATGCACATATAGCAGTCCTTTGCCTTGAATTTTTTCATAGGCGATTTTTCAAAAGTCGCCTGTTGGCAAATTCTGAAAAATCGCCAACAGACGATTTTCCCAAAATCACCAATAGGCGACTTTTGAAAAATCACCAATAGATACCTGATGTTAAAACACAACAGCAAGTCGCATATTGTACATATAACAGCGACATAAATACACATATTAAAACTGGACGTAGAAAGCAAAACAAACAACGACAAATACACATATTGTCCATACTAAGCATGGCACAATAGCCACACAAATTCACAATCCAATGTACACACCTATGATAATAACATGTCCATACCATACGCAACACACTTAAATGACAACAAATGCAAATATGCATGCCGCGAAGTATAAAGCCATATCCAATAAAAAGCTTGTATCATCTACGCAAGTGACAAACTTCCAGAGGTGTACGACGACGACGTTCTGGCTATTACGATGTGTATTCTTTTTCATCGATCTCGGTGGAAGGATCAATTGTACATGCGGGTTGAGAAGGACCATTGGTGAAATATTCCTGTTGCTGTGACGTCGAAGCTCCTCCTTCAAACGAAGTACCTTCGCCTCTTTTGCTTCGTCGAGTGTATGTATGTAGGAGAGGAGGTGCATCATCGTGAGGTGGAGGTACGTCTACACGAGGTGGCGGTACGGTATAAGGGGATAAGGACGTCTCGGCCTTTCTAATTTCTTCCTTTTCAACACTACGCGTAGAATGTTTTTGATGTTCAAGTCCATCCCCTTCGACTGCGCATCGTGTTCTAGACGCTATTCGAGCCTTTCGGCGGTTTCCAACACCTTGTAAATGTCATCAGCCTATACAACGTAGCAAAAATTAGTTATTTTTGTTTCAATATATATTTAAATTAACAGACTTGAGTATACTTACAACGTTTCTCTCATACGGTGCACAGGGAGTGTACGAATTGCTGGGAACAGCTTGTACAGGCGCCTGTAGAATATATCTATGCGTGATGTGCCAATGCCACCTCATATATGTCTCAAGAGGGGTGATCGGCTGTCTCTCAAATTGCGTAAACAAAAGGCGCTGATTCCATATCTCTATAGTATTTGCAATTTCCCCTCCTGATACTCCCCGGTATAAACTGGAGCATTTTTCGGTATATACTGCGCCATGCCGAACTATCGCATTACCTGATCGGGTAATTGGTGCGTAGTACGTGTATTGCAAATGAGTGGCAGCCTAGCAGTCCATTGATATCTGACGGCTGTACAAATAGCCGGAAGTCCTTCTAACACATCCTGCGTGTATGGAGGATGCGTCACCGCAGCAGGGTCTAGCACATCTAGCTCATTGCGATAAAATCGTACATTTCGTTGGGGGGTTTGAGTGGTCTTTTTTGGACCAATCCATCTGTCAATAGACGAACACACATTATATGTAACGACCCAGAATTTCTGTCATTTGAAATTCATATATTTAATTGATTTTAAATATTAACAAGTAAAATTTGTAAGTCGAATAATTTTTTTTTCGAATATCTAGATTTAATTGGATAATTAAATCAATAATTTAATATTTGGAATTACTGAAATAAATTAGAAATTAGGTTTAATATGATTAAAATTGATTTGTAAAGTTGTATTTAATCATATTGGAGCTAGAATGATGTTATCGAACTTTTAAAATCGAATTTATAGTTAATTTGCAGAAATTGAATATTTTAATATTTAATTGACGAGTAAAATAGGCATTTCTCAAACAGTCTTGGATTTCGACATAACCAGTTTCATTGGATCCGTAATGTTATATTATTGTATGGTTTTAAATTTAGTGTCAATCAGATTTACGGTTTGTCCGGGGCAAGCTAAAACGCGTAGAAATCGATTTGATTGAATTTTTGAATTTAAATAGTCGATTCAAAAACCTATCTTCCAAATATGATCGAATTGGCTCTCGATATATATTCCATTGCGTTCGGAATAGGGGTAAAACGTTATAAACGTCAGGCGGCACGCATCGTTTGGAGCGGAAAAAATTCGGGTGAATGTGTCGCGAGAATTTTCTATATAAGGACCTCAATATTCATTATTTTTACTCAACCCTAATTCCAAACCCTAGCCACCAGTTCAGAAAATCAATGGCCGAAAATACGTCTTCTTCTACCTCTGATTTCTTCAAATCCACCAGTTAATGTCAAAAACTTTCAACTACGAAGTTGTAGAGTACGATGAAAGCTAGCAATCCAACGGTTATGATTGGATTTCGAGCTGTAGATTGATAGCTATGGCGCCGCGTTCGTCTGATGTTTGAGCACGAAATTCGAGAGATATGGGGGATCGAGCTTCAAGCGCCTCTGGCCGAGGGTGATGCTAGCGTAGGCAAATGGAACGACATGCTCTGATCGAAGTCTAGTTGAGCGTAGTGGTTGCGTCGTTCGAAAATATGGGGCGGCCGATGGGTTCGGTTGCCTTTGAATAACCTGGAAGAAGAAAGCAACTCGCGGCCAGATTACATTCGAACGAAATCAACGGCCCAGATGTCGTTTGAGGTTAAAAATAAAAAGAAATTGTAAATTAATTGATTTATAAATCGTACAATCTTTAAAATGCTGTAACTCTTTCATACGAGGTCTGTTTTGGATGAAATTAATTACGTCGGGTTCGTATGGACGAACACTACGCGATGAAGCTGGATTGGGATTGATTTGAGCTAGTGAAAATTTTGGGTAAAATTAAACGCGCGTTTAATTTTATTCGAAATAAAACACTGCGACTGTTATTGGAAGCAAGGTGAGAACTTCTCATTCGATCGAAATTGTTTCGATTTAAATTTTAAATAATTAGATTTAAAATTGCTTGATTGTATGCTTGGATGATAAATTATTATCTATTGTTTTTGAAATAGACCCTATACGACGTATATTAAGCGGAGGTTATTTATTAAACACATATACCGCGACATTCCATCTTGAAGTGGAATTGGCATTATATTTGTACTTGGAGTTGATTTTCCCGCATTATATAGCGGATGAGACCCTATTGCACCGCATAATAGCGGATAATATTTTATATAAACCCATGTACCGCGATATCCCGTATGGGAACAGGATTTGTATTGTGCTAATATCTGTGGATGCAGGGAAACAGATTGGAAGGATCCAACTGGATTCCTCAACAGTATTGGTTTTTTTACAGATATTTGTGGTATATTCTGTTATCATATTGATATATTATGTTTGGATGCCGTGGTTGATTTATTGGTGCTGTTGCAGCATTGGGCCTATTTTTAGAGTTTTAAAAGTTTCAAAGTAACGATTTCGAATTTAAAAGGGTTTTCAAGTGATTTTTGAAAGTATACAATTTATTGAATTTTGGAATTGATTCGTTTTAAATAAATAAATGTTATAATTTTATGTTATAAAAATTATGATTTTTTGTGAAATATAACCGAAATGTGATTTTTGAAATAAGTAGTTGATTAATTTGTAAAATGGTTTAAATTGGGATTTTTGAATTATTATAAACGGTTTATATAAAAGATTTATAAAATTGATATTTATAAATTAAGATATTGGAATTATAAAACGAGTTTTTATAAGTGTTAAAATGAAGCATAAATGGATTTCATAAGTGAATGAAATTTATAGATTTATAAATTGTGAAGTTATAAAATGAATAGATTTTGTAAAATAAAGATTTATAAGTAATTAACTTATAAATTGGATTTTGGCATTTAAATGAGATATACATAGAATTTGTTAATTAAGGAATTTTATAAGTTGAAGTTTTTATAAAATTTATATAGATGTGAATTTGTATACGTTGTTTTATAAATCCAAAACCAATTGAATTTGATAAGTAAATATGAAAGCATATTAAAGGAGATATATCCACGATTTTGGATAGTGGATAATCTTTTAAATTAAATATGTTGAAGTGTTGAATTTGGTAAATAATTTATATTCACGATTTTGGACGGTGAATAATATATTAAAGAAATGTTTTAGGAAGTGATCTTTTAAATAGAATTAAAACGATTTGAAGTTGTTTTAAAATGTGTTAAGGATCGAAACCATAGATTTCAACATTCATTGTTGAAATGGACGTTTTCGAGAAATAAGGAAATGGTGGACTATAACACTGTTGTTATAGTAAATGGTTTTCGAAAGAAAATGTTTTATATAGTATTGGGATTTATATATCCATCTAAATTTCGAATCTCTATACTAGTGATTTTGTGTTGTCGTAACGATGTTTTACGCAACATTCATTTTGACCCAAATAAATGCGTTTAAGAGAATGGTTTCCTTAAAGAATAAAATATATACTTAATCGTGTTTTAAGTATATTGAATATTTTCTAAGTATTGAAAATAAATAGATTTTTGAATTACTTATTATTAAATAAGTATGGAAATGTTTTTCCAATATGAAGTGAAATGTTTTGAGATTATATCTTTCAAAGATAAATTGAAAAGTGATTTGAAATTTGTTTTCAAACGGTTGAAGTGTGGAAAAATATATATCTTGTAAAGGTATTTTCGGAAAATAAATAATTTGGGAAATTATTTGAAATCTGGTGATGTTGTGCATATCTAGTGATAGTTAAATAACCGACTATCAACATTTACCTTTAAATAGGTATTTGTTGTGATTTGCTTGAAATTGAATGCTACACTTATTTTTAAATAAGCGCTCGTTATTCGGTTTAGCCGGGAGAGGACTTTGGGTCATAAATCACATTCCGAATATTGATACGTCGTTTATGGATAGCATTGAAGACCGATGGTGAAGACCGGGTATTTGCGAGAATGATAGGATGACATATCGATTGTCTCTGCACCGAGTAGCTACGGTATAGAGATTCAGATTCCCTAAGTGATGGGAAGTCCGATCGAGATTGTGAATACCCGGATTGCAATGGCTTCTTTGGAAGTGCCTTCGGTTCTGTTCGAACCCAGAACAGACTTGTATGGATGGTAATGTCTGACATTATATTTTGAGATATGAAGTGGATTTCTTTCAAATACATTCCTGTTGGTGGAGAGCTTATTCTCTTAACTTAACACCCTTCTCTGAGACGTACGAGCTCAGAGGTTATGCAGTTGAAGGTTATCAGCGATATATTCCCATTTTGGTAATGTGGCAAGCTGAGTGATGCTGATCATTTGTTGATCAAAGCGTGGCTTTTGTGAAAAGCGTAGCTTTGTGGACGAGACTTCGTCGAACCTCACAACCCGGTAATGGTCGAAACAGGAAAGATGCGGCAAGGTTTCAGGGGTAGCTTCCCTAGGGTGTGGCCATTCTTTCTGGAAAAGGGTAGTATCATGGTATGGAGCTCAGATACTCATGTGGACACTGTATTTTATTACTTTGTGATGTTGTTGGTTTAGAGAGCTCTCATATAAAGGTCCAAGAGGACCGGGGGTGGCATATCTGAGGTTTTATTCCCCGGGAAGGGGGTAGCCGGCCTTGTGTTGGTAGAGATCCGGTTAGGAGTCTCGGGGCGTCCTTCCAGAGGCGTACCCATGTGGCAATGGGAAGTTACTTGGTCTGACCATTAGATGGAAATCCAAAGAAACAATACGAGCCCAGTGCGGTTTTAGTTGTATAACCTGCCATGAAATGTGGCGATAACCTGCTATTGAACGTGGTAGCTATAGTAGGCATAAGTGCGAAATGCCTATGCCGGCTAAGATTTATATTATACTTTCGAAAATTTTTCCTGCACTTTGCACTTATAATAATAATGTTGAAAAGAAATTTGTGTATGAAGCTTATTTAACTATCATAAGGAGAAATCTCCTCCGATTCTGCGTTTGCATTGTGTGTGTGCGCGGGAGGCCTTATGGTAGTCTCATTTTCTAAAAGCATTGCAGATCTATTTTAAAATTTATTAATTTCTTTGTTTGTTTTTAAAAGATAAACTGTTTAAGTTCTCACATCAGTCCCATGACTGACCTGTAGTTTATTGTTCTCTTCCTAAACTCTGGCTGCCCATCAATTTCCACACGGGCAGTCTAGAGTCAGGTTATCAGGTCATTCTGGAATTCAGGAGTTGCTGTAGAGATCTGGAGTCAAGCTGGATGGCATGGCGTATCAACTAGTATATGGTATTTCTTTTCCGCTGTTTGTTGCTGTAAACTCTGATAATGTAATGAAATGTGGTGTAATGTAATAACTGATTTAGTTATTTGTTTTAAAGATATTCATTTATCTATTATATGTTATTCCGCTGCGATTGTGAGATTCTGATATTGTTCTGTTGCTTCTTCTTTCTTTCTTCTTCTATCTTCTACCTCTTCTTTAATCCTAACGGTTCGGTTTTCCTGCATTCGATTGCTCAGCAGTTGATACAGTGGATGTATTAATGTCGACTTTCGTGAGTCGAAAATCCTTAACGTTACGTCTGGTATCAGAGCATTTGGTTAAGTTACAACCTTGGCTCTGTTGGATATTACTCAATGGAGATAGAGTCAGTAGTGCTCTAGAATGAGTTTGAGTGTAATAATAGCTATGAGAGCTTACTTGTTAGTGAATATAAATTGTTTTATATTGTGATGATTGGTTTGTTGAGTGGTATATGGATTCTGGTCAATACGAGTAATTGACGTTGTTAATAGGAATCTCTAAACACTTGTACAGAACAATTTGACACGATATCGTTTTAAAATAGGTTAAATGGAATAATTTTACCTTGATTTTATTTTATATATAAAGGAATAATTTTTTTAAATTATTAATGTGTATATAAATTGATAGTTTGGTTGTTGAAAATGTAAGAATATATATAAGTTAATTAAAGGATGTTTGAATAATCTAAATAAAAACAATTGTAAAAGAATAAATGGTATAAGCGAAGATTTATAAGTATGGAATTATAATTGATGTGATTTACAATTGTGGAAAAAAATCTTATATATAAGAAGTGAAACCATATGAATATATTTATAAATATGAGTTGTAAATAAAAATGAATTTGAACTATGAAATGAAAATATTGAATGAAGTTGATTTTAGTATCGAAGTAAATAATAATAAAATGAAGTCATTAAAGAATATGAACTTGAGTTATATAATGAAATTCAACTTTTGTGGTTAAATGAATTAGCAATTGAATTAATGAATGAATTGAATGTAAATCAATTGAATGTAAATAAATTGATATGAAATAATGGATGCAAGTGTTAATTCATAAAAGCTAATTAAATGTGTTGAACCAAATTGAATGTAAAGTAAAGAAAATTGGATGAATTTGGTTGTATTGGATATATATTGATTTTTAGATTGTTGTTAGTTGATTGTATAGAAATCCATATGAAGTTCAATTAATGAAATTGAAAGCTAAAGTGATTGAAATCAAATTGGAAGTTAAGTGAACCTTAAATAGAATTGAATTTGATTTGGAAGTGAACCAACTTGAATATGAATTAGTGAATGTAAACTAATCGAATATGAATAAATGAATGTTAGTAAAGTCCAATGTTAATGAATCAAGTGTGATTAATTGGAAAACCAAATCATCGAATATTAATGAGAAGTTAAAGTGTATTGATTTGGTTTTGGATGATAGTTGGTTGATGGTTGAATTTATTGCTTTTGATTGCATTAGCTATATTGGAATATATAGTTGTTGGTATATGTTGTATATTGATATTACTTGCATATATACATGTTCTCATTTGTTTATTGAGTGTTTAGTAGGTGCGGATTGCGCATTGCTTCGCATTTGGAGCTTGCTTTCGCGCTATATTAGCCGTATATGCTCGCTAATAATATATAAGGTACATATCTCGGATTACATATCGTACTTTTACACTTTTTTCCCTGTGGGATGCCTCATTACCTGATAAGATGTATATTTGTGATATATATATTGCCATTTTTTTCGGATCGAGCCGCGTAAGGAAGACTATGGCGAAATTTTCTAAAAATTTAAGGCGTTAGAGTATTTTTGAGAAAATTGAAAAATTTGTGAAAACTATAACTTTGATTTTGGAGTGAAAAGTTAAACGATATTAGTACTTTCGAAAGGATAACTAAGTATGATTTGAAAACTTAGTAAAGTAATTGTAAGAAGTTTAACTATTGGATTTTGGGAAAGTTAAACACTTAAGTGAATTTGAAATCTAAAGTTAATGTATTCTGTAACTTTTTCTTACTTGGTAATTTCGAGGAGGAATTCTTTTAAGGGGGGAAGTTTGTAACGACCCATAATTTCTGCCATTTGAAATTCGTATATTTAATTGAATTTAAATATTAACAAGTAAAATTTGTAAGTCGAATAATTTTTTTCTTCGAATATCTAGATTTAATTGGATAATTAAATCGATAATTTAATATTTGGAATTACTGAAATAAATTGAAAATTAGGTTTAATATGATTAAAATTGATTTGTAAAGTTGTATTTAATCGTATTGGAGTTAGAATGATGTTATCGAACTTTTAAAATCGAATTTAAAGTTAATTTGCAGAAATTGAATATTTTAATATTTAATTGACGAGTAAAAATAGACATTTTTCAAACAGTCTCGGATTTCGACGAAACCAGTTTCATTTGATCCGTAATGTTATATTATTGTATGGTTTTAAATTTCGTGTCAATCAGGTTTACGGTTTGTCCGGGGCAAGCTAAAACGCGTAGAAATCGATTTGAGTGAATTTTTGAATTTAAATAGTTGATTCAAAAACCTATCTTACAAATATGATCGAATTGGCTCCCGATATATATTCCATTGCGTTCGAAATGGGGGTAAAACATTACAAACGCCAGGCGGCACGCTTCTTTTGGAGTTCGGAAAAAATTCGGGTGAGTAGTGTCGCGAGAATTTTCTATATAAGGACCTCAATATTCATTATTTTCACTCAACCCTAATTCTAAATCTTAGCTGCCAGTTTAGAAAATCAATGGCCGAAAATACGTCTTCTTCTACCTCTGATTTCTTTAAATCCACCAATTAATATCAAAAACTTTCAACTACGAAGTTGTAGAGTACGATGAGAGCTAGCAATCCAACGGTTATGATTGGATTTCGAGCTGTAGATTGATAGCTATGGCGCCGCATTCGTCTGATGTTCGAGCACGAAATTTGAGAGATAGGGGGATCGAGCTTCAAGCGCCTCTGGCCGAGGGTGATGCTAGCGTAGGCAAATGGAACGACATGCTCTGATCGAAGTCTAGTCGAGCGTAGTGGTTGCGTCGTTCGAAAATATGGCGCGGCCGATGGGTTCGATTGCGTTTGAATAACCTGGAAGAAGAAAGCAACTCGTGGCCAGATTATGTTCGAACGAAATCAACGGCCCAGATGTCGTTTAAGGTTAAAAATAAAAGAAATTGTAAATTAATTGATTTATAAATCGTACAATCTTTAAATTGCTGTAACTCTTTCATACGAGGTCCGTTTTGGACGAAACGAATTGCATCGGGTTCGTATGGACGAACACTACGCGATGGAGCTGGATTGGGATTGATTTGAGCTAGTGAAAATTTTGGGTAAAATTAAACGCGCGTTTAATTTTATTCGAAATAAAACACTGCGGCTGTTATTGGAAGCAAGGTGAGAACTTCTCACTCAATCGAAATTGTTTCGGTTTAAATTTTAAATAGTTAGATTTAAAATTGCTTGATTGTATGCTTGGATGATAAATTATTATCTCTTGTTTTGAAATAGACCCTATACGCCGTATATTAAGTGGAGGTTATTTATTAAACACATATAGCGCGACATTCCACCTTGAAGTGGAATCGGGATTATATATGTACTTGGAGTTGATTTTCCCGCATTATATAGCGGATGAGACCCTATTGCGCCGCATAATAACGGATAATATTTTATATAAACTCATGTACATATGCCAATATATATATATATATTGCTATTATATATATAATACCAATTTCACTGTTTATGAAATATTCGCGGTATATGTTTTTAATAAATAACATCCGCTTACTAACGGCGTATAATGTCTATTTTAACAATCAATAGATATCAATCATCATTCAAACATGCATTCAAATATTTTAAATCTAACTATTTAAAATAAAATCGAAACTATTTCGATTGAGTGAGAAGTTCTCACCTTGATTTTCAATTTCGTTTTAGCGATTTATTTCGAATAAAATTAAACGGACGTTTAATTTTACCCAAAATTATCACTAACTCCAAACGACTCCAATCCAATTCCATCGCGTAGTGCTCGTCGATACGATTCCAACGCAACTAGTTTCGTGCGTTTTCGACCTCGTATGAAAAAGATATGAATTTTTAAAGTTTCACGACTTTTATACTTATATAAATTTACAACCTTTAATCAATTTTAAACCTACACAAATCCTTAGCCACTGGATCCAAGCCCAAGCCATCATAGCCGTGCCTTTCCTCTCCCCTTTCTCCTTCCTCTTACGCACCCAGTAACACAACACGTAAAGGAACCCATTACATATGAATTAGGGTTTAATTTCGCGCCATCCACGCTCACCTGCAACACGATCAGATAGTTCCATGTCAAAGCCCTCACCACAAGCTATACTCGGCCGAGAATTGGTGGAGCTCGGTGGTCCATAGCCTCCTCAAAACGCGTGCGAACGTAGCACGTTCATGTTGGATTTGCCGATGATCCGTGCAACGAAACACGATCATAACCGTTGAATATAAGGATCTCACGTAGCTCTACAACTTTGTAGTTGGAGATTTCTTGAATGGGTTTGTGGATTGAAAGATAATTGAAGAAAAAAAACTGCAATTTTCGGCCATTGGTTGAAGCTCCTGGCGGCTAGGGTTTAGATTTGTTTATTTTTTTTTCTAATTTATGAAGGTGGTTGGTCTATTTATAGGAAACGAACGAAACACTATTCATCCGGAAATTCCGAACTCCGATTCACGCGCCGAAACTGACGTTCCTAGGGTTTATCCTGCGTTTCGGACATAATGGAACAGGTTTCGAAAGCTAATTCGGACATCTGTGCGAGTTATGGCAACAAACGTTCAATTTGAATTAAACCGATTTAAGCGATTTTCTAGGCGTTTTAATTCGTGCCGGACAAACGGTAAATCCAATTGACACGAAATTTGAAACCTTACAATAATATCACATTACGGATCCGATGAAACTGGTTTCGTCGAAATCCGAGACTTTTTGAAAAATGGCTATTTTAACTCGCCAAATTAAAATTAAAAATAAATTGATGCGTTTCGAGCTGCCACGATCAAACGATAACTCCGATTGACACGAAAATTGAAATCCGATAATAACTAACTATTACGGATCCAATGGAATTGGTTTTGTCCAATTCTGAGACTGTTCAAAAATTGATTATTTTCACTAGTCGATTTAAATATTAAAATATTCAATTTTCACAAATTAACTTTTAATTCGATTTTAAAAGTTCTAAAATATCATTCTAACTCCCGTATGATAAAATAAAATTTTACAAATCATTTTCAATCATATTTAACTCAATTTTCAATTATTTTCATAATTTAACATATTAAATTATCGATTTAATTATTCAATTAAATCCAATAATTCAAATAAAAATTTATTTGACTTATAAATTCACTTATTAATATTTAAAATTAATTAAATATTCAAATTTTAATAAATAAAAATTCTGGGTCGTTACAATCTTCCCCCCTTAAAAGAATTTCGTCCTCGAAATTATCAAGTAAGAAAAGTTATAGAATTCTATTAATTTTCCATAAATCCATAGTTAAATTTCTTATAATACTTTACTAAGTTTCCAAATCAAACTTAGTTATCTTTTCAAAAACAATTACTATTGTTTAACTTTCAATTCTAAATCAAAGTTAAAGTTTTCAAAACTTTCCAATTTTCTCAAATTTTCTAACGCCTTAAATTTTCGAAAAAATTCGCCATAGTCTCCTTTGCGCGGCTCGATCCGAAAAAAAAATGACAGTATATATATCACAAATATACATCTCATCAAGTAATGAGGCATCCCGCAGGGAAAAAATGTAAAAGTACGGTATGTAATCCGAGATATGTACCTTATATTTTATTAGCAAGCATATACGGCTAATATAGCGCGAAAGCGATCTCCAAATGCGAAGCAAACGCGATCCGCACCTACTAATCACTCAACAAACAACATGAAAATCATGTATATAGACAATAGTATCAATATACAACATATAGCAACATAATAACTATATATGCCAACATAACAAATGAAACAAAACAACAAATGCAAACATCAACCAACTATCATCCAACTAATTCATAACCAATAAATATTCATTCATATTCTTATTAATATTCAATGAAATGGTTTTTAATTTAATCACATTTGTTTTATTAACAGTGGATGTTTTTACTAACATTCATTTTCAATTAGTTTATATTCACTAATTCATATTCAAGTTGGTTCACTTCCAAATCAAATTCAATTCTATTCGAGCTTCATTTAACTTCCAATTGGATTTTAATTACTTTAGCTTTCAATTTCGCTAATTCACTTTCATTAACACTTAATGAACTTATATACAATCAATCAACTAACAACCATATAATAATCAATGTATATTCATTACAACCAAATTCCTTTGCTTATATTAATTCAATTCGGTTTAACACCATCACTTTCAATTGGTTTAATTAAATTGATCTTCATTCAACTATTCAACTTTCAAATAACATTAGATTTTAATGAATTAACACTTATATTCATTATTTCATATCAATTATTCACATTCAATTGATTTACATTCAATCCATTCATTCAATTCAATTTCAAAGTTGCATTTCATTTATATAACTTAAGTTCATATCTATTACTTCACCTTATTATTTTACTTTGATACTAATATCAATTCCATTCAACAACACTTAAGTTATATTCCATTTAACTTTAAATTCATTTTTATTTACAACTCATATTCATAAATATATTCATATAGTTTCACTTCTTATATATATAAGTTTATTTCATAATTGTAAATTACTTTAATTATAATTCCATTCTTATAATTCTTTTGCTTATGTAATTATTCTTCAATTTAGATTATTCAAACAACTAAACAATCAACTTATTTTCACTTTAATAATTCTGAAAAATTATTTTCTTTTATATATAAAAATATAATCAAGGCAAAAATTATTTTATTTACCAAATTTTAAAACAATATTGTGTCGGTTTATCTTGTTTAAGAGTTTAGAAACCCCTTTCTACGATAGTTAGTTAGACTACATCGACCGAAATCTATAAACAATCAACCGATAAGTCAACACAATACAAAACAATTTATATTCACTAACAAATACGCTCTCATAGCTATTATTACACTCAACTCATTCTAGAGTACTACTGACTCTATCTCTACTGAGTACTACCCAACAGAACCATGGTTGTCGCTTAACCATAAGCTCTGATACCAAATGTAACGTACGCGATTTTTCGTTGCCGAAAAACCGAATAGTTAGGGTTTTAAAAAGAATTTAAGAAAAGAAAAAGAAAGAAGAAGAGATAAGAAGGTAGAAAATAGAGAGAATAGAGAGAAAACATCGAGAAAAGAAAATGGAAAATATAACAGAAAGAAGATAGAACATTTTAAAATAGAAGAAAAAGAGAATAGAGGAAAAAGAAAAACAGAACGGAACAGAACACAACAGAACAACATCAGAATCTCACAATTCGCAGCGGAACAACATATAATAATAAATGAATAATCTTTTAAACAAAGAACTATATCAGTTATTACATTATATCACATTTCATTACATCATATCATCAGAGTGTACAACAACATACAACATCAAACGGCGGAAAAAGAAATACTATATACTAGTAATACGCCATGCCATCTAGCTTGCCTCCAGCAACTCCAGAATATCCAGAATATCCTGATAAACCTTAACTCTTGACTGCCCGTGTGGAAATTGGTGGGCACCCAGAGTTTAGGAAGGAAAACAATAAACTCCGAGTCAGTCATGTGACTGGTGTGAGAACTCAAAACAGTTTATTTATCTTTAAAATCAAAATAGAGGAATATTTTTAAATTCAATTCGCAATGCTTTTAAAAATGAGACTACCATAAGACCTCCTGCCACACACACAATGCAAACGCAGACTTGGAGAAGATTTCTCCTTATGATAGTCAAAGATGCTTGATACGCATTTAAAAAGAACATTTCATATTATTATTAGTGCATAGTGTAGGAAATTCATTTCGAAAGTAGAATATAAATCTTAGCCAGCATAGGTACCATTATATTATGCCTACTAATAGCTACCATATTAGATGGCAGGTTCTACAACTAAAACCGTACAAGTCTCGTATTGTTTCTTTGGATTTCCAACGAATGATCAGGCCAAGGAACTTCCCATTGCCACATGAGAATGCCTCTGGATGGACATCCCCGAGAACCAAACCGGATCTCTACCAACACAAGGCCGGGTTACCCCTAACTGAGTAACAACTGACCGAATATGCCATCCCCCGGTCCTTTGGGACCTTTTCACCGAGCGCTCGTAATCAATTCACACAATCATAACAAAGTGTTTTCAACATGAGTAAGTATCTGGGCTCCATACCATGATACCACCCTTTTCCAGAAGGAAATGCACACATCCTAAAGGGCGCTACCCCTCATAACCTTGCTGCTTCTTTCCTGTTTTGACCATTCACGGGGTGTGAGGCTCGACGAAGTCACGTCCACAAAAACATACTTTATATAAAAGCCATGCTTTGGGTCAACAAATGATCATAGAAATGATCACAAAGATAGACGATCAAATAAATGATCCTATCACAAATAATCAACACAATGATCATTTACAGCAACACTCAGCATGTCACATTACCAAATTGGGAATATATCGCTGATAACATTCAACTACATAACCTCTGAGCTCGTACGTCTCAGAGAAGGGTGTTAAGCTAAAAGAATAAATTCTCCGCCACCAACAGAAATATATTTGAAAGAAATCTGCTTTATATCTCAATTTGTAACGTCAGACATACAATCCATACAAGTCTGTTCCGGGCTCGAACAAAACCGAAGGCACTTACAAAGAAGTCCTTGCAATCTGGATATTCACAATCCTGATCGGATTCACCATCACATATGGAGAACTCAATACCGTAGCTACTCGGTGCAGAGTCAATCGACAGGTCATCCTATCGCTCTCGCAAATACCGGGTCTTCAACACCGATCTTCAATGCGATTCATAACGACGTATCACATATTCGGAATGGGTTATACGACCCCATGGTCCTTTCCCGGTTAACCCGAATAGTGAGCGCTTATTCAAAAATAAGTGTAGCATTCACATTCAAACAAATCACATCAAATACCCATTCAAAGGGAAATATTGATAGTCGGTTATTGAACTATCAATGGATATGCACACATCACCAGATTCCAAATAATTTTCCAAATTATTTATTTTCCAAAATATCTTCACTAGATATATAAATTCAAAACTTCAAAAATAAATCAATATTTATTTTTAAACAAATTCTCCTTTTCATTCATAAATTCCATAGTGAATTTATAATCCAAAATATCTATGAATATTCAATTTCGATTATTCATTTCAATTTATCTTCAAAAAGATAAATTCTCTAATATTCACTTTATATTGGGAAAAACATTTCCATACCTATTTATTCATAAGTAATTCACAAATTTTATTTATTTTCAACACTTAGAAAATATTCTATATACTTCAATCGAAATTAAGTATATATTTCATTCTTTAAGGAAATCATTCTCTTAAACATATTTATTTGGGCCAAAACGAATGTTGCGTAAAACATCGTTACGACAACCCAAAATCACTAGTATAGGGATTCGAATTTAAAATAGATATATAAATCCCAATACTATACAAAACATTTCCTTTCGGAAATCATTTACTATAACAACAGTGTTATAGTCCACTATTTCCTTTTATTTCTCGAAAACGTCTATTTCAACAATAAATGTTGAAATCTATGGTTTCGAATCTCAACACATTTTCAAACATCGTTAGATCGTTTTAATTCAATTTAAAACATCAAATCTAAACATTTTCTTTAACATATTATTCGCTATTCAAAAACGTGAATATAATATGTTAACAAATTTCATCCTTTTATTCATTTTATTTCAAAGGATTATTCACAGTCAAAAACGTGAATATAACTCCATTTATAGGTTTCAACAATTTACTTATCAAAATAAGTCGTTTGCAAATTTATAAAACAACGTTTATAAATTCCTTTACTATTTATTTTATAACAACTCCTTTTATAAATTCCTTTATTAACCTATATTCAATTCATAACTCAATTATAAACCAAAAGTTCACATTATAAGTTAAATGCTTATAAAACGATTTTTTTACAAAATCGTTCTTTTAACTTCATAATTATAAATCTTATAAATTATAAGATTCAATTATTCATCCAAATATATTCTTTAATAATTTCACAAAAATTATAAATCTTACTATTTATAATTTTCATTTATAACTTCACCATTTATAATTTTATAAATTCCATTCACTTATACAATCCATTTTCACTTCATTCAAACACTTATAAAAACTCGTTTTATAATGTCAATATTTCAATTTATAAATATCCATTTATAAATCTCTTAATATAAATCAATTTATATTATTCTTTTTAAACGTCTTTAAATTCCTTTAAAACTTCATCATTCTCTTGATTTATAAAATAATTAAATTTTATAAATCCTATATTTAAACTTTCAATAATAAATTCAGAAATCCCGATTTAAACTATTTTATAAAGTCATTAACCCCTATTTCTCAAAAATCAGCTTTTAACTATATTTCACAAAAACCATGATTTTATAACTTTGAAAATTATAACGTTTATTTATTTAACATGGATCAATTCCAAAAATATAGTATATTTTCAAAAATCACTTTTAAAATCATTTTAAAATTCCAAAATTTGGTCTAGTGATGCTACATACCAAATAGTCAATCACGACAACAACGATATCATATATCGATATGAAAATCCATCAAATATCAAAATATCTGAAATCAAATAAATACTGTTGAGGAATCCAGTTGGATCCCTCCAACCTGTTTTCCTGCATCCACAAACATTAGCACAATACCAATTCCGCTCCAGTACGAAATTATCGCGGTATATGGGATTTAATAATATTATCCGCTTAATAACGGCGCAGTAGGGTCTCTTCCGCTAAACAAAAAATGCGGGAAATCAATAACTCCAATATATACATATGCCAATATATATATATTGCTATTATATATATAATACCAATTTCACTGTTTATGAAATATTCGCGGTATATGTTTTTAATAAATAACATCCGCTTACTAACGGCGTATAATGTCTATTTTAACAATCAATAGATATCAATCATCATTCAAACATGCATTCAAATATTTTAAATCTAACTATTTAAAATAAAATCGAAACTATTTCGATTGAGTGAGAAGTTCTCACCTTGATTTTCAATTTCGTTTTAGCGATTTATTTCGAATAAAATTAAACGGACGTTTAATTTTACCCAAAATTCTCACTAACTCCAAACGACTCCAATCCAATTCCATCGCGTAGTGCTCGTCGATACGATTCCAACGCAACTAGTTTCGCGCGTTTTCGACCTCGTATGAAAAAGATATGAATTTTTAAAGTTTCACGACTTTTATACTTATATAAATTTACAACCTTTAATCAATTTTAAACCTACACAAATCCTTAGCCACTGGATCCAAGCCCAAGCCATCATAGCCGTGCCTTTCCTCTCCCCTTTCTCCTTCCTCTTACGCGCCCAGTAACACAACACGTAAAGGAACCCATCACATATGAATTAGGGTTTAATTTCGCGCCATCCACGCTCACCTGCAACTCGATCAGATAGTTCCATGTCAAAGCCCTCACCACAAGCTATACTCGGCCGAGAATTGGTGGAGCTCGGTGGTCCATAGCCTCCTCAAAACGCGTGCGAACGTAGCACGTTCATGTTGGATTTGCCGATGATCCGTGCAACGAAACACGATCATAACCGTTGAATATAAGGATCTTACGTAGCTCTACAACTTTGTAGTTGGAGATTTCTTGAATGGGTTTGTGGATTGAAAGATAATTGAAGGAAAAAAAACTGCAATTTTCGGCCATTGGTTGAAGCTCCTGGTGGCTAGGGTTTAGATTTGTTTATTTTTTTTTTCTAATTTATGAAGGTGGTTGGTCTATTTATAGGAAACGAACGAAACACTATTCATCCGGAAATTCCGAACTCCGATTCACGCGCCGAAACTAACGTTCCTAGGGTTTATCCCACGTTCCGGACACAATGGAACAGGTTTCGAAAGCTAATTCGGACATCTGTGTGAGTTATGGCAATAAACGTTCAATTTGAATTAAACCGATTTAAGCGATTTTCTAGGCGTTTTAATTCGTACCGGACAAACGGTAAATCCAATTGACACGAAATTTGAAACCTTACAATAATATCACATTACGGATCCGATGAAACTAGTTTCGTCGAAATCCGAGACTTTTTGAAAAATGGCTATTTTAACTCGCCAAATTAAAATTAAAAATAAATTGATGCGTTTCGAGCTGCCATGATCAAACGATAACTCCGATTGACACGAAAATTGAAATCCGATAATAACTAACTATTACGGATCCAATGGAACTGGTTTCGTCCAATTCTGAGACTGTTCAAAAATTGACTATTTTCACTAGTCGATTTAAATATTAAAATATTCAATTTTCACAAATTAACTTTTAATTCGATTTTAAAAGTTCTAAAATATCATTCTAACTCCCGTATGATAAAATAAAATTTTACAAATCATTTTCAATCATATTTAACTCAATTTTCAATTATTTTCATAATTTAACATATTAAATTATCGATTTAATTATTCAATTAAATCCAATAATTCAAATAAAAATTTATTTGACTTATAAATTCACTTATTAATATTTAAAATTAATTAAATATTCAAATTTTAATAAATAAAAATTCTGGGTCGTTACAGCTTGGTTTGTTCATTGTTTGTTTTTGTGTGTCTTGTTCATTTGTGCATGTCTGTTTCATTCCATTTTGCATTGCTATTTTTAAAAAAAACAGAAGTCGTTGCATTTCACATTTTAGTTTTATATTTTTAGTTTTATACTGCATTTGTGTGCATTTCTTTCCTTTTGTTGAATATTATTGTGCTTCAGTTTTTGTTCATCTTGCTTGCTATTTGCATTTGGGTTTCACCGTTAATAGCTTTCTGTTTGCGTTTCTTTTCTGCATATTCTCTGTTTTCTTCCCCTGCCACTGTGTCAAACCATCCATTCAAACATTGCCGGAAGTTCACCCAATCCCTACTGCTGCCTTCATTCAAACATACTGTCTTCCCATACAAGCTTCTCTGACCATCTTCACTACTACAGTTCATCCCATTTGCAACCAACACCACCTCATTACCCTACTTCACACTTCCATAAGAAACTATGCCACTGACCACTGAACCACCTCTGAACGACACTTCTGCCATCCCCCTTGCTTTCGAAAAGCAAACATCAGCCTGCAACATCACATACAACTTCCACTGTTCCACTCCTACAAACATACCTCTGCCATGCGTTTGTGCATATTCATTCTACAAGCCGTATATTATCATCCTCTCCCCTCTTTCATCTCTACCTCCATCCACTGTCAGAGCACAAACCGTCCTCCATATCAACAAACTCCACAACCAGCCTGACAGAACAACAACCGAGCCAGATATCACCACTGTTCAAACTTCACCGAACCTCAATCCAACATCACGAACAACTGCGACCCCCCAACCTCGCTCGAACACCAGAAACGCCATCAAATCAAACATCGCCTCACCTCCATACCACCTTCTACAAATCACCTGCACGAACCCCACATCCAAACAGAAACCGCCTACCTCCTACAGTCAATAACAGCAATCGAACTCCAATATGTAACAATCAATACTCAGCATCCATGATTGTTGAACAAGGAAGCTATTATTCTCAGAGAAGCTGCTGTTCAAGTTGCTATTTTCAGGAAAATAATGAAGGAATTAACAAATTGCATGATCAGGATGATGATAAGATGCTGTAGAAAACAACAAGTGTTCAAGGGTTGAAAAATTCATTTGAGAGAGATTATGTATGTACAAACTGTTCATGTACACACTGATACAGTTTGCCTTCCTGTTTGAGTGAGTTAGTGGACTGTCTTGTGTTGTTTGAATGGGTTAATCTGTGTGTAATGGGTATACGGGCTGTGTGGATTAAGTGGGTGAAGAGTATGTTTCTGATTGTTTTTGATTGTGTATACATACAGTTGTAAAAAATTGAAAAGTGATGAATCTGAAAGTGAACTTCTTTTCTTTAAATTCTTAAGTCTTGTACCAGCTTGTTTTCAATTTTATGTTCAGATATCTTTGTTACTTTAAATCTTAAGTCTCGTACTAGTTTATTTTCAATTTCATCTTCGTTCCTGTTTAGAAATTGAGAATTACAATTTTAGTTCTTTCAATTCTTGCATTAAATTCCATTCCAGATCTTTATATTGTAGTTCAGTTAACTGTTTTAGTTTCTGATAATCTTGCAACTTCATCTTGGTTCTTTAAAACAAATGACAGTGCCTGTTGTTTATAATTGCGGAAGTGAATTCCAGTGTTTGTAAACAAGCTCTTGCATCTTGGTCATGAAGACAGTTGTACTTAGGTGAAACTGCTGTTACAACCTGTTAGTACTTGTAGAAATTTTTGAATCTACTCAATTGCTTGAACTGCAAGAAAGCCCAATTATCACTACCCTGTATACGCAAACTTATCAGTGCACAGTCATTTGCATCTTCCTCCTCAAGGCATTTCCTCAAACACTTTCCCTAACCTGTTGAACGCCTTCTCCTTCATTGAAGAAACCCATCACACTTCCATGGCAATTGAACCAGACCCATCAGAGCCTTACAATTTGGTATCAGAGCACCCTTCTGAGGCACCAGCAAATCCTCAGTTCGATCCACCAAACACCGATTTGAATAATTCATCCCAACAATCCTTCTAAAATCAAGATCCATCATGGATAAGGCAGGAGGAGTTCAACCATAGAATCGAAAAAGCTCAGCAGGAATTGAACACTAAATTTCAGGGATTCCATAATGTGCTGACCGTTCTTTCTCGAGATATACAACAAATCAAAATTCCATCCTCTTCCATTCCACCTACAAATCCATATCAAGAATCTCAACCTTTTCATGGTTATCGAAATTCTTGGACTGCCCAAATGCCTGGATGTCCTCTGCCTTCATTTCCAACCACTTCACAACCAGTTCCTCCAACACCGGTACAACAACCAGTTCCTCCACCACCACGAACTTCACCGCAAATGCCAATACCACCCCGAAGTTACCAGAATTCACAATATTATCCTCAAGAACCACCATACCCTTCAGATAATCAAAGAAACACATACCCGAACTATTATCATTATTCAGATTACTCCTCAAGAAGCACCCCATTAACATCCCTCAAACTTGATTTCCCAGTGTTTAATAATGAAGAACGAGTGGTTGATTGGTTACAGCAAGTTGAACAATGTTTTAAATTTCATCATACAGATGAAAGACTGTGGGTTGACATCAGTTCATTCTATCTTAAAAAAGAACCACTGCAATGGTATAACTGGTATATACATAATGTGCCTAATCATAGTTCTTGGCGGATTTTTAAGGAAGAAATCATGGTGAGATTTAATCCTAAGGAAATGGAAAGACCGTTTGAAGCTTTAGCTGGGTTAAAACAGAATACTACTGTCTTAAATTATCTCAACAAATTTGAACAATTACAAATGGCCACAGAATCTTTACCAACAAAATTTGCGCTGGATCGATTCATTGGAGGTTTAAAAGAAGAATTGAAGTATGATGTACTTACTTCAAGACCCACTAATTTCAAAGAAGCAGTCTCCTTGGCAAAGATGTATGAAAGTAAGCAATCTTACACTAAGAAGAACAACAGAACAGTAACCCCTACCATGAATATTCAGAGAAATATTAATACTCATTCCACTCCACCTCAAAGTTCTACCCTTAATCCTCACATGAACCCTGCCGGTGATCATAAAGATACGCAATTGGAAGCTTTGGCAAAGAGCAAAGGCCTCACACCCAGCCAATTAATTGTAATGAGAAGACAAAATTTATGCTATGGATGTAAGGAGAAGTGGCATAGAGACCATAAATGTAAAAAACCCCAAGTGTATATATTGGAAGGAGTAATTCCTTTGATGGAAGAAGAACAAACAGAAGCAGTTGGAACTAAAGCACTGTTAGATTCAGAAGTAAATGAAGAGGAACCACTAACCATCACATTGCAAGCTATGTGTGGAATACCCACCTTATCAACTATCAAGGTTAGAGGGAGTATACAAGGTAAATCAGTTCATGTCCTAATTGACTCAGGATCCACTCATAGTTTTATTAGTGCAGAATTGGCAAAAAAATTGAAGCTCAAGGTTGTAGAATCTAGAGTTTTTGAAGTAGTAGTAGCTAATGGTGAAAAGGTAATGGGAAATGGAGTATGCCATGAAGTGATATTCAAGTGCCAGGGGTGTGTAATGCCTTTAGACTTACTTCTATTCCCTTTAGAAGGCTGTCAAGTGATTCTGGGTGCACAGTGGATGAGAAAGTTAGGAGAAGTAACTTTGAATCTAGAGAAATTGCAAGTTAAGTTCACATACAATGACAAGGAGTATGTCTGGCAAGGAATACAACAGGAGGAAGCAAAGGTTGTTAGTAAGAAGGCCATTAATAAAGAATTTATTCAAGGACAAATTACTATGATGCTATGTACTTTAGAATCGTCTGAAAGTGTTAGACCAGATATTTCCCCAGAAATTGAAAAACTCCTTCAACAATTCCCTGAAATTACCACAAATCTACCACCTCTTCCCCCACACAGATTACATGACCATAAAATACCTTTGTTACCAAACACCAAACCAGTTTGCATCAAGCCATACAGACACTCCTATCATGTTAAGAATGAACTTGAGAAGCTTATTAAAGAAATGTTAGATTCTGGAGTAATCAGGAACAGCTGCAGTTCATATTCTTCTCCAGTAGTAATGGTGAGAAAAAAAGATGGAACATGGAGGTTATGCATTGATTATAGGGTTCTTAACTCAAAAACTATAAAAGACAAATTTCCCATACCCTTGATAGAAGAATTGTTTGATGAACTTTATGGATCTCAATTTTTTTCTAAACTGGATTTAAGATCGGGATATCATCAAATCAGAATGGATGAAGCAGACATTCATAAAACTGCATTTAGAACTCATGATGGGCATTATGAGTTTATAGTAATGCCATTTGGGTTGGCTAATGCCCCCTCTACCTTCCAGTCTTTGATGAATGAACTCTTTAGGCCTTACTTGAGGAAATTTGTATTGGTGTTTTTTGATGATATACTCATATATAGCAAAACTTGGCCCGAGCACTTGGAGCAATTACAGGTTACCTTTCAAGTATTAAGACAAAATCAAATGGTGATTAAAATGACTAAATGTAATTTTGCAAAAAAATCCCTAGAATATTTAGGGCATATTATCTCAGTACAAGGGATAGCTGTTGATCCTAACAAAGTAAAAGCAGTAGTAGATTGGCCACTCCCAAACAACTTGAAGGCACTAAGAGGCTTCTTGGGTCTCACTGGATATTACAGGAAGTTTGTAAAAGATTATGGCACCATTGCTAGACCACTAACTAATATGTTGAAGAAAGATGCATTTGAATGGAATGATGAAGCTAGAGAGGCTTTCAAGAATCTTAAGCACTGTTTGGTAACACCCCCAGTACTAGCAATGCTTGATTTCTCACAACCATTTGTTTTGGAGTGTGATGCCAGTGGATTTGGTATAGGGACTGTGTTGTTGCAAGACCATAAACCTATAGCTTATTTGAGTAAAGCTTTACATGGCAGAAACTTAAACCTATCCACATATGAGAAGGAACTGTTAGCCATTATAATAGCTACCAGGAAATGGGCACAATATTTGATGGGTAAGCAATTTGTTATTAAAACTGATCATCAGAGTTTAAGATATCTACTGACACAAAGACTACATACTGGAGTGCAAAACAAATGGCTTGCTAAACTGCATGGATTTGATTATAAGGTGGAATATAAAAGTGGTAGAGATAATAAAGTAGCAGATGCATTGTCCAGAATAGAAGGAAATGAAGGAAAAAACTCTCAGATGCAAGCAATTTCTATAGTGCAAACATCATGGATGCATGGTTTAAAAGAGTCTCTACTAAATTCTCCCTGGTATCAACAGCAAATAACAAAAATTCAAGGGGATGAACTACCAAGCAGCAAGTATAAAGTGGTAGATAATTTAATTTTTCATAAGGAAAAGATTTTAATAGATCATCACTTGAATATAATTACCCAAAATCTAGTGAAGGAGCATCATTCAACTCCATTGGGAGGGCATTCTGGAATCAAAGGCACACTAAAGAAATTGCAACAAGTCTTCTATTGGAAAAAAATGAGAAGAACTGTGGAAGAATATGTAAAAAACTGTGAGGAGTGTCAAAGGAATAAAGCTGAAAACATCTTAATCCCTGGTCTTCTACAACCCCTTCCCATTCCCGATAAAATATGGTTGGATATCTCTATGGATTTCATCACGTGTTTACCTAGAAGTCATAAATATACAGTAATATATGTAGTGGTGGATAGACCTAGCAAGTATGCCCATTTTTTTCCATTGATTCATCCTTACACGGCTAAGGAAGTGGCTGCAATCTTCTTCAATGGTGTATTCAAGTTGCATGGAATGCCAAGAACTGTTGTAAGTGATAGAGATGCGCTGTTTACCAGTAATTTCTGGAAAGAAATTTTTAAATTGCAAGGCAGCAGCTTGAAATATAGTTCAGCATACCACCCACAAAGTGATGGCCAAACTGAAGTAACTAACAAAATTTTGGAGGGACACTTGAGGTGTTTTGTATGTCACAAACCTCAAGAGTGGTCAAAGTGGCTAACTTTGGCCGAGTACTGGTTCAACACTACATGGAAGGCCTCTACCAATACTACACCATTCAAAGCAGTCTATGGCATTGATCCTCCAAACCTTTTGACCTATGTACCTAACTCAGCCAAGGTAGAACAAGTTGAAGAAGAGTTATATTCGCGAGATATAATGTTGGAGTTTCTTAAAGACAGTTTGAGGTTAGCCCAGGAGAGAATGAAGAAATTTGCAGATTTGAGAAGGTCAGATAGAGAATTTGAAGTGGGAGATTGGGTGTATTTGAAGCTACAACCTTATAGACAAATCACTGCTAGATCACAGTAAACTCACAAGTTATCACCTAAGTATTATGGACCTTATCAAGTGGAGGAAAAAATAGGGAAGGTAGCTTACAGATTACATTTACCTGCAACTGCAAAAATCCACCCTATTTTTCATGTTTCTCAGTTAAAAAAAAAAGTTGGTGAAGGCTTAATAATTCAGGTGGATGTGCCTAGCTATATGGAAGAGATAGTGGATCAACCTGAGGAAATTTTAGAGAGGAGATTGGTACCCAAAAATAATCAGCCAGTGGTCCAAGTACTAGTTAAATGGAAGGATAGGCCTAGAGAAGAAGCAATCTGGGAAGAATACTGGCCATTGATTAGGAGATTTCCAACTTTAGACCTTGGGACAAGGTCTGTTGTTAAAGAGAGAGGGAATTGTAACAATCAATACTCAGCATCCATGATTGTTGAACAAGGAAGCTATTATTCTCAGAGAAGCTGCTGTTCAAGTTGCTATTTTCAGGAAAATAATGGAATTAACAAATTGCATGATCAGGATGATGATAAGATGCTGTAGAAAACAACAAGTGTTCAAGGGTTGAAGAATTCATTTGAGAGAGATTATGTATGTACAGACTGTTCATGTACACACTGATACAGTTTGCCTTCCTGTTTGAGTGAGTTAGTGGACTGTCTTGTGTTGTTTGAATAGGTTAATCTGTGTGTAATGGGTATATGGGCTGTGTGGATTAAGTGAGTGAAGAGTATGTTTCTGATTATTTTTTATTGTGTATAAATACAGTTGTAAAAAATTGAAAAGTGATGGATCTGAAAGTGAACTTCTTTTCTTTAAATTCTTAAGTCTTGTACCAGCTTGTTTTCAATTTTATGTTCAGATATCTTTGTTACTTTAAATCTTAAGTCTCGTACCAGTTTATTTTCAATTTCATCTTCATTCCTGTTTAGAAATTGAGAATTATAATTTTAGTTCTTTCAATTCTTGCATTAAATTCCATTCCAGATCTTTATATTGTAGTTCAGTTAACTGTTTTAGTTTCTGATAATCTTGCAACTTCATCTTGGTTCTTTAAAACAAATGACAGTGCCTGTTGTTTATAATTGCGGAAGTGAATTCCAGTGTTTGTAAACAAGCTCTTGCATCTTGCTCATGAAGACAGTTGTACTTCGGTGAAACTGCTGTTACAACCTGTTAGTACTTGTAGAAATTCTTGAATCTACTCAATTGCTTGAACTGCAAGAAAGCCCAATCATCACTACCCTGTATACGCAAACTTATCAGTGCACAGTCATTTGCATCTTCCTCCTCAAGGCATTTCCTCAAACACTTTCCCTAACCTGTTGAACACCTTCTCCTTCATTGAAGAAACCCATCACACTTCCATGGCAATTGAACCAGACCCATCAGAGCCTTACACAATACAACCCTAAACAACCGTCGACAGCATCTTCATAACCGCAATTGAATCGCGACTTCTTCCTAAAATCACCAACCCCTCAATCAAATCGAACCATCCTTGACCATCACCGCGACCCCAAATCAAACACCCACCGTTGCGACCTATCACCACCTCGAATCCCCTTTGAACCAGCCCCAAACCAAGTACCAACATCACCTTAAACCCAATCGAATTGCCGACCAAAGTCGATTTGGGAATTGCTTACGAGGTTGAGAAATTCGAATGTGGGGAGTTCGATTGGAAATATAATTTCTATATTTTGTTTTGTTTCGAACAGTGAATTTTGAAATCAATTTGGCAGTGAAGTAGTATTTTGTGCATTGTTTTAGTAATTAGTTTGTGGGCCGGGCCCTAAATCTCTACAATATTTGTGCTAATTTTTTTTTCTTTACCAATATTTTTTTTTTGAATTTATTTTGTTCTGATTTAGTTCCGATCCGTTAAAAAAAATTCAATTGTTTGATTTTCAATTTGTGCTGTTTAAGTTCCTTCTTTGATATGTAAAAAAAATTGTATACATATACTGATTTTAGTTTCAGGTTGCAGAAGGGGAAATTCAAAGAAAGAACCGCTTAACGGAATAAATTGCTCTGCTTGCTAGCTAAAAAAAAAATTGCAGCTTTTATCTCTTGTTTTTATTCGTTTTGTATTGTTGATTGATTGCATTTGCATTAAAAAAAAAATTCAAAAACAAAAACAAAAATTCATTCGTAGTTACATTGTTAATACACGTTTAATTTCTGTTTTGCATTACATCTTAGAATTTGTTAATAATAACGGTTAGACATCGATACACTTAATTGTATATTAACAATTTGTCTTCTTTGAACAATTTAAATTCTTGGTGTCCAGGCTACGGCAGAGCAATAATCAGTTATAAATATTACGGTGATTCATAAATATTATACTAAATTGTTTCTTTGAAGGTACTTAAACCTTTGGCTGCATTGCTACGGTGATTCGTGGTGCACTGATAAATCCTGTCCATTACCTGGCTCAGAACTATCTTGTTGATTTAAGAGAATTTGTGATTATACAATTTTGGGTTAACTTAGGATAAATCAATTTGTAATTAACCCTTGCATTCATTTAGTTGCATTGGTTCATGCATATTTAAAAAAAAAAAAATCAAAAATCCAAAACAAAAAAAATTGTAAATATTCTTTTTATTTTTCTTTGAAATTCTTAAATCCTTGTCCTTTGAAATTTCAAAAACTCAAAAAAAATTTAGAAAAGCCAAAATCCAAAACAAAAAATTATTTAAAAAAAAATTAAAAAAAGAAAATTTTTGAAAAACCAAAATACAAAAAAAAACAAAAATCAATTTCCCTTTAATTTTATTTGTAAATATTTTTTCTTTATAAAAAAAATCCAAAAATATTCTTGAAAATGTCTGAATTTCCATATTCACTCGAATTTTACAATAGTTGTGAAAATCCATATAATTTCACTCCAAATTCGTATGGATATTTTAATTCCAACTATTGTTTAAACAATTCAAATTTCGAACCACAAAATTTTCAAAATAACGAGCAACCCTCAAATCTCGAAAATAACATTTCGTCTTTACTTTCTTGATAGAAATGGAGTGATCAATTGTGAAGTCTGCTTCTTCACTCTGTTTAACATTACATGTATATATATATTACTTTTTACACAATTTGTGAAACGAAAATAACAGAAAATTACCATCGTGTATGCTTCACTGGACGTGCGATGTCTAGGTTGTAGATACAGCACGCTGGCGTCTACTGGATCAGGCTTCATCTCAATATAATCTACAACACAAAGATTAATATATTCAACCCTAATTATCAAATTTTTTATTTCCATCAATCTATACAAATTTCTACGCAATTAAATGAACATAAACTAGCAACGACCCTCTAGTGCAATCTACAACATCTAACTTTCACAAAATCTTGCAAAACTAGTAAACCTAAAAAAAATCTAAATTTATCCTAAATCAACAAATTGGAGAAGATTTCATTACCAATATTCTTCACGATGCCGCATGTAGTAGCTATGGTTCGAATAGGCTTTGAATTTGATAAAAAAGTTAAGAAAATGAAAATTTTTGGGGGACGCTATTGCTAGCTGAGATAGAGGGAATGTTTAGGAGTGAGGGGAGAATAGGGGTGGCTGCCTGGTTTGTTCCAGGTCGAAAAATCGCAAACTACTTTACCTGGAACAAAACATCACGCCACGCTTCCCCTATCACCATCGTGCATGCTCGATAAGCGCCTCCGCACAACTCTACAAAACCAAACATATTCATCCAGCATAACATGCAAGCATCCACATCAATTACATGAAAATAATCATCAATTACAGAGAAAATCAAACATACATTCATTCATCGAAACATCCGTACCGCTTATAGCCAATTGCAGAGAACTCATAACATACATTCTACGAAACATGCAAATATCCATCAATTATATGAAAATAAATAAACTACCCAACACAAGTTTTTTGACCAGAAACGGTTCCATAAACATATCCACTACGAACATAAGCTAAAGCGGACATATTCTTCTCTACCAATCTTTTCTATGCATTTTTTAAACTAACATTTTCAAACGCCTAACTTCGGTTTGCATCTCGAGAGCATATTCCACTCCCCGAGCATACTATGGAGGATCAATCCACTTCATAAAATTACAGCACTGCACTTCACCGGGATTCATCATGTGATCTTCATACGAAACACAACCATAAAATCTACGCCCGCATTAGTTTCAATTTTGCCTATGACAACCACGCATTCATCTCCACATCGACAAACTAAATATGCACCGGATGGCAGCGTAGGACCAACATGATGTGGAGAATTTAGTATTTTCTCATCAATGCAAATTTGTTTGCCCGGTATTTGATTCGCTACAACTTCGCGTAAGCGAGTATTGGCAGATGATGTTCCAGAATGGAACTTATGAGGTATCGGCTCAATTTGCGTCTCTGGAACAAATTTTACATCACTAAGATGCGCAATGCCCCTTTGAGCTTCAAATTTATCGAAACATTTTGCCATCGCCTCATCATCAATCTCACAATCATCCATGTTTAGTTCAACTTCAAGTACATCAACATTGATTATATTACACAACAAATCCTATTTAGGATTTAGGTTAAAAAACAAATAATAAATTGTTAAACGTTACCTTGTATTGAAAAATACGCCTAGTTGTTGAAAAGCTTTGATTAGATTTTGAGAGAATCGGGCTTGTTTAGGTTTTCTACAAAGAAATATGATTTTTGAGGCTTTAATAATTTGGAATTGATTTTGGTAAAGTTGGAAGTGAAGGAGAAGGGTGGGGCTGGCTGGTTTTAAAGCAGACATCTTGGCGATTTTTCAAAAATCGCCCACAGCATATAGTATTAACTACGTTGACGATTTTTGTAAAGTCGCCAGCAAGGAAAATGTTTTTCATTTTGGCGATTTTTGAGAAACCGTCAGTTGGCGATCTTTGAAAAATCGTGTGTTTTTCCAAAAAAACCAAAACAGGCCTATATTTGTAATTAAGTTTCAAATAGGTCTATATTTGTTATTTCTTTCAAAATATGGCCTATATTTGTAAAATTTTCTTTTTTTTGTAAAATGATAATTTCATTTATCTTTTGTCTTTTATTCTGAAATCACGTCCTAGAAACTTATTATTCTACATTGAAAAGCCCTTAAGTGAAAATCACCTCTGCTAAACGGGTGAGGTTTATTCAAGTGACAAGAAGACACATGATTTAACAGTATACCTCTCTATTCTTGAAAAATTCAATGCAGGGGAGCAGAACCCATATTTCTACAAAAGCATTCATGTACTCTTCTGATTGTTAAAAAAAAACAGTAAGATACAGAGAATAAATCTCGAATAACATATGTGGGATGATTTTTGAAAAGGTGTGATTTATTTTATGTTGTGCATTTTATGAATCATACTTCCTCACAAGTTAACGTAGACTTACAATTAATAGGAAGTCAGAGAGCAAATATTTGGTTCATCCGCTAACAACAAGGCAACTCCAACTATGTCTGGCTTTGTTGAACAAGCATTAACCATATCAAAAGACTTAGCAACATCTGTCGTGAAAGGATTCAGCCCTAGAAAAATTCCAGTATTTGCTACACTAGCTCAAGAATTTGCAATCTTCGATCGATGGTTTTCCTCCATCCTTGGCCCAACACAGCCCAATCGCTTGTTCATTTACTCTGCAACTTCATATGGTGCCACGAGCAATGACAAGTGGAACATGGCAAAGGGCTATCCTCAAAAAACAATATTCGATTCCCTGCATGATGATGGTTTGGACTTCAATGTCTATTTTGAGAGCGTGCCTATTACTTTCTTTTATCGAAACATGAGGGCGTTCAAGTACATAAAGAAGTTTTGGAAGTATAGTAACTTTTTGAGTCATGCTAAGAATGGCAAGTTGGCAAGCTTGAGTGTCATTGAACCAAGGTATGTTATTACCACTTCATAACTCTGGTACTTTGTACCAATGCATTTGAATTGTAACCCACTAATCAATATGTAGATGTACACATATGAGTTGATAGACACAGTCCTAACATGAATAGATGGCATAAGAGTCGATGTAGTATAAAGATAGTCCTGTCCAAATCTAATATTAAGCTTACATATATTTTCATGAAATAGTTTATGGAAGTCAAAGTTACCTACTGCTCTATGTTGATTGTAGAGAATAGTCTCACATCGTGCAATTATATCGTAGATTCTATCTGTATATTAAGAGACCATTCTTGGCATGCTTAATTGGTTTTTTTATAACAAATGGTTCTCTAATATAATGCTAAGAGAATAGTAAAATTGAATGATGGTTTTTAATAATTTTAATTTAGCGTATATAAAAAGGAGGTTTAGTACATTTTGACCATAGAGAAAAAAAGAAAACTCAATGCTAGAAAGAAAAAAAGAAAAAGAAAAAACCGAGGATCTTCTTGTTTGTATTCAGAAGAAACATGAGTTCAGAGCATTTTAAAATGCATAACTGTAGAAAAACAATGAGTTTTAGAATATAGAGAGAAGGGTGTACCAGGGTACGTATACTACTCTTGTATTCATCTTGTAATAAATTATAAAAGTTCAGTTATTCCCTTTTTTTATATATACAAACAATTGAAACATACCAGATGAAAGATATATGTTTTTCGACCTGCACGACAAATTATATCCAAATGAACTTCTTTCAATATTGTGATATAACAGATATTTCGATCTAATTGGAAAGCCGGTGAACGATGACCACCCATCACATGATATAGCAAATTGACAAAAACTAATAAAGGAAGTTTACGAGGCATTAAGGTCAAGCCCTCAATGGAATGAAAGCCTTCTACTAATTACTTACGACGAGCATGGTGGCTTCTATGATCATGTTCAGACTCCTTATATTGGAATCCCTAATCCAGATGGTATTATAGGACCAGAGCCCTATAAATTTGCCTTCGATAGGTTAGGTGTAAGGGTCCCTACTATAGCTGTCTCACCATGGATTAAGAAAGGAACTGGTAATGCTCTAAGTCTGCTTAAAGAAACTTTTATCTTCCCTGCTTTTGGTTATTTACTAGTATGGTTCTGTGTGCCTTAATTGTGCACAAGCCAAATGGACCTGCAAAAAATTCAGAATTTGAGCACTCTTCAGTACCAGCAACTATAAAGAAGATGTTCAACCTCACTTCTGGGTTCTTAACAAAGAGAAATGCTTGGGATGGTACATTTGAAGGAGTAGTTAGTGAGCTTACGTCACCTCGAACTGATTGCCCAGGTAAATATATGATACTATATATATGTATATATATATATGTATAGGGACACACACACATTCTTTTGCTGTTATATATGCGGAGGTGTTGCCTGATGTACATTCTCTTAGAGCGACTGCAGCAGATGAAAATTGATATATCTCCGACTTTCAAAGTGAGGTAGTTGAACTAGCTGCAGTTTTAAGCGGGGACAACTTGTTGAGAAAATATGGTATTGATAATGTGCAGAGAATGAAAGGTAAAGATGCTTCAAGGTATTTAGATGGAGCTATGTCTAGATTCCTCACTTCGAGTAGAGAAGCTAATAATAGCATGGGTGCCAATTAGTTGGGCTACAGTCTTCTTGGAATAGTAGATATGTAACTATGTAAGTATATGATCAAGTATTATTATAGTAATATATTAGACTAATTTGTACTTCTAATGTACTTTTATAGGGTTCCCAATACTTGAATGAAGTCCTTTTTGTCAAAGTCTACCATCTATTGAGGAGAAAAGAACTATTTACATGTGGGAAAGTCCATTGAGACAAAAAACGAAAAACACAAATCTCCACAGTCAGATCTTCCCACATTTTTGCCTCAAAATGCAATCATAATTGGATCCAACGGTATAACACATTGTATCAAATTTTGTGTTTTTTAAATCTCAATAGTCGCTCCTACATATTTACTATATGTTATGAAAATTCAGGGTGCATATGCGGATAAATTGAATCAGAGGTTAAAGCATTCACGGATAATATTTTCATTAGAGGTTGGGTAGAATGTAAAAATATTATGTAAAGTAATGTAAAAATTGTTGAACAAATTAAATCGTTGCATAATTTTTTTTAATAATTATATTTAATATTTAATACGAAAAAATCAAATTTAAATTCAAATACAACTTTAGAAAATTACTACAAATTCAAACTTTTAACACATAAAAAATATCATGGGTTCTGCTTGTTTTCCGCGATAATGACGCACATAATGGAGACAAATGGCTCAATACAGAACTGTAGCATCGACATAGCCAACTCCGAAGCTATCAAAAAGTAAGCAGCAAAGTCTATTCTTATGTCTACTGAGAATCGTTCAGTATTTCATAGCTTCTTGCCAATATGGTGTATAAAGCGAAGCAGAAGTAGGAGTTGGAGTAGGAGCAGATGGTCCAACATCAATGGGACACTTAGACTTTCGGTTGAGGACGGTGGTGGAGAAGAGAACGATGGTGTAATGCTGGATTTGGAGTGAATGATATTCCGTGAAAATCAGATACATCGTTACTATAAAGAGCACCCATAATATCATTTGTACTCTCTTCGTTCATCAGACCAACCTGACACATGACGACTTCGTAACTGGGATACAGAGGTAGTAGGAACTCAACTTTAATGTTAAATGGACAAAAATCTTTAAACAAGTGTCCATGAAGTAAAAGGTTAACCATCTCCCTGTCGTAAGGTGATGATTCCATAAAACGATTCAGGAATGTAACACCTTGTTCTCTCATTCTTTTGCAAAAATTAGCATCATCTTTGATTATCCGCCTTTGTGAATCTCATTCTAACCCCTCCACCATACCAACTTTTGAAAATTTCTGTACAAGTGAAGACTGTTGTCCCATTTCTGCAATAGAATGAAATACCCGTAATTTGATCCATAGTTATCTTTCATGTAGATTCGGGCGGCTTCGATGGGAACACCTTTTTTATTTTTCTCTTTTATCCGATGCATTAAGAAACACGCATTAATAAATCTGATCGTTTCTTCGTTCGTCCATTTTTGGATCGTTTTTTTAGATACGAGAGGATGAGGAAGAAGCGAGGCAGAGGATGATTGATTTTGTTTTTGATTTGCAATGATGAGGAAGAAAGGCTCGAGACGTTGATATAACAATTTTTATGTCCAATGTATCAAAGATACGTTGGACATAAAAATTAAGCCTAAAAAAACTTTAGGAATCGAAGCGTTGAATCGCCTCTTCCCCAGCAGCCGACTTAATCTTTACATCCGACGTATCTTCGATAAGTTCGGACGCAAGAACCGCTATCATTTTTCCTCTAACCAACTGCTTGTTCGCGATCGCATCATTAAATACATATGTACAGACAAACTCATATATATATTGGAAAAAGATTAGGAGCAATCTTATAATTTTGATAGTTGTCCCCTCTATTTATTCACATATTATTTGTCTTTGATGTTTGTCGTAAAACAATATTTCGATCGTTTATGTGAAATATACTTTGATAGGGTCTGAAGTTTCAACATGATCCAAATTTTTATATGATTTATTTCCGTAGCTAGTAAATTATACCAGAAAAAATTTATCCGTTTGGAAATTTATTGACACAAATGAGCTAATAATGGCAACATAGAAAGGATTTATCGATGCTCTCTATACAATCATACATACATCCATGCACGCAAGCACGCGCGTGCATGAACACACACATACATACGTAGAGCTAGTGTAACAACCCTAGATTTTGACTATAAATTTGAATTTGACTTTATTTCATTTCAAAATTATTTTAAACTTGTTTTAATTGTGAAATTTCATCTCTACATATTTTTAAAATAATAATAGAATTTTTTCAAAATTTACTGTATTTATTTCCTATTTTCAAGGGCTGTTTTCCTATTTTCTACTATTTTCTTCATTAGAAATTATATTTAAATTAAATTTTAAATATTTATTTTGCGAATATATTTTTATTTTATGTTATCATTTATGTTTAAAAATATTTTACAAGCTCATACGAATTTTCTAAAAATTATTCTATTTAATTTCAAATTTTCTGGTCTAGTTCACTATTTTTAGCTATTTTTCTTAATTTAACTTTATCTAATTAATAAATATTATATAAATTTTTATATTTTGATAAATTTTCGAAATTTTATCTGGGATTATTATTATTTCTAGAAATATAAAGTTATATAAATTAAATAAGGATATATGAAGAGCTTTTGACTTTTGAATTGATTTTTGAATTGCCTTTTGCCTTTTTGAATTCCACCTCTTCATTTTCCGCACAACTCTTCATTTCTCTTGGCATAACTCCCCACATTTTAGCCGACTAATTCATTTTCATTTCACGTATCTTCCTTTCCTCCTTCCTGAGAAAAAAAATTTCGGCCATCACATGCTTGGGAAGTTGGTAAAAAAATTTATTTCTTTTATCTCTTTTTCTACTTATATTGCTTATTCTAGTTTGATTTTTTGCACATGCTTTCACCTCTTTTAGGATCGGCCATGCCTCCATTGCTGCCTAGCCGCCTCCAGCACCTGATGGCACACCACCAACACCTCCTCCTCACCAACCAACCATGCCGTGACCCCCCTTGGTGTGCCCATCCACAAACTTTTCAAAACAACCCGAATTCCTAGCCTAGCCGAGCACAACATCACTTCCATCACCTCACCACCCCTCTAGCCGCCACCTACCATGCCTCCACCACCTCCAGCACCCTCGGCCACACCACCACAGTAGACCCCACACCTCTGGCCGTGACACTTGGAGCCTTGGCCGAGCCCAAATCCATGACCAAATGCATGTATTCATGCTTATGTGTATTATTCCCTTCACCCACTTTGGCACCATCACAAATGACATCTAGGCCGACCCATACCCACCATAACCTGACCCAAACACCTTCCATTATTTTGTATTTCCCCTTATGGCTGAGCCTAGTAAAGGTTAAAAGCAAGTGCAAGCATTTCTATTTGATTCTGTGCAGTCTATTCTAGTGTAGTTTTGATCGTAGCTGATTTGAAACTTATCGATGTTATATTGTTTTTGTTTGATTTGTAACCAAGGAATTTGACATTTGGCTCCTCCATTCGAATCTGTATCGTGCTTTTGTGCTTGTGTAGATCTCGTTGGTGAAATTTGTCGTTGGGTCATCAGCTCAAACCAGTGAGTTATTCTCACCAGACAGTTTTATACTTATATGAATAGTAAATCGATCGCTTGTGAATATGTAAACTGCATCACCATATTTTATTTGCTATGTCACTATCATATGATGTTCACACATGATTAAACACCTGTTATAACATTTGTTACTGTTATATTATGATATTCTGTTATTTTTATCAGTTCATCACACTGCAAGTTCCCTTTAGATTAGAATCACTATGGGTTGAAATGATACATACCCGAACAGACTTTAGAATAAGGGAAAATCGTTATGGGCTGAAATGATAGGCCTGAATGATTTTCAATTTATTTCATTTACTTGGGACTGCGGGTTTGAAATGATAAAACCCGTATTTTCTTTGTAAATTACGGGTTGAAATGATATATTACCCGTATCACTTTTCCTAGTGTAGAAAATTATATACAGACCCGTAGTTAATGTATGTTTTCTAAAAAATTTAAAATTATTTTAGAAATGTAAGTATTAAAATATTTTGATTTAAATCTAATTAAAAATGATTTTTGTAAAATATTATTGATTTTCTGAATAATTATAAGTGAAATAAATTAATGAAAAAGTTAGAAAATTTTGAATGTCAGTTATTTTGGAAAATTTGATTTAATTATAATTGAAAATTAAATTGAATATGAGATCATGATAAATTTATGATAATTTGAATTTAAATGAATTTAAAGTGATTTTATATCATATTAATGATTTTTAATAAAGTTAAAATGTAAATGAATGAATATTTAAGTTGAAATTTTGAAATATAACTAAAATTGGAAATTATGAAATTGACTTAAAAGTGGATTTTTAGTTAAGTAAATAAAAATAAAATTAAGTTATATTTGAGAATTTGAACTTAAGTGTTAAGTTGAAATTTAATGTAATAAATTTAAAATTGAACATTGCAGTTTAATAAGTGAATTAGTGTTAAATATGAAATTTTAAGTGAAAATTTAACTTTATGAAATCATGAAATTAAGGAAAATTAAATGATGTTTATAAAACTAAAAATATGTGATTTTATAAGTTAAAAGTGATTTAAAGAAAAATATAATTGTTGTGAAATTATATTGAAAATTTGAAGTTAATTAACTGCATTTTTGAAATGATAATACAACATTTGTAAATGCTGTAGTTGATAAGTGAACTAAATAGCTGAATTGGATTAAAGGCTATTATAGCATTTTTTTTTCTTTTTTGCTATAATTGTTGGATTAAACTAAGTTTTCTTTGAAACTAATGTAACTCTATTACAGCATTTTAAACGCTGTCTTTTGTTAAATTGAACTGTTTTGAATATAACTTTCTGTAGCATAAATGTAATAACTTCATAACTTCATTTTTTATGATTTAAATGAAGTAATTGTTTGGAATTGAACTCTTTTGAAATGTGAATTGAAATGGTATTTTTAAATTGAATAAAATGAATATGTTTTTCAAATGAAATGCTAAGTTTGATATTTTGAAATGGATTTGAAATGATATTGGATTTTTGAGAAATAAATACCATTTTTAAATTATAACTATGGGTTATAATAACGATGGGTTGTTAAAGAGACCGGGATCAGATATGGACACACTCTCTGTCGATACCGAAAACCATTTTAACAACCGTGTACTCGGTGGAGATTCCAGAATGAAGTAGGATGGCGACGATGTTCCTAAGGTACTTTACGTGGACCTAACTCCCGTGAGTTAGCTTAAGGTGGCTAAAACAGGAGCGATCTCGGGCCAAAGGAGGTAGCACCTCTGGCTGAACACACTTCTTCGATACCATTCTATTACTGTTGTGATCGATTGGGTGCACCCCTTTGATATTGGAGTGTTGTTCAGGGTGGGCGTATGTGGCTGCTGCGTTACCACCAGCCCGTGTGCGTAATTGGTATATCTACCCTGGCATTGCGTTGTGTGCCGTGTCACCTACCATACCGAGCCTTTACTACGAGTTTGTTTTTCTTCCATAGCCCGTGTGGTATCCTCTGACAGTCTGTAACAACCCGCATATTTATCAAGTTTATATTTAAATATTTTATTTAAATATTAAATCGTTAATCGGATTTTGGTCCGAAAAGCTACTTTTTGCAAACGGACAAATTAGGACCCGAGACCACTTCCATTGAGTTCGAAATGCTATTTACAACATTTTTAAGTATAAACATTGATATGATTGGAGATAGTAGAATTTCACTACTTTTTCACTTGAGACTTTGGGTTGGGCTTTTAGCCTATTAGACCCAACCTTCACCCCTCCTCTTCATAACTTCATTTCTATTTGCCTAAGCCTTCAAGCTTCTTCAATAATGGTGGAGGGAATGGTAAATTAAAATTCCAAAACTCAAATTCAATTGCAATCCATCTTTCTACTCCAAATTCAAGAAGAAGACGTTGGATTCAAGCTTCTTGTGCTTAGATAGAAGAGGGATTGATTCTTGCTTGCTTAAAACTTCATTTTCATTGATATTTGGTGCAAAGGTGAGAATTTTATCTCACAATTCTAGCCTATAATCATATTGGACTGTTGGGAATGATTCCCTATCACTTTTGCATGCACATTTGCATTTGGCTTGGATTGGATTGGCAAAAAACTCCAACTTTTAGTTGTTTGGTGAATTTCCTGAGCTTAGGTCGCTCTGCCTAGGTTAGGTCGCTCAGAATCATTAGCTCGCGCGCGTGGAAAAATCACGGCCTTCAGATTTTTCGTATTTGACCATAGGTCGTAGGTCGCTAGCTCGTAGCTCGTATTAGAGCTTAGGTCGTAGGTCGCTAGCTCGTAGCTCGTATTAGAGCTTAGGTCGCTAGGTCGCGACGTTTTAGGTCGTAGGTCGTTCGAATGTTAGGTCGCTCGGTCCTTATCCCCTTAGGTCGCTAGGTCGCGATGTTTTAGGTCGTAGGTCATTCGAATGTTAGGTCGCTCGGCCCTTATCCAGTTAGGTCGCTTGCTCCAGTTAGGTCGCTCGGCCACTTTGTTAAGTCGCTCGTCCTGTTGCTCTGTTAGGTCACAACCTCTGTTAGGTCGGCCATGTTGGGTCGCGAGTCATCGTTAGGTCGCGAACACCACTAGGTCGTTTGACCCCTTAGACCCCTAGGTCGCAACCATTAGGTTGCTCGACCCTATTCCTCTTAGGTCGTTAGACCTCATTTTGTCTTCACTAGGTCGTACCGTTTTGGACGGGGCGCTGCCCCGCACCCCGCCCCCCGCGACCTGACCGGGCAGGTCGAACCCCGTAAGCGGTGGCGTTGCCCCCGCACCCCCACCTTGGGGGTTGCCACCCCCCTGGACCCCCCCTCCGTAGGGGATCTTATCTGAAAAACATTGAGCTGATTTCCTAGGATTTTATTCACATCTCCGTATGCGATTTTTGTGACTGATTGTTTCTACAATTACTTCTGTGTTTTGTCACTTTATAATATAAAGCTTTCAATACTAGTAGTAAATATCAAAACTCTTTTAACAAACAATTTCAACTCTATTTTTAATAACAAAGCTCTTTTCTTAAACTGTTTTCCAATCTATTAGTATATACAAACCTTTACCTCACTCGGATGAGAAATCTAATTAAACGACTTAGTAAAACAAGTGGTATGAAACGCTTGCGTTCACTTCGTCGGTTAATTCTTGGACTTGTTCGATTGAACCTCTTGTGACAATTTTATTAGTGAAGATTTACAGTTTGTTCGTAAATATTTAAGTTAAGCAAGTGGTTATGGGACATGAAGCTAAACTTCTATATTTACTAGCTTAGTGTAATTGACACTTCTCGTTGATCATGACGATCATTCTGATGATTTAGACTAGCAACGGTGCGATGTCTCTTGTTGCGAGGTTAGACTAGACACCACTTGTGTGATTCCACTCACACATACCTTTTTGCTTTTTGGTTAGTCTGGACCTTAATCTATGTGATTCCATTCACACATGTGGGGTAGCTCCCCTTGGTCTTCGGACCGTCATGTGATAGGCCTCTTTCTCTTTCTCTTTTCTATGATTTCTTGACTTCTTGTATTGATTTCTAGAATTTATGTCATTGACTTGTCATGAGTACAAGTTTGGGGTATGATGCCCTTTTCGAATCTTTGAGAAGATTCTTGTGATATTGATTATCTCTTATTGATTGATCTTCTGTTGATCATTATTTACATACTTATAGTGGTATGTCATTATGGATATTTTATGTTTATGCCATATCTTTTATGTTATATCATGTCATCTGATATTTATAGCTAGACTGATCCGTTTATTATTTTCTTAAATAATACTCGAGTCAGACCGAGATGTTACAGGTGCTTCTGCTTGACTTCTTCCCAGGGATTCATCACTCTGACTTTTGGCTAACCGTTTAGATTAGCAGTTTTTGTTGTATACACTTGAGATATAGACTCATAGTTGTATTCTTTTGTATAGCACGTGTTGCTATTCTTTTGTATTATTGTGGATCTTACTGACCACTTCTCTGATGTACACTTTCATGTGTTAGTTATATATTCATATCTTCTTCCGCCCTTGTGATATGGATGTCTGTGACTGATTTGTGTTATGATTATTTCTATGTTTGTTTCCAAAGATTATTCATAGCCACCGTGTGATAAGCAATTACATGGATGGTCGCTCCTCAACAGCCTTATTCTCTGTGCTAGTTGACAGCACTACACCGTAGTGTTGTTGGCAAGTGTGGGTATAGAGGTGGGGCGTCACACAGTCACACGGAGTGGAGATGGCACGATATTGGATGGACTACTGGGACTATTATGTGTGAAGGGTGATATGGGTAGCCCGGAACGCTATTTAAAAGTATGTTTATTTTACTATAGTCATTATTATAATAGCGAAATATTACTATATAGTAAATAGTTTAACGGATCCTTAGAGGATGGACGGTCCCAGACATCCTTTAAGTTACTTGTATCTTTATTACAGTTCACTTGAGTTGGTTTACATTATATAAGTATATATTGTCCTGACTCGAGTGTTTTGTGTTTTGCTTTACGCTCGGGTCAGCCTGAGTATTCACAGCTTTGGATTCTCTTTCTGGAGCTGGTCTTTGCTGGAGTTTCTGCTTATCTACATATTTATCTACTTCCGTTTCAGATGTTCTAGTTTATCTCATATATTTGTGAACTTCTATGTATTTGGGATTTCTATTATGTTGTTTTCAGACTGTATTATGTATTTGGTTTGAGACTCTGTTGTAGTAGCTTCATGAACTACTATGTATTTTTATATTCCGCTGCGAGTTATTCTGTTTGTTCTGCGTCTATGATTCTGTATATCTGATTTTATTTGCTCCAAATTTATTTACAATCTGTTATTTCACATCATTCAAGTTTGACATGTGTGGATTATTGTCGATTTGAAAGGCACGAAATTAGGGTTGTTACAGTTGGTATCAGAGCTTTGGTTTTGGCAAACCATTGCCTCTGCGGAGCAAAAATTCATTAGAGATAGGGTATTTCTACCCTAGAATGAGTGAAATCAATCTCAGAATCATATCTTTATGAGAGACGTATTTTCAAAGTATAAAATGATTTTTCAAAATGTTTTCAAAGGATTTTCAAAGATTATTTTGATATATAATTTTTTTCTTGCTTTTAAAGGATTTTCAAATGTTTTCTAACCTTCCTTTCTTTCGTATCTACCTTGTTAGGATCTTTTCTTTCTTTAAGATATTCATCCAAGTGTATTATCTTGTCTTATCTTAATTTATCGTTGGCTTGTCTTTATTCTTGTCCTAAATTCATTCTTGGTATTTTTCAGGATGAATCGAGGAAATGCTAGAGTTAGGGGTCGTGTCATTGCCCCAGCTCCTCAACCTGTTGCTCCAGTTAGGTTCACGGTTCTTTGTAAGGAATTCTCTCAACTAGGTGGAACCCCATTCACCGGTTCAGAGACTATCATTGAGGCTCAGCAGTGGTTGCGGAGTCTTGAAAGGATATTTACTGGTCTTGACATTACTGATGCTCAGAAGCGTGAGCTAGCAGCTTGCCAGTTGCGTGATTCTGCTTTAGATTGGTGGGAGTCCGTTATGGCTAACACCGTCGAGGCTGATCTCACTTGGGAGCAGTTTAGGTATCCTTTGTGTTGTCTTAATTTTGTTCCTATTTTTCCTTTCTTTGAATCTATCTTAAGCCTATTTTCTGTATCTCTTTTCCAGGGAGACTTTTGTGGCAAAATGGATGCCAGAAGCCGAAAAATCTTAGCTTTATCGCGAGTTTATGGATCTGAAGTAGGGTACCATGTCTTTTGCTGAGTATGAGAGGAAGTTCAATGAACTTTCCAAGTTCGGCCCTAGCCTTATTGACACTCCTCTCAAGAAGAATGAGAAATTCATCGCCGGTGCTCGTCCAGAGTATTATAGTCGCCTCATTTCTCATGTTCATGGTTCTTTCACCCAGCTCATGGATATGGCTATTCGCTATGAGAATCCCACATCCAAAGGTCCTGCTGTTTCTGGTGCTCAGTCTTCCTCTGCAGTTTCCAAGAAGTGTAAGCCAAACTTCCAGCAGCAGAAGAAGAATTGGCAGAAGCGTCCTGGTTTGGGATCTTCATCTGCTACTGCTCAGAGGCAACCGGTTGATCTCTCCTCCATCACTTGCTTTAGGTGTGATCAGAAAGGGCACTATGCCAATAGTTGTCCCACATTATCTGGTGCTGTTGTTCCTCCACCCGCTCGGTCGGCTAGACATGATCTCTGTCATATCTGTCTCCAGCCTGGTCATTTTAAGAAGGATTGCCCTACCCAGTAGAGGGGTACTCCTTCCGGTATTTGTTGTCACTTCTGCCTTGTCTCCAGTTCCTCCAATTTCTTCTGCTCCTAGTGATGACCAAGGTACACTCTAGGGTTCATTTACTTTATTTCATCATCATGTTCGTGTGTTGTTTGATACTGGTGCTTCACACAGTTTTATTTCTGTTGATTTGTGTGATAAGTTTGAGAATCTCTTATCTCCTGAGTATACTCCTGTTCCGTTATGTGTTTCAAATCCTATTGGGGGTCCTGCTAACCTTAATCGGATTTGTCGAGAAGTGAAACTTCTCTATTCTGATCATCGATTTAGTGGTGATTTTTATATTTTGGCTTCGATGCTTTTGATTTATTGCTTGGTCAGGATTGGTTAGTGAATAATGATGCTCATATCTCTTGTAAAGTCCGGTCTGTTCGTCTCTTTGATGATCAAGGGAATTCCTTGATTATTCAGTGCCGCATGCCTCAGGATTTTGCTGGCAACTTTATTTATTCTTTGGATTCTTCCCCCAGTGACCTTGATTCTCCTCCTATGGTTAGACTATATCCCGATGTATTTGGTGAAATCACTTCTTTACCTCCGAAGCGGGAAATTGATTTTCGGATTGATCTTATTCCTGGTGCTCGACCTGTTGTTCTTCCTCCTAGAAGAATGGCACCCCGCGAGAAGGTTGAGATGGGAAAGCAAATTGAAGACTTATCTTCCAAAGGTCTGATTAGGCCTAGTTTTTCTGAATGGGGAGCTGGGGTGGTTTTTGTCACCAAATCTGATGGTTCTCTTCGGATGTGTGTTGATTATAGGGAGCTGAACCACTATGAAAAACAGATATCCTATGCCTCGTATCAACGATATGTTTGATCAGCTTTATGGTGCCACTATTTTCTCTCAACTTGATCTTGCCACAGGTTTTCATCAGCTCAGGGTTGCTGAGGATAGCATTCCCAAGACTGCTTTCCGCACTGAGAATGGATTTTATGAATGGTTAGTCATGCCTTTTGGTTTAACTAATGCTCCTGCTTTCTTTGTTGATTCGATGAATCATGTTTTTCGTGATGTGCTTCATAAATTTGTGCTAGTCTTTGTTGATGATATCCTTGTCTTCTCTAAGACTAAGAATGAGCATAAGTCGCATTTGAAATTTGTTCTTGAGACTCTCGGAAATCATCAGTTAAAGGATAAATTTTCTAAATGTCATTTCTGGATGGATGAAGTCCGTTATCTCGGGCATATTGTTTCTAGTAATGGAGTTTCTGTTGATCCTGTTAAGATTGCTGCGATTAATGTAAGTCTTTCTTTCTTCTCTTTCTCTATCATTTTTAATAATTCTATTTTTCCTTTTGTCCTTATTTTCTTCCGATTCTGTTCCAGGATTGGGAAACTCCAAAGACTCCATCTGATATTCGTAGTTTTCTGGGCCTTGTCGGTTACTACCGGAGATTCATTAAGAATTTTGCTTGGATTGCTGCACCTCTCACAGCTTTGACTCGGAAGAATGCTAGATTTGTCTGGAGTGATCAGTGTAATGCTGCATTCAGTGAGTTGAAGAGCAAGCTAACTTCCGCACCAGTTCTTACTGTTCCGAATGGAAGTGAGGGATTTACAGTTTATACTGATGCTAGTCGTGAGGGTTTGGGTGCTGTTCTCATGCAGGATGGTAGGGTTATTGCCTATGCCAGTCGCCAGTTGAAAACTCACGAAGCAAATTATGCTGCTCATGATTTAGAGTTACTTGCTGTTGTCTTTGCTTTGAAACTTTGGAGACATCATCTTCTTGGAACAAGGTTTGAGCTTTTCACAGATCATCAGTCTCTAAGATATATCTTCTTCCAGAAGGATCTGAATCAGAGCCAATTTTGTTGGCTTGAGTTTCTGGCTTCTTACGACCTCGACATTAACTATACTCCGGGTAAAGCTAATGTTGTGACCGATGCTCTGAGTCGGAAGAAGGCTTTGTTGTGTCGGCTTGTTGTTTCTTCTTCTCCTCTTTTGGATCAGATTATGGCTAAGCAGGATGAGGATGAGATGCTTAGATTGATGAAGGAGGGCATTCGTAGCAGAGTTGGTGGTAGTAGTGGTAGTAGTGGAGCTCAGATTGATGGTAGAGGGATATTGAGGATTAATGGCAGGATTTGTGTTCCGAAGGTTGATAGTTTGAGGCAGGAGTTGCTTCAGGAGAATCATCGATCCAGACTTTCTATTCATCCTGGTATGTCGAAGATGTATCAGGATATGAAGAGGCTTTATTGGTGGAAGGGGATGAAGAGGGATATTTCTATCTTTGTTAGTCAGTGTGCGACTTGTCAGCAAGTCAAAGCCGATCACCAGAAGACCCCTGGTTTGTTGCAGCCCCTTGAGATACCTAATTGGAAGTGAGAACAAGTTTCCATGGATTTCATCGATGGTTTACCGAGGAATCGGAAGGGCAATGAGAGTATTTGGGTTATTGTTGATAAACTGACCAAGTCCGCTCATTTTATTCCGGTCAAGTCTACTCATTCTGCTTCTAGTTTATCTGAGATTTACATGAGAGAGATCGTTCGTCTCCATGGTGTTCCTCTCAGTATTGTTTGTGATCGTGACCTTATTTTTACTAGTCAGTTCTGGAAGGCTTTTCAGGAATCTTTGGGTACTCGTTTGAATCTGAGCATTGCTTACCATCCTCAGACCGACGGTCAAACGGAAGGAGTAAATCAGATTCTCGAGGATCTTCTTCGTGCTTGTGTGCTTGATTATGGAGGATCTTGGGAAGATTATCTCCAACTTGCCGAATTCACCTACAATAATAGCTATCAGGTATAATCTTATCTTCTATTTTCAGTCTATTCTTGATCTTTTTATTTATCTCATTCCATCTTTGCATTCAGGCCAGTCTCAAAATGTCTCCGTTTGCTGCTTTATACGGACGACCTTGTACATCTCCATCTTGCTGGATTGAATACGGTAATCGTTTGGTTCTTGGTCCTGAAGTGATTTTGGAAACTTCTGAGAAATTTGAGGAGACTAAGAAGAGGTTGAGAGCCGCTCAGGATAGACAGAAGAAGTATGCCGATAGGCGTAGGCGGAATTTGGAATTTGCTGTTGGTGATCAGGTGTTCCTTAAGGTTTCTCCCTTGAGAAATGTCATTCGCTTTGGTCGTAGAGGGAAGCTTTCTCCTAGGTTCATTGGTCCTTTCCGTATTGTGGAAAGAGTTGGTTCTTTGGCTTATCGTTTGGATTTTCCCGAGAAGCTTTTTGGAGTGCATTATGTATTCCATGTCTCGCATCTTCGCCGTCATCTTCATGATCCATCTCTTATTGTCCAGCCTTCTGCTCTTGATAGTTTGGATATTGAGCCTAACCTGACTGTTGAGAGGAAGCCACTTCGTATTGTTGGTAGAGATACGAAGCAGCTCAAAAGGAAATCTATGAATCTGGTCAAAGTACAATGGAGTACTGACGATCGAGATTGTACCTGGGAAACGGAGGAGAGCGCTCATACTTCGAATCCGGAATTATTCGTTTCAGGTACTATTTTGCTTTTCTATATTGTTTATCTTTGTTTTCCTTTCCGTTCTTTTCGAGGACGAAAAAATTTGAGTGGGGGAGAGTGTAACAACCCTAGATTTTGACTATAAATTTGAATTTGACTTTATTTCATTTCAAAATTATTTTAAACTTGTTTTAATTGTGAAATTTCATCTCTACATATTTTTAAAATAATAATAGAATTTTTCCAAAATTTACTGTATTTGTTTCCTGTTTTTAAAGGCTGTTTTCCTATTTTTTGCTATTTTCTTCATTAAAAATTATATTTAAATTAAATTTTAAATATTTCTTTTGTGAATGTATTTTTATTTTATGTTATTATTTATGTTTAAAAATATTTTACAAGCTCATATGAATTTTCTAAAAATTATTCTATTTAATTTCAAATTTTCTAGTCTAGTTCACTATTTTTAGCTATTTTTCTTAATTTAACTTTATATAATTAATAAGTACTATATAAATTTTTATATTTTGATAAATTTTTGAAATTTTATCTGGGATTATTTCTATTTCCATAAATATACAGTTATATAAATTAAATAAGAATATGTGAAGAGTTTTTGACTTTTGAATTGCCTTTTGCCTTTCTGAATTCCACCTCTTCATTTTCGTCACAACTCTTCATTTCTCTTGGCATAACTCCCTACATTTCAGCGGACTAATTCATTTTCATTTCACGTATCTTCCTTTCCTCCTTCCTGAGAAAAAAATTTCGGCCATCACATGGTTGGGAAGTTGGTGAAATTTTTTATTTCTTTTATCTCTTTTTCTACTTATATTGCTTATTCTAGTTTGATTTTTTGCACATGCTTTCACCTCTTTTAGGATCGGCCATGCCTCCTTTGCTTCCTAGCCGCCTCCAGCACCTGATGGAACACCACCAATACCTCCTCCTCACCAACCAACCATGTCGTGACCCCCTTGGTGATGTCCATCCACAAACTTTTGAAAACAACCCGAATTCCTAGCCTAGCCGAGCACAACATCACTTCCATCACCTCACCACCCCTCTAGCCGCCACCTACCACGCCTCCAGCACCTCCAGCACCTCTAGCACCCTCGGCCACACCACCACAGTGGACCCCACACCTCTGGCCGTGACACTTGGAGCCTTGGCCGAGCTCAAATGCATGTATTCATGCTTTTGTGTATTATTCCCTTCACCCACTTTGGCACCATCACAAATGACATCTAGGCCGACCCATACCCACCATAACCAGACCCAAACACCTGCCATTATTTTGTATTTCCCCTTATGGCTGAGCCTAGTAAAGGTTAAAAGCAAGTGAAAGCATTTCTATTTGATTCTGTGCAGTCTATTCTAGTGTAGTTTTGATCGTAGTTGATTTGAAACTTATCGATGTTATATTGTTTTTGTTTGATTTGTATCCAAGGAATTTGACATTTGGCTCCTCCATTCGAATCTGTATCGTGCTTTTGTGCTTGTGTAGATCCCGTTTGTGAAATTTGTCGTTGGGTCATCAGCTCAAACCAGTGAGTTATTCTCACCAGACAGTTTTATACTTATATGAATAGTAAATCGATCGCTTGTGAATATGTAAACTGCATCACCATATTTTATTTGCTATGTCACTATCATATGATGTTCATACATGATTAAACACCTGTAATAACATTTGTTACTGTTATATTATGATATTCTGTTATTTTTATCAGTTCATCACATTGCAAGTTCCCTTTAGATTAGAATCACTATGGGTTGAAATAATACATACCCGAACAGACTTTAGAATAAGGGAAAATCGTTATGGGCTGAAATGATAGGCCTGAATGATTTTCAATTTATTTCATTTACTTGGGACTGCGGGTTTGAAATGATAAAACCCGGATTTTCTTTGTAAATTACGGATTGAAATGATATATTACCCGTATCACTTTTCCTAGTGTAGAAAATTATATACAGACCCGTAGTTAATGTATGTTTTCTAAAAAATTTAAAATTATTTTAGAAATGTAAATATTAAAATATTTTGATTTAAATCTAATTAAAAATGATTTTTGTAAAATATTATTGATTTTATGAATAATTATAAGTGAAATAAATTAATGAAAAAGTTAGAAAATTTTGAATGTCAGTTATTTTGGAAAATTTGATTTAATTATAATTGAAGATTAAATTGAATATGGAATCATGATAAATTTATGATAATTTGAATTTAAATGAATTTAAAGTGATTTTATATCATATTAATGATTTTTAATAAAGTTAAAATGTAAATGAATGAATATTTAAGTTGAAATTTTGAGATATAACTAAAATTGGAAATTTATGAAATTGACTTAAAAGTGGATTTTTAGGTAAGTAAATAAAAATAAAATTTAGTTATATTTGAGAATTTGAACTTAAATATTAAGTTGAAATTTAATGTAATAAATTTAAAATTGAACATTGCAGTTTGATAAGTGAATTAGTGTTAAATATGAATTTTTAAGTGGAAATTTAACTTTATGAAATCATGAAATTAAGGAAAATTAAATGATGTTTATAAAACTAAAAATATGTGATTTTATAAGTAAAAAGTGATTTAAAGAAAAATATAATTGTTGTGAAATTATATTGAAAATTTGAAGTTAATTAACTGCATTTTTGAAATGATAATACAGCATTTGTAAATGCTGTAGTTGATAAGTGAACTAAATAGCTAAATTGAATTAAAGGCTATTATAGCATTTTTTATTTTTTATTTTTTGCTATAATTGTTGGATTAAACTAAGTTTCCTTTGAAACTAATGTAACTCTATTACAGCATTTTAAACACTGTCTTTTGTTAAATTGAACTGTTTGAATATAACTTTCTGTAGCATAAATGTAATAACTTCATAACTTTATTTTTTATGATTTAAATGAAGTAGTTTGTTTGGAATTGAACTCTTTTGAAATGTGAATTGAAATGGTATTTTTAAATTGAATAAAATGAATATGTTTTTCAAATGAAATGATAAGTTTGATATTTTGATATGGATTTGAAATGATATTGGATTTTTGAGAAATAAATACCATTTTTAAATTATAACTATGGGTTATAATAACGATGGGTTGTTAAAGAGACCGGGATCGGATATGGACATACTCTTAGTCGATACCTAAAACCACTTTAACAACCGTGTACGCGGTGGAGATTCCAGAATGAAGTAGGATGGTGACGACGTTCCTAAGGTACTTTACGTGGACCTAACTCACGTGAGTTAGCTTAAGGTGGCTAAAACAGGAGCGATCTCGAGCCAAAGGAGGTAGCACCTCTGGCTGAACACACTTCTTCGATACCATTCTATTACTGTTGTGATCGATTGGGCGCACCCCTTTGATATTGGAGTATTGTTCAGGGTGGGTGTATGTGGCTGCTTCGTTACCACCAACCCGTGTGCGTAATTGGTATATCTACCCTAGCATTGCCTTGTGTGCCGTGTCACCTACCATACCGAGCCTTTACTGCGAGTTTGTTTTTCTCCCATAACCCGTGTGGTATCCTCTGACAGTCACCCGGAGTGGAGATGGCATGATATTGGATGGACTACTGGGACTATTATGTGTGAAGGGTGATATGGGTAGCCCGGAACGCTATTTAAAAGTATGTTTATTTTACTATAGTCATTATTATAATACCGAAATATTACTATATAGTAAATAGTTTAACGGATCCTTAGAGGATGGGCGGTCCCAGGCATCCTTTAAGTTACTTGTATCTTTATTACAGTTCACTTGAGCTGGTTTACATTATATAAGTATATATTGTCCTGACTCGAGTGTTTTGTGTTTTGCTATACGCTCGGGTCAGCCTGAGTATTCACAGCTTTGGATTCTCTTTCTGGAGCTGGTCTTTGTTGGAGTTTCTGCTTATCTACATATTTATCTACTTTTGTTTCAGCTGTTCTAGTTTGTCTCATGTATTAGTGAACTTCTATGTATTTAGGATTTCTATTATGTTGTTTTTAGATTGTATTATGTATTTGGTTTGAGACTCTGTTGTAGTAGCTTCATGAACTACTATGTATTTTTATATTCCGCTGCGGGTTATTTTGTTTATTCTGTGTCTGTGATTCTGTATATCTGATTTTATTTGCTCCAAATTTATTTACAATCTGTTATTTCGCATCATTCAAGTCTGGCATGTGTGGATTATTGTCGATTTGAATGGCATGAAATTGGGGTTGTTACAGCTAGTGTCAATTGCCTCCTATATTTAGCACTTAGCCCTTGGTATCGGCCACAAGTTTTTATTTAAATATTTGTTCTTTCTCTCTTCTATCACATGGACTAAATATTTACATATAAACTTATGGCTGATATCGGAGGCTATAAATGATGCTAAATAAATAGGGTTACTAATCCTAGCGGATACACACATACACAATATAAATAAAGGTATAAATAAAATACTGCCAACATTTCCATACTCAAAAGCAACAACTTTTCCGCAACCGTAACAACTCGAATTTTAGGTAATAATTAATTAAAGTAAACAACAGTAATTTAATTAATTAAATCGGAATTTGAAGATTTATTTGATTAATTGATTTTGAAATTATTTAAATCAATTTAAATCGTAGAAATAAGATATTCAAATTTAAATAAGTTGAAATGTGTAAACAATATTTTATAAAGTAATAAAATTGAATGTAATGTTGTTTGGGAAAAGAAGTGACTTCAAAAGGAAGTTAAAATTCATTTACAATGAAAAGAATTTGGTTTTAAAAGTAAAAGAAAATAATAAAAATTATTTATTATTATATGTTAAGGTCCAAAATCATGTTTTAACCCAAACTTAAAATCATTTCTAGAATTTTCTCCCCTATCCTCTTGGCTAAAATATTTATGCACATTCACCATATCACATACCTTCCATCTTCCTGTAGAAAACAAGCAAACCCTCCCTCCTTTGAAAATTAACAACAAATCAAATAAATTACAAAAAAATGCTTAAACTTGAATACGTGTCTCTTGATGATCATGTGCATCTATACCGAGTAGCGAATCAATTTTTAGTGGCTGCTGTGGCGATCTGTGAGTGTGCGTGCGTGTAGAGAAGGAGAGATAGGGGAGGGAACACGATAAACAGGTGAGTGTTTTCACTCACGAACCTATGTTTAAATAATATAATCCATGATGTATGTGTTGTTTTGGGTTGATGTTTGGATAAAATAAATATTGTATGATGTGTAGTGCAATAAGAGAGCCGAACGGAGAAATCAGGTGGCCAAAGCCACCTGAAATGATGAACGTGACCTCGAACATCTCTATTTCAGGTCGTGGACCAGTCCCTAAGGACTGGTGTGGAGCCTAGAATAGAAGTGTTCCAGGTTATACATGTTGTTGTTGGTTGATTTTGTGTGAGTGCTTTTTCAAGTGTGTAAAGGTTGTGCTATGTGAATGGAGCAGGTATGCATGACTATATTTGTGTATGTTGCGTGTGTGTTTGCATTTGTGTATGTAAATCTGCATGTCTGTATGTGCCTGTGTTTGTATGTGTTGGTGACTATGTTATTTGTGTGTAAGCGTGTTAATATGTGTTGCGTGCGTATTCATATGTGTATAGTGTTGTGTGTTTGTGTGTTGTGCGTGAGTGTGTAAGTGGCTGTGTATATGGGTGTATAAGTGCTAGTGTGTGTGATTTGTATGGTGTGCAAGCATTAGTTATCAATATACTTATATATATATGTGTGAATTGAAATGTAAAATAGACCAAAATAAGTAAACATAATAAATATATTTAAACGTTATATTAAATTGCTATATATTATATCTAATGTAAATATGATTATAAGTTTAATAAGCAAACAAAGTGAAATCAGTGGCATTTGATTGAAAAAAATATGAATTGTTACTTAATTGATATTTTATTGTTATTATGATACGGATATGGAATTTCACCTTAAATAATTACAAATTTAGGAAAGGTATTTATTCCAGATATTAAATTGATTTGATGTTTTAATGTTATTTAAATTAATACTTAGTTATAGAAATTATGGAGTAATTATTAAATGATATATTTGGCTTTGTAAATATTTTGGGGTTTCAAATGTAGTATATGCATTTCCTTGGCAATATAAATGATTATTAAATTAATATTTGAGTATATATATAAGGTTGACAAATGAATAAATTATTGAAAAGTAAATCTTGTGTTAGTTTCAATTATTTATTTTAAGTTGATAAATTATAGAAAATTGTGAGGAATTCCCAAATTACTAATTTGGATATTCTAAACTATATTTCTTTAATAATATAATTCTTTATAAAATTATTAATGTGTGATATTATGCATAGTTTCTATGTTTTCTGTTTTCCCATCTTCTCGATATGGATTTCGATGTTATGAGTGATTCACCGTTGAATTTGATTTGATTTGATTGGTGATTTGAGATGGTACAGTGATGATATCCTTAATATGATTTTATTGTGTTTAGTTATGTATAACGGGAAATCTGAATAAACGGAGTTATAGTACCGTTTGGTATGAGACTTTCGATAATATTTCTCCGGTTATTCTTTAAACTTGTTATATAGAATATTGAGTTAATTGAGTGGAATTTATAAGCAGAAAATAAATGTTCAAGTATCACGCAGTGGTATGGAACGCTGTAGTGATATTTATTCAGTTACTCATTGTAAGTAGATGACACTCATGTGATGGAATATAGTGGATAGTGTGAGATTATACATAGTGATATATGACTCTGTGCCCATATTCAGCGAGTATAACTCTCTGCCTAACAGTGAGCATGACTTCGTGTCTATATGTATTGGTTCTATATGCCTATGTACTCCTATTATGTTTGTTGGAGAGGACCGGATGGCTATAAACCATCCTAACGGCCCGATCGTAGAGTCACTCCTAATATATGTGACACAATATACATACATACATACATACATGCATGCATGCATGCATACATATATAATCGTAGGGTTGCTCCCAATATTTGTGACACAATATGTGTGTGTGTGTGTGTATAATATAGCTTAGTGCTTCTGCTTTGTGCAATCACCCCCATGTCACCTAGACCAGCAGTCTGTTACCTATGGGGGGCATGTGCAATGTCGTGGCTTAAGAGTCCTCTCGTTAACGAGCACATCGGTGGATACGTGTCACGATGATTGCAAGGTAACTAAAGACTTAGAGACTTAGTGTCTCTAGAGCTTGCTTAGTGCATTAGTCTCCCTTCCAGCACCGACGGAGTAGTAGATTGGCATATACGATTGATACACCTTACTGTAGTATAGATAGAGGTTGATGACCCACATATTGTTATGTAGATGGCTCTACTTGGGACCGTGAGTCTATCGTACAGCCATCACGATACTTTCAAATAGTTTATATATAGGAAGATGAGATTATACTTGTTGCACATATCCAGATTATAGTGGATTCCCATTTATGTATACGCAGCCTTCCTATCCTATTTTATGTGTATTGATGATGATGTTTTATTTATTGAGATTAAGAAATATATTTGGGAATTGCTTTATGTCAGCCAGATTATACTTGGTGATATCTCATTTATTGATATTTCTGGATTTGTTGATGATTTCTGGACATGTATGATTCACTCATTTGTGTTGATTCAATGTGTTTCTATATGGGTGATGACATCTTTTGATATCAAAGTTGTTTGCTCTGTGCTCATGTTTGAGTTATTTGTGTATTGTGATGTTTTGATTGCTATTTGAGATATTATAATTGTATTCTATGCACATGTTTCCATAGTTATATACTTATTGACATATCATTCGACGATTGAGTATCTTTGGTAGTGTTATCATATTATTACCCTTTGTTTATACTCTTTTACCATATTATAGATCTTGATTAGACATAGTCTGACTTGTGTGTTTTTATGTAATACTCGAGTCAGTCTAAAACATTTCAAGTATAGCGATGTCATGACTAGAAAGTATATTATTAAGCTAGAGGAGTCTTATATTATGATCGTTATATATGTGTAAAACATTGATTTACTTTATATATTTGACAATGAGTTGTATATTGATTGTTTGTCACATTATATTGAGATAGTTGACATCTGATACATGTTGTATTCATATTAAATTATTGTCTTATATATATATATCATATGTTATCGTTGTGATTCTGACTCTGTATTCTCTATTATTACTATATATGTATTGTTCTATCCTAGAGGTATACATGTTTGTTGCTTCGTACCGATACTACGAACTTATATGTAAGATATTTATTTGATGTTTTAATATAGACAAGTGTTAGTCCAAGGGAATATTCACATATGTACCCCTTATAGCCGCATTCTCCATTTTATCTAACAACGTTACTCTGTGATACTCTTGGACAGTACGGGTATTGTAATCCGGCATTTTGACCTGGCTATATCTGAACAGATTGGACAAGTTGAACTCGACTGTCATTAAGGCTAGTAGCCCAGAGCGATGATTGTGGGATCCAAAAATCAAGTGCAGATGATAATATGAAGCTGTGATCGAACAAAATTGAGAGATATGCTATACATAATGTTCTAAGTATGGAATATAGTTCAATCTAGAAAAGGGATCTGTATGATCCCTCTCTACCAAAGTAATCAGATTACTTCAGCTAAACAGTACAACTCAACAGAAAACGATCGATATCTCAAAATCCAGAAGTCGGATACAAATGAAACTTTGAGGACAAGAAGTGGAGACCCTAAGAAGTCTATCCTAGGGATTGCACCCCAAAAGGAGCAAGCAAGAGGGATCAACCCTCTTCTCTTTAGAGGGATCGGCCAGAATCAGATTGCGTATAACACATTGCAACAAATATCGATCAGTAACGCATCATCTACAGGTCCAATTGACATGAAACTTGGAGGTAAGCATAATACAACATGAAGAAGCTTCTACTAGGTGCGCACCCCCAAAATCACCAATCAATGGGGATCGGCCCTGATCCCTATTTCTTGGGATTTGGGCCACGCGATCCCACTTGTGGGCCCCCATGGTTCTGGAGATCCTTCTACCAAATTTTCAGGGGGATATTTCAATGTCTTTCTTTATAAGTACAGACTTGATTGTTCATTTTCTAGATGTTTACGATGCTTGTTGCTTTGTATTCTTTTGTTACTAACGATTTTCATCTGATCCCTCTTGTACTTAGTTTAAAAAGTGATTAATAAAGCTATCTCTTCAAAATGGACATAGGAAAATAATGCTGAACCACTATAAATTGATATGTCTCTGTTATTCTCTTATTTCCTATTACTTTAATTCTATATTCTCCCTGTTTACATTTATTATTCTTTATTTGTTCCTCTATAAAATATCTATTGGGTGTTTGAGCCAAATTTTGGGGTAAACATTTTGGTGCTTTCACCAAGAACAGAGATTCTCCGCTTCATTTGGATTCCACAGCTGCTATTGGATTGCACAAATCCAAGGAACAGATTCATAATATCTTCAAATAGTTTATCTGTTCTATTCAGATTTGCAAAAGTCTAAGAAAAACTATCAACAATGGTTAGGAACACTAGATCTTATAATAGAAGGAAACGAGAGTGCCCCACAAGGAGGCCAAAACAATCTACCAGTGGATGCCAATGCTGTAAATCCAGTTGATGTTCATAATCCAGCTAATTCCATCACAAGAGCGGATATCCAGAACCTAATGAGAGAGCTCAAGGAAAACCGACTAGTTGAACCAACAAAATCAAGCCAATTTCGATCTAACGAATTAAGTCAGGGATCAACAACGTAGGAAAACTAGGCGGAAGCCAACTCCCTATTCTGCAATGGAGAGCTCAACTTTATCAAATGACCATCATAGGAGTAGACGTTGCAGAATCGATGGATATCATGCAGAAACATCGGGACATCAACACACAACTATTCCTCGGCTGCCACGACTGATTGGACTTGATCCCTCTATAGGGACCGGGGATGATCGCTCCTCTAGAGGAGGAACCTTCCCTTTTTCTGATGAAATTTAGACTGGAGCTGTCATGGTTGATCTGGATGCTGGATTTTTAGTTAATGCAGATCAGTTACCTCTCCGAAATGACGATGATGTGAATGCATGTGATGCACATAAGTGAATGCTGAGCTTAGAAAGCATGGAACAACCCACAGACATCGACCAGATCATTCACATGAGGTAGCGCATGACTACCACTCGGCCCCAACTATCCAAACGCTGGACTTGATGGCTGTGATCAGGCAGCTAGTAAAGGAGAGCCATCTAGGGACAGGGATTGGCGGACTTTGTAGCTGAGTTCCCTGCACAGGATGATCTCCCAGAGAGCAGTGAATCCCCTACCATCCGAATGGAAAATGTATACGAATGGATCCTCTAAAGATCGTTGTTCTAGAGCCGGAATCGTACTAGTAACTCCGAAGAATCGATCAATTTGCTACGCTTTGAAGCTTGACATCCTTGTAATGAATAACGAAGCTGAATATGAAGCTTTAATTGTTGGAGTCCAATTTGCCAGAGAACTGGGAATAAAATTCCTCAAAATCTTTTGCGATTCCCAGTTGGTGGTATACCAAGTCAGGGGAGATTACCAGGCTAAAGGACAACGAATCGCTCCATACCTTATCCGAGTCCAAGGGTTATTGGTTAACTTTGAGTATTATGATATCACGCACATTCCTCATGATCAAAATAAAGAGGCTGACTCATTAGAAAAGTTGGATAGCACCAGGGATCGCAACAAATGGGCTTGATTCCAATTGAACTCCGAGCATAAACCCGATGGAAATCTACTGGGTACTAGAGATGAAGCCTAAGAAGGAGTCATGGATGACTCTATCTGGTTAAATATTATTTGACAAGGGAAATCCTTCCCAACAGAGGAATGAAAGATAACAAATCCTCCATAAAACTTCACGATATATCATTCAGGAAGGGTTTTTCCATTCTCCTGCTCTGGTGTATCACTTACGATGAAATAAAACGGGTCTTACGGGAAGTTCGTGTAATATCCCATATCTTGAGGTCCAAAGCTAAGCGCTACAGATGTTGCAGTCATCTATAGTATTAACTTCCGGTGACAAAGTATGATAATGTTACTGGTATCAATAACATCAGAAGCATACAAATATGAAACAAAATCACAGATTCCAAAAACAACTTTTACTGATTACAATTCAAAACATGTTTCATATTCCATTACATAATCCCAAACACTCCCCAGGTTTTGATCAAATATAATTATTACAAAATACGCCAAGAGCGACATTTGAAGTTGCCTCCTCGGATGATCAGAGTACTAAATAGATAAAAATTGTCTTAATACATCACAATGGAAATAAAATAAATTAACTCCTAAATATAGCTATCCATGTCTCCTGCACATCTTTGTAAGCTTTATCCGTCCACCTACCAAAACCTGTATATCCTCAACTCTCAACCTACTCAAATCAATTTTGAGCACCCACGAGTTTAAGGGGGAAAACACAAACTTCGAATCAAACATAAAACCTGATGTGAATAATACTATATATCTAGGTTTACTGATATTAAGTGAGACCATGTCACTTCGTGGAACGGGCCTTACGATGAAATAAAACGGGTCTGAGCACTATAGTTTTTTGTTTGGCAAACTACTGACTTATGGTTGACTCGGGCCTACCAGACAAAATAAAAAATAAATCTAACTTTTGTTAGATACTCTTCTGGATGGTCTGCCCCTAACTTACTTCTCCCAGGGTCAGCTGATCCTAATGGTCTTGCGAGCTTACCAGTATCCTATCTTTATTTTGTATATTTCTTTATCTGTAACATCATTTTCGTCTTACCTGTGGCAAAGCCTGACACACTGGAATTTCGGACTTATATTAGCTAGGGCTACTAGGTAAAGTATAGGGCGTGACCCCATACCAGTCTCATTGGTATTTAATGTCTGATTCATTTACTTAGGATCAGCTAACCTCTCAAATTTTCCTTTAAAACATTTCTTTCAAATTGATTTAACCTTTTAAATCATACTTAAACGGAGAAAATATACTCTTATTTTACTCAAATAACTTTGTCATTTTATATAACTGTAATGCCGCTGAATTTTAACTAACATTATTCGGGATATTTAATTGGATAAATTAAATAGAATAATATGAATAATTAGGGAGATGAGATTAATAAATCCAAAGGCCGTGTGTTAATGAAGGAATTAAAATAAGACTTGACTAAATTAAGGAGGAATTTCCTAAGGGGTAAACTTGGAAATGAGGCTACATTTCTTAGTATAAATATATTCCTCCACTTTAGTAAACTTTTTACTTTCTCATTCATAACTCCTCGCTTATATTTCGACCGGCCATTAAAAGCTCTAGAAAGAGCAATAAATTGAAGAAAAAGCTAAGGAATTAAAGATAGGAAATTATCTCATTCTCCAATTAACTAATCAAGGTGAATAATCATGTTTATCATCTTATTTTTCTGTGTTTGAATCGATTATGGGTTATACCTAATCCATGTTTGTAATTTTGGTTAGGATATATCCATCTGAACTTTTGTTTCGATAAAACATAGGCGTCTTAAACATTAATGGGCTAATCAACACGTTTTTATTTGGTTTCGGCTAAATTTTGAGTTCTTTTGATATTCATATGCTTTGAAATTTTAGTATGTTGAAGTATATGATTTATCAAATTTTTAGTGATTTTTGAGGATTTTTTTTCTTAGTGGTTTACTAAGCTAATTAAATCGTTTAAGCCTAAGGGATAAACTGCAAAATTGCCTTCGAATTAGTCAATTTGGAGGGAAGCCTGCAATTCAAAAATTTAATTGGAGAAGAAGAATAATGTTATTAGAAAAAGGTTAACTTTTGTATACATTTTACTATCTGGAAGTACAGGAGAAGGCACCTCAGCCAATCAAAATTAGACAAGCAAGATAAAACATCACTTCAGTAGGCCCAGTTCGGCCTTTGACTCCAACAAGCCCGTTGTTACCATTTTGACGAAGTCGAAAGGTACCTTTCGTCTAAGACGGAAGGTAAACAATTATCCCCTGCCTAAGTCGAAAGGTAGGCATGGTGTCGAAGGGAAGAGGGGCGAAGGGATGGGGACTGCTTCCTTTGCTTTCGAACAGAAACATAATTGGTTTCGAATAAGTTGAAAGGGGATCCTTCGATTCTATCATTTTATAAAAGACCAAAATTTTATATATGTAAGAAGGGGTTTTGAAGGGGATCTTCGGAAGCCAAACCCTTCAAAATAATTGTTTAAAATGTTTTCTAAAAAGGTGTTTTAATCCCTTGAACAAAGTCGAAGGGATGCCATCGACAAAGTCGAAGGGAAAGAAGGGGAAGAAGGAGGGGTTACTTCTGAACCTTCCATTGTTTTTAAAGTAAAAGTTTTAACGCCTTCGACAAAATCAAAGGGAAAACCTTCCAACAAGGTCGGAAGTATCGAAGGGTTGGTTCCAACACCAACATTTCATTGTTTTTGAATGATTTCGAAAGTTTTGATTTCGAAAGGTTTTGATTTCAAAAGGTTTTTAAGGGTTACCTTCAATGATTGCAACAGGTTTTGAGTTTCATTGCTTTCGAAAGATTTATGAATTGTTTTTATAAGGGGGAATAGCCCAGGCTTTCGACATGGTCGAAAGGTAGAACCTTTGACTAGGTCGAAAAGAAACCTTCCAGCAAGGTCAAAAGATGGGACCTTTCGGCAAGGTCGAAAGGTATGATTTTGTGAGACTTTCAAAAGAAAGGTTTCCTAAGGGGCTAACTTTGGATGTTTATTTGTTTTCGAATGGAACTTCATTTGAAGGATTTTAAAAGGCTGTTTTTAGCCATTTTCCATAAGTGAGATTTTTCTAATTTGAAGGGGTTACTTCGAAAGGTTACAGCATGAAATACTTATTTTTGTTTGAATATGTAAGGGGGGTCCTTATATAAATTTAATGATACTAAACCTTAGGACACCGGGATAGGTTTAATGTTTTCGATACATAGTTTGGAGTTACAAACAGAAATATATTTTTGAAATTATACATTGAGGCTATCAATGTGTCTAATTTAACCTAATTGGGGCTACCAATGGGAATAGTTTAAATAGGTGGTATACTTGGAGAAAAATAAATAATAATGGGGATCATGATGTTTTGAGTGGCCAAGTGTTGGGTTCTCGGTTTACCTTGGAAAACCATGAAATATGCGGTGAATAGCCCACATCAATTTTTTTTGCCAGAGGTGGTTAGCCTTGTGATTTGGCACCCAAGGGTTTATAGAAAGGGATCAGATACGATCCCTATCCAAGGGGAATCAATCCGATCCCTATGTGCGTATAAAAAAAGGGATCAGGTATGATCCCTAAATAAAAAGGGAATTCTATGTGCATGCAAACATGTATAATACACACACACACAGAGTGTAATTGCATCTAATTCAACGAAACTTGACATCGACTCAAAAACGTACAAATGTAGATGGGAGTCAATTATGAGAGACGTGTGCGTGAACGTGCACGTGCAAATCTCAAACTATTCAAATTTTGGAATAGATAAAAATTGAATTCTCACTTGAATATTTCAAAGATGAAGCTTTATCAGATAACCAAAGCTTACTAGCCCTGTAGAATCAGACAAAGATAACAAGTGATGGAATACAATCCTGAATTTATACTATTGAAAATCGACCAAGCATCGTGATGATCAAAGAGAGATACAACAGTTTGGGAAAATGATTCAATGGAAGGATGATGACTGTTCAGGAAAATTAAATGGATTTCTTTTCGGTGACTCTAACTTGCTTCGATTCAAAAAACTCAAGTTCTACACAAGACATGCTTTGGGAGGCAAGTGTTATTCAGCATTTTGACCCGGCTATATCCAAACTGATTGGACAAGTTAGACTCGACTATCATCAAGGCTAGTAGCCCAGGACGATGATTGTGGGGTCCAGAAATGAAGTACAGATGATAATATGAAGCCATGATCTAACGAAATTGAGAGATATGTTATACAGAAGGATCTGAGTATCGAATATAGTTTAATCTAGAAAATGGATCAGGTTCGATCCCTCTGTACCAAAAGAGATCGAATTACTTCGGTTAAACGGTGTAACTTAATCTATAAGTCCAATTGACATGAAACCTAGAGGTTAAGCATAATACAACATGGGGAATCTCCCATAAGGATTTTTTGACGGCTAAATCTCTATCGAAATATAAAATAGCCGAAAAATTTTAATTAAAAATAACCGCCAGCGCACGGCGTACAATTCTAGTACGTAGCAAGTACGGGCCGATACGCAGGGAATTGTTCAGATTTTCAAATTTCTATTCAATCAAACTAACCAAGAATTGAAGTTGTGATTAGCTAAAAATATAAAAACTAACAATAAAAAGTGGACGAAATAATATGAGAGTTTGAAGGCAATTTAGAGGCAATGTCCTTATCAAGATCACATAAATCAACATATATGAAACTATGATCTCTCTTTTGGTCATTAGTGAATTTATTTGATATGTTTATCATAAGTATGGCCTATTTGTGATATTAATTAGCTCAACACAAATCATCAAACTTTAGCATACCCACTAAACTACTACTTAACTCTCATGAAAATGACAATGAACTTGAAAATAAAATCTATTTTAAGCATGATCTATTAACTATTGATTAGAAATATAGACCATCAAATTTTTATTTTAAAATCACTTCATTACCATAATCATATGTAGATGAAGAGGTAATTTGTGTTTGTGTTTGTTTAAGCATAGCCTATTTAGCGTCAATAACGTAGGCTATCAAATCCAAAGCTAAAAGAACAAAATTAAACCGCATAATATATTGTCATTAAGCACAAAAAGAGATCACAAGTTATCAAAATGTTGAATCTACATGATTAAAAGAGTATTATTATCCATAAATTGAAGGGTTTAACCTCTCATATTTGTTATCATTTCAACAAATATGGAGTTCAATGTGAAACAAAAACAAGAGGAAAATGCAAGCAAAATAAGAAGAGAGCTAATTAACATAAAATAAAAGCTAATTTACTTACATAAATTAAAAGATCTACACTACTAACGTGAAAGGAAAAAGTATGTAAATAAAGGAGAATGAATTAGAATTGCATAAAAGTAAAATTACATAAAAGAAAAAGGCTAAGTAGCCATGAAAAAGAGAAGAGAGTTTATATTTATTTTTGAGTCTAAAACTAAACAAACTAAAAGAAGGAGAAGAGCTTAATTACATGAACATACAGTATTTTTAAAAGCCTAAAACCCTAATTTTAATTTTAGGGACTACCCAAAATACCCGTGAGAAAGTGTGACCATCGAGTTATCATTAGCATGAAATAATCCTCCATTAAGTGTGCATGTAACTTTAATAGCAATTAACACGTGCATTAGCTCATAATAGGGGATCATGGTAAGTGGGTAGGTGTGGTCCTCCATGTTGCATGAAATAACTTATTTCCATCTTCATTTACTTGTCTTCCCTTGTGCATGCATGAATACATGAAGCCTCTTGTAATTTCCACCCAATTTTCCTACAAAATACATTAAACTATCCAAGTAAATTTTCTAAAATTAATTCGTACACAAAAATGACCATTTTGACCCTATATGAAGATGAACAAATGATCATTTGAAAATAATTTGAATTTTTGTTTAAACATGTTAAAACACCATATATGCTTATTTATTTAATTAAATTCGACTAAATATGAAAATAAAAATATGCACATTTACGTGCATATCAAATACCCCCAAACTTATCTTTTTATTCGCCTCGAATAAAGTAAAACTAAGATAAATCTATTTTCATAGGAAACACGATTGCATTGAGCGTATGTAATAAGTCATTAAACCTCTAGGTGTCCATAATAGGACGAGTGTTGTCTCGTGAGGGTTTTCGGCATATACTAGCCACAAAATCCAAATGCAAAGTGAAAATTCCTAAATGCGAGATTTATTTACAAAGAGATGAATGCAAGTTTTTGAAAATATTTACAAATGAAAGCTTTACTTCTAAATCGACATGAATAAGTTAAATATAAGTTTTGGTCATCATCATGAAATTTCAGTCCTTTTACTTGTCAAAATTTCCAATAAGAATTAGGTTATCATAACAAATAGACTCCAGTTTGACTAGTTGTTTTGGTTGATACCATAATGCAACTATGAAATGGATCCTTAGTTGATTATCAAAGTTTTTTAAAGTGGTATTTTCATTTCTTTTCAATAAAAAGTCAAATCAAATAAGTAAAAACAGAGCTTGGATTTCAGTTGCTTACTCTCTCTATTTTTGAAAATTTTATTGATATTAACAATATATACATATGCCTAATTCAGAAAAATGAGGCTAGATATACTACCCATGCACTGCCTTTCGGGCTTATGTAAGGGAAATACAAAGCGTGGAGAGTGAGCACACAAGTGTATTCACCTATCGGATGTAGGCATTATTAATAAAGAGTTTTTATATACATACACCTAACTCAGATAAACTAAGGCCAGATATACCGATCATGCACTGCCTTTCTGATTTACATGAAAAGGGCACAGATTATGGCGAGTGTACACACTTGTGTATGTACACATGACTCTATGTGTTAATAAAATATATACATATGTATGGAAAAAAATTTGTTTTATATATATATATATATATATATATATATATTATGAAGAGAGAGTTTTGCAAAATCATCTTAGCACTACTTAACTTAGAAGATAAAAAATGTTATATACTTTTCTTTAAATTCATCACTTTTTTAAACAAAGATTTTCCATTAGGATACAGTTCATAATTATTACCATGAACCTTCCTATATGCTAGTTAAACAATAGTTACTTGTGATCAAACTTTATTTTTGTTTCTGTTGAGATAAATAAAATTTTCAAAATTTTCAATTTAATATCCAAAACCATATATTTATCCTATATTTCCAAAGTAATTCTAAATTCTGAATTAAAAGTTTTTTGTAATTTTTGTTGTTTTTTTTGATTTTTTTGAGTTATGGAAAGAATATGCAAAAATAAACCATGAAAAATTTAAAAAAAATGAAGATGAGATTCCCCACGCTTGATTTTGACTGTGTCCCCCTAGTCAACCCAAGTGAAAGGAGAAAAAAATATGACCTATATTTACACGAAAATAAAACGATTATTATTTACACAACATTGAAAAATATACCGCTAAAGAGCAAATGAAACGGTCTTCCAAAGACCAATTCATTTGTCTCATCAAGTATGAGAGACACAATTCTAGTATAGAAAACCAAACCATAAAAGATTTCAAAGTTGAATGCTGATTTGGAATAACGAATGTCGTTTTATTAAAAATCTAATAAGTTGTTTTATTTTGAATGATTTTTGAGGTTGATAGAACAATTGATTGAATTTCATGTTTATTTTCACCAAATTGAAAGCCATACTTATTGTAACGACCCAGAATTTCTGTCATTTGAAATTCGTATATTTAATTAATTATAAATATTCACGAATGAATTTTATAAGCCGAGTGAATTAAATTTCGAATATAAGGATTTAATTGAATAATCAAATCTATAATTTAATATTTGAAATTTCAAAAATAATTGGAAATTGGGTTTAATTTGATTAAAAATGATTTGTAAAGTTGTATTAAAACATGTTGGAGTTACAATAATGTTATAGAACTTTTAAAATTGAATTTAAAGTTAATTTGTGAAAATTGAATATTTTAATATTTAATTGACGAGTTAAAATAGTCATTTTTCAAACAATCTCAAATTTCAACGAAACTAGTTTCATCGGATCAGTAATGTTAAATTATTGTATGGTTCAAATTTCGTGTCAATCGGACTTACGGTTTGTCCGGGGCAAGCCAAAACGTATAGAAATTAGTTTAATCGGTTTAATTTAAATTTGATCGTTATTTCCGTAACTCGTGCATATGATCGAATTAGCCTTCGAAACACGTTCCATTGTGTCCGGAATGCGGGGTAAACCCTAGAAACGTCAGCCGGCATGCTTCGTTTGGAGTTCGCAAAATTTCGAGTGAATAGTGTTTTGGCGAATTTCCTATAAAAGGACTTGATATTCTTCATTTGCAACAAAACCCTAGAGCAACTAGGTCTGGCCGCCAGTTTTATAATCAATGGCCGAAAATTTAATATCTTTCTCCCTCATTTTCTACAAATCCGTAAAACGATTCAACAAACTTTCAACTACAACTTCGTAGAGCACGTCGCGAACTACGATTTCAACAGTTATGATCGTGAACAACGTTGTAGATCAACGGCAAAGCTCAGTTGAACACGTGCATTCAAGCATGAATTCCGAGGACAATATAGGGCCGAGCTCGAAGTGCTCTTGGCCGAGGGTGGAGCTCGTCATGGCGAGTTGAACGACACTATTTGATCGAGTTGAAGATGGTCGAGTAGGGCGCGCTAATCTAGGGTTTCACGGCGGCATGGGTTCGTTCGAACCTGGAATGTTGTCACGCGTGGAAGAAGGACACATACACGGCCTTGATTTTGCTGAAGGAGATCTAACGGCCTGAGATTAAAAGGTTGAAAAATAATAAAATAAAGTTGTAAATTTATTTATATTATAATTTGTATAAACTTCTAAAATGCATAACTTTGTCATACGAGGTCCGTTTTGGATGAAACAACTTGCGTTGGGTTCGTATGGACGAACACTACGCAATGGAGCTGGATTGAAATCAATTAGAGCTAGTGAAAATTTTGGATAAAATTAAACGCGCGTTTAATTTTATTTAAAATAAAACACTACAACTGTATTGAAACCAAGGTGAGAACTTCTCACTCAATCGAATCTGTTTCGAATTTAAATTTTAAATAGTTAGATTTAAAATTGCCTGATTGTATGCTTAGATGATAATTATTATCTATTGTTTTTAAATAGACCCTATACGCCGCATATTAAGCGGAGGTTATTTATTAAACACATATACCACGATATTTCACCTCGAAGTGGAATTGGTATTATATATGTACTTGGAGTTTATTTCCCGCATTATATAGCGGATGAGACCCTATTGCGCTGCATAATAGCGGACAATATTTTATAAAACCCATGTACCGTGATATTCCATCTTGAAACGGGATTGGTATTGTGCTAACATCTGTGGATGCAGGGAAACAGGTTGGAGGGATCCAACTGGATTCCTCAACAGTATTGATTTATTTTCAGATATTTGCTATATATTCTGTTATCATATTGACATATGATGTTTGGATGCCGTGGTTAATATATTGTTGCTGTTGCAGCATTGGCCTATTTTTAGAGTTTTAAAAGAATGTTAAAGCAACGATTTTGAATTTAAAAGGATTTTAAAAGTGATTTTTGAAAGTATACATTGTATTGAATTTTAGAATCGATTCATTTTAAATAAATAAACGTTACAAATTTTATGTTATAAAAATTATGATTTTTGTGAAATATAACCGAAATGTGATTTTTGAAATAAGTAGTTGATTAATTTGTAAAGTTGTTTAAATTGGGATTTTTGAATTATTATAAACGGTTTATATAAAAGATATATAAAATTGATATTTATAAATTAAAAATATTGGAATTATAAAACGAGTTTTTATAAGTGTTAGAAATGAAGTATAAATGGATTTCATAAGTGAATGAAATCTATAGATTTATAAATTGTGAAGTTATAAAATGAAATGATTTTTGTAAAATAAAAGATTTATAAGTAATTAACTTATAAATTGGATTTTGGCATTTAAATGAGATATAAATAGAATTTGTTAATTAAGGGATTTTATAAGTTGAAGTTTTTATAAAATATATAAATGTGAATTTATAAACGTTGTTTTATAAATTCAAAATCGACTTATTTTGATAAGTTAATTATTATAGCTTATTAATGGAGATATATTCACGATTTTGGACAGTGGATAATCCTTTAAAATAAAATGTGTAGAAATGATGAAATTGGTTAACGATTTATATTCACGATTTTGGACAGCGGATAATCCTTTAAATAAAATGTGTAGAAAGGTTGAATTTGGTTAACGAAGTATATTCACGATTTTGGACGGTGAATAATATATTAAAGAAATGTTTTGGGAAGTGATATTTTAAATAGAATTAAAATGATTAAAGATGTTTTAAAATGTATTAAGTATCAAAACCATAGATTTCAACATTCATTTTTGAAATAAACGTTTTCGAAAAATAAAAGGAAATGGTGGACTATAACACTGTTGTTATAGTAAATGATTTTCGAAAAGAAATGTTTTATATAGTATTGGGATTTATATATCTATCTTAATTTCGAATCCCTATACTAGTGATTTTGGGTTGTCGTAACGATGTTTTACACAACATTCGTTTTGACCCAAATAAATGGGTTTAAAGAGAACGTTTTCCTTAAAGAATAAAATATATACTTAATCGTGTTTTAAGTATATTGAATATTTTCTAAGAATTGAAAATAAATAGATTTGTGAATTACTTATTATTAAATAAGTATGGAAAGGTTTTCCAATATGAAGTGAAATGTTTTGATATTTATATCTTTTAAAGATAAATTGGAAGTGAATATTGGAAATCGATTTGAAAATCGTATATCAGTGGATATTTGAAAATTTAAATTCACCATGGAATTTATAAAGGAAAGGGAAATTTGTTTAAAAATAAACATGGATTCATTTTGAAAGGTGGAAATAAATTTACTAATTTGGAACGTAAATTTGAAGTAAATCAGTAAGGATTTATTTAATTGGTTTAAATGAACCATCTTGAAATTGAAAATGAATAAATATTTGGAAGTGTTTCCGCGTAAGGAAAATGTTTTGAAATTTGTTTTCAAAATTTGTAAAGATAAATTGAAAAGTGATTTAAAAATTGTTTTCAAATGGTTGAAGTGTGGAAAAATATATCTTGTAAAGATATTTTTGAAAAATAAATAATTTGAGAAATTATTTGATGTCTAATGATGTTGTGCATATCTATTGATAGTTAAATAACCGACTATCAATATTTACCTTTAAATGAGTATTTATTGTGATTTGCTTGAATTTGAATGCTACACTTATTTTAAAATAAGCGCTCGTTATTCGGTTTAGCCGGGAGAGGACCTTAGGGTCATAAATCCCATTTCGAATAGTGATACGTCGTAATGGATAGCATTTGAAGACCGGATATTTTCGAAAACGGAAGGATTACCGTCGAATGTCTCTGCATCGGCTGATATCCGATATAGAGATTTTATCACCCTTTGTGATGGGAAGTCTGGTAGTGATGAGTGAATATCCGGATTGCAAGGGCTTCTTTGGAAGTGCCTTCGGTTCCGTTCGATCCCGGAATGCACTTGTATGGATGTGTGTCTGACGTTACAATTTGAGATGTAAAGCTGGTTTCTATCAAATACATTTCTGTTGGTGGCGGAGAATTTGCTCTCTTAGCTTAACACCCTTCTCTTATACGTACGAGTTCAGAGGTTATGTAGTTGACGGTTACTAGTGATACATTCCCAATTTGGTAATGTGTCGTACGAAGTGCTGCAGATCATTTGTTGATCAAAGCATAGCTTTTGTAAAAAGCGTAGCTTTGTGGACGAGGCTTCGTCGGACCTTACACCCCGGTAATGGTCAAAACAGGAAAGATGCAGCAAGGTTTTAGGGAGTAGCGCCCCTTAGTGTATGTCATTTCCTTCTGGATAGAAGTGGTATCATGGTATGGAGCCCAGATACTTAACTTATGTGAATGTCGCAAATATATATGACTTTGTGATTGATATTGGTTGAGGATCCTCGGATAATGGTTGTTTACAATCGGGGGATGGCATACTCGTGTCAGTAGTTACCTACTTGTGCAGAGGTAACCCGGCCTCGTGTTGGCAGAGATCCGGTTAGGTTCTCGGGGCGTCTTTCCAGAGGCGTACCCATGTGGCAATGGGAAGTTCCTTGCCGTGACCATTAGTTGGAAATCCAAAGAAATAATACGAGCCCTGTACGGTATTATTTGTAGAACCTGTCATTTACTTATGGTGGCGCCCCACTGTTTAGATGGTAGCTACAGTAAGCATAAGTGCAGAATGTCTATGCTGGCTAAGATTTATATTATACTTTCGAAAATGTTTTCTGCACTTTGCACTTATAGTGTTAATATCAAAGAAATTTCTCGTATCAAGCATGTTTGACTATCATAAGGAGAAATCTCCTCCGATTCTGCGTTTGCATTGTGTGTGTGTGCGGGAGGCCTTATGGTAGTTTCATTTTTCAAAAAGCATTACGGATCAATTTTAAAATATTTCTTTGTTTGCTTGTAAAGATAAACTGTTTTAAGTTCTCACACCAGTCCCATGACTGACCTGGAGTTTATTGTTCCCTTCCTAAACTCTAGTTGCCCACCAATTTCCACACGGGCAGCCAAGAGTCAGGTTATCTAGTCATTCTGGAATTCAGGATTTGCTGTGGAGCTCAGGAGGCGAGCTGGATGACGAAACGTATCACTTTTATATGATATTATCTTTTCCGTTGTGTATTCAGTTGTGAGGACAGGTTTATATAACTTTCCACTATTGTGTTTGTTGTTGTAGACTCTGATAATGTAATATAATGTAATGTGATGTAATGTAATAACAGATAAGATTCTTTGTTTTAAAGATTATTCATTGATATATTATATGTTGTTCCGCTGCGAAATGTGAGATTCTATTATTGTTTCTGTTTTCTTCTTTTTTCTTCTTCTACTTTCTTCTTCTTAAAACCCTAACAATGCGGTTTTTCCGGCCTTCGATTGCTCGGCAGTTGATACAGTGGTTGTATTAATGTCGATTTTCGAAAGTCAAAAATCCCGTTTGTTACACTTATGGTGGCGCCCCACCGTTTAGATGGTAGCTATAGTAGGCATAAGTGTGGAATGCCTATGCTGGCTAAGATTTAGATTATACTTTCGAAAACGTTTTCTACACTTTGCACTTATAGTAATAATATCAAATAATTTTCTCGTATCAAGCATGTTTGACTATCATAAGGAGAAATCTCCTCCGATTCTGCATTTGCATTGTGTGTGTGTGCGGGAGGCCTTATGGTAGTTTCATTTTTCAAAAAGCGTTGCGGATCTATTTTAAAATATTTCTTTGTTTGCTTGTAAATATAAACTGTTTTAAGTTCTCACACCAGTCCTATGACTGACCTGGAGTTTATTGTTCCCTTCCTAAACTCTGGGTGCCCACCAATTTCCATACGGGCAGCCAAAAGTCAGGTTATCAAGTCATTCTGGAATTCAGGAGTTGCTGTAGAGCTCAGGAGGCGAGCTGGATGGCGAAACGTATCACTTGTATATGATATGATCTTTTCCGCTATGTATTCAATTGTGAGGACAGGTTTATATAACTTTCCACTATTGTGTTTGTTGTTGTAGACTCTGATAATGTAATGTAATATGATGTAATGTAATAACAGATAAGATTCTTTGTTTTAAAGACTATTCATTGATATATTATATGTTGTTCCGCTGCGAAATGTGAGATTCTGTCATTGTTTCTGTTTTCTTCTTCTTTCTTTCTTTCTTCTTCTACTTTCTTCTTCTTAAAACCCCAACAATTCGGTTTTTCCGGCCTTCGATTGCTCGGCAGTTGATACAGTGGTTGTAGTAATGTCGATTTTCGAAAGTCAAAAATCTCGTTTGTTCTAATGCGGTACCAGAGCATTTGGTTAAGAGACAACCTTGGCTCTGTTGGGTGTTACTCATTAGAGATAGAGTCAGCAGTACTCTAGAATGAGTGTAAGTGTAATAATAGATATGAGTGCGCATTTGTTAATGAATATGAAAAATTGTTTATGTTGTGATGATTGGTTTGTTGAGTGGTATATGGATTCTGATCAATACGAGTAATTAACGTTAAACACTTGTACAGAACAAATTCGACACAATATCATTTTAAAATAGGGTAAATGAAATAATTTTACCTAAATTATTTTCGTATATAAAAGAGAAAAAAATTCTGTGAATTATTATAATATATGATTGCTTGGTTGCTAGAAAGTGATGATATTAAATTATTATCATTAATGTTGAAAAAGAAATTGAAATCGTAACTCCAAAGTTAAGAAATAAATTCACATACAAATAGAATTGGAGAATATAAATTGTAAATGTGATTTGTAATTTGAAGTAAAATTCCAGAGAAATATTTGAAAATGTTTTGAATGGGTTTGTAATTTGGAAAAGATTAAATTCCTTTTTGAGTTTGAAAATGGTTTTCAAGTGTTTGGAAAAATGTTTTTAGAGGGATAAAAGCTCTAAACTCTTTTCGGTCGCTGGAAAATAACTTCGGTGATGACTGCAGCATCATCGGTATTCATTTTCGGGTTTCTAAAAGAGGGATTGCTGCCAAGTTCTTTTTAAATGAAAGTTGTTGGAAAATTTGGGTTTGGGTTTTGAAATTCGAAGGATAATTTGAATTGGTTTCAGAAATGAATTGAAATGTTGGAAAGACTTTGGAATCTGATAAAAATAGTTATGGAATAAATTTATTAAGTTGAAAATAAATTTGGGGTTGAAACAAATGAATTGAAATTGAGTTTGAATTATGAAAATGAATTTATGAATGAATGAATTTACAATTGCGAGTAAATGAAGTTGGAAACTAAATGTTGAAATTCATCTTGAAATTGCAAGTAAATTAAAAATTTGTCAATTTGGATCAAATGAAGCTAAGTATTAAAATAAAATTAGTAAGTAAAACTAATCGAAGAAATGACAAATTTAATATGGGTTGAAATGAATTGAATTCAACATTTATAAATAAAAGGGTAAATTAAATTCATATGGAATTTGAACTCCAGTTTAAATATAAGTGGTTATAAATCGAAACAGTGAATTGAATTGTGCGAGATGAAATGAGTTACAACTTGTAATGAATTAATAAAAGAAACTAATTTAAAATAGCAAGATGAATCAGTTGTGAATGAAAAATAATCGATAAAATTCAATATTCAGAAGGTAAATTGAATCCAAATAGAATTGAAATTGGAAATTGAATTCAAATGAAATTGATAATGTGAGATTGAATGAAAATGGATATTATGGCTAGCAGGATATACAGGTGTATTAAAGGAAATTGGGATTTTGATTTCGAAGATAAAAAAAAAATTGAATTGCTCGACAAAAACGTATGTATTTCAATTTCAGTATGAAATTTGATGATTTTCTTATCCAGCCACTTGGCCTTTTCTTTTCTTTTTGAAATCTGGGGGCCGTAGTGCCATTTTTGTAGTCGTACCGAGCTAGCCGCGCAAAGGAGACGCTGGCGAAATTTTTCAAAAATTTAAGGCGTTAGAATATTTTTGAGAAAATTTGAAATTTTTTAAAACTATAACTTTGATTTTGGAGTGAAAAGTTAAACGATATAGTTGGTTTTGAAAAGATAACTAAGTATGATTTGAAAACATAGAAAAGTTATTGTAAGAAGTTTAACTATGGATTTTGGAAAAGTTAAAATGTTTAAATGAATTTGAAATTTAAGTTGAACAAATGGTTTTGAAAAGTTAATGGATTTCAAGACTTTTTCTTACTTGGTAATTTCGAGGACGAAATTCTTTTAAGGGGGAAGTTTGTAACGACCCAGAATTTCTGTCATTTGAAATTCGTATATTTAATTAATTATAAATATTCACGAATGAATTTTATAAGCTGAGTTAATTAAATTTCGAATATAAGGATTTAATTGAATAATTAAATCTATAACTTAATATTTGAAATTCCAGAAATAATTGTAAATTGGGTTTAATTTAATTAAAAATGATTTGTAAAGTTGTATTAAATCATATTGGAGTTAGAATGATGATATAGAACTTTTAAAATTGAATTTAAAGTTAATTTGTGAAAATTGAATATTTTAATATTTAATTGATGAGTTAAAATAGCCATTTTTCAAACAGTCTCGGATTTCGACGAAACCAGTTTCATCGGATCGGTAATGTTAAATTATTATATGGTTTCAAATTTCGTGTCAATCAGACTTACGGTTTGTCCGGGGCAAGCCAAAACGCATAGAAATTAGTTTAATCGGTTTAATTTAAATTTGATCGTTTATTTCTGTAACTCGCGCATATGATCGAATTAGCCTCCGAAACACGTTCCATTGTGTCTCCGAAACGTGGGGTAAATTCTAGAAACGTCAGCCGACACGCTTCGTTTGGAGTTCGGAAAATTTCGAGTGAATAATGTTTTGGCGAATTTTCTATAAAAGGACTTAATATTCTTCATTTGCAACAAAACCCTAGAGAAACTAGGTCTAGCTGCCAGTTTTATAATCAATGGACGAAAATTCAATCTCTTTCTCCCTCATTTTCTTCAAATCCGTAAAACGATTCAACAAACTTTCAACTACAACTTCGTAGAGCACGTCGCGAACTACGATTTCAACGGCTATGATCGTGAACAACGTTGTAGATCAACGGCAAAGCTCAGTTGAACGCGTTCATTCAAGCACGAATTCCGAGCCCAATATAGGGCCGAGCTCGAAGTGCTCTTGGCCGAGGGTGGAGCTCGTCATGACGAGATGAACGACACCATTTGATCAAGTTGAAGATGGTCGAGTAGGGCGCGCTAATCTAGGGTTTCACGGTGGCATGGGTTCGTTCGAACCTGGAATGTTGTCACACGTAGAAGAAGGACGCGTACACGGCCTTGATTTTGCTGAATGAGATCTAACGGCCTGAGATTAAAAGGTTGAAAAATAATAAAAGAAAGTTGTAAATTTATTTATATTATAATTTGTATAAACTTCTAAAATGCATAACTTTGTCATACGAGGTCCGTTTTGGACGAAACAACTTGCGTTGGGTTCGTATGGACGAACACTACGCAATGGAGCTGGATTGCAATCGATTAGAGCTAGTGAAAATTTTGGGTAAAATTAAACGCGCGTTTAATTTTATTCAAAATAAAACACTGCAACTGTATTGAAACCAAGGTGAGAACTTCTCACTCAATCGAATCTGTTTCGAATTTAAATTTTAAATAGTGAGATTTAAAATTGCCTGATTGTATGCTTAGATGATAATTATTATCTATTGTTTTGAAATAGACCCTATACACCGTATATTAAGCGGAGGTTACTTATTAAACACATATACCGCGATGTTTCACCTCGAAGTGGAATTGGTATTATATATGTACTTGGAGTTTATTTCACGCATTATATAGCGGATGAGACCCTATTGCGCTGCATAATGGCGGATAATATTTTATAAAACCCATGTACCGCGATATTCCATCTTGAAACGGGATTGGTATTGTGCTAACATCTGTGGATGCAGGGAAACAGGTTGGAGGGATCCAACTGGATTCCTCAGCAGTATTGATTTATTTTCAGATATTTGCTATATATTCTGTTATCATATTGACATATGATGTTTGGATGCCGTGATTGATTTATTGTTTGTAATGACCCGGAATTTCTAACCATTTAAATTTGAATAGTTAATTGATTTTAAAATATTTAAAAGTTAATTTTAACTTGAATTCAAGATATCAATATTTGCTTGATAATTAAATCATTGAATTATATAGTTTAAATGTTGAATTTAATAATTGAAATTGGGTAACTTGCTGAAGCTGAGACTCTAAGCCTGTTTAAAATAATTTGAAGGCTTATAAATTTTATAATAATAATACTGAAGATAATAAAATGGTTGAAATTTAAATTAAAGGTGATTTGTTCAATTTTAATAATATATCGTTTGAATCGATATTTAAAAATAGTCTTCCGAGGCACAGTCGTGGAATTTGACAAAACCAATTCCATTGGATCCGTAATAGTTAGATATTATCGGATTCCAATTTTCGAAGCGTTTGGATTTACCGTTTGCTCATACGGGTGAGAAACGCGTTGAAATTAAAATCGATAATTAAATATTTTACATCCATTTAAAAGGCTAACTTCCGCATACGATCAAATTAGCCTCCGAAACACGTTCCATTGTGTTTGGAACGCGAGTAAAACCCTGTAATCGCCTAGCGGTATTTCTTAAGAGGAGTTCGAATATATGGTAACAATTACAAGGGCATTTTGGAAAGTTTTGTAATATAATAAAATTTGAAGTACATTATTAGTCAGAGATATATTTTTTTAGTAAACAAGCTTACGCAGGAAGCCATCCCCAACCCTATACCTTATCCTCGTTCCCTCACTAACCTTCGAATAGAAAACAAAATTCACGAAAAAAATGGTGGTTGCGAACGAAGAGATTCCAAATCAAAAGAAAAACGATCTCAAGCTAAAAAAAAGAGGGCAGAAGAATTGAATCGCAGGCCGCCTTGTTTTTCCCCCTCTTCAATGAAAATATAATCGCGATTTCTATTCTTTAATCCTCTGACTAACTCAACGAGTCGAGGCATGTTCGAATTCGCATGAGGCCGTGATGTATTCATGTGGTGGAGAATCGATTTTCCTTTGGAGTTTCGCGATCTAAGGACCTCGACTGTGTGGCATCGGTATGGTTCGCTAAGGGGTGGGTGGCTTCACGTGTGTCGAGGGAAATACTTTGTTGGACTCGAGTACGGTTAAACGACATCGGTGGTTAGGATTTGAGCGCGAGGTGTTCGCGTGCAATGGAGGCTCGAGGCCGCTGCTGGAGGCGCCGCGAACTCGACAATGCGGGTTGGGGGTTTGACAGCAATCTTGACGTCGGGGTGAGTTTCTGGTTTTTTCTCTGCCCTATTTTAATTTCGCTAAATTAATATACATATGCAGAACTTTAAAAATAAAGAGAGAATTTTTACAGAAATAAAAAGGTATACTACATATTTTTTTTTTGTAGAAATAGAAAATTTGTTTTTTTTTGATAAGGTTTGGGATAAAATATAGGAATTTTATAAAGATTTAAAGGATTATATAAATTTAGACTTTTGAAAATCTATGGATTATTTTTCTGAGTATACATGTATTTTTAAATAAAGGAAATTTGTTTAAAATTTAATTATTAGTTTAAAACCAAATTTATTAGTTTAGATTCCAATTAATAAATGTCAAATGATTGTTCGATTTATTTCAAATATTTATAAAATTATATAATATTTATATAAGGTCAGAATTTAAGAAGAAACAAGCTGGATTTGGGAATGGATGCTAATAAAACAAAGGTGAGTAAATCTCACTCTATTAGATTTCTATTTAAATTTAAACGGTTAAATTTAAATATTGGTTGAATGGTTTGAATTGATTTGATATGCACTGTGAATTGATGATCTAGTGATTTTGGTTTTGGATGGTTCTCGAGTTAATGGTTGCTTTACTCGAAGTATTGGGAATTTTAAGTTGTTTTAAACTTAAAACAATAAATAAGAAAATGTTTCCGTTTAAAAGTTACTAAAGGTTTAATGATTTGTGATACATTAAGTTATTAGGGTAAATTGAAATGGGTAATTAATTAATGGTTTGGGTTATTTAATTCAGTAGTTAAAGGTATTTAAATAAATAATAAATTAAGTTGTAAGCTAATTAACTAAGTATAAGTAATTCAGAATAATCATTTGATGGTGTGATAAATAATTACTTAATGTAATTAATAAAATATTATTGCTTAGAGAAATTGGTTAAGAGAATTAATTAAGATAATTAATTATGGAATAATTAATTTATTAATGAGGTAAATAAAAGAATAGTTAATTACATATTGAGATTAATCGAGAATGATAAATATTGGGGTTGAATTAAAGTAATTAATTTAGATTATAACAAATCAAAACATAACTGGAAATCATTAATTTATATAATCAACGGTGTAATTAAAGATTGATTAATTAAGATGAATTAATCATAAGACTCATAAGAAATTAATTAATATAAGTAATTAAGAATTAGTGTAATTGATTATAGTTGATTAATTTAGGAAGTAATTAAAGATTACTTATAAATTTGGTCAAAATAATTAATGTCGTGAAATTAATTAAAGATAATTACATGAATGGAATTGGAAGATAATTAATCCAGGGTGATTAATTAAGATGAATCAGGAAGGGTTGATTAATTAATTTGGAACTAATTAATGAAAAAAAATTTAAGTGATTAAGGCTTGAAATTCAATGTGAATCAATAGAAATGATTTGTATGTGATTAAGCTTTGCTTCTGAATGATTGAATGGTATTGGATGATTTAAAGGAGTTGATGACTCTGATATGAAATGTTGAGTATTTCTTTTGAATAACTTGGAATAGAATGACATGAGATTCGAAGAGACCGGGGTCGGGTATAGGAGAAATACCCGAAACCACTTCGAATGTTTGTAGATTGATATATAAAATCTATATGCTGGATTGAAGTGATTTGGAGGTATTGGACTGTTTTAAAAATCTAAATCTTTGGTATTTAGGAATTTAAAGGTGGACTAAGTGTTGTCTATAATAATTCGTGGCTTGTGAATTGATATATGTTACCCGGGTTTATATAAGTTGATTGCTTTGGTATTCCATATTAGTTGGGTTTACTCACGCTGGTTTCCAGCCTGACCCGGGTGTTACATTGGTGTAATGCTCGGGTCAGACCGAGTATTACAGATTTTCAGGTTAGGACGTTCTGGAGCTCAAGAGGCGAGCTGGATGGCAATATCGTATAGAGTATATCTACTGTATTTGTATTATTGCTAATCTGAGACATGATAATTATAAATATTCAGTGACTGTATATAATGTGAAACTCTGATGTATTAGAATGTAATTGATAGATATAGTATTCCTTTGCAATTGTTATTATTTATTATTATATTTATCCGCTGTGAATGTGAGATGTTAATGTTTCTGTTCTTCTTCTTCTATCTCTTTCTTCTTTTCATAACTATCAGGAATTTCGAGTGTGAAAATTTCTGGTCGTTACATTTGGTATCATAGCTGAAGGTTAAGCAAGAACCTTGGCTCTGGTGGGGATTACTCATTGAATAGAGTCCGTAGTACTCTAGAATGAGTTGAGTGTGTGTGTATATATGAGAGCGTACTTGTTATTTGCTTATAAAGATTTTTAATGATTTTATATAAAAATATATTTTGATATATATAGCAACATTTCCTTCTAATGAATATTTAGGTGATCGGTTGTTAAATTATTGGAATTAAGTTAAGAAGTAATATAAAATACAACCAAATTGAAACTTAAAACCAAAGTTGAAGAATAAACTTATATAACAAAATGGAATTTGAAATATAGATTGTAAATGAAATTTATAAGTTGAAATAAACTTCTTAAATAAATGACATTATAATTTGAAATAAAATTCCAGAGAATATTTGAAAATAAAGTAAGATGAAAATTCCAGAGTAATATTTAAATAAGAATTGGATGGATTGGGAATTTGGAATTTTTGAGAAAATTTAAAATTCCTTTGGATTTGGAAGTGGTTTCAAAGGTTTTGGAGAAATAATAGTATTATTTCAAAAATATTTTTGTGTTGAATTTGAAATCTGGGAGATTTGAAATTAAAAATATTTGGAAATGTTTTTAAAGAGATAAAAGTGTTGAACTCTTTCGGTCACTGGAAAATAACATCGGTGATGACTACAGCATTATCGTTGTCTATTTTCGAGTTTCTAGAAGAGAAATTGCTACCAAATTGTTTTACATTGGAATTGTTTGTGAACTGGGTTTGGTTTTGAAATTCAAAGGGGTAATTGAATTTGCCAAAGAATTTTGGATATAGTTGAATTCTAAGGTGATATTGAAATTTTGGGAATTTGTTTAAACTCTGAAATCTTGATTAAAATGTTTATGGAATAATAAAAATATATTGGCTAAATAAAATGTATAATTCCGAGTTAAAAGAAAAATGTGAATGTAATTGATTGTAAATAGAAATTGTAAAATTGAAATTGTAATTAAAGTTGTACAAGTTTAAAGATCAAACGAAATTTGATTTGAAATTGGAAGGAAATTGAGAATCAATTCAACTTGAAGTGGGGTTAAATCAATTTCAATGGAAATTGAAGATTATTCAATTTGGAATTGGGTCAATTTAAATGGGAGTGGAAATTTAAATTGAAATGTTGGGGATGTGAACAGTTTTGACTCTAGACTATTTTCTATATAAATTGTCTTAATATAAACTTATTTTTCTAAGCTATTAAATATATACAACCTTTCTTTCTTAAAGCCAAATTATTTATACCTGTTTTATAATTATTTTGAAGCTATTTAACTATTTTTCAGCTGTTTTCTAAACTCATTACTATATTTTAACTATGTTACAAATTAATTACTAATTTACAACTATTTTGCAATTATCTAAAATTTTTGAAACTATTTAACTATTTTACAGCTATTTTGCAAACTAATCATTATTTTTCAACTACTTATCTATTTTTTTAAATTTTCGAGCTATTTCCTAAATATAAACTGGTCGGAGTTCAAACTGTTATTGATTAAATACCCAACTGGGATAAGAATTGAGGTAATAATCCAAATGGGGATTAAGGCAAATGTGAATAAGTGAATGAAAATTTAAGTGAATGTGAATAGAAAGGAAATTGATATTGGAAAGAGTAATCAAATTTGAATATTTGATTTTGGGTAAACAAAGTTATATCTTTGTTATATATTCTCCCCTTGTTGAATCTATTGCTGGAAGAAAAAGGATTTTGGAAGTGTTTGAAGTATAAAAGGAATTTTATACGAGTTTAAAGTGATCCAAAGTTTTAAAAATTATATATATATCTGTATACATATAAAGGATCTTATGAGGATTTTGAAAAGGGTTTTGGGAACCTTTGGATTTGGAAAGGCTTTTGATTTTTGGGTAAAATCAATATATGGAATTTGGAAAGCCTATTTTGAGAATTATCGATTTTTGGATAATCGATTTTGTGTAAAGGAGCTTTGATAAAATTCATACTAGGTGTATGATTTGAAAGATACTATACGTGTATAGTATAAAATGTTTTGATGATGGCTCTAGGGAAAAACGCGCTCCCTTGAAATGAACTTTTCAGGAGTGCCACCGGGTGGTACTGCCTTGAGCCCCAAGGGGGGGTTCTAAAGTTGATCCTATGAGGAGTCCGGATAAAACTAGTTCCTGAGGATTATGAGTTGAGTATACCATAGCGTAAGTCGTGTGTGCCGCTGAGAGCCAACAGTCTGCGTTTGATTTTATATCGGTAGACTACGACCTATGGTATAACATAGCGAAAGTCGTGCGTGTTGCTGAGAGCTAATAGTCTGCGTTTGATTTTATATCGGTAGACTGCGACCTATGTAGGAGTGGAGAAGTTTCATTTCGACAGCGAAAATCAGAGGCCACTGAGAGCCTGCAATTACATGGACTTTTGCTGTGACGGCAACGTAACCCTGGATGCAACTGTGATCTGTTGTGTGGGTTCCATGGCATAATCGAGAGGCCGCGGAAAGCCTGCAGTTGCATGGACTTTTGCTGCGACGGCAACGTAACCCTGGAATGTAACTGTGACTATGGATGGGGGTGATGATTTTCAGAGCATTGCCACCAAAGATATTTCCTCTATTTTCAAAAACTATTTTCTATATTTTTAATAAAATTATTTTTCAAGTATTTTCACTGGATGTTGAAAACGGGTTTACCAAGTACTTATAGATTTTCAATTCTACGCCTGATCAACGTATGACTAAATTTCTGTGAGAACAAGGATGGACTGTTTGAGACATCAAGTTATAAGAAATATTTTTTATAAAAAGCTATTTTAATTGTATTATCTGAATTTAAAGGCATTTCTAAAATTTAATAATTAAAAGGGAAATCCAAACAGGAATTATAAAATAAAATTTGAACTCGGAAAAATTTAATGAAGTGATTTTCTTTATAATAAAAGTTGGAAGTAAGCTAATAAATAATTATTTGATAGAGTATGTTAATAAAAATTTAACTTGGTTAAATAAATGGATTGCAAGTTAATAAGGGAGTTTGGATATGAATTTGAGTTAAATAAAATAGAGTTGGATATGAATTTGAGTTAAATAAAATAGTGATGGTTTAAACTACAAATGAACATTTAAGTGTGTTATAAGTAATATTTAACGCAATGTGCAGGTAACTTAGGTAAAATGGAAATGCTGTTGAATGAAATGAAAGTGATTATAATAGTAATGGTTTGAGTTGCAAACAAAACCCAAGTGAATAGAAATCAATTGAGAATGACCTTGTATTGATAAAATAAATTTGTAAATGAATTAAGTAAGTAAATTTTAAATTTTAAATGGGTTAATTGAGTTAAATAATAAATGGATGAAGTCTGCTTGAATAGAAATTAAAGTAAAGTTTTAATTGAACTTGGGTTATCGGAATGAACTTAAGTTATGAGTTGAAATGATTTGAAGAAAGTAAATTAACTTAAGTTTAAAATTAATGAGAGTTTGGCTTCGAGAAAAAGTGAAATATTATAAAAAGTTTGGGTTAGATTTATTTTTGGGGAATGAGTATTAGTGTAAGCATTGAATGTTGTCAAGCCCTTGAAATAGTTTTTAAAATGAAACTAATGCGGAGATGAACTGAAATGCAATGTATGGTTGGTGAATAAATTGGAAATGAATGAAATTAAGTACAGAATGAGTTAAAATTAATGTGAAAGTAGTTATAGACTGAAATGAATACTTTATCTAGCGAATACTGTCAAAATTGTATGCAATGAATTGTTGTTTGCCGTAAATGAATGTAATTAAAATCCTATGGGTTAAGAGAAGAAAAATAACTTGATTTGGAATCAATTGAATGGAATATGAGCTTGTTTGAATTAAAAATAAATTGAATGTAAGCACTTGAGTTGTAACTATTAAAATGGAATGAAATGGCATATGAATTGGATGAAAGCAATACTCTAACCACTGAGTTAAGTAGGTTATTCATCATCACAAACAAGTAATACTTGTGTTTAGCTATTGAAAGTGAGTAAATGCTAATAAATTCTCTATATGTGGCACTTACATATTTAAATTGAGATAGTATAGGTATCTGAAGGCTGGTTGGTTGGTTTGGATTGCACTAATTGCTAAAATTAATAAGCTTCTTGCTTAAAATGCTAAATAAGGTACGCCTACACAATAAAATAAGAAATATGAACTGTTTTTGCTTTTTTCCGACGGTGTGGGTCGATGTATATATATTTATATCTCTTGTCAAATTGCAAAAGCTCCTCCGTACAAAGGAGATTCTGCCAAAAAATTTCGAAAATTTTGGGAGTTAGAAATTTTTTGAAAATTTTGGAAAAATTTTGTTAACGACAAACAATTCCAAATTTGAAATTAAAGTAAATTAGTAAATGAAACTAATATGAATCAGTTATGCTTGAAAGATAAAATTCAATATACAAAATTTAAAATAAATTGAATTTGTTTGAAACGGGGAAAACGAATTTGCATAAAAGTATATGTGAAAACTTCTGTAAGAAAATGTATAAAATGATTAAAAGGTTACAATGGGATATTATTGCTTGGTAAGATATGCAGGTATTAAAAGGGGAAAAGAAAATTGGATTTGATTCCAAAAGATAAATTTGTGTTGTCCGACAAAAAGGTACATATTTAAATTTCTAGATGAGATTGGATTGGGTTTTTGATGTAGCCACTTGGCTTTTGTTTTCTTTTGGAATTTGGGAGCTCGTAGAGGCCTTTTGTAGTTGTACCGAGCTAGCCGCGCAAAGGAGACGCTGGCAAAAAATTTCGAAAATTTAGGGAGTTAGAAAATTTTGATAATGCAAAATTTGGTTTTAAATTGAAATTTAAATGATTGAGCAAAAGGGTATTGATTGAAACTGTAGGAGGTTTTGGATAGTTGGTTAAGGTGATAGTGGGTCTTTAATAAAAGATAGTTGATAGGATGTTGAATTGTGAGTGTTGGGAGGAAGGTAAACGGGTATTGGTCAATTCTTCCTAATTAGTAATTTCGGGGACGAAATTCTATTAAGGGGGAAGAAATGTGATGACCCGGAATTTCTAACCATTTAAATTTGAATAGTTAATTGATTTTAAAATATTTAAAAGTTAATTTTAACTTGAATTCAAGATATCAATATTTTCTTGATAATTAAATCATTGAATTATATAGTTTAAATGTTGAATTTAATAATTGAAATTGGGTAACTTGCTGAAGCTGAGACTCTAAGCCTGTTTAAATAATTTGAAGGCTCATAAATTTTATAATAATAATACTGAAGATAATAAAATGGTTGAAATTTAAATTAAAGGTGATTTGTTCAATTTTAATAATATATCGTTTGAATCGATATTTAAAAATAGCCTTCCGAGGCACAGTCTCGGAATTTGACGAAACCAATTCCATTGGATTCGTAATAGTTAGTTATTATTGGATTCCAATTTTCGAAGCGTTTGGATTTACCGTTTGCTCATTCGAGTGAGAAACGCGTTGAAATTAAAATCGATAATTAAATATTTTACATCCATTTAAAAGGCTAAATTCCGCATACAATCAAAATAGCCTCCGACACACGTTCCATTGTGTTCGGAACGCGGGTAAAACCCTGTAATTGCCTAGCGGCATTTCTTAAGAGGAGTTCGAATATATGGTAAGAATTACAAGGGCATTTTGGAAAGTTTTGTAATATAATAAAATTTGAAGTACATTATTAGTCAGAGGTATATTTTTTAGTAAACAAGCTTACGCAGGAAGCCATCCCCAACCCTATACCTTATCCTCGTTCCCTCACTAACCTTCGAACAGAAAACAAAATTCACGAAAAAAATGGTGGTTGCGAACGAAGAGATTCCAAATCAAAAGAAAACCGATCTCAAGATAAAAAAAAAGGGCAGAAGAATTGAATCGCAGGCCACCTTGTTTTTCCCCCTCTTCAATGAAAATATAATCGCGATTTCTATTCTTTAATCCTCTGACCAACTCAACGAGCCGAGGCATGTTCGAATTAGCGTGAGGCCATGATGTATTCATGTGGTGGAGAATCGATTTTCCTTTGGGGTTTCGCGATCTAAGGACCTTGACCGCGACTGTGTGGCATCGGTATGGTTCGCTAAGGGGTGGGTGGCTTCACATGTGTCGAGGGAAATACTTTGCTGGACTCAAGTATGGTTGAACGGCATCGGTGGTTAAGATTTGAGCGCGAGGTGTTCGCGTGCGATGGAGGCTGGAGGCCGCTGCTGGAGGCGCCGCGAACTCGACAATGTGGGTTGGGGGTTTGACAGCAATCTTGACGTCGGGGTGAGTTTCTGTTTTTTTCTCTGCCCTATTTTAATTTCGCTAAATTAATATACATATGCAGAACTTTAAAAATAAAGTGAGAATTTTTACAGAAATAAAAAGGTATATTACATTTTTTTTGTAGAAATAGAAAATTTGTTTTTTATAGATAAGGTTTGGGATAAAATATAGGAATTTTATAAAGATTTAAAGGATTATATAAATTTAGACTTTTGAAAATCTATGGATTATTTTTCTGAGTATACATGTAGTTTTAAATAAAGGAAATTTGTTTAAAATTTAATTATTAGTTTAAAACCAAATTTATTAGTTTAGATTCCAATTAATAAATGTCAAATGATTGTTCGATTTATTTTGAATATTTATAAAATTATATAATATTTATATAAGGTCAGAGTTTGAGAAGAAACAAGCTGGATTTGGGAATGGATGCTAATAAAACAAAGGTGAGTAAATCTCGCTCTGTTAGATTTCTATTGAAATTTAAATAGTTAAATTTAAATATTGGTTGAATGATTTGAATTGATTTGATATGCACTGTGAATTGATGATCTAGTGATTTTGGTTTTGGATGGTTCTCGAGTTAATGGTTGCTTAACTCGAAGTATTAGGAATTTTAAGTTGTTTTAAACTTAAAACAATAAATAAGAAAATGTTTCCGTTTAAAAGTTACTAAAGGTTTAATGATTTGTGATACATTAAGTTATTAGGGTAAATTGAAATGGGTAATTAATTAATGGTTTGGGTTATTTAATTCAGTAGTTAAAGGTATTTAAATAAATAATAAATTAAGTTGTAAGCTAATTAACTAAGTATAAGTAATTCAGAATAATCATTTGATGGTGTGATAAATAATTACTTAATGTAATTAATAAAATATAATTGCTTAAAGAAATTGGTTAAGAGAATTAATTAAGATAATTAATTATGGAATAATTAATTTATTAATGAGGTAAATAAAAGAATAGTTAATTACATATTGAGATTAATCGAGAATGATAAATATTGGGGTTGAATTAAAGTAATTAATTTAGATTAGAACAAATCAAAACATAATTGGAAATCATTAATTATATAATCAATGGTGTAATTAAAGATTGATTAATTAAGATGAATTAATCATAAGACTCATGAGAAATTAATTAATGTAAGTAATTAAGAATTAGTGTGATAGATTATAGTTGATTAATTTGGGAAGTAATTAAAGATTACTCATAAATTTGGTCAAAATAATTAATGTCGTGAAATTAATTAAAGATAATTACATGAATGGAATTGGAAGATAATTAATCCAGGATGATTAATTAAGATGAATCAGGAAGGGTTGATTAATTAATTTGGAATTAACTAATGAAAAAAATCTAAGTGATTAAGGCTTCAAATTCAATGTGAATTAATAGAAATGATTTGTATGTGATTAAGCTTTGCTTCTGAATGATTGAATGTTATTGGATGATTTGAAGGAGTTGATAACTCTGATATGAAATGTTGAGTATTTCTTTTGAATAACTTGGAATAGAATGACATGAGATTCGAAGAGACCGTGGTCGGGTATAGGAGAAATACCCGAAACCACTTCGAATGTTTGTAGATTGATATATAAAATCTATATGCTGGATTGAAGTGATTTGGAGGTATTGGACTGTTTTAAAAATCTAAATCTTTGGTATTTAGGAATTTAAAGGTGGACTAAGTGTTGTCTATAATAATTCGTGGCTTGTGAATTGATATATGTTACCCGGGTTTATATAAGTTGATTGCTTTGGTATTCCATATTAGTTGGGTTTACTCACGCTGGTTTCCAGCCTGACCCGGGTGTTACTTTGGTGTAATGCTCGGGTCAGACCGAGTATTATAGATTTTCAGGTTAGGACGTTCTGGAGCTCAGGAGGCGAGCTGGATAGCAATATCGTATAGAGTATATCTGCTGTATTTGTATTATTGCTAATCTGAGACATGATAATTATAAATATTCAGTGACTGTATATAATGTGAAACTCTGATGTATTAGAATGTAATTGATAGATATAGTATTCCTTTGCAACTGTTATTATTTATTATTATATTTTATCCACTGCGAATGTGAGATGTTAAAGTTTCTGTTCTTCTTCTTCTATCTCTTTCTTCTTTTCATAACTATCTGGAATTTTCAATTGTGAAAATTTCTGGTCGTTACATTGTTGTTGTTGCAGCATTGGCCTATTTTTAGAGTTTTAAAAGAATGTTAAAGCAACGACTTCGAATTTAAAAGGATTTTTAAAGTGATTTTTGAAAGTATACATTGTATTGAATTTTAGAATTGATTCATTTTAAATAAATAAACGTTATAATTTTTATGTTGTAAAAATTATGATTTTTGTGAAATATAACCGTAATGTGATTTTTGAAATAAGTAGTTGATTAATTTGTAAAGTGGTTTAAATTGGGATTTTTGAATTATTATAAACGGTTTATATATAAGATTTATAAAATTGATATTTATAAATTAAAAATATTAGAATTATAAAATGAGTTTTTATAAGTGTTAAAAATGAAGTATAAATGGATTTCATAAGTGAATGAAATCTATAGATTTATAAATTGTGAAGTTATAAAATGAAATGATTTCTGTAAAATAAAAGATTTATAAGTAATTAACTTATAAATTGGATTTTGGCATTTAAATGAGATATAAATAGAATTTGTTAATTAAGGGATTTTATAAGTTGAAGTTTTTATAAAATATATAAATGTGAATTTATAAACGTTGTTTTATAAATCCGAAATCGACTTATTTTGGTAAGTTAGTTATTATAGCTTATTAAAGGAGATATATTCACGATTTTGGACAGTAGATAATCCTTTAAAATAAAATATGTAGAAATGATGAAATTGGTTAACGATTTATATTCATGATTTTAGACAATGGATAATCCTTTAAATAAAATGTGTAGAAAGGTTGAATTTGGTTAATGTAACGACCCAGAATTTTTATTAATTAAAATTTGAATATTTAATTAATTTTAAATATTAATAAGTGAATTTATAATTCAAATAAATTTTAATTTGAATTTTTGGATTTAATTGGATTATTAAATCGATAATTTAATACGTTAAATTATGGAAATAATTGAAATTGAGTTAAATATGATTGAAAATGATTTGTAAAATTTTATTTTATCATATGGGAGTTAGAACGATATTTTAGAACTTTTAAAATCGAATTAAAAGTTAATTTGTGAAAATTGAATATTTTAATATTAAAATCGACTAGTGAAAATAGTCAATTTTTGAACAGTCTCAGAATTGAACGAAACTAGTTTCATTGGATCCGTAATAGTTAGTTATTACCGGATTTCAAATTTCGTGTCAATCGGAGTTATCGTTTGAGCGTGGCAGCTCAAAACGCATCGATTTATTTTTTAATTTAAATTTGGCGAGTGAAAATAGCCATTTTTCAAAAAGTCTCGGATTTCGACGAAACCAGTTTCATCGGATCCGTAATGTGATATTATTGTAAGGTTTCAAATTTCAAGTTAATTGGATTTACCGTTTGTCCGGTACAAATTAAAACGCCTAGAAAATCGCTTAAATCGGTTTAATTCAAATTGAGCGTTTATAGCCATAACTCGCACATATGTCCGAATTAGCTTTCGAAACCTGTTCCATTGTGTCCAGAACGCGGGATAAACCCTAGGTTCGTCAGTTTCGGCGCGTAAATCGGAGTTCGGAATTTCCGGATGAATAGTGTCGAACGAAATTCTATAAATAGACCACCCCTTCATAAATTTAGAAAAAAAAATACTAAAACCCTAATTTTTTAACCCTAGCCACCACCTAACAAACCAATGGCCAGAAATTCACAAGCTTTTCCCCTCAATCTCTCTCAATCTACAAAGATTTAGCCAAAGTGTTCAACACGAAGGTTGGAGAGCACGACGAGAGCTTTCGATCCATACGGTTGAGATCGTGTTTGGAGTCGCGTGGAGGGAGCTATGTGGGGCCGAACCTGCAGATTTTCGCATGCAATTCAAGGCCATATAGGGGGCCGAGCTTCAAGCCATGGGTGGTGGAGGTAGCTCTCGCGAAGAGCTTCGATTTGCAAGTGGTTTGATGTGATTTCGTCGAGTGTAGGAGGAGTAAAGTTAAAACCTAATTTGGAGCTCTATGGGTTGGTGTGCGTGAATGGCCTGTAGCCGTGCGTGATGAAGGAGATGTAAACGTGCGGTCATGATGAAGGGGGAAGCAAGATCTACGGCTATGGCTTGTGCTAGGTTATAAATTATAAAGTTATGTTGAAAATATTAAATAAAATCGTGTACAAACTTATAAAAATCATAACTTTTTCATACGAGGTCGAAAATGCGCGAAACCAGTTGCGTTGGAATCGTATGGACGAGCACTACGCGATGGAGTTGGTTTGGAGTCGTTTGGAGTTAGTAAAAATTTCATGTAAAATTAAACGCACGTTTAATTTTATTCGAAATAAATCGCTAAAACGGAAATAAAATCAAGGTGAGAACTTCTCACTCAATCGAATCAGTTTCGATTTTATTTTAAATAGTTAGATTTAAAATATTTGAATGCATGTTTGAATGTTGATTGATATCTATTGATTGTTAAAATAGACATTATACGCCGTTAGTAAGCGGATGTTATTTATTAAAAACATATACCGCGAATATTTCATAAACAGTGAAATTGGTATTATATATAATATCAATATATATATATATTGGCATATGTATATATTGGAGTTATTGATTTCCCGCATTTTTTGTTTAGCGGATGAGACCCTATTACGCCGTTATTAAGCGGATAATATTTATTAAAAACATATACCGCGATAATTTCGTACTGGAGCGAAATTGGTATTGTGCTAATGTTTTTGGATGCAGGAAACAGGTTGGAGGGATCCAACTGGATTCCTCAACAGTTTTTATTTGATTTCAGATATTTTGATATTTGATGGATTTTCATATTGATATATGATATCGTTGTGTCGTGATTGACTATTTGATGTGTAGCATCATTGGACCCAGATTTTGGGATTTTAAAATGATTTTAAAGTGATTTTTGAAAATATACTTTATTTTTGGAATTGATTCATTTTAAATAAATAAACGCAATAATTTTTAAAGTTATAAAAATTATGATTTTTGAGAAATATAGTAAAAAAACTGATTTTTGAGAATATGATGCTATTGAGTTATAAAATAGTTTAATCGAGATATTTTAGAATTTATTGTGAAAAGTTTAAATATAGAATTTATGAAATTTAATTATTTTATGAATCAAAATGGTGAAATAATAAAGGAGATTAAAGACGTTTTAAAGAATAATATAAATTGATTTATATTAAGAGATTTATAAATGGATATTTATAAATTGAAATATGGACATTTTAAAACGAGTTTTTATAAGTGTTTGAATGAAGTGAAAATGAATTTCATAAATGAATGAAATTTATAGAATTATAAACTGTGAAGTTATAAATAAAATTTATAAATAGTAAGATTTATAAATTGGTGAAGTTAATTGAGGAATAGATTTGGGTGAATAATTGAATCTTATAAGTTATAAGATTTATAATTATGAAGTTCAAAGGAACGATTTTTGTAAACGAATAGATTATAAGTATTTAACTTATAATATGAACTTTTAGTTATAATTGAGTTATAAACTGGAATAGGTTAATAAAAGAATTTATAAAAAAGAAGTTTTTATAAATAAATAGAAATGGAATTTATAAACGTTGTTTTATAAATTCACAAACGACTTGTTTTGATAAGTTAATTTTTGAAACCTATAAATGGAGTTATATTCACATTTTTGAATAGTGAATAACCCTTTGAATTAAAATGAATAAAAGGATGAGATGTGTTAACGTAGTATATTCACGTTTTTGAATAGTGAATAACACGTTAAAGAAATTGTTTTGAATGTGATGTTTTAAATAGAACTAAAACGATCTAACGATGTTTTAATTGGGTTGAGATTCGAAACCATAGATTTCAACATTGATTGTTGAAATAAACGTTTTCGAGAAATAAAAGGAAATGGTGGACTATAACACTGTAGTTATAGTAAATGATTTCCGAAAGGAAATGTTTGGTATAGTATTGGGATTTATATATCTATTTTAATTTCGAATCCCTATACTAGTGATTTTGGGTTGTCGTAACGATGTTTTACATAACATTCGTTTTGGCCCAAATAAATATGTTTAAGAGAATGATTTCCTTAAAGAATGAAATTTATACTTAATTTCGATTTAAGTATATTGAATATTTTCTAAGTGTTGAAAATAAATAAAAATTGTGAATTACTTATGAATAAATAAGTATGGAAATGTTTTCCAATATAAAGTGAATATCTTGAGAATTTATCTTTTTGAAGATAAATTGAAAAGGAATATTGAAATGAATAATTGAAATCGAATATTCATAGATATTTTGGATTATAAATTCGCTAAGGAATTTATAAAAGAAAGTGAAATGGGTTTAAAAAAATAAATATTGATTTATTTTTGAAGTATTGAAATTTAATATCTAGTGAAGATATTTTGGAAAATAAATAATTTGGAAAATTATTTGGAAACTGGTGATGTGTGCATATCCATTGATAGTTCAATAACCGACTATCAATATTTCCCTTTGAATGGGTAATTGATGTGAATTGTTTGGATTTGAATGCTACACTTATTTTTGAATAAGCGCTCACTATTCGGGTTAACCGGGAAAGGACCATGGGGTCGTATAACCCATTCCGAATATGTGATACGTCGTTGTGAATTGCATTGAAGATCGGTGTTGAAGACCGAGTTTTTGCGAAAGCGATAGGATGACCTATCGATTGTCTCTGCACTGGGTAGCTCCTGGTATAGAGATTCCTTAAGTGATGGGAAATTCGATCGGGATTGTGAATACCCGGATTGCAAGGGCTTCGTGAGAAGTGCCTTCGGTTTTGTTCGAGCCCGGAACAGACTTGTATGGATTGTGTGTCTGACATTACAAGTTGAGATATAAAGCCGATTTCTTTCAAATATATTTCTGTTGGTGGCGAAGAATTTATTCTTTTAGCTTAACACCCTTGTCTGAGACGTACGAGCTCAGAGGTTATATAGTTGAAGTTATCAGCGATATATTCCCAACTTGGTAATGTGACATGCTGAGTGTTGCTGAAATGATCATTGTGTTGATTATTGTGATAGGATCGTTTATTTGATCGCCTATCTTGGTGATCATTGTGTTGATCATTTGTTGACCCAAAGCATGGCTTTTGTATAAAGTATGTTTTTGTGGACGTGACTTCGTCGAACCTCACACCCCGGAAATGGTCAAAACAGGAAAGATGCGGCAAGGTTATGAAGGGTAGCACCCTTTAGGGTATGTACATTTCCTTCTGGATAGAGGTGGTATCATGGTATGGAGCCCAGATATTTAACCTATGTGGTTACTACGAATTTATTACTTTGTGGTTGTTGGTTTTCGGGATCCCGTGAGAAAGGTCGTTTACGATCGGGGAATGGCGTGCTCGTGTCAGTAGTTACCCAGTTAGGGGTAACCCGGCCTTGTGTTGGCAGAGTTCCGGTTTGGTTCTCGGGGATGTCTTTCCAGAGGCATTCTCATGTGGCAATGGGAAGTTCCTTGGCCTGACCATTTGTTGGAAATCCAATTCCCAATACGAAACTTGTACGGTATTAGTTGTAGAACCTGCCATTCACTTATGGTGGTCACCACTGTTTGGATGGTAGCTATAGTAGGCATAGTTCGAAATGTCTATGTTGGCTAAGATTTATATTCTACTTTCAAAATGAATTTTTCCCCTACACTATGCACTAGTAATAATATCAAATGTTATTTTAAATGCGTATCAAGCATCTTTGACTATCATAAGGAGAAATCTCCTCCGATTCTGCGTTTGCATGTGTGTGTGTGCGGGAGGCCTTATGGTAGTCTCATTTTTAAAAGCATTGCGAATTGAATTTAAAAATATTCTTCTATTTTGATTTTAAAGTTAAATAAACTGTTTTGAGTCCTCACACCAGTCACATGACTGACTTGGAGTTTATTGTTTTCCTTCCTAAACTCTGGGTGCCCACCAATTTCACACGGGCAGTTAAGAGTAAGGTTTATCAGGATATTCTGGATATTCTGGAGTTGCTGGAGGCAAGCTGGATGGCATGGCGTATTACTAGTTTATATAGTATTTCTTTTTCCGCTGCACTGTTTGATGTTGTATATTGTTGTACACTCTGATGATATGATGTAATGAAATGTAATATATAAAATGTAATAACTGATATAGTTCTTTGTTTAAAGATTATTCATTTATTATTATATGTTGTTCCGCTGCGAATTGTGAGATTCTGATGTTGTTCTGTTGTGTTCTGTTCTTGTTTTCTCTATGTTCTCTATTCTCTTTTCTTTTCCTTCTATTTTAAAATTTTCTATTTTCTCTTCTCTCTATTTTCTAATCTTCCATCTTTCTTCTTCTTCTCTCTTTTCTTTTCCTAAATTCTTTTTCTTAAACCCCTAAGGGTTCGTATTTTCGTTCATCTTGAATTAATCAAAGGAGATTAGTGTCTATTCAAGGAGTGCGGACTTACGGGTCTTTACAGTTAACGAAGTATATTCACGATTTTGGACAGTGAATAATATATTAAAGAAATGTTTTAGGAAGTGATATTTTAAATAGAATTAAAATGATTTAAATATGTTTTAAAATGTATTAAGTATCGAAACCATATATTTCAACATTCATTTTTGAAATAGACGTTTTCGAGAAATAAAAGGAAATGGTGGACTATAACACTGTTGTTATAGTAAATGATTTTTGAAAGGAAATGTTTTGTATAGTATTGGGATTTATATATCTATCTTAATTTTGAATCCCTATACTAGTGATTTAGGATTGTCGTAATGATGTTTTACACAACATTCGTTTTGACCCAAATAAATGGGTTTAAAGAGAACGTTTTCCTTAAAGAATAAAATATATACTTAATCATGTTTTAAGTATATTGAGTATTTTCTAAGTATTGAAAATAAATAGATTTGTGAATTACTTATTATTAAATAAGTATGGAAAGGTTTTCCAATATGAAGTGAAATGTTTTGTGATTTATATCTTTTAAAGTTAAATTGGAAGTGAATATTTGAAATCGATTTGAAAATCGTATATCAGGGGATATTTGAAAATTTAAATTCACCATGGAATTTATAAAGGAAAGGGAAATTTGTTTAAAAATAAACATGGATTGATTTTTGAAAGGTGGAAATAAATTTACTAATTTGGAACATAAATTTGAAGTAAATCGGTAAGGATTTATTTAATTGGTTTAAATGAACCATTTTGAAATTGAAAATGAATAAATATTTGGAAGTGTTTCCGCGTAAGGAAAATATTTTGAAATTTGTTTTCAAAAGTTGTAAAGATAAATTGAAAAGTGATTTGAAAATTATTTTCAAATGGTTGAAGTGTGGAAAAATATATCTTGTAAAGATATTTTTGGAAAATAAATAATTTGAGAAATAATTTGGAATCTAATGATGTTGTGCATATCTATTGATAGTTAAATAACTGACTATTAATATTTACCTTTAAATGAGTATTTGTTGTGATTTGCTTGAATTTGAATGCTACACTTATTTTAAAATAAGCGCTCGTTATTCGGTTTAGCCGGGAGAGGACTTTTGGGTCATGAATCCCATTCCGAATAGTGATATGTCGTAATGGATAGCATTTGAAGACCGGCGTTGAAGATCGGGTATTTTCGAAAAACGGAAGGATTACCGTCGAATGTCTCTACATCGGCTGATCTCCGATATAGAGATTTTATCACCCTTTGTGATGGGAAGTCCATTCGTGATTAGTGAATATCCGGATTGCAAAGGCTTCTTTGGAAGTGCCTTCAGTTCCATTCGATCCTGGAATGCACTTGTATGGATGTGTGTCTGACGTTACAATTTGAGATGTAAAGCTGGTTTCTATCAAATACATTTCTGTTGGTGGCGGAGAATTTGCTCTCTTAGCTTAACACCCTTCTCTTATACGTACGAGTTCAGAGGTTATGTAGTTGACGGTTACTAGTGATACATTCCCAATTTGGTAATGTGTCGTACGAAGTGCTGCAGATCATTTGTTGATCAAAGCATAGCTTTTGTAAAAAGCGTAGCTTTGTGGACGAGGCTTCGTCGGACCTTACACCCCGGTAATGGTCAAAACAGGAAAGATGCAGCAAGGTTTTAGGGAGTAGCGCCCCTTAGTGTATGTCATTTCCTTCTGGATAGAAGTGGTATCATGGTATGGAGCCCAGATACTTAACTTATGTGAATGTCGCAAATATATATGACTTTGTGATTGATATTGGTTGAGGATCCTCGGATAATGGTTGTTTACAATCGGGGGATGGCATACTCGTGTCAGTAGTTACCTACTTGTGCAGAGGTAACCCGGCCTCGTGTTGGCAGAGATCCGGTTAGGTTCTCGGGGCGTCTTTCCAGAGGCGTACCCATGTGGCAATGGGAAGTTCCTTGCCGTGACCATTAGTTGGAAATCCAAAGAAATAATACGAGCCCTGTACGGTATTATTTGTAGAACCTGTCATTTACTTATGGTGGCGCCCCACTGTTTAGATGGTAGCTACAGTAAGCATAAGTGCAGAATGTCTATGCTGGCTAAGATTTATATTATACTTTCGAAAATGTTTTCTGCACTTTGCACTTATAGTGTTAATATCAAAGAAATTTCTCGTATCAAGCATGTTTGACTATCATAAGGAGAAATCTCCTCCGATTCTGCGTTTGCATTGTGTGTGTGTGCGGGAGGCCTTATGGTAGTTTCATTTTTCAAAAAGCATTACGGATCAATTTTAAAATATTTCTTTGTTTGCTTGTAAAGATAAACTGTTTTAAGTTCTCACACCAGTCCCATGACTGACCTGGAGTTTATTGTTCCCTTCCTAAACTCTAGTTGCCCACCAATTTCCACACGGGCAGCCAAGAGTCAGGTTATCTAGTCATTCTGGAATTCAGGATTTGCTGTGGAGCTCAGGAGGCGAGCTGGATGACGAAACGTATCACTTTTATATGATATTATCTTTTCCGTTGTGTATTCAGTTGTGAGGACAGGTTTATATAACTTTCCACTATTGTGTTTGTTGTTGTAGACTCTGATAATGTAATATAATGTAATGTGATGTAATGTAATAACAGATAAGATTCTTTGTTTTAAAGATTATTCATTGATATATTATATGTTGTTCCGCTGCGAAATGTGAGATTCTATTATTGTTTCTGTTTTCTTCTTTTTTCTTCTTCTACTTTCTTCTTCTTAAAACCCTAACAATGCGGTTTTTCCGGCCTTCGATTGCTCGGCAGTTGATACAGTGGTTGTATTAATGTCGATTTTCGAAAGTCAAAAATCCCGTTTGTTACACTTATCGTTGAAAACTTCTTCAGAATTATCGATTTTAAAATCAAAATGGTGATTTAAATCTTCCCATTCGGAATTCAATAGCTCATCTTCGAAATGTCCAAAGAAATTATGTTCATTAAATTCGTCTTCCTTTGTTGAGCTATTCACAACTTCATTGCATATATCAAGTTCAAAATCCAAAGTTGTTGTATTCAAATTTTCAAAATCAAAAAAAGGAAGATCGATAAATTTGGTTCCACACTGCGAAAAGAATTGAAATCTAACTCAATTACCGTATTTTCAACATCTTCATTAAGACTGCCATTTTCGATTTCAAACGTTGACATTTGAAAATCGTCAAATTTGGTAAAAGGAGGATTATTGCATGACTCGTCAGACATTGGGATTTTTGTTTCTTATGTTGTTTCATATATGTTTCAAACAACAAATATGTGTGATCCTGGTGAGTTTCGTCCATTTGCCTAACAAAATCCAATTTATAATTATTGATTTGAAAATTTCCAAATTGAAATTGTCGATACCAAAAGTTTTCAACATCATTGAAACAACTCCCATTGCCAAAATCATTTAAACAGTTGTTTCCATTTTCTTTTTGATTTTGAAATTCAAATGGAAGTTTGAAATCGAATTAGAATGGGTTATACTCGAAATCATATGTATTTTGAATTGAATTCAAATTTTGATTATTTTGAAATCTTTGACTTGAATCAGTGTACAAATATGAATTGCACAAATCATTTATCCTTTGATTTTGTTGTGTAAAGAGTTCAAGTAAAGACGAAATCATTTCAATGCTATTTTCAAGATTTGAGGGTTGGTCATCATTTTGAAAATTTTATGGTTCAAAATTCGAATCGTTTGTACAATAGTTATCATTAAAATACACTTAAGGGTTTGATGTGAAACTATATGGATTATATTGATTTTTACAATTATTGTAAAATTCATGTGAGTACGGAAATTCAGACATTTTCAAAGTTGTTTTTTCTTTTGTTTTATAAAGGAAAAATATTTACCAAGGAGAATTTATTTTTCAAAAGGGAAATTTGATTTTTGTTTTGTATTTTGGATATTCAAATTTTTTTTTAGTTTTTTTGAAAAGATTATATTTTTTGGAATTTTGTTTTTCTAATAAAAAAGCTAACTTAAATTTTTTTTGGATTTTTGATTTTTGAAAACTTTCAAAGAAATAGATTTAAAGACTAAGGAAAATTTACAATTTTTTTCAGTTTTCGATTTTGAATTTTTTTTAAATGCATGAACTAATGCAACTAAATGAACGCAAATGACTTAATTATAATTTTCTATCCTTAAGTAGTTGTATTATCATACTTTGTTTTAATCCAAGAAGATAGTTCTCAGCCAGGTAATGGACATGATTTATCGGTGCACCACGAATCACTGTAGCAATACAACTGAAGGTTTATGTTCCTTCAGAGAAACAATCGGTATAATATTTACTTATCACCGTAATATTTGTGACTGATTATTGCTCTACCGTAGCCTAAACACAAAGAAATTAAATTGTTGAAAGATGACAACTTGCCAATATGCAATTAAGTCCAATGGGAGCTCATGACACCCTTAAGATGTCTAACCGATATTATTAGTCAAGTTCTAAGATGAAATGCAAAACTGAAATTACGTGTATTAATAATGCAACAATGAATGAAATTTGATTTGTTTTTGATTTTCTTTATAAAATGCAAGCAACCAACGATACGAATAAAATAAAACTAGAAATTGGAACGCGATACCAGAGCATGCAGAATTACTAGCAATTTTATTTTTAAGCGGCGATTATTTTATAAGCAAGCAAACAATTTATTTTTGGAAAGTAAAGCGAAGCAAGCAAATTTTCATATATGCTTTGGCAACCTAAAACTAAAAATAAGATATATATATATATATATATATATATATCCATTTTTTTATATCTTTTTTTGTATATCAAGGAAGAAACTAAAACAAAGGAAAAATCAAAACAAATGAAAGAAAGAAAGAAAACAAAACAAAAGAAAGAAACTTACTTGTTTTTTTATATATGTAAGAAACTAAAAACAAGTGAATATAAAACCAATTCATAAAATCATCATAAACTAAAGAAAATTTTTTTTTTTTGTGTTTTTTTTACAAAGAAGACGAAAGACAAAAAGGAAAATGGATTAAAAGAAAAAAGAAATTATAAACAGACAAAATAATAAAAAAAACAAAGAAAACCCACCCGGCCATTTAAAAAATTCTCAATCTCAACTCCTATACAAAACCTTACCCAAATTTTCATCCTAATTTTCACTTTCTCTATTACGGGCAACTCCAGTGGATTACGGGATGAATATTCAGCGGGCTGAATATTCAGCCCGTAATTGGGCTTGGCGCCCCACTGGCCAGGCGCCCATAAAATGGGCACCGCCTCCCCTCCACCTCACTTTCTCCTCCATTTTCCTTTTTCATTTTTTTAAAAAAATAGAAAATTTAAACAAAATGTCGCCGCGTCCAACCAAAATCGCTCGAAGAATGGTTCAGAGACATCCAGCGGAGCAAGCTGGACCATTACACGTTCCGCCACCACCTGGAGTTTCACCAGACAATCTACGTGTTCTACATGAGCTGCCAGATGGTTATCGGCATAGAGCCGAAACCGCTTTGACGACCATACAGGTATAAATCAAACCTTACTATAACTTGTTATTTTAATATGTACATTACATACTCATATTAAATAACCCTTACGCTATCAAAAATTGTTATTTCATTAATTATTTATAGGACCATTACATTCACTGTCGGGGTAGTTGGGCTAAGTGCATTACCCAGTTTTATGACTATCTTCCCGGTCCTATTATTGAGAGGCTACAGGCTAGCCCTTTTGGTCTATTTTTGTCGATTAGGCCTGTTCAGTCCTTTGATCGGCCTCTCATTCAGGCATTAGCTGAGAGGTGGTGGCCCACCACGCATACGTTTCATTTTTCAGATTTTGAGCTTGGTATCATCCCCAGTTGATTTCTACATGTTTACTGGGATTGAGATTGGACGACACGGTCTTCGACCTTTTTCATTTGATGATTTATACGAGTCGTCCAATTTGTTTACTGTTTTTTTACCACTGATAGATGTTACCTGCGTCTCTAGTGGTTCTGTTAAGTTGACGTACTTGCAGCATTACATCACCAGTTATATAGCTAGAGCCGATATGATGGATGCAGTTACTAGAGCATTTCTGTTGTACCTGTTTGGTTCGACCTTTTTTTTCGAACCAAAAAGGTACGGTTAGACTAGGCTATTTAGCTTCTATTGCCAGATTAGACCAGCTACATACTATTGACTGGGGCACAGCGATATTAGGCACCCTATATACCGCTCTAAATTCATTTGCGCTTGGCGATGTCAGGCAGATGTATGCTTTTTGGTATATTTTGCCGTTATGGTACTACGAGTACACGGCAAACATGCATCCCCGCATCCAGGACACGGCTAGTCAGGCTGTTGAGCATTACTTCCCTAGGATGAGACGATGGGAGACCATGCAGTACGTACATCATGTCCCCTTTGGTGTACGGCATGACTTGATGGAGGCTAGGTCACAGCTTGATATGCGTAGTCGAGGTAATATCATTCGGACTCCTTGGGCCTCACATTGGAATCATCTAGCAGATGCAGGTCTTCTGGTGGATGACCATCCATTGATGGTTGCGTATTCACTATCTAGACGTAGGGTTGCTTTGCATACACCTGCATTTATGCCTATGTGGTATTTGGGAGAGAGATGTGCCTATCAGATTACGGGTGATCGTCGTATACCATATGATCCCTTATCTTGCGAGGACATGCTTGGTAGACATAGGGTGATCGGTGATCAGTACTTACATGCTCTACGACAGGCTGGATGGGTGGATAGTAGTACTTTTTTTATCGATGGGGATTACGATGCTTATTGGGCTAGAGTAGCCCCCCGTAGATTCATCATACCAGATTATGTTCGTGGGGTCAGCTCTGATCATATAGGACCTCATCTGGCAGCCAGTAGAGTTCAAGTACCGCAGGTTTCATTTGACCCGGTTCTGTCACAGTTCTCCTAGACTCCCATGCAGTTGGAGCCTGATACTACTTTTAAAGCATATGACTTGACAGGTACTTTGATTGAGCAGCCTTTAGTCTTTCCAGATCACCCCGACTATCCTGGTGTGCCTTCAGTCGGGTAATATCCTCCGTATGAGGTACGTTTTTTGTTTATTGTCATTTTTCCTTTATTTTATGCTTGGTTTCTTACTATGTCAAATGTCAACTTTATGTAGTATGCTGCTAGATTGGACCAGGCCAGAGTAGGGTTTGGTGTGTTTTGCGATATGACTCTTGCACATACACACACCATGCATGATATGTACATGCAGCATACACAGATGCTAGAGGCTCAGATTGATCGGCTATCAGCTAGACTTGCTATATACGAGCCTTTCGGATCACAAGGCGAAGGTGATGCTGGTCCCAATGGGTATGACGCTGGTGGTTTAGATGAGGACGATGGGGATGATGCGGACGAGGGGGATGATGGTGATGGGGATGACGATGATGACGATGTAGATGATGATGATGATGGAGATAATGATGATGACGGTGATGAAGATGATGATGATGACAGTGACGGAGATGATGATGATGGTGATGATGTTGACGATGACGACGCTGCATCCCTTTAGTTGTATACCTTTTAGTTTATGCGTAGTAGACGTTTTACCTTTTAGTTGTATCTCTTTAGATGATGATGCTGACATGTTGAAGTTCCTATAGCTTATGTACTTATGTTTTTGTTTGAGTATACTGTGTATTGTTTATATTTGTATGCTCTCACTTTATCGGATTTTGGATTATAATGCTCGAGTATACTGTGAATTCTATATGTCTGTGAGTACTGTGAATTATATATGTTGGTGTATAATGTTAATTGTAGATGTCTGTTTAACTATGAATTATATATGTTGGTGTATAATGTGAATACTTTATGTTTGTGTGTACTTATTATAAGCACTAACTAATTACATATAAACATACAAAAAAACCAATAGTGACAGTAGATCGAAAACTTATAAAACCTAATAGTGATATAAAAAAACTACTAGTGACAGATACAAACATAGAATACTGATAAGAAACGACACAGTGATAATAGACTGCAAATATGAAGAAACTAGACGTGACGATTAAACTGCAACTCCTGTATAGAAAGTCTAAGACGTCTTATCTCCTGTTCTAGTTCGTTTGCGTAGGTTATGCCCCTTGGACATAAAGGATCATCCAACCATTCCGCGTAACTGCAACCATTCCGCCAGAATTGACATAGTTGAATTCGATGACCAATATTTTCTCCATCCGCACGTACTACAACTTCAACTTCATACCCGCACTGACAACAAACTAGGTGCGATTCAACTTCTTGCTCAGTGGGAGGTTGAACTACTTGATCCTGGTTCTCAGGTTGTTCATATGCCATACAAACAACATTTTGTTCATATGGCGGTTCAACCACTTCCTGAAGTCTCAGTTGCTCAAGGTTTTGAAACTGACTGCGGACATCTTCATAGTGTTGTTCTTGATAATTGATAAGCCAATCCTCATCAGTATGTGGACTTTCCGTAGGCACGTAACCTGCATCTGAATCAATAGAAGAAGGCCAAGAAGGCATTGCGACGAAGAATTTATTGTTGTGAGTGAGGAAGAAGATGATTATGAATGATGAATAAGTAAGCCAGAAAGAGAATATATAAACAAACATTACACTTTTGGTACTAGTACTTTTTGATCTGACAACATACAATACACTAGGGAATATTTAAACACAAACATTAGACATAGGCATTAGCTTTGACAACAACAACAGACATTATCATTTGAAAAGACAATTCAGAAAGCTCTCGACACATTAACGAACGTTACATAACCAACTAGCAATACTGTTATCTTAAGGCCATCCAAATCTTTCTAGCCAGTTTTGACGTATGAAGTACGCATCATGGGCAATGAAGGACGTGCCATATTTTAAATTGTATCGACTGTCATAAGTCGAACGTGTAGTCTCAAACACATTTTTCAATATTACCTCGTTAATAATGTTTGTGTAATGCGTGCATGCCCTAGTAAAGTTTCTGTATGCAGTCCTGACCTCTTGAGCCGTACGTCTGACTTGAGAGCCAACGTCGTTGTTGTAGAGTTCAGCCAGAGTGTCCCAAAAATTAATTACCATTGACTCCTGATTATCGCACATCTCATCGGTTTGAATGTAGTACTGCATAAGCAACTTCAATTCATGAGACGTAAATGTCATGTTGGACAATGTAGTTTGAATAATGTTAGGTTTGTAAATGATTTAAACATATAACGATTTGTGAATTTATATAATGGATAATCTTGACCGACAAATGAACGTGGCTACAGTACGTGATTTGACCGCACACTGACACACCTCTCCACTCAATAAAGCAGAGCATCTTGACCGGCAAATGAACGTGGCTACAATACGTGATTTGACCGCACACTGACACACCTCTCCACTTAACAAAGCAGAGAATCTTGACTGGCAAATGAACGTGGCTACAGTACGTGATTTGACCGCACACTGACACACCTTCTCTCCACTCAACAAAGCAGAGAATCTTGACCGGCAAATGAACGTGGCTACAGTACGTGATTTGACCGCACACTGACACACCTTCTCTCCACTCAACAAAGCAGAGAATCTTGACCGGCAAATGAACGTGACTACAGTACGTGATTTGACCGCACACTAACACACCTTCTCTCCACTCAAGAATTATTCATATATATATAACCATATGGATGTCATACTTGTTCACCACAATTTACTCCAACAAAACATTCAAATATCAAACAACTATCCTCAAATATCAAACAATGTTTGGAAATTTACTAAAAGTTGTATTGCTATGTGATAGTGACTCTGAAGAAGAAGCTTATGCGTTAGCGCATCAACAAGAGGAGGAGGAATTGATGGAGATATACCGTGAAGCATACGAATCAACTTCTTCAAAACATGGTGGTTCCGTTGTGGGTCGGAAATATATTAACCGTAACCACCAAGCATTTCACAAAACACTAATGCAAGATTACTTTGCCCGTGATCCAACTTACGGTCCAGAGATGTCCAGACGACGATTCAGAATGAGTCGACCATTATTCATAAGAATTCTCGAAAGTATTCAGCAGAATAATAATTATTTTGTTTTTAAGCAGGATGCTGCAAAAAAACAAGGTTTGAGTGGACATCAAAAGGTGACCGCAGCTTTGAGGATGTTAGCATATGGCACACCCGCCGATGCCCTTGACGATGCATATCGTATTGCAGAGAGTACAGCATTGGAAAACCTAGATCACTTCTGTCAGTCAGTTGTGGACATTTATGGGACGGAATATCATCGATCTCCAAACGATGCAGATGCAACGCGCTTGCGTGAAATGCATGAAAGCAAGAGGTGACCTGGAATGCTTGGAAGTCTAGATTGTATGCATTGGGAGTGGAAGAACTGTCCGAAAACTTTTCACGGAGCATATAACGGCAAAGAAAAAACCAACTATCATCTTAGAAGCAGTTGCCTCTCATGATTTGTGGATTTGGCATGCTTTCTTTGGAATGTCAGGTTCTCTTAATGATTTAAACGTTGTCGAATGATCTCATTTGTTTAATGATTTGGCGCAAGGTAAGTCAATTCCCATATCATTTACTCTTGGTCAGAACACATATGACCATGGATACTATTTAGGAGATGGAATTTATCCCAAATGGAGTACGATTGTAAAGACATTTGCAAACCCAATGACGGCAAAACAGAAACAATTCGCTGCGATGCAGCAAGGACAAAGGAAGGACGTAGAAATGGCATTTGGGGTCCTTCAAGCAAGGTTTGCAATGGTAAGCAATCCATGTAGATTATGAAAGAGATCAAAAATGGCTACAATTATGTTCTGTTGTATAATTCTGCATAACATGATCATTGAAGATGAACGCGGTATGGATTATCCCGATTTCGAGTATGAGGGGGCAAGACAACCCCCCGAAATGTTTCGCACAACCACGTTACAAAATGAAGGATAGTACGCAATTCATAACGATCATCATGAAGTATATCGTAATGCGGCTATTCATAATAGACTCCAAAGGGATTTAATGGAGTATATTTGGAATTCTTATGGAAATCATTAGTTGGAGATGGTGAATCTTTGTTTAACTACATATGTTTGCCTTTTTTATTTCTATAATGAAGTAAATCTATATTGATATCTACATAATGCATCGAAAAAATGATATACCATTGAATATTGTAAAACTGAAAATAACACTTGATTGCATATATGAACTGAAGGTACATGGATATTTAAACTGCAATAACTAGAAATATCAAATTAATACGTCAACTACATATGTTTTGTTCCAGATCTACTCTCAACAATGCGCTGTTTGTACTTCATCCAATATTGCATTGTAATTGGGTCCATTCCGGTGACATCCTTTTCCATTACTATGGTCTCTTGGCGTTGCCGCTCTAGCTCAAAACGGCCCTTCTTAATCTCAGTCAATTCTTTTAACACGGAAAGCTTTTATGCACTTCCTTTTTGACGTTCTGCATTTTCTCTCGCATGTTTTTCATGCATTAGGGCTAAACGAGAATCGATTTGAGATTGAACAGCAATTTTCTTTTTAGCTGCTCGTTGCCCCATCAGTCTAGCGTCTTCATCAAATGCGGAAACTGCTTCTTCGTCTTCGTTGTCTGGGCATTCATTTGGGTCCATATGAGAAGAATTGCCTGGGCTAGAATTGTAATTAGATCTACTTGTTTTTTTCTTCCCCTTCGACTTCGTCTGCACATCTCTTAAGCCTTTTGCGGTGTTTGAGGTTCATATTCTAGTTAAAATAAGAACAATTCCCATATTCTAGTTAAATTGTCGAAAACTTGTTCGCATGTAAATTGTGGTCGAAGCTTGGGTTGGTCGTGATTGTTTCATCGCTTCGACATTGGGGATTTGGATGTTCGGGCGGTGGAGTTTGTCGAAGCGAAATGAATTTGGAGATGGATGTGTTTGTGTTTGCCTCAGGCGATTGTCGAGGTGATTTGGGGTTGCGGTGGAATGAAAGTGATGTGTTGACAATTTTTAAGGCTAGTGTGATGAGGGACTGGAAGCAACGGAGGAGCATGGGAATGACAGAGGTGCCATCAAAGGTATGTTTGTTTTTTTTTGTGTGTAGCTGGTTAGTGATATGCAGTGGTTGTGTAGTGCAAGCTTGCCGGCAATATGATAGAAGTAAGTTGTAGGGATCGTGGCACTTGAAGGTTGTCTGAAGTGCTGTTGTGGGTGGTTGTAGATGTTGATGGGCAATGTTATGATAGGAGGGTGGTTGGTTGAGTGACTGGCGGTCAAGTGAGTAGGGATGTTGGTTAGGGGATATGTGGATTTGAAGGTAGTAAAATGGAGGCAGTTCTATTGATAGGTTGGTGACACTGTTGTGATAAGTATGATATGCATAGTTGTATGTGTGAAGGGCCTATAGGGAAGTTGATTGTTGACGATCGAGAGGTGTGGATCTACATGGGATGGGGGCAGCAGTGATGAGGAGGAAGAATTGATGGATAGTAGAATGTGATGTAGTGGGAAGATATGGAAATTGTTTGGCTAGTTTTGGTAATTTGTATAGTGTGTTCTCATTGGCAACAAGGTAGAAAGAGCAGTGGAAGGTGATTAAAGATGAAGGTAGTGGGTTGTTGTCGATGAAATACCAGTGCAGTAAGTTGGTATGTTGTGGCAGAGATGTAGGCAGTGATTTGTCAGGTGGTGGGTTATGTGTATAATGGCAGGTATGAACTGAAATGCTTTGTGGCAAGTGTAGGAATGTATATGGTTGTAAAATGAAGATGTGTGTGAAGTCCATGGAGAGTGGTATGGTGGTTGAATATGTGTGCATAGGTTGTAATTAAAGCAGTGATATGGTTTTGTGATCAGTTAGGTGGTTGTTATGGTTTGTATGGCGGTTACTGTTGTGGTAGGAAGAAGGTGACTGAACTGTGGTTAGACAATATAGAAGTGTTTCAAGCAGGGGCAGTGCACAGTGGTCAGGGAGATTGTTATGGCAAAGTCTGGTCTGATGTATTGAAATTTGTGGTTTTGTGGCAGTATTTCAAGTGCAATGCAGTTCAAGGAGTCAAAATGAGTGGAGATGGCAGTGTTGAGGTAGTAGTTAAGTGGATGGTAGTATGTCAAGTGGATTTTATATGGATTTTGTATGGATGGTAGTATGTCTATGTCATGGAAGAGACGGAGTATGTAAGTGGCATTGCAGATTGAATGAAAGGTTGAATGCAAGGATGTAAGTGGATGGTTGGAAGGGGGAATTTGATGGCAAAGCACAGTGCACTGTTGAGGAGGTTGTCTGAAAGTTTTGTAAGCGGACGAAGTGCAGGAAGGTCAGTAATGATTTGTTGTATGTTGTAGATTGGCAATATGATGTGGTGAAGCATTGTTGTCTAGGTTGAATGGCAGAGGTAATGGAACTGAAGAGTGTGAAGTTGCAAGAAGGTTCGGGCAGTGTGATGGAAAGGCGGAGAGAGCAGTGAAAAGTTGCTGTTTGAAGATGCACAGTGAACTGAATGTAAAGCAGAGAACAGGATATGAAATGAATTGTGTAATTTTTTTTAAAAGTTGTACAAATGAAATGGAAAATGAAATGAACTTTGTATATTTTTTAAAAAAATATATCAAATGACGTGCCAATAGAAAAGAAACAAACACACAATCAAAATGCAAACAAAAATCACACAAACACACAAATTTTCTTTTTTTTTTTAAAATAAAAATTAACACACATAACAAACACATAATAAAATCAAACAAAAAATAATTCAAAGAACAGAAAACAAAAATCAAATAAATTCCTCAGCAACAGCGCCAAAAACTTGTTTGATGGCTGAATCTCCGTCGAATTAGAAAATAGTCGAAAAAATTACAATAAAAATAATTGCAAGAGCACGACGTATAATTCAAGTACGTGGCGAGTACGGATCGATCCGTAGGGAACTGCATTTTAAAATTTCTATTCAATCAAATTAACTTAGAATTGAAATTGTGATTAGCTAAAAATACGAAAACTAATAATAGGAAGTGAATAAAAAAAATATGAGAGTTTGAATGTAGTGTCCTTCTAAGATCACATAAATCAACATATATGAAATTATGATCTCTCTTTTGGTCATTAGTGAATTTATTTGATATTTTACCATAAGTATGACATATTTGTGTTATTAATTAGCCCAGCATAAACCATCAAACTTTAACATACCCACCAAACCACTTCTTAACTCTCATGAAAATGATAATGAACTTGAAAATAAAATATATTCTAAACATGATCTATTAACTATTGATTAGCAATATAGACTGTCAAATTTTGATTTTAAAATCACTTCATTAGCATAATCATATGTAGATGAAGAGGTAATTTGTGTTTGTGTTTTTTAAGTACAGCCTATTTAGTGTCAATAACATAAGATATCAAATTCAAAGCTAAAACAACAAAGTTAAACGACATGAAATATTGTCACTAGGCACAAAAGAGGTCACAAGTTATCAAAATGTTGAATCTACATGATTAAGAGAGCTCTATTACCCATAAATTGAAGGGGTTTAGCATCTTATATTTGTTATCATTTCAACAAATATAGAGTTCAACATGAAACAAAAACAAAAGAAAAATGCAAACTAAGTAAGAAGAGAGCTAATTAACATAAAATAAAAGCTAATCTACTTTCATAAGTAAAAAATCTATACTATTAACATGAAAGGAAAAAAACATGTAAATAAAAAAGGGAATGAATTAGAATTGCATAAAAATAAAATTACATAAAAGAAAATGGCTAAGTAACCATGAAAAAGAGAAGAGAGTTTATATTTATTTTTAAGCCTAAAAATAAACTAACTAAAGAGAAGGCTAAGAGCTTAATTAAATGAACATATGGGGTATTTATAGAAGCCTAAATCTCTAATGCATATTTTTGGGGACTATCCAAAATACCCTTGAGGAAGTATGGTCATCAAGCATTATTAGCATGAATTAATCATCCATTAAATGTATATGTAACTTTAATGGCCATTAACATGTGCATTAGCTCATAATATGGAATCATGGTAAATGGGTATGTGGGGTCCTCCATGTTGCATGAAGTGATTTATTTCCATCTTCATTTGCTTATCCTTCCTTGTGCATGCATGAATACATGAAGCCTCTTATAATTTCCATCTAATTTTCCTATAAAATAACATTAAAATATCCATGTAAATTTTCTGAAATTAATTCATACACAAAAATGATCATTTTGCCCCAATATGAAGATGAATAAATGATGATTTAAAAATAATTTGATTTGGTTTAAACAAGTTAAAACACCCTATATACTCATTTATTTAATTAAACTCCATTAAATATGAAAATAAAAATATGCACTTTTACGTTCACATCAGGGATCGTACCCCTAAAATCACCAATAAGGATCGAATCCAATCACTAATTCTTGGGATTTGTGCCATGCGGTCTCTCTGTGGGCCTCTATGATTATGGAGATCCTTCTGTCGACTTTTCAGGAAGATATATCGCCATCTTCCTTTATAAATCAGACTTGATTGTTTATTTTCAAGATCTTTACACTGCCTGTTGCTGTATTCTTTTTTAATTAAGAATTTTCATCTGATCCTTCTTATACTCAGTTTAAAAAGTGGTTAATAAAGCTTTCTCTTCAAAGTTGACGTAGGAAAATAACGCTGAACCACTATAATTGCTGTGTCTCTATTTGTAGCTTGTTTCTTATGACTTTACTGCTATATTCTCTATGTTTACATTTTTTATTCTTCATTATTCTTCATTTGCTCCTCTACAAAATCTCTATTGGGTGTTTGTGCTAAAAACTTTGATGCAAACAGGTATAAAGGCGGGATGTTTTACAGCAGCACCCCTAAAAGGGTACGAAATACATAAAAGAAGGAACTAATTCCTTTGCCTTGTAAACTATGTTGTTCCTCTCTGCTAAAAGAATCTCCAAATAAAGTGGTAATTTTATATTGGAGGAACACTCTTTTAAGTTAAACGGATTCTAACTCTCCCAACAATAAAGTTGAGAATTTTTTTAAAATGTATAAATGGTTTCAATTAAAACATTTTCCTCAAAATCATTTATAGGATTCGAAAATTTAGAAAAGTATACATTCTGATGTTAATGAGATTTTTGGTCTCGAATACTAATTTGAATCAGTTTTATTTTTGTATGCTGATATAACTATGGGGTAATTTGTTAACTGTTTGCTAAAATGCTTAGTTACGAACCAGTTATATTGACATACGTTTATACAACTAAGAGGTTGCAAGTTAAATGTTTATTAAAATGCCTACGTGAATTTAATCTAATTTTTCAAATAATTAAGCATAGAAAAAAAAATCGCAGAAAATGAAAGAACGTTTAAATTATGTGGTTCGAATGTTAAGGAACCCTATATCCATGAGTCAAATCTACCATTCTCTTTTATATTTTCGAAGTATAAGCATATAATTCAATAGAGATCCTGACTTTGGACAATTTTTTAATATAATTTTTCTGGTTCTCTACTATGTTGATCTTTTCCTTTTATAGATGAATGACATCAAAGGGTTTGATGACATCATTCTCTAATCAAGCCTCCTCGTCAGGGATTCGCCAATTGTCTGTCATCGGGCTTGTCTTGGATTGTGTGCTACAGATCACTATTTTGGTTTATGCAATTTGATTTAGGCATGATAATTTAGTCTAAGTGAGATAGTTTGGTTTTAAATAGTTGGATTTGACACAATGTTGTTAGATAACTACCACCTGTCCAAGAGCCATGTCATGCGTTGATGGATTTTGACTTAACTGAGTATTGGTGCGGTCTATACAGTAAAAGCACCACTAAAGCCTCACTGATGCCTCGCTTAAACGCTTAACGCACTTCGACCTGTACATCTTTTCAGTTTAGTGTTATTAAATAGTAGATCCACTTAAATCCCTTGTTTTTAGCAACCACCTTAGAAACTTTAATTAAATAAGTTAATTTGATCGGTTCTTTTATAAATCTTATCAACAAATTTATGATATATATATATATATATATATATATATATATAAGTTCATGTCCTTGGCATTCAACATAAAATAGAACTCCATTTTATTCATCAAAGCTAAATGCATGTATCATAATATTCATCGGTTTTGATATATTGGTGTAACCAATGTTTCTTTTTTTTTACACAATTGACGTCAGAATCAGAATAAATCAACTTTGGAAACTTTATTTTATCTTCAATTAAGATTTTTACATCTCCACTATTTTTCGATATATCCCCGTTGTAGTCTTTTGCACCTCCATCGCTACAAACCCACAAAGTGCTTTAACTAGATAGGGTGGGATGACTTTTAGCTCAGTTTTGCCTCTGGTCTCATGATTTGTCGCTTGAAATGCATTTGTGTTATGCCCTTGACTGATTTATATCGTGTAGTTGAGTGGTTATTACGCTAGTGGTTGAGTTGTGGGCTTTTGGTGTATGATAGCATAATACGAGATTCGTGGTATCCAATACGTTGTGGAACGCATGCAATCCCTGGTTGATGTAGCTTAAGAATGCATTTTACTCAATTGTGCTGGTCCTACATGTTGAAGACAACATGCACCTCCTGATTGTACTGCTCAAGCTGCATAGTTGTCTGCATTGTTCTCTTTGCTCTGCTTTGCTTGCAAAATAATTATGATGGGAAAATGTGTATAATAGTTTCCTCCCAACTTTTTGCAAATGTAAATTGGAGAAGACTTGGAATTCCTTTCCATCTTGTTGTGCTATCAGCCTCTTTCACATTAAATTATATCATACATGTCATGTTTCAATTAGTTCTCGCAGTTTATATTTCAAGAATTCCTTTTTACATCATTGTTCTTTAGTGGCTATGAATTATGTACTATTTAAGCTTCTATGGTTGAGATTTATCCCTCTTCTTCATATAAAATCACCTTCCTTTTTCATGCTTGTTGGCATCAAAATTGGCCACCAACACCCAGTTATGTGAAAGCATCAATATACAGTCACAGATCTCAGATAGCATCTAATGTAGAGAATATAATATGAAGAAAAAAAATAAAAATGAAAATAAGTAAAAAGAAACAAGATTTATAGTGATTCGGCTAACTCCGAACTACTTCCACTCTAGAATAATCCTTTTTATTATATTCTAGTTTGTTTACATTTACAATTCGAAATCCAAGAATAAAATTGACAAAGTATAGCCTAGGTTCAAGATAAAGAGAAGTAGAAAGAAGAAGATCCTTTTTTTGATGCTATGCATGCTGTATTTACAAAGGAATATGTGCATGGATCGAGCTGAAGTTTTGGTAGAAAAACCTCCAAGCCATGATGAAGCTACCCAAGAATTCTCATGCTCATTGGGGCCTACAATAGGGATCGGTACTGATCCCTATTTTGGTGTCCAAATGGGGTGCGATCCCTCTTGAGGGTTCCCTATGATGTCAGTTACTTGCCCTTCAAATTTTGTGTCTTTACGACTTATAGTTTCTGGGATATCGCGTTTTTCTTAAAGTGGTGTTGCATACATTCTGATTTCAGTCGATATCTTTGGAGGGCTAAGAGCCGATCCTTCCAAACTCCTCCAAATGACATGTGATTCCTAGGGAAGCTTTTTCATGTTATATTACCTACAACCTCCAAGTTTCGTTCCAATTGGATTATTAGAACTTGAGGTATTGATCGATCTTTGTTGCAATATGGTGCAAGGGCTGATTATAGCCGATCCCTATGGAGGGATAGGGGCCGATCCCTCCAATTTTCTCCAAATGATATGCGATACCTGTGGGGTGTTCCCTATATTGTAGTTAGCTTGTGCCCCAAGTTTTATGTCAATTGAAGTGTAAATGTTGAGATATCGATTGATCTTTGCTATAAAGTTGGGTTTAGCCATTTTCTAAGAGGGAAGAGGGCCGATCCCTCTTTCTTCATTCTTTTTAGGTATGATCCCTAGAGTAGGCTCTCTAGGGTCCCCACATATTGCTCACAAAATTTCATATGCATTGGACTTATGAATTTTGAGATATTGATTATTTTCCATTAAGTTGTACTTGCTTGGCTGAAATATGTTGATCCCTTTTATACCGATCCCTTTTTATACGATCATTTTTATACCGATTTTCTTAAGTGAAGTAATTTTCCCATAACTTAAGCATACACACTCCAAATGACTTGAGATTTGAAATGTAGCCTCGTGGGGCCTTCCTTGTCAATTTATACTGGTTTCACCCAGTTTGGGACAAAAATTGAGGATATGTACCGATCCCCTAGGGAAAGGGATATGCACTGATCCCCCACCATTGGGATGCACTAATTCGTGCTTAGAATATTCTAGAGAGTTTATCTCTTGATCTTGGTTGATCTTCACTTCAAATCATTACCTGCACTTGATTTCTAAACCTCACAATCATCGCTCTGGGCTACTGGCCTTGATAATCGTTAAGTTTTGTTGGGTTAAATCCGCATGTATACTGCCTTGGCAAAAGGTGGGTTAACAATGCTCTTATAGTCCGCTACTCATATTTTCGAAAGAAACTCTTTCTACTTTTCTATTTTTGTCGATCGTCTTTATCTGCTCAACTCTCGATTCTGTATGCATGCTTCTTACTCTATTTGTCTTTCATCTTCTTCTTCTTCTCTTTTTTATATATGGTTTTACCTTGCGAATTTGCCCCCATTATTTTCTTGTTGCTGCCCACCTAGTTCGATCAAATGCTTTAAAATTCCTTCCATCTTCTCCTTTTTTGTTTGCTGATGTATCCTGTGCGAAATTAAAATATTTTTGGGGAGTAATATGCACATCAGTGAATAATTGAAATTTTGAACAAAATTGAGTAATAGTGATGACATTTGGATGACATTCCCAATTTGATGGTCATTTTTTTAGTTTACCATTCTTCTGATGCCGCTCTAAGTACCTTGGGCTAGCCTAGTGTTTCTCACTCCGGATTCTACTCCGTTGACCAAATTTTGGATATCCTAAGCACTTTTGGTAGGGGTTATTTCATGTTTCCTTCCAACGTTGACCGTATCCATCTCCACTAGGAAGATTATACTTTCGTTACTTTGGAACACATTCATTGTGGCCTATATCTAGCTTCGAAACCTATAGTTAAGGAATGACTTGCTAACATAAGAATAACTCCTATCTACTTGGCTTCGATTTTATTGTGTCTCTTAATATGCTAATATATTTTATATGTTCAGCATTTGGATACCCCTTCAACTTTTTGGTGAACGTTTTTTTCTCTATCATTTGTGGGAGAATATTGCCTCTGGTTGTGCGGTGTTTACTACATTCATGCTAAAAAATCTTTTCTTCATACCTCTTCATGTAAAAACCATCCTTGTCCAACCGGTACTTATTTATTTCAAACAATAACGGGTTCCTGCCTTCCTTTCAAGTAGCTGGTAAAAATTCCTATCCTACTTTGCATTCTTTCCTTTTTAAACACAAACTGATCTATGTTCACTTCATCTTTGTTACTCTTCTTTAGCTCCTCTTCCTACCTTCACTAAAGAGGCGAGGGACCTCTTTAAAGAGCGAAGGATGCTCGTATGTGCTTTGGAGGCCATCGTTTTCCAATGCTCAAACATCTGTATTGAATCCTTACTACGCATTTATCACTTCCAACAAGAGTCTCATGACTTTTCTCAACCTATAATTAACTTTGTTCTTAACTATAGTTTCAAGGGGGGGATTAGCTCTACCCCCCACATCTGAGCAAGGTATAAGGTTAATTTTTATTTCATTTTATATATGCTATGTTATGAAGAACTTTTTTCGTCTATTGTTGTTGCTTTTATTTATACTACGAAAGCAATATGATTTCTCATCCCAGTGATAAGCTTGTTAGTGCCTTTGCCTTTGGCCGAAGCTCCGATTCCCGTATTTGAAACTTGCATAGGGCTCCTCTTAAAGTCACAAAAGGAAGCTTATTGGTGATGCTATTGATCCAAAGTAGAAGGTAGCTTTTTTTATGGATGTAACATTCTCCACTTTGAGAATCAAAAATTGATGCCTACGTTAAGAACATTGGTCCCAATAAACTCGACTCAAGATCTGCATTGTGTAAGTCTATCGGATATCTCAAATTTCAATGACATATATTTATAACAATACTGAGGAAAAAAGGTTATTGTTTCTTGGCATGTTACCTTTTCAGGAAAGGATTTTTGTCCAAATAAATTAATAGCGAGGTTGTAGACTTGGATGGGATTCGATAAATTGACACAGAGGTCGAACAATGGAAGAATCGAATTCATCTTCAGTTGAAAATGCGCAATATATTAGAAGATCTAGTAGAGAATCTCATGCTTTTGAAAAATATAACGGTTTTCTATAGGATGGCAAGAAAGAGGACCGCGCTTTAGATAATGACACTCCTCTGTCATTCCAACAAGAACTACAGGGTAAAGACTCTGCACTTTGGCTTGTAGCTATAAAATTCAAAATGGATTCCATGTATGAAAACAAAATTTGCACTTTGAATTATATACCCGAAGGGATCAAGCCCATCTGATGCAAATAGATTTTTAATAAAAAGCTGAAGGTAGATAGACATGTGAAGACTTATAAAACAAGGCTAATTGCAAAAGAATTTCTTTAAATTCAAGGTGTTAATACCGACGAAACCTTTTTTCCCATAGCAGTGCTTAAATCCATTAGGAAAATGCTAGCTATTGATGAATTTTACGACTATGAAATATGGCAAGTGAGCATAAAGACGACATTTCTAAATGGGGATTTAGAAGTGACCATATATCACTGCTTGATGGTTTCAAAGTCAGTGGGAGTGAGACAAGACTTGTAAGTTGTTAAGATCCATCTATAGACTTAAACAAGCTACAAGAAGTTGGAATAAGTGTTTTGATAAAATTACCAAATGGTTTGGTTTTTATCAAAACATAGAGGAAGCATGTGTATACCAAAAGGAACTAGAAATGTTATTGTATATTTATTCCTATATGTTAGTGATCTTCTATTAATTGGAAACCACGTGTGGTTATTACAATCGGTAAAAGATCGGTTTTTCAAGAACTTCTCCATGAAGGATTTGAAAGATAAAGTCTATATACTAGGTATAAAGGTATACAGAGATAGATCTGAGAGGCTATTGTGATTGTCCTAGTCCCTATACATGATACCATACTGAAAAGGTTCAGTATGGAGAATTCCAAGTGTAGATATGTTCCAATGTAATCTGAAATCGTCCTTTCTAAGAAGGACGCTCCTTAAACTGATAAGGAAAAAGAGTGTATGAAAAGGATACCGTATGCTTCGACAATTGGTTCCATAATGTACGTTATGCTATTTACTAGATAGGATATGGCATAGATAATAGAATGCATAAGCCGATACCAATCTAATCCTAAAGAAAAACATTAGACAGTTGTAAAATGTATACTTAAGAATTTAAGAAATGCAGGGACTTTTCCAAATATATGAAAATAGAGACCTCCTAATGAAGAGGTATATGGGCTATGGATTTCAGAGTGATATCAATGATAGTAATTCAATGTCAAATTACATCTTTACTATTAACGATGGGGATGTTAGTCCAAAAATTTCCAAACAGGAAACGGTAGATGATTCCACGATGGAGGCCAAGTACATCGCCTTAATGAAGACGCTAAAGAAGAGGTCTGGATGTTCAAGTTTTTAAGTGAATCAGGAGTGATTTCCGACGTGGATAATCCAATGGCTTTGTTTTGTGACAAGAATGCGACGATGCAGATCGCCAAGGAGCCTAAAGCATGCAAGAAATCATGATACACTCTTCGAAGTTCCATTAATTATAGAATTCATTGAGAATAAAGTAGTTGTAATACAAAAAGTAGATACCCAGGCCAACATGGCAGATTCATTCATGAAATAGCTTGGTCGGTTCTCGTCAAGCTAATCGAAGGGATGAGACTGAGGTTCCATAATTGGTCCCAAGTGCAACAGGAGCCTAAGGGCAATTCTATAATTTATTGTAAATTGTAAACTCTGTAGTAAAATCTTGTTTGAAATAAAAGATGTTTTCTTTCCATTGTATGCTTGTTATAATATTTTATATTAGTTAATTATTTAATTTAAGTACATTTAATATAAAACCCATAATGGCGTTTTTTGTGATAGTAATTACAATGTGTTGTAAAGATGAGCAATATATCACAATATAATAAACACGTCGCTTTACATATTCGTAATCATGATTTATCGAGACTGGATATCGATACATCCGTCGAGACTATGGTACATTGCGCTCTCCAAGTGTTGGGCGGTGTATTATTACTCATGACTGTTGGAGAACTAAGGGGTAATGTACTGATGGTTACTGGATAATTATTTAATAACTCATTCGATGGTTTTTTGGGTTAATATAACTAAGGTCAAACAAAAAATATCGATACAGTAATATTACACAGTTCTCTTGACTTGACAATACTGTCGGGCTTCAACATGGAAACTTCTCTTTGGTTATAGTTAAATCATGGTACGATGTCCACCTAAGGACTATAGTTGAGTCAGGTTGAAGCAGTTGAAGTGAAACACTATTCACTAGAGAATTTATCTCCTCGGTTATATGAGGTTAGTATCATGGTCAACTGATATCAACTTAAAGTCAAAGTCTCTAGCCAGAGTAGTTTGGGTAATTATTATTATTGAACTAAGACTTTGTGTTTATACTATATAAGTTGAATATGGACGGTATTAGAATTTTAACCATTAACAAATTTCATAAATAGTAATGTGATATAATTTTAACGAAGAGAAATTGTGTAAATAATTGTCACCGTTGAGGATCGCTCAAAATAGTACAATTGGACTTTACCGAAACAATGTAAGCGAAAAATTTAGGCATAGTATCACATCACTAGCCAAGGTGACGTGTGCATGTTAATATTTGAATTGTTCGATGTAACAACACGCATTTTCGACCATCAAAAGTCTACACCAAATACATCCATGACATTCCAATGCCGAACATCCAATCGTTAGAAAGGTGGATTATTAGGGTAAAATAAAAAGAACAAACAGGGGAAACAAAATCACATAGTGCCAACGACAACATATAATATAAAAAAGACAGTATAAACAGTCACTCCAAGATACAAAGTACATCAGAGTTAAAAACAAACCTCATTAACTGGACATTTGTAAATTTCTACCCTTACTATTGCAGATAGGTGTATATAGCTATACGTCGGAAAGTAAAAATACTACGGCAGGTGAACATCCCGCTCTACTCCATGAGCTTCATGTTGCACCAATGACAGCATGAAAATTTTTCGGTCTGACCTAAGCATTATAACAAAATAACATCCAGACGAGTCTAGAAAATCAGCGTGAGAAAACTCATGTAATATGATCAACATATAATAATTCTGTGAGACTATGCCAATAAACCCGTAACGGGTTTTTATCTTACAAGAACAACTTCCATAAATGAAGAAATTGAAAACAAACTAGAACCACAATCCAAACAAGAAAGGGTGAACATAGACAAGAGAAAAATCTAAACTTAAAGAATGGACACAAATAATTAAACATCAAGGAGAGCTCCAGGAACTTCTTGATGCAATTAAGAAAAACAACTCAAGATTTGAATCAAATAAGGATAGGGAAATTTCCAACAATGACCAAAAGGGTGCACCCCCTACTGAAAGTATACCTCTAGACAATATACTTGAGAGGGTCATTTTCTCTTATGGCTCCTCATGGGAACTCCATGCTGGACCCTGCCTACCTTACCGAGTATTTCACATCTCTGCGAGCATACACCGAATCCAATCGAAAGTATATGTGAAGATACTCTATTGGGAGTAATTCCACACAGCTTGGCCCCCATTCGCTTTCTAATTTTAGTCATTTCCAACAAAAGGATATCAATGCTAAAATAAGCAACAATCGTTTTAAATTGACAAACATAAAAGAAGAAGAGATTAACTCCAGCGTACGAATAGAAACAAGGAAAATGAATTATCCAATATGACTGTGAGGGCATGTCCTCCTACACCGAAGTATACCTTTAGATGCAATAAATTTGAAAGCCCATGCCAAACATGCAACACTCTCGGAAATTTCTAAGCTGGACCCCGTATGACTTAATATGAGCATCCGAATATACTCACATCAACGCATGCATGCTACCAACAACTTTCTAGATAAATGTGAATATATCCTAATGGGTGCAACCCACTTGGCTTGGATCACACTCGCACTTTGGTTTTAGTTATCCATGGTGTTGGAAGTCAATGCTCAAATGAGCGACAAATCGTCTTAGATTGATGAAGCACAAAGAATGATATCAAAATCAATAGTTAAGAAATTAACTATTGAAAGTAAAAAAATGATTGTATATGAAAATTAGATTGCATACACTTGTCACCACTAAACGAATCAAGCTTTTAAAACATTTGATTCTTAAATGTGCTTGATTTTTACATCACAAATATTTGTAAAACACTTTAAAATAATACTCTTTAAAATATTATTTAAAAGGGAAAAATATATTTCCAAGTGTATTAAAAATAAGGGCCAAAATACATTATCATTAAAACACTGTTTACTCTAAAACCAAAAACAATTTACACTTAGCTTTTTTTTAAACATTCCCTTTTAAAGGATTTTTTTCCTCAATAAACTACCATTTATAACTTTTAAAACAATCTTTATTATCCTGAAAAGTAACAAATAAATTTAAAAACTTTTGTCTATTTTAAACAATGTTAGTCATCTTGAAAAGTATAAAATTCCTTTATAAATCTTAAAACCAAAAGACCATAAATCAAGTTATAATCTTCTTATATATTTCAAACAAAATTAATTATTCCTAAGGATAACAAATAAAATTTATAATATTTTATCGATTTAAAACAACATAAATTATCCCGAAAGGGAATTAATCAAATTCATAATCATTTATAAACTTAAAACTATAATAATTATCCTAGAAGATAATAAATCCAATTCATAACTTCTTTTATAAATTTTAATCAATACATATCCTTTAGTTTCAAATTTCTTAAAATACTTGAAATACAGTATAAACAATTTCCAAAGTACAAAAACGCGACCAAACATTTATTTTGTAAAACTACAAACATAAGCTCAATACACACAAGGGTTTAAGGAGATAATATTTCAAAAGTGACGATATAGCAAATATTACTATAACGACACTTACACAAATCAAACAGTGTGCCATAAATATTTCAACCAGCCATTAATATAAGCAATGTAAAAATATAAATAGCATGCTTATAACAGTAAATAAATAATGGCAAAAAACCCTTTAGGGTCTCTTTATAAATGTTCATGTAAATCTTTAGTGTGTGTGTGTGTATGCATTTTGAAGTGTCCCATAGCGATCTATTTGCTGTAAAAACACCATGACTTCTTCCTTTTTATCTTCTACAACACAATAGTTATTTATGTTATCCACTATCAAGCGGGAATTCAAATCCAAACAAACAATCAAATAATAATAATTGTTTTACTTTGCTAGCACAGAATGGTGATTTATTCTGCTCAATGGATGTCCAAATAATCTATTCCATTTAATTACAACTAAACGGGGTTTTATTCTGCTAAATAGAAATCCCAAAAGAAGTATAACTAATGTAACAATGCTAAGTGTAATTAAATTAAATCAATATAATTTTGTCAGTAACCTATACTTCGTTAAAACTATAAATTATCATCCAAGCATTCAATACCAATCTATAACGACATAGATATCACATATTTTATTTAAAGGTGAGTAAACGCATAGAAATTCCAGTTGTAGTCGAAGCATTCCAGTTTGAACTAAAATCGAACGACATTCAATTTAGCCCAAAATTATAGCTTGCTCCAAATTTGATGAAACAAGATTCAATGCATAGCTAACGTTTCTACAAGTCCAACGCAACTGACCATATCCAAATCCGACATCGTACAAGCAAGATATTAACTTTATAGGGATTCGAAATAGGTTAAATAATTAAATTCACTAATCCCTTTAATTAACTTAATTAATATCACTTAACTCATCATCCCCAATACAAACTAAACATCCCCTATACCCACATTGGCATTCCTAAAACCGTGCACGACTACCTCTCTCGCCAAAGCTTCGCTCGATGAAATCGTGTGCGGATCACGCCGACGAACTTCTCATCTCTTGCTCGACGCATCCACCACCACAAATCAAAGCTCGGCCTTGCCTATGAATTCACGACCTAGAGCCGCCTACATCCAGTAGTCGAACGACGCGACCACCTATAGTGGATCAGACTCCACTAGAAAACTCCCTCACTCTGGGCCCACTAGCACAACGCCGACCACCAATCGAGCAAACTTCGCCTAAATCGAATGTCACACCAAACCATAACTCAATAATCACAACGTCGAACACAACAAATTTCGATCGCACCCAAAAACAAGGCACGGATTTGTAGATCTAGTGATTACGTACTCAAGGACCTTTATTTTGTGATTTTTAGACAGATATGAGATTTGATTTTAGTTTTTTTTAAAGGGGACAACCATTTTTGTTTAATTGGTTTTGAACTAGAAAAAGAAGAGAAGAGGAAAAGGGGATATTGAAATGTAAAAATGGGTTAAGTGTGAAAGTATTTTTTTCTTTGATTTTATAAATAAAAGTCAATTCCTAATTTAAAGAACAAGCTAAACAAGATTCTCAAGTTAAACAAACTTTCCAAGCCACCTATCACCCCACCATCAAGCCATTTTGAAAGTTGAATTTTATTTTGACATAAAAAAAGGATTTCGCGGTATTCTGCAACATAATATTCTGTTTACTTACGGACCACGAAGGACAAAATAAAAATACAATCGTGCACCACAATGCGACATAATCACAAGTCAACAATAAAATACATAGATTATTTAATTATGTGAAATTTCAAAAACACCGTCGTCTGTGGCAAAATACGTCAAACGAAATTTAAATATTTTCTAAATTAAAAATTATGAAAAAATACAATAATTTCATATAAAAATACGTCATTAAAAATCAAGTCATTTTATTAATAACCGATTTTCCTGTTATTTATTTGAACTATTTGTTATTGTAAATGAATTTATAATATGAGTTCACCATTATTATTTATTGGTTAAAATGAGTTAAATAAAAATATTAAATCCATTTAATTAATATTTAGTTCGCAATTCAAATATTTAATCAATCCATATATTTGAATATAACTTATTTAGATTTAAGACATCAATTATTTAAATATTAAAGTTAATTAAATATTCAAAATAAAATTGATAAATTTCGAGACGTTACATTCGATATTAATTGCTAACAAAATTTACATCTAAGAGACACAACTGAAATGTCGAATATTTCGACTACCATCTAACGTAATAAATTATAGTTGTTATAAATTAATTAACTAATATTTTTGTTGATTATAAATTTTTTATTTGAAATGTGTTGTGTAATGACCCGATTTTTCGACGTCCGAAAAATTGACATCAATACGTCCACTGTATCAAATCCCAAACAATCGAAAGCTAGAAAATCGAATGATTAGGGTTAAAGAAGAATGAGGTAAAAGAAGAGAGAACAAACAACAATGGAATCTTACTATCGCAGCGGAATAAAATATAATAAATAATAACTGATCTATACATAAAAGAAACTATATCTGTTTTATACATCACATCATTAGAGTACATCAAAGATCAAAACAATTTCTGGACAGTTACATTAGCTTGTCCTTACAAAAGCTGACTACACAGCTTTCACTGCACAGCGGAATATAGATCTACGGAAATACGCCTCGTCATCCAGCTCGTCTCCTGAGCTCCACAACAGTCCATCCAGAATCTGTACTCTATAATACTCGGTCTGACCCGAGCATTATAGTTAAATAACATCCGAGTCAGTCTGGAAAACCAGCGTGAGAAAACACACTCAATTGGATAATTAAAGTTTTCAAAATCCTTTGAAATCAAAGGTATCTCGTAAGACCACGACAAAAATAAATATGCCGGGTTTTTACCTTACGACAACCAAAACATTTTTATCAAAATCCATCTGATATTATAATAGTGTCTATAGAAAGTAAAATAGAATCTAGCTGAAATGCTTGCATCTCACGTATCAGCAATAGTTGGGCACAATCAAAATCGTACAGGCGCTTATTGGAGATTGGATTCCATACAATGGCAGGGCCACTGGGGTACCGCCCGTCACAGTACGTGGTCTAAATCACCATACCGAGGATCCACCCTAATCCCCTGCATCATAAGACTGGAGCTACCCCTTACTGGATAGTCCGAATAAGTTCACCCCGCGGTTGGGATCAGAAACCACCTACAGAGCCGAAATAAAGGGACATCTAGACAATGATGAATTTATCCTAATTGGTTGCTAGCCACTTAGCCTAGTGCGCACCACCCTTGTTTTCACCATTCCCGGTTGATGAGGCTCGAGGCTATGCATTACCTTTTTAGCACACATTCACTTAGAATGCTCATCGTCCTCCTGACGATGTTCTGAAAGCATTCATCCATACAAGTCCATTCCGGATCCAAACGGAACCGAAGGCACTACTCCTACTACATCTCTTTTGGAATCACCCTCAGGATTAGTAGCGATTAGCCCTTGCACTTCACCGCTCCATCTTCGACTCCAAGCTCTTGCCTTCCTCATGAAAACATTCAAACCGGATCGAAGTGGTTTTCGGGAAAAAAATCTCGATCCCGGTCTCTTCGAAACGATCAACGCATTGAAAGATATTGATAGTCGGTTATTTAACTATCAAATAACATCCACAATCAATCATCAGATTAAATAAAGTTCCAAATTACTTATTAATCTCAAAATATCTTCACAATATATATTTCCACATTTCAACCCTTTGAAAAATAGTTTTCAAATCACTTTCTCTCGCGGAAATAAATTTCCACTCAATTGTTTTATTTCCACTGAAAATCACCAAATGCTAATACTTAGATTTTAAAATAATTTAAATCACTTTTATTCTAAAATATACTTTAAAATATTTAAATTAGACTACTTAAACACTTTATTCAAAAATATATACTTTAAAAGTATTTAAATAAAACTACTTTATAAAATATAAAACTAACCTTTAAAATAAAAGTTAAGCCAATATAAATTTAAAAATAAGAGTTACAAAATTCTATACAAGTTTTCAAATAAAACTTTAACTAAACTATATTTAAAATAAAACCACTTTATAAAATATAAATATTAATAATTATCTTTTAAAACATAATACCAATTAACCTTTTCAAAATAATTACTGCTGTAACTAATTAAATAAATATTTACCTTAAAAAATTTAAACAACTTAAATAATACTTCTTAAAAACATTCCTTTAAACAACTTTAAAACTTTTAACTTATACTCAAAAATCTGCTTTGAAAACGTACTTGGCTTTTCAGAGAAATACACTTTTCTTTCACATCTTTTAAAAATAAACCACTATTTATTTTTAAAACAAATTACCCATTCCTTTATAGATTTCCATCGTGAATTTATACTTTCAAATATCCACTGATATTTATTTCACTTTATAAACCAAGCTTATAAATTCCATAGTCTCATCTTCTTTTAAAACATAGTTTCAAACTCTAAATCAATTTCCAAATTGATTTTCAGATTTTACTCCATTTTAAAATAAATTTCTTTACTTGCTCAATTTCATTTCAAAACCCATTAATTTCAGATTTAACTTCTTTATTATGATTTAAAAAAATTAAATCGAAAATACCAATTCCATATTTATTTCAAAATTCTTCTCTTATTTCTTCCTAAACCATTTAAACTCTGAATTTAAAAATAAATCTTTTATTCCTTTAAATATTATCACTTAAGTTTAAGAATTCATTTATTCCTATTTATTCAAAAGAATCTCCTTTCCCACACTTGGAATTTATTTATTAGAATTTAAAATCAACTTTTATCCTTTTTCCAATTCATTCTTTAATTTACCCAAATTCTCTATGATTATTTTAATTAAAAATTTCCTTTTATTATTTTCCTTTAAAAAAAATTCGATCTTTATCTTTGATAACTCAATATTCCCAAATATATTCAATCAAACCATAGCATCCAATATTTCCAACTACCAATATAATATATCGCAGATTATCCAATAAATCATACCACAGAATATTAAACAATCTAAATATTTTTGAGGAATCCAATTGGATCCCTCCAACCTGTTTCCCTGCATCCATAGATGTTAGCATAATATAAAAATACCAATCCAACTTCAAGGTGGGATATCGCGATATATGAGGTCATCCACTATTATGCGGGGCACATAGGGTCTCATCCGCTATATAATAGGGAAATCAATCACTCCAATATATACTATATACTACTATATATAATATCACATCTAATCAATCCAATCATTCAATCAATAATTTAAATTTAACTATTTAAATTTAAAAGGCATTCCAAATGAGTGAGACTAACTCACCTTTGATTTTTAATTTGCAATCCACTTCCATCTCATCTTGTTTTATTCACGATTTAGACCTTGTACAAACATTAGATGATTTTGTTAATAATTGAACTAATCGAACAACTGACTTTCCATTTGATAAATTTAATTAACTAATGATTTCTCTTTTGAAACTACATATGTACTAAAAAAATAAATGATGGATTTCAAAAATCTAATTTTATATAAACTTTCAAATATTTTGAAATTCATATTTATTTCCAAAAGTCTTATATATATATATATATCTTAGAACTAAAATAGGTATATATATATATATATATATTAAACTACATAAGCTATATATATTTAAAAAAAATCTTTTTTTATAAACTCAACAACATTTTTAAATCCCTTTTAATTTTCAAACTCTTATCTGTATAAAATAATATATTTATATATGTATATTTTAAAAAAACTGTTTTCTGCAAAAAAAAAATCTGCATACATATATATATACATTTTTAGTCACTACATGTATATATAAACTTGACCTTACTTTAATTTATTAATTTTTTTATTTTCTTTTTCTGTTTTACCTATACTGTACAAAAATAAGAATTAAAAATCGAATATACCTTACGGTAAATATTATTTTCCTCTATTTCTAACCTATATAATAATTAAATTAAAAAGAGAATCTAGGTATACCTCGTTGATCCTCTGAAAACGTCGAGCCCAAAACCCAATCGCGCTCGCCATCGTGACAACTTCGAACGCAACAGCCAAAATCCCTCACCATAACTGCAATTTGCTTCCAGACCGAGACTACGCGACTCCCTCTGAGCTCTGCATCGTTCGCACGCGTACATACGACGAGAGACGAACCACGCCCTAGCTACTCCCTAAATCGATGCGCATGCCCATCAGATCCCATCGATAGTCGAGAAGATGGATATGCCTCAATCGAAACGAAATCGTCTCGACAACCCCTTCCTTGTTCACAACTGCTCAAGAACAACGTCGCCCCCCTTACTTTGAATCTCACGCTCAACAAATCTAATTTGGATCGGCTCGAATAGTTTCAAAGGAGAGGAGGGTTTTAAAAAAAAAGAGCGGTCATGTTTCTTTTCGTATGAACAGAGAAGAGGGAATGAGAAATTAAGGGTTTTGATTTTTGTTTTAAAAGAGACGAGTGCCATAATTTTTCATTTGCTTACATTCACTTTTTATTTTTGTCGCGTGCTTTTTCAAGAAAAATGAGGGGTGACAAGTGGAGATGTTGGCGTGAAAAAGTGGTCTTGCTACAGTGACACGAAGTGAATAAAGGTACAACTGACAGGAGTATTATTATAAATATATATATTTAATTTAAATTCAAATTATCTCGATAAATGCAACCTAAATTTTTGAACTCTTTTCGAGACGTACCGCTAGGCGTTCATAATGTTATATCCCTATTCTGAACGCGATGGAAAATGTTCCGAGTCCTAATTCGATTGTATGGGGAAGATAGCATTTTGGACCCAATTTTTATATTAAATTTTCGATACAGATTTCAGCGTGTTTATCCACCATATAGCCAAACGATCACTCCAAACACTATGAAAGATGAAATCTAATAATAATACAATATTACGGATCTAATGGAACTGGTTTCGTCGAATTCCGAGACTGTGCCTCGGAAGGCTATTTTAAATGTCAATTTAAACGATATACTTTCAAAACTGAACAAAACATTTTCAAATTCAAATTTAAAACATCTATCACCTCCAGTATTATGAATATAAATTTTACAAGCCTTTGAAATATTTTTTAACCAGCTTAAAAACCAAGATTCACTATTTTAACCAATTTTCAATTATCAAATTCAATAACTTAATTGCCAAATAAACAGTGATATTTGAAATTTAAGTTAAACTAACTTTCAAATATTTAAAATCAATTAAATATTTCAATTACCATAAATTCCGGATCGTCACATTCCTCCCCTTAAAAGAATTTCGTCCCCGAAATTACTTGTTAAGAAGAATGGTACGTAGCACGCTATCTATTCTCCCAAAACCAAACATTTTAACAACTTGCCAAAGCAAAACTTTTTATTAAAGACCCACTATCACTTCTACAAGCTTTCTAAAATCTTCCATAGTTTTCAAACAGTATTATTTACTCAACAATTCAAATTATAATTCAAATTTTAAATTATCAAAATTTTCTCAAAATTTTTCTGACACCCTAGATTTCAAAAAATTTCACTAGCGTCTCCTATCCGCGGCTAGCTCCATATAACTACAAAATGCCTCTACGAGCCCTCTGATTTCAAAAGAAAATAAAAGGCCAAGTGGCTAGATCAGAAAACCATCAAATTTCATATGACAATTTAAATACATACCTCGTTTTCGGCCCATAAAATTTTATCTTCTGAAATCAAAATTTCCAATTTCGTTTTTGCTCATAAAACACCTGTATATCCTATTTAGCAATAATATCCAATCACAGTTTTCAAAATTATTTTATTCATTTCCTTTCAAAATTTTCAATATCTACTTCATTCAAGCCCGCACGATGTACATATATCATCCGTACGCAATATCAAATCTGATCGCTCACTCGATCACACAATTTCACTTCCGAACTAGTATCGCCCACCTGACTTCCTAGTGCGGACTCAGATATGGTTTCTTGATCAGATATCGTCATTTTACTTGCATAGCCATAAACTATGATAGAGAATTTCCAGAATCAATCAAAAATCCATATCCAGGGTTCGCCGTCAAAAATTGAGTGAAAAATCCCAACTCGGAATCGATATAATTATCTCGAAATTCTGTGTTCGAATCTGGATCAAATCCCTATACGAATAAAGTAATATACGTACATCCTACGCATTTTTTCCCAATTGATTATTAGATATATCAATTCTCTATTATTCACATTTATATTGATTTCTAATCACTTAACCAAAATTTTCATTTCTTAAGTTCAATATAAATATTTTACATACTTAAATATTTATTTTTACTTCACCACTTTGGTTTATCATTCTTCCATTCAGTTTACATTTTCAATTTTATTTGAATTCAATTTATCTTCAAACTCTGAATATTGAATTTTATCAACTATCTTCCATTCATAATTGATTCATATCCTTATTTTAAATTAGTTTCATTTACTAATTTATTTCAAATTCCAATGAATTCTAATTTCCAGAATTTTGTTCTTTTAGTCCAACCCGAACTAATTCTTCTACTTCACCTTATTTAACACAATTCAAATTCAATTTCCAATGCTCAGCTTGAATTTCATTTACTTTATTTAACTTAATTCAGTTACATTCCATTTCAATTCAAATTTTAAGCTTCGATAAGTTTTATAACTTAATTTCATTCATTTACTAATCTCTCTAATTTATTTCATCTAATTGGTTTACTTCCCTAGCTTAATTCGTTTTCAATTCATTTGCTTACCATTTAATTTAATTAGTTTACTAACTAATTTATTTTCAATCCTTTGTTTTATTTTGTCCAGTATTGACTAATTTCCCATTCAAACTTAATTCCAACATTCAGTTTCAATTCACTTGCTTTCAAATTTTAAATTTATTTATTCATTCAAAATTCATTTCCAACTAATAAATTTTATTTTCAATAACTTATTTCATTTAGCCTACTTAGATTTATTTCCTCAAAATTCCCTTTTTTATTTAACTTGGTTTAGTTACATTCTAATTAAATTCAAATTTCAAGCTTCTATAAGTTTTCCAATTTATTTATCTTATGTTTGCTAACTTCTTTTAATTCACTTCAATTAATTAGCTTACCTTCCAACTTATTTGGTTTTCTCACTTACTTTTATTTTTCCCTTTTCTAGTTGAATCTTATTCCAACAAAATTTCAAATTTTTATAAATTATCAAATTATTTATATTCTGTAAATATTTTAAATAAGATTCCAGAGTCTTTTAAACAATTACTCAACATTTCAGAATCATTTTTGAAATCAATTATATCTAAAATCCTTCGGTAAATTCAATTACCTCTTTGAATTTCAAAACCAAACCCATTTTTGCAAACAACTCCAATTTAAAAACATTTTAGCAGCAATTCCTCTCCTAGAAACTTGAAAATGAAAATCGATGATGCTGCAGCCATCACCGAAGTTATTTCCCAGCGAAAGAAAAAATTTCAGTGCTTTACCTCTTTTTAAACTCTTCCAAATATTTTAAATTCCCCTCATCAGATTTTAAATCCAATTCAAAAATATTTTTGAATAATATCCTTATTATTCCTTCAAAATCTTTGAAAACCATTTCCAAACTCAAAAGGAATTAAATTTCTCAAAATTTCAAACCCCAAATCCTTTCAAAAACATTTTCAAATATTTCTCTGGAATTCTATTTCAAATTATAAATCACATTTACAATTTACATTTACAAATCTCATTTGCATATGAATTTATTTCTTAGCCTTTAGTTATGATTTCAATTTCTTATTCAATTTTTACACAACAATGATAATAATTTAATATTATCACTTCCTACCAACCAAGAAACCATATATAACTGTAATAGTTTATGGAAAATTATTTCTTTTATATACAAAAATAATTTGGGTAAAATTATTTCATTTACCCTATTCTAAAATAATAATGTGTCGATTTATCTTGTTTAAGAGTTTAGAAACTCCTATCGATAACATGGCATCCCATATATCGACCAGAATTCATAAACACTCAACCAATAAGTCAACACAAAATAAAAACAATTTTTATATTCACTAACAAATATGCGCTCATATCTATTAATACACTCAAACTCATTCTAGAGTACTTCGGACTCTATTTCAACGAGTAATCCCCACCAGGGCCAAGGTACTCGCCTTTCACTCTGATACCAAGTGTAACGATCTGATTTTTCGACGCCTGGAAAATCGACATCAATACGTCCACAGTATCAAATGCTGAACAATCGAATGCCGAAAAACCGAATTATTAGGGTTAAGGAAGAAGGAGGTAGAAGAAGAGAGAACAAACAACAACAGAATCTTACCATCGTAGCGGAATAAAATATAATAGATAATAACCAATCTATACACAAAAGAAACTATATCTGTTTTATACATCGCATCATCAGAGTACATCAAAGATCAAAACAATTTCTGAACAGTTATATTAGCTTGTCCTTACAAAAGCTGACTACACGGCTTTCACTGCACAGCGGAATATAAATCTACAGAAATACGCCTCGTCATCCAACTCGTCTCCTGAGCTCCACAGCAGTCCATCGAGAATGTGTACTCTATAATACTCGGCCTGGCCCGAGCATTATAGTTAAATAACACCCGAGTCAGCCTGGAAAACCAACATGAGAAAAGACACTCAATTGGATTATTAAAGTTTTCAAAATCCTTTGAAATCAAAGGTATCTCGTAAGACCACGCCACAAATAAACATGTCGGGTTTTTACCTTACGATAACCAAAACATTTTTATAAAAATCCGTCTGATATTATAATAGTGTCTATAGAAAGTAAAATAGAATCTAGCTGAAATGCTTGCATCTCACGTTTCAGCAATAGTTGGGAACAATCAAAACCGTACATGCGCTTATTGGAGATTGCCCGTCACAGTACGTGGTCTAGATCACCGTACCGAGGATCCACTCTGATCCTCTGCATCACAAGACCGGAGCTACCCCTTACTGGATAGTTCGAATAAGTTCACCACGTGATTGGGATCATCAACCGCCCACATAGCCGAAATAAAGGGACATCTAGACAGGGGTGACCTTACCCTAATTAGTTGCTAGCCACTTAGCCTTGTGTGCACCTTCCATGTTTTAGCCATTCCCGGTTGATGAGGCTCGAGGCTATGCGTTACCTTTTTAGCTCACATTCACTTAGAATGCTCGTCGTCCTCCTGACGATGTTATGAAAGCATTCATCCATGCAAGTCCATTCCAGGTCCAAACGGAACCGAAGGCACTACTCCTACTACATCTATTTTGGAATCACCCTTAGGATTAGTAGCGATTAGCCCTTGCACTTCATTGCTCCATCTTCGACTCCAAGCTCTTGTCTTCCTCACGAAAACGTTCAAACTGGATCGAAGTGGTTTTCGGAAAAATAAATCCCGAACCCGGTCTCTTCGAAACGATCAGCGAATTGGCAAATATTGATAGTCCGTTATTTAACTATCAAATAACATCCACAATCAATCATCAGATTAAATAAATTCCCAAATTATTTATTAATCTCAAAATATCTTCGCAAGATATATTTCCACATTTCAACCCTTTGAAAAATAGTTTTCAAATCACTTTCTCTCGCGGAAATAAATTTCCAGTCAATTGTTTTATTTCCACTGAAAATCATCAAATGCTAATACTTAGATTTTAAAATAATTTAAATCACTTTTATTCTAAAATATACTTTAAAATATTTAAATTAGACTACTTAAACAATTTATTCAAAAATATATACTTTAAAAGTATTTAAATAAAACTACTTTATAAAATATAAAACTAACCTTTAAAATAAAAGTTAAGCCAATCTATACTTAAAAATAAGAGTTACAAAATTCTATACAAGTTTTCAAATAAAACTTTAACCAAACTATCTTTAAAATAAAACCACTTTATAAAATATAAATATTAATAATTATCTTTTAAAACATAATACCAATTAACCTTTTCAAAATAATTACTGCTGTAACTAATTAAATAAATATTTACCTTAAAAAATTTAAACAACTTAAATAATATTTCTTAAAAACATTCCTTTAAACAACTTTAAAACTTTTAACTTATACTCAAAAATCTGTTTTGAAAACGTACTTGGCTTTTCAGAGAAATACACTTTTCTTTCACACCTTTTAAAAGTAAATCACTATTTATTTTTCAAACAAATTACCCATTCATTTATAGATTTCCATCGTGAATTTATACTTCCAAATATCCACTGATATCTTATTTCACTTTATAAACCAGGTTTATAAATTTCATAGTCTCATCTTCTTTTAAAACATAATTTCAAACTCTAGATCAATGCCCAAATCGATTTTCAGATTTTACTCCATTTTAAAATAAATTTCTTTACATATTCAATTTTATTTCAAAACCCATTAATTTCATATTTAACTTCTTTATTATGATTTAAAAATCTTTTTCTAAATTGAAAATACCAATTCCATATTTATTTCACAATTCTTCTTTTATTTCTTCCTATACCATTTAAATTCTGAATTTAAAAATAAATTTTTTATTCCTTTAAATATTATCACTTAAGTTTAAGAATTCATTTATTCCTATTTATTCAAAAGAGTCTCTTTTCCCACACTTGGAATTTATTTATTAGAATTTAAAAATCAACTTTTATCCTTTTTCCAATTCATTCTTTAATTTATCAAAATTCTCTATGATTATTTTACTTATAAATTTCCTATTTTATTTTCCTTTAAAAAAATTCAATCTTTATCCTTGATAACTCAGTATACCTAAATATATTCAATCAAACCATAGCATCCAATATTTCCAACTACCAATATAATCTATCACAGATTATCCAATCAATCATATCATAGAATATTAAACAATCTAAATATTTTTTAGGAATCCAGTTGGATCTCTCCAACCTGTTTCCCTGCATCCATTGATGTTAGCACAGTATAAAAATACCAATCCCACTTCAAGGCGGGATACCGCGGTATATGGGGCTATCCGCTATAATCCGGGACGCATAGTGTCTCATTCGCTATATAATGCGGGAAATCAATCACTCCAATATATACTATATACTACTATATATAATATCACATCTAGTCAATCCAATCATTCAATCAATAATTTAAATTTAACTATTTAAATTTAAAAGGCATTCCAAATGAGTGAGATTAACTCACCTTTGATTTTTAATTTGCAATCCACTTCCATCTCGTCTTGTTTTCTTCACGATTTAGACCTTGTACAGACATTAGATGATTTTATTAATGGTTGAACTAATCGAACAATTAAGTTTCCATTTGATAAATTTAATTAACTAATGATTTCTCTTTTGAAACTACATATATGTACTAAAAAAATAAATGATGGATTTCAAAAATCTAATTTTATATAAACTTTCAAATATTTTAAAATTCATATTTATTTCCAAAAGTCTTATATATATATATATATATATCTTAGAACTAAAATAGGTATATATATATGTATATATTTTAAACTACATAAGCTATATATATTTTAAAAAAAAACTTTTTTTATAAACTCTACAACATTTTTAAATCCCTTTTTATTTTCAAACTCTTATCTATATAAAATAATATATATATATATATATATATTTAAAAAAAACTGTTTTCTGTAAATAAAAAAATCTGCATACATATATATACATTTTTAGTCACTGCATGTATATATAAACTTGACCTTACTGTAATTTATTAATCGTTTTATTTTCTTTCTCTGTTTTACCTATACTGTACAAAATTAAGAATTAAAAATCGAATATACCTTACCGTAAATATTATTTTTCTCTGTTTCTAACATATATAATAATTAAGTTAAAAAGAGAAGCTAGTTATACCTCGCCGATCCTCTGAAAACGTCGAGCCCAAAACCCAATCGCGCTCGCCATCGCGACAACTTCGAACGCAACAGCCAAAATCCCCCACCATAACTGCAATTCGCTTCCAGACCGAAACTACGCGACTTTCTCTGAGCTCTGCCTCGTTCGCACGCGTACATACGACGAGCAACGAACCACGCCTTAGCTACTCCCTAAATCGATGTGCGCGCCCATCAGATCCCATCGATAGTCGAGAAGATGTATATGCCTCGGTCGAAATGAAATCGTCTCGACAACCCCTTCCTCGTTCGCAGCTGCTCAAGAATAGCGTCGCCCCCCTTACTTTGAATCTCATGCTCAACAATTCTGATTTGGATCGGCTCGAATAGTTTCAGAGGAGAGGAGGGTTTTAAAAAAAAAGAGCGGCCATATTTCTTTTTGTATGAACAGAGAAGAGGGAATGAGAAACTAAGGGTTTTGATTTTCGTTTTAAAAGAGACGAGTGCCATAATTTTTCGTTTGCTTACATTCTCTTTTTATTTCTGCCGCGTGGTTTTACAAGAAGAATGAGGGGTGACTAGTGGAGATGTTGGCGTGAAAGAGTGGTCTTGCTACGGTGACACGAAGTGAATAAAAATACAGCTGGCAGGAGTGTGTGTGTAATTTAAATTCAAATTATCTCGATAAATGCAACCTAAATTTCGAACTCCTTTCGGGATGTGCCGCTAGGCATTCACAATGTTATACCCCTATTCCGAACGCGATGGAAAAGGTTCCGAATCCTAATTCGATCGTATGGGGAAGATTGCTTTTTGGTCCCAGTTTTTATATTAAAATTTTCAATATAGATTTCAACGCGTTTATCTACCGTACAGCCAAACGATCACTCCAAATACTATGAGTTAAAATATGATAATAATACAATATTACGGATCCAATGGAACTGGTTTCGTCGAATTCCGACACTGTGCCTTGGAAGGCTATTTTAAATGTCAATTTAAACGATATACTTTCAAAACTGAACAAAATATTTTCAAATTTAGAACTTCTATCACCTTCAGTATTATGAATATAAATTTTTCAAGCCTTTGAAATATTTTTAACCAGCTTAAAAACCAAGATTCACTATTTTAACTAATTTCCAATTATCGAATTCAATAATTTAATTGCCAAATAAACAGTGATATTTGAAATTCAAGTTAAACTAACTTTCAAATATTTAAAATCAATTAAATATTTCAATTTCAAATATCCAGAAATTTCAGGTCGTCACATGTTGATCAGTATTTAAAATAGCATGTATATAAGTTATATACACACATAACGATATACGATGTCGATGTGTTTAAATTTGATTTAAATGGAAATTGTATGATCTGGTTTGAGAAAGGAATGGAAGACCATATAGGCCCAATGATGACTAACCATAGGTGTGAGGAAGGAGCACTACAGCAAAAATACCTTTTTAGATCATCATAAAAACATTTTAATATGGATTTCGCGACATTTTTGCAAACGTAATATTAGATGAAGTTGTAATAGAACCGGCACCTTTCACAACTTTTTCTTGGTGTTGCAAGAAACATTGTAATAGAGTTATCTACAGCAATTATTAGATGTTGTAATAGACTTAACTACAACTTCTTTCAGATGTTGCAAAATATGTTTTACAATTTCAATTATTATAAAATTGCAATTTCAAATTTTCAAAAATTTCAAATACGTAAAATTGGTCAATTCAAATACATCGAATTCATCGATTCAAACAATAAAACTTACAAATTTCTTGTCATTCAAAATAAGTTACTATTGTTCCAGTACAAATTAGTACAATACACTAACATCATTCGTTTATATCATTCGACATGAGTAGTACAATACACTTAAAAGTAGAAAACTACTTAACAGACAAATCAAAACTAACCACTAATACACTTAAAAGTAGTACAATACACAACCCTTCGACATGATTTGCGCCTTACTCGCTACGTGCATGCCCACAGAGCCGGTCAGACACGAAAGCCTATCTGACATGCTCAGCTATCAGTTTGTGCACGAAAACAGAAACTCATCTGTGTCACCTGAAACGTTCTCTACAGCACTTGCTCTGTTGTGCGTACCTTCTGTAACTGTTCATGTTAACGATCCTGTACATATGTCCCCTATAGAGAGCTTCATGGTTTTACAAAATACACATTCGATGAGGAGGGCTGATCTCTGAGTGATGCATGTGATACCACCACAAATATGTAGCTTCTGAATACATGCTATATAAGTTTGAATTATTACACACACAATATATTAATATGTGATTTACTGTAGGAGATATGTGCGTATGTGTGATCATGCCTGCATTGTCCAGACTATGCTGACCAGAAGCAGTGATACAAAGGCGGCAGTGAATCTTTCATGTTAGGCTACAGCAACTCCTTCAACTTCAACAGTCCATAAAAGAGTATAAAATTGCCACAATCTAAGAACACATACCTGCAAGATTTACATAGATGGGTAACATATTTTTTTAATTGCATTTATATGCATCACTTTAACGACTATAAGAACAAACTTTAAGAAATTCTAATAAAGATCCAAAACATCTGTGTTCCATTGGGATCATTGATTATACCTAATGAAGGAATCAAGATATAGCCTACATAACTAACTGAATAATTGATAAAGCATAAATGAATCCCCAAGTCATAGAAAATGACACAACCTAATATATCTATCCAAGGAAAATGCCCAAATGCTAAACTTAATTACTAGTAAAATGTTCACGTAGAACTTAATCGAGGTAAAGACTGCATTTTAGGTAAAGATTATCATGAATACGCATAACCAAAATAAGAAGAAGAAGATAAATGCACTTTTACATATAAACCGGATAGGATGAAGAAAATTGTTAATTTATCAACATATAATAAGTGTACACACCTTGCCATTTACTAAAGAGTTGTGCAGTAGCAAACCCTGTTCTTGGGAATCTTTTGGTATGCTACTCAATATTGCTTCCTTCTCTTCCATTGCAATCTGAATATAAATATTCTAACTATGTGTCAGATGTGCAGCTGATAGAAATACTAAGTAATCGATTAATAACTAAGGTAATCTATACACTTAAATGATACTAAACATTGATATTTTTTTAACATCAGATTCCATAGTTTCAAAAGGCTTCTAGAGAATCCTGCACATACATAAATCTTAAACAAAAACTAACTATATTACATGGTGCATTGTGTTTATATACCAAACTTATTTCCAACAACTTATCGCCACAATAGTCCTAAAATAGCAGACTAACATTTGTAGGCAATGCACCATGATAAGCAACCAACGACTTAAAAATGATCACACATTTGTGGCTTTATAAACCAAATGTCAATACATGGTTTAGTGATTAACCAGCTTTCAAGCTCTACTACCAAAACCAACAAAAAAACGTTGCAAATATCATCACATAATGAACCATCAGGTTTCAACAAAGTTCTTGACAAGGATCTGGAGTATAGCAGAGGAAGAACAGAGGAATATGGAAGAGAGAATTGAATTGAGAAGAAGGAGATATTGTAAGAAGTTTCAGAATTAACTTTCTCTTCCCCTTTTTTTAAGATCTGATTCTCGTACACAAATAGCAATACCACTAACAAACTTTTCCATGTAGCATGCTAGGAGCCCCTACTGTAACAACTTTTTAGCATTAAAACAAAATAACAGAAAAAAAGAAAATACACGTCTGACATTTGTAATAACTTGCAGCCTCTTACATTTCTTCTAGTCCAAGAATCTTTTAGGCAATTGTATCATTCTCCTGGGCCTTGTGGTAGTGACTGAATTACCTTCATGTGCAGGTGGAACAGTAGCATGCATATTATCACTAGTGGTCGTATCAACACCTACCCCTTCAAGATCGACCTTGTCCTCAAGGTCATGGCAATAAGGAGCTAGTGGAAGTGGTGACTGATGGTGGTTCTGGATCGTGTTCTAGAATGTCATTGTCCGGGTTGAATTCGGGGAGGATCATCAAGAGGTGAGTGGGTTTACAACGATGGCCGACGTAGTATTTCTCATCGCAATTGAAACATAAATGTTGTTTACGTGCATGCATCTCTGACTGGGAGAGTTGCTTGATAGGAATACTGGGTTTGGAGGGTTGCATGGGAGGTGTTTGTGGAATTGTCTGAGAGGTATGCTGGTTGTCTGTTGGTTTCTGGAAGTGAGAATTGGTATATTCAGTGGATATTGGTTTGGGAGGGTCAGTGTACTTACGTTCGATGAGTATAGCGCCTTCTATCGCATCGGAGATGGTGATGGGTTTGAGGATGTGGAGTTCGTTTTGTATATGTGTTTTGAGGCCGGAAATGAAGCATTGGAGTATGGAGTCATTGGAAAGTGTAGTAATACGGTTGCAAAGGTTTTCAAAGGTGGCTTGGTAATTGTCGACAGTGGTAAGTTGCTGGAGTTTGAACAAGGTGGCATGTGGGTTAAGAAATGTAGTTGGTCCGAAGCGCTTCTCGATCGCTTTTGTCAATGCCATCAAAGTAGAGATTTGATTGTTGCGATGCATCCATTGAAACCATGCGAGAGCTTGGCCGTGCATGTGGAAGCTTGCTAGATCAACTCGTTGGTCTTCCGGTGTTGAATAGTAGGCGAAGAATCGATCCGCTTGAAATATTCAATCGTGTGGGTTGGATCCATCGAATGTAGTTAGAGAACATTTAGGAGTTCGGGTGGGTGTTGGTGTTGCTAATAGCGGCGGTTGTCGGTTTGGAGGTGATGGATGATAAGTGGTTGATGTGTGGTGAGTTGGTGACAAAGTTTGTTGGTTGTCTAGCTTGCGGTTGATGTTGGTTATTTGTGTGGAGAGATCTTGAAGAGCAGTTTTGATGTCAATGTTGTCGGCTGTTAGAGTTTCGAGCATAGAGCTATGGTTGGTCTGGTTTTCTTGTATTGTGGTGATGGCTTCATTGTGTTGGTTGAGTTGCTGCAGCGCATCATCGAGTTTGGTCATGGTGATGGAGTTTTGTTGGATATTTAAGAAGGAGAGGAGGGGAGAACAGAGATGAAGTTTTAGGAGAGAGAGAGAGAGAAGGAGGAGAGGAGATCGGTGAAAGCACCAAATGATAAGGATCTGGAGTATAGCAGAGGAAGAACAGAGGAATATAGAAGAGAAAATTGAATTGAGAAGAAGGAGATATTGTAAGAAGTTTCAGAATTAACTTTCTCTTCCCCTTTTTTTTAAGATCTGATTCTCGTACACAAATAGCAATACCACTAACAAACTTTTCCACGTAGCATGCTAGGAGCCCTACTGTAACAACTTTTTAGCATTAAAACAAAATAACATAAAAAAAGGAAATACACGTCTGACATTTGTAACAACTTGCAGCCTCTTACATTTCTTCTAGTTCAAGAATCTTTTAGGCAATTATATCATTCTCCTGGGCCTTGTGGTAGTGACTGAATTACCTTCATGTGCAGGTGCATATAAGCAATGTAGAAAAACAGAGCAAAAAAAACTGCAAAAAAATGAGGGGAGAAAGGCAAAAAGTGGTGAGAAAAAAAACTTTCTATTTCTCTTTTTTTTTTCAATCACATCTACTCTCTTACAATTTATTAATACATGCACATAACGAAAGCTACTACTCAGCCATAGGAATAGTTCAAACATACCTATTCAAACATAAAACAAACTCTAATAAACTAACAATGGAAGATTAAATAAAACTGACCACTCAAACAATTATGAATTCTACCCGGTGATTATGCATCAATAAATTCAGCAAGATCGGATTAAGTCCAACATTCTCCCCCTTAATTCGAACTTGCTTGCAGGAGATTTTTTACTCCCAATATCTCAAACATGTTTTCAAACTTAACTCTGGCTAGAGCCTTAGTGAGTATGTCCGCCCGCTGCTCTTCAGTACACATGCTTTACTGTGATATCTCCTCTTTAAACACATTCACGTATGAAATGAAAATGGATGTCAATATGCTTGCTCCTTCCATGGAATACTAGGTTCTTCATCAATGCAACTGCTGATTTGTTATCAACAAAGATAGTAACCGGATCAAGCTCTTGAGTTATTAGTTCTCTTACTAATCCGTGCAGCCAAATTCCTTGGCATGTTGCTGCTGTGGCTGCCATAAATTCTGCTTCACATGATGAAAGAGCAATACTACGTTGCTTCTGAGAAGCCCAAGTTATCAAGCTTCCATTGAGGTAGAAGGCCATTCCACTTGTGCTCCTCCTATCATCAACATTTCCAGCTAGATCACTGTCTGAATAGCCTGCCACTTTTACTTTGCCTTCCTCCTTTGCATATATCAAACCAAAATTAAGCGTACCCTTCACATGCCTTAAGATGTGCTTCACGGCTTGAAAGTGTTGAACAGTAGGCTTCTCCATGTATCTACTTACTATGCCTACATCGTACGCAAGATCAGGCCGAGTGTGGATCAAGTACCTAAGGCTTCCAACGATGCTTCTATAATCAGTTGGATTAACTAGCTGTCCCTCCTGGTCTTTGTTGAGTTGTAATTTTGGTTCCATCGGATATTTTGTAGGATTGCAATTATCCATGCCTGCCTTCTCCAATAACTTCGTGGCATAGGCAGTTTGCTTTAGCATGATACATCCGTTCCTTTGATCAACCTTAATCCCAAGATAGTAAGATAAGAGGCCGAGGTCACTCATCTCAAACTCCTTGTTCATCTGCATCTTAAACTTAAGTATTTCTGAAGTACTTGTACCTGCGACTAACAAGTCATCAACATAAACAGCAACGGTCAACATTTCTGCAGCATGTCTCCTTATATATACAGCTTGTTCGCGTGAACACTTATGAAAACCGAGCCCCTTTAGGCACTTATCTAGCTGAGCAATCCAGGCTCTTGGTGCTTGACGAAGTCCGTACAAGGCCTTATACAGTTTGTATGCCTTGTTCTCTTGGTTTTTCTTTACAAAACCTTGTGGTTGGGCTACATAAACATCCTCCTGAAGCTCCCCATTGAGAAAGGCTGACTTAACATCAAGGTGATGAACTTCCCATCCTTCCTTTGCCGAAAGTGCAAGCAACAACCGAACTGTTTCAAGTCGAGCCACCAGAGCAAAGACTTCTTCATAGTCAATCCCTTGTTGTTGTACGTAGCCCTTTGCAACAAGTCTAGCTTTGTGTTTAACAACATTTCCTTTAGGGTCTTTCTTCAGTTTATAAACCTATTTCAATCCAATGGGTTTAACATCTGATGGCAGGTCAGTTAGTTTCCATGTGTTATTCTTCTCAATAGTCTCCACTTCATGCTTCATGGCTTCCACCCATTGCTTCTCTTTTGTGGCTTCAATGTAAGTAACCGGTTCATCAACACCAAGTAGAAGTAGTTCATCCGATAACTCCACTTGTTCGCTGTTAGCATATATATCCTCTAATGATCTATATGTCCTTGAAGCATTTTCGGTTGACGAGCTCAATGTGCTGTCTGCTCCTTCGATTGAGGTTTGAGTGACTATTGTAGTTGGTTGAGAGATTGGTGTAGAGGGTGCTGCTGCATCCGATGACAATGCCTCTGACGTACAATGCATGTCACCTGCAGTATGTTGTGGTGACATCATCTCTTCCTCCAGTTCCGGTTCAGATCCCTCAATGGTGAATGTTACTAAAGAATTTGATTTTTCAGCATCAACTTGTTCCCATGACCAACTCATGTTTTCATTAAACACAACATCTCCACTAACATGCAGCTTACTAACTTGAGGATCACTGTAACGACCTGTAATTTTCGTTAATTAAATTTGTCATTCTAATAAGATTTACGTAAATTTAATTTAGAAGAAATAAAGATTTTATAATTAATAATGAAGCAAATGCTGAGAATGAAATGAAACCATGGGAATATAAAGCTAAGTATTTACAGTTGAAACAAAATGACGAAAAATTGAAGTGATGTAAATTGTTATACTAGGCTAATAAGTTAAATGTCAATGCAATACCAATTAATGGAATGAATGAGATTATGAAATTGAAATTAGATAAATGCAGTAAATAATTCATGGCAAATAAATTTATGGAACAAATGTTAAGATCTTAACTGATGGTAATTAATAATTGAATATATTGTAAATTCCATTTATAATATGACTATGAGTGAGTGAAAGATTGTAAATCAAGATTTGTTTATTTATATGAATATAAAGAATTAAGGTAATTGAGTTTTTGCAATTAAGTAAAAATTAAATATGTATTTTTACGTTAATTGAAAATTTAGTTGAAATTGAAAAATATTTATGTATGTTAATTTCATCCATTTGGCTATAATGGATTGAATAATAAGAATGAAGATTTAATTCAATGAAATTTTTGAAAACTTAATTGATAATTTCTAAATTTAATAAAAATGAAAATTTGACACTGAAATGGGAAGTTAATCAACTTTAAATTGACCTTTAAATTGTTTATAACATTGTAATTTGATTGAGACATATAAAGGTAATAAAATTTGTCAAATTTAAGATTTAAAAAAAATTGGATTTTATTAATGAATTTTTAATTTAATTAATATAAAATTAGCCATTTTGGCCACTGACTCGGATTTTGACGAAACCAGTTTCATCGGATACGTAACGGTGAATTATAATAGCGTTTCAAGTTTCATAACGAACGGATTTGTCGTTTGATCGTACCGACTCTAAACGCCTTGAAATTTATGCAATTTAAATCAATCTAAATCAATTTGGAAAAATTGAATTTAGCATAACTTCTTCATACGATGGAATTTAGACGTGAAACTTTTTCCATCGCATTTAAAATATTTTTAAACATATATTTTGATATATGGGTTGACCCAATTTCGTTCCGGAGTAGAAACGGGCTTTTCGGGCCATTTAGCGTTCAGCGCGTATACTAATCCGATCCATCTATTATTTTTCAGCATTGTTTATATATAACACGTTATAAACGCTAGTCACTCCTTATTTTCATTTTTCTATACGTACATCTCCTTCTCAACTCCTCATTCCAATGGCAGAAAAAAAACCTAATTCCCAAATTCCAAAAATTAATTTCAATTTCAAAAAAAAAAAAATCGGATCTGCAGCCACTTCGAGTCACGCTTTGAGTTTCAGAGGCAAAAACGCTATATCTACTTCGGGTCAAGAAGAAAATGACTCGGATCGCTCCATGTCGTTTTGGCAAAAACTCCAAGCAAGCACCGAGGATTTGAGGCGGCGCACCGAAGTCGAACTCGAAGTTGATACAAGACCAGAATTTTCCAATTTTCAAATATTCGTAACTTTTGCGTACGAGCTCGAATTCACGCGCGGTTTATTTTGCTGAGATTGTATCGGAATTCCAGACATTTCGGCGTTGGTTTGGACGGATTTGGAGACTGTCAAATTTTTGGATTTAAATTGAATTTAGATTTAATTTAAATTCAAAAGGTGAATGTTTTAACCCACTCACAACTTCTAAAATTTCCTATGTCTGTTAATTTGACTTAAGATATGAGTATAAATTTATTTATGACTGTTTGGCATGTTTTATTCATCATCTCTGTTAAATCGCATTTATTTAATTTAACGGTAATTAATTTATTTATTGCATATAAATTGACAGTTAAGATTTATTTATTTGCATATAAACTGATAGTTAAACAGTTAATAAATTTATTATTGAATATAAACTGTTAGTTAATAACTGTTATTTATTATCTGTATATTTTATATGCTATTTATTTTGATGTTTGTTTAAATTGATGATGATTGAAATAAATTGGTTGATGATTGATATTGGGTGAATGGATGATGTGCTCTATCTTATATAAACTGCAAGTTATCATGCATGTTCATTTCCTTCGGGATTGCGGTTTGAAATGATATACAACCGCATTTTTATTTTTAAATTGCGGATTGAAATGATAAATATCTGTAACGACTCAGGATTTTAATTATTTAAAATTTGAATATTTAATTAATTTTAAATATTAATAAGTGAATTTATAAGTCGAATAAAATTTATTTCGAATAATTGGATTTAATTGAATAATTAAATCGATAATTTAATATGTTAAATTAAGGAAATAATTGAAAATCGAGTTAAATATGATTGAAAATGATTTGTAAAATTTTATTTTATCATATTGAAGTTAGAACGATATTTTAGAACTTTTAAAATCGAATTAAGAGTTTATTTGTGAAAATTGAATATTTTAATATTAAATCGACTAGTGAAAATAGTCAATTTTTGAACAGTCTCAGAATTGAACGAAACTAGTTCCGTTGGATCCGTAATAGTTAGTTATTACCGGATTTCAATTTTCGTAGCAATCGGAGTTATCGTTTGATCGTGGCAGCTCGAAACGCATCGAAATTGTTTTTAATATTAATTTGGCGAGTTAAAATAGCCATTTTTCAAAAAGTCTCGGATTTTGACGAAACCAGTTTCATCGGATCCGTAATGTGATATTATTGTATGGTTTCAAATTTCGTATCAATTGGATTTACCGTTTGTCCGGTACAAATTAAAACGCCTAGAAAATCGTTTAAATCGGTTTAATTTAAATTGAACGTTTATAGCCATAACTCGCACAGATGTCCGAATTAGCTTTCGAAACCTGTTCCATTGTGTCCGGAACGTGGGGTAAACCCTAGAAACGCTGGTTACGGCGCGTAAATCGGAGTTCGGAAAACCCGGATAAATAGTGTTCGAAATTTTCTATAAAGAGGGCTCCATTCACAAGAAAAAAAAAATAAACTAAAACCCTAAACCTATTGCTAGCCGCCAGTTAACAACCAAGGGCCGAAATTTCATCTTCTTCCCCCTCTCTTTTCTCCAAATCCATTAACAATTAGCTAAAGTTGTTAACTACAACATTGTAGAGGGGAACGAGCTCGACGTATTCAACGGGTATGATCGCGTATGGAGTTGTATATTGTGAGTTATGGGGCCGCGTTCCCTGGAGGTTGCGCACGACATTCAACATGCTACAGGTGGCCGAGCTCCATGTTGTCATGGCCGAGAGTAGTACTTGTCGTGCTCTTCAAAATGGAAGCTCCTGATCGAGTTATAATCCAGCAAGATGATCGAAAAATCTAAACCTAGTTTATGATATGGGTTCGGTTGTTTTACTGGATACACGTGCGTATATGAGGAAGAAGAAGAATGGGGGAGGGGAGCGCTCGGATCCGAAGGAATCAATGGCCAGGATTTGCTTAGGTTTATAAAATTTATTTAAAGTTGTAAATTTATATAGTATAAATCGTGTAAAACTTTGAAAATTCATAACTTTTTCATACGAGGTCGAAAACGCGCGAAACCAGTTGCGTTGGAATCGTATGGACGAGCACTACGCTATGGAATTGGATTGGAGTCGTTTGGAGTCAGTGAGAATTTCGGGTAAAATTAAACGTCCGTTTAATTTTATTCGAAATAAATCGCTAAAACGAAAATTAAAATCAAGGTGAGAACTTCTCACTCAATCGAATCAGTTTCGATTTTATTTTAAATAGTTAGATTTAAAATATTTGAATGCATATTTGAATGATGATTGTTATCTATTGATTGTTAAAATAGACATTATGCGCCGTTAGTAAGCGGATGTTATTTATTAAAAACATATACCGCGAATATTTCATAAACAGTGAAATTGGTATTATATATAATAGCAATATATATATATTGGCATATGTATATATTGGAGTTATTGATTTCCCGCATTTGTATAGCGGATGAGACCCTATTGCGCCGTCTATTAAGCGGATAATATTTAAATCTCATATACCACGATAATTCCGTACTGGAGCGGAATTGGTATTGTGCTAATGTTTGTGGATGCAGGAAAACAGGTTGGAGGGATCCAACTGGATTCCTCAACATTTTTTATTTGATTTCAGATATTTTGATATTTGATGAACTATCATATCGATATATGATGTCGTTGTTGTTCGTGATTGACTATTTGGTATGTAGCATCATTGGACCAAATTTGGAATTTTAAAAGGATTTCAAAGTGATTTTTGAAAGTATACGTTATAAAATATTTTTGGAATTGATCCATTATAAATGAATAACGTATAATTTTTAATGTTATAAAAATTATGGTTTTTGAGAAATATAGTTAAAGGTTGATTTTTGAAAATATGGGTTAATATCTTTATAAAAAGAGTTCAAATTGGAATTTTTGAATTTATTGTAAAAAGTTTTAAAATAGGATTTATAAAATTTGATTATTTTATAAATCAAAATGGTGAAATTATAAAGGAGTTTACTGATGTTTTAAAAGAATAATATAAATTGATTTATATAAGAGATTTATAAATGGATATTTATAAATTGAAATATTGAAATTATAAAACGAGTTTTTATAAGTGTTTGAATGAAGTGAAAATGGATTGCATAAGTGAATGGAATTTATAAAATTATAAATGGTGAAGTTATAAATGAAATTTATAAATAGTAAGATTTATAAATTTTGTGAAGTTATTAAAGAATATATTTGGATAAATAATTGAATCTTATAAGTTATAAGATTTATAATTATGAAGTTTAAAGAACGATTTTGTAAAATAATCGTTTTATAAGCATTTAACTTATAATGTGAACTTTTGGTTTATAATTGAGTTATAAATCGAATAGGTTAATAAAGGAGATGTAAAAAAAGGAAGTAGTTATAAAACAAATAGATGTTTTATAAAATTCGCAAACGACTTATTTTGATAAGTAAATTGTTAAAACTTATTTATGAAGTTATATTCACGTTTTTGAACTGTGAATAATCCTTTAAAATGAAATGTATAGAACTGATGAAATTGTTAACGTAGTATATTCACGTTTTTGAACAGTGAATAATATGTTAAAGAAAATGTTTAGATTTGATGTTTTAAATAGAATTAAAACGATCTAACGATGTTTTAAAATGTGTTGAGATTCGAAACCATAGATTTCAACAATTATTGTTGAAATAGACGTTTTCGAGAAATAAAAGGAAATGGTGGACTATAACACTGTTGTTATAGTAAATGATTTTCAAAAGGAAATGTTTTGTATAGTATTGGGATTTATATATCTATTTTAATTTCGAATCCCTATACTAGTGATTTTAGGTTGTCGTAACGATGTTTTACGCAACATTCGTTTTGGCCCAAATAAATATGTTTAAGAGCATGATTTCCTTAAAGAATGAAATATATACTTAATTTCGATTTAAGTATATTGAATATTTTCCAAAGTTTGAAAATAAATAAAATTTGTGAATTACTTATGAATAAATAAGTATGGAAATGTTTTCCAATATAAAGTGAATAGTAGAGAATTTATCTTTTTGAAGATAAATTGAAATGAATAATTAAAATCGGATATCAGTAGATATTGTGAAATATAAATTCACTATGGAATTTATGAATAGAAAGGGAAGTTGTTTAAAAATAAATATTGATTTATTTTTGAAGTGTGAAAATTATATATTTAGTAAAGATATCTTTGGGAAATAAATAATTTGGAAAATTATTTGAAATCTGGTGATATGTGCATATCCATTGATAGTTCAATAACCAACTATCAATATTTACCTTTGAAAGGTATTTGTTGTGATTTGTTGAATTTGAATGCTACACTTATTTTTAAATTATAGCGCTCGTTATTCGGATTACCCATTCCGAATAGCGATACGACGTAATGGATAGCATTGAAGATCGGTGTTGAAGACCGGTATTTGCGAGAGCGATAGGATGACCTGTCGATTGACTCTGCACCGAGTTGCTCCGGTATTGAGTTCTCCATATGTGATGGGAAATCCGATCAGGATTGTGGATATCCGGATTGCAAGGACTTCTTTGTAAGTGCCTTCCGTTCTGTTCGAGCCCGGAACAGACTTGTATGGATTGTATGTCTGACATTACAAATTGAGATATAAAGCCGATTTCTTTCAAATATATTTCTGTTGGTGGCGAAGAATTTATTCTTTTAGCTTAACACCCTTCTCTGAGACGTACGAGCTCAGAGGTTATGTAGTTGAAGGTTATCAGCAATATATTTCCAATTTGGTAATGTGACATGCTGAGTGTTGCTGTGAAATGATCATTGTGTTGATTATTTGTGATAGGATCATTTATTTGATCGTCTATCCTGGTGATCATTTCTATGATCATTTGTTAACCCAAAGCATGACTTTGTATAAAGCGTGTTTTTGTGGACGTGACTTCGTCGAGCCTCACACCTCGGGAATGGTCAAAACAGGAAAGATGCGGCAATGTTATGAGGGGTAGCGCCCTTTAGGATATGTGCATTTCCTTCTGGAAAAGGGTGGTATCATGGTATGAAGCCCAGATGCTTACTCATGTTGAAAACACTTTATGATTGTGTGAATTGATTGCGAGCGCTCGGTTAAAGGTCCCAAAGGACCGGGGGATGGCATATTCGGTCAGTTGTTACTCAGTTAGGGGTAACCCGGCCTTGTGTTGGCAGAGATCCGGTTTGGTTCTCGGGGATGTCCATCCAGAGGCACTCTCATGTGGCAATGGGAAGTTCCTTGGCCTGATCATTCGTTGGAAATCCAATTCCCAATACGAAACCTTGTACGGTATTAGTTGTAGAACCTGTCATTTACTTATGGTGGTCACCACTGTTTAGATGGTAGCTATAGTAGGCATACGATAATGGTCGTATGTTGGCTAAGATTTATATTCTACTTTCGAAATATTTTCCTACACTATGCACTAATAATAATATCAAATGTTCTTTTTAATACGTATCAAGCATCTTTGACTATCATAAGGAGAAATCTCCTCCGATTCTGCGTTTGCATTGTGTGCGTGTGCGGGAGGCCTTATGGTAGTCTCATTTTAAAAAGCATTGCGAATTGACTTTAAAAATATTCCTCTATTTTTGATTTTAAAGATAAATAAACTGTTTTGAGTTCCCACACCAGTCACATGACTGACTCGGAGTTTATTGTTTTCCTTCCTAAACTCTGGGTGCCCACCAATTTCCACATGGGCAGTCAAGAGTTAAGGTTTATCAGGATATTCTGGAGTTGCTGGAGGCAAGCTGGATGGCATTGCGTATTACTAGTATATAGTATTTCTTTTTCCGCTGTTTGTTGTTGTTTGTTGTTGTACACTCTGATGTAATGAAATGTAATGTATGAAATGTAATAACTGATATAGTTATTTGTTAAAGATTATTCATTTATTTATTATATGTTGTTCCGCTGCGAATTATGAGATTCTGATGTTGTTCTGCTGTTTTCTATTCCGTTCTATTTTCTATTTTCTTTCCTCTCTATTTTCTATCATTTCTCTCTTCTTCTCCCTTTTTCTTTTTCTTAAACATTGATAATTCGTATTTCTGTTCACCTTGAGTTAATCTATGGAGATTAGTGTATATTCAAGGAGTACGGATTTGCGGGTCGTCACAGGTGGTATCAGAGCATATGGTTAAGCGACAACCATGGTTCTGTTGGGTATTACTCATTAGAGATAGAGTCAGTAGTACTCTAGAATGAGTTAGAGTGTAATAATAGCTATGAGAGCGTATTTGTTAGTGAATATAAAATTGTTTTATATTGTGATGATTGATTTATTGAGTGGCATATGAACTTTCGTCAGCGTGGTCTGCAAAACTATGCCGAAGGGGTTTTATAAACACTTGAATAGAACAATTCGACACAATATTGTTTTAAAATTGGGTAAATGAAATAATTTTACCTTGAGTATATTTTATATATAAAGAAATAATTTTTCAGAATTATTAAGGTATATAAGTTGATTGTTTAGTTGTTTGAATAATCTAAATTGAAGAATAATTGTATAAGCAAATGAATTATAAGAATTGAATTATAATTAAAGTGATTTACAATTGTGAAATAAACTTATATATATAAGAAGTGAAACTATATGAATATATTTATGAATATAAGTTATAAATAAAAATGAATTTAAAGTTAAATGGAAATTTACTTAGAATTGGAATCTGAATTTATTGATAAGTGGGAATTTAAGTTAAGTAAAACAAAGTGATGTTAGTAAAATGAAGTATAACTTAAGAGATGTTGAATGAAGTTGATATTGATATCAAAGTAAATTAATAAAGTTAAGTGATAAATGTGAACTTGAGTTATATGTAATAAAATTCAACTTTTGTAATTGAATTGAATGAATGGATTGAATATTAATCAATTAAATGTGAATTAAGTTGATATGAAATAATGAATGTAAGTGTTAATTCATTAAAATGTAATGTTATTGGAAGTTGAAAAATTGAATGAAAATCAATTTAATTAAACCAATTGAAAGTAAAGGAATTTGGTTGTAATTAATATACATTGGTTGTTATATGGTTGTTAGTTGATTGTTTATAATTCATTAAGTGTTAATGAAATTGGAAGCTAAAGTAATTGGAATTCAATTGGAAGTTAAGTGAATCTTAAATAGAATTGAATTTGATTAGAAGTGAACCAACTTGAATATGGATTAGTGAATATAAACTAATTGAAAATGAATGTTAGTAAAAACATCCACTGTTAATGAATCAAATGTGATTAAATTGAAAACCCAATTCATTGAATATTAATGAGAATATGAATGTATATTTATTGGTTATGAATGTTAGTTGGATGATAGTTGGTTGATGTTTGCATTTGTTGCTTTTACTACAATTGCTATGTTGACATATATAGTTATTATGTTGCTATATGTTGTATATCGATACTATTGTCTATATACATGATTCTCATGTAGTTTGTTGAGTATTTAGTAGGTGCGGATCGCGTTTGCTTCGCATTTGGAGCTCGCTTTCGCGCTATATTAGCCGTATATGCTCGCTAATAAAATATAAGGTACATATCTCGGATTACATACCGTACTTTTATACTTTTTTCCCTTCGGGATGCCTCATTACTTGATGAGATGTATATTTGTGATATATATACTGTCATTTATTTTTTTGGGATCGAGCCGCACAAAGGAAACTATGGCGAATTTTTTCGGAAATTTAAGGCGTTAGAAAAAATTTGAGAAAATTGAAAAGTTTTGAAAACTTTAACTTTGATTTGAAGTTGAAAGTTAAACAATAGTAGTTGTTTTTGAAAAGATAACTAAGTATGATTTGAAAACTTAGTAAAGTTATTGTAAGAAATTTAATTATGAATTTTGGGAAAGTTAATAGATTCTATAATTTTTCTTACTTGTTAATTTCGAGGACGAAATTCTTTTAAGGGGGGAAGATTGTAACGACCCAGGATTTTAATTATTTAAAATTTGAATATTTAATTAATTTTAAATATTAATGAGTGAATTTATAAGTCGAATAAATTTTATTTCGAATAATTGGATTTAATTGAATAATTAAATCGATAATTTAATATGTTAAATTAAGGAAATAATTGAAAATCGAGTTAAATATGATTGAAAAATGATTTGTACAATTTTATTTTATCATATTGAAGTTAGAACGATATTTTAGAACTTTTAAAATCGAATTAAGAGTTTATTTGTGAAAATTGAATATTTTAATATTAAATCGACTAGTGAAAATAGTCAATTTTTGAACAGTCTCATAATTGAACGAAACCAGTTCCGTTGGATCCGTAATAGTTAGTTATTACCGGATTTTAATTTTCGTAGCAATCGGAGTTATCGTTTGATCGTGGCAGCTCGAAACGCATCGAAATTGTTTTTAATATTAATTTGGCGAGTTAAAATAGTCATTTTTCAAAAAGTCTCGGATCTCGACGAAACCAGTTTCATCGGATCCGTAATGTGATATTATTGTATGGTCTCAAATTTCGTATCAATTGGATTTACCGTTTGTCCGGTACAAATTAAAACACCTAGAAAATCGTTTAAATCGGTTTAATTTAAATTGAACGTTTATAGCCATAACTCGCACAGATGTCCGAATTAGCTTTCGAAACCTATTCCATTGTGTCCGGAACGCGGGGTAAACCCTAGAAACGCTGGTTACGGCGCGTAAATCGTAGTTCGGAAAACCCGAATGAATAGTGTTCGAAATTTTCTATAAATAGGGCTCCATTCACAAGAAAAAAAAAACTAAAACCCTAAACCTATTGCTAGCCGCCAGTTAACAACCAAGGGCCGAAATTTCATCTTCTTCCCCCTCTCTTTTCTCCAAATCTATTAACAATTAGCCAAAGTTGTTAACTACAACATTGTAGAGGGGAACGAGCTCGACGTATTCAACGGGTATGATCGCGTATGGAGTTGTATATTGTGAGTTATGGGGCCGCGTTCCCTGGAGGTTGCGCACGACATTCCACATGCTACAGGTGGCCGAGCTCCATGTTGTCATGGCCGAGAGTAGTACTTGTCATGCTCTTCAAAATGGAAGCTCCTGATCGAGTTATAATCAAGCAAGATGATCGAAAAATCTAAACCTAGTTTATGATATGGGTTCGGTTGTTTTACTGGATACACGCGCGTAAATGAGGAAGAAGGGGGGGGGAGTGCTCGGATTTGAAGGAATCAATGGCCAGGATTTGCTTAGGTTTATAAAATTTATTTAAAGTTGTAAATTTATATAGTATAAATCGTGTAAAACTTTGAAAATTCATAACTTTTTCATACGAGTTCGAAAACGCGCGAAACCAGTTGCGTTGGAATCGTATGGACGAGCACTACGATATGGAATTGGATTGGAGTCGTTTGGAGTTAGTGAGAATTTCGGGTAAAATTAAACGTCCGTTTAATTTTATTCGAAATAAATCGCTAGAACGGAAATTAAAATCAAGGTGAGAACTTCTCACTCAATCGAATCAGTTTCGATTTTATTTTAAATAGTTAGATTTAAAATATTTGAATGCATGTTTGAATGATGATTGTTATCTATTGATTGTTAAAATAGATATTATGCGCCGTTAGTAAGCGGATGTTATTTATTAAAAACATATACCGCGAATATTTCATAAACAGTGAAATTGGTATTATATATAATAGCAATATATATATATTGGCATATGTATATATTGGAGTTATTGATTTCCCGCATTTGTATAGCGGATGAGACCCTATTGCGCCGTCTATTAAGCGGATAATATTTTAAATCTCATATACCGCGATAATTCCGTACTGGAGCGGAATTGGTATTGTGCTAATGTTTGTGGATGCAGGAAAACAGGTTGGAGGGATCCAACTGGATTCCTCAACAGTTTTTATTTGATTTCAGATATTTTGATATTTGATGAACTATCATATCGATATATGATGTCGTTGTTGTTCGTGATTGACTATTTGGTATGTAGCACATTGGACCAAATTTGGAATTTTAAAAGGATTTCAAAGTGATTTTTGAAAGTATACGTTATAAAATATTTTTGGAATTGATCCATTATAAATGAATAACGTATAATTTTTAATGTTATAAAAATTATGGTTTTTGAGAAATATAGTTAAAGGTTGATTTTTGAAAATATGGGTTAATAACTTTATAAAAAGAGTTCAAATTGGAATTTTTGAATTTATTGTAAAAAGTTTAAAAATAGGATTTATAAAATTTGGTTATTTTATAAATCAAAATGGTGAAATTATAAAGGAGTTTAAAGATGTTTTAAAAGAATAATATAAATTGATTTATATAAGAGATTTATAAATGGATATTTATAAATTGAAATATTGAAATTATAAAACGAGTTTTTATAAGTGTTTGAATGAAGTGAAAATGGATTGCATAAGTGAATGGAATTTATAAAATTATAAATGGTGAAGTTATAAATGAAATTTATAAATAGTAAGATTTATAAATTTTGTGAAGTTATTAAAGAATATACTTGGATAAATAATTGAATCTTATAAGTTATAAGATTTATAATTATGAAGTTTAAAAGAACGATTTTGTAAAATAATCGTTTTATAAGCATTTAACTTATAATGTGAACTTTTGGTTTATAATTGAGTTATAAATCGAATAGGTTAATAAAGGAGATGTAAAAAAAGGAAGTAGTTATAAAACAAATAGAAATAGAATTTATAAACGTTGTTTTATAAAATTCGCAAACGACTTATTTTGATAAGTAAATTGTTATAACTTATTTATGAAGTTATATTCACGTTTTTGAACTGTGAATAATCCTTTAAAATGAAATGTATAGAAATGATGAAATTGTTAACGTAGTATATTCACGTTTTTGAACAGTGAATAATATGTTAAAGAAAATGTTTAGATTTGATGTTTTAAATAGAATTAAAACGATCTAACGATGTTTTAAAATGTGTTGAGATTCGAAACCATAGATTTCAACAATTATTGTTGAAATAGACGTTTTCGAGAAATAAAAGGAAATGGTGGACTATAACACTGTTGTTATAGTAAATGATTTCCGAAAGGAAATATTTTGTATAGTATTGGGATTTATATATCTATTTTAATTTCGAATCCCTATACTAGTGATTTTGGGTTGTCGTAACGATGTTTTACGCAACATTCGTTTTGGCCCAAATAAATATGTTTAAGAGCATGATTTCCTTAAAGAATGAAATATATACTTAATTTCGATTTAAGTATATTGAATATTTTCCAAAGTTTGAAAATAAATAAAATTTGTGAATTACTTATGAATAAATAAGTATGGAAATGTTTTCCAATATAAAGTGAATATTAGAGAATTTATCTTTTTGAAGATAAATTGAAATGAATAATTAAAATCGGATATCAGTAGATATTGTGAAATATAAATTCACTATGGAATTTATGAATAGAAAGGGAAGTTGTTTAAAAATAAATATTGATTTATTTTTGAAGTGTGAAAATTATATATCTAGTAAAGATATCTTTGGGAAATAAATAATTTGGAAAATTATTTGGAATCTGGTGATGTGTGCATATCCATTGATAGTTCAATAACCGACTATCAATATTTACCTTTGAAAGGTATTTGTTGTGATTTGTTGAATTTGAATGCTACACTTATTTTTAAATTATAGCGCTCATTATTCGGATTACCCATTCCGAATAGTGATACGACGTAATGGATAGCATTGAAGATCGGTGTTGAAGACCGGTATTTGCGAGAGCGATAGGATGACCTGTCGATTGACTCTGCACCGAGTTGCTTCGGTATTGAGTTCTCCATATGTGATGGGAAATCCGATCAGGATTGTGGATATCCGGATTGCAAGGACTTCTTTGTAAGTGCCTTCGGTTCTGTTCGAGCCCGGAACAGACTTGTATGGATTGTATGTCTGACATTACAAATTGAGATATAAAGCCGATTTCTTTCAAATATATTTCTGTTGGTGGCGAAGAATTTATTCTTTTAGCTTAACACCCTTCTCTGAGACATACGAGCTCAGAGGTTATGTAGTTGAAGGTTATCAGCAATATATTTCCAATTTGGTAATGTGACATGCTGAGTGTTGCTGTGAAATGATCACTGTGTTGATTATTTGTGATAGGATCATTTATTTGATCGTCTATCCTGGTGATCATTTCTATGATCATTTGTTAACCCAAAGCATGACTTTGTATAAAGCGTGTTTTTGTGGACGTGACTTCGTCGAGCCTCACACCTCGGGAATGGTCAAAACAGGAAAGATGCGGCAATGTTATGAGGGGTAGCGCCCTTTAGGATATGTGCATTTCCTTCTGGAAAAGGGTGGTATCATGGTATGGAGTCCAGATACTTACTCATGTTGAAAACACTTTATGATTGTGTGAATTGATTGCGAGCGCTCGGTTAAAGGTCCCAAAGGACCGGGGGATGGCATATTCGGTCAGTTGTTACTCAGTTAGGGGTAACCCGGCCTTGTGTTGGCAGAGATCCGGTTTGGTTCTCGGGGATGTCCATCCAGAGGCATTTTCATGTGGCAATGGGAAGTTCCTTGGCCTGATCATTCGTTGGAAATCCAATTCCCAATACGAAACCTTGTACGGTATTAGTTGTAGAACCTGCCATTTACTTATGGTGGTCACCACTGTTTAGATGGTAGCTATAGTAGGCATACGATAATGGTCGTATGTTGGCTAAGATTTATATTCTACTTTCGAAATATTTTCCTACACTATACACTAATAATAATATCAAATGTTCTTTTTAATACGTATCAAGCATCTTTGACTATCATAAGGAGAAATCTCCTCCGATTCTGCGTTTGCATTGTGTGTGTGTGCGGGGGGTCTTATGGTAGTCTCGTTTTAAAAAGCATTGCGAATTGACTTTAAAAATATTCCTCTATTTTTGATTTTAAAGATAAATAAACTGTTTTGAGTTCCCACACCAGTCACATGACTGACTCGGAGTTTATTGTTTTCCTTCCTAAACTCTGGGTGCCCACCAATTTCCACACGGGCAGTCAAGAGTTAAGGTTTATCAGGATATTCTGGAGTTGCTGGAGGCAAGCTGGATGGCATGGCGTATTACTAGTATATAGTATTTCTTTTTCCGCTGTTTGTTGTTGTTTGTTGTTGTACACTATGATGTAATGAAATGTAATGTATGAAATGTAATAACTGATATAGTTCTTTGTTAAAGATTATTCATTTACTTATTATATGTTGTTCCGCTGCGAATTGTGAGATTCTGATGTTGTTCTGCTGTTTTCTATTCCGTTCTATTTTCTATTTTCTTTCCTCTCTATTTTCTATCCATTCTCTCTTCTTCTCCCTTTTTCTTTTTCTTAAACATTGATAATTCGTATTTCTGTTCACCTTGAGTTAATCTATGGAGATTAGTGCATATTCAAGGAGTACGGATTTGCGGGTCGTCACAATATCCGTATCACTTGACCATAGGATAGAAAATTATATACAGGCACCGCGGTATATATAAAAAAAATTATTTTTGAAATGATTTTTGGTTTGGGTATGATATGGTTTAATAAATAGTAAATTTGGATATGATATAAATATATTTTATATATATACATATATAGTTAAATTTTGAATTTAAGCTATGAATATATCTGTTAAATAAAAATGAACAAGTTGAAGCTGGAAATTGATAATCTATATTATATGTTTTAAGTACATGTTAAGATCTTGTATATATATAGAGTTTTAAATGATTCAAATCAATTAAGATTGAAAGATAAATGGGAAATTAATTGGAATTGAGCGTATTTAAAATTTAACTCCATAAGTTGATGTTAACTTATTGAAATTGGAAGTTTAAAGGTATGATATTCATAACTGAATTTAATGGATAATTCTAGTATAAATAAATGGAAGGAGATAATTAGTGTTAATAAATTAAGTTTTATTTTAAATGGTTAAGGATTTATCATGTAAACCTTTCAAAACTAAATAATAGGAAAATGAATTGTTGATTTGAAATTTCCAACCTTAGTTTTGAAATTTATTAAATACTCAAAGTTTGAAAATATTGAAATCGAAGTGTTTTATTCAAACTGAAAGTGAATCTAAAAGTTATGGGTTTAGACTGAATTTAAAGTGAATAAAAATTGTGAAGGCATGGAAATTATTTACTTTATAAAGAAATTTTAAATTCAACTGTTTTATTTTATATACTGTTGAATATCCATACCATTTAAGTTTTGAAAGTTATGGTTTTAAAACTATGGATTTCGAAGTATTATATGGAAAGTTAAATTTCAAATATTTGGTTTCGATGTATTATAAATCTTAAAAGTGGCATGATTTTGGAAAAGAAATATATTTGAAATAAAATGATATCATATTTATTTGGGTTTTAAAAGGAAATGATATCGTATTTATGGGTTTTGAAATGGATAATTATATTCTGGTTTTGAAAGCATAATTATTTTTAAATAACCGCGGTGTTATAATAACGTTTGGTTGTTGAAGAGACCGGATCGGAAGTTGTCATACTCTCTGCCAACTCCGAAAACCACTTTAACAACCGTGTACGCGGTGGAGCTTCCAGAATGGCAGCGTTTCCTTTAAGGTAAATACGTGGACCCGACTCCCGTGAGTTGGCATAAGGTGGCTAAAACAGAAGCAATTCTCGGACCAAGGGGGTTAGCTCCCTTTATCGGACACTCCTCTTCGATACTACTCTGACTTTGGATTGATTCGGTGACCACCTTTACTTTTGATTTTAACGGGAGTTTGTTCGTGGTGGGCGGTAGCTGCGGCTATGCGTTACCACCAGCCCGGATGCGTAATTGGTATATCTACACTGGCATTGCCTAGTTGTGCCGTGTCACCTACCCTATCGCGCCTTATACGATTTTGATTTTGTACCATACCTATGGAGTGCCCTCTGATGACGCCCAGTACGGGGGAGATTACGGTATTGTATAGACTATGATAATATATTATGTGTTAAGGTGGAAAATGTAAAGCCTTAATGCTATTTAAAAGTAAGTTTATTTTACAATTAGACACTATTATAATACGAAATATACTACATAGTAAATAGCTTAACGGATCCTTAGGAGATGTAAATCCCGAGCATCTCTTGAGTTACTGCACTCATATTCATTTCTGTTAATTTAACTTACATAAGATCTTTTGGTTCTGACTCGAGTGTTTTGTCTTTTCAATTCGCTCGGGTCAGTCCGAGCGTTCCAGGATTTGAAGATTTTTCTGGAGGAAGAAGACGAAGATTTCATTACTATTATTATTATATATTATATGGTTCCACTACATTGTATTCCGCTGCATTAATATTATTGGTATGTGAACTCTGATATTTATTGTATAAAGAAGAATCAAATGTTTGTAAAAAGTTTTATGAACTGTATATTTATTATTATATTTTATCCTTCCGCTGTGAGATTCTGTTTTGTTTTGTTCTTTCTCTTTTTTCTTATTTACCCCATAACAATCCGCCCTTCTGTATGGTTTGAATTGGCACGTGTGTCGATTTAAAGCGTGCGAAAAGACGGGATGTTACATCTGGTATCAGAGCTTTGGTTTAGCGATAAACCTTAGCTTTGTGGGGTCTGACTCTTTATCAATAGGGTAGAAACACCCTATGGGAGTCGCTGAGTGTATATATGTAAGAGAGCGTATTTGTTAGTGTTATAAAAGGGTTTTAATATTGTGTTAATCTGTTCCGTTTTGTATTTATAAATTCTGGTTGATGCATGGGACGCTTTGACATTAATAGGGATTTCTAAACACTTAATAGGACAGACAACATAATGTTTGTTTTAATATAGGTGAATGAAATAATTTTGCCTACTATATTTTCTATATATAAAATAATTTTTTTTCTATAAATAAGATATATATTTGGTTGCAATATATTGGTTGTTAGGTAATAAAATTTATAAATAATAGATGAAATTAGATGGAAAATAAAATTGAAAATTTAGAACTTAAGTTCCGCGGTTTTGGAAATTCTTTCAATTGATTTTGGAATATAATAATAATACTATTAGAAGTATTTTCTGATATAAATATTTCAATATAATTTGAAAGAATTGTTTAAAAGAAATTTTGAAAAGAAATAAGTTATGTACTCCCCTCTCTGAGTGCACGCATCATCGACTTTCATTTTCGAGTTTCGAAGTGGGAAGACCATTGTGGTAGTTTTACTACAAATTTATTTTGATAAACAAAAGTAAATTTTTAATTTGTTTTAAATATAATTGGGTTTATAAGTTGTAAGTATATATATTTACCTATTATTTTTAAAATAATTTGAAATTTAACCCGGTATTTAGTTCTTAAGTTTCCACAATAAATAGTTTCAATATTCTAGTGAAATGGAATCTAAGTAATTAATAATTGAAACCCTAAATGAAACAAAAGGTTTAATGCTAGGTTATTAATGGTATTAAATGAAAATTAAAATTGTAACCTATGAAATAAAGGATTATTATTGAACAGTAAATTTATTAAAGAAATAAGAGAAACTTGTATGATTTTAATTACATTCTTAAAAATATATATATAACTTACCAAATATTTAAAAGTTGAAATGTTTAATATGAAAACGTAATGGAAATTATACAAGTAAAAGTATGTAATGAAGGTGTTCAATAAATCGCTTTTATTCATAAGAAGTGATGATATCGGGATAAGTTAAGTTATAATTGAAATTTTACTGTTAGTAAATATAATAAAAGGTAAGTATTACAAATAGATGATTATAAACTTAAGCAAACAAAATGGAAATGCTAAGAAATTGAATGAGACATGAATACTATTGATAAATGAATGTAAATAAAAGAGGTCATGCTATAATAAATGAATGAATAATTATAACGAAATAAAAGGAACTGGCATGACCTGAGTTAATGGAACTGAATAATTGTAAGTAACAAGTAAAAATAAATGAAGCAAACATTTAATGCGTAAATATAAATTTAAAAGATAAATCGCTGTATAAATAAAAAGAAAATTAAACAACAAAGGTATGAAAGGAAATTAATAATAAGTTAAGTTGATTGTTGTTTGGATTTGTTGTTGTTTAGTTGATGGTTGTTTGGGCAAGGGTACTTTAAAATTGGATTAGGATAAATGAATAATCTATTTAGTTTTATCTAAAACTGTTGAGTAAATGATACGCTAGTAGTTTATTCTTCATTCCGTACAATTTAAAAGTTTTGAACCCGAACGACTATTTGTTTGTTTGATTGAATGGTTGCTTTGTATTGGTTGTGTATGCTGTTTGTTGAAATTGATGGTTGTTGTATTGATTTGTTGTTAGTGATTGAAACCACTTAAATATTTCACTTTATATAAATTGTTAACCCTTTGGATTTTATAAGTGAAATGCAGGTTATGGAAGCAATTGCTACTGCTTTTGGTTCCATAAATTAAGAGTAAATTGCCCGACAAATAGGTACGTTTCGGATTACGGTTTATAGCGCTATTTTATATATTTTCCCGTGTTAGGATATTATATTTTGGATATTATATGTGATATTTTGATATATTTGATATTATATTTTCTCTCGAGCCTCCCCGTACAAAGGAGACTCTGCCAAAATTTTCCGTAAATTTTGGACTTAGAAATTATTTTGAAAATGTTTTCCAAACTTTATTAGTTTGAGTATAATTTTTTTTTAATGATTATAAATTAGTATATTTTATCTAAATTAATTTTATAAATTTATTTGTTTATAAATTTAATATTTGATATGATATTGATTTCTTAAATCTTCTTTTCCCTTCTTTTTCCTTTTCGGGGACGAAAAGTTTTGAGTAGGGGAGAGTGTAACGACCTGTAATTTTCATTAATTAAATTTGTCATTTTAATAAGATTTACGTACATTTAATTTAGAAGAAATAAAGATTTTATAATTAATAATGAAGCAAATGCTGAGAATGAAATGAAACCATGGGAGTATAAGGCTAAGTATTTACAGTTGAAACAAAATGACGAATAAATTGAAGTGATGTAAATTGTTATACTAGGCTAATAAGTTAAATGCCAATGCAATACCAATTAATGGATTGAATGTGATTATGAAATTGGAATTAGATAAATGGAGTAAATAGTTCAGGGCAAATAAATTTATGGAACAAATGTTAAGATCTTAACTGATGGTAATTAATAATTGAAGATAATGTAAATTCCATTTATAATATACTATGGGTGAATGAAAAGATTGTAAATCAAGATTTGTTTATTTATACGAATATAAAGAATTAAGGTAATTGAGTTTTTGCAATTAAGTAAAAATTAAACATTTATTTTTACGTTAATTGAAAATTTAGTTGAAATTGAAAAATATTTATGTATGTTAATTTCATCCATTTGGCTATAATGGATTGAATAATAAGAATGAAGATTTAATTCAATGAAATTTTTGGAAACTTAATTGATAATTTCTAAATTTAATAAAAATGAAAATTTGACACTGAAATGGGAAGTTAATCAACTTTAAATTGACCTTTAAATTGTTTAAAACATTGTAATTTGATTGAGACATATAAAAGTAATAAAATTTGTCAAATTTAAGATTTAAAAAAAATTGGATTTTATTAATGAATTTTTAATTTATTCAATTAATAAAAAATTAGCCATTTTGGCCACTGACTCGGATTTTGACGAAATCAGTTTCATCGGATCCGTAACGGTGAATTATAATAGTGTTTCAAGTTTCATAACGATCGGACTTGTCGTTTGATCGTACCGACTCTAAACGCCTTGAAATTTATGCAATTTAAATTAATCTAAATCAATTTGGAAAAATTGAATTTAGCGTAACTTCTTCATACGATGGAATTTGGACGTGAAACCTTTTCCATCGCGTTTAAAATATTTTTAAACATATATTTTGATATATGGGTTGACCCAATTTCGTTCCGGAGTAGAAACGGGCTTTTCGGGCCATTTAGCGTTCAGCGCGTATACTAATCCGATCCATCTATTATTTTTCAGCATTGTCTATATATAACCCGTTATAAACCCTAGCCACTCCTTATTTTCATTTTTCTATACGTACATCTCCTTCTCAACTCCTCATTCCAATGGCAGGAAAAAAACCTAATTCCCAAATTCCAAAAATTAATTTCAATTTCAAAAAAAAAATCGGATCTGCAGCCACTTCGAGTCACGCTTTGAGTTTCAGAGGCAAAAACGCTGTATCTACTTCGGGTCAGGAAGAAAATGACTCGGGTCGCTCCGTGTCGTTTTGGCAAAAACTCCAAGCAAGCACCGGGGATTTGAGGCGGCGCGCCGAAGTCGAACCCGAAGTTGATACAGGACCAGAATTTTCCAATTTTCAAATTTTCATAACTTTTGCGTACGAGCTCGGATTCACGCGCGGTTTATTTTGCTGAGATTGTATCGGAATTCCAGACATTTGGGCGTTGGTTTGGACAAATTTGGAGACTGTCAAATTTTTGGATTTAAATTGAATTTAGATTCAATTTAAATTCAAAAGGCGAATGTTTTAACCCACTCACAACTTCTAAAATTTCCTATGTCTGTTAATTTGACTTAAGATATGAGTATAAATTTATTTATGACTGTTTGGCATGTTTTATTCATCATCTCTGTTAAATCGCATTTATTTAATTTAACGGTAATTAATTTATTTATTGCATATAAATTGACAGTTAAGATTTATTTATTTGCATATAAACTGATAGTTAAACAGTTAATAAATTTATTATTGAATATAAATTATTAGTTAATAACTGTTATTTATTACCTGTATATTTTATATGCTATTTATTGATGTTTGTTTAAATTGATGATGATTGAAATAAATTGGTTGATGATTGATATTGGGTGAATAGATGATGTGTTCTATCTTATATAAACTGCAAGTTATCATGCATGTTTATTTCCTTCGGGATTGCGGTTTGAAATGATATACAACCGCATTTTTATTTTTAAATTGCGGATTGAAATGATAAATATCTGTATCACTTGACCATAGGATAGAAAATTATATACAGACACCGCGGTATATATAAAAAAAAATTATTTTTGAAATGATTTTTGGTTTGGGTATGATACGGTTTAATAAATAGTAAATATGGATATGATATAAATATATTTTATATATATACATATATAGTTAAATTTTGAATTTAAGCTATGAATAAATCTGTTAAATAAAAATGAATAAGTTGAAGCTGGAAATTGATAATCTATATTATATGTTTTAAGTACAGGTTAAGATCTTGTATATATATATATATAGAGTTTTAAATGATTCAAATCAATTAAGATTGAAAGATAAATGGGAAATTAACTGGAATTGAGCTTATTTAAAATTTAACTCCATAAGTTGATGTTAACTTATTGAAATTAGAAGTTTAAAGGTATGATATTCATAAGTGGATTTAATGGATAATTCTAGTATAAATAAATGGAAGGAGATAATTAGTGTTAATAAATTAAGTTTTATTTTAAATGGTTATGGATTTATCATGTAAACCTTTCAAAACTAAATAATAGGAAAATGAATTGTTGATTTGAAATTTCCAACCTTAGTTTTGAAATTTATTAAATACTCAAAGTTTGAAAATATTGAAATCGAAGTGTTTTATTCAAACTGAAAGTGAATCTAAAAGTTATGGGTTTAGACTGAATTTAAAGTGAATAAAAATTGTGAAGGCATGGAAATTATTTGCTTTATAAACAAATTTTAAATTCAACTGTTTTATTTTATATACTGTTGAATATCCATACCATTTAAGTTTTGAAAGTTATGGTTTTAAAACTATGGATTTCGAAGTATTATGTGGAAAGTTAAATTTCAAATATTTGGTTTCGAGGTATTATAAATCTTAAAAGTGGCATGATTTTGGAAAAGAAATATATTTGAAATAAAATGATATCATATTTATTTGGGTTTTAAAAGAAAATGATATTCGTATTTATGGGTTTTGAAATGGATAATTATATTCTGGTTTTGAAAGCATAATTATTTTTAAATAACCGCGGTGTTATAATAACGTTTGGTTATTGAAGAGACCGGGATCAGAAGTTGTCATACTCTCTGCCAACTCCGAGAACCACTTTAACAACCGTGTACGCGGTGGAGATTTCAGAATGGAGTAGGTTGGTGGCGGCGTTTCCTTTAAGGTAAATACGTGGACCCGACTCCCGTGGGTTGGTATAAGATGGCTAAAACAGGAGCAATTCTCGGACCAAGGGGGTTAGCGCCCTTTATCGGACACTCCTCTTCGATACTACTCTGACTTTGGATTGATTCGTGGCCACCTTTACTTGTGATTTTAAGGGGAGTTTGTTCGAGGTGGGCAGTAGCTACGGCTATGCGTTACCACCAGCCCGGATGCGTAATTGGTATATCTACCCTGGCATTGCCTAGTTATGCCGTGTCACCTACCCTATCGCGCCTGATACGATTTTGGTTTTGTACCATACCTATGGAGTGCTCTCTGACGACGTCCAGTGCGGGGGAGATTACGGTACTGTATAGACTATGGGAATATATTATGTGTTAAGGTGGAAAATGTAAAGCCTTAACGCTATTTAAAAGTAAGTTTATTTTACAATTAGACACTATTATAATAGCGAAATATACTACATAGTAAATAGCTTAACGGATCCTTAGGAGATGTAAATCGTGAGCATCTCTTGAATTACTGCACTCATATTCATTTCTGTTAATTTAACTTACATAAGATCTATTAGTTCTGACTCGAGTGTTTTGTCTTTTCAATTCGCTCGGGTCAGACCGAGCGTTTCAGGATTTGAAGATTTTTCTGGAGGAAGAAGATGAAGATTTCATTACTATTATTATTATATATTATATGGTTCCACTACACTGTATTTCGCTGCATTAATATTATTGGTATGTGAACTCTGATATTTATTGTATAAAGAAGAATCAAATGTTTGTAAATAGTTTTATGAACTGTATATTTATTATTATATTTTATCCTTCCGCTGTGAGATTCTGTTTTATTTTGTTCTTTCTCATTTTTCTTATTTACCCCATAACAATCTGCCCTTCCGTATGGTTTGAATTGGCACGTGTGTCGATTTAAAGCGTGCGAAAAGGCGGGATGTTACAATCATAGAGTCGATATGCCTTGCTTCCAGGTTCCGTTCCAAGATACACCATGGGTTTACTTCGGTCATCGAGCTTTCTTGTATGTGCACTTGGCAGCTTTATGAACTGTATATTTATTATTATATTTTATCATTCCGCTGTGAGATTCTGTTTTGTTTTGTTATTTCTCATTTTTCTTATTTACCCCATAACAATCCGCCCTTCCGTATGGTTTGAATTGGCACGTGTGTCGATTTAAAGCGTACGAAAAGGCGGGATGTTACAATCATAGAGTCGATATGCCTTGCTTCCAGGTTCCGTTCCAAGATACACCATGGGTTTACTTCGGTCATCGAGCTTTCTTGTATGTGCACTTGGCAGCTTCATGTGTGCCACACATTCGAACACCTTCAAATGCTCTAGATGTGGCTTCTTTCCGGACCATGCTTCGTATGGGGTCACACCAGTTAGAGCACTCGTTGGTACACGGTTGAGGATGTACACTGCATGCCTGACAGCCTCCCCCCATAAGTATGCTGGCATTTGCATGCTCTTTAATAAGCTTCGTGCCATTGCCACCGCCGTTCGATTTCTTCGCTCTACAACACCGTTTTGCTGTGGGGTGTATGGTGTTGTTTGCTGTCTCATGATTCCAACATCTTCACAATAGCGTATAAACTGCTGTGAACAAAATTCACCTCCTATATCTGTTCTAAAAACCGTCAGCTTGCGTTCAGTTTGGGCTTCAACAAGCACTTGAAACTTCCTGAATGCATCCAATGCTTCATCCTTAGATTTCAACATGTACACCCACATTATTCTGCTATAATCATCAACTAACAAAAAGAAATATCTATTTCCAGCTAGGTGGTGTTATAGGACCACAGAGATCACCATGAACCAATTCCAAGACCTTCTCGGCATTGTAGCTAGACTGGGAAGGGAATGATTTTCTTGTTTGCATGGACATTAAGCACCCCTCACACAATTATGCAGGTTATTCAATCTTAGGAAGACCGTACACCATCTTCTTAGCGAACATCAATTTTATTGCTTGAAAATTTACATGTCCAAGTCGTGCATGCCATAACCATGCCATCTCGGATGTCTTTGCCATTAAGCACGCTGACATACATTCATCGAGTTCAATTTTGTAAGGTCTATTGAGTGACCTTTTCACCTTCATCAGCAGCTTCCTATGTTTATCATAAACCCAAAGAAACTCGCCATGAAGAATAACCATATTTCCATCTTCAGAAAGTTGACCAAGGCTTATAATGTTGTTGAACAAATTTGGTATGAAATAGACCTCACGAAGTAGTCTTTGCTTCCATTTTTGCATTGAAATGAAATAAATCCCTTACCTTCAATATGTACAGTTGTCCCATCACCAAATTTGACTTGTCCCTTGATACTGGCATCTAAATCCTTGAATTTAGATTTCTGGCCTGACATGTGATTACTTGCACCATTGTCCAAGTACCACAGCTTGGACTCTTCACAATTATTATTGCTTGTAAACAACTTTGGAACCACCTTTTGTTCATTTAGCAAAACCATTTTACACCCTTCTAGTGCACTCACAGATAGCAATAAAGCTGGTTCATCGTCTCGAACTTGAGTCAAATTCGCCTCTTGATTTTGCTCACGTCGAGGTTTGCGACACTCTGATGCATAATGTCCGAATATGTCACAGTTGTAAGGTTTTACTTTGCTCTTGTCACGGCTTCTGTTGAAGCCACAGCTGTCTTCACTTTCTTGATTTGATGAGCTGAAGTTGCGGCCTCCTCTTGTGCCGCCATGGCCTCTACCTCGTCCCCTTCCACGACTACGGCCACGACTATCTCCACTATAACCGCCGTGAGCCTTTGGATTTGAGGACGACTCGCCACCATTTCCTTTCTTCGTCTTCGCTGGCCACTCCTCTTAAGTGAGCAGAAGGTGAGTGTCATTGTTGTCACCATGCCCACGAAGTCTCTCTTCGTGTGCCTTGAGCCGCCCGATGGTCTCTTCCACTGACATGTGGTCTAAGTCTCCAAATTGCTCAATTGTTGATACAATTTGTAAGAACTTTGTTGGCATGGATCGGAGCAGTTTTTTAACAACATAAGCCTCTTCAATCTTGTCTCCCAAAGCTCGGATGTTGTTGACGATCTTATTCATTTTGATTGCGAAATCATCAATCGATTCCGTCTCCTTCATGCTTAAGACTTCAAAGTTTGAACTTTTGCATTCCTGACGCGATCTGTGCCCATGTACATCGTCTTGAGAGCATCCCACGCCTCTTTCGCCGATTGCTTCTCTGCAAGTGACAACATCTCCTCAGGAATTCCTTGATAAATGGCCGCCATCACCATTATCTTTCCTGACTTCAACTTCAGCATTCGGATCTACTGGATCAACGGCGTCCCAGACACCTTGAGCTTGCATGAAAACCTTCATTTTAATGGCCCATGCGGTGTAGTTGTTCTTTGACAGCATCGGGTAGTGAAGAGTGACTGGTCCCTCCTTCGTCTTGGATGCATCCATGATTTTGTCAAGAGGCTCTGATACCAAGTGTAGAAAAACAGAGCAAAAAAAACTGCAAAAAAAGAGGGGAGAAAGGCAAAAGGTGGTGAGAAAAAAAATTTCTATTTCTCTTTTTTTTTCAATCACATCTACTCTCTTACAATTTATTAATACATGGACATAACGAAAGCTACTACTCAGCCATAGGAAGTTCAAACATACTTATTCAAACACAAAACAAGCTCTAATAAACTAACAATGGAAGATTAAATAAAACTGACAACTTCAAACAATTATGAATTCTACCCAGTGATTATGCATCAATAAATTCAACAAGATCGGATTAAGTCCAACAAGCAAAACTCTATTTACTACGTGGCAATGCCTTCGGTTTTCTTGGGTCTATTTGTGGGCCCCCACTTGGCTTCACTTCACTTGTTGCTGGTTTCCGAGCAGCAGCCTCTTCAGTTGTCGGGCCCTTACGAGCAAGCTTCTCCAATTTCTCCTTCTCGATTTTCTTGACGTAAATGTTCTCGGCTGCCTGTTTCCTCGCTCAAGATTTTTACATTCGACGATAACCTATTTCCTACAACTTAGCTCGCTGCCATTTGAGCTGCCATGGCAATTTAGTTTAACGTTAGTGTTTGAAGAGAGAGAAAGTGAATTCCTAAATTCCCTATTGCGACTTGCGAGGACAAGAGGGAACAAGATTAGAGAAAGGAAGTGATTTTGATTTTAGGTTTGTTGTAAAATTTACAAAGATAGTTTTGGGGCTTCGGGTTTTGATTTGGAAGAGAAGAAGTAAAGAAAGAAGAAAGAAAATAGTCTCACATGCTAGAAAATAAATAACTATATTTGTATAAATATAGTTTTCTCACGTAAATGTTGGATCATTGGGTCTCCCAAATGATTTTCGTAACGGTTGTTAACCGTTGCAAAAAGAAACATTCTGAATCTTCTTGCTCACAGAGCAGTTTTGCGACACCAGAAAATGTTACAAAACACTACGCCACCATTACTCTGTTTTGTGATGCCACCATTACTCGGTCGGATCAAAGGCATACAAACTTTGAATCTGATTACGCTGTTATAAGACTTCATTGAATCCTGAAAGTCGATAGTTCGATAACCCGTTTGTACCTAGTGGGTTGAACTATTGTCTGAAAGAATCTATTCCATAGATCCTTGAAGTCGGAAGTACATGATCATCTTCATCGCAATTGCCATCAAATTTGTCTCGAACCGCAAAATCCCCAACAAGGTTTAGGATTTTGAAAGCTTAAAGGCTTTTGGGAGCGTTTTAGGGATTATTTTAGTGAACGAAGCACACGCTAAGGATTTGTACAGTGAAGCAGGAAGATGACAAGGAAAGCGGGTTTAGTTAATTTGTTGACCGCATTTGAAAAATTGAGAAGATCGCGTGGACAAAATTTTATCTTGTATAACTTTGTTTAGAAAAAGTTTTAAGTACCCTTATCAATTAAATATGAAACATGAAACAATATTTCTTATAATATTTAGTAATATTAAGTAGCATCTCGCAGGCAGAAACTGGCCAGTTGAAGTTTGTATCACGTCTGACCTATTAAGTATGGAGCCTACATATTTTGCTTCATTTAGATTAATTGTTAGAACTGAACTAGTGGCGTCCAATGTGTCGGACGCGTCAGACGTCGACAGTAATTAATCAAAGTTAACATTTAGTTTTAGTATGTATTTAAGATTTTAATTCATCTCAAAATTCCGCATTTGAAAAATTGAGAAGATCGCGTGGACAAAATTTTATCTTGTGTAACTTTCTTTAGAAAAAGTTTTAAGTATCCTTATCAATTAAATATGAAACATGAAACAATATTTCTTATAATATTTAGTAATATTAAGTAGCATCTCGCAGGCAGAAACTGGCCAGTTGAAGTTTGTATCACGTCTGACCTATCAAGTATGGAGCCTACATATTTTGCTTCATTTAGATTAATTGTTAGAACTGAACTAGTGGCGTCCAATGTGTCGGACGCGTCGGACGTCGGCAGTAATTAATCAAAGTTAACATTTAGTTTTAGTATGTATTTAAGATTTTAATTCATCTCAAAAATCAAATTCAAACATGAACTAGATTCTCAAAATTCATATTCAAATACGAACGAGATTTTCAAAATTCATACTTAAAATTAAAATTCAAACACATGCCGTCAGCAGGGCGTTGCCCCCCACCCCACCTTGGAAGGCTGCCAACCACCTGATGTGCATGTAAAAGTGCATATTTTTACTCCTATATTTAATCTACTTTTATTTAAATAAACTAGTATACTATGGTATTTTACATATTTAAACAAAAAATTAAATTGTTTTCAAATCATCACTCATTCATCTTCATTTGGGGGTATAATGATAATTTTTTATATGGTTTAATTTTGAGAAAATTTATTGGCATATTTTTATTTTTATTTGTATGAAATGGAGTGTAAACATGAAGAGGTTTCATGGATGTATTAATGCAAATATGTTGAAAGCTAATGAAGAATGGAAATAAAAAAATTCTTGCAACATGGAGAAGCCCACATACCTACTAACTAATGGTCCATAATTAAAATCACATGCACATGCTAATAGAGACTTAAGGGCATGTTAGTGGGGATTAATTAATTCTCTAATGATTACTTGAAGGTTACACTATCTCAAGGACAATTTTGGTAGTCCCTTAAAAATGAATTAGTGTTTTAAGCATGTATAAATACCTCTTACGTTTTACATAATCATCTTCTTCTTTTTTATGCAATATCTTAGCCACAAATCAATGGTAAATAAAATATCTCTTTAATGGCTTCTTAGCCTTGCTCTTTACTTTCATGCATTTTTACTTCATGCTTTCTTTTATTGCTATTTTATTTTATGTTCTCTTATTTACTTTATGCTTCTTTTATTTCATGTTAGTAGCATAGATTTAATTCGTATAATTAGTTTAGTTTTATTTCATGCAAGTAGTTAGCTCTTTTTTCTCTTAATTAGCTCTCATTTTTCTTATTTTTATATTGAAATCATTTTATGTTAAGATCTATTCAAATATGAGTAGCTAAACTTCTTCAATTTAGGGGTAATAAAAGTCTCATGAAATATCTTTAACAATAGTTGTAATAGCTTTAGTGTCACACTTTTTTGGTGTAAACGTGAACTTCCAAAAACGTCCCTCTATATATTATCGAATCTTAATCACTTAAAAATAGAATCTAATATTAAACCTATTTTACAAATCCAAACACCCTAAAAGTAGGATTTAACAATTAAACATGTTTTACAAATTCAAAACTCTTCTAAAAATAGGATCTAAAATTAAACTTTTTTACAAATTCAAAATACTTCTTTACAAATATACAAATCTTAATATCAACTGAAAATTAAAAAATCATTTTTTTTGCATAGGCAAGCGAGGTTTTATCCTGCTCCCCTACTAGCTCTTATTAAAGTAAATAAATCAAGACAATGTTACAAAACGGAAAAGAAACAAAAGTGAAAAATAAAAACATGGATTGGGCTATCATAGACACGTGTCAGTGCACTGTCCAGGATGTAGAATTTGATGTCTGCTGTTTTGTTCTCCACCATTGCATGATTCAATCATACAGAATTCTGCCCCATGCTTGTTGCCACCAAATACTGACAAACACAAATGTTGTGCAGGAAAGTTGGATTTGTTTATTCAGATAAATAAAATCAACAGTCAACTGATTGATTAACATGGCATAACACAAATATAACTTGCGTTTTCTCAGATGAATAATTGGGCATAAATAAGGAATATAAACACCTAACTGAGTGTGTTACCAGACATAAACGGCCGCAAACATCCTTGATTTCATGTTTTAACCAAAATAACGGTTTACTTGTTGGATGTTTTCCATCATAAAATCGTACCATTGCATTGCTTTATGTTCCATGTTATCACATAACATAAGTTGGGGAAGAAATCGTGCACAATATTAATAGGATATGGAAAGGAAAAGGTTACAGCTCCAGGACTTGTTTGCAAATCATAACCTATGGTACCAATGCATAACGGTAAAACAAATGAAAAATAAAACAAATTGAAGTTAAATTACTCTATGCATGGTTTCAAAGATGTAGTAGTATTTAAGGGATTTAAATTCATAGTTGGACAGAGAACTGTAGACAGTCACAATGTACAAACAAATTGAACTGCACTTTTTTTATATTTCAAACTCTAAAGCGCATTTTTAAAACAAACCATGGCAGAAGAAATATGACAGCGTATATACTGTAAATGATTGAAAATTAGAACAGTATTGAAGAATAATGGTCAACTGTGTATTTGTCCATTCTAACAGTAAAATAAGTATAAGCAAGTAAACCTTATTATTTTATAGCTCATATAATAAATGATAAAAATTGAATTATGAGAATATAATGTACAGATGTAAATCGGAAAGATAAGTGATCATTTTCATGTTTGAAATATGTTATCCATTTCAACTCAGTCCTAATAATAACACTGGCAATGCTACAGTATTTGTTTCAAAATCAGACTGAGATATGAATGTGGTTGTTATAAGATGCATGTAACATTGCGGATTTTCGTTGCCGAAAAACCGAATAGTTAGGGGTTTTTAAAAAGAATTTAAGGAAAAGAAAAAGAGAGAAGAATAGAGAAAAAGGTAGGAAATAGAGAAAGAAAACAGAAAATCAGAAAAATAGAACGGAACAAAGAAAACAACAGAACAACAACAGAAACAGAATCTCACAATTCGCAGCGGAACAACATATAATAATAAATGAATAATCTTTAAACAAAGAACTATATCAGTTATTACATTACATTTCATTACATCATATCATCAGAGTGTACAACATCATACAACAACAAACAATGCAGCGGAAAAAGAAATACTATATAAACTAGTAATACGCCATGTCATCCAGCTTGCCTCCAGCAACTCCTGAATATGCAGAATATCCTGATAAACCTTAACTCTTTACTGCCCGTGTGGAAATTGGTGGGCACCCAGAGTTTAGGAAGGAAAACAATAAACTCCGAGTCAGTCATGTGACTGGTGTGAGAACTCAAAACAGTTTATTTATCTTTAAAAATCAAAATAGGAATATTTTTAAACTCAATTCGCAATGCTTTTAAAAATGAGACTACCATAAGGCCTCCCGCACACACACACATGCAAACGCAGAATCGGAGGAGATTTCTCCTTATGATAGTCAAAAATGCTTGATACGCATTTAAAAGACATTTGATATTATTACTAGTGCATAGTGTAGGAAATATTTCGAAAGTAGAATATAAATCTTAGCAAACATAGACATTTCGAACTATGCCTACTATAGCTACCATCCAAACAGTGTTGCGATACCATAAGTGAATGATAGGTTATACAACTAATACCGTACAAGTTTCGTATTGTTTCTTTGGATTTCCAACAAATGGTCAGGCCAAGGAACTTCCCATTGCCACATGAGAATGCCTCTGGATGGACATCCCCGAGAACCAAACCGGATCTCTACCAACACAAGGCCGGGTTACCCCTAACTGAGTAACAACTGACCGAATATGCCATCCCCCGGTCCTTTGGGACCTTTATCCGAGAGCTCTCTAATCAATTCACACAATCATAAAAACAAAGTGTTTCAACATGAGTAAGTATCTGGGCTCCATACCATGATACCACCCTTTTCCAGAAGGAAATGCACATATCCTAAAGGGCGCTACCCCTCATAACCTTGCTGCTTCTTTCCTGTTTTGACCATTTCCGGAATGTGAGGCTCGACGAAGTCACGTCCACAAAAACATACTTTATACAAAAGTCATGCTTTGGGTCAACAAATGATCAACACAATGATCACTAAGATATACGATCAAATAAATGATCCTATCACAAATAATCAACACAATAATCATTTCAGCATCACTCAGCATGTCACATTACCAAATTGGGAATATATCGCTGATAACTTCAACTATATAACCTCTGAGCTCGTACGTCTCAGAGAAGGGTGTTAAGCTAAAAGAATAAATTCTCCGCCACCAACAGAAATATATTTGAAAGAAATCGGCTTTATATCTCAATTTGTAATGTCAGGCATACTATCCATACAAGTCTGTTCCGGGATCGAACAGAACCGAAGGCACTTACAAAGAAGTCCTTGCAATCCGAATAATTTCTAATTACGTTCGGATTTCCCATCACATATGGAGATCTCTATACCGGGGATCAGCCAGTGCAGAGACAATCAACAAGAAACCCTTTCGTTTTCGAAAATATCCGGTCTTCAAATGCAATTCATAACGACGTATCACATATTCGGAATGGGTTATACGACCCCAAGGTCCTTTCCCGGTTAACCCGAATAGTGAGCGCTTATTTTAAAAAATAAGTGTGGCATTCAATTTCAAGCAATTCACAACAAATACCATTCAAAAGTAAATATTGATAGTCGGTTATTGAACTATCAATGGATATGCACAACATCACCAAAATCCAAATAATTTTCCAAATTATTTAATTTCCAAAGATATCTTTAGAAGATATAAACTTTCCATACTTCAAAAATAAATCAATATTTATTTTTAAAGCCATTTTCCAAATTCCATTTATAAATTCCATATTGAATTTATATTTCCAAAATATTTATGAATATATGATTTCAAATATTCATTTTCAATTTTATCTTCAAAAAGATAAATTCTCAACATATTCACTGTATATTGGAAAACATTTCCATACTTATTAAATAAGTAATTCACAAGTCTTTTTATTTTCTACGCTTAGAAAATATTTAATATACTCTAATCGAAATTAAGTATATATTTCATTCTTTAAGGAAATCATTCACTTAACCATATTTATTTGGGCCAAAACGAATGTCGCGTAAAACATCGTTACGACAACCCAAAATCACTAGTATAGGGATTCGAAATTAAAATAGATATATAAATTCCAATACTATATATAACATTTCCTTTCGGAAATCATCTATTATAACAACAGTGTTATAATCTATTATTTCCTTCTATTTCTCGAAAACGTCTATTTCAACAATGAATGTTGAAATCTATGATTTCGAATCTCAATATATTTTAAAACATCGTTAGATCGGTTTAATTCTATTTCAAACATCGCTTTTCAAAATAATTTCTTTAACATATTATTCACTGTTCAAAAACGTGAATATATACCTTGTTAATAAATTCCATCACTTCTATTCATTTTATTTTAAGGAATTATCCATTGTCTAAACATGAATATAACTCCATAAATAAATTAGAACAATTTACTTATCAAAGTAAGTCGTTTGCGAATTTATAAACAACGTTTATAAATTCTATTTCTATTTATTTTATATCAACTCCTTTTATAAATTCCTTTATTAACCTATCTCAATTCATATCACAATGATATATTAAAAATTCATATTATAAGTCAAATACTTATAATTTATTTATTTACAAAATCATTCCTTTAAACTTCATAAATTTTATAAATCTTATAACTTATAAGATTCATTCATTTATCCAAAATCTTATTCTTTTAAATAACTTAACAAATTTTATAAACCTACTGTTTATAAAATTTCATTTATAACTTCACCGTTATAATTCTATAATTCCATTTCTATTTATGAAATTCATTTACAATTTATTCTAACACTTAGAAAAGTTCGTTTTACAATTCTAATGTTTTTAATTTATAAATATCGATTTATAAATCTTTTAATATAAAACAATTTATATTATTCTTTTGAAACATCTTCAAAGTCCTTCATAATTTCATCACTTTGATTTATAAAATAATCAAATTTCATAAATCCTATTTTTTAAACTTTTTATAATAGATTCAAAAATCCCAGTTTAAATTATTTTATCAAATCATTAATCCCATATTCTCAAAAATCACTTTTAACTACATTCCTCAAAAATCATAATTTTTATAACATAAAAATTATAACGTTTATTTATTTGTAATAAATCAATTCCAAAAATGTTTTATAAACGTATACTTTCAAAAATCACTATAGAATCCTTTATAAATAAAAATCGTTATTTTTAAACTTTCAAAATTGGATCCGATGATGCAACACATCAATAGTCAATCACGATTTTCAAACATCATATATCATCCATGATAAACAATCAAATATCACAATATATGAAATCAAATAAATATTTGTGAGGAATCCAGTTGGATCCCTCCAACCTGTTTCCCTGCATCCACAGAAATTAGCACAATACCATTCCGTTTCAAGACGGAATATCGCGGTATATGGGATTTTATAAAAATATATCCGCTTACTAACGGCGCATAGGGTCTCATCCGCTAAAAGAAAATGCGGGAAATCAATCAACTGCAATATATACATATGCCAATATATATATATTGCTATATATATAATATAATACCAATTCCACTTCAAGACGGAATATCGCGGTATATGTGTGTAATAAATAACCTCCGCTTACTAACGGCGTATAGGGTCTATTCACATCCAATATATATATAACAATCATCATTCAATCATTCAATCAACACAGTCAAACAATTTTAAATCTAACTATTTAAAATTTAAATAAACAACAAAATTCCTTTTGAGTGAGAAGTTCTCACCTTTATTCCCGTTTGCCATCCACTTCCAATTCAACTTGTTTTCTTCATTTATACCTTGTATAAATATTTACACAATTTATTAATATTCAAACAGATTGAAAAATAAATTTTCGTTTAATTTAACTAGTTTATAATTTAATTCATCGGTTTTCTCCTTTAATAGTTAAATTAACTGATAGTTTTATTTAAATCAGTTTCTTCTTTAATAAATTTATTTTAACTAAAATTTAAATTTCCTTTTAAATTAAATTTATTTAACCAAGATTTTATTTTAACTAACAAATTCCTTTTATTCTTAAAACAATTTCCTTTAAAAAAATAAATTTATCTAACTAATGATTTTCTTAATTTAATTATAAACCAAAATTTTCCTTCTATTAATATCTTAAGATAATTAAATAGATTAAGTTTAAACTGATACTTTTTAATTTCTAAAGAAATCTCTTTTATAAAACAAGTTTTCCTTTTTATAATTTATTTAACTAATTATTTTACTTTAAATTAATATCTTTAAATCAATTTCTTTTAATAAATTTGTTTAACTAAAAAAAAAATTAAATTTCTTTTAATAAACTTTCTTAACCTTTATTTTCAATACTTACTGCATTTTCTGTTTTCTAAATAACATATACATAAATCTCGAATCTGCTTATATATATCTTAAAATTTGTATCAACTCTATACTGTAAAAATTTAAATTGAAATTAAATTTGAAAAGGAATAAAAAAAAAATGAATTTACCTTGCTGTTAATCCCAATTCCACAGGAATGCGACCCACACCGCCGCGTCTTCGAGTCGCGCGCTTCACTGCCGTTGCCATCGAGCGCCGTACCCCCCCATCCCATCATCTCGCGCACGCGTGAGCGCCTCCACCAATCGATCGAGCGCTCCAACGCCGCCACCATCGCGACTATGTCGCTTTCCAATCGCAGCCGCCGCCGCTTCGTGCCGTGCCTCGAGCGCGCGTTGTGTCGTTCACCTCCACGAAATCGTGTCGTCGTGCCCAGATGGTCGCGATTCCCCTACGCCTCGCGCCATTGCCGCGACCTAGCGTACGCGCACCTCTTCGCCTTGCGACCGCCATTGCTTAATTTTTTTTTCTTTTCTGAGTCGAATTGATTTCGAATGATAAAGGAAAGGGGGAGGGACGAGGTACTTGAACGAGAGAAGGGGATTGCAGCCATTAAATTTTGTTTCGTTAGTTTCAATTTATAAAGAAATAGAGATACGTGATTCTGCAGAGAATACGTGCTCGCACGATCCCTCACTGATACTAGCGCGATTTTAGGCTAAAACAAAGGGATGTTGTCTGTTATAAAATATTTAAATTTAAATTTAAATAAAATTTGTTTCAATATAATTTTTAACGCGTTTACTCACCGTGTGCTCCCATAACAACTCCGAAAAATACCAAATTTGAAATCCGAGAATAATTCAATATTACGGACTCAATGGAACTGGTTTCGTCGAATTCCGAGACTGTGCCTCGGACGGCTATTTTTAAATATCGATTCAAACGATTAAATTTCAAAACTGAACAATTCACTTTCAAATTAAATTCTGAAGCTTCTATTACCTTTAGTATTATCGATATGATTTTTACAAGCCTTTGAAATATTTTTAATCAGCTTAAAATTGAAGATTCAAATTTTTATTCAATTTCAATAGATTAAATTCTATAATTTAATCGCTAAATTCAAAGTTATATTGAAAATTCAATCCAAACCATCATTCAAATATTTAAAATAAATTAAATATTCTCAATTTAAATTATTCAAAATTCAGGGTCGTTACAATCTTTCCCCCTTAAAAGAATTTCGTCCCGAAATTACAAGTTAAGAAGAATGTCCTTATCCCATCTATTATTTTTCACAATCCAAATAGTTTTATCAACTTTCTAACCTAAATCTTTTTACTAGGGTTTCATTATCATTTCAACTAGCTTTCCAACTTCAATTATAGGTTTCAAACAATATTGTTTTCCTAACAATTCAAATTTAAATTCAAATTCAAATTTCAAACTTTCAAATTTTTCTCAAAAATTTTCTAACACCCTAAATTTTCGAAAAATTTCGCCAGCGTTTCCTTTGCGCGGCTCGATCGGTACGACTACAAAATGGCACTACGGCCCCTCAGAATCAAAAAGAAAAGGGAAAAGCCAAGTGGCTAGAGAAGAAAGTCATCAAATCTCATACTGAAATTGAAATGCGTACCTTTTTGTCGAGCAATTCAATTTTATCTTTGAAATCAAAATCTCAATTCCTTTATATACCTGTATATCCTGCTAACAGTAGCATCCAATTTCGATATTCAACCCATTTTGCTAATTTCATTACAAAATTTCCAATATATGCTTCTTATACGTTTTTACTTCACTATTGAAGTTGCATATTCATTCTCATTTAATCTTACATTTCAATTTCATTTACAATTTCAATTTTATTTGAATTCAATTCACAATTTAAATTCCATTCGAATTCAATTCTTAATTCTAAATATTGAATTCTAACGATTAACTTTCATTTAGTAATTCATATTACTATTAGTTTCTTTCACTAATTCATTTCAATATTTCAATTCATCTCGTTTTCACTTAATTACTCAATTCAATTCTATCTTATTCACATTCCATATTCATATTCATTCCATATACTAATGATAATAATTCAATATTATTATTTCTTAGCAATCATGCAACCATATACTATAATAATTTATAGAAAATCATTTCTTTCTATACAAAAATAGTTTTGGGCAAAATTATCTTATTTACCCGATTCAAAAACAATTTTATATTCACTAACAAATACGCGCTCATATCTATTTTTACACTCAAACTCATTCTAGAGTACTACCGACTCTATCTCTAATGAGTAATACCCAACAGAACCATGGTTGTCGCTTAACCAACAGCTCTGATACCAAATGTAACATTGCGGATTTTCGTTGCCGAAAAACCGAATAGTTATGGGTTTTTAAAAAGAATTTAAGGAAAAGAAAAAGAGAGAAGAATAGAGAAAAAGGTAGGAAATAAAGAAAGAAAACAGAAAATCAGAAAAATAGAACGGAACAAAGAAAACAACAGAACAACAACAGAAACAGAATCTCACAATTCGCAGCGGAACAACATATGATAATAAATGAATAATCTTTAAACAAAGAACTATATCAGTTATTACATTACATTTCATTACATCATATCATCAGAGTGTACAACATCATACAACAACAAACAATGCAGCGGAAAAAGAAATACTATATAAACTAGTAATACGCCATGCCATCCAGCTTGCCTCCAGCAACTCCTGAATATCCAGAATATCCTGATAAACCTTAACTCTTTACTGCCCGTGTGGAAATTGGTGGGCACCCAGAGTTTAGGAAGGAAAACAATAAACTCCGAGTCAGTCATGTGACTGGTGTGAGAACTCAAAACAGTTTATTTATCTTTAAAAATCAAAATAAGAATATTTTTAAACTCAATTCGCAATGCTTTTAAAAATGAGACTACCATAAGGCCTCCCGCACACACACACATGCAAACGCAGAATCGGAGGAGATTTCTCCTTATGATAGTCAAAGATGCTTGATACGCATTTAAAAGACATTTGATATTATTACTAGTGCATAGTGTAGGAAATATTTCGAAAGTAGAATATAAATCTTAGCCAACATAGACATTTCGAACTATGCCTACTATAGCTACCATCCAAACAGTGTTGCGATACCATAAGTGAATGATAGGTACTACAACTAATACCGTACAAGTTTCGTATTGTTTCTTTGGATTTCCAACAAATGGTCAGGCCAAGGAACTTCCCATTGCCACATGAGAATGCCTCTGGATGGACATCCCCGAGAACCAAACCGGATCTCTACCAACACAAGGCCGGGTTACCCCTAACTGAGTAACAACTGACCGAATATGCCATCCCCCGGTCCTTTGGGACCTTTATCCGAGAGCTCTCTAATCAATTCACACAATCATAAAAACAAAGTGTTTCAACATGAGTAAGTATCTGGGCTCCATACCATGATACCACCCTTTTCCAGAAGGAAATGCATTCCTAAAAGGGCGCTACCCCTCATAACCTTGCTGCTTCTTTCCTGTTTTGACCATTTCCGGAATGTGAGGCTCGACGAAGTCACGTCCACAAAAACATACTTTATACAAAAGTCATGCTTTGGGTCAACAAATGATCAACACAATGATCACTAAGATAGACGATCAAATAAATGATCCTATCACAAATAATCAACACAATGATCATTTCAGCATCACTCAGCATGTCACATTACCAAATTGGGAATATATCGCTGATAACTTCAACTATATAACCTCTGAGCTCGTACGTCTCAGAGAAGGGTGTTAAGCTAAAAGAATAAATTCTCCGCCACCAACAGAAATATATTTGAAAGAAATCGACTTTATATCTCAATTTGTAATGTCAGGCATACTATCCATACAAGTCTGTTCCGGGATCGAACAGAACCGAAGGCACTTACAAAGAAGTCCTTGCAATCCGAATAATTTCTAATTACGTTCGGATTTCCCATCACATATGGAGATCTCTATACCGGGGATCAGCCAGTGCAGAGACAATCAACAAGAAACCCTTTCGTTTTCGAAAATATCCGGTCTTCAACACCGGTCTTCGAATGCAATTCATAACGACGTATCACATATTCGGAATGGGTTATACGACCCCAAGGTCCTTTCCCGGTTAACCCGAATAGTGAGCGCTTATTTTAAAAAATAAGTGTGGCATTCAATTTCAAGCAATTCACAACAAATACCATTCAAAAGTAAATATTGATAGTCGGTTATTGAACTATCAATGGATATGCACAACATCACCAAAATCCAAATAATTTTCCAAATTATTTAATTTCCAAAGATATCTTTAGAAGATATAAACTTTCCATACTTCAAAAATAAATCAATATTTATTTTTAAAGCCATTTTCCAAATTCCATTTATAAATTCCATATTGAATTTATATTTCCAAAATATTTATGAATATATGATTTCAAATATTCATTTTCAATTTTATCTTCAAAAAGATAAATTCTCAACATATTCACTTTATATTGGAAAACATTTCCATACTTATTAAATAAGTAATTCACAAGTCTTTTTATTTTCTACGCTTAGAAAATATTTAATATACTCTAATCGAAATTAAGTATATATTTCATTCTTTAAGGAAATCATTCACTTAACCATATTTATTTGGGCCAAAACGAATGTCGCGTAAAACATCGTTACGACAACCCAAAATCACTAGTATAGGGATTCGAAATTAAAATAGATATATAAATTCCAATACTATATATAACATTTCCTTTCGGAAATCATCTATTATAACAACAGTGTTATAATCTATTATTTCCTTCTATTTCTCGAAAACGTCTATTTCAACAATGAATGTTGAAATCTATGATTTCGAATCTCAATATATTTTAAAACATCGTTAGATCGGTTTAATTCTATTTCAAACATCGCTTTTCAAAATAATTTCTTTAACATATTATTCACTGTTCAAAAACGTGAATATATACCTTGTTAATAAATTCCATCACTTCTATTCATTTTATTTTAAGGAATTATCCATTGTCTAAACATGAATATAACTCCATAAATAAATTAGAACAATTTACTTATCAAAGTAAGTCGTTTGCGAATTTATAAACAACGTTTATAAATTCTATTTCTATTTATTTTATATCAACTCCTTTTATAAATTCCTTTATTAACCTATCTCAATTCATATCACAATGATATATTAAAAATTCATATTATAAGTCAAATACTTATAATTTATTTATTTACAAAATCATTCCTTTAAACTTCATAAATTTTATAAATCTTATAACTTATAAGATTCATTCATTTATCCAAAATCTTATTCTTTTAAATAACTTAACAAATTTTATAAACCTACTGTTTATAAAATTTCATTTATAACTTCACCGTTATAATTCTATAATTCCATTTCTATTTATGAAATTCATTTACAATTTATTCTAACACTTAGAAAAGTTCGTTTTACAATTCTAATGTTTTTAATTTATAAATATCGATTTATAAATCTTTTAATATAAAACAATTTATATTATTCTTTTGAAACATCTTCAAAGTCCTTCATAATTTCATCACTTTGATTTATAAAATAATCAAATTTCATAAATCCTATTTTTTAAACTTTTTATAATAGATTCAAAAATCCCAGTTTAAATTATTTTATCAAATCATTAATCCCATATTCTCAAAAATCACTTTTAAATACATTCCTCAAAAATCATAATTTTTATAACATAAAAATTATAACGTTTATTTATTTGTAATAAATCAATTCCAAAAATGTTTTATAAACGTATACTTTCAAAAATCACTATAGAATCCTTTATAAATAAAAATCGTTATTTTTAAACTTTCAAAATTGGATCCGATGATGCAACACATCGATAGTCAATCACGATTTTCAAACATCATATATCATCCATGATAAACAATCAAATATCACAATATATGAAATCAAATAAATATTTGTGAGGAATCCAGTTGGATCCCTCCAACCTGTTTCCCTGCATCCACAGAAATTAGCACAATACCATTCCGTTTCAAGACGGAATATCGCGGTATATGGGATTTTATAAAAATATATCCGCTTACTAACGGCGCATAGGGTCTCATCCGCTAAAAGAAAATGCGGGAAATCAATCAACTGCAATATATACATATGCCAATATATATATATTGCTATATATATAATATAATACCAATTCCACTTCAAGACGGAATATCGCGGTATATGTGTGTAATAAATAACCTCCGCTTACTAACGGCGTATAGGGTCTATTCACATCCAATATATATATAACAATCATCATTCAATCATTCAATCAACACAGTCAAACAATTTTAAATCTAACTATTTAAAATTTAAATAAACAACAAAATTCCTTTTGAGTGAGAAGTTCTCACATTTATTCCCGTTTGCCATCCACTTCCAATTCAACTTGTTTTCTTCATTTATACCTTGTATAAATATTTACACAATTTATTAATATTCAAACAGATTGAAAAATAAATTTTCGTTTAATTTAACTAGTTTATAATTTAATTCATCGGTTTTCTCCTTTAATAGTTAAATTAACTGATAGTTTTATTTAAATCAGTTTCTTCTTTAATAAATTTATTTTAACTAAAATTTAAATTTCCTTTTAAATTAAATTTATTTAACCAAGATTTTATTTTAACTAACAAATTCCTTTTATTCTTAAAACAATTTCCTTTAAAAAAATAAATTTATCTAACTAATGATTTTCTTAATTTAATTATAAACCAAAATTTTCCTTCCATTAATATCTTAATATAATTAAATAGATTAAGTTTAAACTGATACTTTTTAATTTCTAAAGAAATCTCTTTTATAAAACAAGTTTTCCTTTTTATAATTTATTTAACTAATTATTTTACTTTAAATTAATATCTTTAAATCAATTTCTTTTAATAAATTTGTTTAACTAAAAAAAAAAATTAAATTTCTTTTAATAAACTTTCTTAACCTTTATTTTCAATACTTACTGCATTTTCTGTTTTCTAAATAACATATACATAAATCTCGAATCTGCTTATATATATCTTAAAATTTGTATCAACTCTATACTGTAAAGATTTAAATTGAAATTAAATTTGAAAAGGAATATAAAAAAAAAAAAAATGAATTTACCTTGCTGTTAATCCCAATTCCACAGGAATGCGACCCACACCGCCGCGTCTTCGAGTCGCGCGCTTCACTGCCGTTGCCATCGAGCGCCGTACCCCCCCATCCCATCATCTCGCGCACGCGTGAGCGCCTCCACCAATCGATCGAGCGCTCCAACGCCGCCACCATCGCGACTATGTCGCTTTCCAATCGCAGCCGCCGCCGCTTCGTGTCGTGCCTCGAGCGCGCGTTGTGTCGTTCACCTCCACGAAATCGTGTCGCCGTGCCCAGATGGTCGCGATTCCCCTACGCCTCGCGCCATTGCCGCGACCTAGCGTACGCGCACCTCTTCGCCTTGCGACCGCCATTGCTTAATTTTTTTTTCTTTTCTGAGTCGAATTGATTTCGAATGATAAAGGAAAGGGGGAGGGACGAGGTACTTGAACGAGAGAAGGGGATTGCAGCCATTAAATTTTGTTTCGTTAGTTTCAATTTATAAAGAAATAGAGATACGTGATTCTGCAGAGAATACGTGCTCGCACGATCCCTCACTGATACTAGCGCGATTTTAGGCTAAAACAAAGGGATGTTGTCTGTTATAAAATATTTAAATTTAAATTTAAATAAAATTTGTTTCAATATAAATTTTAACGCGTTTACTCACCGTGTGCTCCCATAACAACTCCGAAAAATACCAAATTTGAAATCCGAGAATAATTCAATATTACGGACTCAATGGAACTGGTTTCGTCGAATTCCGAGACTGTGCCTCGGACGGCTATTTTTAAATATCGATTCAAACGATTAAATTTCAAAACTGAACAATTCACTTTCAAATTAAATTCTGAAGCTTCTATTACCTTTAGTATTATCGATATGATTTTTACAAACATTTGAAATATTTTTAATCAGCTTAAAATTGAAGATTCAAATTTTTATTCAATTTCAATAGATTAAATTCTATAATTTAATCGCTAAATTCAAAGTTATATTGAAAATTCAATCCAAACCATCATTCAAATATTTAAAATAAATTAAATATTCTCAATTTAAATTATTCAAAATTCAGGGTCGTTACAATGCAGGAAGTAAAGATAGTTGGAGTGCTCATATGAAGGGAGAACGAATTCTTACAAATTTATTTTAAACAGGAAAAAGGCACAACAATGAACAAAAATTATGGTACCCTCCGTACTAAATAGGGGATGGTGGTTTGATGGCGTAGATAAAGTGAGAACAAATGTTGACAGATTTACTTCAAAAGGGGGAAAAATTATATCATAATTAAGATACCTAAATTAAGTGACATGAAGACCAAGATATTGAATTAGGTTAATAGATCTAAATAACATAGATAACAAGTGAGTAAAGATGACTCTGGCAGCAGGAAAATGAGAATTGTTCAATACCATGATGCAATTAAAAAAAGAACGCCAGGTTATTATCATATTTTACAGATCATACAGTAGTAATTAATTAATTGGTTATACAAACGTGATCCGTAAATTGTTGTAAGTCAGGCGAATATGGTAGTGAACAAAGTTTATGCAAATGTTTTCCATTATGTCATTGAACATAGTTTATTCAAATGCTTTTCCCTATTTGGAAGCGATGTGAATGTCTATGTTAAATACAAAAATAGTTTGAAAAGCGTATTTTAGAAAATAAAGGTAAATAGATAGATAAAAGGTATGAATAGTATAAGCAGACAGAAAGAACCAATATTTATCTGCTTTTAAATCTTAGCTTACATATTGGTATAGTACACTCATGTTACTAAGTTAGGGACTTTGATAGCACGACTACTAATACACTAATCGACGCACATGTAAATGATAAAATATTACATAACATCACTGCTTTCCTGACCACATTCACGTAACAGAGAGTGGAATAAACTTACTATCATGTTTATAATTGGTACACACTGAGCATTGTATATTAGGTTTTAACTGATTATCGCATTACACAAAACTATATTATTCAATATTCATACAGTTAACTGAATGCAGCTGAGGTACAGAAGACATACCGTGCAATTTGATTTTCTTTGGTACTACTGGAAAATTCTATACTATATGAAAAATACGTATATTAAATAACTTTAATAAAATTGATACTTGTTAACAACATCAATGCACTACATACATGACCAATTTATTTAAAGTGGTATAAATGTTGGTATATTACCAAACAATTAAAATTATTATGAAAAGAAGAATGCTAATCATAATTCTAGCATAGTTGTAAAGAAGACCATCGAACTTCTACTAACTTATAATCATATGGGACAGCTAGTATTTCTCTGTTTGTAAACTTAGCTTTAATGGACATTGAAACGCATCATGAATATGGTCATCAAACTGCCTTAAAAGTTGAATGAAAACATAATATTATAACTTTTTTTTTCTTAGGCACATAACAACAAATCAGGGTAACGAAGGCCTAAAAGTGTAAAGTTAATATAAAGAAAGGAAAATAATAAGATTTGATTCTCAAATATTATGTGTTAGTTATACTAAGTTTAATCCCATTATTTGTTAGGTGAACTTTCATTATGTTTTGTCTATCATTTACTACATTTTTTTCTTCTTCAACCGATGTAGTTAGCACTATAGTTGTGCTACTGTCAGCATCTCTACAGTGCAGTCATGTACGCAATAATTCTATACCAAACTGAATTATAAGAAAAAATAATTATTGGTTCGTATTGAATGCATGTACTTATGTACCTGTTGCTTTACGATTTGCATACTACAAATATTTTACCATTGTCCCCATGGGTTACGGTTGTTTGGCAAATCATAAAAATTAGTTATTTGTTGTTTCTGTAAAGGATTATATTTGTAACAACCTCGACGTAAATGTGTCAATAAGCTATTTGCAGAGCAAAACAAGCTGATTTGGAGTACTAATAATACAACAGGACTGCAAGTTAGAAGGTAAATTTACAATTACTGCATTATATATTTTTTGTACGGTATGCTGGATTAATACATGGTACATTAACTTCTAGTGGCGTGTATTGGGGAAGTGGAAGGATTTAGTTATGAGATTAATTCATAAAGTGTAAGGGTGGTACAGAGGGAGAACATAAGAAAGAACAAACATAGTGGTAGTATTTATACACAATAACACAGTACACATAACTCAGGCAGCAGTGAACTGACAGTTGTTGAAGAGCAATATGGCAATAAATAAAACAATGGCAGCTTGTCATCATATTTTACAGCTTATACAGATTTAACTACATAAATGGTTAGACAAAAGATTGATGCCACTGGTTGTAAATCCAGCAAATATGACGTTGAATAGAGTTTACGTGGTTGTTTTCCAATATTATATTGAAGATATTTGAAGATAGTTTGTGCAATACGAATTTAATATCTAACATGGAGAAGAAATGTTAACAGAAGGATAAGTAACATATAAAGAGTTTGTTAACAAATGGTAGAAGCCGTGCACAAACAAAGTATATTGCGAACTCCCAAACAGCACGCCTCATGTTATGTTAACGTTAATTCAAGTAGATCTGTTGTATGCAGTCTCTTTACAACACATTAAAAAAAGGAAAGAAAAAACAGTCAGTTAACAAAATTCTTGTCTATGCTACATTGGAGGATGTCATGGAAGATTCCCTAAACAGTCCATAAAATCTTATTGCACTTTGACTAAAAGATAACAGGTGAAAGGTAAAGGTCCTTAACAAACATATCAGCCATCAAAATTCAAGCTAAGTTGGTTGTATAGTGTTAACATGAACATTGAGTGCAACAAATATTGGTAAACAAAATGCTTGCATTGACAGTTGGTAATTGGGTTGTATCAGCTTATAGTCTATTTATTTTTCTCTTTCTTCTGCCAATATGCGATTCAATGGAAAAAAAATGATTTCCTGGGTGGAGATCAACTGGTCGAGAAAATAATATGCAGTGGGCGAAAAAAATGACGATCATTGCATCACACAGATGCAGTGATCTGTAGCAAATTATCGGTTAGAAATCTTGTTTCCACGTAAACGAAAATCCAATTGAACTACAGTCCGTAAACCCATATAGTGGAAGAAAATAAGTTCTGATGAACATTTAGGCATTTTTTATGGAATATAACTACTCAAATACGATTCTAACCCATATCCTATCATCTGCGTTCGACTATATAGGAAAATCCCAAATTAGAGTAATAAATATGAATAAATCACTGACCTATTTCCAGTTAAATCCCAAAATCGACTACGGGATTGAAGCAGCCGCAGAGCATATCCAATGTGGACAGATTTGGGTAAGACGAGTCGGTCGGAGAAAAAATATGGAGGAGAGAAATAGAAGCAATAGCTTTCTGGGAATAAAACTGACGGGTGTGGAAAAGGAGTTGATCACCAATTAAAACTGATACAGTGAAGATAATAGCCAACTTAAAAAAGGATAGTGGCATCATATAAATGATCTGGTTTCTCTTTTTCTATTTAAGTAATAGATATTTATAATTATTCAAAATAAAATATAATTTTATAGAGGCATACATGCATATTTACATATATACATGTAATATTTTGTATAAATTAAAGCATATAAACATACATTTGAATGATATATTTGTATATGAGATGAGCTAACATGTCAGTTGCGGTGTAAATTCCAGCACTTATACACGGGCATGTTAAACCTTGGAAGAATTGCTATGTGGCACATGCACACACGTACATAAGTGTATATGATACACATGCACACACACACACACACACACACACACATATATATATATTATTAATTACATAATATAAAACCATATTATAAATATAAATAAAATAATGATATTATTTAAAAGTAATTCAATAATGTTCGAAATAATTTAAACTTTATACGTCCAATAAAGATTCAAAATGGTAAAAAAAAACTGAAATTCACTCATTTCTTCCGCTACGGGTTAGCCAAGTTCCAACAATAGTATTAGAGCACAATTACATGTGCGGTATAAATTAGTTATGTTAGGATTAACCAATTAAGCTCACAACCCAATAGTAGGGTGTCTAAGAATGGTAGTGTCAAAGAATTGAGTTTGGGTAATCAAATACTCTGCCTATCTAGCTACCGGCCTTGGCCGAACAGATGTGTGAACCCAAAGGTAGTACCTAATAGAAAAGGCTCAATTTAAATTGGGTATTGGGCTAACTTTTAAAAAAAAATGGAAATTTAAAATATAAAAGTTTAGATTTAAAAATTAAATTCAACATAAGATATAAATGTTATAATGTAGATTTTCAAAACGTTTTGCAAATTAAAATAAAATAGAACACATATTATAAAAGTTATAATATAATTTTTCAAAATATTAAAAATGTTATAAAAATAATTTATAAATATTGTTTATTAATAAGATTAAAAAATTAATTGATTAATTAAATAATTTAATTAATTAAATATATATACATGTGTAATAATATATATAATGATATATGCTATATTGTTTTAAATTGTTTAAGAAAATGGTTACACATGTCTGTATAAAAGAGTTTTTCAAATTAATAAAATTTAGTTAAAATTGTTTAGTTAGATAAATTATTAATAAATCAAAATACATATATATAAGATATATGCATTACTATAAAGATTATAGTATATATATTCAATATAATATGTTATAATTGAATAATATAATAATTAATTAAAATGTTAATTCATTAAATAAGATTTTATTTAATATAGCGTTATACATAAAATATTATATAAGTTAAATAAAGTATAAAAGTTATATAATAATAAAATATATATAATATAAATGTATAAACTAAAGGTGGAACGTTAAAGAAACTCTTAATAGACTTAAGTAATAAATATATACATAAAAATAGGTATGTCATGGTTTCTGATATGCCCAACACTTGAATCACGATGGTATTTCATAAAAAATACATTATTCCATAAATTGATATTATACAGGAACGTATAGGGTCCCGTCTGCTCCAATAGACAGGAATATCCAAATACCAATCAATATATATATATATATATATATAATATCATATATCACCCAAACAATCATCCATCAGCACAAATAAATTTATTCTCACTTATATAAAAATATAAGCGAGTCAGAAAGAGTGAGTTGTACTCTCTTTGATTCCAATAGTCATTGCAGCGTTTTATTTCAAACAAAATTAAACGAGTGTTTAATTTTACCCAAAATTTTCATTAGCTCTAATCAACTGCTATCCAGCTCCATCGCGTAGTGTTCGTTAAAATGAACCCAACGCAACTTGTTTCGTCAATCCTCGTATGAAGAAGTTACAGCATTTTAAACATCACACGATTTTTAAATATAATTAATTTACAAAGTTTTGTTATTTACTTTTGCAAATCTGGGTCGTTGATTCAAGAGATGTGATCGTGGCCGCTGTTTTTTTTTCTTTTCTTCTTCGTTCATTTCCAGTAAATCACGCACGCAAGAACCCATAGTCGCCGACTCTTCGAATTATACTCCTCTTCCGATCAACTATGCAACGGTCGGGGACTATCGTTTCGAAGCTCAGCGACACGCACGCCATCGCCCAAAGACCGGTCGAGCTCGGTTACGCATTTGCTACGAAAAAGGTGGTTGAATGGCAGGTGAACGCGACCTGATTTCTCCCTCTACGTCGCGAATCAGGCGATCACCACCGTTCATGTTGAAGCTCTCGTCGTGCTCTACAATTTGTTAGTTGAAGGCTTTTCGTAATTGTTTACGAATTGAGTGATAATTGGGAAAGAAAATTCGAGCTCTCTTGGGCATTGAAAATAAAACGACGGCTAGACCTAGATAGATTAGGGTTTGTGAAAATAGAAAATAATGAAGTCATTTTATAGAAAAAAAATTCGCACTATTCATCCAAATTTTTTTCAAACTTCAATTGAAGCATGCAGCCTGGCGTTATAATGTTTTACCCCTATTCCGAACGCAATGGAATATATATCGAAGCCAATTCGATCGTATTTGGAAGATTGGTTTTCGAATCGACTTATTTTAATTAAAATTTTATTTAAATAAATTTTTACGTGTTTCAGCTTCATACGACCAAACCGTAAGTCCGATTGACACAAAATTTGAAATCCTACAATAATATAACATTATGGATCTAATGAAACTTGTTTCATCGAAATCCGAGACCGTATCAAAAATGACTATTTTTACACGTTAATTAAATATTAAAATATTCAATTTCTATAAATTAACTTTTAATTCAATTTTAAAAGCTCTTTAACATCATTCTAATCTAAATAGAATTTAATTCAACTTTATAAATCATTTTCATTCACATTAAATTCAAAAATTCAATTATTTCTGCAATTTCAAATATTATATGAACAATTTATATTATCCAATTAAATCAATATATTTGAAATATAAGTTATTCAACTTATAAAATTAACTTTTGAATATTTAAAATCAATCAGATATCCGAATTTCAAATGACTAAAATTCTGGGTCATTACGTATGTACACGAGAGAAAAATGTCAAAAAAAGTTTGCAAAATCAGCAATATTTTTCCCTATTAAGTAATAAAGTTGGAAGCAAATGGGCAAGGTAAGAAAAAAATAGCAATGGTTATAGGAAGATGAGACTGCATACATATTAAAAAGAAAAAAAAATTAAACGCACATTTAGTTGTTAATTTCACTTTCAAGAATAAGAGCTGTGTGACATAACAGGCAGTATTTTATTTGTAATGCACAACTAATTTAAATCCGTCAAATATGGTTCTAAATTAGTGGTAATGCACCAACTGTTGCCTGCACAAATTGTGTACAGGCTCAGTAAACATCACATGCCAACTACTCGATGTACCATGTATTAATTCAGTATACCGTACAAAAAAATATAATGCAGTAATTGTAAATTTACCTTCTAACTTGCAGTCCTGTTGGAAAAAACTATTATTAGTACTCCAAATCAGCTTGTTTTGCTCTGCAAATAGTATATTGACACATTTAGGTCGAGGTTATTACAAATATAATCCTTTAGAGAAACAACAACTACCTAATTTTTTTGATTTACCAAACAACCGTAATCCATGGGGACATTGGTAAAATATTTGTAGTATGCAAATCGTAAAGCAACAGGTATAAAAGTACATGCATTCAATACGAACCAATAATTTTTTTTTATAATTCAGTTTGGTACAGAATTATTGCATACATGACTGCACTGTAGAGATGTGACAGTAGCACAACTACAATGCTAACTACATCAGTTGAAGAAGAAAAAAATGTAGTAAATGATAGACTAAACATAATGAAAGTTCACCTAACATATAACGGGATTAAACTTGGTATAACTAACACATAATATTTGAGAATCAAATCTTATTATTTTCCTTTCTTTATATTAACTTTTCGTTACCCTGTTTTGTTGTTATGTGCCTAAGAAAAAAAATAGTTTATTTTTCCAGATCCACTGAATAATTTATCTCTCATCCATTCCCACACAATCCATTTTACATAATAAATTTGCGTAGAGATTAATAGTATTAGTTGAACGGATAAAATGCACAATTAATTAATAATAGTGGCAAATTTGGCCATATAATATAATCTACTGAAGTTAAATAATTACTTTCCATTTTACCGAGCAAATAAAACTTTAATATTCGTACATAACTGCTGAACAATGCATGAATTAACACATCTGTACTTGCAAATTTACAATACAACAAATTAGAGGAATATATGGTGTACATAAGAAATTGTCTAAAAATATGAGTATCAAGTGACATGAAGTATAGGAAAAAAGGTTTATTGAAGAACCAACGGAAGTTTAAAAACAAAATGTTGGAACGTAACATTATGTTTGAAAATTATGCAAGCACCATAAGTCTCAAAAAAGGAGACATGTCATTTTGATAATAATATCATGTCCAAAAAAGAAAATGGCATTGTCCAAAAATTTCATGGCATGTCAACAAATAATTCAATGTACTTGAGAAAGAATTTGAATAAACAAAATTTGTTTTATTAACTTCTGTATGCAAAACAGATAGAAGAAAAATTACAAAGTGTATTTCTGTATATCGATACAATATGTATACTTGGTATTTATAAAGAATAAACTCTATTGGGCTTTGGGTTGCCCATTACAATAACACCCGACCTTGCTATGCTGAATATCTTATTTGAGCACCGGTTCTACTCTTATTTCATTCGATACCTCCCCTCAAACCTAACTTAAGATTAGGGTTTGCGATTCCTTTTTAAAATTCAGCCGCATCATGAAAATAGGAGCTTCAATTCTCTTTATTCTTCAGTATTGAGAGACTATGCAGATGAGAGTGTATAGATCTTGACCACTCAGCAGCGTACAGTTATGCGAAAGCTTTCTTCACTATGATTGAAGTAACTAATGCTGTTATGCTTCGATTCTGTTTGAGTTGCTGTAGATCTTGCCTTGCTTTCTTCGTCAGGTGGAATTTCACTTGATTACCAAGTGGAATTTCACTTTGATTGAAGTAATTGATGTTGTTATTCCTCGATCTTGTCTTTTTCGTTGCTGTAGATCTTGTCTTTCTCGTTGCTGTTGGACTCAATTACCTTCAACTCTTGTTTGAAGCGAATGAAGTTCTTTTTCGATGGAGGCTTTGTCATAATGTCGGCAACTTGGTAAGATGATAGTAAGTGATTTATGTTGATTTTTACCTCTTTTACCTGTTCTCTAACAAAGTAGAGATCCAGTTCTATGTGCTTAGTTCTAACCAAGGAATGAGGTTTCGGCCGGCACCCCGAAATTTCGGGGGTACCGGACCGGTATCGTTGTGGAACGGTCCGAAACCGACGTTACAAATCGGTTTCGGACTAGGGCCAAAAAAAAAAAAAAACAACCACACCATTCTTTTCAGAAAAACAATGTGATTTTACAGTTTTAAAGGAACGACAAACAGATTTAGGGCAGAAAAAAAATCAAACTCGCGATTCAAGCATGAAAAAAAAAGAATCTTGCAGCAAACATGTGAAGAAAAGCAAAATTAAAGGCAGAAAGCAATTAGAAACCAAAAAATTTCGAATAATACATCAAATCAACAGCTTTAATAATTCAAACGTGAAGCTAGACAATCGAGTTATCAAATCATTTCAAAAGCTTATAAATTGCACTAGATAGAAAACACTTGTTGCATCAAGAAAAACTCAAACAGCAGCTCAATTGGAATTCTCCTCTTCGGACATCGTCATCCTCGGCTTTACAGTAATCGATTGATTCCTTTTCTTCTTATTTTTGCCGTCGACATAAATGATTGATCTTGTTTTCCTTTTTTTTACCTTCGTTTTTTCTGCAACTTCGCCTCTTTTTTTCGTTCGATAATGGATACGGAAGTGGAAAGGAGGGAATGAAACATCTGTTAGGTTTAGGGTATAATTTAATTTGGGGTATTGGGCTATTGGGCTGCTTAGGGTATTTGGGCTGCTTGTTTTATTTAGGGTATTTGGGCTGCTGGTGTACTTCAGCAAGTGTTTTATTTACTTCAGCATGTTTATTTACTTCACCGTGTTCTATTTACTTCACCGTGTTTTATTTACTTGCATGTTTTTTACTTGCAGAGAAGCATGTTTCAGCATGTTATATTTACTTCAGCGTGGTTTATTAACAAACTACTGAAAACCGAAATTTGGACCGAAACCGAAACAAAACCGAAATTTCCGAAATTTACGAAATCATCCGAAACTAACAAAATTTCAAACGACCGAAACCGAGTTCTCGAACCTTGGTTCTAACACGTAGAACTGGATTTGCTGAGAGCAGAAGTGTACTTAGATTGTCGCACCAAATTGTTGGTTTGTCTGTAATCTTGACATGAAGTTCACTGAGTAAAGACTTTATCCATATTACTTCAGCAGTTGCATTAGCAACACTTCTGTACTCGGCTTCCGTACTAGATCTAGATACTATAGGCTGCTTTTTTTAGCACCATGAAATTGGATTATTGCCTGAAAATATACAATAGCCAGTAGTAGATCTTCTGTCATTCATGTCAGTGACCCAATCTGCATCTGCATATCCTTTTATATTGATAGATTCACATGATTGCAGGTTTAATTCATGATTTATGGTTCCCTTGAAATATCTTAAAATTCTCTTGACTGCTTTCCAATGTTCATCAAGTGGGTTTTGCATATATTAACTCACTTTATTAACACTGAATGAATTTCAGGCCTAGTGATTGTCACGTACTGTAATGCTCCTACAATGCTTCTATACTGCTTGTCATTTGATATGGATTCTCCTTTATACTTTGACAATTCACATTTCTTGCCATAGGTGTAGATATTGCATTTGCTTGATCCATTCTTGCTCTTTGTAGAATTTCTGAGACATATTTCCTTTGATTTAAATGTATTTCTGTGTCAGAAATCCTTTTAACCTCAATACCAAGAAAGTAATTCAATTTTCCCAAGTCTTTGATTGAAAATTTCTTATTTAAGAGTTCTGTGAGTTTGTTGATCTCTGATTCACTGCTACATGTAACAATAAAATCATCAACATATATCAGTACATATATAGTTACATTGTTATTAAATTTTGTAAATAAGAAATTGTCTGATTTTGTTGAGTTGTAGCCAAGTCTGACTAGTGTTGACTTTAGCTTTTCAAAGCAGACCCTTGGTGCTTGTTTGAACCCATAGATTGCCTTGTTCAATCTGCATACAAGCTTGTCACTCCCTTTTGTTTAAATCCTGAAGGTTGCTCCATATACACTTCCTCCTGCAAAATACCATTCAGAAAGGCATTATCTACATCTAGTTGCTTGATATTCCAGTTCTATGTAAGCAACTCACAACTGGTGAAAGTTTCACTAAAATCAAAACCACTTTGCTGTGAATACCCTTTAGCTACTAGTCTTGCCTTATATTTAAAAACTGAACCATCAGCATTTCTCTTTATTATATATGTCCATCTGCAGCCTATAACATTTTTATTGTTTGGCAATGAAGTTAGATTCCATGTTTTGTTTTTCATCAATGCATTATATTCTTCTTCCATAACAGACTTCCAAATTCTGCATAGCTTGATGGTAGGTATTTGGCTCTTCTGTATCCATGACAGCACTGTATATTTTTGGTTTGAATATACCACTCTTGGCTCTTGTTATCATGTGGTGTCTAGTTTGTGCAGGTGGTTGATTTGACTCATCTGTTGTGATTTCTTGTTGATCATTAGATGTTTATGAATCATCTAATGGTTGACTGCAGTCTGACTGATTGATGGGGCACTGATGTGATGCCTGACTTGTACTTCCAGTTTGCTCAGCTTCTCATGACCTGGCTCAGGTCTGGGCACAGTGTATTGTGAAGTAGATCTGGCAGATGGCTCTAAGTTTATGTCATCCTGCACTCTTTCATTTTCAACTTGAGTTATGACATCAAGTTGCTCAGGTATTGGTGGTATAGAAAGTTTTGAATTATATACTTTCTGTGAAGTTTTTATATTTGATTGACTAAATGGAAATATCCTTTCATTAAACACCACATGTCTAGATATAAAAAAATTCATTGCCATCCAAGCATTTGTATACCTCCTTGTTGGCTGCATAGCCTAAGAAGGTACATGGTGATGACCTAAAGCTTAATTTGTGTGTGTTATATGGCCTTAAATAGGGAAAGCATAGACACCCAAATATATTTAAATTGTGATATTCTGGTTTAATTTTATATAGAATTTCTACTGGACTTTTAAACTGTAAAACTTTTGTGGGCAATCTATTTACTAAAAACACAGTAGTGGCAAAAGCATCAGGCCAAAACTTTAAGGGAAGAGATGCCTGAGCTAGTAAAGTAAGTCCAGTATCAACAATATTTCTATGCTTTTTTTCAACCAGTTCATTTTGTTCTGATGTGTATGGACAAGTTGTTCTGTGAATTATACATTTCTTTTGAAAATATTCTTTAAGTGGTTGGAACTCAGTTCCACCATCAGTCTGCAAGACTTTTAATTGTCAATTTGTTTGCCTCTCAACCTGAGTTATAAATTGTAAGACTGCATCATAAGTTTCAGACTTTGATTTCAAAAAATAAATCCATACATATCTAGAGTATGCATCAACAAATGATATGTAATATTTATAATCATAATCTGTGTTAACAGGAGATGAACCTCATAGGTCACTAGCAACTAATTCTAAGGGTTTTGTGTAATTTGTTTTTGAGACTGGAAATACAAGTTTATGATTTTTTCTCATTTAACAATATGTACATACATAAGGCATTGAAATATCTTTAACAGAAATATTATCATTACTTAATATATTTTTTACAATGCTTACACTTGGATGCCCAAGCTTGGAATGCCAAATATCAAAATCTTTACATTTATCTTCTTGTTCAATTTCAGCAACATTACACCATTTTCTTCGAAATTCAAAATTTCTTGATTTTGCAACGTCGAATTTGTACAACCCTTTAAATTCCTTACCCTGCAAAATTATTTCTTTAGTTAGAATATCTTTAATTAAGCAGTACTTTGGATAAAATTCAAATACACATCATTATCTTATGCAAATTGTGATACACTCGATAAAAAGTTTCTAATAGATGAAACTCTTAACAATTTTTTTAGAAAGGGTTCTTTTCTGCCAGTAAAACTTACATTTCCAGTATGTGTAATTTCAACTGACTCACCATTATCCATATGAATTAATTGCTTACCTTTGTACTCCCTGCTTCCCAAGTTTAGATTGTTGAGATTATTTGTTACATGATTGGTAGCTCTAGAGTCTGGGTACCAGTTTTCATCCTGGATGCCATCAATCTTCGCAGTCTCTGTGCTTTTGGTATCTGCTTGTTCTTTAGATTCTGGATAAGTATTTATTATGTTTGCACTGAGATTGTGATTTCTTGAATTGTTGTTGTTTTGTTGAGATGGTATGTAGTTGGCATCAAATCTGAAATAGCATTTATTGGCTGCAAGACCATTTTCATAGATTTGACATCTTAATCTGTTATTATTGTTGTTGTATCTTCCATTTCTTCCTCTGAATCTGAAGGATTGACCGCCTCTTTGAGAATTGGATTGATTTTTGTTATTGTTGTTTCTTTCTTGATTCTTGAATTTATTGTTGCTGGTGAAGTTTACAGTGAGATCTGAAACTGTTGATCTTCTTTGCTCTATTCTCCCTTCATGGGCAAGTAGAGTGGAGTGAACATATTGTATATTTGGTGTTGTTTCCTTTGAGAATACCACTGCTAGCATTGCCTCATATTCTTCATTTAGTCCACTCAAGATACATAAAACTTGCTGTGTCGGAAATTTTATGACCTACAGATGCAAGTTGATCACACAGTGTCTTGATCTTGGTCAAATACTCTCTCATTGGCATGTTTTCTTTTCTTATGCTTTATAGTTGTCTTTTGTAATACACGATTTTGGCTGCAGATTGTGTGTTAAAGATCTGCTCCACTGTTGATCATATCTCATGTGCACTTTTGCACCCAACTAGCTGTGGTGGAATATTTGCACTTATAGATGACAGTAACCATGCACTGGTTAGACTGTCTTGCCTCTGATGAGTAACATAATCTTGATTACTTACTAATTTGCCATCTTTATCTGCAGTATATTTTGATGGTGTAATTAATGTTTCAAGAACATGATCCTCAAGACCATAGCCTCATACTGCTGTCTTTATCTGGAATTTCCAGAGCAGATAATTACTTTCATCCAGTTGAACACTGACTAGTTGGCTTTGGGGCTTTATAATGGATTTGACGAGATCTTGGGTATTAACAGTCTGAGATGCTGAATTGGTGGTTCTTGCTTCAGAAGTGGCTGAGTTGTTAACATCTCCTTCAGCCATATTCAAGAACTTGTGAGATTTAAAGAAATTATACTGGAAAAACTGCAAGAATCAACACACTTGATGAAAGGTGCAGCCAGAGATCAATTGGATGATGAAATTGACTTTGACAGCTGATTTCTTGGCGAGGCACTGAGAGTATGTGATCAGAAATACTAACCAGTGAGGTAGAAACCTTTGACAAATCACAGGTATGACCGATTGAGCACGATTAGATGAAGAAAATGTCAATTCTCTGATGATCTTTTAAGCGCAGCCTGAACTCTGTGATGAGAACTGCTCTGAGAGATTATTGGCACGACGCGTTTTCTGTTTTCTTCCATTCTGTCAATTTTCTAATGATCTTTTTGTTGTTAAGCAATTTGAACCGCTCTGATACCAAGAAAGAATTTTGAAGAAACAGAATTTGTTTTATTAACTTCTGTATGCAAAACAGAAAGAAGAAAAATTACAGAGTGTATTTCTCTATCGATACAATATGTATGCTTGGTATTTATTAAGAATAAACTCTATTGGGCTTTGGGTTGGCCCATTACAATAATACCCGACCTTGCTATGCTGAATATCTTATTTGAGCACCAGTTCTTCTCTTATTTCATTCGAAAAATAGCGTATACATGGGTAGTGGATGGTTCGAAATTTTGAGCTTAATCCATAAAATATGAGGGAAGTACAAATGCAGAACAAAATGAATAACCAACGTAAAGAAAAATTTATAAACACCCACTGATTAAAGATAACGCTGGCAGCAGTAAAATGAGCATTTTTTAAGGCCATGATGGCAGCAGATAAAAAAAAGCCAGCTTATCATCATATTTTACAAATTATAGAGTATTAATTAATTAATTGGTTATACAATATCGCTCCATAAATGGTTGTAAATATAGATAATATGATATTGAAGAAAGTTAATGCAAATGTTTTCCAATATGATATTGAAAAGAGTTTATGCAAATGTTTTACCCCATTTGGAACTGATGAGAACGTCTATGTTAAAATAGAAATACAGTGTGAAAAGCATAGTTTGGAAAATAATGTTAAATAGATCCATTAGTTAATTGAGCTATCACAAAGGAACTACTGAATAATGTGTATTAGTAACTGTATAAGATATAAACTGATTCAACCAACCGCCATATAGAAACGTTGAAATTTAATGCGGCAAAAAATGATTCAGCTACATGATCGACCTGTAATGTGAATTCATAGTACTGCAATGTGCACGACATTAGGTTATATGATTTGACTTGTATTCCATCTTAATATTCACCCATGTCATAGTTACAGTATATTCGTGCAATTTAGTAGTGACCGCTAACGAATAATACAACGGTGCTGAAAATAAATATGTATCCAGTTTACGTCTACAACACACGTACATGAACTGATGGCCTTCAAAAAAATATTAATTTTGTGTCCGTACAAAATATAAATAGAATGACGAGACAGAGGACATGAGTTGAAAAGGTAAATGGTAAATCAAATTACTATCATGTATTAGGGCAAAGAATGCAATCGGTAATGGTCAAAATATTTCACTGTAGATCTACATACAGATAGTGAGAGCATTCGTTCAGCCTTAGTTACAGTATTCCACATACAGACCAGTTGATTGAACAACATAATGGGAAATTAAGAGTAGAAGCTGATATTTAATCATAGACTGTACAGAAACATAAATTTTTTGGTAGAAGAAAATTATCTGTACTTATGACTAATAAACTTGGACAACTAAAATTGTAAGGGAGCAAACATAATATGTGCAGAATGTTGACTGTCAGAAATGCAAAAATTGAATAAGATGATTTATTAGAAAAACATGTACTTATACGGTTTGTTATATGCACAATAAAAGGTCACAACAGGAAAGCATTTTCAAACATTGACCATATGGTGGTTGTCGTAGAGAGTGTAATTTTTGGTGCACAAAAAAGTTACATATATCCGCCTACACAGCAACTAATTCCGAATAATGGCAACCTATTAGGGAGCAAAGACAGTAACAGTAACCACTGTAAAAAAAAACACCTATCGGTACATAGTAAATGGATTTACAAAGATAGTTATAATGTAATTCAATAGTAGTAAATGTGAGAGAAAGGGTGTATTTTATTTTTAATGCAACCTGTTTAAGTATGTCAATTACGGGTCTACACTGTTGGTACTGTGCCAATGTTACCTGTGCACGTCGTGTACAACGACAATAAACATCACATACCAAATAGTTCGTTAGAAGGTAATGAACCATGTAATAATTTAGTATACCGTACACAGAAATATAGTGCATTAACTGTAAATTTACCTTCTTTCATGCGGATGGTTTTGGGTAAAAGTGTTATTAGTAGTACCCTAAATCAACTGGTGATCTGCATATAACATATTGGCATTGTTATGTCATAGTACAATTATAATCTTTTACAAAAATAACAAATACCTACCTTTTTTTATTTGTCAAACAACTCAAACCCATGGGGACATGGGTTCAATACTTGTAGCATGCAAATCGAAAAGTAACATGCACAAAAAGTAAATGCATTCCATACAATCCAATATTTATTTTTCCTTATAATTAACTTTGGTACAGAATTATTGCACAGATGACTGCACTGGGGAGATGCAGACAATATTTCAAACGTACCGCTAACTACATCAGTTAAAGAGGAAAAAAATGCAGTAAATGATAATCTGCACATAACGACAGTTCAGCTACCATATAGTGGGATTAACACAGTAGTCAAAAATTTTGTACATGCAAATTTAAAGTGCAACAAATAAGAGGAATATATGGTACACATAAAATATTGTTTAAAAATATGGTTAATATGGGACATGAAGTACAGGACAGAAGGGTTATTGAGGAATATACGAAAGTGCGCAGAAATAGGTTTGAAACAGCGCAACGTTTAAAATTATGCAACCACCGAAAGTATAATAAATGGGACATAACATTTTGGGAATAATATAATGGCCAAAAAATAATCTGTAGTTGTCCAGAAATTTCATTGCCCATCATCAAATAATGCAAGGAAATTTAGTGGCGTGTATTGGGGAAGTGGAAGGATTTAGTTATAAGATTAATTCATAAAGTATAAGGGTGGTACAGAGGGAGAACATAAGAAAGAACAAACAGAGAGGTAATATTTATACACAATAACACAGTACACATAACTCAGGCAGCAGTGAACTGACAGTTGTTGAAGAGCAATATGGCAATAAATAAAACAATGGCAGCTTGTCATCATATTTTACAGCTTATACAGATTTAACTACATAAATGGTTAGACAAAAGATTGATGTCACTGGTTGTAAATCCAGCAAATATGATGTTGAATAGAGTTTACGTGGTTGTTTTCCAATATTATATTGAAGATATTTGAAGATAGTTTGTGCAATACGAATTTAATATCTAACATGGAGAAGAAATGTTAACAGAAGGATAAGTAACATATAAAGAGAACAGCTTGTTAACAAATGGTAGAAGCCGTGCACAAACAAAGTATATTGCGAACTCCCAAACAGCACGCCTCACGTTATGTTAACGTTAATTCAAGTAGATCTGTTGTATGCAGTCTCTTTACAACACATTAAAAAAAGGTAAGAAAAAACAGCCAGTTAACAAAATTCTTGTCTATGCTACATTGGAGGATGTCATGGAAGATTCCCTAAACAGTCCATAAAATCTTATTGCACTTTGCCTAAAAGATAACAGGTGAAACGTCCTTACCAAACATATCAGCCATCAAAATTCAAGCTAAGTTGGTTGTATAGTGTTAACATTAACATTGAGTGCAACAAATATTGGTAAACAAAATGCTTGCATTGACAGTTGGTAATTAGGTTGTAAGTATCAGCTTATAGTCTTTTTTTTTTCTCTTTCTTCTGCCAATATGCGATTCAATGGAAAATAAATGATTTCCTGGGTGGAGATCAACTGGTCGAGAAAATAATATGCAGTGGGCCAAAAAAATGACGATCATTGCATCACACAGACGCAGTGATCTGTAGCAAATTATCGGTTAGAAATCTTGTTTCCACGTAAACGAAAATCAAATTGAACTACAGTCCGTAAACCCGTATAGTGGAAGAAAATAAGTTCTGACGAATATTTAGGCATTTTTTATGGAATATAACTACTCAAATACGATTCTAACCCATATCCTATCATCTGCGTTCGACTATATAGGAAATCCCCAATTAGAGTAATAAATATGAACAAATTACTGACCTATTTCCAGTTAAATCCCAAGATCGACTACGGGATTGAAGCAGCCGCAGAGCATATCCATTGTGGACAGGTTTGGGTAAGACGAGTCGGTCGGAGAAGAAATATGGAGGAGAGGAATAGAAGCAATAGCTTTATGGGAATCAAACTGACGGGTGTGGAAAACGAGTTGATCACCGATTAAAACTGATCGTATAAATGATATAAATGATGTGGTTTCTCTTTCTGTATTTAAGTAATATGAAACAGGTAAACAGACACAAGGAAGAGTTGCAAAAAAAAATTAGTCTCAAAACAACAAGTTTGCTTTGTAGTCTGAAGGATATATTTTAGTGTAAACTGAAAATGATAGTTACAACTATCATTCTGTAATTTACACTAAAAGTGTCCTTCAGCTTAAAAAACAAACTTTTTGTCCCTGAGACTAAAATTTTTTACAACTTTTTTCCTGTGCCTGAAAACCCCTAATAGATATTTATAATTATTCAAAATAAAATATAATTTTATAGAGACGTACATGCATATTTACATATATATACATGTAATATTTTGTATAAATTAAAGCATATAAGCATACATTTGAATGATATGTTTGTGTACTAGATCAGCTAACATGTCGGTTGCGGTGTAAATTCTAGCACTTATACACGTGCATGTTAAACCTTGGACGAATTGTTATGTAGCACATGCACACACGTATATCAGTGTATATGATACACATGTGTGTGTATTATAATATTAATTACATGATATAAAACCATATTATAGATACTAGTATAACCGCACAACGGTGGAGAAACCGACCGTTCGATTGTATAACTTTGATAAGAAATATACATTTAAAATTTTTGTTAATATTACTTAAACATTAAGTGATAATATGTTGAAAAAGAATAAATTGAGATTTGAATCTGAAAATATGAATTTCAAATTTAAATATTAATCAAAACATTTAAAATTGTCGATTTGAAATTGAAATTTTAGAATTTGAAAATCATAATAGATTTGAATTTGGAATCTTTGATGCGCGAAATAAAAGGAGGAAGTTTAGGGAAACCGCGATGAGACAAGATCCACGTTTTTTTTGGCTTCAGAAAAATTAATTTTGGCCAGTGACAGTAAGCAAATCTCCCTAACGGTCGGTTTGATAAATAAAATAATGATATTATTTAAAAGTAATTCAGAAATGCTCGAAATAATTTTGACTTTATAGACCCAATAAAGATTCAAAATGGTAAAAAAAACTGAAATTCATCCATTTCTTCCGCTGCGGGTTAGCCAAGTTCCAACAATACTATTCGAGCACAATTACGTATGCGGTATAAATTAGTCGTGTTAGTGTTAACTAATTAAGCTCACAACCAAACTAGTAGGGTGTCGAAGAAAGGTGGTGTCAAAGGATTGAGTTTGGGTAATCAAATACTCTGCCTACCTGGCTGTCGGCCTTGGCTGAACAGATATGTGAACCCACAAGTTGTCCCTAGTATAAAAGGCCCAATTTAAATTGGGCCTTGGGCTAACTTTTAAAAATGTTTGAAAATTTAAAATATAAATTTTAGATTTAAAAATTAAATTCAAAATAAGATATATATTATAAATGTTATAATGTAGATTTTCAAAAACGTTTTGAAAATTAAAATAAAATAAAACACATATTATAAAAGTTGTAATATAATTTTTCAAATATTAAAAATTTTATAAATTAATTTATAAATATTGTTTATTAATAAGATTAAAATAATAAATTAATTAATTAAATAAGTTAATTAATTAAATATATATGCATGTATAATATATATAATGATATATGTTATATTGTTTTAAATTGTTTAAGACAATGGTTACACATGTCTGTGCAAAAGAGTTTTTAAAATTAATAAAATTTAGTTAAAATTGTTTAGTTAGATAAATTATTAATAAATCAAAATACATATATATAAGATATACGTATTACTATAAAGGTTATAGTATATATATTCAATATAATATGTTATAAATGAATAATATAATAATTAATTAAAATGTTAATTAATTAAATAAGATTTTATTTAATATAGTGTTATACATAAAATATTATATAAGTTAAATAAAGTATAAAATTATATAATAATAAAATTTATATAATATAAATGTATAAACTAAAGGTGAAACATTAAAGAAACTCTTAATAGACTTAAGGAATAAATATATACATAAAAATATGTATGTCATGATTTCTTATATGCCCAACACTTGAATCACGATGGTATTTCATAAAAAATACATTATTCCATAAGTTGATACCACTCAATTAAATATATTAAAGATTATGAGTATTTAATATAAATGTTGTTCTCTACCATTTATATATTAATAAGTTACTTGCATACTCCCTAGTTGTTGAGCAAACTCAAGCTAGAAAATGTTAGGTGTAGTATTATTAATATATTGATTAGACAAAGTAAGATAGCTATATGTATTTGTTGAGTAAATACAACAACTAAAATTTTAATTAATAATCAGTTTAAGTTAATAATAGAAATTTATTTAATTTATTTGAAATTTGGAGATTTATTTGAAAATGTGTAATACTCAAGTTAGCCCGAGGCATTTCAGGTACATAGACCTCTTGACCAGCATTTATATTTATGGGCTTATAGAAAATTTATATTATGATTATGATATCATATCATATGACATTGATTTATTGTGTGTGTGTGATATTGAGATATATATTGATTGTTTATTATTATAGCATAGTGAGACTGACATCATTTGAGATGTTTGGAATTTATACATACCTTTATGTTATATATTATATATTATTGCTGTGATTGACTTTGTGTTCTTTGTTATTAGCTATATATTATGTATTGTTTTATTCTAAAGGTACGCATATTTATTGCTTTGTACCGATACTGTGTGCATATAAATGAGTTATTTATTTGGTGTTTTAATATGTATCAGTATTAGTCCAAGGAAATATTTACATATATACCCCATATAGCCTCATTCTCTGTGTTATTCAACGGTAGTACTTATTTATACTCTTAAATAGTAAGGGTGTTGATGTGGGGTGATCATGGTATAGTATATGTATGTTATAATAATCAACTATAGATTTATTATATATATTTATTACAAAGGAATATGACTAATGTTAGTTTGATATTATAAAATGCTTTCGTATAACGGTTTATCTAGCAGCATATTGATATATATATATATATATATATATATATATATAGTTGTGAACACACACACACACATATATATAAACACACACACACACAAATATATTGATTATTATTATCAAATGATTTCGAAAGTCAAGTGAATATTTCAACTTGAAATCTTTTAGAAATACTATATTATAAGTATAGTATTAAATGTGAATCCGAAGATAAATAAGTATAGTAAATAATTTGTGAAAGTGATACCTGCAGATATTTTTGGAAGTAAAATTGTGTTACCTTGTTCGTTGAATGTGTGAAGGATTTTGATCGATGCAGGTGCACAGTATTCAATATGGATTCTTAAATACTAGAACAAGACATTTGACAACAATGTTTTGAATAAATTATTTTTGTGAAAATTAAAGTACTTTGAAAAGATTTTGAAATGAAATGAATTATTCATTTGGGAATTATTTTGTTGTGAGATAAAGAACTAGTTTTGAAGTGTTAAGTTTTGAGAATAATTAAAAACTTCCCTCTATATTTTAATTAAAAAGAGAGTTAAATATTTGTATACATTTATGAAAAAGAGTTTGCAAAGGGTTTGAAAATAATTTTATTAAAATAAGATGTTTGAGATTAAACAATATATCGAAGAATATTTTAATAAATAGAAAAAGGATATTTTAGTAGAAATTTATTGATAAAATTTTGGCTTTTGTCAAAATATTTTAAAGATTGTTTGATGGAGAATTTGAATCTGAGTTGAGTTTGAATTAGCATAAATAAATTATGAATATATATATATATATATATATATATATTATATACATTATATATGATATTTGAAAAAAAATTGTTTAAAATGTAGAGTTTTATGAATTCATAAAACAATTTTCCTTTGGGTAAATGTTTTGGAATTTAAAATAAATTTGAATGATATGAATAGTTTAATATAATTGGTTTGTTATAGATTCTTCCGTATGGTAAATTGCGAGGGCACAATTTTCTTAAGGGAAGTCACTAACAACTCAATTTTTAAATAGTAATTAATTGGAATTAATAGCAGTAACTTAGCGGTTAAAACGGAATTTGGAGATTTATTTAATAAATCGGTTTGGAAATTATTTAATAAAAGGATTTAAATCATGAAAATATGAATTTAAAATTGGAATAAGTTAAAAATGTGAAAATAGTATTTTATAAAAGTGATGTGTTTAAAAGAAAATATTGATTTGACAAAGAAGTGATCATAAATAGAATTTTGTGTTTATTTAAATTGAATAGAATTTAGTTTCAAAAGTAAAAGAAAATGAAATTCAATATTTATTTATTATTATTATTATTATATTTTAGGCCCACTTTTCCTGCTGTCGATTTTTATTCGTTCGCTTGTTTTCATTCTACGGCTGTTAAAACTTGTGTCCATCTTCCTCGACAACCAAGAAAATCCACTAAACCCTCCTTCCTTTAATAATTAAAAACAAATCAAGTAAATTTCGATAAATCTCCAAACTTTAATATAGGATTATATGTGTCATTATGTGTCTTTGGTGAGGAGGTTATCGAGTTTCATTGCAAAGGGGAGGTGTTGTGTGCATGCTTGTGTGAGCGTAATAGAAGAAGAAGACGCATCATACATGTGAGTTTACACGCTCACTAATCTATGTCTAAATCACTATAATCCTTGCAGTTGATATACTTGAGTTGTTGTTTGTTGGAATATGTTACTTGTGTATTGCTTGTGCCTTGAATAATCGAAGAATCGGGTGAGAAATCGATCATCAAACGATAAATAGCATTCCAGGCTCGACCACATAGGTCGACCCTCCTCCTTGAATGGTCGACCAATAGAGGTCGACCACTCAAGAGCCTAGGTCGACTCCTTGATGTCGATCCTTTCTTCATCATGTGCATGCTTTGAAAAATAAAAAATATACTTAAAAATTTGTATTATTAAAAACAAAAGAAAAATCATAATAGAAATATGGTTTGAAAGAAAAAGAATTATGTATTGAAAATATGATATTATTTTTATGATTTTTTTTTATTTAATAGTAATTATTATTTATTAAATTTTAGAAGTTAACAATTTAATGAAAGTTTAAGTTTTAGTCTTTAATAAATTTAAAATTCTAGAAAAATCTGTAATGATTTCTAATTGATATTTTACAAGTTCCAGTGGATATTATGAGATTTTGAATATGAATAAAGTGTGAAAAATATATTTATAAATTTGAAATATAAAAATTGATTTGGATAGTTTAAAATTAGTTATAAATAGTGTTTAATCATAGAAAATTATGAAATAATTCTTGTGTGTAATAATTAGCTTTACAAACTATTCTATGAATTTAAAATGAAGGAATTTATTTTCAAATGCTATTTGTGAATGTTTAATTATTGATTATATATATAAAAGATGGGGAAACTAGTAGTTTATTGTAAATAATAAATTTATAATAGAATTCAAATTTTAATTAATTCTAGAATATGTATATATTTTTCATTTCAAAGTATTTACTTTCTTATATGAGATGAAATGTTGTAAATAACTGTTTTTAAGCATTAACTTGAATGTTTCATATTTATATTTATTCTAATAGTTTGTTTATATTGTTTTCCTAAGTATTTATTTCCTATGTATTGAATTGGATTGTATAAGTGCTTCGATGTTGATATTGATTTGTTTTGAGTTTCATATGATAAGGTAATGACATCTTTGATATGATTTTATTGTATTAATTCTATGTGACGAGAAATATGAATAAATAGAGTTACATTACCATCTGGAATGGGACTTTCGGTAATATTTCTCTGGTTATTCTTTGGATTAGTTATATAGAATATTTAAAGATTGAGTGTAGTTTATAAGTAGTGAATAAACGTTTTAGTATCACACGATGGTATGTGATGTCATTGTAATATTTATTTGGTTATTTGTTGTAAGTGGATGACACTCAAGTGACGGGAATAGAGTGGATAGTGTAAAGTGATATGCAGTGATATATGGCTTCGTGCCTATATTTAGTGGTGTGGCTCTGTGTCCGACGATGACCAAGACTCCGTGTTTATATGTATTGGTCTATATGCCACTATTATGATGTATCATGTTATGTTTGTTGGAGAGAACTAGATGGCTAGAACCTAGTGGCCTGATCATAGGATCGCATCCCAGATCTGTGACACCCTATATATATATATATATATATATATATATATATATATATATCGCTTTATGCTTTGGCCCATGTGTCACCTAGGCCAGCAATTTGTTACTTATAGGGGCAAGTGTAATGTCATGACTCATTAGTCCTTGCATTGATGAGCACACCGGTTGATACGCGTTACGATGACTGTCGAGGTAACTAAGATGGTAGAGACTCCATGTCTCCAAAGCTTGCTTCTTGCTATCACTTTCCCTTTTAGTACTAACGGAGTATTATATTGGCATATACTTATTGATACACCTCATTTGAGTATAGTTATGGGTTTGATGACTCACATAGTGATACACACACACACATACATATATGGCTCTACTTGGGACTTCGAATCGGTGGTAAAGTCATTTCCCATCACGATGTATACTAACAGTTTACATACGAGGAGATGAGATATACTTGTGATATATGTCCAGCGTATAGTGGATTCTCATTAAATTTATAGGCAGCCTATCCTATTATATGTGTGTATATATATATTGATGATGATGTTTTATCAGGATTGAGAGATATATTTGGGCAGTGCTTCGTACTAGTCTGATTATACATTGTGATATCTCATATATTGATATTTCTAGATTTAATTATGATTCCTGGGTATGTAAGATTCACCTATTTATGTTTATCTGTGATTTTTGATTTGATGTGTTTCCATATGGGTGATGACATTTTTCAATATCAGAGCTGGTTGTTTCATATAGATTTGAGTTATTTAGGAGACGAGGATGCCTTGATGTTTGTTTATGATATTATACATTTATTTCAGACATACACTTCTATATTTATATACATATTGTAACATCCCCTACCATAAGGCCCGAAGCTAAGCACTACAGATGCTGCAATCATCTATAGTATTAACTTTCGGTGACAAAATACAGTAATGTTAGTGGTCTTTATAATATCAAAAGCACACAAATACGAAATAAAATCAGCACATATTTCAAAAATAGCTTTTCTGACTACTTTTCAAATTAATATTTCATATTCAATTGCATAATCCCCAAAACGATTCCCAGGTTTTGGTCATATATAATCATTATAAATTATGCAAAGATCGACATATGAAGATACCCTCTTGGATGTCAAAGTACCAAATAGATAGACACATCGGCCATAAATACATTACAATGGAAATTATACTAAATAACTCCTACATATCTAGCTTTGCTTCCTGCACATCTTCGGAAGCTTATTCGTCCAACCTACTAAACATGAAAAGTCCTTAACTTTCAATCTACTCAAATTTAATTTTTAGCATCTGAGAGTTTAAGGGGAAAACATAAAATTTGATTTAGACATAAAGTCTGGTTTGAATAATTCTATTACATCTCGGTTTACTGATATTAAGTGAGACCACACCACTTAGCAGAACGGGTCTCCCCTCACGAATATCCTTCTAAAATCATATCTTTTGCAAATAAAAATCCTGCAACCATACTGATTATAATAATAAGAGCAACAACGCATATGCATATAAATAAGGTACTCAATGGACTATCTGTCCGAACAATATAATTTTATCAGGTTGACTATTAACCATTGGCTGACTTGGGCCTAGCAAACATAATAAATATTCTAACTTCTGTTAGATGCAATACTGAACAATCTGTCCTTAACTTACTTCTCCTAGGGTCAATTGATCCTAATGGTTTTGCAAGCTCACCAATAACCTACCTCTACTATGTGTATACCTTTCTTTGTGTAACATCATTTTAGTCTTACCTGTGACAAATCCCTACACATTAGAATTTTGGACTTATATTAGCTAGGGACTATTAGCTAAAGTATAGGGCACGAACACATACCAGTCTAATCTGGTCATCTAATATCTGAGTCATGTACTTAGCAAATACCCAGGCTGGCCACCCTATTCAAATTTCATTTCTTTGAAAACAAGATTTACAAATGATTTACCCTTGAAATCATATCTTTATAAAACAAGGAAATCATACTCTTTGCTTTACTCAAAATACTCATGCCATGGTATATGCTTTACAGAACAATGTTGATAAAAACCTGAAATCAATTGGTTTATCCACCCCTTTGAAATAAGTTAAAACCCTTTTTAACTTAGAAAACATTAGGCTATAGTGCCAAACTTACCTTCGAAACCAATGTTTAAATCCTTTTCCTTGATAAAACATTTTAAATATTTAAGTCCTTTAACTTAAATAATTTATAAATCATAGTTAATCACTTAGGAAAAATCTCCAAAAATCACGTAATTCACATTAAGTATGTTTTCTAATATATATAAATTTCAGATCCGAAAGCATTGTTTAATTGCCTTAAATAATTTAAACCCAAAATTAATTATTTTCTCTCATAGAAAATTTATAATAAATCCACACCCACTTGAAAAATTATGAAACTTGAAACACACTTCTAAAATAATATTTTTGGCCATATGTCAAAAATGTAACTCGTTTGGATGTCATATGATAAGTTTTCTAGTCTAAACATATCATAAAATTCTTATTAAATCTCCATAAATCAACTTAAAACAAATAATCATTTAATCACTATAACATGGCATACACTTGCAAAAGAAAACAGGTTTACCTCTAAACCGAAATCGTTCATAAAAAATAGAGATGTAAACTAATTATTCACCTTGGCTTTATATTAAGAAGGTCGAGATTTGCCTTTAGATTGATTTTCTTAAGCTTTCTACTTGAATCCTAGCTTTTTGTCTCCTTGAATCCTCTTAATGGTGGTCGGCTGAGTTCTTTAGGGTTTTAGTGTTGTTTGTGAAAGTTAAAAATGAACGAGGAATGAAGAATAGAAGGGTGTAGGGTATAGGAACAAAGGCTATTCTCATTTTACCCTTACCATATTCCTTATACTTACTTATTTTTAATTCTCTTATTATAATGCATTCATTAAGGCACGCCTCCTTCTTAATTAACATATCTCAATTCCTTAACTATCTACATTATTTTATTTTATTTATCCAATTCAATATTCTAAATAATGTAAGTCAAAATTAGGGTCATTATAGACTCCCCTCCTTAAATAATTTCGTCCTCGAAATTATGATAAGGTACCTACAACAGTCAAACATAAAGGTAAAACATACCATCAAACAAGTCAGGATAAATATCTCTAATCCTGCTCTCGGTTCCCAAGTACAATCTCTCTTGTCGTTACTCCATTGGACTTTGACTAATCTTGTTGTCTTGTTCCTTAGTCTCTTCTCATCTCTCGCAACAATACGAACTGGTTTTCTAACTATAGTCATATCTGGTTCTACTACTAGTTCTTCTAACATGGTCGGTGTAATAGTAGTCTTTGGATCTCGAATACACTTCTTTAGATGAGAAATATGGAAAATATTATTGACTCCTACTAATCTATTCGGTAACTCTACCATATATGCGAGTTTCTCGATCCTTTCTATAATAGGAAATGGTCCAAAGAATCTTGGTGCTAATTTTTTTGATTTTCCAAATCTGATCGCTCCTTTCAACGGTGACACTTTGATGAAAACTTAATCTCCGACCCAAAATTTTAAGTTTTCGGTCGCTTATCAGCATAACTCTTCTGCCTAGACCGATCCTCCTTTGTTCTGGTCTGAATAAACTCATCTTCTCTAACCAAATCCTGACCAAGAATTAATCTATCCTGGTCTCTAACCAACAAATGAGAGATTTGCATGGTCTCCCATACAAAGCTTCAAACAGTGTCATCCCTGTACTAGTCTGATAACTGTTGTTTATGTATATATATATATGATGTTGATACTGTTCTGTGATATGCTTTACATTTAGTTATTGAATTTTGTTAATAGATCCGTTAGCCACATATAAATTTGGATTAAGCATTTACTAGGTATATCGATCCACTTTACTTGAAAATAAAATTTATATTGCATTTATCGACATATTCAGTAGATGTTCAAGACAAAATTATAGATGGTCACCCTTAACCAGCGCTATTCTCTACTTTAGTAGATGAAATCACTTGTTAATTCTCTTTGCTAATGTGGGTCTCGTGGTAGGGCGTAACAACTTACGAAAACTCGACTAAGTGTAGGTGGTCTTCCCATTATCCTTCAAAATCTAGCACGGAAGCTCTTAACAAATCCCCTAAGACTTTGTTAACTCTCTCCGTCTGCCCATCTGGCTGTGGATGGTAAGTAGTACTCATCTTGAGCTTGGTACCTAAAGTCTCCTATAGACTCTCTAGAACTCACCAGTAAATAAGGAATCTTTGTCGTTTACTATACTACTAGGAAGTCCATGCAATGTAACTATATTCTTCGTAAATAACTTTGCTGAATCTGGAACTGTCCTGGTCGTCTTAACGAGTATAAAGTGTGCACTCTAAGTCAACCTATCCATTGTAATCCACATACTCTCATTTCCTCATGCAACCTTGGCAACCCATTTCTGAAATCCATTGAGATAGAATTCCATTTCCAGACTGGAACATCCAAAGGCTGAAGTAACCCATTCGATTTTTGATATTCAGCTTTTACCTATTCACAATTCAAACACTGCCTCACCGATAAGCCTTCATCTCTCTTCATACCTTCCCAGTAGAAATTCCTCTTCATATCTTAATACATCTAGGCCCCTCTAGGATGAATCGTAAATTTTGACCGATGGCATTCTCTAAGGACCTCCTTCCTTAGGTTTTCTACATTCGGAACACACAATCGTCCTTTCTTTCTCAACCACCCTCTCTGGTTAAGACTAAAATACTTCAAATCATCAATCACAATTCCAACCTCTAGCCTTCAAATCTTCTCAGCTAATACCGAGTCACCTTTCTACTTAGATGCAATCCTTTATATCATCATCAGTCGAACTTCTGAATATGATAACATGGCGGTTTCTCTACTAGAACTAGCTTCAAATCTCCATTGTACTCCACATGTAATCAATGCTTCTAAATCGTTCCACCCAGCTATCATCGCCAATACTGCATTCGAATTTTTTCTGCTAAATGCATCTGCAACCTTATTTCCTTTTTCCGGTGTATACCTAATAGCAAAGTCATATGCAACTATGAACCCTAAGCATCTATGTTGTCTTATATTCAACTCCTTCTGAGAGAATAAATATCTTAGTGACTTATGATCCGTAAACAACTCGAATCTTTCTCCCAAAAGGTAATGTCTCTTACCTTCAATGCGAAAATTATCGCAGCTAATTCAAATTCATGAGTTTGATATCTAACTTCATTCGGTCTAAGCCATCGAGAAGCATAAGAAACCACTTTACACCTCTACAATAGCTCAGCTCCTAATCTTGCTCCACATGCATCCGTGTATACCACTAAGTCCTGATTCCCTTCTAGAACAAATAAAATAGGTGCATTAGTCAATAAATGTTTTTGTTTTTGGAATGCCTTCTCACACTTACTAGTCCAAACAAACTTCGCATCTTACGGAGTTAGCTTAGTCATTGGTACGAAAAGGTTAGAGGCGATGTGTATGACGTCGAAAGCTAGCAAGGGTAGTGGCGAAGATGTAATTTAAATAAAAACTGCATTTTTGCTTATTAAAGAGAACACTTTTCACCTACCATTCATATATGTCAAAATATTATTGGCTTAGGAAACTTTTTCCTTCTCCTTTATCAAAATTACCTCCGACTCCTTATTAGGACATTTGAAAATAATTTAACACTTAAACCCTTCTCTTTGATAAAAAATCTAAAATATTTAAGTTCTCTAACTTAAAAATTTATAAATCATAGTTAATCACTTAGGAAAAATCTCCAAAAATAATGATAATTCACATTAAATATGTTTTCTAATATACATACATAAATCTCAGACCTGAAGGCATTATTTGATTGTCTTAAATAATTTAAACCATAAATTAACTATTTTCTCTCATAGAAAATTTATAATAAATCCATATCCACTTGAAAAATTATGAAACTTGAAACCAACTTCTAAGATAATATTTTTGGCCATATATCAAAAATGCAACTCATTTGGTAGTCATAGGATAGTTTTTTTAATCTAAACATATCATAAAATTCTTATTAAATCTCTATAACATGGCATATACTTATTAAATCATTATTTCAAAACATATAATCATTTAATCACTATAACATGGCATATGCTTACAAAAGAAAATAGGTTTACTTTTAAATAAAAATCATTCCTCAAAAGTAAAGATGTAAACTAATTATTCACCTTGGCTTTGTGTTAAGAAGGTTGAGATTTGCCTTTAGATTGATTTGCTTAAGCTTTCTACTTGAAACCTTGCTTTTCTTCTCCGTGAATCCTCTTAATGGTGGCCGGTAGAGTTCTTTAATGTTTTAGTATTGTTTGTGAAAGTTAAAAGTGAATGTGATATGAAGGAGTTTAGAGTTTAGGAACAAAGGCTATTCCCATTTTACCCTTACCATATTCCTCCTACTTAATTATTTTTAATTCTCTTTTACTAATACATTCATTAAGGCATGACTCTTCTTAATTAACAAATCTCAATCCCTTAACTATCTACATTACTTCATTTAATTTATCCAGTTAAATGTTCTATATAATGTAAGTCAAAATTAGGGTCATTACACATATATTGACATGTCATTTGATGATTTGTGTAACATTCCCGAATTTTGAACTAGTTTAATTTGACAATTAATTTAATTTTTGGAATCAAATTTTGAATAAATGTGAATTTTTCCAAATTTAATAAGGTATCTATATATAAAATTAATTTTAAATCGAATTGTGAGATTGGAATACAAGAATTGAAATTTAATTTTTTATTTAGAAATTTTAAAAGTATAAAATATATAAATAAATATGAAAGGTTTAATGTTGTTTCTTTTAAAAATACATTTGAATTAAGGTTTGTGTATGTATTTAAAATGTTAAAACATAATAGTTCAACTTGAATAGGATTTGATAAAATGATTTAAGAAATACTTTTCTTTTAAATTTAACATGAGATAAACATAAACCTAACTAAGGACTTAAACACAAAGATACATTATTATGACATTTGTAAACAAATTAATGTAAACAATTAACAAGTGTAAACCTTTTAATATGCAATATTAACAAGTGTCATGCTTGTCTTTATTTTTCTTTTATTTTTGAAATTTATGAATAAAGATAAAAAAATAAGCTATATAAACAACCTTTACTTCTCCTACATTCTTTTTCAAAATATTGAACCAGATCCATTTTCTTCCATTTGAAAATTGAATTAAAACCTGCAATACAAAGAAAGGAAAATCAATTCAAGTTAAAAACCTGGCAAACCAGGAAACTAAAATTCAAAAAAAAAACAGAAGCAAGTTCAAAAGCAAATCCTCTGTGAATTTTAAGGCCTGGAAGCTTTTCTGAAATCATCAAGCTTCAAGTGATTCAAAGTTTAGGCAAAAAGTAAAATGCAGATTCAAAGTTAATCCGAAAAACAGTAAGCAAGTTCAATCAGTAAAACATTCAACTCAGTTCAAAAGTAAATCCAACAAGCAAAAATTCAAGGATCAACATCAAGTTAAAACAAGGCAGATCAAAACACTTCCAGATTTCATTCCAGATTCAAGTTTAAAAAAATAAATTTCCAGACTTGTTGCTTCTCTGCTCTGTGCATATACTGGTGAGAAAATCTGACCTCCTTTTTCTTAAATTAGATCTATGAATCATCTGGATGCTTTGCGAAGTAGTGAGTGTGAAAAATGATGAGTGAAGTAAATAGCTCTGCATGTCTATGTTGTGTGTGATTGAAGTATGCATGACTGTCTTTATTTGAATATACTCTGTTGTGCTTTCAGGACTGAGATTAACCAAAGAAAAACTTAAATCTCTCTATATAATCGAATTAAAGATATGATCATAAAAGAGAAAAGTATTATATGAATGTTATATTAATTTTAAAAATAGTTTTGAAAATTTATATTAAGAAATTAATTCAAAAATTAGAATTCACACTGAAATTAATATATATGGTAAAAGTTTATAATTTTAAAATTGTGTTGCGATTTCATAATTCGATTTGTAATTGAAAATGAGGAATTTTAGTAATGAAGTCGAGATTTTTAGTTCGCTATTGAGTAAGAAATCTCCAGTGGAACAGAGGAGCTATTATGGACAAATTCCGGCCATCGACGTCGTGATAATCCACGTGGTTGACACTGGAGGAAGGTTGTGGATGGGTGATTTTAAGAAAAATACTCAAAGCGTTTATAAATGATCGAGGTTGTGGGACGATGATGGTTTAGGTTTTGGAGGCCAGTTTGAGTGGCTTTGAATTCAAAGATTGATTGTTATCAATATTGCATCGAGTTGCATCGGTCTGAGGGGAAAGGAAAGAGGGGACTTCGATGATGCTATGGTCATGGTGGCGAGGGTCTTGATGGCCAGAAATGGCGAAAAATAGAAGGGTTTGTTGGTCGAGTTGCACCAGTTTTTGATGATTTGCTCGATTTCGAATGCTTGTCGAATTGAGAGATCTGAGTGTTAGCGAGAGATGGGGGCGTGTGCGTCGACCGTCGGAGATTGTCACGATGATCGGAATCGCTCCGACGAACTGTGCATATGCACGCGCGAAACTCGGTGCATCTGGAAAGCATGGTAGGTGAAGAAGACGATGGATACTCGGGATCGTGTGCGTGCAGTAGAGCGTTTGGCTCGAAGCACTTTTAAGAATGAGTTGACTTGGGTTGTTGCTCGAGAGAAGTCGGGTATGGCTCGGGTAAAAACAAGTTTTTCTCGGGTTTGTTAATGTAATACGAAAGACAGTTTTAAACTTCAAAGAAAAATCGAGTTAAATGATTTGTTAACCATTTTTCCAAAGTAATTAATGTTTATTAAATTTGGAATCTATTAAAGGTTTGAAATAATATTATTGTGAGTTTAAGGTATTTCAATAGATATATAACTATAATTTATAAGTTTATTTTCAATAAACTTAACAATTAAGAGGTTAATTGAAAAGATAAAATGTTTTTGGCTGATAATTAACTTAAAAATCTAAGTTATTTTATGAAATAATAATAACAATTTTGCTTTTAAAGATTAAATGTTTTTAAAGATAATTGATGAATAATTACTTTGTGTAATTAAATCAAAGCTAATTACTTAGAGTAATTACATTTAAGGATAATTAATTTATTAAGGTTAATTGATTTATTTGTAATTAATTAAGGATAATTAATTAAAATGATAATTAATTAAAGGTTAATTTATTTATGAAAGTGATTAAAGAATGATTAATTATAGCGGTTTGTAATTAATTAATATCAATTAACCAGGATTAGTAAATTATTAATAAGTAATTAATTTGATCAGATAATTGATTAATTATTACTTATGGATGTTTGGATTTTATGAAATGCTTTGAATTGTTTGGTATTCCTGATATGTAATGTTTTGCGGTATGAATTATCCTGCTTTGTGCTATGATCTGTAATGTAATTTATTCATCTGTGATGAAATTTATTCATCAGTAATGTAACTTATTTATCTGCAATGAATGTATATTATTTATCCGTGAATCTGTGAATGTAAGATAAGCGTTATAATTTATACCGCTTATCGATATTGATGTGCTTTAATCTGTGATGTGATGATTGTTGTTGTTGCACTATTGCGTGTAAAACCCTTGGACTACACCATACACACATAAATATGGGTTTCACGAGAAATCGGTTAAGTCACGGATATTTGAATTTAATTCAAGATAGTTTTAAAAGTTGAATTTTAAATCCAAACGGATTTTGGAAATGAAATTGGGTTAAATATGAAAAGCTTTTGAAAAGAGGTTTTGAGGATAAAAGTTATTTTGAATAACTTGATTAAGTTTAGAAATTCAAATAATTTGATTTGAATTTAAATTCAAGATTTGAAATTGGAATCTGCGTTTGGAAACTATGGTTTAAAATGGTTATACAAATTATAAAGGTGTTTATATGGGTTTTAAACCATTTTAAAAGTAGTGTTTTGAGAATTTGAATTCAATCCAAGTTTTATACTTGAAGGGCTTTAACTCGTGCAAATGTAATCAGATTTTTTCGAAATAAAAACTAATTGTTTTTAAATAATAATAGCTTTCATATAAGGAAAAGGTTTCCAATTTGTGTTGAAAGATTTCAAATCGAATTGAAATAGTTTTGAAAACTGTTAACTAATCTTTATGGAAGATGGTCAAACCTTGATTTGAAATCGAAGAGAATTTAAAGGGTGTATCTTTTATATAAAAGATTTGGAATGGAATTGTTTTGTGGAAATGATTTTGAAAGCTATGAATTGAATCTTTGATTTAAAAATTGGAAGAGTTAATCCAATTTGAAAGGAAAATTGTTTTGAAAGGGGCTATGAATGAATCTTTGTTAAAGATTGGTGAAGTTTGTTTTCAAATTGAAAAGGGATCTGAAAAGCGTATCTTTGGTATAAAAGATTTGAATTGGAAAGATATTAATGAATCTTTGTGAAAGAGTGGTAAACTTTGTGAACTTTGTGAAGTGAATATTTCGTTCAAAAGATTTGTAAATGGTAATTTGTTTAACCATTTGAAAGAAAAGTGTTGGGTAATAAGTTGTGACTTAACTGAGATCCCATATCCATATGTTTTTAAATATTGCGCTTACTATTTGGTTTAGCCGGGAGAGGACTTTATGTCATATAACCCATTTTGAATAGTGATACGATGTTATGGATAGCAATTGAAGACCGGTGGTGAAGACCAGATATTTTCGAAAGCGAAAGGATAACCCGTCGAATGTCTCTGCACCGAATGGCTTCCGATATAGAGATTTGAGCACCCTTTGTGATGGGGAGTCTGGATGTGATTAGGGATTATCCGGATTTGCAAGGGCTTCTTTGGAAGTGCCTTCGGTTCTGTTCGAACCCGGAACAGACTTGTATGGATGTGTGTCTGATGTTACACTTTGAGATGTAAAGCAAGTTTCTATCAAATGCATTTCTGTTTGGTGGCGGAGATTTATTCTCTTAGCCTAACACCCTTCTCTGAGACGTACGAGCTCAGAGGTTATGTAGTTGATGGTTACTAGTGATACATTCCTAATTTGGTAATGTGGCACACGAAGTGCTGCTGATCATTTGTTGATCGAAGCATGGCTTTGTGGAAAAGCGTAGCTTTGTGGATGGGACTTCGTCGAGCCACACAACCCGGAAATGGTCAAAATAGGAATGTTGCGGCAAGGTTTTTAGGGGTCGCTCCCCTAGGGTATGTCCATTTCCTTCTAGATAAGAGGTGATATCATGGTATGGATCCCAGATATTTAACCAATGTGGTTGCTACAAACTTATTACTTTGTGGTTATTAGTTGAGAGGCGCCTCGGATAAAGGTCGGTAACGACCGGGGGTGGCATACTTGTGTGTTAGTTACCTATGTTATATCTTGGTTAAAGCGTGAGGTAACGTCGGCCTTATTAGCAAAGATCCGGTTAGGTTCTCGGGGGTGTCCTTCCAGAGACGTACCCATTTTGGTAAGGAAGTTCCTTAGCCTGACCATTTGTTGGAAACCCAATCATCCAATATGTGCCCTTTATGATTTCAATTATATAACCTGCCATTCTTAAATGGTAGCTATAGTAGGCATACGACGAAAAGTGGTATGCTGGCTAAGATTGATATTGTACTTTCGAAATATTTTCTTCACTGTGCACTAATAATAATATCAAAATGGTTCTCGCATATCAAGCATTTTTGACTGTCATAAGGAGAAATCTTCTTCAAGTGTGCGCTTGCATTATGTGTGTGGCAGGAGGCCTTATGGTAGTTTCATTTTCCAAAAAGCATTGCGGTTTTCAATATTTTAAAATCTTTGTTGTTGTTTTAAGGATAAAACTGTTTTGGTTGCTCATACCAGTCCCATGGCTGACCCAGAGTTTATTATTCCCCTTCCTAAACTCTGGGTGCCCACAATTTTCCACACGGGCAATATAGAGTTGGGTTTTTCAGATGGTAGATACCGATTCAGTAGTTTTCAGCTTTCTCTTTGTAATTCTTTGGAGACTTTGGATATTGAAGCCTTTGGTTAGGACGACTGATCGTGCTTAGCTTGGTGCAACTTGATGGTGGTTCGAGTTATATATGGAGATTGCTGATATTAGTGTTTCTTCTGGAGTTTCAAGTTCTAGTTGTTTCCGCTGCTAGTTCATTGGTGTTTCCGCTGCTAGTTCATTGGTGTTTCCGCTGTAGTATTTCATTATACTTCTGATATTGATCATTGTTGTATATTTGGATACTGTATCATTGGAGTTGTATATGATATTCATTCTTTTCTTCCGCTATGTTGTTATACTTAATGTGTTATAAGCTCCGGCGAGCCAGATTCGAAGTTTGAATCTGCGGCATTCGAGTACAAGTGAAGTACGGGTGCCGATTTTCGAAGGTCGAGTCCAGACCGTCACATTTGGTATCAGAGGTGAATGTTGAAACTTTAGCTCAGGAGTATAACACATTAAGTAACTTATTAGAGATAGGGTGAAGTATACCCTAGAATGAGTATATCCCTATGATATCCGTCTGTATGCCTCAGTAAATTCTCTTACTATCCACTGATAGTGAGTATGAGTGCAAGAAGAGGACGAGATAGGGGACAGGGAAGTACCACTTCATATGGTCAATCCCCTGTAACAACAACGGAAAACAATCTTTTCTTATCAATCTCTTTTGTTCATCATCTCTACTCAATTCTTTGATGGTTCCTGGCAGCTTCAGGAAGAAGCTTTGATATATTTGCATGGGACATAAACTCCAGATGGGTCAGAATTGTTTGTTTGGATGAATTGTTTTCTTTGGTTGCTATGGTTAATAGGTATACCTTGGTTTCTAAACTAAAAAGTTTTGGAATTTTATCCATGTATCTGTCTATTCTTTGGGGTCCATACATGTTCTACGAGTGGTTAGTTATTCTTTCGAACTAACTAATGCCACTGCATACTTCGTAGATCTGGATGACCCGAGTATCTTGTAAAGTATTAAATGGATTCGTTCTTGTATCTATTGTTGATATTCTAGTTTGGTAAGCCATATGCAAAATGAATATTCAGCTTGATCTAATGAGTTTGATGAGTTGATTTTCTGTCTTTGATGTGTCTATCTATTCTTTTGTTGTCTCCCTACTTTCAAATTTCGAGGATGAAATTTTCTTAAGGGGGGAATCTGTAACATTCTCGAATTTCGAACTAGTTTAATTTGATAATTAATTTAATTTTTTGAATCAAATTTTGAATAAATGTGGATTTTTCCATATTTAATAAAATATCTGTATATAAAATTAATTTTAAATTGAATTGTGAGATTGGAATATAAGAATTGAAATTCAATTTTTTATTTGGAAATTTTAAAAGTATAAAATATATAAATAAATATGAAAGGTTTAATGTTGTTTCTTTTAAAAATACATTTGAATTAAGGTTTGTGTATGTATTTAAAACGTTAAAACATAATAGTTCAACTTGAATAGGATTTGATAAAATGATTTAAGAAATACTTTTCTTTTAAATTTAACATGAGATAAACATAAACCTAACTAAGGACTTAAACACAAAGATACATTATTATGACATTTGTAAAAAATTAATGTAAACAATTAACAAGTGTAAACCTTTTAATATGCAATATTAACAAGTGTCATGCTTGTCTTTATTTTTCTTTTATTTTTGAAATTTATGAATAAAGAGAAAAAATAAGCTATACAAACAATCTTTACTTCTCCTACATTCTTTTTCAAAAGATTAAACCAGATCCATTTTCTTCCATTTGAAAACTGAATTAAAACCCGTAATACAAAAAAAAGGAAAATCAATTCAAGTTAAAAACCTGGCAAACCAGGAAACTAAAATTCAAAAAAAACAGAAGCAAGTTCAAAAGCAAATCCTCTGTGAATTTTAAAGCCTGGAAGCTTTTCTGAAATCATCAAGCTTCAAGTGATTCAAAGTTTAGGTAAAAATTAAAATGCAGATTCAAAGTTAATCCAAAAAACAATAAGCAAGTTCAATCAGTAAAACATTCAAATCGGTTCAAAAGTAAATCCAACAAGCAAAAATTCAAGGATCAACATCAAGTTAAAACAAGGCAGAGCAAAACACTTCCAGATTTCATTCCAGATTCAAGTTTTAAAAAATAAATTTCCAAGCCTGTTACTTCTCTGCTCTGTGCATATACTGGTAAGCAAATCTGACCTCCTTTTTCTTAAATTAGATCTATGAATCATCTGGATGCTTTGTGAAGTAGTGGTTGTGAAAAATGATAAGTGAATGTAAATAGCTCTGCATGTCTATGTTGTGTGTGATTGAAGTATGCATGACTGTATTTATTTGTATATACTCTGTTGTGCTTCCAGGACTGAGATTAACCAAAGAAAAACTTAAATCTCTCTATATAATCGAATTAAAGATATGATAATAAAAGAGAAAAGGATTATATGAATGTTATATCAATTTAAAAATAGTTTTGAAAATTTATATCAAGAAATTAATTCAAAAATTGGAATTCACAGTGAAATTAATATAAATGGTAAAATTTATGATTTTAAAATTGTGCTGCGATTTCATAATTCGATTTGTAATTGAAAATGAGGAATTTTAGTAATGAAGTCGAGATTTTTAGTTTGCTATTGAGTAAGAAATCGCCAGTGGAACAGAGGAGCTATTATGGGCAAATTCCGGCCATCGACGCCGTGATAATCGTCGTGGTTGACACTGGAGGAAGGTTGTGGATGGGTGATTGTAAGAAAAATACTCAAAGCGTTTATAAATGATCGAGGTTGTGGGACGATGATGGTTTAGGGTTTGGAGACCAGTTTGAGTGACTTTGAATTCAAAGATTGATCGTTATCAATATTGCATCGAGTTGCATCGGTCTGAGGGGAAAGGAAAGAGGGGACTTCGGTGATGCTATGGTCGTGGTGGCGAGGGTCCTGATGGCCAGAAATGGCGAAAAAATAGAAGGGTTGGTTGGTCGAGTTGCACCAGTTTTTGATGATTTGCTCAATTTCGAATGCTTGTCGAATTGAGAGATCTGAGTGTTAGCAAGGGATGGGGCGTGTGCGTCGACGTGCTGGAGATTTTCACGATGATCGGAATCGCTCTGATGAACTGTGCACATGCACGTGCGAAACTCGGTGCATCTGGAAAGCATGGTAGGTGAAGAAGACGATGGCTACTCGGGCTCATGTGCGTGCAGTAGAGTGTTTGGATCGAAGCAGTTTTAAGAATGAGTTGACTCTGGTTGTTGCTCGAGAGAAATTGGGTATGGCTCGGGTAAAAACCAGTTTTGCTCGGGTTTGTTAATGTAATATGAAAAACAGTTTCAAACTTCAAAGAAAAATCAAGTTAAACAATTTGTTAACCATTTTTCCAAAGTAAATAATGTTATTAAATTTGGAATCTATTAAAGGTTTGAAATAATATTATTGTAAAATAATAAACTTAACAATTAAGAGGTTAATTGAAAAGGTAAAATGTTTTTGGTTGATAATTAACTTAAAAATCTAAGTTAATTTATGAAATAATAATAACAATTTTGCTTTTAAAGATTAAATATTTTTAAAGATAATTGATGAATAATTACTTTGTGTAATTAAATCAAAGCTAATTACTTAGAGTAATTACATTTAAGTATAATTAATTTATTAAGGTTAATTTATTTTTTCTTAATTAATTAAGGATAATTAATTAAAATGATAATTAATTAAAGGTTAGTTTATTTATGAAGTGATTAAAGAATGATTAATTATAGTGGTTTGTAATTAATTAATATCAATTAACCAGGATTAGTAAATTATTCATAAGTAATTAATTTGATTAGATAATTGATTAATTTTTACTTATGGATGTTTGGATTTTATGAAATGCTTTGAATTGTTTGGTATTCCTAATATGTAATGTTTTGCAGTATGAATTATCCTGCTTTGTGCTATGATCTGTAATGTAATTTATTCATCTGTGATGAAATTTATTCATCTGTAATGTAACTTATTTATCTGCGATAAATGTATATTATTTATCCATGAATCTGTGAATGTAAGATAAGCGTTATAGTTTATACCGCTTATCAATATTGATGTGCTTTAATCTGTGATGTGATGATTGTTGTTGTTGCCCTATTGTGTGTAAAACCCTTGGGCTACACCATAAACACACGAATATGGGTTTCACGAGGAAATCTGTTAAGTCACAGATATTTGAATTTAATTCAAGATAGTTTTAAAAGTTGAATTTTACATCCAAACGGATTTTGGAAATGAAATTGGGTTAAATATTAAAAGCTTTTGAAAAGAGGTTTTGAGGATAAAAGTTATTTTGAATAACTTGATTAAGTTTTGAAATTCAAATAATTTGATTTAAATTTAAATTCAAGATTTGGAATTGGAATCTGTGTTTGGAAACTATGGTTTAAAATGGTTATACAAATTAGAAAGATGTTTTTATGGGTTTTAAACCATTTTAAAAGTAGTGTTTTGAGAATTTGAATTCAATCCAAGTTTTATACTTGAAGGGCTTTAACTCGTGCAAATGTAATCAGATTTTTTCGAAACAAAAACTAGTTGTTTTCAAATAATAATAGCTTTCATATAAGGAAAGGGTTTCCAATTTGTGTTGAAAGATTTCTAATCGAATTGAAATAGTTTTGAAAACTGTTAACTAATCTTTATGAAAGATGGTCAAACCTTGATTTGAAATTGAAGAGCATTTAAAGGGTGTATCTTTTATATAAAAGATTTGGAATGGAATTTATTTGTGGAAATGATTTTGAAAGCTATGAATTGAATCTTTGATTTAAAAATTGGAAGAGTTAATCCAATTTGAAAGGAAAATTGTTTTGAAAGGGGCTATGAATGAATCTTTGTTAAAGATTGGTGAAGTTTGTTTTCAAATTGAAAAGGGATCTTAAAAACGTATCTTTGGTATAAAAGATTTGAATTGGAAAGATATTAATGAATCTTTGTGAAAGATTGGTAAACTTTGTGAACTTTGTGAAGTGAATCTTTCGTTCAAAAAGATTTGTAAATGGTAATTCGTTTGACCATTTGAAAGAAAAGTTTTGGGTAATAAGTTGTGACTTAACTGAGATCCCTTATCCATATGTTTTTAAATATTGCGCTCACTATTCGGTTTAGCCGGGAGAGGACTTTGTGTCATATAACCTATTCCGAATAGTGATACGACGTTATGGATAGAAATTGAAGACCAGTGGTGAAGACTGGATATTTTCGAAAGCGAAAGGATAACCCGTTGATGGCCCCCGGTATAGAGATTTGAGCACCCTTTGTGATGGGGAGTCTGGATGTGATTAGGGATTATCCGGATTTGCAAGGGCTTCTTTGGAAGCGCCTTCGGTTCTGTTCGAACCCGGAACAGACTTGTATGGATGTGTGTTTGACGTTACACTTTGAGATGTAAAGCTAGTTTCTATCAAATACATTTCTGTTTGATGGCGGAGATTTATTCTCTTAGCTTAACACCCTTCTCTAAGAAGTACGAGCTCAGAGGTTATGTAGTTGATGGTTACTAGTGATACATTCCCAATTTGGTAATGTGGCACGAAGTGCTGCTGATCATTTGTTGATCGAAGCATGGCTTTGTGGAAAAGCGTAGCTTTTTGGATGAGACTTCATCGAGCCTCACAACCTGGAAATGGCCAAAACAGGAATGTTGCGGCAAGGTTTTTAGGGGTCGCGCCCCTAGGGTATGTCCATTTCCTTCTGGATAAGAGGTGATATCATGGTATGGAGCTCAGATATTTAACCTATGTGGTTGCTACAAACTTATTACTTTGTGGTTATTGGTTGAGAGGCGCCTCGGATAAAGGTCGGTACCGACTGGGGGTGGCATACTTGTGTGTTAGTTACCTATGTTATAGCTTGGTTAAAGCGTGAGGTAACGTCGGCCTTGTTAGTAGAGATCCGTTTAGGTTCTCGGAGGCGTCCTTCCAGAGGCGTACCCATTTCGGTAAGGAAGTTCCTTAGCTTGACCATTTGTTGGAAACCCAATCATCCAATACACGCCCTTTACGATTTTAATTGTATAACCTGCCATTCTTAAATGGTAGCTATAGTAGGCATACGACGAAAAGTGGTATGCTGGCTAAGATTGATATTGTACTTTCGAAATGTTTTCTGCACTATGCACTAATAATAATATCAAAATGGTTTTCGCCTATCAAGCATTTTTGACTGTCATAAGGAGAAATCTTCTCCAAGTGTGCGCTTGCATTATGTGTGTGGCGGGAGGCCTTATGGCAGTTTCATTTTCCAAAAAGCATCGCGGTTTTCAATATTTTAAAATCTTTGTTGTTGTTTTAAGGATAAAACTGTTTTGTTTGCTCATACCAGTCCCATGACTGAGCCGGAGTTTATTGTTCCCTTCCTAAACTGTAGGTGCCTACAATTTTCCACATGGGCAGTCTAGAGTTGGGTTTTTTAGATGGTAGATATCGATTCAGTAGCTTTCAGCTTTCTCGTTGTAATTCTTTGGAGACTTTGGATATTGAAGCCTTTGGTTAGGATGACTGACCATGCTTATCTTGGTGCAACTTGACGGTGGTTCGAGTTATCTATGGAGATTGCTGATATTAGTGTTTCTTTTGGAGTTTCAAGTTCTAGTTGTTTCCGCTGCTAGTTCATTGGTGTTTCCACTGTAGCATTTCATTGTACCTCTGATATTGATCATTGTTGTATATTTGGATACTGTATCATTGGAGTTGTATATGATATTCATTCTTTTCTTCTGCTATGTTGTTATACTTAATGTGTTATAAGCTCCGGCGAGCCAGATTCGACGTTTGAATCTACGACATTCGAGTACAAGTGAAGTACGGGTGCCGATTATCGAAGGTCGAGTCCACACCGTCACAATGTGAGTATCTCCAGTTGTAATATTATATAGTTATTACTTGTTTACACTATGTTACACTTATTTGGATTCTTGATTAGACATAGTCTAACTTTTGTGTTATTTATGTAATACTCGGATCGGTCTGAGACATTTTAGGTAGAGGAACGACATTGCCAGTGTTTGTTTTATTGGGCTTTGAGGGGTCTTACATTAAGATGTTAAACAATACTTGTATGACATTGATTCACTGTATATATTTGACACTAAGTTGTATATTGATTGTTCATCATATTATATTGAGATAGTTGACATTTGAAATATATTATACTCTTATGACATTATTGTATTATATATTATATGTTATCGCTATGATTCTGACACTGTATTCTCGTTTTATTACTTATATTTTGTATTCTTCTATCTTGGAGGCATACATGTTTATTGTTTCGTATCGATACTGTGTACGTGTAGGTGGATTATTTATTTGTGTTAATACGTACTAAAGTTATTCCAAGGGTATATTTACATGTGTACTCCATATAGCTCGTTCTCCTTTGTATTATCTGATAGTGTTATTCATTAATACTCTTGGATTGTATGGTATAAAGGTGGGGTGTTACGACATGGTATCAGAGCTAGTTGGTTGTGTGCATGTTATAGGGGTTGTCGCTTTGTGATCAGTGGCAAGGCATTGACTCTCACCTCTACACATCTCATTTGGGTTGGTTGCTTTGTGTCGCAGTCAAGAGGCTGGCAGTAAAGTAGTGTTTGAGGTATCACCAATTGCTATGTGAGAGTTAGACACTTTGTTGTAACAAATCTCCACCTCTATACCCATACTATTCAAGAGTACCAAAGAGTAACACTGTCGAACAATACGGAGAATGAGACGATATGGGGTGCACACGTGAATATTCTCTTGGGCTAACATTGGTGCATGTTTAAACAATGAATATAACTCACCAATAAATGTACATAGTATTAGCACAAATCATAATCACATATTCCCTTAAGATAAAACAACATGCAAATATATACAGTATGTCACAGAGAACACAGAGTCACAATCGTAGCGATAACATATAATACATAGAATACAATTATGTCATAAAGGTACAATGCATCTCAGTGTCAAAATATATAGTGAATCAATATCTTATAAATATCATATAGCTTCCTAATACATGTCTCCTCTAAGCCCCATAAAATAGATGCTAGTCATATCGTCCATGTACCTGAAATGCCTCGGATAGATTCAATTATATAAATAACATATGGATCAGACTATGTCTAATCAAAGATTTATGATATGTGTAACATGGTATAAACAATGAATAATAATATGATAACACCACTCGCAGTACTCGAGTCATCAATTAACATTTTAATATATTTATTTAATCAAGAAATGTGTGCCTAGAATATATGTATAACACTATGAATAATCATCCAATAATCGCATCACACTAATAACTCTAAACCATATGAAACATCCAACAGTGATACCAAAAGATGTCATCACCCATATAGAAATACGTCAAACAGAAATCACTGAATCCATACAAATGGGTAAATCATACATATCATCCAAATCCATAAAAAATCAATAAAAGGGATCACCAAGTATAATCGGGCTAGTATGAAGCATTGCCCAAACATATCTCTCAATCTCGATAAATAGAACATCATCATCGATATATATATAAATAGAATAGACTGCCTATCAATATATGAAGAATCCACTATAATTTGGATATGTATCACATGTTTACTCTCATCTCCTTATATATAATCTATCTGAAAATATCATGATGGGAAATGGATATATGACAGACCCAAAGTCCCAAGTAGAGCCATCTACATAACAATATATGGCTCACCAATCCATACCTATACTACAGTGAGGTGTATCAATGGTATATGTCAATCTACTACTCTGTTAGTACCTGAAGAGAGACTTATAGCACTAAGAAAGCTCTAGAGACATAGAGTCTCTAAAGCTTTTAGTTGCCTCCACGGTCATCGTGACACGTATCCACTGGTGTGCTCGTCAATGAAAGGACTCTTAAGTCATGACACTACAAATGCCCCTGTAGGTAGTAGACCATTGGCCTAGGTGACACAGGGCCAAATCCGCGTATAGGAGTAGCATAAAGCTATATAATATAATATAATATAATATAATATAAAAGATCTAGGGTGCGACCCCACGGTTAGGCCGCTAGGGTAGATTCTAGCCGTCTGGTCCTCCTAAAAAAAGGAGTACATTATAATAGTGGAATATAGAATTAATACATATTGACAGTAGTCATGCTCATCATTAGGAACATAGCAATACTCGCTGAATATAGGCATAGAGCCAAATATCACTATGTATATCACCTTACACTATCTACTTTATTCCTGTCATGTAAGTATCATTTACTTACAATGAATAAATGAATAAATATTATAACAACGTCCTATAGCACTACATGATACTCAAATGTTTATTCAATGCTCATTCACTACACTCGATCTCCAAATATTATATATAACATGTCCGAAGAATAACCGAAGAAATATTTTTGAAAGTCCCATACCAGATGGTATTATAACTTTGTTTATTCAGATTTCTCGTCACATGGAATTTAATACAGTGAAATCATATCAAATATGTCATCACCATATCATCTTAAATAATCAATCAAATCTATATAATTAGTGAATCACTCATAACATCGACATCAATATAGAGAAGATGAGAAATCGAAAAACACATAAATCAAAAGGCTGATATGTTAGGCAAGATACTTTTGTTACACTTCAATAATTCATAAATAATCATTTCTACAAGGAAAATTTCATTTTAAATTATAAATTACCATAATGTTAATTATAAAGCCTCTCATAAATTTCCATAATTTTTAAATCTTGTAGGATTAATTAAAACTATGTACTATATTTACTATTCGATAATTTATAAATTTCCTAACTTTTTATATACTCATGTATTAATAATCATTTATATACTTAAAAAACATATATACTGCTTTTGAAACCCTAAAATAGTTTACAAAGCTAATCACTAACTAATTTTAAAACATCTGATTCAATTTAGTATATTCATATTTAAGCAAATACGTTTTTCCAAACCTTGTATTATATTATAGAATTTAATCACAATAATTTAGAAGCCTTAATTAATAGTAATAGTTACTTATTTTAAAACAGTTTATATACATACATTCTTTAAACAAACAATTCTATTTCATTAGGCAAATTAATAACTCTTAAAATGATAATAAATTATATTCCGAAATTTAAATAAAACATTGATTCTCAAACTCACTCTAACTATTTACTTTATTTGTACTTTTATTATATTTTATTTATTATATTTATCTTAGTTTACTTCATATTTTATATACATGCAATTATATGTATTACAATTAAGTATGTATATATAACAAATAATTATACAAACTCACACACAAAAAAGTAGTACACACAAACACAGCCTACTGCTAGAAATGCACCCATGCCCGCATACTGCCACATATATACACTCACACATCAACGCAGTAGCTCCAAGCACAATATATAGATGTACAAATATACATACACTACAACATACACATACACTTATGCATACACCTACCCACGCACACAAATACAACAATCTCACAAACATGGCAGAATACACACACACTTGAATACACAACACACACACATGCACATACAACACACTAAAACAATCGTGCACACACAAATACACAGGCCCGTGTCAACCTCAGTGGTCGACCTGAGCCTAAGAGTGGTCAACCTCAATAGGTCGACCATTCAAGAAGATATGTTGACCTGTTATGGTCGATCTTAATCAAATTTCAGGTGCTGATGATCGATTTTGGTCCAATTTCCTATCCTATTCACTTCAATCTAATGCTAATATTATACACAAACATGGATACAATTTAAACACACAATTATATGTAAGAATTATCTTAATTTAACATAGATTCGTGAGAAAAATCTCACTTGTAAATATTACGTTCTTCATATTCTTCCTCTCTCTTTATACATGCACGCATACGCATAACTCACCATCAACACAAGGAAACTCAGTTCTCTTCCCATCATAGAAGCACGAAGGAACAAGGAACCATATCTCCAAGTTTGATATTTTAATTTAATTTATATAATTTCCTTTTGAATATTGAAGTGAAGAGGATTTACAAGCTTTGAGTGTTGAGGAAGATGAAGTCTATCAGTAATGAAAATGAACGAATGAATAAAACTCAGGGAAGGAAAATTATAGAAGTTAATATGGGTTTGGGTTTGGGTTATTTGGGCTTGGGCTTTAAACTATAAAACAAGAGAGAGATGTGTGTATTCTTTTACTTTTAAATCCAATTTCTTGATTTGAATAAATACTAATTTCTATTTAAAATATCTTTTTTTTCTCAAACAACATTTCTTTCAGTTACATCACTTTTATAAAATATTATTTACACATTTTTAGCTTATTTAATTTTAAATATTACATTTTCACAATTTAAATCCTTAATTAAATAATTTCAAAACCCATTTTCAAACAAATTTCTAAATTCCAAATTAATTAATTAAATTAGTATTGCTAACTTAAATTAATTATTATTTAGAGTTCAGGTTGTTACGGACTTCCTCCCTTAACAAAATTATGTACTCGCAATTTCCCATAAGGGAAATCTATGACAAACTAATTTACTAAACTTAATAATTTCATTTGGCTTTAATTTTAAAATACCAAATATTTACCAACTGTAAACTTACTTTTCAGAATTATCAAAATACCTTATTTAAATAATTCATTTTCAAACATTAAATAATAGTGAATTTTACCAAATTTTCATTTTATTTAGTACAAACATAATTCAAATTCAAATTATTTAAACCAAATTTTATAAACAAAATTTCTGCTACAATCTCTTTTCTTTATTTAATGACATACTCTTCAGTGTATTATTTAATTCCAAACATCTTATTATAACAAAATTATTTTTAAAATCTATTGGAAAAACTCATTTTCATAAATTTATACAAATATTAACACTTTTAAACTGATGCTAAGAGGGAAGTTTTAATTTTATTCTAAAAATTTAACATTTCAAGGCTAACTCTATATTACTTATCAAATGATTCATAATTAAATAACTCGTTATAATTCAAAACCAAATAATTTATTCTTTATCATTTAACAACGTATATAACCCAAAATGCAATCTTCCTTTTCCTTCAAATACTTAATAGTAATAATTTTAAATTAATTTTATATTCCAAATTTCTCTTCTAACGAGTTTCCAAATTAATTTTAATCTTTTCGACTTCATTATTTTCATTTATACATTTTAGATTATTTATTTATTGCATTATATTTTAGTATTTCAAAATTTTAATTAAACTTCATTCAATTATATAGAAATACTACATATATTCACTAATGAATCTATACTTTTCCGTATTTCAAAATAACAAAGGTTTAAATCTCTCACTTACATTCAAAACTCCAAACTCAATAATATTTACACATTTCTAATTATGCCAAAATATCATCAAATACACACATACACTCTTATGTTCATAAATTCTCAAACATAATAGATATAACAATGCTACCATGCAATTTATTACAGTCGTTACTAATAGAGATGGCAATGTGGTCGGTCTAGGTTCTAAACCTGACAGACTCGCCTTTGTTTTGACCCGTCAAGACCATCCCCATTGGGTTATTGGGGCGAGTAGACCTATAACAGGTTCTTATGAACTCCGGCTCTAGGGCCAGGTCGGGGCTTGGCCGCCCTGCCCTACCCCGACTCGCACCACTGAGATCTCATAAAATTGTTTTATTACTATAATGATGATTTGTTGATCCTTTTATATATAAGTAGTTATAACATGGATATTCTAATGCTTCATTCAATAAACTGTTTGATTTTTATGGTATTAAGTTGCATTACTAATAATTGTATAATAACATTTGCATGTTTTTCTTGAACCGTTATCATACACCATTTTATACTTAATTCTATATGTACCGTATCATTTAGTGGCAATCCCTATTGTAAATAAAATAAATAAATATATATACATTAATACATAATTTTGAATGAATATGTAAAGCCTCACCGGATCTTGGGGTGGGACGGGTCTACCCTAACCCGTATGGGTTCCGGTTGTGGGGCGAAAGTCCAGACCCGCATCGGGTTTACAAGGCAGGTCTGAGGAAGGGTTTAAAAAACCTGGAATGTGTCCGGGGCATAAAATACCTGCCCCATTGCCATCCTTAATTACTAATATCAGTTGGCTGCAATACTGACCGCATAATCAATAATGCATCACCGGTGATTTTAGCTGTCCTCTCACATCAAAATGGCTGCAAACTTTACTTAAAATATATATAATATCTTTTAAAATTCTTAAAATTTACTCAAAATGTTTGTGTATTTCTAAAATATTTAGGTAGTGTTTGGTTTGTTGTTTTTAGTTCTGGGTTTCTTAAAATGAAGTTAACATACAAAATAGAAAAAACTTTTTTTATTTTCCATGTTTCGAGAAAATAACACAAGCGCATGAAACAATCCTTTCTTCCATCGCTCCTCTATCCCTTTCGTCCTCCGACCCGTCTTTCTTTCATCCCCTCCGTCGTCCCTTCGTTCTTCTCATACTTGACATACATATTGAAATCCAAAAACACAAAATTCATTTTTAAATCAAACGCTCCCTTAGATTTTCCAAACCATTGTGTCCAAATGCCTTGTTCTACTTTTATCCCTACCGATAACATTAGTCAAATGCATTGACTGGAATTCTTAACGCATTCATCAGACAAGTTAATACAATTACTGTTATCCCGCCTTTTGGCAAGGTCGTGACACTAAAGATTTGACTAGAAACCAAAGAAAATGCATCTCGAAGATCAGTTATACAAAGGTTTACTATGGATACCGACAAATTTGGTTCGAGTCAGGATCGGGCTGCAATTGATATGGCAAGTTAAGCAAAAGCCAACATTTCAAATTTCAAGTTGATCGGAGTTCGTATGCTCAAGATATTGATCGATCAAGAATCATGAAAAAAGCCTCGTTTCATATTCATCAAAGGCAGTTCTTCTTCTTATCCCTCATTCTCAATCCCATTCGTACCCGTCAACAATTAATGTTTCGTATTGATTCCATTCACATGTGCTTCGTATCGATCTCCCCTCTACACGCCAACGTTCGATACGAAACACACCATTAAAATGATCGATACGAAGGACGAATACAACGATCGATATGAAATAACACTTTAAATCATCGATACGAAAAACATAAGTTCATATCGATACGAAGCGGCTACAAACGATCGATACGAAAGGATCCAATGAGCATCGATATGAAGGAATCCTTTGATCATTGATACAAAGGGTATTAGCAAGCATCGACACAAACTGGAATGAAAGCCATTGATACGAAGCGGTTTTAAGCATCGATATGAAGTGAAACGCAAATCATCAATACGAAATGAAGCATTCCAGATCGATACAAAAAAGCATGTTCAAACGAAGGAAAAGATCGTTCAGCATGAAAAGTGGATCGCCCCTGGACTATAGCTCCACGTCATCGATGTGTAGTTGATCGATACGAACTACTATTGATTTGAAGTTGCTCGTTACGAATGAGATCGATACGAAGATGCCAGCTAATTGAAAATCCCAACCTAGATCGATCATAACTCAAAATCTACAAGCCCAAATGCCACTAAATTTTCACAGGAGCTTGCATACCACCTCAAGAATGTCTATGATCGATCTCAGCCCAAATGGAACAAGTATTGATCGATACAAATGTGATAGGTATCGATCAAGGATCGATCCCAAATGACCTTGGATCGATCAAATAGGCCCATCCGAATGTGAGAAGAGGTATTTCGAGATCCAAGTCAGATATTTTCAGCCTACACCTATCAAAGCAGTCCAATGCCCTAAGAAAAGGGACTTTTGATTCTACTACTCCGATACTCTACCGGATACCTTTTGTAACTCGAGTGCTTGAGTTTTACTATTGTAATCAGATTGTAATCTTCAATAAAACAACAAACTTTCCATAGTGGACGTAGGCTACATCACCGAACCGCTCTAAATTCATGTGTTCTTGAATTTATGTTTGTTTATTTTGGCATGTTTGTTTGGTTAACTTCCTTTTTCATTTATATTCTTCACTTTAATCTCTCCAAATACGTACGAAAAGTGTTGTGCCCTATTTTGGTACAAACACTTTGGTGCTTTCACTGAGAAAACCCAGCTTTTCTCTGCTCCATTGGATCTACTATCATTGTTGTATTGCATAAAGCTAAGGAGAAGATCCAGATCTACCATCTAGGATTTCATTACTATTTAGATTGCATCAGATCTAGGAAGGAACTGCATCTGCCATGGTTAACAGAAGGACTGCTTCTACTGCTGCTAATCCAGAAGGATGAGATAAGCAGAACCTTACATAGTTGACTGCTATAGGTCAGACTTCTGCTGGACCTTCGGGTCCACAAGGCCCTGTCACCAGGGAGGAGTTCCATATTTTTATGCAAGAGCTTACCCAAAGCCGTCAGGGACTCACGTAGTAGATCTGTGCCAACACGGAGCTTGCCAATCAACTGAATGAGGAACACAGAAGGAGATCTAGGAGGGATCACATCTCACATTCCTCTACCGAAAGCCCAACTTCATCCAACTTCAACCGCAAATTCACTCACCATCAATTGGATGGAAACTATGCAGAAGCCTCCAGGCATCAACACACTTTGAACCTCGGACAAGCTGGAGCTGGCCTTTCTTCCGGTCAACAAGCCGAACCTTCCTCCCAAGGAGGTACGCTTCCCTATCACACCGTTCATGACCACGCAGCTGCTACCATGACCAATACGAAAGCTCGATTTCAGAATCAACAAGATCCAGTCTTTAATCAGCATAATCATGCTCATGAACCTTACGTTCCAGAAGATCTGGAGCCAAGGAGGCAAGGCATGAATCCTCGACCATGCCCGGACCATCCTCACAACATGAAACCCAACCATGCCTTGGCTCCAAACATCCAAATGCCCGACATCCCAACCATGATCCATTAGATGATCCATGAAAGCCAAGGCCTTACTAATGATGACAAGGGAATCTTACGGAGTTACTCCCTTTATTAATGACATTCTTTATGCTGAGCCACCTCGTCGATTCAGGATGCCTACTTTGCCTATGTATGAAGGAAGCTCGAATCCTAATCATTATATATTAAAGTATGAATGGTTCATGAACTCCACTCGAGCTAATGATGCGGTTAAGTGCAAGAGTTTCCTTATTTCCTTGGGAGGTATTGCAACTATGTGGTTCACCCATTTACCACGCAGATCCATTTCAAATTTTGATCAGTTGGCTACTAAGTTCGTTGAATAATTCTATATGCATGGTACAAGGCCAAAGGATGTTAACACCTTGTCCAGCATTACCCAAGCTCCGGGAGAGACACTCGGGCATTATCTGGAAAGGTTTCATGCTGCCTGTGCCAAGATCGACAACCCAAATGATAATTCTATCTTGATGGCACCAAATAAGGGAATCGACCCCGATTTCGAGTTTGGCCATTGGTTGGTTAGGAAACCACCTGCATCGTTGGATCATTTCTATGCTAAGGCGACCCAATTCTTAAGGAGAGAAGATGCTAGACGATCTAGGAAGCAGGACGATGCGGGTCCCAATGTCAAAGGCGTTCAAAGTAATGTGCTATGAAACAGATCGGTGAGAACTCCGACAACGTGCAGTTGAATATACAGAATAAGTAGAGCCAACAGAAAAGCAATGCAAACCAGGATAAGAATCGAGATCAAAATCCTAGATGGAGACGCAAAGCTCCCATGTTTGGACAATATACTCCCCTAAATACATCCCTGGAGAATGTTTATCTGCAGACTTGTAATACTGGCCAGTAAAAGAAGCTAGCCTGGAAACAGTCGTATGAAAAGCAGATACAAACCAGATGGTTCTGTAGATTCCACGATTGCTATGGCCATAATACTAATGAGTGTCATCATTTACAAGACATCATTGAAAAGTTAATCAGAGAAAGGAAGTTGGAGCAAATTTTTTGTGCGCCACAGGCTGGAGGTGCGGGCCCATCAAACCCTAGTCAAGGTCAAAACCAGGCTAGATCAAAAGAACCGTGCATACTGGCCGGAGATTGGTTATTAATACAGTTAGTGGTGGTCCTCATCTAGCTGATCGGTGCTGGAGTGAAATGGAGTCGTATGCCAGTTCGATTAGGCATGCATATTTTGAGTATTGTAGTAATATTAATGATGGGGCTCCGACAAAACAACAGAAAACGATGACAGACGACATCATTTTCCGGAATAGAGATGCTGACAGAGTAGAAGCCCCCACTGTCGATTGACTAGTCATATCAGTTCAAACTGGTCCTTCTTGGATGAAGAGGATCTTGGTAGATAGTGGAAGATCCATGAATATTCTTTTTAAACAGGCTTATGACTAGATGAGAATGGAAGCTAAGGATCTAAAGCCATGCCAATCCTGCTTACATGGCTTTAATGGAAGCGCAACGATACCCACTGGGATGGTGGAGTTACCATTCGAGTTGGGAATTGGAGACCACCGGAGAGTCCGGATGCTACAGTTTGTCGTGTTAGAAATTATATCTCTGTATAATGATTTCTTGGGCCGACCGGCCCTCGCTGAATTTAGGGTAGCTATTTTCCCATGGTGTTTGACTCTTAAGTTCCCCGCAGATAATGGGGTTGGAGTTGTTCAATGAGATCAAGTGGCTGGACACGCCTGTTATGTTACTGAGTTGCGGGAGGTGCAGTAGAAAGAGAAGGGCAAGGACGAAGAGGAATCTCTCTACGTCCATTTTTCTTAAAGTTGACAAATAACACCCGGACCTAGGCTCGGGCACCACAACCAGTTCCTGAAAGATCCTAATCCATGAGATAATGGTAATGAAGAGGAAGTCAAAGACAGTTAGGCTTCCCTGGTGGAGTTGACGATCGATGTTCCAATCAATGATAACGATGACTCCAGAACGATAAAGGTCGGGTCTCAACTTAGCCACCAGATAAGAGAGGAATTAGTCGAATTTCTCCAGGCAAACCTCAATGTGTTTGCCTAGACTCACACTTATATGTGTGGGATCTCGCCGAACATCATGAGCCGTGCATTGAATATTGACCCGCGGCATGTCCCGGTCAAATAGAAGAGGCGCAGTATGGATCCAAAGAGATCTATCACCCTAAAGGAAGAGGTAAATAAACTCAAGTCAAACGGGTTTATTCGAGATGTATTATACCTGGAGTCGGTATCCAAACCAGTGTTAGTCAGGAAATCCAACAGGAATTGGAGAACTTATGTGGACTACTCAAATCTGAATAAAGCATGCCCTAAAGACTGTTTTCCCCTTCCCAGAATTGATCAACTTGTAGATTCAACGGCCGGACATGAACTCTTATCTTTCATGGACGCATATTCTGGCTACAATCGAATACCGATGCACCTACCTGAGCAAAAGCATACCAGCTTTGTCACCAATCTGGGACTCTATTGCTATAAAGTAACGCTGTTCGGACTCAAGAACATTGGAGAAACTTACCAAAGGCTTGTGAACTGAATGTTTGCTAACCAGATCGGGAAACCATAGAGGTGTACGTGGACGATATGCTCGTAAAGTCATGGCTCTCCATCAATCATGTCAAAGACTTAGAAATAATGTTCAATATCCTCCGACAATACCGAATGAAGCTCAACCCATTGAAATGTCACTTTGGAGTCACATCCAAGAAAATTCCTTGGATTCATTGTCAATGCTCGAGGAATTGAATCCAATCCTGAGAAAATCTAGCAATTCAGAATATCGAGACTCCCAGAACTATAAAGCAAGTATAGAGCTTCAACGAGAAGGTGGCAACTTTGAGTAGATTCATCTCCAAATCCATATACAAGTGCATTCCCTTTTTCGACCTAATCAGGAAAGGAAAGCGCAATTTTGAATGGGCGCTGGAGTGTGAAGGTGCATTCCAAGCATTGGTTCAACATCTGGAAACACCACCTATTTTGTCAAAGCCAGTTCATTATGAAAGATTATATATCTATCTGGCGATTTCGACAAATGCGATCAGTGCTGCATTGATTCGGGAAGAAGATCAGATACAACGACCGGTCTACTATATAAGCAAGCGATTGACAAGGTCGGAGGAAAACTACCCAATGTTGGAGAAGCTAGCTTATTGCCTCGCAAAAGCTCCGTCCATATTTCCAGGTCCGATCACAGTCTACACTGACCAGCAGTTACGACAGGTCCTTACGCGGCCTGAGACATCTGACAAGTTACTCAAGTGGAACATCAAGTTGAATCAGTTTGATATTGCTTATACACCGAGACGAACCATCCAAGGACAAGTTCTGGTGGACTTTATAGATGAATTTATTATACCGAAGGACTTGCCCGAAACTAGTGAATCTCCCAAATACATATGGAAGCTATACAATAACGGTGCATCAAACGACCGCTGCTCAGGCACTGGAGTTGCACTCGAAACCTCAGAAGGTCAATCCATATGCTATGCTTTGAAGTTTGACTTTCGTGCGACTAGTAACAAGGCCGAATATGCAGCTTTACTCACTGGACTCAAACTTGCTAGAGACTTGAGAATTACTGCTATAGAGATCTACTATGACTCACTATTGGTCTTATGCCAGGTTCAAGGAGAATACCAAGCAAGAGACCGAAGGTTGGTTGCTTATCTTGCCCTGTTCCAGGAAGTGTTGAATTAGTTTGACTACTATGCCGTCCTGTGTATACCCTGGTAGCACAATCAGAAGGCCGATTCTTTGGCAAAACTGGCCAGCACCGATGAAGCACAACAAATGGGACTCGTCCTTGTTGAGACACTTACCTCTCCAAAGTATCGATCAGATGGAGACGGACTAGGTGCATGAGGTAATGCCCGAGAAGGAGTCAGGGATGACCCTGTTCATAAACTATATCGAATATGGAGCTTTTGCTTGAGTGTAGATGTGAGAAAAGACAAGTTCTTCGGAAAGCTTCATGATTCATTATCCAGAATGGAGTTATGTACAGGAGAGGAACTCTGTTCCTTTACTCTGGTGTATCGCTCATGACAAGTTCAAACGAGTGTTACATGATGTGCACGAGGGAGAATTCGACGATCACACTGGGGGCAAGCCCTTGCTAAGAAAATACTCTGATATGGATACTATTGGATGTTAGTGAATCGAGATGCATCGAATTATGCCAAGAAATGTGATAGGTGCCAAAAGCACGCCCAGATTCTAAGAGCCCCGCCGATCGAAATCACACAGATGGTCAGTACATGGCCGTTTGCCACATGGGGCATCAATATAATTGGATCTTCCCCTTTAGCTAGAGGTGATGCGAAGTACGCCATCGTTGCAGTTGACTACTTTACCAAGTGGACGGAAGCCGGGCCCCTTGCTACTATTACAACGAAGAAAGTAATCAACTTTGTTGTACGCAACATTATCTATCGTTTTGGCCTCCGGCATACAATTATTACTTACATGGAGCCTAATTCGATAGTGTCGAGTTCAAGAATTTCTGTCAACATTTTCACATCTAAAAGAAGTTCTTAACAATTGCTCACCCTCAAGCGAATGGATAGGTCGAAGCTGTTAATAAAGTTATTAAGTCTGTTCTGAAGAAATGATTGGAGAAGGTTAGAGGTAGATGGGTTGATGAACTTCCCATAGCCCTATGGGCGTATCGAATTGCCCACAAGTTCGCGACCGGCCACACTCCATTTTCACTTTCCTACTGCTCCGAAGTCGTTATTCCAGTTGAATTGGAAATACCTTCTCATCATGTGACTTATTATGATCCAAAGACGAACTCCATCTTACTTGCTAAATCTATGGATTTATTGGTTGAGAGGCGTAAAGAGGCTGATTTGAGGGCAGCCACATAACGAAGTCGAGTCGCCCGATTACACAATGCTAAGGTCCGACCTAGAACCTTTGAACTTGGCGATCTCATACTCAAAAGAATCTATCTGGTCCATTCGCATATGAAATGAACATGGGAAGGACCGTATGTCATCGAATGGAGACTTGGAGACGGCACATTCAAATTATCAGCTGTTGATGATCTCACTTTGCCGAGAGCTTGGAATAGCGAGAATCTCTATCGCTACTACACATAACAGGCTTTGTTTATTCATTTAGTCTGCTTTTCATTTGAAATTTGTTTATGAATTTCGAAATTGAACTTGTAACAATGCAACTAACTTTGCCATACTTTCTTATTCAGCAATAAAATGCAAACTCATCAAGCTAGAGTGACGATTCCTGAAATGCATCATGCAACCATAACAATGCACGGAGAGCTAAGTTCTATCCTATGGTGGGACTTATTCAAATAGAGAGTGACTGTGATATAACTGGTCACTCGCTATGTGAAATCCCGAGCTTGGGGGCAAGCAACTACACTAAAGCCAAAAAAGATTGATACACGATAATCCTCTAACGAACTCCAGTTCTTAGAGTGCGGGCTAGAGTATAAACTTCAAATCCAAAACATAGGCTCAAGGAGGGTGGATCCGTCCACCCACGACTTCGCCCATGTACAGCCTAAACTCGAGGAGGATGGACCCGTCCATCCATGACCTTGTCTCCATTATTACAAGCTTGAGGAGGATGGACTCGACCATCTACGACTTCGCTTGCCTACTCAATGTGAATGTGATCCGGCCGTCCACGTTCCGAATTAGCTTCTCATTCCCGGAGTGTGAACAATATCCCAATACTTAGGTAGATGTGACTGATCATCCGCCAATCAACTCCAGATTCACGGAGTGCGAACTGGAGTATAAACATCAAAATGGGTGTGACTGACCACCCACCAAATAACTCTAAGTCCCAGAGCACGGGCTGGAGTATAAACGCACAGAGGGTGTGAACCGACCACCCGCAAGATGATTTGAAGTCCCTAGAGAGTGGACTGGAGTGCAAACATAAATTGGGTGCGACTGACCATCTACAAATCAACCTAAGCCCCTAGAGTGTGGACATAATTCTATATATTAAATGGGTGTGACTGACCGCCCGTAAAACAACTTAAATCCTCAGAGCGTGGACCTAATTCTAAACACTAAATGGGTGTGACTGGCCGCCCATCAACCAAATTCAGATTCCTAGAGTGCAAACTGGAGTATAAAAATGAAGCGGGCATGAATGACGGTCCACAAATCAACATAAGCCCCCAGAATGAGGATATAATTCTTAGTATTAAACAGGTGTGACCGACCACCTGTGAATTATCCCATGTTCCCAGAGCATGGACGTGATCCTAAATGACGAGTTGGAGTAACTGACCGCTAGCACTAGAGCTCAATCCCTAGAGTGCGGTTGCAAGTACTAATAGATGAGCGAGTGTGATTCGACCAATCGAACCCATCTCGCTTCAACTTTGTTCCGACTAAGTTAGTTTCAATTTTATTGAAGGCAGAAAGCGACTGCCAGTCGACCACTTCAATTCATCCCCAAGACTGAGGGAAAAACTCAAGTACCAGCTGCTAATCGAGACAGTACAACATTGGGACTCGGCTTAACGTTTGGTTATGACCCAAAGCCATGACTTCAGGACATAACAACCAAACTCAAGTCTAATTTAGAGACCAAAGCCTCACAAGTACGTTGATTGGAAATTCGAGCGCTAAACACTTAAGCAAATAAACACAAAGTTATGCTGAAAACAAAATGGAATTTTATTTCAACTATTCTTTGAAAGAAAAGGATAAGTACAAAAATTATTTCAAGAATTCCTATAGGCCGGGGACGAACCCGCATCTATACACGGCTTGCGGAAAGCAAAAAGAAATTCCTACCTATCTACCAAAAAAGGGAGCAAAAGAGCATGTCTACTCCTTTAGCTTCTTCTGCTTCTTCTTACTTGGTGCCGATCCACTGGAACTACCGCTCGGCTGTCTTTTCGAGCCTTTGCCTCCCCGGCCTCCTTTTGCTGATTGGTCTTCGGCCTAGGGAATTACGATGATCTCTTCCTCCGAACTCACGGGGATCGGGATACTCTTTGAATGCAGAGTCGGATGAATCGTGGAACTTTCAATGTTAGAGGACGAAGGAGGCATGCCGTCAACGATTGTGCCCCCAGGAGAAATCATATGCATGAGCACCGGACCTGGACCTGCCATGCCACCTCTAATACTACTAGCCCGCATAGGTCTTTCCATTTAATCATTGATCTCTTCCATTATCTCTTCCTTCCAAACTGCTTGGGCTTCTACGGGAATGCTGCTAGTTGGGCCCCAAGGGCTAGCCGTAAACACACCTTCACCCATGACGAATGACAAGTCGGTAAGTGGATCACTTTGATGACCAAGGATTTCTTCCGTTATCTGTCCGTCAAGAATAAAAGTGCTCTCGTACACTTCCTTGGTTGATGCAGCGGCTGTTGTCATGATTGCCTCCATCGTAATAGCCTCCTGCTCATGATGCAGCTCTTGGATTGTAGGAGGCTCGATCGGTACAGATTCTATAACTGAATAAAGATAAGAGAAAACATTAGTGACACCTTCTGATAGCGCTCCAAACTTTGAATGGATGCAAGAAGTGTTCAGGGTACCTTCCTTAGATTGGCTCACATGCTGAGCCGATTCGCCTTGAGAGCCATGCTTGTGCACAGGAGACAGATGTGGCTGATCTGGAACAGTTAAAGGGTTAATTGTATAAGTAAGCTCGGGTTGAGTTGCTACAGGCATTTCGGAGCTTTCTTTGTGGTGTTCAACTCCCGACCCCTCTCCAACATCCGAATAATTACCGACAAGTTTTTCCTTCTCAAAAGTGACAATGGCATCATGTGGAACTTTTCTCTCATATTCGGTTCTCCAGATCAAAGTCGTCGGGTAGATGTAGTGTGATGGTCCTTCCTTTCATCCTCTATCAAGCGGCACCGGGCATTGTACAGATGAAGCGTGTAGTCATCCAGCCAGCTTAAGTTGCGGTTTTTCAGGATATTGGCATTATAAGTGGCTAGGAGGTCTTTCATATCACCTTCCAACCTGGCCTCTTCCGCTCTAACATCAATTTCAATTTTGGCCTCGGTTTCTCGGACATTTAACTTGGCCGCATCCCGCTCACCCCCGAGTGCCACAGCTTGTTCACACATCTCTTGGGAAGCTTTGTTAGCATCATCTTTCTCTTTGACGACTTCAGTAAATTTTGCTTTAAGCTCCTCAAGTTCTTTGAGCACGGTATCTCTTTCCACCGTAACAGTGGCGGTTACATAGCAAATCTCCTCGACCAAGGTTAGGTGCTCATGTCACATCATTTCTATCTTCTTGCCTAACTCATCGACTTTCTTAAGGACCTCTGTTTCTGAGTTCCTTAAAGTGTCATTCTCGGTGGTAAGCACTTGCACTATGCGATCTTTTTGGGCGAGAACTTTATCCAGTTTTTCAATTATCTTTACCCGATCAAAAGCCACCACTGAAGCTTTCTTTGCGGCCTTCATCCACTCTCGATACTGGTTGTAGACATCATATACATAATCATGCACAGTTTGTTAAGTTCCATCGGGAATTCGCTTTAAGTGTGGGGTAAAGTGAAAACCATCAAAGTAAATATTAGGGAAATCCATTTTCAACTAAGCTATTCGGATGGCTCCCTCTCCCATGGGCTCCATAGCCACTGATGCAGTGATGAGAAGAACATCTATGCCAGTTCTACGGCACTGCTCACCAGATCTCGAAGTTTATGGAGGCACTGGTTGGAGTGAAGTTTCAGTAGTTTGTTTTCCGGAGCCGAAGGGTTGCGTTGGACCTCTAGGTGGCGGAGAGCGCGACTAGGAATGACGCCTATACTCCCTCTCCCTATCTCTTTCCCTCTCGTAATGCTCCCTTTCTTGACTGGAGTAGCCGCAATTGCGTTCTCTTCCGGCTTCATGCCTGTGAGACTCGAAATATGAGCTAGATGAATGGCGCGCAAAAAGAAGACTACCTAGCATAGATCTTCGCTTCGACATCGTACCTATAAAATGAAAAGGGAAACGGTGTTAGATATCTCCAGAGTTTTGAAAAGCATGTGATTAGAGATTATGTGATGCCGTGAAGTGTGTGCATGTATGTGCAAACCCCCCAACCAACCGGTTGTAATAGCGGTACTCGAAGGAGTTGGCTCTCTTTATCTAAGGCGCTTTGAAGCCCCTCTAGTCTGATATCTTGATGTAAAGGCAAGTCATCTGGAATGGGGACATCTGCCAGTCCCTAAAAAGAACTCTCCATCTATGGAGATGGAATCTCTTGACTAGTAGCAGGCAAAGACACTATGACATTTTTGCGCCTTATGGATTTGCGAGCACCGGTTTTGCGTTTTCTTTTTCCTAATGCACGAGAGTCCGGCGAAGGCACCGCTACGGACTCATCTCTAGCTGGTGAGCTCTCGTTGTCACCTTGTTTGGCTATGACAATCCCAGGAGATCTCCTTCCCATCTGCCTCATCGGAGCCATCCTGAGAACTCCTACAAGTCTGATGCTCTGGTCTCTATCAATTAACCCCATGACAATTAGATTTTCGCCTATAAGGACTTCATCAATTTCTTTATGCGTGGCTAGCACCTCTTAAAAAACCCTTACTATCTCCTTAAACCAAGCTCCTTCGGGCCGCGGAATTGAAGCTATAAAAGAAAGAAAGTGTTAGACTAGGCATCGACATTGTTATCCATTTAATCAACAAAAAGGTTGGAGCGCTTACATCTGACTAGCCACTGTCTGGAGAACCTCGGTGGACATCAAACGAAGAACCATTCGGCCTTAAAGTAACTCGGCTTGCTCCAAGCCCCGACCATGACTTGATAGTTCCTAATTTCCTCGAGAAAAGTGAAGGAAGGGTTGTCCCCAAGAATCTTTATATTTTAATAAGAACCGATCTCTTCTACCGTCGGAAGATAGAAGAGGTGCTCCATGAAGATGATAAACAGACTATTGAGCAAGGCGTACCCATTTGGGTGCAACTTAGATGGAGCGATCCTCAAGAAAAGTAAAACTTCGCGGATGAACTGATTGAAAGGAGGAAGTGTCCCGGCTACACATATAAATCTGTTGCAGGCTGTGTACCCTTCTGGGGGGTTATGGGCTCTATCTTTTGTCCTCGGCAGAAGACATCATTCAGCGCCAACCCATGCCTTAAGAAAATCCTGCCAAACATGTCTTTAGAAATATTACAGCAGACATAATTTTATGGAGTGGCGATGAAGACTGGTCCTGGTAGCTCATCCAGAGCAGGGCTGATTACTTCAACTGCGATAGCCGACATTTCAATTACAGGAAGAGGTAGACTCTGAACATCCTACGACTGTGAACTTCTGGGTTCCATAGCTATTAAACTCAGTAAAAATCATCGTTAGATGATAATAAACCCATGTTCCCCTAGAGTGAAGTGCATGAATGTGTTGTGTAGTGCGGTGCTACAAGATACTTAAGAAATTCTATGGAATTTGCGAGATGTTCAAATGACAGGACTTCGAGATTCAACCATAGTGACCGTCATTGTTGACCGTCACAACTGTGCCATTTAGACTTCGAAGAGCGATCCTGGTTAGAGTTTGTAAAACTTGTCAACAGTTCCATCAACGAGCTTCAAAGGGTAGTCAAATATGCAGTGAAACGGTTAAGTCCAATTATACAAGGCAGAAGCTCATTGGAGTCAAATGTTCGAGTATGTAAATGTTTCAAATCCATCAAAGTTCAAATTTGGATCGCTTCACAAATCCTAAACTTTGTATCGTTTGAGATAAATTAGACTTTGTATCGATCGAAGATAACCAGCTTCGTATCGATCTCCAACCCCAGGTTTCGTATCGATCCCTAATCTGGGGTCTCATATCGATCGCTCACCATAAAGTTCGTATCGACCGTAGGCTCCTCAACTTCGTATCGATTGTCTGCTGTGAGTTTTGTATCTATCATTGGCTCCTTGATTTCGTATCGATTGCTTTGGATCGATACGAAATTCCACCATACTGGATCGTTATGAAGTTCCCCTTTTCACCTATCAGTTTTGGATCGATACGAAACTCCCATTCTGCATCGGTATGAAACCCAAGTTCTCTCTTCCTTTATCGATACAAGATTGGAACTAAAAGTCATTCCACCAACTCCTTTTTATCCATTCAACCTCCTTTTTATCCGATCGGCCTGAATTACATTCTCTCCTCTTTCAATTTTAGTCCGGCCCAATTCCGGCTTCTTCATCACCTGAACTGGCCACGACCATGGACGAATTGGTAGTAGATCTCAAATCCTATTGTTTTAATGTGAGATTTATCAGATGATTACCTAAATTAAAGAATTAATTCGAGGGATAGCAAGTTATGTTAGGTTAAGGACGAAGGCGATTTTAATTTCTCAGTTCTATCGATACGAAGGGAAGAATGAAGTGAAGGCAGATGAAATTTTTCCAAGTACAGAACGTATTTATATAGACATAAAAATTAGAAGGAAACGATTTGTCTCCAAGTTATGTTAACCGATGAAAATTAGTCTCCCATATCATCGATACGAAGCATTCGTCGTATCCATCTACCCACATCGGTCAAGAATACAACCATTTGTAACCATCAATTCGAGTCGATCCAGAACATGAACAGATCGACAACTAATCAATAGAATGATGCAACTTGGGCTTATTTGAACTATTTGTATCCATAACACAGTTGTTCGTGTCCATCAATGATCAATCGATACGAAGCGACAACTTCGTATCCATCACTTTAGAGACCACAGGAGTTCGTATCCATCGATATGAAGAATTTTCAAAGAACCAACTATTTCGTATCGATAGCCATCGATACGAAATGCCTATCCCAACTTCTCACATTGAACCAGGAGAGGATCGATATGAAGGGATACTTTAAAAACAACCACCAAACGTTGTTACGACTTGAATTTCATATCGATACAGGATAGAATCGATACAAAGCTCGATCCAAAGAGAAAACTTGATAACGACGCATGAACGTGCAAACATAAATAGGAGTCTAGTTAACATACGTGTGTGTATAACGGACTAATATTCAGTTTTCAAAATTTACAGGAATTGAATGCTCACCTGATGACAATCACAACAGTAAACGACAAATTAATAGCACTCGACACTCGGTTACAACAAAATGCTACACGAACATTGGCAGCCAACAACACAATATTTATATATCGAGAAATCAATCGAAGGTTACATCTTTTGACGAAAAGACAACATCTATTCAGCAAATCGGATAGGACTTTTTGAAATGAAGGTTGCAACTTTTCAAAGCACGTCATGTTCTCACAAGATGTACTTCGGGGGGCAAATGTTATCCCGCCTTTTGGTAAGGCCATGACACCAAGGACTTGACTGGAAACCAAATACAGTCCGTCTCGAAGATTGGTTATGCATAGGTTTACTATGAATACCGGCAAATTTGGTTCGAGCCCAAATCAAACTACAATTGATATGGCATGGTAAGCAAAGTTATGAAAGCAAATGTTTTAAATTTCAAGTTGATCAGAGTTTGTATGCTCAAGATATGGATTGATCAAGAATCATGAAGCAAGCCTCTGTTCGTAGCCATCAAAGGCAGTTCTTCTTCGTATCCATTATTCTCAATCCCATTCGTACCCATCAATAGTTAACATTTCGATCTATTCCATTCACACGTGCTTCCTATCGATCTTCCCTCTACATAGTTCGTATCGGTTAGCCAACGACCGATACAAAACACACCACTAAAATGATCGATATGAAGAACACATACAATGATCGATACGAAATAACACTTTAAATCATCGATACGAACATAAGTTCGTATCGATACGAAGTGGCTACAAACGATCAATACGAAAGGATCCAATGAGCATCGATACGAAGGAGTGCTTTGATCATCGATCAAAGGGTATTAGCAAGCATCGATACGTACTTGAATGAAAGCCATGAATACGAAGCGGTTTCAAGCATTAATACGAAGTGAAATTCAAATCATCGATACGAAATGAAGCGTTCTAGGTCGATATGAACAAAGCACGTTCAAATGAAGGAAATGATCATTCGGCATGAAAAGTGGATCACTCCTGGATTATAGTTGCACGTCATCGATATGCAGCTGATTGATACAGACTACTATTGATCCGAAGTTCATCGATGCGAATGAGACCGATATGAAGATGCAAGCCAATTGAAAATCCCAGCTTGGATCGATCATAACTCAAAATATATAAGTCCAAATGCCCCCAAATTTTCACAGGAGCTTGCATACCACCTCAAGAATCTCTATGATCGATCTCAGACCAAATGGAGTAAGTATTGATCGATGAGAATGTGATAGGAATCGAACGAGGATCAATCCCAATGACATCGGATCGATCAAGTGGCCCACCCACGTATGAGAAGAGGATTCCGAGATCTAAGTCAGATATTTTCAGCTTACACCTATAAATAGCAGCCCAATGCCTTTAGAAAAAGGACTTTTTGATTCTACTACGCCGACACTCTACCGGAGACCTTTTGTAACTCGAGTGCTTGAGTGTTTACTGTTGTAATCAGATTATAATCTTCAATAAAACTTCAAACTTTCCATAGTGGACGTAGGCTACACCGCCGAACCACTCTAAATTCCTGTATCCTTGCATTTCTGTTTGTCTTTTTTGGCATGTTTGTTAGATTAACTTTCTTATTCATTTATTTTTTTCACTTTAATCTCTTCAAATACGTCCGAAGAGTATTGTGCCCAATTTTGGTATAAACACTTACATTTTAAAATTTTCTATAAACATTACTTTTAGAAATTACTTAACACACTTATTTAATGAACCTTTTACTAATTCACTTTAAATTTTATCTCAATACCATTTTTATAATATACACACACACTTTTCAAAGGATTCTACTTATACTTGAATCCTGAAATCATATAATAATAACGAACTATATCTGTATATATATAAAAAGTCGTTACTTTTATCAAAACTTTAGTAATTTCAAAACAATTCTAAGTTCTTTTTAAACACACAAATTTCAAAATTAATGTCAATACCAGCAATTTCAAACAGCCAAATAAACATGAAAGACTAAAATAAATGTACTCAGTGGAAACTAATAAGTTGATTTTCTATTGCGCATTCTGTTCAAAATTAAATCAAAACCCAACTGTAATAATAAACCAAACACCACAAGTGCAATATTAAACCATCCAAAATCATAAATATAAATCCTACTAGTTGGACTAACTCCTTTCGTCCTTACTACTCTAACCATTTTATACTTTATACTAGAAAGAAAGGGAATTAATTATATATTTAAAATACATATATTTGTAAAACCACAAATACATCACTTGATGATTATCCTAGTAATCATCCAATATTTATATATCCACTACCCCTTACTATAGGGAACTATCCAACACACTCAAGAAGTTAGGGACTCTAAGTGTCATCTAAGGTCTTGACCCATGTCCCTTCTATGATGCGTTATTCTAAACCAACTCGAATACGATGTTGTAACACCCCCACCTCTATATCCACACTATTTAAGAGTGCCATGGAGTAATATTGTTGAATAATATGAAGAATGAGACGATATGGGGTACATACATGAATATTCTCTTGGGATAACACCGGTACATATTAAAACAATAAATATAACTCACCAATAAACTTACAAAGTCGGCACAAAGCAATAAACATGTGTTCCTCGAGGATAAAACAACACGCAATATATAAAGTATGTCATAGTAAACACAGAGTCAGAATTGCAATGGTAACATATAATATATAGAATACAAAAATGTCATAAAGGTATAATAAATCTCCGTGTCAAAATATATAGTGAATCAATATCATATAAATATAATACAACTTCCTAATATTTCTCCTCAAAGCCCATAAAAATGGATGTTGGTCATGTCATCCCTATACCTGAAATGTCGCTGAATGACTCGATATTACATAAATAACACATAGGTCAGGATATATCTAATCAAAGATTTATAATATGTGTAACACAGTATAAACAATGAATAATAATATGAAAACTATTTGCACCAGAAATTGGCATAAACACCCAATAGAGAATTTGTGGAGGAATAAATGAAGAATAATAAATGTAAATGGAGAAAATATAGCACAAAGTAATAAGAAAAAAGCTAATAATAGAGGCACAACAATTTATAGTGGTTCGGCGTTATTTTCCTACGTCCACTTTGAAGAGATAGATTTATTAATCACTTTGTAGACCGAGTACAAGAGGGATAAGATGAATATCCTTAGTTACAAAAGAATACAAAGTAAAAAGCAGCGTCAAAGATAAAAAATGAACAATTAAGTATGTATTTATATAGGAAGATGGTGAAATATGTCCCTGAAAATTTGGCAGAAGGCTCTCCAGATCCGTAAGGGCCCATAGGAGGGATCACATGGCCCAAATCCCAAAAAATAGGTATCGAGGCCGATCCCTACTATTGGTGATTTTGGGGATGTGAATCCTATGGAAGCTTCACTGTGTTGTATTATGCTTAACCTCCAAATTTCATGCCAATTGGATTAGTAGAAGTTGAGTTACTGATCGATCTTTGTTGCAATGTGTTGTGTAATCTGATTTTGGCCGATCCCTTTAGAGGAAAGAGGGCCGATCCCTCTTTCTTGTTCTTTTTCGAGTGTAATCCCTAGGGTGGACTCTCTAGGGTCCCCTATTCTTGTTTCCAAAGTTTTATATGTCTCTGACTTCTGGATTTTAAGATATCGATCGTTTTCCAATGAGTTGCACTGTTTAGCTAAAGTAATCCGATTCCTTTGGTAGGGAGGGATCATACTGGATCACTTTTCTAGATTAAACTATATTTCATACTTAGAACGTTCTATATAGCATATCTCTTAATTTTGTTCGATCACGGCTCCGTATTATCATCTGTACTTGATTTCTAGACCCCACAATGATCGCTCTAGGCTACTAGCCTTGATGACGATCGAATCTAACTTGTCTAATCTGCTTAGATATAGTCGGGTCAAAATGTCGAATAACACTTGTCCCCCAATGTACATCTTATGTCGAAAATGACGCGCTTTGAATCGAAGCAAGTTAGGGTTTTTGGAAAGAAATCCATCCAGTTTTCTTAATAGCTACTATCCTTCCATTGTATTCTTTTCTCAAAGTGTCATATCCTCTTTGATTATCATGACACTTGGTTGATTTCCAGTAGTATAAATTCAGGATGGTATATCATCAGTTGCTATCTATGTCTGATTCTATAGGGCTAGTAAGCTTTGGCAATCTGTTCCAGTTTAATCTTTGAATGCTTTAGGTGAGAATTTAATTTCTGTCGATTTTAGAAATTGAATTTTTAGAATATACACATGCACGTTCAGGTACACGCCTTTGTCATCGACACACGATGCGTTTGTATGCTCTTAGGTCATCGCCAAATTTTATTGGATCAAATGAAATTACATTGCATTTTTTATTATTTTATTTTATTATGTATATTTTTCAAAAGAGGGATCAAAATTCCTCTAGCAGATCCCTTTCTTCCTTCCTTCAAAACTGTCACCCTTAGAATTCAAGAATATCACCAAGCCCTCAAAATAATTTGAAATTCACCCGATCTCACGTGTGACAATCTATACTTATATACATATAGATAGGTTTTGATTTGCATATGATTCTATTTTGTGACGAGATGATGGATTTGTTTATGTTAATGGATTTGAACCTTAGTTGACCAAAGGAAATAAGAAGAACGACGACGATGTAGGAGGGATCAGTTTGGGATGCAAGCAGTGGTTGCTAAGCAGATGGATTGAGTAAGGGTTTGGTTACACTTAAGCAAGGGATCAGAAGGAGTTAATGGAGGGAAGAAAACACTCAAGTGTCGGGATCGGTAGTGAAGTACGAAAGAGGGATCGGTGCAGCGACCGTTGAGAGGGATCGGTCAGGTTGGGTAGAAGGGATCGATGATTAGCCGATTTGGAGAGGGATCTATTGTGTCAGTTCGTTATGTTGGTTTGTGGAATAGAGACCAGTTACATTCATTCACGACATAGGGATCGGTGTTGTTGGAGCGTGGATACGTTGGTTAAGAGGGATCGATTGTTTACTTTATGAGAGGGATCGGCTATGGGGACTTAGTCGATTGTAGGCCCTTGAACCGAGCTTGGACACTTAAATAAACCAATCCATGTAGACTTTTTCAAACAACTAGAACCAATCCTATCTTAATGAACTTGGATATATGAAGTTTAACAAACAACATGACCTGTACATCCGACTTTGAACTTGAATATGAACTAAAATTCAACATATGGACCTCAATAACAAACTTTATACTTTAACATGCAGAGGGTCGATCACTAAGCTTATACAACCGATCAATGTAAACACCAGTTGAGATAGTCAGCAATGATGGCCACTTTGGTTGGAATCCAAAGTCTCGTCGCTAATTTTTTATTTTAATTCTGAACTGTTTATCTCTGCACTGCAAAAAACTGCACCAAAGAGTTTACACTTTGCACGAGGGGACAAGTTGATTCCTCTACTCTTTACTATCTACCGAGTTTAGTTGATATGGGCTCCAGGTCGTTTAGCCATGATGTCTTCCAGTCAACCTTCACAGCATAACAATCAAGGTGCCAAATTGAACTCCACGACTGTATCTGGTAGACTTTTTCTTGAACACCAAACTGAGCAACCGAAGAATTTTGGTTTGTAGGTTGACCTTTTCTTTGACGTTCCCATCCTTCTGATGGAAGAGATGGATTCTTCCTATGATACTTTAGAGGTTGCTGTATTTATAGATGACTCGATGGACTCCCAAGCCTTCAAAAATGATGAGGCCGCGCTGCGTAGGCTGTTTTATACATGGGATCTCATTTGAAGACGTTCTAGTCCCTTCAAGGAACGACAGGGCCCACTTGCCCCCGGAAGGGTATATCGCATGTGATAAGTTGATGTGCTGGGTCGGATGTATGCTTGCCTTTTAATTCATTTATACAAGAGATGCTAAATTGTCTGGGAATAGCTCCTGCTCAACTGCATCCGAACAGCTACGCTTTCCTTCACGGCACCTTTTTATTATTTATGAAAGTTCTTCTCCATCCGCCATCTTATGAAGACATTTGGCTCATCTACAAATTTAAGTGGCAGATGGAAAGCCTCTTTTATGCTTTCCTCGTGCCGGTGCCTAATTTTCAAATTCTGACTAGTGCTTGGAACAAGCTTAGTGTCTTTGAGCATAAATGGTTCTACATTCGTTGTCTTCCTAGCTTTGCATGGCGATGGATGGAAGGACGTAAGTGTTTCCTTCACTTACTTTCAAATTCTTATGTCCAAGTCGTATCCTGAACTAACAAACACCTTGAAAATTAGCAAGTGTCCATCCATAACCCGAAGGCGATAATTATTCAAGGACGATTTCTGCAATCTATGCCACCCCAGTTAAGGACAAGGACATCAGATCCCTTGTAACTTGTAACATCCTCTATCTGAAGGCCTAAAGCTAAGCGCTACAGTTGTTGCAGTCATCTATAATATTAACTTTCAATGACCAAATACGGTAATGTTAATGGTATACATAATATCAGCATCACAGGAATATGAAACAAATCACAGATTTCAAAAACATCTTTTCACATTGAAATTTAAAAAAATGTTTCATATTCAAGTTATATAATCCCATCGCTTTGCCAGATTCAAATAAAATATAATTATTACATAAATACACCAAGAGCGAAACATGATAATGCCCCCTTGGTAAACCAGAGTACTAAATAGTCATCACTGACTTATTACAAACACAGTGGAAATACATCAAAATGAAACAAACTACAACTCCTAAATAGCTATCCGTCAGCCACCTGCTCGTCTCCAGAAGCTTTATTCACGAACCTACTAAAACCTGTAAATCCTCAACCCTCAGCCTACTCAAATCAGTTTTTGAGCAGTCGAGAGTTTAAGGGGAAAAACATAAACTTCAAGTCAAACATGAAGCCTGGTGTGAATAATGCTATACATCTCGGATATACGATATTATGTGAGACCACGTCGCTTAGCGGAATGATTTTGCCCATACTAATATTCCTTTTAAAACATAACCTTTGCAAATCATAATCCTGCAATCAAAATAGGTTAAAACTTTAAACAATTAATGTAAACATACATATCACGTAACAAATGGACTATCTGTCCAAACACTGTAGTTTTGTTTGGCTAACTACTAACCTTTGGCTGACTCGAGCCTACCAAATAGATAAAATAAATATGACATAACATTTGTTAGACAAGTCTTCTGGACTGTCTATCCCTAACTTACTCTCTCCCAGGGTCCACTAATCCTAATGGTTTTGCAGGATCACTAATAACCTACACCATGCAAATATATTCCTTTATGTGTGTACCATAATTTTAGTCTTACCTGTGACAAAGCCCTACATACTGGAATTTGGGACTAAATTTGCTAGGGGCTAATAGCTAATGTATAAGGCGGGACCCTATACCAGTCCCATCTGGTATTCTAATATCTGAGTCATTTTACTAAAAATTTCTTTGAAAATCTTTTCTTCTCAAATTGATTTAAAACCTTTAAATCAAACATAAACAAGGAAAATATATACTCTATGCTTTACTCAAAATCATCTTGCCATGCTATATATATTTACCGAAATCTTTGTTGATGAAACATTTGAACCTTTGAAAGCACCCCTTTCGATCCCATTGAAAGTATCCCTTTTGTAACCAATTAAACCCTTTCTTTCGTTTAGGCCAAAAGGCCAAAACTTCCTTTCGAAACCATTTACATAAAACTTTCAAAACCATTGAAATAACTTTTCCTTCAAAAATTAAAACCTTATACATCCTATCTTTAAAACCTACAAACATAGCCTTTCGAAACCATTGGAAAACCTTTCCTTTAAACCTTTTGAAACCATTAGTGGAACCACCCTCTTCGAAACCATTCATTCAAAGCCTTTCGAAAACATAGGGGAACCACCCTTTCGAAACCTTTCTTCAAAACCTTTCGAAAGAATCAAAACCTTAAACCTTTCGAAAGCATTTGGGTTCTATTTAAAACATGTGTAAACACCTTTTGAAACCATTCAAAACTTAATCTTTCGAAACCTTTGGGTTAATCTTAAAAATCTCTAAGGGTCATAAACAATAGGGTCGAAAGTAACTCCATCGAAAGTCAAAACATAAGTAAAGAAGTAATGGTGTCAAAACCATCCTTTCAGAAGCATTAGAGGAGCGGTAGGATTTTTATAATACAAAATCAACCCTTTCAAAGGCATTGCTTCGAAAAGTAGAAAGTGGTAGCTAAGGCTTCGACCTAGTTGAAAGAGGTTATTAAAAAAATGCACAACCACTTAAAACCATTTGACCTAGTCGGAAGCCAACCAAGTCGAAAGCAATATAGTCGAAAACAAAGTAGACACATTTTTTATTTAATGCAAAGTCATGCCTCGACCCCGTTGGAACCTATGGTTTTGACCCAGTTCCCTCCGCCTTTGTCTAATTCATGATGTACTAGATTAATGATATTATATGCATTGGTTTCGATGACATAGAGGCGGAAGCTCTCAATTGAAACCCCCTGTGCTGAAAGAGGCAAAACATGCTGAAAGCATGTAAAAATTGATTTTTAACCTTTTTAAGTAATCTTTTTAACTAACCTGCTTTGTTTGTCAACATCTTATTGTTTGCTAATTTTTTCTCTAAAAGCACTGCCATAATTTCAGAAAAATATAATTTAATTTGTTTACAAAACATCTCTTCTCCTTTTATAAATATATAAAACATTTAAGTACCATAACTTAAATAATTTTATATATTCATCAAAACATTTTGAAAAATTCTACAAAAATTCCAGAAAATCCTTTTTAATATATTTTCTAACATATATAAATTTTAGACTCAAATTATTTATAATTTAACCGTAAATTATTTATAACCCAATAAATCATTTTCTTCATTAGAAAATTAATATGAAGTCCACATTAATTCAGAAAATTATGAAAATTGAAATTCCTCTCTAAAATATCATTTCTGATCTATATCTAAAATTACAAGGCATTTGAAGTCATTAAATAGGTTTTTCACATCAAAACATATCATAAAATCTATGTGAATAAGCATAAATCATTAATAAGCATATATAAACATTTTATCCTTCAAAATCATGGCTAAACTATGCAAGATAAATCAGATTTAACATTAAAACCAAAAACATTTAAGAAATAAAAGATGTAGTCATTATTCACCTGAGCTTTGTGACTTAGGATGTGAGATTTGATCTTGATTAAGTGATTTAATTTTTCCTCTTGCATCCTAGCTTTATCTTCTTCCTCTTGGTTGCCAATGATGGCCAGCGTTAGATTATATTTCTACTTGTGAAAATAGCATGAACATATGGTGTGTTTTGTTAGGGGTTCAGGGTATTAGAATACTCATCTTGCTATTTTGCCCTCCCTTATTTTTTAACACTTTAATTCTTTAGTTCATTGTTTACTCATTAACATGGCACGGCTACCCCTTAGTTAAATCACAGATCTCAATCCATTAACCAACCTACATTATTTTATTTTATTTAGCAAATTAAATTCCTAAAATAATATTACTAAAAATATGGGATGTTACAACCTCCCATCCTAAAGAATTTCGTCCTTGAAATTACGATAAGGTACACAACAAAACAATCAAAGGTAAAACATACCATCAAACAAATCAAGATAAGCATCTCTAATCCTACTCTCAATCTCCCAAGTATAATCTCTCTCATCATCACTCCATTGGACCTTCACTAATCTGATTATCTTGCTCCTCAACTTCTTCTCATCCCTCGCTACTATCTAGGTCCTAACTATAGTCAAGTCTGGTTCCACTACTAAATCCTCTAACATAGTCGGTGCTATAGTAATGTCTGGATCCCTAACACATTTCCTCAGATGAGATATATAGGAAACATCATGGACTCCTGCCAAACTACACAGCAACTCTACTCTATATGTGAGTTACCCGATCCTCTCTAAAATTGGAAATGGTCCTATGAATCTCGATGGTAACTTCCCTCTCTTCCTGAACCTGATAACACCTTTCAACGGTGATACTTTGATGAAAACATGATCTCCAACAGAGAACTCTAAATCTTTCTGTCTTCTATCTACATAGCTCTACTGCCTAGACTGAGCTTCCTTCATTCTCTCCCTTATCAGCTCAATATTCTCTACAACTTCTCTTACCAAATCGGGACCAAGGACTAATCTATCTCTTGTCTCTAACCAACATGTGGAAGATTTGCATGGTCTTCCATAAAAAGCTTCAAATAGTGCCATCCCTATACTAGTCTGATAACTATTGTTATATGAAAACTCGACTAGGTGTAGATGGTCTTTCCATGATCCCATGAAGTCTAATACACAAGCTCTTAATAAGTCTTCCAAGATCTTGTTAACTCTTTCCGTTTGCCCATCCATCTACAGATGGTAAGCGGTACTCATCTTGAGATTGGTTCCTAAGCTCTCCTGTAGACTCTTCCAGAACTCACTAGTGAATAAGGAATCTCTATCACTAATAATACTACTAGGAATTCTGTGTAGTCTAACCACATTCTTCCTGAATAACTTAGCCAATACAGGTGCAATCCTATTTGACTTAACGGGAATGAAATGGGCACTCTTGGTCAACCTATCCACTATGACCCATATACTTTCATTTCCTCCATTATATCTTGGCAATCCATCTATGAATTCCATAGAAATGGAATCCCACTTCCATAACGGAATATCCAATGACTGAAGCAACCCACTTGGCTTCTAATGCTCGGCTTCCACCCACTGACAGTTCAAACACTATTTCACCCATAAGCCTACATCCCTCCTCATTCCTTCCTAGAAGAAACGTCTCTTCGTATCTTGATACATCTTCGTTCCTCCTGGATGAATAATGAACTTTGAATTGTAGCATTCCTCCAAAACTTCCTTCCTTATGTCTCTCACATCTAGAACACATAATCTACTCTTCTTTCTTAACCACCCACTTTGGTCAAGACTGAAATCCTTCAAATCATCGCTCTCCATTCCATCCCTTAACTTCCGTATCCTTTCAGCTAATATTAGATCCTTCTTCTATTTAGAAGCAATCCTTTTAATCAACACCGGTCGGACTTCTAAAAAAGATAACATAGAAGATTTTCCACTAGACCCAGCCACGGATCTCCACTGCACTCTTCAAGTTGACAACGCTTCCAAGTCTTTCCATTTTGCTATCATAGCCAACACTGTATTTTGAAGCTTTGGACTAAGCGCATCCGCAACAATATTGTCTTTCCCTGGTATGTATTCAATTCCAAAATCATAAGTGGCTAAAAACTCTAACCACCCCTACTGTCTCATGTTCAGCTCCCTTTGAGAGAACAAGTACTTCAATGACTTATGATCCATATAAAGCTCAAACCTCTGTTGAATATGCGATTATATGATTGCGATTACATGATTTTTGTTTGATGATAATAAACATATATATTCGTGTAAATGTATTTGTTAATGTACTATTTTATTTTTCATAGGCTAAATAAATATTTGCTGAATAAAAATAAATAACACAGAATTTGAATTCAAACAGAATTTGAATTCAAACAAATATTTATTACAATTTTGAATAGTACAAATTCGAGCTCTCACTATACATACACAATTTTGGTTACAATATAAATTCAATTATCACAATCTTTCATTTACAAATGTCCTAACTACATATCGCTCATTCACTCATAATTTATCTTCAACTTCATTCTAGATTGAATCCAGCATCTGAGCAATCTGCAAAAATAAATATTGACGCAGTAAAATTAAAAAGGGAATATTTTTTTGCAGTATAAAATAAAATGTGAAATTTGAAAATAATATTTGCCTCAGTTATTTGGGTTGTTCGTCATCATTTAACTTTGAATTCATCATACACGAACAACTGGTGACATACACAGTGTATCAATGTATATGCCACAAGGCCGTGCACACCGATATATATACACTTGATAAATTTACAGGGACAGGTGAGCACAGGTCAAACCCAAAATACCGGATTCAACTCAAGTGCAATAAAATAATGTCACAACTTTCAGCACAAGGTCAAATCCGAGCTACAAGCTGAATTCAACTCAAGTGTAATTCGAAATTCAATCCAAATGCAATAAAATGGTTGGGAGAGATAGTACACATGTCCAGATTCAAGCCAACATGAAACAAGCAGTACACTATAGATGCAACCAACTACACGAATACACAAAGGCAATGACAACATACATATACATGAATCAGAGCATCATCAATGCAACATGACAATACAGTCTCAAGTGAAAATGCTTGATCAAGTCGGTAACACTGCCTCAACTAAGCACATGCACCAGTAATGTCAGCAAAGACCACAAGCCAATTTTAACAACTACTACAATGAACCAGAAGTATGAAAAAGGGCAGTGGATAGGACAAGTGCAAGTATCATACTCGAGAACAAAGGCAATGGTACAATTCAACTGCAACATGCACCAGTGACACATGTTAACAGCAATTACAGAATGACAGCAACCAAAACTGTTGCAACATGATGAAATCAAAAGCCATGGCAAATCAAGAATGCTAACTGACTCGAATATCACAAACATGTATCAAAGAGCATATGCAAGGGTCAAGCAAGTGATATATGCAAACAAACAAATGGATGCAACAGATGTATGGTGATGCACAAGCAAGGCTAAGGCACAGTTGAAGACAAATTATAGTGAAGACAGCTGCATAAATGCAACAACCAAAGTTAAGGCAACATGAAGTCTGCAACTCAACTTAACTGCAAGTCCAAACCAAAGCACAATGGACACACATGAATACAACTCACATGCAAATACAGACTCAAATGTTCAATAATACATGCTCGAAGCAAAAATCCAAATCAAGCTCAAGTTATACAAGCAAAACTCAAACCAGAGACAACTGACATCAATTAAGTTCAAATGAACATAGACAGCAGCTCTAATGAGCAACTGCACAAGAACTTGAAAGTAATATTAAAGGAAATGTCAACAGAGCTACAAAATAGACCAGAGATATCAAGAAACCAAGTGCATGAAGACTGCATCAAGTATATAATTCAGATGCAATCATACATATATGCAGCAGACTCGAGTATACATGATGAAGCAACCAAGGTAAGTAGCCGAAATCAACAAATGACAGTGATTCAACCTTACAATAAAGAACTGGACAAGCTATCATGAATGAACAAAAATAAAAATGAAATAGAGGTATGCTACAGGATGGTCAGCCACCAAAGTACACGACAACTACAAACTGCAGATACGAAGTCAAATGAAAATGAAATTGTGGTGGCCAAGAAAAGTGACCGAAGTCAAAGTACCAAGGAACTCAAAGCCGAGGCAATCAATAAATCAGTGCCGAAGTCAATGTTGAACAAGTCAGATACGTGGTGGTAAAGAAACGAGCAAAGTCAAGATCGAAGCTGTGTTAACCAAGCCAATAATATACGAATTGAAAATGTCAGAAATCATCACAATCATCAATACAAAATCGAATGGCCGAAGACGAATTCAAATAAATGTATATGAACGTAAATATAGGAATTCGACTTCTATAAATTCCATTCATCTTTGGTAATTTCAAAATCATCGAGTTCAAGTATGAAAAAAAATTAAAGCATAAAAGGATAAATAACATACTGAAGCCCTCTCGAACTCGATCAATTCGAAGCAGTCGAAGCAAATTAACAGAGACCATCGATTGACAGAAAAGGGATGCTAAATCATCTATTCAATCGAGCAATTAGAATCGGCTTCTTCGAATTATACGAAAGCCCTAATTTTTGAAGGAAGAGGAACGAACAAGAAACGCAAGCTGCCATTATCAATTACAAGGGAACGGGCCACAATAATATAAAAGAGGAAAAAGGGGCCGGCCCTTTCTTTTGTTTTTAAAGTTTATAAATTATAAGGCATTGTTTTAAAATTAGGGTTGTTAGATTTTAAATTGTTTTTAATTTGTAATTTCTTTTTAAACCGTTGAAATTTCCAGTCGTGTGACTAGGGGACAAACTACGTGGCGTAGTTTGTGAATTCACAACTCAGTGGCTGAGTTGTGGCAGGGTTTTGAGCGTAGAGTTAGGTTAGTCAGTAGCGGGTGTCGCGAGTTTACGTGTGTAAGCGTGTGACTACTTAATTTCTAGTAGAAACCTTGGGGGCAGCACGTAGGCTGGGTTTTGCCGAAGCTGGGTAAATTCTGTGTCGTTCTATTTCTGCATTTATTATTCTGCTATTGTCTGTGCTGCTATTATTCTGTGATCTGTGTTGAAATAATTTTATAAGCTTCCGCAATTAATTTTTATAATTGATAGCATCGCCCTATTCACCATCCTCTAGGGTGAAATCGATCCTACAACCTTTCTCCCAAAAGGTAATGTCTCCACACCTTTAAAGCAAAAAAGCATTGTAGCCAACTTCAAATTATGCATTGGATATCTGACCTCATGCGGTTTAAGCTTTCGAGAAGCATAGACAATCACTTTACCTTTCTGCATCAACATTGCCCCTAATCCAGTTCCACATGCATTTGTATATGCTACCAAATCTTGGTTTCCTTCTGAAACAACAAATACAGGTGCATGGGTCAATAAATGTTTCAAACTCTAGAATGATTCCTCACACTTCTCGGTCCAGACAAACTTCACATCCTTTTGCATTAGCTTGGTCATCAGCGTTGTTATCTATAAAAAATCCTTTATAAACCTCCGATAAAATCCAGCCAATCCAAGAAAATTTCTTATCTAAGTCACTGTTTCAAGTCTCTTCTAATTACTAAAAACTTTGATCTTATCTGTATCGACTGCCAATCCTCTTTCTGAGATTACATAATCAAGAAATTTCACCTCTTTCTTTCAAAAATGACACTTTGAAAACTTCGCCTTCAGCTGATGTTCTCTCAAAGTCTCAAGAATCACTCCAAGATGAACTTCATGCTCTTTCTCATCCTTAGTGTATATCAAAATATTATCTATGAACACCAACACGAATCTATCCAAGTGTCTCTAAAAATTCGATTCATCAAGTCTACAAAGAATGCCGGCGTGTTAGTTAGTCCGAATGGCATAACCGACCATTTGTACGATCCATATCTGGTCTTACATGCCGTCAGAGGTATACTATCTTGCACTACTCTAAGCTGATGGAAACCTGTAGCCAAATCCAACTGAGAAAATATCTTGGCTCCACTCAACTGATCGAAAAAATCGTCAATTCTTAGCAATGGATATAGATTTTTTACCATCTTCTTATTCAGCTTACAATAATCGATACATAACCTTAACGATCCATCCGGTTTCTTAGCAAACTTTGCGGCTGCTCTCCAAGGTGAACTACTAGGTCTGATGAAATTCTTCCCATCCAAAGCCACCAACTGCACCTTCAGCTCTCTCATCTCCACATGCATCATCCTACTTGGCGGTCTGCTAGCCGGTTCTGCTCCAGGCATCAAATCTATCCGAAACTCAATGGATTGTTTCAGTGGTAATCCTACTTCATGCTCAAAAATATCCATGAATTCTCTAATCACGAAAATGCGATTCAACTCATCTTCCAACTCTGCTACACCCAACAAAGCATTCACCTCACATATAGATGGTCTATACAATCCGATCACTACTGTTAAGGTGTCTAAGTGATATTTTCTATCATGGAAAAATATCCTTGCATCGTACTTACTTAACCAATCCATGCCCAATATAATTCCGAACCCTACAAAGTCAAATCTATGCAAACTGAAAACGAAGGTGTAACCTAGCAAGTCAAACTCTAAGTGGTCACACTTCATCCTAAGTGTCGCATACCCTCCTATTGGATTTTAAACTCTTAAGGAAGTAACTAAGTATAAGGGTTCTAGGTTAAGCTTATATACCAAACAATGAGATATAAATGAATGCAATGCACCAGTATCAAATAGAATACTAACAGACATACCATGATCTGAAGCGTATGTACCAACACTGCCTTTCCATTCTCCTGTGCTGTTGGTCTTGCTGTAGCAGGCTCCAATACATACACCTTGCCCAGGCCCTTTGCAGTCTGATCGCTATTGAAGCACTTGATGTTCTTCTTCTCGATCACTTCCTTCGCCTTTTCTGTGTAGCATTCATTAGCAAAGTGCCCCTTCTTGTCACACTTGAAGCAAACAACCTCAGATTTTCCATTCTTTGCGGCTCCACCTTTCTGAGCCCCTTTCTTATGAAAGAACTTTCTTTTCCGACTCTGGCCCACCGGGACCTCCTTCTCCTTCTCCTTTTCTATAACAGCAAGCATCTCCTCTTATCTTAAAGCTATCTCTATAACCACATCACAAGGATCTCTGATATGCGGTAAGATGGCCTTGGCCAACTCGGGCTTCAACCCCCTGATAAACTTCTCATTCCTTTTCATCACTGTATCAACAGTAGTATAACCATATCTAGTCAACTCTTCAAACCTGCTAGTATACTCCAAAAAAGACATTTCTCCATGCTCTAACTCAGCAAACTTTCTAATCAAAATAGACTGCACCATCACCGACATAAACCTCTCATAGAACCTCCTTTTAAACTTAGCCTATGTCGTCGTCTCCTCATCTACACCAGCTATCATACTATTCCACCAAAATAAAGCTGCTTCTTGAAGCTGTCTCGAAGTAAGCCTCCTCTTCTGCTCATCATTAAGCCCCAAATCAATAAATATCCTCTCACAGTGTAACAACTAGTTCTCCACTTCTATAGCATAAACAAATGGCTTCCCTCCAAGCTTAGCATGATCTCTACTCAAATTAGCACATTGGTTAACAATCAGAGCTTCCTGAACTCCTCATACAGCATTACCTCCAACCATTCCAACAGTAATTTCAGTTTGCATCATGTTCACGAAACACTGTTACGTAGCCCCATATCCACTTTGTGGGATCCCAGCACCAACATTTTCAGCCTGAGCTTGACCTTGTTTCTTTCTCGTATTTGGTCGGGAATTTCCATTATAGTGGTGTTGTCCCCTTATAGGTTAACCCTTCCTCTTCAAGCATCAATATCTGTATTCAAGCTTCGTGAGATACAAAAGAATAGCCTAACAAAGATAGGAGACTAGAGATATAGCGTATACATAATATCAGCATCACAGGAATATGAAACAAATCATAGATTTCAAAAACATATTTTCACATTACATTTTCAAAACATATTTCATATTCGAATTACATAATCTGATCGCTTTCCCAGGTTCAGATAAAATATAATTATTACACAAATACGCCAAGAGAAACATATGATGATGCCCCTTTGGTTTACTAGAGTACTGAATAATCATCACTGACTTGTTACAAACATAGTGGAAATACATCAAAATGAAACAAACTGCAACTCCTAAATAGCTATTCGTCATCCACCTGCTCGTCTCCGAAAGCTTTATTCGCAAACCTACTAAAACCTATAAATCCTCAACCCTCAGTCTACTCCAATCAATTTTTAAGCACCCGAGAGTTTAAGGGAACAACATAAACTTAGAGTCAGACATAAAGCCTGGTGTGAATAATACTATACACCTCGGATATACGATATTAAGCGAGACCACGCCACTTAGCAGAATGGGTTTCCCCTCACTAATATCCCTTTCAAAACATATCTTTTGAAATCATAATCCTGAAACCAAAACTGGGTAAAACTGTAAAGTATTTTATGTAAACATACATATCAAGTAACAAATAGATCGTCTGTCTGAACACTGTAGTTTTGTTTGGCTAACTATTAACCTTTGGCTGACTCGGTCCTACCTGATAGATACAATAAAAATGGCCTAACATCTGTTAGACAAGTCTTTTGGGCAGTCTGTCCCTGACTTACTCTCTCCCAGAGTCCACTAATCCTAATAGTTTTGCAGGCTCACAACTAACATACACTACACAAATATATTCCTTTCTGTGTGTATCATAATTTTAGTCTTACCTGTGACAAGCCCAACACACTAGAATTTGGACTAAATTAGCTAGTGGTTGATAGCTAATGTATAAGGCGCGACCTTATACTAGTCCTATCTGGTATTCTAATATCTGAATCATTTTACTTAAATTTTCCTTTAAACCTTTTCTTCTCAAATTGATTTAAAACCTTTAAATCAAACATAAACAAGGAAAATATATACTCTATGCTTTACTCAAAATCACCTTGCCATGCTATATGTACTTTACCTAAATCTTTGTTGATGAAAACATTTAAACCTTTGAAAGTACCCCGTTCGATTCCATTGAAAGTATCCCTTTCGATTCCATTGAAAGTATCCTTTTCGTAACCAATTAAACCCTTTCTTTCATCTTGGCCGAAAGGCCAAAACCTTCCTTTCGAAATAATTTACATAAAACTTTTGAAACCATTGAAATACCTTTTCCTTCAAAAGCTAAAACGGTAGACATCCTATATTAAAAACCTTTAAACATAGCCTTTTGAAACCATTGGAAAAACCTTTCCTTTAAACCTTTCGAAATCATTAGGGGAACCATCCTCTTCGAAACCATTCATTCAAAGCCTTTCGAAAACATAGTGGAACCACCCCTTCGAAACCTTTCTTCAAAACTTTCGAAAGCATTAAAACTTTAAAACCTTTCAAAAGCATTAGGGTTCAATTTAAAACATGTGGAAACACGTTTTGAAACCATTCGAAACCTTTGGGTCATTCTTTAAAAATTTCTAAAGTTCATAAACAATAGGGTCGAAGCAACACTTTCGAAAGCCTATACATAAGTAAAGAAGTGATGGTGTCGAAACCATCCTTCTGAAAGCATTGGAGAAGCGGTAGGGTTTTTATAAACAAAATCAACCCTTTCAAAGGCATTGCTTCAAAAGGTAGAAAGAAGCGGCCAAGGCTTCGACCTAGTCAAAAGCAGTTATTTTAAAACAGTGGCATGACTACTTAAAACCATTTCTTTAAACCATTTGACCCAGTCGGAGGCCAACAAAGTCGAAAGCAAAGTACGCACATTTTTCATTTAAAGCAAAGTCATGCCTTGACCCTATTGAAACCTATGGTTTCAACCCGGTTTTTTCCACCTTTGTCCAACTCACTTTGTAATAGGTTAACGATACTATGTGCGTTGGTTTCAAAGGCATAGAGGCGGAAGCACTCAATTGAAACCCCCTATGTCGAAAGAGGCAAAACATGCTGAAACTATGTAAAAACTTATTTTTAACCTTTTTAAGTAATCTTTTTAACCAACCTGCCTTGTTTGTCAAAATCTTATTGATTACTAACTTTCTTTTCTAAAAGCACTACCATAATTTTAGAAATAACAATTTTATTTATTTACGAAACACCCTTTCTTCTTTTATAAATATATAAAACATTTAAGTCTCATACCTTAAATAATTTTATATATTCATCAAAACATTTTGGAAAATTCTACAAAAATTCCTAAAGATCATTCTAATATATTTTCTAACATATATAAAATTTTGACCTATATTATTTATAGTTTAACCGTAAATTATTTATAACCCAATAAATCATTTTCTTCACTAGAAAATTAATATAAAATCTGAATTAATTCAGAAAATTATGAAAATTGAAAAAAATCTCTAAAATATCATTTTCGATCTATACCTAAAATCGCACATTTGGATGTCATTAAATGGGGTTTTCACATCAAAACATATCATAAAATCTATATGAATAAGCTTAAATCATCAACAAGCGTATATAAACATTTTGTCCTTCAAAATCATGGCTAAACTATGCAAAATAAATCGAATCTATCCTTTAAACCAAAAACATTTAAGAAATAAGAGGTGTAGTCATTATTCACCATATCATTGTGATTTAGGATGTGAGATTTGATCTTGATTAAGTGATTTGATTCTTCCTCTTAAATCCTAGATTTATCTTCTTCCTTTTGCTTGCTAATATGGCAGGCCTTAGATTATATTTTTGCTTGCGAAAATAGAATGAACGTGTGGTGTGTTTTATTAAGGGTTTAAGGTATTAGAATAACCATTTTCCTATTTTGCCCTCCCTTATTTTCTTTTAATTCTTTAGTTCATTGTTTACTCATTAACATGGCATGACTACCTCTTAATTAAATGACAAATCTCAGTCCATTAATCAACCTACATTATTTAATTTAATTTAGCTAATTAAATTCCCTAAATAATGTTTCTAAAAATATGGGGTGTTACATAACCAGTGAGTGGTTATCTCCTTTTGGGTTGCTAGAAGAGTTCTGCAGCATCTGGCTTCCAAGAAGTGTTGCATTGTGAAGAAATGTGGTCAAATAGGAAGGCGGCTCCGATAACCCTGTCGAACCCCTAGTTGAGGAGGCTTAGGACGATGCCGAAGAAGGCGAAATTAGAGGTGATGATGCCAATGAGCCTAGCAACTATGATGTAGGTTTGGGAAATACGCCTGTGGTCGAATCATCACAAGGTTTGCAATCTCATGTACCGACAAGGAAAGGGAAAGGAGAAGGGCTTGCTTACTAACTTCTAAGAGGAAAACTGCTAAAAAACCTAAGTTCACTATCAGCTATGTTGAAGAAGAATCTTCCTCCCATCCTTTAGAGAGTTTGATGGAAGGATTTTCTAGTCTCCCGATCCCTGATGACATCATGACCTCCGACTTTCCCAATTTAAGCGTCGGGCGGCTTAATTCTCCCGCAAGGACTGGTGCTGACATTCCTCCCACTAGCAAAGGGAAAATCATTCCTATGAGCAAGGCCACAGTAACTGGTCCATCGGAGGGACATTAGGACACTCACAACCACGCACACTTTACTGCATGATTGTTGTTTATCTTTTATTTGATTGTCACTTATACGCTTTTGTTTGGTTTGCAGGTGCTATGTCTCATTCTTGTGCCTTTGATCGCTTGAGGGGCTCCTTAACACATTATGGATGCGGTCATGGTCTGGACTTGGGCAGGCATTGAAAATGGGGTGACAGCAGGAAAAGAAGCCATCATTCAAGGAAATCTTTATCCTCTAAGCACAAGTCAAAATCTCAGTCGTTTCACCGCCAAGAAGTTCAGCCCAACCCTCTGTATATAGCGGCAATCAAGCCTCTTCTCATGTTCTCCCACAACTGTGCCACCCGAGCAGTATTCAGATTTAGCTGGTTCTCGATATCTTCACGACTGCTAGTCGAACAAACATAATATTGTTACATCTGAGCCTGCTTTGACTACTATAGTTTCTAAGGGCTCTGCCGCTGAGCGTTTGGCCGAACTTAAGGTCAAATTTCCAAAAATCTTCTTTGATGGACTATCTTTTCTTCCTTCTATCCACACAATCCCGAGAAATATTAAAGCGAGTTCGCTTGTATGCGTCAACAATGTTTTTGTGAGGCATGAAACATTCCAGCACTTGGTTGAGAAAATCTCCGAGGTGTCTATTAAAAGGTAATATGAAATTGATCGCTTTAAGCTGGAGGCGGTCTATGATAAAGATATGATTAAACATCAAGATGAAGAGATTATAGAGTTGACCACGAAGTTAACCATAGTAGAGAAAAGTGCTAAAGAAACGTCTAAAGCGGTTAATCGTTTGGAAATGGCTCACAAGAAAGAACTAGACACTGCTATTCAATGTAGCGGTGCACTTGCCTTAAAGAAAGATGATCTTTAGAAAGAGAAAGACACTCTGGCTCTTTGCATTAAAGAGCTTCAACAACTACTTTAAAAAGTAAAGGTTGATAAATACGCCGCTCACATGGAATCCTAGAAATATTATGAAGAGGTCATGGAAGCTCTTGAGTTGAAATTAGACTTTAGAAAGATCTTGCTTAGATTGAGGCCCCCAAAGAAAAGGCAAGGGAAGCAAGTCATCATGAGGACAGAGGGAAAATTGACTCCTAGTTGGAGGAAGGAGAGAGGACCGTAGGAATGAGATCAAGGACGTATATGATCCTTTGATCGTTGAGTACAATGCCAAGGTCCTTATCTACCATGACTTAAGATTTATAGGAGTGGGTTACCTCGAATCACTTGGCGTGGCTTGGGACTATATTGTTGATATAAAGAAGAGGGCTCTCGGCAAAGCCGATGTTGATGAGGAAAAACTAGCACGACAAATTCTATGTGGATCGAAACCTTTAGATATCGCCGCTACAAGCCTGAGGTACTTTGATATTTTGGCACCTTTTGAAAAAGGGATAGACATCACTGAAGCTTCAAGGTCTGGGCCTAAAGATTCCTCTTCACTTCTACCAGCCAGCACATCAGTTTCACTTGGCCTAGGATAAGACTCGAGCTATGATACAGACAGACCTGGTTACAAATCCAAGGCACCGACTCCAATTCAAGAAGGTAGCATTCCGACAATAATCAAAAGTCAGCTGGATGTAAATATCTCGCTCTTTTCTCCATTACTTGAGAGGTTTCAATTTTAATGCCCGATAGTTCTGGGCTTATTCGCTTGTTCCCTTAAATCTGCAGGTCTCCTTACTCCTAGTCAAACTCCAGGAAGCGGTGCCACTATGGAGCAACAACTGACGCTTACAGACATTCCAGCGGCTACTGGCATTCCAAGGCTTAATGCTAAAGTTATTGGAGCTTTTGCTGATGAAAGGGATGATGATCAACCGCTAAATGATGAGTCTAATGATGTTAAGGTTACAGGCACCTCCAAACACAATGATAAGCTCAGTGTAAAGGAGTGCGTCGAGAAGGAGGAATTGCTGAAAATGAAGGCCAAAATCAAGCCTGTTGATGTGGATGTCGATGATCCAAAAATCATCCCACCGCAAGTCATTCCCCTTGGCAAGTCCATTCCTGTGGGTAACATTCGTCTCGTTTTTGAAGGTAACACTGATCCGATTCTTGCATCCAATAATGTTTCTCAAATGGGAGGTAAGAGCAGTATGTGATTGAATAAAGAAACATGGGAAGGCTCAAGCAGGGCCACTCCTAAGAAACTCAAGAGGGAGAAGAAGAAGAAGTAGTCATCATGTCGGCTTAGTTTGTACATAGCTTATGTAGTTGTTTTCATTAGCCGTGTTTGAGCGGGTACGACCCCTTTAATTGGATAAACACTTGTACTATGATTTCCAAGTTTTATGTAAATAAAGTTCTTTGGTTTTTGTTAAACTCTTCTGTGAATTTGTTTAAGTAGTCGAGCTATTACTTTTCCATTTAATGTATTTATAACTCATTGCTTGTTGATTCAGTTAATCATCTGTTAATTTTACTCAAGTCCTCCATGTGATCGTGGCCTTAAGTTATACCAAACACGGGGCTCGAGCCCTAGTGTCATGCTTTTGGATTTAGCAGTTTAAGTAGTTATATTCCTAGCCCAAGTCTCGGGTTAGAGGAGTTAGATGGTGGATGGTCGAATTCCATCCTCACGAATTTATACTCTTCCTGTCCATTTCAGGTCAGAGTTTATAGAATAGTAAGTAATTGAATCGCACTCATCTATTTGTTTATACTCATATCTACAATCCGGGGATAAGAATTCATCGACGGGTGGTCGAATCGCACCCAATTAGTGTTTATACTCCATTCCGTGCTCTGGGGACTTAGAGTTATTACGGAAAACAGTCGACCCGTATTTTCCTTAATTGATTGATTATGCACCAAAGCCTGGTATTCAATTTGGAGAGTGGTCAGTCATGTTGCGATCACTTTTGTTTCATGTTTTTCTCATTGCTTGGTGGGATTAATTCGGTTATCGGATGGTCAAGTCATATCCATTTTCCATTAGGCACTCTGCTCATTAGGCTGTGAGTAGAACCATGAAATGAACAGTCGGACCGTGTTCATTTTGTTTAATCCAATCATGAACTTGTGTAATCGGCTAGCTCTAAACTCTAGGAAGCTTCTCGGACATGTCAATATTAGTTAGTTAGGTACCTTAACTAATATGTAATGCAATAGCAATCACAGATGTGAAGGAAATTTCAAATTTTTTTCCAAATGGAAGGAAATGACACAATTTTTCTTATGACATATCTAGAAAATCATATGCTAAAGCAAATTCAGAAATCAAATACAACTAAATGAAAAAGATAAGCAAAGTGATGGCAACATAGATGCTCGTATTCCACGCCATTGGCAGTGGGACGCCATCAATAGTCGTTAGATTGAAAAGTTCTTTCCCTAAGCCTTTGTTCAGTGACGTAGGTCCTTCCCGTGTAGGATTCACGTGTGACAGGATAGGAAAAACCCATTTCAAGATGAAATCTTCAATTTCAAAGGTCCTAAGTCGAAATTTAGTGTTGTATTATCAAATGACTCGGTGTCGATGTGCAACTGCTCTCAAATCAGCTTCTCGTGCTTCTCATCTATCAAGTTTAGAGATTCTAAGAGGAGATATCTATTCATGCTGGGGTAGTAGTAGGTCACTTGATGAGAAGGGACTTCGAATTCATCATGAATGATGGCTTCAGAGCCGTAAGCAAGGCCAAATGGAGTATGGCCAGTCATGGACTTGTTGGTGGTTTTGTAAGCCCAAAATTTTGTTGGGAGTTATTCAGCCACTTGCCTTTTGCCTTTTCCAAACGTTTCTTCAGAATAGATTTTTATGATTTTTTTTACACCTTCAACTTGTCCATTTGCTTCGGGGTGAGCGACTGCTACAAACCTCTTTTCAATATGATGCCGATGGTAGAAGTCTTTGAATACAATGCTCTCGAATTAGGTTCCATTATCAGTTATAATGGTTCGTGGAAGGCCAAAACTGCAATATCCCGGAATTTTTGACAATAACAATTTAATAATCTGTATTAAAAATTAAATTGATATTGATATTTTTGTTAATAATAATTCAAATTGATTTGATAATCTTCTTCAATAAATATTTAATTGGTTATTTTATCTTTTAAAAAAATAAATTGGTTTCTATTTATAACATAAATATATGGTTTATATTGTAAATAGATTAGCTTTGTTTTAATTTTAATAAATAAAGCATATTTTTCTAATTCTTATTATTTTTCGTAATTTGGAAAATTAGTTTTTTTAATATTTGCTTTTCAAAGTTATTAAACAAATAAATCTTGGTTTAAACTTAATAAATGAATCTTGATTTAAATTTTTTACTATATACATTAATAAATTGGAAATTCTAATTTAATTTAATATTTAGTTTTCAAAGCTATGTAATAAATAAATATATGATTTTAAAATTGATAAGAAAAATATTTAAATGTTTAAAATAATTTGGCTTGAGTTTTAAATTTAAAATGAATTAACAAACAAAAGATTTTACAGCTTAATAAAATAGGTAATTTATTAATAAAAATATAATTTCTTTTATAATGATTTTAATTTAATAATGATATATTTTTAAAAATAATATCAATAGTGTATTGTCTTTACAAATTGGGTTTTGAATAAAATGGCAATTTTTATTTCAAACTTAATTTGTACTTATAACTTGATTTTTAAATATTAGATTTTGAATTTAAATTCCAAAGTATAGATTTTTGATTGTTTTAATTTTTATATGTATAAGCTTTATTTTAAGTATAATTTGTTTTATTTCTTTCTAAATTTATATACATATTTAAATTCCAACTAATTAATCAATTAAGCTTAATATATATTAACTTATGAATTAAATACTAATCACTTTAAAGGGACAAGTGTTGATCTCTTAAAGCCTAATTAAACAAATGTTCAAAGATTAAACATTCAAGTTGACAAATGTTGGAATTTTTACAAGTGGCACATTTTGTTTTAAATTTTCTTTTATTTAGTAAAATCTGAAAATACATCTATTTAAACACACACTTTCATTCTTACTTGTTTTCTTTCTCATTTCCTAAATCAAAAGAGAAAAACTTCAAAACATCTTCATATCAAAAATTAAAACCCCTCATTATCAAATGCAAGTTAAATTCTTCATATCAAAAATTAGTCAGTCCTCTTCAAAAATCAAACCCTGCATATTCAAATACCAGTACAAATCCAAAGCAAGTCTGCATATTCAACTTCCTCATATCCAAAAAGGCCTGCATCATTTTTATAAAATCTGGAAAAAATGATTGCTGCATGCACCTGGAAATGAAGTAAAATCTGCATTATCATATTTTTCTGCATTCTGGAAAAATGAACTCCGCATGCAACCTGGAAGAAAAGACAAACCTGCATTTTTAATCTGCACATCTTCAAATTAGAAGCCTGATCTGAAGCAAATTCAAAGCATTTTGTATAGAGGCATGCAAACAGTTTTACATCTGTAAATTCAAAAAGCATATCAACTAAAGCTCTGCCTTCTTTTAAAAACTGTGAGTAACTTTTTAAATTAAAAAATTAAAAAAATGGTTCCATGCTAGTATATTGAAGTGGAATAGTATTGCTTGTGTTATAGGTAAATGTTGATTGTGTGCATACTGTTTTATTTATTTACCTGTTCTGTTTTTTGATTTTCCTGGCAGAAAACTTCATTTAAAACACTTATCTTTTAATTTAGTTTCTGATATGATGAAATTTACAAAGTAAAGTTATTGATTATCTTAAGTTAACATTTAAAATTTTAAGTAAGTTAAAAAAATAGTTATTGTCTCTGGAAACACAAAGAATATAAGTGCATGATAATTTTAACCAAAATTAAAACATGTTAATTTTGTGATTCAGTTTCATAAATCAATAACATTAACCGGAACATGATTTTTAAATCAAGGATTAGGATTTTTAGGGATAAGTTGTAGGTGCAGTTTTGTTTTGAACTGATAATGAAATTTAAGCATTTTCTGGCGATTTTTGAATTGGGAGGTCTTGGGTTTCTTCTTGGTAATAGGGGAGTGTTTGTTAAAGCTGAGAAAAATCATTAATGGTGATAAAATTTATTGGAGAGGTTGCAAATTTGAAGATTCATTTTTAAACCCTAGTTTTAATGGGTTTCAAAGAATTGAACATTTCAGATTGGGAAATTTATCGAGTGTTTCGATCTTTTGGTGATTGATGGATTGGCCGTGGATGAAGTTGAGGCCGGAGGGGCTAGTCTTCAGGTGGTCGGAGCGGCGAGTTTTTGCCGTTGACAGGTTTTGAAGGGAAACCTGTTTATTGTTTTCCAGGTTTTGCATTTGGATGTTCTATTTTGATTCCGAGATTGATTGTTCGATCTGATGATCGCGTTTGGGTGTAAGGGTGTTTCTGGATGTAGGACGATCATCTCAGATGATCAGAGGTGGCTGGGGTCGCCGTGCATATGCACGGTGACGAATTTTTTGATGATGTTTTGGTAGCATGGGAGTTTTTTGGTTTGCTCGAGTTGTTGGATAGTTTACTCGGGGAAAATAAGCATTAGTCTCGAAGCAATTTTGTAATGCTCTCGGGTTGTTTCTGTATTTTCAGGTTTTTACAGAAACCTGGAATTTCTGTTTTAAATTTTTTAAAATCTGAAGCTTTTTAATGTTAAGGAAATTTTAAACCTGATTTTAATTTCAAGTTTAAATTTTAAAATTTAAGTTAAATTTAAAATCTCAGTTTTAAATAAAAGAAAGAAAATAAAAATAAAGTTTTAAATCTGAACTTAATTAACTACTTTATTTTAGTAAGTAGTTTGAACTTTTTAGAAATGAAGTTTTTAAAAATACAAGCAAGTTTAAATTTAGATTTAAATCTGGAAATAAAAAGTTAAATATGAACCTCGGTTTTTGAAATTTAAAGAAGATTTAAATTTGAAAGATTTAAACAAAATGTAAATTGAAGTTATTGAAATTTTGAAATGAAATTAGTTTCAAATTCTTATGAAATTCATTTCTAAGACAAACACTTGTTTTCTTGAAATTTTAAAAGTTTTAAATTGTTTATACTTTGATTAAGTTTAAATTATATTCATTTTAAATTTTGTATTTGAAATGAAATTTAAAAGTAAGTTCAAAAGTACTTGTTTTAAATAAATTTGTTTTTAAACATAATTAAGAAATGTTTTATCTTAAATTAAGTTAAGATTAATGTTTTGAAATTTATTTTAATTAATAAGGTAATTAAGGAATAATTAATTAATTTAATTAATTAATTGATTAGGGATAAATAAATATTGATTAAGGGCTAATCAATTTGAAATTAAAGATCATTAATTAGATTTTTTATTAATGATTAAAGAATTTTTAATTAAGTAATTAATTTTAATCAAGGTGAATAAATTAAATAATTAAGGATTAATTAAGTGACAGTTAACACTTAATTAATTAGATAATTAGACTTTAATTAAGGATAATTTAATTTCTGATTAATCTAAGTTAATTACTTAATGAAATAATTAGAGAATGGTTATTGAAGGTCATTAACAGGATTATTTAATAATTAATTAATGTGGTTAATTTTTAATAATTAACTAGATTAATTAATTTAATAATAATCATTAAGGAATAGTTTAAGTATAATTACTTAATGAAGTAATTCAGAAATTAATTACTTAAGGTAATTAATTGTGTTAAATGTGATTGTTTAATTTAATTAATTAAGTTTAATTAATTTTAAACACTTGATGTTTTAATGATAATTATTTATGGATTGGAAATTACTTAGTAAAGTAATTGATTGATAATTACAGGTTGTAATTTATGAAAGATGTTTTAAAATAGAAGCAATTTGAGTAAAATTACTTAGCAATTAATCAAGGGATTAATTAAGAAATTAATTAAGGGATAATTAATTTGTTTTAATGAGGTAATTAAGTTAGTTAATTACTGAATATGGTTACTCAAGAAGGATTAATAATTATGGGATAATTAGTTAAGGTAAATAATTTAAAAGGATAATTAAATAAATAAATTAAGGATCATTAATTAATACAATTAATGATGTAATTAAAGTTGATTAATTATGATTAATTAATCAATGACAAGTAGTTAAAGGTAATTAATTAAGGATTAATATAATTAATTATAGTTAATTAATTAATTGAAGTAATTAAAGGTTAATTACTGTTTTTGGTTGAGAATAATTAATTTGTGAAATTAATTAAGGATAATTACTTGAATGTAATTAAAGGTAATTAATCAAGGGCGATTAATTAAGGTGATTATTTTGAATGATTAATTAATTGATTGTAATCAATTAAATGATTGAGTAAGCAAGATTTATATTGGTGAAGTAATTAATTTAATTTATTTTAAATTAATTAAAGATGAAGTAATTAATGTATTCACTTTAAATTAATTAGAGATAGAGATAGTTTATTTAATTCATTTTAAATTAATTATATTGTGATTAAGTAAATCTTTGCTTATGTTTGAATGGATGACATTGTTTGTCTTGAATGGTTATGATCTCAGAAATGAGATAGGTGATGTTGTGTGCTATAAATGCTTTGGTTGCATTGTGATATGGGTTATCTATTTTGATATTGATAATGTGGATTACCTGTTTATTTGATAATGTTGATTATCAACTGTGATTTGTGAGTTATCTATTTGTGTGTACATAGATAATTGAATTGTTTTAAACTCTAAAACAACTTGGACCTAAAAGACACGTTTTGGATTTCGATGAGACCGAGATCGGGTTTCCATATTTGGATATTCGAAAACCACATCGATCCAAATTAACGTTAGGTCGTGAATCTCAAGTGAAGATGAAGATTCAGAGTGTAAGGGTTATTGTCGTTAACTCTGAGGGTGATTCCAAAATGAGTGTAACAAGATAATGCCTTCGGTTTAGTTCGAACACGGAACAAACTTGTATGGATTAAATGCTTTTAGAACATCGTCAGGTAGATGATGAGCATTCTAAGTGATATGTTCTATAAAGGTAATCGTAGCCTCAAGCCTCATCAACCGGGAATGGCTAAAACAGGGGAGGTGCAGCAAGGTTAAGTGGGTCATGCCCAAGTAGGACGAGATTTTCCCCTGTCTAGAGGTCCCTTTTATTCGGCTGTCTGGGCGGTTGCTAGCTACAACCGTGGGGTTGTCTTGTTCGGGACTGTTCAGTAAGGAATGGTTCCGGCCTTGTGTTGCAGGGGAGCGGGCGTACTCCTCGGTACGGTGATCTACGCCACGTACTGTGACGGGCGGTACCCTAGTAGCCCTGCCATTGTATGGAATCCAAAATCCAATAAGTGCCAACGGTTTTGATTGTATTACCCACTTTTGTGGCTAGTAGCTGGAATTTAATAATGTAACAGTTTCAGCTATTTCTTATTTACTTGAAAACCCTAGACCTATTATAATATCATCGGATTTCCTATCAAATGTTTTGGTTAGCGTAAGGTAAAAACTTTTCCATGTTTATGTGTGGGAAGTCTTACGTGATACCTTTCTTTTCAAAAGGTTTTAAAAATTAACCAACCTTAACCTGTTACTCACACCAGACCCATGTCTGACCCGAAGTCTTCTGTTTTATTAAACTCTTGGGTACTCAAATTTTTACGAGTAGCCAAGGGATTCAGGTTAGCTTTGATGATTTGTGGAGGAGCAAAGGAGCAGGAGGCTTCTGCGTTAGATATATAGTTTCCGCTGTGTGTGTTTCTCTGAGTAGTTCTCTTGTGTTGTATTGAGTTGTATAACTAGACAGGTGTTTATAACTGTCTAGTATGTGATGTGTAATCTACGTAACTCTGATAATGGTTATAAACTATGTAATATTTATGTTATTAATATAATTTATTCGTTCTGCTGTTTAGATTCTGATGTTGTTTCTTCTTTCTCTTCTTTCTTTTCTCTTTTCTATCCCTTTCTTTCTTCAAGATGATACGATTTTCTATGGGGGGAAATTCGGGTCATCTCACTTGGTATCAGGGCATTAGGTTGAGTGAATACCTAGGCTCTGGAGTGGCGTCTATCTTTAGAGAGTGTATTTGTAATTTTAAATATATCTATATATATATATATATATATTTATTTCTACCTATCTGTTGGGTTACCTGTTTGGGTTTTCCAATATAAGTTATAAAAGTAGATGGGGTAGTAGTGTGTGTAACACGGCTACCATTGGTTGGAGTTTGAATGTTTGAGTTTGGAAGTGTATTTATCGAGACTGTAGACCTAATATCATCTCGAGTGAATTTTGCTGTGATGAAGGATTTCATCGATCTCTGAAGGAAACCTTTTAAAGGTTCGAAGTCTATTTTTGAAGTTGGATGAGTAGAGTTTGGATCTGCCGGTTGGGCAAAAGCGAGTAATGGTATTTTGATACCTCAGGAAGTAGTAGCTGCGTGACGAGATGCAGTAACTATGGATGTTCCCGAAGATGTTTTCTTTGGAACAAGTTTAAGGAAGTGAGTCTGCCTCGATGTTGTGGTTGTGTTCAGTTGGTGTTTCTGTTCGGTTTGAAGTCCGAGTTTCTCGAAGAGCTTTGGGATTAGGAGATCTTTGGCATCTGTGGTAGCAGTGCAGCTCGGAATGTTCTATGTGTCGGCAGGGAGTTTTCTGGCTTAGTAGTTTCTGGAAATGGAGTTCAGAAGCAGCAGAGTGGACCCGTTTCTTCGATGGATTGTCTAGTTAAGAGTATGCTGTTCTATTTGGTAAAGGGAGAACAGTTTTCCTTGGATTTGGTTTGGATTGATCGCAAAAGTGACTTGCGATTGTTTGAATGTTCTCTTGGGTTATCAGAGTTTTTCCGGATGTCTTTAGGAAAGACAGAGGTTTGTTCGCATCTGGAAATTGAGTTTCCTTGTCGATTGGGTTTGCAGGAGTGCTACCAGTAGTTCAGCTTAGTAGAAAGATGGTTCCAAGAGATAGAGTTAGTGAAGCAGCTCAGGTTTTAGTGGAGTTTCTGAGTTTTTTTATGGATCTATTGAACCATATTTCTGGGATTGTTGTCGAGTTTTGCTCGTGTTCTTCATCAGCATTCTCTTCTACTTCGGATCATAGTTGTGCAGCAGAAGCAGTTTGGGAGTGTATCTTCTTTGTTGTTGTCTTATGATGTTTGAGGAGTAGGGTTTGATTTTGGTTGATCTTGAGAAAGATCATTTTGTTAAGTTGATTGGTCTAGTTTGTTTCTAGAGGCATCAGCAAAGGTTGAGCTGATCAGGAAACTTGTAGGCAGCCCAGGATTGTCCGAAGATTTTTAAGGATAAGAGTCAGAGGAATTTGGATTCTGACATTGGAGATTTGATTTTAGATAAGTTTTCTTCGATCAAAAGGAAGCTATAAGATTTGGTAAGGCTGGGAAACTAGCACTGAAGTGTTTTGGATCTTTTCTGTGATCTTGTGAGAATAAGTGCTTGATCTACAAGATTGGATTGCTAGTTTGGATAACTGGGATTCGATGAGTCACGTATCTCGGAAGGAGTACGTGTATGATCTATCTCTGGTTGTGGAACCAGCAGTTCTGGAATTTTGGTTGTTGAGACTCGTCTATAGTCTGATATCTTGTCTAGTGTTATAGATATAGTTGAGTAGGAGCTCTGTAGCTTAGTATTTTTGATTGTTTGGATTCTCTAGAGCGAGTGTCCTGGTATATATACACCTGGGCAAACCTCGAGGAAATTTTATCGAGAATTTTGTCTGATAATTAGATTTGTTTGATTGGTTGAATTGGTTGTTTTGCTTGTTAGCATATGTTTAATATATGCTTGTGTTTTAAAATTAAATCTTTAATGAGATTATTAAATTACCTTTGTTTTAAATTTCAGGGACGAAATTCTTTTAAGGGGGGAGGATTGTAATATCCTGGAATTTTTGACAATAACAATTTAATAATCTGTATTAAAAATTTAAATTGATATTGATATTTTCGTTAATAATAATTCAAGTTGATTTGATAATCTTCTTCAATAAATATTTAACTGGTTATTTTATCTTTTAAAAAAATAAATTGGTTTCTATTTATAATATAAATATATTGTTTATATTGTAAATAGATTAGGTTTGTTTCAATTTTAATAAATAAAGCATATTTTTCTAATTCTTATTATTTTTAGTAATTTGGAAAATTAGTTTTTTTAATATTTGCTTTTCAAAGTTATTAAATAAATAAATCTTGGTTTAAACTTAATAAATGAATCTTGATTTAAATTTTTTAATATATACATTAATAAATTGGAAATTCTGATTTAATTTAATATTTAGTTTTCAAAGCTATGTAATAAATAAATATATGATTTTAAAATTGATAAGAAAGATATTTAAATGTTTAAAATAATTTGGCTTGAGTTTTAAATTTAAAATGAATTAACAAACAAAAGGTTTTATAGCTTAATAAAATAGGTAATTTATTAATAAAAATATAATTTCTTTTATAATGATTTTAATTTAATAATGATATATTTTTAAAAATAATATCAATAGTGTATTGTCTTTACAGATTGGGTTTTGAATAAAATGGCAATTTTTATTTCAAATTTAATTTGTATTTATAACTTGATTTTTAAATATTAGATTTTGAATTTAATTTGAATTTAAATTCCAAAGTATAGATTTATGATTGTTTTAATTTTTATTGTATAAGCTTTATTTTAAGTATAATTTGTTTTATTTCTTTCTAAATTTATATACATATTTAAATTCTAATTAATTAATCAATTAAGCTTAATATATATATACATACATATATATTAACTTATGAATTAAATACTAATCACTTTAAAGGGACAAGTGTTGATCTCTTAAAGCCTAATTAAACAAATGTTCAAAGATTAAACATTCAAGTTGACAAATGTTGGAATTTTTAAAAGTGGCGCATTTTGTTTTAAGTTTTCTTTTATTTAGTAAAATCTGAAAATACATCTATTTAAACATACACTTTCATTCTTACTTGTTTTCTTTCTCATTTCCTAAATCAAAAGAGAAAAACTTCAGAACATCTTCATATCAAAAATCAAAACCCCTCATTATCAAATGCAAGTTAAATTCTTCATATCAAAAATCAGTCAGTCCTCTTCAAAAATCAAACCCTGCATATTCAAATACCAGTACAAATCCAAAGCAAGTCTGCATATTCAACTTCCTCATATCCAAAAAGGCATGCGTCATTTTTATAAAATATGGAAAAAATGATTGCTGCATGCACCTGGAAATGAAGTAAAATCTGCATTATCATATTTTTCTGCATTCTAGAAAAATGAACTCCGCACGCAACCTAGAAGAATAGGCAAACCTGCATTTTTAATCTGCACATCTTCAAATTTGAAGCCTGATCTGAAGCAAATTCAAAGCATTTTGTATAGAGGCATGCAAACAGTTTTACATCTGTAAATTCAAAAAGCATATCAACTAAAGCTCTGCCTACTTTTAAAAACTGTGAGTAACTTTTTAAATTTAAAAATTTGAAAAAATGGTTGCATGCTAGTATATTGAAGTGGAATAGTATTGCTTGTGTTATAGGTAAATGTTGATTGTGTGCATACTGTTTTATTTATTTACCTGTTCCGTTTTTTGATTTTCCTGGCACAAAACTTTATTTAAAACACTTATCTTTTAATTTAGTTTCTGATATGATGAAATTTATAAAGTAAAGTTGTTGATTATCTAAAGTTAACAATTAAAATTTTAAGTAAGTTAAAAAAATAGTTATTGTCTCTGGAAACATAAAGAATATCAGTGCATGATAATTTTAACCAAAATTAAAACATGTTAATTTTGTAATTCAGTTTCATAAATCAATAGCATTAACTGGAACATGATTTTTAAATCAAGGATTAGGATTTTTAGGGATAAGTTGTAGGTGCAGTTTTGTTTTGAACCGATAATGAAATTTAAGCATTTTCTGGTGATTTTTGAATTGGGAGGTCTCGGGTTTCTTCTTGGTAATAGAGGAGTGTTTGTTGAAGCTGAGAAAAATCATTAATGGTGATAAAATTTATCAAAGAGGTTGCAGATTTGAAGATTCATTTTTAAACCCTAGTTTTAATGGGTTTCAAAGAATCGAACATTTCAGATTGGGAAATTGACCGAGTGTTTCGATCTTTTGGCGATTGATGGATTGGCCGTGGATGAAGTTGAGGCCGGAGGGGCTAGTCTTCAGGTGGTCGGAGCGGCGAGTTTTTGCCGTTGATAGGTTTTGGAGGGAAACCAGTTTATTGTTTTCCAGGTTTTTCATTTGGATGTTCTATTTTGATTCCGAGATTGATTGTTCGATCTGATGATCGCGTTTGGGTGTAGGGGTGTTTCTGGATGTAGGACGATCATCTCAAATGATCAGAGGTGGCTGGGGTCGCCGTGCATATGCACGGTGACGAATTTTCTGATGATGTTTTAGTTTGGTAGCAGGGGAGTTGTTTGTTTGCTCGATTTGTTGGATAGTTGACTTGGGGAAAATAAGCATTAGTCTCGAAGCAATTTTGTAATGCTCTCGGGTTGTTTCTGTATTTTCAGGTTTTTACAGAAACCTGGAATTTCTGTTTTAAAATTTTTAAAATCTGAAGCTTTTTAATGTTAAGGAAATTTTAAACCTGATTTTAATTTCAAGTTTAAATTTTAAAATTTAAGTTAAATTTAAAATCTCAGTTTTAAATAAAAGAAAGAAAATAAAAATAAAGTTTTAAATATGAACTTAATTAACTACTTTATTTTAGTAAGTAGTTTGAACTTTTTAGAAATGAAGTTTTTAAAAATACAAGCAAGTTTAAATTTAGATTTAAATTTGGAAATAAAAAGTTAAATATGAACCTCGGTTTTGAAATTTAAAGAAGATTTAAATTTGAAAGATTTAAACAAAATGTAAACTGAAGTTATTGAAATTTTGAAATGAAATTAGTTTCAAATTCTTATGAATTTCATTTCTAAGACAAACACTTGTTGTCTTGAAATTTTTAAAGTTTTAAATTGTTTAAACTTTGATTAAGTTTAATTTATATTCATTTTAAATTTTGTATTTGAAATGAAATTTAAAAGTAAGTTCAAAAGTACTTTGTTTTAAATAAATTTGTTTTTAAACATAATTAAGAAATGTTTTATCTTAAAATTAAGTTAAGATTAATGTTTTGAAATTTATTTTAATTAATAAGGTAATTAAGGAATAATTAATTAATTTAAATAATTAATTGATTAGGGATAAATAAATATTGATTAAGGGCTAATCAATTTGAAATTAAAGATCATTAATTAGATTATTAATTAATGATTAAAGAATTTTTAATTAAGTAATTAATTTTAATCAAGGTCAATAAATTAAATAATTAAGGATTAATTAAGTGACAGTTAACACTTAATTAATTAGATAATTAGACTTTAATTAAGGATAATTTAATTTATGATTAATCTAAGTTAATTACTTAATGAAATAATCAGAGAATGGTTAATGAAGGTTATTAACCAGGATTATTTAATAATTAATTAATGTGGTTAATTTTTAATAATTAACTAGATAAATTAATTTAATAATAATCATTAGGGAATAGTTTAAGTATAATTACTTAATGAAGTAATTCAGAAATTAATTACTTAAGGTAATTAATTGTGTTAAATGTGATTGTTTAATTTAATTAATTAAGTTTAATTAATTTTAAACACTTGATGTTTTAATGATAATTATTTATGGATTGGAAATTACTTAGTAAAGTAATTGATTGATAATTACAGGTTTAAATTTATGGAAGATGTTTTAAAATAGAAGTAATTTGAGTAAAATTACTTAGTAATTAATCAAGGGATTAATTAAGAAATTAATTAAGGGATAATTAATGTGTTTTAATGAGGTAGTTAAGTTAGTTAATTACTGAATATGGTTACTCAAGAAGGATTAATAATTATGGGATAATTACTTAAGGTAATTAATTTAAAAGGATAATTAATTAAATAAAATTAAGGATCATTAATTAATACAATTAATGATGTAATTAAAGTTGATTAATTGTGATTAATCAATCAATGATAAGTAATTAATGTAATTAATTAAGGATTAATGTAATTAATTATAGTTAATTAATTGATTGAAGTAATTAAAGGTTAATTACTGTTTTTGGTTGAGAATAATTAATTTGTGAAATTAATTTAGGATAATTACTTGAATGTAATTAGGGGTAATTAATCAAGGGTGATTAATTAAGGTGATTATTTTGAATGATTAATTAATTGATTGTAATCAATTAAATAATTGAATAAGCAATATTTATATTGGTGAAGTAATTAATTTAATTTATTTTAAATTAATTAAAGATGAAGTAATTAATTTAATTCACTGTAAATTAATTAGAGATAGAGATAGTTAATTTAATTCATTTTAAATTAATTATATCGCGATTAAGTAAATCTTTGCTTATGTTTGAATGGATGACATTGATTGTCTTGAATGGTTATGATCTCAGAAATAAGATAGGTGATGTTGTGTGGTATAAATGCTTTGGTTGCATTGTGATATGGATTATCTATTTTGATATTGATAATGTGGATTACCTGTTTATTTGATAATGTTGATTATCAATTGTGATTTGTGAGCTATCTATTTGTGTGTACATAGATAATTGAATTGTTTTAAACTCTAAAACAACTTGGACCTAAAAGACACGTTTTTGATTTCGATGAGACCGGGATCGGGTTTCCATATTTGGATATCCGAAAACCACATCGATCCAAATTAACGTTAGGTCGTGAATCTCAAGTGAAGATGAAGATTCAGAGTGCAAGGGTTATTGTCGTTAACTCTGAGGGTGATTCCAAAATGAGTGTAACGAGATAATGCCTTTGGTTTCGTTCGAACCCGGAACGAACTTGTATGGATTTAATGCTTTCAGAACATCGTCAGGTGGACGATGAGCACTCTAAGTGATATGTCCTATAAAGGTAATCGTAGCCTCAAGCCTCATCAACCGGGAATGGCTTAAACAGGGGAGGTGCAGGAAGGTTAAGTGGGTCATGCCCAAGTAGGACGAGATTTTCCCCTGTCTAGAGGTCCCTTTTATTCGGCTGTGTGGGCGGTTGCTAGCTACAACCGCGGGGTTGTCTTGTTCGGGACTGTTCAATAAGGAATGGTTCCGGCCTTGTGTTGCAGGGGAGCGGGCGTACTCCTCAGTACGGTGATCTAAGCCACGTACTGTGACGGGCGGTACCCCAGTAGCCCTGCCATTGTATGGAATCCAAAATCCAATAAGCGCCAATGGTTTTGATTGCATTACCCACTTTTGTGGCTAATGGCTGGAATTTAATAATGTAACAATTTCGGCTATTTCTTATTTACTTGAAAACCCTAGACCTATTATAATATCATCGGATTTCCTATCAGATGTTTTGGTTAGCATAAGGTAAAAACTTTTCCATGTTTATGTGTGGGAAGTCTTACGTGATACCTTTCTTTTCAAAAGGTTTTAAAAATTAAGCAATCTTAACCTGTTACTCACACCAGACTCATGTCTGACCCGGAATTTATCTTCTGTTTTATTAAACTCTTGGGTACTCAAATTTTTACGAGTAGCCAAGGGATTCAGGTTAGCTTTGATGATATGTGGAGGAGCAATGGAGCAGGAGGCTTCTGCGTTAGATATATAGTTTCCGCTGTGTGTGTTTCTCTGAGTAGTTCTCTTGTGTTGTATTGAGTTGTATAACTAGACAGGTGTTTATAACTGTCAAGTATGTGATGTGTAATCTATGTAACTCTGATAATGGTTGTAAACCATGTAATATTTATGTTATTAATATAATTTATTCATTCCACTGTTTAGATTCTGATGTTGTTTCTTCTTTCTCTTCTTTCTCTTCTCTTTTCTATCCCTTTTTTTCTTCAAGATGATACGATTTTCTATGGTGAGAAAGTCGTGTCGTCTCAAAAACGACAGATGATGTTCTGGACAATAAAGTTGATTACTTTCTTCATCATGATCATGGTTAAAGGTTCTTCTTCGGCTCATTTGGTAAAGTAATCAACTGCTACGATGGCGTGCTTCGCACCGCCTTTAGAGATTGGGAAGGAATTGATAATGTCCATTCCCTGTGTGGAATATGGCCATGGACTGACCATTTGTGTAATTTTCGTCGATGGAGCTTTAAGAACTTTTGCATTCATCTGGCACTTTTCGCATCACTTAGCATAATCAATAGTATCTCAGTTGATAGTTAGCCAACAATACCTATAACGGAGTATTATCTTTGCTAGGATTTTCTCCCCACTGTGATCGCCATATTCCTCTTCATGAACTTCCTTTCAGACTTGTTTTATTTCATCATGAGCGATACGCTGTAGCATGGGAACAGTAAAACCCTTTATATACACAACTCCTTCCTGAATGATATATTGTAAAGCTTTATGGAGGGTTAGTCGCCTTTTATTTCTCCATTCAGGATGGACTCCCTATAGAAAATAATCTTTTATCGAAGTCATCCACGACTCCTTCTCAGGCTCTATCTCTAGTACCTACTCGATTTCCAAATAGTTTATGCTCGAAGCATCTTGTACGTCGACTGGAATCAAGCTCATTTTCTATGCATCCCCGGTGCTAGCCAACTTTTTAATGAGTCGACCTCTTTGTTTTGATTCTGGGGAACGTGCGTGATGTCATAACACTCAAAGTCAATCAATAGCTCTTGGACTCGAATAAGGTATGGAGCGAGTCGTTGTCCTTTAGCCTGGTAATCTCCCCTGACTTGGTATACCACCAATCGAGAATTGCAAAAGATTTCAAGAGATTTTATTCCTAGTTCTTTAGCAAGTTTAAGTCCGAAAATCAGAGCTTCATGTTCAGCTTCGTTATTCATTATAGAGAAGTCAAGCTTCAAAGCGTAGCAAATTGATTAGTCCTCTGAAGTTACTAGTATGACTCCGGCTCTAGAACAACGATCATTGGAGGCTCCATCTGTATACATTTCCCATCAGATGGTAGGGGCTTCACTTCTCCCAGGGAGACATCTTGTGCAGTGAACTCAGCTATAAAGTCTTCCAATGCTTGCCCCTAGATGGCTCTCCCTTACTAGATACCTGATCATAATCGTCAAGTCCTGCATTTGGATAATTAGGGCCAAGCGGTAGTCATGCTCCACTTCATGTGAATGATCCGATCGATGTCTATGGACCATTCCATGCCTTCTTCGCCCAACATTCTCTTGAGGTGTGTTGCATGCATTCACATCATCATCATTCCAGAGTGGTACTTGATCTGCAATGACTTGAACTCCAACATCCAGATCAATCGCGGCGGCTCCAGTCATCAGGAAAAGGAAAGGTTCCTCCTCTAAAGGAGGGATCAATCCCGGTTCGTGCAGAGGGATCGGGTTCAATCGGTCCTGGCAGCTTGGGAATATTTTCATGTTAATATCCTAATGCTTCTACATGATATCTGTTAGTTCTGTGACATCTGCATCTATGATGGTCATCTAATGAAGTTGAGCTCTCCGATGCAGAAAAGGGAGTTGGTTTCCCCTAGTTTTCCCACATTGCTGATCCCTAAGTTGATTCATTAGATCGATATTGGCTTGAGTTTGCTAGTTCAACTGTCGACGGCTATCCGTGAGCTCTCTCATCAGTTCTAAAAATTAGCTCTTGTGATGGAATCAGCTAGATTATGGAAATCAATTGGATTTGCAGCATTGGCATCCACTGGTAGATTGTTTTGGCCTCCTTGTTGGATGTTGGCGTTCTCGTTTCCTTCTGCGATATGAGAGGTAGATCTGGTATTCCTAACCATTGTTGATAGTCTTCCTTAGACTTTTTCATATCAGAATAGAATGGATAAACTATTTGAAGATAACTATGGATCTCTTCCTTAGATTTGTGCAATCCAACAACAATAAAGAGATCCAAATGAAGTTGAGAATCTTGGTTCTCGGTGAAAGCACAAAAATATTTGCACCAAAAATTGGCAAAAACACCTAATAGAGATTTTGTAGAGGAATACATGAAGAATATTAAATATAAAAAGAGAAAATATAGTAGTAAAGTAATAAGAAACAAGCTAATAATAGAGGTAGGGCAATTTATAGTGGTTGGACGTTGTTTGACAATGTCCACTTTGAAGAGATAGCTTTATTACTCACTTTGTAAACATTGCACAAGAGGGACCAGATGAAAATCCTTAGTTGCAAAAGAATACAAAGTTATAAGCAACGTCAAAGATCCCGAATATGGACAATCAACTCTGTATTTATTGAGGAAGACGGTGAAATATCTACCTGAAAATTCGACAAAAGGCTCTCCAGATCCATAAAGGAAGAGAGAAAGATCATATCTGATCCCTTTTTTAGATTAGATTATATTCTCTACTTAGAACATTTTATATAGCATATCTCTCAATTCCATTCGATCACATCTTCATATTTGTACTTGATTTTTGCACCCCACGATCATCGCTCTTGGCTACCAGCCTTGATGACAGTCGAGTCTAACTTGCCCAATCAGCTCGGATATAGCCGGGTCAAAATGTTGGATAACAACAACACTAATAGAAATACTCAAGTCATCAGTTAACAATTTAATATATTTATATAGTCAAGAAATGTATGCTTTGAATACATGTATAATACCATCGATAATCATCCAAATATCGCATCATACCAATAACTCTAAATCATATAAAACATCCAACAGTGATAACAAAAGATGTCATCTTCCATATAGAAATTTATCAAATTACATTTCACTGAATCAACATAAATGGGTGAATAATACAAATCAAGAAATTATCGTCCAAATCTAGAAAACATCAATAAAAGAGATATGAACAAGTATAATCAAGCTAGCACGAAGCATTGTCCAAATATATCTCTTAATCTCGATAAATATAATATCATCATCAATATATATAAAATAGGATAGGCTGCGTATCAATGTATTGAGAATCCACTATACTCTGGATATGCATCGTAGGTATAATTTATCTCCTTATACATAATCTATCTGAAAGTATCGTGGAAAGAAATGGCTGTACGACAGACCTGGAATCCCAAGTAGAGACATCTACATAACAATATGTGGGTCATCAACCTATGTCTATACTACAGTGAGGTGTATCAATCGTATATGTCAATCTGCTACTCCATTAGTATGAGAAAGGAGACTGATAACACTAACCAAGCTCTCGAGAAACAGAAGCCTTTAGTTACCTCCACAGTCACAGTGACATGTATCCATCGTTATGCTCATCAAAGTAAGGACTCTTAAGTCACGACACTACACTTTCCCTTATAGGTAATAGATTGCTGGCCTAGGTGACATAGTGGAAAACGCGTGCATATGAGTAGCATAAATCTATATAATACAATGTCATAGATCTAGGGTACGACCCCCCGATCAAGACGTTAGTATGGATTCTAGCCATTCGGTCCACTCCAATAAACATAATAGGAGTACACTATAACAGTGGCATATAGAACTAATACATATTGACATAAAGTTATGCTTATCATTAGACATAGAGCCATACTCACTGAATATCGGCATAGAGCCATATATCGCTATGTGTATCACCTCACACTATCTGCTCTATTCCCATTATGTAAGTGTTATCTGCTTACATTGAATAACCAAATAAATATCACAACAACATCCCATAGCATTGCATGATACTCAAAAGTTTATTCACTACTTATAAACTACACTTGATCTCCAAATATTCTATATAACGAATCCAAATAATAACTAGAGAAGTATTACCGAAAGTCCCAAACCAGACAGTATTATAACTTTGTTTATTTAGATTTCTCATCACACAAAATTTAATACAACAAAATCATATCAAAGATATCATCATCGTATCATCCTAAATCATCAATCAAATCTATATCAACGGTGAATCACTCATAACATAAAAATCAATATAGAGATGATAAGAAACCGAAAAATACATAAATAAAAAAGCTGAGATTTCAGGAAAGATACTATTATTAATACATAAATAATCATTTCTATAGGAAAAATACCATTGTAAATTACAATAATGTTAATTATAAAGTCTCTCATAAATTTCCATAATTTGTAAGCCTTATAGGATTAATTAAAACTATATACTATATTTACTATTCAATAAAATATAAATTTCCCAACCTTTTATATACTCACGTATTAATTCAATAATCATTTATATACTTATAAAACATATGTATTGCTTTTGAAACCCCAAAATAGTTTACAAAGCTAATCACTTAATATAATAGCTATTATATAATTTTCTTTAATTAAATATTATTTTTAAGTAATTTTAAACATCCAATTCAATTTAATATATTCATATTCAAATAAATACAATTTTTCGAATCTAGTATTATATTATAGAATTTCATAACAATACTTTGGAAGCCCTTAGTTAATAATAATAATTACTTATTTCAAAAAAAATTATATATATATATATATATTCTTTAAATAAATAATTCTATTTCATTAAGCAAATTAATAACTCATGAAATGACAAGGAACTGTATTCCAAAATTTAAATAAAACATTGATTCTCGAAGTCACTCTAATTATTTACTTTATTTGTATTTGTATTATATTTATCTTAATTTATTTCATATTTTATATACATGCAATTATGTCACGACCCGTCTTCCACTACCCAGAAAGACGCATCATGAATTAAGAAAGAAAGGGATAGAAAGAGAAAAGAAAGAAGAGAAAGAAGAAACAACACTAGAATCTCAACAGTGGAACGAATAAATTATATTAATAACATAAGTATTTACATAATATACAATGCCAATCAGAGATACACAACATACACGTCACATATACTAGACAGTTATAAACACCTGTCTAGTATTTACAACTCAGTACAAACATAACACAGAGAAAACACAGCGGAACTATATATCTATAACGCAGAAGCCTCCTGCTCCATTGCTCCTCCATTATTCGTCAAAGCTAACCTGAATCTCTTGACTACTCGTAAAAATTTGAGTACCCAAGAGTTTAAGAAAACAAAGATAAACTCCGGGTCAAACATGGGTCTGGTGTGAGTAACAGGTTAAGGTTGCTTAACTTTAAAAAAACCATTTGAAAAGAAAAGGTATCACGTAAGACTTCCCACACATAAACATGGAAAAGTTTTTACCTTAAGCTAACCAAAACATTTGATAGGAAATCCGATGATATTATAATAGGGTCTAGGGTTTTCAAGTAAAATACAGAAATTGCTGTAATGCTTACATCTCACGTTCCAACATAGTTGGGCACAAGTAATACGTACGGCACTTATTGGATTTTGGATTCCATACAATGGCAGGGCTACTGGGGTACCGCCCGTCACAGTACGTGGCCTAGATCACCGTACCGAGGAGTACTCCCACTCCCCTGCAACACAAGGCCGGAACCATTCCTTACTGAATAGTTCCAAACAAGACAACCCCGGCAGTTGTTGCAATCAACCGCCCACACAACCGAATATAAAGGGACCTCTAGACAGGGATCAATCTTGCTCTCCAGTGGGGCCTAACCACGAAGCCTTGCAGCACCTCCCCCGTTTTAGCCATTCCCGGTTGATGAGGCTTGAGGCTACAATTACCTTTATAGGACATAACACTTAGAATGCTCATCGTCCACCTGACGATGTTCTGAAAGCATTCAATCCATACAAGTTCGTTCCGGGTTCGAACGAAACCGAAGGCATTATCTCGTTACACTCATTTTGGAATCACCCTCAGAGTTAACGGCGATAACCCTTGCACTCTGAATCTTCATCTCGAATCTATAAGTACTATTCCGTCAACTCATTACGGAATCACCCACAGAGTTATACTGACGTATAGCCCTTACACCTCGAGTCTTCACAAAGCTCCATTTAGATTCACGACCTAACGTTATTTGGAATCGATGTGGTTTTCGGATATCCAAATATGGTAACCCGATCCCGGTCTCATCGAAATCCAAAGCGTGTCTTTTAGGTCCAAGTTTTTTTAAAGTTTAAAACAATTCAATTCAATGTTATCTATATACACACAGATAGATAATTCTCAACATCATAATAGATAATCAATATTATCATAACATCAAATAATCTATATTATCAACTCAAACAGATAAATCATATTATCAACTCAATGCAGCCATAACATCCAAATCACACAACAACATTTATCTCATAACTGAGATCTCAACCATTCAGGGTAATAAATATCAATCATCATTCATAAGAAAAGACTTATTAATCCAATCTATAATTAATTTAAAATGAATTAAATTAATTACTTCTTCCTTAAATTAATTTAAAATAAATTAAATTAATTACTCATCCATATAAACCTTGCTTACACATCAATTTATTATTCTTAACAAGTTACCCTAATTAATCTTCTTGATTAACTGTCCTTTAATTACATTCAAGTAATTAATCTCTAACTAATTTCACAAATTAATTAATCCAAACCAATCCCCGTAATTAACCTGTAATTACTTCATCAATTACTTAATCATAATTAATTACATTAATCCTTAATTAATTATATTAATTAATTCTTTATTTATTAATTGTTCTTAATTAATCAATCCTTAATTATATCATTAATTATATAAATTAATGATCTCAAATTATTTTATTTAAAATAACTCCATAAATTAATCATCAATTATCTCTATTGATTAATCATTCTTGATTAATCACATTAAGTAATTAACTTAAATTAATTACATCTCTTAACCATTTTCAAATAACCCAATTATCTAAACCTAAATTAATTACGCTAAGTAATTAATTAATAATCACTTACTTAAGTAATTATTCAACATACAAATTACATATTAATTACACTAAGTAATTTTATTGTGAATTACTTATCCTAAGTAATTAAACACACTAATAATAATTACACAAAGTAATTAATTCCAAAAACTCCTCCATCATTTAAGTATCCTTCAATTAAAATTACATCAAGTAATTTATCTTCTTAATTACTTCACTAAGTAATCATTCCTTTTTAATTACATTGGTAATTATTTCTCAAATCATCCAGTGATTAAATTAAATTAATTAAACTTAATTAATTAACTTAATTAATCAAAATAAACTCAATCAATTACAATTAGTAATTAATTTCCTTAATTACTTTCACTAAGTAATTTACTTAAATAATTCAAAGGATTATCTTAAATTAATTAATCCAATTAATTATTAAAATTAATTACATTAATTAATCTTAAAAATAATATTAAGTTAATGACCAATAACAAATTCTTTAATTACTTCTCCAAAGTAATTAACTGAATTAATAAATATTAATTCTTAATTTATTTACAAAACTCATTAATTAATTTCTAATTATTAAATTAATCAAGTGATAATTAAAAACTTAATTAATTATTAATTACTTGATTAATAATTCAATCCATTAATTAATTAATCAAATCTTATTAATTTCTAAATCATACTTTAATCAAATTTAATTAACTTACTTAAACTTTTAATTAAATAAATAAACCCTTAATTATTTAATTAATATCCTAATTATTTATTTATTAAATTAATTCATTTTAAACTTAATTACCTTGATTAATTAATAAATCATTAAGTTCAAATCAACTTAATGATAATCATTAATTTCATTAATGATTTAATTACCACTATCAAAAATTTTAAAAACAAATTGCTTTTAAATTTTCTAAATTCCATTTTAAATTAAAATTAAAATGAAATCAAATTTAAACTTAAACAAGATTTTAAGTATTTAAAAAAAAACTCTTTACTTTTTCAAATTAAAGAATCACCTACCTTTTAAAGCAATTTTAAAAGAATAATTTAACTTTAGCCTATATTCAATTAAATTTAAAATATCTTAAATATTTCAAATGGAATTTAAACATTTAAATTCAAATCTTATTTACATTACAACCAAAATTCAAATCATGCTTCAGGTTTAAATTCAAAGATTAAAATTTAAAACTCTGTTTTAAATTTCATTTCAGATTCTATAAAACACATGTTATCCATACTAAAATATTCAAACTAAATTATAACATTTGAATTTATCAACCTATTTTCCTTTTGAAACTTTCAGATTCAAATTCAAATTTGAATCCAGGATTCTAAATTCAGATTTAACTTAGAATTTAAATCTTGTTTTAAAAACTTATTTTCAGATATATAATCACTTTACAAAAACTGTGCAGGTTTTATTATTTAATTAAATACTTTATTTTATTACTGCAAATTTATTAAAATCTGGAATTCAAATTTATTTGAATTCATAGTTTAAATCTTACTTTAAGTTTATATTTAAACTTGCTTTACTACTTTTAAATTTGGTTTTAACATTCAAAAACCTGAAACTGTCAGGTTACAGAAAACACACTGCAACTACAACTACCCGAGACAAAAGCTATTCTACTTCGAGTCACCCCTACTCCTACTTTGTGCAAAAATTGAAATCACCCGAGCCATCTCTCCATCATGTTCCAGAAACCAAAACACCTCCCAGTGACCACTGTGCACATGCACAAAATCCTTGGCAAATTCCGATCATCAGTGATGATCATCTACGTCCACCATCCCCCTTGAGTCCACTTGAACACCAAAACATCAGGGAACTTCCACTTCCCAAATTCAAACAGAGCAGCCCCTTACAAAACCTGGAAACCACAGTGCACCCAAACACCACAACTGTCAACGGTGTATTCTTCTTCCTCTGACCATCATCAAAGCTACAATTCCGGCTACTTACTCCCCTAGGGTCCAGCAACCATCCTTCAAAAACCCTAAACATTCGATCAACCCTGGAGAGAGAAAGATCAAATTTGCTAACTGATCATAATACTAGGGTTACAGATCAGTTTTCCCCATTCCTCTGCTAGTCCAGAAATTAAATCATCAGGTTGATAATTTAAATGAAGTTCCAGATTACTCATCTTTACCCACGTGAAACATCAAACTCTCAAAATCCTAAAATCAACAGCATTTCCCCAAATTCACCCTTTTCCAGATCAAGGTGAACTACCCTTAGAACTTAAACTATAAATTGTATACTCTGATTTAAAATCTTGTTTCATTGAATGATTTAAGATCACCATCTAAATTTAATAAATTAAGAAATTTTATGTTTAAAACAATATCAGGATTTACTTAACCTTTTTAATTTCCAGAGAAGATTTTGAATTAAGTTTGCCTTATTAAATTTTCATGCTCAGATTTATGGTTACCAAACAAAAATTTGTTTGTAATCCATTTTCTCAATAATGGTTAAGACATGAGACAACTAAAAGTTTGAATTTAAGGGCTTAAGACAGGTACATCATCCATTACTGAAACTAACCAGGGCATACATACTTATACAAATATAAAGTAATTTTCGGAAAATCATATACAACAAAATGCTGCAAATTTTATCATGCATATCAATTCATTCTAAAGATAATAACATGCAACCAAATTTTGTTAAAGAAAATTTAGGAGTTACTCACCTTATTTCTGAAGAACAGAGCAGCATTGAAAGCCTGAATCTTTTAAAAAAAAATTGAATTGCTCCTTGACCCCAAAATTACATGGATGCAGGCTTGGTCTTTTAATTATTGAAAAATGCAGATTTTGTTCTACAGTTTGCTAATCTGATTTTAGGTTGCTTGCAGAGAAGGGATTCAGATTTGTATTTTACTTGCATGCTGATGGTTTTCCAGAGGAAGAAAATGCAGGGATTGATTTCTTTGGGTTTAAAAAAAATGCAAACATTTTATTCTTGCAGGAACTGAATTGCAGGTTTGAATTGAAAACCTTGTTACAGGCTATTGATTTGTAACTATAATTTGAGGAGTGAAGTTTCAGATCTTGTTTTTGAGAAGCTTTGAGTTTTCAGATTTTTAAGTGAAGTATTCTTTTGATTTTGAAAAGAGGATGATTGAAAAATAAAAATAAAAATGGTTAAGAGCTGAAAATACTTTAATTTAAAATAAAGGAAAGGTCAAATGACACTTGTCATGTTGTTGCATTTGTAAGCAAACACTTGTATTTTAGATTGCTAATTTGATTACACTTGTTTTAAATTAAATTTAGTTATATTTTTATATGTTTATGTAAATATATATGATTTTCCTATTAAAAGTATATGTAAATAAAACAATTTATAAATTAAAACTTATACAAATATTTTAAAGAATCCATTAATTTGAATTTCAAAATAAAATTTCAAATCAATTAAACCTTTGAAATCAAAATTAAAACCTATTTATTCAATTTACAAATGAAGACTCTATTTCCTTATTTTAATTCTTCTTTATATTTATGAAAAATAGAATATTTATTAATATGGTTTCAAATAACAATTTACAAATTTTATATGATTTTTAAAGAATTATAAATCACTTTAATATTTAAATGAATTTAAATCATATGTTATCTTATATTTTAAACTTATATAAAAGAGTCTCAATTCATATTTAATCAAATAATATTTTAAAAAGAAATAAAATCAACCTTTATTTAAAAATAAAAATTAAGCTAAGTCAAATTTTAAACAATATAACATTTATTATAAATATTTACAAATCATATAGTTATTAATTTAAATAGATTTTTTTAAAAAGCTTAATATTAAATAAAATATAATTTCCTAATTACTCAATATTTTATTGGAATTTAAAAACAAAACTTCATTTATTAATTAAATTCCAAAACAAAGATAAACTATAATATATATACAAATATATATACACATATATACATTATAATTTAAACATTTATTTTAGCATTTAAAAAGATAAAATCACAAATTAAATATTTATTTAAATCTGATTATTAAACCAAAACATATTTTATTAATCAATATTGTCAATATCAATTTAATTTTATATAAAGATTATTAAATTGATATTGTCAAAAATTCCGGGATATCACAAATTATGTATGTATTACAATTTAGTATACATATAACAAATACCTATAAAAACTCACACAATTGTAACAAATACCTATACAAACTCACACAATTATAACAAATACCTATACAAACTCACACAATTTACACACACAAGCACATCCTATACCCAAAAATGCACCCACGCGAGCACACAGCCATACATATACACTCACACATAAACACAGCAGCTCCAAACACATCACATACACATACACAAAAACTATAACATTCATGCACACTTATGCACATACCTACCCACACACTCAAACACAACATTGTCACAAATACAACATAATATACACAACACATGTAACATCCCCCACTTGAAGGCCCAAACTAAGAGCTACGGATGTTGCAGTCATCCATATTTATTAATCCTCGACGACCAAATATGGTAATGTTACACATTGATATAACAAATACACATGGGCATGGAAAAAAATTAAAATCATTAAACAACTTTCTCATTCTATTTCAAATTCATTACATAATCCTAGATTCGAGAACCATGTTCAGAGAAAATATAATTATTACAACATACGCTAAGAGCAACATACGAAGATGCCCTCTTGGACAATCAGAGTATAAATATCTACGCAATTAAAGAACTTTTTATTTACAACAAAACATAACAGAATCAAAATAGAAAAGAACTCCTACTAGGTAGCCTGCCTCCAACACATCTTCGGAAGCTTATTCGTCTAAAGAAGTACCTAAAAACCACAACTCCCAAACTACTCAAAATCAATTGAGCACATGAGGGTTTAGGGAGAAAACATAAACTTTAAGTCAGACATAAAGCCTGGTATGAATAATAACCTACCATCTCAAACCATTTAAATATCTAGTGAGACCACGCCGCTTAGCGGAATGGGTTTTCCCCTTATTAGTATCTTATCCAAAAATCATAAAACTATATACTATGATCCTGCATCCGTAATAGTTAAGACATAGCAATTTAAAATATCATGACGATGCGAACAAGTAGATTATTCTTGATTTTCCATTCTCATTCATTTGACTATATGTCTCAGTTATAGTTTCTAAGGTCACTATTATCCTGTTAGTTGTCATGGGCTGACTAATGACCTGTTTATAGTTTTTGGACTAGCTGTTATATTTCATAGTTTTCATGGGACCACTAAGAACCTATTGGCCCTTGCCAATAACTTTATTATTCATGGGCTCTCCCTGAACCTATTGGTATCCCCAATAACTTCACTCTTATTATAGTTTTCATGGGTTGACTAGAAACCTACTGACTTCAGTCAATAACTTAATCCAGATATAGTTTTCATGGGTTCACTATAAACCTATTAGCCCCAACCAACAACTCTTTTCAAATATAGTTTTCATGTGTTTACTATGAACTTGTCTATTTGACAATTCTATAATCAATATTTAGGCATCCTATATTCTGGTCTTCCTGACTTCCTGGATGCAATTCTACTCATTCAGGAGTTAACTCAACTTATATTCATTACGAGGTCATCCTAACTAGTTATTCTGCCTTTTTCCCTAAAATGCAGTTATAGGTCTATTTCACAGTGAATATATATATTGGAAGAAGCAAACTAATAACATAATAACACCAACATCTATGGTTTAATATGCTTGAAATCATTTTCATATGAAACATGGTTAATCCCTCTAACCTATTACTTTATCAAGGAAAGCTTCTTCAAAAACTTCGTACTTAAAAGTCATTGCAAAACTTATGTATTATTGCCATGGGTTTTCCTTTAAAAATGAGATTGGGTTCTTTATCTTGATAACTAAGGCTTTCGAAACCTTAAACCTTTACTATTGAAACCTTTGGAAAACCTTCTTCGAAAGCATTTAAAACTTCTTTTCAATATACGTAAAACATATGACCTTCAAAATCTTTCGAAAGCATCGAAACAAACCTTTCAAAAGTATTAAGGTATACATAGAAGCATAGCTTCGAAACCATTTTAAAGTACCTCTTTCAAAACCTTTGGGTTTATTCTTAAAAATATCTTTTAGGTCAAAGTGAATATAAACAAAAGTACCCCTTTCTGAAACATTAACCTTTTAATAAAAGTGATTGGGAGTGAATATAAACAAAAGTACCCATTTCTAAACCTTAACCTTTTAATAAAAGTGATTGGGGAAAAACTGATGGTTTCAGAACCATCCTTTCGAAAGCATTGATCAATTAAGCAAAAGATTTGGAAGGATAGCTTTGAAACCCATTTCGAAGACATTGCCTTCAAAACCATTAAACCCTTTCGAAAGCTTTAGACAGCGGCTATTATGTTTATAAGACAAAAGCTACCTTTTGAATCAGTTGATGGCTTCAATCCATTTGAAAGGCATAAGGTCGGCAGCATGGTTTTGACTGGATTGAAACTACCCTTTCGAAAGCATTGATCTAAAAACAAGGCAACTCTTCGAAAGCTATCTTTTCGAAATAAAAAGGCGGCAACTTCTTTGAAAGCTATAGTAAACCCTTTCTAAAGAATTCTTTTGAAAAGAAGGCAAGAGCATTTCTTTGGATAGTAAAATGAAGGCTTCGATCCCTTCGAAAGCTAAGTTTAGACTCCATGCCTTTCACCTTTCTCAACCCACTACGTACCAACTTATTGATATCTTGTGTATTGGCTTTGACTTAGTTGGTTGGTTGAGGCGGAAGTATAAAATCGAAAGGTAGCGTCTGAAAGAGGAGAAACGTAATTTCTGGGTAAAGACCGTTTTAATGCCTTTTTAAGCGATTGCTTTTTAACTAACCTACCTATTTGTAAACATTTAATTAGTTTCCATAAACTTTTTAAAATCTTTTCAAAATAAAACTGCCGCACTAATTTCAGATCTAAATAAAATAATTTAGCAAATAAACCCTTCCTTAGGCAAAACAAATAAAACACTTAAGTCCTCCACTTAAAATAATTTAATTTTCCATAGTGAATCACTTAGAAAAAACCCCCAAAAATCATAGAAATTCATTTCTAATATGTTATCTAACATATATAAATCTCAAACCCAAATTCTTCACAATATAGTCGAAACTAAAATCTAAATCCAATTGTTCATATTTTCCTTTGAAAATTCATAATAAATTTTCAAAAGCTTGGAAAATTATAAAAATTAAAACCCATCTCCAAAATAATATTTTACCTAACATATAAATCCCTCATGGAGTTTGAAACACAATTTAAACGATTTTAGCCTTATAACCGTATATAACATTTATCGAAAAAACTTCTTTGAATATAACATATCATGAAATCCAAGCATATCATCATCAAAAGTCATCTTAATGGATTTAAATTTAAACCCGAAATCAAATGATCATTTAAAATAAAAATGAAGATGGTTCTGATTATTATTTACTTTGATTAAGATAAGGAACTTGAGATTTGATCCTTGCTTAATTCTCCTTGCTTGATTGCTTAGCGTTTATCTGATTTTCCCCCTTTTCTGCCCTAGGTAGTGACCGACTTTCTTTCCTTCTTTGCTTTATGTTTTTGGTGTTTTTAAAATGATCATGCAAAATAAAGGAAATGTGATATTTAAGGGTAATGGGATTATGGTGCGGCAGTTACCCATTATGCCCTTACTTTAGTTGTTTTCTTATTAATTAACATATGAAACCTTTCTTATCCCATTCTTTGTATTTAATTAAGAACGACCTTCAATTTAAAATTTCAAATCTCAATCCCCTTATCACTCTAATATTTACATTATTCTACTTAATTTATCTAATTAAACTTTTGAATAATGTTATTAAAAATTAGGGGTGTTACAACACATACACGCATATAGAGTACACAAAAACAATCATATACACATAAATACACTGGCCAAGGTCGACCTCAAGCAGTGAACCTAAACCTAAGAGTGGTCAACCTCAATAGATCGACCATTCAAGAAGATGGGTCGACCTATTATGATTGATACTGAGAAAATTTTGGGCGTTGACGATTGATTTAGATCTAATTTCCTGCCCTATTCACTTCAATCCGATGCTAATATGATATACAAAAATGTATACATAACATAAAATTATATATAAGAATTTGTCTTGATTTAACGTAAATTCGTGATAAAAATCTCACCTATAAATGTTGCGTTTTTCATCTTCTTCCTCTCTTTTTATACACACACGCAGATGCACAGCTCATCATCGATACAGCGAGGCTCGATTCTCTTCCTACCATAGACACATGAAGATTCAAGGAACCATATGTCCAAGTATGATAATTTAATTTATAAAATTTCTTCTTGAATTTTGAAGTGGTAAGGATATACATGCTTTGAGTGCTGAGGAAGATGAACTCTATCGGTAATGAAATTGAACAAACGACTAATTCTTAATATGGGTTTGGGTCGTTTGGCTTGGGCTCAAACTATAAAATAAGCATATATACACATATTCTTTTACTTTTAAATCCAAATTCTTTCTAATTTGAATAAATACTAATTTCTATTTAAAATCCATTCTTTTCCCAAACAACATTTCATTTCAGTTACATCATGTTTATAAAATATTATTTATACATTTTTAACTTATTTAAATTTAAATATTATATTTTCACAATTTAAATCCCTTTATTAAATAATTTCAAAGGCCATTTTCAAATATATATCAAATTACTATTAGTAACTTAAATTAATTATTATTCAGAATTTGGGTTGTTATAGCGAACTAAATTAAATACACTATATTTAAGCCATCGCGAAATGGTAGGTACGAGTGAATAATTTATTTCAATTTGTTTAGCAAACTCAAGGTCAAAAAGTGATTAGGACAAGGAACGATAAGTTAGGAGTTGTATATGACACAACTAGTAAGGATTTATTCATTGTTTATGTGGCTATGACTTATTGAGTAAACTCAAGGTTAGAATCCCAAGATAGACAAATCCTAACCCACTAGTGAAGTCGAAAAACTTCTATGTTTCATCTTAGGGTTTGGAAGAACATAAAAAACTAGCGGGAGCCTTATTAGAAAAATGAAATGGCAACATTTAACCTTTCTAATATTGTAAGAACATCTGTTATATAAAGTTATAATAATCTACATTGATAATTTTTTGCAATTAATATAATATATAAAATGTTTATTAATTAAATTGTACAAATGAACCGAGTTAATATTGACAAATAGAAATATAAAATATACTTACCAATAAGTTGTTTCATGTTGACTCATGCAAGCGCCTAATTATACAACCACTAAATGCATACGTAACTTGGTCACTTATGAGTTTACTTGTCTGAAACTGTATATTTTCTTCAATAGGTATCGAACTCTAAAAGCAATATAAAAATATGGATATTTGAGCCATATACAATCACATATAAAAGTTGCATGGTGAGGGGTCACAATTCATAATGGACAAAACCTCGATTAAATTAGTTCATTAAAATAAGCAAGTAAATTGTACTGTGAGATCGTGTATTCAATACGGTTGACTGCAATAACGATCTTATTATGTTAAATATAACACTGGACCAATGGCTACAAGATAGATATAAGAACTCGATCACTAAAATGTCAGTTTCTTCAGTTTACATAAAGTGCAAACTAGTTGATATCCTTAAAAATTAAGGATGACTAATTGCATTATTGCAAAGAGTTCATTATGATATTATAGTAAGGATTTCCTTTGAATAGTTTGACCATTTAGAAAGGAAGTTGAATGCATAAGATTGGATGTAAGATTGGATGTAACCTAAGGCATGGTTGGGATGAAGAGTGTAAATGCTCACTTTTGCTTCATAAATAAAAAATGAGAGTTGTAAAATAGTAGTTGATACCTGGAATAAGAAATAGGACTTCTATTCCAGAATATATTTACAAATAGAAAATTATTTTAAATGAGATTTATTTCTTTGAATTGAATATATTTAATCTGAAAATTCTCAATTATAAACCAGTTACAATAAGTGACGCATCAAATTATGAAAATTATCCCCATAAAATGTACCAGACACTGTTTATGAAATTATAACTAATTTTAATGTTGACTAAAAAATAGACATAATTTATCTCAATATGAATAATATGAATATTCATTATAAAATAAAACTATAATAGTCGTATTTGTGATGCATTGGAAAATACAAAAGTATCTAAATTTATTTGCAGTTATTTTGAAATTATGGACTAGGCCAAAGTTTGGAGAAATAATTCTTTGATTATATAATCATAAATCATAAGATACTAGCGAATTATATCTCAAACAATAAAAGGAAACACACCCATTTGGTGGGTATAATTATAAGAGTTGATGAACTCTTCGAATTAACACATATGAATGTATGCAGTTGTAGGTCTAATAATACCAAAACATATCCATGTTATTCGTTATATTCACCAATGAGTTATCGTTGACATTGATTTTTGTATTTAATACACATGTAGTATATCTATGATAAACTCATAGAGTATAAAATGGAAGTAAATATAATAACATCGAATAGAGAAAAAATTATTTCAATTTGATTGAATATGCAGTTATGTTAGAAAGTGTTCCAAATGTACCCAAAAATGAATAAAGATTCTATCTCAAAAGTCACTTTCTATTGTGATACATAATGATGTATCGATAAGGGGTAACTGAACTATGTTGAACAAAGTACAATTAATTGTGAATGAAGTTGCGTAAACTTCTTTATATAAGGTCGTTTACCTAAGAGTAGTACATAAGGGCAAAATTAATTTCATATAAATAATATTCTACAAAACATATAAGATAAGGATTTATAAGAAATACCAACATATCCCAGGTCAAGGAGTTGGTAGGTTGTGTGAGTTGAAAGGCTATATGTAATAATTATACGTGAGGGATCTTGTATGAATCACCCCAAAAGAATTTTGGGAACAATCGTCATTAGATGAATGACTTGTGTTTTGGACATCAGTATCGTAAACTAAAACCAAATTAGTTTTGTGTGTAAGGTAATTCATAAGGTGTTTATGAATACCCATTCCATTGCGTTGAGAAACAATTGTTGTTTTAATAAATATCAACTTCGTAGCAAAGAAATTTCTTCGAGAAATTATTGGTATTAAAATGAATTTAGATATGATCCAAAATAAAAATGATTACATGGGATGAAATGAAATTAAACTAACATAAATGAACACATCACATTAGAGTGTCAAATAAGTATTCTCACACACTGAAGAGAAACTCCGAGTTTCTTCTTAATGTCGAGAATAGATAATCATCTGTTGTAAATTAAGCCATTAAGAGAATTGACTTTACAATAGGGTATGATGCACAAATCTGAAAAGAATTTCATGTAGATTATCAAAATATGATTTTGGCAGTCGTACCTTAAGGGATGTGACCCATTGGCCATAATTATGTCTTTAAGAGCAAGATTAATGCAGTAGGAATTTAATGAGCTACCTTGATAAGAATAACATCGTAAATTTCAATTGTTAAAATCAATGTAGTAGATTCATCATTCAACTTGCTCAAGTTAATTCAGACTTAATCACAATATTATTGCTTGGAATGACTTTGTGTATGGTATATATGCATTGAAATGGAAAATACTAAATAATGACTTAGAATGGACTATTTGCACATAACAACCAAAGTGTCTCGAAGTCAGTAGGAGTAATATTGAGTCTGTGGATTTTAGGATATGATCCAAGAAATGGTATGAAGGTATCATTTTATATGCATTTGAATCAAATAAGTACTTTTATAGAAATATTGAACACTTTGATTTTCAGTCAAAATGCATAGGAAGCTTGTGTCCATAAGAAAGAACCACTAAAAGATACATAAATATTTCTACACCATAAGTAAGCAATGTACTGCTGATTGTTAGTGATGTACTTATGTTAAAATTGGTAATAATTTGGTTGTTTAATACTCGATATTGGATTTGTAAATTATATCAGTATAAAGGATGTTGGAAATTTCTCAAATGATAGGCAAATGGGCCATATTAAGATGTTACATATGGAATACGTAAGATGGATTCTTTATATATTGACAATAGGAATTATCATACATGCCGATTTGTCTACAATATCGTAATTTGCTTATGTATTTGATGCATGATTCAAATATCAAATCCATACTAAGATCACTAAATGGTAGTTTAGAGTATTCTCGAGTATTTATAAATACTTGAGATTTGTTTACAGAAACAATGAACTCTTTATGAAAGAGTGTTCGGATTTAAACTTCATAAGTGTCATCGAGTATAATATATCAATATTAAATTCATGTCCAAACCATAATTAAGGAGCCCTAAGTTGGAAATGTTCCAAATGAAACGTTGTGGCTGATTCAATGAAAAGGCTAAGTACATTTCCTTGAGTAGCGCTATAATAAAAGCGATGTATATATACATGTACACGAATTTATAACTAAGCTAAGGGTGATTCCAAGTATAGAGAATAATAATCAATGTCATATGATAATAATGTAATAATAAGAGCTCACTAGAAGTCGAGAAACATACTTCAAATAGTTCTGCATGACAAAAGTAGTTTATCAGCATCAAACAGAGTTGATTGACAAAGTAGATAATTAAACCAACATAGCCGATCCATTCATAAAAGGTCTAACTCAATCAATTCTCATAAAACTAATTATAAGGATAGGATAGAGATTCCATAACCGACCCCAAGTGCAAGTGGGAGATTGATCGAGTTAGGGGTATGCCCTAGGGTAATTATGTAATTTGTTACATATGTATAACTCGATAACCAATTTTGTTTGAAATAAAAGGTGTTTTCTTTCTATTTGTATTTGATATAATTTGTTATAATGATCAACTAATCTAATTAAAAATATATTTAATAGAGAATCCATAAATGGGATGTTTTGTGATATTAGTTATAAGGTGTTGTAGCCATGAGTAATTTATCACAATGAAATTAAAAACACTATTTTAAATATTCCTAGTTAAGATTTATCAAGACTAGATAGTGATACATCCGTTGAGACTAGAGTATGCAATGCTCTTCAAATGTTGGATTGTGTATTAGTCATGACTAATAGGGGCACCAAGGAGTTACGTATTGATAGTTATTGGATAACTATGAAATGACTCACTCGATAGTTTTCTATTGGTTAATATAACTAAGGCCAAACAGAAAATATCGATGTGAAAAAATTACATGGTTCTCTTGATTTAAGAATACTGTTGATTTTCAATATGGAAGATCTGCTTTGATTATAGTTAAATCGTGGCATGGCGTCCATCGAACAGCTATAGTTAGGTCGTATGGAAGCATTAGAGGTGAAACATCATGCAAGAGAAGATTCGTCTCCTCGGCTATATAAGGTTAGTTTCACATTCAATTAAAGTCAACTCAAAGTCAAAGTCTTTGGCTAGAGCCTTTCAATTAATAATAATTGTTATTATTGAACCAAAGAATTTATGTCTGGACTGTAGGATTGAATATGGATGATATTAGAATTTTGGGCATTACTAAATTCTATATGTTCAAAGTGATGTAGTTTTGAAGAAGGGAATTGGTGTAAATAATAGTCACTATTGGATAACGCTTAACAAAGTAAAACTGGATTTTACTGAAACTAAATAAGTGATAAATTTAGCCAAAATATTACATCGGCTACTAAGTGACATGCAAACCTTAATATTAGAATAGTTTGATATAATTGCCAAACAAATTTACACCTAAAGAGTCGCACAACCAAATCGTTGAATACTCCTTTAACCACACGATTTAATTAATTTATAATAGTTATAAATTAATTGAACTAATTAATATTTATGAAATATAGTTATAATATTTTGATTTTTTAAACAGTATTAATAAATATTCTTATAATAGTTATAAATATATTAATTGATATACGATATTAGTACACGTTAAATTGGATTCAAACGCGACGAGTATTGTATGGGTTCTAAATGGGTTTGAAGCCCATATAAGTGCATGTGTGTTTTGGCCATGACATGAACAGTAGGGAGCGACCATTTAATAGAAAGAAGGATAGGGTCTTGATAGATAAGAGGAAAGAATAGGTAAGGTATAATAGTGGATCTGGATCCTAACTTATCTCTCTGCTCCCTCCTCTATAAACAGGTCATGACCCTCATTCTTTCACTAACTTTTTGAAGCTTCCAACCCCTCTACTTCTAGTCAAAATTCATCCTCCCCTCTCCTCCATTTCTAAGCTCAAATAAAATTAAAATAAATGTTATTCGATAGTCAGTGGTCTGCAATTCAGATAGCACCTTTAGAATTGAAATTTGATTCAGGAGTTCATTTTAGCGCTTCAAGGTGTAGTCTTTTGGCATTGGTGAAAGGTAATTATCAAATCTATGATTATATTCTAATAATCTATCATTTATATATATTACATCGTTTTGCTAGTTGCGTGACAATTAGTATATCGATATATTGTCACATTCAAAATGGTTATATATTTATATGCTTATATGATTACAAAAGAAAAAAAAAATAGTTTTTACATATACATAACTTGATACACTCGGTTTAAGAAAAAATAATTTTTTTATTATTTGAATTAATTTAAATTTTTTTGGAGTTCTAACAAGGTTGAATGGTCCCCTACCACTTTATTGAACATAAAGCATATGATAACATTCTCACACCAAAAGAAAAAAGAAAAAGAAACACAATAATAGAACCCAAGAGAAGGCAAATAAGGCACGCATACCAACAAGAAAATAAGGAAGAAAAATGCAAGAAAAGAAGAGAAAAGGAAAAAAAACATATAAACAGAATAAAATATTGCACCCAATCACTAAGGAAGGCCTAGATTGAGTGCATTATTTGTTCTTTGAATGTCAGAAACTACATCTTGGAATAGCTGCTCCTCCATAATTGTCGTATGTGCAAACAACCTCTGATTTCTTTCGCGCCGAATATTCAGAAGAGATTTTCTTAAAATAAGAAGAAGCATATATATTATTTAAACAACATAAACATTATAATTTAAATATCAAACATCGTACTGGATAAAATATGTCTTAAAAATTAAATATTAACAGCTTTATTTCTAAAATATTTTTGGCATAGAAATTAAAATTTCAATACATATAATATTATAAACATATTATTTAATTCAAATCACTTAAATAAATCTATAAAATAAATAAATTATCATAAAATATAATCTAAATTTTATAAAATCATTTGCACACTTGATAATCTTTCAGCGAAGAGAAAAAGAAAAGTAAAATAAATTTTTTTATATACATTAATTAGATATTAATATAAATGTTGAATTTAAATTTAATTTTAGATTATAAAATTTACATTGAAATATTCAAGTGCAAAAATTAATTTAGTTTTTTTATAAAATATTAAAACACAAAATAAAAATTATAAAAACATTCTTTTATATTGTTATCATTCATTTTCGTGTGGAAAATTAAATTAAATAAATTTAAAAAAAATTAGTTTTGCCATGAGCATTTTTAAATAAGTATTAATTTTTTATATATATATTTCATTCAAATACATTTATATAAGTGTAGTTATTTATTATTAAACTATTTATATGTATATATGTATGTATGCAAGAAAATAGCGGTCTCTCCTCCCTCTTCTCCATTTCCTCCTCCTTCCTCATCTCTGATTCTTCCTCCTTCCTTATCTCCGTTATCTCCTCCTTCCTCTTCTCTGTATCCTCCTCCCTCTTTACTTCCTCCTTCCTCATCTCCGATTCCTCCTCCTCCATCTTCTCTAATATCTACTCCTCCCTCATTACCTCCTTCTACCTCATCTCTGTTACCTCCTCGTTCCTCTTCCCTGATACCTTCTTCATCAGAGATTCCTCCTCCTCCCTCATCTCCGATATCTTTTTCCTCCTCATTCTAATCCTTCAATTCCTCAATCATGTCTGAATACCTTTAATCAATCCTTATTGTTATCAGATATGAATTTTCCTTCACTATCTGATAATACGAATCGAAAGCTGAATAATAATTCTGTTCAGATTACAAAGATTTTAGAAATTAGCAATAATTGGTCATCGCTTTTCAAGAAAAAGTGTTTGTGCCTACATAGTTTGATATTAAAAATGATGGTAAACCGAAACCTTTACCTGAAGAAGTTAAAAGAGAAGGTATTAAATATTGGAGCGATCATTTAGTTGGTTTTTTCTTGGATGGATCTCTCTCTTATATGACTGTAGCTAAGCATTTGAGAAGTGTTTGGAGATTGAAAGGTGAAGCTGATATTAATCTGACAATGAAAAATTCTTTTTAGTTTCTCAAATGATCAGGACAGAATGAAGATTTTACAATCTGATCCTATCTTTATAAAAGGAAAAATGTTCATCATAACAACATGGAATCCTTCATATGGATATGTTCAAGAGCAAATTAAAAAGTTCCAATTTGGGTTCATTTTTTAGAATTCCACTGATTGCTTGGACATTAACTGGAATCAATTGGTTATCATGACATGTTGGAAAGTTGATATGCCTTGATGAAAGTATAGAATAATTAACAAGATTCAAGTATGCTAAAGCCTTGATAGAGGTATCTCCTGAGCAAGTACTTCCAGATTATATTGCAATTGATGATTTAGGTGATGGCTATCCTCATGTTAAGGTTGTCTATGACTGGAAACCAAAAATTTGTTGTAAATGCAAAGTGTATGGGCATGAAACTAAGGACTGTTCAAGAAATTGTAAGATTGAGAGTCTTGGAAGGAGTTTCGAAAGTGGTATTGGAGATGCAGATTGCAGTGAATATATTGATCATAAAATGTCACAGGATAAGGAAATGAAGACTCACAATTCAAGAAAATTCAATATAAAAACCAAGAAAATCTGGAGAAAGAAGGAAACAGAGCAAGCAACTGTAATAATGATAGTACTCCACTAGAAAATGGGAAGAAGAATTTAGATCAACAAAATAAAATTAACAAATCAGCAGATCATGTGTAGATAATGTTACAGTAGGTTTGAGTTTTCAGCAAAGAAGTAAAGATGGTAAGGGCTATGCAGAAAATATTACTACTACAAATGCTTTTATGACATTATCAGACTTATGTGAAGAATCATTCAATAATGATTTAATCAAAGAAAATGAGGCCTCTATTATCAAGGCTGGAAATACTCTGGAGGACATAATTTTAAATAAAATTCAAGGCTCTGATGAAGTTAATATGACTAATAATAACTCAGATACTCAAGAATATGTAGATGCAGTTGAGATATATTTGCAAAATGAAATTGTAGGAGAGAAATCAAATGAAAAGGAGAAATATGGATCTTGTAAGGTGCAAGAAAAATCACAAAATAGCAAAGCTTTAGAAAACATGGGAGATATGCATAAACAGTTGGAACAGGAAAATTGTACTATCATAAAATTGATTAGTGGAAATGATGAAGGCTCAATCTCTATATCTCAGAGAAGACTAAATCCAGACTCTTCTGAAGAAAAGCAAATTGATGATAACCCTATGCAAACTTCTCCATATATCAATATAGTTCCACCTGCACATCTAATATTACCACCACCTCCTTGTATATCAAAGGAAGCAAATATTGAATAGACCTCATCTATTATTAAAAAAGGAAAAAGAGGAAAAAAGAAAGTTTCTTTCATTGATTCTGCTGATGATCTTAATAATGGTGCTAGCTATAGTATTGATGAAATACAACCAATTAATAATGAGAAGTCCCCATTATCAATCAAAAGATCTTCAATTTAGGCAAGTGGAAATAGGCATACAAGAAAGCATCCTACCCAATTTGTGAAGACCCTGACTCGACCTTCAAAAATCTGCACCGAATACGACACTTGTATTCCAATGCCGCAGATCCAAATGTCGAATCTGGTTCGCCGGAGCTTATAACACATCAAGTATAACAACACAGTGGAAGACAAAGAAAAGAATATCATATACAACTTCAATGAATACAATATCCAATGATATACAACAATGATATCAAAATGATACAAGAATAACAGAGTCAATAAACAACAACTTAAAATAGATAGCAAAAGAGATAACTTCAATCCAATGCTCCAAAGCTAAAACTCCAAACCTCAAGCTCGAACCACCATCACGTTGCACCAAGCTAAGAAAGTCTCGTCCCGTGAATCCAAAGACTACAAAGAATTCCAAAGAGAAAGCTGAAAGCTACCGAATCGATATCTATATCTACTATCTGAAAAATCCAACTCTAGACTGCCCGTGTGGAAAATAGTGGCACCCAGAGTTTAGGAAGGGAACAATAAACTCCGAGTCAGTCGTGGGACTGGTATGAGCAAACAAATACAGTTTTATCTTAAAAAAACAAACAAAAGAATTTAAATTTTGAAATCCGCAATGCTTTTAAGAAAATGAAACTACCATAAGACCTTCCACCACACACATAATGCAAACCCAGACTTGGAGGAGATTTCTTCTTATGATAGTCAAAAATGCTTGATACGCGAAATCCTTTGATATTATTACTATAAGTGCATAGTGGAAAACATTTTGAAAGTATAATATTAATCTTAGCCAGCATACATACCATTATAGTATGCCTACTATAGCTACCATGTTAGATGGCAGGTTCTACAGCTAAAACCGTAAAGGGCTCGTATTTGGAAGATCGGATTTCCAACAAATTGTCGGGCAACTTCTTGAATAAAATGAAATGGAACGCCTCTAGAGGGACGTCCTTAGACCCTAACCGGATCTCTGGTACACAAGGCCGGGTTACCTCTGTAACTAGGTAACTACTGACACGAGCATGCCATTCCCAAGTCGTTTGCGACCTTTATCCGAGGTACCTCTTAACCAACAACCACAAAACAATAAGTTTGCAGCAACCACAAAGTAAGTATCTGGGCTCCATACCATGATACCACCTATAATCCAGAAGGAAATGAACATACCCTCAGGGGGCGCTACCCCCAAATAACTTTGCTGCCATGATTCTTGTTTCGGCCATAACCAGGTTGTGAGGCTCGACGAAGTCTCGTCCACAAAGCTACGCTTTTCACAAAAGCCATGCTTCGATCAACAAATGATCAACATCACTTCGTATGCCACATTACCAAATTTGGGAATGTATCACTGGTAACCATCAATTACATAACCTCTAAGCTCGTACGTCTCTGAGAAAGGTGTTAAGCTAAGAGAATAAATCTCCGCCACCAAAAAGAAATGTATTTGATAGAAACCAGTTTTACATCTCAAAGTGTAATGTCAGACACACATCCATACAAGTCTGTTCCGGGTTCGAACAGAACCAAAGGCACTTCAAAAGAAGTCATTGCAATCCGAGCATCCTCAATCCCGATCAGACTCCCCATCACATATGGAGATCTCTGTACCGGAGCAACTCAATGCAGAGTCATTCGACAGGTTATCCTATCGGTCTCAAAGACACCCGGTCTTCACCACCGTCTTCAATTGCTATCCATTTCTGACATATCACATATTCGGAATGGGTTACATGACACAAAGGTCCTCTCCCGGCTAAACCGAATAGTGAGCGCAATATTTAAAAACCATATAGATATGGGATTTCAGTTAAGTCACAACTTTTAAAATCCAAAAATTTCCTTTCAAATGGTTTAAACTAATTAGCATTTTAAATTTTTAAACCAAAAAGATTTATTCCACAAAGTTCACCCAGTTTCACAAAGATAAATTCACGGCTTTCAAAACCATTTCCTTTTTAAATTGGATTAACTTATCCAATTATTAAATCAAAATTCAATTCATAGCTTTCAAACCCATTTCCAAAGATTCATTCTCAATTCTCATTTTAAATCTTTTATATAAAAGATATACCATTAAAATCTTCTCAATTCCAAAACAAGATTCAATCCTCGTTCACAAAGATTCATTTATAGTTTTCCAAACAATTTCGTTTCAATTTGAAATCTTTTCAACACAAATTGGAAGTTTTTTTCTTTATATGAAAGCTATTATTATTTGAAAACAAATAGCTTTCTTTTCGGAAAAATCCGATTTCATTTGCACTAGTTATATCTCTTTAAGTATAAAATTTGGTTAAATTCAAATTTTCCAAAACGATACTTTTTAAATTGGTTCAAAACCCATATAAACACGTTTATAACATGAATAACATTTTTAAACCAAAATTTTCAAACATAGAATTCAATTTCAAATCTTGAATTCAAATTAAATTATTTGAATTTCAAAACTTAGTCAAGTTATTCAAAAATAACTTTTATCTTTGAAAACACCCAATTTAATTCGAAAACCATTTGGATTCAAAATTCAAATTTAAAACTATTTTAAAAAATCTACGACTTAACCGATTTCCACGTGCAATCCATATTTGTGTGTGTATAAGTGTGTTCCAGGGGTTTTACACAATAAAAGTGCCACATCATCAATCAACATAGATTCAAATACAACAATATATTTAATAAGCGGTATAAACTATAACGCTTATATTTGATAAGCGATATGAACCATAACGCTAATCTTCCATTCACAAATCACAGATATATATATCATGGAAAATAAATTACAGTAAACATAGCTCAAATCAAAACAGAACATATCAGGGTATCAAACAATTTCAATCATCCAATAGAATCCAAACACTCATAAGTAAGAGCAGTCAATTATCTGATTAACTCAAATCAAATTTAATTACCTATGAATTACTAATCCTGGTTAATTAATATTAACGAATTACAAATCAGTTTGATTAATCACCCTTTAATCATTTATCTAATTAACCTTTAGTAATGAAATAATTAACCTTTAATTATAATTCATCAGCCTTAAATTATTAAATAATTAACCTTTAATTTTTAATTCACCATTTAATTGATTAATTAATTACCCCTCAATTAATTAATTACCATTAGATTAATTATCCCTAATTAATTTCGATAAGTGATTACCCCTAATAACCAATTAATTATCCTTTATTCATTTCACTAGGTAATTAGCTTTTACTCGATTACATAAAGTAGTTGTCTTTTATTTAATCATACAAAGTATTGATCATTAATTTAATTACACAAGGTAATTATTCTTCCTTAATTATACAAGGTGATTATCCTTAATTATCTTTCATAAATGACTCTATTTTTAAATTATTTATCCTCCATTAATATTAAATTAATTGCATTATATAATTAACCCTTAATTGTTAATAAATTTTTTTATTGGTTAATTATTCCTTAATTAATGAATAATTAATCTCAAATTAATCACCCTTCAGTTACAATCTAGATAACTTTTAAGTTATTACTTGATTAACCTTTAATTACCCATTACATTAATTAATTAACCATAGATTAATCACATTAACAAATTAATTAACCCTTTTTAAAACACTTGATCAATCAAGTTCTAAAACCATTAATTATTCACCCTTAGTTACTTGTATTAAGTAATTTTAGATCATCAAACCATAATTTAACTTTTAAGATAAACCATTACTTAATTATGATTAACATATACATTTAACTTTTTAATTAACCACCTAATTACATTTCAAATTAAATTTAAAATAGCTTAAGAATTTAACTTCATATATTTAAGTTACTTTAATAAACTTAAACTTGAGAAAGGTTTTTGTTTTTAATTAAAAAAAAACTGATTAATCACTTTTTTACATAACCCGGGTACAAACTTCAAACGCTCGAGACCTTCTTCGGGAATCACCTGAATAAAACCCGAGTGCACTAGTGTTGCTTCCCCTATTCAAACTTAATTCCTTTAAAACTTTATTCTGTTACAAATTTGAAACCGCTACCTTCATTCATACGCGCAACCAAACTTACCCTGAGTCAACCTTCCATTTCCATGAGAGTGAACTCGAGTGAAGCTTCTTCTTCCCCAAATTGACACTACTGACATTACAGTGCACACGTACACCTTGCACAGCAACCTGACCACCATTTACCACCGCCGCAACCACCAACCAATCGCCATCGACCTTGCCAATGAACATCGCCACCCAGATTTGTAAATCACGACGCAATTCGAAATTTGGGTAAAATCGTGCTTTTAACAGGAACACAACCAACCGTAAAAAACGCTCAAGCCATCGCCTTGGACCATCTGCACCCCTGATGACCTACCCCAATCTACTCCACACTTCGACGATCCCTAACCCCCTACCGCGATCCCCCAAAATCCACCATTTGCGACGCATTTGTCTCGCGAATGTCGTCACTCCAACTTGACTTTCGAACCCTAGTTCGACGTGGTGCCATCGCCACGGCAATAAAAAAATCATTTAGCATTTTTCGATGATCAATGTCGTACCGGCAAGGTCCAGATCCAAGCTTGACGATCAACACAACGTTGATCATCAGAACTTGATAATGCTATATCCTTGCTTTCAAATACTTCCTTTCTGATTTCTTTTGTTTATGCTCAAAATAGTTTAGATTGAAGACTCTCATTTCTTTCCAATATCTCTTCTCTTGCTCAACCAAATTTACCTCGGTTAATTCTAGGAGACTTTAATTGCATGTTTTCTTCTGATCAAAAAGTTGAAGGAATTCCTCTGTCTTTGAAAGATATATCCCCTTTGAAGCAGACTCTTATCAATTCATCTCTTAGTCATATTTCATATGTTGGAGCTGAATTTACGTGGAATAATAAAAGTAAAAATGGTCCAAGAAAATTTTGTAAGCTTGATCATGCTTTTCAAAACATCCACTCTATCAATTTATGGCCTAATCTTCTCTATGAATTCTTAAATCCCTCTATGTCAGATCATTCTCCTATTATTTTATCATGGGGAGAGAATGTTACTAGAAGAAACCCATCTTTTAAATTCTATAAATTTGGGCTAATCACAAAAATTTCCATAGCATTTTGTACAGGTTTGGCAGGAAATAATTATTGGAGATCCATTGTATATTTTAAAAGCAAAGCTGCAAAGGTTGAAGGCAAAACTAAAAATCTGGGCAAAAGAAAATTTTGGTGAAGGATCAAAAGTTTCTGATAAAATAAGAAAGAAACTATATCACATACAACATCAACTTCAGCTTGATCCAATGAACACAATATTAGCCTGCCAAGAATCAGAATTATGAAAAGAATTACAGGAGGCTTTGGAATTTGAAGCTATGATGAGTAAAGAAGTGCTACATGATATTATAGATAAGCAAGGAGATAGGAATACAAGATATTATCATAACTCAATCAAAATAAAACAGGCCAGAGAAAGGATTTTGAGTATAACTGAGATGAATGGAGTAATGCAAGATAAAGATGAATCCATTTCAAAGGCTTTCATTGATTATTTCTCTTTGATACTTGCTAATCCAACTCCAATGATTCCGAATCTACTCCCACTCTTCAAAATGCAAATTCCCTTCTTAGATATTAAGCAGGCTAGTAATCTAATACAAGGGGTATCATCAGAGGAGGTTGAAAGAGCAGTTTTTTCATTAAAATCTGAAAGTAGTGGTGGTCCTGATGGTTTTAATGCTTTCTTCTATCAAAATACATGGGAAATAATTAAACTTGATGTAACCAAAGCAATTTAATATTTCTTCTCTCATAACAAATTGCCTACTGGTGTCAATGCAATAAGTACAACCCTAGTGCCAAAATGTTCTAATCTAGTCAATGTTTCCGTGTTTAGACCAATTTCATGTTGCAATGTTCTATACAAAATTATATCCAAGATAATAGCTAATAGACTTCAAAATGTTTTGCCTTCAATCATATCAAGCAATCAAGTTGCATTCATGCCTCACAGAAATATCAGTGGTAACATATTACTAACACAGGAGCTTATAAGAGGATATGGAATTGGGAATATATCACCTTGATGTATGTTGAAACTTGACATACAAAAAGCTTTTGATTCAATTACATGGAGTTCTATTACAGCTATTCTTTCCAGGATGAATTTTCCTAAACCAATACTAGCATGGATATATACTTGTATACCAACCACTCACTTCTCCATATTAAGGAATGGATGTTCAAAAGGATTCTTCAAAGGAACACAAGGAGTACGTCAAGGTGATCCAATATCTGCTTATCTATTCATTATAGTAATGGAAGTTCTGAATTCATTGTTAATTGCACAAGTGCAATATAAGAAGTTAGAGTTGCATCCAAAATGCAAGGATCCACTCATAACCCATCTGTTATTTGCCGATGATCTAGTTATTTTTACAAAGCCAACTATTTCAAATATTATCACTATACTTGAGGTATTGGATCAATTCTATGCAATAACCGGTTTGAAGATAAATTTTAAAAAATCACACATTCTAATAGCTCGTCTTAGTGATAGTATGAAAGCATGTATTATTGCACATTAAGGACTTAAAGAGATGCAACATAATGCCAAATATCTTGGATTACCTCTTATTTCTGCAAGAATCACTAAATCTGACTGTTTACCACTATATGAAAAGATTACTGATATGTTAACCATCTGGCCTAATACAAAGTTATATCAAGTAGGAAGATTAGTCATTATACAAAGTATTGCAAGTGCTATGGCTAATTATTGGATGAGACACTATATTCTTCCTATCAAACTAGTTTCAATGATTAATAATGCATTGAATAGATTTCTATGGCATGGTGATCCATTTTCTAAAAAGTTAATTCCAATATCTTTTATGAAGATTCAATTGCCAAAGGAGAGAGGGGGTCTGGGAATAACTAATATAAAGTTATGGAATATTACAGCTATCTCAGTTTATTATGACAAGATACTCTCAAGAAAAGAAGATCTCTGGACACAGTGGATATTAAAGAATCTTATAAAAGGAAAAGATTTTTGGTCGATGAATATTTCCAATTTAAGCAGCTGGAGTTGGCGTAATATTCTAAAATTAAGAGCTATCTTTCTGCCAATCATTCAGTGCAATCCACTTGAAAACAATGATCTACTATTTTGGTGATCACCTTGGACTAGAACTGGTTTAATTATCCAAGAACTTCTTCCATACTCTTTACAAATGCAGTCTGGCATTCTTTTAAATGCTAAAGTATCACCCTTTATTGCCGATGGTTCAGTTGTCTTACCTTATTATAGTTCTACTCAAGTCAGGAAATTATGGCAATCTATATCATCTCTGCCTCTTCCATCTTCAAATCTTAAAGTTCTTTGGACAAGTAATGGAAGGAAACATACTATATCTCTGGTGTATAAAGCTCTATTAAACAATGCTAATTCAGAAAACTTCCCATGGGCTACAAGAATTTGGATGGAAAAATCTCCTGCAAAAGAAAATTTATTATTATGGAAAATTATGGCAAATGCACTAAATACAAAGCGGAAGTTAACATGTCTGGGTGTACTAAGCAATGAAGACTGTGTGCTATGTCAAAAACATCCTGAAACTAATACTCATTTATTTTTTGAGCGCAATTACACTTATGAAATCTGGTGCAGGTTGCTTGCTAATGGAAATTTTCACAAACCTGTTAAAAGCTCGAGGATTGAATGGTTTAATATATTCAAGGCAACATGGTGGAAGTCACCGAAGACAGTAATTCTTATGATTATTTTGAAGACTTTTGCATATGAGATATGGAATGAAAGAAATAGGAGAATCTTTAATCTGAAAATGGAAGCTGTAGCTACAATATATAGTATAATTGACAAGAGAATTCGAAAAGATTAAGTAGGTTGAAGTGAAAGAAGAGATGAATTGATGTATTTCAGTTTTTGTCTTTATGTTATATTGTGAAAATATGTTTACTGATATAAGGCTGTAAAAATGTATGTAAACATTTCTGTGTGTTGAATGTAATGGGCAGGGCTCCCTTAGCCCATTGCTTTTCAAATAAACTATTTATATGTGTGTGTATATATATATAATATGAAAAGAAAAAAATGGTCTTCGGTTTTACAACAAAATAAATAAATAATTTTTATTATATATTTTAAATGCTTTTCATATATATATATATATATTTATGTATGTATATATATTATAAATTCTATATATATATATATCTATATATTTATAAGTATTCGAAATATAATATAAATTTGTATATATATATATGTAATATTTTTGTACATAAATTAAAGCATATAAACATACATTTGGATGATATATTTGTATATTAGATGAGCTACCACGTTCATTGCGGAGTAAATCTCTGCACTTATACATAACATGTTAAACCTTGCCCAGATTGCTATGTGACACATACACACACACATATGTGTGTATATGACACACACACACACACAAACATATATATATATATATATATATATATATATATATATATATTTGCGTGTGTGTTATAATATTAAATACATATATAAAACCATATTATAAATATATTAAAATAATGATTTTATTAAAAGTAATTTGGAAATGTTCTAAACAATTTAGACTTCAAAGGCCTAATAAAGATCCAAAATAGTTAAAAAAACTTAAAATTCACTCATTTCATTCACTACTGTCTGGCCTAGTTCCAACATACCATACACTTTCTTTAGACAAACATTTTTATCTTGATTAAATGATTCCCTACCATTTATTAGCTTCTCTAAGATTTCTTCCCATTTCCAAAATAATTTAATATAATTTTAACTTATAATCCATCATTTCATCCCTATGAAATAGCCCATTAACACTTGGAAACTGCATCCAAAGTGCTCTAAGTATTTCTTATTTGACTTATAAAAATATGGCTTCTAAAACTATCGCAAATTGACCTTAACCATCACATATTGACTATTCTATAGCCTTCGCATGTTGAGTCTAGCTATCACATATTTGCTATCCTATAGCCAGCGCATGTCGACTCCAAGGGCATCGCTAGTTGACCCCCAACTAGCCTTCCCATGTTGATAATTTATTAGCTATCATGAGTTGTGCTCTTACGACCTATCGTAGATTGATAGCCTTTCAAGCTATCACATGTTAAGTCTCAAATGCTAACACATATTGATAGCTTCCAAATCTATCATGCATTGAGCTTTAGTAGCCATCGCAAGTTGATAGCTTCTCAAGCTATCGTGTGTTGAGTTTTCATATAGCCATCAAGCATTGAGTTTTCTTATAGCTATCGAGCGTTGAGTTTATTATAGCCTTCGAGTATTGATGCTCCACAAAGAAGGGACAGAAAGTTTATCATTGGGTTGAGCGATCATCTTAGGAAGCGATTTATTAGTCATATTGACGAGGGCTTCGAGAAGATGATCGAGAAGGCTTTATGATGAGAGGGCCTGTACTTAGTGTAGTACGGTTGTCCTGAGTTAGTTGAATAGGGATAGACTATGAATGCATATGTAATGATTGCTGTTTTGATTTTGTTGAGTGCTCCATGGATGAAAGAGAAGGGAAATGGCATTACCATTTAAGATTTGCATTTCACTTACGGCTTTTCCATATGTGTTTTATTTGACATCGAGGTTTCGTATTCTTTTATATCAAGACTTAATGGAGATATTGGGATTGAGATTTGAGATAATTACTAGACCTTGATTGTGATGGACCTAGTTAGGGAATCAACCAAACTGTACATGGTTTGTCGAGACCTTGTCTTATTGAGTCATGGTTGTTTGTTTCTTTGTTATTGATTATTTTGGGGTTTAGTTAGGTTAGTATTATGGTTTGGGAATGAACTGGCTGAAGAGGATACATAATAATGGTGGATTGTGAGAGGCCATTGGTGACGATTGGGGCTATGTAGGAGCAAATTGCAGTGATTAGTTACCTATAAAAGATGGGGTTATAGTTAGCTTTATCTATTTCCTCGATATTCCACATGATGAGTTATCATCTGTGCATGTAGCTAGAGAGTGTCTGGACATATTCGATGAGATGACTAGATTATTACCATATGGTGAAAGAGTTCCGTATCGATCTGGTCAGAGGATGTAGACAGTAGTTATGCCTTTAAGGTTATGATTCCCAAAGAGCTTAGAAAACTAAAGGTACAAGTGGATGATCAGTTTAGGTGATGGTTCATTCGTAGGAGTATATTTGGGTAAGATGCACACCTATAATGTTTGTCAGTACCGCGGATGGCTCTATGGAGTTGTTTGTTGGTTTTCATTAGCCGGATGAAATAACGAACAAGTTTCTACTGCCATTTTTTGATGATCTATTGGATTAGCTCTATAGAATGAGGATTTTCTCTTAGTTGGACCCTACGGTAAGGTTCATCGACTGAGAGTATTTTGAGAGTATGAGCCGATTATAGTTTTTTGTATGCTATCTTGATTTTTGATTGGTTGGTTATGCCATTCGAGCTAACAAATGTGTCGGCATGCTTTGTTGATCTCATGGACCGTGTTTTGAGAGGTCACTTGAGTGAGTTGTTCGTTGATGATACTTTCGTCTACTCATGAACAAAAGAGGTGCATAAGGCACGATTGATGATTGTGCAGTAGGTGCCGAGAAGACACTGATTGATGATTAGATTTTGGTAGTATCACTTCTGGAGGAGAGAAGTGAGTTGTTTGGTTCATGTTATTCTAGAGTAAGACATCACTGTAGATCCTACAGTTACAACAGTCTAGAATCTGAATAGACCCAAACTAGTAGCACCGTTAACCTATTTCATGAGAGAGAATCAAACTTTATTTGAGATGCGTTAGCGAGTCTGACCGATAAGTTAGCGAATGCACTGATTACTCATTCTGAGCTGGAATGAGGAGGCGATACTATGCCTTGCCTATGGTACTTAACAAAGTGCAGTGTTAATACTGAAGGGTAAGATTGTTGCATATTAGCTGACGGCTGAAACTGCATGAGAGGTATTATTCGACTCTTAATTTAGAGTTGGAGGCGATAGAGTTCACTTTGGGGATTTGGAAGCACTGTCTTTTAGGAGAGGAGCTCGAGCTGTTTAGTAATTCCACATCATTAGAGTATCTCTTCTCCGAGAAGGCTCTTGACCTTCGCCAGCAGCGATGGTTAGAGTTCCTGGCCTCCAATGGATTTAACATTTCCTGTATGTCGTAGGGTAAATGTAGTTGTTGGTGTTTCTAGTGGAAGACATACCAGTTTAGGAGCAGTGCTCTTAGAGTGGGCATTACTCGAGCTTATCACTGGTTATGACTTCAGAACAAGTTGAGCTATGGATAAGGGAGATGGCTAGTTTGAATATTGAATTAGTGGATTGGTACTAGCTAGAGGCGTAAGGCTAAACTAGTGGAGATTGTGGTCGAATTAGAAGAGTGAGTAGTGTATGTAGAGGGGATGTAGTACGGACCTGACAGAGATTATTGGTTCCATAGGGATGGGAGATTGTTTATTCTCGAGTAGTGGGAGCATGTATTTGTAGACTACATATTCGTACCAATAGGTGTGATACGAATCAAATCTCGGTGGAGTACTAGCGATTTAGTGGAGTGAAAGCAAAGATGATTATGCATGGTAGACCTTAGGGAGCACGAGGACCGCTTGTCCGGAACTCTTTAGATGATGGGATTTTGTTTTTATCGTCAAACTTCATATTGGATATCATATTTGATGTTTTATTCTAGATAAATTAGTATTCTGCATGCTAGGATAGGTATGGATGTTACTTTTTGATGATAGATCTCATGTATGCATGTTTGATTGGATTGTTAGCTTTTGAGATGATAGCCTATGTTTGTATGGTTGTTAGGTATGTATGATTGTTATGGTTTGATATAGCATACTAAATTGAGACGATTGCTATATGATCTGGTATATTTAATGATATGGGTTGTATAAATTTCTTTTTTGTATTTGGATTCTTCTCGGACCTAGCCGCGCAAAGGAGGTTCTACCGAATTTTTCTCGGAATCTGAGAGGCTTTTGAGGGTCTATGGGTTAGGAAACATTCTCTTTGCTTTGTGATTTCGAGGAAAAAATCTTTTTAAGGAGGGGAGAATGTAATCGTTTGTATTTTTAATGATCAGATATTTAAATAGTTTATTTGAATATCTAATTGTTAATTAAATGAAGGCCTAAAAATGTGATTTTTGACATATAGCTGAATCAGGACTTAAAACCACTTCTGTTGAGTTCAGATCATCGTTGTGAATTAAAATGAGTATAAGGATCGCAATATTTGGAGATCGGATGATCCGATGGCTGAAACAATCTCAAAATATGTGAAATTAACATTCCGAGATGCAGTCCTAGATGCCAAAGAGATTAGTACCATTGGATTCGGAAAAATAAGATGATGTACGCAGACCAGTTTCGTAGCGATCGAGTTAATAGTGTGATCGTACAGACTCGAACGTGCGACCATTTATTTGAGAATTTAAATGAACAGAATATTATATTATTATATATTATTATAAATACCCAAATTTTGATCTCTCTCCAACTCTCAGATCCATTTACCATAATATTCAAAAGGAAGAAAATCCATGTTGAGCTCCATAAATCCACTTCAAAAATTAATATCAGCCAAACCACTCAACGATAAAATGCGAGACCGGATTCATTAAGATCATATCGATGAAGGCTTCACGATGATCGTGGCGGATTTTGAATTGATGATGTTTGGCTGAATCGACCCTATTGCCATGAATTAGGGTTTGATATCGTTGGAACTTTGAGCGACGATGGATGGATCGGCGATTACCATTGTACTTCTTCCGACAAGACGCACCTCTCCTCATATTTTGGCTAAGTCCGATCGAGTCTAGCTATTTACAATGTTTGGGAGGTCGAGGACCTAGGATTGATGTTGCGATTAGATTGGAAGAGGTTAAGGTCTGGTGTTTGGGTGTGTTGCAAAGAGATCGTGAAATGAAGTTTGTCAGAGGCGGCATTAAGCGATTTCGTGAACTAGAGAGCGAGTATTGGATGAAAAGGTGAACAACAATGAAATGGATGTACATGATTGTTGTAATGTGTATATACAAGTTGAGGGAGGAAGAAAGATTACTGAGTTAATAATGTAAGTAGTTGGTTAATTAATTATCTTGTTAATTTTGAATTGTATTTGAGTGGGATCTACCTTTTTTGTGCTGTTTGGATAGATTTTATAGAGGTGAGTGATATTGTATCTCACCATACTATGATTGGTTGTATAGTATTAGATTGATGCTCGGGAATGATTTTTGGTTTTTATATGTGATTTTCCTATACTTATATATATGCTAGATTTTTATAAAAGAAAATAAAATTATTTTAAAATAATTTATTAAGGGAATCACATATTTTCCATCGACGTGCCAAAGTTAGAGAATTATTAGATTTGAGCTATTATTGATATGATTTCCCACATCGGTTGATATGGATGGATTATCTTTGTTTTATGTATGCTATTTTGGATGGATGTTTGGTTGTTGGATGTATGTTTGGTTGTTTGGCTGTTTTGGTTGAAAACGTTGATTAGTGGTGATCGGTTTCAGGTAGTATCTTATACATTGGGGTCTCATACACACGAAAACCTAATGAATGAGATAAGCCGTAGAGGAGAGTTAAGATGCGTGCCGACGGATCTAGATTTCAAGATGGATGCTGGACATTTCCATTTGGTTTGTACTTTTTCGTTTGGTTAAGTACAAAACCAAGGTGGTTGGTATTAACCATTGTCGAGTGATCAATGTCCATCACTATTGTTGATTAGCGATTTGGCCGACATTTGGCACGGATGTGAAGGATATCTCATATTGTGTGAAGGGATTGTTTGTTCATGTGACAAGTTGAGAGGTTGGATGTTATTGCTCTACGACGAGAAATTTTTATAGTTAGGTGATATTATGATGCTTCGACCTGATAGTCCGGTACTTTAGACGGTGACTGGATGATGTATGAGGTAGTATCTGGACTTTGTGGATCATGCTGGAGAATTGGCTCATTTTGCATCATGGTGGATGGCGATGTACAACATGATGGACTTGTATCTTTGGTTTGTGACTCGAGCCACTCCTACCTTCGGTTTGTGGCTCGAGTAGGGAGTATGTGTTGAAGAGGCTAGTATTAGGAGTCGTAGAGTGGGGGAACATGGTGGATTCTGTGATGGTGAAAATTATATTGAGTTGGTAGGGCTTGGATCCGTATTGAGTGAGTAGGACTCGATGGATATGTCTATGCTAAGGGATTGTTGTGGACTCGGAGTGTTTTCTATTGTGCTCGGAGCAAGGGTATTGTATAGTGGGGACGTCCATGGATTAGCAGCGAGGATCCATATACAGTGGACCATTGGATTGGGTCTAACGTTTAGCTTTATGCTGAGTGACAGAGAGTACAAAGGAGAACAGGGATTTCCATTGATCCCCGGTATTTGCAGATGGCCATATGAGTTATCATATATCTAGAGCACACTGGTTGACAGTTAGTATGGTTTGATGGATTCTATGTTTATTTTGGTTGCTTTACTAGCCACCTGTCACCCAATGGATGTCATACGAGGTAGGTATTATGGTAGGGATACCTAGACACCTCGGATTGACTTAGTGTGGAGTGGGTAGAGATACCTAGACACTTGGACAGTTTACTTAGTATGGAGTAGGTATTATAGATGGAGATACCTAGGCGCCCCGACAGATACTGAGTATGGTGTACCCTTTTTATGATGTTGTAGAGTAGCATATTGTCTTTGTTATATGCTGACTCTTTGGCTACAGGGACATGTCAGGTAGGATTTATGTACCTTATGTTCCGTATACTATATCAACTTTTGTAGTATTCTGAGATTGTTTGTCGCTAACACCAGACTGTTGTCTGACTTGAGGTTTTATGCTTTGATTCTTATTATCTCGGATACTCTTAAATGAGCAGATTTGAGAGCAAGTGTGGATGACATATGAAGTTCTGCAGATTAAATAGCAGAAGACGATGCTTAACTATATCTATATTTGAGTTTGTTATTATATCTCCGTTGTATGGAACCGTGTAGCCTTGATAGTGTTTGAATTATTATTATTAGAGACAGTGCGCTAGTTGAATTTATTTTCTAGTTGTATAAATTCTGTTACCATGTTGTATAACTTTATGGATCTTATACTCTGGTGATTATTTTACATTGTTATTACTGTCTCGATTTTTTTGTATCTATATTGACTAATATATTTTATCCAATGCGATGTGAGACAAACAATAGTTTATGTAATTATTTGATGTTTCCTTTTTCTTCTTTTCCATTATCTTCTCTTCTATTTCCTCATTTTTACTTCTTTTCTTTCCTTTGGCAACCATTTTACACCACAGATTAGGGCGATCGTTACATATCCAACATTTTGACCAGGCAGTATCCAAACGGAATGGACGAGTCAAACTCGAAATCATCAAGGTAGGAAGCCTAGAGAGATAGCCCAAGGGTCTAGAAGCCAAGCATAAATAGAGTCATAAGGCAAATGTGAACCAACTCAAGCCAAAAGATTCATCCATCCACCAAAATGGTGGATCGGTACTGACCCAACTCTATGGTTTGGTATCGATACAGCTTCCCTTTACCGGTGGGTCCCATCTTCTACCTACACAACCTAATCGATTCTAGAAGCTTAACCCTAGTGTTATTTTATTGATCTAATGCAATTCTATATCGATCTCCATTAACAATTGAATCAACAACTCCATTCTACCACGAATCTAATGTTTGGACTCAGGAACAAGCTACCGTGGATGTAAACAACTATGGAACCATGAAGCTAACTATAAGACGAGCTAAAGAGAAGAGTTCATAATGACTAGATTGCCATTTTATGGATCGGTACCGACCCAATCTCTACTCTTAATTCTTTTAATCACTTTGGAGTTGTACCAACCCGTAAGAACTTCTACCTCCATGTCAGGATATAAGCAATAAAATCATTAAGTGGACATAAATCTTGATTTGTCGAACAACTATAAATTGTTATATGTTCTTTCTTACTCGTTTTCATTTAATTTTCTTTTTTATCCTTTACTTAATCTTTTGGGTGGTTGTGCTATTTGCACCAAAATTAGTCACAACACTCTTCGAAAGTTTTTGAAGAGATAATAATGAAGAATATAAATTAAAAATGAGGATTATCTAACAAAAACTCCAATGAACAGAAAAGTAAATGCGTAGACAAGCAATTTAGAGTGGTTCGGCGTGTTGCCTACGTCCACTATGAAGTTTTTTGCAACTTTATTGATTCTCTTTCAATGATTACAAGTGGTTACAGCAATCAACAAAAAGTTACAACTGGAAATTCGAAATCAACAATAGTAGAATGATGGAGATCTTGATCCGGCAGAGTCTCGGCGCTTGAGAGTCAAAATGATCCTTTTTCTGTAGGCTCTAGGGCTCTATTTATATGCGTAGGAGGCTGATATTTCGCTCAAATCACGGGAGACATTTTCTGGCACGTGAGTGGGCCCACGCGACCAAGCTCAGAAAGTTTCGAGTCGATCTGTGATCGATACAAAATCATTTCGTATCGATCAAGCTGATGTCCAATCGTGCTGAAATTTGGTGTGAACACTCCTTGGCATATAGGCAATCTCCTGTGAAAATTTCATGGCATTCGGATTGGTAGATTTTGAGATATAGTCAATACGAAATGGAATTCCATAGAGGCTGTTTGGTTCGAATCGACCTGTTCGAATCGATTGCTTCGAATCGATGGTGGCACGCGACTTCGTGATGACGTGGAGCGCAATCTTCGCCTCGATCCGGTCTTTACTCCGAATTGACCGCATCGACTCCATATATCTCGCCTTCTTCGTATTGAGGGATGACACGTCACCCAGGTTTGTTGACTTGATGGATTCGAATAAGGCTTCACTCATGGGTTCGAACGGAAGTCATTGATGGACATGAACTACTGATGGTTGATGGATACAAACAAGACTTTCTTTGATGGATACGAACCATGTAGCTTCTCAATGGATACGAGGTCAATCGATGCAAACTTGAACCTTTTGATGGATATGAACAACAGCTGCCTGATGGATACGAAGAGAGGCTTCTATAATGGATGCGAAGCAGTATCTGTTGACTTAGTTGATGGGTGCGAAGTGGGTTATTTGCCGATGGATACGAAGTAGGGAGATGCCAATGGATTCGAATAAGGAGGAGCCGATGGATTTGAATGAGATCGAGTCGAACCGAGACACTTCGTTGGATTCGAACTTGATCGATACGAACTGGGGCACTTTGATGGATACGAAGTTGCTGGAACCTGATCGATACAAACGCGATCGATTCGAACCGGAGTTTGATGATGGATACGAAATCACCCATAGTGATGGATACGAAGGCTGGGCCGTTTCCTCTAGATTGAATCGATCATACGGTGAGCATATGAACTCGGATTGGCTTGAAATTTGGAATGCTGTGCTTTGCTTGTCATGTCCTATCAATTATGGCCCGTTCGGGACTCGGACAAAATTCATCGATATCCATAGCGAACCTGTGTAGGCTTGATATCCAGGAAGAGTGATCCTTGGTTTTCAATCAGTTCCTTGGTATCTCGGCCTTGCCAAAAGGCAGGATAATATTTTCCCCCCAAAGTATGTCTTGTGGAAACATGACGTGCTTTGAAAAGCTGCAGTTTCTCTCTGAACAATCATCGAATTTTTTCGTTGAAAGTTGTACTCTGTATTGCTGTAACTGGCTGCTGTGTGATAGTGATTAGCTGTTTGTCATCGTAATCGTAATGAGATGGGCATTCGATCCCTGTGAATGTTGAAAATCGAATGTTAGTCTGACATACATGCATATATGTTAACTTGGCTCTCGTTAACGTTGCGTGTTCACGAGTCGTTGTCTGTTTAGTTTGTTATCGAATTTCGTATCGATTCTCTCCTGAATCGATTTGAAATTCGAGTTAAAACAACACTTGATGGTTGTTTCGGACTATCCTCTTGTACCGATCCTCTCCTGAATCGATGTAAAAGGTTGAAAAGTAGTTTTTTCATATCGATGCGAGTCGAATTGATGGATACGAAATGTTCATTCGTATCGACGGTCACAAACTGCGGTTGGCCCTGCTTCGCGTCGATGATCTCTGATGGATATGAAATGATCATTCGTATCGATGAGTTTTGATGGATACGAAATATTCGTTCGTATCGATGAGTTTTGATGGATACGAAATATTCGTTCATATTGGTGGACCTGCACTGTCGTGAGTTGATGGTTGCAAAATAGACAGTTCGAATCGATGGAGTTCGATGCTTCTGGTGCAGCCTTCGTTGTGTACTTCAAATCGATGAAGTCCGATGGTAACTTCGTCTCGATGAAGACAAAGTCTGATGGATTCGAAAGCAGCATTCGCATCGATCCATTATTTGACCATTTGTGATCGGTCACGCTGACTGGGAGGCAAAACGACCCAGTCACCCTTAAGGCTCCATATAAATACTTTGGACTTAGCCATTTTTTCACTTTTTACTTTTACTGTTGGCTTATACTTTTTGCGCTTTCGTATCGATAGAGAGCCCGAGAGAACGAACTGTTCTAGCCTTTGAATCGATTTAATCCTTCTATCCTTCAAATTTAAACATTAAAATCAGGTAATTTAATAGATTAAACCATGCCAAGAACGATGAAACTCGACACCTCCGCCATCCTTTTTCGTTTCTACGATCAATTTTGATGGGTTTAAGATCTGGACGAGTCAGAGCAAGATTGGGGATGGAACGTGGCCATGGAGTTGAGGCCCTTTTGGAGAAGAAGGAGTTGTGGAGGAACGACTTTGCCTTCGTTTCGTGTCGATCTGTAATAGGAGTTTTCGAATCGATCCAGATTATATGATTTCGTATCGATACGAATATGAAAGCGGCGATCGATGCGAAGCTAGTGTTTTCAGATTGATGCGAAATGGTGTGCCTTCAATCGATACGAAACATATCGTTTCGAACTCGATCGATACGAAACGTATCGAGTCAAACCTAATCGATACGAATGTATCGATTCGAACATGGTCGATACAAAAAATGCTGCATCTCTGACTCGATACGAATTTGAACTGCGGCGACCGATTCCAAGTTGAAATCAGACGAATTTAGAGAATTTTTTGCGCGTTAAAATATTCGACTCTGACGAGCTTCTTCCTTGCATGACTGAACTTGACCGCGGAACTGCATATTGGACTACCTTTCGAGGCTCGTCGATGGAACCATAACTTAACAAAAATATAACAAACTTTAACTTGAATTGATCGTTTGCATCTGGATGGCATGGTTGTGACGGTCAGCGATGACGGTCATTTCCGGTCTGATTTTCAGAGTTTTGTCGTCCATACATTTCAGTTTATTCTGCAGAATTTGCTCAAGTAATTCACAACACTGCATGACACATCCATGCACTTTACACTGGGGAATGCACGGGATCTTTAGCACCTAACGATGATTTCTCGTGAGTTAGCTAGTTATGGAAACTTCAAGTTCGCAGCCGCAAAAAACTCAGAGTTCAGTCCCTCGTGCTTGAAGTACCGAAGATTGAGACTGAAGTTATCGGTCCAGCTCCGGACGAGTTTCCTGACGCATCCTTCATTAGTAACCCATCAGACTCTATTCCGTCCAACATTTCGGAAGACATGCTAGGAAGGATATGCTTAAGGCATGGTTTGTCGATGGACGACGTATTATTGCCGGGACTAAATGATAAACCACACAATCCTCCGGAGGGATATACCGCATTCAATCGCCACGTGTGCGCAGCTGGGACACTCCCTCCGTTTAACCAGTATATAAGAGAAGTATTGTCGTTTTTGGGGATCGCCCCATCTCAACTACATCCGAACGGATATGCGTCACTCAATAGCTTGTTCATTGCATTTATGGAGTATCTCTATCGACCGCAACTCCCGATTGAGATCAGATACTTGTTTAACTTTAAGAGTCAGGCTGATAGTCCATCTTTCACATTCCTGGAGGCGGAAAGAAATTGCCAAGTGGTCACAGGGGCTTGGACTAGATTAAGCTACTTCAAAACGGAGTGGTTTTATGTTAGATGCCCCCCCAGGATTTGCTAGGCGATGGCTATTTAGACGTGAGTATTGCTATCTTCTCGGGTAGTTGATAAAACTGATGTAAATGAAGTCGAACTCACATCTCTTTTTCTTTTCAGCCATAATCCAGCGACCAAAAGGTGACCATTCCAAGGAGATAGTTCGAGTCTTCCAAGAAATCCCAAGCGAAGAAAGGAATATCGAGTTTCTCTTGACAGATAGGAATCTTAGGATTCTTGGACTTATTGAACGAAGACAAAGTATAATGCTTGACATTGCCTTAAGGACTGCCTCGAAAGAATGAGTTAAACAAAGAAAGCCTAAAGTTGTAATAATCAAGGAGGCTGACTCCGAAAGAACTCACACCGATGAGGAACTCTTGGGCGAACCTGCGGATGTAGCCCAGGATATTGAAAAGCAAAGAAAAGGCAAGGCAGCCGTTTTTAAGTCACCTAAAAAGGGAAGATGGAAATCGGTTGTCACGTCCCGGCCCGCCTCCGGAATTAGAATTTCAAAGATGTCTCCCCCAAGAACTGAGAATCTTTATGAAGGGCTCGCCGATCTTCCAATTCCATACGATGTGTCCTTGCAGCATGATGCTGGATTGGACGAACTTTCAGAAGGCTTAGTTTTAAGCGAGTCTCTGTCCACTAGTGCGATTGACACATCCGGTTGGTCAGGGGGTTGCACATACATTCACACTTCATGACACTACACGATTTTCGAATGTAGTACGCTCACTGTGAGAGATTACTAACTTTTGTCTCCGTTTTGACTTGCAGATACCATGACTGGACGAGGTTAAATGTTGGGAAGTCTTCGACAGGCCCGTAGATCTTCTGCATACTATGAGTCAAATAGGAGGGAAAGAGACAGAGATCACGACCGTGGATACTCTGGATACTCCAGCCAAGAGAGATATGATAGAGATAGGGATTACAGACGTCAATCTCGATCTCGCACTCCTCCTCCCAGAACTCCTATACAACCTCCCGTTTATGTTTCTCGTCCCCCTGAATCCTCGCGACACAAATCGGCTTCCCAGTCTTCCAGGTCTGAGCCCCATTATCCCAGAACGGAGGCAATAACCTCCGTAGTTGCAGAACAGGCCCCTACGGAAATTTCAGAGGAAGGGGCGATCAATCTTGCTTAGTTAAAGAAGGATTTTCCGAACATCTGTTTCGATAATTGCATGTTTCCTCTTCATTTAAAAAGAATCCCGGTGGAAGCCGAGCAGATGGCGCATGACTATGTACATGACTTCTATGTCTAGTATAAGATGTGGGCTAAAGCGGCTGAGAAAGCATCATCATTATCCTTTGAGCGGGCAGCTATCATTGAGAAACTACAAGCTGAGCTAGCTCAAAAGGATCGTATTATACGAGTGCTGAACACTGAAGCCGAGTCATCCCGGAAATCAGAGATAGATGCCCTTAAGAAAGCTGATGAAGCCCAGGCGGTAATAGTCAGGATGAAGAAAGAGCATTATGTTACGGTGGAGGACATGGGCCACCGAAACACTATTATAACCGCAGAGCGGGATGCGGCCTTGAAGGAGCTAAATGAGCTTAAGGCCAAAGTTTCGAAAATCATGAAGGAGAGGGACACCGCCAACATTTCTGCACAGGAGGCATGTGATCAGGCGGTGGAGTTCGAAGGGAAAGGGACGCAGCCGTGGAAAAGGTCTGCGAAGAGGAGGCTGAAGTTGATGAGAAAGTTCGGCAGGCAGAGATCAAGCTCGAGACGGAGATTGAAGAGCTTCTCATCACTTATAATGCCAATGTGCCGAGGCACAGAAATTTGACGTGGCTTGATGCTTACCCGACACACTTGTTCAATGCCTGGAGTTTGTTAGTTGAAGAAAAGAAGGCAGCACAGCCGGGTGAAGCTTTTGATGAGTTCGAGTTGGAGTACCGTATATTGAATGATGATGAGAAGAAGGTTCTCCATGATTTTATGATCTCCCATGCTAGAAGAGACTGGGTGCCCAACACTTAGAGGTTGGTGAGGGTTCTGGCATCCCACACCCAACTACAAGTTCTGGGATGATTACTTCATTTGGATCTGAGCCGACGCCAGCAATTGAGCCGTAGCTGGTCTCAGGCTACGACCCTGAGCAGCCACGCTTATCTCCCATAAGGGAACATCCTTCAGAAGCTGTTCATCCAGCCATGATCCGAACTGAGGAAGGTACTCTGTACAAATCTTGTGTGTATTTGAAATGAAAGGCTTGTTCTTGAAGTGTATTCTGACAACTTCTTTTCTTTCTTGTCCAGTGAGCAAAGTTACACTGACAATGCCTCCTGCTAGCCAAGAATCGCATCAAGTGCAGGAGGCCATCACTACTGAAGCGGTTATCACGACTACGGTCGCGCCGAGGGAGACGACACATGGGAGCTCACTGTCTTTGGATGAGCAGATGATGAACGAGCTTTTAGGTCAAAGCAGCGATCCTTTTGCGGACATGCCATTCGTTCTTGGTGCGTTCCCACCTGTTTCTATTGTTTCGTCGCAGTCCACCACTGCCTACCGTGAATCTCGTACCGCTCGTGAAGCTGAGATACTTGCTCAAATCAACGCAGAGATGGAAGCGGCGGCACGCGGTGGTAGTTCTGAGAGCGTTACGACAGCGGTCGGCCCCACTCCTCTTATGGTGGTATCTTCCGGGGACACGTTTGCCGGAACCGACATGCCCATTCCGCCCCTGGTCGTGGATCCGACTCCTCCGAAAGAGAATATTCCTTTAAGTTCAAGTTTGGAGGAAGATGTCGATATCATGCCTTTATCAGAGGATGATCCGCCAAAGGGTAAGGGCTTGAAGCGAAAGACTGTTAGCGGTTCTAGTAGTTCCGCATCGAAGAAAAAGCCAAAGAAGAAAAAGTAGATAATCCCCCTCTGGCGCATTTTTGGCTGTTAGGAAGGCACTTTTATTTTTCTTTCATAGGCTATGTATAGGTGTAGGCTTGGCCCCCTACTAGTAGGAATTTTTCGAATAACTTGTACATGAATCTTCACATACAGTTTGTTGAAATAAAATTTAGTTTCTTTGCTTCAACTCTCATTTCTTTTGTGCTTAAGTATTTGCAGTATTTGGCTTTCAGTCTAGTGTACTTGTGGTGTTTCTACCTTCAAGTTGAGTCTGTTTTATTTTCCAAGTCTGAAAATCTTGATCACACGTCATGATTGATGAATGAGTTGAATTTTGGACATTGTATTGCTTCGGTTGCTTTTGCCCCCAGTTCCGGGGACCAACATTTGTATTTCGGTGGTCGATCGCACCTATTGCAAATCTTGAGCACATATCCACACTCCGGGGACTTAGGATAATCTATGATCGATAATCTGGTTCGCACTCTGGGAATTTGAGAGTTATCGATGTTTGTAATACAGTTCGCACTCCAGGAACTTTGACTTGGTATTTGTACTCTAATTCACATTCTGGGAATTTGGAGATAGCATGTATGTTTGGGTTCGCGCTCCGGGAACCTGGAATTGATGTTTATCCTCCAATTCATGCTCTGGGAACTTGGAGTTTGCATTGATGTTTCGGTTCGCACTCCGGGAACCCAAAGTAGGTGTTTAAACTCCAATTCACGCTCTGGGAATTTGGAGTTAGCATTTATGTTTTGGTTCGCACTCCGGGAACCTGGAATTGATGTTTATACTCCAATTCACGCTCTGGGAATTTGGAGTTAGCATTTATGTTTTGGTTCGCACTCCAGGAACCTGGAATTGATGTTTATACTCCAATTCACGCTCTGGGAATTTGGAGTTAGCTGACAGATGGTCAGTCACATCTGTTTGAGCTTTTTAGGAATTCGTTCACACTCTGGGAATGATGGATTTATCGAGATCGCGGATGGTTGGATCACATCCACCCCGAGTTAAAAGCGAGGTTGTAGACGGACGGGTCCATCCTCCTCAAACTTGGTCAGGATACAGCCGAAGTCGTTAGGCGGACGGGTCCACCCTCTCCGGAACCGCGTTTATATGTTTATACTCCTACTCGTGCTTTGGGAGTTTGGAGTTGGTGTTTATGCTCCGGTTCGCACTCTGGGAACCAAGAGTTGATGTTTATACTCTAATTCGCACTCTGGGAATTTGGAGTTGGTGTTTATACTCCGGTTCTCACTCTGGGAACCTAGAGTTGATGTTTATACTCCAATTCGCTCTCTGGGAATTTGGAGTTAGGATTTATACTCCGGTTTGCACTCTGGGAACCTAGAGTTTATGATTATACTCCAATTCGCACTCTGGGAATTCGGAGTTGGTGTTTATACCCTGGTTCGCACTCTGGGAACCTAGAGTTGATGTTTATACTCCAATTTGCACTCTGGGAATTTGGAGTTAGTTGTAGGACTGTCGTGTGTCGGTCCATTTCAGCCTTTGATGTGATGTCTTGCCCTTGAGGTTTCACTTGGTGAGTGGCCGGTCGTATCACAGTCACTCGCTATTTGAATAAATTCCATCGTGCGATAGAACTTAGCTCTTCGTGTGTCATGATTGTTGAATGTCGCATTCGATGAATCACAGCTCTAGCTTGAAGAGATAGTAATTTATTGCTGGAACGGAAAAACATGGCAAAGTCAGTGCCTTATTACAAATTCAAACTTCAAAATGCAAAGGAAATTGCAAAATATTCATAAACTGAATAGGGCCTATCATGTGTAACAGTGACGAAGATCTTCATCATTCCAGGCTCCTGACAAAGTGGGTCCGCCACTGATGGCGTTTATTACTAATCTCCCGCGGGGACATGTAGAGTCCTCGTGTCTCGGTCGATTGGGTTCATTATTTTGATTTGATGGGCCCGCTCCTCTAGGATGCGGCACTCGAACAAACTGTTCCAGCTTCCTTTCTCTGATCAATTTTTCTACGAGATCTTGCAAGTGACGACATTCATTCTTATTGTGCCCGTAGCTTTCATGAAACCTGCAGAATTTTCCCGTCTGGATTTGCCTCTCTGACGACGGTTTTGGAGCTGGTTTTTTGTATTGCATTGTATTACAGGTTTGTAAATACAAGTTCTCCAGTGATGTATTCAAAGGAGTGTAACTGTCAAACATAGGACTCTTGCGCTGTGGGCCACGATTTTAAACTCGTTTTCTAGTTTGATTCACGCTCTCTCTCCACTGGGCTTGTTTTTTTAACGTTCAACTAAACTTTTCGGAAGCTCTTACCGGACTGTTTGATTACGACATTGCTTTGGATCCCTTCCGTGCTTGGCCCTGCATCAGTCTGCTTCCTAGACTATTTCGCATCTTCCCTTCTCAGGAATTAAGCCGCCTTGGCGTGGAAACGGTCCAATGATGCAGGTGGTTTTCCAGCCAACCAGTTGCCAAACTCAGAATCGGGGTCAATCCCCTTAGTCAACGCCATAAGGATGAAGTTATCATTCGAATTGCTGATTTCCGCACATGCAGCATGGAATCTCTCTAAGTAGTGTCTGAGCGTTTCTCCGGGAGCTTGGGTGACGCTAGACAGAGTATTAACGTCTTTCGGTCTTGCGACGTGCATGCGGAATTGGTCAACAAATTTAGTGGCCAACTGGTCAAAGGAGGAAATGGATCGAGGGGGCAGTCGAGTGAACCACATGGTAGCGATGCCCTCCAAGGATATGGGGAAACTACGACACTTCACTGCATCGTCAGCTCTGGCAGTGCTCATCAACCATTCATATTTCAGAATATGTTGGTTAGGGTCAGAGTTTCCCTCGTACATGGGTAGAGTCGACATCCTGAATCGCCGTGGGGGTTCAAAAGTAAGAATGTCGTCCGTAAAAGGAGTATGACTTTGGAAAATTCCCCAATCTTCATTTGTGGGACCCTTGCTCTCACGGATCATCTGACGTATCATGGTCGGAAGATCCGGCATTTGTACGTTTTGTGCGGCTTGCGCCGGAGTGTGATAGAATACTACATTCTGGGGTTGGACCGGATGCTGTCGACGGTCCAAATCTTGCCTTCTTGGCTCATATCCTCTGGGACGTACGGTTCAGGGGTACGTCCATGCCGACGGCGGTCCAGGTTCGACTGATCTTGGGCATCGACTCCTGGTTCAACCGCGACGTTAGTGGCGCGGTATTCTGTGATGTAGTGAGGAGCGGTACCCCCTCGGGAGGAGGGCCCGGTCTGGAAACTGGCCGATGGGCCAACTCTCAGTTGTCCAACAGTCATTGCCGGTTGATATCCAGCAGCTTGTATGTGACTCCCATCTAGCCGGGGTCGTGGAGATCGATGAAGATAATCAGAAGATGAAGAACTTTCGCTGGAGGAGTGAGAAGCATGGTCTCTCCTAGATCTCCTTCGCTTCTGGCGACTCAGCTGATTAGTCAGCTCGGCGTTAGCACGTAGCCATTCTGTTAGTTGTTGCCGACTCTGGGTCAGCTCTTGGAGCAGCAGCTAAAACTCTTGTCGGGTAACCGGACCCGATGGTTCCGAGTGTCCGGTAGCGTCTTGGTTAGTGGGAGGTAGTGGCGTAGGATTCTGTCTATCCTGTTCTTCTTGATTGATAGCATTAGAGGTGGTCTTTGTGCTAACCATCTTGAGGGTTGAATTCCTTTCCTAGACTTTATGAAAATCTGAATAGAAGAGAAGGAACTTGGATTTGTGATCTGGATCTCTCTCTTAGATTTATTCAATCCGGTATCGATGATAGATCCAACGAGCAGGAGAAAACCTAAGTTCAGTTCTCAGTGAAAGCACTAAAGTGTTTGCACCAAAATTGGTCACAACACTCTTCGGAAGTTTTTGAAGAGATAATAATGAAGAATATAAATTAAAAATGAGAATTATCTAACAAAAACTCCAATAAACAGAAAAGTAAATGCGTAGACAAGAAATTTAGAGTGGTTCGGCATGTTGCCTACGTCCACTATGAAGTTTTTTGCAACTTTATTGATTCTCTTTCAATGATTACAAGTGGCTACAACAATCAACAGCAAGTTACAACTGGGAATTCGAAATCAACAGTAGTAGAATGATGGAGATCTTGATCCGGCAGAGTCTCGGCGCTTGAGAGTCAAAAAGATCCTTTTTCTGTAGGCACTAGGGCTCTATTTATATGCGTAGGAGGCTGATATTTCGCTCAAATCTCGAAAGATTTTTTCTGGCACGTGAGTGGGCCCACGCGACCAAACTCAGAAAGTTTCGAGTCGATCTGTGATCGATACGAAATCATTTCATATCGATCAAGATGATGTTCAATCGAGCTGAAATTTGGTGTGAACACTCCTTCGCATGTAGGCAATCTCCTGTGAAAATTTCATGGCATTTGGATAGGTAGATTTTGAGATATAGTCAATACGAAATGGAATTTCGTAGAGGTTGTTTGGTTCGAATCGACCTGTTCGAATCGATTGCTTCGAATCGATGGTGGCATGCGCCTTCGTGATGACGTGGAGCGCAATCTTCGCCTCGATCCGGTCTTTACTCCGACCGCATCGAATCCATATATCTCACCTTCTTCGTATCGAGAGATGACACGTCACCCAGGTTTGTTGACTTGATGGATTCGAACAAGGCTTCACTCATGGGTTCGAACGACAGTCATTGATGGACATGAACCACTAATGGTCGATGGATACGAACAAGCCTTTCTTTGATGGATACGAACCATGTAGCTTCTCAATGGATACGAGGTCAATCGATGCGAACTTGAACCTTTTGATGGATACGAAGTAAGGTGACATGATGGATACGAACAACAGCTGCCTGATGGATATGAAGAGAGGCTTCTATGATGGATGCGAAGCAGTATCCATTGACTTAGTTGATGGGTGCGAAGTGGGTTATCTGCCGATGGATACGAAGTAGGGAGATGCCAATGGATTCGAATAAGGAGGAGCCGATGGATTCGAATGAGATCGAGTCGAACCGAGGCACTTCAATGGATTCGAACTTGATCGATACGAACTGGGGCACTTTAATGGATACGAAGTTGCTGGAACCTGATCGATACGAATGCGATCGATTCAAACCGGAGTTCGATGATGGATACGAAATCACCCATAGTGATGGATACGAAGGCTGGGCCGTTTCCTCTAGATTGAATCGATCATACCGTGAGCATATGAACTCGGATTGGCTTGAAATTTGGAATGCTGGCCTTCATGGCTTTGCTTGTCATGTCCTATCAATTGTGGCCCGATCTGGACTCGGATAAAATTCATCGATATCCATAGCGAACCTGTGTAGGCTTGATATCCAGGAAGAGTGATTCTTGGTTTTCAATCAGTTCCTTGGTATCTTGGCCTTGCCAAAAGGCGGGATAACATGTGCCATTTTTAGTTCAAACATTTTGGTGCTTTCATTGAGAAATCAAATTCTCAGGCTCTTTGGATCCATCATCTACTATTGGGTTTCTTAATTCCAAGAGATAGATCCAATTTTCCTACCTTATTTTCAACTATTCAGATTTTCCATAATCTAAGAGAAGCTATTTGTAATGGTCCCATCAAGAAGAGACCGTTCCACCAATTCCAGAGCAATTATAGAAACTAAGAACCAAAATTCTCAACATGTGGATGATGCTGCTCAACCAGAGTAATCAAAGATCCAGAATCCCGCTGAAGTCATGACTAGGATGGAGATAGATAAGATGATGAAGCAGATGGAAGATATATTACAAGGTAGTCATAATGAGACGAATCAAATGAAGATTGCTGAATGAGTTAACTTAGAACAACCCTAGAAGGAGCAGGAGTGATTCCAGATCAAAGTCTGAAAGTTCTTCATCATCCAAGCAGAGACAAAGAGACAGAAAATAGAATAGAAGACTGCTAGGGTTTATAATAACCAATATATAGGCAACGATGGAACAAGAATGGATGGAACAGATTGATTGGGCCAAAACGATAACAGAGGCCCAAAAAGCCTGTTTCGTTTCCGAAACGAAAATAGTTCATCCCATATATCGAAATATAGGTTTTCAATATTTTTAAATTCAATGAAACCAATTTCAAACCCTAATTCCATTGTATATAGAAGTTAGCTTTAAAATCAAATTATTATTTATATCGAATTCCTTTAATTGATTTCTACATTTCGAGCTCGCATGATCAAATGATAAGTCGATCGCTATAAAACTTTAAATCCTATAATAATTCATTATTACGGATTCGATGAAACTTGTTTCATCGAAATCTGAGACAATGTCCAAAAAAACTAATTTTACACGTTAATTACAACAATCTATTTTAAAAATCAGTTTAGTAACTTTAAATTCTAAATTAAAAGTTTTCTAACATCATTCTTGGTTAAACGGGAATTAATAATCTTTTAAAATTTACTTTTCCATGTTAAATTCAAGATTTAGTTTATTAAATAAATTTCAACATTTGATTATAACTGTAATAAAATCTGTTCATTATATGTTAAATTCCAATAAATTTCTATTATTTTGATTTAAATTCTTATTATTAAATCAACAAATACCTTATGTGTTAATTAAACATAAGTTTCCATTTTATTACACTCATATTCGACAGTTAACGTCTTTTCTTCTATTAACTGCAATATTTCAGTTACATTAAATTTCATTGATTTCTAAATTAATTTCAAATGAATTTAATAATAAGGCAATAAATAAACAATTGTTACAACTTAGTAATGTAAACACATCTATAAATTTATTGCTTATAGCAAGGGTTATAAATACTTACCAAATAACTAATTTAATGTTCTATATTAAACCAATTTCAATTAAATAACATATAATTTCACCATTAATACATCATTTAATTTATTCCTTATTAAACTTTACAATTATATTCAAATTAACTTTAAAATTATATTCCAGTTAGAGATAAACATTCAATTTATTCTTTTCAATTCAAAGCTTAAATTCCATCCAAATGTTCATTTTAATTTAATTTCCAATGTAAGTTCTTATGTTGAACTTATTAATTACAATGCACTTGTCTTTTCTTTTCAGTTAAAGGATTCTAGCAACTCATATTGCAGTTTATATCCAATATTAGATTTCAAACGAATTCTCATTATACCGCAACTGTTTTCTATATTTTCCAACATTTACTTCTTAAATTATTCCATTCTTATATTAATATCTATTATTATAATCAATGTAACTTACGATCAAACAATTATTAAATAAATGGTATTGAAATCAATGTTATTAAATTATATTCTAATATGCATTACAATCTTCCATTTCATTAAAATTAGTTGTTTTAGCATTTATTTAAGATCATGTTTGATATTCAAACAAATTTTTACATTAATAAATTATAAAATCTTTATTTCTGACCATTTTAAATCAACAATTATATTAAACTAATGGTTGAATATACGAGTCATTACATTTGGTGACAATTTAAACAATATATCATCGGAATATAGGACGTCGGCAACGATGGCTCGAATGCTGATTTAAAACCTATCTCTTCACTTTTTACTTCACTTTCCCATATCTACTTGAACTCAAAACCCTAGCACCATTATTCTAGCCTCCATACTTCCCAAATCCATTAATTTTTCAATAAAAGTTCAAAGCTTTAACCATGTTAAGAGGAAAGAGGACCATCTCCACTACTTTTTTTTACTCCATCGACGAGATTCTCACTGACTAAATGAAGGAATGGATGAAAAATGAAAAATAAAATATAAAAAATTCACGGTTCTGATGATTTATGAGCGTCTTGGAGGTGGGCTTTTGTAACATCTCCTATTTTAAGGCCCGAAGCTAAGTGCTACAGATGCCGCAGCCATCTATAGTATTAACTTTCAATGATAAAATACAATAATGTTAATGGTATCCGTAATATAAAAAGCATATGAATAGGAAATAAAATCAACATAGATTTCAAAAACAAATTTTTAGATTACATTTCAAATGAAAATTTCATATTAAATTACATAATCCTAAAACGATTCCCAATTTTTGATCAAATATAATTATTACAAATTACATCAAGAATGACATATGAAGATGCTCTCTTGGATGACCAGAGTACTAGATAGATAAACATATCAGACATAAATACATCACATCAGAAATAATACTAAATAACTCCTACATAGCTAGTTCTGTCTCTTGCACGTCTTCAGAAGCTCATTCGTCCAACCTACTAAATTCGAAAAGTCCTTAACTCTCCATCTACTCAAATTTAATTTTGATCACCCGAGAGTTTAAAGGGGAAAACATAAACTTCGAGTCAGACATAAAGCCTAGTGTAAATAATAGAATTACATCTCGGTTCACTGATGTTAAGTGAGAACACGCTGCTTAGCGGAATGGGTTTCCCCTCACTAATATCCTTTTAAAATCATATCTTTTGCAAATCAAAATCCTACCATCAAACTGATTATAACAACAATAGAAATAACATATATGCATATAAATCAGGTAATCAATGGACTATTTGTCCAGATAATATATTTTTATCAGGCCGACTATTAACCACTGGTTGCTTCGGGCCTACCAGACATAATAAATATTCTAGCTTCTGTTAGATACAATAATGGATGATCTGTCCTTAACTTACTTCTCCTAGGTTCAACCGATCCTAATGGTTTTGCGGGTTCACCAGCTCTACTCTTTGTATTCCTTTCTGCGTGGAACATCATTTTAGTCTTACCTATGGCAAAGCCCTACACATTGGAATTTGGGACTGAAATTATCTAGAGGCTACTAGCTAAAGCATAGGACGTGACCCCACACTACTCCCATCTTGGTCTTCTAATATCTAAATCATAAACTTGAGGTTAACTACCATATTTAATTTTTCTTGAAAACATTTCTTTCAAATTGATTTAACCCTTTCAAATCATACTTTAACAAGGATAATATGCTCATTGCTTTACTCATAATATCTATGCCATGGCATATGCTTTACGCAAAACAGTGTTGATGAAATCTAAATCAATGGTATTGTCTATCCCTTCGAAATAAGTTAAAGCCCCATTTCAACTTAGAAAATTTTAGGCTGTAAAGGCAAAATAACACATTCAAAACCACCGTTTAAAACCTAAAACAATCCCTTACAACATAATTGAAAGCACCCTTTACAAAGTAATTACTTAAAACCTTAGACATCCTCTTTTGAAACCATTAAACATATCTTTCAAAGCAATAGAAACATTATTTCAGAAACAATTAAAAACACACCTTTCGAAAGTATTGAGTGTAAGTAAGAATTTGAGGAAACATTGCTCCAAAACTATTTAAAAGTATTTCCTTCGAAATCATTGGGTTTAGCATTTAATATAACTATAGGTTCAAAGAGATCAGAAGTGAAAGCATCACTTTTGAAAGCATTGATCTCAAGTAAAATAATTGGGGAAGAAAGTAACTTCGAAACTACCCTTTCGAAAGCATTGTCTCTATTAGTAAAAGTAGCTAAGACACCCCTTTAAAAACATTAGGAAGGCAGCTTCAATGTTAAGAAGATGACAGCCTTCATTTTGAATACATTGTTTTATGGTTATAAAGAAAAGCAGACTCTAACTAATGCGAAAAATATAAATGCGGCAGCTAGGGTATCGAAGGTGTTTAAAAGCGACAACCCTTTCGAAAGCTTCTATTAAAAACAAAGACAAGTTAACGGATTCGAAAGCTAGTAAAAGTGGCTTCACCCCTTTTGAAAGCATACTTTTGACACCGCCCTTTCCTTTCGCCTTTCTCTAATAACTTACGTACTAATTACTTGATACCATATGTATAGGCTTCGAATGGTGTGAAAGGTTTACTATGTATGGTGGTGGAAGTAAGCAATGGAGGTGGTGAAGTTGTAATTCAAAATAAAACTAATTTTATGCTTTCTAAAGTAATTTCTTTTCGTCTAACTTGCATAATTTTCCAAAATATGATTGGTTGCCAACCCTTTATAAAATTCTTTTCAAAAAAGAATGCCGAATTCAGCATTTAACAAAAAGCATTTTAAGCAAATAAGCCCTTCTCCTTAACAAAACATTTAAGTCCGCTAATTTAAGTAATTTAGTAACCATAGTAAAACACTTAGCAAATCCCCAAAAATCACAATAATTCGCTTTAATTATGTTTTCTAACATATTTACATTTCAGATCCGAAAACATTATTTAATTGCCTTAAATAATTTAATCCCAAAATAAACTATTTTCTCTTATAGAAAATTCATAATAAATCCACAATCACTTAGAAAATTATGAAACTTGAAATCCACTTCTAAAATTATGTTTTTGACCATATATCAAAAAACGCAACTCATTTGAATGTCATTTGATAGGTTTTCTAATTTAAACATATCATAAAATTATTATTAAATCTCCATAAATCATCAACTTAAAACATATAATCATTTAATTACTATAACATGACATATACTTGCAAAAGAAAATAGGTTTAACTTTAAACCAAAATCATTCATCAAAAATAGAGATGTAAACTAATTATTTACCTTAGTTTTGATTAAGAATATTGAGATTTGGATCAAGGTTGATTTCCTAAGCTCTTGATATTGAATCTCCTAGCTTTAATCTTTGGTTTCCCTTCTCCTTAATAGTCGGCCACACACATTGGGTTTTAGTTTTGTTTGTATATGCAAATGAATGAATGGAGTGGAGAACGAGAGGGTTTTAGCATATAAAATAAGGCTCTTCATATTTTGCTTTTCTATTTTTCTCCTCCTTATCTTAAGTTTTAATTACTTATTTAGTTCATTTATAAGGCACAACTCAATTTTAATTATCAAATCTCAAATTCTTAACCCTCAGCATTATTTAATTTAATTTAATTTATCTAATTAAATGTCTAAATAATGTTAACTAAAATTAGGGTCATTATAGCTTTACTCGGTCTCTTCTCAGCCGCTTGCAGATCGGTTCACATTAGAGAGAACAGAGTTAGGTTGAGCAATTCACCATTAGGATCTAAGCCCTCGATGCATGACTTGCAAGTAAGACCATAGGGCTTTGAAGATGTAGGACCATATGATCATCAACATTCTGGACCTACTAGTATAGATGCTATAGGGTTGGAGCCTAGACCTCATGCCATGGTTACTAGAGCTTCGAGATCCCCGCTATGTCCTCCAGTACCCACTAGAGAGCACACGAGGTATGCATAGTCAAATCATACTTCTCCAATTGAGTATTACGACTAGTCCTGATCTGCTTCCCCTCTACTATGGTATCATTTTATGAATTTTTAGTTCATCATCAATTTGATTTTACATTAGCTTGGTTTTCAGTCTTGCATGTTATTTGAGATTTCATTTGCTATGTGACATTTACATTTGTTTTAGACTTGCATGTTGTTTCAGTATTGTATTTGTTACAGCTAAGTTGATCTGTGTTATGTTCTGTATTAGTCAAATTCTCTGTTCATACTATTTATGTAATATGTTTGTTCATATTCATTCAATGATATCATGTACACTATGAAATATTATATTTTTCTCCATTTTTCTATGACAAAGGGAGATAAATAATTAATCATATGCATACATTCAAGGGTTGTTCCAAAATAAAGTTGTAATAAAATATTTTGTGCATATGTTTAGGGTGACTATTGCATTCGTAAAAATCATAGCAACATCCTTCATGAATGCATATATAAGTAATCATCATCAAAAAAGGGAGAATGTTAGAGCGAGAATTCCTAGTTTTTATGAAAAGAACTCCATACTATAGTTTAAAATACACTAGTCAAAGAAATATCATCATATAGCCCTAAAAATATACAAGGAATCATGTTAAAGCTTTAGAAGATCTTTATTCGAAGAATACTCGAAGACTACATATTTGTCTGTCATTTTGTCTTAGAAATATATTGTTAAAACTCGTAAGAATCACACATCATCATTTTGTAACCCGTGAAGACCTTAAAAATTATTTTTACGAATTGTTATATATTTTTATAATTTTTTGAAAGAGGACTTTTAGCCATAGAAATTCTCTGTCCATGGCTTCGACGGAAGTGCTAATATACCCACTGGAGTGGTGGAGTTGCCAGTGGAGTTAGGAGTCGGAGAACGCCGAAGAGTTCGAATGTTGCAGTATGTTGTTTTAGATATCCACTCTCCATACAATGCCTTTTTGGGCCGACCAACCCTTGCCGAATTCAGGGCAGCGATTGCCCCGTGATGTTTAACTTTGAAATTCCCCACTGATCATGGGATTGGAGTCATTCAGGGAGATAAGGCTGCTAGGAGGGCCTGCTATGTTGCTGAGCTGCGAGAAGCGCAGCGAAAGGAAAAAGGAAAGGGCGTGGAGGAATCTCTCTGCGTCCGTTTCGCCGACGATTGACAATTAGTGCCTGGGCCTCGGCCCGGGCACCACGACCAATTCCAGAGGGATCTTGACCCCAGAAACAATGAAGATAATGATGAATCTAAAGAAAGTCAAGCTTCCCCAGCCGAGCTGACGATTGATGTTCCAATCGATGATGATGATGATTCAAAAATGTTAAAAATTGGGTCTCAGCTAAACCCACAAGCACAACAGGAATTGGTCGAATTTCTACAAGAAAATATAGACATATTCGCTTGGACGCACTCTGATATGTGTGGAATCTTGCCGGACATCGCGAACCACACCTTGAACATTGACCCACGGTATATCCCGGTCAAACAAAAGAGACGCGGTATGGATCCAGAGAGATCTGCCGCCCTCAAAGAAGAAGTTGATAAGCTAAAGGCGAATGGGTTTATCCGGGATGCTCTGTACCCGGAGTGGGTATCCAACACTGTACTCGTCCGAAAACCAAATGGGAAATGGAGAACGTGCATTGATTACTCTGACTTAAATAAGGCTTGTCCGAAAGGCAGCTTTCCACTTCCCCTAATTGATCAACTTGTGGATTCAACGGCCGGACACGAATCACTATCTTTGATGGATGCTTACTCTGGTTACAATCAGATACCCATGCATGTGCCCGACCAAGAACATACGAGCTTTGTAACTGATCTGGGACTATACTGCTACAAGGTCATGCCTTTTTGATTAAAGAATGCCGGAGCAACTTACCAACGCTTAGTCAACCGGATGTTTGCCGACCAGATCAGAAAGATTATGGAAGTTTATGTAGATGACATGTTGGTGAAATCGCGGTACTCCACTGATCACGTCAAAGACTTAGAGTCAATGTTCAATGTCCTCCGGAGATACGGGATGAAGCTTAGTCCGCTAAAATGTCATTTTGGAGTCGCATCCGGAAAATTCCTTGGGTTCATCGTCAACGCCCGAGGAATAGAGGCCAACCCTGAAAAGATCTGGGCTATCAGGAATCTTCAAACTCCAAGGACCATAAAGCAGGTTCAGAGTCTTAATGGGAAGGTTGCAGCACTGAGCAGGTTCATCTCGAAATCAACTGACAAATGCATATCCTTCTTCGATGTGATCCGAAAAGGGAAACGAAACTTTGAATGGACTACAGAACGCGAGGGTGCATTTCAATCACTAGTTCAACATCTTTCCACACCGCCGATTCTTTCAAAACCTATTGACCATGAACAGTTGTGACTCTACCTGGCAGTATCTGAAAACGCAATCAGTGCTGTGTTAGTTCGGGAGGAAGACCGATTGCAGAAATCGGTCTACTATGTTAGTAAACGATTAACCGGAGCCGAGAGAAATTATCCAAGGCTAGAAAAGTTGGCATATTGCCTAGTCATCGCCTCGAGGAAGCTCCGTCCGTACTTTCAGGCTCATCCCATCACTGTGTACACCGATCAGCCGTTACGACAGGTCCTCATACGGCCTGAGAAGTCTGGCAGATTACTGAAATGGAACATTGAACTGAGTCAATTCGACATCACATATACTCCGAGAAGGGCCATACACGGTCAAGTCCTAGCAGACTTCATTGCTGAATTCACTGTTCCTGAAGACTTACCTGAAACTAGCAAATCTCCCGAATACATATGGAAGCTGTACACTGATGATGCATCCAACGATCGGTGCTCAGGCATAGGGGTAGTGTTTGAAACCCCCGAGGGTCGATCCATATGCTACGCTTTAAAGTTTGATTTCCGTGCAACCAACAATGAAGCTGAATATGAGGCTTTGCTTACTGGGTTGAAGTTAGCCCGTGACCTAAGAATTGTCGCTGTGGAAATTTACTGTGATTCCCAGTTGATAGTATGCCAGGTTCGGGGTGAATATCAGGCCAAAGATCGAAGACTAGCTGCTTATCTAACCCGAGTCCGGGAGATGCTTGATTAGTTTGATTATTATACCATTTTCTACATACCTCGAGAGCACAATCACAAAGCCGATTCGTTGGCAAAGTTGGCAAGTACGGGCGAAGCTCAACAGTTGGGACTCATTCCTGTTGAAACTCTATCCTCTCCGAGCATTGATCGAATGGAGAATGATTTCATATTTGAAGCTACTTCAAGTAGGGAGTCGTGGATGACCCCCTATCGAGATTACATTGAGCATGGTATATTACCTAAATGCCGAAGCGAGAAAAGACAAGTTCTCCGAAAAGCTTCACGATTTGTCATTCAGAATGGAGTTATGTATCGAAGGGGGTATTCTATTCCTCTTCTCCGGTATATCGCGCACGACGAAATCAAATGAGTGTTACACGATGTGCACAAAGGAGAATGTGGCGATCACACTGGGGGGGGCAAGCACTTGCCAAGAAAATACTCCGATATGGATATTATTGGCCTACTGTTAATCGCGATGCTATGGACTATGCTAAAAAATGTGATAAATGCCAAAAACACGCTCGGATTCCTAGAGCCCCACCTACTGAGATAACCGAAATGGTCAGTCCATGGCCATTTGCAATATGGGGGGTCGATATAATTGGTGCATTGCCTTTAGCTAAAGGTGGCGCGAAGTACGCCATCGTCGCAGTTGATTACTTCACCAAATGGGCTGAAGCTGAACCTCTTGCTAAATTACGACAAAGAAAGTAATCAACTTCATAGTACGCAACATCATCTGTTGGTTTGGTCTCCCGCATACTATTATCATCGATAATGAAGCCCAATTCGACAGTATTGAATTCAAGAATTTCTGTCAATGATTCCACATCCATAAGAAATTCTCTGCAGTAGCGCACCCTCAAGCGAATGGTCAAGTTGAAGCTGTTAATAAGGTTATCAAATCTATTTTGAAGAAACGACTGGAAAAGGCGGGGGGCAAGTGGGTTGATGAACTTCCTATGGCTTTATGGGCTTACCGGACGACTCATAAAACAACAACCGGGCGCACTCCATTTTCTCTATCTTATGGCTCTGAAGCCGTTATTCCGGTCGAAATGGAAGTTCACTCTTATCGTGTGACATATTATGATCCGAAAACGAATGCCATACTGCTTGCTGAATCTTTGGATCTACTCGATGAGAAGCGTGAAGAGGCTGATTTGAGGGCAGCCACATATCGGGGTTGAGTCGCCCGAATATACAATGCCAAGGTCCGACTGCGAACCTTTGAACTTAGCGATCTCGTACTCAAGAGAATTTATCCGTTCCCTTCGCACATGAAACCAAATTGGGAAGGGCCGTATGTGATTTCACAAAAGCTCGGAGATGGCACGTTCAAGTTGTCGACCGTTGACGGTCTTACTTTGCCGAGAGCCTGGAATAGCGAAAGTCTCCGTCGCTACTACACATGACAGGCTTTATTTATCTATTTTATTCAATTTCTTCCTTTGCATTTTATTTTCAAAGTTTGAATTTGTAATAAGGCAACTAATTTTGCCATGCTTCTTTCATTTCAGCAATAAAATGCCATCTCTTCGAGCTAGAGCTGTGATTCATTGAATGTGACGTACAATATCACGATGCACGGAGAGCTAAGTTCCATCATGCGGTGGGATTTATTCAAATAGGGAGTGACTGTGATACGACCGGTCACTCACTAAGTGAAACCCGAGCTCGGGGGCAGAACACTACATCAGCATTTACAAGGATTGATACACGACAATCCTTCCACTAACTCCAAATTCCTAAAGTGCGAATTGGAGTATAAACATCAGATAACTCGTTCCCGGAGCGCGAACGGACTCCAAATTCCCAGAGTGTGAATTGGAGTATAAACACCAAATTAATCGTTCCCAGAGCGCGAACGGACTCCAAATTTCCCAAAGTGCGAATTGGAGTATAAACACCCAATGAATCGTTCCCAGAGCGCGAACGGACTCCAAATTCCCAGAGTGCGAATTGGAGTATAAACATCAAATAACTCGTTCCCGGAGCACGAACGGACTCCAAATTCCCAGAGTGCGAATTGGAGTATAAACATCAAATAACTAGTTCCCGGAGCGCGAACGGACTCCAAATTCCCAGAGTGCGAATTGGAGTATAAACATCAAATCCATCGTTCCCAGAGTGTGAACGAATTCCTAAAACGCCAAAATAGGTGTGACCGGCCATCTATCGGCTGACTCTAAATTCCCAGAGTGCGAATTGGAGTATAAACGTCAAACAAATCGTTCCCAGAGTGCGAACGGACTCCAACTTCCCAGAGTGTGAATTGGAGTATAAACATCTGTTCCAGGTTCCCGGAGTGCGAACCGACACATCAATGTGAACTCCAACTTCCCAGAGCGTGAGTTGGAGTATAAACATCTATTCCAGGTTCCCGGAGTGCGAACCGATACGTCAATACATACATGCTATCTCCAAATTCCCAGAGTGTGAATTGGAGCACAAATACCAAGTCAAAATTCCCGGAATGCGAACCGAAATATTAATACTAACTCTAAGTTCCCAGAGCGTGAAGTGGAGTATAAACATCAATTCCAGGTTCCCGGAGTGCGAACCGTGTTACAAACATCGATAACTCTCAAATTCCCAGAGTGTGAACCAGATTATCGATCTCAAATTATCCTAAGTCCCCAGAATGTGGACATGTGCTTAAGATTTGCAATAAGTGCGATCAACCACCAAAATACAAATGTTGTTCCCCGAAACTGGGGGGCAAGAAAGCTTAAGTGTTAATAGCTAATTGAAGCAATATAATGCCCGAAGATCAACTCATTCATCAATCACGACATGCGATCGAGTTTTTCAGACTTGGAAAACAAAAACGAACTCTACTTGACGGTAAAAAACACCACAAGTACACCGTATTGAAAGCCAAACGCTGCAAATACTTAAGCAAAAGAAAAGAACAATTTCCCATTTCATCAACTAACAAAAAAGGAGTTTGATTACATGGAAAATCAAAAAATTTCGACTAAGTGGAGGCCGAATCCACACTTATACACGGCTCTAAAAGAACGAAAGAAGAAGTAAAAGAACTGCTATTTACAACTACATAACAAGTCAAGAAGCTCAATCCTTCTTCTTCCGAGGCTTCTTCTTTGGAGTCGAGCCGCTAGACCCACTACCAGATTTCCTCCGAGATTTCTTGCCCTTCTTCGGTTCATCCTCTAGATCTGGCATAATATCGACATCCTCCTCGGAGATGGAAGGGACAGAGATTCTTTTGGAAGGGCGAACTGAAGGCATAGGAGCTATGACAGGTGTCTGGGCAGCAACGCTCGAGACGGTCACCGTGCCGCCAGGAGAAATTACCATTAGAGAAGACAAGCTTAATGGGGTAGTGCCGCTTCCAGAACAACCGACCGTTGTCACCGCGGCCATCTCAGCGCTTATCTCAACAAAAATCTCTTCTTCTCGAGACAACCGAGCTGCGCTGGATACACTGGTGGTCGTTATGACAGAACTAAAAACTGGAGCAACTCCGCTCATTACGAACGAAGGATCAGGAAGAGGTTCAAGAGAATGACCAAGAAGCTCCTCAATCATTTGTGCATCGAATGACATCGAGCTCCCCTCTCCAATGTCGTCGGTCATGGAAGCAGTTGTAATTGCTTTGGTGACAATAGCCCCCTGCGTTGGATATAGGACCGGAGGTACTGGGGGCGCGGACGCAGCACTTTCAGTCACTGAGCAAAGAAGAGCAAAAATAGTCAGTCCAACAAACTCACTCCAAGACCGTTGTTTTAAGACACGAGGGAAATATTCGAAGTACCTTCCTTGCCTTGCCTCGGAGCTTGAACAGGTTCAGAGACAACAGTCTTAGCGGGAGATAATCCCGGTTGATCCGGATTGTAGGCAGGAACGATTTGTGGATCAATCGCGGCAGTAACTTCGAACGAAGTCGGGACCGAAATTTCAATGCTCTCGCTGTGATGCGCAACACCCGAACCCTCGTCGACCTCCGTCTGCTGAATACCAAGTTTTTCTTTCTCGATGGAGATTATCGCTTCATGAAGAATTCTTCTCTCTTCCTCGCTGAGAAGACTGACTCAAGTTCAAACTCGTCTAGTGTTTCATCTGGACAAGATATCTTCTTGTTTTCCACTAGTTTTTTCCAAGCACTGTAGAGAAGCATAGAGTAATCTCCTAGCCAGGCGAGATTTCTGTGCTCTAACACATTGGCATTATACGTGTCCAGGAGTTCGTCAAACTTAGCCTCCATCTTAAAACGCTCCGCCTGGATTTTCGCCTCCACTTCCGTTTCCATCTCCTTAACCTTTGCGACTGTTGCATCACACTCAGCCCGAAAAGACACAGCTTGCTCACACGCTTCTTGAGCGGCCGTATTGGCATCATCCTTTTCCTTGCTTATGTCGGCAAACTTGGCCTTTAACTCCTCCAGTTCTCTAACTGCCGCATCCCGCTCGACCTCAACATTTTTGTATCGATGGCCCAAGTCTTCTACTAAGGTGCAGTGCGCCTGTTGCATTTTTTCCATCTCTACTAATGTCTCATCGACCTTTTTTAGCGATTCAACTTCGGCCCTGTGGGAGGACTCCGCCTCAGATTGAAGTATATCGACGATACGATTCTTCTGGGCCTAGTCAGCTTCCAGTTTCTCAATAATTTTGGCCCGGTCAAAGGCTGCTTTTGAAGCTTTAACGACCACCTTATACCATTCCTTGTACTGATCATAGAAGTCGTGGGTATAAATAAGTTCCGTGGTCACAGCGTCTTCGGGAATTCTTTTAAGGTTAGGAGGGAAGATGCAAGCTTCAAAGCATATTTCCGGGAAGTCTTTCTTCAGTTGAGCAAGTCTGATAGCCCCTTCACCGGATGGTTCAATAGGAGCCTCCTCCACAGCTGTGGTCATAACAACCTCAGTCCTAGAACAACGCGACTCAGGCCCCGAACCTGTGAAGACGGTTGCCATCGCAAAGGCTCAGATACATTAGTATGGCTTCTGGGTGGCGGAGGAGAGCGAGAAGGAGAATGGTATCTTCGATCTCTATCCGAGCGTTCCTGACTAGAGTAGCTTCGGGGATAGTCCCCCGCATAATATTCTTGCCTATAATTCCTCCGTTCGCGGTCGCGTTCAGAATCCCCGCGACGAGAATCATAGTAGGACGAAGGATGATGCACTCTTCGGAGTTTATCCAGTTTAGATGGATGACCAGACATAACACCTACAAAAGAGAAACAACTCAATTAAACACCAAGTGAAGGCAATACGATGTATGCGGAAGTCATATAGTGTTGTGAAAGTGTATGCAAATGTGCAAAACCCCCGACCAACCAGAAGTGTCGATCGCACTAACGGGTAAAGGCTCGCTTATTTCTAACGCTTCCCGGAGTGCTTCCAACCCAGACTCGTGGTGGAGAGATACGTACTCCGGGACGGGAATGTCATCCAGTCCTCTAAAAGCATCTCCTGATTGACAAGGAGCGGCATCAGAGATAGTCCCCCCGTGGATCAAACGAGATACAACTATAGACTTCCGTCTCTTAAATTTAGGGACAACAGCCTTGCCTTTCCGCTTCTCTTCTATTCGGGAAAGATCAACCGCTAGCTCAGTATCTGTGGGCGTCCTTTCATCGTCGCTTGCTTCTTTTATTACTACGCCGGGTTTTCTTTTCACAGTTTTCTTCTTTGTCTTTGAAGCCGGTTTCGCCAACCCCTCAATGACAATGCTCTGGTTCATGTCGATTAAACCCAACATCCTTAAGTTGTCGTCAGTTAACACCGAGTCGATATGCCTTAAGTCGCTCGGGACCTCTTGTAAGCTCCGAACAATGCCTTTATAATATCCACCGTTGGGCCTCGAAATGATGGCTATAAGAAGGACAAAGTATTAGTACAAGTGTTAAGAATAGCCATTCAAGAGAGATTTGCGACACTTACGTCTAGACAACCATCGCTTAGCAAACCCTGGGGGGCACCAAACAAAAAACCATTCGACTTTAAAATAGCTAAGTCTAGTCCAAGCCCCGGTCACAACTGGCAGTTTCTGACCGCTTCCATAAAAGTAAGAGATGGGCTATCACCCCTGCTTTTGAAGTTAAATATGTATCTAATCTCAGACGGCCTTGGCGGGCGAAAGAAACAATCCATAAATATGATGAAGGCGCTATTCAGCAACGCGTGTCCGTTAGGATGAAGTTGTGAGGGAGCAATTCCTAAAAATGACAGCATCTCTCTGATGTATTGATTAAATGGAGGAAGAGTTCCAGCCGCGCAAGCATGGCGGTAGAAGGCAGTGTACCCTTCGGGCGGATTATGAGGTCTGTCATCAACACCCGGCAAAAACACATCATCCGGAGATAGATTATGTTTCAGACATATCCGGCCAGCAAAGATTCGGAGATATTAGACTGGACGGAGTCAATAGGGTTCTCAATAAATAAAGCATCCGACAATTCATCCAGAGCCGGATCAACTACTTCGGCAGGAATATCAGGAATTTCAAGCGTGGGAGGGGGTGAACTCTGTACCTCTTGTTGTTGGGAGCTCGAAGATTCCATAACTAGCTAACTCACGAGAAATCATCATTAGAAGATAAAGAACCCGTGCATTCCCCAGTGTAAAATGTATGAATGTGTCGTGTAGTGCAATGCTGTGCATTACTTAAAAAGATTTTGTAGAATTAAAGAAAACTTGCGAGCGACAAGGTTAGTTGAAATCCAGTTGGAATAACCGTCATCGCTGACCGTCATCACCAAACCGTCCGGATGTTAGCAATTGATCCCAGTTCAAAATTACTCATCATATTGCTAAATTTTGGTTCCATCGACAAGCTTCGAAAGGCAGTCAAATATGATGTTATGCAGTTAGGTCCAAATATGCAAGAATGAAGCTCGCCGGAGTCAAGTGTTCAAATATGCAAAAGGTTCCCTAATTCACCTAACCTCGGCTTGGGATCGATCACCATAGTTCAAAACAGTGAAAGGATAGAAACCCCCATTTCGTATCGATTGAGTTCGAATTGATACACTTCGTATCGATCGAATTCGAATCGATGCGCTTCGTAACGCTCGAAGTTCAAATTGATACACTTCGTATCGATCGAGTTCGAGTCAATATGCCTTGTACCACATCAGTTCAAAGCTGATACGCCTCGTATCACTCAGGATCGAATCGATTCCCCTCGTATCGGTTGAGTTGCGCCAACCTCGTATCGATTGCGAATTAGAGAGCTTCGCATCGATCATGCGAACAACCATCATTCTTCAACCCACACAACACCGATGCGAACCCAACACCCAGTAATCGATACGAGGTCAGACGCTATTTTTCTTTTCATTGATACGAAGTAGAGGCCGAGCTACCCTCGTCCAATTGTTCAAAATCCTTAATTCCCTCTTCCTCGATCGATTCGAACACAGCCATGGCCATTTACGACCGAGGTCCATCCCCAGATCCGATTTCACATGATACCAGGAAAGATGATTGAAAAGGGAAGAAGTGAATATGGGATAACTCCATCACTTGGATTCGTAGTTATTTACCTAATTTAGAATTGGGATTCAAAAATTTGAAAGGCTAAATTCGATCGATTCGAAGGCGAAGTGTAGTTCTTCTTTTAATAAGCTACTAGATCGACACGAAGATAGAAGACAGCAGTAAAAAGTGAAAAAAGCAAAAAATGACCGAGTCCAGAGTACTTATATGCAACTCAGAAGGCAACCGGGCCGATTCGTCTTCCGGTCCATATGACCGGTCACAGCAAGTCAAACCACGGATCGACTCGAATGCACTGTTCGAATCCATTGGACCCTGCCTTCATCGAGACGAAATGGACAACGAAATTCATCGATAAGAAGTGCATAACGAAGATAACCAAAGACGATGAGTCCCAACGGTTTGAAGCTCACGTTCGTTTCAGCGAGTCGACCACTCCATCCACTTCACATTGATACGAAAAGCAATTTCGTATCCACCATGGCCTATACGTGAGCATCGATACGAATGAGCATTTCGCATCCAACAACACAGGGTCCATCGATACAAGACAATACCGTACTGATCGATTCAAAGTGTCTATTGTGTAACCATCGACTCGCGGCAATACCGGTCTATCGATGCGAACGTTGTTTTCGTATCCAACACACCTATCGATACAAACGACCATTTCGTATCTATCAATTCGACCCGCATCGATATAAAAAACTACTTTTCAACCTTTTACATCGATTCAGGAGAGGATCGATACAAGAGGATAATCCAAAACAACCATCAAGCGTTGTTTCAACTCAAATTTCCAAAATCGGTTCAGGAGAGAATCGATACGAAATTCAATAACAAACAAAACCGACAACGACTCGTGAACACATAACGTTAATGAGAGTCAAATTAACATATGTGCATATATGTCAGACTAATACTCGGTTTTAAACATTTACAGGGATCGAATATTCATCTTGTTACAATTACAATAATCAACAGCTAAGCAATGTTCTACAGCAATCAATCATATCAACGCAAGGTTACAACCTTCGACAAAAGAGCAATGATTGTTCAGAGAGAAACTGCAGCTTTTCAAAGCACGTCATGTTTCCACAAGACGTACTTTGGGGGGAAAATGTTATCTCGCTTTTTGGCAAAGCGGTGATACCAAAAGATCGAGCGAAAACAAAGAACGGCTCGTCTCAGAGATTGGTCATACTTCGCTTCACTATGGATATCGATAAATTTTGTCCGAGTCCAGATTGAGCTGCAATTGATAGGATATGACAAGAAAGATCATAGAAGTCAGCATCTCAAATATCAAGTCAATCCGAGTTCGTATGCTCAAGCTATCATCGATGCAAGTTGGAGGAAATAACCCTAAGTTCGAATCCATCAGAAGAGCATGTGTTCGAATCCATCGAGTTCCTCCTACTTCGAATCCATGGGATCACTCCACTTCGTATCCATCAAGTTGAAGTCCTTTGAGTCCATGAAGTCGCTCCACTTCGCGTCATCATGGGACATAAGTTCATATCCATCGGCGTACGTTACTTCTCCTCCATCGGAGCATATAAGTTCGTATCCATCCCGCTACAACAGCTTCGTATCGATCGGCCAGAGCTCACCACGATCGGTACGAACAGGCCTCTGTTCGAATCCCTGTGTAGAGAAAGCCCTCGGATCCACTAAGTCAAAGTGGTGAAAATCATAGAGTCGACCCAGTCGACTCGGAGTGAAAAGTGGATCGACCCAGGAAATGCGCATCACGTCATCACGAAAGCGCGTGAAGCCACCGAGTCGAACCCATCAATTCGAACGGGATTGAGTCGAAGCAAGCAACCTGCTCAAGAACAACAATTCGAATCGACCATACCTTGCAATCTACAAGTCCAAATGCCACGAAATTTTCACAGGAGCTTGCTTGCACGTTGAGGAATGCCCACACCAAATTTCATCTTGATTGGATGATTTTTTGATCGATTCGAACGTACTTCGAATCGATCCCAAAGTGGGCCCAAACTTCCTGAGGCCGGGCTCGTGGGCCCCCTCACGTGCCAGAAGTGGTTTCCCGAATTTTCAGCGAAATATCAGCATCCTACGCCTATAAATAGAGCCCCTGGTCATTCAGAAAGGGGATCGGAGAATTTTAAGAGAAAAGCACGCCCGGACGCTGCCAGAATCACTCCATATCATCATCATTGCCATTGATTTCGAATTTTGACTTACTATCTGCTGTATTTTGACATAAAAAGTTGTATTCCCCGAATATCGAGCAATAAAGTGACAAAACTTCATAGTGGATGTAGGCGATACGCCGAACCACTCTAAATTACTGTCTTCCGTGCAATTTACTTTTCTGTGACTTGGAGTTTTTGTTAGATAATCCTCAGTTTCAATTTGATTTCTTCATTTATTATCGCTTCAAAAACTTCCGAAGAGTGTTGTGCCCAGTTTTGGTGCAAACACTTCTCTCTAACAACTATAGAATGAAAATTGATCCTTTGGAATGCTCTTTCAGCGTTGTATAAGAAGAATTCTCGGGTTTCGTAATCAATTCTCTTAAGATTGAGGCTACTGTCAGAAAATGCTAAAGATTAGAGTCATCCATGTACCGAGGAAACCAAGCAGCTCTAATAGATTGCTCAAAGAGACCTCCCATCTACCCAAGCCGTTGGATCGTGGAGATATATACCTCAATTTGGTCATGTCAACACACGCCATAAGCATCACAATGCTATGTGAAGAGAAACTAATCCAAAGACCAGTATCTGATAAAAGCTAGCTATTGGCAAGCCTACCCTGTTAATGTCTGTATCGATCAACTGTTACAATGGGTCCAATGGAAACCCTAGATGTTTGAAAGGTTACTCAAATGGAATATCGAGCTAAGCCAATTTGATATCACTTATCTCCCTCAGAGAGCTATCCATGGTCAAACATTAGCGTACTTTATATTTGAATTCACTACATCAGACGATTATCCGAAGAATAGTAGAGAACCGTCCAACCGATGGAGAACATACATAGATAGAAATTCCAATAATCAGTTTTCCAACATCGAAGTCATGTTAATGGCTCTTCAAGAATGATCGATCTGCTATACCCTGAAACCCAACTTCCCTGCAACAAAACGAAGCTATGTATGAAGCCTTGGTTGCCACGCCGAGACTTGCAAGAAGACTAGGAATGGAAACTTTACATATCTTATACGATTTCTAGTTAACGTGCCAAGTCATGGAGGGCTATCTGACTAGGGGGAAACGTCTTGCTCCTTATCTCAATTTGATCCTAGAGATACTAGCCGACTTCAAGTATTATACCACTACACAAATCCTCAAAGAACAAAACGCAAAGACCGAATCAATGGCCAAGCTAGCCAGTTTTGGGGATGCATGACAAATAGACATTATCCCAGTTGAAATACTTATTATTCCAAGCACTATTAGATGAAGATCGACTAGATCTTAGTGATGGATCCAGGAAAGGAGTCATGGATGACTCCTATCAAAGACTATTTAACATGGGGAATTCTTATTGAATAGGGGAATGAAAGGTGGCATATCCTCCGTGAAGCATCAATGTATGATTATGTCTGGATCATTCGACTCCATCGACACAAAGCATTACTCTTGTATCCATCAATCCAAGATCCAATATTATGTATCCATCGATATGGAGCATACATTCTAACATCTCAAATCGATCCAGGAGAGGATCGATACGAAAGGAAGGACTTAAAACAACCATCGAACGTTGTTACAACTCAAATTTAACTTCGATCCAGGAGAGGATTAATATAAACTCAATCCAAACGAAAAACTAAAGAACTTGATGACGACCCGCAAATGTGCAAACATGAATAGGTGTTAGGCTAACATATGTGCATGTATGCCAAAATAACACTCAATTCTCAAAGTTACCAGGAATTGAATGCTTACCTGATGACGATCAAAACGATGAACAACAAATCGCTAGTGCTCAACACTCAGTTACGACAAAACACTACAAGATCATTGACAATCAACAGTTTGACATCTACGTCACTGAAGATCAAGCAAAGGCAACATCTTTTGACGGAAAGATAGCAACTACTCAGTGAATTGGATAGAACTTTTCAGAATGAAGATGGCAGCTTTTCAAAGCACGTCATGTTCACACAAGACGTACTTTGGGGGGCAAATGTTATCCCGCCTTTTGGCAAGGCCGTGACACCAAGGACTTAACTAGAAACCAATGTCCTGGGGATCGTTATTACATAGGTCTACTATGGATGTTGGTAAAAAAATTTCGAGTCCGGATCAAGCTACAATTTATATGACATGACAAGCAAAGCTAAAAAAGCCAACATTCCAAATTTCAAGTCAATCGGAGTTCGTATGCTCAAGATAATGATCGATCACGGTTGAGAAATCCAAACTTGCATCGATCATAACTCAAAGTCCAAATGCCACCAAATTTTCACAGTAGCTTACTGGCAACATAAGGAATGTTCATGCCAAATTTCAGCTCAATCGGATCAAATCTTGATCGATTCGAAATTGCTTCGTATCGATCACGAAACCAATTTGCATCGATCATATCTCACAATCCACATGTCCAAATGCTATGAAATTTTCACAGTATCTTACTGGCAACATGAGGAATGTTCATGCCAAATTTTAGCTCAATCGGATAAAATCTTGATCGATTCGAAATTGCTTCGTATCAATCACGGACCAACTTGCACCGATCGTATCTCACAATCCACATGTCCAAATGCTATGAAATTTTCACAGTATCTTACTGGCAACATGAGGAATGTTCATGCCAAATTTCAGCTCAATCGGATCAAATCTTGATCGATTCGAAATTGAGTTCGAATCGATCCTGGAACGGGCCCCAATTTCCTAAGGCCGGGCATGCAGGCCCCCTCACGTGCTAGAAGTGGTCTCCCGAATTTCAGCGAAATACCAGCCTCCAGCACTTATAAATAGAGCCCGTGGTCATTCAGAAAAGGGATCGGAGAATTTTAAGAGACAAGCACGCCCGGACACTGCCAGAATCACTGCATATCGTCATCACTGCCATTGGATTCGAATTTTGACTTATTATCTGCTGTACTTCGCTCTAGAAAACTTGTAATCTTCAAGTATCAAGCAATAAAGTGATAAAACTTCATAGTGGATGTAGGCAAATTGCCGAACCACTCTAAATTATTTTCTTCCGTGCAATTTACTTTTCTGTGACTTGGAGTTTTTGTTAGATAATCCTCATTTTCAATTCGATTTCTTCATTTATTATCTCTTCAAAAACTTCTGAAGAGTGTTGCCTAATTTTGGTGCAAACAAATGTATACATTCAGGGGAGTACCAAAATAAAGTTGTACTAGAGCATTTCGTGCATATATATAAGGAGAGTATTGCATTCATAACAATCGCGGTAACATCCTATATGAATGCATATATAATTTGTCATCATTAGAAAGTGGGAGAATGTTAGAGCAAGAATTCCCAATTTTGACGATGACAACTCCATACTACAGTTTCAAATAATATAGTCAAAGAAATATCATCATAAAGCCTCAAAGAGATATAAGGAATCGTTCCAAAGCTTCAGAAGATCATTTATTGGAAGAACAATCGAAGATTTTGTATTCATGAATCAGTATGTCTTAGATACATATATTCTTAAAACTCACAAGCATCATATGTTAACCCTTGAAGACCTTAAAAGATGATTTTATGAATCTTTTTATATCTGTTCATAATTTTTTAAAAGGGATCTTTTAGCCTTAGGAATTCCGAGCAGAACATGTACACCGATGGACTTGTCGCATGACAACGATGCACCGGTGCACAATTCTTATTTCAGAATTACTGAAACATAATTTACATAATTTTGGTTTCTTATCATACGAACAAATGTGTTCCTTACTCTTTCTTCAGACATGATTATGGGTTGCGGAATTATGGATCTTAAGGCTAATTTAACACTAGAGGGGGGTAAATAATGTTTTCTAACTAACACAATTTTTTTTTAATTTTCTTTCGACATTATTATTAAACCACAGATTAACAACACCGAATTATACTAACAATGGTCACAAATACAATCATAGAGAAATATAAAAGCAATAGAGTAAAGTAAGAGTTAGAGAGATGACGCCAAGGATTTTATACTAGTTTGGATTTCTTCTACATCCAGTCTCGTATAATTGCTTGTATATATTTCTTTTCAAATGTCAATCTTTAACTAGGTAGAAGGAAAACCCAAATATAATCTCTATTTTGAGGCAACAAGGCACACCCTTCTGTTTTTCAAGTCCAAGGTAAACTGTAACATCACCTCTCTGGAGGCCCAAAACTAAGCGCTACATATGCTGCAGTCATCCATAGTATTAACTTCCGGTGACCAAATACGGTAATGTTAATGGTATTTAAAATATCAAAAGCACTTGAATATGAAATAAGATCATTACAGATTAAAATAATTTTTTGATTACATCTTAAAACAACATTTCATATTCCAAGTTACCTAATCCCAAACGTTTCCTAGGTTCAGATCAAATATAATCAATACATAAATACACCAAGAGCGACATACGAAGAGGCCCCCTTGGTTGACCAGAGTACGAAATAGCCATAACAGACACAATACAACAAAGGGGAAATAAAACAAAACAACTCCTAAATATAGCTAACATCAGCCTCCTGCTCGTCCCCGAAGTATTTATTTATCCACCAACTAAAACCTGAAAATCCTTAACCCTTGGCCTACATAAATCAATTTTGAGCACTCGAGAGTTTAAGGGGAAACATAAACTTCGAGTCGGATATAAAGCCAGGTGTGAATAATACTAAACATCTCGGTTATACGATATTAAGTGAGACAATACCGCTTAGCAAAATGGTTTTCCCCTCACTAATATCCTTTTAAAACATATTTTTAGCAAACCTTAATCCTACAAACAAATCTGGTTAAAAAAATAATATCAATATCACGAAAGCATATAAATCAGGTAACAAATGTACTATCTGTTTGAACTCTATAGTTTTGTTTGGCTAACTACTAACCTCTGGCTGACTCGGGCTTACCAGATAAAATACTTCAAAAATCTAACTTCTGTTAGATACTTCTGTTCTGGATGGTCTGTCCCTAACTTAATTCTCCTAGGGTCAACTGATCCTAATGGTTTTGTGGGCTCACCAATAACCTATCCTCTCTCCGTATATTCCATTTTATATGTAACATCATTTTAGTCTTATCTGTGACAAAGTCCTACACACTAGAATTTTGGACTAAATTAGCTAGAGGCTAATAGCTAATGTATAGGGCACGACCCTTTTCCAGTCACGTCTGGTATTCTAATATCTAAGTAATTTTACTTAGGGACATCTATCCTTAAATTTTCCTTAATTTTTTTCTTCAGTATGATTTAAACCTTTAAATCATACTTCTACGCTTTACTAAAATCACCTTGCTATGTACATATACTTACACAAAACTTTGTTGATGAAGACATTTAAATCTTTGAAAGTACCCCTTTCGAATCCATTGAAAGTAACCCTTTTGAAACCAGGTAAAATCTTAGGCCAAAAGGCTAAAACATACCTTTCAAAACCATTCTTAATGAACCTTTTGAAAGCCTTAAAAAACCTCTCTTTTGAAAGCTTTAAAACCTTGGACATCCTTTTATCAAAACACTTTAAATAAATCTTTTGAAATCTTTAGAAACCTTCCACTTAAACCTTTCGAATACATTGGCGAACCACCGCTTCGAAACCTTCTTTTAAAACTTTTGAAAGCATTCGAATCCTTTTCTATAAACAAACCTTTCTAAAGCATTTGAATTCAAATTCTTTTCTATAAAAAAACCTTCAAAAGCATTTGGGTTCAAGTCAAATATGGAATAATCTTTCGAAACCATTTAAAACCTTTCCCTTCGAAACCAGTTGGGTTTTACTTTCAATTGCACAAAGGGCCACAAAACAACTAAGTCGAAAGCACTCTTCTGAAAGCTATTCCAAAGAAAAGAAGTGATGGTCTTGAAACCAACCCTTCGAAAGCATTGGAGAAGTGGCTTGAATTTTAAAACAAAAAAACCCTTTCAAAGTCATTGCTTCGAAAGGTAAAATGGGGCAGCAAGGGGTTTTGGCCTCTTTGAAAGCATTTACTTAAAATAAAAGGCGCAACCTCTTTCAAAACCATTCCTTTAAAACAATTTGACCCAGTCAGAAGCTAACCAAGACAAAAGCAAAAGCAAATTATGCGTATTTTCTTTTAAAAATAAAGTAAAGCTTCGAACCCTTCGAAACCCCTTATTTCGACTATGTAACTTTCACCTATGTCCAATTCACTGTGCACCAAGTCTTTAATGCCATGCACATTGGTTTTGATGATGATAAAGGTGGGAGTACTGGGTCGAAACATAGGTGTCGAAAGTCGCTAAACATATAAAAGCATGTTTAATCTGATTTTTAACCCTTTAAAGTAACTCTTTTCAACTAACCTACCTTGTTTGTCAAAACATGATTGGTTGCTAATTTCTTTTCTAAAAGTACTACCGAAATTTTGGAATTAAGCAAATTAACTTATTTACAAAATGCCCCTTCTCGTTTTATAAATATATAAAAATTTAAGTCCTAGACCTTAAGTAATTTTATATATCTATTAAAACACTTAGGAAAATTCTACAAAATTCCTATAAATAACCTTTAATATGTTTTCCAACATATATTAATTTCTAACCCTAAACATACATATATTTTCGTTAATTAATTTTAAACCCAAATAACCATTTCCTTCATTAAAAATTAATATTAAATCCACATTAATTTAGAAAATTATGAAAATTGAAACCCATCCCTAAAATATCATTTTTGATCTAAATCTAAAATCGCAAAGCATTTGGAAGTCATTTAATAGGATTTTCACATTAAAACATAACATAAAATCTATATGAATTAGTATAAATCATTAACAAGCATATATAATCATTTCTACATTCAAAAACATGGCAAATCCTTGCAAAATAATTTAGATTCAACTTAAAACCGAAAATAATAGAAAACATGAGATGTAGTCATTATTCACCTTAGCTTTGCGATTAAGGAGTTTGAGACTTGAGAATGGAATAAATTGTTTTAGCTTCTTCCTTTTTCTTATCTTCCTTTTGTATCTTCTAATGTTGGCCAGCCTCTTAGTTTTATTTATTTGCAAATGTACGTATGAAATGAATGAGTAGGGTTTAGGGTATAAGGATCTACTTATTCCTATTTTGCCCCTTATCTAGCTTCCCTAACTTATTTTATTTTAACTCATGTTAGTTCATTTGTTAACATATCACGACTACCCTTACTAATCACAAATATCAATCCCCTAATTGTTACATTATTTTATTAACCAATTAAATATCCTAAGTAATGTTACCAAAAATTAGGGTCGTTACATAAACTCACTTGATTTGACCAGCTACAAGAACACCCACTAGATTTGAATGAGCTACTAAGCACATACACTTGATTTGAAGGGGATACAAGCATACCCACTTGATTTGAATGGGTTGCACTCATACCCCCAAAAACACGAGTAGAGATGGTGGTTTTATCAAAGATAGATTCTTGTACTTTGGATACAAAGAATCCTATTGCCTCTTGGATAGCACTTTGATCTTTGAAATGAGAGAGAGATGTTTCCAAAATAGTAAGAAAGTAGTACCGAATCAAGACAATGCAGTATGAATTGATTCTATATGATTTCAAGAGAATATAATATATTTTTCAAGAGAATTTTCAAGAGAGTAAGGAGTGGTAGGAAATTAAGTAATTAGTTGTTAAACATTCATTTTGCACTCCCCTATATATGTAAATTAACATGTGTGTCCATTCGTGAAGAGTGGTTAAATAGAAACTTCCAATCAAAATTTGAAAAACTATTTGGCGACATGTATGTCGACATATACTAGTGAAAAATAAAATTTGTTTTCTTTAAAATGATTTGAAAATTTTATACTTTTGTAAAATAATTTGAACATATTTTTTAAATAATTTTGGACTTAACGTTTGTAAAATATTTTAAAATATATTTTGTAATTAAAATAATTTATTTTTGTTTAAAATATCAAGGATCAAAAATTGGAGATAGAAATCAAAAACCGCTATCAAGGACTTCAACGGTATTAACTAATGACTCTATACACTAAATTATAACCTCGAGATCTTTATTTATTTATCTTTGAACTCATGAGCGTTCATATCTTTATCTTAAGTCTTTATACCGTTCAGTCTTTGATTCAACACATACGTAATATTCAGCACTATATACTATATAAGTTAGCAAAACATTAGTATCTATATTTTATATGGTTATCGTCAAAATCAATAACTGAGGCATTAACAATTTCCTACTTTTTGATGATGACAGCCATGTAGATATTCCTGTATATATAATATAACTCTCCCTAAGTTAGATAACTGCCCCTTAATATATGTATGTTATATTTTATATTTTTCTTTCTCTTTGTCATCAAAAAATGGCAAAGTAAAAAATACTCTCCTTAAATGTGATGCCATTTTATGAGAGACTAAATTTGAGAAACTACTTATTTAATTAATACCAAATGAATGTGGGATACTATAATTAATACCAATAGTAATAGGAATAAACTCCTAAGTAATATGATATATACATCAAAATCAATAACTAACGTATCAAAAGCAATATAAACTAGATGATATATATGAAATCAAAATTCAATGGCGAGAGTATGGAAAACAATTCAATATGACATAAATGATATTATTATATAATCCTAAGTATCCAAATTTGACAAAGAAGTTTATACATTAGATTTATCACATAAAATTCATATATAACAAACCATAATAATTATGAAATTTAATCATAGCCTAATCATAATATTTGATAAGTGTAACTATGTAAATGATCAAATTTATGTTTAATAAATATTTTAAGTAAATATTATTTTATTCTTATACGTTGTTTATTCCTAGAAAGGCACGGTAATTTATAATAATATTTTAGCCTAATATGCAAAGTATATTGAGATATGTAGAGATAAAAAATATCACAAAAAACATCATATAAATTAAATAATTAAAAAAACCTGGGTATAGCAGTCAGATGGTTGATCATATGTTTCAGCTTCATTTTCATCTTGAAAATTTTCTTTTCCGACGAACATCATGATATGACTGATCATATAGAAGGTCTTTATAGTCATTTTTTATCCATCTCTTCTCTTTGCTTGTAATTCCTGAAGAATAGATCATATTTGTGTTGGTATCCATACTATGTTGTATCCGTACAGTTAGTCCTCAAAAAAATCAAATCCAATATTTTTAAGGGTTTATGATAAAGAATGTTTAAATCATGCAAAAGAATGAAAGATTACATACATTGAAAAACATAATGTTAAAAAAAGGGATACTCTACTAGACCTTTTATTTTCAAATTTTGATTCAACACAAGGAGAGTTCTAAAATTAATTTATAACACTATTATGTGTAAGATAATATGACTCTAACTGTACTTTGTATCACATTCATTGTTTAAATTACAAGTGTGCTAATGAATTACATGTGTAAAGATACTTGTCATCATGCATGTGCATAATGATCTTCCTAAAGGACAAGTGTAATGACACATTTCATTTTGTATATGTGTTACTATCTGTTTACGTGACAAATGTGACATGATTCCATTGATAGAAGGAATTCAATAAATAAAGCCTTATTTACACACTCTAAGTGCATTGAATTAATTTCATGAAGCCATAAAGTTAATATTTCATCGTAAAGTTATTAAGAAATAAGAGTAAAAGAAGTAAAATCAACATTAGAAAAGTTAAAATCAGGGAAGAAGGTATGTGTTTCTATTTAGCATAGTCATGATAAATGATTAATGGGATGTCATTAAAAAGGAAACACTATATCAAAGTCATCAGGAAAGAAGTATGACCAATAACGAAGAGGCATGACTGTTAAAAAACATATGAAAAGAACAACTTGGCAGTTGAAGTGTCTATTCGAATTTAACAAAAAAAGCAATTTTACATTGATTTAAAGTGCTTAGAGTTTTTTTGTGTAATCATATATACTATTATATTCTAGAAAATAATTTCTTTTATGTTCAAAAAATATATGAAAAGGGACATAAAAATTTAAAATTGCAATGACCAGCTGTAGAAAAATGGCTTTTGTAACCATCAAATGTTCGTTTATTTGAAAATAATAAAATGGTTAACTTTCAAAATTTTAAATTAAATTTTTTACATGAGTAGTTCAAAGTAAATTTATCAGATTAAAAAGTTTTATGTAAACATACATATTTTTTATTTCTAAGATTTTCCAGAAAATTACTGCATTTAACATGCAAATTTAATATTTAAAGAGAGTAGTCAATTTTTGTATGAATATCTAGAAAATGTTAAATTATTTAAAATGCTTTTAGGTTTTTTTTATATAGTTATATATATTAATTTTTATCCGAAATATGCTTTTATGGTTGAAAAATGATTTAATTTAAAGGCCATAAAAATTCGAATTTTGGCTCCAAAATCTAAAATATAGTAGTTGTACTTACTAAGTGTCTGTTCAGTAAAAAATAATAAAATAGTTAGAATTCGAATTTTAGCTCCAATTTTTTTTTACAAAATCAAGTATGTCTATCTTATACTCATGTAAAAAATTTCATTTAAAAATTATTAATTTATAATTTCTGAGATTTAAGACATACTATTCTTTTGGTATTTTCTACTTTGTTTTCAAAGTGTATAATCGATTTTGCAAAATTCTACAAAATTTAAAAATTAATATTTTACATTTAAACCTTTTTCTAAACTTCTAATATATAGTACTAATTTCAATAAAAATATAAATTTTTAATAGATAAATAATTTATAATATTCAATAGATAAAACCATCAGGCATTTTAAAAATTAAAGTGTCTTTTCAATTTGAAAACCAACCATTATTTTTAGAAGGAAAACTTGTTTTCTACATATTTTCTACTCATTAAAACCATTTTGGTTATTTGGAACATAGAAGAAGAACTAAAATGTCTTTCTACTTAAAGAACTCATTAAAAGGTAATATATAAATATTAAATAAATTTTCAAGCTTACCAATATTACCGAGTCCTCTATCCCAATATTACTATTTCTCCATCCAAAGGTTTGTTTTTAAGCATATATATCTGCATTATTGCTCTTCCTTTCTCTTGATCTTCTATTGTGTCTTTTGAACATACGATGTCTAAAATCCATTTGTCCTTATTGATTTAAGATGTATGACTACTGAGTGTTTATTCACCATCAGCCATACAACATATTTATTCCTACAATTCAACATTATATCTGTCCAAAATATCAAGTGGTTTTTCAAATTAGTTAGCTTCTAATAACATATTGGTTTAATAAAAAAATTCTATAAAATTATTAAGAATAGTACTAACAATATTACTTACATTTAAACTTTTCAAAAATTAAATTATGAGTTTTTGAAAACCTAACGCTTTGATACCAAAGGTGGATTGTAGAATTATGGATCTTAAGGCTAAGGAAGAGGTTAATAGTGTTTTCTAACTTATTTAAATCATTTTAATTTTATTTCAAGATTAATATTAAATCACCGATTAATAACACAGAATTATACTAACAACTAAGCATAGATGCAATCATAGATAAGAATACATGCAATAAAGTAAAGTAAGAGTTAGAGAGATGACATCAGAGAATTTATACTGGTTTGGATTTCTTTTAAATCTAGTCTTGTATAATTTCTTGTATATATTTCATTTCAAATGTCAATCTTTAACTGGGTAGAAAGCAAATCTAAATACACTCTCAATTTCGAGGCTATGAGACACAGTCTTTTGTATTCTGAGTGTGAGGTAAAATCGCTTGATTTGACCTGGCTACAAGCACACCCATTAGATTTGAATGGGCTACTAAGCACACCTACTTGATTTGAACAGGCTACAAACACACCCACTTGATTTGAATATGTTACAAGAACACCCAAATAAACATGAGTGGAGTTGATAGTTTTATCATAGACAGATTTTTGTACTTTAGATACAATGGATCCTATAGCCTCTTGGATAGCACTTTGATATTTGAATTGAGAGAGATGTTTACAAAATAGTAAGAAAATTGTATTGAATCAACATAATAAAGTTTGAATTGATTCTATACAGTTTTGAAGAGAATAAAGTACATATTTTTGGAGAATTTTCAAGAGAGTGAGGAGTGGGAGGAAAGTAAATAAGTAGTTGCTAAAAATTCGTTTTGCACTCCTCTATATATAGTAAGTCAACAGAGATATCCATTCATCAAGAGTTGTGTCAATCAAATACTATTAACCCAAAAAATGAATTTACACCCAAGATTGAGCGTGAAAGCACCAGCCCCATTTATCAAAGCAAATAAAATAAAAAAAGCAATAGTAGATCGTAGAAAAAGTAAAAAGACAAGATTTTTATACTGGTTCGGCTGTTAACGAAGTTTACGTCCACTTTATAGTTTTTCCCTATCTACTTTGTTATAAAGGAGTTTAGATTACAGTATGATTCTTCTTTCTAAAGTTAGATCAAGCCATCATCATTAGAGACAACCAAAAGGATCTCAGTTGTCCCTTTAATGGCTGTTGTGAGAGAGAAGAAGAGTGAATAAACAATGACAGAGTTTCAGCAGAGATCAGAGCCAATCTTTTTCCATTGTAGATGAGATGGCATTTATAGGGGTTGGAGAGTATTTGTGCCAAGAATCGCTTTGTCAAAAGCCTATAACCGTTATGGAGAGAGAGCTTAGAAAGTTTGGAGCCAAAACTGGCTATATTTTTGGATCGGTACTGATCCGACCCAATTGGGTCGGTATCGATCTAAATCCACAGTCGATTTTTGCTTCTGATTTGTTTGGGCAGCCGCAGCACCAAAAACTTCAGAGTCTTACTTGATCCTCTAGAGAAAGCTCCTTCAATCCTTACACACAAGGTGTTGCGAAGCATTTGCTCGTAATATGGTACCTTAGAGGATGACGTGCTTCTTCCATTAAGAGGAGAATTTTGACATAGGCCACCTTATGGATACGTAGCCGACTATCGATATAAGTGCATTTACGATGTAGTGCCCCCGTTTGATCACTTCTTAATGACAACACTTTAGAACATAGGATTGGCCCTATTCTAGATTTTTCCATATGGATTGCCATGCTGACGTGCTTATATGTTTTTTCATGCGGACACTTAATCATTCCATGAACTTTGCAGAGCTACAACATCTTCTATTATTCAAGAAGAAAGTCTAATACATCACTTATTTATATTGAGGCACATCATAGCCGGAAACTTAAACTGGACCTTTCCAACAAAGTTCCTTCATTCAAGAATCGGTTCTTTTTCGCTAAATGTCCAAAAGGATTCACCCGTTTATGGACTACAGGGGTAAGTCTCTTTCACCATGCTAGGAATTTCCTTTAACTGCTACAAGTTTTCAGAACGATCATATATTCCTTAAATTTCTTTTGAAGATTAACAAGGACCCAACACTCGGCACTGAACTTAGCACCTTGAAAGCGGTCGACGCTGAAGAGCACACGATTAGGTTCTTGCTCACAGATGAGAACCTTCGCCGATGTGGATTTTATAGCCTAGGAGGTCTGTTGGATTCGTCAGCGCTCCTTTCTACTCTAGAGCCCGAATTTCCTCTTCCTATGACTCTGGTGAAGATAGTTATGATGATGAAGAAGAAGAAAGTGACCCATTCGATGGGGCAAAGAAGACCCCTGAGGAGATCCACATTCAAGTCGGGGTCGATAGTCTACTCAAAATGCCATCGATCCCAGAAGGGAAAGAAGAAGAGTTCATTCAACGAAAAGGCAAGGCTCCGTTTATTGAAGGGAAGGAGGAACGAGAAATCAATGAGTAGCATCCTCTAAATGAGGAAGAAATAGATTGGGACACTGATGAGGATGATGTCAACTTAGGCGACAAGGCCTTTGAATTGTGCCCTAGAGATGCACCCTCACCTCCTTTGAAAGAGCCTATTGGTGGAGCTTCTCCGAAGACTGAGCCCGTATCTAGCCCTCTCCAGAAGGTGCTGACATTGATTTGGGAGATACGAGTGACATTTTTATGAATATGGGTGACTTGATCAATGAATTTATAGCTGACTTGATGGATGACTTTACTTGGGAAGGATTTCCTTCCCAGTATACTCAGATCATCCCCGTAGGGAGCGATATTCTGACCTTAGTTGATGACCGATCTGGTTTGTGTATTCCGCTGGGGTCGTCGAATTGCATCACACAATTCACCAAGATCGCACACTTTATAGTATTTTTATTTTTTAGGATGCTTTAGTCCATCAAATGGTTTTTTCCTAAAACCATTTTATTGCTTGCTATAGGAATCATATCTCGTGGTTTTTAAAACGATCTTGATCAAGTTTTGGAGTCTTAGCATTTGTAGAGACAATTTTCAAGGTGCGTGCTCCTCGGAAGATTGATGAGGAGAGGAAAAGGAGGAAGGATAAGGAGGTGAAAGATCATTGCCGTGCCATGCCGAAAAGATCAAGGTCGTGATAAGGGAAGTGGATACGAGAAGAGGAAGAGCCCGACTAGGTGAGGAGATAGGTCAAAGAGGCCGAAAAGAGATCAAGAGCGAGAATGACTTCAAAGCCTCCTGCTTCCACTGGGATAAACATCCTTGCTTCCGATCTCATGACTTTCTCCACTCATAGTGTTATGACCACCTCTCCTTAGATTTCTAGGCATGCGCCTTATATTCTTCCGGATGGTCTCTTACATCTGCAAGGTGAATTCTCCTATTTGTTCTTAAGGGGGGTTGTTTTTGATAAGCCCAATCTGAAGTCGGTTTGTACTGAATCTCATTCACCCCATCTCTAAGGAATTCAGAGCGATTTGGAGCAAGCCGAGGGGTGGGTAAACTTATGCATACAGTTGTCCACTATTAATCGGAAAACTACAAAGAAATTCTTTTGTTCGAGTTCAAAAAGATGAGGGCGAGAAGCAGCTCGCAGATCGTGATGCGGAGATCAAGAGGCTGAAGAAAGATAGAGATGATGTCCCCAAGAGGGAAAGAAAAAGTGCTCCATTTCTTAAGGAGTTGAAAGAATCCATTGACTGAGCCGCACTCATATTTAGAGATGATATAAAGAAGTTCCATATTGATGAGGCGGCTTTAAAATAAAAATTGAGGATAAGTGAGATGATGGTTGAGATGCAGAAGAAAACCATCACCGAGCAGGCTCAAGAAATTGCCACCTTTGCGAACAAGTTTTGTATTTGGATACCAAGAAGAATCAGCTGGCAGTAGGGAAGGCTAGCTCAGATGCCAGCTTTTCAGAGCTTCGAGATACCTTCACAAAGAAGATGGAAGGCTTGGACGCTACTATTTTGGGCTTCTATGTCAACTCCGTGCTACATCAGTGGAGCCATAGTTACTTGGGTCAATTGTTTCCTCATACGCTTGTTGTAGTCTAGGAAGAGATTTTGGCACAATTTCAAGACGTAGGTGGCAATTGTATAGAAGAGGAGTTGGTTCAGGCATATATGAATGAAGAGTCCTGCCAAGCTTTAGGGGAGGCTAGGAGATCTTGAGACTGGAAAGGGAACGAGAAGTTTTTGGTGCTGCGGCTGCCGCTAAAGCTGTGGCCAGGCATTTTCCATCAAGCCATGGTGAGCCATCTTCACATCTTCGTACTAATGAGGGGATCATTTCTACTTCTCCCGTTGTTATGCAGCCATCAGAAAAGGGCAACGATGTAGGCTTCGAAGTTGTGGCGTATGAACAAACCCATAGCAGGTAATTTTCTTATCTCTCCCATGCTTGAAGACTTCCAATTTACACTGGATGAAATTACCAAGATAACTGTCCTTTATTCTAATATTATAGATCAACCCTCTCTTCCTGCCAAGTTACCTCCTCCTCATGGTGCTAGATCTACCGCCATTCTTACCGTATCAACCATCATCTCTACATCTAGCTCCTAGCTCAGTTCGCACTCCGAGCAAATTGAAGCATTGCATGGTTTGGATGACCCCTCTATATCTTAAGAGGAAGGCTCGGTATCTACTGACATACAGGATTAGGCAGACGAGCTAGCCAACCAGATAAAGTAGAGGCCAAGTAGCCGATGACAAAGTAGCAGATGTGGCAATGAAGAAGGAGAAGGTTGAAGAGCAAAAGAGGTCGTCGAAGAGCTCTCACAAATCCAGCAAGCACAAGGGCAAAGGAGGATCTGCCAGTGGAAATGTTTCAGAAAGAGAGATCCTCCAGGAGGGGAGAAGCTTGAGAAGTTGCCTATCAGAGACGGGAGAGGCAAATAGGGGAAGTACTAATAAGAAGTCATGATCTATTCGTGTACTCGTGAAGCGGAGCAATTGCATTTTTTTGGTTGCTTTTTGTACAAGTGTAGAGTCCGCACTTAGCATTTCTTCTTCTTGTTGCAACCGTGGTGGTTGTATTTTCCTATTCTTGGCCGATATTTTGAAGGTACGACCTTCACTGTTTGTTGTTGTACATGAAAAACATTATAAGTAATAAAACTGTTGAAATTTTGATTGTAACTTCACTTGCCTACTTATCTACATTCCATGCATTGTTGCCTTTTTATACCACTTTTTTTTATTCAGCACTGTTTTATTTAGTCCCGTAATTACTGCAAAAATTATTTGTTTGGAGTAACATAACTATGAAGTATTTTCTATTTTGGTTGAGTGTTGATGTTTGTGCACCCTAGTTCATGGACTGGTAACTTCGAACACTTGGTACGAGACTAGGTGCTCCTGTTAGTCTTCTGGACGCCTCCAATCGGGTTTATGCTACAGCTTTAATCTTTGGGAGCTTCTGGTTTTATTGCCTTCATTTTAGATATCCAATTTTGATTTCCGACTTGAGATTTCCACGAAACTTTTTAGCGGCCTTACGGCAAGTAATTTATGCACTAAGTGATTTTCACACTTAAGTGGTCGGCGATGCCAGAGCAACATCGATCACTTGAAATTCTATTAAGTGATTTCACTGTAAAGCAAACATTCGGGCTATTGCACGCACATGTTGCTCCTTAGAGTGCCATTTCCTTGGATTTGGAGGTGGTGTGCAGCTTTTTGTAATATGAGAGTTCCTTGTCTTTGGATGCAATTTTGCTGATCCAAGTAGTGGTGTGCAGCTTACAAAATGTGCATGGTTGATCAAGGCTTGCTCGGTTGTGGTTTTATGAACTAAGAAGCAATGTGTGGCTTACGAGATGCACGCCTTAGTAATTGTGTTTGCTTTGACATGATTCCATAATCCAAAGGGCGATGCATGGCTTACGAAATGTGCGGTTTTAATTCGGACCTTCCCAGTGTGGCCGGAGCAACACCGGTTCTTAAAAGGCCATGATCGAGTTTCATCGATTAGCGATTTGAGTCGATTTGCTTCCGTCTACTTTGCAGGTAAATGGGGTGCACTTGAGCGTGGTTCCACTATCTCAAGTAGCGATTGGATGATTTTGAGTCAATTTGACCACGTCGACTCGACAAGTTACTTATGTGAACACAGTTTCATTGGTTCAAAAGCAAATCAGTTTCATTAATTGAAATAAAAGTTGGGCAAGCTCTGCCTACTTACAATGCCTCTGGTATCCCGGGACAGCTTATTTGTGGAAACAGGAAATACATAAGATAATCCTAGATAAGGCAACGACGAAGCGATTCATTGTTCTAAGCACAGGGAATTTGAGTTCCATCAACAGTTGTTAGCTTGAAAGTGCCATCCTCTTGCTTCCGACCGATTACATAAGGCCCTTCCCAATTTGGTTGGAATGTTCTAGTACAGGATAGACTCGTTTTTGGACAATGTCTCCAACTTTGAAAGTAAAGTTACGGACCTAGGACTTGAAATGCCGTGCAACTGGTGAGCGGCAATCCTTAGCTCAGCTTCTTCCTGCATCTCATCATCCATATCGAGTGACTTGGGCAGGAGCTATTTGTTCTGCCTTTGATTGAAGTTTTTCCTTCGATGAGAAAAGACTTTCAGTTTGACTAGAATCATTGCTTTTGAACCATATGCCTGGGCAATTGCAGAGTGCCCAATTGCAGATTTGTGCATTGTTCCGTAAGCCCATAGTGCAAGGGAAGTTTGTCAACCAAATTTCCTGTAGCTTTAGTTAGTCGCTTTTTGATGGTGGACTTGATGATCTTTTTTACTGCCTTCACTTGCCCATTTGCGTATGGATGTTCAACAACTGAAAAGCTTTCATCGATTTGGAAGCATTTACAAAAGTCTTTAAACTCAGTGCTTTCGAATTGAGTCTCATTATCCGTGATGATTCTTTGCATAACATCCCTTATCTGGAGGCCCGAAGCTAAGCGGTACAGATACTACAGTCATCTATAGTATTAACTCTTGATGACCGAATACGGTAATGTTAATGGTATCTATAATATTAGTAGCACTTGAATATGAAATAAAAATCATCATAGATTAAAACATATTTTTGATTACATTTCGAAACAACATTTCATATTCCAAGATACATAATCCCAAACGTTTCCCAGGTTCAGATCAAATATAATTATTACAAAATACGCCAAGAGCGACATATGAAGATGCCCCCTTGGATGACCAGAGTACTAAATAGTCATAACAGACTTAATACAACACGGTAGAAATAAAACCATAACAATTCCTAAATATAGCTAGCATCAGCCTCCTGCTCATCTTCAAAGCTTTATTCGTCCACCTTCTAAAACCTGAAAATCCTCAATTCTCAGCCTACTCAAATCAATTTTGAGCACCAAGAGTTTAAGGGGAAAACATAAACTTCAAGTTAGACATAAAACCTGGTGTGAATAATACTATACATCTCAGTTATTTGGTATTAAGTGAGACCACGCTGTTAGGAAATCAAATCTACGGTTTCAATGACAAATATATACAATGGAAATCAAATATGCAAATATATTTGTGTATATAGGTACTTGTTGGAACAACATCACTAGAAAGACAAGAACAAGGCTCAAAGGACACTACAAGAGACTACAAATCAATAGGAACAAAGAAGCACAAGAAAAGAGCACAAAAATGATATTCATAATATCAGACGTCTAGGTGCACAAGCCAGACGTCTGAAACAGTTCTTTGGAACAATAGACAGGCTGAACTAGACGTTTGGCAATTGCACTCAGACGTCTGATCTTCTATGGTATTAAAAAATATATATAGTATCAAACGTCTGAAACATATTCCAGACATCTAATTTCAAACTCGGATTTTAAATATAAACTTCAGCTGCCACATTCAAATAGACATCCCCGCTTCTCTGCGCTACAACTCTTCGTCAGCAATAGAAGTAATTGTACAATACTTGTTAATGGATGCAACTGCTCAAGATACCTCTCTACAACTATATATAGCATCAAGAACAAAGAGAACAAAGAACTTTACTTTACCTTACTTACTTATGCTCTATAATTCTATAATCTATCATATATTCTTGATCTCTGCACTCTAGCAATCTATACTTGTATGCACTCTTCCATAAATTCTATTCTTCATAGAAAATACTCTCTAGATGTATATTGGAAGAAAATGTACTAATTAGTCAACATCCGCGTTATACTAGAACACATATTTGAAAAGTGCAACTTATTGTAACCAAGCCTATTCCTCCGGTCGAAGCGAGGGTGTTTGATAGTCGAATTCCGAAGGGGAGCTTCGGGACTAGACTTTGGAAGGGAGGTCTGAACCAGTATAAAATCCTGGTATGCTTATTCTATATTTACTTAGATTAATATTGTTTTAGTTGCATCATATATTTTAACACATATACTTGCATATACACCACACGATCCACTCTGTAGACTTTCAATTGGTATTCGAGCAAGGTTTGATCAAAATACAGTAACACGTTTTTGAATCACTTTAATATGGCAAGTATTTTTCAAGAAGGTCAATCCACAGCACGACCCCCACTTTTTAATGGCTCTAACTATGCATATTGGTCAACACGTATGAGAATTTTTATGGAAGCTAATGGATTAGAAATTTGATCAGCCACTCAAAATAAATATGAAGCACCTGATACTGCTATGAACACATGGAATGATGCACAAAAAACCACAGATTCTAATAATGCCAAAGCTATGAATGTTTTATTTTGTTCATTAGATAAGAATGAATTTTCACATGTCATGTTATGTAACACTGCATATGATATTTGGCATACCTCACAAGTTACACACGAAGACATAAACAAAGTTAAACAAACTAAAATTTCAATTTTTCAAATCAATTTTCATCATTTAAAATAAAACAAAATGAATCTGTAGTGGACATGTACTCTAGATTCCAAACCATTCAACACGATTTAATGGCACTTGGAGTCAAATTCATAAATTTTGACTTAATATCTAGAATACTCAATTCTTTAACTCTAGAGTGGGAAAGAAAAAAATTAGCCATCGAAGAAGCTAATGATCTCTCAACACTCTTAGTTGAAGAATTGATAGGAAATTTAATGTCCTATGAAGCTAATTTGCAGGCAAGAAAAGAACAAAACTCAAAGAAGAAAAAACATAGCATTCCCAGCAGCAAATGAAGACTCTGACTTAGATGGAGAAGAAATCGTATTTATTGCCATAAACTACAACAAATTTAATAAATTTAGAAAAATGACCAGATTTCAGAAAGGAGAAAAATCAAGCTCTACAAATCAAACATCAATCAAATGCTATGAATGTGACCAATTTGGATATATGAAGAATGATTGTCCCAAGCTTAACAATGATAAAAGGAAGAACAAATTTGAAAAATTCAAAAAGAAGAAAGATTTCAAAGTAACATGGGATGACTCGGATTCTTCATCATCATCAGACAGTGACAGCGATAGTGACGAAGAACAAGCTAATGTATGTTTTATGACACAAACTGATGAGGTATGACCCGAACGTAGGAATGATGAATTATTAGAACTTAGCATGGAATTAGATGATAAATTTAGACAAATTAAAAATTGAATAAAGAACACATAGCCAAAATAAATAGATTAGAACTTGAAGTAGGAATGTTAAAAGACGAAAAAATTATTTTAGAGGAGGAACTAGAATTACCTCAAGAAAAATTAAAAGTAGTTTTATTGAAAATGAGACTAGAGCTATTGAATTTGAAAAAATTGGATTAGAAAAGGATAACTTGTTAAAAGAAAATATCAACTTGAAGAGTAATATAGAAACATTGAAAATTGAAAATTTAGAATTAAAAGAAAAATTAGATAAAATTACAAATAATATTTCAAAATTTAACAAAGGAAAACAAGATTTGGAAAATATTATCAAAACTTGAAAACCATCAGATAATAGAAATGGGGTAGGATTTAAAAATATTCCTAAACAAAAAGGGAATAATATTAAGAAATATAGTTGTATTTATCAAAAGACCAAAAGATCACCTAAGCCTAATACGAATACCAAAAATATAAAAATTTGGATACCTAAGACAAATAATAAGTTGATTAGACAAAAACATATTAACAACTTTTTAGATAATGTAGTCTATAATAAAAATTATGTTCATAAAGGTACCAAACCTTCTTGGGTATGGCTACCTGCTCGTCCTAACATCTAGGAACCTAACAAAGTATATGGGTACCAATTAAATCATCTTTTATTTTGCAGGCACCCAAAATAAACATAAGGAGAAATGGATACTTGATAGTGGATGCTCCAAGCATATGACTGGAAATTCAAAAATGTTATCAAATAGAACATACATCGATGGTGCAAACAGTAACTTTTGGAGAAAACTCAAAAGAATACATCATCAGCATTGGAGAAGTCATCAACTCTGGTATTTCTAACTCTCCTATTATTACAAATGTTTTGTTAGTAGAAAATTTAAAACACAACATACTTAGTATCAGTCAATTATGCGATAAAGGTTTTCAAATCAATTTTGAAAAAAATAGGTGTTATAATTTCGATAATAACAAACAACTTATCTTTGAAGGGCTTAGAAACAAAAATATTTATGTCTTAAATATGAATATAAATCGAAATTCAAATTTATGTTTAACCGCCAAACATGACGATCCATGGTTGTGGCATAAACGATTTCGTCATATTAATTTTAAATATATTAATAAATTAGCGAAATATGAGCTAGTTAGAGGTTTACCTAAAATAAATTACAAAGTAGAAAATTTATATGACGATTTTCAAATTGGAAAACTAAAGAAAAGCTCTTTTAAATATAAAAATAATATTTCTACAAAACAACCATTAGAATTATTACATTTAGATTTATTTGGTCCAACTCAAGCACGATCTATAAATCACAAAAAATATGTTTTCGTAATAGTTGATGATTTTTCAAGATTTATATATAGCCAAAAAATATGTTTTCGTAAAAGTTGATGTTTAAAATTTTGCTAAAAGAACTAAAAATCAAATGGATTTGAAAATTAAAAATATTTGAAATGATCACGGTGGAGAATTCGAAAATGATCTTTTTACCAATTTTTGTAATAAAAAGGGCATAAGTCATAATTTTTCTGTTCCCCGCACACCCTAACAAAATGGTGTAGTAGAAAGAAAAAATCGTACGTTACAAGAATGTGCACAAACACTAATAAATGGTAGTGGTCTACCAAAACATTTTTAGGCTGAAGCTATTGCTACGGCTTGTTATGTTTTGAATCGAGTAACCATACGACCTATGACTAAACATACTTGTTTTGAAATATTTTTTAGAAGAAAACCTAAAGTATCATACTTTAAAACATTCAGATCAAAATGTTTTATACTAAATACAAAAGATATTTTGGGGAAATTCGACCCGAAGGCCGATGAAGGATTTTTTATTGGATATTCAGATCGTAGCAAGGCGTATAGAATTTTTAATAAACGAACTAACACAATTGAAGAAAGTTTACATGTTTCGTTTAATGAAAATTTTCTTAACCATCAAACTAATGACGATGAAGAAATAATTCCAATAACAAATACAACAAATTCTTATAATAATGAGACAAATGCACAAAATAATACTTTAGTGTCATCTCCTAGAATTCTAAAAAATCATCCAAAAGATAACATCATTAGAGATCTTAACTCTAGAGTAACTAGAAATCAACTTAACCAAATAAGTCATATGGCATTTGTGTTAAATTTTGAACCGAAAAATTATAAAGAAACTTCAAACGATAACTTTTGGATAATAGCTATGCAAAAAGAATTAAATCAATTTGAAGGTAATAATGTTTGTGAACTAGTACCAAGACCAGAAAATCAATCAGTTATTGGAAAAAAAAGGGTATTTAAAAATAAAGCAGATGAAAACGGAAATATAATTAGAAATAAAGCATGTTTAGTTGCTCAGGGTTATAATCAAGAAGAAGGTATCGATTATGATGAAACTTTTGCTCCATTAGCAAGACTCAAGGTCATATGTACATTACTTGCTTTTGCAAATCATCACAATTTTGAATTATTTCAAATGGATGTCAAAAGTGCTTTTCAAATGGTTTTATTGTAAAAACGTATATGCTGAAGAACCCTCATTGTTTGTTCACGAAAAATATCCCGATCATGTTTTTAAGTTACAAAAAGCCTTATATGGTTTAAAGCAAGCCCCCTGTGCCTAGTATGAACGTCTTAAAAATCATTTAATTACATCTGGTTTTCAAATAGGTAAAATTGATACAACTTTATTTATTAAACAAGAAAATAACGACATTTTAGTTGTACAAATTTACGTAGATGATATTATTTTTGGTTCAATTAACGAAAATCTTTGCACTCAATTTTCAAATATTATGAAAACGAATTTGAAATGTCTCACATGGGAGAATTAAATTTCTTTTTAGGTTTACAAATAAAACAACTAGAAAATGGTATTTTTATTCATCAAGAAAAATATTGTAACGATCTATTACATCGTTTTGAAATGGATAAAACTTCAAGCAAACCAACACCAATGAGTATTATGTTCACTTGGAAAAAGATGATAACGAAAAAGATTTTGATGAAAAATTATATCATAGTATGATTGGCTCCTTACTTTATTTAATGGCTAGTCGACCCGACATTATGATGAGTGTATGTCTTTGTGCTCGATTTCAAGCAAAACCAAAAGAATCTTACCAAAGAGCTGTTAAACGTATCTTACTATATCTGTCTAGTACTAGAGACTACTGTTTGTTTTACCCTAAGGGATCATCGTTTGAACTAGTTTCATATGGTGATGCGGATTTTAGTGGATGTAAAATAGATCACAAGAGTACTAGCGGAACGTGTGACTTTATCGGACAATCATTAGTTTCATGGTTTAGCAAAAAGAAAAATTATGTCTCCTTATCTACTTGCGAAGCCGAATATATTTCAGCAGCTCTAGCATGTGCACAAGTGATATACATGCAACAAACACTTAAGGATTTCGGCAAAGTTATCAATAAATAACTAATATATTGCGATAATATGGGTGCAATAAATCAAAAACCCAGTAAATCACTCACGTACTAAACATATAGATACATGACATACGTAACAATTTTGAAAAAGGAATTATTACATAGCAAATATTTTCACAAAACCACTAAATGAACAAACATTTGTTAAACTGCGATGCAATTTAGGAATATGTTCTCTTAATGATCTTCTAAACTAATACTACATTTTCATTTATTCTATATTTGGCTAAAAAAATTTATCCACAAATTAAAATTGTTAATTCCTGCACCTTAATTTTTTTTAGAAAGTTGTTTTCTAAAATAACCTATGAATAAAATTTAAAATAATGTATAAATAGCCTTTTTTTTACAAACAAAATGTAAAGAATATATAGATTTCATATTTTTTTTACAACAGAAAATAAAAAAAATCTTCCGACAACTCTCATCTCTCCTTCTCGACACCAACAACGGATAGCTCAGCGGATACACTTCATCGTCCTACTCCTACACCAAATCAGGAACCAACATATATGTGGTCCTCCTACCATACGGGATTCACTCCTGATAAAAAGAAGTCCAAATGATCTCTATTTATCTCTTCTGACACCAAGGAGAAAATCGATGAGACACATCACTATCAAAAGCAACAAATTGAGAATTATACTTTGAACAAAAGATTACTGCGCGACGACTAAGTTTTCTGAAGCAAGTAGCGATAAAATTCTGTAATTCACGAAAGAAGGATGTATATGAACCACTTTCGGTTCCTTGCAATCCTTTGGATCCCTTTGCTTCTTACATACACCTTTGGATCCTTCATCTAGGCGATTCTCTGGTTCCCCAAGAACCAACGAACGTGGAAATATATGGTCTCCACTCAAGCCATGGACGGATGACAAGTTTGAAGATCGCAATGATCCATCATCATCTAAATAAATTTACTTATTCTCATTGTATTTTTATCTACATATATTTTTATTCTATTTCACAAATAATAATACTATGTTTTATTATAATCTTCTCTTGAAAAATAAGTAACATCCTTCAAAATTAGGCTATTTTAAGACAAACTGGGCATTTCAGACGTCTAAACATTGTCATCAGACGTCTGACTCTTGCATCACATAAATTTTTAACATCATGCACATATCGAACGTCTGATATAACTTTCCATACGTTTGAAAATTATATCTGTCTAATAAAAAATACAAACCAGTTTATTTCAAACGTCTGAACTATTGAGCAGACGTCTGAACTATTGAGCAGACGTCTGAACTATTGACCAGACGTCTGAACAAAGTCTCTGCCTCCTTAAGATACAAACTCAGGCTATTTTCAAACGTCTGATATTATATCCAGACGTCTGACAAAACTATCTGTCCTACAAAAAATACATTTTGACCAATTCCAGGCATCTGATTCTACATCCAGACGTCTACTACCAACTACCAGACGTCTGAACATATACACTGTCTTAAAACTAGGTTAAATCAGACGTCTGATTAACCTTCCAGACGTCTGAAATTCAATCGACACTCTTAAGTACCCCGCTAACATTTATATTTTCACTTTTTCTCGCTTACATTTTATTTCGTTTCTACTGCAACATCAATTCTCCAATTCTCAAACTTCAAAAATGGCCAACTCCAGTGCTTTCCCCTCCTCTTTTAAAACATTCCAAACTTTTTGACGAGGAGAAAGAACCTCTCGAACAAACTCTGACATCTCCTAAAAGACAAGCCAGCTCTTCCAAAAACGAAGATGAAGGAGATGATCAAGATAAAGCTTCCAAAATAGATCCTTAGATATTTTAGGATTCCATCTTTGTATAAAAATGCAAAAGATCTATGGATGTAATCGATTATTACGATTAATGAAAATTGCTTTTCAGTGTGTTATTTCTGTGTATATTCATGTAACCTTACAACGATTGGTAAATACTAAATGGTATGAACATAATATCTACAATTAAAAGTTATTACTGCTTTTTGATAACGCCAAAGGAGGAGAAATAATAAAAAGCACAATAAATCATGGAAAGCACATATTCAGGGGGAGATTTATAAAATTATGTATAAGTACATTGTATAGTTGTCATCATAAAAAAGCAGGAGATTATTAGAAAATCAGATCTACGGTTTCGATGACAACAACTATACAATGGAAATCAAATCTGCATATATATTTGTATATACAGGTACTTGCTAGAACAACATCACTAGAAAGACAAGAACAAGGTTCAAAGGACATTACAAGAGACTACAGATCAATAGGAACAAAGAAGCACAAGAAAAAGAGCACAAAAACTGATATGCACAATATTAGACGTCTGGGTGCGCAAGCCAGACGTCTGAAATAGTTCTCTGGAACAACAGACAGGCTGAACCAGACGTCAGGGAATTACACTCAGACGTCTGATCTTCTACTGTATTACAAAATATATATAGTATCAGACGTCTGAAACATATTCCAGATGTCTGATTTCAAACTCGAATTTTAAATATAAACTTGAACTTCCACATTCGAATAGAAATCTCTGCTTCACTTCGCTGCAACTCTTCATCATCAACAGAAGCAACTGTATAGGGCTTGTTAATGGATGCAACTACTCAAGATACCTCTCTACAACTATATATAGCATCAAGAATCAAGAGAATAAACAACTTTACTTTACCTTACTTGCTTACTCTCTCTAATTCTATAATCTATCATATATTCTTGATCTCTGCACTCTTGCAATCTATACTTGTATTCACTCTTCTATATATTCTGTTCTTCATAGACAATACTCTCTAGATATATATTGGAAGCAACTGTACTAATTAGTCAACATCTGTGTTATACTAGAACACAAATTTGACAAGAACAACTTATTGTAACCAAGCCTATTCCTCCGGACGAAGCGAGGGTGTTTGATAATCGAATTCCAAAGGGGAGCTTCAGGACTAGACGTAGGATGGAAGGTCCGAACCATTATAAAATCCTGGTGTGCTTATTCTATATTTACTTAGATTAATATTGTTTTAGTTGCTTCATATATTTTATCACATATATTTGTATATACACTACACGATCCACCCTGTAGACTTTCACACGCCACTTAGTGGAACGGGTTTGCTCTCACTAATATTCTTTTAAAACATATCTTTTGCAAATTTTAATCCTGCAACCAAAACTGGTTAAAACAATAATATCAATATCATGAAAGCATAAAGATCAGGTAACAAATGGACTACCGAACACTATAGTTTTGTTTAGCCAACTACTATCCTTTGGCTGACTTGGTCCTACCAGAAAAAATAAACAAATAATCTAACTTCTGTTAAATACTCCTTTTCTGGACGGTTTATCTCTAACTTACTTCTCCAGAGTCAACCGATCCTAATTGTTTTACGAGCTTACCAATAATCTATCTCTGTACATATATATTCCTTTCTGTGTGTAACATCATTTTAGCCTTACTTGTGACAATGCCCTATGCATTGGAATTTTGGACTAAATTAGCTAGGGGCTAATAGCTAATGTAAAGGGCACGACCTTATACCAGTCCGATCTGATATTCTAATTATGAATCATATTACTAAGGGTCATCTACCCTAAAATTGTCCTTGAAAACCTTTTCTTTCAAAATGATTTAACCCTTTTAAATCATACTTAAACAAGGAAAATGTACTCTATGCTTTGCACAAATCACCTTGCCATGTTATATATACTTTAAACAAAACTTTGGTTATGAAAACATTTTAACCTTTGAAAGTACCCCTATCAAATCCGTTGAAAGTACCCCTTTTTAAACCAAGTAAAACCATAGGCCAAAAGGCCAAAACATACCTTTCGAAACCATTCTTAATAAACCTTTCGAAAACCTTGAAAAACCCCTCTTTCGAAAGCTTTAAAACCTTAGACGTCCTTTTATCAAAACATTTTAAATAAACCTTTCGAAACCTATGGAATCCTTCCACTTAAACCTTTCAAAAATATTGGGGAACCACCCCTTTGAAACCTTCTTTTAAAACCTTTCGAAAGCATTCAAATCCTTTTCTATAAGCAAACCTTTTGAAAGCATTTGGGCTTAAGTTTAATCTGTGGAATAACCTTTCGAAACCTTTGGGTTTTACCTTCAACGGAACGAAGGGCTATAAAACAACTAAGTCGAAAACACTCTATCAAAAACAATTTCCTAAGTAAAGAAGTAATAGCGTCGAAACCAACCCTTCGAAAGCATTGGAGAAGCGGCTTGGTTTATAAAACAAAGATACCCGTTCGAAGGCATTGCTTCGAAAGGTAAGGTGCGGTAGCTAAGGGTTTCGGCCTCTTCGAAAGCATTTACTTAAAACAAAAGGTGCAACCTCTTTCAAAACCCTTCCTTTAAAATAATTTGATCCAGTCGAAAGCTAACCCAGTCGAAAGCAAAAGTAAGCAGTTGTATTTTCATTCAAAAGAAAAGTAAAACTTCAACCCTATCAGAACCCCTTGTTTCGACTGCATACCTTTCGCCTATGTCCAATTCTCTGCATGCCAAGTCTTTGATGCCATGTGCATTTGTTTTGATGGTGATGAAGGCGGGAGTATTGGGTCGAAACACAGGTGCCGAAAATGGCTAAACATGTAAAACGCATGTATAATCTAATTTTTAACCTTTTAAAGTAATTCTTTTCAACTAACCTGCCTTATTTGTCAAAACGTAATTGGTGCTAATTTCTTTTCTAAAAGTGCTGTCGAAATTTCTGAACTAAGAAATTTAAATTATTTACAAAATGCCCATTCTCCTTTTATAAATATATAAAATATTAAGTCCAATACCTTAAATAATTTTATATATCTATTAAAACACTTAGGAAAATTGTACAAAAATTCCTACAAATCATTTTTAATATGTTTTCCAACATATATTAATTTCTGACCTAAAACATACATATATTCTCCTTAACTAATTTTAAACCCAAATAATCATTTCCATCATTAGAAAATTAATATTAAATCCACATAAAAAATTATGAAAATTAAAACCTATCTCTAAAATATCATTTCTGATTTAAATCGAAAATTGCAAGGCATTTGGATGTCACTTAATAGGGTTTTCATATTAAAACATTCATAAAATCTATATGAATTAGTATAAATCATCAATAAGCTTATATAATCATCTCAACATTCAAAAACATGGCAAAATCTTACAAAATAGCTCAGATACAAATTAAAACCAAAAAAATAAAAAACATGATATGTTGTCATTATTCACCTTAGCTTTGAGACTATGGAGTTGAGATTTGAGAATGAATTAATGTTGATTTAGCTTCTTCCTTTAGCTTATCTTCCTCTTGTTCTTGCTTAATGGTGGTCGGCCTCTTAGATTTATTTTTTGCAAATGAACTTATGAAATGAATGAGTGTAAGGGTTTACGGGTTTAAGGATCTACTTATTCCTATTTTTCCCCTAATCTAGCTTCCTTTGTCGACTCATAAATTTTAATAAACTTTTATTAACATATTTAAATGAATTTTGTGAAATTTTAAATAATTGAATTTGGAAATGAAAATTTGATATTTGGAATACATTTATATAAACATTGCAAATGGTAAATTTTCATTAGAAGATATGAAAGTTTATTTTGTTGTGTAATATTATTTAAATTTAAATCAGTTAATATTTGTTGATAATAATATATTTCTTAAACCTGAATATGTTTATATAATAAATTTTTAAATCATCTTCTGAGTGAGACGTCATATTCGTTTCATCAAATTTGGACTACTATTGCTCCGTTTGTCTTAATTTTAGCGTTTTAGCAGCATTTTTGGTACCGAATATCAACTTTTGATAGGATGGTCATATACTCGATATCGATATACGTTTTGATCGTATCATCGTGCTGATCTCTACAGTATATTCAATTGTCAATTTCGGAGTCTGATGTGCGGTGTAATCTACGAAAGATTCTCATATCAGTTCCATATTCAGGCTTTTGGTTTATATGACCTTTCACTATTCCACCGTGTATTAACCCAATAGCCACTAGCCCTTTTATATTCCTAGAATATACTGCTAATTTTATTTTTCCTTAGTTTCAATTTATAATCCAACCGTTCGTTTCATTTTCTCTTTCATTGTGAACGAAAAATATATCTGCATATTTAGTTTTCATATTCCTTTTGCTATTCATTTTCCTTCTCTCCCTAAAACACATCATCTTCTTGTTTGCCTGCATCTCCAAACCCACAACGCATGCAACCCCATGCTCTCAACACGTAGCCAATCACCCTCTTCTACTTTAGCCTCGCAATCATCACGTCCTCCAAACTTGCAAACTGTCTTCCTCCACCACTTCCCATGCCTATGCAGCTTTGCTTTCCACCCTTCCCTCCTCTTTCGCCTCACCATGCAACCGTGCTTCATCCACCACAAAATCACCAGCAACCATGGTCGAAGCCATCACCACACATGCAACCATCATTCTCCTGCCATCAGACTTCTCCGACCACTCCACACACCACCCTGCCTCACAGCAGCATACAACTCCAGAGCCCCACCATCTGCAGCCGCATGCAGGACTTACCCCGTCTCTAGCCACCTTTCGAGCCTAGCCCCTCCTCTCTTTCATTTTGCCGAGCCATAGCATCGCCAACCCAAGCTTGTGTATGTATATAAATATTTTCTTAAAATGTTATGTTTTTTACTGTTTTAGTATATATATATGTATTGTTTAAAGATAAAATGGGTTATATATTAGATATGTTGAAGTATATACTATATATTAGTAAAATATATATGCCGTCAGTTATATAGTTTATATATTAGTTAAGAATATAAAGGCATATATATTTGTGTTTGTTATATATAGTATAAATGTAAAAGCTTATATATAGTGTTGAATATATATATATATATATATTAATTATGTAAGTACATATGTGATGTCCCTGGCAAAACAGTGAGCATGGCTTTATTTATATATATTGATGTTTATATATATTATATTATTTATATTATAGTATGAAGTGATGGCATATATATTTATATATATAAGTCCTATATATACTTTGATATGTATGCAGTCAGATTTTCTTGGTTGTAGTTTATAATAAAGATGATATTTGTTTATTTAAGTATTGATTTCTAAATGGTATAGATATACAAAAAATATATAGATAGTTATCTGAATATATATATATATATATATATATATATAACTAAACTAAGATTGTATATAATATGTTCATCTCAGTTTATCTGTTATATAATTTATGATTTATATGTGTTGTATACATAAGTATATATGAGTTTTATATGGGTTTATATATATATATATATGAGTAAGTTTAAGCATAGTGTTATATAATATATTGTTTGGTTGCTGTGAAAACTATATAGTTATATATATATAACCTGGTAAACTTATATTGATTTTAAATTTGCATGTGTTTTAATTTAAACAATGATTTTTAATAATATATATATATATATATATAGCTTATATATGATTTACTGGTTTCATATATGTTAAGTTATATTTATTTCTTTTATACTTATTTCTAAATATATTATGTATGTAAGTTTATACCTATGTTATACATTAGTTTATATTCATAAGTGTATATATATATATATATTTATATATATATATATATTGTTATAAGTGTTGTTTTAAAATATAGTATATATATTTTTCACTTATATCAAGTTGATTTGACATGTTCTCATCGATTCTGGTTACCAGCTCTGTTCATCAAATTCGTGTCAGTCTAGCTTTGCTTTGAGATTCGTGCTCAGATTCGTAACTCATCTCATTCTCATTCATCTCTAGCCTCGAAAGGTAAGCAATCACTCACGATTAACATTCTTAAATTTATTTGATTTCATTTCATTTGAAACGACAATTGAAATATGCTGCTAAATTGAACTGTTAATTATATAATTGTTGTATATAATATGCCATTTTCTGTAATTGTTCACCTATGACATCTGACACCATGATCTGTTATTTATATTTTATCTGTTATTGATGATATATACTTGTTGTTGATGTGTTATATTATTATCATCACTGTTCTCACTCTACAAGTTCCCTATTAGTATAGAATTCCCTATGGGTTGAAATGATACATACCCGAACGATCTTGTAGAATAGGGGAAAATCGTTATGGGTTGAAATGATAAACCTAAGCATTTTCATTGAATCGAATTTGGGATTGCGGGTTGAAAAGATATATACCCGTAGATAATTAAATTGCGGATTGAAATGATAAATATCTATATCACTTGACTATAGGATAGAAAATTATATACAGACATCGTTGGTCTATATATATTTTTTGAATATGGTTTTCAAGGTTTTGAAAGGAAATATATGGTTTGATTAAATATTGATTTTAAGATATTATATATATAAATGTTATTTTTATAAAGGTTTAATTTTTTTTATTTTTAAATTTATATGATTAGAAATTTTAAATTTATAAGTTAGTTTTGAATTTATAAATTTTAAGATTTTTACTTATAATTTACTATTTTAAAAATATATATAATAAGATTTAATATAAAATAAATTTTACAATAAGATTTAATTTAATAAAGTTTGATTTAGTTGTATGTAATATTCTTAAGTATTTATATAAAATTATATTTTTAAAATAGATTTTTTATAATAATTTTAATAAATTGAAGTTGGAAATATAAATTTAAAATTGATTTGAAATTGTATTTGTTTAAGAAAAATTTACTTAACAAAATTGATTTGAAATTTGATTTAATTTGAGATTTTTAAAGATAAGATTTTACAACTTAATTTTTGACTAAAGAGGATTAAATGAATATTTTTGTATTTAAGTAAACTGAAATGGGATATTTAGTTTTATTTAAATTGTAATTTAGATTTTATTTAAATTTTATTATATTAATTTAAGTGAATATTTCAAAACTAAATAATAGTAAAGTGAATTTGAAATAAATATGAAATTATCAAATTTAGTTATTGTAAAGGTTGAATATCAAACTTTAAAATCTATTGAAGTTGAAATGGTTTAATTCGTGATTCAAATTTGTATTTGAAATCGATTTAAATTGAAAACGGTTTATTGAAATGTTGAACTAAATTGAAATTTGATGAATTGAGATTGAATTAAATGGAATTTTGGAATTTGAGTTGATTTGTATCTATTTGTGAAATTTGAGGAAACTATTTTTATTATATAAAGTATTTTTAAAATATATTTAAAACTATTGTAATATTTTACTTTATTAATTATTTTAATATAAACTATTTTTAATTCTTAAATATTTTAATTTTAATTTATAAACTATTTAACTTATAACTATTTTAATATACTAATTATTTTATTATATAAATTATTTTACTATATAAACCATTTTATTTTATAAACTATTTTATTTTATATATACAATTATTAATATCTAAACTGTTAAGGAGGAAAGTAGTATAATTTCAAAGTTACGTTTTCAAAGTGTTATGATTCCCAAAGTATTATGATTTCAAAGTGCTATGATTTCCAAAGTGTTATAATTTCTATGTTTTATAATTTCGAAAGTGTTATAACTTTGAAAGTGCTATGATTTTGGAAATGGACATATTTTAAGTGAATAATGATACCATATTGATATGGTTTTGAAATAGATATGATATTTTGGTTTTGAAGTATAAACTATTTGAAATGAAATGACCACGGTGTTATAATCACGTTTGCTTATTAAAGAGACCGGGATCCGTGATTGTCATACTCTCCGCCAATACCGAAACCACTTTAACAACTATGTACGCGGTGGAGATTCCAGAATGAAGTAGGATGGTTGGTGATGATTCTATTTGAGGTATATACATGGACCTAACTCTCGTGAGTTAGCTTAAGGTGGCTAAAACATGAGCAATTGACGGGCCAAGTGAGGTAGCTCGTCTGATCGGACACACTTCTTCGATACCATTCTATTACTTTGTGATTGATTGGGTGCACCCTCGAATTTTAGGTGTGTGGACGAGTTGGGTTGTAGTTGCGGCTATGCGTTACCAACAGCTCGGAAGTGTAATTGGTATATCTACCCTGGCATACCTAGTTGTGCCGTGCCACTTACCATATCGAGACCACTACGAGTTTGTTTTATGTCATATATGGAGTGCCCTTTGGTAGCCTCCAGTTTACGGAGGTATTACGGTACTGTATAGACTATGGCATTATAAAATGCGTTAAGGGTGATATGGGTCACGCCTTAGCGCTATTTTAGTACTTTTACTTTACTATAGACATATTATAGTAGCGTATTGTACTACATAGCAGATAGTTCCATGGATCCTTAGAGGATGGGTATCCCAAACATCCTTTGAGTTACTTATATTTCAGTTGAAATTTCACTTGAGTTGGATTTATTGATATAAGAATGTTAATCCTGACTCAAGTGTTTTATGTTGTGCTTCATGCTCGAGTCAGACTAAGTGGCACAGCATTTAAGACTCACCTTTGGAGTTTGGAGCTTCGATTGGACATCCATCTATCTATCCAGCTTTCAGTTATTCAGTTGACTCCAGTGATAAATTCAGATTTTGTTATTTGACTATTGTATTGAGACTTCTATGTATTCGAGACTTCTGTTGTATCTTGTTTTAGCTCTGTTATATATATAGTAGCTTCATGAACTATTATTCATTTTTTTCCGTTGCTTATTGTTATATTACTCTGTATCTGTGATTCTGTGATTGATTTATTTACTGTATATACTGAGTTTTGCCAAATATAAATTAACAATTTCATATTTTGAGCAATTCAAGTCCAACATGTACAGATGCGAATCACACGAAATACCGGGATGTTACATGTGGTATCAGAACTCTGGTTTTAGGCAAAACTTAACATATATAGTAAATTTAATTACAGAATCGCCTTCGTTCGAGCTTGAATTCCTTCCTCTTTGATTCAAATTTCCTTTGAATTTTGGAACTTTCCCTCTTCGTTCTAAAATCCTTTTTTGTATCTCCCTATTCGTGTTTTCTTGACTCTGGAGCATCCCATAGCTCTACTGTATGATTTGTAAAGGGGTGAAACTTCTTTACAACAGTCATTGATTCACTAGAGATTTCTGTATCCTCAGTTTAGATGTTGTAGTCTCTTGCCATGACCGAATTTTATCTCTTATGATCAGATGTCGATTTGCCTTAGAATTCTGTATGGATCTTATTCTTGAAGTCACGGTTGACCCAGTTAAGGTCGCCCATGATTTATATTAGTATATCCATTTTCCAATTTTGTAATTTAATCATCATTATCTCCCTTTCGAGCTTATCTTCTAGTTAGATTTCTCTTTGATTAGTGTTCCTCTAAATTTAGGTCTCTATCCTTGTTTTGGAATCCATTCTTGTATCTTCGAGTTAGGGAGTGTATTTGTAATTAATATACAAATTTCTTATAGTGTGTTGTTGAGTTGAGGTTGACTTGGGGTTCCGATCGATTCGTCTGATCAACGCAATCGATAGGAATTCCAAAACACTTGAATAGAGCAAACTGACACAATATTATTTTCAAATTTGATAAATGAAATAAATTTTGCGTTATTATATTATATATATAAGCATAAATTTTATGAAATTAAATATTTAAATGAATTGGTTGTTTGAAATGATAATATTTAATTTTCAATTATTATTTTGTAAACCATTGACTATTGCCACATGAAAAATAAGTGTAATTATAAAACATTGTTTATAAATTGATCTGGAATTGAAATGAATTTAAATTAAGAATTTGAGAATTTAATTTTTGGAAAATTTGGTATAAAATTTTAGTGTATATCATTTGAAAGTATTTTTCGAATAGAAATCATTTTCAAAGATTTTTTTAAAGTTTTGAATTAGCATTCTCCTCTTTTTTCTCTGTAAAATAATTTCAGGGATGACTGCAGCATCATCGACATTCATTTTCAAGTTTAGAGTAGAGAGATCACTTAGTAGCTTTGCTACACTTTTGTTTTGGAAAATGAATTTGATTTGAATTTTTTAAGCATGACTTGATGCATAATATATATAGATTTATGATTATGGATTTGATTTGATATATAGAATATATATGTATACGTTTATCTCTAAATGATTTGAAGTAAATTGGAAATTTTACTCTTAAATTTTGTTAAAGGGTGATTTCAATTATAAAACGAACATTTTTTTTAAATAAATATTTAAAAACCCAAAATAATTAAATTGGAAAAGTTTACTTGTATAATACTCAATTTCATTCGAACATATAACTTACCTATATTATTCATAAATTGAATATGTAATTGAATAGTATACATTATAAAATGATGTTAAAAGAATTTGAATGGTTATAATAAGGGTCAATATACTTAATCTATGTGATAAGATATTTTAAATGTAATAATTGAATAATAATTTGGGAAAAAGGAAAGAATTAAAATTTGCTGAATAAAATATGATTATAATAAGCATTTATACACTTAATTTATGATTATACAAATTGTTATTTGAGGTTAATTGAATAATAATAAGATAATGAATAAATAAATATGAATTTAGGAATGGTTAAGATTGAATTATAAGTGAAATTTACTTAAGTGAAATCAAATGGATTAAACTAAATTGTTGAATATTAATTTATTTAAACGAAATTTATATGGTTTTAAATTAATTTTTTTATTTTTTATTTCAATCTATTTTTCTTTCTGGTTATTTCTATTCTCCTACCTCATTCATTTCGGGGACGAAAAGTTTTGAGTGGGGAAGAGTGTAATGACTCGTAAATTTTAATAAATTTTTATTAATGTATTTAACTAAATTTTATGAAATTTTAAATAATTGAATTTGAAAATGAAAATTTGATATTTGGAATACGTTTATATAAACATAGCAAATGGTAAATTTTCATTAGAAAATATGAAAGTTTATTTTGTTGTGTAATTTTATTTAAATTTAAATCAGTTGATATTGCTGATAATAATATATTTCTCAAACCTGAATATTTTTATATAATAAATTTGTAAATCATCTTTTGATTGAGACGTCATATTTCGTTTCATCAAATTTGGACTGCTATTGCTCCGTTTGTCTTAATTCTGGTGTTTTAGCAGCATTTTCGGCACCGGATATCAACTTTTGATAGGATGGTCATATGGCCGATATCTGTATACCGTTTTGATCGTCTCATCGTGCTGATCTCTACGGTATATTCAATGGTCAATTTTGAAGTCGGGTGTATGGTGCAATCTACAAAACGATTCTCATATCAGTTCCGTATTCAGGCTTTTGGTTTATATGACCTTTCAGTATTCCACCGTGTATTAATCCAATAGCCACTAGCCCTTTTAAATTCCTAGAATTTATTGATAATTTTATTTTTCCCTAGTTTCAATTTATTGATAATTTTATTTTTCCCTAGTTTCAATTTATAATCCAACGGTTCCTTTCATTTTCTCTGTCATTGTGAACGAAAAATATATCTGCGTATTTAGTTTTCGTGTTCCTTTTGCTATTCATTTTCCTTCTCTTCTCAAAACCCATCATCTTCTTGTTTGTCTGCATCTCCAACTCCCCAATGCACGCAACCCTTGTGCTCTCAACACTTAGACAAGTACCCTCTTCTACTTTGGCCTCGCAACCATCACGTCCTCCTAGCTTGCAAACCGCCTTCCTCCACCATTGCCCATGCCTATGCAGCCTTGTTCTTCAGCCCTTCTCTCCTCTTTTGTCTCACTATGCAACCATGCTTCATCCACCACAAAATCGCCGGAAACCTTGGCCGAAGCCATCACCACAAACGCAACCATCATTCTCCCGCCATTAGACTTCTGCAACCACTCCACACACCACCCTACCTCACAGCAGCAAACAACTCCAGAGCCCCACCATCCGTAGCCGCGTGCAGCACTCACCCCGTCTCCAGCTACCTGTTGAGCCTAGCCCCTCCTCTCTTTCATTTTGCTGAGCCATAGCACCGCCAACCCAAGCTTGCGTATGTATATAAATATTTTCTTAAAATGTTAGGTTTTTTTTACTATTTTAATATATATATATAGGTATTTTTTAAAGATAAAATGGGTTATATATTATATCTGTTGAAGTATATACTATATATTAGTAATATATATATATGTCCTCAGTTCTACAGTTTATATATTAGTTAAAAATATAAAGGTATATATATTTGTGTTTGTTATATATATATAGTATAAATGTAAAAGCTTATATATATAATGTTGAATATATATATTAGTTATGTAAGTATATATGTAATGTCCCTGGAAAAACAGTGAGCGTGGCTTTGTTTATATATATTGATGTTTATATATGTATTATATTATTTATATTATAGTGTGAAGTGATGGTATATATAAGTCTTATATATACTTTGATATGCATGCAGTCAGATTTTCTTGGTTGCAATTTATAATAAAGGTGATATTTGTTTATTTAAATATTGATTTCTAAATGGTATAAACATATAAATATATAGATAGTTATCTGCTTATATATAAAACTAAACTAAGATTGTATATAATATGTTCATCTCAGTTTATATGTTATATAAGTTATGATTTATCTGTGTTGTATACATAAGTGTATATGAGTTTTATATGGGTTTATATATATATATATATATATATATATATATATATATATATGAGTAAGTTTAAGCATAATGTTTTATAATATGTTGTTTGGTTGTTGTGAAAAATATATAGTTACATACATACATACACACACACACACACACACACACACACACAGATATATATATATATATATATTAACCTAATAAACTTATATTGATTTTTAAATTTGCATGTGTTTTAATTTAAGCAATGATTTTTAATAATAATAATAATATATAGCTTATATATGATTTGCTGGTTCATATATGTTAAGTTATATTAATTTCTTTTATAATTATTGATTTTTATATATAGTATGTATACCTATGTTTATACATTAGTTTATATTCATAAGTGTATATATATATTGTTATAAGTATTGTTTTAAATATAGTATATATATTTTCCATTTATATCAAGTTGATTTGATCTTTTCTCATTGATTCCTGTTATTAGCTCTGTTCGTCGAATTTGTGCAAATCTTGCTTTGCTTTGGGATTAGTGCTTGGATTCGTAACTCATCTCATTCTCGTTTATCTCTAGCCTTGAAAGGTGAGCAATCACTCACCAAAAACATTCTTAAATTTATTAGATTTGATTTCATTTGAAGCGACAATTGAAATATGCTGCTAAATTGAACCATTAATTATATAATTGTTGTATATAATTTGCCATTTTCTGTAACCGTTCACCTGTGACATCTGACACCATGATCTGTTATTTATATTTTATCTGTTATTGATGATATATGCCTGTTTTTAATATGTTATATTATTATCAGCACTGTTCTCACTCTGCAAGTTCCTTGTTAGTATAGAATTCCCTATAGGTTGAAATGATACATACCCAAACGATCTTGTAGAATAGGGAAAAATCGTTATGGGTTGAAAGATAAACCCAAGCTATTTTCATTCAATTGAATTTGGGATTGCGGGCTGAAAAGATATATGTCCATAGATAATTAAATTGCAGATTGAAATGATAAATATTCGTATCACTTGACTATATGATAGAAAATTATATACAGACATCGTTGGTATATATATATATATATATATATATATATATATATATATATATATTAAATATGGTTTCCAAGGTTTTGAAAGGAAATATATGGTTTGATTAAATATTGATTTTAAGATATTATATATATAAATGTTATTTTTATAAAGGTTTAATTTTTTATTTTATATGATTGGAAATTTTAATTTTATAAGTTATTTTTGAAATTATAAATTTTAAGATTTTTACTTATAATTTTACTATTTTAAAAATATATATAATAAATTAAATTTAATAATAAAATTTAATTTAATAAAGTTTGAGTTGGTTGTATGTAATATGTTTAAGTATTTATTTAAAATTATATTTTTAAAATAGATTTTTATAATAATTTTAAATTGAAGTTGGAAAGATAAATTTAAAATTGATTTGAAATTGTATTTGTTTAAGAAAAATTTACTTAAACAAAATTGATTTGAAATTTGATTTAATTTGAGATTTTTAAAAATATGATTTTATAACTTAATTTTTTGACTAAAGAGGATTAAATGAATATTTTTATATTTAAATAAATCGAAATCGGATATTTTGTTTTATTTAAATTGTAATTTTAGATTTTATTTAAATTTTATTGGATTAATTAAGTGAATATTTTAAAACTAAATAATAGTAAAGTGAATTTGAAATAAATATGAAATTATCAAATTTAGTTATTGTAAAGTTGAATATTAAACTTTGAAATCTACTGAAGTTGAAATGGTTTAATTTGCGATTCAAATTTGTATTTGAAATCAATTTAAATTGAAAATAGTTTACTGAGATGTTGAACTAAATTGAAATTTGATGAATTGAGATTGAATTAAATTGAATTTTGAAATTTAAGTTGATTTGTATCGATTTGTGAAATTTGAGGAAACTATTTTTATTATATAAAGTATTTTTAAAATATATTTAAAACTATTTTAATATTTTACTTTATAAATTATGTTAATATAAACTATTTTTAATTCTTAACTATTTTAATATGATAATTATTTTAATTTATAAACTATTTAACTTATAACTATTTTAATATACTAATTATTTTATTATATAAATTATTTTTTAATATAAATCATTTTATTTTATAAACTATTTTATTATATATATACAATTATTAATATCTAAACTGTTAAAGAGGAAAGTGTTATAATTTCAAAGTTATGTTTTCAAGTGTTATGATTTCCAAAGTATTATGATTTCAAAGTGTTATGATTTCCAAAGTGTTATAATTTCTAAGTTTTATAATTTCAGAAATGTTATAACTTTGAAAGTGTTATGATTTTGGAAATGGATATATTTTACGTGAATAATGATATCGTATTGATATAGTTTTGAAATAGATATGATATTTTGGTTTTGATGTATAACTATTTGAAATGAAATGACTATGGTGTTACAATAACGTTTGATTGTTAAAGACAACGGATCGGTTATTGTCATACCCTCTACCAATACCATAAACCACTTTAACAGCTGAGTACACGGTGGAGATTCCAGAATGAAGTAGGATGGTTGGTGACGATTCTATTTGAGGTATATACGTGGACCTGACTCCCATGAGTTAGCTTAAGGTGGCTAAAACAAGAGCAATTGACGGGTCAAGTGAGGTAGCTCCTCCGATCGAACACACTTTTTCGATACCATTATATTACTTTGTGATTGATTGGGTGCACCCTCGGATTTTGGGAGTGTGGACTAGGTCGGTGGTAGTTGCAGCTATGCGTTACCAACAATCGAGAAGTATAATTGGTATATCTACCCTGGTATTGCCTAGTTGTGCCATGTCACCTACCATATCGAGACCACTACGAGTTTGTTTTATGTCGCACCTATGGAGTGCCCTCTGGTAGCCTCCAGTTTACGGGGTATTACTGTACTGTATAGACTATGGCATTATAAAATGTGTTAATGGGGATATGGGTAATGCCTTAACGCTATTTTAATACTTCTACTTTACTATAGACATATTATAGTAGCGTATTGTACTACATAGTAGATAGTTCCATGGATCCTTAGAGGATGGGTATCCCAAACATCCTTTGAGTTTCTTGTATTTCAGTTGAAATTTCACTTGAGTTGGATTTATTGACATAAGAATGTTAATCCTAACTCGAGTGTTATTTGTTTTGCTTTATGCTCAGGTCAGACTGAGTGCCACAACATTTGAGACTCACCTTTGGAGTTTGGAGCTTCGATTGGAGATCCATCTGTCTATCCATCTTTTAATTATTTAGTTGACTCTAGTGATATATTCAGATTTTGTTATTTGACTACTGTATTAAGACTTCTATGTATTCGAGACTTCTGTTGTATCTTGTTTTAACTCTTTTATATATATAGTCACTTCATTAACTGCTATTCATTTGTTTCCGCTACTTATTGTTATATGACTTTGTGTCTGTGATTCTGTGATTAATTTATTTACTATATATGATGAGTTTTTCCAAATATAATTAACAATATGATATTTTGAGCTATTCAAGTCTGACACGTACGGATGCGAATGGCATGAAATACCGGGATGTTACACATCCCTAACTTATTTTATTTCAACTCATGTTGGTTCATTTGTTAACATGGCATAGCTAACCTTACTAATCACAAATCCCAATCCCATAATCATTACATTATCTTATTTTATTTAACCAATTAAATATCCTAAGTAATGTTACTAAAAATTAGGGTCACTACACTTTGCAGCACTCCAAACCTGCATATAATGATTTTAGTGACAAAGTTAATAACTTTCTTTATGGTGATAGTGGCCAGTGGTTCCACTTTGGCCTATTTGGTGAAGTAGACAACAACAATGATAGCGTATTTGGTTCCTCCTATGGCTATTAACAATACACTAATCAAACTGATTCCCCTGATTGCGAATGGCCAAAGGCTAACCATCTGTGTTAGCTTTGTTAAAGGAGTTCTTTTGATTTTACCAAATCTTTGGCAATGGTCGCACCGCTTGGCATAATCTGCTGCATCGCGGACGACCATTGGCCAAAATTACCCATATCAGAGAACTTTCTTTCCAAGGGTTTGTCCCCAGTGTGATCTCCACATAGGCCTTCATGAACTTCCTAGAGGATTCTTTGAGCTTCGCCATTGGTTACACACCCGAGCAAGAGGTAGAGAATCTCCTTCGGTAGAGCATTTCATCCTTTATTACGAACCGTGGTGCCTTTCGAAGGAGCTTTTTCTGTTGATTAGTGTCTGTGGGGAGTGTTCCTCTATGCAGATAGTCGTTGATTGGTATCATCCATGTCTATGGTTCTTCGGTCATTTTGAAAATCCAGTTGATATCCATCTCGCCTATGCTTGGAGCAATTAGAGTTTCAATTGGAACTAGTTTCGTTGATTGAGCTTCCCTGAAACTTGCTAGTTTAACTAGATAATATGGCTTCATGTTTCGTTCTCTTGGAATATGAGTTATGGTGTAATGCTCGACGTCGTTCAACAATTCCTGCACTTTGGATAGATACGGGGCAAGGTTTTATCCTTGGGTTGATATTTGCCTCTCACCTGATAGATGACTAGTTAGGAGTCGCTATAGATATGTATGGACTTTGTCCCGATTTCCTTCAACACTTTCAGCCCAGCTACCAATGCTTCATATTCCACTTCATTATTTATTGCAGGGAATTCCAAGCGTAAGGCGTAGCAAATGGATCGTCCTTCGGGAGTCTCGAGCATGATCCCTGCCCCCCAGCAAAAGTTGTAAGATGCACCATCGAGGAACAACTTCCAATGTGTCTCCACTTTCGGAGTAATTTCTTCTTCATTATCCCATGTTGTAAGACCGACAATGAAGTCAGCCAGTGCCTGCACGTTAATTGCCCTTTGAGGATGGTAAGTAATTTCATATTGACTCAATTCGATGTTCCGTTTGATAAGCCACCCAAAGGTATCAGGATGTATAACACCTACTTCAAGGGTTGATCTGTTAGTAATTTGATCGGGTGTGCCTGGAAGTATGGTCGTAAGTTTCTGGATGCGATCAAGTGGCAATATGCTAGTTTTTTCAACTTCGGATAGTTCTTCTCGGCTCTAGTGAAGCGTTTACTGATGTAATATATGGGTCGCTAGATCTTAGCTTCTTCTCGCTCTATCATAACACTTAATGAATGGAGCGAGACTGCTAAGTAGATAAACAAGTTTTCTCCATCTACCGGCTTGGATAGGATTGGCAGAGTTTCCATATGTCATAGCAGTTCTTCGAAGGCTGTCTGGCAAGCCTGATTCCATTCAAAGTTCTTCTTTCCCTTCTTTAGTGCGTCAAAGAACTATATACATTTGTCTGTTTCTTTCGAGATGAACTGCCTTAGCGCTGCAACTTTTGTATTCAAGCTTTGTAACTCTTTGTTTCTTGGGGCCTCGACTTCCCACAAAGCGGTAATTTGTTCGACATTAGCTTCGATGCCTCTGGCACTTATAATGAATCCTAAAAAATTTCCGGATGCTACCTCGAAGTGACAGTTAAGTAGATTGAGTTTCATTCTATACTTATGGAGTATCTCGAGCATTTTGGTGAGGTTGTCCAAGTGGTTTGCGGCTATACACGATTCAAATAACATATCATCTATATAGACTTCCATAGTCTTCCCGATCTGATGCTTGAACATGGCATCACCAATTGTTGGTAAGTTGCCCCTGCATTTTTTAAGCTGAATGGTATCACTTTATAGCAATATAATCCCAGATCGGTGATAAAACTAGTGTTTTCCCTATCTAGTTCATACATCATGATCTGGTTGTATCCTAAGCACGCATCCATGAATGATAGCAATTCATGTCCTGCTGTCCCATCCATAAGCTGGTTGATTCTAGAAAGTGGAAAGCCGTCCTTCGGGCAGGCTTTGTTAAGTCTTAGTAGTCAATACAGGTTTTCCATTTTCCATTGGATTTCTTGACCAAGACCAGGTTGGATACCATTTGGGATAAGTTGCATCGTGGATAAATCTATTCCCTATTAGCTTATCCACTTCTTCTCTTAGCGCTTTGCGCCATTCGGGTCCTAGACTACGCATCTTCTACTTTACTGGTGTATATCTAGGATCGATATTGAGTGCATGTCACGTAATATCCGGCAACACTATGAACATATCGGAATGCGAGGAAGCGAATATGTCTAGGTTAGCATGAAGAAATTTGATTAGTTCATCTTGTTTCCAAGATGTGACCCAATTTTAAAGACTCGGGGTGGGTCATCCATATCGTCTGGGACATGCATCGTGAATTCTTCTGGTGTTTCCCAATCCTCCCCTGAACTCCTCTTTCTATGGTCTAAAGCATTATCGAATCGGCTATGGTCCCTATGCCAGGAGCAGCTCTGTAGTTGTTATTCAGTAGATTCACGAATGTAGAGAGTTCTCCCTATATTCGTCCCTTTTTCTTTTCTTCAAGATTCACGTAGTTCTACGATGTAGCATTCTTTAGCGACACTTTGGCATCCTTTGATTACCCCAACTTCATTCTCTATTGGAAATTTCATGGTTAGACACCACTGAGCTATAGCAATCCTGAAGTCTACCAAAGCAGGCCGACCCAAGAAAGCATTATAGGCGGACATTTCATCTACAATCACAAAGATCTGGACTACGGACGACTTTTCGATCGCCTTCCCCAAGTTCCAAAGGCAAATCAATTGCTCCGACAGGTAGCTTAGGTTCACCAATGAATCCTTAGATCTTTGTTTGACAAACGAATACATCTTCCATACCAATCTTCATATGATCAAACATGTCTTTGAACAGGATATTGACAGAGCTACCACTATCCACCAATACTCAACGGACCATGGCTGTTCCATTCCTACCGTCGTGACCACGGGGTCAAGAGTCGGAGCTTCTATTCATTTAGTGTCTCAACTCCATAATACTATATCATCGTTCATGGTTCTCTGTTGCTTGGTAGGAGTTCCATCTTCAATTGCTAAACATGAATCTTTCAGGGCATGTTTCAATGAGCTTGCACATCGCTCCATTTCTCCCTAACTCTTTTGCACATGATGAGGTCCTCCAGATATCGTTCCAATGATAAGTCTTTGGTCCGACCAATCTGGATCACTCTTCGCTGGTTCCAGCTTGGTTTCCCTGCTCTCTAGGAGCTTGGGGTATAGTAGGTGTCAGCAATCATTTGGGTTGTGACCATGTGTTTCATGGAAGTGGCAGTACTTTCTGGAACTCTTTTTCTGTTTAGTTTCTTCCTCCTTTAGGCGGCTTCTTGTACTCCTCTATCCCTTGTGTCGCAAGGTAGATGTCTTCTATAGTATCATTGAGCGGGGTGTAGCCTTTCGGGGCTCAAGCCTTTAAGTCGCTTGTTACCTCCATTTCGCTTATTGGAATTCTAGTTCCCATCCTTCCCTTTGTTTCCTGTAGCGGTTTTAGAGGTGTTTGCGCCTTAGTTAGCTGCCATGCCACTCAGGCCAGTGTTGGTTGGTTATGGGTTAGCATATTTTCCTTCTAGCTCCTCCACCTCTTCCAATCTCAAGTATTGGCTTGCCTTTCGGTTAAGTTCTTTCCTAGTGGTAAGTTTTTTTAATTTTGATCCGTTTTTTAAATTCCGTGTCGAGGTGGATAGCGCGGACCAAGGCAATAAAGACCATATCTTCGTTCGAGTTACTTACTTCAGTCACCATAGTGTTGAACTGACCCATAAAGGATTTCAAAGATTCATTTCTTCCCTGGAATAGGCCAGATAAGGACATCACATCTTTTGGTTGTGCTGTGTGAAGCCTAAACGATCAAGGAATTTTGTTGCTAATTCATTGAAAGTGGAGATGGACTTTGATGGGAGCCTGGTAAACCATATAGAAGCAATTCCTTCTAGGAAGATAGGAAAACATCTAAATCGAACAACATTTGAAGAATTTGCTCCATCCATGTACCAATTATACTTGTACAAGTAAGGTTTTGAATCTGTAGTTCCATCATAAAATGGAATAGTTGGCATAGTAAATTTTTCAGGGTACCATTCATTCAAAATGTCATCAGGAAGGGAGTTCGGCTTGGAGCGGCTCTGCATTCCTCACCTCTTATATCCTTACTTTTGTCCATCAAGTGCTTGATCATATCCGTGATGTATGCCTCTGATGTATGGTAGTTTGTGGATCAACTGTCAGCGACTATGCCAAGTGTTTGATTTGGCAAACAATCTTAGTAAGTAGGCTGAAACCTAGGCTCTCCTGTCTTTGGGAAAGCCACTCCCTCGAAGTTCTGTTGGCTTGCGGTTGTTCGAGTAGGGGCAGTTTGAACCTTACTGCCAGTATTGAGTGCATTAGTATTTTCTTTTAACTTGTCATCGTCAAATTGCTCACCATCTCCAAAGTCGGAGAGATCCACCGTTATATCTTCCTTTGGGGTTTTTGCCCTAAGATTCAAGTTTGTAGCAGATTGCTTTGCAGTTGGTGGAGTTGTTGTGTTTCCTTCTATGGCAATTCTTGTAGCTCCACCCACTACTCCTTTTTTCTTTTTCCTTCTGTTTCTCCTGTTTTGGCCAGAAACGGAATAGTTTTCTTGCTCTGTAGTAGCGGCGGGCTCTAGCATGATTATTGGAGCAGCTAGTGATTGCAAGGTTAGAAAGGCATTTAATTAGTCCATAAGAACTTTTTGGCTGTTCTCCATCTTTTGGTTGATTTCTCAACAACCTTGTTCAATTAGCCTTTAGCGACAACTTCATGTTGAGTAGAAGATCCCAGCACCCGACCTTAGGTGTTAGCTCCAGAATTCGCTCCAATTAATGGATTATTGGCGTCATTGACTTCAACTTGTTGAGAATTGGTACCTTCTCCAACTATAATATCTCCTATGGATCTTTCGAAAGTAGTTCTCTTTCTCCCCACCATTGATCTTCAAACTTCCTAGAGCTGATTTGATGGATCTAGTTTCTAGATCTGGCGGATCCAAAGAGGAATTTCTCAGTGAAAGCACCAAAATGTTAATCTAAAAAATGGATCAACAACCTAAATTGAGTGTGAAAGCACCAGCCCTGCTTATCAAGGCAAATAAATAGAAAAAGCAATTGTAAATCCAAGAAAAAGTAAAGAGACAAGAGATTTTTTATAGTGGTTCAGTTGTTAATGAAACCTACATCCACTTTATAGTTTTTACCGATCAACTACTATTATAAAGGGGTTTAGATTACAATATGATTCTTCTTTCCTAAGTTAGATCAAGCTACCATAACTAGAGACAACTGGAAGGATCTTAGTTTCCCCTTTAATGGCTGTTGTAAGGAAGAAGAGTAAAGAAACAAGGGCAGAGTTTCAGCAGAGATCAGAGCCGATCTTTTTATTATTCGCAGATGGGATGGTATTTATAGGGGTTGGAGAGCATTTAGGTTGGGAATCGCTTTGTCAGAATCCTATAGCCATTATGTAGAGAGAACTTAGAAAGTTCAGAGCCAAAATTGGCCATCTTTTTGGATCGGTACCGATCCGACTTAATTGGATCAGTACCAATCCAAATCCTTAGCCAATTTTTGGTTTTGATTTGTTTGGGCGAGCTTCTTACTTCATAGTGATACTCTCTATATAATTACGTAGCTTGTTGACTTATTTTGATGATGATTCACCTGTGGGTCAGATTGAACTATATTTTGAACCAGGTGAACCTTTACTTCTTTAATTCAAATGCTGGAAATGTCACTAAACTTGTTGGGTGAGCTTGGTTGAAGCATAGAGTCATAATGCAAAAGGATTGGGGCCACCACCAACTCAAATCGGTACCAATCCAATTGGATCAGATCGGTGCTGATATGAAAAGATAGTATATTTTTGGATCAAACTTCTTGAGGTCCTTTGTCTTATATTTTTGGGCCTTCTGATCAAATTTCGAATTGTTCTGGTTTAATATAAATGTCCTAACTTCTACGAATTCTACCAGGTTAAAACCCGGTTGACACACACTTCCATTCAAAATTTGAAAAACCATTTGGCGGTATGTATGTCGATATATCCTAAATGTATGTTAACATATGCTAGTGAAACGAAAATTGTTTTCTTTAAAATGGTGTGAAAATTCTATATTTTGTAAAATAATTTGAACATAGTTTTTAAATATTTTTGGACTTGAATTTTTTTTATAAAATATTTTAAAAATATATTTTGTAATTGAAATAATTTATTTTTATTTAAAATATCAAAGATCGAAAATTGGAGATAAGATCAGAAATTGCTATCAAGGACTTTAACAATATATACTAATGATTTTATAGATTAAACTATAAACTTGAGATCTTCGTTTCTTTATCTCCAAACTCATGAATCTTCATATCTTTATCTTAAGTATTTATAATGTACAGTCTTCGATTTTGCTAGGTGTGTAAAGTTTGTGCGACTGTCCGATATCTTGCTCAGTCCAAGGTTGTAAGGCATCTGGTCTATGTCAGTATGATTCTTATTTTAGGATACAAAGTAGGACAAAAATAAATGTATGAAATACATCCATCTAAAAATGTTTGATGCTTTTCTATTGTCCGAACATTTCCTATCCGTTGTCCTACTCATATAAACAATGTTCAAACTTAATGCTTGTTTAGTCCGTGTCTGTCGGAATCTCTTATTGGGCAGGACTAGGACATGACTCCGTACGGTCTGGTCCGATCCGTTTACACCCCTAGATTCAACGCTTGTGTAATATTATGAACAATATATTAGATAACTTGACAAAAACATTAGTATTTGTATTTTATATGGTTATTTCCATCAAAATCAACAACTGAGGTATTAACATTGACCTTCCTTAATGGTGAATGAACATATCCCTTCATCAAACCCTTTTAAATCCATGAATAGACTTGATTTCAATATGTTTAGACACTTAACTTGCTTTCTGTTTCTTTGATCTACATTATGGAACCCTAGCCTATATGATATCTTCAAATCATCAATCATTCAAACACCATCATAGATATTTTAATTTACGACATTCATCTACAAACTAGTTCTTAGGAGTTATAAGAGCTTCTACAAAATTGGGCATATCTATGTATTGGAGATGCATATGCTGCCAAATTTTATATTTTACCAAGTCGGTGTAAAGACCTATTAGCAGCATAAGCAATTGTATAGACCCATTCCTCTGGGTGAGGCGAGGGTGTTTGGTGAGTTAAAGCCAGAATAAGAGATTTTGAAACTGGACGTAGAATAGTGGTCCGAATCAGTATAAAAATCTAGTGTGCAAGTTCTTTACTTTATCTTATTTTATCTGCGGTTAGCTTAAAATATTATTTATATATTTTAATATATAGTTTAGCTATAAATACACAATCCAATACATTTTCAACTCCAAGACTCGGTATATCTTATGATCACGATTCAACCTCTTTCTTTCATTCATTTATAGTGCACCCAACTTTCTTTAGATAAAAACCTTTTTTATCTTCATTTAATGATACCCTATCATTTATTAGCTTATCTAACCTTTCTTTGCATTTCCAAAAATTAATAATTTAACATAATTTAAACTTGTAAAATTCTTCAATTATTTCATCTCTATGAAGTAGTCCATTAACATTTGGAAACTGTCTTTCAAAGTACTCTAAATATTTATTATTTTTTTGGAAAAATATGGCTTCCTAACCCATCACAAATGGACCTTAACTATCACATATTGGTTATCCCATAGCCTTCGCATGTTGAGCCTAGCTATCGCATATTGGATATCCTATAAACATTGCACGTCGACTCCTAGGCCATAGCTAGTTGATCCTAAACTAGATATCACATATTGATAGTTTATTAGCTATCATGAGTTGTGCTCTTAAGAGATATTGTAGGTTAATAGCTTCCCAAGATATCATGTGTTGAGTCTCAAATGCTATCGCAGATTGATAAATTCCCAAGCTATCGCATGTTGAGCTTCAGTAGCCATCTCAAGTGATAGCTTCCTAAACTATCGCATGTTGAATTTTCATATAGCCATCAGATGTTGAGTTTTTCTCTTTTATATCCATAGAGTGTTGAGTTTTCTTATAGCCATCGAGTATTGAATTTTCACATAAGTTATCGTAAGTTAATAAGTGGCATATACATAATTAACTTGAAAACCAATTCATTGCCTTATTAAGTAGTTACTTTGCATCAAATTCCATTTAGTATCAAATTCTTGTTGGTTGTTCTTTTCAATTCTCTTTTCAAAATTGGCTAACTACATTCCTCGTTTATTAATTAATTATCTTCTATTAGTCACTTTTTGCTGAACCGATTAATTTATATACAATCGAAAATTAATAGGAAAATCCATAAAAATTCACCAATGATCCAATTTGACATATTTTGCCTCATATCAAATTTCAGGTCGAAATAATTATTTTTATTACTTTTAATAATTAATTTTCCCAAAATTAACCATTTTCTCATTCTAGTAAATTTATAAAAAATCCAGTTTAATTCCAAAAATTATGAAATTAGAAATCCATACGTATTTCATCATTCTAAACATCATATTAGATATTTATGGATTTCAGATAAGATTAGATCATATTCTACCTCAAAATGTGAATAAATTCATTTTATTTAAATTCCAAACCATTATCAAAACAATGCTTAGGCATCTAAACATGTTAATCAATATAAAAACATTCAATCAAAAACAAATCCGAACCGTAACAGATTAGGAAGGTTTTAAAGAAATTTTTTACTCACTTTAATCTAGAAAACTTTGATTAAAATATTGCTTAAATCTTATTTCTTATAAAAATTGAAAGCTTGAATTCTTCTAGCTTTAATTTCCTCTTCAATATTTAAAAATGGTGCCCAGCTTGATAGTTTTTGGGACTTTTGTTTTGCAAATGAAAATAGTAAGGAATAAGGAGATTGTGGCTAAAGAAAATGGACTGGTGATTTTGGCTTGGACAAATATCCATTCTAGCCTAGTCTCACCAATACATCTCCATAATACAAATTCTTCTCATTTTAAATCTTAATTTATTTATCTTCGTTAATAAGGTCAATTTTAATTACTCTAATCAACTTTAGCCATTCAATTAACTTCTTAGGTATCCCACACTCAATTAACCAAATCTCCCTTAGGCAATTATTGCAATTAAATTATTTTATTTATCTCTTTAATGATATTTTCTTATTATTAATTTAATTCAGTTTCCCATATTATGGACCCTCCAAATATGAGATGTCACAATGGTCATGAGTAAATCGCCGTCAACAGCGTACGTATACTAGTCTTAGCAGATGTATTGATATCCCTTTCTTGATACATCTTGACTAGGAGTATTTAAGGAGTTAGTTTATATATGTATGTATGTATGTATATATGAATGTATGTATGTATATGTATACATATATATGTATGTATGTATGTATGTTCAATACTCATTGTTATAAATATAGTCGTAAATGCAATCGACAAAACACTTCTTCTAAGGATATTCTACTTATATACGTTTAATGTAATTATTATCATTATTTATATCTCTATATGATAATATATATATATATATAAGAAAATAAAACCAAAAGAATACTTTATTACTAACAGGATTCTTTTTTTAAAAGTTAGGTTACGTAATTTCCCTAGGGCACATCCTTAGCTCTATCATTTCGGTGGCTCTCAATGAAAGCAACAAAAATATTTTCTTCAAAAATAGGCCCACTCTAAATCATTTTGTAGATCTTGACAATTGTTTTGTGTATGTGGTTTGAGAGTTCTGTCATATGGGGATAATACAAAAAGCAAAATATAGTAACGAAAAAAATACATAAATTTATAGTAGTTCGGTTAAAGAATTCCTACATCCATCATCCATAATCATTGCTTTTCTTATAGACCTTGAGTAAAATGTAGAAAATACAAAATACAATGGTCTATTACTTAAAATATGTAGAATAATGCTCTTACTTATTCGGTTCGGTGGTTTTCAATTCAACCCAGTAGGAATTGGGCTGGTAGTTTTTGCTCTTTAGATTGTCCACCATTACCTTTCATCTTTGGGGATGTTTGTATACACACATGCGCGCGTGCACAAACACACACACACAAATATATATATATATATATATATATATATATATATATATATTGTATGCATGCGCGCGTGTGTGTGAGACATATAGTGATTGACTCGATAACCCTCTTAAAATAGGCACTTTCCATAAAACGTTTAGAGTCGGCATCTTTGACTCGGCATGGCTTGATTAAGTAATAATCTACCAAACCAAATTCTTTGTTGAATAGCTTAATTACTAAACTGTCGCCTCTTTTCTCCTACGGAACCAAACTAATTTTTTCTTCTTCTTTCATATCGTTAAATTAGTTCTTCAAATCTTTTATTTTCCTTCTGATCTTCTCAAGCTATTTTTTGATCCTCCTACATTTTTGCTTTGTTTTTGTGATTAAGTGGTGATGATTCTATTATGGACTTTCAAATTGTTTCTGTGTTCCTTAATGTCCCTTTGTATTCTTCATGCTACGGACGAAAATGCCTATAATATAAGGTCTCATTTAGTTTGTCGTTATAGTTTTGAGTTTTCGATCAAACAAAAATGCGCACGACGCATGTAATTTTGAAAAACAACCAACTTGAAAATTGAAGTTAACATAAAAAATATAAATTTCCGTGTTGTGAAATAACAAAAACGCAGAAAACAATTAATTTCTTCTGTCATTCCTCTATTCCCTCCTCCGTTCCTCCACCTTCGTAATGACTTAAAATTCAAAATCTTATCGTCCGTTCTACTCATATTTTGTAATGAATATTGAATACATAAAGTTTAAAACGAAATCAAACGAGTTTTAAAGTTTTGAATTTCGGAAAAATATATATGATAAAAAGAAAATACTATGAAAGGGCGGTAGTTGGAGAAATCCGACCGTTTAATTAATTCATGCATAATTTTGTTTCCTATATTCCAGACACCGTAGCAAAGTTGGTATTTGAAGCAATAGGTAGTGGGTGACCGAGCAAGCTCTACAATAGGTCAAATCACAATGAAAGATATGAACATTACTAAAAAAACTACAATAATTTTACAGGAAATTTTCCTCAAGGACAATTTTTAGGGTTTTTTTTGGATATAGGACATCCCACTAATAATTTTCTCTAAAGGCAAAATTATCGACTTTTCCTTCCAGCCCACTTTCGCGCACTTGTTCTTCTTCTTCCTTCCAATCAAAAATTTTCTATCGTGATCCGATATCTCTCTCGCAATCAAAATATCGATCAACCTCGTTCGGTCATATGAGTATCGTTCTTTTGAAATTTCAAGTTCACCGATCAAATTTTTCTCACATGCATTTGTCGATTTCATTCTTTTCATATTTTTACCGTGATCTCGTTTTTCTTCAAATTGTATTAATTAGGTATGCTTATATTATTCTATATTTTTTTGATCTAATAGAGTTAAAAAAAATTATTTGCGATTTTTAATTTTGTTAGTTTTCACAAATTACATGTAGTGTTATTTTTCTGAGTGCTTGTTCATTCTTCTATGGCGACTTTTGGAAGCAGCAGCAGGTTTTTGTTATTTGTTTCTTTATGCAATGTTGTATTCTAATATGCTTTACATTAAATTTATCTATCATTATCTTGCATTACTGTTGGGATGATTGAAAAAGTATCATTGATTGGGTTGTATATAAGTTTGTGATAGAGTGGAAAAGTATCATACCCTAGGTTCAGTTTTCTGGTATTATTTTTATATTTTCTTAGTATCAGTTTTTTTGATTATCAGTAACTAGGTATCAGTTTTTTATATGGTAGGTATCGGTTTTCTGAAATGAAAAAACTAATGTTCTAAATTTAACATGTTTTTACTAATGTTTTTATTTTTATTTTTTTGGCAGTGTGATAACAGTCTTCTTTGTCTGTTTGTGTTAAATAATAACACTTTTATCACTCGATTGTCTATCGATTGCTCTTTGTATGATTTGAAGAATGAGATATGTCGATGTTGGTCTTAATTAACTCCTTCTTCTCTTTAGATTTCTTATGTACTTGAGGACAAAATTATTATGGTTGATACTGATTCTGATATTCAGAGTATAATTTATTTTCACTTATACAAGAAAAATTGTTTCTTCGGTTTTACTGTTAAGGTTAAAGATTCTGAATTGGAATATATTGATGGTGCTTTTATTTCAAGTTCATCTACTGTTCCTGCGTCTTCAACTTCTATCGTATCTGTCAGCTCAAATGTTGTTATTAATGGTAAAAGTTATTTAAAAGATATGTTGAGGAAAGGTTGGACATTATGCATTTTCGATTTTTCTAGTTTTTGTTTTGGAGGAGCTGAACATTTTAGAGAATTTTTAATGGCATATCAAATTCAAAATGTGTATGAATTAGTATTTTTAAAGAAATGTGCTACAAGAGTTACTGTAATTTTCTCTTCATATAATGATGGTTGTCTTTTCAAAGTCCATGGTTCATATGATTCTGGAAAATTGAAGAAGTTTTTATGAGAAATATGGTTACCGATCATTCTTGTGGGGCTGGACTTAGAAATATGAATAATCCACATATAACTAGTTCATTTGTTAAATCGTTGATTATTGACGAGATCCATAATTGTCCTAGTAAAAAGCCTAAAGATATTATAGTTGATTTTAAAAGAGAATACAATTTTCAGTTGTCTTACGGTTATGCTTAACATGGGAAACAACTTGCATTAATGGAGTTGCATGGTAATGATGCTTTGTCTTATAATGATTTGAGTTGGTATTTGGAAGCAGTGAAGAAGTCTAATCCAAATAGTTATGTTGATATGGATGTTGATCCTAGTAGTAATGAATTTGAGAGGGTGGTCATTGCTTTTGGCATTTGTTTACTTGGTTTCAAGTATTGTCATCCTATGATATTCTTATATGCTACTCACTTGAAGGGACGTCCTGGTGTGTTGATGAGTGCTACTGCAAAAAATGGTGATCAAGGTATGTTTTGTTTTCAGTTTTGACCTATTTGTATTGAGATCATAATAATTAGCATTAGCATTAATATTAATTTATTATCATAATTTGTATTATGTTGGTATCAGTTTTAAGATATGTAGTTTATAGTTAGCAAGTTTCTAGTATCAGAATTTGCATTGTATTGAATTATAAGTTTGTATTTGGTATCATGGTTCCATACTTCTTAGTAAGAGATTAGTATCAGTTTGTGTATAATGTTAGTATCATTTTTAAGTATGTTAATATATGGTATCATTTATAGTTATGTAGTATTGAAATTTCATTTGTTTTATAATATATGTCAATGTTCATTACTTTGTTGTGTTAGAATGAAGATTAATGTGCATATTGTTGTAGTTATCAGTATTTTTATAATGGTCGTATCAGGTTTCGATATCAGTTTTTTTCTGCTAGTATCAGTTTCATGAATTGATTAAGATTTATGGTCATAATTAGTTTGAGTTTTTTTCACTAGTTATTTTTGCATTTGCAGGTTTCTTCCCTTTAGCTATGAGTGTAGTTTCTATAGCAAATGTGTATAATTGGACATGGTTTTTGAACCATTTAAAACAAATGCTTGAAGAAGATCGTACTTTGGTTTTTATGTCAGATCGTCACCTAGGTTTGCTTTCAGGTTTTCGTGATGTTTTTCCTTCAGCTTATCAATTTATTGCTATTTGCATATAGAACAAAATCTTCTTTCAGCGGTAAAAGCCAAATATGCAAATGTGTCTATTGTTGATCAATTTAAAATGTGTTCTAGAGGTTCTAATCTATATGAATTTGAAGGAGCACATTCTAAGTTCCTTCAAATTGGAGGTGTTGTTGGTGTGAATTTTTTAAAGGATAAGCCATTTGATAAGTGGGTGGATTTATTTTTTCCACGGAAACGTTATGGTGAATATAGTTCGAATGTTGTAGAAAGTTTTAATAGTTGGATTTTAGTTGAACGAGCATTGCCTATTACTTCATGTTTAGATGGTATTCGTGTTAAGATTATGGAACAAATGGCTACAAGAAGAGAACAGTGTCGTTTATGGAGAATATGTCTTTGCCCTTCTATGGAATTACGTTTAAGTGAATTGATTGAAGAAGGATTTGGATGTGATGTACATAAATCTTCTGATTTTTCTTTTGAACTGAAATCTCCAAACTCTCATTGTGTTGATTTGATGGAACGAGTTTGTAGTTGCAACCAATGGAAAATTACGGGATTTCTTCGTGCTCATGCTATAAAGTGTATGAATAAATCTAAGTTGTCTGTATATGATTTTGTCAAGAATTATTTCACCGTTCATGCTTATAGATGTTCTTATGCCAATGCTATAAATCCTATTCCAAATTATGATAGGCCTATTGTTGATGGTAGCATTCAAGATGTTATCAAGCCACCAAAGGAGAAACGTGGCGTAGGTAGACCATCAGTCAAACGTAAAGGAGGATTTTCATATTTTTAAAACAAGCAAAACAGATGTGGCGAGTACAAGCAGTTTGATCATAATAAACGGAATTTTCAAGCTTTGAATTGGATATGATTTGATTTTTCATTTTGAATCTGTTCAGATTAATAAGTGGATGTGTGACTTGTTTTGGTGGTTTATTGTAATTGAACCTTTTGTTATTAATTTGTACTCAGTATAGCATATTATCAAATTGATTTTAATTTCAATTATTTAGAATAAGTGACAATATCAGTTTTGTATCAGTTGTATGTTTCTACGGTATCAGTTCTGGTGTTTGTTTTTTCAATTTTTGCTTTCAGTATTAGATTTTATAATATCAGTTTTTATAAGTTTTTACAAACATCAGTTTTTACAAGCTTTGGAATCATTTTTTACAACGTTAGTTTTTACAGTACCAGTTTTTATAAGTTTTTACAAGTATTAGTTTTTAAAAGCTTTGATATTATTTTCTACCGTATCAGTTAGCTTGGTTGGAGATAATGTTTGTTTGATTGGATATAAACGACTTTAGTATCAGTTTTGGTTTGTTTTTAGTATCAGTTTCGTGTATTATAATACGTGCTGGAATTGACAGTAGTACTAATACATAATTAGAATGATATCTAGTGTTAGCAAAAACTAACATCAGCAGTAACTGTTGTTTCATAAAGTATGTTGAGTATGAGTTTTAGAAAAAATGATACTATTAGTCATAAGAAATGATACTCAATTACTGTTTTGTATTGAAATTGTAACATCCAAAAATTTTTAATCAAAATAAACTATATATTTAAACTCTTGGGGTTTGATTTGAGAATAAATTTGAAAAAAAATCTAAAACAAATAAAATAAGAGAAAATAGTATATGAAATAAATTCCAAATTTATTTTTGGGTTTAAGATATTGAGATGATAAATGTTTTTAAAAGTCATTTGGATTTAGAATGTTTATATTTCAAGTTTAAGATTTAAGTTTGAATTTAAAATTTGGAATAAATGTTTTAAAATGAAGAAGCATTTAAAATCATTGAGGAACAAGTATACAATGGTAAAAAAAAACAACCTTTCTTTTTAACATTGTACATATGCATATATACATACAAATGAATAAAAATATATATATATATTGGTTTATAAAAGTGTGTATATAATATAGGAAATAAAATCTATAAAGTTTCTTTTACTTTGTAACATCAAGGGCTGAAAACTTACATTCACAATAAAATGAATAATTAACAAAATCTCTGGTTTAAGATCTTTTCTTACAAATGGCACAAAACATCAACTCCTTAATAAAATAATCAAATAGAAAATTCAGAAAACTCTTCACCTTCTAAAATTCAAATTTTTAAATCCCTAACATATGATACTCAGTAGTCAAAAGATCATTGCAATTTTTTTTTCTCTTCAACATTCAAAGAAAAAAAAAGGTTCAGAAGAAAAAAAACTGTCTTCTTCAATTCAAAGAAAAATAAAAAAAGTGTTTTCAAACTGTAGTGATATATTAATCTTCAGGTAAGTTTGTTTTAAACTTTATTGTTCATGAAGATTATGATTTTTTTAAAAAAAAATCAAGTTTCAATGATCAATTCAAAACTTAAACTGTAGATTTGTAAAGAGGAGTCTCTGGATTTCAAAGGCAGTGCAGTTTTTTTTTCTTTGCTGGGAATAAATTTTAAAGGCAAGTAACTTTCCTTTTTAAAGTTGAATTTGAAGTTATAATCTATAATGAAGCAAGAATTAATACAATAACATCAAATTATTTGCAGGAGGGGTCAAGGATTAAAAGCTACTTTTCTTTTTGGTTTATAAGTTCCTGTTTTCAAAGTAGCAGAGAAAAGAAGCTTCTCTGTTAATCCAAACTGTAAGTAATCTAGAGGTTTTTGTTATTAATAATTAAAATAAATGAAAGCAACATGGGATTTAATACAACAATGTCTAATTTTATTGCAGGAAGATTAAGGTTTAATCTTTTTGGTTTCAAGTTTTAGAAAAAAAAAGGGGGTGTTTTCTCTGCTAAGAATCCCAACTGTAAGTAAAGTAGAAACTATTGTAAGTAATGAATAAGTATATGAACATAGCAAACATTAATCACGGATCTGTAACTATAAATTTTCAGATCTAAAACCCCAAGAAAATTAGAGTAGAAAAGAAGGAAAATTTGCCAAGTCTCATCTCTGTTTGGAACTGTCAACAACTTCTGGAAACATGTGAGTAAACTCCTGTTTTCCTATTAATCTTTTGTTGTCGTATGCTGGATGATATAGTAAATATAATCTTTGGTTTTTCATGTAAGAATTTTGAATATATGATTGAATGTTGGCTATGCATGCTGATTTTACAAAGAGCTAATTACTGTTCTGGCTTCAGAAAAACAGAAAAACCCTGTCATACCCCTCTTTTCCCTCTTCCCCTATTTGATCTGCATGTTAAACTATGGTTGAACTTACACTTTGTGTCAGTTAACAAGTTGGGAATCTTTTGTTTGAACTTACACTTGGTTCTAGTAACAAATCTAAACAACCTTTTTGTAAATTGCTTTACTGGAAACTGAAGCAGTTTTAAGTATCAGGGATTACCATTTCAAAAGCCCATCTTCTCTCCTTTATTCCTTCTGAAATAAAAAAAATATGGGAACAAGTTGGAATTTTAAACTGATACCATGTTTTCAGTAATTAAATAAAAGCAAAGTTGATGTTTCCTTTTTGTCTAGAGACTGTAAAAAAAACTGTAAACATGATCATGCTCAAATCTCTGGTTCACAGAGTAAACTATCTACAACTACAACCTCTTCTACCTTCTCTTTGCTTCTGGAGATAATTGTAAGTAAGTTAAGAATTGTTTTAAAACTGTATTTTATCTCAGTAATGAATCAAAGCAAAGAAACTTGAATTTTCTTCACTGTGAAATGATAAACTCAGTAACAATCCAAATAAGCAAATAATTCGAGTATCACCGATTTGTATTTCAGTAATATTACTTGAATCCCCTTGAGAAACGATGATTTTTGAAACCAAAATGTAGATTTTACTTTGAGCCTTCATCAAGAAATTTAAGTTGATAAGGAAATCCAACTTTTGTCAAATTCTGATGATTCAAGTAATCGTAGTCCACTGATCATCATCGCAGCTAGATGTAATGCTCAGTATCACCAGAAAAATGCTAGATTAATTTTTAAAACGTTGCACTTGTGATTAGAGATCGAACTAGGGTTTAGAAACCCAATTTTGTTCACGCTTGAAACGGTGGCACTGCGCCTTCCACAGACGACCGGACTTCATCGCACCGGAGCCATCAGAAGCGTCGCGTGTAGACGAAGACGTGGACCAAATATCGTGGCCTCTGACGATCGGTGGAGGCGGGACGAGACGTTTTTCTGGTGAGGCTTCGCTGGGGTTGTTGGGTCGAGGTAGCTCGATTCTGGTTTTCGAGGTGAATTTGAAGTCTGGGTGTTTGTAGGGTGTTAGGGGATGAGCGTTGACGTGTTGGTGGCCGCAGCACCATCTAACGGCGGCGAAGGTTGCCGTGCACGTGCACGTGGATGGGGTGTGTGTCAGTGTGATGGGTTTGGGGGGACGAGTAGTAACTCAAAGCAATGCACGAGAGAACTGGGAAGAAACTCGGGGATAGGGCCGTGCGTTTTGTAGTGTATCGGGTTGGGTTTTTATAACTTGATCAAATTTTGAAAAATATATATTACACGGGTCAATCTGGGGTTAACTCGAAGTAGGGAAGCATGTTCCTCGGGTACGACTCGAAGCAAGCCTCGGGTCTGCAAATGAAACAATAAATCCAGTTTTAATAAAACTTTTGAAAACACAATTTAATTTATTTTCTGAGTGAAGTAACGATAGTTGTTAATGGAATGTGAAACCGATAGTTTTTAAAATTTTATGAAGTTCAAAATATTTTAAATTAATAAAAGTTTTTTTAAATGTTTAACTTAATAAAAAGTTTAAATATAAACTAATATACAAAGACAAATTTCAAACCAAGTTTATAATGATGAAGTAGTAATTAACAAATTGATGTTTTGTAACGATTTTTAAAATTTAAAAGAAAAAATAAATAAATTAAAGAATAGGAAATTTATAAAACTAATTAAACTTAATAAATTAACAATTAAGAAAAATAATAAACTAAAGAATAATTAACTTAGCCAATTAAAATTAAGCAAAATTTAACGTTAATTTAAAGTGATTAACAAAGACAATTATATGGCTAATTCACTTTAATCACAATTACTTGAATCAACGACAATTGACCATCATCAAATACTCTATACTGGATTGACATTTTTGTTGTGATGCTGCGATTGCTTTGTGATGGACTGTGACTTATGATTTGTTCCTATATGTTTGTGAATCCCTTTTTTCCCGTAAAACGGCATTTAAACTTCGATGTGACAGGGAGTCGGATTTCAGTTTGTTATCCGAAACCCACATCGAACCCTGAATGTGAACCTTTGTGATTGATACACCCACATGTTTTAAATTTGAGCGCTCACCATTCGGATTAGCCAGGAAAGGACCTTTGTGTCATATAACCCATTCCGAATAGTGATTCGACAAATGGATTGCATCTGAAGACCGACGGTGAAGACCGGGTGTCTTTGAAAACGATACGATAACCTATCGATTGTCTCTGCACCGAGTTGCTCCAGTATAGGGATTCCCTAAGTGATGGGAAGTCCAATCGGAATTGTGGACGCCCTGATTTGCAAGGGCTTCTTCCTTTATTGGACGAAGTGCCTTCGGTTCTGTTCGAACCCGGAACAGACTTGTATGGTCGTGTGTCTGACACTACACTTTGAGATATAAAGCCGATTTCTTTCAAATACATATCTGTTGGTGGCGGAGAATTTATTCTCTTTGCTTAACACCCTTCTCTGAGACGTACGAGCTCAGAGGTTATGTAGTTGAAGGTTATCAGCAATATACTCCCAATTTGGTAGTGTGGCATACTAAGTGCTGCTGTATAGTGATGATCATTTGTTGATCATCTGTGATCAAAGCATGGCTTTCGTGTAAAGCGTAGCTTTGTGGACGAGACCTCATCGGACCTCACACCCCGAAAATGGTCGAAACAGGAAAGATGCGGCAAGGTTATGAGGGTCGCGCCCTTTAGGATATGTCATTTCCTTCTGGAAAAAGGTAGTGTCATGGTATGGAGCCCAGATGCTTACCTATGTGGTTGCTTCAATCTCATTATTCTGTGTGGTTGTTGCTTTGTGATGGAGGGCCCTCGGATAAAGGTCCCAAAGGACCGGGGAGTGGCATACTCGAGTAGTAGTTACCTAGTTACAGAGGTAACCCGGCCTTGTGTTGGCAGAGAGCCGGGTAGGTTCTCGAGGCGTCCCTCCAGAGGCGTACCCATGTGGCATAGGAAGTTCCTTAGCCTGACCATTTGTTGGAAATCCAATTCCCAATACGAACCCAGTACGGATTTAGTTGTAGAACCTGCCATTTAACATGGCAGCTATAGTAGGCATAGTATCATGGTACCTATGTCGGCTACGATTAATATTCTACTTTTGAAATGACTTTCTACACTATGCACTAGTAATAATATCAAAGAATTTTCCCGTATCAAGCATATTTGACTATCATAAGAAGAAATCTCCTCCAATTCTGCGATTGCATTGTGTGTGTGGTGGGAGGTCTTATGGTAGTTTCATTTTAAAAAAAAAGCATAACGGTTTTTCTTGTATAAATCTGTTTTATTTGAAAGCAATTATCTTTGTTTACTCACACCAGTCCCATGACTGACCCGGAGTTTATTGTTTCCTTTCTAAACTCTGGGTGTCCACCATTTCTACACGGGCAGCCTAGTAGCAGGTTTTCTGTATTTTGGCTCTAGCTACATTTTGGAGTATTTTGGTTGGGAGATTTGTGGTTTTTGGAGGCTCATACCTTAGAGACATTTTGGAAGCTTTTGGATCTCGAGGTGCTTAGTTTGGCGTTCACTATCATTCTCTATCCTTTCAAAGTCTTTGGCATATGATATGTAGTCGTTCTATTATGTCATTCTATTTGGAGATGTTATTCATGTATTATGTACTCTGATGTTGTAACAGATATTATTGTGGTGTTGTATCGGTGATGTGATGCATGATTTTCATTTTATTTCCGCTGTTATATATTCATCTAATGTTGTTATAAGCTCCATCTGACTGGAGTTCGATGTTTGAATCATTGACGGTCGGGTACAAGTGAGGTATTTGACGTCAATTTTCGAACGTTGAATTTCGTGCCGTGATAGAAATATGATATGAAATTTGATAATATCACTATACAACTGATAGTTTATAATAATAGTGATTATATTATGTGGGATTCATAGCTGCATGATAGAACTTACACTATACAATCTTGTTATAATATAAAAAACAGGAAAAGAAAAGAACACCAACCACAACCTATCATTTTAGGAGATCAGTATTGTTTTCACAAGTAAGAGCATCTTTGTTTTAAGAACAGAACATCATTACTTCATAAGTACCAAATTGCAACAGAACATCATTACTTCAGAAGTACAAATTTCAACAGAATTACATTACTTTACAAGTACCAAATTTAATTGTGAAACAAAACAATGTGAATTTAGTTCTTTCCTTTTCTTTCTTCTTCTAAGCTTGACATGTATTTAGACAGACTCCAATAATGTTCATCATCTGTCAATACTGCATGTACAAACTTTGCTCTTGTAGATAATATTTCCTTCTTTTCAAGTTTTATTGGTATTCTGCTTTTGTTCAGTGAAATGATGAATATCACTACAAATATTCCACAGTCAAGTCCGTTGAAACCAAAATGTAATGTTAGTATCAGTTTGCATAAGTTGTATTATTAGGTTTATAATTAATACAAAACATTTAATTTTAGGGATAATGGTACAAGCATATAATATGCTTTGAATTAAAATATGTAACAGTTTTACTAGCACACTTAGTATCAATTTGTGTATGAATTTTTGTGTTTGTAGTTACTTTAAGATATATTTGCTTAATATTTTGTTTTATTTTTTATTATGTAGTTATCTGTTTTGTTTTTGTAGGTGTCAGTTTTGTTTCTGTAGGTATCAGTTTCTTTTATGTAGTATCAGTTTTGTTTCTGTAGGTAGCAGTTTCTTTTATGTATGTATCAATTTTTTTCCTGTAGTAACTGTTTATTTCTGAACTAAATGCTTTTGAAATTGAGAGATAATATTTTTCAATATTTTGTTATGAATCAAATTCAATTAAATATAAAAGGCATACAATGATGTATAGAATTATGTATGAAATGTTATAATGCAAAAACACAGATAGTTTGAATAATGAGCAACTTTCAATTGATTATGACTAGTAGTTTCAATTGTATTGTTCACTTTGTTGTCAGTTGATATCATTTTAACCAAAAAAAGCTTACGTATCTTCTGCTTACTGTGCACACTTTATTTAATGCATATCATCTGGTTTCACCTCCATGTCCATTATGTTATTGCTTTTCCAAATTTCTTTGAGCATTTCTTCTATTTTTTGTCTCTAATAAAGACAAAATGTTAAAAAGTTAGGTCATATTCACCTTTTTATCTGTAATAAGTAATTTTTTTAAAGAAAGAGAAATCTCATACCAATTTTATAGCTTCTTTTAAACTTGAATTGTTTCTTTCATTTGATCTTCTAGGGCGGTTAGAATCAACATGGCACCATTGCATTGTAGGGTATGTTAAAGTCACTAATGTCCAATGGTTTTCACAATGCAAAGGAAAATATATACTTTCAGCAAACTTGTCTTGTACAATGGATTCTAGCATAGGGAGGACCAGAATTTTTTTCACACCCACTATATCACACACAATTCCTTTCTGTTTAATATGAAAATAAGTAATGATTTAATAAATGAAGCAATTATTATTTACTTAGATATTAAAGTTTTATTTACCGTCATTGTAATTGTGAAAGCATAATTGGTTCTTCCATTCCACATCTTGAAATATACCAATCTATAATCTGTATTAAAATCAGGAAAGTATAAGTTTTTTTATTGGTGAATCAATATTAAATAGTAAGTAGTATTACTAATGTTAATAGTGGCTGTGTATGTCGATAAGTATAAAAATAATAATGCATCAAGTCGACTTAAGCATGTTGTGGATTTATGTATTATTTTTGCTTTTATTTTGGTATCAGTTTTGATGTAAAGAAGAAAAAAAAATTATGTACCTGCCCATCTGTCTCTTTCCTTCTAGTACACATTTTAGTGCATTTTTTGCTATGACACAACCTCCTCTGATTGTGTCCTTATCTTCCCCTAGCACTACACTATTTTAACAAAAACAATTTGTATATGTTAGATAAACTTAATTTCATATTTAATATTGATATACATATCTGTACACTTACTTTTGTGTGATGTTGTCAATGAAAAGAAAGTTTTGATAACGTTTTGTTGCTCAACATTGAGATAGATCAAACATTTGTAATGTGAAAGGCCTATCTCTGAAAGTGTTGGCTCTATCACTGCTAGTGGCTTTGGACAGTTGTCTTTTGCACTTTTGTTTCCAACATCTTCATTTTTTTTGGGTTTTGGTTTATTTGCAACTTTTTTTGTTTCGTCCCATATTCAAAGCTGTCACGTTGTTTTTTCACTCTTGTTCTTGCCTTCAATCTTTGAATATAGGAAGCTGTACTTTTTGGTTTTGCTTTGATTTTTTTGCCACTTAATTTTGTCATTGTTTGTTTCCCTTTTCTACCAGTTGGTTACACAGGTTTTTCTGCATCTTTTTTTCCAGTTTTTTCACTTTCAAACTCTTGTGTGTCGTAAAGTTTGAAAGATGGAGGGGTAAAGTCAAGCACTGAAATGCTGTATGGTACATTTTGATTTTTTACATTTACATTTTCTTCAAGATGTTGAGTATCTTCTGTTTTATCTTTCTGCATTTGCCTTTCTTTTTCCAGCTCTTCTTTTTGATGCACTTCAGTTGGAGTCTGTTTTTTTTCTTCATGTTCAATTTGCATTTCTTCATTTTTCAGTTTTTTATCCAATTCACTTTCTATTGCGATGGGCATATGCTTCTCCATTTCTTCTGTTTTATCTGCTGGTTGTTGTACACTCTCTTCAACTACTGTTTCTTTATCTTCTTAATTTCTTTCTGTTTCCATTTCTGCAAAAGTATATGCATTTAGTTCAGTTTGAAAACCATCGCTTTGTACATTTAAACTTTCATTTTTCTTTTCTTTGTTTTCTTCACCGTCATTCAAATCAGTTTCAAATTTCTTGGTGTTGTCTTCAGCCTGCAAACATTTCTCTTCATTTTCTTTCGACTTCAACTTAATTTCTCTCAACTCTTCTTTCAAACTCAAAACTTCTTGCTTTGCTTTAATTCTTCTTCTTTTTTCTACTTCCAATTCTTTTTTTGTTTTCTTTGCTTCTTCTTCTAAATCTTTTATATGCATTTGGAAGATCCTGACGCTTATGTATTCCTCAAATGAATGTGCACTTTCTTTGGTTTCTTCAAGCTTTCTTTTTTCCGTGCTTTTGTTTGTGAATTTTGGGCAAATTTTGTTCTACACTTACTGTTTGAAGTAGACATTCTTCATATAGGTTGAGATTTGTAATTTCTTTCACCTGTAAATTTGGTATTGGAAAATTTGTTTTAGTTTTAAACTATGATTTCAAACAATAAAAAAGAGGAAATACTACGCGATAAAACAAATAGTTAATGTCTTAATTTCTGATACTTTTAACATCATCTTCAATCATGTAAAACTATGGTATCAGTTTTTGAATTCTATGATCAATTTCTTATAATATTATTATCAGTTTCAATGATGTAAAACTATGGTATCAGTTATTGCATTGTAGTATCAGTTTATTATACTTCTAGTATCATTTTTAATCATGAAATCATATGGTATCAATTTCTGCATTTTAGTATCAGTTTTTGATACTTCTACAATTAGTTTCAAGCATGTAATAATATGGTATTAGTTTTTGCACTCTAGTATCATTTTCTGATACTATTAGTATCAGTTTCAAGAAAATAAATATATAATATCAATTTTTGCATTCTACTTTTTTTTTCTTATAATATTAGTATGTAATGACATGGTATCAGTTTTTGCTCACTGTAGTATCAGCTTTTAAGTTATAGAAGAAAGGATATATAATTAAACTTTATTCTACATAAGAGTTAGAGCATATTGATTAACAAAAATCAAATGGAATTTTAACTTACATCACCCTCTTTCTCATTATCAAAAACTTTTTGATTGTTTTGTCATTTAGTTTCCTTAAGTCCCACTTTGCAAATCTGGGTAAAGCTACAGTATACTGTTGTCTTTGTTGAATGAGATGCAATTTCTCAACAATGCAGTACTGTTAACATAAAAAGAATTGATTAGATATGTTTGTTAAAAAAATCAAATAATAATTTTGATTAATTTATCTTACCAATGGAAGCATGGAGCATCCCTACATGTTTCTTGGCTTATGGATGAATTTCTTGACAAATTTACTGAAATTCTTTTCTATCGTTAGTGGCCAAGAAACCGATTGCATTGTCTCTATATTAATTAAGTATGGTAGAATTCCCCATCTTAACTTTTGCTGGTTGTTTGTGAAGAAGAATGTTAATAGTATTTCCATTACTATTAATAGTGGCAAGCCTTCTTCGTACTCCTTTTTCTTCTTTTCCACTTCTTGCGTTATTCTTTTTTCCAAAACATTCCTTGTTATGTAAGTGCAATTGCCAAAGTTTCTCTTTGCAAATTCTCTGCACTACATTGGAATTATTCTATTTGTCATTTTCTGAGTTGCCTCAATGTTAATTCCTTTTAATAGTAGGCCAAAAATCAAACTTATATCTCTTGCTGTAACTTTCATTCTTTCTTTAGCACATAAGAATGGTCTTCCTCAATTGAGTAGCATGGGTATAAAGCATCCAAGTTGTGTTGATGCTTTTTACATTCTTTCATTAGAATTTTCTCGTCATAAAAAACTCTAACGAAATTGTAGAAAGGAGCGCTCTTCAATATGTCCATCTGCTTTTTGGATAGAGCATCTTTTGTTTAATCATTTTCACTGTTTTGAAAACTGCTTGCAATCCACATCTATAAGCAGTTTCATGCTTTTTATCTTCGGATTTTGAAACTTTCTCCTGCTCTGTTTGTGATCTGCCTTTAATGCATTTTGGATGTGGATTAACAAAATCTTCATCATCCTATTATTTCAAAATGAAGACAATAAGCAGTTTGTGAAATAAATAATGTTGAAACGTAACAATAAGTTGGGTAATAGCAGCAGTGAAATATCTTCAGTCAAATATGTAACGATTTCAGGTTCGCAGTAACTAGGTATCGGTTTGTAGTAAGTAGGTATCAGTTGGTACTAAGTAGGTATTAGTTTTTTTCTATAAGTAGGTATCATTTTTTTAAGTAGGTATCATTTTTTTGTAAGTAGGTATTAATTTTTTGTAATTAGGTATCAATTTTTTGTAAGTATCAGATTTCAACTAAATGATACTGACTATTATTTTACCAAACGATTTACACTACATGATACCGACTATTATTTACTATAAGTAGGTATCAGTTTGTTGTAATTATTGGTCTTTTCTTTTACCAAATGATTTACATGTATTATTTTTAAAATATCTATCATGTTACAAAGTTATAATGTTTCTAATTTTACTGAATTGAGTTGTTTTTCATTTGATTCTTTATCTGCAACTTGTTTGCCTTCTTCTTTCTGAGATTTTTCCTGTTGAACATTTTTGATAATATTAGTATACATTTAACAGTATGAAATTGTTAGTTTTAGTTTCTTAATTTTCAATTTCAGTTACCTCGGTTTTTGTTTATATCTTCTTTTGAATCGTTTTTTAATTTCTTCTTTTTGTCCTTTGTTCTTTTTTTTGCATATTTTCTTCAACTTTTTTCTCTGCAACTATTTGTTGCTGCATGTTCTCTTTTTTGTTCCGAGCAAAAAAATTCACTGTTACTATAATAAAAATATACTAAATTTGTTATACTTGATTTTATAGTATCAGTTACCTTCTTTGGTATACTTTCTGTTGTTTCTGTTTTGCTTTCAATTGCTGTATTATTTTCATGTCTTCTTTTTGTTTCTTTTTTCTCTATTTTGCTTTTTCTCTTCCACTGATGTAGATTTTTAAGTTTTAACTTGCTGATTCTTCCCTTTACTGTCTTTGGTATCATTTCCACTAGAGGTAGGTTTCCCTTTTGTATCATTGCGTTTTCTCCTTGAATATCTACCGTTGGAAGTGATTCGACATTTTGATTTTCACTTGTTGCTCCACTTCCGATGTAGCTAGAATTTCTTCGACTGTCGACTGTTGTGTTTGTTGTTCGTCGGCTGTCGATTATTGCGGCTGTGTTGGAGATGTAGATTTGTTTCTGATTTGCGGTGCCATTCTTTTTCAAGCAAAGTTTCGTCAAATTTTGAGTGAAAGAAAGGAGGAGAAGATGAACGGAATTCTTTGTTTTGTTTTTATTTATATCTGGACTTTGGGCTTTGCCCTTACGATAATTTTTTTTATGCGTGTCCTTGTGAGTAAATTTTCTTTAATTTGCCCTTTAGAATTTTTTTCCCATAATTTTATATAAAAAACAATTACGAGACGATATTGTTAAAGTGCAGTGCTAGTAATATAAAGAGGGGCACTACCAAATATAGAATATTTCAGTGAACCTACTCGAAAATCCTTTTGTTAATTCCGCGCACAAATTCAGCTATCCAAAGCTGTGTAGTTAATGCCCCGCTATTACCCCGCTGCAACCACGCTATATCTCATAGCGGATTTCTACCGCTACGATTTTTCCATATATCCCCAGAATATAGTCTTTCCGCTTTAATCCCTGCTATTTCCCCTATATCCCGTTATTTCCGCTATATCTTTTTTAATAAAATGAATTGAAAAATTGCATTTATACATTATAAAATTATGAAACTAATTTATTTGATTTAATTTTTAATATATTTTCAGAAATGAAAATACTCTAATATTCTACCAAATTCAATTATGTTCTATAACAGTTTTTCATTTATTTAAAGTATATTCGCATATGTTTTTATTTAAAATTATTTACGTATTATTTATAATTCAATTGGATGATAGTTTTTCATTAAATTACCATTTATATATTTGTAAAAACATTAGGTATGAGTTTTATATGCTATTTTAGAGCCATTCGCTATATCCCGCTATATCCTCGCTATGACTTTTTGCACCTCCACCGCTTTGTATCTACCGAGCGCATTAACTGCATAGATCCAAAGTAGCATTTTACCGGTGACTTACATATCAAGGGAAATAAGGAAAAGAAGGAAGAGGAGGAAAATGACACGGCCACAGATTGAATGTTCATTGTGGAGCCATCTTCTGTAATATCCCACATCGCCTAGTATGGGATAGGTGATGCATATATAACTCATTAGACACCCTCCCCTTACAAGCTAGCTTTTGAGGGTGAATTCTACCTAATTGGGCCGTAACAAGTGGCACCAGAGCAGGTCACCACTAAACGAAAGTTCAAGTCACGGGAGGGGCGACTTATAGGCCTTAACTGATAGGTGAGTGAAGCCGTCCAAAGGGAAAAAGGGCTACCATCGAATCAGTCAATAAGGGAATAGAGTAGGCCGACGTGGACGTCCGACTTTCGAAGAGTGGTGGAATGTAATGTCCCACATCGCCTAGTATGGGATAGGTGATGCATATATAACCCATTAGGCACCCTCCCCTTACAAGCTAGCTTTTGAGGGTGAGTTTTACCTAATTGGGTCGTAACATCTTCCTCTAATCTTGCAATCAGATTCAAAAGAATCATTGGATTACATTCTCCAAATGCTGTGGTGAACTAAAAAAAACCGTCTCGAACCCTCTGATCGGGCCACCATGTGCGATATTCTTCATACATCTAACCAGACTCACGAACTCGATCCTGTAAGTTCTTCATTTTTTTTCTGTCGTTTTCTGAATTTATAGTGTGAATTCCAAATTTTGTACTTGTAGATATTTTATTTTGTTTTCCAGATTGTGTCTTCTAGGTTTTATTGTCAAACCCCTAAATTCAACTGTCACTTGTCAAGCTGATTAAAAATTGGAGTGTTAAGTAACAATGCCCTGCGCTTTTAGGCTGCGTTTGTTTTTAATAAGAAGTTCTGAATCCAAGTTCTGATTATAAATCAGAACTTTCTAGGTCGTTTGTTTTTAACCGAACAAAACCATCTGTTTAGACAAAATAATTCAGAATTTTTTAGTGCTTATTTTTTGTTTTGAATGCTGAATGTTTTTTCTTTCTAAATGTTGAATGCAAACAAACAAGTAAGTGATTATTCATAATTCAGCATTCAGCAATTAGTACTCAGACTTCAGAGTTCGTCAATCAAAATTCAGAATTCAACATTTTAAACAAACGGAGTCTTAGCATGATTTTCTCCTTTGTATATTAAACCTTGAGCATCTTGTATTTGTTAAATAATTCACGGAATCACTTACCAAAACATGCGTTGCTAAATACAAGGAAAAATATACTAGTTTTTCCCCATCTTCAAAATACTACATCCTTTTAATTTCTCCTTATTAATAACCTATATACAACACACTCCTAATTAACTCTAATTTGAACAAGAAAAAAAGAAAGAAAGAAAAAACCTGCAGAAATTATCGCCACTTTATAAAGAAAGACGAATCAACTTCCCTTGGGGAAATCAATGGAGTCTACCAAAGGTAAGTAAACCTTGAATTTGATTTCAAAATGAATTTCATTTTTTTGTTGATCTGTTAAAGTATGGTGAACTTAATTTAGGGTTTCGTTTGTCCATGTCGAAGGCATTGGTCTTTTTCTAATTGGCGGAGGTTTTTTTTACAGACGATTATTGAATAACATGTGTATTTGATAAGATCGGATGTTGAAATGATAATGAAATTTAGAAGAAAACAAAACAAATTATGCAAGATACCCAAATGTCATTAAAAAGATCGAAATCCATTGTTAAGAAGATTTTGATTGCATCGATCAATTTTGATTGTGCGAATTTGACTGAGGCTTCGCTTGGGAGTTTTGCAGTACCGGTTATGAGAGGTTTTGAGGGTATTAGTTTTAACCGTAAATGATCGTTGCGGTTTTGATTGACTTACATGAAATGTTGTTATAAACCATCAACACATGCTTGAGAGTTTAACATACATTGATTTTGAGAGTTTTCTACTAAAATAACATTATATTTATTCTCTAATTTTGTGAAAATTAATTCTACAATATAATTAGTGGGATATAATTGAAAAAAAAAGTTACACCTCCTCAAAACATCCCAATTTGATGGGTTGAGAATTGCCATCAAAATTACATTGCACTGATTTTATAACAGCAACCAATGTGAAAAAAAATCTTATAAGAAAGAGTTATGATAACACCTGATATACATAGTCGTCCAAAACTAGTCAAAACCAGTAGAAAATAAACTCCCAAGTGGAGCCTGAGTGAATTATCTACGTTATTACTAATGGTGAAGAAGTAACGGGTTAGGTTGCTGACAGCGGTGGTATTTTTAAGCGACAAAAAAAGACATTTTTGGTATTGTTCAGTACTTAATTTGGTGTATTTAGCAACATTATAGTTTTATAACTAAGAGCCTTGCGAGGAGATATAACGGCTTGCTTTGTTTGAAAATATTATCCTTTGATAAAGCTTAAGAATTAGCCACTACGGATGATTTTGACAATACATGCTAAAAACTTGATATTATAAGGTTTCAGTTTTTATCAATTAACCTTTAAAAACATTTATAATCGCATTTCCAAGAAAATACTCGCTTATTGCTTACGCTTATGCATTAACGGTTGATATTGAAATAGTTTTCTAATTGATATTTTTTCCTTTTGTGTCAAGTTTAGTAAATTGGTAGTGGAAATCAAAAACTCTCATATCTATCCATACCTAACATCTGATTTCTTTTTTCCAAACGTAGGTGGAGATATAACACCACCAAATACTAATTGCCTCTGTTCTTAGAACCAGAATAGGCAATAAGGTAAATCATTAGGTTAATAATTGAGTTAAAATAAATACCGAACAGACCTCCATTAATATAAAAAACAATAGCTATTATTAGATTTATCCAATTCGACCATGACAAGCTCGTAAATACCAAAACGTGACTTAACAATGAATGTTGCCATTTTCATCAGTTTAAGGTTTGGCTCAATTTGCTTGCTTGGATTTTCAGTTTCTGGTAACAAAATATTTGGTTCTCTCTTTACAATTTCAATTAAGCACACCAATAATATGCACATGCTCTTTTGAAGCGACTTCCAACTGTTTCAACCACAAATATAGTACTAGTACTAAGGCCCAATACTGGAAGTTGATCTATTGTCTTTCATGATTATTAATTTAATTTTATGTGGATCTATCTATTTAATATTATACGATAGCTAAATTATTGTAAAATTTGGGTAGAATCAAGAAATTATATCAAATATGGATTAGACAAATTATGTATAAATAAGCTTTTTGACGAGTATGTTTTGGTTTGGTTCTTATAGCTATTTTTTATGGCAACGTTTACTGTTAACATTTTTCCAAAACCTTTAATATATATTTTTTACTAGCAATCTAAAATCACATATCATTACCATATCATCGTTGTATTGATGGCTGATATATCGATAAACCGTTAACAGTTACACCGGTAGCGGTAAATTACTGTTTTGTCTAAATAATCAAAATGTTTGGTTTTATATAGTGTAACGTAATAATGTCTCATTATACATTTCATCTCATGACTTAGTAAAATACGTTAGTGATAGAGGGAGGGGGAATAAAATCAACATAATTTGAATTGAATTTCAAAACTAAATGTGGCACGTTCTTGCTTCTCTTTGAAAAAATGTATAAAATAGATAATAAAATAATAAGTATAAATAGATCGGTAAATTACCATTATTGGCGATTTTGATAAACATTATGAGATGTTTCGCCATTAAAAATAGTAAAATTACCATTATTTTACCGATTATGTTGGTATGCCGGTCCTCTAAAAAAAATGTTAATCAATTGATCAATAATAGCAATGAGGAATTTATCCTAATCATAACAATACTACTAATAGCATTTCCAATGATCTTGGCTTGTCACAAGTTCAACAATTTAATATGTCATGGTGACATGAGACATAAGATATAATATATATTTGTAAAATAAAAAAACTTTTATTGTCACTTTTTTAATAATTATCAAAAAAGAAGCCATTGTATTTAGCATACTAGCCCTATTGTGTGTGTATATGAAATTGATCTAATTTTCAATTGTAGCGCCCAACTCTATCCCAAAGGTAATTTTTTACCTTTATTCTAAACTGAATATTAATCCTAACCTAGATGTTTCTTTATATTAATCATGTCCATCTTGTACTTATTAGATGATTTAGGATTTATGAATGACATTCTTTTTTTATGGTGAAGAGCTTCATAAAAGACAACAATTTTTTTGTGTGAAAAATATAATTCTTTGATAAAGTTTAATAAAGCATGACCTTATAATTTTGTTAAAGGTATAAATTTTAAACGAGTATCTGATGTATGACTCGAATTTGAGGTAAGAAAGCATTTTCATCCGTGCCAGTATGGTTCTCATTTACGACATGATTTGAAACAAGAAAAAATAATACAAAGCCATTTGTTGTCCAACTCGTTCTAAGAGTGTTTGAACTCTCATCTCATTTAATTTACGTGTCGTCCAAGTATAGGGAAGATGCAAATGCACATGTATGGTCAGGTCCGATTACATTCAAAAAAAAAGATTTAGTAGGGTAGGCTCAAAGTTTTAAAATCTTGGATTTCGATCACTTTTCGTTTCCTAATTTTCACATAAGCTATCTCGTATTGGAGGAGACCTCGAACGAGATGAATGTATCTCGGGTGTAAATCTCAGATTGATATCTTAGATCGTAATATACATCTCAGTAATATCTTAGAGTAATTTATGTGTCTACAATTGATATTTTAACAATTTATTTAGCAATTACAGTAAAAATAAAAATTGTAACGTACTTATTTGTACCAAAAAAGAATTGAAATTAATGATTGGAAAAGAGTGGTAGCTTGATTAACTTAATTTTTTCGGTAATGGTTGAATAATATCCTCTTATTTGAACATAAAAACAAAAGAAGTGTTTTATTATGACTTGTCAAGATAAAAAGTAAAAAATATATTCAAGGAGTTGGTAAAGTAGTAATTGCATTGAGTAATTTCTTTTAAATCTAACTGAAAATGTAAAAATATTATGTAAAAGAAAAAAGAAATAATTTCGGGTGATATCTTAGATTAAGATTTTGATCTATATTTTAGGTGAGATTTGAATATTTTTGACGAGATGAGTGTCAGGAGAGATATGAAAAAGATTTGATAAATTGTTTCGTCTAAGTGTGAAAAAGAGATCTCGAAAGAGATTTCAGGCGAGATATAGGAGATTTAAAACCATGGGTAGATTTGACAATTATAGTCAATGATTGAAAAGGTATACATTTATATTTCCCAAAAAAGCACTCATTTTTGTATATATTTTGAACTTATCATTCATGTGTTAATCGCTTGTAATGATGTTTACAAAACGCGTGCGAGGCATGCTTCAAGGCGAGATTAGGTTCAAATGTAGCGCGAAAACCAAAAAGATGTTTTGGCCCTAAGGTGTACTTGGGTGCATTCATAATTATTAGCAACCTAAAAGATGCAAAACCTTTTAAAGCCTTAGGAATGGCAAAAGGCATGCGTCTTTTTCATTTACTACGCATATACTAAAAAGATAATATATTTATTTTACGTCATAATTAATTTAACAAAATTAATATATTTTATATGTTTATATCACCAAAAGATATACGTAGATTTTTTCTAAACATTTTGCAAAAACTTCATTAAACATAATGTCACAAGCATAGAATATTATTTAAGTATATTGCATCAACAAAAATGTTAATCATTTGTTTGGAAGTTAAATTTTAACGCAACAACTTATAACTATTATTTAACAATTAAATTTTATGTATAAGCTTATAGTTTATTTTGAGCGTTGTAAACGAGGGAAAAAATGAAGATATATTACATTTCATTCGATTTTGATCGTGCGGTGTGTTGGTAAATTTATTTTGTTTCATGTTACTGTAATATGTTTATTTTATGGTGTATTTTTTTTTAACTTTTTTTTAACATTCAGTATATTTTGATCACACCTAACCACAACAGACAATAGTTTGATCTTACATTAATCTGTCATATCATCACATGAATAAATACATGATTAATGTTACATTACAAATTACAACTTTTAGAATATCACATAAAAATGATTTTTTTTTCTGGTATCAATAATTACACGTGTCTGCCTTTTAGCAAAAAAATTAGGAAAAAAATAAACATCTTTTAAAACCTAACAGAAATTGTCCTATAAACACTCATGCGAGGAATACTATTTTAATGTATTTTTGGGTTGTGAGAAAATGAATTTTTATACAATAAAAATGACCATAAATTAAAAAGACGTGTCATTTAAACGTTATGCGCCTTTGCGCCATATGCACCTGCATCTTCTCATGTGCGCCTTTGCGCCATGAAGCTAAAAGGCGCAATTGCCGCACCTTGCGCCACACGCCTTTCATAACTATGCATACATCTCAACAACTTGATACATGTGTGGCGCACGTTTTGTAGGTTGAGGTGTATGTTTTGTAGCCTAGGGTGTCTGCTGCCGCCGCCGCTCTGCTTCAAAAATGCAAAAAAATCATTTGAACTCGATCTCACTTGCTCCTTTTGGGAATCACCTCCAGAAACCAATTCCATTTCTTAATCAGTTTTTAAAATAAATTGCATGTGAAATCTATCGACTTGAAAGTGATTTCAATGGGAATTAATCTGATTTGAAATTCATTTATATTTATTTGTTTTAAAAGTACAATCTAATATGAGTATCCGATAGAAACACTGAGTTAGCAGTATAAATTTTGGATATGCAAAGAATAAATTACTTACCTTTTATAAGATCAGCCATGATTCCATTGTGTAATTGTTATTTGTCGCCAGCTTTATAAATTGTTGCATTGTCTTTCTTCCTTCTTTATGAATTAGATTCAACTTATATATCTTGCATTGTACATAGTGCACAGTATAGTGTGATTATTTGGATGATCATTTTTCAATATTGTAGGGATATATCGAGGTCTAGCACCGTTGATAGTAAGTTTCTCAATATATTTCATTTCATCTTCTTTCAAACTTGTTACATATGGATGACCTATGAGATTTTTTGAAAGCATTTGATTATGAGTTCTATTTTTAACTCAAATAAGCCATTTTCCATACACTCCGCAATGTGCACTAAGTTTAAAGTTTTTAAACCGAGGTCTATATTTTTTGAATCACTTTCTCTTTTCCTTTTTTTAATCTGTTTGAGAGCATGATTCATAGCTTAGTGGCTTTTATATACTCTACTTCGTTCACATTTAATTTCAACCCATGATCCTTTACGTTTATCACTGTATATTTGCTTAATGCTCCGTTTGTCACAGTAGCACAATTCAATGTTCTATAAATTTTCATACACCATTCATGTTTCTCGTCTTTCGACTCAAAGTCGGCGAACAAATTCAACAATAAAAAATAAAATTACTTCTCAAATATAAGTTAATTGTATTAAACTAAATGAAACGAATCTTAGTCCATGAGATGATGGTTTTGATGACAACAACCTTAGAATAGATTACAAAATATAAATACTAATATTATAAGTTTAGATATATATGTATATGTAGGATTTAACCATGTAGGTATCAAGAATGAAGACTGTACAGTATAGAGATTCAAGATATCAAGATTGAAGACTCATGGGTATCAAGATTATCAAGAGTTCAAGAATTCAAGTAATATTCTTTAATTAAAAATTTTGTTAAAACTCATAGAAAAGCACTGGCATCTTAAAATCCAATTTATTCGTGGAATGGAATCCACTTCGAGCCTGTTAAAGGGATGGAACCCTAAGTAGGATGGAACCTACGAAAAATCTAGTGGAACATTGTTTTGTATCCGCTAACTTTTTATTCAAAATGATTTTTCAAAATTATATTTTGTTTTCAAAATGATTTCAAAACCTTCCTTTTAAAAGCATCAAAAACCGCTATCCTGATTTTAAATAATTTTAGCCTCTAAATCATCTTTAATTTCAAAGTCAAATTACTCCTGATTTTAAACTATCTTTTAATATAATATATTTAATTTTTATACTTAGATTTAAATATAAAATTATAGTTAAATTCAATATATATTATTCTCTATATTTACTTATGAACTTTAACTATAATCAAGTATATTTATAAGGTTTAAAAGAGTTTTAATATAAGATAAATGTTATTTTCAAAGAAAATCAAATCATCAAAAAATACTTTGGGATGTCGACATACTCATGGTGACCATGTCGACATGGTGTCAGTTGAGTTTAAAATTTAAATTTCAAAAGAAGTGTCTATTCGACATAACTCTTCACGAATGGACATGATTGTTGTTTTTCTATAAATAGGGGCCAGTTTCAACGAATTTTTACATCAGATTTTCTGGTTTTTCACTCCTCTTCTTCTTCCACTTTTCTTAATACATATTCTTACCATTACTCTGGCGAAATCAACATTGAATCGAACTCGATCATTCATAATTTGATTCTCTATCACTATCTCAACAAGATCCTTAGTGCTATTCAGAGTTAAAGGCTTTTTGTAATCAACTTAGCAAGAAAAGGTGTGATTTTAGCCTTGAAAATCAATCAAGCGAGATAAGATGTGATTGTAGCCTTGAGAAATCAATTGGGTGAACTTGTTGCCTGTAAAATCAAGTGGGTGAACTTGTAGCCCGAAAAATCAAGTATCTCTACCCAGAGGATTGTGATTCTGGAGGGTGTACCTCGTAGCCTTGAAATCGAGGGTGTATTGTAAAAGATTGCTTTTGAAAGGAAATCCGTACTTGTGTTGTGGGACTGGATGTAGGGTAACTCCGAACCAGTATAAAATCCGGTGTGTTCTTTCCTTTACTGCTTTTTATTTTATTTCTACATTTGTATTTGTTTCTGTGATCATATCTATGTCTGTATATTGCACACATCTGTGTTTAAATTAACATAAACTCAAAAGATTTAGTAATTCTTTATAAACACTATTCACCCCCCTTCCAGTGTTAATCCTAGCCTTAAGATCCGTAATCCGCATTTCTCACAATTGGTATCAGAGCAAGGTTTTCAAAGTTTCATAATCTGATTTTTGAAAATTTTTCAAAATGGCTACCAACACTGGTACCGTTACTAACATTAGTATTCCTGTCACTAGTTCATTTGTCGAATATTCCTGTCACTAGTTCATTTGTCGAAGGTCGGTCTACTGTCAGACCACCACTTTTTAATGGCACTAACTATGCATATTGGGCTTGTAGGATGAAAATATATTTACAATCTATAGGACTAGACACTTGGAATATTACAAAAACTGAATGTTCTGAATTCACAACTGATTTTGCACAGTGGATTGCTGAGCAAAAAAGTGTTGCACAAAATAATTCTAAGGCAATGAATATTTTATTTTGTTCGCTAGATAGAAATGAATTCAATAGAGTGTCAGTTTGTAAGTCTGCATATGAAATCTGGAAAACTTTGCAAGTTACTCACGAAGGAACAAGCAAAGTTAAACCGACCAAAATTTCCATGCTCACGACAGTTTCAATTATTTAAAATGAATCCTAATGAGTCTATTTCAGATATGTATAGTAGATTTCAGGATATTGTGCATTCTCTAGTATCTTTGGGAAAGGAATTTTATGAAGAAGATCAAGTCAGAAAGATTTTAAATTCTCTTACCCCAGAATGGGATCAAAAGACACTTGCTATCGAAGAGGCAAATGACATCAGTACTTTAAAGATAGAAGAATTAATTGGAAATATAACGTCGTATGAAGTTCAAATGATATGGAGAAGAGAAAGCAAAACATCTGAAAAGAAATCCATGGCATTCAATGCATTGACTGATGGATCAGATTCAAACAGAGATAATGATGAAGAGAAAGCCTTGATGACCAGAAATTTTAGGAAATTCCTGAAATATAGAAAGATGAATAATCTCAAGAGAAACAACTATAAGAACTCTCGAAATGAGAATATAGTGCCAAATAATGTCAAATGTTACAACTGTGATGAATCAGGCCATATCAAAAGAGACTGTCCGCATCCAGATAGGCAAAATCCCCCCATGAACAATGGTCCAGCAAAGAAATGAAAGCGTGCATTTACTGCTACTCTAGATGATTCAGACTCATCATCAAGATCAAAAAACAGATAATTCAAATTTGTGTTTCACGGCAGTTTACGACTCCGACGAATTCAGAGAAACAGATTCAGAAAAAGGTACACATTTACAATATAATTGATTGAAATTGCTTGCTTAGAATTAGATGCTTGATTGATCGATTTTGAATTGGTGTGTTATTTGAATTTTAATTTTTTTTACTATTATTTCATTATTATTTCATTATTTTTTTATTATTTTATTATTATGTTTATTATTATTTTGATATATTATAGAATATAGTATAATTTTAATAATGTTCCATATGTATATAGACATTATAAAATAATAAAGTATATATATATTTATTAGAGAACTTAGGAAAAATAATTCGTGAAAATTCACTGGCACATGTCGACATGGTCCCTACCATGATGTCGACATGGGTACCAGAATTTGAATTTCAAAATTTAAATTCAAATGTTTGAATTTTCCTCTATCTTTTCACTTCATTCAATTCTCTGAAAAGCTACTTTTTGACCAGAGAATATGTCCTTTGAGAATCTATTTATTCACTATCTTTTATCATATTTTTTTCACTCTCATTTTCAAATTCAAACTCTCTCTTCATAACTTCAAGCTCTATACTCTCTACTTTAATGGCTTCTTCAAGTAATCCCTCCACCATGAGAATTTCCAGAAAAATAAAAGAGCAACTATTCAATGATCCGGAGGCAATAAAAGCATACATCAATTATGCTAATTATGCCAAAGTCCATCCTGTAAAGTTTGCTATTTTTCAAGATTTCTCTTCTTATGAACTTGATTCTCTTTTTGCAAACAATGGAGTTCTTAGTCTTATTGATGCTTCTCAAAATGATTTTGTTTGCTATCCAAATCTTGTCAAAATTTTCTATGCTAATTTAGACCGTTGATTTTATCATGGAAATGAGGATGAAATTTGAAGTAGTGTCAAAGGCACTAGAATTGTTTTGAATTGTGATCTTTTGGGTACCATTTTCAATTGCAAGTGTACGGGAATGGATCTTTCTAATTTTAAAATTGATGAAAATGATCGTGAAACATTTCATCACATTTTCGAAGGGAATGATAATTTTGAATTCAAAAGTGAAAATTTTCGACCAAAGGCGAGAATTGTCAATCTTCTTTTGCAACATACTTTGGCCCCAAGATCGGGGAATTTTAACAATCTTACTTCAAAAGTTTACAAAGCACTTTTTGCTATTTTTGGAAATTATGACATAAATTGGGCGGAAGTTATTTTGGATGAACTTCGTCCTAAAAATCTTGAAATCGGTGAGAATACTTTGTATCATGGAATTTATCTCACTCGGATTTTTAACTATTTTGGAGTGGATTTCAAAGGCGAAGAATTTGTTTCTAGAAAAGTTTTCAATTATTCCAACATTTCGCTTATGAAAATTCCATTTGTTTTTCAACCTTATGAGACCCTTGCCGAAAAGGAAGAGATTTTGGCTCATGAGGAAATGGAAGAAGAGGAAGAGGAAGAAAAAGAAGAAAGGGATGAAATGGAATTTGAAGAAGAAGGTGAAACCTCTTTGGAAAGCATCGACTATACTCCTAATCCATCCACCAAAAGCCTTCTCAAAAACCAAAAGACGATTGTTGAGAATCAACGGATTCTTAAACGATCCGTTAGTAAGAAGTTGGAAAAAATTTCATCCAAGATGAACAAGTTTATTTCCAAAGTCAGCAAGAAACTTGGACTTTCTTCATCATCATCATCCTCTAACTAGTTCTACCTTATCGTATCTCGTTGTGTTAGTTTTAGTTTATTTTGATTTGAATGTTCGTATAGTTCTTTATGATTAATCGTTGTATCGTCTTAGTATGAAATGAAATGGAATTTCTTCTCTGTTATCTAGCTTATCTTATCTTCAGAATAAATGTTAGTATATTATATAAATACACACACACACACAATTATTCACAAAATCAAACTTGTCATAAAAATTTACTACCCCATGTCGACATACCCCCCCTTTACCATGTCGACATGTACTGGCCAGAACTGACAATTCATTTTGAATTTGAAATATGAATAACTACCATATGTCTATTCATTTCAAGCAAATTTCTACACCTATAAATACCTGTTTCTTCTAGAATTCATCACTGGAAATCATTTCTTATCTTCTCTATCTCTCATTTCTTTCACAAATTCAAGTATGGCTATTCCAATTCACAATTTATCAGAAAATCTTGAAGAAACTCTTAATTCGTTAAAGAATATTCTCTCTTTTATTCTCCGTAACTAGCGACACTTAGAATTGAGTAAAATGCAGATGATCAAGGAGCAAGAAAGGCATTTCGATGCAATACGATGGATGATTTCCTCCCTACATAAGGATGATAACGAAGCACATCCTCCAGTCTCTCTCACCAATGACAATGAAAATTGGCATGCTACTAAGGCAGACCCAATCTTTGGAGAAGAAGGATGGGTGGAAGTTCCACGTAACGTTTGATTTTATTTGTTTTCTTCGTTTGAATTATTTGTTTGAATTAATTTGATTTGGTTTGGATTGATACTCGGTGTGGATTGATTTCTTAAATCGGTTTAATGTTTGCTACGTAAAACATGTATATATATACATTAAAATATATATAATCCTTGATTAATTATCATGTTCATAAGGATAATTATTTCTTAATCTATCTATTATATATTCCGTTGTATAGTTTATTAATGCAGGTACTCTAGTCCAAGAATGAGAGGGGGTTAGTTTTTGTTGATGGCAAAGGGGGAGAAGTATAAATATGGTAGTTAGGCATAGATTAAGGGGGAGTTATTAGTTTTAGGGGGAGTTATTAGGATAGAAGTAATATTTTATAAACAAAGGCTGTCATCATCAAAAAGGGGGAGATTGTTAGTCCGTGAGATGATGGTTTTGATGACAACAACCTTAGAATAGATTATAAAATATAAATACTAACATTATAAGTTTAGATATATATGTATATGCAGGATTTAACCATGCAGGTACCAAGAATGAAGACTGTACAGTATAGAGATTCAAGATATCAAGATTGAAGACTCATGAGTATCAAGATTATCAAGAGTTCAAGAATTCAAGTAATATTCTTTAATTAGAAATTTTGTTAAAACTCGTAGAAAAGCACTGGCATCTTAAAATCCAATTTATTCGTGGAATGGAATCCACTTCGAGCCTGTTAAAGGGATGGAACCCTAAGTAGGATGGAACCTACGAAAAATCTAGTGGAACATTATTTTGTATCCGCTAACTTTTTATTCAAAATGATTTTTCAAAATTATATCTTGTTTTCAAAATGATTTCAAAACCTTCCTTTTAAAAGCGTCAAAAATTTCTATCCTGATTTTACATAATTTTAGCCTCAAAATCATCTTTAATTTCAAAGTCCAATTACTCCTGATTTTAAACTATCTTTTAGTTTAATATATTTAACTTTTATACTTAGATTTAAATATAAAATTATAGTTAAATTCTACATATATTATTCTCTATATTTACTTATGAACTTTAACTATAATCAAGTATATTTATAAGGTTTAAAACAGTTTTAATATAAGATAAAGGTTATTTTCAAAGAAAATCAAATCATCAAAAAATGCTTTGGGATGTCGACATACTCATGGTGACCATGTCGACATGGTGTCAGTTGAGTTTAAAATTTAAATTTCAAAAGAAGTGTCTATTCGCCATAACTCTTCAAGAATGGACATGACTGTTGTTCTTCTATAAATAGGGGTCAGTTTCAACGAATTTTAACATCAGGTTTTCTGGTTTTTCACTCCTCTTCTTCTTCCACTTTTCTTAATACATATTCTTACCATTACTCCGTCGAAATCAACATTGAATCGAACTCGATCATTCGTAGTTTGATTCTCTATCACTATCTTAACAAGATCCTCGGTGCTATTCAGAGTTAAAGGATTTTTGTAATCAACTTAGCGAGAAAAGGTATGATTGTAGTCTTGAAAATCAATCAAGCGAGATAAGGTGTGATTGTAGCCTTGGGAAATCAATTGGGTGAACTTGTTGCCCGTAAAATCAAGTGGTGAACTTATGGCCCGGAAAATCAAGTATCTCTATCCAGAGGATTGTGATTCTGGAGGGGTACCTCGTAGCCTTGAAATCGAGGGTGTAATTGTAAAAGATTGCTTTTGAAAGAAAATCCATACTTGTGTTGCGGGACTGGATGTAGGGTAACTCCGAACCAGTATAAAATCTGGTGTATTCTTTCTTTTACTGCCTTTTATTTTATTTCTACATCTGTGTTTGTTTCTGTGATCATATCTGTGTCTGTATATTGCACACATCTGTATTTAAATTAATATAAACTCAAAAGATTTAGTAATTCTTTATAAACACTATGCACTCCCCTAGTGTTAATCCTAGCCTTAAGATCCGTAATACGCATTTCTCACAACGAACACTGAACAATTAATAACATGATTAACGTACCTCTTCCGTTGTAAAATATATCGTCAGATCGTAATTAATTGGTGCAAGATTAGAAAAAAAATTAATCTTTGCTACCTTTAGTAGAAATCACATTTCTTTGATGGAAACTCAATCGAAGCACAAGATCCTAAAAATTATTCAAACCTTGAATTGAAGGAAATGTATTGATATCCATATCATTTTATTTTGTTAGAGATTTAAATAAAGAAGGAGATGATGTACGTTGAGAGGGAGACTTAGATAAGGATTGAAAGAGAGAGTAAGATGAAGATTGAGAACGATTCTCCTCCATAGCAACATTTTTTTTAAACAATCACTACAAGGGGAAACGCATTTTCCGACGGCCAGAATCCGTCGGCGGCCGTCGGAAGCCGTCGGCAGCCGTCGGAAAAGACTGCGTCGGGGAGCAGTATTTCCGATGGCTTCTGACTGATGCTGCCGAACACGTTTCCGACGGCTCTCGACAATTTCCGACGATTTCCGATAGCTTCCGACGGGCGTTGGACACCGTCGGAAATGTTTAGCTACAGGCCGCCGGAAATTGTCGGAAGTCGACGAAAATTTTGACCTGTAAGCCGTCGGAAGCCGTCGGAAGCCATCAGAAATCTGCTGTTTTTTTTATATTTGTTGCAAATAGAGCCTTCCAACCACATTTCTCCTCCAAACACTACGATATCAATACTGCACAATCCAATAAACAATAATCCAACCAAATATCCAAACCTAGACTACAAAATATTCAATAAACACACAAATGGATAAAATTAGAATAAAAATAAAATACAAAATATACATACCATTCCAACATTAATAATAATCCTAACAATAACTGTTTTACCATGTTGTTAATACACAAATTCATCAACATTATCATGCATATCCTCATACAACTACAGAACCAAGTGTATCATACATAATTATACAAATCAACAATTAATTGCACCATCTACCAAATCATTCTAAACTAAAACAAACACACCTGCACGAACGAATAAGCAAGCAATGAATCAATCTCCTCTAGATCCAGAGCCAACCGAGGAAGGAAAGCGGCCACCAAACTACTGCATGTACTCTGACAACTGTGCGTTCTGCAAGGCCTGTTGGCGGTTCTGCTCCGCCAATTGGGACACTCTAGTCCGCAATTCTTCTATACCTGCTAAATCGCTCTGAGGTTTACTCCGCCGTCCTCTACTCTGACTACTAGACTGCAATAATTGAAAAATAAATAAAATCCAAGTTTATTGTTTTGAAAAGGTAAAAATATCATATTTTCAGTATTTTAACAAAAAGTAAATTATTTACCGCTAAATTGCCAAATCCGTATCATCGACCATGCTCTGCTGGACTCATAACGGACTCAAAAATAACGTCCTCCTCATCGGTCGTCAGCTGCTCTCTACCCGTATCAGCAAGGAGTTTCTGCCGCTGCTCCATAAACATCTCCTGCATTAACAAATTAATAATATCATATCTTATTTCATCATAATTTAACAATTAAAACAATTACTAATACTGAATAACATGAAATATGCTTACATGGCTTTTGCTGGATTTATCGTCCTGCCATGTGTACGAAATACTCCCGTCTGGATTAACATGCTCGACAGCATGCGTACGGGTGAACACGTCCATATAGCTGATAGGACCATGTGTCTCGGCTTTCTGAAATTGATTGTGTTAGGGATGCAGATTAAGGATCTTAAGGAAGAAATAACACTAGATGGGGGGTGAATAGTGTTTTAAAGAATATATGAATTATATGACTAAATTAAAACTTTCAACACAAATCTAAACAGAATTCTAACACAGAATGATCACAGAACATATAACAAATGCAAATAGTAAAGTAAAGAAAGTAAAAGGAAAGAACACACCGGATTTTATACTGGTTCGGAATCCTCCTACATCCAGTCCTGCACCAAGGCAAAATCCTTGTAAAGATTTTTATAAGCCAATATCCAAATTACAACCCTCAATTTCTAAGGCCTTGAGGAACCCTCCTATCTCCGAGTCTGGGGTAAACTCTCTTGATTTTCGGGACACAAGATCACCCTAATACTTTCTAATAACAATCCTTTTGAATGGATAGACTCTATGGACTTTTTGAATACAAATTAATCCTATAACTCTGAATAGCACTTTGATCTTTAGTAAAATGATGGAGAATCAAATAGAGAGAGTATCTAAATGATTTCCTATTGAGAATTTGGCAGAATGATGGCACGATCTTGAAAATATGAAGTTTTATGGATATGGAATGGTGGAGAAGAAAGAGTGAAGAAAATAAGAAAGTAGTTGTTAAAAAAATTCATTTTGGAAGCCTTTATATAGATGCACAACAGTCATAACCATTGGCGAAAGGTTTTCGAACGAATGGACACTTCTTTTGAAAATTGAATTTTGAATCCAACTGTCACCATGTCGACATGGGGTATCCCCTTATGTCGACATCCCTTAGTTCAAAATTATAGAGATGTTGTTTTGTAAAGACAATTGAATTTAAAACAAGTTGAAACTTCTCTGAAGCAAAGTAAAGTGTTTAAACAATATTTTGAGATAGAGAATGAATATATAACATTATTTTAAATATATATATATATAATTGATATAGACCGTCAATTATATAAGTAATATTTAAAATCAGAATAAGTTTTGATGTTCTAAAAATAGAAGTTTTTAAAAGCAGAATAGAGGAATATTTCAAGGCTAAAACAAAGTTTGAAAATGTTTTTGAAAACATGATTTTGAAAGCTAAAACATTTTGAAAAAAGATTTAAAAACATTTTGCAAAATCTATTCAAACTGAAATTGCAAGAACCTTCCTACAGAGCTCCTCCATAGGACTCGAGAACTTGTACAAAGTAGTTTAAATGATTTTGATTTTCGTGGGTTTGTAAGCCACTTGTCATAGGTTTGTAAGCTACTTGTCGTGAGTTTGTAAGCCACTGGTTTCGATAGAAATTGGGTTCCATCCCAAAAGAAAATTGGAAGAAAGATGAGAGTGCTATTATGAAGTTTTAACAAAATACTAGACACTTATCTTGAGATCTTGAAATCTTAATTCTCTAGAGTCTTGAATCTTGAATCTCTAATCTTCATCTTGATGCTTGAGTCTTTATACTGATCAGTCTTCGATGATACCTGCATATACTTCCTATATACATATACATATACATACATACATATATATATATATGGAAATGTTAGTATAATTTTATAAAGTAAAGTATAATAACTATATAAGGTTGCTGTCATCAAAACATCATCAACTCAGTTCCTAACAGATTGTAACATACAATTATTATACGTTTAAAATCATATAGCATAAACTATTTACATTTATTATTCAGTAAATTTACCAACTCCTGCCGATACTGCTGAAACGACTTCGATCCTCTGCGATGAGTGACAGAATTCTTATTTCTATTTGCAGAGTTTCTATCTGACTCTGCCTGTACATTCAAAATTTGATACGTTATTTTTCAATCACGTCAAATTAATAATTCAAAAAAAATTAGTATACTTGCCTTCGCCTCGTCTGTCTCCCAGTAGCTCAACCAAGCTTGCCACACGCTCTCTCCCATCCACCGTGGTTTCTTACCAGATTTCTTAATCTCAGATATCGTGTCCCTGTAGTTCTTGCGCATCTTCTTCATCCAGTATGCTCGTGCCAGCATCATATCGTCTGTCTGGATGTCTATCTCAGCCTGTATTAAAAAAAAGATTACACTTTAAACGATAAACAATAGAAAAACGACAAAAACGAATTAAAAAACAGAAAAATTATACATACTAGGACATCCTGCCATATTCACTCTATGATGTGAGGAGGGATGGTATCCCACCTCGGCCAGCACGCACTCATCCTACTGCGATAAGATGCTCTAGAGACGTCCAACACAACCTTAGAGGGAAGTAGGTCGAACCCCCTGTTTTTAAGTACGATATAGATAAGTACGTACGTATATCATAGAAAAAATAAGATGCTGAATAAAATTTAATTCTTACCCATCTGCTCTAGGGACTAATGATACAACTGCACGCTGTGGCTCTTGCGATGGGCCACTGCCATCGCCTCCCGACGATCGAGAAGAGCTCCTACCTCTATACGACATAATGATAAACATGTGATATATACACATCATTATATAAGAGAATAAAAACATGATAATGAAATATATTTCATATGAAAATGACATCAACGATATAAATTGCTTAATTAATGACTGAAATGGAAATAGAAATGGAAGTGTGTTATACCTGATTCATAATGGGTGTACTCTTCCAACGATAAGCAGAGTTCATTGCATTTTTAATAAAAATTGCTAAATAAATGACAAATGGAAATAACATAAAACATGCAAACAATAGTAAACGGATTTGTTTTCATAATTACATCAATTTCATAATACATCAAGAATTCAACATAGTTACATCAATTGCAAAAAAACATATTCAGATTTGTGTCGGTCATCATCGTCTTCTGATTTAGATTCGGTCTCATTTTCGACGATATTTTCCTCTACACTGTCAAAAGCTTGTACCCAAACATTTGATTCATCGATCAAGGGACCAAAATCTGTATGATCGTCTGTAATTATTATTTTGTTATTTTGCTCAAGATCTGCCTGATAAGCTTGTTCGTCCGGAATATTCTTCCCATCGAATGTGAATCTGGCCTTTGTTTTAAAAACTGCAGACCAATCTGCTTTATCTCTTTTTAGAGACGGATAAGAAGCGTAATAAACTTGCAATGCTTGTTTGGCTAGTACAAAAGGATCATACTTGTGATAGTGCGATGTATGCTTTATTTCGATAAGATTATAATCCTTGTACACATTAATTTCAGAACCTGGAACATTGCTAAACCAATTGCATCTAAATAGAAACACCTCCTCCGCGGGTCGTGAGAAGTATGTCAGTTGCAAAATTTGTGTTAGAACGCCATAAAAATCATTTAAATGATTTTCTGGATCGTCACTACCTTTAACAAATACACCAGTATTATTTGTTAATTTTTCTGCACCGCATTCTTTGGTGTTAAATTTATATCCATTGACAAAATATATTGGATATGTCTTGACCACTCTTTTTGGTCCCATCGCAAGATGTTTCAACGCTTCGTCAACAACACTATTTCTCGGCTCATAAACGTAATTTGAAAACCAACCGGAAAATTCTTTACTGAGATCTCCGTTCGGATGTTCACGTTCATAAACACTGTTTATATAAACAAATTATTACATTAGGTTATACACGCGCATGCATTATAGAAAAGAATAAAACACAAATTATTATTTCAGATTACCTAACAAACGGTGCAACCTCGGCACAATTTAGAAGAATATAAGTGTGTGCTACATGAAGATCTCTATCGTCTAGCCATATTTCTACACATTTTCCAGAAGGCCGACCATGTTGTCTAAAAATAGACAATATTGCTTGAGAGGACTCTTGTTCGTCGCCTTCGTCATTACGAGGAACACTTTGAAATGATTTGCCTTCAATTTCTGTTTGCTCGCCAGTTTCATATATCTTTGGATAGTCCTTAACAAGTTTATATATGTCTTCGCTTGACCATATCGTCGGTGGTTGTCTGGTTTCTACTCTATTAGCTAAAAAGTTTTTCTTGTCTCCTTTGAAGGGATGATTTACATGGAGAAAATATCGATGACAGTCAAACCATGAAATTTTCTTACCATGAGGTAAAGAAAACGCTCGTGTTTCATCCATGCAATATGGACATGCTAGACGACCGGCAGTACTCCATCCCGAAAGCATTGCATAGGCAGGAAAATCACTTATAGTCCACAACAAAGAAGCAAACATACGAAAATTTTTCTTCTTGGACACATCGTATGTTTCTACTCCTTCGTTCCACAGTATTTTTAACTCCTCAATCAACGGTTGTAAATATACATCGATTCCTTATGTCGGATCGTCGGGGCCAGGAACGACAACAGTAAGAAACATATATTGCATTTTCATGCACATCCATGGAGGTAAATTATACGGTGTGACAATAATGGACCATGATGAATATTTAGAACCAAATTGAGAAAATGGAGAAAAACCGTCTGTACATAATCCTAATCTAACATTTCGACTCTCCGTTGTAAAATTGGATACATTTTATCGAAATGCTTCCATGCTTCTCCATCGGCCGGATGTGTCAACGTACCTTCTTCCTCCGTTCTCACGCTATGCCATCTCATATTAGACGCAGTTACAGAAGATGCATATAATCTTTGAAGTCTTGGAGTTATGGGTAAGTAGTGCATACGCTTGTATGGAACTTTCTTCCCCTTCTTTTTTCTTGATTTGTATCTCTCCTGGTTACAAACTTTACAATTTCTAAGGTTTGCGTCTTCTTTCCAAAACAACATGCATCCTTTTAAACATGCATCTATTTTCTGATACGGTAAACCAAAAGCCGACATAAGTTTTTTAACTTCGTAGTGATTTTCACACATTAGATTATCGGGCGGCATATGTCTTTTTGCAGCTTGTACAACAGTCGTAAACCCAGCTTCAGTGATGTTGTATTTTGACTTCATCGCAATGTATTCTGCGATTAATGACAGCTGAGTGCCGCTTTTACAACCATCCCAAATAGGTTTCTTAGTTGCATCTAGTAAATCATAAAAAAATTTAGCTTCAATATTTGGTTCTTCAACATTTCCATCATCGTCGTCAACTTCAACCATAGGAAACATTGATCGTGCTGCATCTTCGACCATATTTTCTATACGGGTCGTTGAAACTTATTCGTTAACGACACTTTTAGACTCTACAAAAGTATTTGCTACAACTTCTCCATGCCGATCCCAAACATAATATTCGGGTGCAAAACCGTATTGGCACAAATGATCTTTCACAATATCTGGTAACAAATACTTCAACTGTCTACACCAACTATACGGACAACGAATTTCTAGATCGTTTCCGTTATTACTTAAAACGAATTCAACAAACACGTTTATACCATTATAAAGATCTTCTTTTATTGAGCCCTTCAGTCCTTTTCTTTGGTACATCCATCTCCTCCGATCAACAAAATAATCAATCATTTTTCCTATTTGACAAAATGAGAAGTTCAAAATTTAATATTTATTTTGAAGAATACAAATTCGAAAAAGATTATTTTCATAGTCGTATAATATTTTGAATTTAAAGAACAACTTCACAAATTTAAAAATATTTTCAAATAGGGCACATTTTATTTTTTAACGTAACGATTTAAAAATATATATAATTTTTTTTCATTGGTCAGGCATCCTACTTCCCATTACAAACACAGTAAGCATTTACATTTCGTATAATACTTCGTCTCAAACGATTCAACAAAATTTCGGCAGCATTTCCCTTTTGTTCCCTGCATTGTACACAAATGCGTGTACGCAGGAAACAAAAAAGAAAAGTTAGGCCGAAATTTTATGAACCGTTTGAGACGAAGTAGTATACAAAATGTAAATTTTTAATGTGTTCATAACTCGTCCAATACATGGACAAATCCGACAAATATTGTACTAGATGAATATAAATGATCGTTTTTCGAAAAAAACGACTATTTATACAACGATCATGTACAACACTCGTCAGACGGGGCCAAAAACTCTCTAAGGGACATTTGTCAGTTAACATGCGCGTATTTTACGAAAAAATATAGTTTTACTCACTGTTCACATTTACAAAAATATATATTAATTTAACACATTTATTCGACGTATTACGCATCAACTTAAGACTGGTTTAACATTTTTGTCATTTTTTCAATACACACAATTATAATTTAAAGTAATGCATTTTTTTTGTTTCATAAGTAAATACGTGCACAGTATAATACTCCTACTTCATTCAATCATTTTATCTTATTCCAAATAACGTATACAATCGTCGAATCAAGGCATGCACAACAATTTACATATACATGAACAACCACAAATTTTACGTGTTTTTCACAATTTCACGATAAAAGATGAAATATGTATGCCATGTGATGCTATAAACTATTATTACGCTATTGGAAACAATTGCAATCATTAATTCGCCCTAATTTATCAATTTATGCAAATCTAGAATTAGGGTAAAAACTGAAATTTTCACAAAAATAAGAGATTACACCTGAGATTAAGAGCAAGAGATGTTGAATTAACAGCAGGGAAGGAGAAAAAATCACGAAATCAACGATTGGAGGTGGAAAATGGGGATTTGGGGGTTTTTCTTGAGAATTTGAGAAGCTGGAAAATGAGGAAGAAAGGCTCGGCCGAGCTGCAGATAATCGCGAATTTCCGACGGCCGCCGACGGTCCGTCGGAAGTCGTCGCTCCCACCCGTCGCTATTCGGTATTTTTCTAGTAGTGAATACAAGTACTAGGGGTTACGGAAAATGGAGTTGTTAATGATACTATTGTTTTGATTAAGGAGAATAAAAGAATGTCAACATTTTGATTAATTTGTTTAAAGGGAGAATCAAAGTAGTGATTCTCTACATGGAAAACTGAATGAAAATCATCAAATTAACCTTTAATTTTAATTAATTATTTCTCTCCAATGAATCATCTTCTACGCACAAAATTCATGCCTTTTCTTGTTCCTTCATCTTAAACACTAACTTCTGGCACTTAAACTATTAGAGTGTAGGAATAATTTCTACAAAAATTTCAACATCCATTTCTACAACCAATGTATCAATTTATACGGTTTTTTTCAAACCAATTATTGCTAATTTTAACAACAATACCAACTTTAAACCAAAAAAAAACTTTTAATTAAGTTGTAAAGATAAAGTAAATTTATATACATGTTCTTCATAGGAAAAAACTCCAACCTTTTGTTCTAGGCATTTCTACTTCACTTAGGATTAGGATATTTGAATTTTAAAAAGTTGAACCAAGAATTTAAGGAAGAATGGAGAGGAGATAAGATGAGATGAGTTTGCACAAATCAAAAGACGGAGAATGAGAGATCCATCAGAGAGAGAATGAGAGGCTGACAGGTATGGGAGACCAATGGTTTGGAAATGGTTTCGAATTTGGAAAATTTCAACAGAAAAGAACGAGAAAGAGAACGAGAGGGTAATGATGGAAAAGAATATAGCAATTTTGTACTAAAAGATTAGCAGGTGTATGACTATTCTCTGCCTATAAATTTTAAACCTTTAAAGTTTTGTCCCATACAATTTATTCTCTTTAGCCAAAAGAATAACCTCTTTAACATTTTTAGGGAAAAAACAGTACTTGGAAGTTTTGATTAGAGATAAATAATCAGGTAAAAGTAGAGGCTAATTTGGTAATTTACTGGTATTTTTCTATGAGAAGAATCACTGATTTGATTCTTTCGTTAATAAAATTTTTGGGTTAAAAAATGAATTTTTTTAATTCCACTTAACCAAAATAATAGTTCATTTAACAATTACTGAAAATAAGTAGGGTTATACTTTTCTTCCCTTGTTAATTTTAGTTGCGTTTAAAGTTTGTCCCTTATCATATGTTCCCCTTATCCAAAATAATAGCCCCTTTATCAATTCCTTAAAAATATATAACATAATATTAAGTATATTCCTTGTCTATGTTGTCATTAAAGGTAATTAGGTTGCAATGTAGATGCTATTTCCCCATATGTTTGTCCCAATTTCCAAATTTGAAAACGTAAATCATGCTCAACAAAATAGGAGCGTTCAATGACACTTCTATTTTACAGCACCTCTTTAAGCCTCTGTATTTCTACTGCACATTCCGATTTAAATAATAATATAATGTGGAAAAGAGAGGGAAACATCTATTATATAAATCAGAATGTAATATACTCCATTTACATATACAACTCATTTTCCAATGTAACATACTCCATCTTAACTTAAGAGTATGTTCATAACATGTCAAGTTAACTTCATTTAAACACTTACCTTACACACATGTATGCATGTATGTGTGTGTATGCATCTTTCCCCAATTTTCAGAGGTGCTAGAATAATAATTCATAATTGTTTGAGAAAACAGTAATGGCGGTAGCAGAAATTACAATATGACAGCAATTGTAATCTTGTAGCAGAAGACTATCCTGAAAAATATTACAAAGTCTTTTTTCTAGAGAAATAATCGATGCAAATATTACAAGGTCAGGATGAGCTAAACAAGAAAATGTGAACTAGTGCACTGAATACTCGAAGTGTTGTATATATTTTATTTTAGTATTGTATAGCATTGTTTGATTATCAGACACTATACTATTTCTGTTATTGCTATTTTTACTATTACCTAATACTTTAATTGTGTTTATAGATAATGAAGAATAAAATTTAATCTATTTAATAAACTTTTGTCATTATAATGCAACTATCTTTTTTCTTTTGGGTCAGTCTTTTGCCCCAAGTGTGGAAATAAAAACCAAACGATTTCAACTCTTACCAGAATCCAACTATTCAAAGAATTTACACGCTCTTTTTATGTCCTTTATACTTGCATAGTTGCATTGTTTGGTTGCTGCTATACTGGTTCCTTTTGTATTTTTCCTAAATATTTTAAACTAGTGCTTTTATAGGTTTTAGTTTATTGTACTCTAACTTTGATACGTATTTTGCATTGGCAAAGTAAAATCATAAAGCCAAGTTTGAGGTAATAAATATTTAATAAGTTAGCAAGGTTAATACATATCATTCTAAATCATGCTGAAGTAGGTGTTTAATTTATTCTGTACCCTTGTATAAAATATACCGTGTTCAACTTTATATTCTGCAGCCTCATACATCTCATCGTTTATTTTTACTTCAATTTATATGAACATATTGAATATTCCAAAAATATGCAATTTTGTATGGACTCTTATCACTTAATTGTTTGTTTTTCTTTCATATGTAGCTTCTGGTTTGCCTTCGAATTTTAATTCGTAGATCAGTATCTGAGAAATTCACAAATGACGACATTACCAACTTGTTTCCTGAAGAGGTTTCACCTGAATTGAAGAGACTACTTACCCTTCTTCTGCAGAAGCATCAAAGGGAGTGGCAGGAGGATGTAACAAAGGACAAGGTCCGCTTCTTGCTTATTCTATGTGTTTTTGTTTATCTTCTCGTAAATGCCACACAATCATTGTTTCATAAATCCTCTGAAAGTAATACTTCTATCGATGCCTGTTTTTATATGTGGTTTCTTCAATTGCAATTCTGAACTAAACACAAGAATCAGCATCAAAATTTCTTTCCCATGCAGTACCAAAAGGCCCTTTAATATTATCTGGTGTTGCCAATCACTTTATTTTTATATGTGTTTTATGCAGAGGTCTGCTGCAGAAAATGCTAATTCTCAAGCTACATAGGCCTGTTATTTCGGTAGAGAGCCTCTTCAGCTTTAGGAAACAAGGGATAAGGAATCATTATATGAAGGTATATAAGTATAATTAGGAGGACTGGCTTGGGTACTTCTAAACTATAAACTGATGTATATTTCATGCATGGATGGTAACATTAGTGTTAATATCTGAGCATTTTCAATGGTTCTTCTTCTTCTTCTTCTTCTTTTTAGGGCAAACATCAGTTATGGTAACATTAGTGTCAATATTTTAGAGAATTTGTTAATTGTGCAACCCCCTATTTAAATCAGAAGGGAATGGATCATCTGTTAAGCTATCAGAAATACAAAGGAAGAAGTAAAAAATGTTGCAAGTTGGTAATTGGAAATTTATTTGAAGATTATACTTCTAATGTTCATGGAGTTATATGCTTCTCTCTTTTGTACTTTTACGATTGATCTCTTGGTATTTCTTGGGGTAATAGTTATGTATGCTACTGTCACCAATTTTACAAATAAGTTCGAAAAAACTTACTGTAACTATAGACTCATTCCGAACTCTCTATAGAAAACGCCTTTGGTTTTCACTAGATTGGAATTTGTGTTCACTTTCAAAGCACACAATTTTCGATTTCTAAGTTGAATATGGCACTTTTAAATTGGATATATCTTTTTTTTTTTTTTTTTTGGCTTGCGGAATTTGAGTGCGCAAGCATTATTTTCTAAAGGTGAAAGCAGCTTCATTTCTAAATAAGGTTGCAGGGAGGTGTATAGTTACAATAAGTTTTTTTTTTACTGGGGCGGCCCGTTTGTTTCTTTTATGTCACCAATCATAACTTGATGTAATAATTTAACATCCTAGAATAGATGTTATAAGGCTTTAATTTAATTACTCTCCTTGACAAATCATCTCTCGGACAATTCAAAAATAGTAACTAACCAAAAAAATGCATTTTATTTACAACCTCTACCATTTGAATATTGCATTTTTTTTTTTTTTTGAAAATAAAAATAAAAATCTAGAGAGCCGAGATTTGTTTGTTGTGACGCCCTTACATATTCGTTGTTCGTAAAACACAACACAGACGATTACATTAGGAAGAACTGAGCAAAAATCTACACATGTACTACATCTCATGTAGTATAAATAAACTGTAATAACACAGATATAATATAGGAACAACAATGGTACGATCAAATGAAAATGCATGTATCATGAATGCTTAAATATCAAGATACATGATTTCTCATTGGTCATACGTGCATAAATGAACAGTAATTTCTTGGTAAATGAAAATGAGTACATGAAATTGTTTTCCACGTATAAATAAAGGGTCAATAACAGTACACCGTTGCGTTGAGGAATAACATAATGACAAAGATAAAGTCTTAAGTCATACAATTATACTTATCAGCCTATTACCGAATTTAACTAGTTCGCATCCATTTATAAATTTCATAAATTAAACGGAGGAAATAATATAAATTGTATATGTTTGCGTCAAAAATGATCGCCAACATCCAATTGTTTGAAAGCACCAATATCCAATTGTTCGGAAGCACCAATATCCAATCCAATCACAGAAATATGAAGAGAAATGATTGAAAAAAAAATTAAAACAATCAAAAAGCAAGTAAATAGAGACATATTTATATTGGTTCGGCTAACTTCGGTGTAATGACCCGATATTTTCAACCATTCGCATCCGCACATGTCGGACTTGAATTGCTCAAAATACCGCGTTGTAAATAAAATTTGGCAAATCTCAGAATATACAATAAATAAATAATCATAGATCACAGACACAGAGTATTTAATAATACAGCGGAATTAAAAGAGATGGTAGTTCATGAAGCTACTATATAAAAATAAGATACATCAGAGTTAAACAAGATACAAGGGAAGAGTAATAAGATACATCAGGTAAAAATCAGAATACATCACTGGAATCACTAGATACTGAATGCAAAATAGATGGCTGAATCTTCAAGCAAAGCTCCAACTCCGAAGATGAGTCTTGAATGCTGAATCACTCAGTCTGACTCGAGCGTAAAGCAAAACACAAAACACTCAAGTCAGGACATAAATACTTATGAACTATAAATCAACTCAAATGAACAGTAACAAAAATGCATCAGTAACTTAAAGGATGCTTGATCCTTTAAGGATCCGTTAAACTATTTACTATGTAGTAATATTGCGCTATTATAATAATGTCTACAGTAAAATAAACTTACATTAAAATAGCGTTAAGGAGTGACCCAATATTCCCCTTAACACAAATAATGCCAATAGTCTATACAGTACCTGCATATCTCCTGATCGGGAGACTATGAGAAGATACTGCATAAGTACGACACAAATAGAAACTCGTAGTAAAGGGTCGGTATGGTAGATGACATGACACACGAGGCAATATCAGGGTAGATATACTAATTACGCACATGGGCTGGTTGTAACGTAGCAGCCACATACGCCCACCTCGGAACACACTCCCAATCAAAATCGGAGGATGACCATCAAATCAATTACAAGTAAGAGTATAGTATCGAAGAAGTGCATCCGACCAGAGGAGCTACCCCTTTTGGTCCGAGATCGCTGCTGTTTTAGCCATCTTAAGCCAACTCACGAGAGTCGGGTCCCGTAATATACCTCAAGAACGTCGCCACCATCCTACTTCATTCTGAAAACTCCACCGCGTACACAATTGTTAAAGTGGTTTTCGGAGTTGGTAGAGAGTATGACAACTTCTGATCCCGGTCTCTTTAACAACCTGTCGTTATTATAATACTACCAAAAATTAAAACATTTTATTTCAAAACTATATTCCTTTCAAAAATAGCTTATACTTCGAAACCAAAACCATTTTTATTTAAAAATATATTCACTTTCAAAAATCATAATACTTTCAAAGTTATAACTCTTTCGAAAACAAAATACTTGAAATCATTACATTTTGAAAATCATAACATTTCGAAATCATACATTTGAAATCATGGAACATTCATTTAATTCTATACATTTTACAAATTTATTCAATTAAACCCAAATTTCTAATTTCTAATTATATTCGATTCAAACCATTAGTTTCAATTCAATTCAATTTCCCAACAAACATTCCAAATCTTATAAATTTCAAATAAAGATTTAATCCACAAAAATATAAAATATTCAATCTTTAGTATATTTCAAAGCTTTAATATCCCACATTTAAAAACCAAATTTTATAATTTCATTTATCTTATATTTAACTTCATTATTACTTAGTTTTGAAATATTCATTTCATAAATACACTATCTTTAAATAAACTCAAATTATAAATAAACCAAATATCCTTTCATACAAATATAAACTTCAAATATTCATTTATCAAAATCAAATATCATTCCGAATTCATATTCTTTATCAAATAAAGATTATATCATTCAAAACCATTTCAAAATCATTAAAATATCATATCCTTCAAAACTTCATTATCAAATCATTATTTGAATTCAATTTCAAATATTCAAATTTAAATATCATTTAAAAATCAAATATGTCCTTCATTTATTATTTCAAATATCATTACAAAATACATTTCAAAATTCCATTCAAAAATTCATTTATCTCATTACATGTCATTCCATTTAACGCATAACCAAGTAAACATTATTTAAATTCAAATTCAATTTGATTTCCTTAAAAATTCAAGTTTAAATATTAAAATATATATTCAAACTCCTGAAATTTTACAAATAATCAATTCAAAAATTTAAATCATTTAACACTTTAAAATATAACTCAAATAGTGTTAAAATCTATAACATTTCAAAACATTGTCAAATATAGCAACGACGACATTTATAAAGTGCTATCGTAGCTTATAGTTTCCAAAAATAGTTTAGTTCAGGACAACGGCATTTATAAAAATGCCGTAATAGATATTTAGTTATTACAACATAGTTAAATTCAAAAACAACAGCATTTAAAAATGCTGTCATAAGACTACAGCATTTTAGAAATGTTATTAATAAAATTCCAGATCTTATTTTAACTTTTCAGAACAATAAAACTTCAATTTAAGCAAATTTTAAACTTATAAACCATATTTTTAGGCTTCTAAACTTTCACATTTAAATCAATTTAACATATGATTTATCACAATAAATTTTTATAATTAAATATACAATTAAAACTCAATTTGTTTATTAACTTACAAATTAAATAAAACTTAACATTTTACTTTAAATATCATCTCAAAACTTTAAATTAAATTTCCATTATTTATTTACATCTTAAAAATATAATTTAAAGTCAAAAATCACATTTACTTCAAATTTACATACTTAAATTCACAAATTCAAAACTTAATATTTAGCTTTCTTAAAACCATAAAAAAAAATATTTTAAATCAAAATTTCATACTTTAAAAATACATATATCTATATAAAAATCATTTAAAAATATACCATGGGGTGTGTATATAATTTTCTAACCTAGGTCAAGTGATACAGATATGTATCATTTCAATCCGCAATTTACAAAGAAAACCCGGGTTCTATCATTTCAAACCCGCAATCCCAAGTAAATAAAAATAAATAAAAATCGCTCAGGCCTATGATTTCAGCCCATAACAATTTTTCCCTATTCTAAAGTCCGTTCGGGTATGTATTATTTCAACCCATAGTGATTCTATTCTGACATGGAACTTGCATTGTGAACATATGCATAAACAATATAAACAATGTCAATATCACAATATAACGTCATATATCAGATGTCAGGTGATAATTAACAGAGTTATCATTGGTAATAACATGGCATAGCATATCATATGATCATCATTAACATGCATAACATTTTATATTACTAAACACTTACCATCGATTACTATTTCATAAGTAAATTGTCAGAGTGAGAAAGATTCACCTTTTCAAGCTGAAGTTAGCAAATCAAACTACACGAATAAACTCCAGAAACCACGATACAGCATGAAACAACACGACAATGGATTCAAATGAGTGGAGAAAGCCAAGATATGATCTTGTAAACAACCAAATAAACAAAACAATACAACATACATATGAATATAATTAACACAAAACACATTGAAACAATTTGAATTTAAAATGCAACACTGGACAAGATGACTTAACCATTCCTTAACCATTCAAAAGCTTAGCCATAGCTGGACCTAGGCTCGGCCATGATGTGTGTTAAGCTCAGGTTATGGAATCAAAATAGCACGGCAACATGAAGTGAAGGGGTAGTGATTGCAACATAGGAGATACAAAAGAAACCAGGCAAGTAGGTGGAGTTTTGGGCAAACAAGGCTTGGTCTATGGTTCAATTTAGGCTCGGTCAAGGTTATGTCAGGTTTGGACAGTGGCTGGAGCTACGGCTAAAGGTTATGTAGTTGCTGGAGGTAGTGACAAAGTGGGTGGCCGAAACAAACTATGAAGGTGCTAAGGTGAAACATAGGCTCGGCTTGGCAATTTGTGGAGTGTTTGGTGCAAAGTTGAAGTGTTTGCATCATCAAGTGATCACGGCCTGAATTTTGGTCAGAGGAGGGGCTGTGGCTGCTGTAGATGGAGGAGGTGATGGAGGAGCTGATAGAGTAGGAGCTATGCCAAGCAAGCAAGAGGAAGAGGAAGGCAAATCATTGAAAAAAATTAAAAAGAAAAAGGAAGAGAGGAGCCATAAATCACATTTTTTGTTTCTTAAATGAAAATAGACGTGAATGGAGATGAGGTGCGAAGTTTTTCACGTGAATATCAAGGAGAATACACGGCTAAGACCAAAGAAAAGAATGGGCAAGGTAAGATGAAAGGTCAAAAGAAGGTGTAAAGCCAAAGGTAAGTGAAAAGTCACATGCAAATGAAAGATTTAAGTCTCTTTGTATTTCTATTTCTTTTAAATTAAAAATAAACTAAATACAATTCAGAAAATAAAAGTAAAAGCTAAACAAAAAAATAAAGCGAAAAAGAATATATATAATTATCTTAAGGAAAAATAGAAAATAAATCAGAAAATAGCTATATAATTGAAACTGGACTTTAAAAATATAAACAATATACAATTAACATTTGAAAAATTATAACTACACTTATAAAATGTTTTAAAAATTAAAATTATACATAACATATCATGTTACACAAGTATACAAAATTTAAAATATGAATATGACAAACAAAATATTATTTACATAAATTAAAATAACACTTTTGTTAAATAAACATTTTACATACAATATTGTAAAAAGCATAACTTTTACAATATTAATTGGATTTCAATGAAACGAAAAAGCAGTATTCTTAAAATTTTATTTACTTTCTTAAAAAGGATAAATTTCAAAATTTCAATTTTTAAAATTTTAAATTAAAAGTCAAATTTTGACCATATTGACCAAAATTCACATTTCTGGAAAATATCTATTTATTCATGTTTGGAATTCTAATTTACGTCAAAATCAAAGTTTATATTTCAATAACAAAATTTATTCGTTTTAATAAATAAAATAAAGTTTTTAAATCAGGTATTCAATTAAAAATAATTAAAAGATACAATTTAAATAATCATAAAATACAGGGTTGTTACACTCTCCCCCACTCAAAACTTTTCGTCCCCGAAAAGGAATGAGGTACGGGAAAGCACAGAAAAAGATATAATGAAATAGGATTAAGACAATATGACAAGAAGATTGGAATTATACCTGATAACTGTTGTTATAGGTAAGTTTAACAAGGTGAAGATGATCTTCCCAAGATCCTCCAGAATCAAGAACACAAGCACGAAAAAGATCTCTAGAATCTGATTCACCCTTTCCACTTGACCGACGGTCTATGGTTGGCAAGCGATGATCAAATTCAAAAATTAGTACCAAAGATTATAGAAAGGTTTCCAAACAGACTGGTATAAGCAATAGCCTTCCCATTCTGTAGCTAGATAAGAAAATAAGGACAACCAAAAGATAGTTTAAAAACAAAATAAGATAATAAATTTGAAACCATGAAAATTTTAACTTAAATTGAAAATTAATTTTACATAAGCTAAATAAATCTAAACCATCTCACATTTCATTATTTTTTCATCAAATTATCTTAAATTAAATCATGGATTTGAAAAAAATCTCATTTATTATACTCAATAATGTACTCAATAAATTAATTCTTCTTTAATCCTAACTAAAAATTAAATTTATTCCTCTCAATATATTTTATCACCTATGTTAAATATATTTACACTTATTATAACTGCTTAAATTTATCCTTAGTTCCTTTAACATCATGTTATTTGTAAATTATTCCATTACCCTTTTCTTTATTTACCACTGTTAATCTTTTTATAACTAAATTTAAGTGTATAGCATTTATTATAACCACTCAAATTTTATTTATAAACTTTTTTTATATTGTATATTATCCAATTACATACTCAACTTTTGTATAATTTAGGTAAATTATATTGGAATGAAATTGTGTACTATATAAATAAAACTTTCTAATTCAATCATTTCAAGCTTAAATATTTATTCAAATTTTGAAATTATACTTGAAATTATCTTTCAAGATAAAATTTAGGAAATTTTCGATAAATTCCAAACTATTTTAGAGATAGTTAAATGCATATATACTATATATATATATATATCCATCATATGTCAACATTTGTCATAAATCCAGTCTTATTTTAGAAATTCAAATCAGTTAAATTCCCCAAAACAAAACTGTAGCAAGACTACAGAACGGTCTCTTCACTTCGAAACTCAAAAATGAATGTCGATGATGCTGCAGTCATCACCGATGTTATTTTCCAGCGATAAAGAGAAGAGCACTAATTTTAAACTCTAAAAATTTTTGGAAACAAATTTCTATTCGAAAATACTAAAATAATACATCCTTTAAAACATTTAAACACAGGGTTTGAAATCCATCGAAAATTCTCAAATTCTTGTTTTAAATTCATTTTAAATTTCCAAATAAATTTATAACCATGTTTTATAGTTCAATTATTTATATATAAAACAAGAGATAATGATATATAAAATCAAATATTATTTCTTAACAACCAATTCAATAAAATCTAGAAAAAGATTTATAATATAGTTACAAAATTTATTTCATTACTAAATTTGAAAAACCATATTTTGTCCGCTTTCTCTGTTCAAGTGTTTTGAAAATCCTATCGATGGCGTTGTTCAGACGAATCGATCGAAAACCCAAATCAACATCAACAACTCAAATAACACAATAGATAAAACATTTTAAATACTAGTTTACAAATACACTTCAAGAATGATTTGAAGATAAGTTGGAAACAAAGATGAAATGATTAAATAACAGAATAAGAAGATAGATAAGCTTATATAAATCACAGGTAACCTTAACCGGGTCAATCATGGCTCAAAGAATAAGATCGATGTGGATTTCTGGGGTAAATCAACATTCAATCTCAAGAGATAGAATTTTTTGATAAAAAGAGATACCAGCATCTAAACTGAGGATATAAAATATCTGGTGAATCGATGCTGTTGTAAAGGAGTTTCACCCCTTTACAAATCAATTTAAGATTGGCGGGACCGGCGACTCATTATAAAGATCATTCTAAGTGGAGTTATGAGATACTCCAGAATCAAAAGAAGACGAATAGTGTGGGACACAAATAGATTTTGGAACCGCAGGGAACGTTCCAAAATTCAAAGGAATCGAGTCAAAAAGGAAGAGATTCAAACTCGAATAAAAGTGATTCTGTAAACACATTTACCATACATTCTGAGTTTTGCCTAGAGCTACCAAAGCTCTGATACCAAATGTAACGATCCGATATTTTCAATCATTCACATCCGCACATGTCGGACTTGAATTGCTTAAAATACCACGTTGTAAATAAAATTTGGCAAATCTCAGAATATATAGTAAATAAACAGTCATAGATCACAGACACAGAGTATTTAATAATGCAGCAGAATTAAAAGAGATAGTAGTTCATGAAGCTACTATATAAAAATAAGATACATCAGAGTTAAACAAGATACAACGGAAGAGTAACAAGATACATCAGGTACAAATCAGAATACATCAGTGGAATCACTGGATACTGAAAGCAAAATAGATGGCCGGATCTTCAAGCAAAGCTCCAACTGCGAAGATGAGTCTTGAATGCTGAATCACTCAGTCTGACTCGAGCGTAAAGAAAAACACAAAACATTGGAGTCAGGACATAAATACTTATGAACTATAAATCAACTCAAGTGAACAGTAACAAAAATGCATCAGCAACTTAAAGGATGCTTGGGATCGCCCATCCTTTAAGGATCCGTTAAACTATTTACTATGTAGTAACATTGCGCTATTATAATAATGTCTACAGTAAAATAAACTTACATTAAAATAGCGTTAAGGAGTGACCCAATATTCCCTTTAACACAAATAATGCCAATAGTCTATACAATACCTGCATATCTCCTGATCGGGAGACTATGAGAAGATACTGCATAGGTACGACACAAATAGAAACTCGTAGTAAAGGCTCGGTATGATAGGTGACACGGCACACGAGGCAATGCCAAGGTAGATATACCAATTACTCACACGGGCTGGTGGTAACGTAGCTGCCGCATACGACCACCACGGAACACACTCCCAATCAAAATCGGAGGATGGCCATCAAATCAACCACAAGTAAGATTATAGTATCGAAGAAGTGCATCCGACCAGAGGAGCTACCTCTTTTGGCCCGAGATGGCTCCTGTTTTAGCCACCTTAAGCCAACTCACGGGAGTTGGGTCCATGTAATATACCTCAAGAACGTCGCCACTATCCTACTTTATTCTGGAAACTCCACCGCGTACGCAGTTGTTAAAGTCGTTTTCGAAGTTGGCAGAGAGTATGGCAACTTCCGATCCCGGTCTCTTTAACAAACAATCGTTATTATAACACTGTGGTCATTTCAAAATAGTTCATGCTTCAAAAAATCAAATCGTTTCATTTCAAAACTATATTCCTTTCAAAAATAGCTTATACTTCGAAACCAAAACCATTTTTATTTCAAAAATATATTCTAATCAAAATAGTTTATCATTTCCATTTGAAACATATATTCACTTTCAAAAATCATAATACTTTCAAAGTTATAACTCTTTCGAAAACAAAATACTTGAAATCATTACACTTTGAAAATCATAACATTTCGGAATCATACATTTGAAATCATGGAACATTCATTTAATTCTATACATTTTACAAATTTATTCAATTAAACCCAAATTTCTAATTTCTAATTATATTCGATTCAAACCATTAGTTTCAATTCAATTCAGTTTCCCAACAAACATTCCAAATCTTATAAATTTCAAATAAAGATTTAATCCACAAAAATATAAACTATTCAATCTTTAGTATATTTCAAAGCTTTAATATCCCACATTTAAAAACCAAATTTTATAATTTCATTTATCTTATATTTAACTTCATTATTACTTAGTTTTGAAATATTCATTTCATAAATACACTATCTTTAAATAAACTCAAATGACAAGTAAACCAAATATCCTTTCATACAAATATAAACTTCAAATATTCATTTATCAAAATCAAATATCATTCCAAATTCATATTCTTTATCAAATAAAGATTATATCATTCAAAACCATTTCAAAATCATTAAAATATCATATCCTTCAAAACCTCATTATCAAATCATTATTTGAATTCAATTTCAAATATTCAAATTTAAATATAATTTAAAAATCAAATATATCCTTCATTTATTATTTCAAATATCATTACAAAATACATTTCAAAATTCCATTCAAAAATTCATTTATCTCATTACATGTCATTACATTTAACGCATAACCAAGTAAACCTTATTTAAATTCAAATTCAATTTAATTTCCTTAAAAATTCAAATTTAAATATTAAAATATATATTCAAACTCCTGAAATTTCACAAATAATCAATTCAAAAATTTAAATCATAACACTTTAAAATATAACAAAAATAGTGTTAAAATCTATAACATTTCAAAATATTGTCAAATATAGCAACGACAACATTTATAAAGTGCTATCGTAGCTTATAGTTTTCAAAAATAGTTTAGTTCAGGACGACAGCATTTATAAAAATTCCATAATAGATATTTAGTTATTACAACATAGTTAAATTCAAAAACATCAGCATTTAAAAATGCTGTCATAAGACTACAGCATTTTAGAAATGCTATTAATAAAATTCCAGATTTTATTTTAACTTTTCAAAACAATAAAACTTCAATTTAAGCAAATTTTAAACTTATAAATCATATTTTTAGGCTTTTAAACTTTCACATTTAAATCAATTTAACATATGATTTATCGCAATAAATTTTTATATTTAAATATACAAATAAAATTCAATTCATTTGTTAAGTCAAAATTCATTGTTTATTAACTTATAAATGAAATAAAACTTAACATTTTACTTTAAATATCATTTCAAAACTTTAAATTAAATTTCCATTATTTATTTACATCTTAAAAATATAATTTAAAGTCAAAAATCACATTTACTTCAAATTTACATACTTAAATTCACAAATTCAAAACTTAATATTTAACTTTCTTAAAACCATAAAAATATATATTTTAAATCAAAATTTCATACTTTAAAAATACATATCTATATAAAAATCATCTAAAGATATACTATGGGGTCTGTATATAATTTTCTAACCTAGGTCAAGTGATACAGATATGTATCATTTCAATCCGCAATTTACAAAGAAAACCCGGGTTCTATCATTTCAAACCTGTAATCCCAAGTAAATAAAAATAAATAAAAATCGCTCAGGCCTATCATTTCAGCCCGTAATGATTTTTCCCTATTCTAAAATCGTTCGGGTATGTATCATTTCAACCCATAGTGATTCTATTCTAACAGGGAACTTGCAGTGTGAACATATGCATAAACAATATAAACAATGCCAATATCACAATATAATGTCATATATCAGATGCCAGGTGATAATTAACAGAGTTATCATGGTAATAACATGGCATATCATATCATATGATCATCATAAACTTGCATAACATTTTATATTACTAAACACTTGCCATCAATTAACTATTTCATAAGTAAATTGTCGGAGTGAGAAAGACTCACCTTTTCAAGCTGAAGTTAGCAAATCAAACTACATGAATAAACTCCAGAAAGAATGATACGACACGACACAGCACAACAATTGATTCAAATGAGTAGAGAGAGCGAAGATATGATCTTGTAAATAACCAAATAAACAAAACAATACAACATACATATGAATATATTTAACACAAAACACATTGAAACAATTTGAATTTAAAATGCAACAATTGACCAGATGACTTTACCATGCCTTAACCATTCAAAATCTTAGCCATAGCTGGACCTAGGCTCGGCCATGATGTGTGTTAAGCTCAGGTTATGGCATCAAAATAGCACGGCAACATGAAGTGAAGGGGTAGTGATTGCAACATATGAGATACAAAAGAAACCAGGCAAGTAGGTGGAGTTTTGGGCAAACAAGGCTTGGCCTATGGATCAATTTGGGCTCGGCCAAGGTCATGTCAGGTCTGGACAGTTGCTAGAGCTACGGCCAAAGGTCATGTAGTTGCTGGAGGTGGTGACAAAGTGGGTGGCCGAAACAAACAATGAAGGTGCTAAGGTGAAAAATAGGCTCGGCTTGGCAATTTGTGGAGTGTTTGGTGCAAAGTTGAAGTGTTTGCATCATCAAGTGATCACGGCCTAAATTTTGGTCAGAGGAGGGGCCGATGGCTGCTGGAGATGGAGGAGGTGATGGAGGAGCTGATAGAGTAGGAGCCAGGCCAAGCAAGCAAGAGGAAGAGGAAGGCAAATCACTGAAAAAATTTAAAAAGAAAAAGGAAGAGAGGAGCCATAAATCATTTTTTTTGTTTCTCAAATGAAAATAGACGTGAATGGAGATGAGGTGGGAAGTTTTTCATGTGAATATCAGGGAGAATACACGGCTAAGACCAAAGAAAGGAACGGCCAAGGCAAGATGAAAGGTCAAATGTGACGCCCACTACAACAAAAATACCTTTTTACAACTGCCAAAAACAGGTGTAATAGGTCTATTACAACGGGTGGTCGTTAGTCTTAATTTCCGAAGTTGTAATAGAGTTGAATATTTTTACAACTGTTGCCGACAGTTGTAGGAGCAGTTGTAAAAAAGCTTTTTACAACTGCTTTTGAAAGTTGTGGTATAGTCTATCGTAACTGTTGCATTGATAGTTGTAATAGGTCTCTTTTGCAACTGCTAATAGCAGTTGCAATAATAACTTTTGCAACTGCTTTTGACAGTTGTAATAGATTCATTTACAACTGTTATTAACAGTTGCAATAAATCTTTTTACAACTGCTACCAACAATTGCAATTCATCTTCCGACAACTGCCATTAACCATAAATTTCACAACATTATAATTAAAACCGATATTTCACTAATAATAACTACAATCGTTAACATTACTTGAAACAACGTGAACCATTCACATTTAATAAAAGATAAAATAATTCAATTTTATGCCATTTTTGAATTTATAATTTTATTACAAAATATAACTAAATCCATAACATACGTCAATATAAATATAGATACATAGTAATTAAAAGAGATAAATTCCCCATGCTAAGCAACAATCTTCCAAATCGCTTGTCCAATAGTACTGCACACCAACACCATCTCCTCTAAATACCTCCTTATCTCACAACTCCTACCACTTGCTTCGAACGATCTCCCACCACATTCCAACCAAACTCTACAACCAACAATCATCATACAAACCATCATCCCTTTGCCTCACTCATTCCACAGCACATACATCCTAGAGCACCGACCTTTGGCCTACCAAAAACTGCGGTTGATTTTGTCTCACCATTGTCGTGAATCCCATAAATAAAAATGAGCTATTGTTGTACGATATTTGCGACATTGGATGGCATCTTGGCACTATAAATATGTCTCCTTCCTTGACTCTAACTTTGTGTTTTTACATTTGTAAGCTTCGCTTTCAGACCCAGACGGATATACTGGACACACAATTTGGACGATGCCTTGACCATGGAAAACTACATAAATCTCCGTTGCCTTTGGATTCCAATGTGGCCCCATCATAGAACCCTTCAAAAACATATTATGATGTAGAAATCAGAACTAATTGATGAGCATTTGAACAACTAAAACTAATGTCACATATTAGTTTATGAGCAAACAAAATCAGAACTAATTGATGAGCAATTGAATATACAATCATATATTCAGTGAATTTATATATGATGAATGTTACAATTGTTTGGAGCTCTGAGAGCTGGTCAAGCATCAGCTGGGTCTGTAACTTGATAAACAATGAATACATAAGCTCAATACTTACAAGTACTTCCAGAAATTAAAGCTAACGGTTATTCATTTCAATACCTGTATTGATTTGACATGCTTTAGGGATGAACCAAGCTGATTCTCGAGGAGGTCAAGTTCCATGCGGCTTAAAGGTCCTAAATCCTTACCCAGTACATTCCTTTATAACCAAGTATTTGTGTAAGTTACAGTTTTCATGTGTGAAAATAACCAAGGTTCCACAGCGACCAAGTGCAAAAGATTTATCACATCTACCACCATCTCCCTTTTTTTTATGGTAACCGGATAATCTCTGATATCGAAATCAACGAATTCCACTAAGACCAGAAAACTCAAATTAGCAAGTTCTTTGTATTTGTTCAATACCATATCTGCACAGATTTATTATTATACCTAACATATGTATACACATGACTAGTATGCGTACGAAGAAAAATCAATCTGCCTAACAATCAAGAATAAGTAACATGTACAGAGGTACCTAGTGAATCAAGAGAAGCACCAACAATGTTGTGAGCGGAACCAAACGCTCTTGCAATGCAAGTTGAAAAGGAATGTAGTTTCATGTGTGAAAGTTACAGTTTTCTATTTACTACTCAAACCATGACCATGCTTAATTCAATTTCAAGGACCAATTACATGTGCATCGTTTAATTTAGTATCATATCCATGTAATAACTTAGAAAAGTTAAGAATTAATGATAATAAGTGATGACAAAAGTCATTTATATGTCCAAGTTTGTATGATGAATGGCATATTGTCCATCATTTTCTAATTCAAGGTTTACTATTTCCTTGCTTTGGAAGCTAATTTAACCGTTATTCATTCAGTGTGGCTTCAAATTTTTTGCAATTCATATGCAGCCTAAAAAAACGAACATAAACTTATGGTGAACATTTAATTTAAATCAAAATAAAATTAGCTGTTTAGTGAATCAAGTCCTAACACACAAATCAGTTCAGCAAACAATGATCCATTCACGACAAATAATCAATTCGCATAATCAAATAACACAAAATTATGGTTCAGTACACACACATGTAAAGCACATACATTAAATTTATGATGTAAGTTATAATTTTATTTGAATACATTCTTATGTGATGATGTTTATATGAGTTAAATAGTATTGAATTTACAGTATAAGCCTAAACAAAGTGAACATGCTCTATTTTAAAAGTGCTAGCTTCATTGTCCTTCTAAAGACTAGTCCAATTCATAAATAGTCAAAGTTTTTTTGCATTGCTTCTTGCAGCAGGCAGCAACACTTAGCTATAGATTATTATTAGAATGCTCTTAAATTTTAACACAGAGGAATATGGTTAGTCACTGTTTATACAATGAATCCTTCATGCAACTAAACTACGTAGCATTTATCTTCATCATAGTTTTCACTAACAGTAAGCATGACAGCAAAATCAATCATGTTATGCCTTGTAGGTATATTCCTCAGAAAACTTATTATTGCTACCTTTCACTATAAGAATATATTATAAGTGTACTATTGATGGTTATAATAAAAAATATATCTATGTTTTATAACAAATAATCACCCTAATCCTAAATAATCCACGAGGTTATCTCGAAAATGTAAAGTATTCACCATTTCATTTGTCATTGCCTTAACACTGTTTTCCAAATTTTAGTGTGGTTCAAATAAATCTAGTGTGCTTACCAGACAAAATAAAATGAAGTGACTGATTAAGGACATAATGTAATATTTTTTTAAGATTTAATGTCAGAGACATATATATTCTAGTAATCAGGAATAACCAATGTTATAATAGTTTGTTCAGCCAAAACTTCCTTTCAAATTGTTGCTTATGTGGATTACTTTAATCCAAGACTAGGAATCACAAACCTGTTCAAAATTCTTTTTCCGTCCAAGGTTGTACCTCCATCTTGGGGTAGTTTTTTTCTTATGTGCCTACTTAAATTTTGGATACTAAGATATGAAGCATTCGTTGACACAATGAAAGTAATAAATAATTAAAAGCTTACTTTTATATGTGTATTACCCGACACCAAGGTAATACGCATAAACGGATCTGCCTACCTTGGGAAAATTCTATATCTTCTTTGGGAACAATCAACTTCTTGTTTAGAATGAATGGGATTAAAGGATGGTAGTATAAAAAGAGACAAGTTTTTATTATTTGGTATATATATTTATTCATAACCATTCTCGGATTAAATAAATTTAACCTTGTATTTGTTTCAGTGAATTTGCAAAAAGGGCAAGGCAACTCACTATAATAATGGATTCAAGCAGCAGCAGCCTATAGGCTTATCTAGGATAACTAATCTGTGGTGAAAATGTACAGCTGAACAAGTCACTAGTTGTATCGTCCATCTGTTAGTTAATTCTACGGAAGTAGACTTTGTTTTATTTTAATTTCATGAAGTGATAAATGTGTCATATTATAGGAAATATGAAAATTGTGTCATTATGTGTTCGAGTCCCCATCTTCGCCTACGACCATCCCTGTTCAAAAAACATCTACTTTCACACAAACTTTTTCTTGCTTTGTCACCTCTGGTGACATAAAATATTTCCATCTATCCTAATAAGCTCAGCGCTAGAATGAGTAAGCTTATCCTTTCCCCCAACACTATCTCGCATGCCTCATCATTAAACATCTTTGGCCAACTCGCCAAAAATAGAAAATCGATTTGTTGTATTAAAAATACTAATAAGTCAAACCTGTTTTAGACAGTGGACTTCGGCCTTACACTGCTTGACCTTTGATGGGAGTTGCAATCAATGGCTGGTTCCACTGTCATAGCAATTATTCAGGTTAAAAGCCATTTTATTACCAAACATGCAAGTAGCAATCCTTAAATGAGTCACATATGCTAAATTCATGTTATCATGGCTCAAGGGAAAAACATTTCTATTACTTTAAAAATGAAAACCTAAAATTTCAGTAGTACCAGAGTGAACGTTAACAATATAAAAAACGTTAAAAAATGAAATAGAAAATGAGAATTTCATAATCGTACCATCTGCTCATCCCGATGTTTTTTTGCAGACGAATTAGCGAAACGACGACAAATACCCTTGATAGAAGTCAAGGCAAACATTATCTTCTGTTTCACATCTACATTGGTGTTCTAAACATGAAGAACGTGTTGGAAATCTTCGTTCGTGACTAAACTCGAACAAATAAAACTGTATCGATATCAGAGAAGAATATATATTATAGAATGACTGATTAAAGGGTAATCGTTTGGAGAAACATACCATCGTGGCAGCTTCAAAGATGAGAAAAGTCGCATTGGAATAGCATTTTTAGAACTTTGATTAGATAACATAACTTCCAGAAGACTGTCCACGCTCCTTTTGAAATACGTCGATCTAATATCAAGCCTGTAGAGCCACCTTCTCGCTTCATCACTCGAGTGGTCCCCATTTGATCCATATCTACCTGTTTCATCACGAATATCATCTACGGGCGAAGCATCTCAGATTCAGCATCTCATATTCGGCATCTCACCTTCATTTCCAAATTTGACACCAACGGCTCAAAACAGTAAGATTTGGGATCTCAGCTTCACGAGCAGCTCCAGGCGAAGCATCAAGCGACATTGATCTTTGGAGCATAGCAAAAAAGCTTCTTTTCAATTTCTAAGCATCGGAGAATAGCAACTATAGATCCGAATTTTTATTTTAGATCTACGCTTGTTTTTTTGGAATGATGGAAGATAGAGATGGTGCTTAGGTGCTGTTTTGATGAGAAAAATTCAACGAAGAAAACTTTGGGCAAATGTTTCGGCGGTAAAATGAAAATTTGGAATAAATTTTTTAGCGGTAAAAGTTGAGCAAACACTAAGCATCCGCACCTAAATAGTTATGATATTTGAATGGTGGTTTGATGGTTGAGATTAGCTTTTGTATGTTGCTATGGATTACTATATGCATAGTATGCGTGAATTTACAAGGAATATTGCTACGAAATCTCCATTCCAAAAATAATATGCCCAAAATTATGTAATATTATGTTTTAAAAATATAAATTATAAACATATTAATTACCTGACCGAAATAATAATGGTGTTAGAATTTTCTAAAATTTTGAATATTTTATAAAAAATTAAATTTCTAGAAATTTTATTTTATGAAAATTTCAAAATTTTTGTTTGATATTTTATGAATATTTTTCAATTTATTTCAATACTTATTATTTTTGAATTTTATTATAATTTCGAAATTTTATTTCAAAAATTTATAAATATTAAATATTAATAAGAATTATCTCATTTTCAAATTAATTATTATTATTATTATTATTTAATAATAGTTATTAATTATTTAATATTAATATTTATTTATTATGTTTTAAGTATTATTTTATTAATTATTGTTATTATTAACTTTTTATTAATTATTACTATTTAATTATTAATTATTAATTATTATTATTTAATATTAACTTTTAAATATTATTAAATAATAATTATTTACTATAAAGATTTATGTTTAATTATTAGTTACGTTTAGTTAATAGTAAATATTATTTATAAATTATTAATTAATTATTATTTATTTATTTATTTATTCATTCATTATTGATTATTAATTATGAATTATCAAAGTTTAATTACTAAATATTAAATATTACTTCCTAATCATTAATATTAATTATTACTTCTTGATTATTAATTATTAATTACTTGATAATATTTATTATTTATTCATTATTACATTAATTATTATATTAATTATTAATTATTGGATAGTAATTATTAATGCTGATTATTTTGTATTTTCAGATTAATTATTATTTTTAATAGTAATTATTAATTATGAATATTATTTTATTTATTATTTAATTATAATTATTAATTAACTATTACAACGGGCAAAAGAAAAGGACTGTAATAGACATATATTACAACTGGCAAAAAAGAAGAGTTGTTAAAAAAAGATATCTATTATAACTATTAAACGAAAAGTTGTAATAGGCATCTACTACAACTAGCAAAAAGAAGAGTTGTTTAAAAATATGCATTTATTATAACTGGCAGAAAAAGAAAGGTTGTAATAGGCATCTATCACAATTGGCAATATAAAAGAGTTGTTGAAAATAAGTTTATTACAACTTTCTGAAAAAAGATTGTAAAAAACATTTATTACAACTGACAGTTTTTGACAGTTGTAAAAATGCAGTTGTAATAGGGTCTTTTTGTTGTAGTGGCCCCACCTCTGTACTCACGCTAGCCAAGGACACTACGGAGTAATGCCGTCAACTAGGACGAAGAATAAGGCTGTTGAGGAGCGACCACCCGTGTAATTGCTTTGTGCGAGCACTGATATGTCAGATAGTATAACATGCATTTCATTTCAAGAGGAAATCCGACACATCGATACAAACTCAAAGCTACTACACACTGGCTATATGATCTTCGGAAACAAATATAGAAATAAGCATAACACAATTCAATCACATATATCCATATCACAAAGGCAGAAATAGATATGAATATATAACACTTAAAAGTGTACATCAGAGTAGTGGTCATACAAGATCCACAATATCACAAAAGAATGGATACAAGTGCCAGACAAAAGAATAAATATATATCAGTAAGTCTATATCTCGAGTGTATAACAACAAAAGCTACCAATCTAATGTAGTCAGCCAAAAGTCATATAATACTCCCAGATGAGGAGTCAAACAGAAGTACCTGTAACATCTCGGTCTGACCCGAGTATTATTTAATAAGAAATTAATAAACGAATCAGTCTAGCTATAAATATCAGATAAAAATGAGATAGAATAAGAGATGTAGCAAAAACGTATGAGAACCAAAAATGTTGTACCATGACAAGTATACATTTAAAACATCAAAAATCGTACAATTATCTCAAAAATCTCATAACATCAAAAAGAATGTCTTATTCTTTACTTTATTCACCAAGCCACGAATATTGACATACATATCGTTGCAAATCGCAAAAGTTGGTGAAACACAAATTTCAGAAATCATCAATTAGAAATCCAAAAATCAAAAAGGGGGAGGCCTATCATAAACGGGAGAATGAAAACTCACCAATACGTGTATCACAAAAATCAACGCACCTAGAAAGATTTGCCCCATGAATGATTAAACATCGACGTGCCTAGAAAGCCACGCCCCATGCATTAGCAAGCATCGACGCACCTAGAAAGCTACGTCCCATGCATAAACAAACATCGACGCACCTAGAATGCTACGCCCCATGCATAAACAAGCATCGACGCACCTAGAATGCTACGCCCCATGCATAAACAAGCACCGATGCACCTAGAAAGCTACGCCCCACGTTCCAACTTATCGAGCCGATTGCTCCACGAATGGATCAAAAACCATGGGCCGCTAGCCCATAAAAGAAATGAGACGAAGTTCAATAGAACGAGGTACAGTCCCCTACGTGGACAAAGAGACATCGCACATTGCTAGTCTAAACCGTAGAATGATCATTGTCGATCATCACGAAGTGTCAATTACACTAAGCTAGTAAATAAATGAGTTTAGCTTCATGTCCCATAACTACAAGCTTAACTTAAATATTTACGAACAAATTGTAAATCTCCACTCGAAAGTTGCAATGGGAGTTTCAATCGAACGAGTCTAAGAATTAACCGACAAAGTAAACGCAAGCGTTTCATACCACTTGTTTTGCAAAGTCGTTTAATTAGATTTCTCGAACGAATGAGGTAAAGATTTGTATATACTAGTAGGTTGGAAAAAGGTTTTATAAACAAGTTTGATATTAAAAATAGAGTTGAAATCATCCTTGTGAAAGAGTTTGAATATTTACTACCAGTATAGAAACCTTCGAATTTAGAAGTGACAAATCACAAAAATGATTGTAGAAACAATCAATCACCAAAATTCACATTTGAAGACATAAACTAAATCCAAAGAAATCGATATCAAATCCATCAAAATGGATATACCCAAAAATTCCAAAATAGAAGTCATCAAAGTCGATAATAAATGATAACAACATATCGAAAAACCACGAGTCGATAAAAATTGGAATTTCAAGCAAAATAGGCAAATAGGCAAAGTAAGCTGAATACAAGCAGGTCAATCGACTGGATCTCTGAGAACAGTCGACTGGACCAGACCTCAAAAAATCTCGGGTTACAGGTCAGTCGACTGCGCTCAGAGTGCCAGTCGACTGGTGCCTGTTACCCAGCATTTCCATCCTATTCCCCAAAAGGGCAAGAATCCAAACGGAGCCAATCGATCAAGCAATTGCAACTAGGGATTTATGCCACGCGACCACCCAGTCCTATAGGCTTCTGGACACACTCCAAAAACATGTTCAAACATCAAAGTTAGGATTTTTAAAGATTTGACTTCAAAACACCAAAAATTGGAATATTCACCAATTCAATCCAAACCAAAAGCAAATGCACATAGATAAGTGTTAGGAATTCATACCCAACAATCAAAGATAGTTATTGACATAGATGTGAGATCAAAATCTCACCATTAAACCCGAAAACAAAGAAGGAGAAGCTTTTAAAACAAGGTAAGATCAATTCCTCTTCAACAACAACCTAAGAAGCTTCAATCTAAGCTTAAAAGAAAAATATTTCCTAAGTTAGGGTTTAGGAATTTCTGAAATTGAAGAGAGAATGAGTTAGAGAAGAAGAAGAGGATGCTTACCAATAGCTTTTCTTTGAAGTTGGAGCTAGAGCTTGGATTTGCAATGGAACTAGGGCTTAGGAATTCTAATTCTTTTTCTCTTCCCCTATTTTTATCTAAAGTTTGAAGGTATTAGGAAATGAAAGTGAATGAAGAGAAGTGGGGGTTGAGTTAGAGTTAATAGTTTAGGCTAATGGGCTGAAACCCAAACCCAAAGCCCTAAGTGAAAAGGTTGAAATTCTAACTAACTCCAACCATATCATTGTTTATACTCAAAAAGGTTGCAAACGCTATTTTGGACTCAATGGGAGTGGTCTCGAGTCCTAATAGGGCTGTTTGCAAAAAGTAGCTTTTCGGACTTAAATCCGACTAACGATGCTATATTTAAATAAAATATTTAAATATACAATCGTAAAACATGCGGGTTGTTACAGACTCCCCTCCTTAAAGGAATTGCGTCCTTGCAATATTTAAGAAGAAAAATAAAGAGTAACAACCATGAAAGCATATCAACAAAAAGAAAATTTGAAATAAGAAGTTCACCATAAAAAGCACGAAAGAGTAAGTTCGAACGTGTTTGTTCGATGAATTCTTAGGATTTCCAAGAGCAATCCTTAGGATTTGAGAACCATTGAACCTTCACAAAAGTGAAATCTTTATTTCGAAGGCGTTCAACTTCGAAGCAATGATGCGAATAGGGTGTTGCTCATAAGTCAAATTAGACGAAACTTCAATTTCTTCAATAACACCAAGCTCAAAAATAAAAATAGAAATCCCTAAGGCATTTCCGTAGTTGAGAGACATGGAAAACGTCATGAATAGCAGAAAAATTGAGCCGGTGCAACAACGTAGTACAATAACGGTGCACCCGAGAAACTAGAAACTCGAATAATTTGGAACAACGGCATAGTACAATAACGGTACACCAGATGAACCAAAGCTCGAATAATTCAGAACACCGACGCAGTACAACGGTACGTCCAATAAACCAAAAAGCCGGGACATCGATGTAGTACAATAACGGTACATCCGATGAACCCAAAACCATACAATTCGGAACATCGACACAGTACAAATAGTACATCAAATGAACCGAAAATCATAAAAGAACATCGGATGCTAGTCCATAAAAGAAATGAGATGAAGCTCAATAAAATGAGGTACATCGAAACGCCTGATGAACTTGGTAGAAAGATCATTCCATTCGGACATCATCAAAGAAACAACCACTTGTTGATTACGACTAAGGGTATTGGTGACGCGATTTCCCTTTTCGGGAGTATAAAGAATATCAAGATCATAAGATGCAAGGAACTCGTGCCAACATTAAGTTCCTTATGAGAAAACAAACATTTCAAAGGTTTATATGATCGTAGTGGAGAACGAATTTCTCCCCAAAAAATAAATGATGATGCCAAACTCTAAAAGCAACAACAATAGCCACGGGCATTAGATCATGAGTGGCATACCTATTCTCGATCGGTTTAAATTATTTAGAAACAAAAGTGATAGCACGTAAACCAATACGACTAGTATCGGTATAAGCAATAAAGACTTGGTTCCCTTCGGGAATCACAAGAATAAGAGTATCGGAAAAGAATTCTTTAAAATAACCTTCTTTCCCGAAAAGCTACAACTTTCAAAATTATAATTATCTTTATGTAATAATCTTTCTAGAAAAATTTACCTTTTACAAGTCAATATATCGTGTCAAATTGTCTCATCAAAGCGTTTAGGAGATTCCTATCGATAACGTTGATCAAGCGCATCGACCAGAATTCTCAAAGCACTTAATGGGCAATACAATCACAAAATCATCTTCTATAGGATTAAAATGTCTCTTAAAACTTTACGAATATTCTTTGTTCGTTTCAAGAACAAAAATCTAATCATACTTATAAATAAATCCTATGAAAAAGATTTGCAAAATTTTAAATTACCGTTTCCGTCCAAAATCAATAAATACAAGAATGGAGTCATCGAGATATTCGTAGAATACTCGATCCATAAAATGGACGAAATAAGGTGGACAAACTGAATGACATAATAATTCATTCATAAGAATCATAACGAGTGCGGAATGCGGACTTCCACAACTCGTAACTAATGAAAATTGGTGGCAAGGTCGAGCTGAAAAGATCTTAACACCGCTCAAAAGATTGCTTAGGTGATAATCCTAAGACAAGCTCAAAAAATAAATACTGGAAAATTTCACAAACTACCCGAATGAGGAGAATAACATCTTTCTCATCGTGTGGGTTTAAAGAATAAAAATGATGTCATCAAATTGGAATTGAAATCACAAAGAAAAATAAAAATCCGCTTAACAGGTTAAAAATGTCGAAGATGAATAGTCCACTCGGGACATAGGATATGGCTTCATAATGATTAAGCCAATTCTTTCACACACAAAAAAATCAATTCCGAAACCTAAGTAGTAATAATATGCAAATCGGATCGGAAAACACAATCACATAAAATAATATTGACATCTTTTCAAAGCAGACTGAGTTTCGCGGATCCGCCAACCGGATTCGTAATTCTCAAAGAATTCATCAAGCCCAAAATATTTAAAGAAAAAGAATCAACAAGTTCTTTTGATATAAAATAGTGAGATGAACTCATATCAACAAGAACTCGAATAGGACAATCACAAAACAAATGTCATCAAGGATTGAATGAGAAATACCTTTATCACGAGAAGTGTTACTAGGGGCTTGCACTATATCGAGCTTTCCCTCCTTCCTACTTTGAAGTACGAGACACGCAGTTATATGGTGACCCAAATTTTTGCAATAGCGACAATAAAGAGGTTTCGGACACTCCCTTACATAGTGGTCCATGGAATCAATATTGTAGCATTGTCCACGACTAGAGGTAGGCGTCTTTGCTACCAGAGTTTGTTGCTTCCCTTTCTTGTTGGGAGTGGAACCTTTGAATTCGATAGGCCTCTTCATGTTATTGTTGAAGTTCTTTTGGGCACCCATAACTTCAACATCGCCTTCATTATCGGCCTCTTCAAGTCGAAGAGCGATATCAATAAGCTGATCAAAAGAAACTTCGAGTTTCAGAATTAAAGGCTTTTTAAGGTTCTTGTTCAACCCATAGACAAACCTTTGATTTTTCTTCAATGGGGTATTAATATACTCGACCCCGTACTTAGAAAGAGATTTGAAAGATGCGACATATTCCGTCATAGAAGATTCAACTTGAACAAGGTCAATAAAACGCCGAGCCAAAGTTACCTTTTCAGCCTCCGGCACAAACTTTGATTCGAATCGTTCCTGGAATTGCTCCCAAATAAGATCTGCTTCAATAATCTCCGAAGTCAAGAGCTCATACCAATCTAACGCTCTTTCTTGGAGCATGCTAGAAGCCACTTGGACTCGATGAAGGTCAATAAGATTCATGCGTGTAAAGATGCGATCGCATGATTTGAGCCAAGCTTGGATTTCTATAACGCTCTCGGATCCCTTATATGGCCTTCCACGCAAATCGATATAGTCTCTGCACAAGCATGCAAAACCGGATCTAGGATGAGTGGGCTCTGGGATGGGTCCGGCAGCTTGAGCATTCTTTATAAGATCTAAAAGTTGCTGGGCAGACATGAATACTCCATCTTGAGGAGTAGCAATTGATTGACCGACACTGGGTCGGTTAGATCTAACCATTTCTCTTCTTTAAGAAAGATAGAAGAAGAAAAAGGTTAATCCCATAATAAATATCAATTAATAATGATTGATAAAACAAGGAATCATAAAAGAAAATAGGATAGAATAGGTCCTAAGACTCGGATAAATCCTAAGGCACGACTCCTAAGAAGGACTTAGGATGACGATCCTTGTTAAATTATTCTACATTGTTCTGAAGTTTGGCTCTGATACCAAGCTGTGACGCCCCACCTCTATACTCACGCTAGCCAAGGACACTATGGAGTAATGCCGTCAACTAGGACGAAGAATAAGGCTTTGGAGGAGCGACCATCCGTGTAATTACTTTGTGCGAGCACCGATATGTCAGATAGTATAACATGCATTTCATTTCAAGAGGAAATCTGACACATCGATACAAACTCAAAGCTACTACACAATGGCTATATGATCTTCGGAAACAAATATAGAAATAAGCATAACACAAATCAATCACATATATCCATATCACAAAGGCGGAAATGGATATGAATATATAACACTTAAAAGTGTACATCAGAGTAGTGGTCATACAAGATCCACAATATAACAAAAGAATAGATACAAGTGCTAGACAAAAGAATAAGTATACATCAATGAGTCTATATCTCAAGTGTATAACAAAAAAACTACCAATCTAATATAGTTAGCCATAATTCAGATAATACTCCCACATGAGGAGTCAAACAGAAGCACTTGTAACATCTCGGTCTGACTCAAGTATTATTTAATAAGAAAATAATAAACGGATGAGTCTAGCTATAAATATCAAATAAAAATGAGATAGAATAAGAGATGTAGCAAAAACGTATGATAACCAAAAATGTCATACCATGACAAGTATACATTTAAAACATCAAAAATCGTACAATTATCTCAAAAATCTCATAACATCAAAAAGAATGTCTTATTCTTTACTTTATTCACCAAGCCATGAATATTGACATACATATCGTTGCAAATCGCAAAAGTTGGTGAAACACAAATTCCAGAAATCATCAATTAGAAATCCAAAAATCAAAAGGGGGGAGGCCTATCATAAACGGGAGCATGAAAACTCACCAACACGTGTATCACAAACATCGACGCACCTAGAAAGATACGCCCCATGAATGATTAAACATCGATGCACCTAGAAAGCCACGCCCCATGCATTAGCAATCATTGACGCGCCTTGAAAGCTACGTCCCATGCATAAACAGACATCGACGCACCTAGAAAGCTACGCCTCATGCGTAAACAAACATCGATGCACCTAGAAAGCTACACCCCATGTTCCGACTTATCGAGCTGATTGCTCCACGAACGGTCTAAGGACCATGGGCCGCTAGCCCATAAAAGAAATGAGACGAAGCTCAATAGAACGAGGTACATTCCCCTACGTGGACAAGGAGACATCGCACATTGCTAGTCTAAACCATAGAATAATCATTGTCGATCATCACGAAGTGTCAATTGCAGTAAGCAAGTAAATAAATGAGTTTAGCTTCATGTCCCATAACCACTAGCTTAACTTAAATATTTACGAACAAATTGTAAATCTCCACTCGAAACTTGTCACGAGAGTTTCAATCGAACGAGTCTAAGAATTAACCGACAAAGTAAATGCAAACGTTTCATACCACTCGTTTTGCAAAGTCGTTTAATTGGATTTCTCGAACGAATGAGGTAAATGTTTGTATATACTAATAGGTTGGAAAATGGTTTTATAAACGAGTTTGATATTAAAAATAGAGTTGAAATCATCCTTGTGAAAGAGTTTGAATATTTACTACTAGTATAGAAACCTTTGAATTTAGAAGTGACAAATCACAAAACTGATTGTAGAGACAATCAATCACCAAAATTCACATTCGAAGACGTAAATTAAAATCAAAGAAACCGATATCGAATCCATCAAAATGGATATACCCAAAAATTCCAAAATAGAAGTCATCAAAGTCGATAATAAATGATAACAACATATCAGAAAACCACGAATAGATAAAAATTGGAATTTCATGCAAAATAGCCGAAATAGGCAAAGTAGGCTGAATACAAGTAGGTTAGTTGACTGGCTCTTTGAGAACAGTCGACTGGACCAGGCCCTGAAAAACTCTCGGGTAATAGGTCAGTCGACTGGACTCAGAGTGCCAGTCGATTGGTGTCTGTTACCCAGCATTTCCAGCCTATTTCCCAAAGGGGCAAGAATCCAAACGGAGCCAATCGATCGAGCAATTGCAACTAGGTATTTATGCCACGTGACAACTCAGTCCTATAGGCTCCTCGACACACTCCAAAACATGTTCAAACATCAAAGTTAGGATTTTTAAAGATTTGACTTCAAAACACCAAAAATTGGAATATTCACCAATTCAATCCAAATTAAAAGCAAATGCACATGAATAAGTGTTAGGAATTCATACCCAACAATCAAAGATAGTTATAGATATAGATGTGAGATCAAAATCTCACCTTTAAACCCGAAAAAACAAAGAAGGAGAAGCATTTAAAACAAGGCAAGATCAATTCCTCTTCAACAACAACCCAAGAAGCTTTAATCTAAGCTTAATAGAAAAACATTTCCTAAGTTAGGGTTTAGGAATTTCTGAAATTGAAGGGAGAATGAGTTAGAGAAGAAGAAGAGGATGCTTACTAATAGCTTCTCTTTGAATTTGGAGCTAGAGCTTGGATTTGCAATGGGACTAGGGCTTAGGAATTCTAATTCTTTTTCTCTTTCCCCATTTTTATCTAAAGCTTGAAGGTATTAGGAAATGAAAGTGAATGAAGAGAAGTGGGGGTTGAGTAGAGTTAATAGTTTAGAATAATGGGCTGAAACCCAGACCCAAAGCCCTAAGTGAAAAGGTCGAAATTCCAGCTAACTCCAAACATATCAATGTTTATACTCAAAAAGGTTGCAAACACCATTTTAGACTCAATGGGAGTGGTCTCGAGCCCTAATTTGGCTGTTTGAAAAAAGTAGCTTTTCGGACTTAAATCCGACTAAAGATGCCATATTTAAATATACAATCGTAAAATATGCGGGTTGTTACATCAAAAGAAGGTGTAAAGCCAAAGGTAAGTGAAAAGTCACATGCAAATGAAAGGTTTAAGTCTCTTTGTATTTCTATTTCTTTTAAATTAAAAGCAAACTAAATACAATTCAGAAAATAAAAGTAAAAGCTGAACAAAAAATAAAGTGAAAAAGAATATACATTATTATTTTAAGGAAAAATAGAAATAAATCAGAAAATAGCCATATAGTTGAAACTAGACTTTAAAAATATAAACAATATACAATTAACATTTGACAAATTATAACTACACTTATAAAATGTTTTAAAAATTAAAATTATACATAACATATCATGTTACAAAAATGAATACAATTTAAAATATGAATATGACAAACAAAATATTATTTATATAAATTAGAATAACAATTCTGTTAAATAAACAATTTACATACAATATTGTAAAAAGCATAACTTTCACAATATTAATCGGATTTCAACGAAACGAAAAGCACTATTCTTAAAATTTTATTTACTTTCATATAAAAAAGATAAATTTCAAAATTTAAAAATTTTAAATTTTAAATTAAAAGTCAAAATTTGACCATATTGACCAAAATTCACATTTCTGAAAAAAGTTCTATTTATTCATGTTTGGAATTATAGTTTACATCAAATCAAAGTTTATATTTAAACTAACAAAATTTATTCGTTTTAATAAATAAAATAAATTTTTTAAATCAGGAATTCAATTTAAAATAATTAAAAGATACAATTAAAATAATCACAAAATACATGGTTGCTACATCCGGCCTACGTTCGCACTAGAGATTTTCCTTTTATTAGTTTATACTGCTGATTACATTTACAAATCCATGACATTCAAGAATAAAATTGGAAGAGTAAAGCCTACGTAGAAGATGAAGTGAAGCAGGAAGAATATACTTTCTCTGACCCCATGTCTGCTATTTTTTTTTATAGGGGACGATGTGCACGGATCGGGCTGAAATTTCGGCAGAAGAACGTAGGCCATGACGAGGTTACACAAATTTTTTTAGGTCCACTTGGGCCCACAATAAGGATCGGTACCAATCCCTATTTTGGTGTCCAAATAGGGTGTGATCACTGTAGGGGGTTCCCCATGATGTTAGCTACTTGCCTTAAAATTTTGTGCCATTTTGACTTACGGTTTGTGAGATATCGCGCTTTTCGCGAAGTGGTGTCACATATATTCTGATTTCAGCCGATTTCTTTGGAGGGATAGGGGCAGATGCCTCCAAACTCCTCCAAATGACATGCGATCTCTAAGAGAACTTCTCCATGTTATATTATGTATAGCCTTCAAGTTTCATGTCAATTGGATTGAACTCGAGTTACTGATCAATTTTGTTGCAATATGGTGCAAAGGCATGGATTATAGCCAATCCTTATGGAGGGATAGAGGCCAATCTCTTCAACTTGCTCCAATGATGTACGATCCCTGTGAGGTGTTACATATGTTGTAGTGAGCTTATGCTCCAAGTTTCATGTCAATTGGATTAGTGGAACTTGAGTTATTGTTTGATCTTTGCTTCAACATGGGTTGTTTGTTGATTCCTGCCGATGCCTACCAAGGGAACAGTGCCGATCCCTATGATTTCATTTTCTTGAGATGCGATCCCTAGGGTAGGCTCCCTAGGGTTTCCATATCTTTCTGACAAAATTTCTTATGCATTGGACTTGTGGATCTTGATATATTAATTGTTTTCTATCGAAATGCGTTTGCTTCCTGAAACATGCTGATCCCCATGATAGAATTGATTTTTGCCGATCCATCCTATGTGTTACCCATATTCCATACTTCGAACATTCTGCCTTGTGTATGTATCAATTCCATTCAATCTCAACTTTATGTTATTATCTGTACTTGATTTCTGGACCCTAGAATCATTACTCTGGACTCATCGGCCTTGATGATTGTGAAGTCCGCTGGGTTAAATCCACCTATATACTGCCTTGGAGAAAGGTGGGTTAACATTTTTCTCTTTAAAACATGCTTGCTATAGGAAGGTGTGTTTTGAATAGCCATAAATTTGAAATCCAAAATCCATAATTCATTGATAGTTGTATTTTCCAATTCAGAATCCAATCCGCTGCCAACCAAACCACGATCTCTTTGGATCATTAGTGAAATTCATGACTGTTTCAAGTCAATATCTAATTCCAAATACATTCCAAATCCTTTGCCGAATCCATACATGTCCAAAGCCAATAGCCAAATCCGCGATCTCACCGGATCATTTGCCAAATCCAAAGCTTCGTTCTCACCGGATCCTTACCGAGCACAATCTGTTCTCAACTACCTGAGTAGGCCAATCCATCACATTTCAGCGATGCGGCCTACGCCTTACCAGGCATAGTCCATACCCGAAAACCAGGCATAGTGCGTACCTGAAAACCATAATCTCTTTGGATCCTTATCGAGCACAATCCATACTCGACGACCTAAGTAGGTCAACCCATCGCGTTCGAGCAAAGCGCCCTGCTTTTTGTCAGGCATATTCCATACCTGATAACCTTTTTGTTCATCGTGTTACTGCAGATACAAGTATTTTAAGATTCATTTGTTATGGTGGTTCATCGCTATCTAAGAGCATGCCTAGGGACCGTCTTCGATCCCGTACATGTGTAAGTGACTTAGCCGTTCTAAAGTAGAATTTATTTTTAGTTCATGCCATCCCAAACAAGAGATGATAGCCAGTGCCCTTAAGCCGGGTTCGCTTCGATTTATGGTGGATGATGGTTGCTCCTGTTCCATCACCTTTACCGATTCCTTCCAGAGTTAAGTAGATTCGTTCCCCTAGTTCCATTGGGAGCAGTGCTGATCCATTTTCCTTGGTCGGGGTTTTCCCTCAATTGCTCCAATCCATATCCAAGTCTGCTAGTTTCTGCTTCAAGTCCTGGATTCCAATTTCTAGTTGTTCCAGCATCCATAAGTGGTCTCCGACCATCATTTCCATCCCGCCTTTCAGTCTATGAGGGAATTTTGGAACGTATTCCTCCGGATGAGCATCCAAATTTCGATTCTCACCAAATGCCAAGGGATTGATCATAGGTCCTCCAGTATCATGATCAACCAGATCCCGGGGCATGCCCCTTAGCCTTTGGGGATCAGTGCCGATCCCTCTGGAGATCGGTGCCGATCCCTCTAAGATGGTCGAGGATTGCCCCTTGCTATTCTGTTCCTTTCCTTTGTCCATTGGCTCCATTTACCTATTCCCGGTTTTGATTTCAAGCGATTCCTGCTACTTCAACTCTTTGATCTAAGTTGTCATTGGCTCCCGGTGATCTATTCCCTTGATTCTGCGCTTCGATTTAACGAATCCGTCGGAGTAAATTCTGCATCATCTCCTCCTATCTTTTCAGCGTCCTTTCTTGCATAGCATCCATCATCATTTCCATTTCATCCCTGGTTATGTAGATAGATGCTTGATTAGCTTCAGCTCCTGAGAAAGCCTCCGGACTCCCTCCGTGATGGCACCTTTTTGGTAGCACTCTCCTTGTTGATTCCTAGCCATTGCTTCCTAGATCTAAGTATCCAACCTTCCAAATCTAAGATCCTAGCTTTCAAATACGTGAGTGCAAGCCTTTTCAGTGAAAGCATCAAAATATTGGCACCAAAAATGGTCACCAACACCCAATTGTATGAAAGCACTAATATCCAACCCAATCGCAGAAATATGAAGAGAAATAAATGAAGAAGAAAATTAAACAATCAGAAAGCAAGTAAATAGAGACACAGATTTATAGTGGTTCGGCTAACTCTGGCCTACATCCACTCCATAGATTTTCCTTTTAATAGTTTATACCGCTGATTACAATTACAAGTCCGTGAAATTCAAGAATAAAATCGGCAGAGTATAACATAGGTAGAAAATGAAGTGAAGCAAGAAGAAGATCCATTTTTTCACGCCATGCCTACTGTATTTATAAGGGAAGATGTGCATGGATCGAGTTGAAACTTTGGTAGAAGAACCTCCAGGCCATAACGAGGCCACTCAAGAATTTTCAAGCCCATTGGGGCCCACAATAGAGGCCATTATCGTTCCTTATTTTGGTGTCCAACTGGGGTGCGATCCTTATGGGGTTTCCCCATGATGTTAGCTACTAGTCCTCCAAATTTCGTGCAATTTCGACTTGCGGTTTGTGAGATATCTCATTTTTCGTGAAGTGGTCATGCATATATTCTGATGTCAACCGATCCTTTTGGAGGGATAGGGTCCGATCGCTCCAAACTCTTCCAAATGACATGCGATCCCTAAGGGAGCTTATATAGCCTCCAATTTTCATGTCAATTAGATTAGTGGAACTCAATTTATTGACCGATCTTTGTTGCAATATGGTGTGAAGATTGATTATAGTCAATCCCAATGGAGGGATAAGGGCCGATCCCTCCAACTTACTCCAAATGATGTGCAATCCCTACGGGGTACTCCACATGTTGTAGTTAGCTTATGCTTTACGTTTCATGTCAATTGGATTAGTGAAACTTGAGTTATTTCTTGATCATTGCTTCAACACGGGTTGCTTGCTAAGTCCCGCCGATCCCTACCAAGGGTAGAGTGCCAATCCCTCTGACTTCGTCTTCTTGAGGTGCAATCCCTAGGGTAGGCTCCTTAGGGTCCCCATATCTTATTTGCAAAAATTCATATGCGTTGGACTTATGGATCTTGAGATATTGATTGTTTTCTAGCGAAATGCACTTGCTCCTTGAAACATGCCGATCCCTATGATGGAAGTTGATTTTTGTCGATCCCTCCTATGTTTTGAATCATATTCTATACTTTAAACATTTTGCCTTGCATATCTATCAATTTCATTCAATCTAGACTTCATGTTTCTACATGTACTTGATTTTTGGGCCCCACAAGCATCACTCTGAACTCACTGGTCTTGATAATCGTGAAGTCCGTTAGGTTAAATCCGCATGAATACTGCCTTGGCAAAAGGCGGGTTAACAGTAGAATAAAATTTTCTAGTATTATTTATTATTTGAATCCTTAAAACTAATTAAAATAATATATTAAATTTATCTATTACTTAAGTCAAATTAAAAGGACTTAAATTAATTTTTAAACAATTAATATATTAATTATTTTGGACCGAGATACACACACATATTCTAGTCTGCCATGCTTTTTGGAAGATGAGTAAAATTTGAGTTTGAAATTTTATTTGGCAAATAATTTATTAGTTTAAAAAACGTGGAGAAAAAGTGGAAAACATATGAGATATTCCTTGGTCTTTTGATGGTTATAAATACCACCCCATTCTCTCATTCTCATTATGTTTTTCAAGCCTATGCTCTAACCCCATTATAGTAAGTTAAACCCTATGGCTAGCCTTCTAAGCTACGCTAGGAGGAGAAAGGAGGAGGAACCAAAAGAGGAAATAACTCGTAGTACGTTGTGTAATCAATTGGCTAGATCAAGATAATCAAATTAAATTTATACTAATTTTATATTTTTATATTTTAGGCCTTGAATACAACAAAGAACAATTTTTATACACACACATATTTTATAAATTAAATAACATGTTAAAACTATATTTTATAATGTATATGTATGTACTATATATATGCATGCATATTTAAAACTTTTATTTTTAGGTTTTATAATATTTTATAAATAAAAAAGTGGAAATAAGTCCTTTATTCTCCAACTTAATACACAAAAAATCTTCTCAAAAATAGGTTTCACGAAACACCCCTGTAATTATTTTCAGTAAAAGACGACAGTTTATACTACAAATATTTGCGTTATAAATTACAAATTTTCGATGAAAATAATTGCAGGCGTTTTTTATGAACCTTTTTAAGGAAGGGGCGGAAGTGCATTTTGAAACTTATAAAGGGTGTTTGACAAAATGTCCGAATAAAAAATTATGTTTGAAGTATACATACATACTTATTTAATACTTATATATATATATATATATATATATATATTATAATGTGCGTATGTGTGTGTATATGAGCTAATCAATAGTCCCCTTTATTTAGCACCATTTGTAGCTCCTAATATCAGCCACAAGTTTATATTTAAATATTTAGTTGATGTGGTTGGAGAAAGGGAAAAATAAATATTTAAATAGGAACTTGTGGTTGATATTAGGGGACTGCAATAAATAAAGGATGCTATTGATCCTAGCTAAAATATCCAAAAAAATAATTTAGTTAACACACACATGCATGCATGCATGCATGCATGCATGCATGCATGCATGCATATATAGTCACACACATATATATGTCTTTGTGTGTATGTGTACATATAATATGCTATATTAAATTGATTTGACTAAGTGAATACATACATACATACATGCGTATATATATATATATATATATATATATTCAAGGATCACATTATCAAGTGGTAAGAGGTAGGTCATCTTATGTTGAGGTTTTAGAGGTCATGGCTTAGAACCTCTGAGACATCAAAACGAGTACTCTGCTTGAATATGTACCACTTGTATACGTGTGTATGTGTACACACACACACACTCTCACATACACATACGTGCATATGTATATGAATTCAATTTTGGCTTATATTTTTTTGTCTAGTTTATGATTTGTCACATCATATTTTTCTCATTATTTATTTAATAGTATAAACATATCTATATGCAATCTTGGTAATTGTTTACTTATAACACTTTATAACATCTATGCTATACACATCGCACATAAACATATGAGGTTCAAATACCTAATTTAATGCAGAAAAACAATAAATTAAGTAAAAATTTACTTTTTAAATTTACATAATCACTTTCACTTTAAATTAACAATAAGTAAGAATTAATGTGAAAGAATTATTCATGATAACATATGTTAAACATCTAATGCAATAACTAATAAAGGAATTTTTTAGATTTGTCCCTTTTAACCCTGCTACTAGTGCATTTGATGCAACAATATATCAGATCCCGTATTGTGTTAACATGAAAATTAACCAATATGTAGGACAATCCCTAAAACTTCAAATTAGATAGGTTTTCAAGAAATGGTTTTAACTAAGGATAATGTTACACTAATTAAGGACGTTTTTATGAAACAAAAACCACCCTACTTTTGGCCCATACCTAGCTTGTCCAAGTGGTCTGTTTCTAAGGTATGCCCTTTGTGGAATGTTAAAAAATCTATTCTGTCTTAGGTTGATTCAAATACACGTATTTAAACATTTCAAATTCAAATTTAATATTGCTTTGAATTTAAACAAAATTTATAAAAATAGCCAAGGACCTCTAGCTTGAGAGTTGGAGGCATGGTGTTTTAGACAATGGTTTTAGAGGTCATAGGTTTGAGCTCCTGAGACACCATAATGAGTGCCCTGTTGAGTAAAAGTATCATTCTTATTATTAAAAAGTCAAATATAAAGATAATAAAATATAAATTTATTTTTTTTAAAATTTATGCAAATATAAAATTTATATTCGCACTAATTAAACGGGTAATAATGATACATATATGAATGTGTTTGTATATACATAAATAAATTAATATACTATAAGTGTTATAATTAATTGAAATTATATATGTAGCACATATTTGTAAAAGGATATTAAATGAATTAAAACACATATACCTTAAGTGAATATACATAAGATGTGAAGATATATAATGTCGTATGGGATAAAATACTCACTTGTCTGAATATATTGATAATTATCATGACCCACACTTTTACATTGAGATACATAGGTAAAACATAATTTACATAACCAAACAACCCTAAAAAGACTTAAAATTTTGGAAAATATTGTAATTTAACATTTTTAGACTTTAGGCCAAAATGTATGCATTCTTGAATGAGACCTTGTAAGAGAAATAATTTTTAACAGAAGCTGAAATAGTCGCAGATTCTTATTTTAGAAGAAAGAGTTAGCGTATCCAGATTCCGTAGAGCAGTTATGATAGCGATTTGGCCCGATCATTTGAGAGTTATGATAGTTTAAATTTTTAGCCTGAATAGACAGTTATATTTTGGCCATAACTTAGCCTGTATTATAGTTTCGGTTTTTAAGTGTAAAAGAGGGTTAGAGAATCCATTGTACCACTTATTTTCAGATTTACTTAAAAACATCTTTATACCTATATTATCATTTCTTCCTCCAAAATCAAACAAAAAGCGCCATATTTTGAGAGGAATTGGTAGATTAAGAGACCAACGCCTAGAGACATCTTAGAGATCAACCAATCATAATTTGTAAATAGATTTTCATCACTTTAGCCATCTATATTTTTTGCCTTCATATGGAGTTAATTTGTGGATTTAGTCATTATTGGTGAGTGGTTTATATCCACTTACTCATATAAGTTGTAATATGTGTGTAATAAATGTTATGAATCCACTTTTCAACCTCAAAATCTATTTCTGATTTATGACCTAATCCATAATCAAGCTTTGGAAAGTATTCTAACAGTTTTAAATGTTTTAAACATATGTTTGAATGATGTAGGCATACATATGTATGCTAGGTGTATGTTAAAATGCTTGAATGACTTGTTATGGATGATTTGATGTTGTTTGGTATGTTTTGATTGCATGTCAAGTTCAATGGATGATTACATGCATTTTGAGTGATTTGGGATGGTCAGATGATGAATCTAAGTGGAGGAAACAGAAGAGAAAATCTAGGTGGAGGAAGCACCACTACTAATGGAAATGTTCGACCTACTACCCGGAGAAATCAAGGACGACAGGCTAACGCTAACCATAAATGCTGAGACCAATGTAGGTGCTGGAAATCCGCCAGTGGATGCAGGGATGGTGTATCAGTTGTTGGCCTATCTTTTTCAAAAAGGAGCTACTAGTAATGTTGGTGGAGCTAATCCTGTCGTTCTAGTCAGATATAACTATGCCAAGTTAAGCAGAAACTACATCAGTCTTGGTGGGAACATTTGCTGGTACGAAAGATGCCGTGGAAGTTGAGAATTGGCTGCTGAGTTGTGAAAGGTCTTTATTGATTTAGGCTTGGATGATGGAGAGAAGAGAAGGCTAGATAGTTGCATGGGTTAGCGCTTCATTGGTGGAAAAGTGTGATAGACGGAGTTCTGGAGGAAGAGCTTACATGGCCTGATTTTAGGAGATGTCCGAGGTTGCAAAATCGGCATTGATGAGGAAGTTCATGGACCTTGTCTAAGGAGGGATGTTTGTGATCGAGTACGCTGTTAAGTTTGATGAGCTATCTAGATATAGTTATGCTTTGATTGAGACTGATGTCAAGAGAAATGAGAGATTCATTAGAGGATTGAGACCAAAGGTAGGTAGAATGGCTATGTATCATATTAGGGAACCTTATCATGTGATGGTGGAGATGGTCGTCCACCATGAGGAGATGCTTGTTGTTTCAGCCAGGAAGAAGCTAATTGAGTCCCATGGTCCTCAGGGAAGGAAAATGAAATTCTTTAAGAAGAAAGGAGCTCAGAAAAGGGAGGCTGCTAAGAAGGCAAAGGCTGATTTGGTGTGTTATAAGTGTGATAAGAAGGACCATTATGCCAATGAGTGCAAAACTGGTAAAGAAAAGAAGCGCACAGAGAAGAAGAATGTGAAATGCTTCAATTGTGACTAAGTTGGGCATTATAAGAACTAGTGTCCTGAGCTAGTCGGGGCAGACATGTGGAAGGTGTTTGTCATTGGACTATTGTCTTCTTCTAGGCCTACTGCACGAGAGAAAGGGAAAACTGTGATAGAAGATACGCGCTTTTGATTCAGAATATACCAGTTAGGGTACCTTTTGATACCGATGCATCACATTCATTTATATCATAATATTTGGGTGATAGGTTATGTTTATAACCCACTTACCTTGTTACTTCCTTAAGGTTGCAAATGAAATAGGAGGACATGCAACTCTTGAGATGAGATGTGACCAGTTAGAACTTGATTTGTTAGGTCATAAATTTTCATGCAGTTTGTATGTCTATGATTTGATAGATTTCGGGATGATTTTAGGTATGGATTGGTTGGGTAAGTATGAGGTTAGGATATTTTGCTAGGATTGGGAAATATCACTAGGGTGCCCAGATAGTCATAACCGAATCATTTTCTCGGTGGAGAATTCCAGTAATAAATGTTTGTGCTTTGTTGAGTGCTATGGAGGTTGGAGAAGACCTTAGTCAGGTTCAAGTGGCAAGGGAATTTGTAGATATTTTTGAGTCGGTTATTAGATTACCACTGTAATGAGCTGTCGTGTTTCGGATAGATCATATAGAGCTGAACTTGTCAGTAGACCACATAGCAGGATGACCGCTGGAGATAAAGGAATTGAAGGTGCAGCTAATGGATCTAGAGGGAAGGAATTTTATTAGACCATGTTGTTTGCCTTAGGGAGTGGCTGCAGTTTTCGTGAAGAAACTAGATGGGTCATTAAGGATGTGCATCGACTATCGTAAGTTAAACAAAAGGACGATGAAGAATAAGTTCCCTCTACCGAGGATAGATGATCTGTTTGATCAGTTGAGTGGAGCCAGGGTATTTTCTCAATTAGATTTGGCGATGGGGTTCCATCAGCTGAGAGCGGTAGAGGATATATTCCTTTAACGACATTTCAGACTAGGTATGGTTCACATGAGTGGTTGGTGATGCTATTTGGATTGAGAAATTGTAACATTTCCTATCTAGAGGCCCAAAACTAAGCACTATAGATGCTGCAGTCATCTATAGTATTAGCTTCCTACAATTAAATACGGCTATATTAATGGTATTTACAGTATCAGAAGAACTTGTATATGAAACAAAATACAGATTGCAAAACAACTTTTACTTCATTATATTTCAAAACCAAATGCATTCTCAACACATAATCCCAATACGTTCCCAATGAAAGATAAAATATAGTTATTACAAAATTCGCCAAGAGCGGTATATGAAGATACCCTTTGGATGATCAGAGTCAAATAGTCATAATAAACTTAATACAATCATAGCGGAATTACATCAAATCATAAACAAGAACAGCAAGTCCTAAATAGCTATCCGTTTGCCCATTGCATGCCTCCGGTAGCTTTATTCGTCATTGTAACGACCCATACTTTTGATGTTGTAAGTTATTAAATATAATGAAATTTTTGGATGAATATGGGTAAAAATATAATGATTCGTTAATTTTAATTTATTGGATAATTTAAATTGTTTAAATTTAATATAGGAGATTATTTGAATAATTGAATTATGGATTAAATATGATTAAAAATGGTATCAGAGATTGATTCAAATAAATTTTATATAAATATGAATGAGGATGGTTACATTTTAAAAAATTGGATTTTAATGTGAATAATTTAAAATTTGAAATTTTGTATATTAATTAATTGATGAGAAAAATAGCCATTTTGAATTTTAACGAAACCAGTTTCATCGGATCCATAATAGTGAATTATTGTAGGATTTCAAGTTTCATAGCGATCGAACTTTTCATTTGGCCGTGCGAGCTTGAAACGTGTAGAATTTAAATTCAAAATTTAAATAAATAATCCAATTTGAAAAACTATCTTCCGCATACGATCGAATTAGACTTCGAAACTAGTTCCATTGTGTTCGAAATGGAGGTAAAATATTATAAATTCCTGGCTGCATATTTCGTTTGGAACCCGATAAAATTCGGATGTCAAACGTCAGATATTTTCAAATTTATTTAATAATATAATATCTACAGTAAAACTCATGCTCCCTTCTCTAGCCCTATATCACGTAGCCATTTTTTTCCCTTTTTCATTCTGATTCAAATCGAAGGTCAGAAAAATCAGAGCTACTAAAAAAAAGAAAATGTCAAACTGAAAAAAATTGATCGAACGAAATAAAGAAGATGAGATGAAATCACGATCTAGGGAAGGAGGCACGTGCGGTGCGAGGATAGACATGGGAGGGTTTCTAAGTGTGGAGGCAGAGCGAGGCGATGGATGTGGCATGGGGTTCGTGATTTAGGGCCGGTGCTCAACGTACACGTGCTTACGCGAGAAGTTGGAGGCGACATTGGAGGCAGGCGCCGTATTAGCGAAGCTGAGGGCTGGCAAGGCGATGCTGACAAAGGGAAGATCCGGTCGTGATGTAGTCGAGGTCATGTAGCTTGAATTTGAGATGGAGGAGGCGGCTATGAAGGTTGCATTTAGGTTAGATTTTTATTTCTATTTTTTTATTTTTTATTTTGTTAATTAGTTAGTCAATTAAACGTTATTGTTAATTAAAAATCGTTATGTTTAAAATTGTGTAAATTTTTCGCTGCGAGGTTCGTTTCGAACGAAACAAGCTACGCTGGTATGATATCGACGGAGGCTACAACATGGACCGGTAGTGGTATTTATTTGAAACTGGAATATTTTCGGTTTTAAGTAGAAAAAAAGGTGAGTGTTTTTAACGCTCTCGTTTGACTATCATATCTTATGTTAGAAAAATTATATCATGAAGTAATTTGAATTTATTGATGGTTGTTGGATAAATTTAATTTGACATTTAATTGACGTCTGAATAAATTGATAGGATTTAGTTTTGACTGTTAAAATTGAACTAGGATATTAAACTGCTAGAAAAATCCCCGATTTATCGAAAGTTGGTTGACTGTTGTAAATATTGACTGTTTGGATGATTGATTGAGATTGATGCTATTGATTGTTATTTTGGACGTTTGGATGTTTATTTATATATCATGTTATCATCCTATCAATTATTTACAGTGTATAAAACTGTAAATTGAATTATCTCGAATAAATTAAGAAATATGTTGAATGATATATACCTATGACATTTATTTTGGATTGAAATAATATATATCCATCTCTGAAATTAAATTTGAATAACTGATTCACTTGGCCTTAGGTTAGAGAATTATATACGGACACCGGATTGGTTAAATTAAATGATTTTAAAATTTGTTTTGAAATTATTTAAATGATTTAATTTTAAGAAATGGAAAATCGAATTTATGGAAATCAAATTATTTTCGAATTTGACCTGAAATGTTGAAACTTGAATTTGATAAGCGAAATTGTTTAAATAATCGAATTTGAGATTTTGAAGTTATAATCAAAATATGATTTGAATTCTAGAAATCGATTGTTTTAAAGATTGGATTTTTATTCGAACTTTGGATATTACTAAGTAAAAGTGATAAAACGTTATTTTGAAATTGAGCTCGAAATTTAATTATATTTAAAATATTTGGATTTTGAATTGGATATTGGAGAAAAATTGATTTAAGTGATTGAATCGATATTTGGAAATGGACGTGGAATTGACATAAATCTAAATGGTTTAAAATTCCGGATTGGAGTTGAAATTAATTAGAAATTGGAATCTGAATTAATTTGAAATTGGAAGTGAGATTAATTTGGAATTGGAATTTAAATTAATTTGGAATTGAAATTAAAATTCGACTTGAAATCGGAATTTAATCGAGTAAATCGAAATGGAAATTGATTTGGGATGGAAATTTTGGAATTGAATCAATTTGACTTGGAAACTATTTTTAAATTAATTATTTTAGTATAATCTATTTCAAATATGTTTTCTTTAAATATTCAAACTACTTTAATTTTCCCAACTATTTTACTATATAAACCATTTTATTACTCAAACTATTTTCTATTAAACTATCTTAACTATTTTAAAATTATTTTCTAAAATCCAAACTGCTCAAAGGGTGGAATGTGTATATTTAAATCTTGAATTTAAATACGAATTGGGTTAGACTGAAGTTATAACCTAAATTGTAATTCGAATCAAATTTCGAAGTGAAATCGATATATCGAGTTTAGTTGATATTTTGTAGTATAATTTGATTTTTGAAGCGAATATGGTAAATTTCAAAATGGATTTGAGTTTAAAGCAAATATGATGTTTTGATATCAAATACGTATTATTTTCGAAATGTAAAAGAACCAACCAGTTGTAAAACGACGTTTGGTTGTTAAAGAGACCGGGACCTCTTATTGGTATACCCTCTGCTAATATTGGAAACACTTTAACAACGATGTATGCGGTGGATGATATCCAGAATGTAATGGTTGAATTGGCGTCGTTTACTGTAATGAAGTAAGAGAACGATGATGGATAGCCTTGACATTCGTGTCATAATTAAAATCACTAAATATGAGCCTATATCTGGCTAATGAGGTTAGCTACCTCTAGCAATGTTGATCCCTCGTATTACCATTGTGGTTTTGGATTCGATGGGTGTAACTTTTTCGTCGTTTGGATTGATTGTCGCGGTCGGCCATAGATGGGTTACGATCAGTGAGAAAGAGTAAACTAGTAGAATCCTATCTTGGGCATTGTCTCACGTGCCTTGTCATATTTATCCTTATACGAGCCCATTACGATTTTGGTTTAAACTGTAAAAAAATGTGTTAAGGTGGATCAATATAAAGCCTTAACGCTATTTTGATATTTATTTTACTGATAGACATTATCTATTATAGCGTATAATATTATATATATAAATAGTTTAACGGATTCTTAGGAGATGGAAAATCCCGTAACATCTCTTAAGTTATTGCACTCATATTTTTGATATTGATTTGACTTACATAATAGTATTTTAGTCCTGAATCGATTGTTTTGGTTTTTCATTACGCTCGGGTCAGTCCTGAGTTTTTCAGTGTATTGAAGACTATTCTTTGGAGGACGAAGATGGAGTTTTGGTACATTACTATTATTATACCCTGCATCATGCTATTCTACTGTATTGATTATTTCTCCTTGCTGTATATTTATAACTCTGATAGGCGTGTATAGATTAGAATCAAATGTATAGTAAACAGCTTTATGAATAGTTTATTTGATTATTATATTTTATCAATTCTGCTGTGAGATCCTGTGTTTTGTTTTCTTCTTCTTTTCTTATTTTTCTTAGTTAACCCCATTGATTATCTACGTTCTGGATTGTATAAGTCGGACATGTGTGCATTATTGTCGATTTTATACCTTTTAAAATGTGGGTCGTCACAGTTCGTCTCAGAGCGAAGGTTTAGCGATAGCCTTGGCTTTATGGGGTTTGACTCATTAGAGATGGGGCAGTAATACCCTAGAATGAGTCTGTTTGAGTGTTTATATATATATATGAGAGCGTACTTGTTAGTGTTATAAAATATTTTATATTCTGTTTACTTATCCTTTGAGTAGTTTATGAATTCCGGTCGATGTATGGGACGTCATGTTATCGATAAGGGTTTCTAAACACTTAAACGAGGCAAATCGACATAATATTATTTTATATCGGGTAAATGAAATAATTTTACTTAAGTATATTATATATATATATATATATATATATATATATATAAAATGATAATTTTAATTAAAATTGTTGTTAGGCGATGATAATATTTAATTATCATTGATTATTGGTTGGCTTTGAAATAAAACGAATAATTAATGAATTTTATTTTATAAAGCATTGATAATTAAATTGAATTGGAGTATAGTTGCATAAGAATTGTGTAAAATGACTAACTTGTAAATTAATGGAATATTTCGATATTAAGCTAAGAAAATTTGTATAAGTATATTTATAATATAGCTTATATATAAAAGTGATTTTAAAAATTGAGAATTTTAGAATTTAAAATCCTTTTTGTTTTCAAAAATTGTTTTTCAAAGCCTTAAAGTTTAATAATAGTATCATTTGAAGGAGTTTTGGCCAGGAAAAATATTTTTGAAAGGACTTTTGAAGAAATAAAAACATTAAACTCGCTTGGTTGCTGGGAAATAATTCTGGGGATGACTGCAGCATTGCCAATGTTCATTTTCGAGTTCTCAGTGAAGATTTCTACCAAAAGAAATTAAATTTCAATTAAACAAGTTTTGATTGAGGAAATATGTTCTAAGTGTGATTTAATAAGTATATGGAAATAGTTTCAACTTAAAATTTAAAATAGTATGGATGAGAAATAAATTTGCAAATTATAAATTAGAATAGGAAATTTAAATTGGTTAAACATTTTGATTAAGCAAATAAAATAAATTTGAATTCGAGAAATGAAATAAAATAATTAACTTAAGAAATGTTAACCTAATCAAGTTAGTGAAATGAAGTAAATAAAATATATTTAACTCATGAAAGCTTAAATAAAAAATGAATTGCATTTGAAATGAAATAGATAAAATAATGAAATAATATTCTAAGAAGTTAATTTGTAAAACTTATAGACTTGAGAATTAATAAGCTAAAAAAATGAATTTAAATTTGTAAAATGGAAAAGAGAAATAAATTTAACTTGAATAAAATTAAATAAAATGAGTAATAGATTAAAAGTGAAATGAAGTTTGACTAAATATTAAATGAATTGAATTGGATATTAAGTGAACTTGATAAATTAGTAAAGTGAATTAATTCCACTTATTTAATAAATGAATTAATCAAATGAATATGAACTTGAATTTTTAAATAAAAATGTAATTTAAGTATGTAGTAAATCGAATAAAAATAAATGAATGTAAGTAATAAATTAAGTTGGTTAATCGAATTTAATCTAAACTAGATATAAATAAATAAAATGCAAGAGGAATGAGTTTAAAATTTTAATGTTAACTAATATAGTATGGAATAAGTTATTGGAATAAATTATAAATTAAAATTAACTTAAGAGAGGTTAAATGAATTGATTGTGAAAAAAACTCTTATTATGAATTGAGTTATAAAATAAAATTTACTTTGGTAAATTAATAATATGAATTTGAATAAATGAAGTGAATTGATGAATTAATAAAACTTAAGATACGAAGTAATAATAATAAAAGCGAGTGTGTTGTATAACACATTTGTAATAAACTTAGATAATTTATAAATGATGATAGTATTAACTAAAAAGAGATATACTAAGTGGAATAAAATTTTGTAAATGATTCATAAATAAATTTATATAAACTAGGTTAAACGAAAAAGTGAAACAAATTGGAATTTTACAAATTGAATAGAATAAAAATTGAATATAATGAATTTGTAACGAATGTTGATAAGTTGGAAGAAATCAGTGGAATGTAAACCGATTAAAAGTGGATGAAACAAAAATAAATAATTGAAACAAATTGATTGAATGTAAATATATGTTGAAATGTAACAAATCAAATATTAATGCAATAAATATTGATTGGAAGAAAATAGGTTGAAACCAGATTAGTTGAATGTTAATCAATTAAAAGCAAATGAGTTAATTATAAATCCGTTGTATGATTAACGAATGAATATTAATATGTGAACGTGAATCAATTTTAAATATATGGAATGTGGTATGGATTAAATTACTTAAGTGTAATTAATTATTTGAATTATTGAAATGAAATAATAAAAATGAAGAAAGAAAAATGAATGTAACTATCAACGAGTGTAAATTAATAAAATGTGAATTAATTATTGTTGATAAGTGCATGCAAATCAATTAGAAGTAAATAAATTGAAAGAAAAATCAATTGAACGTGAATCCAATTGAATAAAAGTTGATTGAATGCAAATAAATTGAAATGAATCAATTAAAATGTTAATGAAATGAATGTTAATAAGAATGAAGGGTATAAATTAGAAATTGACATTGGATAATGAAAATTCATATGGTTATGAGTTAATTGGATTAATTGGACGGATATTGATGGTTGGATGGCTTCTTTTGTTGCAAACCATTGTTTTTTCTGTTTTGATTACATACGATTGTTGTATGTTGTGTATTTATGCTTGTGTTTTTTGTTTGGATTCAAAAATCCATGTTATATGGTTATATTAGACTTATACATGCTTCTATAACGTTATATGCAACTAATATCTTAAATTGAGTTGAAATAGGTACATATGAAGACCGTTGGGTGTATATGCGGGGTTTTACATGCTTTTGCTTGCTTAATACGAGCGAACTCGCTCGTATTATTAATAATAAGGTACGTATCTCGGATTACATACCACGATTTTTTATTTTTGCCCTTCGGGATGCCTCATCATTGAGATGAGATGTATATTTGATATATATTGGTTATATTTGTGTTATATATTGAATTGTAAAATTTTTCCGATCGAGCCGTGCAAAAGAGATTCTGTCGTAATTTTCCGTAAATCCAGGAGTTAGAAATTTTTTGAAGTTTTAAAAAGTTTTATAACTTGTTTTTCTATATAAATTATATTTTCTGTAAACCGATAGCGGAATGACGTAGCAAAAGTGTTGTAAAGATTTTCTAAAAAGATTTTAAAGTATAAGTGATTATTTGAATAAAATCCATTGTATGTTAAATTCTTTACTTAACGACTTTTCGAGGACGAAAAGTTTTGAGTAGGGGAGTGTGTAACGACCCATACTTTTGATATTGTAAGTTATTAAATATAATGAAATTTTTGGATGAATATGGGTAAAAATATAATGATTCGTTAATTATAATTTATTGGATAATTAAATTGTTTAAATTTAATATGGGAGATTATTTGAGTAATTGAATTATGGATTTACTATGATTAAAATTGGTATCAGAGATTGATTCGAATTATATATAAATATGAATGAGGATGGCTACATTTTAAAAATTGGATTTTAATATGAATAATTTAAAATTTAAAATTTTATATATTAATTAATTGACGAGAAAAATAGCCATTTTGGCCGCTGTCTCGGGTTTTGACGAAACCAGTTTCATCAGATCCGTAATAGTGAATTGTTGTAGGATTTCAATTTCGTAGCGATCAGACTTGTCGTTTGGTCGTGCGAGCTTGAAACATGTAGGATTTAAGTTCAAAATTTAGTGGAAATTAGGTTGATGGGCTTCTATTTGCAGGGTAATAAGTTTTAAGGACAACACTTCTGAATAATTAGTTTTAAGGACAATTTACAACATAATGATAAATTCATTTATCTTGTTAAGTTATACAGGAAAATGATAAATCCTTTTATCTTTATTTCTGTATAACTGAAAATGATAAAGTCGTTTGTCCTTTTCCTGTAAAATGTCCTTAAAATTAATTTTTCAGAAGTAGCATCCTTAAAACTTATTACCCTAAAAAATAGGTCCTTGAAGTGAAAATCCCCCAAAATTTAAATAAATAATCCGATTTGAAAAGCTACCTTCCGCATACGATCGAATTAGACTTGGGGACTAGTTCCATTGTGTTCGAAATGTGGGTAAAACATTATAAACTCCCGACGGCACATTTCGTTTGGAACTCGAGAGAATTCGGACGTCAAACGTCAGATATTTTCAAATTTATTTCAATAATATAATATCTACAGTAAAACTCACGCTCCCTTCTCTAGCCATGTATCACATAGCCCATTTTTTTCCTTTTTCATTCCGATTCAAATCGAAGATCAAAAAAATCAGATCGACTAAAAGAAAGAAAAAGAAAATACCAAACTAAAAAAGTCGATCGAACGAAATAAAGAAGACGAGATGAAATCACGATCTAGGAGAGGAGGTGCGTGCTGCGCGAGGACAGACGTGGCGAGGGTTTCTGAGTGTGGAGGCGGAGCGAGGCGATGGATGTGGCATGGGGTTTGTGATTTAGGGCTGGTGCTCAACGTATGCATGCTCACGCGAGAAGTTGGAGGCGGCATTGGAGGCAGGCGCCGTAGTAGCGAAGATGAGGGTTGGCAAGGCGACGCTGACAAAGGGAAGGTCCGGTCATGATATGGTCAAGGTCCTGTAGCTTGAATTCGAGATGGAGGAGACGGCTGTGAAGGTTGCGTTTAGGTTAGATTTTTATTCTTTATTTTACTTTTTTTATTTTGTTAATTAGTTAGTTAATTAAACGTTATTGTTAATTAAAAATCATTATGTTTAAAATTGTGTAAAATTTTCGCTGCGAGGTTCGTTTCGAATGAAATGAGCTACGCTGGTATCATATCGACGTAGGCTACAACATGGACTGGTAGTGGTATTCATTTAAAACTGGAATGTTTTCAGTTTCAAGTAAAAAAAAAGGCTAGTGTTTTTAACGCTCACGTTTGACTATTATATCTTATGTTTAAAAAATTTATATCGTGAAGTAATTTGAATTTATTGATGGTTGTTGGATAAATTTAATTTGACATTTATTTGACATCTGAATAAACTGATAGAATTTAGTTTTGACTGTTTTGAATAAGGATTTTAAACAGCTAGAAAAATCCCCAATTTATCGAAATTTGGTTGACTGTTGTGAATATTGACTGTTTGGATGATTGATTGGGATGGATGCTATTGATTGTTATTTTGGACGTTTGGATGTTTATTTATATATCATGTTATCATCATGTAAATTATTTATAGTGTATAAAACTGCAAATTGAATTATCTTGAATAAATTAAGAAATTGGTTGAAATGATATATATATCTATGACATTTATTTTGGATTGAAATTATATATATCCATCCCCTGAAATTAAATTTAAATTACCGATTCACTTAGCCATAGGTTAGAGAATTATATACGGACACCGGATTGGTTAAATTAAATGATTTTAAAATTTATTTTGAAACTGTTTAAATGATATAATTTTAAGAAATGGAAAATCGAATTTATGGAAATCAAATTATTTTCGAATTTGACCTCGAAATGTTGAAACTTGAATTTGATCAGCAAAATTGTTTAAACAATCGAATTTGGGATTTTGAAGTTATAATCAAAATATGATTTGAATTTCAGAAAACGATTGTTTTAAAGATTAGATTTTTATTCGAACTTTGGATATTACTAAGTAAAAGTGATAAAACGTTATTTTGAAATTGAGCTCGAAATTTAATTATATTTAAAAGATTTGGGTTTTAAATTGGATATTGAAGAAAAATTTGATTTAAATGTTCGAATCGACATTTGGAAATGGACGCAGAATTGACATAAATCTAAATGGTTTAAAATTCGAGAACGGAGTTAAAATTTATTTGAAATTGGAGTTTTAATTAATTCGAAATTGAAGTGAAATTAATTTAGAATTGGAATTTAAATTAATTTGGAATTGAAATTAAAATTCGACTTGAAATCGGAATTTAATCGAGTAAATCAAAATGAAAATTGATTTGGGTTGGAAATTTTGGAATTGAATTCATTTTTGCTTAGAAACTGTTTTTAAATAAATTATTTTAGTATAGTTTATTTAAATTCTATTTTCTTAAAATATTTAAACTACTTTAATTTTCCCAACTATTTTACTTTATAAACCATTTTATTACTCAAACTATTTTCTATTAAACTATTTTAACTATTTAACTATTTTAAAATTATTTTCTAAAATCCAAACTGGTCAAAGGGTGGAATGTGTATATTTAAATCTTGAATTTAAATATGAATTGGGTTAGAGTGAAGTTATAACTTAAATTGTAATTCGAACCAAATTTCGAAGTGAAATCGATATATCGAGTTTAATTGATATTTTGTAGTATAATTTGATTTTTGAAGCGAATATGGTAAATTTCAAAATGGATTTGAGTTTAAAGAAAATATGATTTTTGATATCAAATACGCACTGTTTTCGAAATGTAAAGAACCACCCGGTGTGTAAAACGACGTTTGGTTGTTAAAGAAACCGGCGCCTCTTATTGGTATACTCTCTGCCAATATTGAAAACATTTTAATAACTGCGTACGCGGTGATGATATCCAGAATGTAATGGTTAAATTGGCGTCGTTTGCTGGAATGAAGTAAGAGAACGATGATGGATAGCCATGACATTCGTGTCATAATTAAAATGACTAAACAGGAGCCTATGTCTGGCCAATAACGTTAATTACCTCTAGCGACGTTGATCCCTTGTATTACTATTGTGGTTTCGGATTTGATGGGTGCACCTTTTTTATCATTTGGATTGATTGTCGCGGTCGACCATGGATGGGTTACGACCAGCCAAAAAGGGTAAACTGGCAGAATCCTACCTTGGGCATTGCCTCATGTGCTATGTCATATTTATCCCTATATGAGCCCATTACGATTTTGGTTCATACTGTAAAAAAATGTGTTAAGGTGGATCAATGTAAAGCCTTAACGCTATTTTGATATTTATTTTACTGATAGAAATTATCTATTATAGCGTATAATATTATATATATATATATATATAAATAGTTTAACGGATCCTTAGGAGATGGAAAATCCCGTAACATCTCTTAAGTTATTGAACTTATATTTTTGATATTGATTTGACTTACATAAGTGTATTTTAGTCCTGACTCGAGTGTTTTTTTTCATTACGCTCTGGTCAGTCCTGAGTTTTTTAGTGTACTGTCGATTATTCTTTGGAGGATGAAGATGGAGTTTTGGTATATTACTATTATTACACCCTGTATCATGCTATTCTATTGATTATTTCTCCTTGCTGTATATTTATAACTCTGATAGATGTGTATAGATTAGAATCAAATGTATAGTAAATAGCTTTATGAATAGTTTATTATTTATCGGCGGAATTTGTATCGGATTAGAAAACTGTCGAAAAATTTAGAATTAAAATAACCGCAAGCGCATGGTGTACAAACGTAGCACATCGTGAATACCGGTCGATCCGTAGAGAATTAATGATTTTAAAATTCTATTCAATCGAATTAAACCAAAGTCGATGGAAAGTTTAGCTAGAGAATTAGAGAATTAACTAACTACAAGAAAAAAGAAGCAAATATAAGAGTTAAGCGACAATTTAGAGAATAAATCCACCCTCTAGATCATGTAGTTAACACTATGAAATTACGATCTATCTTTTATGGTCATTAGTGCTTTAATTGATGTGCTTCTCATAAGTATGACATATTTGTGCTATTGATTAGACAACATAAGCCATCAAACTATAACACATCCCTTAAAGCACTTACTAACTTTCATGAAACTTGACAAATAAAATGAAAATGAAATCTATTTTAAGTATGGCCTATTAACTATTGATTAGAAATATAGACCATCAAATTTGAATTTCAAATCACTTTATTATGCCATAATCATATTTTGATGAAGAGGCATTTGTGTTAGTGATTATTTAAGCAAAGCTTATTTGGTGTCAACAATATAGGCTATCAAATCCAAAACAAAAACAACAAATTAAACCACTTCAAGCATTGTCATTAAGCTCAAAAAGAGAGCTATAATTATCAAAATGTTGAAGTTACATGATTAGAGGCTTCATTACCCCTAAATTGAAGGGATTAGCCTCTCATATTTGTTAATAAAACAACAAATATAGCTTGCGACATGAAAGAAAAAGAAAAGGAAAAGAGAGCAAAGCGAAATGAAAAACTATTCTAATTGCATAAAGAAAAATCTACACTACTTGAATAAAAGGAAATGAACATGTAATTAAAAAGAAACAAAAATTAACATTGCATAAAAAAAAGAATTACATAAGAGAAGAAATGGCTAAGTAGCCATGGAAAGAAAGAGAGCTTTGATTTATTTTGAGCCTAAAACTAATGAAGAGGAAGAGAGACTAAGTGAAGAGGGGAAGAGATTACATGAAACATATGGGTATTTATACATGTATGAAACCCTAATTCATATTTTTGGGGAACGCTCAAAATGCCCATGAGGTAGTGTGGCCACCAAGTAATCATTAGCATGTCATAATCCCCATTTAAGTATACATGAATCCATTAATTCCATATGCGTGTGCATTAGCCTCTAATTTGTGCATTAAGGTGGTGGGTAGGTGGGGTCCTCCATGATCTTCACTTTGAATTATTTCCATCTTCATTCCTTTGTATTCTTTTTGTGCATGAATATCTTCTTCATGAAACAACTTGTAATTGAAATCAAATTCCTACAAAATAGTATGGAAAATTCTAATTAATTTTTCTCAAAGAAATATATGCACACAAATGACCGTTTTCCCCCTATATGAAGATGGATATGTGACAATTTGAATTAATATGGGTTTTGGTTAAAACAAGTTAAAATACCCAATATGATCATTTATTTAATTTAAATAGAATAAATATGGTGGTAAAAATATGCACATTTACGTGCACATCAAATACCCCATTACTTATCTTTTTATTTGTCCTCGAATAAACTAAAATTAAGATAAATCCGTTTTCGTAGGAAGCCTGATTGCATTGAGCGTATGCAACAAGCCATTAAACCTCTGGGTGTCTCCAGTAGGACGAGTGTTGTCTCGTGAGGGTTTTCAGCGCATACTACCTACAAAATCCAAACGTAGGATGAAAATATTTACAAAATGCAAGATTTATTTACAAAGAGATAAATGCAAGTTTTTGAAAATATTTACAACTGAAGGATTTATTTTTAAATTGACATGAATAAGTTAAATATAGGTTTTGGTCATTATCTTGAAAATTTAAGTCATTTACTTGTCAAAATTTTCAACAAAAATCAAGTTATCATAACAAATAGACTATAGTTTAACTCATTATTTCGGTTGATAACAAAGTGAAATTATGAAAAGGATCCTTCGTTGATTATTAAAGTTTATCAAAATGGTATTTTCATTTCTTTTCAACAACAAATCAAATCAAATATGTAAAAATAGTGCTAGGACTTCAATTGCTTACTCACTGATTATTTGCAAGAAAAATTGCACACCTAGCTCAGGTAAGCTGAGGCCAGATATACCACCCATGCACTGCCTTTCGGGCTTATTTGAGGGGAGTACAGAGCATGGCGAGTGCATACACGTTCACGCATACACTTATTGACCATAGGTGGTTTTTATTAAGTCTGCTTTTTTACATGTGTTCCATACATGCATAACCGTAAGGACTTTTAAACGAGTATGAAAGCACATAATCAAAGATTTCAAGTAATTCACCCATGCATAACTGTAAGGACTTTTAAATGAGAGTGAATACTTGGATGTTATTATTTTTTATTTTTATATTTTTTTAGAGGGAGAGAGAGTTTTGCAAAATCATCTTAGCACCATTTAACTTAGAAGACAAAAAATATATGATATCCTTTACTTTAAATCAACCACTTTTTAAAACAAAGATTTTCAATTAGGATGTACTCCATAATTAACACGTATGAATCTTCCTATATACTAGTTAAACCATTATTATTTGTAATAAAACTTCATTTTTATTTTTGTTAAGACGAATATATTTTCAAAAATTTCAATTTAGTAAACCAAAACCATATATTTATCCTATAGTGTTTCTTTAAGAATAAATCAAAAGAAAATTTGTTTTTGGGATTATTTTAGATTTTAAGAGAAAAAGGCAAAAATAAACCATGAAAAATAGAAAATTTGAAGATAAATCTCCCCCCACACTTGACGTTGAATGTCTCCCCACAATCAACCCATGTGGAAGGAGAAAAACAAAAACAAAAACATGGCCTTTATTTAAATGAAAATTAATGGCATTTACACGAGATCAGAAAGTATATCGTCAAAAAGTAAATGAAACGATCTTCCAAAGATTGATTCATTTGTCTCGTCAAGTATGCGAGACACAGCTTAAGCTTGAAAAACCAAACCGTAGAAGATTTCAAAGTTGAATGTTGATTTGGAAAAACGAACGTCGTTTTATTAAAAATCACACGAGTTGTTTTATTGTCGATGATTTTTAGGGTCGATAAAATAATTGGTTGAAATTCAAGTTTGTCATTGAAAACTTCTTCAAAATTATTGACTTCAAAATCAAAATGGTGATTTAAATCTACCCCTTTGGAATTTAACAACTCATCTTCAGAAATTCCATAAAATTCAGGTTCATTAAATCCGTCTTCCTTTATTGGATTATCAACAAGTTTATTACATGTCTCAAGTTCATAATCCAAAGTTTTTGTATTCCAATTTTCGAAATCGAGAAAAGAAAGATCGAATTTTACATTTAGTCCACACCCTCAAAAGAATTGAAATCCAACTCAATTACCATGTTTTCAACAACTTCATTAAGATTGTTATTTTCAGTTTCAAAAGTTGTTGTTTGAAAATCATCGATTTGGGTAAAAGATGGATTATCATTTGACTCGTCACATGTTGGGATTTGATTTTGTTTATCACGTTGTTTCATATATGTTTCAAACAACAAATTTGTGTGATCATCATAAATTTCATACATTTTCTCAACAAAGTCAAATTTGTAATTATTAACTTGAAAATTTTCAATTTGGACTCGTTGAGAACAAGAATTGTCAATTTCGATAAACGGTAGATTATTATTTGATTCTTCGCAAGTTGAGATTTGACTATGATTTTCACGAAAAGTTTTGTATTTTTCACGTAATAAAATCCCCGTTATCGTTTTCCATTTGGTCAACAAAATCAAATTCATGATTGTTAATTTGAAAATATTCATTTTGACTTTGTTGATAACCAAAGTTTTCAATCATATCTTTATTGAAACTATTTCCACTACCAAAATTATTTGAAAATTGGTTCACATTTTCATCTTGATTTTGAAATTCATTTTGAAGCTCGAAATTGAATTGGCATGGGTTATACTTGAAATCATTTGAATTTTGAAGCGAATTCAAATTTTGATTATTTTGACTTGAACTATTGCACAAATATGAGTTACATAAAGCGTTTATACTTTGATTTTGCTATGCAGAGAGTTCAAGTAAAGATAAAATGCTATTTTCGAGACTTGAGGGTTGCTCATCGTTTTGAAAAGTTTGTTGTCCAAAATTCAAATCGTTTAAAGAATAGTTGTCGTTAAAATATCCATACGAATTTGAAGTGAAATCATATGGATTATATTGATTTTCACAACTATTGTAAAATTCAAGTGAAAATGGAAATTCAGACATTTTCAAGAATATGTTTTGTTTTTTTATATAAAGGAAAAATATTTACAAACAAAATTTATTTTGCAAAAGGGAAATTGATTTTTGTTTTGTTTTTTTTTTCAAATTTTTTCTTCTTTTTTGCAAATGTTTTATAACAATTTTTTTTGGATTTTTGAAATTTCAAAGGAAAAATGATATAAAAATTTCAAGGGAAAAGAAATATTTACATTTTTTTGATAGTTTTGGATTTTGAATTTTTTTAAATATGCATGAACTAATGCAACTAAATGAATGCAAGGGTTAATTACAAATGATTTATTCTACGTTAACCCAAAATTGTATAATCACAAATTACCTTAAATCAACAAGATAGTTCTCAGCCAGGTAAAGGGCAGGATTTATCGGTGCACCACTAATCACCATGGCAATGCAGCCGAAGGTTTAAGTACCTTCAGAGGAACAACCACTATAATATTTACGAATCACCGTAATATTTATAAATGGTTATTACTCTGCCGTAGCCTAGACGCCAAGAAATTAAATTGTTCAAAGAAGATAAATTGTCAACATACAATTAAGAGCTATCATTATTATTAATCAAAATTCTAAAATCAAATAGAAAGAAGAAATTAAATGTGTATTAACAATGCAATTACAAATGGATTTTTTTTTAATTTTTGAATATTTTTAATATATAAATGAAAATGCAAGCACGCAACGATGCAATTCAAATAAAACTAGAGATAAAAGCAGCAAATTTTTTTAAGCAAGCGAGCAGTTTTTTCTTTCGGCAAGTTGTTCTTCTTCTTCTGAAATCTGCTTTGACAACCTGAAATAAAAACAAGATATATATATATATATATATAAACAGTTTATTATTAATTTTTTTGATTTTTTTAAAAGGAAAAGTCAAAACAGTTGAAATTAAATGAAACCAAACAAAATAAATGAAAGAAAAGTTAGAGAAAAAACAACAACACAAAACAATTGGAACCAAAAATTTGTAAGTTTTTTTTTGAAATAAGAATAAAAGAAATTTTACAAAAGAGCCAACGAACAATCAACCCAAATAATCCCACTCGGCCCAATTATTTTATATATCTTCTTCACAAAAGCATTCTAATCAAGCACCTTCCCCAAACGAATAGAAAATTCTCTACTCTTCGTAAAAGAATTTTCGGGAATCAAAAACAATTCCGCAGCTTAAAATTTCGCAAATCAAAAACTTGTTTATTCGATGGAAGGCGAATTCGATGGCGGGGGATTCGAGTTGTTCACGGTGTCTGGTAAAGTAGTGGATGTTGCGATTGGGTTTGGGGCTACGAGGAGAGGCGGTGGTTGTTGGAATTTATTGAGGCGATTGGGGATTCGATTTGGCATGGTTTGAGGGTATTTTTGTGCACGGCTGCTGTTGTTGATAGGTGAGGAGGAGATGCTGTGGTCAGTTGTGTGCGATGATGGCGAGGCTGCAATAGTGATGCAGGCTGATGGTAAGGCGTAAGGTGTAATAAAGATTGTTTGGGTGACTGGAAGTGGATTATGGGCGTAAGGCGGAGGAGACGCATTGCAGTCTGAGGAGGAGGCTGCTGAATTGGGGGTCGCGCGTGATGCAGGGGGGTTGGTCAGGGAAGTATTGAATTTAGAAAGCGGAGAGTTTGATGGTCTTCTGGGGATCGCGAGTGTGGTTAAGAATGGTTTAACTGTTGGTGGAGTAGCACGGTTGCAATGGCGAAGGAGATAGGAAATGAAGTGGTGTGTATGTGAGGAAAGTTAATGGTTGGAGCTGCAGTTGAATGGTGAAGTGGTAGGGTGATCGAGGTGAGTAATGGTGGTCAGTTGAAATGGTAGTAGGGGTGAGTTGTGAAGATGATGGTTTTGTGAATGGCAATTTTGAATATGGTGGCAGAGGTAAGAATGAATGGTGGAAGAAGTTTGTTGTTATGGGAATTCGTTGATGATGGTGAAGGTATGAGAGGTTGGTTGAGGAAAATTGTAGTGGAGGATATGCAGGCTGTTAGAAGTGATATACAGTAGAGGTGGTCAGCAATGATTGAAATGATGGCTAGTTGAATTATGGCAGTAATGGTTTGGTCGAGCAGCCAAATGAGGGAGTGGGTGATTTGTTATATGTGATGGAGATGACAGTGAAGGTGGAGCTGTTGTATAAGAGGAGGAGCAGGGAAGTTTGAATGTGGATGTTGGTTGTGTATAAGCAAATGGCAGAGGTTAATAATGAGTTGTTTGTGAGATGGAAGTGGGATGCTGTGAATTCATATGAAGGATGGTACAGGGAAGGATGTTGAATGGGTTGAGGGGTGTGTGCAGGGGCAAGAAGCAAGTAGAGTTTTCACTACATATTCACAGTGAATTGTGCACAGAAATGTGTAATGTAAAGTTTTTTTTTCTTAAAAACAATGCAAATAAAAATGTAAATGAAATAGAATTTTTTTTTAGAATTTTTGTATTCTTCTTTTTAGAATAAAATGCAGATAAACACACAAAACAAACACACAAGAAAATCAAACGAAAATAATCCAAAGTATAGAAAATCAAAATCAAAACAACTCCCCGGCAACGGCGCCAAAAACTTGTTTACTGACGGAATTTCTATCGGATTAGAAAACCTTCGAAAAATTTAGAATTAAAAATAACCGCAAGCTCACAGTGTACGAATTTAGCACGTGGCGAATACGGGTCAATCCATAGGGAATTGATGATTTTAAAATTCTATTCAATCAAATTAAACCAAAGTCGATGGAAAGTTTAGCTAGAGAATTAACTAACTACAAGAAAAGAGAAGAAAATGTAAGAGTTAAGTGACAATTTAGAGAATAAATCCAATCTCTAGATCATGTAGTTCAACATTATGAAATCATGATCTCTTTTTTATGGTCATTAGTGCTTTAATTGATGTGCTTATCATAAGTATGACATATTTGTGCTATTGATTAGCCAACATAAGCCATCAAACTATAACACATCCCTTAAAGCACTTACCAACTTTCATGAAACTTGACAAAGAAAATGGCAATGAAATCTATTTTAAGTATGGCTTATTAGCTATTGATTAGAAATATAGACCATCAAATTTGAATTTTATGCCATAATCATATTTTGATGAAGATGCATTTGTGTTAGTGATTGTTTAAGCATAGCCTATTTGGTATCAACAATATAGGCTACCAAATTCAAAACAAAAACAACAAATTAAACCACTTCAAGCATTGTCATTAAGCACAAAAAGAGAGCTATAATTATCAAAATGTTGAAGCTACATGATTAGAGGCTTCATTACCCCTAAATTGAAGGGATTAGCCTCTCATATTTGTTATCAAAACAACAAATATAGATTTCAACATGAAAGAAAAAGAAAAGGAAAAGAGAGCAAAGCGAAATGCAAAACTATTCTAATTGCATAAAGAAAAATCTACACTACTTGCATAAAAGGAAATGAACATGTAATCAAATAGAAACAAAAATTAACATTGCATAAAAAAGAAAAAAAATTACATAAGAGAAGAAATGGCTAACTAGCCATGGAAAGAAAGAAAGCTTTGATTTATTTTGAGCCTAAAACTAATGAAGAGGAAGAGAGACTAAGTGAAGAGGGGAAGAGATTACATGAAACATATGGATATTTATACATGTATGAAACCCTAATTCATATTTTTGGGAAATGTCCAAAATGCCCATGAGGTAGTGTGGCTACCAAGTAATCATTAGCATGTCATAATCCCCATTTAAGTGTACATGAAGCCATTAATTCCATAAGCATGTGCATTGGCCTCTAGTTTGTACATTAAGGTGGTGGGTAGGTGGGTCCTCCATGATCTTCACTTTGAATTATTTCCATCTTCATTCCTTTGTATTCTTTTTGTGCATGCATATCTTCTTCATGAAACAACTTGTAATTGAAATCAAATTCCTACAAAATAGTATGGAAATTTATAATTAATTTTTCTCAAAGAAATATATGCACACAAATGACCGTTTTTCCCCTATATGAAGATGGATATGTGACAATTTGAAATTAATATAGATTTTGGTTAAAACAAGTTAAAATACCCAATATGATCATTTATTTAATTTAAATAGAATAAATATGGTGGTAAAAATATGTCATTTACGTGCACATCATTTATTTGATTATTATATTTTATCGGTTCCGCTGTGAGATTCTGTGTTTTGCTTTCTTCTTCTCTTCTTATTTTTCTTATTTAACCCCACTGATTATCTACGTTCCGGATTGTTTAAGTCATACAAGTGTGGATTATTATCGATTTTAAACCTTCCGAAATGTGGATCGTCATAGTCATCCAACTAACCTTGAAAAGACATTAATCCTTAGAGAGTGTAGGGCGAAAACGTAAATATTGAGTTAGACATAAGGCCTGGTATGTATGATACCATACATCTCGTTTTTAACGTGTAAAGTGAGACCACAGCACTTAACAGAACAGATTTTCCCTCACTAACATTCTGTTAAGACATATCTCTGCAAAACCTTTTTCCTGCAATCAAAAGTGATTAAACATACTAAAGCATCATTATGTAAACAGACATAAATATCAGGTAATAATGAACTATCCGTTCAAGCACATAATTTTTGTTTGAATAATTTTTAATTTTTGGCTGACTCGGGCCTACCAAACAACAAAATAACAATTTATCCAACACTTGTTAGCTATTCTTTTTCTGATTATCTATCCTTAACCATCTGTTAAATATTTCGCTTCTGGATGGTTTGTCCCTAACTTAATCATCTCCTAGGTTTTCATGATCCTAATGGTTTTTTAGGCTCACCAACAACCTATCTGTATACAAATATATATTCCTTTCGGTGTGTAATCATAATTATAGTCTATGTGTGACCAAGCCTTACACACTGAAATTTTAGACAACAATCAGCTGGGGCTAATAGCTAATGTATAGGGTGTGACTCCATACTAGTCCCATCTGGTATTCTAATATCCTAGTCATTTTCACTTAAGTATGCCCTACCATGATTTTCCATGAAAACATTTTCAAAATGATTTAAAACATTGAAATCAAATTTACATAAGGGAAAATATATAGTCCTTATGCTTTGCCCAAAATCATATTACCATGTTATATATATTCTTTACTCAAAATTTAGTTTGATGAAAACATTTAACCATTTGAAAGTTCTTCTTTCTAAATCTTTGAAAGTACCTCTTTCCAAAACCAAGTGAAAACCCTCTAATTATCTAGGTCAATAGGCTAAAACCTTACCTTTCGAAACCATTCATCAAACCTTTAGAGATCATTGAACTCAAACCTTTAGAGATCATTGAACTCAAACCTTTCAAAATCATTGAACTAAAACCTTTTGAAATCATTGAACTTAAAACTTTTGAAACCATTGAACTAAAACCTTTTGAAATTATTGAACTCAAACCTTTCGAAACCATTAAACCTTCTAAAACATAAACCTTTTGAAGACTTACTGGGTTCAAATTAAAACAAATGAAAATTCTATTTTTAAAACCTTTCGACTTCATTGGAAGCAATCTTTCGACTTTGTCGAAAGCTCTGCTTTAAAAGCTTTAAGAAATATTACTTAAAACAATAGGCCTTTGCCTTTAAAGCAGGTCCTTCGAAAGTTTGGGTTATTCTTCAATTAAAAAGAAGGGTAAAACGTCTAAGTCGAAAGCTTTCTTTCAAAAGCATAGAGAAGCGGTTGATTTTAAAACAAGTAAAACTTTTGACTTTGTTGGAAGGTTTAAAATGAAACAAAAGCGGCAGTAACCTTCCAACCTTGTCGAAAGGTTTAAAAACCTTTATTTTAAACATTTGACCTGGCCAAAAGCAACCAAGTCTAAAGCTCTTATTTGAAAGCAAAGCAAGTGAAAGTTTTTTGGTTTATAAAAAAAATACCCCAAACTCTTTGGTAACCAACCTTTTGACTAAGAACCCTTTGACCTTGTCCAATTAATTACATACCAAGATACTTGATATCATATGCATAGAACTTTGACCTTGCCGAAAGCTATAACCTTTCAACTTTGTCGAAAGGTTTGATGCCTAAAATGTCGAAAACATGCTAAGAGCATGATTTTCTTGTTTTAACTTAAAAGGATAACTTTTCAACTAACCTGCATTCATTTTCAAATTCGTATTGGTTAACATATACTTTTAAGAAAAGTGTTGCCACTATTTTAAGAATTAAATAATAATTTTATTTTATAAAATGCCCATTCTCCTTAATTAATTATATAAAACATTTAAGTCACATACCTTAAATAATTTTATATATTCATCAAAACACTTAGGAAAAACATAGAAAAATTCCAAAAAATCCATTTTAATATTTTTCCAACTTATAAAAATTTCAAACTAAAATAATTATTTATTTAGCCGTAAATAATCTATAACCCAATAAATCATTTTCTTCACTAGAAAATTAATATAAAATCCACATAAATTCAAAAAATTATGAAAATTGGAAACCATCTTTGAAATATCATTTCTGACCTATATTGAAACTTTCAAGGCATTTGGATGTCATCTACTAAGGTTTTGTTATCAAACATATCATAAAAACTAACACGAACATATGTATTTCATCAACAAACACATATGTAACTTTAATCATGAACTACATGGCATATACTTGCAAAAACATTTCGGATCTAACTAAAAAAAGCAAACCATAAGAAAATAGGGTGTAGTAATTATTCACCTTAGCTTTGAGACCAAAATGTGTGAGATTTGATGTTGAATTAGTTGATTATCTTCCTTTTCTTGAATCCTAGCTTTAATCTTTCCTTGAGAACAATAATGGTGGCCAACCCTTAGAGTTTTTAGTTTGAGTGAAATGAAATGAACGTGAGTTTCAATTCCTAAGGGTTTATGGTACAAGTCTCTCCTATTTCCCATATTGCCTTTACTCCTTTTCTAATATGTTATTTCATTTGGATTAACATTTAACATGGCACGACTACCCTTAGTTTAACCAAATCTCAGCTTATTAATCTTCTCGTTATTTTCTTTAATTTTTTTAGTTAAATATTCTAAATAATGTTATAAGCATATATGGGGTGTTACAGACTCCCTACCTTAATGAATTTCGTCCTTGAAATTACAATAAGGTACACAACAAAACAATCAAAGGTAAAACATACTATCAAACAAATCAGGATAATCATCTCCAATTCCGCTCTAAGTCTCCCAAGTACATCTCTAGCATCGTCACTCCATTAAGCCTTTACTAACGTGACAGTCTTGTTTCCCAACTTCTTTTCATCTCTAACTACAATCTGAATCGGCTTTATAACTATAATCAAATCGGCTCTACTACTAAATCCTTTAACACTGTAGGTGGTACGGTAGTCTCTAGGTCTCTAACACATCTTCTAAGATGAGAAACATGGAAAACATTGTGTATTTCTGCCAAATTATTCGTTAACTCCACTCTATAAGCAAGTCTCCCGATCCTTTCAATAATATGGAAAGGTCCAATGAACCTAGGTGCTAACTTTCTTGACTTTTTTAATCTAATCACACCCTTCATCGATGAAACCTTAATAAACAAATAGTCTCCAATAGAGAATTCCAAGTCTTTCCTTCTTCTGTCTGCATAGCTTTTCTGCCTAGACTGAGCTTCCTTCATCCTAACATGGATTAACTCAATCTTACATGTGGCTTCTTTCACCAAATCCGAACTAAGAACCAACATATCCCCAGTCTCTAACCAATATATGGGAGATTTGCATCATCTTCCATACAAAGCTTCAATCGGTGCCATCTCAATACTAGTCTGATAACCATTGTTATACAAGAACTAGACTAAATGAAGATGATCTTCTCATGATCCTCCGAAATCAAATACACAAGCTCTTAACAAATCCTCCAAGACTTTGTTAACTCTTTAAATTTGCCCATCAGTATGTGGATGGTAAGTAGTACTCATGTTGATCTGGGTTCCTAATGCTTCCTATAGACACTTCCAGAACTCACTAGTAAACAAAAAATCTATATCACTAACGATACTACTAGGAACTCCGTGTGGCCTAACCACATTCCTCATAAATAACTTCGCCAAAATAGGTGTTGTCTTAGTTGACTTTATCGGAATAAAATGGGCACTCTTAGTGAATCTATCTACTATGACCTATATGCTTTCATTTCCTCTACCAAACCTTGGCAACCCATCAATAAAATCCATAGAGATAAAATCCCACTTCCACAAAGGAACTTCAATGGTTGAAGCAATCCACTTGGCTTTTGGTGTTCAGCCTTTGCCTGTTGGCAATTCAAGCACTACTTAGCACATACACCAATGTCCCATTTCATACCTTCCCACAAGAAACTTCTCTTCATATCCTGTTACATCTTCGTTCCTCCTGTGGGTAGTGGACTTTGAATGATGGCATTCATCCGAAACTTCCTTCTTCATGTTTCCTATATACGGAACACACAACCTTCCTTTCTTTCTCAACCTCCTATTTTGGTCAAGACTGAAATCTTTTAAGTCACCGCACTCTGTTCTTTCCTTTAACCTTCTAATCCGTTCACCCAAAACTGGATCCTCTTCCTACTTAGAAGCTACCTTCTCAATCATTACCGAAAAACAAGACAATACAGCATTTCCTGCACTAGAACCTGCCTCGAATTTATACTGCATGCTATAAGCTAACAATAATTCCAAATATTTCCACTCAGCAATCATAGCCAATACTGTATTCTGATGTTTCCTGCAAAGTGCATCCGCTACCTTATTTCCTTTTTTGGGTGTGTACTCAATTCCAAAATCATAAGCAGCAATAAACTCCAACCATCTTTGCTATCTCATGTTCTCCTCCTTCTGAGAGAACAAATACTTCAACGACTTATGATTTGTATAAAGCTCAAATCGCTCCACCAAAAGATAATGCCTCCACACATACAAAGCAAATGTAACGACAACTATTCTAAATCATGCGCAAGATACATAACTTCATGTGGTTTGAGCAGTCTAGAGGCATAAGAAATCACCTTACCTCTTTGCATCAACATAGTTCCCAATCTCGTTCCACACGCGTCCGTATAAACAAAAAAGTCTTGATTCCTCTCTGGAACCATCAACACCGGTGCATGGGTCAATAAGTGTTTCAAGCTCTAAAATGCTTCCTTATACTTATCAGTCCATACAAACTTCACATCTTTTCACATAAGCTTAGTCATCGGTACAGCTATCCACGAAAATTCCGTTATAAACCTTCAATAATATCCAGCCAACCCAAGAAAAATCTTTATATCGGTCACCGTCTCGGGTCTCTTCGAATTATTCACTACCTCAATCTTAGTCGGATCTATAGACCACCTTTTCTCCGAGACTATATGACCAAGGAAATATATTTCCTTCTTCTAAAAATGACACTTTGAAAACTCAGTCTTCAATTGATGCTCCCTCAATGTCTCAAGCATAACTCTATGATGAACATCATGCTCCTTCTCATTCTTAGAGCATATCAAAATATTATCTCTGGAGACCAACAAAAATCTGTCCAAGTGCTCTCAGAAAATTTGGTTCATCAAATCAACAAAGAATGTCGATGCATTAGTTAGTCTAAACGACATAACTAACTATTCATACGGTCCATACCTTGTCCTAAATGTCGTTAAAGCAATACTATCCTTCGCTACTCTAAGCTGATGAAATCCCGTCGTCGAATCCCGTCGAGAGAATACCTAGGCTCCATTTAATTGATCGAACAAATTTTCAATTCTCGGCAATGGATATCGGTTCTTTATCATCTTCTCATTCAACTTACGATAATCAATACATGGCCTTAACAATCCGTCCGGTTTCTTTGCAAACACTGCGGCTATGCCCCAAGGCTAACTACTCGGTTGGATAAAATTCTTGCCTTCTAAATCTACCAAGTGCACCTTCAGCTCTCTCAACTCAATGAGTGTCATCCTACTTGGTGGCCTACTCACCGGTTCTGCTCTTGGTATCAAATTAATTCGAAACTCAATGGCTCGTTCCGGTGGCAGTCTAACAACTGCTTAAACACATCAGCAAATTCTCTAAACATAAAGACTCAATGCAAATCATCCTCCAACTCCATGATACCCAATAAAGCATTCACTTCACAATTAGGGTTTTCTACGGTATAAACAATATGATCACTACAATCCAAGTGACTAAGTGATATTTTACTATCATGGCAAAATATCCTAGTATCATATTTACTCAACCAATCCATCCCAAGGATAATCCCTAATCCCACAAAGTCAAACACATACAAACAGCAATCAAAAGTATAACCTAGAAAATCAAACTCTAAATAGTCACACCTCGTCCCAAGTGTTGCATACCATCTTATAGGATTTGCAACCCTTAAGGAAGTAACTAAATATGAGGGTTCTAGGTTAAGCTTATCTAACAAACATCGAGAAATAAAAGAATGTGATGCACCGGTATAAAAAAGAACACTAACAGACATACCGTGAATCTACAGCGAGCCTCCTAGATTAGCCTTCCCTTTCTCCTGCACAACTGGCCTTGAGATTTTAGGCTGCAATGCAAAAAAAATTCCCTTCCTTCCTTAGCAGGCTCCTTGAATTAGTTCTTGTAATGGTCAATCTGATCACAATTAAAACATCGAATGTTCTTCTTTCCAATTACTTCTTTTCCCTTTCCTTTTCTAGTGCAACACTCATTGGCATAGTGTCCTTTCTTATCACATTTGTAACAAACCACTCCTGCTTTTCCCTTCTTCTGTGCTTCCCCATTCTGAGCTTTCTTATTTTGGAGAAATTTTCTTTTCTGGTCTTTTCCCAACTAGGCCTCCTTCATTTTCCTTCTCAAACAGGCTAACGCCTCTTCCTGCCCAAGCGCCTTTTCTACCACTACATCATAGGATCCCTTAAGTGCGACAAAGTAGCACTTACCAATTCCAGCCTCAAGCCTCTTATAAATTTCTCATTCTTCCTGATTACCATATAACCCAAGGCATAATCGTACCGGGCCAACTCTTCAAATTTTCTTGCATATTCTAAAGCAGACATCTCCCCTTTTTCTAATTCCGCAAACTTCCTCACTAATGCCGATTGCGCCATCATTGACATAAACCTTTCTTGAAACCTCCTCACAATCTCCTCCAAAGTTATGGTTTCTTCATCAACACCAGCTACGATAGTATTCCACCAAAATAAAGCAGCTCCCTGAAGCTGTCTCGAAGCTAATCTCCTTTTATGCTCATCATTCAACCTTAAGTCAGTAAAGATTCTCTTGCAATGTAGTAGCCAATTTTCATCCTCAATCGCATCTTCAATTCCAGTGAATAGCTTCCCTCTAAGCCTGGCATAGTCCCTGCTCAATTTACCAAATTAGTTGGCCATTGAAGCTTCCTGAACTCCTCTTCCAGTAACATTCCCACCAAAAACTCCCGCTGCAATCCCAGCTTGCATCATGTTTATGAAAAAATGATGCATTGCTCCCAATCTATTTGGGGAACCCCAACACCAATAGTTTCAGCCTGAGCCTGACCGAGACATCTTCGAGCAGTTGGTCGGGTATTTCCATTGGTGGTGGTGATATCTCCTCCAAGATTAACTCTGCCTCTTTTTCCTTCCATATCTGTATTAAATCCTCATGAGATATAGATGAGTAGCCTAACTAAGATAGGAGTCTGAAGATATAGTGTATACTTATATATAGCAAATACAAGTACAATACTATAGCGTTATCCCATACCGATCTTATTTCTAATCACTAAGGATTATGTGTTCAAAACCATTTTTAGTTTAATTATTTCATAAACCATACCAAGCTGTAAAATCCTTTAGAGGCCCAAAACTAAGCGCTACAGATGCTACAGTCATCTATAGTATTAGCTTTCGACGAATAAATATGACTATGTTAACAATATTTACAATATCAGAAGCACTTGAATATGAAACAAAACACATATTTCAATACAACTTTTACTCCATTACATTTCAAAACAAAATGTTTCACAATTCTCAACGCAATCCCAATATGTACCCATGCATAGATAAAATATATTTAGTACAAAATATGCCAAGAGCAGTATATGAAGATACCTCCTTGGATGATAAGAGTCAAATAGTCATAATAAACTTGATACAATCATAGCGGAATTAAATCAAATAATAAACAAGAACCACATATCCTAAATATCTATCTGTTTGCTTCCTGCATACCTCCGGTAGCCTTATTCGTCATCCTACTAAACCTAAAAAGACCTTAAACCCTTAGCCTACACAATTTATTTTGAGCACTCGAGAGTTTAAGGGGAAAACATAAGCTTCGAGTCAGACAGAAGGCCTAGTATGAATAATACTATAAGTCCTGATTTAATACGTTAAGTGAAACTACGCCGCTTAGCGGAATGGTTTCCCCTCACTAACATCCTTTTAAAGCATATCTTTGCACAACCTGCTTCCTGCAATTAAAACTTATTAAACACACTAAAGCATCATTATGTAAACATACATAAATATCAGGTAATAATGAGCTATTTGTTCAAGCATATAAGTTTTTTGGATAACATTTAACCTTTGGCTGACTCGGGCCTACCAGACAACATAATTACAATTAATCCAACATCTATTAGCTACTCTTTTTCTGGATTATCTATCCTTAACTATCTGTTAAATATTTTGCTTCTACACGGTCTGTCTCTAACTTAGTCATCTCCCAGGTCTTCCCGATCCTAATGATTTTTCGAGCTCAATAATAACCTATATGTATACAGATATATATTCCTTTCAGTGTGTAGTTATAATTTTAGTCTACCTGTGACCAAGCCCTATACACTGGAATTTTGGACAATAATTAGTAGAGGCTAATAACTAATGTATAGGGCATGACCCTATACTAGTCCCACCTGGTATTCTAATATCTGAGTCATTTTCACTTAAGGATCTCCTTCCATGATTTTCCTTGAAAACATTTTCAAAATAATTTAAAACCTTTAAATCAAATTTATACAAGGAAAAATATATAGTCTTTATGCTTTCCTCAAAATCATATTACCATGTTATATATCTTCTTTACTCAAACTTTAGTTTGATAAAAACATTTAACCATTTGAAAGTTCTTCTTTCCAAATCTTTGAAAGTACCTCTTTCCATAACCAAGTGAAAACCCTTTAATTATCTAGGCCAATAGGCCAAAACCTTACCTTTCGAAACCATTTATCAAACCTTTCGAAATCATTGAACTCAAATCTTTCAAAATCATTGAACTTAAACCTTTCGAAATCATGGGACTCAAACCTTTCGAATCCAATAAACTTAAACCTTTCGAAACCATTGAACTTAAACCTTTCGAAATAATTGAACTCATACCTTTCGAAACCAGTAAACCTTTTATAACATAAACCTTTCTAAGACTTACTGGATTCAATTTAAAACAAGTGAAAAGTCTACTTTTAAATCCTTTTAACTACATTGGAAGCCATATTTCGACTTGGTCGAAAGCTCTGCTTTAAAATCTTTAAGAAATATTATTTAAAACAACAGGCCTCTGCCTTTAAAACAACTCTTCAAAAGTTTGGGTTATTCTTCAATTAAAAACAAGGGAAACAACTAAGTCGAATTTTTTTTCCGAAAGCATGGAGAATCGGCTGATTTTAAAATACATAAGCCTTTTGACTTTGTTAGAAGGTTTAAAATAAAATAAAAGCGGCAGTAACCTTTCAACTTTGTCGAAAGGTTTAAAAAACTTTATTTTAAATATTTGACCTGGTCGAAAGCAACCAAGTCGAAAGCTTTTATTTAAAAGCAAAGCAAATGAAAGTTTTTTGGTTTATAAAACAACATACCCCAACCTCTTTGGCAACCAACCTTTTGACTATGAACCCTTTGACTTGTCCAATTCATCACGTATCAAGATATTTGATATCATATGCATTGAACTTGTTGAAAGCTATAACCTTTTGACTTTGTCGAAAGGTCTAGGTCGAAAGATCTAATGCCTAAAATGGCTGAAACAAAGCATGATTTTCTTGTTTTTAACATAAAAAGATAACTTTTCAACTAACCTATCTTCGTTTGTCAAATTCTTGTTGGTTAATAAATACTTCTAAGAAAAGTGCTGCCACTATTTTAAGGATTAAATAATAATTTTATTTTATAAAATGCCCCTTTTCCTTAATCATATATATAAAACATTTAAGTCCCATAGCTTAAATAATTTTATATATTCATCAAAAAACTTAGAATAAATCTTGAAAAAATCCATAAAATCTATTTTAATATGTTTTCCAACATATGAAAATTTCAAACCGAAATAATTATTTATTTAGCCGTAAATAATTTATAACCCAATAATTATTTTTCTTAACTAAAAAATTAATATAAAATCCATAATTTAGAAAATTATGAAAATAGGAACCCATCTCTAAAATATAATTTCTAGCATACATCTAAATTTTCAAGGCGTTTGGATGTCATCCAATAGGGTTTTCATATCAAACATATCATAAAAGTAACATGAACATATATAATTCATCAACAAACATATATATAACTTTAATCATCAAAAAAATGGCACATACTTGCAAAAATATTTCGGATCTAATCTAAAACCAAAACCCAAAAACCATAAGAAAATGGAATGTAGTTAAAAGGTGTGAGATTTGAGGTTGAATTAGTTGATTATCTTCCCGCTCTTGAATCCTAGCTTTATTCTTTCCCTGAGAACAATAATGGTGGCCAACCCTTAGAGTTTTTAGTTTGAGTAAAATGAAATGATCGTGAGTTTCAATTCCTAAGGGTTTAGGGTAGAAGCCTCTCTTATTTCACATATTGCCCTTACTCCTTTCCTAATATGTTATTTCATTTTGATTAACAGTTAACATGGCACAACTACCCTTAGTTTAATCAAATCTCAACTTATTAATCTTCTCATTATTTTATTTATTTTTTAAATAAATATTCTGCATAATGATATAAAAATATGGGGTGTTACACAAATGCACTTGCTTTCTTCATTGATTTGATGAATCGGGTTTTCCAAGAGCACTTGAATAGGTTCGTATTAGTATATATAGATGAAATTTTGGTGTACTCTAAAGATGAAAGAGGGCATGAGATTAATCTTAGAGTGGCATTGGAAAATCTTAGAGTGGCGTTGGAAACGCTGAAGCAGAATCTACAGAAGGTGAAATTTTCGAAATGTCATTTCTAGAAGAAAGAAGTTAAATTTCTTGGTCATGTAGTTTCAAAAGAAGGATTGCCATTTGATCCATATAAGGTTGAGGTAGTCAATAATTGGAAGAGATCGAAAATGGTAACCGAGATAAGGAGTTTTCTTGGACTTGCTGGCTATTACCGGAGATTCAATAATGATTTCTCGTGGACTGCAGCGCCTATGACTAAGTTGACCAGGAAGGATGTGAATTTTGTTTGGACCGACAAATGTGAGAAAGGGTTCCTTAAGTTAAAGCATTTGTTAACCAATGCGCCAGTGTTGGTAGTTCCAGATGGTAACCAAGGGTTGGTGGTATGCATTGATGCACGTGGAACTGGATTAAGAGCAATATTGATGTAGAAGGGCATGTTATTGCTTACTCATTTAGGCAGCTTAGACCGTACGAAGTTAGAGATCCTACTCATGACTTAGAGTTAGCTGTGGCGATCTTTTCCTTGAAGATTTGGAGGCATTTTCTTTTGCATGAGAGATTTGAGTTATTTACCGATCATAAGTCATTAAAGTATTTGTTCTCTCAAAAGGAGTTGAATATGAGGCATCAGAGATGGCCGGAATTTTTGGTTGCTTATGATTTCAGTATAGAGTATACTCTTAAGAAAGGAAATAAGGTAGAAGATGGTCTCAGTAGAAAACATCAGGATGTGGTGTTAGCAATATTGGTAGAATGGAAAAATCTAGAAGCTTTAGCCAGTTGTGGTGTGCAACTAAGATCTACTGCTAGTTCTAGTCAGGGGACTGCCATATTATCTTTTTTAGAAGTTCGACCAGTCCTGATCAAGTGGATAGCTTCTAGGCAGAGAGAAGATCCAGTTTTAGCCGACAAGATTAGAAGGCTTGGGGTAGGATCAGAGATTGATGACCTAAAGGATTTTAATCTTGACCAAAGAGGATGGTTGAGAAAGAATGGACGGTTATGTGTTCCAGAAGTGGAGAACTTAAGAAGAGAAGTTCTCGGGGAATGTCATCGATCGAAGTTTATGATTCATCCTGGAAGAACCAAGATGTATCAAGACATGAAGAGGTGCTTCTATTGGGAAGGCTTGAAGAAGGATGTTGGCTTGTGGGTTAGGCAGTGTTTTAACTGTCAACAAGTAAAGACCGAACATCAGAAGCCTAGTGGGTTACTTCATCCTTTAGATACTCCAGTTTGAAAATGGGATTCAATATCGATGGATTTTATAGACGATTTGCCAAGGTCAAACAAGGGAAATGAAAGCAAATGGGTTACTGTGGATAGGATGACCAAGAGTGCCCATTTCATTCCAGTAAATTCAACCAAACGGCACCTTTTTTGGCTAAGTTGTTCATGAAGAACATAGGTAGTCTTCATGAGATTCCTAGTAGCATAGTTAGCGAAAGAGATGCATTATTTACTAGTGAATTTCGAAAAAGTCTACAGGAGATACTAGGTATCAAGATCAAGATGAGTACAACATATCACCTACAGACGGATGGGTAGACAGAGAGAGTCAATAAGGTACTCTAAGATTTATTGAGAGCTTGTGTACTGGACTTTTATGGATTTTGGGAAGATCATCAACATCAGATTGAGTTTTCCTATAATAATAGTTATTAGGCTAGTATAAGAATGGAGCATTTTGAAGCTTTGTAAGGAAGACCTTACAATTCACCAACATGTTGGTTCGAGCCTGGAGACAGATTGGTCTTAGGTCTAGATTTGGTTAGAGAGGCATCAAAAAAGATTAAGTCAATCCAAGGACGGATGAAGGAAGCTCAATCCATGTAGACGAGTTACACGGATAAGAGGCATAAATACCTAGAGTTCTCAGTGGGAGATAGGGTTTTCGTTAAAGTATCACCGATGAAGGGTGTGGTATGATTTCTAAAGTTGGGAAAGTATTCCCGAAGATATGTTGGTCTATTTCAGATTTTAAAAAGGATTGGAAAGCTCAAATATAGGGTAGAGTTGCCGAGTAGTTTGTTAGATGTCCCATAATGTATTCCATGTATCTCATCTTCACAAGTTTGTGCATGATCCAGAGGCTACTATTCCTCAGGCAATGTTGGAGGATTTGGTAGTAGAGCCTGATTTGATATTTGTTAGACAACTAGTTCAGGTCGTAGTGAGAGATGAGAAGAAATTGAGGACCAAGTCAGTCAAGTTGTTGAAAGTTTAATGGAGCGAATACGAGAAAGACTGTACTTGGGAGACAAAAGACAGGATTCGAGAGGCTTATCTTAATTTGCTCTGATGGTAGGTCTATATTAGATCTATATAGATTGGTTGCTAGTCAGGTAGGCTAGTATGTTAGTCAGGAGATGTTCTAGATGATTGCTATGTTTGCTAGTTAGTCCTTACTAAATTTCGAGGATGAAATTCTTTAAGGGGGGGAGACTGTAACACCCCTAATTTTAGTGACATTATTCAGGAGATTGAATTAGAATAAACTAAATAGAATAATGTAGATAAGGAGATTGAGGTTGACTAATAAACTAAGTGGTCGTGCTTACTTAAACATATAAACTTATAAATGGTTAAAAAAATAAACATACGAGCATTAAGGTAAATAGTCCCCCATAATTCCCATCCTCACACCATTTTATTTAGGCCATACACGTTCATTTCATTACAAGTAATATTTATAAACATAAGAAGAGAGCAAGGCTGACCATTAAGAGGATATGAGAGAAGAGAAAATCAATCTAAAGCTTAGGATCAAGGTAGAAGGAATCAATCTTAATCAAACTTCAATTTCCTTATCCATCTAAGGTGAATAATAATATCTACATCTCTATTTTGTTTTTACAATCATATGCTTTTGGATTTAAGAGTAAGTCTTTTTTATGATATATCCAATGATGATATGCTTGATTTATGATTTAAACAAAGTTGTTTAAAGGAGATATATACGTTTTTAGGGTAAAACCAAGATTTAAAGATTTTGAAAGGCCAAGAGAAAATTATATATTATAGAAGACATAATTTTGGTGTTGAGTTTCAATTTTCATAATTTTCCAAGCCGTGGAGAATTAGTTATGGATTTTCAAATGAAAATATAGTTATTTGGGCTTATAATTTATTTTGGAAAATATGTTAACAATTTGGGTCTGAAATTTGGATATGTTAGGTAACATGATTACTTTGAATTTCTGAAATTTTTAGGGATTTTCACTAAGTGGTTTAATATGAAAATTAAATTATTTTGAAAGGAGGACCTAAACAATTTAATTGTTATTGTAAGAGGAATGGCTTATTTGTTAAATGTTAATTTGATTTCAGATCTGAGAAAATATAGCAAATATTATCTAAATTATTTAAAAGTTGTGAAAGCTAATCGAATGTTATCAAGTAGGCAAGTTTGTTACAAAAAGTTTACTTATTTTGAAAAAATCATCTTTACACAGAAAAAGGTGGTTCCACCTTCTTTTGCAAACCTTTTGACCCAGACCTCTCGATCTAGAACTTTCAACTTCATTGACCCATAAATTTGAAATCAATGCTCATGATATCATTCAGATGGTATGTAGTGAATTGGACCAAGCCGGAAGGTAAGGCGTCAAAGGGTTGCTTTCGAAAGGTTGTTTTTGAAGTAGATGGTCCCTTAGTTTACTTTGATTTGAAAAAGAAAACCACTTGCCCGTTTTATAAAGAGCTTCCGACAAGGTCGAAAGCTGTGCTTGCTTTCGACAAGGTCGAAAGCTATAGTTTTAAAAGTATAGTTTTTAAAAAGCTTCCAACAAGGTCGAGAGGTATGTTTGCTTTCGAAAAGGTCGAAAGTTCAAAAGCAATGGCATCGAGAGGTTAGTTTTTAAGAAGCTTTCGACACAGTTGAAATCTATGTTTTCGAAAGGTATTTTAAAGAAGCTTTTGAAAGAGAGCTGCCGTCGTTATTTTGTTTAGAGCTTTTAATGGGATAGTTGTCAACTAGGTCGAAACCCTTAAGAGTATATTTGACCTTCCGATGGCATTGAAGGCATCGATGCTTTCAAAGGGTTCAATTGTTTTTATAAATACAAGCAGCTTCCCAAACCTTCTAAAGGGGTCATAAAGCAAAAGATTTCAACGTTGTCGAAAGTTTCAACTGTTTTCCTAATATTTCATGAAATAAAGGGTGTTTCCGAAAGAGATGCTTTCGAAGGGTGGATTTTCAATAGTTTCGAAGGGTAATTTTCATTGGTTTCGAAAGGTTCTACTCTTATTTAATGATACTTTAACCAGGTCGAAAGGTTTTGAAAGAATTGTTTTAAAGTATTTAAAAGGATGGAGCCTATTGTTTTAAAAGTGATGATTTATGCTTTCAAAAGGGTTGAAAGCAATGCTTTCAAAGGGGTTGAAAGTTGAAGTTTTCGACGTTCTTGAAAGGTTTTAAAACCCATACCTAAATTTTTAAAAGAAAACCCATGGCTTGTACAAAGGAGTATTGTAATGATTTTGAACATGTAATTTTGAAGAAATATTGCCTTGCTAAAAGTATAAGTTAAAGGTTTTACTATGTTTTGTATAAAATGTATTTTAAGAACCTTAAACCTACATGAGTGATATTGTTATATTGTTGTTTTGCTTCTTCAAATATGAATATATTCACATGGTAACCCATAATAGTATTTTGGGGAGAAAGGAGTAGAAGAACCAGCTAGATTAACTCAGTAGTGAATATAAATTGCTTAAACTCTTGAATGAGTAGAATTGCATCAAAGAAGTCAGGGTGACAAAGAATATTGGGTGCCTAAGCTTTGTAGTCATTGGAGGTAACCAAAAGGTTCATAGAAAACCCTTGAAAACTATGATTATGTAGATATTGGAGGTAACCACTAGGTTCATAGTTAACCCATGAAAACTATGTATTAAGGATAGTTAGCAGGGGAAATTGGTTTATAGTGAACCCATGAAAACTATATACGGATTAAGAATTGACATCATTCAATTGGTTCCTAGTAAACCCCAGAAAAGTAGGATAAGAAAGTGGCTAATGGAAGTATTAGTAGGTTCCTAGTCAACCCATGAAAACTAGGATGTAAAGTGAGTTACTGGATAAATTCATAGGTTCTTAGTCAACACATGAAAACTAGGATAAGGTGATTAGTTATTAGAATGACCAATATGTTCAGTGGAGCACATGAATTAATTAAGTTAACTGGCAGGAGCCTATGGATTCTTGATCCCATGAAAACTATGAATCAAACAGGGTGTTCTTTAATTATATAAAGGTTATTAGTAAACCCATTAAAACCAAAAGGTTAATAGTGACCCTAGAGAGTGTCAGATTAAACCGGGGATGGGAGATCTTACTTATTTTCAAGTATGCATATCTTCATAATATTTTGAAAATGTATGTTTTAACCATTATGGATGCATGATCACAGTATATGGTTTTATAAAGGTTTTAGGATACTAGTGAATGGAAAACCCATACCGCTAAGTGGCATGGTCTCACTAGATATCTAAAAAGATTGAGATGTGAGATTATTGTTCATACCAGGTTTTATATTTGACTAAAAATTTTTGTTTTCCCCTTAAACTCTTGGGTACTCAATTGACTTTGAGTAGTTTGGGGTATAAGGTTTTTAGGTTCTCTTCTCAGACGAATAAAGCTTCCGAAGGTGTAGTTATTTAGAGTTATCTTTCTCCACTCTGTATTTGGATGTAAATGAAGAACTATTAGCCTTATTATATACTCTGATCAACCAAAGGGCATCTTCATATGTCGCTCTTGGCGTATATGTAATAATTATATTTTGCTTAACGTGGTAAACGTTTTGGGATTATGTAGTGAACATGAAAGGTTTTGAATTGAATGTGGAAATATGTTTTTGAATTAGTAAAATTTTTCTATATTCGTGTGATTTGTGTATCAATGTATCTAGCACAACCATATTTGGTCGTCGAAGATTAATAATTATGGATAAATGCAGCATCCTCAAGAGGAGTGTGAATGGGAGTAGGCTCATCCTCAAGAGGAGTAGAAGGCCCAGTGGATGTAGGCGGAATATCCTTTTGGGGAGAAGGCTCCTTTTCAGGAAATTCAGCATTGTCGCCACCATCCATCTCAGAAGTCCCAGAAGGACCCCCTTTATCTCTGTCAAAAACCTTGGCCACCGGCAGGTCATCATCATCGCCATCATTATCATCATTGTTATCATCATCATCATTTCCATCCTCCCCGATGACATCTTCTTTGTCACCTTCATCCTTGGAGTTCGACCCGATTTCAAAGCAGGGGACATAAAAAAAGGACTTCAGAAGCATTAATTTCTTCCCCGTTTGCTGCTTCATCAGGTAAATTTTGCCCATCACTCTATCGATTAAGGCGAAATCATGCAAAGGAAAGCCAAAGTTTGGGCATTTCTTGAAGTTATCGGCATATGCAAGCATAAGGGCTTCTTCATAAGACTTCAGCATCATTTGCCCTAGAGTGGCACCGACAAATTAGGACACTCGTTGTTTAGCACCACCAATAGTACGAACCTCAAGTTTTAACGAAGTTTTGGTCTTCTAGATTTTTTTCCCTCAAAGAGAAGTTCTTTGCGACCAAGCGAGCCTTCTCTTCTTCGGAATCTTTTAAAATGAGCTCCATGGCAAGTTTCTCATCGGCAAGGATTTGACGAGCCTGTCTTTCTGCCTCTAAACCAGTCTCAGCTTGGGCAAGAGAAGCTTCTATTATATCCAACCCTTAGGAAGCATCATTTGTAATAGCAAATAGAGAAGACACTTGACTTTTGAGATTAGAAATTTCCTCCTGAAATTTGGAGGATTCGGCGTAGGGCCTTACTGCATGTTCGTTTGAAGCTGCAAAATTCTTAGAAATATAAAAAGTGAAATTTAACATAAGTTAGTGATTTAGAGAAAACCAATGATAAGGTAAGTTGAAAAAAAATCATCAAAAGTTGTTGCTCTATTAAAGAACGACAGTGCCCCACCAAATGTGGAACAGAAGAAGGAGGATGAATAGAAGTGAAGGACTCTAAGTGGAGAATAAACTCAACCATCTTTTCAAAATTGTTGGTGGAAAGAGAAGAAGATTTCGGTTGAGAAGGGATGCGCCTTGGAGTGAGGGGTGGAGGGTATATCCAAAGCTAGCTACATTTTTGCAAGGGCAATAGGAGAGTCTGAAACAGAAATATGAGTAATAAGATCAATTGCAGCTAGGGTTTATGCTGGCTTATCTTTGAGAGCCTCCACAATCGGGCCCTTTAGAACCTTTTCAAGAGATAAGAGCTCCTCCTCTTCCTCCACATCTATAACTTTAGCAACTTTCTATGGAGGCTCAACTTCATAAGATTCCGTTAACTTCCTTTTAAAAGCTTTCTTGGATTTAGCAAGTGATTCTATAACTGACGACACTCCAGAAGATAAAGGAAGACAACGATCACTACTAACGAGCACTATGACTTGAGTAGAAGCTCAAACAAATTCAAATAGATTTAAAAGTCAACCAAATAGTTCAGAGAATGCCAGGGATGGAATAACATACTAGAATGATCAACGCAGATGGGTGACATAGGAGAAAAAGTTGATGAGCCTCCTAGTGCGGGAGGGTGTTTTCCAGGAGAAATGTGTTGGACAAATAGAGGAGTTCCTAAGATCTTCCGACCTGTTGGCAGAAGAGGGTGTTTCCATACATTGGTGGGAGTCAGTAGCGTCAGTCTGCTTCCAACTTTGCTCAAGGCCGATATTAAAGATTCAACTATTTTCTTATCATCATTATGCTCTTTATCGGGGACAGTTGATACAAAGATTAGGTGACATAAAACATTGAGTAAGGAAAAGGAACAGAAGTCAAGACTTACGACGAGAAATGAAAGTCCCGCGGATGTTAGATGAGCACTTGACGAAGAAGAAATAGTTTTCTCGGTCCTTGAATTTATTTAACCCCTGAAATCAATTTTATTTTGGGAGTGGCTCATTATATATGAACACTAAGTTTGCTTAACTTGACCAGCCAGGTCAAGTAATTCAGTACTTCGGCGTTGAGAGGTTGAAGGTTGGATTCTAATGCCATCATTTCTAGAGATAAGTATAGACATTTGGTGACCACTGGATTGGAGCAATCACAACATAAGAGAGGAATGTAGATAATTTTTTTAGGAAGGGCAAGAACCCACCATGCCATATGTGGATGGTAGTATTTGTAGGATCGATTTCACCCTAGAGGGTGGGGTGGATAGGGTGATACTATTAATTATCAAAATTTAATGCAGGAATATAAAATAATTGCAGCACAGATATAGAAGAATAATAACATCATAGAAGATTGCAGAATAATAAAAGCATAAATAGAACAACACATATTTACCCAGCTTCGACAAAAGGCTTCCTACATGCCGCCGCCAAGGTTTCTACTAGAAATTAAGTAGTCAGACGCTCACATATGTAAACTTGCGACACCCACTATCAACTAACCTAACACTACACTCAAAACCCTACCACAACTCAGCCACTGAGTGCGAATTCTCGAACTAAACCACCATAGTTCGTCCCCTAGTTACACGACTAGAAAATTACAAACGTTTAAAAGAGAAATACAAAATAAAAACAATTTTTTTTTAAAAATCCTAATTTAAATAAAGCCCAATTATAAGTCGGCCAAAAGTAAAAACACGGTGATAACACTAGTATATTTCTTTTCTCTTGTTTTTGACTTCATCCCGTATTCTTTACGTTGAAAAAAAACTGCTTCCTACTTCGTTCAAAATTAGGGCTTCGTGAGAAATTGAGCACCCCGACTTTGAATGATACTTCGATTTCTTAGATTAATATATGAGTTTGCTTTGGATTGGTTGCTGCTTTATTCAACTTTGGGTGCTTCAACTTGTCGAGATTGAATGATGCTTTGAATTGGTACGTTTGTCCCTATTTTGATTTATATTATACTCGACTTGATTCGAGTTGAATGATTTATTCCTCTTTGTTGTTGATTGAACTCAAATAACCTTGATGCCGATGATGTTCATAGGTTAAATAGGGTTTAATTCCCTTAATTTTCGTTCGAATATATTTATTTGAATTCATCAATTAATATGCTTTACCGTTCGATTTAACTTGAATGTTGGTGATTAATCTTGGCTTGTTCAATTCGTATATTATTGTTGCTTGATTGTCACGGTTTGCAATTTCTCTAGATTTGGTTCCATGAGTTTCTGGTTTAACTTCGACCACTTGAAATGATAATCCGGACACTTTTGATTTTCGTTATTTCCTGGTTTTGACTCTTACTTGTTCGATATCTCTTGGGTTTGACTTTGGTATGAAACTGCTACCTTGGTTCCTGTAAGTCTGAAAAATGCTTCATTTTTGTTCAAGATGGAATGCACTTGGTTGATTGTCTCTTGATCACTGTCTTTCTTGGAGTTCAGTAAGTTTCATTGTTTTCCACTGCATATATATATGTGTGTGTGTGTGTGTGTGCGCTTATACCTTGGTACTGCAGTCTTTATGTGTATGGACTAGCTCGATTTGGTCTTCGAATTACAATATAATTTTTACTCTTGTGCATATTCTGGTCTAGTTGATGTTGCAATGTTGTTTTGTGTTGATGTTGACATACTTGTTTACATGTTCTTGCGTGATCTTCTTGGAGTTTCCTTTGGTCATTTTTGCATTTGCTTCGATCTCTTGAATCTTAACATTAGAACTGTTTGCTCTGATCTTGAGTTACTTTGAGTCAAGCTTCCTAGTTGTCAGGCTTGTTTTGTTCCGGTTGATCGCTCTAATTTGATGTACTTGATTCATTCTAGTTTGGTACCTTTTGAAGCTTGCATCTGTAGCATTTTCGACCTAATGCTTGCATTTGAACTTGACTGTGCAGTCTGACCTTGGTTGATGTCGTTGCCTTTGATCATATCATACATGTTGCCAGGTCTATTGCTTCATGTCCAGTTTATTGAACTTGTTTATAACATATGTGTACATATATATGTATGTATGTGTTTATATGTGTGTTTTGATGTAAGTTTGCTTGTTCATTTGAAGTCTTCACTTGATTATTACATACATGTATATATGTATGTACTGACTGTCTTTTTGAGCTGGTTTGTCATTCTCTACACTTTGGTTGTTCATACCTTGTTATGATGTGGACATTGTTTTGGTCGAGACTTGAAATCTATTGTAAATGTCTGCATTTGTATCTGGTTCCATATCTGACCATGCTTCATTGTTTTCATTTGAGTCTACACTTGCTTATGTATGTAGTCTTGTAAGTATTTTCCATTGGCTTCATTTCCAGTTGCTTTTGAACTCACATTTGGTGCCATGACTTCTCTGCTATGTTGTTGGTCTTGGCCATTCACTTGTTGCTCCTTTTGTGGTCATGTTCTTTTGAACTGCCTTTAAGCTTTCACTTGGTTATTATATACCTCTGTTGCAATTTGCATTTTTGTGATGAGTTGCATATGAGCTGGTTCATGATGTCTGGTTATTTATAACTTGCTCTATTGGGGCTTTTCACTTGTAGTTTGTAGCTTATGTGCCCTTCACTTGATATCTTTACATTAAGTATACTTGCTTGGCGTTTGGTTTGATATTGACTCATTCGAACTGTCTTCATGTGTACTTAAGTCTGCTTGGACTATGTAGGCTCTGTTGTTCCTGGCTTCATGTGTACATCACTTTATACCAAGGTTGAATCTAGCTTACAGCTCGGGTTTGACCTTGTGCTCATGTCGTGACTTTATTTTTATTGCACTTGAGTTGAACCTAGCATTTGATTAGGTTTGACCTTGTGCTCACCTGTCCCTGCAATATTGTCAAGTGTATCGGTGTGCACGGCCTTGCGGCATGTACAGTGATACACTATGCATGTCACAAGTTGTTCATGTTTGATGAATTCAAAATTAAATGATGACGAACAACCCAAATAACCGAGAAAAATAATATTTTTGAAAACATATTTTATTTTACACTGTAAAAATATTTCTTTTCAATTTTACTGCGTCAGTATTTATTTTGCAGATAACTCAGATGCTGGATTCAATCTGGAATAGAGTTGAAGATTAAATATGAGTGAATGAGTGAAATGTAGTGAGGTGAACTTTGTAAATGAAAAATTGTGATGAAATCAAAATTGTGCTGTAATTGAAATTGTGTATATATAGTGAGAGGACAAATTTGTATTATTCAGTTGTAATAAAATATTTGTTTGAATAGAATATTTGTTTGAATTCAAATTCGGTGTTATTTATTTTATTCAGCAAATATTTATTATACGAAAATAAAATAGTACAATAATAAATACATTTAAATGAATATATATATATATATATGATTATTATCATCAAACAAAAATCATATACTAACATATTCAATAATCTCCCCCTTTTGATGATAACAAACATATATTTAAGATTTTAAATTTATTAAATGTATTTGATCATTCAATTTGCGCCCCCTATTTCAATGCTCCCTTTCTATACCAAAACTCCCCCTACATATGTGCATGAAAATAAATAAAAATATGTAAATGAACCTAGATGGAAATAAAAAAATACAAAATAAAATATTTGATCTTTATTTTCCAAAATATTAACTTTTCTCTCCCCTATTTGTTATCAGCAAAAGATTAAAAGTGTTAAAAAAAAGAGATAAAGTGATAGACATTAATACAACATTAATACCTAATCAAGTATAAATATTAAATTTCAATAAAAAATTATAAATACTTTGTTAGGCGCATATTCCACTTTAGAATGATATGGATGATGCAAAACCAAATAGCTGTTTGTGGTACATTTATATCAGGAACTTGAATATCTACTAACCATGCATAACCATTAGGACTTTTAAATGAGATTAGTAGTATTCCAAATTTTTGTAAAAAAATGAATTCAAGTATCTTCTAACCAAGCTGTGAGGACTTTTAAATGAAAGTGAATACTTTGGATGTTTTTATTGCTAAAAATATAATAAATTAAAAAATGAATGATTTCCCATTTAAAATACCACATATTGGCATACTATATTGGATTTTAATGAGTGATGGTCGTTAGAAACATGATAGAAATAAAGATGATCATGGAATTTTTACCAAACAAGTGTTATTACAAATCTTGTTTAAAGTTTTAAAGAAATTTACAAGATATATTGTCTCAAGTAATAATATATGATTAATATAAACACTCATCACTTTTTTAATCACTATTTATCTTTTCGATAATCAGCAGGGAGTCAGATTAGTTAATGTAGTATTTTAAGATCAAATCCCAAAATAACTATAAAATTAAATTTTCTAAAGTAACTAATCTGAAACAAGGTCAACAGAAACTATTTCTAGAAGGGGTTCTATAAAAGAAAATGTTTGCTAATTGAAAATTATTTGGGATGAAAAATATGCATATATTTTCTTTGAAAATGTAATGCAACTAGTGAATGTCTTTTCATAAAACTCGTTACATTAGTAATTTTTCTGCCAACTAGATTACCAGTGTAATCTGCATCCGAATTTCCTTTTGAATCAAGATTATTATTAGTTGGATGTTATAGACCAGACCATGAAGTTACAAAAAATTCCTCAAAATCCTTTTTACAGCTATTAAATTAAATTCTTTTGGATTTGAATTGAAGCTTTGTAAATAAACAAACAGCGAACATAGTGTCAGCAGCAAAATAACCAAATATATCCACGAATATCTTGGGTAATCATCAATCAATAAAAGATAATATCTCTTATCATCTGAACTGGAAATATCATTAATCCAAACAAATCTATATGAACTAGCTCAGAGACTCTAGAGATACATATGGTGTTCTCCACATAAAAAGATAGTTGGCCAATAATTTTGTAAAAAAATCAGAATCAAAATCAACATTTATTTCTTCATCACATAACTTGCTGATTTAATTTAGATTATGGTGCAGATTATCACATTTAATATATCCTTCAAGATAGATATACCGTTACCTATTTTACCTTTACCAATAATATTTTGTTGTTGCCCATTGTGATTCTGCCACCTTTGTACTAGGCTAAGGAACTTTGATTTGCTGCCCATTGTGTGCCTGGAGCAGCCAGAATCCAGATAACACTGCTGTTGTTCCTTAGCCTGCCACCACACCTACACGAGAGAAGATTTTTGTGACCTATTTGTTTTTATAGGTCCGTGATTGCTAATGGTAAATGATTATGAAAAATATGTTTGTGTAGACCCAAAACAATTTATATTTTTTCTTTTTGGAACCCAGATTTGTTTAACTTTAAGGGATTTTATATTCGTGCCTTTTGGAACACAAATTGGTGTGGTTTTCACATATTTGGGTATCACACTTCTCCCTTTAACAGTGTTATTAGTTGTTTGTTCATATTTTAACACTTTTGCAAATCCAAATGCATTCCTTTTATTCTCTAAGAGTTTATTTTCTAAGAGTATATTAAATGTCTTATCTCTAGTGAAAAATTTCCGAGTAAACAACTCAAGTTTATTAACTTTGGATTTTTAAAGTTTATTTTCATTTATTAGCTTCGAACAACAACTGATGGTACTATCTCTCTTTTCAAAACTATTCATTTTTAATCGAATATTTTCATTTTGAACTTTCTAGTTTTGTTCTCAATTTCTAGCATCTCAGTTTCAAAAAGTTAGAGTTTTTAAATTCAATTTTATCAAAATCCTTGATTTTTTTCATCCCCTTTTCAAACTCGTGATTTAATCGAATAATTTCAGATTTTCTCAAAATCACATTTTCTTTTTCAAGGGTTTTGAAATTTTCATTCATCTCGTTTAATTTCTTTTCAAAAATTGCACATTTAGAAATTTCCGAGTTCTTAAAGCTATCCAACTCTTTTTGCAAAATATTGTTTTTACAAATCAACTCACTTTTGTTTTTCTCTAACATTTGAAAGTTTTCATGAAAATAGGTAAATTCTTTTTCATGGTTCAAACACCTTTTGCACTTAGAACTTTTATTTTTCTTAATATTTTTAAGCTCATTTTCCAAATCATTATTTTTCTAATGAATTTTAGCTTGTTCCCTTTCCAACTTATTATTTTTCAAATCAAGAGATTTATTATTTTCAATTAATTTTCGGCACAACAGAACAAAATCATTGAATGGAAAATCACTTATCTCATCGGCTATTGAATCTTCATCACTGCTGCCTTTTGCAAATCCTATTAATCATATTTCTTTAACTTTGTCGATTGTGGAGAATTTCTCATTGTTGTTGACTTTTGCACCATATATTGCATCAAAAGTATTCCAGACTTCCTGTGCATTTTCACAATGAGAGATAAAGTTAAAATTATCTTGATTAATATGAGAATATAGTATATGCATAGCAAGAGCATTAATTGAAGTATTTTTCTCGTCTATTATATCACATCCATTTTCAATAATATCCCAACATTTAAAATTAACAGATTTTAAATAAATTTCCATTTTTAATTTCCAATTTAAAAAAATGTGTTCCATCAAAAATAGGAGGAATAATACTGGACCGACTCTCAGTAAAAGCATTATTAAAATAAGCCATTTTAAAAATTCAAATTTGTAAAAAAAATTGGTTTTTGAAAAATCAAAATTTTAAAACAAAAACGACTTTTGAACCTAGCTCTGATACCACTTGTAGGATTGATTTCACCCTAGAGGGAAGGGGGTGAATATGGTGATACTATTAATTATCAAAGTTTAAAGCGAAAATATAAAATAATTGCAACACAGATATAGTAGAATACTAGCAATACATAAAATAGCAGAATAATAAAAGCATAAATAGAACAACACGGATTTACCCAGCTTCGGAAAAACCTTGCCTACGTGCTGCCCCTAAGGTTTCTACTAGAACTTAAGTAGTCAGACGCTTACACACGTAAACTCGTGATACCCACTATCGAGTAACCTAACTCTACACTCAAACCCTACCACAACTCAGCCACTGAGTTGCGAATTCTCGAACCACACCACTGTAGTTCGTCCCCTAGTCACACGACTAGAAAATTACAAACGTTTAAAAGAAAAATACAAAATAAAAACAATTTCAAAAACAAAAACCCTAATTTAAATAAAGCCCAATTATAAAGCTGGCCAAAAGTAAAAACACGATGATGACACTAGTATATTTCTTTTCTCTTATTTTTGACTTCAACCCGTATTCTTTGTGCTGAAAAAATGGCTGCTTCCTTCTTCGTTCAAAATTAGGGCTTCATGAGAAATCGAGCATGCAGACTTTGAATGATACTTCGATTGCTTCAATTTAGATATAGGTTTACTTTGGATTGATTGCTGCTTTGTTCAACTTTGGGTGCTTTAACTTGTCGAGACTGAATGATGCTTTAAATTGGTACATTTGTCCCTTTATCGATTTATATTATACTTGACTTGATTCGAGTTGAATGTTTTATTCCTCTCTATTATTGCTTGAACTCGAATACCCTTGATGCCGATGATGTTCATGGGTTAAATAGGGTTTAATTCCCTTAATTTTCCTTTGAATATTTTATTTGAGTTCATCGATTAATATGCTTGGCCGTTCGATTTAATTTGAATGTTGGCGATTAATCTTGAGTTGTTCAAGTCGTATATTATTGTTGCTTGATTATCACAGTTTGCAAATTCTCTAGATTTGGTTCCATGAATTTCCGGTTTAACTTTGGCCACTTGAAACGATAATCTAGACACTTTCGATTTTCGTTATTTCCTAGTTTTGACTCTGACTTGTTCGATATCTTCTGGATTTGATTTTGGTATGATTCCTGAGTCTTTAAACTGCTTCATTTTTGTTCAAGATTGAATGCACTTGTTTGATTGTTTCTTGATCACTGTTTTTCTTGGAGTGTAGTAACTTGCACTGTTTTCCACTGCATATATGTGTGTGTGTGTGTGTGTGTGTGTGTGTTTGTACCTTGGTATTGCAGTCATTATGTGCATGGACTAGCTCAATTTGGTCTTCGAGTTACACTATAGTTTTTACTCTTGTGCATGTTCTGGTCTAGTTGATGTTGTAGTGTTGTTTAGTGTTGATGTTAACACACTTGTGTACATGTTCATGCATGGTCTGCTTCGAGTTTCCTCTGGTCATTTTTGCATTTGCTTCGGTCTCTTGAATCTGAACACTTGAACTGTTTACATTGTGTCTGATCTTGAGTTACTTTGAGTTACGCTTCCCAGTTGTCAGACTTGTTTTGATCTGGTTGATCGCTCTGATTTGATGTACTTGATTCACCCTAGTCTGGTACCTTTTGAAGCTTGCTTTTGTAGCATTTTTGACCTGATGCTTGCATTTGAACTTGACTGTGCAGTCTGACCTTAGTTGATATCGTTGCCTTTGATCATATCATATATGTTGCCAGGTCTAGTTGCTTCATGTCCAGTATATTGAACTTGTTTATTACCATATATGTACATACATATGTACGTATGTGTGTATATGTGTGTTTTGATGTAAGTTTGCACTTTGTTCATTTGAAGTCTTCACTTGGTTATTACATATATGTATATATGTATGTGCTGACTATCTTTTTGAGCTGGTCTGTCATTCTCTACACTTTGGTTGTTCATACCTTGTTTTGATGTGGACATTGTTTTGGTCGAGACTTTAACTCTATTGTAAATGTCTGCATTTGTATCTTGTTCCATATCTGACCATGCTTCATTGTTTTCATTTGAGTCTACTTTTGCTTATGTATGTAGTCTTGTGATCAGTTGCATATGAGATGGTTCATGATGTCTGTTTGTTTATGACTTGCTCCATTGGTGCTTTCCACTTGTAGTCTATAGCTCGTGTTGCCTTCACTTGATATCTTTACATCAAGTATACTTGTTTTCCATTTGGTTTAATATTGACTCATTAGAACTATCTTCATGTGTACTTGAGTATGGTTGGTTTCTCTAGCCTCTTTTGTCGCTGGCTTCATGTGTACATTACTTTATACCTGAGTTGAATCCAACTTATAGGTATGGTTTGACCTTGTGCTCATGTCATGACTTTATTTTTATTGCACTTGAGTTGAAACCTAGCATTTGATTAGGTTTGACCTTGTGCTCACCTGTCCCTACAATATTATCAAGTGTATATCGGTGTGCACGGCCTTGCATGGCACAAGTTGTTCGTGTTTGATGAATTCAAAATTAAATGACGACGAACAACCCAAATAAATGAGGCAAATAATATTTTTGAAAACACATTTTATTTTACGCTGCAAACATATTTCTTTTTCAATTTTACCACATCAACAGTTATTTTGTAGATAACTCAGATGTTGGATTCAATCCGGAATGGAGTTGAATATTAAATAAGTGAATGAGTGAAATGTAGTGAGGTGAACATTGTAAATGGAAAATTGTGATGTAATCAAAATTGTATTGTAATTGAAATTGTGTATGTATAGTAAAAGCACATATTTGTACTATTCAAAATTGTAATAAAATATTTGTTTGAATAAAATATCTGTTTGAATTTAAATTCTGTGTTATTTGTTTTATTCAGCAAATATTTATTATGTGAAAATAAAATAGTGCAATAAAAATACATTAAAATGAATATATATATATATATATATATATATATTATCATCAAACAAAAATCATATACTAGCATATTCAACAGTATTGGAAAAAACTCTGTACGTGGCTTGTTGATGGCGTCAGTCTCTTTTTGGGGAATGGCTTCAATAACAGTAATGCCAAAGTCATTGATGATGTCATCGACCTCATCTTGAGTTGCTATAATATAATGCTTGGAAGTAGCATCGGCCTTCTTTGGAGAACTCATGATTCTACTAGATTAAAATGTTTTAGTTAAAAATTTTGAGATTAATTATGAGTTTAGCATACTTTATAGAATTATCCATAAATCGATTCTAATGACTTGAGCGAAAGCCAAACATGAAACTTCAAATTTTTGCAAAAAGTTTAAGATAAAAATCAAAGACATTAGGCTTCTGATACGGTCGGATGGAAAGGGAAATCAACATTTAACAACTACATCTCGACATTGTCGAAAGCCTAAGTAAATGTATTCCTTGAGCAATCGACAAGGTCGAAAGAAAAAGGCAAAAAATTTGTTCAATCATCACTTTTTAACAATGTCAAAAGCTTCATAGGAATCATATTGTTAAGGAAAGATAGTTAGGATCAGATCAAAAATTTAAACAAAAATATACACTATAAACATTTCATAAACCAAGTAACTAGACCTTTCGAAACTAGAAAAACCAATAACTTAGGTTTCCTGAGAAAGATATTAATGTTGTCGAAACCTAGCGTACTCATTGAAGTCAAAATGTTCTAAGTTAAAGTCATGTGCACTTAGGATGTTTTGACAAAGTTGGACAAAAAATAGTTCTAGGGTTTTTGACTAGTAGATAAAGGTGGTGTCGAAGGGTTCTAATGATCCCAAGAATTAATTAAGCAAAATGGATTGCAATCGAAACAAAGGGTTTCGACTTAGTCGAAACATTTTGTTATCGAAGGAGTTCCTACTCTCTACTTAATAGCATAACCTTTCGACAAGGATGATCTAACTGGCATTACAACGCCTTTCAACCCCATAGACAGAGGCTAAGGAAGCAAAACCAATGTTGCCACCTCAATCTCTTTCGAACGGATAGAAAAGTCATTTCGTGGCACCGATTTTCATCCTTAAGTTTGAAACTTCCAGGCGTAGAAAACATATTCCACACCTTCCCCAAACCAGATTGCAATTCTTGGTTTTCAAAAATTTCTTAAAGAGCAAGTAAATCTAATTCAAACAGAAACCGATCTATCTTTGATTTCAAAATTATAAAGATAATTATCAAACTGAAAACTTAGATCTATTAACGGTGGACAACAGTAGTAAATTTTCGATTGAAAATCCTGACACGATAAGGAGATAGATCCTAATATCATCTGCTATCAGTTTTAAAAAATAAATGAAAGAAGTTATAGAAAAAAAATTCCTAAAACAAAAGTAGAAAAAGCTTCCCAATAAATCAATGAAAATTTACCTTCAGAAAAATTGAGATTCGAATATTTCAAAAATTGAATTTTAATTTTGAAATCTGAAAGGGGAGATTCGATTAAAATTAGCAAAACCAAGTTAAATCTAAACTTACAGATTAGATTTGATAACTATTTAGATTTCTGGAAGTAAACTGAAAATTTGAAATTTTTTGGAACAATCTACTTGCATTTGGAATTTTGATTGCAGAAAGTTAAAAGAGAAAGAAGAAGAAAGGCGTACTTTATAAGCAAAGTCATCCAAAATCATCAACCACTATATCATATTTAAATGGATGGCCCAGATTCACGCGGGAAGACTAAGAGGCAGAAAGCTTCTAGGTTTTGAAAAAAATGATTTGTAAAGTCACGTGCATCCCTTCGCAAGGGGGGCAAAATATTACTCTAAATATTCACCTTTCGATCAAGTGGAGACTTCTTTAAGCAAAAAGCAAGAGAGAAGAACTCTAGTCAAACCTTTTGAAGGTGTCAAAGGGATGCTGCCATTAAAGATTGGAAGCTTCAAGAACTTTCGGAGGTGTCAGAAGGTTTCTCCTATCAATATCGAGAGAGTTCTTACCTTTCTAAGAAGTTAAAGAAGTTGAAAGCACCCTTTCGCCCTCGAGTAGTTAAAGATCTTTCGATTAAGGTGAAGCCACAACTTCCAAAGACAATGAAGAATAGTTCTTTGAGCATATACCAAACCATTGGAAACCGTTTCACCTTGATTCAGATTGCTAGAAACCAATTATTATCTAAAGAAACCCCTTTGAAAGCTATAGTAAGCCTTTCGAATCGGCCGAAACCAATGTGGTCCAGGAAGGGTTCCGCATCAGATTATAAACAAGAGCATGTGCATAACCAACATCATCGAAACCAATTGGCAAAGGCTATTGACAGAGTTGGAAGCACTTGCTAGATAACTCAAAATAGAGGAGCGACACCATCCCTTTAGCCCCTTCCGACTCAGTCGAAAGCATCAAGGTCGAAAGGGGCTTAGCCGTATCTATAAATAAGACCCAAGGGGTCATGTTTTTGGGATCCAAATCCTCTCATTCTCAATACTTATATTCTTAAGTTCATTATTGCAACCCAAATTTGTAAATCAATTTTGGATTTGAATAAATAAATTTGTCTTAGTTGGATTAAGGGAAGTCTCGAATACATAAGTTTACTTTACCATTTCATTTAGTTTTTGTTGGAATCACTCTATATTTCAAGTTTCATTTTCATCGAAAGGTTACTTCCGACATAGTCGAATCCCGTCTAGAACCTAGTAACTTCAGTAATGGATTCCAAGCTATCTTCCCTTGGGTCATATTCTTCGACAAGGTCAAAATCAAGTCATTATACACCTTAGTCCTCAATTAATTCAAGAAGCCTAAGGATTCTTTTTTCGACAAAGGACGAAACCCATATTTTCACATTTTACTTAAGCCTAAACTATTCAATAGCCTAAAGATCTCAATAGGGTCGGAATCCAAACCCAGCTTTCCCGTTTTAAATTTGTCATCAAGATCACTACAACTTCAATAGGGTCAGAACCACTAAATCAGAATTCTTGGAATAAGTCTTATATACTCAACCCTAAGGCTTCCTATAAGATCGAAACCTTCAAAGGGAAAACCTTCTAAGAAATTTCTATCAAACTAAAAGGAAGTCCTTCAAAAGAGGGATTAACCCATCCCAACAAGCTCGTAAGGTAATTAAACGCGAAACCTAACCCTTTCGACACAATCGAATGGCTAGCCTAAGTGACTCCTACCTATTGAAGCTTGTTCAAGAGACAATTCATAAAGGGTTTATACTTTCTTTCTCACACCACTTCTCTAAAGGATAATTCACATTCTTTGTCATAATTCTCGAGTGTTGACAAAAAATCTTGTTAACAAAGGAAATATGCCGTAGTTTATTTTTGTAGTAATATGACCCCTATAATTTTTGATTTTTATAATTTTTTGAAAGAAATCTTCTTGACGACTTTATAAGTTTGAATTTCCATTTTGTCTTACACGATGCAATTGTCATATAATATTTTAAGCTGGAGCAGCTGGTGTGGACTTCTATTTCATTTCTCATCTTCTTGTTTACTAATCTTAAGTTGACGTACCTTAGGAAGTGCCTTGCCTGACTACTTAAAAACTCAGTGAGACTATGCTTCTCTTTCCAATCTTATGGAGACAAGATAGTTGAAATTCAGGAGCTAAACATAACTTTAAAGGCTTTTGAGGTTAAGAGTGATTTCCTTATGTCAAAGCTAGGTCTAAAAATTAATGCCGCCTTACTTCAGAGAAGAGCAAGCCTAAAACCAATGACCATGGGAGATGATATTGACATTCCTTTTAGATGAAGGGAGGAAGAGAGCCTAAGATGATGTCACTAATAAAGTTCTCCTTCAAGATAGTGACCCTAAGATTGTTTCAGCGAGCCCTAACTTGCCATCTCAGCTTGCTTGTTTCAGAGGACTTCTCATTTCGTTTTTATACTTTATCCTCTATTGCTCACCATTTTGTAATTTGGTTTTTGTAATGTAATTTCTTTACTGAATTAGGCACTCTTCTCTGCCTATCCCTTGTAACATTTTCTTAAAGAAAACATATGTGAAGGAACTTTACTCTTTGCCACTTCATTTCTTATGCTGCCACTATGCTTGAGTGCGCTTTCAGAATTTTCCTTTTGTGGGTTATTTTCTGCCCCAAGTAAACTTTTGTCAAAACAAGGTTTCGGACCCAACCGAATTTTATTATTGGATTCTTGCCTGCAGTCAACCTAGTGGCGCAGTCAGGAGTTTCATCTTGTTCTAATTCTATGCTCACCTTTACCTCATTTTATTTTACTAAGAATTTACTTAATATCCTAACTTAGGAACTTTCCCTTAACATTATATCCATACTGGGAGCCTACCCATTTCTGATCTAATGCATGATACTATTGTCCATGCTCACAACCATTGGGAATCTACCTAACATTTTAATCTAACTGGGAATCTACCTAATATTCTAATGTATCCAGCAATCAACCCAATGCATGACACTTCTCGTCCATGCTTCACTATCATTGGGAATCTACCTAACATTCTAATCTAAATAGGAATATGCCCAGTGCATGGTAATATTTAACTATGACTCACTATTATCAAGAATATACCCAATATAATAATCTAACAAGGGATCTACACAATGCATGATACCATCTGACCATGACTCACTATCAGCATGCATTCTACTTTTCAACATCTTTTTAAACCTAGGTGATATTGGCCTTACACTTTGTTGGGTCCAAATCTACAGCCACTTGAGCATCAGCCATCTACAACCACTTTTGATGAGTTTCAGCTGTCTATTATTACTTTTGGTGAATTTTGATCGTCAATAACCACTTTTGGTGATTGTCGGCCATTTATAACCACCTTTTGCTGGTGTCAGCCGTCTAAAACTATTTTAAGTTTATTAGTCATACTTAATGCTAGCTGTAACTTGGTAAAGGGGAATATAAATTTTTGAAAAGTGTACTTTTGAAATATTTTGTAAAAGACTTTCGAAATCATATCGCTTTTAAATAATATTGTTTTATATAAAGTTTGATCCAAGTTTGGGAAAGGAAACCATTGATATATGTGTACGTATATGCATACACACACATACATATATTATATAAGTGGAATTATTCATTGATCTCATTAGAAAAATGGAAGAATTTCAGTCCTTAAATTCTAAATGCAAGCATGATATTCAAACGCTCTTAAGGAGAGAGAACATACCAAAAGAGATTCCATGAATGCCGATACATGACCGTTTCCTTAAAGTAGAGATTTGAAGGACAGGGTTGCGTCGGGAAGAATGAGATTTGTTGGTCAAACTTTTGGAAATGCGAGGCCATGAGGTGCCTCTTAGGGTTCAAATTTTTGTGGGAGAGGATATAATCATGGTGAGCGTATTAATGGAACTGACATCTTTCATGGGACTTTAACGTATAAACATGATTCTTCTAGCAACTTCTTATTTGTGAAGAGAAACAACTTATGCATTCATTTAACAAGAGTTACAAGGAGTTTTGTTTGAGTCACAAAAACAAAGAAAAGTAAATAATTCAAGAATGAGATGTTCAACCTAATGTTTGATAAATATAGTTAACTTCCTTTTTTATATAAATTTCTCGACCATGTAGGATAGCTTGTAGCTTCTGTCTTTCTCGTGGTCATTCATCAAATGATTGATGCAAAACTTTCGATTATTTGGCTCTTTGTCTTTATTGTAGGGTAACCTGGGTAAGGGAGTTCATTACAAGTTTCTGGGAATACCTGAGATGAGCTTTGAGTGAGTAGAGTAGGAGCCCAATCACGTTTTAACTTCTTTCAAGACTTATCATCTTGAGTAACTAGGATATCTCTCTTATTGGAAGAAACTAGACCTTCAAATTTCAATAACTCAATGGAAAAAAACCTTAACTTCACTATTCAAGGCCTTGATAATTTTTCATAGTTGGGCTGATTCATGGAGGGACTCGTGAAGATATTCCAAATGCTTCCTGATCAGAGAAACTTGAATTTCACAGACAGGATCATATCCTTTACCATTTTCTTTCTCTGAGATAAGGGTGACCAATCTATTATTGTTGTCTTCTTCAATAAGCTGAATGTGAAGGTTGAGTAGTAAATTTTGGTTTAGCTTCTCATTCTTAAATCTAGTCAAGGCTGGTGAGATAATGCCATTGAATTTTCCAAGAGGAAGCAAATGACAGAGATTCAGGCCCTTTTTCCAGCACCAAAAATGTTAGTTTAGTTTTTTATCTACACCAACACTCCAAGATCCAAAGGTATATCCCCAAAAGCTGAATGGAATATTAGACTCGGTGGAGAGACTATCGAAGCATGATGTAATCAAGCTTCGAGTACGAGGTACCAAACCATAGAGTAACAATTACACATGTAGAGGAGATAAAGTGCAGAAAGTAAATAACACCAAGACATTTATAATAGTTTAGGCCAAAAGTCCCTACGTCCACTGTCCTTTCCTTATTAAGTCACTCTTATATCGCCGAGAGACTTTTTACATCAAATCTAGGCATTTATGCCATTAATAAGTTTGTGAATATAGCTCTAGTATAGGAAAGTACATCATATGGTTCTTTTTCATGCTAGAAGATCCCTTATGCCTTGGGATTGCTGCCAAATTATAGCCAATATGCTATAACGCCATTGATGGAAGGACTTGTCTGTGGGTTGATGACCTAGATTGCTATATGTTTAAATTTGAATACTTCTCACCATCTGGTTGAGTGCAATTGAATGGGATTGCTGATATGATGCTTCTATATATAGCTTCTTAAATATCTTCCATTTATCCTGACTATTATTCTTGACCTAGACTATTTGAGCCATTAATTGTTGGTACTTGCTGAATTTGCTTTGGTTTCGGCAATTACCGCCTTCGGTTACCATTTTCATTCATGTTCTCGGTTCAAATGCTCTCGAGTACTAAGTTCTTTTCTTATGCACTCATTGGAAACCAAAAAATAGGTCTTAGAATTGTAAGCCAAAAAGCGTTCCTTTCGAATGTTCATAACTTATTCTTTGTAAAGATTATAGTGTAACTTGGCCTTTCTTTTATTCTTCATCTAAATCTGTTCATAATTAATTTCTTCCCTATTTCTCTTTAAAACTCACAAGTTTTACATTTCTCGAGGCTTCTTTTTCTAGAAAAACAATAAACTTACTCTCAAACTCAAATACTAGCTCTTAATGACAATGACTTCATTAAAACATACATAGATATGTCATGTATACAAGAATTTTTCTAGATCAATGTATAAATTTAAATAATTTTAACACTTATGATTTATGAAATTTCCCTCTATAAAATTGATTCTTTGGATTAGTTAACCTCTCTCAAAATGATTTTAGTTTCCATCCAAATTTTTTCTAAATATTTTACGCAAATTTAATGGAAAGTTTTCATGCGGAAAATAAGGGAGAGCTATGGAGTAGTGAAAAGGTAGTGACAATTGCTTTGAAAGGTTAATTACTTAGTAAGATACTTTGTTGTGTGTTGAAGGCACACAACAATAACATTTTGAACTTGATTAAATAATTGTGAAGTTACTCGCGGTCATTTAAAAGCGGCAAAGATTTAGATTTTGAAGGATGGAATAAGAGACCAAAGCATGGATTTTGAGTCTTATTTTGCCAAAGAGTATAATCCAAGGAAAAGGAATTATAACAACCCTACTCAAAATTTTTTAGGGCTCTTTATTTTATATTTTCCAAAAGTGAAATAAGCTGTGAAAATGTTATTTTGTTCGATTTTCGAGGAAAAAATACCTTACCATATATGTACATTATTTCATGGAGTAAGCCTCACTACAACTTCCATTTAATTTTACCAAGTCAAAAGGAGGAAAACATCTTCTAATATGAAATTGTCAAAGAAAACATTTCTCCTATGCATATGCTTATGAACTTATGCACCTTGAGTTACTTATTGTGAAGAACAGAGGATGTCAATGAAGAGATTAAAGAGGAAGATACACATGAAGTGAAAAAAGAAGATGAAGTTGAGGAAGAGGAGGAGGAAGTAGAAGAAAATTCAACAGATTGTTTTAGTAGAGGCTATAGTACTACAAATGCTGATATTATTTGGAAATAATAAAATTTCCTAAAGAATCAAAGAAAACTCAAGAACTCCATGAGCCAAAAAATTCCTTGTTTACCAAATAATCATAAAATATGGGGAACCTTTTAAGGTTAAAAGCTAGCTCATTACCATTCTCATTGTCAACCTCTAAAGTAAATATCTAAATCTAAAATGTTATGTTTTCCTTCATGCACCCTATTTGAATTTATTAGCATTTCTATTTCTATGTATATTTCACTTACATTAAAATATTAATGAAATTTTTCTACATCGTAATTTTTTTTTATTTTATTGTTCTCTAAAAACTATTTCATATATGAAAAAGCTCCTATAAATTTCTAAACAAAATTTTGAAAAGAAAATGAACATTTTAGGCACTTTTTGTTGACATACTTTCCATGCATATGTCACTATTGTAGTTTGATTATTAATATTCAAAATTTAAATTTTTTATTCAAAACCGATGAATAAATATTTTTTGGAGTTTAACTCTATGGAAACACATTTTACTTGTAGAGAATATAGTTATTCTTCATTATTCACGTTTAATAACTTTATTCACTGAAATGGACATTAATAGAAATATTTTATTCATTAAAATGTACATTAATAGAAATATTTATAATTAGAAAACATCAAGTAATTTGGAAGTGACATTTAAATGATTAAAAAGAGAAAGATAATATCTCATTATCGTGAAACATAAAATAAAAAATCTTGAATTTTGTCAGAAAAGTATGGTACATGAAAAAGAAAAGAGGTTTTCATCGATTTATTATTCCTTTCTTTAGCTCTTAAATTGAAATTAGAAACGAATACACTTGAATCTTCTCCATCTAAGACAAAATATCAAATGATGAAATCGGTGTATATCGTAAAGAAAAATGGACGAACGTTAAGTTTGTTGTTTGGACCATATTTTTTCTCTTAGTAACAGAATATTCAAAACTTCAATAAATAAGCCATAAAAATCTATGATATGATCATATATTTATGTTAATGTATGTATGTTTTGTTTTGTTAAATATTTTTATTTTATTTTATTTTATTTTTGGTATTTTAATTATCATTACATCATGTTATATAATGTACTATTCACGGTGTTAGTATAGTGTTCTGCATTTTATTTCGTATTTTATTTTTATATTGATTCCCTTCATGTACTTTATGTAATATTTTTATATAACTCTATCAATAAATTTAATATTAGATTTCGGCGAGACAATATTTCCATAACAAAGAAGATATTGAAGACATTTTGTCTCAATGTGATAGTGTGACTCAAATATATCACATTTTTGTTGCATTAATGAATACATGGAATTACCTTAGTGAGAAGAAGTTATTTCGAGAGACTTCAGTCAATTCCCTAGTCAACAGATTAAAGAAGACATTTTATCAGGTGCATGCATATTAGAGAAAAGTAAAAAAATCAAGTAGATAAACGTTTTCCATGTGAATTGGTGAATTGATGAGGCATTGGTTAATTACCATAAATCAATTATTTCAGTTCCAATTAATGATCTCTATATAAAAAAAGTTGTTTTTTTAGAGATTTAATAGTCCTCCTGAATTGTATTTCTTTGTATTATTACTTTTAGCCTCTATTACTACTCCTGTAATATTCTTTTCGTACAAAGTAATAAAATCTCATCTTCCTATAGTGGACATACACTACTTCCAATAATGGAACTACTATAAATCCAGTATGAGAATTTGTTATCTATTTATGCATCCTTAACCAGTGATTGCTTATTTTGAGATATTAGTTTTCTATTTGCTATACCTCATCATTAGTGTAATCCTTTTATTTCGCTACATTTGGGGAATTAAACAAAATTTCCCCAACATTTAATACATTTTCGTGTAATTATGCTTAACATACATTTTTCTACCCATGTTTGTTGATTTAAAGAAGGGATAACATAGAAAATTTTTTTTGAAGTGCATAGAGTAATAGCAAGCTAAAGTAGAAATGTTGAATATTATCTCTCAAAATCTATAAAGTTTTAATTATTAGAAAGAAAAAGACTGTTCATACCCTATATTATTTTTGATGAAAATAATCATATAAATGTGGTACTAACATTTCCCCAAATTGTGTAGAATTTTCAAATGCATATTGTAGAATTTCTACTGCGTTTGGTATGTTAATCCAAAATTTCCCCAATAGTTTGGTAGAAGAGTTATTTTGTTGGATGAGAGTTTTAGGAAGTACGTTGGAAGATGAAGGTACCACATTTGAGGAAAGACCCTATGTTAGGTGATCTTATATGGCATCAAGATCTCAGTTGACAATAAAGAAGTGGAAATGAAATAATGACTTTGAGAAGTGGCAATGAAGGATGAAGGTTGTTTTAAGGAGAAATAAGGTTCATTCGATGGTGGTTGACACCGAGTAATTTCTTGTGATATTCCAACCATGGATAAGAGCAGCCGGAAGAATGTGCTTTTACTACTTTACAATTAGACATGGGAGAGAATGTTATCTTGTAGGTTTTCAATGAAAGTACCGTTAGAGGATCTTGTACAAAGCTCAAGAATCTCTATTTGAAGAAATAACCCACTAACCATCTGATTTTTCTAAAGATATTTTTTACCATGAATATGGGGGAAATTAACTCAATTAAGGAATATATTAGTTTCTTCGATGATATTTTAATAAAGATGAAGACCGTAGATTTGAAGGTGAATGAAGAATAAAAGGCGATGGTTCTTTTTTGTTCCCTTCCAAAGCATTACATATGTTTCGCTAATAGTCTAATATATGAAAGAGACACTTTGACAGTAGAAGATGTATAGTAAGGCTTCTATCTAAATACTTAATGGGTTAGACAATGCAGATGAGTGAAAGATGATGGGAGAGCAGGAGTCAGAGTCTATTTATTAAGAGAGGAAGAGTGGAAAAGAAAAGTTGGAATCCTAGAGGTTGTTCTAAGTATAGTATACCTAGAAATGGTTGGAGGGGAAAGTCAAGAGATGGGAAGAGCTAACATATAAGAAACTAAGCCATCGAGAGAAGATTTTATAAACTAGAATAGAAGGCTAAGGAATGATCTTCATTGATTGCAATGAAGAAGGCCATATCTGATGACGTTGGCCGCAACAACATCGGATATATCAAATTATCAGGTGCATGATCAGGGATATCACTCCATATGACACCAAATTGAAATTACTTCAACTCTTTTATTGGAAAGGACAGAAGTGCAACCTTAAGGAAAATGATGATTTTGTAGAGCCATGGAAGAGAGTACGCTATGAATTCTCATGTTTGACGGAGTGATTTGCACTATGACAAGTGTCCACTACATTTTGATTCATTTGAAGATTTTGATCTCCTTGGGGCAGTTAGCGTCCACGAGATGCAAGGTGACTGCAGAGATAGATAGTTTGATGGTTACTATGGGTGCATACTTTTGATGAAGGGTGCTGTGTTTAGAAATCTATATTTGCTGAAAGGAATAATCGTGCTTGAAGAGTTTTGTGTTGGGGTCGATAGTTCTTGTGCTTTGGATACCCCTAGATTTTTTTCATATTAGATCATGTTATATTTTGGTGAAGGGATTGGAGTTTCTTTGCAGATGGAACATGATCAAAAGGGAGATTCAATAAGTTAGTTTTTTTATCAGGAATGTATATTCGGAAGAAGACAAAGGTATCTTTTTAGAGTTAGATTTTATATATTAGATAAAGTGCCTGATTTTGTGCATACAGATGTTTGGGGACTAGTAGCTACCACTTCATTAATAGAGAAAAGTATTTTATTTCCTTCATTAGCGACTTTTCTAAAAACGTTAGGGTGTATGTGATGAAGACCATCAAATTTAAAAAAAAATGTTTAAAGCTTGGAAGGCATTGGTAGAGAACCAATCTAGTTATAAGTTGAAGCTGCTTAGATCTGATAATGGCAGTGAATTTGTCTCAAGTGAGTTCCTCTATTTTTATAAGAAGATAGTATTCAAAGACATTTCACTACACCTAAAGATCCGCAAACCAATGGGGCTGCTGAGAGGATAGACCAAACTCTACTTGAGAAGGCCCATTAATTGAGATTGACCGTTGGCTTATCTAGAGTTTTGTGGTTGAGGTTATCGACTATGGCATATAATATAGATCAAATTTCATTCTCAACCATATATATGAAGGTTCTAGAAGAAAAGTGGAGAGGTAAAATCTTAGTTATTTTCGTATTTTCTGTTGACTTATGTACATGCACCACGAGGTGATAATAAGTTGGAGGCTAGAGCATATAGGAGTAGGTTTGTAGGATATATAGGTGGGTCAAAGGTTATCAAATTTGGAACCCAGTTGTTAATAAGAAATCTTTACAACACACTAAAGTTGAATTATGGAATAAGGTTTATCCGTTAGATAGATGGAAAGGATTGGAATAGGTATATCCTCTTTGAATTTCCTTTCGAATTGATTGATGTAGCAAAAGTTGTTCAGATTATCCATTCGACTCAGTCGAAAGGGGCGGTTTCTTCCCTTATCAAAGTTTGATTCTATTGAGATAGATTGGTTTTCCCTTCGAAGCACACCTTTTGAAACAATTGAGATACCCTGGACGAGGTGTTCCTTTATGGGTTTTTACTATGTCGAAGGCCTTACTTGTCGTGTGGGTAGGACTTTATCCAAGCATCTTTGACGGAGGTTTTGACCCTACCGAAAGCAAGGTTGATTAGGTGTTAAGGCTTGATCCAGGAATCTAGGGTTAGGGTTTCAACCTTTTCGAAAGCTGTAGGTTTAACCGACCTAGGTTTGGATTGGAACTCCCAAGTTAGAGTGATTTGGATCTAGATTTCGACCTTGTCAAAAGCTATACCTTATGGCATCTTGTATTAATCAAAGGTTTCAATATAATGAGGCTTGGATTCGACCTCGTCGAAAGCAGAACCTCAGAGGAAGGCTGTTTGGAATGTATAACTGAAGTTATTTGGATAAGCTAGGTTTCAACTCTTTCGGAAGAGTCCTTTCGATATAGGCAACACTTGAAACATAATATTAAACCTGAAAAATCTTGAAGAATAGAAAAGTAATCTGTAAAATTGACAACTTCCCTTTCATGATCAAAAGAAGACTTTATTACTCGAAATCACCAAATTAATTTGGAAATTAGGGTTTACAGCTTTTTTGATTAGGAAAATATAAGATTACAATGACCAGATTCTGATCTCCAAAATTTGACCCATTGGGTCTTATTTTTACAGATGCTGGTCTGCCCCTTTCGACCCTAAAGCTTCTTACATGGTCGAAAGGTAGCTGATGAATAACTCAAGTATGCATTTGCCTGTGTGGAAAAGAATGGATGCATTTTCTCCTTCGTTTTTCCTTGTGAGAGATTTCGACTCTATCGATAGGTTTTGCTTAATGGTTTCGATGGTATTGCGGTGACATCAGTTTTGACACTGATGGTTGCTTCAAAACTCTTGTTTGTGATTTGATGCAGAACCCTCTTGGGTCATAATGGATTGATGGGCTCGAAAGAATTATTATAGCATTGGAAGGGGTTGTTCAGGAAAATACTTTCTTTTGAGTGGCTTGAATGAAGGCGAAACTATTGGTTTCGTGTGGTTCGATGCATATACAAAGGGCTATTCTAGATTGTATTTGAAAGATGTGGCCTTAACTCATTTGAAAGGTCTTCATGCATAGGGAATCACCTGGTCGAAAGGGGTTACTAAATGTGGAAGGGTGTTTTCGACTCCTTCGAAAGGTAAGAGTCTTCTTGATCTTGATTGTAGAAAAAACCTTCGACATTTTTGAAAGGTTTAGAAGCTTTCATGGTAACATCCCTACGGCTCCTTTGAAAAGTCTAGCTGGAGTTCTTCTCACTTATTCTCCTTTGTTCTCTGCTCAAATAAGTTTCGACTTAGTCGAAAGGATTTTTTGGTCATAACATATGCCCCCCGCCTTACAAAGGTATGCTGTTGACTTTCCAAGTCATCTATGTTGAAATCTAAAAGCTTCCAGCCTCTTGGCCTTCTCCCATAAATCTGGGCCATCTACTTATCTGACAGTCAGTAGTTCTTGATGACTTTTTTTTTTTATAAAGTTTGCTTTTTCTTCCTTCTTTTTCACTAATTTGCAAATTAAAATTTCGAGTGAGAGTAAAGAAATCCCAAAATTCTCAAAACTTTTCTTCCTCAATCAAAGAAATAACCAAATCTAAATACAAGTTTAGAATTAACTCTATTTCGAGTTTCTTCTCTCTTTTTACTATTCTTTGTATCCAACAGTAGATTTTAAATTTTCAGACCTCATAATTAGGATTTCGACTTAAAAACTGTTCAAATTTTGATTCTATTAGAAAGCATGTTTTCTTTGATCTTTGATTTGATTTTTTTGAGATTGTTTGATTTAGTTTGTTCAAGAAAACTTTATGATTCAGTCTTTTGAATTGGTAAAATTTATTCCTCGTTTTGAACCTAGTTTCAATTTTATGGTTACTATTACTTTTAAGAGAATTTTAATTCTCATCTTATAATTGAAATTAAAAATGAATACTTTATGTTGAAATCTGTTTTCTTACCGGATTTGGTGTATGTGTTTAATAATTTTTATCCTAGATTGACAATCGAGTTTAGGGAAGACATAAGCTTCTGTTTTTTTCGCTTGGAAGTTTTGAGTTGTGCGAATGAAAAATTGGTTCCCCACATTGACCTTTCTACCCCTTCGAAAGGGATTAAGGCGACAACATTGGTTTTTCTTTCTTAGCCCCTTTTGGTGGGGTCGAAAGGTATTGCAGCATGAATTTGATCAACCTTGTCGAAACGTTGTGAAGCAGAATGCAGTCATCCTTCTTGAAAGTAAAACGTTACGACTTAGTCGAAACCTTTATACCGATTGAAATCCTATTTTATTTTCATGTTTTCAAAACCATAATCCCCTTCGTCTCTTTCGAAACCTTTTGTAATGGCACAGTCGAAACCTTCTATAATCACCTTTTCTTGACACCGTCGAAACATTCTAGGTTCGTCCAAATTTAATCTAGAACCATTCAACTTGATCGGATACAAATTTTCCGTCATTCATATAAAACTTAAGTCATTGGTTTCGACTGTGTTGAAGGGACTTGCTATTTTGTTTTTAGAGCACTAATTATATGTACTTTGTTCAGATTTTCAAGTCATTAACTATTTTCTTTTAAAAAATCCGTCCTTATTGAGCTTACGGGATTGTTGAAAAGTTCTACTTGGACATATATTTCCACCTTGTCCTTCGACCCTGTCGAAAGCTCAGTGCATGTTCATAATTAGGCATTCGACACCGTCGAAAGGTAAGTGCTAAGTGTTAATTCTCTCTTACTTTCGAATCCATTGAAATCTCCATATCTTCGATTTTAAACTTTAACATTTTCTAAGAACTTGAAGTTTCATGTTTGGTTTTGTGTTTAAGTTAGTTCAGTAAGTTTTCACTAATTCTCGAAAGAATGCTAAGTTCATAATAAACTGAAAATTTTAACAGAAACATTTTCGCCTGGCAGAACCATGAGCTTTCCAGAGAATGCCGAAGCTACTTCCAAGCATTCACCCATATCTACTCAAGATGAAGTAGATTCTATCCTTAATGACTATGGCATTACTACTGTAGAAGCCATTCCTTCCAAGGAAACAGATACCATCAACAACCATCCCGAAGGGTTCTTTAATTAGACCGCCATCCATATATGGCACAACGGTTTTTGCCTTTTCCAAAGTTTATATCCAAGCCCCTTTCTCATCTTGAGATTGCTCTGATCCAATTATCACGAAACATTTACACCTGTCTCCTGTCTCTGGAGATGAGGACATTAGAGTCTGAGCTGCCCTCTCGTAGTGCTGAAGTGTTGAACTACTTGATCCAGCTAGTCGAGATTAGTAATCCCAATAGCCAAATATTAGTGTCATCCTCTATCTAGAGGCCCAAAACTAAGTGCTATAGATCCTGCAGTCATCTATGGTATTAGCTTTCGGTGACTAAATGCGGCTATGTAATAGTATCATTAATATCAGAAGCACTTGAATATGAAACGAAACATAACTTTCAAAATCACATTTACTTTTCCATACATTTCCAAACCAAATTGTTTCACATTTAGAACACATAACCCAAATCGTTCCCAGTCATAGATAAAATAAAATTATTACAAATTACGCTAAGAGCGGTATACGAAGATACCCCTTTGGTTGATCAGAGTTATATGCTTATAATAAACCTAATACAAACAACACAGCAGGAATCCATCTAAATGTAAACAAGAACAGCAAATCCTAAATAGCCATCCGTTAGCGTACTGCAACCCTCCAGTAGCTTATTCATCATTCTACTAACAAGAAAAAACCTTAACCACTCAGTCTACTCAAAATTACTTTTGAGCACTCGAGAGTTTAAGGGGAAACCATAAAATTTGAGTCAAACATAAACCTGGTATGAACAATACTATGCATCCTGGTTTAGTATGCTAAATGAGACCATGCCGCTTAGCGGAACGGGTTTCCCCTTACTAACATCTTTTTAAAATATATCTTTTGCAAAATCCTTTTTCCTGCAATCAAAACTGATTATACACTGCAAAGCATCATTATGTAAACGTACATAAATATCAGGTAACAATGAACTGTCTGTTCAAGCATATAAGCTTTGTTTGGATAATTTTTAACCTTTGGCTGGCTCGGGCCTACCAGAAAATATAATCAATTTAATCTAACACTTGTTAGCTTTTCTTCTTTTGGACTATCTATCCATAATTATCTGTTAAATACATCCCTTCTAGAGAGTCTGCCCCTAACTTATTCATCTTCCGGGTCTTTCTGATCCTAATGGTTTTTTGGGCTCACAAGTAACCTATCTATATAAAAACATATATTCCTTCGGTGTGTAAACATAACTTTAGTCTACCTGTGACAAAGCCCTACACACTAGAATTTTGGACAACAATTAGCTGGGGCTATTAGCTATTAGGGTGCACCCTATACTAGTCCCATCTGGTATTTTAATATCCGAGTCATTTTTACTTAAGGATCCCCTCCCATAATTTTTCTTGAAAACAATTTCAAAATGATTTAAAACCTTTAAATAAAACATAAACAAGGAAAAATATATGATCTTATGCTTTACTTAAGATCTTATCACCATGTTATATGTATCTTCTTTACTCAAATCTTAGTTGATGAAAACATTTGAACACTTGAAAAGCCTCTTTCTAATTATTTGAAATTATCTCTTTCAAAACCAAAGATCAAACCTTTCAGAACTAAACCTGTCAAAACCATTAAAGTAAACCTTTCGAAATCAATAAAGCTTTGGACATCCTTCTTTGAATCACTTTAAAATATTGCCCTCGAAAACCTTGGAAAACCTTTCATTTATACCTTTCGAATCTATTAAACTAAACCTTTCGAAATCATTCAAATCAAACCTTTTGAAACTATTCAATAAACCTTTCGAAATCATTGACTTAAACCTTTCAAAGTCATTCAGCTAAAACCTTTCGAAATCATTAAATAAATAACCATTCGAAAACAATAAACCTTTTAAAATATAAACCCTTCGAAGGCATATTGGGTTCAATTGAAAACTAGTGGAAAACCTTCTTTTAAAACATTTCGACTACATTGAAACAAATTTTGTCTGTATCGAAGACTTTACTTCAAAAACTTGGTTAAACTTCACTTTATAAGACAATTAAAATTTACCTAAGTAAAACCTTTCGAAAGCAATGGAGAAACAACCAGCTCTGAAAATAAGAAAACCTTTCGAAATCAGTCAAAGTAAACATTTCGACTTAAGGTTCAAAAAAAAACATTTATAAAGCAGTAGAAACCTTTCGAATGTGTCAGAAGGTTCCAAAAACCTTTCTTTTAAACATTTTGATCTGGTCGAAAGCAACCAAGTCGAAATTTCTAATTCCAAAGCAAAGCAAGTGAAAGCTTTTGGTTTATATAAAAAAACATACCCTAACCTCATTGGCCATCAATCTTTCGACTTTGAACCCTTCGACTTTATTCAATCCATTATGTACCAAGGTACTTGATACCTATGCATTGATTTGACCTTATCGAGAGCTAACCCTTCGACTGTGATGAAAGGTCTGGGTCGGAAGGTATGCTGCCATATAGGCTGAAATATGTAAAAATGCCACTTTTTTATTTTTAACTTTAAAAAGAAACTTTTCAACTAACCTGCCTAGATTTGTCAAATTCTCATTTGTTAATAGTACTTTTTCAAAAATGTGCTGCCACTATTTTAAAATTAAATAATCATTTTATTTTACAAAATGCACCTCCTTAATTAAATATATAAAACATTTAATTCCCATACCTTAAATAATTTTATATATTCATCAAAACACTTAGGAAAAATCTGGAAAAATTCCAGAAAATCTATTTTGATATGTCGCTTAATATATTAAAATTTCAAATCCAAATAATTACTATTTGTGCTGAAATAGTTTATGACCCAATAAAAAATTTCCTTTAATAGTAAATTAATATAAATTCCATTTTAAATCAAAAATTTTTTAAATCAAAACCCGTCTTTAAATTTTTTAAGGCATTTGGATGTTGTTAAATAGGGTTTTCATATCAAACATATCATATAAACAAGTATGAACATGTATAATTTCACCAATAACATAGATATAAGTTTGAGATCAAAATATGGCATGAACTGAGCAAAGATCATTTCGGATCTAGTCGTAAAACCGAAAAATAAAACAATATGGGATGTAGTAATTATTCACCTTAGCTTTGAGATATAAAATGTGAGATTTGATATCGATTTAGTTGATTTCTTCCTTCCATTAGATTCTAGCATTAATCTTCCTCTTGTGAAAGAAAATGGTGGCCGACCTTTGTATTTTTGTTTGAGTTAATTGAGAATATCCATCTCCTAAGGGCTTAGGGTATAAGCTCCACCTATTTCCTAGTTTTCTCTTCTCATGTCCTAACACATTACTTAGGTTATTTTATTTTTCTAACATTTAATCATGTCATGACTACCTTTAACTAAGTCAAATCCCAATCCGTATTTTCTGAATTATTTTATTTAGTTTTAGCTAATTAGTTATTCTAAATAATGTTATAAAAAATTGGGGTGTTATAGACTCCCCACCTTAAAGAATTTTGTCCTTGAAATTATGATAAGGCACTCAATAAATACAATTAAGGATAAAACATACCATCAACAAATCAGGGTAAGAGTCTCTAATCTTACTCTCCATCTCCCAAGTACAGTCTTTTGCATCGTTACTCCATTGAACCTTTACTAAGTTGACTGTCTTGTTCCTCAATTTCTTCTCATCTCTAGCCATAATTTGAATTGGCTTTCTAACTATAGTCAAATCCGGTTCTACTACTAAGTCTTCTAACACTGTAGGTTCTACGACAGTCTCCGGGTCTTTAACATATTTTCGATGATGAGAAACATGAAAAACATCATGGACTCCGGTCATCCTATTTGTTAACTCTATTCTATAAGTGAGTTTTCCAATCCTCTCAACAATATAAAAAGGACCAATGAACCTAGGTGCTAAATTTCCTGATTTTTCAAATCTAATCACACCATTCATCGTGAAACTTAATAAACACATAATCTCCGACGGAGAATTCTAAATCTTTCCTTCTTTTATAAATATAAATTTTCTTCCCAGATGGAGCTTCCTTCATTCTAGCTCGAACCCACTCAATCTTCTTCGTAGCATCCTTCACCAAATTCGGACAAAGAACCAACCTATTCCCGGTCTTTAACCAACATATGGGAGACTTGCGTGGTTTTCTATACAAAGCTTCAAATGGTGCCATCCTAATACTAGTTTGATAAATATTGTTATACGAAAAATCGACTAGATGAAGATGGTCCTCCTATGATCCCTCGAAATCCAGTACACAAGCTCTTAACAAACCCTTCAAGAAAATTTTAACTCTTTCCATTTTCCCATTAGTCTTTGGATGGTAAGCGGTACTCATATTGAGCTTGGTCCCTAGAGCTTCTTGTAAACTTTTCTAGAACTCACTAGTAAATAAAGAATCTCTATCACTGATAATGTTACTAGAAATCCCGTGCAACCTAACTACATTCTTCATAAATAACTTTGCTAAAATAGGTGTCATCCTAGTTGACTTTACATGAAAGAAGTGGGTACTCTTGGTTAGTCTGTCTACTATAACCCATATGCTTTCATTTCCTCTACTAGACCTTTGGCAAACCATCAATAAAATCCATAGAAATAGAATCCCATTTCCATATCGGAACTTTTAACAATTGAAGTAATCCACTTGGCTTCTAGTGTTCAGCCTGACTGTTGGCAATTCAAGCGCCGCTTAACACATACTCTAATATCCTGTTTCATACCTTCCCAAAAGAAACTCCTCTTAATATCTTGATACATCTTCATTCCTTCTGGATGGATAGTGAACTCCGAACGATGGCACTCATCCGTTCCTCATGTCTCCTATATTCATAACACATAACCTTGCTTTATTTCTCATCTACCCCTTCTGGTTAAGATTGAAATCATTTTGGTCATAGCTCTCCGTTCCTTCCCTCAACCTTTTGATCCATTCAGCCAAAATTGGATCGTCCTTCTGTTTAGAAGCTATCTTCTCAGTCATTACCTGTCGAACTTCTAAACAAGACAACATCGCACTTCTTGTACTTAAACCAACCTCGGATCTAGACTGCACACTACAAGCTGATAATGCTTCTAAATCTCCATTCAAAAATCATAGCCAATACTACTCATTGATGCTCCCGGTTGAGTGCATCTGCCACCTTGTTTCCTTTTCTGGGTATGTACCCAATTCCAAAATCATAAGCAACAATAACCTCCAACCATCTTTGCTGTCTCATGTTCAGCTTCTTCTGAGAGAATAATTACTTCAACGACTTATGATCTATATAAAGATCAAACGCTCTCCCAACAGATAATGCCTCTATACCTTCGAAGCAAATATAACGGCATCTAACTTTAAATCGTGTGTAGGATACCTCACTTCATGTTGTCTGAGCCATCTAGAAGCATAAGCAATCACTTTACCTCTTTGCATCATCACAACTCCTAATCCAGCCCCACATGCATCTATATAAACAATTAAACCTTGATTCCCCTCTGGAACCACCAACACTGGTGCATGGGTCAATAAGTGTTTCAAGCTCTAGAATGCTTCTTCAAACTTACCAGTCCATGCAAATTTACATCTTCTCACGTAAGCATAGTCATCGATGCAGCTATCCATGAAAAATCCTTTATAAACCTTTGGTAATATCCATCCAATTCAAGAAAACTCTTAATCTCAGTCACCGTCTCAGGTCTCTTCCTATTATTCACTGCTTCAATCTTATTCAGACCTACAGACAATCCTTTCTCTGAGATGGCATGATGAAGGAACTTTACTTCCTTCTTCCAAAAGCGACACTTCAAAAGCTTAGCCTTCAACTGATGCTCCCGCAATGTCTCAAACACAACTCTAAGATGAACTTCATGCTCCTTCTCATCCTTAGAGTATACCAAAATATCATCTATAAAGACCAACACAAATCTATCTAAGTGCTCTCGGATAATTATATTCATTAGATCCACGAAGAATACCGTGCATTAGCTAGTCCGAATGGAATAACTAACCATTCGTACGATCCATATCTCATCCTAAACGTCGTCAAAGGAATGTTGTCCTCGCCACTCTAAGCTAATAAAATACCATCGTCAAATCTAGTTGAGATAATACCTTGGCTCCACTTAACTGATCGAACAAATCGTTAATTCTCGACAATAGGTATAAGTTCTTTATTGTCTTCTCATTTTACTTACGATAATCGATACATAGCCTCAATAATTAGTCCGGCTTCTTAGAAAACAATGCAGCAGCTCCCCATAGTGAACTACTTGGCCGAATAAAACTCTTGCCTTCCAGATCTAGTAACTACATCTTCAACTCCCTCATCTCTGTGGGTGTCATCCTACCCGGTCTCCTACTCACTGGTTCTGCTCTAGGCACTAAATCAATATGAAATTCAATAGCTCGTTTTGGTGGTAATCTAGTTATCGACTCAAGCATATCAGCAAACTCTCGAACTACAAAGACTCAATGTAACTCATCCTACAACTCCGTAATACCTAATAAAGCATTCACTTCACAACTAGGGTTCTCCACGGTATAAATTATCCGATCACAACAATCCGGGTGACTAAGTGATATCTTCCTATCAAGGCAAAATATCCTAGCATCATATTTACTCAACTAGTCCATCCCAAGGATAATTCTAAATCCCTCAAAGTCAAACACATGCAAGGAGCAATAAAAAGTTTAACCTAGCAAATCAAACTCTGAATGGTCACACCTCATCCTAAGTGTTGCATGCCCTCACATTGGATTTGCAACCCTTAAGGAAGTAACTAAATATAAGGGTTCTAAGTTAAACCTATCTACCAAACATCGAGAAATCAAAGAATGAGATGGTCTAGTATCAAATAGAACACTAACAGACATACCATGAGTCTGCAGTGAACCTCCAAAACAGCCTTTCCTTTGTCCTGCACATCTGGACTTGGAATTGCAGGCTTCAGTGAATACATATGTCCCTTAACTTCATTAGTAGGTTATTTTCAGTGATTTCTTATAATGGACGATCTGATCACAATTAAAACATCGGATATTCTTCTTCCCAATCACTTCTTTTCCTTTTTCTTTTCCATTCCCGGGACGACACTCATTAGCATAGTGTCCCTTCTTATCGCATTTATAGCAAACTACTTCAGCCTTTCCATTCTTCTATGCTCCTTTGTTCTGAGGATTCTTCTTCTAGAAGAACTTCCTTTTCTGGCCCTATCCTATCTGGGCCTCCTTCATCTTCTTTCTTAAGAAAGCCATTGCCTCTTCTTGCCTTAATTCCATTTCAACAACTACATCATTGGGATCTCTTAAATGCGGTAAAGTAGCACTTACAACTTCGACCTAAAGCCTCTTATAAACTTCTCGTTTCTCCTGATCACAATGTCTACTAAAGCATATCCATATCGGGCAAACTCCTCAAACTTCCTTGAATATTCTAATACGGGCATATCTCCTTGTTCCACCTCAGCAAAACTCCTCACCAATGCTAACTGCGCCATTACAGACATAAATCTTTCTAAAAACCTTTTCCTAAACTCATCCCAAGTTTTGGTCTCCTCATCAAGTTCAGCAGTAACGGTATTCCACCAGAATAAAGCAGCTCCCTACAGATGCCTCGATGCCAACCTCCTCTTTTGTGCATCATCCAAACCTAGGTCAGCAAAAATCCTCTCACAATGTATTATCCAATTTTCCACTTCAATCGCATCTTCAATACCAATAAATAGCTTCTCTCCAAGCCTAGTATAATTTATACTCAGATTAGCATACTGGTTAGCCCTTGGAGCTTCCTGAACTCCATTTCTAGCAGCATTTCCTTCAATGACTCTAGCTGCAATCCCTGCTCACATCATATCTACAAAGAGTTGATACATTGCTCCCATGTCCACTTAGGAAACTCCAGCACCGACAGTTTCAGCTTGAGCTTGACCAGGACACCTTCTAGTGTTTGCTCAGACATTTCCACTGGTGGTGGTGTTGTCTCCTCTGAGATTTACTCTACCTCTTTTTCCTTCCATATTTGTATTCAAAACTCGTGAGACACAGATGAATAGCCTAACTAAGATAGGAGTATAGAGATATAGCGTATAGTTATATATATATATATATAACAAATAAAAGTACGTTATTATAACGTTACCCCATACCTCGATCTTAACTCTAATTCCTAAGGATTATATTTTCAATAATCATTTTTTAGTCAAAGTATTTCATAAACCATGCGCTGATACCAAGCTATAACATCCCCTATCTAGAGGCCCAAAACTAAGCGCTACAGATGCTGTAGTCATCTATAGTATTAGCTTCTGACGACTAAATGCAACTATGTAATGGTATCAATAACATCAGAAGCACTTGAATATGAAACAAAACATAACTTTCAAAATCACATTTACTATTCCATGCATTTCAAAACCAAATTGTTTCACATTCAAAACACATAACCCAAATCGTTCTCGCGAAGAGATAAAATACAATTATTACAAATTACGCCAAGAGCGGTATATAAAGATAACCCCTTAGATGAGCAGAGTTATATGGTCATAATAGACCTAATACAAACAACACAGTGGAAATTCATCAAACTATAAATAAGAACTGCAAATCCTAAATAGCTATCTGTTTGCCTCTTGCAAACCTCCAGTAGCTTATTCGTCACTCTACTAACTTGAAAAGACCTTAACAACTCATTATACTCAAATTAATTTTAAGCATCCAAGAGTTTGATGGGAAAACATAAACTTCGAGTCAGACATAAAATTCTAGTATGAATAATACTATGCATCCTGGTTAGTATGTTAAGTGAGACCATGCCGCTTAGCGGAACGGGTTTTCCCTCATTAACACCCTTGTAAAATATATCTTTTGCAAAATCCTTTTTCCTGCAATCAAAACTGATTAAACACTACAAAGCATCATTATGTAAACATACATAATTATCAGGTAATAACGAATTGTCTCTTCAAGCTCATAAGTTTTGTTTGAATAATTTTTAAGCTTTGGCTGACAAGGGCCCACCAAATAATATAATCAATTTAATCTAACAACGGTTAGCTATTCTTCATTTGGACTATCTATCCTTAACTATCTTATAAATACTTCCCTTCTGGATAGTCCATCCCTAAATCCCAGGTCTTCTTGATCCTAATGGTTTTTCGGGCTCACCAATAAACTATCTGTATACAAACATATAATCCTTTGGTGTGTAAACATAATTTTAGTCTACCTGTGACAAAGCCCTACACAACAGAATTTTGGACAAAAATTAGCTGGGGCTATTAGCTAATGTTTAGGGTGCGACCCCATACTAGTCCTATTTTGTGTTTTAATATCCGAGTCATTTTTACTTAAGGATCCCCTCCTATAATTTTCCTTGAAAACAATTTCAAAATGATTTAAAACCTTTAAATCAAACTTAAGCAAGGAAAAATATGTAATCTTATGCTTTACTTAAAATCTTATCACCATGTTATACATATCTTCTTTACTCAAACGTTAGTTGATGAAAACATTTAAACACTTGAAAAACCTCTTTCTAATCATTTGAAATCATCTCTTTCAAAACCAAAGATCAAACCTTTCAGAACTAAACCTTTGAAACCATTAAAGTAAACCTTTCAAAATCAATAAAGCTTTGGACATCCTTCTCTAAATCACTTTAAAACATTTCCCTCGAAAACCTTGGAAAAAATTTCATTTAAACCTTTCGAATCTATTGAACTAAACCTTTCAAAATCATTCAAATAAAACCTTTTGAAACTATTCAATAAACCTTTCGAAACCATTGACTTGAATAATTCAAAGTCATTCAGCTAAAACCTTTCGAAATCATTAAATAAGCAACCCTTCGAAGACACTAAATCTTTTAAAATATAAACCCTCCGAAGGCATACTCGGTTCAATTGAAAACAAGTGGAAAACCTTCTTTTAAAACCTTTCAACTACATTGAAACAACTTTTCATCTGTATCAAAGACTATACTTCAAAAACATGGTTTAACTTCACTTTATAAGACAATTATAATTCACCAAAATCAAAAGCTTCCTTTCGTAAGCATTCGAGAAACGACAACTCCTAAAATAAGAAAACCTTTCGAAACCAATCAAAGTTAACCATTTGGCTTCGTTGGAAGGTACAAAACAAAACATTTATAAAGCAACAGAAACGTTTCAATCGTGTCGGAAGGTTCCAAAAACCTTTCTTTTAAACATTTTGACCTGGTCGAAAGCAACCAAGTCGAAAGTTCTAATTCGAAAGCATAACAGGCGAAAGCTTTTGGTTTATATAAAACATACATAGCCCAACCTTTCGACTTTGAACTTTTCGATCTTATTCAATTCATTATGGACCAAGATACTTGATACCTTATGCATTGATTTGACCTTGTCAAGTTTTGACCCTTCGACTGTGATGCAAGGTCTGGGTCGGAAGATACGTTGCCATATAGGCTGAAACATGTAAAAACGTGTGAATTCTTTGTTTTTAAATTTAAAAAGAAACTTTTCGACTAACCTGCCTAGATTTATCAATTTCTCATTGGTTAAAAATACTTTTTCAGAAATGTGCTGCCACTGTTTTAAAATTAAATAATTATTTTATTTTATAAAATGCCCCTTCTCTTTAATTAAATATATAAAACATTTAAGTCTCATACCTTATGTAATTTTATATATTCACCAAAATACTTAGGAAAAATAAAGAAAAATTCCAAAAAATATATTTTGATATATTGCCTAACATATTAAATTTCAAACCCATACAATTAAAATTTCGGTCGAAATAATTTGTAACCCAATAAACAATTTCCTTCATTAGAAAATTAATATAAATTCCATTTTAAATCAAAAAGTTATGAAAATCAAAAGCCATCTCTAGAATAACATTTCTGATCTATGTTTAAATTTTCAAGGCATTTGGATGTCGTTAAATAGGGTTTCATATCAAACATATCATATAATCAAGTATGAACATGTATAATTTCACCAACAACATAGATATAAGTTTAAACATCAAAATAGCGCATAAACTGAGAAAAAATCGTCTTGGATCTAGTCATAAAACTAAAAACTAAAAGAACGTGGAATGTAGTAATTATTCACCTTAGCTTTGAGATATAAAACACGAGATTTGATATTGATTTAGTTGATTTCATTCTTCCTTTAGATTCTAGCTTTAATCTTCCTCTTGAGAATGAAAATGGTGGCCGGCCTTAGTATTGTTTTTGAGTGAAATCAGAATGGAATGAACGAGATTTGATATCTCCTAAGGGTTTAGGGTATAAGCTCCACCTATTTCCCACTTTGCCCTTCTCATGTCCTAACACATTGCTTAATTTATTTTATTTTTGCCAATACTTAATCATGGCACGTATACCTTTAACTAAATCAAATCTCAATCCATTATCCTTTGCATTATTTAATTTAATTTTAGATAATTAGTTATTCTAAATAATGTTATAAAAATATAGGGTGTTACAGTTTATATCCAAGCTCCTTTTTCGTCTCGAGATCGCTCCGATCCAATTGTCGTGAAACATTTACACCTATCTCCCATCTTTGAATATGATGGCATTGGAGTCTGAGCTGCCCTCTCGTAGTGCTGAAGTGTTGAACTACTTGATTCGGCTGGTAAAGATTAGTAATCTCAACTTCCAAATATTCAAAGCCAACACCTAGAATAAGCTAATATCTGATGGGGTTAATAAGTTCAGAGACTGGGAAAACCAGATTTCCTTTGTTAAGTGCCTTCTATACATCAACGGGACTTTCCCTTCCCCACATAAGTCTAGATTTTCGTTATATTTTTTCATTCAATGGTTTCTCTTGTCTGATCTTTGCTTTTGTCAGGTGCCCCTGTTAAAGAGTAAAATGAGGAAGATAAGAAAACACTAGAGTCTCTGATTGCGACCTCAAGTCAAACTAGGAGCAGATTGACGCGGTTAACTCCAACAAATTTACGAAAGCACTCTCTTCTTTGAAAAGGCCAAAGGATCCTAGGCAATCCCCTATCCATTAAACATAACTCGTAGAGAAAATGCTTTCTTTCTCTAGGAGACCTGTCAACTTTCTCTCCTTTGTCTCCCATTTGTGCTGACCACTCTGGTATGTGATAAACACTGCACTTGTTATAAATTGTTGTGCCCTTTTTTCAGTTTATTCCGCTGACTTATAGTCCTCTAGCATTCTTTACAGTTGCTCCTTAAGTTAAAAAGTCTGTTAGTGGTACTGCTTCCCTTCCTATAACTTCTTATGCGCTGTCTATTATCCAATCTCTTGCTAAAATAAAAAAGGCCATCAAAAGGAAGTTGGCGAAATCATCTAGAATAGAACCACCCCAGAAGAGTGCTAGAATTATTGGTATAGAGGGAGAGGAATATTCATTTTTTGATAAAGCTATTTAGAGCTCGATCGTGGTAGCTCCCAAAATAAACCTAAGTGTTAGCACCATAATTGGTTACTAACACCCTTGAGAAAGATTGTGTAGAGAGATTAATGAAGAAAGTAAATTAAAACAGAGAATTGTATGCTAAATTAAATGCAAAAACAAGAACACCGGATTTATAGTGGTTCAGCGTAATTGCCTACGTCCACTTTAAGTTTTGATATTTATTGCTTTCACAAATGATTGAATACAGATACAATCCGCACTATAAAGACTTGAATACAAGTGCTAAGTAAAATAGAATAAGTCTTGAATGCAGCAGAGTCTCCCCAGTGTTCTGGAAAAAAAGGCCTATTTCACTGTGCCCCTACCCTTCTATTTATAGACGAAGATGGGTCGGACTTCTCTCATGGGCCTAGGAACAAAATACCTCGACCCGTGTTAACTCCTACGCGCCGAGCCATAGATGTCGAAAGGAAATTTCCGAGCGAGATAGGTCGAACCCGAGAATGACGAGCGAGGTCTCTGTGCCGAATGACACTCGTATGCCGAGCCTTGCATCCAAGCCGAACGATATTCGCATGCCGAGCGAGGAATGCGTGTTGATCTACACTCGTATGCCGAACGAGGTAAGATGCCAATCGACCACTCAATGCAAGCGAGGCTTCATGCCCAGCGACCCTTCCATGCCGAACGAGGCATTGATGCCAAGCGACTCTTCTATGCCGAACGAGGCAAGATGCCGATCGACCCCTCAATGCCGACCAAGGCTTCATGCCGAGCGACCCTTCCATGCCGAACGAGGCATTGATGCCGAGCGACCCTTCCATGCCGAACGAGGCATTGATGCGGAGCGACCCTTCCATGCCGAGCGAGGCTTTATGCCGAACGAGGCTTAATGCCGACCAAGGCTTCATACCGAACGAGGCGAGATGTTGATCGATCCTTCAATGCCGAGCGAGACTTTGTGCCGAGCGAGGGGAGGTGTGTCAAACAAGGCCTGTGCCGACTGGTATATCTACGCCGAGCCTTTTGTTACACGGTCAAACAACCGGGTAACACTTGCCCCCAAAGTGTATCATGTGGATGAACATGATGCGCTTTGATCCATGAGCATTCCGCATTTTTCTTTAAGCCCTTGTTCTGTTCTCTCAATAGTGATCTCCTACGATCTCTTAAATGCCGAGCGAGGCATTGAATGCCGAACAACATATTGATGCCGAACGGCATATTGATGTCGAACGACATATTGATGCCGAGCGATATTGATGCCGAATGACATATTGATGCCGAACGAGGGAAATGCCTTGATTGGTTCTACCGATCGTTGTCTATTCACCTTCCCTCTTTCCTATATAATCCAACACTTCTCTTCTTTCCCCCTTCTACTTTCACCTCCACTCTAACAACCTTACGAACTCGTCTTCTTCAAGACTTTTGCTAACATCTCAACCTCCCTTTAGACTCCCTAGTCCTACACGTTACCTCTCGACTGCCCGCAACAACAAATCTGAGTGGACTTCACTTCTAAATCGAGCACCTCACTAGACTTCGACCCTTTCTTCTAGGTATGAACCTTTGACTTGCTCGACTTTCTCCAATTAGGGACTTCGGACAAGACTTGAATTTACGACCTTCCTATAACCCACGAATAATGGAATTCGCATAGATAAGGAAGGTGGATCCAAAGTTTAAACGAGCCTTAGGATTAAATGGAGAGGAGGATGGAACAGGGTGTTGGCCTAGTAGGAATCGTTGAGGGTTGAGATGGTCGATCGAAGGTGGCGTGCAAATTGAAGTGGTGATTGACTGGCCACCTAGGAGGGTATCTAGCTTGTTGACGTATGGTAATGGCTCGTCATGAATTCCTCATGCCAAATGATGTGAGGGAGTGTAGGAGTGAAGTTGAAGTTGGGTTTAGCGTGTCGAGCAATGCGGCTCGGTATGACCACGGCTTGGCATGACTCCCTTATGTCGAACGAGGTAATGGGGAGTGCAGGAGAAAATTAGGAGATGGGTAAAGTGTCGAGCGACACGGCTCGGCATGACTTGTCGAATGACCCATCTGTGTTGAGCGGTAGAGAAAGAGTATAGAAAGGAAGTTGGAGTTCAGGGAAAAGTGCCAAGCGGTGTGGCTCGGCATGGCCGTGGCTCGGCATGACTTGCCGAACGCTGAACGAGGATGAGGGAGTGTAGGAGAATGGAGTACAACAATAATAGTTAAGACTTTGTAGTACCGTTTGGCATTAAGTTTGATAGAAGGCTATAACAGTCCAAACCATCCCAACCCAAACATAATGCATGTTGACTTAACCTACTTCCTATGCCTGGACATATGATAGTGAACAAGGACAAGGACTTAAACAATTAAGTATATCGAACAATCCATACTGATAACCCCCTTGTTTTAATAGCTATAAACCTGAATTTAACTTGGTTAAAACAGATAATAGCCTTCAACATATAGTATCGATGCCTAGTTTAAAATAGAAACCATTATACAACAAGCTCTCGTAGACGGTCAGCGATGACGGTCTTCGAAGGCGAAAGTCCAGAACTTAGTTTTCATTTGTCAAATTTACGACTTGTAATTCCTTGGCACTTATACTTGAACAATTGCACTAGTTCACACACCACATGGATGGAGTATTTTTGTTGTGCCTAATGTCGATTGTTTTTCAAGTATAGTTTAAACAGGTGTTTCTTCAGACCCAACACTCTTAAAGAAGTCTAGAAAATCTAGTTCTGCCACGATCTCGGACAGACCCTTGCCATCTTCTCAATAGGAAATGGTTGGAACCTCAAATCCATCGAAATTCTTGTACAAGTTCGAGCCCCACTATCGCATCCGTCGACTTGGCTCCCGATGCCTTGGACGCAGCGATTTTTTTATGACCCGATCGATTCTCAAGCTTCGAGAATTGACGAAAGCGCTCTTCGTCATATATGCTCGATACACGGGATTCCTTTTGACGATGTGTTGGTTCCATCGGGGCAAGATCGTCCTCACTTGCCCCCAGTCGGATATACTGCCTGCAACAAGCTTATGTGCTGGACTGGTAGCGTGCCACCATTAAACTCCTTCCTTCACGACCTGTTATGGTATATTGAGATCTCCCCATCACAATTACATCCAAACAGTCACTCGTTCGTATACGAAATGTGTATTCTCTTCATGAGCGTCCTTTTCAAGCTCCCGACTCCTGACGATATCCGCCACATTTATCATTTCAAGAGACGATCGGACAGCCCGTCTTTTGTATTTCTTGAGCCACACAACAAGTGTCAAATTCTGACTGGGGCATAGAGCAAATTTGCCCAGTATAAACAGGAATGGTTCTACGTGCACCGTCCCTCTGGCTTTGAAAGGAGATGGGTGGAAGGGAGTAAATTTCTTTTCTAGACCGGGACATTAGATCTCTTATCTCAAACGAATCACTCTCGAAGTTTGGGCTGTTGGCGGCAGGTCGCTGAATAAGCCTTCCTCAAGGCGTCACTTTAACCGAGTTAGCTTTGGGCAAAGGAAAAAAGCAAACTGGGCCTTTAGCATGTAATTCCCCTGACACCCCTGAGGAGGGGGAGATCAGAGAAGCTAAAACACCCGAACTATCGGGTGAGAATGTTAGTCCCGCTCGGGACCCGATAGTCGAGGTTCATGATATCGAAGTAACGTCTTCCCCTTCGAAGGAAAAGAAGAAAATGATCTACAAATTAAGGAAGAAGAAAGTGGGTGATACCTCTAAAGTCACCATCACTCCCGTGGAAAGAGAGCCTTTCCCCCAACACTTAGAGAGTTCTTTGAAAGGCCTGTCGAACCTCACTATTCCTGATGATTTGCTTAACTGTGGCTTCAACGATCCGGAATATCTTAAGCTTCATTCTCCTGCAAAAGGCGATGCAGGCGCTCAAGCCTAAAACCAAGGAGAAAAAACTCCTATTAGTAAAGATAAAGAAACTGGTCCATCGGGGGGAAGCACTAGGACACACATAAACACGTGCACTTCATCTTGCACTTAAATTTTTAGCCATCACTCTATTCTTTGCAAATTTGTCTTTATTCACATTCTATGCAGACGACATGGGACGTACTCACAGACTCGATCATCTCCGTGGTTCATCTATTTATCATCATTCTGGCTGGAAGTCGGGCCTCGATAAACGTCGAGACAGTGATGACTCTGGAGATCGAGACTACCGCCCCCGAGAATCAACTTATCGGAGGAAAACATACAGCCAGTCCTTATATTTCCGCGATCCTCCTTCTCAATCAAAGCAAGGAAGGGAGAAGTCTACGTAGAAGGGGTCCCAGCCTGAGGCCCACCGAGATCAACATTCTGGTTCACCAAGCACCAGGAAATCCCGGGAACCCCATAAAACATCTATAGTTTCCAGGCATACTCCTCCCACTCCTATACCTGATCCCTCCGTAGTAGAGAGACTTACTGAGCTCAAGCCACTTTCCAAAAAATTTGCTTCGATGGCTTGAGATTTCTCCCGGCGATTCATCACATTCCGGGACACGTCAAACAAAGCACTATTGCTTGTACCAACGACGTTTATGTGTAGGATCAATTCCACCCTAGAGGGGGGGAGGGTGAATAAGGTGATGCTATTTATTATAAAAATTAATTGCGGAAGCTTATAGATTAATTTCAACACAGATCATAGAATAATAGCAGCACGGATAATAGCAGAATACTAAATGCATAAATAGAACGACACAGAATTTACCCAGCTTTGGCAAAACCCTTCCTATGTGTTGCCCACAAGGTTTCTACTAGAAATTAAGTAGTCACACGCTTACACACGTAAACTCGCGACACCCGCTACTGACTATACAAACTCTACGCTCAAAACCCTGCCACAACTCAGCCACTTAGTTGCGAATTCTCAAGCTACGCCACGTAGTTTGTCCCCTAGTCACACGACTAGAAATTACAATGGTTTAAAAAGGAATACAAATTTAAAAACAATTTGAAAACAAAAAATGAGACTTAAACCCTAATTTATAACTTAATTAATAAAGGAAAGTAGAACGACCCAATACCATCGGCCTTCTTTATTTGTTCTATTTCTTTTCCTCTTGTATAATGGAGGCTCGTTTTCCTTTGTTCTTCATTCCAAACTGATTAAAAATTAGGGCTTCTTGAAGCGCCGACTTTAAATTGATCGATCGAGTGGATAATCGCGAGTAGCTTTGATCGATCGTTTCCTCGTTACTCACTTTGGCTGCTTCGTTGATCGAGTTCTATCTTTGCTTCGGTATGTAATTTATGCTTATGTTCTTTAGTGTTTTCGTACTTGAACTCGATGATTTTGAAATTGCCGATGATGAATGGAATTTATAGAAGTCGAATTCCTATATTTACGTTCGTATACATTTATTTGAATTCGTCTTCGGCCATTCAATTTTGTATTGATGATTGTGATGATTTCTAACATTCTCAATTCGTATATTATTGGCTTGGTTAACACGGCTTCGATCTTGACTTTGCTCGTTTCTTTACCATCACGTCTCTGACTTGTTCAATATATTTTTTGATCGATTTTCTGACTTGGTTCAATGTTGACTTCGGCACTGATTTATTGATTGCCACGGCTTTGAATTCTTTGGTACTTTGACTTTGGTCACATAGAATTTTTTTAAGCGAATCCACGACTTTGTTCAATAGCTCATGGTTTTGACTTTGCACTGCGGTTTGTAGTTGCCGTGCACTTTGGAGGTTGACCATCCTGTAGCATATCTCTGTCTCATTTTAGTTTGATTTGAGTTGTATTTGCACCACTTTCTATTGCAAGTGCTTGTATCATTACTGTAGCATATTTTGGTAGTGCCATTGCATGACATTGTGGTCTGGTTATTTTTGTATGTTGTCACTGTATATCCCTTTGGTGCACTTGATTTGGATTTTTTCTACGAGCATACTTCTGGTTTCATCTAAGTTGTACTGTCTTGAGCTCGAGTATTTCCTGTGTCCTTTGTGCATTGTTGCTCTACTTGACTTGAAAATGCTTTGGTCAGGTTGCATACATGTGAGTAGTTCTGTGCACATTATGATCTTGAGATGTTTGCATGTCATTTGTGTCTTTGATGCATTGCCCTGGTTCATCTTGATTACACTTTTATGGTTTGTTTGTCTAGTGGTACCTGTTCTTTGGCATTCCTGGTTTGAACCATGACTTGATTTTCATCAGTCTACATTAGCTTGTACTTCGAGTTATGTTGAACTCTGTTGTGATGTCAGTTGCCTCCGTGTTGCCATATTTCTGGTGCACTTGGTCACTCGAGCCTTTGTGCTTTGGTGCTGCAGTTGAGTTGAGTCAGTGACTTGACCTTTTGCATTTTGTTTATGGTTTGGTGCCTTCTTGCATTTGTGCAGCCTTTCGTGAGCATGTTGACTTTCAGTTGGACAGTGTATTACACTTGAGTTGAATCCAGCTTGTAACTCAGATTTGACCATGTGCTGAAAGTTGTGCCATTATTTTATTGTACTTGAGTTGAATCCGATAATTTAGGTTTGACCTGTGCTCACCTGTCCTTGTAAATTTATCAAGTGTATATATCGGTGTGCACGGCCTTGTGGCATATACAGTGATACACTGTGTATGTCAAAAGCTGTTCGTGTATGATGAAAATTAAATAATGACGAACAAGCCAAATAGCTGAGGCAAATATTGTTTTCAAAATCCACATTTTGTTTAATACTGCAAAAATATTTCCTTTTCAATTTTACCGCGTCAGTATTTATTTTTACAGATTACTCAGATGCTGGATTCAAGTTGAAGTGAAATTGAAAATAAAATACGAGTGTGAGTGATATGTAGTGAGGTCAACTTTAAATGTGAAATTGTGATGTAACTGAATTTATATTGTAATTAAAATTGTGTATGTATAGTGAGAGCTCGAATTTGTACTGTTCAAAATTGTAATAAATATTTGTTTGAATAAAATTTCTGTTTGAATTCAAATTCTGTGTTATTTATTTTTATTCAGCAAATATTTATTTAGTCTATGAAAAATAAAATAGTACATTAAAAAATACATTTACATTTATATATATATGTTTATTATCATCAAACAAAAATTATATAATCGCATATTCAACATTATGTTCAACACGACGCGTTAGTTCATTTAGTTGAAAATGTCTCGGAAGTCTCTATTGAGTGTCAACATGAAATCGATCGCCTGAAGCTCAATGCTATTCATGAAAAAGACATCATTAAAGCTCAGGACGATGAGCTTCCTTCATATATGTCTCAATTCGAAGCCATCCAAAAAAGCGCTAAAGACACAGCAGAGGCCTTAATCGTCTGGAGGCAACATATAAGAAGCAAATTGAGGAAGTGCAAAAGGAGAGAGAGATGAATTTGCTCAACGCGTCAAAGAGTTGAAAGAGCTACTTCTCAAAGAGAGAGAATAGAAAATTGCTTTTCAAGGTGGGGCGCAAAAGTGCTGCAATGAGATTATTACTGCGCAAATCCTGAAAACAAAGCTCAACGATTAACTCTCCAAAGTTGAGGTGTTAAAGGATGAAGCCCGTGAGGACGCCAAAAGAATAGCTTCCAAGGATATTAGTCTCATCTTGAGGCGGCTACGGAAGCCGGCAGGGAGGAGATCAAGTGCCTATTCGACCCGCTTATAGCAGATATAATACTCGTGTCCTCATGCATTGGAACTTAAATTTTCTTGGCGAGGGTTACCTCGAATCTCTAGCCGAGGCATGGGAAACTTTGATAAAGATCAGGAAGGTTGAGTCAGGAACCGAGGAGGTTGACGAGGAGGCTTTAGTAAAAGATTTTCTCAGAGGGAATGAGCCTTCAGACTTGTCTACATCGAAGGCCCTCTACTGCAGAGGTTCCTCCTCATTGAAAGGAAAAGACGCCATCGCCGATCCGTCTGGAACCTAGTCTCTAGCTCCTCTTCCTACTCAATCGGCTGATCGGCCAGTACTCGATCCATTCGAGCAATACGCTGGTCATGACCCGAAAGACCCTGGCCTCGACATTCATGTTCTATCCCCTATTCTAGAGGATGAGACTCCTTGGACGGTTCAGAGCCATCAAGAAGTCGGTATATAACTCTTCTTCTTAAAGTTCAAAGAGCCGTTGTTTTCGACAAGAGGTTATTGTATTCTAACATTTGTATTTTGTGATTTTGTGCAGGCCGTTCTGATCCTGAACCAACTCCCACTACTACAAAACAGGCCATTTGCATCGGTTGTTTACCCCCCTTTTGCATCAGTTCAACAACCGATGCATATGCAACCGATGCAACAGGCTTAACACTTTTGCATCAGTTCTGAAACCGATGCAAAAAGGTCCTTTTTGCATCGGTTGTTACTAACAACTGATGCAAAATATCATGGTTGGTTGCTTGAACACAGCCCCCATGTTGCATCGGTTGTAATGAAAACCGATGCAACTAATCCCTCTATTGCATCGGTTTTTTTTAACAACCGATGCAAACTAATCCCTCTATTGCATCAGCTTTTTATACCTGATGCAAAAAAACCATTCTCAGAAACCATTATTACAGTACTCAAATAGACTATATATATATATATATATATTATTGATTATAACAAACAATTATTGCATGCAATATTACTATCATTCAAAATTAAATTTGATGAGAAATACATAATCAGATTTAATAATTCTACAAAAGAATGAAAAACATGATTAATTCTAAAGAAAAATAAAATTAGAGGCATGAAACGAAAAAGTTACAATTGATATACTTGTCTAGAATCAATCAACCAAATATGACTGAACTGTATGAAGGTAGTATCAATGTTGGCCAAGGAATTAGCAAGCATTGTAGATGAGGGTATTCCACAAGTTGTTTCTTGTATTGCTGTCTATCAATAAACGAACATATGGCTCCCTTCCAAGATAATCTCTTATAATTTCATTTGGGTCTTTAGCTCCTCCTGGTGCCAGCACCTGCATATGTATAGTTTAGCTGTTAGCCACTTCCAAAGAACTGAATGAAGAAGAAAACTTCCAATACATTACAAATCAAAATGTGCATACATGTGTATGAATGTGTACAGGTTCTTTACATACCAACAGAGATAAAATACAAGCACTTATTTTAAAGTGAAGTGCGTACAATATTGGTTCTTGGAAACTGCAGTTCCAAGGCATATCACTAAACATCGTAACTTTATAACTGTTCCCTATCTTTGAGTTGTTTCAAACCTTTCAATGCATTCTACCCCCAACAAATACAAATATGATGCGACTGATTACATATATATAACCTCGAAGTGATAGGAAAGGACATCACCTTATTCCTAAACTGCAAGCCAGCATTCTGATTTAGCAAAAAATCTTCAAACTTTGAAGCATAAACATCGGCAGCAAGAACCTGTAAGATTCTCTGAAGAATTAGCTCTGCTAAACATTAAATATAAAATACCTTACATGAAAAAACATACTTCACTATAAATGTTAGTATAGCAAACGGCTTCATAGCCAACTACATAGCAAGAAAACACAAAGCTGGGTTGGTTCCTTCTAATAAAGGTATCCCCAACATCACCTAAAAAATTAACCAAGATCAAAAGTTAAATCAAACAAAACAAAAACCAAAAAAATGAAATGAAAAATGTGCAAGAAAAGATATAAGGATTTAATAATGCTAAGTATACCTAAAGATCTGAATACAATGTCATTTCAAAACAAAGTTAGTTTTATTAGTTTCAAAAGGCTAATAAAAAGTGACCTCGGAATACTTCTTCCATCCAAGGAAATTTTTTTTGACACTGTTGTCTCTGCATCTGTGAACTGAATTAGTGCCTGCATAACATTGTACAAAAATATTTAGTCATTTTAGATCTTTCCATAATCAATTTAATTCTCTACGACCAAAAAAAAATGAATAACCTAAAACCATGCAGCCATTTCGAAAGCAGAAATTTTGTAAACAAATCCAAATGAGCCAACCCCCTTCCACAATCTCCTCATTTCCATAGCATATACAACGAGGCAAAAAGAAGCAGCAAGGTATTAAAAGAGACATATAAAATCATTAAGAAAAGGAGGCACGGCCAACAACTCAAATAGCATAGCAAACGCACTAAAATGAAGCAACATATATAGATGAATGTAGAACTAATTTTCATACCAGGTGCATTTGAAGCAACACGAAAATCAATTGAACCTGGATAAGAATACTGGCAATTGAAGAACTAGGTAAACAGAAATCTAAATGAAGTTGAAGTGCAGAGGTATTTGAATCGATGGAGGGAGCAATATGCGTGGCATGCATAGCAGCGGGACTTGAAAATACCAGCAGTTGAGTCGGATTCAGGCTGCAGCAATGCAAATGCATTGGTTTCATTGGTTAAGATCGATGGAATGAAAATATAGGACATAATATTCACTGACATAGTGGGAATGAGATAGAGGAAGTACTGAAATCCATTGGCTTCATAATTTGCAGAAATGACGAAGCGAGAACAAATACAAAACTATGCTAACTGACCAAGCGATAGACTGCAACAATGCAAAATCAAAGATAGAATGAAAATGCGGGCAAGCAAACTGAACTAAGCCGAGGCAATGGTTGCGTCATTTTCTAAAGTAGTGGACAGTGCAGTTGAAGTAAGCTGATTTTGTGAAAAAACTTCTAACATTTGAGACTTTTGGTATGATAATTGCTATGTGCAAATGTTATGTGAACATAAAAATGTTTATTCTAGTAGAGAGTGTGGTTGAATCAAAAGTGAAAGCCTATATTAATTCTCATTAGCAAGTAAACAAAGAAATCAATTATTAGTGTATAGGGTGGTGCTGTACTTCTTGCACACGCATGTGCGGTGTGGGCATTGAAGCGTCTTGCAAGCATAACAGTTGGATACTATTTTCTGGTTTTTATTTAACAGGCATGTGACCTCAAATCCAATCAAGAATGTTGAATTGTAAATTGAGCATTACCCTGAGCACTTAGGTGGGCAATGTGTTTTGTTGTAGAGATGCGTGATGCCTCCGAAACGTGGATATTCATGCTGAAAAAGGGGTCGTTGAAGATCCTCTTTGTATGAGCTGGAATTTGATTTTAGCTATTTCAACCTTTGTAAATAAACAGTACTCAGTAGAAATCCTGCTGTTGAGGTCACACAAAAGCAAACCAAGTCAGAAGTCAGAAGTAGGAGCCCCACTAACTTATTTCTATCTGTAAATAGACCATAACCATGCTAACTTTTTTCCAGATCAATGCCAAGTAAACTACTGCAGTCAACCAATTAAAATATCTTCATCGTTTTATATACATTTATATTAATAATTTGAGATTAAAATACGATGAGACCTTTTTGCTCCTATAGTTGTTCTCCCCCAAGTCCTATGCTCTTCAGCAGTTCCACATTTTCCATTGAATGGTGGCATGTAACAGAACCTGCCAATAACAGCAAGAAAAACATTGTCAGATAACTAAAAAATCATTACAAAAGCGGAATAAATAAATAAAATTGCCCTGTTTTAGTGCTGTTTTACTGGGATCTGTTATCACTTAGTAGTATGTTACCAAACAAAATAATTATGCATAATAACATAAGAACTTAGAAACAGAAGAAACTCATCGAGTTTGAAAATTGACCGTGCATATTGGTGAGATGCACTATTTTTCTTATGAGGAAACCGATAAATATACGATGATTAAATAAATGGTCTCCAAACTTGCCCAAGTTACCCAACCATTTAGATTGTAATTATACTCAATCGAGAAATTAGAAAGAGTCTCTCAATGCATAGCACAGATAATAGTAGACTTAAGTATTTATACAACACCGATATTTAAATTAACTTTCATTATTCCAAAAACACTGAACTATCTCCAAGTGAATACAACTGTGTAGGTTTCACAAGATGCATATATAGGATCACCCACGAGAGTCGCAGACCCACTTGCATGTCTAGTCCAACACTGATTTCAGTTATTTGGTTGGATTGGATCAAATATCTTAAGAATTCTTTTTCGTGTAGTTGTTTACAATATACAGCCAATACATGCATTACTAGAATTCAACGTGCAAGCATTTTATTTTCAAAGCGCACACATTGGAAGTACACTGTAAACTCTCTTTTGCGCTGCGACAGAGCAGCATTTTATAAGCAGATAAATCTCCACTTCATTGACTCACAAATTTGCATCGTAAGCAACAAAAAAGACTATAAATACAATTAACTATGCACAACATGAACTTTTGTAGGATAGCGCTGATTCCATGTCATACAGTATTATCCCAGTATTTTGAGACAAAAAAAATGTTCCAGTGTCAAATAACGCTTAACATCCAAATAGAAATTTTAGCTGTGAGCATGACCCTATAAAAGTCGATGCTATAATTTAGGGATCCAATTAGATTACTTGGTTTGTTATAGCATATCAAAGTGCTAATAAAACACATTAATTGACACAGGTCAGTAGATCATTGATATAGAGGTTCAGATCAATTGGTGAACCCTGGCAAGCAATGCAAATATCATTAAACAGACGGGAAGTAGCTAATATCATTAAACATGCATTTTAATATTTAATGCTTACCTAATTAGGCAGCTTTTGTTACATCAGAGCATGTGCAACGACATTCTAGACAAATAGGGGTATGCTGTTCGGGAAATGACAGGTAATGAATCCTCACACCAAATAGGCAAGCACTATGCATTTTTAATTTTAATCATATATTGGCCAGTGCAAACAATCCAGGCCTTGGATAAATATAATCATTCTAATACACGGATAATTAATCAATATTGCTAAAATCAGTAACCGTAAGAAGGAATATACCATAAAACCATTTACAAAATTTGTATAACCGATTAATGATTTTATGGTCAAGCAGGAATTCAGGTTTTGCAATTAGCATACTTGGTAGCCCTGATCACTTGTACTATAAACGGTTTTATGGAGTCAGGAAGCACTGATCAAAAATAAAAAAGGACGCGGGATGATGCATAAAAAGGAAATCAAATCCACGTGCGATTCTTCTCAGGTACCGACACTTGTTTGCCCAGCGTCCAAAATAAGGCAAGCCCTATACGCCGTATGTCATCCTAGAAGTTCAAACCACTTTAGTTTGTACCGTTTCAATTCTAAAACGTAAGGTAATATCTAATTACCTTATTACAGTTTGATAGCTTCAATTATTTAGATTTGGATGATGATTTGATGATCGCACTTCTAATGCTTATTTTTAATAGAAAAATTAAGTTGTCCTAGTGTGTTTATTCTCCGGATAAATTAATTTGGTCTTTGATCATAACAGTGCTAGCATTTTTACTAAGTTATTGGTTGCACCAGTAGATGGAAAGGGATGTATTAGTGCTAAAAAATTTATAAAAGAAGGTGATTGACTATATCAGAGTTAAGACAGTGGACATGCACTGGTGGAAATGCCTATATAGATCAAACTTTACAATCTCAAACTGGAACATAGGGATCAGGAAGCACTGAATAGGATTGCAAACATAATTAGAATGCCTACTTGAACAGACACCATAACTGCATCAAGGAAATGAACAAATTATTCTAGGATTCTAGTAAGTGTTAATATTAAAATAAATTACCCGAAACTGTTAATATGAAGACTAATAGGGGAGATAACTGCACTATCAAAATTGACTATGAATTTAAACCTTACATATGTGAGCATCGTCAATGTTTTGGTCACTAAACTGTGAAATACAGTAAGAACAGACCAAATAGGCAACATACACAACAAGGTTTGAAATCACAATCAAATACTACTACAACTAAACCAAAATTATTCCCCAATAGTCAACAAAAACAACAACCCCCCTCCCAATCAAATTCCTCTACAACTTCCAACCCAGTAAACTCAAAAGAGGTAAATGGAAATAGCCTAGAGCCACATACTACAACCTCTACTGCACAATAGCAACAAGTAGGCAAACAAAGTGTGTCAAAGTAGAGTGACCCAGAAAGATCTAATGAAATAGGGAATTCAAGTACCAGAAAACTACAAAACAATGAAGAGACGTCGCTTACTCGAGTATGAACCATCAAGGCGGTTGACTGCTCATGAAGCTCTATGGCATCCTTTCTTCATAAAGAGACGTCGCTCAAGTCTTAAAGTGGAAATTTTGCTTCTAACTTGATGATATTGACAACTGATTTTTTAAGCCTGCTTTGCAAAATGAAGAACAGATTAAGCCATGCTGTCGAAGATGAAGTATTTATTGCTACATCCTCAAATAATTAATTTTTTTGAGGATTTCGATTTGGGAGGAACTGCTAATTTGATTTGCTAATTTGATTTCAATTGAACGGAAATAAAAGTTGCTTTTGTTTTCTTCCTAGCAGGTTACGGGGATAAGTAGAGGGATAAATGAAAGCTAAGCGGGAAATGAAAAGCTAAGGGGAGGGAAAAATGAAAGTTGGAGTAGCAAACCAATGGAAAACGAATGCAAACTAATATAGTTGCATCGGTTGAATTTAAAACCGATGCTACAAAAACTATTTGCACGTACCAATTGCATCGGTTGTTGGTGACAACTGATGCAAATTTGATTTTTTATTACCTATTGCTTTTCACGTACCAATTGCATCAGTTATTAAGATAGAACCGATGCAAATAGTTCTATTTGCATCAGTTTTTACTTCAACTGATGCAAATGAGGCGAAGCAATATGCACTTTTTGTACTAGTGTCCAAGGAGTGATAACGCCAAAGAGGAGAAGGGGAAAACAAGCGAGGCCACTTACGGGGGAGAGATCCCCGATCCTAATGCTCAATTGATTGAGGCGCTTGACGAGGGCAAGTCTGAAACTTCGTCTCCCGTCGAAGAAAGTTATGAAATTGAAATCATGGGCGCCTCTGGACATACTTCTAAAATGAGCATGAAGGAGCATCTTTCAAAGGAAAAGAAAGTTGAAATCAAAGTCGAGCCCTGAGTTGTGGCTAGATGATCCTTTGAATAGGCCTTTGAAGGTCATCCTCCCTGGTAGGTCTAGGCCACTTGAAGTCCCTCGTTCTTCCTCGGATGTTACCTCCCCATCATGCAAAGCATCCAAGCGAAAATGCATGGGGGTGGAGTCATTAGAGAAGACGAAGGAGGAAAAGAAACCGAAGAAACCAAAGAAGTAGCTGTTACACTTGTTCAACGAGATTCAGCTTAGATTATGTAATTATTTTTATTTATTTTCATAGTCAATGTGGATAGACTTTTGACTTTGGGTTTTGGAGGAGTTGTAGTAGGACACCTTTGTGGATTGATAAATAAAACTTAATTTCTTTGTCTTTCAAATGACTTTTATTGTTCAGCTTACTGTAGAACTGTGGTCGAAACCCAAGCTCTTATAAGTTACGTAAAATCCCAATTCGTTTTCATATTACTCGGAGGTTCTTGGGAACTGCACATTTTCTATCTCTCGCTCCAAGTACTTAGAATATTTTTTGGTCCGCTCCCTACGAACTTAGAGTATTCAAGTACGCACTCTGAGGACTTTAAGATTTTAAGTTGTTTATGCTCTAGTCCGCACTTTGGAGACTTATAGTACTCCAGTCCGCATTCTAGGGGCTTGGAGATTTTGTCATTTGTACTCTAGCCCGCACTCTGGGGAAGAGTACTCCAGTTCGCACTCTGGAGACTTGGAGATTTTAAGTCATTTATACTCTAGTCTGCACTCTGGAGTCTTAGAGTACTCCAATCCGCGTTTTGGAGACTTTGAGATTTTTAGTCATTTATACTCTAGTCCGCACTCTGGAGACTTAGAGTACTCCAGTCCGCACTCTGCGAACTTTGAGATTTTTAGTCGTTTATATTGTAGTCCGCACTCTGGGGACTTAGGGTACTCCAGTCCGCACTTTGGGGACTTGGAGATTTTGATTCGTTCATACTCCAGTCCGCACTCTGGGGACATAGAGTACTCCAGTCCGCACTCTGGGGACTTGGATATTTTAAGTCGTTTATACTATAGTTCGCACTCTGGGGACTTAGAGTACTCCAGTCTGCACTTTGGGGACTTGGAGATTTTTAGTCGTTTATACTCTATTCTACACTCTGAGGACTTAGAGTACTCCAGTCCACACTCCGGGGACTTTGAGATTTTAAGTCGTTCATACTCTAGTCCGCACTCTGGGGACTTGGAGATTTTTAGTCGTTTATACTCTAGTCCGCACTCTGGACTTAGAGTACTCCAGTCCAAACTCTGAGGACTGGAGATTTTTGAGTGTTCGTGCGCGTTCGTACGTTAGACAGAATAATGTAACTCTAGTTGTTTGCCATAGAATTATCATACATAGAAACATCAATAATTCATGGAAAAGATGGCTTCAAGCCTTTATTAATGAAAACAAGCTAAATTGTCTTATTACATGCCGTAAACTAAGAATCAATGAAATAAAAATATGTTGAAAATAATTGCAACTAAAATATGAAAGAAATGGACTAAGTATAATAATGCCGCAGATGCTCGCTATTCCATGCTTGGGGGAGTGTCGCACCATCAACGGTCACTAGCTTGAAATTTCCCTCTCCAAGCTTCCGTTCAATGACGTATGGACCTTCCCATGCAGGATTCATATGCGATGGGACTGGGAAAACTTGTTTCAAAACGAGGTCACCCACATCAAAGATTCTCGGTCGGACCTTTTCATTATAATATCGAGCGACTCATTGTCTATATGCGGCCGCTCTTAAATCAACTTCTTCACGTTTTTCATCAATGAAGTTCGGTGATTCCAACAAAAGATCCTGATTCGCCTTAGGGTCATAATGAGTTACCCGATGTGACGGAACTTCAAGTTCTACGGGTATAACAGCTTCCATGCCATATGCCAATGCGAATGGAGTGTGGCCAGTCGTAGAGTTATGGGTGGTTCTATAAGCCCAAAGTGCGGTTGGAAGTTCATCCATCCACTTGCCTCTAGCCTTTTCTAGACGCTTTTTCAATATGGACTTGATTATTTTGTTCACGGCTTCCACTTGTCCATTGGCTTTTGGATAAGCAACTGCTGTAAACCTTTTTTCAATGCCATACTTTTGACAAAATTATTTGAACTATATGCTTTCGAATTGAGTTCCGTTGTCTGTAATGATAGTCTATGGAAGGCCAAAATGGAATATAATGATACAACGAAATTAATGACCTTCTTGGTGGTGATCATAGCTAAAGGCTTTGCTTCTGCCCACTTGGTAAGTAATCGATCGCAACTATCGCGTATTTCGCACCACCTTTGGATATGGGTAAAGAACCGATTATATCAATCCCCCACATTAAAATGGCCAGGGACTAACCATCCGTGCGAGTTCCATTGGCCGAGCTCTCGGGATTTTTGCATACTTCTGGCATTTGTCACATCTTCTTACGTAGTCTGCAGCATCCCGATTTACAATCGGCCAATAGTATCCGTAGCAGAGGATTTTCTTTGCTAACGTCTGCCCCTCAGTATGGTCACCATATTCTCCTTCATGGACTTCCTTCAAGACTCATTTTTTCTCATCGTGAGCAATGCATCGGAGTAAGGGGGACAAGAATCCTATTCGATACATTATTCCGTTCTGCATTACATATCGCGAAGCCTTACGAATGACTTGTTGTCTTTTTCTCTTTCTTTAGGGCAAGACCCCATGTAGCAAGTATTGCTTGAATGGAGTCATCCATGATTCCTTCTCGATCTCTGTTTCTAACATGAAATATATCTCCATTATATTTATACTTTAAGTATGTAAGGTTTTGACGGGAACCAATCCTATTTGCTGTACATCACCAGTACTTGCAAATTTCGCCAATGAATCGGCTTCTCTGTTTTGTTCACGTGGGACATGCAAACTATCATAATATTCTAGATTTGCTAGAAGCTCTTGAACTCGTGCAAGGTATGGGGAAAGTCTCCGTCCCTTCGCTTGATAGTCCCCCGGCACCTGGTATACCACTAGTTGTGAGTCAAAAATTATTTCAACCGATTTTACCCCCAGTTCTCTGATAAATTTCAAGCCAACAATCAATGCTTCATACTCGGCTTCCTTATTTTTCACTGAGAATTTGAGCATCAAAGCATAATAAATAGATCATTTTTCGGGTGTCACAAGAATTATACCAGCTCTAGAGCAACGATCGTTAGATGCTCCGTTGGTGTACAGCTTCCACTGAATGGGAGGTATGACGTTGTGACCGTTTGATTCGTCTGACATAGTGGATTCAATGATGAAGTCCGCTAGCGCTTGCCCTTGTATGGCCCTTCACGGCAGGTAGGTAATATCGAACCGACTCAACTCGATATTCCATTTTAACATCCTTCCGGAGGTTTTCGGTCGTTGGAGTACCTATCGTAAGGGTTGATCGGTATAAACACTGATTGAGTGTGCCTGAAAGTACGGACGAAGCTTGCATGCTTCAATCACTAAGCAATAAGCTAGTTTCTCAATCTTAGGATAATTTCTTACTACCCCCGTCAAACGTTTACTGACATAGTACACTGGCTTTTGAACTCGGTCCTCCTCGCGAACCAAAGTCGTACTGATAGCATGCTGGTTTACAACCAAGTACACATACAACATTTCACGGTCTACTGGTTTCGATAACACCAGAGGACTTTCTAAATGCCTTACCAGAGCTCAGAATGCTTCTTCACAGTCAGATAACCATTCGAAATTTCTCTTTCCTTTCTTTATTACATTGAAGAAAGGAATACACTTATCGGTGGCTCTGGATATGAACCGACTCGGCGCGGCCATCTTTCCATTCAAGCTTTGTACCTGCTTTACAGTTCTGGGCACTTGTATGTCTCGAATAGCTTGAATCTTCTCCGGGTTAGCTTTGATTCCCCGCTCATTTACAATAAAACCCAAAAACTTTCCTGGTGCAATGCCAAAGGAACACTTCAAAGGATTGATTTTCATTCCATAATGTCTGAGTATATCAAACATTTTCGCTAAGTCTCGAATGTGGTCGTTTGACTTCCATGACTTCACGAGCATGTCATCCACATAGACTTCCATTGTTCTACCAATCTGGTCTTTAAACATTCGATTCACCAAACGCTGATAAGTTGTTCCCCCGTTTTTCAATCCAAAAGGCATCACTACGTAGCAATATAGCCCAACATCTATGACAAAACAAGTGTATTCATGGTCTGGAATGTGCATGGGGATCTGATTACATCCCGAGTACGCATCCATAAATGATAGTAACTCGTGTCCGGCCGTTGAGTCGACCACTGGTCGATTCTAGGTAAAGGGAAACTATCCTTCGGGCATCTTTGTTTAAATCAGAGTAATCTACGCAAGTTCTCCACTTCCCATTTGCTTTCCTCATAAGCACAGGGTTACACACCTATTCAGGGTAGAGGGCGTCGCGGACGAACCCATTGGCTTTGAGTTTGTCCACCTCCTCTCTGAGAGCAGCGGATCTCTCCGGGTCCATGCCTCTCCTTTTCTATTTTACAGGAACATACTTCGGGTCTATGTTCAACATATGACTCGCAATAGCGGGAGGAATCCTACACATATCAGAATGTGTCCAAGCGAAAACATCCAGATTCGCTCGAAGGAAATCAGTGAGATCCTCGGCCACTAAGGGGTCGAGTTGTGATCCAATCTTAAGAACTCGTGATGCATCATCTCGGCTGACTGGAATGTCAATCGTCAGCTAAGTTGGTGCTGCATTCGCTTCCCTGGGTTCCCCATCATCATCTCTTGGATCTGTCTCTATAGATCCAAGAATATTGCCCAAGCCAAGGCTCGGGCACTACTTGTTAATGTCAGTATTCCGGATGCGGACGAAGTTGTCCGCAACCTTTCCTTTCTCTCTCCACTGGGCCTCTTTCAGCTCAGCTACATAACATGCGCGACCGGTCGTCTGATCGCCATGCACAACACCAATTCCTTTGTTTGTCGGAAATTTCAAAGTCAAACACCACGGGGCCAAAGAAACCCTAAATTCTGCCAGGGCCGGTCGATCTAGAAACACATTATATGGAGAATCAACATCCAAAACTATGAAAGGTAGGATTCGCACCCTCCTACGTTCACCTTGTCCCAGTTCAACTAGGCAATTCAACGTACCCCACTGCATCAGTCGCTGCACCATTAAAGCCATGGATACGGGCTTTAGATGGCTTTAAGTCCTTCGCCTCCATCTTTATTTAGTAACATGCTTTCTTGAAGATGATATTGACAGAACTTCCACAATTGATCAAAATTCTATTCATATATGCTGGCCTGATTGTTGCAGAGATGACCATCGGGTCAACGGTAGGAGCCTCCACATGGTCAGCATCTCTGCTCCTAAAAACTATATCGTCTGTCATTGTCTGCTACTGCTTAGTTCGGGACCCATCCTGAGTATTTGAACAACACTCAAAATCCGCATGTCTTAGGGAGTTAGCATACTGCTGCATTTCCTGCCAATTCTTATCCGCGAGTCAGGTCCATCGACTATCTTGTTTATGACTAGCCTACCCACAGTTCGAGTAGGTTCCTTTGGACGACGCGGAGGCGGCCCGCGTCCGAGGTCTGATGTTCCTTGCCTACCTTCATGTGGGTTGTTGACAAACTCCTGCAACTTTTTCTGTCTAATCATTTTTTCTATGGCATCATGGTGATGTCTACACTCTTCTGTATTATGCCCATAAGTCTCATGGGATCGGCAATACTTCCCAGCCCGCTTCTGTTCCTCTGTTGACTCCTTTAGACGCGACTTTCTGTATTGAAAAGTATTACAAGTTGAAAGGTAAATATTCACAAGAGATGCATTCGGTGGGGTGTATTCGTTGTAGGTTGGAATCATAGGCTTCTATTTTCCTGCTTCTCTTTTCTTTTCGGGATTTCCTCCTCCGGACCCATTAGATTGCCCAGGCTTGTTCTGGACATTGACCTGAACCTTCCCCGAATTGTCACCGGATTGTCTTACATCAATATTGTTCTTCACGGTCTCCTGAACAGCCCTGGTGCCTTATCTCTGCTTGTCCACCTAGCTTGCTCCATTCTTACGAACTGATGAGCCTTTGAGTAAAAATGCTTTAGCATAATAGGAGGTTTTTCTGCCAACCAATCTCCAAACTCTGAATCCGGATCCACTCCTCGCATTACAGCCATCAAAATTGCATGGTCATTAGGGTTGCTAACTTCAGTAGCCGGGACATGAAATCTCTGTAAATACTCCTTCAACGACTCCCTTAGAGCCTGGATTGCACTTGATAGGGACATCACATCCTTAGGACAAGTGGCATGTATCCTAAACTGTTCTACAAATTTGGTCGCCAATTCATCAAAGCTAGATATAGGCCGCGGGGGAAGTCGAGTGAACCACATGGTGTCGATTCCAGATAAAGTAATTGGGAAACATCTACACTTGCTCACGTCATTTTCTCTAGCCTAATCCATCATCTATTCATACCACATCACATGCTGTCTGGGATCAGTCTTCCCTTCGTAGGCCGGGATAGTTGGCATTCTAAACTTCCTGGGGTACTCGGCCTGTAGGATATCCGGGATAGCTTGCGAATGGAGTATGACTCCTGGATATCCCCCACTCTTAATTGGTCAAGCCTTGATTTTCTCTCATCAACTGTCTGACCATAGCTGATAAGTCTAGGGTTTGTATGGAGGATGGAAGGTTGGACTCTGTTCTACGGGATCGCTTGGGTTGGTGTCTCCTCTGTTGGCGATCTGCCAAACCTGTATCTTGGGGACCTGCTTCATTGGGGTCTTGGTAAGCTGAACGTCCAGTTTCCACATGTTCTCCAGCCCCTAAGTTTCCCGTTCCGGCTTGGGTGTGGTCTCCAAGATGTAAGTGATCCCTAGCTAATCGACCAGCAGCACCTGCTTATGTAGTTTCAGTTTTGCGGTGTCTACGCCTGGGAGGTTGATCGAATGAAGTCGAGCTATCAGATGAAGAGTAAGGAAAGGTGCTATCTCCAGCATTCTAATGCTGTTGCTGAGTAAGCTGAGCCATGAGGTTAGCGTTAGCTTGAATCTGCTCGCTGAGTTGTCTTCTTCTTTCTATGTGTTCTCTCATCAAGTCATCAAATTCTGTTCTGGAGACAACTTCCATTTTATTTTGGGTGGCAGTTCTTGCACCTAAATTTGCTTGTTGATTGCTAGGTCCTATTTTTTGTACGCTAGCAGTCTCGTTGACGTTCGCATTATGAGAGGCTGATCTGGTACGTGGTGGTCCCATAGTAGAGTTTTTGGTAGAAACTTTGAGTAGAATCAACGGACGTCCTATGAATGACTTAGATCTCCTTCGGGGGATTTATTCAATCCAGTAGCCACAAAGTAGATCCTAGCGACCTGAGAATTTGTTTCTCAGTGAAAGCACCAAAATATTAGCACCAGAATTGGTCACTAACACCCTTGAGAAAGATTGTGTAGAGAGATTAATGAAGAAAGTAAATTAAAATAGAGAATTGTATGCTAAATTAAATGCAAAAACAAGAACACCGGATATATAGTGGTTCAGCTTAACTGCCTAAATCCACTTTGAGTTTTGATCTTTATTGCTTTCACAAATGATTGAACACAGATACAATCCGTACTATAAAGACTTGAATACAAGTTCTAAGTAAAATAGAATTAGTCTTGAATGCAGTAGAGTCTCCCCAGTGTTCTCGAAAAAAGGTCCATTTCACTGTGCCCCTGTCCTTCTATTTATAGACGAAGATGGGTCGGACTTCCCTGATGGGCTTAGGAACAAAATACCTTGGCCCGTGTTAACTCCTACGCACCGAGCCATAAATGCCAAACGACACTTGCCGAGTGAGGTTGGTCGAACCTGGGAATGCCGAGTGAGGTCTCCATGCTGAACGGCACTCGTACGCCGAGCCACACATCCAGGACGAATGACATTCGCATGCCGAGCGAGGGATGCATGTTGATCTACACTCGTATGCCGAACGAGGCAAGATGGAGATCGACCTCTCAATGCCAAGCGAGGCTTCATACCGAGCGACCCTTTCATGCCGAATGAGGCATTGATGCCCAGTGACTCTTCTATACCGAACGAGGCAAGATGCCGATCGACCTCTCAATGTCGACCGAGGCGTCATGCCGAGCTACCCTTCCATGCCAAACGAGGCATTAATGTCGAGCGACCCTTCCATGTCAAAGGAGGCATTAATGCCGAGCGACCCTTCCATGTCGAGCGAGGATCTATGCCGAACGAGGCTCAATGCCGAGCGAGGCTTAATGCCTAATGAGGCAAGATGTCGATCGACCCCTCAATGCCGAGCGAGACTTCGTGCCGAGCGAGGGAAGGTGTGTCAAACGAGGCCTATGCCGACCTGTGTATCTAAGCCGAGCCTCTTGTTACATGGTCAAACAACCAGGCAACACTAACCAAACTCCCACTGCCATTGATCTCCTTTCTCAGATTACCATTTCCATCTCTCTAACTACACTTGATCAAATGCAACAAGCTTTCGAAGTGACCCTTATTCCAAAGCATATTCCTTTAATTCATCATCTTCTTCTCCTTCCATCAACTTTGAAGATATAACCCAGTCTATCTTCAAGTCCTTCACTTCTATCCACCCACCTTCTTTCATTCCTGATTTGGTGAGGCATTATTTCTCTCTGATAGAGCAACAAATTTTGGTAAGTTTCACTTCAATTAAATTTATTATCATCAGTTTTCTCTGAAACTTTAACTTGTGTTACATTTCTTCTTTCATATTTTAAGAGTTGGTTAACTCTACATGAGCAAGCTTCTAAATCTTCTGTTGAGTCCTCCAAATACTAGGAGGAAATCTTCGCCCTTAAGAATCAAGTGTCTTCTTTATCTGCAGCAAAAGATGAAGCAACTTCCGAATTGGAACGATTAAGAGCTTCCCTTGCCCAGTCAAAATCTATTCTCTTGGAAGAAAGAAGGGATCTCAAACTCCTTGCCGATGAAAATTTTTCCATGCATCTAAACTTGAAGGAACTCAACATAGGGAAGGCCTGCATGGCTACAAAGAATGCCTCATTGAATGAAAAGATAAGGAAAACCAAGGCCTCCCTGAAGCTTGCTGTCCATACCATCTCCTATGCCAAATAGCAAGTGTCATAGTTTCTCGACACTACACTTAGGGAGATGAAGTTGGGTTCTTTTGAAGACGCTTGATGCTGGCCTATGTAAATAACATTGACAAGTGCCTAGAGCTTAGCTTTCCTACACTAATCCTACCTTCGTAGAAAAGGTTATGGGAAAGATAATCCAAATGAAGCAGGGAGTTGAGACTATTGAAAAGGAAGAGATTGATGCCTCTTAGATTCTCTCTTTCGAAGTCCTTCTTTTTACATCCACTCTGACTCAGAGGATAAGGGAAACAAGGATGATGCTGCCGAGGAAGAGGGCAATAGTGTGGGCGCTGATAATGAGGATGACAATGATGACGATGATGATAACAATAACGGCGCCTAAGTCTTAGATGGTGATGGATTAGGTCACACTGAAAACTCTGATAAGGATGGCAATGATGATACTAGAGCTCTTGAAGAAGAGCCATCTCTTCAAAAAGACGTTCTGCCTGAATCCGTCGGGCCTTTCACTCCTCAAGAAGAAGAGCCTGCTTCCATTAATATTGTAGAGCTGAATGGAAAAGAGTAGGCTTCCCAGACTTCTATCCCAATATCTCAAGTATTAGATTCTTTATTTAAATATATTTCACTTCGAAAGCCATAATAGTGTAATTCTATTATTAGATAGGGAAGAAATCAGTCCTCCCTTATAAAACTAAACTCGAGAGAAAATAAGCTGAGATAAACAGATTATATAGGGAGTTAGACAAGCAAATAAGGGAGCATAATGTACTTTCTGATAAGTACATATGTTTGATAGAAGTGCGTTAGTGTTGGCGTCTTTTAAGAATCAAAAGGTTGCCCCTACTAAAGAGAGTGTGTCTTCGCTACGACACTCTCTTAAAAGAAAAACAAAAGTTAATCACCTTATTTTGGATGTTGATTGAGGAAAGAGATACTTTAGTCAACTTATTATACAATGCTCACTATAGAGATTCAATTATTGATTTTTCATACTTAGGCGAATTTAGTGGGGGTCTAATTAGGCGTTTTCATAAAAGATACTTAGATGAATTCATATCTGACACGTGCCTTGGAGCTTGTTGGAACTTGTCGAGGGTCAGATCGATTCCCCATTATCTCCCCTAAAATGCTTAAGTAGTATAAGAACAAATTTGTCTCCGAGTTATTTTCTAAGTCTGTTTTTTATGAATCAGATGAGTAATTGTAAACATGTATCAATGTATTGATTTATGAATATTTTTTTATAGTCTTTCTTTTCATGCTTAGCTTCATTTTATTACATTATTGAAGAATGATTCTTCTTCTGGCCAACTTGTTTCTAGAAACCATTTAAGTCTGTACATCAAATTGAGACAACTTTATCTTGTAAAGGCATCAATTTTAAAATCTTCAAAACTAGCAAGATACTGCTTCCTTAGAGATTTACAAAAACTTTATTTGGAAAATCCTCGTCTTTGCTTTGATTTCCTTGGTGATGAAAAAGAGAAACTTCTTAAGGAAATCAAGACATTCCACTCTAAATTAATTTATGGTCGTGATAGTCCCCCATCAGAGAAGTGGGACTATAGCAGGTGTCAATCAGTTATCGCTTTTGAAGTAGTTAATATTCCTTTTCATTCAACAATTAACCTCTCAGCTAATTCATTAGATAAAGTTAGAAATGTAGTCCCTCAACTTTAGATGTAACTCATTTATTTATTGTGTCTTTTGATTTTATTGTTGTTAGAGTCGTAATATGTTATTATAATAATAAAGAAAAATTTCACCTTGATTTTGAATTTATTTTGTTTTTTTGCTTAAATAGGAGTTACAATTATTTGCAGCTCCTATTCCCCTTGATTTAACATCATGCATCGCTAGTCTTATAGCTAAACCATTAAAAGAATGTAGGAGGAGTGAAACTCTTAATGATATATCACTAACACGCTTCTGTGGCAATGTTGGAGCCTTCAAATGGAAGAAAAGATATTTACTTTAGAAAGCCATTATTAGTAATTTGAAAAATCAAATTGCCTATCTTGAGGCTGATGTTAAAGGCAAAGATGAAATGATTTCATCACTGAAGCGACAGGTAAAGTCAAACCCTTCAATCGACTTCAATCATAAGATGTCAGAGCTTATTCAACAAATTAGTTACTTGGAGTTGAAGTTGAAGGATAGTCAGGGGCAATGTGAATCATTGGAATTCATTATGGGAGATCATATTTAGAGCACTGATTTATTGACTCTTCATACTACTCCCACTATGTCTAGACCTACGAGATCATATTCTCTCACTGTTCAAAAATTTCCCTTAACGATTTACCCTCCTTTAGGCATAGATGAGAATGTTGTGGGTAACTAGTGATGGAAAATTAACTTTGAAATAGTTAAGTATTTTGATAAGAAACAAAAAGTAAAGTATTATCAGAGTATTATTGAGTATGCTACCAAGATTCAAAAGCTTGAACGCGATAATTACTTCTTTTAGAAGCGCGTCGCGGAATTAGAGAGGGAAAACAAGACCCTTAGGAGCACAAACAGAGCTTTCAACTATGCTCTAAAGGAAACTATTGATGCAATCAACAACATAGACATGGTAAGGAAGATGGAAAAGAAACTTAAAGAAGTTCTCTGTGCCAAAATTCATAACATAGTCGATCCTTCGATCGTTGAGAATCTTAGCAAGGCTGCTCAGGACTTATGAATTATTTATATCTTTGAAATGTATAGACTTATCTCATATATATGTGAATAGCTTCATTAGTTTTGTAAATAATTTCATGAGTTATGTAAATCATATAAACTTTGTAAATATCACCTGATTTACAATCCTTTTCTAGAATGTCAAATTCTGAATTGCCTTTTGATAGCTCATTCATTGCTTTCTGTGTTTGCTGAATCCTTTATTTCTTTTTTTGTGTTAATCTCCTTGAAAAGTATGAAGCAAACAATATTTTTGATTATTAGCATGAAATTGACATGCAAATATACGTATATCATTTGTGTAGATTAACAAATCATCTTGTTAATCGCATGAAAAGTAGTTCATATCAAATATCAAATTCCCTTCTTTAACCGTAATGAGAGATAATCGAGGATTTAACTTTAACCATTTGGCTGGAATGTCTGAAGTTTGTTGATAGGAAATCCTGCCCTATCATAAGGGAAAAAAGTTGGAAAGTGATTTTAAAGAGAGATTTAATAAAGAGCTAAATCCAGGAATCATTATCTGCATATTTGTAGTGGAAACCCATTGACCCATTCTCGAGTATTAATGAAATTTGAAAACTTTGAAATCCAAGACCCAGATTTGGGCATTTGTAATAGATAAATAAAAATCTATTATTGAAATCTCATACCCAGATTATGGCACAAATAAATAATAATCTCAAAACCTGATTCAGGTAAAATAAAGGTAGTTAATGTTTGATAAAGATCCAAAACCCAGATTTGGGTATCAGTAAATGAAGTTCTATAATGAATATCCTGGAACCTAGATTCTTGTGTTAATTGATGAAATTCAGATATGAGAGACTCGAAACCCAGATTCTGGTATTAATAGATGATGTTTAGAAATGAATGTTCCAAAGCTCAGATTCGGGTATTAATAGGTGGAGTTTTGTTCTACCACTTTAATGCCTGAATCCTTCATGTCTTGTATAGAAGTAACTTGATTAGTTGCCTCTTGAGCTCGGACGTCTTAATCCATAATTGGATATATACCACTTATTGGGTTTGGACATTTTAGTTCATGATTTGATGAGCTTTCTCTAAGGCTTGGACATCTTAGTCCATTGCTGAACGAGTCTCCTTTTGGGCTTGAACATCTTAGATCATTGTTAGACGGGCTTCTTCTTAGGCCTGGTATCTTAATTCATCTATTGGATGGGCCTCTTCTTGGCTTGGGACGTCTTAGTCTATTATTGTCTGGTTCTTTTGGTAAGCTCATCTTAGAGGCTGGACCAAGGACTCACCCATCCTCCCTTTAGGAGGTGTCTTGACCTGGCCAGAGGCATGGTCAAGGGCTTGTTTGGTGCTTTAACTTGACCATCTTATGGTGCGAATAAAGTCTTACTTTGAACTCCCTCTAGGAGGCGCCCTGCCTTGTCCATTGCATGGCGTGGACAAGGGCCTGTTCTATGCTTTACCCTAGCCATCTTATGGCATGGATAAAGGCTTACTCCATCCTTCCTCCAGAAGCTGCCTCAACTTGACCAACGGCACGATCAAGGGCTTGTTCGGTGTTTTAACCTGGTCGTCTTATGGCATGAATAAAGGCTTACCACCCTCCCTCTAGGAGGTGCTCTGCCCTTGCCAACTTGGTGCGAATAGAGGCTTTCTACCTTCTTAGATAGACTATCCTCTTGGGTAATATCCAAATATATGGAATATTTCACTCCAGACCATGTAGATTTTTCTTTGAAAAGCTACTCTTTATTGATGCTTCTCAAATTCTTTTTACAAATTCATGAATCTTTCCTTGTCAGAAGAAATTAATGATCATCTCCTCCAGGGCTCTGTAATGATTGGTTTCATGGCCATTCATTATGTGGTAGTAATAGTAGGACCCTCCCAAATTCTTTTCATGTTTTGGCTTCTTTTTTTGTGATGGCAAATAGTTAATCTCATCCTTAGTAAGTAAGTAGACGTCCTTTATGGATGTTGTTAAGTTACACTCTTTTGGAAGTCTAGACTTGAAGCTTGATTCTTGAAGATGGATTTTGACTTTTTGTTTCTTGGCCACATTCTTCTATTGGTTTTCTTTTTTCCACCCTTTGGATTCCTTGAGTTGGAAGTGTAGTTAGTTTCCATTTTTGTGAAAAGTCATTATAATCATCCTTATCTCTTTCTCACAGACTGTGCCTTTGGAATAGTTTTGGATTGTCTTTCTCATTTGATTGAATATATTATCACTTCCATTTGCCCTTTTTTTGAGGAAAAATAGGGGGCCAACATGAAAAGGATTTAAACTCCATTTCTCATAATCATAAGATTTCACTTTTTTCTGGTTTATGATTCTTAGAGAGTGTAGTCTTAGCCTTTGTTCTTCGTTTTGATTGGAATCCTTGATAATTTTTAGGGAGAATCCTATCAAATGTGGTTCAGAGGACACTTGTTCAGATCTTATGATTCTTTTTGCCATGATTGAACTAAATTTGATGGACTTGAGATGTGGTTGAGTAGCTTAAGAGAATAGTAGTGTGGTTGTTAACCACAAGGTCGAAGGTTCGAGCCCTCCTTCTAGTGCCAAAATGTTAACAAAAAATCTTATCAACACCCCAAGGTTGAATTGTGGAATAAGGTTTATCCCTTAGATAGATGGAAAGAATTGGAATGGGTATATCATCCTTGAATTTCCTTTCGAATAGATTACCATAGTAAAAGTTGTCAAGATTATCCTTTCGACTCAGTCGAAAGGGCCAGCTTCTTCACTTATCAACCTTTCGACTCTGTTGAGATAGACTAGTTTTCCTTTCAAAAAGCCCATCTTTCGAGATAGTTGAGATAGCCTTGACATGGTTTTCCTTTGTGGGTTTTGACTATGTCGAAGGTTATACTTGTCGTGTGCCTAGGATTTTATCCAAGAATCTATGACAGAGGTTTCGACCCTATCGAAAGCAAGGTTGATTAGGTGTTAAGACTTGATCCAGGAATATGGGGTTGTGGTTTTGACCTTGTCGAAAGCTGTAGGTTTAAATGATCCGGGTTTGGACTAGAAATCTCAAGTTAGAGTGATTTGGAACTAAGTTTCGACCTTGTCGAAAGCTATACCTTTTGGCACCTTGTATTAATCAATGGTTTCAGTAGATTGAGGCTTGGATTCGACCTCGTTGAAAGCAGAAGCTTAAGGAAATATTGCTTGGATTGTATAACTAATGTTATTCGGATAAGCTAGGTTTCCACTATGTCGGAAGGGTCCTTTCATATAGGTGATGCCTAAAACACAATGTTAAACCTGATAAAAGCTTCAAGAATAGTAAAGTAATCTATAAAATTGACAACTTCCCATTTACGAGCAAAATTAGGGTTTACAGCTCTTTTCATCAAGAAAATACAAGATTAGAATGACCAGATTCCAATCCCCAAATCTTGACCCCTGGAGGCTTATTTATAGATGCGAGTCAGCACCTTTCGACCCTGAAGCTTCTGACTCGGTCAAAAAGTGGCTGACGAATAACTCAAGTATACTTCCTTCTTTTTCGAAAGGAACAACTGTGCTTCTTTTCTTTGTTTTTTCTTGTAAGAGCTTTCGACTCTATCGATAGGCTTTTTATTATGATTTCGATGGTGTTGATGTGCCACCAGTTTCGACACTGATGGTTACATTTGAACTCTTGTTCATGATGTGATGCGGAACCCTCCTGGGTCACAATGGCTTCAACCAAAGGGGTTGCTCAGGACAATATTTGCTTTCGAGTAGTTTGAATAAAGGTGAAATTATTAGTTTTGAATGGTTTGGCGCATAAACAAAGAGTTGTTCTTCATTGTCTTCCAAAGGTGTGTCCTTGACTCATTCTAAAGGTCTTTATGAATAGGAATTGCCTAGTCTAATGGTGGTTACTGAAGGAGGAAGGATGCTTTCGACTCCTTCGAAAGATATGAGCCTCCTGGATCATGATTGTAGAAACCTTTTGACACCATTGAAAAGTTCTGAAGCTTTTAGGCTTTGGCGGTAATATCCCTTCGACTCCTTCAAAAGGTCTAGTTGGAACTCTTCTCTCTTGTTCTCCTTTTTTCTTTGCTCAAACAAGTTTCGACTTAATCAAAATGGGTTTTTTGGTAGTAACACTTATAGATTAGAAGATTGTATATTCCATACATGTTATGTTTGATGAGGTTATAACGTTGAAGCTTAAGGAATATTTACCTACCATATTAGTAGATTCTTATATCCAAATTAGATGGAAGAACTTTCCATGTTTCAGCCTAATAGTTGAATTATACCTATTACCGATAAAGGTGAAAACGTAGTTGATGACACATCATAAAGTAGTCCATATATGCCTTCAAGTAGGTTTAGTGATCTGCATTAAGCTAGAGGAAGTTTAGTTTTAAGGTGGAGTTGAAAGAAGTTTACGTAGTTTATACCTACTTGAAAATCATAAGACTATTAGACCACCCGAGAGGTATGTAGATTGACAATATGGAAATCTCAACCTTGATAAAAAGTTTGTCTATGCCTTACATGATAGAGTCAAGGGTATACCTAGAGATAATTATGTAATTTGTTACATGTATATAACTTGATGACCGATCTAGTTCATAAAAAAAGATGTTTTTCTTTCTATGTATACTTGTTATACTATAATATAAATTGTTAAGTAATTAGTTTAATTATATTTAACAGAAAATCCTCAAATGGTAGGTTTTATGATTGTAGTTACAATATGTTGTAATCATGATTAATTTATCACAACAAAAATAAACATGTCATTTTAGATATTCCTAGTGAAGATATATCGAGAGTAGATATCAATACACCCATTCAGACTACAATATGTAATGCTCACCAAATGTTAGGCATTGGTTTACTCATGCCTGCTTGGCGTACCAAGGGGTTACGTACAGGTAGTTTTTAGATAATTATGGTAAGATTCGCTCGATAGTTTTGTATTGATTGCCACACAATTCCCTCGACTTGAGAATACTGTCGAGCTTTAATGCGAAAACTTTGCTTTGATTATAGATAGATCACGGCATGGCATCCATCGAACGATTGTAGTTGGATCGAGTGGAATAGTGGAAGTGAAGCACTATTAAGTTGAGAATTTATCTACATGGTTATATAAGGTTAGTATCTCGATTGATTGAAGTTAACTCAAAGTCAAAATCTCTGCCTAAAGTAATTTGGTTAATAATAACTATTACTACTGAACTAGGGTATTTGTTTTTGGACTGTAGGAATTTGTTTTTTGACTGTAAAGTTAAATGTGGATGATACTAGAATTTTGGCCATTATAAATTCCATAAGTCCTAATGCGATATAGTTTTGATAAAGAGAATTGGTGTATATAAGTGTCATTATCGAATAATGCTTAAAATAAGTAAAATTGAATTTTGCTGAAGCCATGTAGGTGAAAAATTTGGCCAAAAATTTCACACCACTAGCTAAGGTGATGTGTGAATGTTAATATTTTAATTGTTCGACATTAATCGCTGACCGAATTTACACCTAAGGGTCAACTAAAATGTTGAATATATTGACTACCACATGATTCAACTAAATTATAATTTTTATAAATTAATTAATATTTATAATATATCAAATATAAAATTTTATTTTATTTATATTGACCGGTATTGAAAATAGTGTGCATATAAAAGTCATATACACCTTTATCGTGATATTGATGAACATTTAAATTTGATTTAAATACGAATTATTTGATCTAGCTTGAAATGGAAGGAAGGCCCATAAGGGGCTGATGTATGGCCGGCAATAGCTTAGGGAGGAAGGCAATGGAATTTGATTCAAAATGGGTGTGAAATAGCAAAGGAAAGAAAAGATATGCTTCTATCTTTAACCCCTCTCTTTCCTTTGTTATTTAAGAACCCTTAGGTATTCTTTTCTCTGCTTTTGCTCTAGGGATTTTAGACACCATCCTCCCTTTTCTTCTAGCTGAAAATTGCATATACCTCTTCTCCATTAACTATAGCATCAAAAAAAAAAATTCAAGTAAAATCAGAATAGTGGTTCATAGAACTTTCAATCGGGTAGCGTCTTTCGGAAGATTATGAATAGAGATATAAGTAGAGTCCATTGAATCAACATTCAGATGTAAATGTTAGGCTATAGTGAAGGTTTCTTATTTTCTAATTTCATATATTTATAATTATCTTGAACCGTATATACTAGATTATATCATGATGTCATAAATCCTTATATATATATGTATGTTGTTGCTTAGAAATTATTTAAATATATTATTATTAAAAAATATATTTAATGTCATAATTTACGTTATTAAACATTTGGACGTGATAAAAAATCTACTAATTTCAAATTATATTTATTTAAAACGTTTTATAAATAAAAGTTGATTTTAAAACTGAAACATACAATGAATGTTGTATGATTTATTATTAAATATATGTGTGTGTTATAGTTTATATATATATATATATTTATAAATCCAAATAAAAATGTATTTTTATTTTAAATATAATTCACATTAAACTTGGTTTTAACATAATACTAATATATGTTTATGCGTATGATTCATTATATGTGTAAATTAATGTTAATATAAAATATTCTTTAGGAAAATTTTACGAAATCTATAGAGAAGTCAATTATTAAAAAAATATTTTAAAATAAATCTGTATGGATTTAAAATTAAAAAGGAAATTTGTTTTCCAAAATATTGAAATCTGGGAAGTGTAAAGATGGTAAATATAATTTTTACTATTTACATACTTATTTTATAACATTATTTTGTATTTTATATATTTAAATTGTCAATTTAACATATGTGTGTGTGTGTGTGTTTATGTGTGTGTTTTAATAAAAAAGGGTTATTTGCATCCATTTGATTTTAAATTATATTTGTAATTTATTTACATCTAAGTTATTACTATAAAAATTATAAGTCCAAAATCAATTTTTTTACAGATCTAGAACTAATTTAAAAATTTGAAATTGAAACCTAATTTTTTATTATGATTGTTTATATGTATGTAATGAATTTTAACTGTTTAGCATATGAAAATATATATATATGCATATATATATATATGTATGTATGTATGTATGCACATATATATACATATAATATTTTACATTAATAAATATATTTATTTAAATATAGAATTAATTTTATATCACATAAACATAATGTTTGTGTGTTCCCATATATTTATGTGTGTGTGTGTATTAAACTGCATATATGCATGTGGAGGGACTAACATGTTATACATTCTTATTTACAAATTAAATAAAATATTTAAAATACTTTTAGATAAGATTTAAAGATTTAAGACTTCATAGCCAATAAGATCCAAAATCGCAAAAAAAATTTAAATTTTACCCATTTAACTAGCTGCGTGCTGGCCTAGTTCCATCCCCATATATGGATGAGCCATTTGGCCTTGAGGAAGCAATGAAGTTGAGTGATAGCTCAAATCGGATTTGTTCTATGGAGGAAGAGTTCCGGTGTTTGAAGAAGAATAAGGCTTGGGATTTCGTACCACTACCTCAAGGAAGCTAAGTCGTAGGTTGAAAGTGGGTGTTCAAGGTGAAAAATGATGAGAGATATATGGTCAGATTAGTTTTAAAAGGGTTTTCACAAAGGAAGGGAATGTAGCACGATAAGATTTTTTTTCTCCTAAAGTGAAACATATCTCCGTCAGATTTTAGTGGACATAGTTGATACTTATGATTTGGAGCTAGAGCAATTGGATATGAAGATTGCTTTTTTCATGGTGACTTGGAGGAAACATTTTACATGAAGCTTTCGCAAGGATTTATTATAAGCAAGAAAGAAGATTCTATTTTCAAGTTGAAGAAGTCTCTTTATGAACTTGAGCAACCACCTAGAAAATGGTATTAGAGGTTTGATTCTTTTATTCTATCACTTGGTTTTGATCATAGTATCAAAGATGCATGTATTTATTTTAAGTATTTATAGAATGATAATTAGGTGTATTTTCTCTTATACGTGGATGATATGTTGATTGCTTCCGATGATAAAGCAGAAATAAATAAATTGAAATTGAAATTGAAAAAAAAATTCAGGATGAAAGACTTAGGGAAGCAAAGAAATTTTTTAGGATGGAAATCCAAAGGGGTATAAAGCTTAGACCTTTGAGGCTCACTCAAAAGAAATATATATAGAAGGTGCTTGCTCAGTTTAGCATGGAATGAGCAAAGATAATTAGTAGACCTATGCCTTTGCATATATAGTTTTCTAGTGATGGCTCTTCGATCTCAGATAAGGTCAAAGCCTACATAGAGAAGATGTCTTATGCGAATGCAGTTGGTAGCATGATGTACGCAACAGTTTGCACCAGGCCTATCGTGGCATAGGCTTGGTTAGTAGATATATGGAAAATCTAGGAAAGATGCATTGTGAGGCAGCGAAGTGTATTTTCAGGTACCTTAGAGGAACTCTAAACCATGAGATTATTTTTGGCAGCATGGATGAAGATTTAAGCTCGGTTGGATATTAGGGTTCTTATCATATTGTTGATAGAGATCGAAGGGAGTCAACATCAGTTTATGGGGTCATCTTAGAGGGATAGCTTTTAGTTGGAGAGTGAGGTCGTAGATTACAGTTTCTTTGTCGACTATAGAGGCAGAGTGGATAGGTATAATTGAAGTTGTTAAAGGGGTACTCTACTTGAAGCGGTTGATGTATGCTTTGCGCTTTGTATATGATGGAGTAATGGTGAGTTGTGATAATCAAAATTCAATTCACTTAGCTGAAAATATGGCTTTTAGCTCAAGGCGAAGTATATAAAACCAAGAGAGTCCTTTCTTATCTCAATGAAACAAGAGAAGCTAGTTCGTCTTGAAGGTACATACTAAGGAGAATGCAATAGATATGGTTATCAAATCCCTGCTTGTTGCAAAGTTTAAGCATTGCTCAAACATGATCCACTTATTAAGGTGCTAGGTGCCATATGATGGTGCATAAAGAGAGCGGGTTAGTTGATTTGGACATTTATTTTCATTGTGGAGATTGATAGGTCCTACATGGAGATTGTACTTTAAACATTTTGTCGGTAGATGGTGGCATTGCAAGAGTTCATTGACTAAGTGCGATTGGTGATTGCCATGCCGAATATCATTGTGAAAGCATCTATGTATGTTCTTGTCCAAGAGTTTCTTAGAGTACGAGGATGTAGGTGGAGTTGATAGGTTTGCATGAAAATATAGCATTAAGGTGAAGATCATTAGATTTCGATGATACAATATTTCCTTATTAAAGAAAATTTTGGAGATACTTGGAGTCAATGTCAAATTATGAATCAAATATATCACCTTTTTATTGTAATAAAAAAGTCAAGGAATTATCCAAAAGAGAATGAATTATTTTGAAACGCTGAAGTAACCAATCAATTCCTTAATATGTTGGTTAAAGAAGGCATTTTACCATGCACATGCATATTGGAAGAAACTGGAAAAATCAAGTAGATAAACATATTCCATATAAATTGGTGGCTTTATAAGGCACTGAGTTATTACCAAAAATCATCACTTCAACCCCTAATAACAATCTTCGTATAAGATAGTTGTTCTATAAAGATAATTCTCTCAAATTGTATTTCTTAATATTCTTCATCGTAGCCTCTACTGTAAGTCTTGTACGATTCTTTTCTTATAAAATAATAAAGTCTTGCACCCTAAGTGAACGTACATTATCTTGCGATAGTGGAACCATTATAAATCCTATGTTGATTTTTTTTTTCCTTTCTATGCATCTATGATATGTGATTGCTTATTTTTGGATATTAGTTTTCGGTTTGTTCTATTCGCCATTTACATGATCATATTATTTTCGCTACATTTGGGGATCAATCAAAATTTTCACCAAATATAATACATTTCCATCTGATTATGCATAACATTTTTTCTTACCCATTTTTTTGATTTGAAAAGAGGGAAAGAAATACAAAATATACATCTAATTTTTTTAGTGAGAGAGCATAGAGTTAAGAAGAGTTAAAAATAGAAAATTTTATTTCATCTCTCAAACATATATATAGTTTTCATCATTAAAAAGGAGAGCCTGTTCATACCCTAGATTGATTTTGATGACAGTAATCATATAAATGTGGTACTACCTTTTCTCCAAGTAATGCACAATTTTCAAATGGATTTTGAAATAACGTACAGAGATATATAAAATACTCAATCGATGGAATCGAGCAAATGAAAACATGCGCACACACATAATGGAATCAAGCAAAGAAAGATAGACTTGACTTAGTACAAACAAAACCTAAGAGCTACAAAGAACAATGTACAAGAATTATTTTATGTCTATATTGAAGACCCTATAACAATATGTTTAGAAATTCCACTGTTATTTAATTCAAATTCATCTCTAAACATCTTCATATAACCATACATGTTCAGCTTTAAAACATGGAAGTTGCCATTGAAATTTTAGAAAGAGCAAACTAAAATTGCACTAGGTATATTAACATATACTCTTGCTTTATATGGACTAAGAGGCAGGTTTTAAGAATTGCAATTCATGTCTTGTAATGAAAGGGTGTTTTTATCACCCATGTAAATTCAAGTGGAAAGATATGTTTTGGCGTTCGAGGAATTTTAATTTGAAAAGGTGTTTTTTTCTACTCATGAAAAGCAAGGAATGATAGTAAAATTAAGTATAAGAAGCACATGATAGGATATTGGATACGATATCCAAATTAATGTAAAATTCTTGGTATATTTTTCCTTTTATTTTACTATATATTAATTTTTATTGCATGTTTGTTCTTCTAATTATTTTACTCTTTCAAATGATAGTTTTCAAAGTTGCAACTCTAACTTTTGAATGGTTGACATATACTATTTAATCTAGCCTCTAGTGTATATGTGGCCTTAAGGTCCCCTCCGAATAAGTGTTTTTGTGCATTCCATAACTACAGTAACCACATACTTTCAACGGTTTGTATCTTCATAATTTCGGTGCTTATAACTTCGTACTATAAATAACTATTTTGATACTTTCGAGAGCTTGTATCTTTATAATATAAATAACTATTTTGACACTTTTGAGAGCATAAATCGTTGACATATACTATTCATCCCAGCCTTTAGTACATTTGTGGCCTTAAGGCCCCTTCTGCATAAGTGTTTTTGTGCATTCCATAACTACAGTAACTGCATATTTTCAATAGCTTGTATCATCATAATTTCGTTGTTTATAACTTCATACTATAAATAACTATTTTGATACTTTCGAGAGCTTGCATCTTCATTTTGATAGCTGTAACTCCATACATTTGATAATTTGTAATTCTTACTTTAGATTGCTCGTATTTACATACTTTCAATAGATTGAAACTTCATATTTTTGATAACTCTTAACAATGTTACCGCTAGGACTTTCCTCATTATTTCTATGATCTTAGAATAGAAAGTTTTGTATAACATCAATAATTTAATGCGTTGAACAAGATTTAGAGAAACCATTGTCATAGGTTCTAGAAATGAAATCATCTTTCAATAATATTGCATATAAAAGATATTATTTTACATTTTTGATTAAGATAATCACAGTCACCTGGTCTTTGAATAGGAAAAATTCTAGAAAATACAACAAAAAGCCGATGCATTAAAAAAAGGAAAATGAAAACAAATTTCTCATAACACATCCATAACCAGCACTTAGTTATCAACCATGTTAGCTGCCATTATAGCAGTAAACACATCGTATGTTCTGTGCTGCTCCACTATTCTTAGATGCCTCCGTCGTCTAATTAATTTTGGTGCCTCATGTCGTAAGCTAGTCTGAATAAAGGTAATGTGAATTTTAAATGTTTCCAACATTATGAAACCTTTACTATTATTTTCTTTAATTATTAAGAGTATTTGTATGAAAATAATTTCTTAATGATTTGGAAAATTTAGAGAAGATTTTTTTTTGCTTATGGTATGTTTATATATTAAATAAGTCACTTATACACTAGTGTAATGGAGCATATATTTTAGAAATAAGGATTCATTTTCAATCCACAATACTTTAATTAATAAAACGAAAAAAAATTTGCTCATAAAATATATGTTGTTGGTCCTAAATTTTCCTTTTCATTTTTTTATACTTATGTTTTGTAATTTAGAAGTTGTATATGTTTACATATTTTCTTCTAAAATTTATCTTCGTGCATTATACTTATTTTTTGTGCATTACATTCATTCCTAAACTAATAAAAATACATATTATTTAATAACATAAATTTTTCTTACTACTATAGTGAGAATAAACCTAATACTCAAAAACCCTTTTTGAAAAATATGTGGTAATGCACTATAATGTGGAATTTAATTAATTTTGGGCTTTACTGTAACCAAGACAAATAACTTCTCACTTATAATTTATGTTATATACAATTGTTCAATGGATATACTTGAACAAATTACATGTCAATGAATGAATTAATTTTTTTTATCATAATAGGACTAAAAAGAAATGTTACACGATATATATTTACAAAAGATCACAGGCTTCATAAACAAGACCTAAAGCCAATACACATAAAATAATTGCATATTGATTATGTTATTAGCATCTTTATCGGTTACATCTCCAGCAGTTACAAGGCTTTTACTTCAAAGGTTTCCATTTAGAAAAAATGATGGTGGCTCATGTTAAACATTTTCTCTCTCCACCATATTACTGGAAAAAAACCTGCTTTCTTTTTCATAAATAAAGTCCATGACTATCACATATCCGAAATGCGCTTTGTACCATGAAGTAGAATTTTGTGCCTTGCTTTCATCTTACAAACAGTCTTACCAGGTAGTGTTGTTCTTTGAAAATGCAATTATCTTACATATAGGATTGTTCCTACGGTCAAATTCACTGTTTCTTTTCATTTTATAGATCTCATCCCTATAAATAAATCAAATACTCTTCAAAAAATAATAATACAATTTTGGGAATACCTCAAGAATTGTTCCCAACAAATATGTGGAAAAAGACATAAAGTCTAAGGCCCTATTTGATTTACCATTTTTTGTTTTTTGTTTTCGTTCAAAAAACATGGACACGGTGCATGTATTTTTTAAAAACAACCAATTTGAAAAATAAAGCTAACAATTAAAATAGAAAACAAGTTTTTTTCATATTTTGATAAAACGAAAGAATGGAAGATTATTCGTCCCCTCTGTCATCCTTCCATCCCTATCCTCGATTATCGTCACAGTAGCTTACAATTTTAATTTCTCTTTCGTTATTTTCATATTTTGTTATGAAATTAAAAACTAAAAACACAATACGCATAATGAAACCAAACAGGCCCTAAGCCTCTGAAATGAGAGGCTATGAGGTTTTATGCAGTTATGGGTATTGGGGGCTATGGCTAAAGGTTCTGGAAATCTAAGGACTATCTGCAGGTGTATATACTTCTTCACTCTCTTAATATAATTTGATCACTTTGAGTTTCCTGCTTGGTTTTTAGAAGTACAAGATTGACCACTATGCCAGACAATTTCTTCTATGTAGTTAATTTGTTCTTGAAAACCATCTTGTTTCTGTTCTTCCACAAAAACGATAAAATCATGTTAGGAAATTTAAATAATTTTAGATATAATTATTTCTTAAATGCTGATTTTGAAACTAAAGAACCATATTGTTTTCAATGGGATTGAATGAGAAAATATGTTTTTGCATAAGTTGTATCACATTTAAAAAAATTATTTGGATAAAAAGATGGATCTGAAAGAAAAGGTAGAATCTAATCTCCAAAATTAGAACAATTCCTACATCTATATATTTTTTAGAATATGGTGGAAGGATAAAACAAAAACTTATGTATTTTGGGGTTCATAAACCCGTATATATAGTAGCGCCCTTTCGATGCATTGAAAATCGCTTTGGTATTTATGCATTCTTTCAATAATAATTATATCTTTGAGCGTTAACTATTTTATTCCTTCATTTAATCGCTTTTATATGACATGCTTATAAAATGAAATAAAACACAATTTATTATTACATGTGTGATTCCATATATTGTATTTTTTCCCAAGAATATATATCGAAAATTGACTGGCGAAATAAGCTCACTAAGAAACCATTAATTCCTTACGATGTTAAGGATAATGTGCAAATCATTGTATTATTGTGAAGAAAGAAAGACTTGTACGAATAAATAAACCAAAAGGTCAAACTTAAACACCTATTGTTGATCCATTATTAGACATTTTTGTAATTGACCCCGTTATTTTCTCTTACTTCGATACATTATGGAAATACAATATTTAACAAGCATGACTATTTCTACCTTATCATTTTTGACAAAATGTTTTTTAAATTCGCAATGAATTATTTGGCATTGATGATCATTTTCAAGTTTGCACTCTTGGATTGAAAATGTTGCAGCTCCCTGAGATCACTAGACCCATGCCACTTTGACAAACCCCTCTCAAAGTTCTTATTTATAAAAATATTCAACTATAAAGGAAAAGTGCATAGATCAATACAACAAAGAACAAATAACATATTCTCTCACCACATAAAGCCGATCTCCAACAATTTAGGAGTGTTTGGTAATTGAGTAGATATTATGGTTAAGTTAGCTAAAAATTAGATAAAAGAAGAATTCACAAATATGCTCAAAACAAAGGACGTTCATAGTAAATAGTAACAGTCGATAAATTTCTTCTTAATATACATAGTGTGATATTATTTAAAGTCTTTGGACACTGGGTATTACATATAAAGTAATGAAAATGACATTCGAATATGTCGTCAATTGTTTGAAATTGTTGTAACGATCTAAAATAATTATTAAATCTATTCCAATAATTTCTCAAAATTGGTTTCATAATCCACAAAAGTATTAACTACCCCTTATAACGGGAGGAGGAAGAGTTGTCATGATCAATAGATGTATAGTAGTAAGGTAAATAAAAACCATTTGCTAGTCAGAAATAAAAACAAGCAATATTCTAGATGCGTGTAGTAAAATAAATAAATACCACTCACAAGTTTAAAGCAAGTTTTGGGATAAATTTTCCTTTTTTTAGTTAGGGTATATGAGATTTTATGGTGAAAATAATTAATAAGCATCAAATTAAAAATTAATTTAAAAAAGGTAGTATTATTATTTAGTTTTGATTTTTTTCTTAATAATTTTTTTGTCAACCAAATTGTAACGACCTGCCTTTTGGATGGTTTAAATTGACGATAAACCATACACGTCAGGCTCAAACCATTCAAATGGGCAGATTGTTATGGCGTAAATAAGAAAAATCATAGAAACAAAGAAAACAAATACAGAATCTTGCAGCGGAATGACAAAATACAATAATCAAATAAACAGTTCATGAAGTTGTTTACAAATAACATTGATTAAACTTTTATAATACAGATCAGAGTTACATACAACAAGAATAGATAATAAATAAATACAGCGGAACAACATGATGCAATGGAATAAATATAGCACATAATAATTGCACAAATCTTTCGCTTCGTCCTCCAGAAAGCATTCTTCGATAAAACCTAAAAGCTCAGGCTGACTGAAGCAAATTGAAAAGACAAAAAACTCGAGTCAGAACTAAAAGATCTTACGTAAGTTAAATCAATAATAAATAAATATGAGTGTAACGGTGCCAGAAATGTTTTTGGGGTTTGACATCTCCAATCCAGTGTCAACATGAGTGCAATAACTTAAGAGATGTTTGGGATTACCTCTCCTAAGGACCTGTTAAATTATCTACTATGTAGTGTAATATGCTACTATAATAGTGTCTATAGTAAAGTAAAGTATCAAAATAGTGTTAAAGCGTTACCCATATCCCCCTTAACATATTTTTATATATTCCCATAGTCTATACAGTACCGTAATTCCTCCATAAACTGGAGGGCTTTCAGAGAGCACTCCATAGATATGGTACAAACCAAACTCATAGAAGGCAAGATAGGTCATGTGAACACGGCACTCGAGGCAATGCCAGGGTGGATATACCAATTGCGGATCCGGATTGGTTGTGACGCATAGTAGCGACTACCGCCCACCTCGAAACACACTTCCATAATCAAAATCGAGGGGTGGCCACCAAATCATCACAAAGTCATAATATGGTATCGAAGAACTGTGTCTGATCGGAGGTGCGACCTCATTTGGGCCGGCATGACTCCTGTTTTAGTCACATCTATGCCGACTCATGGGAGTTAGGGTCACCACTCATACAGAATCGTACACTAAAGCATCCTACTTCATTTCTGGAATCTCCACAACGTGCATAGTTGTTAAAGTGGCTTTGGATATTTGCGGAGAGTATGGCAATATATGATCCCGATCTCTTTAACAACCAAATGCTTATTTTGTACCGGATAATTCTTTTATAATTTCCAAGCCGTTTGATAACTAATATCAAAATATCATATTCAATTTAAACCATATCACTTTCGAAATCATATTCACTTTCCAAAACCATATCCAAATATAGGTTAAATCCATTTTCAAGATCATCATATTTATTAAAATATTGACTAGCTAGAAAATATCATTTCGTTTCCTAACTTATGTTATAACATTATTAAACCTTATTCACTTTGAAAATCAAGTCTTCAATTAAAACATTTCCGCTTTACACCATCTAAAAATTAGAAAATTATTATATAATTATAAACAGAGTTTAACATGGTTTTAAATAGATATAAATTAGGTTAAATAGGTTTAAAATAGGTTGAGTAAATTTAAAATATATTAAAATAGATTAAAATAGATTAAAATACTTTTAAATGGATTTAAAATAGTTAAAATAGTTTCAAATAGATTAAATACGTTTATTATGGATTGATTAGATTTAAAATAGATTAAATGAATTTAAAATAGATTAATTCATTTAAAACAAATTAAAATGGTTTAATATAGTTTAATAAAGTTTAAATGATTTAAAATAGATTAAAATATATTGGAATATTTTAAAATAAATTAAAATAGGTTAAGATGGATTAAATAGGTTAATTAGTTTAAAATAGGTTAAATTAGATTAATATAAATTAAAAAATTTAAATTGATTAAGTTAGTTTGAAATAGATTAATTTATTTTAATAGTCGGAAATCTAAAAATTAGAATTTAAAAGAACATTCACCGTTTATATTGAGATAATAAATTTGAAATTAGCATCAAATTTAACAATTTCTATTTCAATAGATTTTCAAAATTGCGGTTCCAACACTTCAATAACTCAATTTCGATAATTTCGTTTATACTTCAAATTCAGTTTTAGAATTACAATTTGAATCCCTTAAATAATTACTTAAAACAATTCAATTTATATCAGTCAAATTCTATTCAATTATCATTTAACTGGATTCAAAGTTTTAAGATTTAAAATCATTAAATTAATCCCATATCCGCACATAATTCTCTACCTTATGGTCAATTGATACATATATTTGTCATTTCAATCCGCAATTATTAAATTTACGGGTATATATCATTTCAACCCAGAATCCTAAAATTTATTTCAATCAAAATAGCTTGGGTTTATCATTTCAACCCGTAACGATTTTCCCCTATTCTATATGATCATTCGGTTATGTATCATTTCAACCCATAAGGAACTTGAAGTGTTATAACAAAATAAAAATACAACATCCAGCCATCCAATATCGACAATCAAACATCCATTACAATCATCATCCAAATCAACCAATAAACAACAATAGATAACTGATTATTATTAACAAGAATTGAATTGACAAATAAATTCAATATTAAATTAAACAATGATTTACTGCAGTAAAAGTCAAATTTAACTAGAATGACAATTTAAACACACCAAACATAAACCAATCAATTCCAGATCACATCATAAATTTAATTTAACTAACATAAGATAGTTTAGTAGTTGTAAGTGGGTCAAAACACTCACCTTTGGTTTCCAATTGATTTGAAATCCAAAATAGCCCAAAAATTCAACAGTCTCTAAATTTTTCCAAACCAGTGCCAAAATGTCCGGAATTTCTATTAATCCCAACAGAGAAAACCGCACATGAATCGGACCTCGTACGTGAAAGATACTATCATTCGAATGTTCAAATCAAAATTTAAATAAAATAAAAATAAAAAGGAAACATGCACCAACTCCTGGCCACGTTAGCAGCATCTCTCCCTTTCACGTTCATGTGCCTCACCCAGGAATCCTAATCCACCATCGTATCCATGGTCGCCACCCTCAACTGCAAAACACGGCCACCACACACGCTAATGACCAGATCAGAGAGCACCATCGAACTCCTGACCTCTAGGCGACCCCATGCTTTCTTCGCCAAGTACTCCAGTCGCCCCATCCCTTACCGCTACCACCAATGGCTACGACCATTTCTGGCAAATCTCGATCGCCTGACGATGAACGGACGGTAGATCCAAGGCCTGCTCAACCCCATCTTTCCAACGACACTTCCCGATCGTCGATCAGACAACGTTCCACTGTTGGATTGTCCAAAACCTAGAATGGACGGCTGCAATCCATCCTCGATTTCTGGACAAACGGTGAATCTAATTGAAAAGAAAATCACACTAGTGAATTACGCTCATCGAGAGCTTCAAATGGATATATAATATGATAGGCTTTTGAGGAGTTTGATTTTGAAAATGGTTTGGAGATTGAATTATAACGTTTGGAATTGGAAATTATTTCTGCCATTGAGGAAGAGAGAAGGAACAGTCAGATAGAACTGTATGTGTAGGAATAAGAAATAGAAAGGCTGTTAGGGTTAGAACAGAACAATTTATATTAACAGAGCCCGATAAGAAAGAATAACATACAAATTGATTTGAATTGATAATAACGACCCAAAAAGCCTATTTCGTCTCCGAAACGAAAGTAGGTCATCTCAGATATCAAAATATATGCTTTCTATAGTTTTAAACTCAATAGAACAGGTTTCAAATCCTAATTCCATCGTATGAAGAAGTTAGCTTTAAAATCCACTTATTCCAAATTGATTTCAATTGAATTTAATTAAATTGATTTCTTCGCATTTCAAGTCCGTATGATCAAATGACAAGTCCAATCACTACAAAGCTTGAATCCCCCAATAATTTGCCGTTGCGGATTCGATGAAATTGGTTTCGTCGAAATCGAAGACAGTGGCCAAAATGGCTATCTTTATGTTAATTAAATAGATTAGTATTAAATTAATTAAAGCACTTTTTAATTTCAAGTTTAATAACAAACAATTTTTATCATTTTTGATTACTTAGACATTTTGTAACAACCCGCATGTTTAACGATTTTATATTTAACTGTTTTATTTAAATATAGCGTCGTTAGTCGGATTTAGGTCCGAAATGTTACTTTTTGCAAACGGCCGAATTGGGACTCGAAACTACCTCCATTGGTTCCAAAATGGCGTTTGCGATCTTTTTGAGTATAATCTTTGATATGTTTGGAGTTTGTGAAATTTTGACCCTTTTTCTATTGGGTTTTGGGTTTGGGTTCAGCCCACTAGCTTAACTAACCCTTCTACTTCAGCCCCTTCCCCTCATCTCTCTTCATTTCATTTCATTTCTTAAGCTAAAAACTGAAATGGGGAAAAGGAAGTGGAAATAGAAATTAGCAAGCCCTAGTTTCTTCTTGTAGACTTGATTCTTGCTCCAAAATCAAAGAGAATCCATTGGTAAGTTCATCTCCATCTTCTCCACCTCTTCTCCTCTTCAATTTCAGTAATTTCCTAACCCTAACTTAGGAAATACTTGCTTTGATTCTAGATTGAAGCTTGTAGTGTTGAAGTGGAGTGTAGTTGGTTGATTCCTTGCATTTGTGCTTCTTCATCTTCTTTGTTTTGTGTAAAAAGGTGAGTTTCTAACTCACATCTATTTCTTTTGATATCATTGATGTTAGGAATGAATTCCTACTATATGTCCATGTTCAATTGCTTTTGGTTTGGATTGAATTGGTGAATATCCAAATTTTTAGTGTTTGGGTTCAATTCTTTAAAGATCCTAACTTTGATGTTTGAATATGTTTTTGGTTGCGAATCGGAGAGCTAATGGAGCTGGGGTATCTATTGGCTAAAGCTCCTTAGGTCCATTGCTCGAACGATCGCGTTTTGGAAGAATTTGCATTTCATTGAAATAGGGCAGGAAGTGCAAAATCATCAAGTTCGGCCGACCGAGCCCTGTAGCCGGTCAACCGACCTGCTTCCCGAGAGTTTTTATGAACAGTGTCCGGTCGACCGAGCCCTATAGGCGGCCGACCGACCTGCTCCTATTTGCCCTGTTTTGCCTGTTTTTGTATATTTTGATTTGTTTTCCTGATTTTATCGATTCAAGTTGCTTTTTAGTGGTTGTTATTGCATATTTGGCTTTGATAACTTACTCTTGACTTCATCCACGGGTTTTTATAAAATAATCTCTCGAATCGCATTTAAAAGCTCGTTTCTCCAATTTATAAATTCTATTTAAAACACACACTTTCACACTTCGAGCGAAGTGGAAGGGTGATTAAATGGTTGGGCAAAACACGGACCATGAATTTGTGCATTTATCTTTCCGATTAGTCCCCGACCTATTCGATTGATTATTTTGACCTTCGGGTTTAGTTTACCGATGATATGAGGTAAATTTGTACTACTTTGAGTGTGAAAGTGACTGACGGATAGTAAACCGTTTAGTGCGAACGAGTGGTTATGGGACGCACGTTAACACTGTTCAGATTCCTTTTCGAGAGTTGTGACACATTCCGCCAGTTAGTGGTGTCCAGTACTGGGTCTTCGACCTTCACCACTACGGTTTGTTGCCTTTGGGATGGTGTCTTCGGACTTTCTCCCTAGGTTTGTTGCCTTCGGGTATGTTGCCTTCGGGTGTGTGCCTTTGGGTTTGTTACCCTATATAGTTTCGCTCTGATGTTGGCCTTATGTGCCGCATGGGTGATACTTGGGTTTGGAGCTTCGGGCTTATGGATCCTTGTTGTACAGTACTGAGCTCGAGCAATCATATGTTTCATTGATATTATATTTCCTTGGTATCGCCCATCGTGTTGGTCTGTTTGAGCCGCATGATGTATAACGATTACCTTGTCGAACTTGTATACCTTATTGGTATTTGTTATTTTCCTTTTGGCTTGTTTTGGGATATTTGTATCCTTCTTTTCTATATGTTGCCGATGATATGAGGCTTGTTCTATATGATTCATCTCTTGTTGATGATTGTGTTATCTCCTCTAGAGATATTTGTTATACTGTATGACCTTGCAGGTTTATTATTGTTCAGTTTATCTAACTGATTTGTTATCTAGACTGACCCGTGTATTTTATACTCGGGTCAGACCGAGATGTTTCAGGTTAGGTGCTTTTGGACTTAGCCTATTTTGCTTCCGTATGGACTATTCGCTAGCTTCATTTTGTTATAGCGTCTTTAGTGGTCCTTATCTGTTGTAACTCTGATATTTATACTTTTTCTCGTCTCGTCTGTATATTGTGGTCTCCTGTACCACTTGACATGTATTATTTTGTATACTGTTTTGTGTATCTGTTTATGTGTATATTATGATCGACTGTTATGTGATGTGAATTACATTTGAGTTGTTATATTTTCTTCTGATAGATCCTATAGCCATTGTAGTTTTGCTTTAAATATTTATTGAATAGGTCGAATTTTAATGTGATTCTATTTTTCGACGTATTTAGTGAATAGTTAAGGTAAGATTACACATGGTCGCTTCCATTATACTCTATTGTCCGCGTTAGCCGATAGTATTATCTATGTAATACTCTTTGTTAACGAGGCTCTCGAAGTGGGGCGTCACAGCGTGGTATCAGAGCTCTGTTCAGAACAAAATATGATAAACACAGAATAGAGCACATATTACGATACATCAAAGTGTATGAGTGATACAGATCCTTGAATCATCATGTCTCTTTATCCCATCAAGGCTAGATAGTATTTGGGAATACGTCTAGGGGTGTATTTTATTCCGCAGTATCCCATATTGAAATATCTACCTTGTGAATAATCTTTTCCTTATCTTGGCTTTCAGCTTATGTCTGGAAGAGGCAGAGGTCGACGTTCGGATGCTGGGCAATCTAGTGGCTCACATCCGGATGACGTTTATATGTCTGCCAATCAGTTTATGGAGTTGTTTAGGAGCACTCAGCCTCCCGTTCCTCCTCGAGTGTCTCCACCTCGCAAGTCTGCTTTTACACGTCAGTGCAGTGATTTTGCTCATCTTGGAGGAAAACCGTTTAAGGGTTCTGAATCCGTTCTTGAAGTCCAAGCTTGGTTTCGCACATGTGAACGTATCTTTTCTTGCATGGATCTTTCTGACCATGATAGAGTTCTTGTAACTTCTAGCTTATTACAAGAGCGTGCCCTTGATTGGTATGAGTTTCTTGTAGCCGAGATTGATGAGTCTACCCTTTCTTGGACTCAGTTTCGGGAGCGATTTGAACTCAAGTTCGTTCCTGAATCTGAAAAAGTTTTATTGACCTGTCGCTTCCTTGAGTTGAAGCAAGGGAAATCTTCTGTTTCTGAGTATGTTGCATCTTTTGAGGCCTTATCTAAGTATGGTCTTGAATTCATTAGCACTCTTACAAGAAGAATTTGAAGTTTGTCTCTAGTCTTAAGAAATATCTTAAGAAGTCCTTGTTGCTTCAGCTTAGGCTTTCTTTCGAGGAATTGGTTGATTCGGCGCTTCATCTCGAAGCTATCGAGAAGGAGTGTGATAGTGGTGAGGATGTTGAGGTTTCCAAGAACCCCAACAAGAAGCAGTTTTCGTTTCAAAAGAGGTCTTTTCCTTCTAAGAAGAAGAAGACTGTTGGTGCTAATCCTCAATCTCAGTCTGCTGGAACACCGTTCATCCGGAAGTGTTTCAATTGTGGTTCTCCCGACCACATAATTCGAGCTTGTCCAAAGCCTCTCTTCTGTCGCTATTGCAAGAAGGAAGGTCATCATGTTTCAGCTTGTCCTACTGCTCCTGCTAAGGAAAAATTTGGCAAGCTCAATGTGGCTAATGCTTCTGGAGGTTCATCTCAATCCAAAGGTATGTCTCCATCTATTTTGGAGGGTTCAATTCTATTACATGATCATAGTATACGAGTTCTTTTCGATACGGGTGCTTCACATTCTTTCGTATCAAACAAGCTTGTAGATGATTTATCTTTAGATGTTTCTTGTATGATTACTTCTTTAAGGATTGCGAATCCTATTGGGGGATCCGCGACCCTTAGTTTGCTTTGTGATGATATTGAGATTGTTTTATGTGGATTTTCTTTCCGTGCGAATCTGCACGTTGTTTCACGTTTGGGTTTTGATATGATTTTTGGTATGGACTGGCTAGTGAGGTATGATGCCAGGATTATTTGTTCCGAGAGAATTTTATATCTTTGTCATCCTGATTCGCCTTCTCAGTTATCTCTTGTTCTTCGGGATGTGGATAATTTCGAGATGGCTTTATATTCTCTTGATTCGCGAGATGATGAGGATATATCTCGTATTCCTATTGCTTGTGACTTTTCTGATGTTTTTGAGCCTGTATCGGGTTTGTCACCCAAGCGGGCAATTGAGTTCCGCATTGATCTCATTCCAGGCGCGCAGCCAGTTTGTCGTCCTCCCATGAGGATGTCTACAAAGGAAAATGAGGAACTCAAGAAGCAGCTTTTAGAGCTTGAATCCAAGCAATTGATTCAGTCTAGTTTTTCTCCGTGGGGATCCACGGACGTCTTTGTGAAGAAATCTGATGGAACTCTTAGGCTTTGCATTGATTATCGCAAGCTTAACGAGTTAACCATCAGAAATAGGTATCCATTGCCTAGGATCGATGACATGTTCGATCTATTGAGTGGTGCTAAGGTCTTTTCTCAGCTCGACCTTGCCACAGGTTTTCATCAATTACGAGTCGCGGAGGATAGCATACCTCTTACCGCTTTCCGCACTCGTTATGGTTCTTTTGAGTGGCTGGTTATGCCGTTCGGTTTGACGAACGCTCCTGCTTTCTTTGTGGATCTCATGAATCGAATATTCCGGGAATATCTCGATAAGTTTGTCCTTGTGTTCATTGATGATATCCTTATTTATTCTAAGTCTAAAGCCGAGCATGCTAATCACTTAAGGATTGTCTTGAGTACTCTCCGTCGTCATCAGCTTAAAGCCAAATTCTCCAAGTGCCACTTTTGGGAGAATAAGGTTAAGTTCTTAGGCCATGTTGTATCTTCCGATGGCATTTCTGTCGATCCCTCAAAGATCGAAGCCATCCAGAATTGGAAGAGGCCCGAGAATGTTCATGAGATTCGTAGTTTCCTTGGATTGGCGGGTTATTACCATCGGTTCATTAAGGATTTTTCCCGTGTTGTGCTTCCTCTCACAAGCCTTACCCGGAAAGGCATTCGTTTTATTTGGTCCAACAAGTGTGAAGCTTCCTTTTAGACATTGTAAGAACTTCTCACTAATGCTCCTATTCTTGTGGTTCCCGAAGGGAATCTTGATCTTGTTGTCTACACCGATGCTTGTGGTAGTGGTCTCGGTGCTGTGCTTATGCAGAGAGATCGGGTAGTTGCTTATGCTTCTAGGAAACTGCATCCGAATTAAGTTCACTATGCCACTCATGATCTTGAGTTAGCCGCCATTGTCTTCACCCTGAAGATTTGGCGACATTATTTATTGGGCGAGCGCTTCATTCTTTATACCGATCATAGATCTTTGAAGTATTTGTTCACTCAGAAGGAACTCAATATGAGACAACAACGTTGGCTCGAGTTTCTTGCCTCTTATGACTTTGATATCCAATATACCCCTGGTAAGGGTAATCGTGTTGCAGATGCGCTTAGTCGCAAACATTCGGCTGTTATTTCTATGATGCTTGCCGAATGGGATGTTCTTGAGACTCTATCTTTTTGTGAAATTCGTGATCGAGGTTCATCTTTTGATTCTCCTATTCTATTATTTAGTTTGGGAGCTCGACCTATTTTATTGGATCGTATTGTCGATGCCCAACGGCGTGATCCTGATTTGTTGCATTTTATTCAGCTTTGTGAGTCTGGATCTTGTGATGAGGCGTTGCAAGATTTTAGCATTGATTCTCATGGGTGTCTTCGTAAGAAGAACCGTCTTTTTGTGCCTTCTGATCTTGCACTTAGGCATGACATTCTTGATGATTGTCACCGTTCTAAGTATACCATTCATCCCGGTAGTAGCAAGATGTATGCCGATATGCGTTGTCTTTATTATTGGGAAGGCATGAAGCGCGATGTGGCGAGTTATGTGAGTAATTGCATAACTTGTCAGCGTTTTAAAGCCGAGCATCAGCGTCCTTCGGGTCTTCTTCAGCCTCTTGAGATTCCATTGTGGAAATGGGATCAGATTTCTATGGATTTCATTGACGGCCTACCTCGTTCGAGATCAGGTCATTCTAGTATTTGGGTTATTGTTGATCGCCTCACTAAGTCTGCTCATTTCGTCCCTATTAAGTCTAATAGGACTGCTTCGCATTTGGCTAAGTTATATGTCAAGGAAATCGTGAGACTTCACGGTGTTCCTAGTTCTATTGTGAGTGACCGTGATCCTTTATTTACGAGTCATTTTTGGAAGAGTCTTCAGCAAGCTTTGGGAACAAAGCTTAATTTTAGTACAGCTTATCATCCGCAGTCTGACGGACAGACTGAACGGGTGAATCGTATCTTGGAAGATCTTCTCCGTATTTGTATCTTTGATTTCGGTGGTAGTTGGGAGGATCACCTACCTCTTGTAGAATTCTCCTACAACAATAGTTTTCAGTCTAGTATTGGTATGGCTCCTTTCGAAGCCTTATACGGAAGGCCATGTCGATCACCTTCTTATTGGTTGGAATCTGGGGAGAAGCTTATTCTTGGCCCGGACTTTATTCGTGATTCTTCCTTGAAGATTGATCTTATCCGGTTGAGAATGAAAGAGGCACAGAGTCGCCAGAAATCCTACGCGGACAACCGTAGGAAGCCTCTCGAGTTCTTGATTGGTGATCTTGTTTTTATTCGTGTTTCTCCTTTGAAAGGGGTTATGCGTTTCAGTGCGACTGGGAAATTAGCTCCTCGTTGTATAGGACCGTTTTTTATTACTGAACGTATTGGCCCTGTGGCTTATAGTGTTTCACTTCCAGCTCATCTATCTGGCATTCATGACGTGTTTCACGTCTCGCAACTTCGGAAGTGTCTTCGGGAGTCGGATTCTGTTATTACTTCTCCTGATTTGCAAGAGCTTGAGATCTCACCAGACTTATCTATTGTACAGCAACCTATTCGCGTGCTTGACACGGAGGTGCGACACCTTCGGAACAAGGACGTGCCGCTCGTTAAAGTTCAATGGTCCGCTAATCCCAATGACTGTACTTGGGAAAGCAGAGAATTTATTGAGCGATCTTATCCAGGTTTTCTTTCTTAGCTTGAGAACGGTGAGTGTGTCTTTTCATCTCAAGCTTATTTTCTTTTCTTTTGATTGATTGTATGTAGTTGTTACAAATATCGTCTCTGGGAATTGCGGGGACGCAATTTTGTAAGGAGGGGAGATCTGTAACAACCCGCACGTTTAACGATTTTATATTTAAATGTTTTATTTAAATATAGCGTCGTTAGTCGGATTTAGGTCCGAAATGTTACTTTTTGCAAACGGCCGAACTGGGACTCGAAACTACCTCCATTGGTTCCAAAATGGCGTTTGCGATCTTTTTGAGTATAATCTTTGATATGTTTGGAGTTTGTGAAATTTTGACCCTTTTTCTATTGGGTTTTGGGTTTGGGTTCAGCCCACTAGCTTAACTAACCCTTCTACTTCAGCCCCTTCCCCTCATCTCTCTTCATTTCATTTCATTTCTTAAGCTACAAAACTGAAATGGGGGAAACGAAGTGGAAATAGAAATTAGCAAGCCCTAGTTTCTTCTTGTAGACTTGATTCTTGCTCCAAAATCAAAGAGAATCCATTGGTAAGTTCATCTCCATCTTCTCCATCTCTTCTCCTCTTCAATTTCAGTAATTTCCTAACCCTAACTTAGGAAATACTTGCTTTGATTCTAGATTGAAGCTTGTAGTGTTGAAGTGGAGTGTATTTGGTTGATTCCTTGCATTTGTGCTTCTTCGTCTTCTTTGTTTTGTGTAAAAAGGTGAGTTTCTAACTCACATCTATTTCTTTTGATATCATTGATGTTAGGAATGAATTCCTAATATATGTCCATGTTCAATTGCTTTTGGTTTGGATTGAATTGGTGAATATCCAAATTTTTAGTGTTTGGGTTCAATTCTTTAAAGATCCTAACTTTGATGTTTGAATATGTTTTTGGTTGCGAATAGGAGAGCTAATGGAGCTGGGTATCTATTGGCTAAAGCTCCTTAGGTCCATTGCTCGAACGATCGCGTTTTGGAAGAATTTGCATTTCATTGAAATAGGGCAGGAAGTGCAAAATCATCGGGTTCGGCCGACCGAGCCCTGTAGCTGGTCGACCGACCTGCTTCCCGAGAGTTTTTATGAACAGTGTCCGGTCGACCGAGCCCTGTAGGCGGCCGACCGACCTGCTCCTATTTGCCCTGTTTTGCCTGTTTTTGTATATTTTGATTTGTTTTCCGGATTTTAGCGATTCAAGTTGCTTTTTAGTGGTTGTTATTGCATATTTGGCATTACTCTTGACTTCATCCACGGGTTTTTATAAAATAATCTCTTGAATCGCATTTAAAAGCTCATTTCTCCAATTTATAAATTCTATTTAAAACACACACTTTCGCACTTCGAGCGAAGTGGAAGGGTGATTAAATGGTTGGGCAAAACACGGACCATGAATCTGTGCGTTTATCTTTCCGATTAGTCCCCGACCTATTCGATTGATTGTTTTGACCTTCGGGTTTAGTTTACCGATGATATGAGGTAAATTTGTACTGCTTTGAGTGTGAAAGTGACTGACGGATAGTAAACCGTTTAGTGCGAACGAGTGGTTATGGGACGCACGTTAACACTGTTCGGATTCCTTTTCGAGAGTTGTGACACATTCCGCCAGTTAGTGGTGTCCAGTACTGGGTCTTCGACCTTCACCACTACGGTTTGTTGCCTCTGGGATGGTGTCTTCGGACTTTCTCCCTAGGTTTGTTGCCTTCGGGTATGTTGCCTTCGGGTGTGTGCCTTCGGGTTTGTTGCCCTATATAGTTTCGCTCTGATGTTGGCCTTATGTGCCGCATGGGTGATACTTGGGTTTGGAGCCTTCGGGCTTATGGATCCTTGTTGTACAGTACTGAGCTCAAGTAATCATATGTTTCATTGATGTTATATTTCCTTGGTATCGCCCATCGTGTTGGTCTGTTTGAGCCGCATGACGTATAACGATTACCTTGTGGAACTTGTATACCTTATTGGTATTTGTTATTTGCCTTTTGGCTTGTTTTGGGATATTTGTATCCTTTGTTTCTATATGTTGCCGATGATATGAGGCTTGTTCTATATGATTCATCTCTTGTTGATGATTGTGTTATCTCCTCTAGAGATATTTGTTATACTGTATGACCTTGCAGGTTTATTATTGTTCAGTTTATCTAACTGATTTGTTATCTAGACTGACCCGTGTATTTTATACTCGGGTCAGACCGAGATGTTTCAGGTTAGGTGCTTTTGGACTTAGCCTATTTTGCTTCCGCATGGACTATTCGCTAGCTTCATTTTGTTATAGCGTCTTTAGTGGTCCTTATCTGTTGTAACTCTGATATTTATACTTTTTCTCCTCTCGTCTGTATATTGTGGTCTCCTGTACCACTTGACATGTATTATTTTGTATACTCTGTTGTGTATCTGGTTATGTGTATATTATGATCGACTGTTCTGTGATGTGAATTACATTTGAGTTGTTATACTTTCTTCTGATAGATCCTATAGCCATTGTAGTTTTGCTTTAAATATTTATTGAATAGGCCGAATTTTAATGTGATTCTACTTTTCGACGTATTTAGTGAATAGTTAAGGTAAGATTACACATGGTCGCTTCCATTATACTCTATTATCCGCGTTAGCCGACAGTATTATCTATGTAATACTCTTTGTTAACGAGGCTCTCGGAGTGGGGCGTCACGCATTTGCAATAATCTAATACAAATTTACATATCAATCCAGCGTTGAATATTACAATAATTACAGCGGTCCATTTCAGTTACATTAAATTCATTAAGTACAATTTAAATTTAGTTAAATCCATTTTTTTGATTCCAATCTTTTCATTCAATCAATCTTGACTCTATGGACATATTTAACATTGATTTATGTCTTATTACACTAATATTCTACAATTATCATCTTTTACCATATTAGTTGCATTATTTCAATTGCATTGAATTTTTATCAATTTTATTATAATTTAAAATCCCAATAAATCAATTTATCCTTGTTTCACTCCTTTTTATTACATCAACTATTGCCTTGTAAATATAATTAACATTTCTATACATATTATCGCATTCGTCTTTTACAGTTATCGTCTTAACTCATTTTACGTAACATTTAATTACATTTATTTGTAATTGATTCAATAAATTGGTAACACAAACAATTATCGCATTTTCTACATTTAGTAACATTTATAAGTTTGTTATCTACGCATAAATGTTATAACTACGTACACTATACTAATTTTATCCAATTACAATTTATTACACATTATTTCATTAATTAATCAACATTTATATGATCAATTACTCTTTAAATCCCATTATCAATTAATACACATATTATTACAATTAATTTACAATTTATAATAAATTATAACTTTTTAATCATTTTAATATTGGAATTATATTCAAAGCAGTTATTAATTACCCTAAATTAATACCGTTACATTTCGTTCCAGTTATATTCTTATGATTAAATCAATTTTTTTTATTTCTTCCAACATTAAATCGCAACACCTTAATAAATTAGCTATTTAATCATCGAAAATCACGGGTCATTACATTCTCCCCCACTCACAACTTTTCATCCTCGAAAAGGGAAAAGAAGGGAAAAGAAGGAATTAATATATCTTATTCGAAATATTAAATTTATAATAATTAATTTATATAATTAAATAATTTAAATAAAATATCAATTTATAAATAATTAAAAACTTTTATATTCAAGTTAATAAAAGTTTGAAAAACATTTCACTATTTTTTTTCTAAGTCCAAAATTCATAGAAATTTTCGGTAGAGTCTCCTTTGTATGGAGAGATTTGGGAGAAATAATAATATCAATAATAAAAATATATACACATATTTCAAAATAATATATCCCAAACCACGGGAAAACAATATAATATCGTTACAAAACGATAATCCGAGAACATACCTATTTGTCGGGCAACAAACGCTTATTTATGAAACCAAAAGCAGTAGTAATTGCTTCCATAACCTGTATTTTACTTATATAATCCAAAAGAGTTAATAATTATATAAAAGAGAATATTTATGTTATCTCTATTAGTCATGACTAAATCAACACAACATACAATAGTCACAAGCAACAAAACCATACAATCATCACATGAAATCAAAGAAATCAACCATCCATCCATAGTAATCAAAACAAAGGTTTGTTCAGGTTTAGAAACTTTTAATCGTATAAAATGATAAATAAACTATTAAGTATACCATACAGTCAACTGTCTTAGATAAACTCAATAGATCATTTATACATTCTACACAATAGAAGTATCCTTTCCAACCAATTCGTAAGTCAAACAAACAATAATTTCAAATAATATTTATGGTTTATTCTTATTACCCTTTCTTTTTCACATTCTTCATTGTTCATTTTCATTTGTTCATATAATGCTGGTTTAATTTCTTTTATTTATCACTTACAAAATTCATTTTCTATTCATTTATACGATACGATCTTTCTTTTCATTACTTTACATTCATTTCTTATATAAGTTATTTCCTTTTCAGTTACTAGATTATCCATTATTAGGTAAGTTTCTTTACAATTTAATTCACCACTAATAAATTATTTCTTTTTCACATTCATTCTCCCCTATATAGTTTATTGAATGCTAAATCCATTTCTAATCATTTCAATATTTCTGAAGTTATAATCATTCAATTATTATGTTACTCACTCAATTATAAATGGCTTTAACATTAGATTAAGTTTATAATTATTTGCTTATAGTATTCAACTTTTATTATTCAATCTGATTATAAATAACTTAAAATGTTAACTTAAGTTTATAATCTTTTTCTTACATTATTCACTTTTCTACTACTTTGATTAGTAACATTTCAACTATTAATCCTAAGTTTATAAAAATTTATAATATCAGAATTCTTATTTATAAAAGTAATTCCATTGAACACTTTCATTTACTAAAGTTTACTTGCGCAATATTCTATTACATATCCTATTTTACATTAAAACTTTTTACATTTTGGTAAGTTATATATATGACTTTTTAGAATGCAATGGAAAGTTATACAAGTTATCATATTTATTTTGATTAACAGAATGTTCAATAGTTACATTTTCTTATTTTCATTTCCTTATTATTTTCCGTTTACAAATTTTAAATTTCTTATCTATTTCATTAATCATTTTAACATCGAATTTCTTATTTTCATTTAAGAGATTTCAATTATTAATATAGTCTAGATTCCATTCATTACAATAATTTCAATTTCTAATTTACCGAAACTTAAGAACTAAACAACCGGGTCCCATTTCAATCCTTTTAAAATAATATATATGTACTTATAACTTATAGACATACATACATACATACATATATATATCAAATCAAACTTTAGAAATTAAAGTTAAGATTCGTTTATCAAATGGATGTGCAGTAAAATTACTACAGCAGTCTTCTCACTTTGAAACCCGAAAATAAATATCGATGATGCATGCACTCATCACCAAAATTATTTTCCAGCGACAAAAAGGGGAGTACAGAACTTTTTTTCTTTTAAATTTCCTTTAAAGTGATTCTTTCAAATCATATTGAAAATATTTATCCAAAAATACTTTCAAATAATACTAATATTATATTCCAAAATCCCGGAACTTCAATTCTAAATTTCCAAATTATATTTACTTTACTTGTAAATCCTATTTTACAATTAATACTTATAAAATTTCTCTACCTAACAAACAACATATTACAACCAAACTATATCATTTATAGAATATATTACTTTATGTACAAAATATATAATAGGAAAAATAATTTCATTTACCCATATATCAAAACGAATATTGTATCGACCTACCCTATTAAGTGTATAGAAATCACTATCGATGTCAAAGGGTCCTATGCATCGACCAGAATTTATAAATACAAAACGGAACAAATTAACAATACAAAAACCTTTTATAACACTAACAAATATGCTCTCTCTAATATACACACTCAGCGACTCATTTTAGGTATTACTACTCTATTTCTAAAGAGTCAGACCCCACAAAGCTAAGGTTATCGCTAAACCAAAACAGTGATATCAAATGTAACAACCTGCCTTTCGGATGGTATAAATCGACGATAAACCACACACGTCAGACTCAAACCATTCAAAAAGGCAGAATATTATGGGGTAAATAAGAAAAGGTAGAGAAAGAAAAAAATACAGAATCTCGCAGCGGAATGAAAAAATATAATAATCAAATAAACAGTTCATGAAGCTGTTTACAAATAACATTGATTAAATTTTTATAATACAGATTAGAGTTACATACAACAAGAATGGATAATAAATAAATACAGCGGAACAACATGATGCAGTGGAATAAATATAGTAGATAATAATAGCACAAATCTTCATCTTCGTCCTACAGAAAGTAGTCTTCGATAAACTGAAAAGCTCAGGCTGACCCGAGCAAATTGAAAAGACAAAATACTCGAGTCAGAACTAAAAGATCTTATGTAAGTTAAATCAACAGTAAATAAATATGACTGCAACGGCGTCAGAGATGTTTACGGGGTTTGACATCTCCTATCCAGTGTCAACGTAAGTGCAATAACTTAATAGATGTTCCAGATTACCATCTCCTAAGGATCCGCTAAACTATCTACTATGTAGTACAGTACGCTATTATAATAGTGTCTACAGAAAAGTAAAGTACTAAAATAGCATTGATACATTACCCATATCCTTATTAACACATTTTTATATATTCCGATAGTCTATATAGTACCGTAATTCCTCCGTAAACTGGAGGGCTATCAAAGGGAACTCCATAGGTATGGTACAAACCAAATTCGTAGAAGGCACGATAGGGGATGTGAACATGACACTCGAGGCAATGCTAGGGTAGATATACCAATAGCGGATCCGGACTGGTGGTAACCTATTGCAGCTACTACCGCCCACCTTGGAACACACTTCCATAATCAAAATCAAGGGATGGCCACCAAATCATCACAAAGTCATAATATGGTATCGAAGTAATGTGTCCGATCGGAGGTGCGACCTTACTTGTCAGCTGACTCATGGGAGTCAGGGTCACATAGATACCTTATATAGAATCGCACACCAAACCATCTTACTTCATTTCTAGAATCTCCACCATGTGCACAGTTGTTAAAGCGGTTTTCAGTATTGGCAGAGAATATGATAATATCCGATCCCGGTCTCTTTAACAACCAAACGTTTATTTCACAGCGGATGGTTCTTTTACAATTTCCAAACAGTTTCATAACCGATATCAAATATCATATTCAATTTAAACCATATCACTTTCAAAACCATATTCACTTTCCAAAACCATATCAAAATATAGGTTAAATCCTCTTTTCAAGATCATCATATTTATTCAAATATATTGTTTCACTAGAAAATATCATTTCGATTCCTAACTTATGCTATAACATTATTAAACCTTGTTCGCTTTGAAAATCAAGGTTTCAATTAAAACATTTCCACTTTACACCATCTGAAATTTAGAATAATTTAGATAATTATAAATAGTTTAATTAGTTTAACAAAGTTTTAAATAGATATAAATTAGGTTAAATAGGTTTAAAATAGGCTGAATAAATTTAAAATAAATTAAAATAATTTTCAATAGTTTTAAAATGGTTTAAAATAAATTAAATATGTTTATTATGGATTAATTAGATTTTAATTTATAAATTAAATGAATTTAAATAGATTAATTCTTTTAAAATAGATTAAAATGTTTAATATAGTTTAATAAAATGATTTAAAATAGATTAAAATATATTGGAATAGTTTAAACCAAATTAAAATAGATTAAATAGGTTAATTAGTTTAGAATAGGTTAAATTAAATTAAATAGTTTAAATTGATTAAGTTGGTTTAAAATAGACTAATTTATTTAATAGTCGAGTCTAAAAATTAGAATTTAAAAGAACATTTACTGTTTATATTGAGATAATAAATGTGAAATTAGCATCAAATTTAATTATTTCAATTTCAACAGATATTCAAAATTGCGGTTCCAACACTTCAATAACTCAATTTTGATAATTTCATTTATACTTCAAATTCAACTTTAGAATTCCAATTTAAATCCTTTAAATAATTGCTTAAAACAATTCAATTAATATTAGTCAAATTCAATTTCAATTATTGTTTAACTGGATTCGAAGTTTAAAGATTTAAAATCATTAAATTTAACCAATCCGGTGTCCGTATATAATTCTCTACCCTATGGTCAAGTGATACAGATATTTATCATTTTAATCCGCAATTATTAAATTTACGGGTACATATCATTTCAACCCACAATTCCAAAATTTATATCAATGAAAATCGCTTGGGTTTATCATTTCAGCCCATAACGATTTTCCTTTAATCTATATGATCGTTCGAGTATGTATCATTTCAACCCAGAGGGAACCTGCAGTGTTATAACAATATAAAAATACAACATCTAGTCATCAAATACCAACAATCAAACATCCATTACAATCACCATCCAAATCCACCAATAAACATCAATATATAACTGATTATCATTGATAGGTATTAAATTGACAATTGAATACAATATTAAAATAAACAATGATTTAATGCAATACAAGTCAAATTTAACTAGAATGACAATTTAAACTTACCAAACATCAACCAATCAATTCTAAATCACATCATAAATTTAATTTAACCAACGTAAGATATTTTAGTAGTTGTGAGTGGGTCAAAATACTCACCATTGTTTTCCAATCGATTTAAAATCCAAAATAGCCCCAAAATTAAATAGTCTTACAATTCGTCCAAACTAGAGCCAAAATGTTCGGAATTTCGATACAATCCCAACGGAGTAAACCGTGCGTGAATCAGACCTCGTATGTGAAAGTTATTATCATTATAATGTTGAAATCAAAATTTAAATAAAAATAAAAATAAAAAGGAAACGTGCACTAACTCCTAGCCACGTCAGCAGCATCTCTCTCTTTCACATTTACGCGCCTTACCTAGGAAGCCTAACCCACCATTGTATCCATGGTCACCACCCTCATCTGCAAAACGCCTCCACAAGACACCCAATGACCAGATCGGGGAGCACCACCGAACTCCTGACCTCCAGCCGACCCATGCTTCCTTCACCATGTACTCCGGTCGCCCATCCCTTACCGCTACCGTCGATGGTCTGCCGCCATTTCTAGCGAAGCTTGATTGCCTGACGAAGAACGAACGACTGATCCAAGGCTTTCTCAACCCCATCTTCCCAACGACACCACACGTTCGTTGATTGAACAACGATCCACCGTTTGATCGTCAAAAACCTAGATTGAACGACCACAGTTCATCCTCGTTTTCTGGACAAACGGTGAATCCGATTGAAAAATGAATCACACTAGTGAATTACGCTCGTCGAGAGCTTCGTATTGATATATAATATGATAGGCTTTTTAGGAGTTTGATTTTGGATGTGGTTTGGAGATTGAATTGTACGTTTGGAATTGGAATTTGTTTCTGCCATTGAGGAAGAGAGAAGGATTAGTCAGATAGAACTGTACATATAGGAATAAGAAATAGAAAGGGTGCTAGGGTTAGAATAGAACAATTTATATTAACAGAGCCCGATAAGAAAGAATAACAGACAAATTGATTTGAATCGACAATAACGATCGGAAAAGCCCGTTTAATCTCCGAAACGAAAGTAGATCATCCAATATATCAAGATAGATGCTTTCGATAGTTTTAAACTTAATTGAACAGGTTTCAAATCCTAATTCCATCGTATAAAGAAGTTAGCTTTAAAATCAGCTATTTCAAATTGATTTTAATTGAATTTAATTAAATTGATTTCTACGCGTTTCGAGTCCGTATGATCAAATGACAAGTCCGATCGCTATGAAACTTGAAATCCTATAATAATGTACCGTTGCAGATCCGATGGAACGGTTTCGTCGAAATCCATGACAGTGGCCAAAATGACTATTTTCATGTTATTGAATAAATTAGTACTAAATTAGTTAAATCACTTTTTAATTTCAAGTTTAATAACTAATAATTTTTATCATTTTTGATTACTTAAACATTTACAATAATTTAATACAAATTTATATATCAATTCAGTGTTGAATATTACACTAATTACAGTGGTCTATTTCAATTGCAATAAATTCATCAAGTATAGTTTAAATTCAATTAAATCCATTTATTTTGATTCTAATCTTCTCATTTAATCAATCTTGACTCTATGGACATAGTCAACATTGATTTATATCTTATTACACTAATATTCTATAGTTATCATCTATTACCATATTAGTTGCAATATTTCAATTACATCGAATTTTTATCAATTTTATTATAATTTAAAATCCATATAAATCAATTTATCATTGTTTCACTTCTTTTTATTACATTAACTATTTGTAAATATAATTAACATTTCTATACATTTTATTGAATTCACCTTTTACAGTTATTGTCTTAACTCATTTTACGTAACATTTAATTACATTTATTTGTAATTGGTCAAATAAATTGGTAACACTAACAATTGTCACCTTTTCTACATTTAGTAACATTTATAAGTTTGTTATCTGTGGACAAATGTTATAACTGCTTACACTATACTAATTCTATCCAATTACAACTAATTACACATTATTTTATTAATGAATCAACATTTGAATTATCAATTACTCTTTAAATCCAATTATCAATTAATACACATATTATTACAATTAATTTACAATCTATAACAAATTATAACTTTGTAATCATTTCAATTTCGGAATTACATTCAAAGCAGTTATCAATTACCTTAAATTAATACCATTATATTTCATTCTAGTTATATTCTTATATTAAATCACAAGTTTTTATTTATTCCAACATTAAATCACAAAATCTTATTTAATAAGCTATTTTTAATCATCGAAAATTACGGGTCGTTACATAAGTACATATAAGATTTCTAAAACGATAAGTGGAAAGATCATCCAAGCATATCCACATGAAGTAGCTATTATTTGTTCTGGGTTTGGGTAATTACCACATATACATTATATTATAAGAAACTAAGTTTAAAACTATTTGTCCTTTTGTTTCACTTCTAGGAAAAATTCATAGTCCGCCACATGTCCAATTGGTCACATCTATTATTCGTTATCTTCTTAACTTAAGGACGGTTTTCTTCAATTTTTGGACCTCCTTTTTTCAAAGTACAACTATATTTAAATATAAATATAAATTTACCAATTAATGTTTAAACGTTTTCATTTCTATAGCTTTTCACCTACGTATACTTGTTTTCGGTTTTGATTATTCTATTATATAAATTATTTAGTCACTTGTTGTTTTTTTCATTAATCTCAATCCAAATATTCATATATATGTTCTATTATATAAGAAATTCAAGCTCTCACAATCATTGTCTCATTCAGTATCAATCCATCCAAATCCTTGCCTCTTCATAATTTAAGCATTTCTTATATACTGTAGTCCCTTATTCTTTCATACCTCTCAACATAACCCCATTTGAATAAAAAAAACTAATTAATGTTCATTAATGTGCAAAGGTTATGATCTCTTATTCTCTTTCACGTACCTTCAAAAATTCATTATTGGTAGGGTGAATGTTGTTTGCCATTCTTATCATTTTATTTTATATAAAGTTCAACATAATTAATATTAAATTTTTTATTTAATCTCAAATCAAATCTATTTTATTATATAATAAGTTTAACATAAAGGCAATATTTATCTCTTAACTCAATTCGACCCTCCTTTTTTAGCTCTTTCAACATTACTCCATTCAAATATAAATACAAATTTACCAACTAATGTTTAGAAGTTTCCCTTTCTATAGCTTTTCACCTACATTAAAATTATTATTAGTCATATTTAATCTATTATATTAATTCATTTAGTTAACTGCTAAATGCTTGTGTATATTGAATTATATAGGAAAATCAAGCTCTCACAATTATTGTCTCATTTATTATCAATCCAAATGCTCAACACTTCACAATTCAAGAATTTTGTATACATTGCAGCCCCTTATTTTTTCCTCCCTGTCAACGCTACTCAATTCTATTAAAAATTCAATAATGTTCGTTAATGTTCAAAAGTTGCTATCCCTTAACCTTTTTCACCTACTTTTATTATCGATAACATGCATGTTTCATCATGATTGTCATTTTTTACATATGAAGTTCAATAGAGTTAATATTAAAAAAATTATTTAATTTCAAACCAAATATTTTTTATTATATAATCAAACATACAATAAATGTTTGTCTAATGTAGGCTTGCAAAATCAAACTGTATGAAGCCAATTAAATAAGAACATGTCTTCTTAAATCTTTCCAACGCTATCCATTTTGTTCCCTCTACAAATATCTCATTAAATCTCTTCCATTTTGAGATTTTCCCAACCAAAAATTATTGAACTATATTAAATAATTTTTTAAAATATTTTAATTAAATGGTCGATTCCCAACTTCTATTCATTTGTACTATTGTTTACGCCAAAAGCTTGCACAAACATCCTAAAGAATTGTAAAAGTGAATAAAATGAAGAAATTAAATTAAAACAAGAAAGAATGGCATATAACAATTTACAGTAGTTTGTATAATCACTGTCCTACATCCATTTAAACTTTCTTAATGATTTGGCAACGCTCTTATGGATCAGTGGTTTATGGATCGATGATGATACAAGAAATAATAGAAATAGTAAAGAAATTTAGAATGCAGAAAAATAGATCTACAAATAGTGCCTAACACCCTTTATTTACCGACAAAGATCAATGAATTTTTTCAATCGTGTTTTCCCCATGTTCCCTACAGCCTAAAGAAGGTGCTCTAAAAAGGTAATTGCCGAATCATTATGGATGGGTACTGATTTGAGGGTTATGGATCGGTAAGGATCCATGATGATCATTCGTTGACCTTTGGTCGCTCCCTTGAATTTGATGGATGGTTCATTTCTTCCTTTGGAAGTTAATTATCTTGATATGAGCTTGAATTTGGATGAAATTCCTTATTTGGTGATGAATCAAAGGCATTTAGTTAAGCTTTTATGAAGCCTGAACTTATCAATTGGTATTTTAGTCATGGATCATTGACGATCAATCCTACATTGCACAAACGGATCAACAAATGTCTTAACGCCATACGACATGCAATAAATAGCAATTTTGTGATGTCCCGGAAATTTGGGCAATATTTATTTAATAATTTCATTTATAATTTATTTTAAAATGTGAAATACTGGTTTAATAATCCAATTCAAACATAATTTTCTTCTGAAAATTTATAATTATTTTGTTAATAAATAATATTCTTTTGAAAATTTATAATAATGATTGAGTTTGAGAATCTTATTGTTTTAAAATGTTGAAAATATTTTAATGATAAAATTTCCTTTCTGAATTGATTTAAAAATATTTTATTTATAATGTATATATGTGTATACATTGTAAATAGGAGTTTTGATTTTTAATTTTAAATTTAATAAAGGATCTTTTCAAATTTATAATATATATAGGCATATAATTTATGAATTGATTTAAATTAAAATGAAATTAGTATTGAACCTTTCATAAGTCAATTTTATAAATCTATCTTGTATTTTTAGAAAGTAATCATAGTAAAAACTTTGTTATAAATATATAATAGTTAAGAATTGTATTTTATAATAAAGTTTATTTTGTTTTATTTTAAAATTGTTTTGAAATAAATTTAGTTTATTTATATTTGAGTATAATATGAAATCTTTTGAATAAAATAAATTCAACATTGTTCTTTTCTTTTAAAAAAAAAGTTTCTTTTGTGAAATTGGTTTTAAATAATTTTTTAAAATATTCAAGCAAACATTTAAATATGTAAAGATACTTCATTAGCAATCTTTTAAAGACTAAATATATATATACATACAAGACATCTTAAATTTAAATTAGAATTAGTTTTATCTCTAATTAAAACAATTGTAAAACAAAGAAGTTTATTTTATATCTAAAATCTTACATGTGTTAAGTTTCATGTTTTAAAATAGACACATGTAATTTATTTCCATACTTAATTAACAAGTGGCAATACAAATGAATATTTGAATTTATTAGTTTAGATAAAACTTAACATATCTTTTGTTTTCAAACATTTTTATCTTCTACTAAATAAAAATTCAGATCTGAGAAAACTAAAATCCAATTCACTCTCAAAATCCCTCAACCCAAATTCAATAAGATCTGCAAACTCAATCTGCAAATCATATTTATTAAGATCTGCAAACACATTCTTTTAAACTCTGCAAAATGGAAATCCAAATTCACAAATCTGTAGATCATGTAACCTGCAAGCAAAATGTATACTACCTGTAGATTCAAATCTGCAATCTGTAAGATCATTTCAAGCAAAGATAATGGAAGCATACAGACCAAACCATCACCAAATGCAGTTCCCAGGCCTGCACACTTCAAGTTATAATCACCTCTAACCAACATGCAAGCAAATTCAATGCAAGGAAAATGGATTGCAGATGGATGCTTTCTATTTTGCATTTAAGGTGAGTAAATATTTGTTTAAAAACAGTTTCTACTTTATACTCTTAAAAACTAAGTTAACAAGATTTGCAAAGCTTAAAGATAATCCAAATGCCTTTTAAATGAGAAAATTTAAAACAGTGATAATTAAGAACTGCTCTGTTCTTTTTGTTAGTGAGTGACCCCAAATTTATATGTTGTTTAAAATTTTATTTGTGCATGAGATGAATACATGCTTGACTGTTGAGTGTGATTTGGCCTGCATACATAAATCTTGAGTATGCAGATATGTGTGTTGTGAATTTTCTACAGACATGTTTCTGTTACTACTTGTGTTTAAACACAAATTCATTTCTTTATGACTGGATCTTATTTAGAATTTATTGTGTATACATATGGTGTTTGCTCTGCATAGATTAGGTTGTAAATTTAATTTAGAAATATTAAAACCTGTTACTTGTGAAAACAGTCACAACAGACATTGGTTTTCAAAGTAAAAATTTAGCAAACATCTTTAAATTATTCAAATAAGTTTAAAAACTTTAATGCATGTTTAAAAGCATGATTATTTAAAACATGCTTCAGGTCTTAAAAAGTCTGAGGGGTTAGTAAACTTAGTCTGTGCAGAAATTTTGATATACTGGGAATATCAATTCATGAAATGGGTTTTTGAACTTGGATTTGTTGTTGCTGCCTGAAGGTGGGAAGTTGACTGGAGAGAGTGGGAGAAATAGAGGAAAGGTGATCAGATGAAGGTGTTGACAATGGGTTTTTTTTCAGGTTTGAATCCCCTGTTTAAAGTGGCAAGGGTCATGATCTGTCTGAATTATGTGGTGGTTCGAGTGGACTGAGGATTTGGGGTATTGCAGTGGGTATATAGGTGGAGCAAAGGGTGGAGTTGGAGGTCATGAAATGGCCGGAGTAGGTAGTTGTAATGATTGACAGTTTTGGGTTGCCTCTGGTGGAAATTTTGGTGCAGGCTTTGAGTGACTCGGAGTTGAACCCGTGCAGTTGGTGTTATAACCCGAAGTAAGTAGCGTTTTAACCCGAAGTAAATATTGATGGCCTCGGGTTAGTTGTGCAGAGATAACCTGAAGTTGTGTTTTTTTAAAATCTGAAAAAAATTTCAATGTTTAAAAGCTATGAGTTAAATTCAAGTATAGTTTGAATTGAATTCAAGTAAGTTTGAATTTAGAAAGTTTAAATGATAAATTTAAATTTAAGGAAGATTTAAATTTAAATCTTGAAGCAGTGTGAATGTAGTTCAGGTTTTTGAATACAGATTTTAAATTTAAAAAGTTTGTTCTTTTTAAAATTTAAAAGTGGATTCAATATTTAAAACAAGATTCAAATTTAGGTTTGAATTGAATTTAAGTTTGAATTCAAGTTTAAAATTGAAACATTTAAATTTTAAGTAAGAATTGAATTTGGTTTTGAAATCAAATTAAATATGATTCCAGTTTTTATTTTAAAACCTGTTTGAATTCAAATCAAGTTGAAAGTTTTAAATATTTGACAGAAATGTTATTAAGCAGAATTCAAATATGAATCTGATTTTAAATGAAGGTTTAAATTTAAAAGAATTCTTTCTTTAAGTATTAAATAAAATTATGATATGTTAACTTTAAATTGGAAGTTGAATTAAATTTTAGGAATGTATTATTTTAATACATTTTGAATATTAATTAAGTTATAAATAAGTAAATGAATTATTTTGAAAATAATTAAGGATTTACTTATTTATTTGATTTTAAAATAATAACTTGAATTAATTTATAATTAAAGATGATTAATGAATAATTAATTTAAAGTAATTATTCTTAAGTAAGGAATTAATGAAATGTTGTTAATTATCTAAGGATAATTAATAATTAATTAATGTAATTAATTTTTATGGATTAATTAGATTAATTATTTTAAGAAAATCAATTGTAATTTGTTAAGTATATTACTTTATGAAAGTAATTAAGGGATTAATTACTTTTTGTAATTAATTCTGATAATGAGCTTTGTTAGATTAATTAATTTAGTTTAATTAATTTAAGAAATAATTTAATAATTAAATGATAATAATTACTTAATGTAATTTATGGAGAAAGATTTCTTAGTGAAGTTTTAAATGAATAATTACTGGAATGTAATTAAGGAAAGGTGATTTATTTTAGTAATTTGGATAATTACTTTTGTAATTAATCAAGGATTAATTAATAAAGATAATTGATTATTGGATAATTAATTTATTAAGGGAGTAATTAAGGGTGGTTAATTACTGGATTTAAATATTAATCAAGGTGATTAATAATGGTATTTAATTAATTACTAAGTGTAATTAATTTTAATTGAGTAATTAATTTAAATATTAATTAGAGATCATTAATTATTATAATTAATGATGTAATTAAGAATTGTTTAATTAAATATTAATTAATTAATTAAGTGATTAATTAATTGTAATTAACTAAGGATAAATGTAATTAATTATAGTCAATTAATTAAGTAATTAAATGTTAATTACTTATGATAAGGTTAATTAATTTTATGGAGTTAATTTAAGACTAATTACTTATTGTAATTAGTGAATGATTAATCAGAGATGTTTAATCAAGTTTAATACTTAATGATTAATTAACTAGGTTGATTAATCAATATATTTATAAGCAGGATTTATAGGTGAGTAATTAATTTAATTTATTTTAAATTAATTAAGGTTAGTTGTAATTAATTTAATTCATTTTAAATTAATTATAAATGATGGATAATATATCATTGCTTATGGATGATATTGATATACCTTTGGATGGTTGTGATCTCAGAAATGAGATGAGTAGTATCTATAGGATATGGATGCTTAGTTATAGTATGATGGATTATTTGGTTGTGATGGTTGTTGTTGAGATGATTGACTGTTGTGATGATTATCTGTTATGATAATATTATGGGTTATCTGTTATGATGAATATGTGTAGTTTATCTATCTGTGTGAAATAGATAAAAATTAAATGAGTTAATTGTTTAAAACCCTTAAGTATAACTTGGACATTAAAATGACGTTTGGTTTCGGTGAGACCGGGATCGGGTTTCCATATTTGGATATCCGAAAACCACATCGATTCCAATTAAACGTTAGGTCGTTAATCTAAGTGGAGCAAGTGAAGACTCGAGGTGTAAGGGCTATACGTCAGTATAACTCTGTGGGTGATTCCGTAATGAGTTTGACGGAATAGTACTTATAGGTTCGAGATGGTGGTTTAGAGTGCAAGGGTTATTGTCGTTAACTCTGAGGGTGATTCCAATACGAGTGTAACGAAATAATGCCTTCGGTTTCGTTCGAACCCGGAACGAACTTGTATGGATTGAATGCTTTCAGAACATCGTCAGGTGGACGATGAGCATTCTAAGATAGATGTGTCCTATAAAGGTAATCGCAGCCTCAAGCCTCATCAACCGGGAATGGCTAAAACAGGGGAGGTGCAGCAAGGCTTCGTGGGTCGCGCCCACTGGAGAGCGAGATTTACCCCTGTCTAGAGGTCCCTTTATATTTCGGCTGTGTGGACGGTTTTTGAGCTCCAACCGTCGGGGTGGTCTTGTTCGGAACTGTTCAGTAAGGAACGGGTCCGGCCTTGTGTTGCAGGGGAGTTAGGGTGGCTCCTCGGTACGGTGATCTAGGCCACGTACTGTGACGGGCGGTACCCCAGTAGCCCTGCCATTGTTGGAAACCCATTTTCCCTACGAGACCCTACGGTTTTGTTTGTATTACCCACTTTTGTGGCTAGTAGCTGGAATTTAATAGATGTAACAATTTCGGCTATTTCATATTTACTTGAAAACCCTAGACACTATTATAATATCACTGGATTTCCTATCAAATGTTTTGGTTAGCGTAAGGTAAAAACTTTTCCATGTTTATGTGTGGGAAGTCTTACGTGATACCTTTTGTTTTCAAAGGATTTTCTAAAGTTAAGCAACTTTTAAACTATTTACTCACACCAGACCCCTGTCTGACCCGAGTGTTTATTTTCTGTTTTATTAAACTCTTGGGTACTCATATTATGTATGAGTAGTCAAGTGATTCAGGATTGCTTTGACGAGTTATGGAGGAGCAAATGGAGCAGGAGGCTTCTGCGTTGTAGTTATCTATTTTCCGCTGTGTTGGTATCTCTGAGTCTCTCTCTGAGTTGTATCTTGTACTGTTTAGAGTTGTATAACTAGACAGGTGTTTATAACTGTCTAGTATTTGTTGTATTGGCTGTAAAACTCTGATGTATATGATACTATGTAAAGTAATTATGTGATATATTATATTTGATTCGTTCCGCTGTGAGATTCTGATGTTGTTTGTGTTCTTCTTTCTCTTTCTTTCTCTTTTCTATCCCTTTCTTTCTTATTAGCGATGCAATTTCCTGGAGTCTGGAAGTTGGGTCGTTACAACGTGGTATCAGAGCATTAGGTTGAGTGAATACCTAGGCTCTGTAGTGGTGTCTTTCTCGAGAGAGCGTACTTGTAATTTTAAATATAAATATATTTAATTCTACCTATCTGTTGGGTTACCTGTTCAGGTTTTCCAATATAAGTAATAAAGGTAGATAGGGTAGTGGTGTGTGTAACACAACTACCAATGGTTGGAGTTCTGAGTGTTTGAGTTGGGAAGTGATCTGCTAGGGCAGTGTTGGGCATCTTGAGTAGTTTGGCAGTTTGGTGTGAAGGATTTTTCTGATCTCTGAAGGAGAATCTTTTCAAGATTGGAGTGTATCTTTGGATTTTAAGCTTGATCTCACTCGTGTGAGTGGATTTTTCTTGAGTCTGGATCAGTTTGGATTACTAAAGCCAGCAATGGTATTTTGGCAACCTTTGATAGGAGTTCTGTCTGTATTTGAGTTCGAGACTCAGTTTGGCAAAGTGTTTTGTGCTTGATAGGAGTCGAGTTTCCTGAGGGATATCTGTCTTCTGAAGGCTCTTTTGTGGAAGTGGCTGGTATAGTTTTGAGGTTTGATAAGTTTTTGGGTAAGGAAGTTTTGGCAGCAGTAGCAGCAGTGAGTGGCCTGTCTCTTTGATGGCTCTGAAGTTTTTGTGATTCTTTTGTCAGTAGGCCGGGCAGATGGTGAAGCTTGTCCGTTTCTTCTGGAAGCTCAGCTGGGTGTGATATTTGTGGTTGAAGGTGGACCACTAGTTTCCCTTTTGATTTGAAGGCTTTGGTTGTTCTGATTGTTGAAGAGAGAACAATCTGAACTGAGTAGAATCGCAAAAGTGACTTGCGATGATCCGGAAGTTTTCTGAGTAATCTTTGTTTGGATTGGAGCATCTCTAGAAGATGTTTGAGTTATCGAGGTGGTTTGATATTTTCTGGATGTTTTTGAAGGAGTTAAGTTTTGCATCCGCATCAGGAGATTGAGTTCTGTCTCGATTTGGTTTTTGGAGATTTTATGGTATTTGATGAACAATATTTTCGGGGTAAGTTGATCAAGTGTACCTGTGTTCATTAACAACATTCTCAAATCAGAGTTGCGCAGTGGAAGCATGGTGGTAGCTATTTCAGAATTGAAGCAACACCCGATTCATTTGGGAATTTGTGTTTTGTCTTGGATCAAAGAATTTCTACAGGAAATTCATCTTTAATCTGGAGATTTGGATGTCTTGTGCATCTGTTCTGTTTTCCGAATAAGTGTAGTTGTCTGAAGTCTTCTGGTATCTGTAGTAGAGTTTTTATAGTAGATTGGATTGATCTAGAAGTTGAAGGCAGCCCAGGATCGACAGGAAAGATTTGTGGATAAGAGATTAGACCTTTCTGTTTTTCTCAAAGGTTAAGTGATTGATCTACAGGATTGGATTGCCAGTTTGGATAACTGGGATTCGATGAGTTTCACGTATCTCTGAGGGAATACGTGTATGATCTATCTGGTTGTGGAACCAGCAGTTCTGGAGTTTTGGTTGTTGAGTCAGACTCGTTTGTAGTTTGATAACTTGTCTTGTGTTGTAGATATAGCTGTATAGGAGTTTTTGGAATTTCTTAGTATTGATTGTTTGGATTCTCTTGAGCGAGTATCCCGGTATATATTTATACCTAGGGGAAACTTGATAGAATTTTATCCAGAATTTGTCTGGATAATTAGATTTGTTTGATTGGTTGAATTGGTTGTTTTGATTGTTAGCATATGTTTGATATATGCTTGTGTTTTAAATAAATCTTTAAAGAGATTATTAAATTACCTTTGCTTTTAAATTTCGGGGACGAAATTCTTTTAAAGGGGGGAGGAATGTGATGTCCCGGAAATTTGGGCAATATTTATTTAATAATTTCATTTATAATTTATTTTAAAATGTGAAATACTGGTTTAATAATCCAATTCAAACATAATTTTCTTCTGAAAATTTATAATTATTTTGTTAATAAATAATATTCTTTTGAAAATTTATAATAATGATTGAGTTTGAGAATCTTATTGTTTTAAAATGTTGAAAATATTTTAATGATAAAATTTCCTTTCTGAATTGATTTAAAAATATTTTATTTATAATGTATATATGTGTATACATTGTAAATAGGAGTTTTGATTTTTAATTTTAAATTTAATAAAGGATCTTTTCAAATTTATAATATATATAGGCATATAATTTATGAATTGATTTAAATTAAAATGAAATTAGTATTGAACCTTTCATAAGTCAATTTTATAAATCTATCTTGTATTTTTAGAAAGTAATCATAGTAAAAACTTTGTTATAAATATATAATAGTTAAGAATTGTATTTTATAATAAAGTTTATTTTGTTTTATTTTAAAATTGTTTTGAAATAAATTTAGTTTATTTATATTTGAGTATAATATGAAATCTTTTGAATAAAATAAATTCAACATTGTTCTTTTCTTTTAAAAAAAAAGTTTCTTTTGTGAAATTGGTTTTAAATAATTTTTTAAAATATTCAAGCAAACATTTAAATATGTAAAGATACTTCATTAGCAATCTTTTAAAGACTAAATATATATATACATACAAGACATCTTAAATTTAAATTAGAATTAGTTTTATCTCTAATTAAAACAATTGTAAAACAAAGAAGTTTATTTTATATCTAAAATCTTACATGTGTTAAGTTTCATGTTTTAAAATAGACACATGTAATTTATTTCCATACTTAATTAACAAGTGGCAATACAAATGAATATTTGAATTTATTAGTTTAGATAAAACTTAACATATCTTTTGTTTTCAAACATTTTTATCTTCTACTAAATAAAAATTCAGATCTGAGAAAACTAAAATCCAATTCACTCTCAAAATCCCTCAACCCAAATTCAATAAGATCTGCAAACTCAATCTGCAAATCATATTTATTAAGATCTGCAAACACATTCTTTTAAACTCTGCAAAATGGAAATCCAAATTCACAAATCTGTAGATCATGTAACCTGCAAGCAAAATGTATACTACCTGTAGATTCAAATCTGCAATCTGTAAGATCATTTCAAGCAAAGATAATGGAAGCATACAGACCAAACCATCACCAAATGCAGTTCCCAGGCCTGCACACTTCAAGTTATAATCACCTCTAACCAACATGCAAGCAAATTCAATGCAAGGAAAATGGATTGCAGATGGATGCTTTCTATTTTGCATTTAAGGTGAGTAAATATTTGTTTAAAAACAGTTTCTACTTTATACTCTTAAAAACTAAGTTAACAAGATTTGCAAAGCTTAAAGATAATCCAAATGCCTTTTAAATGAGAAAATTTAAAACAGTGATAATTAAGAACTGCTCTGTTCTTTTTGTTAGTGAGTGACCCCAAATTTATATGTTGTTTAAAATTTTATTTGTGCATGAGATGAATACATGCTTGACTGTTGAGTGTGATTTGGCCTGCATACATAAATCTTGAGTATGCAGATATGTGTGTTGTGAATTTTCTACAGACATGTTTCTGTTACTACTTGTGTTTAAACACAAATTCATTTCTTTATGACTGGATCTTATTTAGAATTTATTGTGTATACATATGGTGTTTGCTCTGCATAGATTAGGTTGTAAATTTAATTTAGAAATATTAAAACCTGTTACTTGTGAAAACAGTCACAACAGACATTGGTTTTCAAAGTAAAAATTTAGCAAACATCTTTAAATTATTCAAATAAGTTTAAAAACTTTAATGCATGTTTAAAAGCATGATTATTTAAAACATGCTTCAGGTCTTAAAAAGTCTGAGGGGTTAGTAAACTTAGTCTGTGCAGAAATTTTGATATACTGGGAATATCAATTCATGAAATGGGTTTTTGAACTTGGATTTGTTGTTGCTGCCTGAAGGTGGGAAGTTGACTGGAGAGAGTGGGAGAAATAGAGGAAAGGTGATCAGATGAAGGTGTTGACAATGGGTTTTTTTTCAGGTTTGAATCCCCTGTTTAAAGTGGCAAGGGTCATGATCTGTCTGAATTATGTGGTGGTTCGAGTGGACTGAGGATTTGGGGTATTGCAGTGGGTATATAGGTGGAGCAAAGGGTGGAGTTGGAGGTCATGAAATGGCCGGAGTAGGTAGTTGTAATGATTGACAGTTTTGGGTTGCCTCTGGTGGAAATTTTGGTGCAGGCTTTGAGTGACTCGGAGTTGAACCCGTGCAGTTGGTGTTATAACCCGAAGTAAGTAGCGTTTTAACCCGAAGTAAATATTGATGGCCTCGGGTTAGTTGTGCAGAGATAACCTGAAGTTGTGTTTTTTTAAAATCTGAAAAAAATTTCAATGTTTAAAAGCTATGAGTTAAATTCAAGTATAGTTTGAATTGAATTCAAGTAAGTTTGAATTTAGAAAGTTTAAATGATAAATTTAAATTTAAGGAAGATTTAAATTTAAATCTTGAAGCAGTGTGAATGTAGTTCAGGTTTTTGAATACAGATTTTAAATTTAAAAAGTTTGTTCTTTTTAAAATTTAAAAGTGGATTCAATATTTAAAACAAGATTCAAATTTAGGTTTGAATTGAATTTAAGTTTGAATTCAAGTTTAAAATTGAAACATTTAAATTTTAAGTAAGAATTGAATTTGGTTTTGAAATCAAATTAAATATGATTCCAGTTTTTATTTTAAAACCTGTTTGAATTCAAATCAAGTTGAAAGTTTTAAATATTTGACAGAAATGTTATTAAGCAGAATTCAAATATGAATCTGATTTTAAATGAAGGTTTAAATTTAAAAGAATTCTTTCTTTAAGTATTAAATAAAATTATGATATGTTAACTTTAAATTGGAAGTTGAATTAAATTTTAGGAATGTATTATTTTAATACATTTTGAATATTAATTAAGTTATAAATAAGTAAATGAATTATTTTGAAAATAATTAAGGATTTACTTATTTATTTGATTTTAAAATAATAACTTGAATTAATTTATAATTAAAGATGATTAATGAATAATTAATTTAAAGTAATTATTCTTAAGTAAGGAATTAATGAAATGTTGTTAATTATCTAAGGATAATTAATAATTAATTAATGTAATTAATTTTTATGGATTAATTAGATTAATTATTTTAAGAAAATCAATTGTAATTTGTTAAGTATATTACTTTATGAAAGTAATTAAGGGATTAATTACTTTTTGTAATTAATTCTGATAATGAGCTTTGTTAGATTAATTAATTTAGTTTAATTAATTTAAGAAATAATTTAATAATTAAATGATAATAATTACTTAATGTAATTTATGGAGAAAGATTTCTTAGTGAAGTTTTAAATGAATAATTACTGGAATGTAATTAAGGAAAGGTGATTTATTTTAGTAATTTGGATAATTACTTTTGTAATTAATCAAGGATTAATTAATAAAGATAATTGATTATTGGATAATTAATTTATTAAGGGAGTAATTAAGGGTGGTTAATTACTGGATTTAAATATTAATCAAGGTGATTAATAATGGTATTTAATTAATTACTAAGTGTAATTAATTTTAATTGAGTAATTAATTTAAATATTAATTAGAGATCATTAATTATTATAATTAATGATGTAATTAAGAATTGTTTAATTAAATATTAATTAATTAATTAAGTGATTAATTAATTGTAATTAACTAAGGATAAATGTAATTAATTATAGTCAATTAATTAAGTAATTAAATGTTAATTACTTATGATAAGGTTAATTAATTTTATGGAGTTAATTTAAGACTAATTACTTATTGTAATTAGTGAATGATTAATCAGAGATGTTTAATCAAGTTTAATACTTAATGATTAATTAACTAGGTTGATTAATCAATATATTTATAAGCAGGATTTATAGGTGAGTAATTAATTTAATTTATTTTAAATTAATTAAGGTTAGTTGTAATTAATTTAATTCATTTTAAATTAATTATAAATGATGGATAATATATCATTGCTTATGGATGATATTGATATACCTTTGGATGGTTGTGATCTCAGAAATGAGATGAGTAGTATCTATAGGATATGGATGCTTAGTTATAGTATGATGGATTATTTGGTTGTGATGGTTGTTGTTGAGATGATTGACTGTTGTGATGATTATCTGTTATGATAATATTATGGGTTATCTGTTATGATGAATATGTGTAGTTTATCTATCTGTGTGAAATAGATAAAAATTAAATGAGTTAATTGTTTAAAACCCTTAAGTATAACTTGGACATTAAAATGACGTTTGGTTTCGGTGAGACCGGGATCGGGTTTCCATATTTGGATATCCGAAAACCACATCGATTCCAATTAAACGTTAGGTCGTTAATCTAAGTGGAGCAAGTGAAGACTCGAGGTGTAAGGGCTATACGTCAGTATAACTCTGTGGGTGATTCCGTAATGAGTTTGACGGAATAGTACTTATAGGTTCGAGATGGTGGTTTAGAGTGCAAGGGTTATTGTCGTTAACTCTGAGGGTGATTCCAATACGAGTGTAACGAAATAATGCCTTCGGTTTCGTTCGAACCCGGAACGAACTTGTATGGATTGAATGCTTTCAGAACATCGTCAGGTGGACGATGAGCATTCTAAGATAGATGTGTCCTATAAAGGTAATCGCAGCCTCAAGCCTCATCAACCGGGAATGGCTAAAACAGGGGAGGTGCAGCAAGGCTTCGTGGGTCGCGCCCACTGGAGAGCGAGATTTACCCCTGTCTAGAGGTCCCTTTATATTTCGGCTGTGTGGACGGTTTTTGAGCTCCAACCGTCGGGGTGGTCTTGTTCGGAACTGTTCAGTAAGGAACGGGTCCGGCCTTGTGTTGCAGGGGAGTTAGGGTGGCTCCTCGGTACGGTGATCTAGGCCACGTACTGTGACGGGCGGTACCCCAGTAGCCCTGCCATTGTTGGAAACCCATTTTCCCTACGAGACCCTACGGTTTTGTTTGTATTACCCACTTTTGTGGCTAGTAGCTGGAATTTAATAGATGTAACAATTTCGGCTATTTCATATTTACTTGAAAACCCTAGACACTATTATAATATCACTGGATTTCCTATCAAATGTTTTGGTTAGCGTAAGGTAAAAACTTTTCCATGTTTATGTGTGGGAAGTCTTACGTGATACCTTTTGTTTTCAAAGGATTTTCTAAAGTTAAGCAACTTTTAAACTATTTACTCACACCAGACCCCTGTCTGACCCGAGTGTTTATTTTCTGTTTTATTAAACTCTTGGGTACTCATATTATGTATGAGTAGTCAAGTGATTCAGGATTGCTTTGACGAGTTATGGAGGAGCAAATGGAGCAGGAGGCTTCTGCGTTGTAGTTATCTATTTTCCGCTGTGTTGGTATCTCTGAGTCTCTCTCTGAGTTGTATCTTGTACTGTTTAGAGTTGTATAACTAGACAGGTGTTTATAACTGTCTAGTATTTGTTGTATTGGCTGTAAAACTCTGATGTATATGATACTATGTAAAGTAATTATGTGATATATTATATTTGATTCGTTCCGCTGTGAGATTCTGATGTTGTTTGTGTTCTTCTTTCTCTTTCTTTCTCTTTTCTATCCCTTTCTTTCTTATTAGCGATGCAATTTCCTGGAGTCTGGAAGTTGGGTCGTTACAACGTGGTATCAGAGCATTAGGTTGAGTGAATACCTAGGCTCTGTAGTGGTGTCTTTCTCGAGAGAGCGTACTTGTAATTTTAAATATAAATATATTTAATTCTACCTATCTGTTGGGTTACCTGTTCAGGTTTTCCAATATAAGTAATAAAGGTAGATAGGGTAGTGGTGTGTGTAACACAACTACCAATGGTTGGAGTTCTGAGTGTTTGAGTTGGGAAGTGATCTGCTAGGGCAGTGTTGGGCATCTTGAGTAGTTTGGCAGTTTGGTGTGAAGGATTTTTCTGATCTCTGAAGGAGAATCTTTTCAAGATTGGAGTGTATCTTTGGATTTTAAGCTTGATCTCACTCGTGTGAGTGGATTTTTCTTGAGTCTGGATCAGTTTGGATTACTAAAGCCAGCAATGGTATTTTGGCAACCTTTGATAGGAGTTCTGTCTGTATTTGAGTTCGAGACTCAGTTTGGCAAAGTGTTTTGTGCTTGATAGGAGTCGAGTTTCCTGAGGGATATCTGTCTTCTGAAGGCTCTTTTGTGGAAGTGGCTGGTATAGTTTTGAGGTTTGATAAGTTTTTGGGTAAGGAAGTTTTGGCAGCAGTAGCAGCAGTGAGTGGCCTGTCTCTTTGATGGCTCTGAAGTTTTTGTGATTCTTTTGTCAGTAGGCCGGGCAGATGGTGAAGCTTGTCCGTTTCTTCTGGAAGCTCAGCTGGGTGTGATATTTGTGGTTGAAGGTGGACCACTAGTTTCCCTTTTGATTTGAAGGCTTTGGTTGTTCTGATTGTTGAAGAGAGAACAATCTGAACTGAGTAGAATCGCAAAAGTGACTTGCGATGATCCGGAAGTTTTCTGAGTAATCTTTGTTTGGATTGGAGCATCTCTAGAAGATGTTTGAGTTATCGAGGTGGTTTGATATTTTCTGGATGTTTTTGAAGGAGTTAAGTTTTGCATCCGCATCAGGAGATTGAGTTCTGTCTCGATTTGGTTTTTGGAGATTTTATGGTATTTGATGAACAATATTTTCGGGGTAAGTTGATCAAGTGTACCTGTGTTCATTAACAACATTCTCAAATCAGAGTTGCGCAGTGGAAGCATGGTGGTAGCTATTTCAGAATTGAAGCAACACCCGATTCATTTGGGAATTTGTGTTTTGTCTTGGATCAAAGAATTTCTACAGGAAATTCATCTTTAATCTGGAGATTTGGATGTCTTGTGCATCTGTTCTGTTTTCCGAATAAGTGTAGTTGTCTGAAGTCTTCTGGTATCTGTAGTAGAGTTTTTATAGTAGATTGGATTGATCTAGAAGTTGAAGGCAGCCCAGGATCGACAGGAAAGATTTGTGGATAAGAGATTAGACCTTTCTGTTTTTCTCAAAGGTTAAGTGATTGATCTACAGGATTGGATTGCCAGTTTGGATAACTGGGATTCGATGAGTTTCACGTATCTCTGAGGGAATACGTGTATGATCTATCTGGTTGTGGAACCAGCAGTTCTGGAGTTTTGGTTGTTGAGTCAGACTCGTTTGTAGTTTGATAACTTGTCTTGTGTTGTAGATATAGCTGTATAGGAGTTTTTGGAATTTCTTAGTATTGATTGTTTGGATTCTCTTGAGCGAGTATCCCGGTATATATTTATACCTAGGGGAAACTTGATAGAATTTTATCCAGAATTTGTCTGGATAATTAGATTTGTTTGATTGGTTGAATTGGTTGTTTTGATTGTTAGCATATGTTTGATATATGCTTGTGTTTTAAATAAATCTTTAAAGAGATTATTAAATTACCTTTGCTTTTAAATTTCGGGGACGAAATTCTTTTAAAGGGGGGAGGAATGTGATGTCCCGGAAATTTGGGCAATATTTATTTAATAATTTCATTTATAATTTATTTTAAAATGTGAAATACTGGTTTAATAATCCAATTCAAACATAATTTTCTTCTGAAAATTTATAATTATTTTGTTAATAAATAATATTCTTTTGAAAATTTATAATAATGATTGAGTTTGAGAATCTTATTGTTTTAAAATGTTGAAAATATTTTAATGATAAAATTTCCTTTCTGAATTGATTTAAAAATATTTTATTTATAATGTATATATGTGTATACATTGTAAATAGGAGTTTTGATTTTTAATTTTAAATTTAATAAAGGATCTTTTCAAATTTATAATATATATAGGCATATAATTTATGAATTGATTTAAATTAAAATGAAATTAGTATTGAACCTTTCATAAGTCAATTTTATAAATCTATCTTGTATTTTTAGAAAGTAATCATAGTAAAAACTTTGTTATAAATATATAATAGTTAAGAATTGTATTTTATAATAAAGTTTATTTTGTTTTATTTTAAAATTGTTTTGAAATAAATTTAGTTTATTTATATTTGAGTATAATATGAAATCTTTTGAATAAAATAAATTCAACATTGTTCTTTTCTTTTAAAAAAAAAGTTTCTTTTGTGAAATTGGTTTTAAATAATTTTTTAAAATATTCAAGCAAACATTTAAATATGTAAAGATACTTCATTAGCAATCTTTTAAAGACTAAATATATATATACATACAAGACATCTTAAATTTAAATTAGAATTAGTTTTATCTCTAATTAAAACAATTGTAAAACAAAGAAGTTTATTTTATATCTAAAATCTTACATGTGTTAAGTTTCATGTTTTAAAATAGACACATGTAATTTATTTCCATACTTAATTAACAAGTGGCAATACAAATGAATATTTGAATTTATTAGTTTAGATAAAACTTAACATATCTTTTGTTTTCAAACATTTTTATCTTCTACTAAATAAAAATTCAGATCTGAGAAAACTAAAATCCAATTCACTCTCAAAATCCCTCAACCCAAATTCAATAAGATCTGCAAACTCAATCTGCAAATCATATTTATTAAGATCTGCAAACACATTCTTTTAAACTCTGCAAAATGGAAATCCAAATTCACAAATCTGTAGATCATGTAACCTGCAAGCAAAATGTATACTACCTGTAGATTCAAATCTGCAATCTGTAAGATCATTTCAAGCAAAGATAATGGAAGCATACAGACCAAACCATCACCAAATGCAGTTCCCAGGCCTGCACACTTCAAGTTATAATCACCTCTAACCAACATGCAAGCAAATTCAATGCAAGGAAAATGGATTGCAGATGGATGCTTTCTATTTTGCATTTAAGGTGAGTAAATATTTGTTTAAAAACAGTTTCTACTTTATACTCTTAAAAACTAAGTTAACAAGATTTGCAAAGCTTAAAGATAATCCAAATGCCTTTTAAATGAGAAAATTTAAAACAGTGATAATTAAGAACTGCTCTGTTCTTTTTGTTAGTGAGTGACCCCAAATTTATATGTTGTTTAAAATTTTATTTGTGCATGAGATGAATACATGCTTGACTGTTGAGTGTGATTTGGCCTGCATACATAAATCTTGAGTATGCAGATATGTGTGTTGTGAATTTTCTACAGACATGTTTCTGTTACTACTTGTGTTTAAACACAAATTCATTTCTTTATGACTGGATCTTATTTAGAATTTATTGTGTATACATATGGTGTTTGCTCTGCATAGATTAGGTTGTAAATTTAATTTAGAAATATTAAAACCTGTTACTTGTGAAAACAGTCACAACAGACATTGGTTTTCAAAGTAAAAATTTAGCAAACATCTTTAAATTATTCAAATAAGTTTAAAAACTTTAATGCATGTTTAAAAGCATGATTATTTAAAACATGCTTCAGGTCTTAAAAAGTCTGAGGGGTTAGTAAACTTAGTCTGTGCAGAAATTTTGATATACTGGGAATATCAATTCATGAAATGGGTTTTTGAACTTGGATTTGTTGTTGCTGCCTGAAGGTGGGAAGTTGACTGGAGAGAGTGGGAGAAATAGAGGAAAGGTGATCAGATGAAGGTGTTGACAATGGGTTTTTTTTCAGGTTTGAATCCCCTGTTTAAAGTGGCAAGGGTCATGATCTGTCTGAATTATGTGGTGGTTCGAGTGGACTGAGGATTTGGGGTATTGCAGTGGGTATATAGGTGGAGCAAAGGGTGGAGTTGGAGGTCATGAAATGGCCGGAGTAGGTAGTTGTAATGATTGACAGTTTTGGGTTGCCTCTGGTGGAAATTTTGGTGCAGGCTTTGAGTGACTCGGAGTTGAACCCGTGCAGTTGGTGTTATAACCCGAAGTAAGTAGCGTTTTAACCCGAAGTAAATATTGATGGCCTCGGGTTAGTTGTGCAGAGATAACCTGAAGTTGTGTTTTTTTAAAATCTGAAAAAAATTTCAATGTTTAAAAGCTATGAGTTAAATTCAAGTATAGTTTGAATTGAATTCAAGTAAGTTTGAATTTAGAAAGTTTAAATGATAAATTTAAATTTAAGGAAGATTTAAATTTAAATCTTGAAGCAGTGTGAATGTAGTTCAGGTTTTTGAATACAGATTTTAAATTTAAAAAGTTTGTTCTTTTTAAAATTTAAAAGTGGATTCAATATTTAAAACAAGATTCAAATTTAGGTTTGAATTGAATTTAAGTTTGAATTCAAGTTTAAAATTGAAACATTTAAATTTTAAGTAAGAATTGAATTTGGTTTTGAAATCAAATTAAATATGATTCCAGTTTTTATTTTAAAACCTGTTTGAATTCAAATCAAGTTGAAAGTTTTAAATATTTGACAGAAATGTTATTAAGCAGAATTCAAATATGAATCTGATTTTAAATGAAGGTTTAAATTTAAAAGAATTCTTTCTTTAAGTATTAAATAAAATTATGATATGTTAACTTTAAATTGGAAGTTGAATTAAATTTTAGGAATGTATTATTTTAATACATTTTGAATATTAATTAAGTTATAAATAAGTAAATGAATTATTTTGAAAATAATTAAGGATTTACTTATTTATTTGATTTTAAAATAATAACTTGAATTAATTTATAATTAAAGATGATTAATGAATAATTAATTTAAAGTAATTATTCTTAAGTAAGGAATTAATGAAATGTTGTTAATTATCTAAGGATAATTAATAATTAATTAATGTAATTAATTTTTATGGATTAATTAGATTAATTATTTTAAGAAAATCAATTGTAATTTGTTAAGTATATTACTTTATGAAAGTAATTAAGGGATTAATTACTTTTTGTAATTAATTCTGATAATGAGCTTTGTTAGATTAATTAATTTAGTTTAATTAATTTAAGAAATAATTTAATAATTAAATGATAATAATTACTTAATGTAATTTATGGAGAAAGATTTCTTAGTGAAGTTTTAAATGAATAATTACTGGAATGTAATTAAGGAAAGGTGATTTATTTTAGTAATTTGGATAATTACTTTTGTAATTAATCAAGGATTAATTAATAAAGATAATTGATTATTGGATAATTAATTTATTAAGGGAGTAATTAAGGGTGGTTAATTACTGGATTTAAATATTAATCAAGGTGATTAATAATGGTATTTAATTAATTACTAAGTGTAATTAATTTTAATTGAGTAATTAATTTAAATATTAATTAGAGATCATTAATTATTATAATTAATGATGTAATTAAGAATTGTTTAATTAAATATTAATTAATTAATTAAGTGATTAATTAATTGTAATTAACTAAGGATAAATGTAATTAATTATAGTCAATTAATTAAGTAATTAAATGTTAATTACTTATGATAAGGTTAATTAATTTTATGGAGTTAATTTAAGACTAATTACTTATTGTAATTAGTGAATGATTAATCAGAGATGTTTAATCAAGTTTAATACTTAATGATTAATTAACTAGGTTGATTAATCAATATATTTATAAGCAGGATTTATAGGTGAGTAATTAATTTAATTTATTTTAAATTAATTAAGGTTAGTTGTAATTAATTTAATTCATTTTAAATTAATTATAAATGATGGATAATATATCATTGCTTATGGATGATATTGATATACCTTTGGATGGTTGTGATCTCAGAAATGAGATGAGTAGTATCTATAGGATATGGATGCTTAGTTATAGTATGATGGATTATTTGGTTGTGATGGTTGTTGTTGAGATGATTGACTGTTGTGATGATTATCTGTTATGATAATATTATGGGTTATCTGTTATGATGAATATGTGTAGTTTATCTATCTGTGTGAAATAGATAAAAATTAAATGAGTTAATTGTTTAAAACCCTTAAGTATAACTTGGACATTAAAATGACGTTTGGTTTCGGTGAGACCGGGATCGGGTTTCCATATTTGGATATCCGAAAACCACATCGATTCCAATTAAACGTTAGGTCGTTAATCTAAGTGGAGCAAGTGAAGACTCGAGGTGTAAGGGCTATACGTCAGTATAACTCTGTGGGTGATTCCGTAATGAGTTTGACGGAATAGTACTTATAGGTTCGAGATGGTGGTTTAGAGTGCAAGGGTTATTGTCGTTAACTCTGAGGGTGATTCCAATACGAGTGTAACGAAATAATGCCTTCGGTTTCGTTCGAACCCGGAACGAACTTGTATGGATTGAATGCTTTCAGAACATCGTCAGGTGGACGATGAGCATTCTAAGATAGATGTGTCCTATAAAGGTAATCGCAGCCTCAAGCCTCATCAACCGGGAATGGCTAAAACAGGGGAGGTGCAGCAAGGCTTCGTGGGTCGCGCCCACTGGAGAGCGAGATTTACCCCTGTCTAGAGGTCCCTTTATATTTCGGCTGTGTGGACGGTTTTTGAGCTCCAACCGTCGGGGTGGTCTTGTTCGGAACTGTTCAGTAAGGAACGGGTCCGGCCTTGTGTTGCAGGGGAGTTAGGGTGGCTCCTCGGTACGGTGATCTAGGCCACGTACTGTGACGGGCGGTACCCCAGTAGCCCTGCCATTGTTGGAAACCCATTTTCCCTACGAGACCCTACGGTTTTGTTTGTATTACCCACTTTTGTGGCTAGTAGCTGGAATTTAATAGATGTAACAATTTCGGCTATTTCATATTTACTTGAAAACCCTAGACACTATTATAATATCACTGGATTTCCTATCAAATGTTTTGGTTAGCGTAAGGTAAAAACTTTTCCATGTTTATGTGTGGGAAGTCTTACGTGATACCTTTTGTTTTCAAAGGATTTTCTAAAGTTAAGCAACTTTTAAACTATTTACTCACACCAGACCCCTGTCTGACCCGAGTGTTTATTTTCTGTTTTATTAAACTCTTGGGTACTCATATTATGTATGAGTAGTCAAGTGATTCAGGATTGCTTTGACGAGTTATGGAGGAGCAAATGGAGCAGGAGGCTTCTGCGTTGTAGTTATCTATTTTCCGCTGTGTTGGTATCTCTGAGTCTCTCTCTGAGTTGTATCTTGTACTGTTTAGAGTTGTATAACTAGACAGGTGTTTATAACTGTCTAGTATTTGTTGTATTGGCTGTAAAACTCTGATGTATATGATACTATGTAAAGTAATTATGTGATATATTATATTTGATTCGTTCCGCTGTGAGATTCTGATGTTGTTTGTGTTCTTCTTTCTCTTTCTTTCTCTTTTCTATCCCTTTCTTTCTTATTAGCGATGCAATTTCCTGGAGTCTGGAAGTTGGGTCGTTACAAATTTCAAGCAACTTCAATGGTTCTGTACCAAACCAAGGGCCTTGGTATGACACTGATCCAAGAGTTTTCTTGGTTGTTGGTTTTCGGCCTTTGCATTTGTAGCACCTTGGCGTGTTGGCTATTTTCAGTGGCGATTGGTAGATTTATGGCCAAATCTTTGGACTTCAACTAGAATTTAATCCTATGTTATCATTCTTGATTTTCATTCTGTTATCTTGCTATTTGATCGACGTTACTCGTCTGAATATATGTAACGCCCCACCCCGAGACCCGCCTTAGCAAAGAGAATTAACAAGTAATTCTGTCTACTAAAGTGGAGAATATGGCTGGTTAAGGGCGGCCATCTATAATTTTGTCTTAAACATCTATTGAATACGTCGGTAAATGCAATATAATTTTTTTCTTTCAACTCAAGTGGATCGACATGCCCAGTAAATGCTTAATCCAAAACTATAGGTGGCTAACGGATCTATCAGAACAAAATACAATAACTGATGTAAATCCCGTCACAGAACAGTAACCAACATCATATATATACTTATATACTGATACATGTTTAGTACAATACAACATGAATACAATGAAGGTGGTACTCGACCACACCATAAATATCGAATCAAATATACTGCCTCAGAGTATGCGAAAGAACAAAAACTACTCAAGAGAAAGAAGAGCTGATATCCAACATCAACTTCAAGCTAAGTCCAATAGATGATACCTGAAACAACTCGGTCTGACCCGAGTGAAAACAAACGGGTCAGGCTAGCTAAAATCATCAGTTAAACAGAATAATCAATAAGGATAATTAGGTGAAATCTATGGTATCCTTTTTCATAAAGGATGCCATGCCCTAAACAGGGTTTCAACATCATATGAAAGGACAACATCTCTTCTTGGAAAGTAGGAGAGATAATGATGATAAAGTCATACTTAAGTGCATAACAGACACTTAAGCAAATGGAACATCGACGAGCAAAATTTTAAAGATAAGATTCAATAAACATCGCTTTCGCCTCGTATCAACGGCGGTATAAAAGAATATGGATTGTGACGCCCCACCTCTATACCCACGCTAGCAAAGAGTATTAATAGATAATACCGTCTGCTAACACGGAGAATAAGGCTGTTTAGGAGCGACCATCTATGGCCTTGCTTTAATTATCTATTGAATACATCGACAATTGCCTTACCAAGCAGATCGACATGTCCAATGAATACTTAAAACAAAACCAGAGGTGGCTAGAGGATCTATCAGAACAGAATATAACAACTCAAATGCAATATACATCACAGAACAGTAAACCATCATATACACACATATACTGATACAAAGCTGAGTATACAAAATAATACATGTCAAGTGGTATAGAAAACCACAATATACAGACGAATCAATAGAATACATATCAGAGTTATAACAGAAAGGACTACACAAAAAGCTAAGACAAAAGGAGTCAGCGGAATAGTCCATGCGGAAGCAAAAGAGGCTAAGTCCAAAGCACCTAACCTGAAACATCTCGGTCTGACCCGAGTATAAAATACCCGGGTCAGTCTAGCTAAACAAATCAGTTAGATAAACTGAACAATAATAAACCTGCAAGGTCATACAGTATAACAAATATCTCCAGAGGAGATAACACAATCATCAACAAGAGATGAATCATATAGAACAAGCCTCATATCATCGGCAACAGGTAGAAACAAAGGATACGAATATCCCAAAACAAGCCGAATGGCAAATAACAAATACCTATAAGGTATACAAGTTCCACAAGGTAATCGTTATACATCATGCGGCTCAAACAGACCAACACGATGGGCGATACCAAGGGAATATAATATCAATGAAACATCATCAAATTTGCTCGAGCTCGGTACTGTACAAACAAGGATCCATGAGCCCGAAGACTCCAAACCCAAGTATCACCCATGCGGCACATAAGGCCAACATCAGAGCGAAACTATATAGGGCGACAAACCCGAAGGCACAAACCCAATATCACCCATGCGGCAAACAACGCCAACATCAGAAGTGATACAATAGGGCGACAAGCCGTAGTGGTGAAGGTCGAAGACCCAGTACTGGACACCACTAACTGGCGGAATGTGTCACAACTCTCGAAAAGGAATCCGAAAAGTGTTAACGTATGTCCCATAAACACTCGTTCGCACTAAACGGTTTACTATCCGTCAGTCCGTTCCACACTCAAAGCAGTACAAAGTTTACCTCATATCATCGATAAACCAAACCCGAAGGTCAAAACAATCAATCAAATAGGTCGAGGATTAATCGGAAAGATAAACGCACAGATTCATGGTCCGTGTTTTGCCCAACCATTTAATCACCCTTCCACTTCGTTCGAAGTGCGAAAGTGTGTGGTTTAAATAGAATTTATAAATTAGAGAAATGGACTTTTAAATGCGATTCGAGAGATTATTTTACAAAAACCCGTGGATTAAAATTAGAAAGGAACCATCAAAGTCAAAACAATTGATAATCATACATGGGATCGTCATGAATCAATTCAAATTGGAAATTCAATCAAAAAGGCAAAGTGGGCTGAAACAGCAGGTTCAGTCGACTGATCAGAGCTTTCAGTCGACTGACCCTGTGCCTGGAGATTTTCCAGGTTTAGGAAACTTTCTGTTTCCAGGTTCAGTCGACTGTGCAGAGTTTTTCAGTCGACTGAATCATGCCTGGAAACTCTCGGGTTTCAGGTTCAGTCGACTGTGCAGAGTTTTCAGTCGACTGAATCTTGCCTGGGCTGTTTTCCAGCCTTATTCAAATGAAGAGCAAACTCTCCCAAAATGCAATCGGACGAACATTGGCTCTAAGGGCTTATGCCAATCGACAACCCGGCCCCATATGTTCCTCGATGCATCACCAAAACATGATTAAAACATCAAAGTTAGGATTTCAAAGATTTTAACCCAAAACACTAAAAATTGGATTATTCCTCAATTCAACCCAAACCAAATGCAAGTGCATATGAACAAGGTGTTAGGAATTCATACATAACATCAATGAAATCAAGAGAAGTAGATGTGAGTTCAAAACTCACCTTTTTAACTCAAGAACAAGAAGAAGAAGCTCAAATGCAAAGGAAAGGCTAACCACTCTTCACTCTTACTCAACAAGCTTCAATCTAAGAATAAAACACATATTTTCCTAAATTAGGTTTAGGATATTTTCTGAAATTGAAGAGGAGAAGAGATGGAGAAGATGGAGAAGATGGAGAAGAGGCTTACCTATCCTTCTCTTTGAATTTGGAGCAAGAATTTGGATTATCAAGAGCAACTAAGGCTTGGGAGTTTCTATTTCCTCTTCCTTTCCCCCATTTCAGTTGGAGCTTGAGTTTAGAAGTGAAGAGGAGTAGGAATGAATGAATGGGAGGAGATGGGCTGAGTTAGAGGGTTAAGTGGGGTTTGGGGCTGAACCCAAAGCTAAATCCCAACCAGAAAAAGTAGCAAAATTCAACTTACTCCAAACATATCAAAGATTATACTCAAAAAGATCGCAAACGACGCTTTGAACTCAATGGAAGTGGTTTCGAGCTCCAATTCGGCCGTTTGCAGAAAGTAACATTTCGGACCCCAAAATCCGACTAATGACGCTATACTTAAATAAATCATTTAATTATAAAATCGTTAAATATGCGGGTTGTTACATGGATAATGACTTTAAATGAATCAACTATCTTCTTAAAAGTGGTTGTCAAAATAACAATACATCAAAGATACATATCCTTCATACATAGAATAAAACGCATATGGACGTACCTCATCTCATTGGCACATCTCAAGGATCATTCATGGAAATATAAAACCCAACTATAAAAGAAGCATCATACTTATTCATACCTAATCTCATCGGTATGAATATAGATACGTCTCAAATCCATCACTAAAACTTAATATATAAAAAAATCTCATAATCATTTATACCTCATCTCATCGGTATAAATATAAATACATCTCAAATTCACTATTAAAACTCCTTATAAAAGAATTTCCATAATTTATACCTCATCTCATTGATATAAATATAAAATCCCTCAAATCCATCTTAATAGAACCCGGAAAGAGTTCAAAACATCATATTCGAAATCACCATAAAACCATGTATATAAATAAGCCTTTTTCTTACATAAGGCTATAATAAAGCATCATCATCAATATAATGAAAATGAAACATCTAAACTTCATGGAAAACAGCACGTGCTTTACATCTTGACTAGTACTAGTAATTTGGTACCATACATCGTGATGACTTGGGGTCACATAACATCATAACATCGTGATTGACTAGTCGGAACATCTTGATGACACCCAGTCACAAATCCGAGTAAAAACATCATGGTGATTGGAGTTGGGTAATAACATCGTGAACATCGTGGTGACTCCAATTGTACTCGGTCTAGTACTAGTAACATCTTGAATATGTCTCAACTATTCGAATAGGAACCCAAAAGGCGAGAACATATATCCCATACTATACGTTCTCCCCTAATGTTTTACTAATCGTTAGTTGGTTCCACATTAGAAAACATCATAAAACATCAGAACCGTCATAAAACTCACTCTGCCTCATCTCATCAGCGAGTTAATATAATACCATACTCATCTCTTCTCATCGACGAGTAATGGTTCCATCGTGACTTGTCTCATTTCATCGACAAGTAAAAATCATCATAACCATCTTAAATTCATAAATCATCATAAACATCTTAACTTCATGAATACTTCATAAATAGACTTACCTCGTCTCATCGGTAAGTAAAACAACATCATGACGGTTATTTCTAATCATAATTCTCCAAACAGAAAATTTTCCTCTTGGTCGCCTCATCTCATCAGCGATAGTAAAAACATCTAGATTGGTTCGTCATCAAACGTACTCAAAAAGAGTAATTCTCCAACCAATAATGGTTGTTAAAATTTGGCAACTTTAAATCATCTCAAAATAATAATTCAAATTAGTTTCGGTCATAGAAGTCCGATATTAAGCGATAAAGCAAGAACACATGTCCATACCATATATCCTTACTAAATCGTTTAACTCTCATTCTTATACATCCGAAAGGAAAAAAAAATAGTTTATAATCTTTGCGCAATAATTTACTAAGGTAACCGGGTTTTAAAATAAATTTTAAGAAACCCAAATAAATCCTTTTATTAAAATTCTACTTTTTATATAAAATAAATGTAGTATATCTACTTTTATTATTTAGAAATACTCTTAATAATATTTAAAATAAAATATTTAACATCATAATTACCAAGACAGAACATGCATATACATGTTCATGGATGCAAAACAACTTTCAAGTGGTTTGAAAACAATAAGTGCTCTAACAACATGGAACAAAACACAGGACAACGGATAAAATCCGCTATTTTGAGCTAGCAAACATTGAATTTTTTTAAAACAATCTGAACGAAAGTTGTTGCATATAATTCAAGCTTTCCATAATGACCAAGATCATCGAATTCGGATAAATGGTTCAAAAGTTATGACCATTTTAATAAAAACATCAAACTTAGCCTGAACTTATGCATTAACAAGACAGTGAAAAACAATTGCAATAATAGCATAGATAACTTCAAAATCAGGCAAAATAAATAATCTGAAAGTTGTAGCTTGTTTTCTATGCTTTCTAGAATGACCAAGATCATCGAATTCTGATCATTAGTTCAAAAGTTATGATCATTTTACTAAAAACATCAAACTTAGCCTGAACTTATACATTTGCAAGACAACGACCAACAATTACAATTTTAGCATAGATAACTTCGAAATCAGGAAAAATGAATAAAAACAAAGTTGTATCTTAGTTTCTATGCTTTCCAAAACATCTAAAATTATCAAAATTGAATCAAAAACGAGAAAGTTATGACTAATTTACTTTCAGCCTTAAGCACAGAGCAAATATTGGTTTTGCTCTCGGGATTATAGTAGAAAATTTCGATTTTGATATAGCAAACCTCAAAATTACAGAAAACTCAATAAATGAAAGTTGTAGTACATGATTTAAGCTTTCCTAAACATCTAAAATTATCAAAATCGGATCAAAAACGAGAAAGTTATGCCTAAATTTGTTTCAGCTTCAAAGATGGACAGAATTTAGTTTTTGGGTTGAGCACAATATATGACCAAAACTTGATCTTTACAGCTCCAAACATCCAATTTTACACTAAATATGAATAAACAAGATGGTTTACAGCTAGCGTGAGTGAGATTACTCACCTTAGGGTTTGTTTGCAGCAAATATACAGCAAATTAAAGGGCAATTTGGAAGCTTTAGTCTTGATTTGGAGCTAAAAACCTATAGAAGAAGGGGGAACAAACATGCAAATAGAGAATAGAAAGTTACAACAATATCTATCCTTAATTAGAGAATTGATAACATAAATTTGAGATTTTGATATTGATTACCTGTATTTAATTTTGATTTGCTATTATCCCCTTTGATTTCACTTTTTGATGCTACTCTATAAAGAGCTAAGTGGAGGCCATTGTTTTAAATTTTACTGTAAGTTGTATTTTTATTTTTGAGAAGAAAGAATGAATAGAAACGTATAGGAAATTCCTTCTCACTGGAAACATCTATATTTAGGGTTTTGGATCTAAAACCTTACCCAATAAGCCCAAAGACAATTATACTTAGTGAAATTCTAAGTAACGTATTTTTTCACCCATTTAATTAATATATGCACTTATATTCTCAAGTTAAAGCCAAGCAAAAAACAAATATAAAAGCAATTCTATGCAAATAAATTATTTTCTCTACAACATAAAATTTTATTATTTTTATCAGTAAAACCTTACTTTTATTTAAATAACACAATTTTTCACATATAATACATAATACTTCATTTTTAACTCTAAAAATTTCACAAGAACTATTCTCTTGTGTAATAAAATATATTAACTCATTTCAAACTTAATTTTATAATCAAAACGCACTTTTAAACCAAATTCCATTTTTTTATTTATAGAAATACCTTTTAAACATCAAATACTTCCTTTAAAAAAATTATTAAAAGAAGTAATTGGAAATAATTAATAAAATTATTGCATTTTCTCCAAATAAAATCACGTTTCATTCATTATTAACTCAATCAAACAAAATAAAATTTTCAATCTTTATTTTCACATTTTATTTTCAAAATTCATTGTTTTTTTTTTCCATATAAACAATTTAAATCTCTAATTTATTTTAATTCACCATATTAAATTATAACTTCCGTTATAATTTAACATATACAGGTAATCTCCAAAACCAAGGTTGTTACAATATAGCTTGGTTATAAAGCTGGATAACGTTTCCTCCCCCCAAAGTATATCTCGTGTTAACTAGATATGCTTTGGATCAAGACAAACCATTGGTCTCAAGTCATCAGTTCCTAATTATATACTAAATAGAAACTCTTTATCTTGTGAACTATTTTCATGAAGCATTTTATCTTCTGCTAATCGTCATATCATTTTGATCGATTTTGGATTTGCAACTCTTAGGTAATATAAAAATTAAAGCGGGTTGTTCGATTTCATCATTCAGTTTTGGAAGTTCTCAACAATTTTTTTCTGAATTATCTAGGTAGGACTTTGTTGCTTGAAAATTTAGTTGTGGTTGATTACTAAACTTTACATCATTCGTTTTTCTAGTATGGGTCAGTACTGTCATGAGAGCTTGGATCGGTACCCTCTATTTAGGAGGTTTTCTTACTTATTGTCTTGGATCTTGCTATACTTAAGAGCATTGCACCCTTTTCTATTTCCTTATCTTCACACTTATTTGCCTAACTACTTTTGAACTAATGCAGCCATTGTTGAACTCTTCTATCGACCTTAACTTGCTCCTTCAGCCGCCGTAGCCTCATCGTGTCATCGTTGTCAACCCTGATCGCCTTCGAAACTTTCTGCCTTAACATTATACTTAAGCGAACCTATTCCTTAACCCGATTCAAGTTTCAGGCTGATCTTAGAGCTAATAAATCTTAGAATTCCAACCTCCTTAATTCTATCCAGGTAGGCCGCGTACCTTCTAATAGTTCATCAACGATAGGTTGTTGGCTCTAATCGATTGTAGTTAAACTTTGCTTTCTCCTTCATTGGTTCGATGACCAAACTAACTCTTAGAAAATTTTCAAAATTTTAACCAAACATGATAAGCCTGGGGAATATAAAGTGTGCTTTGAATTTTCAAGCCCGACTAAAGTTTTGATTTGAGTTTGGTTGTGCAAGGTTTTCCCAAAGAAAGCTTCGAGTTCTATCTAGGTTTAGCCTAAATTTTTTGTTCAAAATGGATAATAAACATTCGAAATGTTTTAAATAATAAATTTTCTAAGTTAAACAAGAAGTGGAGGTGAAGCTCTAATGTCATGGTCGAATAGTGGTTAATGACTGTGACTTATAGGGCTGTTTCTGGTGATGGTCATGTCGAACGCACCTCGACATTCAAATAGGCGGCTTACTAATATTGTTAATTTACATTATCTTCTATCAAATAATGGCCTAACTTGTATGCTTTGTATGTCTGACACACGCAGTGCACAATTTAAATTATACATTATAGCCCTCCATCAATGTATGAGATCTGATGGGTCAAATACATATTGGCATCCGTTGGGTCTTACGCATCAGCCATATATGGTTCTCTTTCCAACATGAAGGTTAAAGTCTTTATCCAACCTAACCTAATTAATATATGAAGTTTATTAATAGTTATGAATCATAGATGTTCCTTATGCCTCTCTATAATGGCAACAAATCCGTCAGAATCAAAATAAGTCGAGTCTAACACTGAATCTAGTTAGACAACTGTGCCCATGATAAAGTCCACTTCTATACCTTCTTAGTCTCAATCAACAAGTCACCAAACGGATCTTCCTTTAAAGATAAGTCCTTTTGTGTTGCCTGAAAAACCTTTCATAGAAGTTGCCCCTAATATTGAGATTAGTGATGCCATTATTTTGGAAGATCGCCAATGTTCTCCATCTTTGAAAATGGATGAAGTATCTCTTAGACGGATATGTGAGAGACATGGAATTCCTTTTGAGGATGTCAAGGTCCCCGCGCATAATCAATGAGCACTTCTTCCTAAGATGCATTTCGTCTTTCACTCATTTCACTTATACAATTCTCTAATTTATGTAACTTTCCCTAGCCCAATTACATCCAAACAGCTACACTTCCTTAAATTACATGTACATGATATTCATTTAACATTTGAATAAGGTGCCTACTGTCGAAGAGATTCATTATCTATATGGCTTCAAGCACCAAAAGGTGACTCATTCGCTTAACTTTTTAGAGCCTTCCAAAGGTTGTCGGAGAATGGTAGGACTTTGGAATAAATTGAGATACTTTAAGGATAGATTTTTCTTTATGCATTGTCTACCTGGCTTTGTATAAAATTGTCCATCTAACATGAGGTTTGTATTCATTTCTTTTTATTAATGCGGATGTCATATTTTTGGTGGTTAATTTCATTACTTCTTATATTTACAAGATAATTCGAAAAGGTTAGCAGTGCGGCCTTAGCAAGAACCCTTACCTCTCTTTAAGAGGTTTTAATAGAAGAAAGAGATATGAGATTTCTCCTTAAGATTAGAACTTGCAGGCTTGTAATCTTTTGGAGGTAAACTGCATGTGTAGGTTACGTTCTTATGGTTCAAGAGGATGACTATCCTGTACAAGAACCCGAAATTGAAGTTAATGTCGGCAAGGGTCATGCAGTGCCCCTTGTACAGGATCTTATTATAGCTGCTAAAATAAGAAAAGGGGTTGGAATAGTAGTGGAGAGAAGGAAAAACACATAGGAGAAAAATATTATGATGGAAGAGGTGATAAGAATGATGAATTTGGCCTCGAGTCCCTTAGTACTGAGTGTGATGAAACTCACATGCCCCTTATCTCTCGACAGCCTAAAATAAAGATCATTTCACACTAGATGTCTAAACAGTCTCCACCATCTTCGATATTTAAAGAAACTCCCATTCGGCCACCTAGTGATATTTATGGATCCTTTGGGAGTATACCAAATGAATTTGGCTCTTATGGCCTCGGCAACATTAGTATTTAAGATATTGATTTTCTTACCCATCTTCCAAATAACATACCTGCAAATGTAGCAGGGAAAGTAACTTCTATCAGAAAACTCCTACTCTACGGTCTGTGGGTGTCACTAGAACACCAACACTTACACAACACCATATTTTTGCTCTGTATTTCACAATTCTTTTATCTTACAAGAATTAACTCACCAGTGCTTTAATTTCAAACTCCATGGGGCACAAGTGTTTGTTTGATACTATCTAGAGCTAAGGAAGTATGTACAAGAAGCTTGGTTTCTCCGAACATTCTCGTTAATTATCCCACAAGTCAAATTCCGGCAGATGCCAAAGGGGAGATTATAGGAGGCGGGACAAGGGTTATAGGTTTCATAATGAGTAATGCGGGACATATAATAGAATTCCATTTCCTTGACGTAGGTCTTATTCCTTATTGTTGCATAACATAGACAAGTTTTCAATGAGTTTTGACCCTATCCAATCTATCAAGGTACCTACTGCTCAAGTTTTAGCTCCTTCTACAACACAATCAATAATGTCTTCCCATATGGCATGATGGTTTGAATAGTTATCCAGGTTGGTGTCTTCTAATAGTCCCAAACAAAGGCCTTTGAAAAAAGCTACGAAAAAGAAGCTTCATGCTCCAATTATAACCGTGGAAACTGAATTTATTACCAACCCACACTTAGCTACTATGAAGACTGCCTTTCCAAGAGTTTTCTTTGATGACATTGTATTTATTTCTTACTTAAAGGATTTCCTCAAAAGGTTGGTACTGACATCGTGGCTTGTGTGGGCTATGGGTATGACCTATCACAAATGAAGGAGGATTACTAAGGCTACTATGAAGTTTTTTTACAAGAGAAAGACTGAAGTTGATGGGATGAAGCACCTTGAGTGAGATGACAAGCATAACACTGCTACATTTGATAAGGAGGATGAAGGGCTTAATTGGCCGAAGCTGAGCGGAAGTTAGAAGAAAAGACTAAGTCTTTTGAAGCGGACCATCGGAACCAGTAGAGGCTGGTCGAGGTTACGCAGCACATGCTTCATAGTCTTTCGTTAATGAGTGAAAAGCTTTCGAAAACTATAGAAGAGAAGGCCTCGAAGATTAAGAAATTAGACGAAGCACTTAATGTAGAAAAGAAAGAGAAGAATGATGCTCCCATCCAAGCTTACGACTATTATAGTGAATTACTGGACATTTTTCATATGAGAGATGATGTTGACACTCGGGCAAGGACAGCTGATGAGAGAGTTAAAGCAACCAAGGGCCGAGTTAATTCTTTGATGGATCCCACTCTTGTACGATTTTATGTAAACATCATCAAAGTTTTAAACTTGAGGTGGTTGGAGAAGGGTATCCTCAAGCTTTAGCCATAGCTTGGGAGGAGATATTGAAGTAAGAGAAAGAGCACACTGTTGGAGTTGAGATTAATAAGTTGGGGATAAAGTTCGACCTTCTAGAGGAAGAAGATATAAATGCTCTACAGATTGGAAAGATCCTCCTATATCTTGAATTATCCACTGGGCCCCAATCCAAGCTAAGTTTAAAGGAATTGGGTGACAATTCAGTTCTGTTTCCCTAAGGTTGGGACCTCGATGCTAACGTCTGAGACAATCCCTTTACATAAGAGATGCCAGCCACAAGGACTGATACTTCTCCTTTCGGCTTCACTGTTATTCCGAGTGCCGAGATTTTGACTGCTCTAACATCCTCGTCGAATATTCATTATAACCTGGAAGAACCTGGCTTTATGAGTATTGAATCATTTTCAAAGTTACCTATCTAATCCCCTACATTGAAGGGGGGTTTTGCTGGCGCTCTAGCTCATATGACATCTACATCTCATTAACTTATATTGCTAACATCGCATGCATTCGAGATGGCTCATATGACACCAGTCGATGTCTTTTGTCTCTACTTTTCCATTTTTCAAGTTTCAGTTCAACCTTCTACTGTTCCTTCAAAAGGAGGGTTATCTTTGAGCACATAAGCTATGTTGATAAAATTAGTCATCATGTTTGCTCCCATCCCACCTCCAGCCTCCCTAACAGGTACCACCCTAGACCAGATGCTAAAATATCCATGCTTTGGAGGAGGAGGCCACAAGCGATCTTCATGGAAGTTAGTAAGATGAAGACATTGTTATTATAGGAGTCATTGAAAACTCAATGAGACCATCACAGTAAGAGGTGCAGCGATCTTTAGCCATGTTGGCCAAGGACATCAAAAAGGACGATTTTAATTGTCCAAAAATAGGCATCAACACCCATTAAAATCTATTAGAGATTAAATGAAGAAAGAATTAAAACATAGCATAGAAAGTAAATGAGCACATAGAATTTTATAGTGGTCCGATAATCTTGCCTACATCCACATTATATTTTTATTGTTCTTGCACTTGATTATGATTATAAGATGTTTGGATCAGCTGAGATCCATCTTAGTACAAGAGTGAAGAATAAAAATGTAGAGCCTAGGTAGCAGAAAAATGGATCCTCTTTATGGAGAATGATTGCTATACTTATTGAGGAAGATGTGCATAGATCGGGCTGATGATTAGCTAAAAGAATCTCTAGGCCCATAGGGCCCCAGCATAACGATCGATGGCTTTAAGTTGACAATGTGGAATATGCCGATCGATACTCTTGCTTCTAATTCACATGCGATCATTTTTGGATGGGCCCACATGCCTCTTTAACTTTCCCTTAACATATGAAGCCAATTTGACTTATAGATTACGATATATATATATATATATATATATATATATATATATATATATATCATCCTTTGCTACTCTTGGAATGTTAACCGATCGCCATGAAGGATCGGCGAATAACAATCGGCCATAAAATGATCTTCTATCTTCATATATCAAGATTATGATGCATGATCCTTTTTGTATGCTCCACTCTTCAATATACTTATGCACTGAAAGTTTCAAGTGAATTGGCCTTATGGATTTTGAGATATCGATCGATCTTCGTAGATTTGAGCTGTTCTATGGACCGTTCTCGATCAATCCATAAAATCCTTTCATCGTCTATAACTCATGTGTACAAACTTCGATTGACTTAATATTTGAAATGTAACTTTATAGGACTATGCTAGTCACTTCAAGTTGATTGCACCACGATTAGGACCCGGTCCGAATCTGCTCAACCATTGTCCATAATATCGTATATAATCGATTCCCAAGTTTGATAATCATCTGTTCTTAGCCAATTCGATGATATCACGACCATGCCAAAAGGCGGGATAACATTGATGATATTCGTTATCCTTTATCATTTTCAATTCCTATGGTCCCAATTATCATTCCAGCTTTTGATCCTTCCCTCGGTGGCGTCCATAGCAAAACTCTTCAATATTTAATTAGAGATTGTTATTGGGAATTGATCCCAAAGGCTACAATTCAAAGGGCAAATGTACGAAATCATGCAAAAGGTAGATGAAGAATGCTTAATTATAGTCTTTTCTCTGTTTCTCTACTATTTGTTCTTTTTTAATTTTGTACACATATGCTGGTTTTGTTCGAGAATAACCCTCGCTTTTATCGAAAATGCTCACTAACAATGAATAATATATTTTTGTTTTAAGATCTTTGTTTCATTTGCCTATATATTTAGCTTTTATGTTAACTACAACTACATCTGTATTTGAGTAAAGTTATCATCTATCGTGTCGGTGTTTATGTGGATGATTTCTCATGATTGCTTAGCTAACTTAACAACTTCTCAACTTATCTTTAGTTAAATTTTATTCGACTAGTGACAAGGTTCTATTTTTGTATCACACTTTTTTTCGAAGAGTGATGTCATGGATATCCATATTTGGACATCTATGTTTGATCTTGCCTATTTTTAGGCATTGACTTTGACTATTCTCCTTAAGGGGTGGCTTGAACATCTACCTTTGACCGTTTATAACTGATCTATCCTAACTCTGGGTATTGATCATATATGCCCTATCTTGAGGGCTATATAAGCAAGATGCCTGTTTTTGGGCATCGCACATTGACCTTGATAGTCTCTTTCCTCGCCTATCTCCAATCAAAGGCTTTGGGGTATATTGTCTAATCTAACGCGTGTATGTTTAAACTTGACATTTGAATAATAGGTTGAAGGAGTTCATTGGTATCTATCTCTGGATACCAAGAATGATAATGTTCCTTAAATCCAATCATCGATTGGAAAATTCGATAGGTACTTGTCTCTGAGCTTCGTGTACCTATACTATGCAAATGCAGAATGCTCAATTTTATTGTTATTGACGTGCTAAGCTAGGCTAACAAGAACACGTATCTTTTGGTCCACAAAGCCAATTCATTTTATATTTACAAGAATGGAAGGCTTTGTCTTGTCATATTAAAGTCAAGTTAAGTATTTACAATGAATCATCTAAATGAAGTAGCATCCTAGATTCCATGCTTTCAAAAGTGTAATCTCGTCAATAATCGCTAGCTTAAATTTTCCATCTCTAAGATTTTTCTCAATGGCATACATACCTTTCCAGCTCAGGCTCATATTTATTGGGTTGGGGAAGATTTATTTAAGAATAAGATCACCGGTCACGAAGGTCTAATTCCTGACCTTCGTATTATAATGTCAAGGCACTGCTTCTTATGAGCAGCGACCTTTAAATTAGCTTCATCGCGCTTCTCATCGATCTATTGAGGGACTATAGTTGGAGATCCTCACTTGTTTTAGGATCGTAATGGACCTTTCGATGAGAAGGCACTTCTAGCTCAATCAGAATCATGGCCTTTAATCTGTAAGCCAAAGGAATGGAATATGGCCATTCACAGACTTGTGGGACATTTGGTAATCCTAAATGCTAAAGGTAATCCATCGACCAACTTGCCCTTGGCCTTTAACAATCGTGTCTTCATGATGGATTTGATTTTTTCTTTCTGCCTCCACCTATCCATTTGCTTGTGGATGTGCTGCCACCACAAATGTTTCTTTGTAAGATACTTGCTGCAAAATTTCCTGGATTTGGCATTGTCAAACTGGGTTCCATTATCGGAGATGAATATTTATGGAACTCCAAATATATAGACTATGTTTCTTACTATGAAATTAGCCATCTTCTTTATGGTGACCATGGAAGGTGGTTCGGCTTCAGCCCATTTCGTAATAGTCAATTGCAATAATGGGTTATTTTTTCCTCCTTTCATAATCGGCAACACACCGATAATATCAATTCCTCTTACCGCAAATGGTCAAGGATTGACCATTTATGTAATTTCTATCAGTGGGACTCTAAGAATCTTCATGAATCTTTGCAACCTATCACACCTTCTAGCTTAATCAGTAACATCTCAGTTAATAGTTGGCCAAAAATTTCCATAACGAAGAATCTTTCTTTCCAACATTTTCCTTAGTGTGATCGCTACAAGCTCCTTTATGTACATCTACTAGGATCCTTTTAGCTTCTTCGCTGGTGACACAACACAAAAGGGGGGGGGGGTTAAGAACTCATTCTTGCATAATACCCCCTCTTGAACAATAAAACATAAAGCTTGATGGAGAGTTTTCTTTATTCATTTCTTCCATCCGAAAGGATTCCTTTCAATAAGTACTTCTTTATTAGAATCATTCGTGATTCCTTTTCAATTTTAGCCTCTAAGATCCAATCTACATCCATTTATTCGATGTTCAAAGCTGACAGTACCTCTATTGGAACTAGACCCATATGTTGTGCATTTCTAGAGCTTACCAATTTGTTTAGTGAATCAAACTTTGCTTTCTTCTCTCTGGGGATATTCGTTATCGTGTAATACTCAATATCATTGAGTGATTCCAGAACTTTTCCAAATAAGGGGCCAGCTTCGCTCCGTTAGTTTGAAACTCTTTCTTCATATAGCAGACCACTAATTAGAGTTTCTATATATGAATAAAGTTTTAAATCCCAATTCCTTTACAATCTTGAGCCCTGTGATTAATGCTTTATATTCGACTTCATTGTCTATTATGGGGAATTTAAGTTTTAGGGCGTAGCAAATTGATCGCTCTTCTAGGGTTACCAAAACAACTCTTTCCTTGAGAAATAATCGTTGGACACCCCATCCGTGTATAATTTTCATTAAGCACTCCTCTCAATACCCTCCTTTTTAGCATCGTCTCGAGAAGTGAACCCAATAACGTACTTGCCTAATACTTGAACTTTGATCGCTAACATCAAATGATATAATATATCATCTTAAATTAATTCGATGTCCCATTTCAACAACCTTCCTAAAGTTTAGGATCATTATAGAACCCACCTTAAAGGTTAGTCAGTCATCACCTTGATTAGATAGGCTTGGAAGTAGGGACAAGGTTTCCTTAAGGTAATCAACAAGCAATAGGCTAGTTTTTCCAAATTTGGATAATTCCTTTATTCTCTTCTTAATCGCTTGCAGATGTAGATAGTAGCCTTTGGATTCTGGATTCTTTATGTACTAGCACAACACTTAATTCATGAACAGATATTTGCATGAAAAGAAATAAATCTTCTCCTTCCAAAGGTTTTAACAGGATGGGTAATCTTTTAAAGTTATTAACTAGGGCTTGAAAAGTGACCATATACTCCTGTGTTCAAGCAAAATTTCTTTTCCTAGTTTGAGGACATCGAAGAACAGGTACACTTGTCTGTAGCCTTTGAGATAAGCTGACTTAACGCAACTACTTTCCCATTCATACTTTGTACCTCTTTTATCATCTTTAGGGATTCAAATTCCTCAAGGACTCAATCTTTTATGGGTTTGCCTCTATGTCACTTAAATTTACTATGAAACCTAAGAGTTTTCCTTAGCTGCTTTTGAATGGGCATTTCAATATTCTAAGTCTCGTCCTATATTTTCAAAGAATGCCAAATATCTCTAACAAGTTTTCTAAGTGGTTCATCGATCACTGTGACTTTACCCACATATCATCTACAAGGACCTCCATCGTATGCCTGATCTAATTCCTTAATATTTAATTTACTAGTCCTTGGTAGACTGGTTTGGCGCTCTATATACCAAAGGGCATAATAAGGTAATAATACAATCTCAGGTCAGTTATGAAGCTGATATGTTCTTGATCTGGGATGTGCATTGGAATTTGGTTGTAGCTGGAGTAAGCATCCATAGTGATAGCAATTCTTATCCAGTTATTGAATCCACCAGTTGTTCGATCTTAGGTAGTGGGAAGTTATCTTTTGGGGATGCATTGTTCAGTTATGAATAGTTGACGCATGTCCACCATTTCCCATTAGGTTTCTTAACCAGCATCAAGTTAGATACCCAATTTGGATATATGCATCATAAATAACGATGTTTGATCTTTGCTTATCATCTTCTTCCTTCAGCACAGTAGATCGCTCTGGACTCGGGCTACGTTTTTGCTACTTCATTAGAGGACAAATGAGGTTCACATTCAATGTGTGGCACACTATCTCCAATAATATCCTATAAGTATTAGTAGACTTCTAGACAAACACATCCAGGTTTTCCCAAAGGAACCCTACCAACTCCTTCTTCATCTTCATGCTGAGTTGAGATCTAACTTTTAGGACATGAATAGGATCATTCTGAATGACTAGGATGTTAATCATCAATTTGGTCGAGGCTACCCTTGCATCCTCTGTCTTCTTCATTGCACCTATAGCTTTGTACAATTTCCTATGCCGACCAAGCCAGGGTTTAGGCGATGGTAGATATCCATCAATCGTCTTAACGTAGAGAATCTTCTCCACATCCTTCCCTTTTTGACTGCTTTGCTTCTCTTAACTTCATGACATAGCACTCACGTGCCACATTATGGTCACCTTGGATGATTCTTACCTCGTACTCTATAGCGAATTTCATCGATAAGCACCATAGGGCTAGGCCTCTTGGAAGTTAGCGAGGGCCAAATGGCTTGAAAAGGAATTGTATGTTGAAAATGCATCCATCATAAAAAAGTCACAAACCACACTCTCTTGCAGTTACCTTCGCCTAAAACCACTGATAAATCCATACATTTACCGTGCTCTTTAGGCTCTTCGGTAAATCACTAAATCTGGGACTATATGGCTAAGCGTCATGGCTATCTATCACCATCTGGTCATAAGATTTTCTAAACAAGATATTTATGGAATTGCTGCAGTTAATAATAAATTTCCTCATGGTTGTTGGCTCAATCATGGCCAATATGACCAGAAGGTCAAGTGTTGGTGTTTTGACCATATTGGCTTCTCGGTTTCTAAACACAATATCATCAGTCAATCTTTAATTGTTTTGTCGGAGCTTCGTCTTCAATGGAAAAGCAACCCTCCTACACATAATATTTTAAAGAAATTTCATACCTTTAAATCTCATTTCAACTCTTTTCAGTTGGATGTGGACCATCGGCGGTCGTGTTAATAATATGTCTTTTATCAAGCTACTTAGGCTCATCATCACTAGGCCTAGCTTTGCATCGTTGGAGAAAATGTCCCTAAGGTTGAGTATTTTCATGCCTGCCATCACGTAGGGATTTCACATACCGTTAGAATTAAATCTTTAATTACATCTCGCAAATACCTACCCTCATTTGTTTTATGGCCATGCGTTTCATTGAAACGATGGTACTTCTCGAATTTTTTCCCTTCCACTTGATTCCCTGTGAGTTGGTTTCTTGTAATGTTTAATACCCCATGTCGCTTGGTAGAAGTTTTCCATCATATTATTTAGCGGCATTTAATCTTCATACTTCAGAACCTTAGATGTTTCTTAGAGTTTGGATTTCTACCTCCATTCCACCGATCATTTCTCTTCTGGATATGGTTATATTTTGTACATTTTTTGCAACATTCTTAGAATTCTCACCAATTTTTTTCACAACCACATCACTTTGAATCACCTACGCTGAATGTCTACCACCAAATTTTGCAACTATTCTGTTTGCCTCTTCCATGCTCAACTGCCAAGTTACTTTCCTATAAATTTCCTCCATGGTCTATGGAAGTTTCATTTTCGACCATCTATTGAAATTTGTATTTAGATGGATTCCCCTGATCAAAGCCAACGAAATGATGTCCTCCTTTACAACGCTTAATTCAGTAACAGCTGTGTTAAACCTACTAAAAAATTCTTCAACTATTCTCCAAAAGCTCTGAAAAAGATTTGATAATTACATTACATGTTTTGGACAGGTTGCAAGTAATCGAAACTGCTCAAAAAATTTCCAAGCCAACTGATTGAATGAGCCGGATCTAGCTGGTAGCAGAGTGAACCACATCGTAGCAACATCTTCCAAAAATATATAGAATTATCAACATCTCAGAACATATGTTGTCCTTGCCGTGTCCATATGCTATTCATATTTTAAAATGCTTTCTTGAGTCCATCATTCTATTATTGCACGACATTAATCTTCTAGGGTCCCCTCTCACGAAAATTCCTCTGCAAATAATGGGTTCGTACTGGGAGAAGAACTTTAACCGTCATTATTTCTGTGTGGTTTTTCACTAACCGGCTTTCGCACCATATCTTCCAAAAACTATGGTATTATCGAATCTATTGTGTGACGATACTCATGGCATACCACAAGAGTTTGGCTTCGCAAATAGTCTCTGTTGGTTTTGTGATATTTGGGTTCTCCTAACTCCAAGAGAACTATTCATCCAACCAATCGATTTCGATATCTGAACTTTAACATTCTAGCTATCAACAACTAGATCATCTCTAATACTAACATCATCGCCTAAAGCAACAAAACCACCAACACTCAAACTACACTGAGTTAGTTCGTTACCGACTTAGAATATGGTACGGTATCGATTTGAGTTTGTATGTTTTAGACTCTTACTAATATATTTTTTGATGTCATAGCCTCCTTTCTTTTCATTTTTTGCTTTTTTTCTCTATGATTTTCATCAGACAAAGAAAACTATCTTCTTCTAATTCAAAAGGCTATAATTCCCTCTTATTCCTTCTACGACCTCAAGATAACTAGGTTATCAAGTCCATGTTTTGCTTCGTCCACTTCATCATTGCATTCTAATTTCAAGCAAATTGTTATTTAGTTCTTTCATCATCTTACCATCTCGATATGACTTATTAGCTCTAAAGCACTGTGAATTTCAACAGTGTTGAGTTGAAAGGTTGCTTCAACATGTTGAGAACCATCATTTTCAACTTCATTAGTGCGTCGTGAAAAGGTTGATGTTTCTATAGCATTTCTCGGAGCCATTACTTTGGTAGATCATCTGATAGACTTAGCGAAATCTGAATAATTACGAATATCAGGAGTGAAACTTGAAATTTACTTCGTGAATTAAAGCAATCCAAGTATTGAAAGAAGTTCCATACAAGGGAGATTGAAACATCATAGTGAGCATCAAAATGTTATCGTCAAAAATTGACATAAATCCTTTAGAGATTTTGCAGAAGAGGATAAATTAAAAAACCAAATTAAAATGAGAAAGAATGCATATAACAATTTATAGTGGTTAGACTAATCATTGGCCTGCGTCCACTTAAATTTTGTTGATGTTTCTGCAAAGTTTTTACAAATGTTATCTCATGGATTGATAGTGATTCAAGAATATACAGCAATATCTCAGAAATTTATACAGTAAAAAAAAGGATTCCCATATAATGCCTTTCACCCTTTATTTATAGATAAAGATCAACATATTTGCCTCTACCACGTTCGACCTACGTTCCCTATATCTTAAAGAAGGGGCTCTGAAAAGGTCGTAGTTGAATCACCAATTTTGAGGTTCGATACCGACCTTAGGGATATGGATTAGTAGTGATCCATAGTGATCGACCGTTGACCGTTGTTTTCTGCCTTGAATTTGATGGATGGTTCTCATCTTCCTTTGGAAGTTAACTATCTTGATATAAGCTTGAATTAGGATGAAATTCTAGGTTTAGTCAAAAATCAAAGGGGTTTAGTTTAGTTGTTGTGAAGCTTGGATTTATTGATTGATATATGAGATGTGGATCGTTAGCCGTCCATTACAAATTGCATGCATTGATCCAGAAATACCATAGCTCCATATGACATGAGATAAATAGCAATTTTAAGCAACTTTCACAGTTCGGTAGCTAAGCAATCCGAAAATTCTCTTGGTTATTGGTTTTGGCTTCGTCATTTGCAACACCTTTCTATGTAGGCTATTTTCAATGATGATTGGTAGATTCATGGTCAAATCTTGGACTACAATTAGAATTTTATTTCTGAAGTGATCATTCTAGAGTTTCATTCTACTATCTTACTATTTGATAGATTTGACTCATCTGAATACGGCTTAGTTGTAAAGCTAGATAACAACAAGTAAGTCTAATATAAAGGCAATATTTATCTCTTACATCCTTTACTCTTTATATGCTTATTTGTCGCAATTTATAACTCATATTTTACAATAAAGCTAGTGTGCCTCTTAAAAAACAACTGAACTTTTACACTAAATTAATTCTCATTTGTAAAATAGGTCCCGACATAGTAATTGATAATTTTATACTCTCATACTCCATTATAAATTACATACAATTCGTTTTCTCCTAACTCTTCGCCTTTCTATAACATTAGTTTTTTCAGTTCGAAACCCAAAATTTTCTATTTTAAGGGCATTATTGGCGTCTTTTCCAAATCATCCCTTAATAGTTTTTCCACTCAGTATAAATTAAAATTTTCATCACTCCTCAATTTAAGTAATTTTTAAGTTTTGACAGATTATTTTTTCCTACTTATCTCTAGGCATTAATTCCAATTTAAATTCACCAATTAATGTTCAAAGTTACCATCCTTAAATCTTTTTCACCTACTTGCTAAAACTAATGTCAATTGCTTTCTTCTTCTTTATTCTTCTTATTGATTTTATTTCATATATAAATTTCAATAGAATTAATTTAATTCCTTTGAACCTTATTTTATCTCATGAGAAATCTTTTCTATTATACAAGAATATTTATCTCTCGCATGCTTTAATCTAATTTCTTTATTCTTACCGTTTGTAGCTAAAATTTTATAATCAATCTCGTTGGCCACTTTCAATGTTTGTTGAACAATTACATAAACTTCATACTCATTTGAAATATGTCCTAAAAGAATAATGGTATACATTTTCTAATCTCACCTTGCATTACCAAAAAAAGGCCACACATTTCCTCCTAGCTCTTTATTTTTCCACAACCTCAACATTAATAGTTACAAGATTTACTTTTTACTTTAAGAGCATTATTAGTGTCTTCATCTAAAAAATATCTTTTATAAAAATTAGGATTCATCTCACCCATTGCACATTAGATTAATTTACTTAAACTTACAAAATATCTCCATTTTCATAACTAAAATGATTTACATTTATATAATTCCATTAATGAACATAAAAAGTAACGAGATGCAAAAACAAAAAACAAGAACTTAGTGAGCAATCGAGAGGTAGTAAAACTCTATTCTTTCCTAATATTTATTGTAACGACCCACCTTTTTGGATGGTTTAAATCGATGATAAACCACATACGTTAGACTCAAACAATTCAAAAGGGAGGATTGTTATGGGTAAATAAGGGAAAAAACAGAGAAGAAAGAAAACAAAACACAGAATCTCATAGCGGAATGATAAAACATAATAATCAAACAAATAGTTTATGAAGCCGTTTTACAAATAATATTTGATTACACTTTTACAATACATATCAGAGTTACATACAACAGAAATAAATAAAATAATGCAGTGGAACAACATGATGCAGTGGAAATATATAATAAATAATAATAATACTAAACCTTCGTCTTCGTCCTCTAGAAAAGCAGTCTTCGATACACTAAACGGCTCGGACTGACTCGAGTGAATTGAAAAGACAAAACATTCGAGTCAAAAATAAAAGATCTTATGTAAGTTAAATCAATAGTAAATAGTATGAGTGTAACAGCATCAGAGATGTTTATGGGATTTGACATCTCCTATCCAGTGTCTAACGTGAGTGCAATAACTTAAGAGATGTTCAAGATTACCATCTCCTAAGAATCCGTTGAACCATCTACTATGTAGTACAATACGCTATTGTAATAGTGTCTATAGTAAATTAAAATAGCGTTATGACATTACCCATATCCCCTTTAACACATTTTTATATATTCCTGTAGTCTATACAGACACTGTAAGCCCTAACAAACTGATGGGATACTCAGGGAGCACTCCATATGTACGGTACAAACCAAACTCGTAAAAGGCATGATAAGGCATGTGACAAGGCACGCGAGGTAATGCTAGGGTAGGATTCTTCCATTTGCAAAACTGGGCTGGTGGTAACGCATAACTGCTACCACCGCCCACCTTGAAACACACTCCCATAATCAAAATCGAGGGTCGCCAACAAATCAATCACAAAGTAATAATATGGTATTGGAGAAACATGTCCGATCGAAGGTGCGACATCACTTGGTCTAGGTATAGCTCCTGTTTTAGCCACATCAAGCTGACACATGGGAGTCAGGGCTACGTAAATACCACATATAGAATTGTTCGCCAAACCATCCCACTTCATTCTGTAATCTCCACCATGTACACAGTTGTTAAAGTAGTTTTCGGTATTAGCAGAGAGTATGACAATATCCGATCTCGGTCTCTTTAACAACCAACTACTTATTTCACACCGGATGGTTCTTTTAAATTTCCAAAACTGTTTCATAATTGATATCAAAATATCATATTCGATTTCAAACTATATCACTTTCGAAATCATATTCACTTTCAAAATCATATTCACTTTCGAAGTCATATCGATAAGATAGGATAATTACATCCTTATTCAAAATCATCATATTTGAAAATCATCATATTTAATCAAATATGTCATTCCACTAGCAAATCTCATTTTCAAATACCAACTTATGTTATAACATCATTTAACCATATTCGTTTTAAAATCAAGGATTTAAATATAAACACATCCATTTTACACAGTCTGAAATTTAGAAAATAGTCTAAATAGTTATAAAGAGTTTAAATTGTTTAACACAGTCTAAAATAATTTATATATATATATATATATATATAATAGATTAAAATAGTTTAAAAGGATTTAAGATAGTTTACATAGATTTAAAATAGATTAAATAGATGTAAAATAGATTAAATAGATTTAAAATAGATTAAATATATTTAAATAGATTAAGATAAAATAAAATAGTTTGAATTTATAAAAATATTTTAAATTCGTTAAAATGTATTAAATTAGTTTAATACTTTGAAAATCTTAATAATCGAGATTTAAAATAATATATTTTTAAATATTTTATGTTAAAATAATTAATTCGAAATTAATATCAAATTAAGCTATTTCTCTTATTTCAACACATTTGGACCATGTCCAGCTTTCCAATCGGTTAACTAAAATTGGTCTTTCAATTCACATCTCTTTTAAAACTATTTAATCAATATCAATTTCAAATCCATGTTTGAATTATTAATTTAAGCAACCTCAAATTAAATAGATTTCAAAGTTATATTCAACATTTTCAATAATTAAATTTCGATAAAATTCATTTATATTTGACAATTCAACTTTAAAATTTCAATTTAAATCCTTTAAACAATTTATTAAGACCAATTCCAATTTCAACATTAAAGTTTGGATTTTTGAAATAGTCTAGTTTATACAAATCTAATTTATTTCAAAATATCGTTTGAATGAACTCAAAAATTAAGAGTTAAAAAATCATTTTATTTAACCAATCCGGTGTTTGTATATAATTTTCTACCCTATGATCAAGTGATACGGATGTATATCATTTCAGCCCGCAATAATTTAAATTTATAGGTATATATCATTTCAACTCGCAATCCCGTATTAAAATTCAAAATCTATAAAATCGACCAAGTCTATCATTTCAACCCGTAATGATTTTCCCTAATCTATAGATTGTTCAGCTTTGTTTCATTTCAACCCATAATGATTTTCCTAGCAATAACTAAGGAAACTTGTAGTGTGATAACAATATATAAATATAACTTCCAGTCATCCAATACCAATAATTAAATACCCATCACAATCATCATTCAAACCAACCAATAAATAAGAACAATTGACTGATTATCAATAACAGGTATTAACTAGCAATTTAAAATTCAATATTAAATTAAATGGTGATTAAATTTAATAAAAGTCAGAATTAATTGGAATAACAATTTAAATATACCAAACATCGATCAATCAATTTCTAATCACATCATAAGTTTAATCAACTAACATAAGATAATTCAACAGTTGTGAGTGGGTTAAAACACTCACTGCCATTTGAATTCGAAAATTCAATCTATCCAAACAAAAATGAATTCAACTCCATAGTGTAGATGACGTTGATACGAATTCAACGCTAAAAACCGCGCTCGAATCTGACCTCGTACGAATAAATTACACATGAATTAACATTTGAATAAAATTTAATTAACTTATTTAGAAAAATTAATTAACCAATTCCGAGTTACCTCTCTAAACAGTTTAGCGCGCTAACTACTATGCTAATCACGTGATTAATTCCTCTTCCCAGTCACCTTTAACTCAACGTCACTTTCGCATCTTCCATCACCGCCGTCACTAGCTCCCATCATCGACCACCGTGGACTGTCTAGAGAAAGCCCAGACCTCGTGACACCCTTTGGCACTGACCACAAGCTCCATTTTGCTACCGTTGAAGAGAAATTGACCAAAAAGTGTCGGCCATTCAAACGAAATCTCCACTACTACAAGCAGCCGATCAACGTCCAAGTGGTACGGATGGAATCACGCGGAGGAGAGCTACTGTAACGACCCAGATTTTTCAACGGTTAATTTAAAATATTTAAATGGTTTGAATATTTTATTTGAATTTATAGTTTAGTTAGTAAGATTTTAAAACTGTATTTTTAAGTGATTTCGTAAAAATTTTAAATCGTCAATTTAATCGACGCGTTAAAATAGCGATCCGGGGGACAGTCTTGGAATTCGACGAAATCAGTTCCTTTGGATCAGTAATATTGAATTTCTATCGGATTTAAATTTTGTAGTGTTTGGAGTTATTGTTTGATCTTGCGAGATAGAAACGCATTGAAATTAATATTGAAATTTAATATAATATTTGGGTCCAAAAAGCTATCTTCTCATACGATCAAATTAGTACTCGAAACATTTTCCATTACGTTCAGAACAGGGGTATAACATTATGAGCGCCAGGTGGCATGCCTCGGCAGGAGTTCAAAAATTTAATCTTCTTTTAAACGGGATATTTGTAATTAAATAATACTTTAAATTGTCCAAAATCAAATCAGTCAACGTTCTCTAGTCAAACACGCCTCTTGTAAGTTACGATAGCCACCTCCTTTCCTTAAGTCGCGTGTTATCTACTCCTTCGTTCAAATTGAAATGTTTTCATCAATAAAAAAAAAATGAAACTTTAAAAATTTTAAATCATGCATCCCTTCCTTTAGTGCAGATTGAAATCAAAACATAAGCAGAGGAAAATATGATCTCGTGAGAAAAAAACGAACGAAATTGAATTCGTTGGAATAAAAAAAGAGAGTTTTGAATTGTGATCGAGTCACGTTCGTCTCTAGCCTCGAGCATCTTGTAGCCGCTCGAGAGGAAGGGTCGCGTTTGATGTTTGAAGGGGAAGCGCTGCTGCACGTACGTGAGGCAGAGGGCACTGTGTTCAGTTCGATTCGTGGGTATGGGTTCTCGGCGATAGAGGACGCGAGTTGCTCGTATGGAGTGAAACACGGGTCGCGAGCAAAGGAACGACGGGCGAGCAGTTGGGTCACGACGTCGTATGAATTGGAAGAGGGTTCGCGACAGTCGCAGAGGCAAGCTAAGAAGGGTCGCTATTTGATTTGGGTCTGTAGGGTTTGCGATTGCGATGGGAGGGGTTCGTTGATGGTGATGTTCGCGCGCAGCGGAAAGTGGGTGATGGTGAGGGTCTTCGGCAAAGGGAGTTGCGAATCCATATTTAAAGCTAGGGTGGCGATGAGCTCGGTTGTGGTCTCGTTTAATTTGGGATTACGGTTGTGGCACGCGGCATCGAGGATGATCGCGGTGGCCATTTGGAGGGCAGACACGAGAGGATTTGCGTGTCAAGCTTACATAACAAGACAGTGGTAGTGGTCGGTTTGTAATCGTGAGTGGGATTCGACGGCAGCAGGCGAGTTGAGGGAAATTGGTTGATGGAGCAAGGTAAATTAATTTAAAAACAATTTTAAAATTTAAGTTAACCATCGATTAATTTATTTTTAAGTTCGTTAATCTATATAAAATTCATGCAAGGACCAAACTTACTAAAACGGATCACGTGGGATCGTACGGACAAAACATTATGCAATGGAATAAAATTGGAAAGGATTGGAAATAAAACTCTTACTCATTTGGATTACCAAAATTTAAATTTTAAATAGTTGAAATTAGATTTGGATGCCTGTTGAATTTATAAATTATTGCCTTCTAAATGATATATATATATATATATATATATATATGTATGTATGTATGTATATGTATATATATATATATATATATATTAGTAGTTGGAGTGTTATTCATGCGCATTATATTGGATGAGACCCTATACGCCTCGCATAATAGTGGATGACCCTTTACACCACGATATTCCCCTCGAAGTGGGATTGGTATTATGACGGCCAGTTGATAAAATTGGAAATATAGATTTACGATGTGAATTTATATTGAGTTATGGAAATTGTTTGGGAAAAAATAGTAGAATCAATTCCTGGATGTGAGAACGGCGATAAAATTAAAATATAGCCGATGTGAGACAAATCGAGGAGGACTATAAATTGGAATTGGCAATACTGGATTTTTAAATTAGATTTTTTTCGAGAGATTAAAATTTTTCAAATAGGATTTTTAAACTACTATATTATGTAACTTAAATTGAGATTTGGGATTCCGAAAAGTTAATTATTCTAATATTTAATATTTATTGAAATAAATTATAATTTTTGTTAAACAGCTTTGTAAATTGATTAGTCATTTAAAAATGATTTGGAAATGAGTTATTGATGTTATTTAAAATGTTTTGATATTTTAAAATTTACTTAAACATATTTTACAAATAAACTACTATTCCTTAAAAATACTTGTTTTACATATATATAGACTTAGAAGGATTGAATTTATTCACAAATCCTTACAAGACTGGAAGCGAAGTTTGTTAAACGAGTATGATTTTAGAACAGAAAGCTTATAGTGGGATTTTTGGAGCTTGAAGAAAAAATTCCAAATTGCGAAGATATGAGAAATTCGTAAAATGATTTAGAATTCATAAAAGAAGTTAGAAATGGGTATTTGGAGGTATAGAAAAGTGCATTCAACTTTGGAAATGCTAAGGGGTTTTACAAATAAAATTTGTAAAGAATTTTGAGAAATAGGAAATAAATGGACTACCTCTCGAATATTGGAAATAAAAGATCTTAGAGAATATGATTATAAATATTCCTAAGTATTGGATGGGAAGAATTTGAAAAAATTTAACTTCGAGATTTTAATTATAGAAATATTTTCAAAGGGATGGATTATAATTGGAAGCGAGAAGAATATGCTACGTATTGAAGTGACTTGAAGATATCCTGTCAAGGATATAAAAACTTGAGTTTGTTTTCCACTATTAAAATATTGGAAAGGTTTGAATATATATGTCTTATAAAGATATTTTAGAAATATTTTGGGAAAATTTATAATTGGGCCTAGTGACTACTTATAGATGTTTTATTGATAGTTAAAAAACCGACTATCAGTTTTGGCCAAATTCGTTAATCATTTCGAAGAAACCGAAATCATATTTAATTATCCAAAAAAACCACTTCGATCCGGTTTGAACGTAAGGAATGAATACCATAAGGATGATAAAGATGGTGATTCGGTTTGTCCAGACCCAGGGCAACTTGTATGGGTGAATGCTATCAGAACATCATCATTGGAGGACGATGAGCATTTTAAGTAGAATTGATTCTTGAAAGGTAGCGCTTAGCCTCAAGCCTCATCAACTGGGAATGACTAAAACAAGAGGGATGCAGCAAGATTAATTGGGTCGCACCCAATTAGGGTATGTTATCACTTTTATAGATGTTCTGGGAACCTATTTATTATGGATATGGTTATACATGAAAGATGGAGCGCTTGATGGTAAGGGTGGGAACACCCGGGGAGATAACATATTTGGTATATCCAAGTTAGGTGTAGGCTGGTCTAGTGTAGTAGGAGATCCCGGTAAGGTCCTCGATACATTGTTCTAGAGGTGTATTGTGATGGGCGGTACCCCAGTGGCCCATTCATTCTTTGGAATCCATTCTCCAATACGAGCTTACTGTTTTGTTTGTAAAGCCTAGTATGTCGAAATTTAATTAATGTAACAATTTCCGCTATTTGAATATACATTTGTGTTTAGACATTATTATAATATGATTGGGTTTTCTATAAAATGTTTTGGTTATCATAAGGGAAAAACCGGTCGTGTTTATGTGTGACGCGGTCTTATGAGATACCTTTGTTTTTCAAATGATTTTGATAACTCTAATATTTAAAATTGAGGGTGTTTTCTCACGCTGGTTTTCCAGACTAACTCGGATGTTATTTTATTATAATTCTTGGGTCAGACTGAGTATTACAGATTTACGTTAGAATGCCATGAAGCTCAGGAGACGAGCTGGATGATAGAGACATATCTCCATACTTGGTTATATTTCCGCTGTGTGGGGACATATTGTTATAACTGTCTATTTGATGTATTGAATTGTTGTACTCTGATAATGGTGTATGTTAGTAATACAGTTCTTGTATTTAAAATATGATATTATATATTATATTTTGTTCCGCTGCGGATGTGAGATTGTGTATTTTTTGTTTACTTTTCTTCTATCTCTTTCTTTTTCTTTACCCTAATTATTCGCTCTTTCGTACACTTTGGTTTGAGCGAGGAAGAATTATGATCAACTCAAGGGATTTGAAACTGCGAGTCACTACATTTGGTATCAGAGCTAAAGGTTAAGCAAGAACCTTGGCTGTAGTGAGATTACTCATTAGAGATATAGTCAATAGTACACTGGAATGAGTTGAGAGTATTAATAGATATGAGTGCGTATTTGTTAGTGAATATAAAACGGTTTTATATTATATTGACTTATTTGTTGAGTGGCATAAAAATTCACATCGAATAGTGGGACGCCACTAAATCAATAGGGGTTTTAAACACTTGAACATGATAAACTGACAAAGTATGATTTTGAAGCGGGTAAATGAAATAATTTTACCCAAATTATATTTTGATATAAAAGAAATAATTTTCTAAAATTATTATATTATAAATTGATATGTTTGGATGTTAGAATCAAAATAAGATTTAAAGTGGAATGGTTATATATAACCAAATTAGATTGTATAAGTATGAATTATACCAGTGGAGAAAAAATTAAAAATGAATTCAAACCGAAATTGGAAGAATGAAATCCTGGATATTTGTGGAAGTATTTTCTAAAGTATTTTGAAATAAATAATAGTAATATTATATGAAAATATTTTTAAAAGAAAATTGTTTTAAAATTGATTTTGGAAGTGATATAGAACTGAACTCCTTTTAGTCGCTAGAAAATAATTCTGATGGTGATGGTCGCATCATCAGTATTCATTTTCGAGTTTTTAAGTGACGGATTGCTAGTTGAAATTGATTTGTTCATATTTGTTAGGAAGAACAAGTTTTGTTTTGGAAGTTCCGAAGGAAAATTTGTTTTGGATAAAAACCAAGGTTGGTTTAAAATTTAAGAGGTGTGATTTTGGGATATATGTGATTTCAAAACGATTTGAAATAAATACCAGGTGTTTGAATTCTGGAATCCTTATTTAAATAATTTAGAAATCATTAATAAATAAGTTGTAAACTTATAAATTGAGAATAATACTAAATAAGGGGAGGAAAATATGGAAGTTGAATTTTGGAATAGATTTTAACTTGAGTAAGTTAAAATGAATAAAAGTTTAACTTAAGCTAAGTTAAATAAAATGGAGTTGAATTTGAATTGGATTGGAAATAAAAATTTGAATTGAGTTATAGATCATATTGAATGGAACTGAATTCTTACTTAAATAAATTAATAAAATGGTGAATTAACTAACCAAAGTTAAATGGAATAAATAAATGAAGTGATGGCGATAATAGAAGGAATTACTGAATTAATTAAAATGGATTATATGAATTGTATTTAACTTAAGAAAGTTAAATAAATTGAATTGGTATAGGAAAATTTATAAGAATTTGAATTTAACTCAAGCTAAGTTAAATGAAATTGGAATGGATTAAAAAGAATATAAAATAGGATTGATTTAATATCTAATATAGATTTGAGTCAACAATAGAATTCGACTTAAAAGAAAAATGAATTAAATGGGGATTGTAATGAAATAAATGGTGGGATGAAATTGAATAGAAAAAATAAATTGGTTTGGAGTGGAATTTAATTTAAACATGAATAACTTAAATTTGGTTTTGAAATCTTGGTTAAAAAGGAATTGGAATCTGAATAAAAGTGAATCGGATTTGAATTATATGGAATTGAATAAATATGTAAGTGTGAATTATAAAGTGATTATATAAAGTTGTAAAATTTGAATTTGGATTGGAGATAGGACGTAAATATAAATGTTGAATTGTGAAATATTATAAAACCATATGGTATAAATTCTGAATAAGATAAAAATTTAATAAAAATTGAAATTATGAATAAATAAATTAGAATAACCTGCAAAGATTGAAATTTATGAAATAGAAATATACTTGGGCTATAAATGAATATATAATCTCGAGTTAAAAATATAATATGAATATATTCGAGTATAAAATTGATAGAAATGTGAAAGATAAGTTTTGTGACTTGTAAAATTGAAAAGTAATATAGAAAACCCAAAATAAAAATTGTTTGATATTTTGGTAAGGGAAATATATCCAAACTTGAATTATAAAAATGAGTTTAAGCTCAAGAAAAATTAATGAAGTGAATTTTGAAATAAATACCCGATATTGAATTATGAATTGGAAGTGAACTAATTAGAAAATTACTTAGTTAAGTGAATATAGAATGGATTTTAGGTTGGTTGAACAAAAACTGGATTGTGGATTAAAAAGTGAATATTTGAATTGGAACTTGAGTATAAAGTGAAATTCGACAAAATGTAAGTGAATAAAATATAATTGGAAATATTGTTGAACAAAATAGAAATGGATTGGGATATAAATGACTTAACTTACAAATAAATTCAATTCGAGTATAAATAAATTGAATATGGCCGTGATATCATTTAAATGAGTTCAAAAACGAATTTGAATATGGAATTGAAAATAAAGAGGATAAAATGAATGAACCAATTAAATAAATTAGTAATTGGGATGAAATTTGGTTGAATAAAAATCAAATCGAAAAAGTTTGAAATGGAATTTGGTTGCAAAGGAAATAAACTTAAGTTATGTAGTGAATTAATTGGGAATAGATGGATTAACTTAAATAAATATTTGGATGGAGGCTTGATTCAAATAAATTGTAAAGGGGTCACTAAACAAAATAGCGTGGAATTATTTCGAGTTTAATAAAATGGATTGGAATATAATAAAAGTGAATATGATTGGAATGAAGTTGAATTGATTGTGGATAAATTTGAAATGGGATAAAGTTAAATAGAATTTGATGAGAAATCAATTTAGAATAGTTATAAACGAAAATGGTTATATAATTAATTAAATAGCGCCGAATTTGCATAGAAAATTTGTATTTGACGCAATCGAAGTAAATGAAATTCTATTAATTAATAGGAAGTGAATAAATTGATTTTTAATTAATTTGCAATGTATGTGGGTTTGTTTAGTTTAAAAATTAATTGAATGCATGTAAAGTGAGTTGTAAATCATTTAAATTGAATAAAATGATTTATGGATCGACTGAAAGTGATTAAGTTGGTGTTGAAACCTTATGGTTTCTTATAAACGATTGTTTAGCATGCATTACTGATGAAACTTATGTGTTTTTAACCATTTAAATAAGTGAAATGTTATTTAAATTTCATGTTTTTGATACTTACGTGTTTAAATTGAGCAACTCCAGGTATACAGAGCTATTTGCTTGATTTTTGATCGCGCAAACTGCAAATAAAATAAGCTGCTTGCTTAAAAATGCTAAAATAAGGTGCGTTTTCAGATTAAATACTGCGAAAATATAAAATATCGGTATATACTTTATTTTCCGACCGTGTGGGTTGATGTATATATATTTATCTCTCTTGTCTTATTGCAAAAGGTCCTCTGTACAACGGAGACTCTGCCAAAAAAATTCGAAAATTTAGGGTGTTAGAAAAAATTTGAAATTTTTTGAAAAGTATTCGTTGACGACAATTTGATTTCGAATTGTAATTTGAGATAAAGGATTTTGGAATTACAATTGAAAACTAATTGGTTGGACGAAACTAAAAGATTAGAAAGGTTAATATTGAATTTTAACTAAGTGGGTTTTGATAAGTTAATGGGTTTGGAGCGTTTTTCCTACCGTAGCAATTTCGGAGACGAAATTATTTTAACGGAGGAATGTAACAATTTGAATTTTTCAACGGTTAATTTTGAATATTTAAATGATTTAAATGTTTGATTTGGATTTATAATTTAGTTAGTAAGATTTTAAAACTGGATTTCCAAGTAATTTCGTGAAATTTTTGAAATCGTCAATTTAATTGATGCGTTAAATAGCGATCTGAGGCACAGTCTCGAAATTCGACGAACCAGTTCCACTGGATCCGTAATATTGAATTATTATTGGAATTCAAATTTCGTAGTGTTTGGAGTTATCGTTTGATCGTACGTGATAGAAACGCATTGAAATCAATATCGAAATTTAATATAATATTTAGGTCTAAAAGCAATCTTCTCCATACAATCGAATTAGGACTCAAAACCTTTTTCATTGTGCTCAAAATAGGGGTATAACATTATGAACGTTAGGCGGCACGCCTCGATAGAAATTCAAAATTTTAAGCTGCTTTTAATCTGGATATTTATAATTAAATAATACTTTAAATTGTCCAAAATCAAATCAATCAACTTCCTTTAGTCAAACATGCCACATGTCAATTACAGTAGCCACTTCCTTTCCTTAAGTCGCGTGTTATCTACTCCTTCATTCAAATCAAAAACTATTCATCAATCAAAAAAATTGAACGAAACTTCAAAATGTTTAAATCACGCATCCCTCCTTTTAGTGCAGATCGAAATCAAAACAGATAAGCAGAGAAAAACATGATCTCGTAAGAAAAAAAGAAACGAACGAAATCTAATTCTTTCGAATAAAAAAGAGAATTTTGAATCGTGATCGAGTCGCGTTCATGTCAAGCCTCGAGCATCTTGTAGCCGCTCGAGATGAAGGATTGCGTTCGATGTTTGAGGAGAAGCGTTGTTGTGCGTATGTGTGGTGGAGGGCATTGTTCTCAGTTCGATCCGTGGGTGAGGGTTCTCAACGATGGAGGACGGGAGTTGCTCGCGTGGAGTGAAACACAGGTCGCAAGCTAGGAAACGATGAGCAAGGAGTTAGGTCGTGACGTTGTATGGATTGGAAGAGGATTCGTAAGTTGCATTGGTAAGATAGGAAGGGTCACGATTCGATTTGGGCCGGAGGTGTTTGCGATTGCGATGGGTGGGGTTATTTGATGGTGATGTTCATGTGTAGGGGAATGTGGGTGATGGTGAGGGACTTCGGCAGAGGGAGTTGTGATTCCAGGTTCAAAGCAAGGGTGGTGATGAGCTCGGTTGTAGTCGCTTTAATCTGGGATTAGAGTTATGGCATGTGGCGACGGGAATGATCGCGATGGCGATTTGGAGGGCAGATGTAAGGGGATTGAGGTGTCAAGCCTGCAGAACAAGATGGTGGCAGTAGTAGGTCTGTAACCATGGGTTGGGTCTGGCGGCAGCAGATGAGTTGAGGGAAGTTGGTCGATAGAGTAAGGTAAATTAGTTTAGAAACAATTTTCCAATTTAAGTTAATCATCGATTAATTTATTTTTAAGTTCGTTAATCCATATAAAATTCATGCAAGGTCAAAAATCAACTAAAACAGATCACGTGGGATCATAGCGGCAAAACGCTATGCAATGGAATAAAATTGGAATGGATTGCAAATAAAAAACCAAGTGATAAAAACTCTCACTCATTCGGATTACCAAAATTTAAATTTTAAATAGTTGAAATTAATTTGGATGCCTGTTGAATTTAAAAATTATTGTCTGTTGAATGATATATATATATATATATATAGTAGTATATATATTAGTAGTTGGAGTGTTATTCTCGCACATTATACCGGATGAGACCGTATACGCCCCGCATAATAGTGGATGACCCTTTGTACCGCGATATTCCCCTCGAAGTGGGATTAGTATTATTTTATGTTGTATCAACATCCATGGATGAAGGGAAACAGGTTGGAGGGATCCAACTGAATTCCTCAAATATGTTGTTTATTTTTCATATATAATGATATATGATTTGTGTAGAATAATCTATTATAGTTCATTGTAGTGATTGGAATTATTGGATGCTATTGTAGCACTAGCCTAAATTTTGATAATTTGAAAACTATAAATATATTTTTAAAATTTATGTAATTAAAGGGAATTTGATATAAAAATTTATATTGGAATTGGAGTTATTTTTAAACAAATTGAATTAGAAAAATATACTTGATTTTTGGTTATATTTAACTATTGTGAATTTTTAAATGGTGATTTTAAAAATGACTTATATAAAAGAATTTATAAATGGTATCCGGAATTATGAAAAGGAGTTAAAAAAATATGTAAAAAAATAGATTGGAAGTATAAATGGAATGTATAAGAAATGAACTTATATAATGGTATTTTATAAATGAGATTTCTTTTATAAACAAGTAAAATTCAAAGGATTTTATAAATTAATAAATGATGTTTATAAATAAGGAAAATGATGGCCAACTGATAAATTGGAAATATAGATTTACGATGTAAATTTATAAGGAGTTATGCAAATCGTTTGGGAAAGAAATAGTGTAATCTTGTAACCACCCAGAAATTTCGATCCCGAAAATTCTAGATAGATAGGAAGAAGAAAAAGAGAAAGAAGAAGAAACAAGAACAAGACACAGAAAACTCACATTCGCAGCGGATCAAAATATAATATCATATAATAATAACAGTTATACAAAAGAAAACTGTATCTGTCGATTTTTATTTATATACATCAGAGTTACAACATATACACATATAGTGGACATATACAATCAATATGTCCTAGATATGCAGCAATATATCCAGTGGCAATACTCCAACGTTCCTGCCATCCAGCTCGTTCCTGAGCTCCACAACGTCCTTACCTGAAAACCTGTAATACTCGGTCTGACCCGAGCATTACATCAAAATAACACCCGGGTCAGGCTGGAAACCAGCGTGAGTAAACCCATCTAATATGAAATACACCAAAACAATATCCAATATTTAACCCGGGGTAACTCATAATTATTTTACAAATCCACAGGTTTGGTATAGACAATTCTTATTATACACATCAATTCCTAAGTGTCCGAATTTAGATTTTATAGTCCAATTCACTTAAATCATTCCATATCAGTTTATTGATTTCACATATCAATTTATAAGGAATCAAAGTGGTTTCGGGTATTTACTAATACCCGACTCCGGTCTCTTCAAAACCAATATAATCTTACTTAAATTACTCAAGTGAATACAATTCAAATTTTAATACAAGATGTCACATAATTCATCATCAATAGATAACCACATCATCGCAATTTAAATCAACATATCTTATCACATAACATCACAAAACACATATTAGAAATAACAATTAATCAAAGGCTGCCAATATCATTTTATTTTTCCTTTAATTACATTTAAGTAATTAACCCTTAATTAAGTTAATTATTCCTAACCATTCACTGTAATTAACTTTTATACCTTCACCAATGAATTATTCTTCTAATTACACTTAATAATTAATCAACCTTGATTTATCACATTAGCAATTAACTTTCTTTAATTACGTATATCAATTAAATCAACCCCTTAATCAATCTCATTAATAAATCCTTTTATTCACACTGAGTAATTACTACTTAATTACTTCCCTCAAATAATTCCCTTAATTACTTCCTTTAAGTAATTTCATTTGTTAATTATCCTCAATTAATCAACCTCTAATTATTAATTAATTAATTTATAATTCATTAACTTATACCTTGAATTATTAATTTATTAAACCTTAATTTATCACATGGACAAATTAGCCTTAACCATTCTCATTAAATAAAATTTTAAATTACTCTCATAAAGCAATTAACTATAATTGACTTACCTTAATTAAACATGTTCATTAATAAATCCTTAATTAATTCCATTCGTAATTAACTATCCCTTAGTTACTTACATGAGGTAACTTAATTAATTAAGTTCATAAGTAATTATCATATCATATTCACTAGTTTAAATTAATTATAAACATTAACTATTCTCCAATTACTTATGCTAAGTAATTACACTTTCCTTTTCATCATTAATTAATTAATCTATGAATCTCATTAACTAATTAACTTATAATTAATTCCATTAATTAGTCTCAATTATCTTCCCAATTAATCAAATAATATTGGAATTAATTTATTCAAACTAAATCTTGAAATTCCAGATTTTATAAACTAGGTTTAAAACTTATTTTAAATTTCTATTTTACAATTTAAACTTTCAGTTTAAATTTAAAATAAAATATATTTTACACTTAAAAGTTTTTTTAAAACCAAATTTAAATCAAAACTCAAATTTTTTTCAAAAAAAACTCAGATTCGAAGTAATTTGAAATCGGATTTCAAACCCAGGTTTTAAACTTATTTTAAATTTAAGTTTACACTTAAAACTTTTACTACTAATTAAAAAAAAACTGAAACATGTTCTGTTTCTACGTAAAACCTGTAACAACAAAATATATTCGAGCCATACCCAGACATGACTTCGAGTTACTAACCCAAAACTCTCGAGCAAAATTTCAGCAACCTCCTCTGCTTCCAACTTAACCAAAACATCATCAATTAATTTTACTTGGAGCCGAACACTGTATTTTCACGAGCACTACTTCAAGTAAAACTTCATCTTCTCAAACTATCCAACCTTCACTGATACCATCAATACACCGTGCACATGCACGTCGCGCCAACTCCACCGCCGCCACCAACGACACCGCGCGCAAGCTCCTCCTCGTCCACTGACACGTCAACGACCATTATCGGCCATCACGCGACCCAAAACAAAAACGAGATAATCGCACCAACCCTGTAACAGCCCCTTCATCAGTAAATCCACTGAACCCACCAACCTCGACCATCGATCGCCACGAAACTCTGGCCGCACCGCCGCAATTCCTCCACGCAACTAACCCCACGATCTTGTGCCACTCGATCCACTACAAATTCCCAGTCAACCCATTATTCGAACGCTACTCAATCACTGAGTAAAACCCTAGTTCTCCCAATACCAAATTCCTTGATGAAGGGTTTCCACTCCCATGATTTTTCTTGGATTCCCTGATCACTATTTCAACCTCGACCCAAAGCTCAACACCTAGAACCAACACAGCCGCCAGATTTTGCCCAGAGACCTATTTCCGGTGATCACAAAATTTCTACCCCAAACCCAAACTAAAAATCAGGATTTTTATTTTAAAAATCATGTTTTTCTGAGTTGATTCAAAATATAAGATTTAAACAACTAACTATAATATTTGATTTTAGCAAGATCTTAAATTTCCTACTGTACTATCCTGGATTCAGTAGATTTTCAAACTAATTCTTTTTGAATAAAAATTTAAACCTTAATTCATGTTTAAATAAACATATTGCATCGAAGATTCAAGCTTAACAGAGATTTGTCAAGTAAATTTTGAAATTTTTGTTTAAATTTACTCTGTAATCTTAAAAATGCAGAGAATCATCAGGAAATTTTAAACATGCATTTTTAAACAAACCAAACACAGAGATTTCTTCTATATGCTTACATGCAAGGTATACATCATCACAGAAATTCACATGCACAACTTTCATTTATTTAAACTTTTCTGATTTAAAGTTTACTCACCTGTTTGCAGAAGACAGAACTGTATATTTGTTTCCAGGCCTAAAATTTCACTACCCTTTTCAAATTTTCACTTGCATGTTGAAGTTTAGTTTTTTTGTCTGCATTTTCCAGATTTTACATATTTGCACTTGAAGATCTTGCCTCTGATCTGAGATTCCAGCTTATCTTCTGATTTGAACTTTCCAGATTATCCTCTTTTTGTTTCAGACTCTACTTCTTCTAATTTCAGATTTTTACAGTTTTTTTTTTCAAATTTTATTTCTTTTGATTTTTGAACTTTGTTTTGATTCAGAATGAAGAGAAACATTTGCTGAAAATAAAACTCTTCCTCTTTTTATAATTTGATTTTAAATTTAATTATTAAGAGATTTGACATTTGTCCCTTGGATGATTTAATTTCATTATACCTAAGCTTATATGTTTACAAGTGTTATTACATGTATTTTAAATGTTTTACAAGTGTTATTTTATTTTATTTTTTTATTATTATATTTTTTTTATATAATTTATTTAAACCTTGCATGTAATATGTATATGTATGTAATATTTACATGGTTATAAAATGATTTTATCTTATATAAATTAGCTTTTAGATTTCATATAAATGTAAAAGTGATTTAGTATTAACAATTATTAACAAATAACTTATGCCCTTTTTATTCAATTTATATAACATATGTTTATAAGCTTTAGATATCTATTTTAATTCTTTATATAATTTTTTTTAAAATAAATTTATCTTATGTTAAAACTAAAATGAAAGAATAATAAACAAATTAACTTTTAATTTAAATTTTAAATTTCATTTTTAAAAGTATTAAATCAAATTAACATTTCAACTTACAAATCATATAAAATAAAGTTTGAAAACACTTATTAAATTCAAACCAATATTTCCCTATTTCTAATATATATATATATATATATATATATATATTACAATTTGAATATAGTGCTTTTATTACATTAAAACTTCCTATTTACAAGATATATCAATACATATATATTATAAATAGAAAATATTTTGATTAACTTTTGAAAAATAAATCTTACCAATTTTAAATTGCCAAAATAAATATTCCCAAATCATTAGCTTTCAAAAGAATTAAACTTACCTATTTATATTGTTAAGAAAAATATTAATAGATATTAACAAGTTATTATTATCAGCCTCTTTAAAATAATTTTAACTTATCAATTTATAATGTAAAATGATCATATCAATTTAATTATTATCAAAGATTATTAAATTGATATTGCTCAAAATTCTGGGTCGTCACATTTCTCCTCCCTTTGAATCTTTTCGTCCTCGAAAAGGAACGAAGCCAAAATTTATTAAATATTTAAAACCAGTTAAAATATTCTTTGATCATTTTAAAATATTTTTATAACTCGATGTCTCAACAAGTCCATCTTCGTTCTTACAGAAATTCGGTCATACGTTGATCAGGCCTAGGACTGAAAATCTATAAGTACTTAGCAGATCCATTTTCAACACCCAGTGAAAATACTTGGAAAATAATTTTATTGAAAATATAGAAAACAATTTTTTGTAAATAGAGGATATATCTTTGGTGAGAATGCTCCGGAAATCATCACCCCCATTCATGGTCACAGTTACATTCCAAGGTTACGTTGCCGTCGCAACAAAAGTCCATGTAACTGCAGGCTCTCAGCGGCCTCTCAATTACGCCATGGAACCCACACAACAGATCACAGTTACATCCAGGGTTACGTTGTCGTCGCAGCAAAAGTCCATGTAACTGCAGGCTCTCAACGGCCTCTGATTTTCGCTGTCGAAATGAAACCTCTCCACTCCTACATAGGTCGCAGTCTACCGATATAAAATCAAACGCAGACTGTTGGCTCTCAGCGGCACACATGACTTTCGCTATGTTATACCATAGATCACAGTTACATCCTGGGTTACGTTGCCGTCGCAGCAAAAGTCCATGTAACTGTTGGCTCTCAACGGCACACACGACTTTCACTATGGTATACTCTACTCATAATCCTCGGGAACTAGTTTTGTCCGGACTCCTCACAGGATCAACTTTAGAACCCCCCCTTGAGGCTCAAGGCAGCACCACCCGGTGGTACTCCTGAGAAGTCCATTCCAATGGAGCGCCTTTTTCTCCAGAGCATCATCAAAACATTTTATACTATACATATATAGTATCTTTAAATCATACACCTAGTATGATCTCATACAAATCTCCTTTACTCAAAATCGATTATCCCAAAATCGATAATTCTCAAACTAGGCTTTCCAAATTCAATATTGATTTTACCCAAAAATCAAAAGCCTTTCCAAATCCATAGGTTCCCAAAACCTTTTTCCAAAAATCCTCATAAGATCCTTTGTACATATATATACAGATATATATAATTTTCAAAACCTTGGATCATTTCAAACCTGTATAAAACTCTTTTTATATTTCAAACATTTTCAAAATCCTTTCCTTCTGGCAAAAGATTCATCAAGGGGAGTTTTATCTTATAAAACAAAGATACTTACTTTGTTTACTCAAAATCAAATATTCAAATTTGATTATTCCTTTCAATATCAATTTCATTCAAATCTGTACGATGTACACATATCATCCGTATGCTATACCAATCTGATCGCTCACTCGATCACACAATTTCATCTCCGAACTAGTATCGTCCACCCGACTTCCTAGTGCGGACACAGAACTGGTTTCTTGATCAGAAACCGTCATTCTCCTTGCATAGCCTAACTATGATAGAGAATATCCAGAACCAATCAACAATCCATATCCAGGTTCGCCGTCGAAAATCGAGTGAAAAATTCCAACTCGGATAGACATATTATCTCGAAATTATGTGCTCGAATCTGGATCAAATCACTATGCGAATAGAATAACATACGTACACCCTACGTATTTATCTTTATTGGTTATTAGACAAAACAATTTCATTTCTATTCACATTCACTTTGATTTTCATTCACTTACTCACAATTGCTTTAATCCATTTGGATTATCCCTCTATTCTTATCTCGATTGGGTATTTAACCAATAACAGTTTAAACTCTATCCAGTTGAAATTTTAGAAAATAGCTTGAAAAGTTAAAAATAGATAAGTAGTTGGAAAATAATTACTAGTTTGTAAAATAGGTGTAAAATAGTTAGAAAATAGTTAAAATAATTACAGAAATTTTAGACCATTGCAAAATAATAGTAAGATAGTAATTAGTTTTGTAAAACAGTTGAAATATAGTAATTAATTTGTAAACCAGTTGGAAAATTGTTAAACAGTTTCAAAAATAATTGTAAAACAAATATAAGATAGTTTGGCTTATAAAAGAAAGGTTGTATATATAATAAATAGCTTGGAAAAATTGGTTTATATTAAAACAATTTATATTGAAAATAGTCCAGAGTCAAAACTATTCACTTCCCAATCTCCATTCTTATCAATTCAATTTAAATTTCCATTCCCATTTAAATTGACCAAATTCAAATTTAAATAACTTCAATTTCCATTGAAATTGATTCAATCCCCAATTCAAGTTGAATTAATTCTCAATTTCTTTTCAAATTTAAATCAAATTCCATTTGATTTTAAACATATTCAACTTTAATTACAATCCCAAGTTATTCCAATCACTTTGGACTAATATCCATTCAATTGAACCCACTTCAATTCCGATCCATTTCAACTCTAGTTTGAATTAATCCCAATTTCAAATTCCATTTCCAAATCAAGTTGAATTATTCTTGATTTCTTCCCAAATTCAATTCGAATTCCATTTGAATTTAAAAATTATTCAACTTTAATTGTAATTTCAAATTATTCAAATCAATCCAATTCAAATTTTCCATTTGAATCTTATACTCATACATCTTCAATTACCATTTTAATTAATTCAAATCAAATTCAATTTTGAACCAACTTCAAATTCCAGTTCACTTTGAACCATCTCGAATTACATAAATTCGAGTTAATACTTCAATTGTTGATTTAATTCCTTTAAATCAATTCAACTTATATCTTTAAACCACTTAATTCTGAATCCAAATTTCAATTTACTTTAATAATGGATATATTACCACACCACATTCCTCATTCATTTAAAACAAATCCAATTCACAACTTAAAGATTTGTAACAATGGAATGATATCATTCAAATTATTTTAAAACACCCCACCATTTCCAATTTTCGGATCTCAAACCTATTTTGAGATCACTCAAACTTTCTAATCCAAATCAACTATTTAACTTTTTCCCCAAGTCAAACTCAATTTACTTAATCCAGTCAATCTTACCCAATTTGAATCTTCCATTCCAAATTTTGAACTTTTCATAAATAATCTTCCCACTTATTAAGTTCAAAAACCTATCACTTTGGGTATCATATCTCATTCCAAATTTAAAACTCAACATTTAGAGTTTTCTTCAAACCACCTTTGACATTATGTATATCCTCATATATACATATTAATTTCTTTTACATACCAAGTTATACTTGAAAATTTTAAACCACCTTTAGTTTTTAATTCAAAACAAATTTCTTTAAATTTTCAAACAACTCTTGTTTGAAATAAGACCCCTTCATTTAATAATATTATTTATTATTTCTTAATTATCTTCATTAAGTAATTGTCCCTTAAATTACTTACCTCTAGTTACTTCATTAAGTAACTCCCTCTTTATTTATCTTTCCCAATTATTATCCATTAATTAATCTCATTAAATAAAGTTTAATTAATTACATAAATTAATTGATTATCCTTATCCTAAAACCTTTCCCAATTTCAAGATTTAATTTCAGTTTGAATCCATTTCAAACTTGTCTTTAATTTAGTTTCAATTTGGTTGTAATTCTATTACCACTTAATTCTTACTATTACTTTTAATTTAATTAATACTACAACCAATTTTCTTAATATAATAGATAATCTATTTCTTATATAAGATTCATTTACTTTTGAAATCATTTAAAAACCTTTATATAAGAAAATAACAAGCACGCTCTCTCATACACACACACACACACACACACACACTCAACTCATTCTAGGGTACCACTTACCCTATCCTTAATGAGTAATCCCACCAGAGCCAAGGCTCTCGCTTAACCTTCAGCTCTGATACCAAATGTAACGACCCAGAAATTTCGATCCCGAAAATTCCAGATAGTTAGAAAGAAGAAAAAGAGAAAGAAGAAGAAACAAGAACAAGACATAGAAAACTCACATTCGCAGCGGATCAAAATATAATATCAAATAATAATAACAGTTATACAAAAGAAAACGGTATCTGTCGATTTTTATTTATATACATCAGAGTTACAACATATACACATATAGTGGACATATACAATCAATATGTCCTAGATATGCAGCAATATATCCAGCGGCAATACTCCAACGTTCCTGCCATCCAGCTCGTTCCTGAGCTCCACAACGTCCTTACCTGAAAACCTGTAATACTCGGTCTGACCCGAGCATTACATCAAAGTAACACCCGGGTCAGGCTGAAAACCAGCGTGAGTAAGCCCATCTAATATGAAATACACCAAAACAATATCCAATATTTAACCCGGGGTAACTCATAATTATTTTACAAATCCACAGGTTTGGTATAGACAATTCTTATTATACACATCAATTCCTAAGTGTCCGAATTTAGATTTTATAGTCCAATTCACTTAAATCATTCCATATCAGTTTATTGATTTCACATATCAATTTATAAGGAATCGAAGTGGTTTCGGGTATTTACCAATACCCGACTCCGGTCTCTTCAAAACCAATATAATCTTACTTAAATTACTCAAGTGAATACAATTCAAATTTTAATACAAGATGTCACATAATTCATCATCAATAGATAACCACATCATCGCAATTTAAATCAACATATCTTATCACATAACATCACAAAACACATATTAGAAATAACAATTAATCAAAGGCTGTCAATATCATTCTATTTATTCTTTAATTACATTTAAGTAATTAACCCTTAATTAAGTTAATTATTCCTAACCATTCACTGTAATTAACTTTTATACCTTCACCAATGAATTATTCTTCTAATTACACTTAATAATTAATCAACCTTGATTTATCACATTAGTAATTAACTTTCTTTAATTACATATATCAATTAAATCAACCCCTTAATCAATCTCATTAATAAATCCTTTTATTCACACTGAGTAATTACTACTTAATTACTTCCCTCAAATAATTCCCTTAATTACTTCCTTTAAGTAATTTCATTGGTTAATTAACCTCAATTAATCAACCTCTAATTATTAATTAATTAATTTATAATTCATTAACTTATACCTTGAATTATTAATTAATTAAACCTTAATTTATCACATGGACAAATTAGCCTTAACCATTCTCATTAAATAAAATTTTAAATTACTCTCATAAAGCAATTAACTATAATTGACTTACCTTAATTAAACATATTCATTAATAAATCCTTAATTAATACCATTCGTAATTAACTATCCTTTAGTTACTTACATGAGGTAACTTAATTAATTAAGTTCATAAGTAATTATCATATCATATTCACTAGTTTAAATTAATTATAAACATTAACTATTCTCCAATTACTTATGCTAAGTAATTACACTTTCCTTTTCATCATTAATTAATTAATCTATGAATCTCATTAACTAATTAACTTATAATTAATTCCATTAATTAATCTCAATTATCTTCCCAATTAATCAAATAATATTGGAATTAATTTATTCAAACTAAATCTTGAAATTCCAGATTTTATAAACTAGGTTTAAAACTTATTTTAAATTTCTATTTTACAATTTAAACTTTCAGTTTAAATTTAAAATAAAATATATTTTACACTTAAAAGTTTTTTTAAAACCAAATTTAAATCAAAACTCAAATTTTTTTCAAAAAAACTCAGGTTCGAACTAATTTGAAATCGGATTTCAAACCCAGGTTTTAAACTTATTTTAAATTTTAGTTTACATTTAAAAGTTTTACTACTAATTAAAAAAAAACTGAAACATGTTCTGTTTCTACGTAAAACCTGTAACAACAAAATATATTCGAGCCATACCTAGACATGACTTCGAGTCACTAACCCAAAACTCTCGAGCAAAATTTCAGCAACCTCCTCTGCTTCCAACTTAACCAAAACATCATCAATTAATTTTACTTCGAGCCGAACACTGTATTTTCACGAGCACTACTTCAAGTAAAACTTCATCTTCTCAAACTACCCAACCTTCACTGATACCATCAATACACCGTGCACATGCACGTCGCGCCAACTCCACCGCCGCCACCAACGACACCACGCGCAAGCTCCTCCTCGTCCACTGACACGTCAACGACCATTGATCGGCCATCACGCGACCCAAAACAAAAACGAGATGATCGCACCAACCCTGTAACAGCCCCTTCATCAGTAAATCCACCGAACCCACCAACCTCGACCATCGATTGCCACGAAACTCTGGCCGCACCACCGCAATTCCTCCATGCAACTAACCCCACGATCTTGTGCCACTCGATCCACTACAAATTCCCAGTCAACCCATTATTCGAATGCTACCCAATCACTGAGTAAAACCCTAGTTCTCCCAATACCAAATTCCTTGTGAAGGGTTTCCACTCCCATGATTTTTCTTGGATTCCCTGATCACTATTTCAACCTCGACCCAAAGCTCAACACCTAGAACCAACACAGCCGCCAGATTTTGCCCAGAGACCTATTTCCGGAGATCACAAAATTTCTACCCCAAACCCAAACTAAAAATCAGGATTTTTATTTTAAAAATCATGTTTTTCTGAGTTGATTCAAAATATAAGATTTAAACAACTAACTATAATATTTGATTTTAGCAAGATCTTAAATTTCCTACTGTACTATCCTGGATTCAGTAGATTTTCAAACTAATTCTTTTTGAATAAAAATTTAAACCTTAATTCATGTTTAAATAAACATACTGCATCGAAGATTCAAGCTTAACAGCGATTTGTCAAGTAAATTTTGAAATTTTTGTTTAAATTTACTCTGTAATCTTAAAAATGCAGAGAATCATCAGGAAATTTTAAACATGCATTTTTAAACAAACTAAACACAGAGATTTCTTCTATATGCTTACATGCAAGGTATCCATCATCACAGAAATTCACATGCACAACTTTCATTTATTTAAACTTTTCTGATTTAAAGTTTACTCACCTGTTTACAGAAGACAGAACTGTATATTTGTTTCCAGGCCTGAAATTTCACTACCCTTTTCAAATTTTCACTTGCATGTTGAAGTTTAGTTTTCTTGTCTGCATTTTGCAGATTTTACATATTTGCACTTGAAGATCTTGCCTCCGATCTGAGATTCCAGCTTATCTTCTGATTTGAACTTTCCAGATTATCCTCTTTTTGTTTCAGACTCTACTTCTTCTTCTAATTTCAGATTTTTACAGTTTTTTTTTTCAAATTTTATTTCTTTTGATTTTTGATCTTTGTTTTGATTCAGAATGAAGAGAAACATTTGCTGAAAATAAAACTCTTCCTCTTTTTACAATTTGATTTTAAATTTAATTATTAAGAGAATTTGACATTTGTCCCTTGGATGATTTAATTTCATTACACCTAAGCTTATATGCTTACAAGTGTTTTTACATGTATTTTAAATGTTTTACAAGTGTTATTTTATTTTATTTTTTTATTATTATATTTTTTTATATAATTTATTTAAACCTTGCATGTAATATGTATATGTATGTAATATTTACATGGTTATAAAATGTTTTTATCTTATATAAATTAGCTTTTAGATTTCATATAAATGTAAAAGTGATTTCATATTAACAATTATTAACAAATAACTTATGCCCTTTTTATTCAATTTATATAACATATGTTTATAAGCTTTAGATATCTATTTTAATTCTTTATATAATTTTTTTTAAAATAAATTTATCTTATGTTAAAACTAAAATGAAAGAATAATAAACAAATTAACTTTTAATTTAAATTTTAAATATCATTTTTAAAAGTATTAAATCAAATTAACATTTCAACTTACAAATCATATAAAATAAAGTTTGAAAACACTTATTAAATTCAAACCAATATTTCCCTATTTCTAATATATATATATATATATATATATATATATATATATTACAATTTGAATATAGTGCTTTTATTACATTAAAACTTCCTATTTACAAGATATATCAATACATATATATTATAAATAGAAAATATTTTGATTAACTTTTGAAAAATAAATCTTACCAATTTTAAATTGCCAAAATAAATATTCCCAAATCATTAGCTTTCAAAAGAATTAAACTTACCTTTTTATATTGTTAAGAAAAATATTAATAGATATTAACAAGTTATTATTATCAGCCTCTTTAAAATAATTTTAACTTATCAATTTATAATGTAAAATGATCATATCAATTTAATTATTATCAAAGATTATTAAATTGATATTGCTCAAAATTCCGGGTCGTCACAAATCTATTCCTGGATGTGAGAATGGTGATAAAATTAAAATTTAGCCGATGTGAGACAAATGGAGGGGGATTATAAATTGGAATTGGCAATTTGGATTTTTAAAATATATTTTTTATCGAGAGATTAAAATTATTTAAACAGGATTTTCCAACTACTATACTATGTAACTTAAATTGAGATTTGGGATTCCGAAAAATGAGTTATTTTAATATTTAATACTTATTGAAATAAATTCTAATTTTTATTAAACAGCTTTGTAAATTAATTAGTTATTTAAAAATGATTTGGTAATGAGTTATTGATGTTATTTAAAATGTTTTGATATTTTAAATTTTAAACATTTTTACAAATAAACTACTATTCCTTAAAAAATACTTGTTTTACATATATATAGCCTAAGAAGGATTGAATTTATTCATAAATCCTTACAAGATTGGAAGCGAAGTTTGTTAAGCGAGTATGATTTTGGAAGAGAAATCTTATAGTGGGATTTTTGGCGCTTGAAGCAAAAGTTCTAAAGTGTGAAGATATGAGAAATTCGTAAAGTGAATTAGAATTCATAAAAGAAGTTAGAAATGGGTATTTAGAGGTATAGACAAGTGCATTTGACTTTGGAAATGCTAAGGGGTTTTATAATAAAATTTGTAAGGAATTTTGAGAAATAGGAAATAAATGGACTACCTTATGAATATAGGAAATAAAAGATCTTAGAGAATATGATTATAAATATTCCTAAGTATTGGACGGGAAGAATTTGAAAATATTTAACTTCGAGATTTTAATTATAGAAATATTTTCGAAGGGATGGATTATAATTGGAAGCGAGAAAAATATTCTAAGTATTGAAATGACTTGAAGATATCCTGTTAAGGATATAAGAATTTGAGTTTGTTTTCCACTATTAAAATATTGGAAGGGTTTGAATATATATCTTATAAAGATATTTTGGAAATATTTTGGGAAAATTTGGCCTAGTGACTGCTTATGGATGTTTTATTGATAGTTAAATAATCGACTATCAATATTGGCCAATTTCGTTAATCTTTTCGAAGAAACCGTAATCAGATTTAATTATCTGAAAACCACTTCGTCCATTTTGAACGTAACGAATGAATACTATGAAGATAATGAAGACGGTGATTCGGTTTGTCCAGACCCAAGAAAACTTGTATGGACGAATGCTATCAAAACATCTTCATTGGAGGACGATGAGCATTCTAAGTAAAATTGATTCTTGAAAGGTAACGCTTAGCCTCGAGCCTCATAAACTGGGACTGACTAAAATAGAGGAAATGTAGCAAGACTAAGTGGGTCGCACCCAATTAGGATATGTTATCACTTTTTTATATGTCCTCGAGAACCTATTTATTATGGATATGGTTATACATGAAAGAAGGAGCACTCGATGGAAGGGTGGGAACATCCGGGGTGACAACATATTTGGTCTATCTAAGTTTGGGGTACGCCGGTCTTGTCTAGCAGGGGATCCCGGTAAGGTCCTCGGCACATTGTTCTAGAGGTGTACTGTGATGGGCGATACCTCAGTGGCCCAGTCATTCGTTGGAATCCATTCTCCAATACGAGTTTATGGTTTTGTTTGTAGAGCCTAGTATGCTGGAATTTAATTAATTTAACAATTTCAGCTATTTGAATAAATATTCGTATTTAGACACTATTATAATATGACTGGATTTCTATAAAATGTTTTGGTTATCGTAAGGGAAAACCCGTCATGTTTATGTGTGACGCGGTCTTACGAGATACCTTTGTTTTTCAAAAGATTTTGATAACTCTAATATTTCAAATTGAGGGTGTTTTCTCATGCTGGTTTTCCAGACTGACTCGGGTGTTATTTTATTATAACGCTCGGGTCAGACCGAGTATTACAGATTCATGCTAGAATGCTATGGAGCTCAGGAGACAAGCTGGACGACAGAGACGTATCTCCCTACTTCGTTATATTTCCGATGTGTGGGGACATGTTATTATAATTGTTCATTTGATGTATTGAATTGTTGTACTCTGATAATGGTGTATATTAGTAGTACTGTTTTGAAATAAAAATCTGTTATTTTTTATTATATTTTATTCCGCTGTGATTATAGGATTCTATGTTTGTTGTTTACTTTTCTTCCATCCCTTTCTTTTTCTTTACCCTAGTTGTTCGCTCTTTCCTACACTTTAGGTTAAGCGAGGAAGAACTATGATCAACTCAGGGGGTATGGAACTACAGGTCGCTGCAACTACGTTTCTCATGATGGAGGTTTTGGATGAAGAGGCTTCGATTGTCGTAAGAAATCTCGGCCGTCAGATTAAGGGTTAAGTGGCGGCTGTAGTATTTAGGGTTTGGAGAGTTTGCAATTCTAGTTTGATTTTCCAATGGAAATTAGGTTTTGTTTTTTCTTCTGTCATTAGAGATGTGGAACAGAGAGGATAGAATTTGTACGTGTAGAGAAATGAAAAGCTACTAGGGTTTTTAGGAAAAAAACTATTTATATGGAGAGCGATAGATAGGATTGAATGGGTAGAACGAATTGGTCAAAACAATAACAACGACCCGAAAAGATCGTTTCGCTTCCAAAATGAAAGTGGATATCCTATATATCAAAATAGATGTTTTCAATATTTTTAAACTCAATAGAACAGGTTTCAAGTTCTAATTCCATCATATGAAGAAGTTAGATTTTAAAATCAGCTTATTTCAAATTGATTTCAATAAATTGATTTCTACGCATTTCGAGTCCGTACGATCAAAGGCAAGTCCGATCGTTATGAAACTTGAAATCCTACAATAATTCACTATTACGGATCCGATGAAACTGGTTTCGATGAAATCCGAGATAGTGGCCAAAATGCCTATTGTCACATTAATTTAATAAATTATTATCACTCGCCTTTGAAATTTAACTAACAATATTATCATTTCTAATTCCACAGAATTTAACAATCATTTTAAAACCAATTTCCCATGTAAAATTCAACATTAATTATTGCACTAATTACAACGTTCAAATTTCAATTGAAATAAATTCATTAATTATTAATTTAAATTCCAATAAATCCATTTATTTGATTTTTCATCTTATTATTCAATCAATTGTCATCTTATGGGTATAATTAACATTGATTTATATCTTATTGCACTAACATTTTACAATTATCATCTTAATTTATATTAACGTAATATTTAATTACATTTAATTTCAGTTGATTTCTAATTTAATTTCAACATATCAGGTAAATGAGTAACAAGTAATAATTGTCACCTTTTACTTAATTTAATCACATCTATAAGTTTATTATATATTGATAAATGTTATGACTACTTACACAACACTGATTGTATCCAATTACAATTAATTGCATATTATTTCACCAATTAATACAACATTTGGTTTATTTCTTTATTTGCAATTTATAACCAATTATAACTTTTTAACCATTTCAATTAATTAGAATCACATTAAAATAGTCATCGATTGCCATACATTAACATTATTATAATTACATTCTAGTTATTTTTCTTATTATTAAATCTTAAAATTTAATTTTTCACAACATTAAACTCAAAAACCTATTTAATTAATAAATTTAATTATCGAAAATTTACGGGTTGTTACATTTATATTGTTCTAAAGCAAGTATTTTTGCATCAAGATCATGGCTCCATGTCTTATTAAAATTTGAAATTATTTTTTGTTGCATGATATTTGTTAGATTATCTATGCACCAGGAATCTCTTCCATCCTTTCCAGATAAAAAAATTGATTTATTTGAAATGCCAAAGTATCTCCTTTTCCTACTTAATACCTTTTCCATTTATTCTATGTATTGTTATACCTTCATCAATATATTATACACTATTATTGTATATATTAATTTAAATATGTGATCAAACATACTCATTTATTTTTCTTTCAAATACTTAATTCTTTGTGTTTTAATATGAATTTTTACATGTACCCTCTCAACGCATTAGCATAGTTTAGAAAATTAGATTATCAATATTAATATTTGTACCTGTAAAACTTCTTAACTCATGCTAAGTTTTATGGATGATTTATAAAAACAATCATATAATATATATCCAAAAAATAGGTTAAAACTTTTAAAGAAAAACATATATTGAAATTATAAGAATAAAAATAAGTGATAGTAATAATGAAAACTAATTATAGACTTGAATATATGAACTTGGAATTGACACATGTGTTGTATACAAAACGTATATACTTAAATTCAATGAAAATTAAATTAAGCGAACTACCAAAATATTCGATTAAAATCAACATAATTGCGCTTGGAATGTTTATTTGGTAAAAAAAAAAATCAAATTCGTTGTATATTCAATATTTCTTTTACATTACAAAACTTAGTATATGAAACGTAAAACACATAAATAGGTAAATATTTTTGTATTTTTATTTTGAAATAATGCTAATAAGTCACTTCCGGCACATCTTTAAATGCATTTGAAATATATATTTCTCTCTTATGCTATTTGCCTCTTTGAAGTTTATTTCTTTATATTGGTTTTAAATTATAGCTGATATTTTTATTTTCTTTGTCAAAATAAAGAGAAATATCCATAAAGGATTGAAATTTTACAATTAAAATTCTTGCAAATTAACACTCCATTAGAATTTTTTTCGTTTTCATGCATTTGTTTATGTATTTTGGAAACTAGTGATCTTCGTATGGAAGCTGTAGAAAGTAAATCCGATTGTACTAATTTTAAACTATATAAATATTTTAACTAAATAGTTTTATGTTGATATATTTATAAGTTTGTAAAAGTTTTGCTTATTTATGCTAAGAGCATATTAATCATTGGAATTTTGAAAGTGCAAGAATCTTTACCAAAATTTTAGACCTCATAGCAAAAGAAGAAGCAGAAGATGATCAAAGTGATGATAAATCCGTGGTAACTATTAAAAAAAGAAAGTCACGAGAATATTGTTATAAGAAGAGCAAAAATGCTTAAAGTTTGAAATAATTAAAATTGTCTTTTTTTGATGTGAGTTAATTTCATCAAAAATTTCTAATCTTATTTATGTTTATCATATAGTAAGTTTGGTTTTAGTGATATTGAATTGTTTTCTAAGTATAAGAAAAAATATCATCCCAATGTATGTTTATCATACACATGGTTACCTTTCACATAACATATATATGCGGTTTTTTATCACTGTAATGCATTATAAACTTAAGAAGGGCGTTAAAAATATTGGTCTTGAACTAGGTTATTCTATCTTAAGAAGCACTTCCAGTTTTCATACAATCATGGGATCTTATGTTAGAGATATGGTTTCAGTGTGAATATAGGGATTTTGTTTATTAAATTAACTTTTATGCATTTAGGAGAAAGATATCCAATTTAAATTTTAATATATGAATACATATACCAATAAACTATTATATTTACCTTGCAATTTCACGATTTTGCATTAAATAATAAATGAATGATGGAGAACTTCTATTTAAAAACTTCATATAAATCACATAAATGACAGTTTTTATGGTTAACAACAAATTCAATTATTTAGCTGGACTTAACCAATGTAGCTTATTAATTTTTATTCAGTTTCTTATGTTATTCCCCTTTCATATTTTACTAATTTTTTATTAGCACAACACTTTCATGCTTTTATGAACACATTACATAATGTATTTCTACTAAACATTTGAATCCGTTATTTTAGTCAATGGCGTACTTTGAAATCTATATCATCATCTTTTATAAATGATTATGATCTAAATGATTATTTCACTTTGCAAATTTTATTGACAAAAGAAAAATGACAAAATGATTGATTTTACAATATTTATGGTATAAAATTGTTATTGTAGTTTGAAAAATAAAATAAAAAGGTATTTTTTGAATTGAATAATAATACTAGTAGTACATTAATGTTTTCAAAAAGTGTTTTTGTATAATATAATTACGAGAAATAAATAGAAACAAAAAGGAGTTTAGACGATGAAAAATAAAATTTTGTTATCTTTGGAATAAATAGAAATAAATTAGTTTTGGAAAGTATTAAAGAGGTGTTAGTATATATTATTATTTAATGTAAATGATAATAACACCGTTTTAAAAAGCAATTTGATGAAAACTACTATTTTCGATTTAAAATGCGATTTTTAGAAGCATCTAGAGAGATAAATGTATTTAAATGGTCTTTGAAGTATTCTACCATTTCAGAATGACTATTAATGTTTTTTTTTTTGAATTACCTAGAGAACCAAGCTTCGCTTGTAAACTCTAGGGAAGTATGTGCCTGCCAAACACATACTTCGGGTACTTGTTATAGGGTTGTCAGTTTCGGGGCTCGAACTCGTGACCTTCGATCACGCAGTCCGGACCATCAACCAACTGCGCTAACCCTGTTGGCGACTATTAATGTTTCCACATATATAAATAAAGGTTGTTTTATAATAAACCAAAATAAAATGATTTTATGTGTAAGAAAAAAAATAATGTTCGTAAATATAACATCTTTCCATTCGGGATGGTTTTTATATGTAATTAATTAGTTAAATTACCATGTATGTTTGTTTTATGACGATGGAATCGTTTTAGGGCGTGGATCATGTTTTTTTGAACACACTACATGAAATGTTTCTACTAATCATTATAGTCAATTGTTTTGTTAATAACATATAATAAAAACTAGATCATCATCTTTTACAAATAATTGTAATCAAAATGATTATTTCTCTTTTGAAAATATGCCGACGTAAAGACAAATGAATTCTTATGAGCTACAAATCGTGTGCATGACATGAGGTCACACTAGTTTTCGATGGAAAAGTAAGGGTCTCATCGTATGCTTTTTGTCTATTTGAATTATTAAGACTTTTTTTTCTTTTGAAATGGTACTTTACATACAACATGTCACTGGGACAACATATCACATGTCATTAAACATTCGAATCACGCTACACAAGTTTCGAACCTGTGACCTTTAGCACCAAAGCAAAATTACTTAACCACTGGGACAATGGTTCTTGTCGATTTGAGTATTAATATAGAATGCTACTTTTAACAAACATGGAAAAAACTAAATAATAGTGATTCTAACCTGCTTTCTTCACAAGATGGAGAAATCCAAAAATAACGATGATGATGAAACTTAGAATGCAAATAATCATTGGAAATTAAATCCTTTTCTTTTGGACATTTTGACAAATCGAGAATATACCGAGGGATAAAGAGGAAATGATTTCTCATCGTATATGCAAATTTGTTTATTTTATAATGTTTTTTTATTGAGTAACTTTCATCACAGTTTTTTTCTCCACATCATGTGGAAAGCTGGTTAGAATTATTATTTTATTTATTTATTCCATTATATAGAAAATTTTCAAGGGCTAAATTTAGTTAGAGTTATGTCTAAAAATTTATCAATCAACATATACTAACTTTCACTTCCTGCCCTTTATGTGTAATCATAATCTGCCAAAAGTGTCTCTAAAAAATTTAAAATATTTTAATCTTTTAGAAATGGTAATTTGAATTCAAACGGATAAATGAATAAATATCTGATGGATTTTTAAAATCAAATTTCATAATCTCCTAAATAAAATAGCAATTGCTATCTATGATTTTCAACAAGTGAAGATTTCATGATACCTAATTCAAAATGTCGAAGGAGTGACCAAAAGCTTTATAGGTATGAGTATAAGGCTTTGCAAAAAAGATTGAAATTTTCTAAAGTACATTAATCGGTATTGATCTGTGGCATGGTTCTATACCGATCGATCAAAAGTTGCAATTTCCAATGAATCCCAGCAAAAGTTTAGATTTGGAGTATAAAACAAGTTTATAGCATATAGTAGAAGTAGATCAGTGGATTAATTGAGGAAAAGTATACAAGTCTATCAATTGGTGCCATTCCATCTATGAATTGGTACTATTCCATAACCTTTTTTCGAATGATCCAATTAACTCCTGCTTTTTTTATTTAGATTGAAGACACGAATCAAGCCCTTTACACCTATAAATGTTGCTATACATGCAAAAAAATATAAATCAAGCAATTTTACATTTTAGAAGAAGTGCTATAATTTTTAATCTCTATTCACTTTTCGATTTTGATAATTATTCTATTTACCATTTGAATCTATTGATAACAGCAATAAAATCATTCAAATAGATCAGGAAAATCACCTTAAATTAGCATTTATGCTTTTCATACTTTGTATTTCGTAACATTGTAAGGAGTAGAGAAAGTCAACAAAAAGAGAGATTATAAAATGTCAAAAGTATTGATGCAACTAGGGAAAATGATCCAAAATCATCATCGGTGTTGATGCATCATCAATTGGTGTCCATCGATCTGGATGTGATGGAAAACATTGCACTAAAATGCTAGAACATCAATAATTTATTCCACAAGAAGGTAGAACCTAAGAAAATGATATGCGAAAACTCTCGTATATAAGAGAAATCCCAAGGACATGGTCAAGCCAAACATCGAGAAAGAGGTGGAAGGCTAAGACGAATGGCATTCCTAGAGAGAGGGAGACCTACGCATCATACCATAGGATGTCAACGCTTAGGCAGTGACCATTAATGTAATTCTTAGAATAGTGAGTATAGTGATGCGCTCAACGATATTGTTTTGATTAGGTATGTTTGGAATATGGATGGTGATGAGCAAAAGTTTGTGAAACATAGCAGTTATTCATTATTCTTAGAGGGATCAATAACAATGTGATTTTGCAAGCTTGAACTGGGTTCCATCAGACCAAATGATCAACATGCTAATAAATTTTTAAGCTAGTTTATAATGTGTGCTATCCAACTAGAAGATGAAATTTCATTGATGAATGTTGAGTAAGTAAGAAGAAATACATTGAAGAATTTTCTAAAGAGATTTAATCTTGCCATCAGGGAAGTAAGAAATCCATTGGGCACCCTTGTGTTGATTGCTTTGTTAGGAGGTGTACACAAAAATACAGAATTTGGGAAGTGTGTTACTATGAAGAATTTATTGTATAACGGTGGTCGGACCAAGCTCCTTAACTCCAGCCCATGGCGTATTCATTTGAGCTGTCACTCACTTTACTGTCGCGAAAAAAAGTCCCAATGTTATATGCCTACCAACCTATATTTATACACTACTTCTCCAAGTTATTTAGCGATGTGATTTATGTCATTTTGTAACCGTTCTTCCTCTTTATCACTTATGTGACAACCCTAATAGAAGCCTACTAAGATGAAGGAATTAATATGAACGTGAACTAATTTCTACACTTTTAATTGAAAGAAATTAAAGCAAGACCGAATTCAATAAGGATGGGAGAGTCATCGGTTCTTTAAAGTGCAATAAAGCACTAAAGAATTATGATGATATTGTAATAGCTAAAAGTTAAGGAAATATTATAATCAAAATTTAATGAAGGGGCGAAATAGGCATTTTCTAACTTTGGAATTTGACGATGGGACTTACGCCATTATGAAAAGCACATTTATTTAATATAGGCCATATATACAATTGTCAAATTTGAAGGTCGGTTGAGGGAGATATGGGTTGTAACACCCCTCATTTTTGTTATAGATTATTCTAGATATTTTGTTATGAAATAATTAAAAAAATAATGTGGGGAGAATAATATACTGTGGATAATTACCATGTTAATAAATCTTGAATTTCAACATTTAAATAAAATTATTTTATAGGGAAAGAAATTAGAAGCAGCATTAATTATATCTGATAGTGGAATAAGGAAAGAAAGAAAAAAAGTAATCATTAATTCTATTTAAATACATAAAGTTGCTAAGTAACCCCCCCCCCCCCAAACTAAAAAAACCACTATACTCTTGTTTTTGGTAAGTATACACATCTTGTTATTAGGTTTTCCTTTATTAACCTTAATAAAAACAGCCAAAAAATCTTCCCTTATATGAGAACTATTTAATCCACGCACCATCAACATCGTTATTCTTCATATCATGCATTTCTTTTGCATGATTTTTACTCAGTTGATCTTCTATAAACGGTGCATTTTCAAATTAAATAAAACTAAAAAAATACATAAATTTCAAATTTTGCTTCTGTTGATTTCATTAGATTTGTATTATCATCAATACATTCCTTTGATTTAAGCACATTACTGAAAATTGCAAAAAATTATATGATTAGTGTTTATTGCATAGGAAAAAAAAAAGAAGGAAAATTGAATGAGTGGTAAAAGGATAAGGTCAATGACATAAGGACAATTTCGTAATAATTCCTTTTTTCCAGTTTTATCGGTTTACCCAGCGGCTCTATGAGTTTCAAGTTGAGTTAGCCAAAAATAAAATATATCCCCTAACTCTCCCTCTTACATTTATTATTTTCGACCACTACCACAACTAAAGACAGAAAATAAGGCTGTCAATGGATATCCGAAAAATCCAAAATCCATCTGCATCCGTATTTGAAAAGCGGATAATATATGATATCCAAAAAAAGGATGCGGATGCGGATACAAAGACATCTGCATCCGAAAATTATCCATCCGGTCTTTGTTAAGATTATAGTATAAATTATGTGTATTTTTGTATAATGAAAGATATTTATTTATTGTTCTATTAAGTTAGTAGTTTATATTATATCACTTAATGCTTATTTACTGCTCAAAACTATTTATTATCGTCATATTTGTTTATATTTAACACTTTTACAATCAATTGGATTGAAAAAAATGTATGTTAAACTTAAAATTCATATTTATATTTCTTGATTTATCAGTCGTTGACGGATAAGATAATTATCCAATATCCGTCCGTATCCGCGGATGCAAATATCCGATATCCGAAAATTATTTCGGATGCGGATGCAGATATGACACTATCCGCATCCGAAGTATCTGTTGACAAGCCTAACAGAAAAGTAAAAAACTGTAAAACTCCTTCAGATTATCCCAATAAAGAAGAAGTGGAAAGAAGCTTAAAGGAAGAAAAAGTTAAGGAAGGAAACTAAGTCAATTATCTCCACACATAATTATGATTAAGGTGAATAATATCTTCATCTTTCTTTTGCAAGACGGTGTAATTTAGATTTGTGATGAAAATCAATTTTTTTTTTATGAAAGAGTAATACAATACAACTATATTAGCTACAAAATTAGGAACTATACAATTAATTATTTGTTTGGAGTTAATACAATAAATAAAGCAGGATCATCGCTATGATGATCAACAAAAAAGGGGAGAAAATGAAAGTGTAAACCAAAATAATTGCAAGCATGTACTAATAATATCAACTATCAGCATAGCAGGTTGAATTCTGAATTAAAAAAGGAACGCTGTGGTGCTGTGATTGATTGAATAACGTTAGAGCGTGTAGCATGTAGCTTGACTGAAAGGCTTATGGGCTCTAATTCCTTCTTGCATGAAACAGGAGGTCTGGATGTGAAGGCTAGGGATACAACTTGATATAAGATGCGAAGCAAGGCAACGTGCAAAGTTGACATGACAAATTGCAGGCCAACAGTATGAACCAGGCTATAGCATAATTGTATGACGGCAGTATGAACATGGCAAAGTGCAGGCCAACATATAAAATAAGACATGGCAAGACTTATACTAGCTAACACAGGAGAGACACCATAGGAAAGGTCACACCAAACCATTTTTGTACAAGGTCACCCTCACCACCGACAGTAAGATGCGAGATAAGGCCGGTAGCGTGCAATGATGATAGGGCAGTGTTAACAGAGCAAAATTAGGCTGTAGCATATCAGCTGATGTGGGTGGACCAAGAATGAACATGGCTATAGTATACCAGCTGGATGAATATAAGCGATGAACAAGGCAAATGTTGGACATATCAGTTGCAAAGCAAAAACTAGGCTGTGACAAAGTAACGAGCAAAGTTGACACGTGAGGGTGCATGAAACCACCATCTGAGAGTTGGACCAAGGCGGTGGCATACAGAAATTCGAATGATTATTAAAGTTTGTAGTGCATATGGATTGGATAATAATTTATGTGGATATCGATTATGAATATCATTTATGAATTTTTACGGAATTCCTTGATGGTTTTTTGAGTTAAAAAATATAGACTTTGATCTTTAAATGTTTTGAATTTTAGATATGATGTTTGGAATAAAATTTTGGAGATGTGTTTTATTATGAATTTTCCAAGTTGAGATATTGGATAATTCTGAATTTTAATTATTAGAAATATGAAGAAAAAAATTAGTTGTTTTACTTTGAAACTATATATGTTGTAAAAGGGGTAAATTCTGATTTTGGGATAGTTTCCAAGGAATTTAAATCTTTATTAATAGTTGGTTTGGAAGCGCAAACTTTTGGTCCAACCGTGAGCTTCCAGAATTGTCCTTTATATGTAAGTGTTTATTAATAGTTGTGATATATTTGCTTTCACACTTTTTTGGTATCAGCATGAAATACCAAAAATGTCTCTCTACGGATATTATTAAAATTTAGCATCGCTTAAAGTTAGCTTCTGACAATTAAGCTTCTTTTACAAATTCAAAATTTCCTCTACAAATATTTACTAAGTCTTAACATCACTTAAAAGTAGGATCTAGCAAATAAACCACTTTACAAATTTGTTTTTTATTAATTAATAATATAAATAAAAATTTAAACTTACAAAAAATTAGATATTGCAGCTTAGAAATAAAATTTCAAATAACCTATGTATGATTCGACACAAAAATATGACTAAATATATATGGAAATCATTTTCTTTTGAACGTATATTAAATAAATAAAATTTGTAGAAAAACAATTCAGTCTTCATTATCACACACGGAGCGTGTACCGTAACGCTCGTTTATTATAAATCGTTTTGTGTAAAAGTTTTAAACTGCAAAAACGGTAATTACTGGCATAATTAATAGAAATGAAAAATTAATTTGAAGGACAAATTATCCTAATAATTTAAGTATAAGTATGCAGTTCTATTTTTTGCTGCAAAGCCAGGCCCAAAGCCTAGTTATGAAATAAATCCTGAAAACAAACTTTTCTATTTCGTTCCATTCTTCACTCTTCATTCACTTTTAAAAAATTTCTTCGCTTCGCTCTCAAAATTCAAAACCAATATAACATTGGCGCCACAAACTAGAGGCAAATCAATATCATCAATGGAACCGCAAACTTCAATACCTACCGAACAACTATCAAAAACCGATTAGCAATGGCCAATTCCAATCATTGAAAACTTAGGTCAAAATGCCCCAAGATCGCAGAAGACGAAAATCTATGCTAGAAAGGTAAAATTATCAAAACTACAAATTGAAGAAGCACAACAAAAATTAGAAAGAATAACAAAGCAAACAAATGAACAGCCTGCAAAAAATGAAAAATCAAGCAAAAATGAAAGAAAACATAATGCAAAAGGTAACCGATATTATAAAATCTGGTGCAATAAAGTTGTTAAATACTTGTACAATAACAACGTTGATTTTTTTGACAGAACAATATAGAAAATACGAAACATAAAACAAAAACTAGAAAGAAAATCAAGAACAACTAATTTTTTTTTGAAAGATGAAAAAAGGAAATAATAAAAACTAACTCAGAATGAAAATTAGAAAGAAAATCAAAATACAGTGCAATAAGCAAATGTACTATAAAATTATTAAAGTTATACCAACGGCGGTATCATATTACTAAATTTATATGCTAATAGTATCAAAAAAAATTAAACAGAAGAAAGCATGAAAGTAAAAAGAAAAAAATGGAAATGAGGAGTTTGTAGATAAAGAGATAAATTCGGTAAAATTGTAAACAATATCAGCTTATAACATGTCATTTATTGCAAAAATGATAGCCAATGAATGTTTGATAGGAGTGGATGTTTTATAACTTTAGAAATTGTTTCCACTGCATTTATAACAAAACTAATACCAATATATAGTAAAAATGATATCTATTGTCTGTTTGATTTGAATTGATGCTTTGTATTTTTTAGAAATTATTTTCATAGTCATTTGTAACAAAACTGATACCAACACATTGAAAAAATGATACCTATTGTCTGGTTGATTTGAGTTGATTTCTTGTAATTTAGAAATTATTTTCACTGTCATTCATAACAAAACCGATACCAAAAATTGAAAAAATGATACCCATTTTCTGTTTGATTGGAGTTGAATCTTTATAATTTTAGAAATTGTTTTCATTGTCATTTATAACAAAACTTGTTAAACCAACAATTAATTCAATACCCAAGTTGTTGTACAAGAACCCATATACGAAAAATTCCAATAATACCCATTGGTTTTTAAATTAATTACGAAATCATTTGAAATTTAAATCATGTGTCCAAAAGTAAAATAGGCAAGTCAAAATATGTCACAGATCTTGATTTATTATTGTTAGATGCACTAGACGATATGTAAAAGTCATATCTCTCGTTTAATAAATAGGCGTGTTACAAAACAAGTCGAAACTGCAAATTTCTAATTGTTCAAATCCTTTTATGTGTATGTCCATTTCATCTTCTTCGTCATTGGCTATTTTTCATTAAATTGGTTCTCAAGCTCCTTAGAGAACTCAAAAACTTCTAGTCCAAAAAGTGATTTATGCTAGAAGAGGGAAATAAGTTAGAAGCCTCCTTTCCATGCTGGGGTGCATCTCTATTTATAGTGGCTGAAAGGAGGTGAGACTTGTTTCCATTGGTTGATGAGAGTTGGCATGGATTAATGACTTGGCAAGATGGATGACCTTGACGGTGCCACTTTTCATGATCTCCTTAAAGTTAAATACTTCATGTAACACCCCAAATTTTAATAATATTATCCAGGAGATTGAGATTTGAAAATAAAAATGAAGGCCGAGCTTAATTAAATAAATGAGCTTAAGAATGGTTTATAAAAAAATTAGTTTACACAAGGGTACAATGGGAAATAGCCGCACATAATCCCTTACCCTTATATATATTCTCGTTCCTTATACCATTCATGTTTCATTTCCCATTCACGTCATTTTGCAAAAATAAAATACAAACATAAATCAAAGAGGAGTAGGCCATTTCTAAAAAAAAGGAGAAAATTAAATCTAAAGCTAAGGAATTAAAGCAATGGGAATATATCTCAATCTCAATTCGAATTCCTTATAATATTCAAGGTGATAATAATTTATACCATCTCTATTTTGATTTATGATCATATGTTTTCGGATTTAAGATTAAATTCGTTTTTATGATATTTTGGATGATGACATGCTTGAATTGATATAGAAATAAGGATTTATTCGGTTTTAGGGTAAAATCGATTGTAAATGATCTTTGAATTCCATTGAAAAAATATGTTATGTAAAACATGATTTTAGAGTTGGGTTTTAATTTTGATAATTTTCCAAGCTATGGAAAGATTATTATGAATTTTTAAAGGAAAAATATGGTTAATTGGGTTTAGAAATTTGTTTCAAAAATTACATTGATAATTTGGGTCTGAAATTTAGATATGTTAGATACTATATTAAAATTGAATTTTCGCAATTATTTGGGGAATTTTCCTAAGTAATTTACATGAGAATTATATTACTTTGAAAGGGAAACCGAAATGATTTAATTGTTTTTCTTAATGGAAGAGCTTATTTGTTAAATTAATCTTGGTTTAGATCTGAAATTATGCGGCGGTTATTTTGTGTAAAGGATTTGAAAAGTTAAAGCAACCAATCATATGCTTACAAATGGGCAGGTTAGTTAGAATGTGTTTGCTTTGATTGGCACTAAATCATATTTACCCAGAAAATTGGGTTCCGCCTCTATCAGAAGCACCTTTCGACTCATTGCCTCTGCATTCAATCAAGTCGAAACCCCACATAGTTGAAACCAATACTCAAGGTACCAACATGGGTACGTAGTGGATTGGAGGAAGCCAAAAGGCATGGTGTCGAAACATAGGTTTCGATGGGAATCAAACCTTTGCTTTGCTTTTAAATGTTAGCGTCTACCTTTGTTTCACTAAATCTTTCGAAGGAGTCGAAACATATGCTATCGAAAGGGGTTCTCTGAATAACTTTCGAAGAAGGTTGCCATCTTTCATTTTTAGGTATAGATTTTCGAATGAGTTCCTTACTTATAAAATAATGCTTTCGAAAATAATAGTTCCGACCTAGTCAAAGCCATGTTGTCGTTCTTTTGCCTTTCGAGTGTATTAAAGTCATCAATGCTTTCAAAGGATAGCTTTTGTTTTAAAGATGTACTAAGCCACTTAATAAATGCTTTCAAAGGATAGCTTTTGTTTTCAAGATGTACTAAGCCACTTAATAAATGCTTTCGAAAGGATTCAGGGGTTTTGAAGGTAATGGTTTCGAAAGAGGTTTTCGATGCTAACCTTCAATGTTTATGTAACGACCAGGCGATTTTCCACAAGAGACAGAAGAAGAAACAGAAATAACAATAAAGAATCTCACAATCGCAGCGGAACAAAATATAATATACAATAACAGCTTTTATAGAAAATAACCTGTATCAGTTATTATCCATACAAATTATCATAGTACGTCATCAACATATAAATATGGACAGTTACAGTAACTTGTCCTCGAGATGCTGAATATATAGCCTACAGTACACCGCGGAATATAATCGAAATACGTGTAATACGTCACTGCCATCTAGCTCGTCTCCTAAGCTTCATAAGCGTTCGAACCTTAAACTGTAATACTCGGTCTGACCCGAGCATTACAATAAAGTAACACCCGAGCCAGGCTGGAAACCAGTGTGAGTAAACACTCTTAAATTGAACAACTAAGGTTATCAAATCTTTTGGAAAACCATGGTAACTCGTAAGACCATGACACATATAACACGACGGGTTTTATCTTACGATAACCAAAAACACTTTTCAGGAATTCCGGCAATGTTATAATAATGTCTAAGTACAATTACTCATTAAAATGGTCAAATTTGTTAAATTAATCCAATCCAAGCATATATGACTCTATAATCAAAATCGTAGGGCTTCGTAATGATTATTAAATCGAATGGTTCCAGATAACATTGATATTCGATACTGGTCTCTTCGGAATAAATCGATAAACTCTTAAATGTCCAAGTCTGTTTAAATAAACAATTCATATTCAGGCTGTCAACCTTCACACATGGGAATTTATTACATATGTTTTATTTTCAATAAAACGTGTAAACATTTTATTCCAATTATTTAAATTCTTTTTGACTCCTTCATGGTACAGACAAGAATAATGGAAATAAATATCCAATAACAATAAACCCAAGGCATAGAGCATTAACTAAGTTAACGATTTATAATTAATATTTAAAAAAAAATCACAATCAGGATTTAATTAACTTAAATTAAATTGAACCTACTTATATTTTTAATCCAGATTAATGAAAAAATAGAGAAATTATAAAACGATTTATTATTAGTTAATTAAAAATTAAACAATCTATTTAATAACTAATTTATTAATTAACATAAAATTTAAGTCAAATAAGGATATAATTAATTACTCATTTTAATTATATAATATAATTAAACTTTAATTTATGGAAAATCAATAACATTAGTTTATAATACCGAGAATAGGATCGAAATGCAAAATTCTTCACGTTGAATGGTTTTAAATGAATTGATAAGACAATGTTTTAAAGATTATTAATATAAAAAAAATGAATGTTAATTTAGTTAATAAAAAGAAACTCGGCCCAAACCACTAAAACACGATCCAAAACAATCAAGCCCATCCCCTTCACCTCCTTTCTTCTCCCGTTCTTTCCTTTCCAACCTCTCATTCGAGCATACCCTGGTGCACGAACATGTGCACGTGTACACACGCTCAAACCACCGAAGCTTGCTACCAACCGCTTGCGCAAGCTACCTACGAAATCGGCACCGTGTTTCCCCACCTGAGAATCCACGACAACGCTAGTTCACAAAACCGACCACCAATCCCAAACCTGGAACGAACACCCAACCCTTCAAACACCTCGCCTCTCCAACCACCAGCACCATCGACCATCAGATTTCACCTGAAGCCTCATCGTCTCCTCCTCTATCATTTCCCCCTGGACCGCACGTCCATCACGTCGCTTCGCACCGCCATTGCCATTTAATCGAAACACAAAAAAGCGCTCTAAAACCCTAGTCTGTCCTCGACCGGCTACCACGAGCACCTAAAAATTGCCATGCCATTTTCCTCATATGCGCCCTCGACCGAGCATCCTCCACGACCTATTCCGTGCCACGGAAACAACTTTATCACCAAAATTTGATGAAAAACCCAACTTCGTTCAACTCTAAAATTTTCCGTGCATACAAGCTTAAAAATATTCAAACCAGACTTAAAAATCATATTTTCAATCACGATTCAAGCTGTATGATCTACTTATAAAATTACGATAGTCGAATCTCAACTATTTCTGATCCATTCACTGTTAAAATAGGTTTTGTCATCCCATGCTTGGTGAAATTTAAAGAAACCAATTTTACAATGTCGTATACTAAAAAACTGACAACTATGCTCTTTGAATCATGTTCTAAAACCTAATAGATTTTGAGTTGTTGATTTTTAAAATAAAGACTTTACCTGTTTAAAAAGAACAAAGATCAGAGGCTACTTTTAGAAGAAGCACTGGGTAATGGTGGTCTGAACATGTCAAGCACAACACTCATACACATATTCACTTAACATACTTATATATAATCATACATCACCGATTCATCCACATAATCACAAAACATATAGGTATGCGTAATACCAGTAAATAAATACCGTTGTTTACTCACTGTTTTTAAAAAGGATGAACATTGTCTTTTGTTTTGTTGGAGCTTGAATATTGTCTTCTACAAGTTTATTGGCAGCCTTTTTTTCTTTCTTTTGAACCCATGAACAATTGAGGTTATGCGCGCGCGCGCGCGCACACACACACACACACACACATATATATAGAAGAATGGAAAACTGTACAGTGCAGGCCAAAAAGAAATCGAGGCGAATATCTGTACTACCCCTTTCTTCCTATAATTTATTTTTATTTTCTTTTGCTTTTGTCTTGATTTGATTTCATATGAAGGCTGATCTGATTTTGTAAGTTGATTTTCTATTTTAAATGCTTGATTTGAAGTTTTGTAGGCTTGAATTTAATATTTGTCATGATAATGTTCCCTCATGTATATATATGCATTCACAAAGATTTATATGTATACTACTTTGACCATATGAACATGTTTAGCCTACTAAAACATACTTATAACATGCCTAAGTTCAATACTTCTTGTATAACTTATTACATATACACTATTTTTCCAACGTATATATATCTACACTTATATATCTTGTGTCATCATATACATATATATTTATACTTACACATTTTTTATATACTTTTAAATACACACATGTTTATATAAATTTACATGTTCACTATTTAATATAAACGTATATACATACATCCATAAACATACATACATACATACATCCATAAGTTGAAATTTTCCATTATCCAGTTTGTACATTCATGTATATATACTTATTTACATATACAATATATATATATATACACACACACACTTATTCACTATCCCGCACACAGATATATATGTGTGTGTGTGTGTTTATGTGTGTGTGTACTTATGTATATTTCTGTCATATGTACGTATACATATACATAGTTATATATACATATATATTTACATATTAACATATATCTTGCATATGTATGCCTATTTACATTTACATATTTATATATATATATATATATATACCATTTTTATATAGAGATTATTTTACCATGAGTTTGAAATGGTGAAGTTTGAATATATAAACATATATTAATAAATTCCCTTATTCAGAAATTTACATTTCAGAATTTTATATAGTTTAATCAATTTATAGATTCAGATATTTTAAATATCAGAAAATTCATTTATTCATTATAATTAGTTAATTACCCAATATCCAATGGATAAAAATCTAAGTCGTTATAGTTTGACTTAAACGTTTCGAAGCTTCGGAAAGGATGGTGTCGATACCATTAAATTTTCTGTTTTATCGTTGTCTTATCATTGTTTATATAAAATTATGATAATAATCGATTCTATTTTATCATTGTTTAAATAAAATTATGATAATAATCACTTCATAATTTGTAATAAACACCTTTTATTAAGACCCAACAACCAATTTATGATAATAATCGATATTATCATATCTAGAAACCGAACACACCATATATTCTATAATAATTTCCTAAAAAATTATTTTTTATAAAAATATAGTCAGGGTAAAAGTATTTCATTTCAGAACACTTTGAAAAACAATTCCGAAATTTCCAGGATTTAAATTCTGATTTAAATCCATTTTTAGCTTAACCCATTTGTACAGTTCATTCTTATCAAATTTCTATTTAGTTATATACGTATAACCACTTAAATTCTATAATCTTTATTTAATTATAATAACATCAACCAATCACCTTAATATGCTATAATAACTTAGAAAAATTATTTCTTTTTATATCAAAACATAATTTTTTATAAAAATCATTTTTAAAATCATTTTTAATATCACTATATATGAAAATAACAAGTACACCCTCATATATAATATACTCAACTCATTCTAGGGTACTACTGACCCTATCTGATATGAGTAATCCCCACTAGAGCCAAGGTTCTCACTTAACCTTCAACTCTGATATCACGTGTAATGACTGGGCGATTTTCGACCCCGAAAATTGACACTAATACGTTCACTATATAGAGTGTCGAGCAATCGAGTGCCGCAAATACCAGGTTGTTAGGGTTAAAAAGAAAGAGATAGAAGAAGAAACAGAAATAACAATAACAAAGATCTCACAATTGTAGCGAAGCAAAATATAATATACAATAACAGCTTTTATACGAAAAAATCTATATTAGTTATTATCCATACATATTATCAGAGTACAATCATCAACATATAAATCTGGATAGTTACAATTACTTATCCTCGAGATGTTGAATATATGCCTATAATACACAGCAGAATATAATCAAAATGTGTAACACATCTCTGCAATCCAGCTCGTCTTCTGAGCTTCAGAAATGTCCTAATCTGAAACTGTAATGCTTGGTCTGACCCGAGCATTATAATAAAGTAACATCAGAGTCAGGCTGGAAACCAGCGTGAGCAAACACACTTAAATTGAACTACTAAGTTTATCAAATCTTTTGAAAAACCATGGTAACTCGTAAGACCGTGTCACATATAACACGACGGGTTTTTATCTTACGATAACCAAAAACACTTTTCAAGAAAATCCGGTAATGTTATAATAATGTCTAAGTACAATTACTTATTAAAAATGGTCAAATTTGTTAAATTAATCCAATCCAAGCATATATGACTCTATAATCAAAATCGTAGGGGTTCGTAGTGATTATTAAATCGAAGTGGTTTTGGATAACACTGATATCTAATCTCGGTCTCTTCGAAACAAACCGATAAACTTTAAAATGTCCAAGTCTGTTTAAATAAACAATTCATATTCAGGTGTCAACCTTCACATGGGAATTTATTACATATGTTTTATTTTCCATAAAACTTGTAAACGTTTTATTCTAATTATTTAAATTCGTTTGACTCCTTCATGGTACAGACAAGAACAATTGAAATAAATATCCATTAACAATAAACCCAAGGCATAGAGCATTAACTAAGTTAACGATTTATAATTAATATTTAAAACAATTCACAATCAGGATTTAATTAACTTAAATTAAATTGAATCTGCTTATATTTTTAATCCATACTAATGATAAATTAGAGAAATTATAAGACGATTTATTACTAGTTAATTAAAAATTAAACAATCTATTTAATAGCTAATTTATTAATTAACATAAGATTTAAGTCAAATAATAATATAATTAATTACTCATTTAATTATATAATATAATTAAACTTTAATTTACGGAAAATCAATAGCATTAGTTTATAATACCGAGAATAGGATCAAAATGAAAAATCTTCACGTTGAATGGTTTTAAATGAATTGATAAGACAATGTTTAAATTTTAAAGATTATTAATATTAAAAAAATGAATGTTAATTTACTTAATAAAAAGAAACTCGGCCCAACCACTAAAACACAGCAACAATCAAGCCCGTCCCCGTCACCTCCTTCCTTCTCTAGTTCTTTCATTTCCAACTTCTCATTCGAGCATACCCTGGTGCATGAACGTGTGCACATGTACACGCACTCAGACCACCGAAGCTTGCTACCGACCCCTTGTGCAAGCTTCCTATGAACTCGGCACCATGTTTTCCCACCTAAGAATCCACGACAACACTAGTTCACCAAACTGACCACCAATCCCAAACCTGGAACGAACACCCAACCCTTCAAACACCTCGCTTCTAAAACCACCACCACCATCGACCATCAGATTTCACCTGAAGCCTCGCCGTCTCCTCCTCTATCATTTTCCCCTGGACCGCACATTCATCACGTTGCCTCGTCACTGCCGTTGCCACCTAACCGAAACAAAAAAACAAGCACTCTAAAACCCTAGTTCGCCCACGACCGACCACCACGAGCATTGCCATGCCATTTTTCTCATATGCATCCTCGACCGAGCATCCTCCTCGACCCATGCCGTGCCACGCAAACAACTTCATCACCGGAATTTGGCGAAAAACCCAACTTCATTCAGCTCCAAAATTCTCCACGCATACAACCTTAAAAATTTTCAAACTGGACTTAAAAATCATATTTTTTTTAATCACTATTCAAGCTATATGATCTATTTGTAAATTTACAATAGTCGAATCTCGACTATTTCTGACCCATTCACTATTAAAATAGGTTTTGTCATCCTATGCTTGATGAAATTTAAAAAAACCAATTTTAAAATGTCGTAGACTTAAAAACCAACAACTTTGGGCTTTGAATCATGTTTTAAAACCTAATAGATTTTGAGTTGTTTATTTTCAAAATAAAGACTTTACCTATTTTAAAAAAACAAAGAATAGCGGTTACTTTTAGAAGAAGCATAGGGTAATGGTGGGCTGAACATGTCAAGCACAACACTCATACACATATTCACTTAATTCACTCATATATAATCATACATCAAAGATTCATCCACATAATCACAAAATATATACGTATGTGTAATAACAGTAAACAAACAAGGTTGTTTACTCACTGTTTTTAAAAAGGATGAACATTGTCTTTTGTTTTGTTGGAGCTTGAATACTATCTTCTATAAGTGTAATGGTAGCCTTTTTTTCTATTATGAACCCATGAAAAATTGAGGTTATGCATATATATATATATATATATATATATATATATATATATATATATAGGGGAATGGAAAACTATACAGTGCAAGCCAAAAAGAAACGGAGATGAATACCTGTACAACCCCTTTCTTCCTACATTTTGTTTTTGTTTTCTTTTGCTTTTGTCTTGATTTGATTTCAAATGAAGGCTGATTTGATTTTTAAGTTGATTTTCTATTTTATATGCTTGATTTGAAGTTTTGTAGGCTTGAATTTAATGTTTGTCATGATGATGTTCCCCCATGTATATATATGCATTCACATAGATTTATATGTATACTACTTTGATCATATGAACATGTTTAGCCTACTAACACATACTTATAACGTGCCTAAGTTCAATACTTCTTGTATAATTTATTACAAATAAACTGTTTTTCCAATATATATATATATATATATATATACATATATACACATATACTTATATATCTTGTGTCATCATGTACATATATATTTATACTTACACATTTTTTATATACTTTTAAATACACACATGTTTATATAAATTTACGTGTTCACTATTTAATATAAACATATATCCACAAGTTGAAATTTTCCATTATGTAGTTTATACATTCATGTGTGTGTGTGTGTATATATATATATATATACTTATTTACATATACAATATATATATATATATATATATTTACTTATTCACTATCCCACACATACATACATATACATATATGTGTGTGTGTGTGTGTGTACTTATGTATATTTCTATCATATCTACATATACATATACATATACATATACATATACATATACATATACATATACATATACATATACATATACATATACATAGTTATATATACATATATATTTACATATTTACATATATTTGCATATGTATGCCTATTTATATTTCTATACACACACACACACACACACACACCCCATTTTTATTTAGAGATTATTTTACCATGAGTTTGAAATGGTGAAGTTTAAGTGCATAAACATATATGAATAAATTCCCAATTCAGAAATTTACATTTTAGAATTTTATATAGTTTAATCAATTTATAAATTCAGATATTTTAAGCATTAGAAAATTCATTTATTTGACTAATAAAAGTTGATACTTCAATAATTAAAATTAGTTAATTACCCAATATCCAATGGCTAAAAATCTGGGTCGTTACAGTTTAACTTAAACATTTTGAAGCTTTTGAAAGGATGGTGCCGATACCATCAAATTTTCCCCAAATTTTTTTATATAAAGATTAAAGGTGTCGAAAGGGATAGTATCGAACATATATTCACTTTGACCCTTCATAGCTCGTCTGATTATCTCTGCAAACCTGTCAATGCCATCCAAAGGCAGCCTCCAATCTTGATTTCCAACCTGCCCCCGACATCGCGAGGGAATCTTGAAGTACACTCTTCCACGTTCTGATTCACAAGCATATGTCCTACATCAACCACTAGCTAAATAGAATCCGCACAAACACCCCTACCAACCTGACTTGGGGGCATGACCTCATGCCTTGGTGGTTCGGTGTCGACCCTTCTGGGGAGGTCGGTGATGATCCTTGATGTTGGCTGAGGATCGCCTCTGGTTTCCCTATTCGATCTCCTGGCTATTGGCTCCATTTCCATGCTCTTGATTCTGATTTCCAACAGCTCCTGTTGCTCCATCCCCCTGATCCAAATTATGAATAACTCCTATCACTCATAATCCTAGTTTTGTGTTTAAGCTGCTCCTACTACTCCATCCTATCAAATTTCCTAAGGAAATTCTACATCATCTCCTCTTGCCTCTTCAACATCCGCTCCTGCATTACCTCCATCATAGTCTCCATCTCGTTCCTAGTGATGTAGATGGAGGATTGATTAGCTCTAACTCCTGAGGAAGCCTCATAACTTTCCCTATGGCGACTCCTATCTACCAATGATTTCCTTATTGATTTCCTAGCCATTGGTTCGAAGATCTAATTATCTAAGCTTCCAAATCAGTGGGTGCAAGTGTTCTCCATGAAAGCACCAAAATGTTGATGTCAAAAATGGCGCCAACATCCAGACAATATGAAAGCACGACGAATCCAATAACCAACTCCGAATAGAATGAAGTAGATAATAAAATATGAAGAATTACAAATTAAAATAGAAAGAAAATGAACATATGGATTTATAGTGGTTCAGCTAACTTCGACCTATGTCCACTCTAAATAATATTTTTTATTATACTGTAAGATTAGAAGTATAGACGGGATGATAGCCTTATAATAATAATGAAGGAAGAAGAGAGTCGGAAAGAAAATCCTTAAACGTGTGTCATGCCTGCTGTATTTATAGGAGAAGTCATGCAAATATCCAACTGAAATCCTACGTGAAAAAGCCCAAGACGACGAACCCTCCAGAAAAGGCCCATCCAAGCCTTTATGAGGGATCGGTATCAAACCCTATAGCGATCGACACCGATCCCAAAAGATGGTGATTGGGGTCTTGTGACCCTTAGTGTGGGTCCCCCATGACTTCTTCTCCTTGCTCCATAATTTGCTTGCATAGTTGCCTGGGTGTTTTCTCAAGGTGTTGATCGATTTCCAGTGAACTAAACTACCAATTTGAGTGCTCCATAGCCATAGTGATCCATTCCGCTCCCCATCTAGAGGAAATGTCAATCCATACTTAGCCGGCACCAGAATGCTTATCCCATGACTCCGATTGATCGTAGCTTTATATGCTTATCCCTACTTGATTTATTCATCCCCCGGCGCTTCCTGTCTCAATAATTACAAAACCCCTTTAGTCAAATCCGTCCGTATACTGCCTAGTCAAAAGGCGGGTTAACAATTTTCACCTTTATTTATAACAAAACTAACAGCAAAAATTGCAAAAATGATACCCACTGATTGTTTGATTGGAGTTGATGCTTTGTAATTTCAGAAACTATTTTCGCTGTCATTTATAACAAAACAGAGACCAAAGTATTAAAAAATGATACCTGGTGTCTTTTTGACTAGAGTTGATGGTTTTTAGTTTTAAAAACTATTTTGACTCTCATTTATAAAAAAAGGGTACCAAAATATTGCAAAAATGATACCTGGTGTTTGCTTGATTGGAGTTGATGTTTTTATATATTAGAAAATCATTTCACTGTCATTTATAACAAAAATAATGCCAAAATATTGCAAAAATGATACCTAATGTCTTTTTGATTGGACTTAATGCTTTGTAATTTTAGGAATTGTTTTCCAAGTGATTTATAACAAAATCGATATCAAAAATTGAAAAGCTGATACATATGGTCTATTTGATTAGAGTTGATATATATAATTTTAGAAATTATTTTCACTGCCAGTTATAACAAAACCGATCCAAAAATTGCAAAAATGATACTTACCGTCTGTTTGATTTGAGTTGAAGCTTTGTAATTTTAGAAATTGTTTTCATTGCCGTTCGTAACAAAACTAATACAAAACTTACAAAAATGGTGCCCATTGTATGTTTGATTGGAGTTGTGCTTTATCATTTTAGAAATTATTTTCACTGTTATTTGTTATAAAAATGATACCAATATATTACAAAAATGATAATGTTTGTTTGGTTGGAGTTGATGCTTTGTAATTTTAGAAATCATTTCATTGTCCTTTATGACAAAACTGATAACAATATATTGCAAATACGATACAAAGTGTGTTTGATTTGAATTGGTGGTTTTTAATTTTAGAAATTATTTCACTATTATTTTTAAGAAAATTGATATTAATATTGGAGAAATTATACCCACTATCATTTGTAACAAAACTGTAACGACCTGAAATTTTAGTCATTTGATTTTGAAATATTTAATTGATTTAAATATTAAAATATTGGTTTAAAACATTAAATAACTCAAAATTTCAAACATAATGATTGAATTAAAGTTAATATTTGGAATTCTAATATAAGGGTTATTTAAGATATTTGATTTAAAGAATTTATTTTTGAATAGTGTTTCAAATAATTGGGTTTGAAATTGATTATTAATTGTATGGATTTAATGATTTTATTTAACTCATTGTAATTAATTTAAAAATACGATGTAATTATTCTATAATTTAATTTACAGCAATAAATGGTTCGACGGACATATATATTTATTTTTCTGACTCGATTTCTATTGAAACATTTTTATTTAATTTATTTGATTTTTCCATAATTTATAATTTTGAAAATACTGAATAATTTGTTTGACGATTTATTGCCAAACAACAGTACTTTTGTTATTTTTCAGAATCCAATAAGTAGTGTATATTATTTTTGTTTCAGGGTCGTGTTGTTGTTCTGAACGCGGCCGTATTTTTGTTTTGTCCATTCGGGGTCATATGTGAATGGAAATCTAGACGGCGGGATACCGGAAAACTTTAGATTTATATAAGTCAATTTTTTCAGCTAGCACACAATTACTCTGCTATGCCTTCATCTTTGTCTCCCAGGACAAAAATTTATTCCCATTCTCAAAACATGAAAATGAGCATGCCAATCACTGAAAAATCACAGTGAAATAAAATCTAAAAATTATAAAGAGGAAATCTTTGAGTTATATTGATAAGATCTACATATGGGTGGATTTTGAGAGGCCCGGCTTCATTTTTGGTAGTTCGAAAGTGCTTGGTCGAGTGTTTTGAATTAGGGTAAGCCTTATTGCTGCCTAGAGGAGGAGTTAGTTATTGAGGCGTGGTTCATAGGCTTTGAAGTGGTGAGTGGCATCTGCACGACGACATTGGGGATGCTCGATCAAGAATGGAAAATCGCGACATTGTGTTGTCGCATTTGGGTACTAGGTGTTGCATATTGTTTAAAAGGTAGGTCGGGAGGTGACAGTGAGGGGATTGGGGTGTCGAGCTCATGGAGAGGAGATGGATTGTGCTGTCGGGTTGTTGGATTATTGATCAAAGCACTGCTTCACATGCACGGTGGCATGCATGATTACTGGAAGTGGAGTGGGCTGAGTGCTAGGGAAGAAGATGATTTGGAATTTTTTTTGTAGGTAATTATGTTAAAAATGTAATTAAGGAAATTTAGTTGTTTTAATTTATTTAATAACTTATAAATTCTATAATTTGATAATACAAGGTCCAAATCGAATGGGGTAAGTCACATTTGATTCTTATCGACGTTAACTATATTATGAAATTAGATTGGAGATTATTGGAGCTTATTGAATGTTAATAAGAAATCTGGTCAACATCCATAATGCTTATCATAAGATAATTCTATTTGAATATGACCATGTAGTTGACATGATTCTCACCTTTGAGAGCATATCTTTCAAATAGAAAAACTTAATCAAACGGATATGAGGTGATAACTCCGGCTTTCAACCAAATTGACTTGGTTGAATAGAATGGTGAATCGCCAAACCTTTCAACCTTGTCAAAGGAATGATGTAGCCGCTTCAACCTTTTAAGCAGGCTACTGTAGCAATATATCGCTAAACCTTTTGACTTTGTCGAAAGGTACGTCATAGCCACTCCAACCTTTCGACTAAGTAGGGATTGAAATAAATTACCCGACCTTTCGACCTTGTCGAAAGGGGTAATATGGCCACTCCAACCGTTCATCTAGGTTGGAGTTATTCACAATTATTTAGCTCTCAAAATTACCACTTTATCCAGCCTCATCTTCCCTAGGAGTTAGAAGTAGTTAACCATCGATGACTTTCATCCGCTTTTAATCATTTCAAAAGGTGATACTCAAGACCTTTAGACCTTGTCGAAAAGGGATGCGTATCCATCTAAATGTCATTATTGCTTCCAATCCCTTAGGCTAATGTTCCTTTCGTGGAATCCATTCGAAAGGATTATTGATACCAAAAAGAGTAGATTCCCCTTAAAAGAATTCCACCATGAATGGTTGTTAGATGTATAAACCAGGATTCCTTTGGGAAAATACACCTTTCGACTAGGTCAAAAGGTGTTCTTCCTTTCGAAGCAGTCATAGTTTAATGATCTTCAACATATTTTATTTTCCTTACACAGGATCAATTTAGATATTCCCATAGCTCATGCATCCAACATAGTCGACACCTTATCATCATTGCTTTTATTTTTCATATAAATGATTGGTTTCGACGATGATAGGTTTCGATCGAAAATGTCTAAGTCGATCTGATATATATAGCATAGATCAAAAGGGATTATGAGGAAAAGTTTGAAATCATGTGCAATTGATCATTAGTCCAGCTAATGATCTTAATGATCCTCCTCATTGCCAATATCCATCATGAACGAGCCATTTTATTATTATTCAAAATGAGTTATAAGAAATTGAGCCTTCTCCCCATTTCAATTTAGGGTTTCTTCTAAGTATAATTATCGATATGAAAGTAGAGAAAAGAAAATGAATTCAGTATTCAGAATTCGATCCCCCAAACTGGACTCCTTGGGTCTTATTCGTAGATGCAAGTTGACCTTTGCCGCGGCTTACCTTTCGACTCAGTCGAAAGGTTCCCTTCATATGCCGCCTTAAATCTTTTGACTTGATCGAAGGGTTATGAAGCTTTCAATGTCTTCGAAAGCTGTTCTCTTGTGATTCTTAGTTATCCCGTCTCTTACCTACCTTCAAATGGATCGAAAGACCTTCTTTTTTATGCTGTTTTGAGCCTTTTGACCTTGTCGAAAGGTTTTCCCTTCATATGCCATTTTGAACCTTTCAACACCGTCGAAAGGTTTGCCTTTCTTATGCCTTCATGAACCTTTTGACTTTGTCCAATGGTTTGCATTTTATATACTTTTGTGAACCCTTCGACCTTGATGAAATGTTCGTCTTCACTTGTTGTTATGAACCTTTCAACTTTGTTGGAAGGTTTGCACTTCACTTTAATGTTGTCGAGAGCTGTATTTCCCTTCAATGTTTTCGAAGGCATTACTTCCTCTCAGTGTTGTCGAAATATTTTCTTTCATTCCTTTTCCTTTGCTGACTTCTAAGTTCATAGAACTTTCGACGCTATCAAAAGGTACTCTGGATATGTCTTAATCGGTTCGAAAGGCTTGTTATGCTTTCGAAAAGGTCACTTTAGGGTGAAACCTTTGACTTCGAAAGATTTGACGTGTAGTCGAGGGAACACTATTGATTGCTTTTGAAAGAGGTTGTGAAGTCAACATTGCTTGTTCAAATGTATCGAAATGTTAATAGTGGCAGAAGTTCCCATCTGTTTTTATCTGATTCGAAGGCATTTGCATTGTATGAGTAGTTGGTGGTTTCGACTCCTTCAATACCTGTTCAACGCCTTCGAAACATCCTTTTTATGTCTTTCATGATGACTTGGCCTGTCTCTTCATCAAAACTTCAGTCTTACTATCCTTCTTTCATACTTCCACTTTCAAGTAGATTTTACGATTAACATTTTGCCCCGTTGTATGAAAGAAGCTTTGTTCTTTAGGACATAGTTTTTATAGCTTTCTTACTCTTCATAATTATTACTTTTTTGAGTCAATCCTCTTTGCAGAAAGAATCTTCGGTCTAGATTAGGGCACATATTTGTGTATGCGGATAGTTGTTAAAATAGAATTCCCTTGCCCGTATTGGGGCATATTTTGAATAACCAGAAAATCATGGAAATTATCTTCATAATGTATGCCATGGACCCAGATCAGGGTATTCAGGAAAATCTGATAATAATTATGAAACATAAGTTCGAGTATGAAGATTTGTAGTGATCAACAATATTCTTATACCCCAACTCAGGCTTAATAATGGTGGCGATTGATAAAGTCAACCCAGATTCGGGTATTAAATGCTGAAATTCATATATGAGAATCCTAAAGCCCAAATTCGGGCATTAATAGATGATGTTAAAAAAAGTCCCGAAACTTAGATTCGGGTAATAATCAATAGAGTCCTATTTCACTCCTTTGCTTTCGTTCTTTTTGACATATATGAATTCTTTAGGTCTTGCATAGAAAATATTCAATTAGTTGCCTCTTGAGCTTGGAACTCTTAGCATGTGATTAGATACGTAGCTTTTTAGGCCTGGTGATTTCAGTCTTTCATTTGTTGTGCCTCCCTTTGGCCTCGAACTTCTCGGTACATAATTTTATGAGCTTTTATCTGGGCTAGGACGTCTTAGTCCTTAGTTGATTGAGCCTCTCTTCGGGCTTGGACATCTTAGTCCATTGTTGGTTGAGCCTCCTCTCGGGGTTGGACATCTTAGTCCAGTGTTAATTGTCCCTCTTCTCGGGCTTGGAAGTTATAGTCCATTATTGTTTGGTGTTCTTGGTTTGCTCATCTTAGAGGCTAGAACCAAGGACTTACCCGACCTCCCTCCAGGAGGCACCCAGCCCTGGCCCTTTTATGGCATGGACAGAGGCTTGTTCAGTGCTCTACCCTGCCCATCATATGGCATGGAGAGAGGCTTGCTCCATTCTCCCTCTAGGAGGTGCCTTATCCTGGCCATAGAGTGGCGCGGATAAGTGCTTATTCAGTGCTTTAACCTGGCTATCTTATAGCACGGATAAAGGCTTACTCCATCCTCCCTCCAGGAGGCGCTTTGACCTGACCAGAGGCGTGGCCAAGGGCTTGTCCGCTGCTTTAACCTGGCCATCTCATGGCATGGCTAAAGGCCTACCATCCCTCTCTCCAGGAGGTGCTCCGCCCTGGCCATCATGGCATGGACGAAGGCTTTTCTACCATCTTAGGTAGTATCCAAATTTGAGGAGCATTTTACTCCCAACCATGTAAATTTTCTCAAAAAGAAGCTCTTTATTAATCCATCTTTGGAAAATATGGCATTAAATGTTCAGCATTGCATGTTCTAGGCACCATATTGCCATCTGGGCAACATAATTTGTAGGCTTGCAGAGGGATTACTTTGTATATGATTAATGTCCCCTCCCAGTTTAGTCCTAGGGGTCCATTTGTAGGATTTTTAATATTGGCCACTACTCTACAGAGTATCGAATCCCCCCTTTGAAATGACCGATCTCTTACTCTTGAGTTGTAATATTAAGAGATTCTCCTCTGGTATTCGGCGGTTCTTAATGTTGCTTTATCTCTGAACTCATGTATCAAGTCTAGTGATTCTTCCTTCAATTCTTGATTCTTATCAAATGCATAGGCAATCCTTTGATGTGAGGGTATTTCAATCTCAATTGGTAGCATTACCTCAGACATTTATGTCAAAGAATACAGGGTATGTCCCTTTGTCGTCTTAATAGATGTTCGGTAGGCCCATGGCACCAATGCTAGCTCTTCTGCCCGATTCCCTTTAGCTTTATTTAGTCGCTTTTTCCAATGATTTTTATGGTTTTATTTGCAACCTCAACTACTCCATTAGCTTATGGATGTGAGATAGATGAAAAACTATTAATAATCCTATTTTTATGGTAGAATCGTGAGAATTATTCGCTATCAAATTGCCTTCCATTGTCGGAAATTATCTTCTGAGGGATCTCGAACCTGGTTATGATATTCTAAATAACAAATCTCAGTACTTTCCCCGAACTGATTTTTGGAAGTGGTTTGGCTTCAACACATTTGGTAAAATAGTCGATGGCCACTACAACATATTTAGCTCCTCCCTTTGAAATTGGCAACGCGTGGATCAAATCTATCACCCGTACATCAAAGGGCATTGGACTTGTGATTGGTATTAATTGACTTGGTGGCAACCTGGGTATCTTTGAAAATTTCCGTCATTTCTTGCATCTTTTCACATAATCTATGGATTGGCTTACCATGTGTGGCTAATAAGCCCTTGCCTCAATATTTTCTTTACAAGCTTCGTTCCATTTGAATGATCGCCACAAATCCCCTCGTTTGCTTTAGCTATTTGTCTTATCCCATCATTCATGCTCACATACCTAAGATAGGGTAGAGCATATCCCTTCTTATAGAGGATTTCTTCTATCATAAAAAAGGTTAGAGCCTGTGTCTTGATTTTTCTTTCTTCTATTTTATCAGATGGTAAGATTCCTTTAACTAATTACTCAACAATGGGCGACATCCATGTATCATCATATGTGTTATTTTTCCTAGGTTGGCTCATCCTTTCTTTTTTAACTCTTGACCATTTTCTATTTCCTCTCCCCTTTGAGACTTGGCCTGAGATCTCGTAATAACAAGCAACTCTTTCCCTTTCGCGAATGTCTCATTTTCAATACTTGGCTTTTCTTGATATTCAACGGGGACAATTCGTGTCTTTGGGGCTCCCTTAAGCTGGCCAATTTGGCCTAAGAGTTTTCCTAAGCTTTTCTACCCTTGGAACTTGATTCACCAAAAAATCCTCAAACAAAGCAAGCATCAGCAATATCTTCTTCACATACAAAGATAGCTTGGGGTCCTTGGTTTGGTATATCTACTTCACTTGATTGACCATTAGCTGTGAGTCACTAAAAATATGTACTCGTAGGATTTTCAATTCTAATGGCAAAGTTAGTCCCGCTACCATTGATTCTTATTCTGCCGCATTGTTGGTTGCTGGAAATCCCAATTTTATAGCATAGTGCAAACGATGTCCATCTAGGGTTATGATTATATAACCTTTGTCGGCACCTTGCTCATTTGATGCTCTATCCACAAATAGTTGCCACATGGGCTTTTGGTCCTTCTCGTTTTCCGATTGTTCCTTTATAAAGCATGTGCATTCATTCATAAAGTCTGCCAATGCTTGCCCTGTAATTGCAGCCCATGGTTAAATTTTATCTCATATTGGCTGAGCTCAATCCCCCATTTCACTTACCTCACTGAAGTCTCAGGCTTACTTAAAACTTGCTTAAGAGGAAAATTTGTCAATACTCTGATTGAATGTGCTTGGAAGTATGTTCTGAGTTTTCGAGCCGTAAGAATCAAGTAATAAGCTAATTTTTCTATAATCGGGTATCGAACTTCTACATCCTTCACAAGCCTGCATGCATAGTATACCGGGAGGTGCGCACCTTTGTCCACTCGAATGAATACAGAGATGACTGCATGTTTTGATACTGCCACATATAGATATAAAGTTTCCCCACTCTTAGGTCTTGAGAGTATCAGTGGTTTCTCTAAATGGCTTTTCAATTCCGAGAAAGCTTTTCTGCAACCCTCACCCCATTCGAAGTTCTTCCTTTTCTTAATTGCATCGAAGAAAGTTAGGCATTTATCGGTAGCTTTTGAGATAAACTTGCTTAAGGCAGCTACCCTTCTGTTTAAACTCATCACCTCCTTGCTAGTTTTTGGTTCGGCTATATCCCTTATAGCTTGAATTTGCTCTGGACTTGCCTTTATTCCTTGAGCACTTACCAAATAGCCTAAGAACTTTCTAGAATGACCCCCAAAAGAGCACTTTTGCGGGTTAAACTTCATTTGATACCTCCGCAATATCTCGAAGGTTTACTTCAGATCCTTGAGAAGTTTTATGGTTAGCGAGATTTTTCCAGCATGTCACCAACATAAACTTCCATATTTCTGCCAGTTTGTTCCTTGAACATTTGATTAACCAATCTCTGATAAGTGGCGCCTGCATTCTTTAGACCAAATGGCATAGCCTTGTAACTGTAAATTCCCTATTCTGTTATGAAGCTGGTATGATCCTCATCTGGCTTGAACATCGGTATCTGATTGTAGCATAAATAGGCATCCATAAGCGATAATAACTTATGCCCACTCGTTGCACCCACCAAGTGATTTATCTGCGGTAATGGGAAACAATCCTTCGGGCATGCTTTGTTTAGATCTTTGTAATCAATACATGTCCTCCATTTCCCATTTAACTTTTTCACCAAAACTGGATTGGCTAACCATTTGGGGTAATATACTTCCCGGACTAAACCATTTTCAAGGATCCCATCAACTTCCTCCTTCAAACCATCTATTCGAACTTTATCTGATTGTCTCTTTCTTTGCCTTATGGGGGTTGCTCCTGGGTTGATGATAAGGGCATGACACATGACATCTGAGTTAATCCCCACCATATCGGAATGTGACCAAGCAAACACATCCTTGACATCTTTGAGGAACTGAATTAAATCTATCTTTAACTCACCATCAAGATCTTTTTCCACTTTGACCACTTTAGAAGCATCTTCAGAGTCTATATAAGTTTCCTTAAGGTCCTCTATGTGCCTTATTCTCTCTATCTCACCCCGACAATCAAACTATATGACTATTGGACCTTCTTCTACTGAATTAATGTCAACCCTCTTTCTCTTGTTTCTTGCAGAAACGAACTTTTGATACATACGTTTATTAGTCTTTTATCATTAATTTTTGCTTCGAATGTTGGATGTGAAAATCCATCATCCGAAGGCTGTAAAATGTAGAAGGATCAAAGTAAGAAGAATACTCGCTTTTGTATTGATTGAGCATAGAAAAATACATTTCACGGGAGCTAAATTTCTCTCCCCACATAGTCCCCCAACCTTGCTTTTTCAAGAATTTTACCATAAGGTACTTTGGCAAGACGAAAGCATCAATCTCATCCAGGGTTGATCCACCAAAGAAAGAATTGTAGTAGGAGGGTTGGTCAATTATCACAAAGATGGTTTCAAATGTTCGATAAGTTGGAGGCACGCCCATTTTGTACAAGTAGCTTTATTTGCCTTATTAGAGTTGATTCCTTGTTGTTGAACCCAAACATCGGCTCGCAGCTCGGCTCTAGTTTGTTCTCTGGGTTAAGTATCTTATCAAAAGCATGCTTGAAGATGACATTAAATGCACTCCCTATATCAACCAGAATTTTGGAGAGAAATGACAGCCCAATTTGTACAGTGATCATAAGGGGGTCGTTATGAGGATGAATGACTCCTTTGCGCAGCTCCTACAGGATGATCACCAAATTTTGCATTTGAATATTAGGTCATGGGCTCTTTGTTGGAGATTCACCTTGAACTGAATAAATTCCCTCCTTGGCTTCCTTGATATATCTGCTTCGAGCTTCTTTACTATTTTCTACCGAATGTGGCCCGCCGTGGATCACATCAATCTTGTTAATTGGCAGGTTAAGTTGAGGGTTCTTTATCTTCTAGAACATTTATAGCATTTTCAAACGTTTCTGGGAAGCACTTTCAGGTCATTGGGCTTTGTGCTGATCTTGGATAAATTTTTTGAGATGGCCTTCTCGGATCAGCTTTTGAATTATGCCGGCCAACACTCTCCATTCATCAATTTTATCGCTGTTAGCTTTATAATAGGCATGGTAGTCTCCTTCCTTCTTCTGATTTGGATTATTCTTAGCTTTGTAGGAGGTCAGAAAGTTGACTCTTTCCTTAGCTATAGCATACATGTAAGACAGTGGCCTCTTTAAAGCGACTGGCTCTTCTCAACTGACCCTTTTATAACTACGGTCCAAGCCAAATCTTCCTCCCTCCTTTCTGGGAATTGTCTTTCTCTTGGAATAGTAAAGCTCATCCATCCAGATGAACTTATCAGCCTAGAAGTGGTAGTCTTGTAAATCTTTCCAGCCACTGACAAATAGCTGCTTCCAAAAAGGAGTATTTTCGAATTAACTAGAGTGGACGGCGATGAGCTTGTCTCGATCATTCTTGTCCTTAGCTTTCAAATCTTCTACGTTGAAACTTTTCAAATAATCCCCCAAAGATTCGCCTTGCCTTTGCTTTATGTTTTCTATATCGTGTAATCAATAATTGGATACTTCCAAATGCAGAATTGTGCTGAGAATTTTTAAGAGAACTGCTTCAAAGAGTAGATAGTTTTTTCTCTATACTATCTATACCACTTGGCTACCGCCTCTTGGAGCGTAACAGGGAATAGTTGGCATCTGACTGCCCCAGAAGCATTGTGTAGGTCCATCTGGCTGTCAAAAGCCATAAGGTGGTCATCAGAATCCGTATTCTTATGATATTTCATAAATAGGATCTTGACATAAGGAGGAATTATTATCTCCATGATATCATCAGTGAATGGTGGCACCCTCATATTGTCATTTACATTCGCATCTATGGTTCTTTTTCCTTTTGAATTCATAGCATCCTTGATATCTTTCTCAACAGCATCTTTAAGGAAAGCTTCAACATTGCCATAATTTTTCTAACTCAGCCAATACTCCTTAGAAGTTGAGCTGCTAGACTGCTCTAATGACTTGTCGAGAATTCCTCCTTGAGGATTAGCTCTTGCTTGTGGAAGTTGTTTCTTCTTTGGGGAGGTCAAGTCCACCTTATCTTTGCATTTCTTTGAACTGGTCTTTAAATTTCTTCTAAGAGAAACTATTTGTTCTTCTTGAGTTTGCCTTGGAGTTTTTGATGATCTGTGAGACAAGGCCATCTTCAACAGATCCTGCATTTCTTGTAATTATTGCTCTAAGCACTTTATTTTCTCCACATTGTCATCCTGCTGTGCTGGTGATGAAGTTTGCCTTGGAATGACCCCATCCAATTTGAAAATTGGAGCTATATTTTATTCCAAGCCAGCAGTGTGTATTTCTCCCTCTTCAAATACCCGCAATCCTTTTGGTCTTGTCGTTTTTAGGCAAGAGAAACGAACCATAATTAGTCTATATATAGTGATAGGGGTGGAGGTTCGAGCCCTCTCTCTAGAGATAAAAATGTTACAAGAAATCTTGTCAACATCCCCAATGCTTATCATAAGATAATTTATTTGAATATGACCGTGTAGTTGAGATGATTCTCACCTTTGAGAGCATATATTTAAAATAGAACAACTTAATCAAATGGATTTGAGGTGATAACTTTGGCTTTCAACCAAATTAACCTGGTTGAAAGGAATGGTGAATAGCCAAACCATTCGACCTTGTCAAAAGGAATGATGTAGCCGCTTCAACCTTTCAACCAGGCTTGTGTACCAATGTATTGCTAAACCTTTCGACTTTGTCAAAAGGTACATCATAGCCACTCCAGCCTTTCGACTAGGTTGGGATTGAAATAAATTACCCAACTTTTCGACCAGGTCGAAATGGGTAATATGGACAGTCTAACTTTTCGTCTAGGTTGGAGTTATTCACAATTATTTAGCTCTCGAAATTACCACTTTATCCAGCCTCATATTCCCTAGGAGTTTGAAGCAGTTAACCATCGATGGCTTCACCTCCTTTTAATCATTTCAAAAAGTGGTACTCAAGACCTTTCGAGCTTGTCAAAAGGGAATGCATATTCATTTGAACGTCTTTATTGCTTCCAACCCCTTAAGCTAACGGTCCTTTCGTGAAATCCCTTCGAAAGGATTACTGATGCCAAAAAGAGTAGATTCCCCTTGAAAGAATTCCACCATGAATGGTTATTAGATGTATAAACCAGGATTCCTTTGGGAAAATACACATTTTGACTAGGTTGAAAGGTGCTCTTCCTTTCGAAGCAATCCTAGTTTAATGATCTTCAACCTATTTTATTTTCCTTACATAGGATCAATTTAGATATTCCCATAGCTCATGCATTCAACATAGTTGACAACTCATCATTATCGCTTTTATTTTTTGTATTAAAGATTGGCTTCGATGATGATAGGTTTCGATCGGAAATGTCTAAGTCGATCTTATATATATAGCATAGATCAAAAGAGATATGAGAAAAAGGTTCGAATCATGTGCAATTGATCATTAGACTAGCTAATGATCTTAATGATCATCTTCATTGCCAATATCCATTATGAACGAGCCATCTCCATTTTATTCATATTCAAAATGAGTTACAAGATATTGAGCTCTCTCCCTAATTCAATTTAGGGTTTCTTCTAAGTATATCGCTATTAAAGTGGAGAAAAAAAAATGAATTTAGTATTCAGAATTCGGTCCCCCAAACTGGACCCATCGGGTCTATTTATAGAAGCAGGTTAACCCCTTGTCGCACCTTACCTTTTGGCTGAGTCGAAAGGTTTCCTTCATATGCCTCCTTAACCTTCCGACTTGATCAAAGGTTATGAACCTTTGGATGTCGTTGAATGATATTATCTTCTGCTTATTTGTTTATCCCTTCTCTTCCCTGCCTTCGATTGGGTCAAAGATCTTCTTTTATATGTTGTTATAAGCCTTTCGACCTTGTCGAATGGTTTGCCCTTCATATGCCATTATAAACCTTTTGACATAGTCAAAAAGTTTTCCTTTGTTATGCCTTCATGAACCTTTTAACTTTGTTGAAAGGTTTTCCTTTTATATACTTTTGTGAACCCATCGACCTTGACGAAAGTTTTGTCTTCATTTTTTCTTATGAACCCTTCGACCTTGTCGGAAGGTTCGTACTTCACTTAAATGTTGTTGGGAGCTGTATTTCCCTTCAATGTTGCCGAAGGCTGCACTTCCTCTCAACGTTGTCAAAAGGTTTTCTTTCATTCCTTTGTCTTTGCTGACTTCTAAGTGTTGCTTTCTTCATAGAACCTTTCGACGTTTTCGATAGGTATACTCGATGTGTCTTAACCGATTCGAAAAGCTTGCTATGCTTTCGAAAGGTCGCTTTGAGACGAAACCTTTGACTTCGAAAGGTTTGATGTGAATTTGAGGGAACACTATTTCGAAAGGAGTCCTATAGTCGGCCCATGTCAACTCTTCCTCTGGCATTCCTACCATCACATTATTCCACTAATGAAGTGCTAACCCTTGCAACTATCTAGAGGCTAGCCTTCTCTTCTCCCCATCATTAAGTCCTAAGTCTGTAAAGATCCTTTCACAGTTTAACAGCCAATTCTCCAATTCAACAGCATCTTTCGTTCCAGAAAATGGCTTTCCTCCTAGAATAACATAGTCTCTACTCCACTTAGCATAATTATGACCAGTTGGAACTATAGATTAGCTCCACCAACATTCCTAGCAGCTCCTGCTTGCAACAGATTAGCCAACAACTGATGCACCATCCCCGCGTTTATTGGTGGATTTCTAGCACCTACATTGTCCTTGATTGGCATTAGTTCATTGACCTTGGTTTCTTCGGGTATTAGGTCGAGCATTTCCATTGGTAGTGGTGCTTCCTCCACCAAGATTTCCTCTTTCGTTTCCTACCTCCATATCCTCTTTCTTGTATATGTACATACGAGCCTTAGTAAGATACAGAAGAACAATCTAAGAGAGATGGGAATATGTACTTAGATATATACATATATATCAAATACAAGTACGATAATATAGCGTTAACCCAAACCTCAATCATATTTTAAAATTCATTAGATTATGTTTGAATAAGATTTTAGGTTTAACTTTTCTTTTAAAGTTTCATAAACCTATGCTCTGATGCCAACTTGTAACATCCCCCTACTTGAAGGCCCAAAACTAACAGCTACGGATGTTGCAGTCATCCATAATTATTAATCATTGGTGACCAAATACGGCGTTGCTAGATACATTGAGACACAAATTACAGAAATAGGTAAAAAAATTATCAATTCAAAAACACATTTCCACATTCAAAATAAAACACTGATGTTCATTACATAATCCCCAAATTACGTTAACCACGTTCAACAAAATATAGTTATCACAACTACGTCAAGAGCGACATATGGAGATGCCTCTTTGGTTGATCAGAGTATATTGTAAGGCTAATAAATCAGCCTTTACAAACAATAGCGGAAAGAAAAACTCTAATTAACTATCTGCCTCCTACATGCCACCGAAAGCTTTGTCCATCGGAGAAGAAAACCTGAGAACCTTAAATCTCAAACAACTCAAAATGAATTGAGTACCTGAGAGTTTAAGGGGAAAATAGAAGTTTCAAGTCAGACATAAAGCCTGGTATGAATAATAATCTAATATATCAATCCTTTTAGATATCTAGCGAGACCACGCCACTTAGAGGAAAGAGTTTTCCCCTCACTAGTATCCTAGAACCTTTTTAAAGCCATATACTGTGCTCATATATCCACAATGGTTAAAACATACATTTCCAAAATATTATTATGATATGCATACTTGAAATTCATTAAGATTTTACCCTTCCCAGTCTATTTTGACAACCTTTCATAATTATAGTTTCTTAGGTCATTATTAACATTTTTAGTTTTCATGGATTTACTAATAACCAAGTTATAATTAATAGATACCCTATCATAATCATAGTTTTCATGGGATCGCCAAGAACCTATAGGCTTTTGCCAGTTAACTTAATTAATTCATGGGTTATATCAAAATCATCTGATATTATAACAATGTCTAAGTACAAGTACTTATTGAAATAGCCGAAATTGTCACATTATTAAATTCCAGCATACTAGGCTCTACAACCAAAACCGTAAAGGTACGTATTAGAGAATGGATTCCATACAATGACTAGGCATGTGTGGCTACCTTAATAGTGTTCCACCAATTCATGGCTCTTCCCTGAAGCTATTGGAAAGCCAACATCCTCCTCATAGCATCATTTAACTCCTAGTCATCCACAATCTTCTCGTAGGTATCCAACTAATCCGTCACTTCCATAGCTAATTCCATTCCTTGGAATGGTTTGCCACCAAGACCAGAAAAATCCTTATTCAACTTCGCAAAATCGACTATAGGTGCATGCTTTTGACCATCGCCGCCAATAGCAACATTAGGAACAACCGCTTAGGCAATTTGCAGCATTTCACCATCATCGCATTGGATATTGCTTGGAAGTCATGGTTAGCAATCCCCAAACATGCTGCTTCCTCAACTTCTGATATGGAGTTTCTTGCAGCATTTCTTGTATGTCGGCTCATTCTTGATTTGCAACTAGAATGATCAGTCTCTTATAAAGAAACATCATCAATAGTACTTATGTGTGCAGTGCAACTTATATATTATATAAGTATATATATTGCTATATAGTTTTGAAAACCAAAATGTGTAACAAGTAATCTCTCTCTCATATGTGTATATACATACACACACATACGCATACACTCTCCCTCTCTTGATCTAGTATAGGGTGATAATTTCTTCCCTATCTCTACTGGATCATGGTATCAACTCAGGTTAACTACACAACCTAAACTTTGATACAAAATGTGACAGTCGCCCTACACCTCCGACATCCAATATATCTAAAGAGTGCACTGCTGCGGTGACGGAGCAATGTAGGATGATTTTCAAGGGTGAAAGAAGAGAAACAATCACAGAACATGTCGTATATTTCATAGTGCATTAAAAAAAATGATAATCATAATAGATATAAAACAATCAAGATGGTAATAAGTAAATGAACCACAATATCAGAGTACATGGGTTCACAAAGGGATGCAAGAAAGAAATAGAGTTTATACAACTGAGAATAATCTAAAAAGATAAGCTATCTCTAACCATAATAAGCGAACACTGTCTAGGCTCCACAGTGGTGCACAATGGAATAAGCAATATTAAGTCCCTATATAACATAAGAAAGCACCATCCTACTCTTCCTCTGCACAGCCACCGCATACCACCTAGACCTGTTATATAATCTACTTATTTAAGAGTACTCAAGATCATAAGGAGCAAAGCATAAAAACTAAATTCAGAAAACGGTCTGTTGCGAGCGATAAGAAATCTCAAAGTACTATACAAGTCAATATAGTAAGGAACAAAGGTGTAAGAATCATACCTGACCTATCCCTACAACCAAAAAGTAGCACATGACAACTATAATATGCTAATATACTATCATCGTCATAAAGTTTACAAACATCCTGGTATACCAGGTGTCCAGATATCAAACTTCTCGTCACCAACATCATGTGGCATCCCTAGGGTGACAACCAACAACTATAGTGTTAACCGAGTTTTTAACCCATTAGAATTCAATAGGAGTTAGAACATTCAGACTATGCCATAATAACTCGAGACACAACCAAGACAGTCTAGAAAACAAGTCAGTGAACCTCAAGAAAAATAACTCAAGAATACAACAAGTGGATGGATTGCTAGCGATCCATAAGGATGCATTGCGAGTCATCCTAACCTCTTACATCATGATAAACTATATCTTCTAAGAATACTTGCAAAGTTTCATACCATTCTAAGCGGCATAGTTCAAGAAGTGAAGACTCATCTAATTCAAGTTATTTCACCAAAAGAAGCTATCTTAAAAAAGACCTAGAGAACTCATACTGATTCAAATTGACTTGATATTTTGGAAAAACACCTAGAAGACAAAAAAGAAGGCTCGCTGAAAAAATGAGACTGATTGGAGTAAGTATGGTGGATCATTGGCAATCCATCTTGATAGGTCACAAGCGATCCATGTAGGATGGGCCCCACTACCTCATATTTTTAGGGTAGGTCCCACACACCCTAGAGAGAGTGCCTTTAAAGTTTTGTCTGATTCGTCAAGTTTTGAGAAAGTTATGGATGATTCTTCTGGACTAGATGGCCCGTGAAGATGGATGTTCAAACAAACTCCAAACGACTTGGTATTTGGACAAGGCACTCAAATAGAAGATAGGAAGACAACCAAATGGACACTCAAAAATCCCCTAAGTACATGGATTGCTAGTGATCCATGCCCAATGGATCGCTAGTGATCCATCTGGTTAGCTTGAGTCGTCTTCAAACTCTTTGAACTCTTCGTGACATCATGCGCAAGCTTCTAGAAAAGCAAGACTGGATCAATGGCTCTCCAACCCCTATAAATACAATCATACCTGCAACATAAACATGATCTTCTGGACTGGATGCTATAACTTTGCACAGATTATTCTTCACTCTTTTCCTCCTACACAATAGTCATCTAGGGGTTCACTGTGATTCTCCAATGAACTCTTAGACTTATGACTTGATCTAAATTAGAAGATTCTATCAAATTGTAGTCAGATTCAACTTGTAACAGCAGTCAGTTAATAACAATAGTTATAAAGTAGATGTAGGCTTCGTTAACAGTTGAACCACTATAAAAATCACTTTTCTCTTCAATTTATCTACAAGTTACCATCCCTTTTTTCTATTTTGTTTGCCCTGATAAACAAGGCTGGTGCTTTCACACCCAATCCGGGACGTTGATCCCTTTTTTGGATTAACATTTTGGTGCTTTCACTAAGAACAAAGGTAGATCCGAAAACTTAAAGCTTGAATCTGTTATTGGGGAAAAAATGAAGAGTCCTAACACTAGATCTAAAACTGAAGTAAGTCAAACAGAGCCTAGGGTAGTTAAAAAGTATCCCTAAATTCTCACCAGTCCAACTATGTAGCTAGAGAAGAAATGGAAAGGCTGATGAAGGAGATGCGAAATAGAATCTTGGTTAGGTAATAAGAGATGATGGAGAGATCCTTCCAAAGGATGGGACAACGAGGAATTATAGGAGTTGTATGAATTTAGACCGTAGGGAACAATACAGGATCTTCTTGAGTTGGATTAGAATGAGATGGATTGTGGCCTCTACATCTAGAGCAACCAACACTTAGGGGAAACACGGGGTCAACTTAGGGATCAACGTCGATGATGGGATCAATATTGGAAGTAGCATCGAGAGGGCCAATAATGGGGTGATTGTTGAAGCTCCAAAAACTGGTGGTATATGAGCTAATCTAAATACTAGGGTGCAACTGGCGGAGGAATATGTGAAAGAGCTGCCCCGAAGGAGTGGAGGAAAGAATGAGACTAGATGAGTAGGGCAGAACACCGGTGTGCAACCAGTGGAGTATGCACTAGATTTCCCTTGACAAGGCAGGAGGCAGAATATCGCTTTCAGACGAAGACCTTCTTTGGATGGTAAAAATCGAATTGTTTAATTGTTAATAGGTTGGTTAGAGGAGGACCCATAGATCAAGGTTGGAAAATGTGAACAGAAACCCATTTGCTGCTAATATTTGGGATGTGAGAAATCCTCCTGACTTCAAGCTTCTCGCGTTGGAAATGTACGAAGGAAAAGATCAATTCAATGATTCATCTAATGAGATACATCTAACATATGGAGGTGCTGGGTGCTTCTGAGGAAGTAATAGGGCGGTGCTTTCTATTATACTTAATGGGTTTGGCGGCGATGTGGTTTAGACAACTGGAGAATGGGTCCATTAGCACATGGACCGAGTTAGTAGGCAGATTATTAAGACAATTCCAAGTTCACATCTCACAACCAAAGAATGTGATGACATTGGAAAATGTGAAACAAAGGCGTAGGGTGACCTTGAGAAGTTATTTTACAAGATTCAATGCAACATCGGCTGCGGTCGATAGGCTGGACCCATCAGTGATTTTGATGGCGGTAGTGTCTGGAATCGTGAGTCAGACCAACTTCAGGTTTGCACTTAAGAGGGATACACCAATGGATCTTGCTGATTTTTACTATGAAGCTAAGAGATATTTATGTTAGGAGGATGCTGACGCTGAAGATGAACCTGAAGATGCCGAAATTTATGCTATGGATGGTAGGGGATCCTCTAGAGTAGGATTTGGAAAAGAAAAAGGGAAAAGAAAAGCTGATGATGATTCTAGAGAACCAAAATGATAAAGGAGGGAGCCCAAATTCTCTTCCTACTCTGAGCTGATTGATACCTTGGAAAGGATATACCTAAACACTAGGGGAAATTCCTTATCGAAAGTCTCCGAGAAGAGAGACTACTGGTCGAGAGAAAAGATCCAGAAAGTTTTGCATCTTCCATGAGCTAGGCAGGCATGATACGAATGAGTGCCAACACCTTCATGATCTAATATAAGAACTAGATTGGAATAACCAACTGCCGTAGTATGTAAGGAACAGAGCTGCGATAGCACAGCCGGAGCAGCCACCACTTATAGTAGAGGCTTCAAAGAATGCCTAGGGATCTGGGTCAGGACAGATAATCTCGTAAGCGGGATGGATGGGAAGTTAGATCCAATTGTTTCTCTTTGGTTTGGTCTCTTTTTTGCACTTTTCTTTTGTATATTAGCGGTAAAAACAATAATGATACCAGACCGCTTAGACATGTGCTAAACCTAGATTGATCCCTAGTCGTGCTCTGAGTCAGATATCTGGGATAACAGCTTAAGATAACAAACTTAGACCGCTTGAGCGTGCACAAAACCTAGATTGGTCCCTTGCCACGCTCTGAGTCGGATGCCTAGGATAGACATTTAGGATTTTTGTTATTTAATTTTTGCTTGTTTTCTTTGATATGAAATTTGAATTTGTAAAATCCATATTTAATGTGATAATTGATTTTGGACGCCCATAGAGTCTTGACCGGAGAGACGGGACCGAAGTGCAAGGTGCAAGTTCCCATGTCAGAGAGTGAGTGGATGGACTTGTATGATATCGAATGCCATAGATTCCTGACCGGAGAGACAGGATTGGTGTATAATAAGTAAGTCCCCTCACTGGAGAGTGAGCTAATGGGCTTAGTTAATCCCCTTTAACTTAATGAGTAAATGATCCTGAGAGATCACCCCCTTGTACTGAAACAACAAACGATCTGGAGAGATTGTCCCCTAAACTAAATATTAAATGATCTGAAAGATTGCGCATTAAAATTAAATGATCCAGAGAGATCGAACCTTAAAATAGATTTGATTATGCGAAAAGTATTTGAATGCCTTATAAACAGAATAAAACAGATAAATCCTGGATGAATACAAGATGACTTGAATACATGATGTGATACATATATGACGTGACAACACTGAATGAGAAGCAAAATAATAATGATGTAGATACCGAATGAACATGGGAAAGTTAGAGATATGTGATGTAATTGGAGAAATGTGATGTAATTGGAAACATGTGATTTAGTTAGAGATATGTGATGTTATAACTCCGAATGGAATCGGAATGATTGTGATGTATAGATTACACTTAGGCAGAGTCTAAAGTCTTAGGTTTTACTAGGTAGCCATTCCAGGTACCTTTTGACAACATAAATACGACCTTACTTGCAACATAAATAGGATCTTCCAGACTAGCTGCCAGAGCTCTCCATAGACTATTCTTCACTCTTCTCCTCCCACACAATAGTCTTCTAGGGGTTCTTTGAGATTCTCCAGTGAACTCTTGGACTTGTGACTTGATCTAACTTAGATGATTCAATCAAATTGTAGTCAGATTCAACTTGTAACAGCAGTCAGTTAATAACAAAAGTTATAAAGTGGATGTAGGCTTCGTTAACAGCCGAATCACTATAGAAATCTCTTGCCTCTTCAATTTATCTGCAAGTTACTATCCCTTTTTTCTATTTTGTTTTTCCTTAATAAACAAGGCTGGTGCTTTCAAACTTAATCCGGGGTGTTGATCCATTTTTTGGGTTAACATATAGCAACCATAGAAAACATAGCATTCATCAAACGATCCTCACAACACTCACTGCGCCTTGGATATATGATAACTCATATGACCATTCCTCTACCAAGGGTTAATGGAAAAATCCTGGTTATCTATGTACCCAAGCACCAAACCATAGCTAACACTAAATCCCTTCCTCGATCCAGGGTACACGGATCCCTTCAACGATCCGAGGTAGCCATTCCAAGTACACAATGAGCGTCCTCAAAATACCCTTGATTATGAGCAAATCTGCATACACTTCGAGTATAAATGATCCCTCAGCCTGCATATCCAAGCCATTCCTTACTCCATCTAGTTTCCATTCATCATAGAACCTTTCTACATTCCTTTTTTCCATAATAGAATCCTTCAACGTTGTATCCACGAGTTCCATCCCTCGAATGCCCTTATGGATCATCATCACCATGACTCCATCAACTGCGAGCTATCATCATTAGAACACAACTCCATCACCATCGAATTACCATCATTAATGTCCTGAAGTCATCATTCATCATGCTACCACATCGCAACGAAATGCCAAATGAACGAATAACTTTAGCACAAGCTGAAAGACCAACTCAAAATCCCCTAGAGGTTTGGCCTAGATTGGCCACTCCCATTCATATCGATATCGACATGAACCCATTCATGTTAGTGCCGATATGAATACTTAGCCAAAAAATTGGCTAAATACTTCATGCTTTAAACACTTCCTCTTTGGCTTGCCTGGAATACCTCCTTCACTTGCATGTAGGCCTAAAGTACCCAGCCCCAATCCATATGCCAGAAAAGAATTTGGTAGCGACCAAAAGAGGTCAGTACTAAGTCGAATTATCTCTTTAAAATTTCAGTTAAGTCTTGAAACTCTTTCCTTTCCTTTCCTAAAGTATTCCTCGAAGTTTTATAGCCTGTGTCCTGAAGTAGCTCATTTCCCCAACCTAAAAAGAAACTACATCGACCACTTCTACGAATCACCACCGATATGAATTTGACTACTTAAATCGACTTCAATCAACCTGCAACTTGAACTACAGAATCCTCTGCTCCTCAGAAACCTCTCCTTTAAGTTTCATCATGTTTTGAGCAATTCTGAAACCGTTTCTCCAAAATCGACGACCATTTTCTAACTATACTAAAAGCACTAACAAACCTTTCAAAACAATACATGCAATCAAAAACATCATCCATACATAATTTGCAAAATATAATTCCTTAGATCTAGCTCTATGTAAAAATGACAACATGTTTCATAAAGGGATGTAAAACCATTTTAGAATCTTTTATATCTTTTTAAAATCAATCATAAACATGAAAGAGATTTAAATTGAAGTTTAAAAACATTTTAATATCAAAATCATATCAAAAACACCATCTTTAACTATATAAACATGCATAGGAAAGTGAGAGATCATAAATCACTCTAGTACCCATAATTACTACTCTTTCCTTCAAATCGGAAATGGATAACAAGAAATCAAATTCTTAAGCAATCGAAGTGATAAATCTATAATTCCCTTTGCTAATTACCCTTCTGGTGATGGTTTAGACTAGATTTAGTATGAAAAAGAGGGGCTGTTTTTATAAGATTAAGATTAATGGGGGTTTTGACTTGCTTTGGAAAATGGAAAAGGTGATTAATTCTGTTCCATCATCTCCTACTAAGCTAAATCTTGGGTAGGTGGAGTCAAGTTTGGGATTAATTAATCACCCACTAATCCGGCCAATAGCAGTCCAAACTTAAGACGGCCATATCTCCTCAATAGTAAGTCCATTTTCTTATTATGAACACTCTGTGAAAAGAGAAACCATCATCTTGATCTAATGGAATGGTTTCAGACTCTAGTTCAACACATACCAAAAATTATAGGATTTACATGAATTTTTGGATCCAAACTATTCGGTAAATTATAAAGGTGGAAAATATCCCTAGTAGTTATTTTCCAAAATTATAGTCATACAACCTTATATAATTTAAATAATAATAATTCGATATGGAAAATACAGGTCATCATATGTGCCTTATTTTCATTCTTTACTTTTATGTTGTAACAGAGATATCTGCTGATAACCGAAATTTTATCTTATAATTATGCGTTGATTAATTATTTTCTTCAATTAAGGTATTTCCTTCCTTATCATTTAATTCATAATAATTCTATAAATAATGGGAAATTTCCTAAAAATTCACAAAAATCTAAAAAAAACTTCCTTTACCTTAATTAAAATTTTCAGACCAAACTAATAAATTTCAATATTCTTAAATCTCAAATTAAAAATGAATTTGCACGTTCTCAACATAAAAAATTCATATTAAATTATTTCCTTATCCAAAAATTATGAAAATTAAACCTTATTTTTGTTTCAATTTTATAAACAACATTTTGAAATTTCAAAGCAATTGGAGAAGTTCAATTCATGTTTTACTCTTAAATATATTAAAATCAATGATGTTTAGTGTGACGACTGCCTGACACCACAAGTAACCAATATACATATACAGTGCATTGTAAAAATACCTATATGACGTAGGGCAGTAGCCAAGGATAAAATAGTCGATACAAATAAGAACATGTTGTATATCTCATGGCATATAGGATAAAATATAACTAATATAGGTATAAAACAATTGAGATAAATATGCATAATTAAGATGAACCTCTAAAAATACCATAATAATAGGTTCGCAACAGTTACACAACATAAATAAAATTTGTACATCATTAAAATAAACTTTAATACTATCTTTAATAATTATAAGCACCGATTAAAGCTCCATATGCTACACGGGGAAATTGATAAGCTTTAGGTAAAAGTATAAATAAGCACCAACCTCTTCTTCATCATCTGAAAAGGTCTATACACTAATCTCATACATGGTATCTAGTCTATTAATTTAAGTGTACCCAAGATAATAAGAAGCAAAGTATAAAACCTCGAGGCAGACAATAGTCTAATTTAACCATCAATAATCGCTAGAAGCTATAAAAGCCAATATGATATATAGGAACATTAAAAATGAGAAGTCATACCTGCCCAGTTCCTACATCCAATAAGAGCATATAACATAATATATGTTATACTATCATCGCATTGGTATACAATACTAAGTACAATAGGGTGTCGAGGCATCTACACAATAATACATACATCAATGACATCCATCTCAATCACACAACAACTAAAGAAAACACAACAATCATATCACATATAGTAACCAAAGAAAACAAAATGACCATCACTAAAGTATCGCATCATCACTAAGTTGCACTACTTCACAATCGGATTTGGTGTTCGATCATAAACCATCTCTAAGGTACTGCCCTCACTATGGTAGGCCAGGTCACCATTAAGGTCTAAGGTACACAGATAAGCATCTTCACATACCCTTGCCCCTATGAAATATACATCACATCCAGAGTTATCACAATCCCTTCATCATATGACTTGATAGTAGAATACTCTACTTTCCACTCCCATCACTATACATCGTTGAACGTGCCTCCTCAGATCGGCACCAAGTCCTATACACACTTCTCACTTGAAGTATTCAATCCAAATAAGTCATGTTGTCGATATATCTATAAATGACATACCACACAATGTTCCCATGATCTTCTAAGCTAAGGTCCGAAGCCTTCCAGCACATTCCTTAGGCCAAGCACGAACCTAAGTAAGGAAATTTCTACACTCTTCACAAAGCAACACATTGATCTTCCCATGGACACAACTCAACTTCCAATGATCTAATAGTCCAGTGATCCATTTTAGAGGCTCCTAACCTCATCATGCACTCTCCATATTGACTGCACCACCATCAAAGCAAGGTGGCTATTGATTGTTGTTGGAATTACTTAACTACAGTTGAAAACTTCATTGAAACCCTTTTTCTTCTGTTTGGAATGAAAGCTTTCCTCTTTGAAATTTTTTTCTCTTCTTCTCCTTTGTTAATGGTGGTTGGCCTTACTGCTTTTGTTTTTTTGAAGTAATGAAGTAGGAATGAAGAGAATGGTATGGTTAAGGGATGTAAGGATTAATAATTTGGACTTCGGCTAAAATCCTTTTCTAGCTTAGTCTTATTAATTCCTTAATCTCTTAATTATAACATTACCTTCTCCATTTCTTTTAATATTGTTGAATTAATTAGCTCTTGGTTCACCTAACCAATCTTCTAAATGTCCCATACTTAACTAGTTTCCTCTTAAGTAATTCTTTTATTTGAATTAACTTAATTATCATATAATAAGTTCTTATTATTAATTTAATATCATATTATGCCACTCCAAAATATGAGGTAGTATAGTGCAACATGGGTTCATCAGTTTATACATCACATAATATATTATTTTATACATCTCTAATACATCATAAACTGCATATTATTAAACCATCTTTATATACAATAAATTTCTATTAGCTCCATAACATTGCACAATGTAGAAAGTGGTAGCAGCCCTAGAAAATAACATATATATGATCAAGTGTAAGCCTCATGCTTCTCCTCCGTTTAGCTCCATGCTCTATACCTATACATTTATCTCTATCTAATAATTTAAGATTGCCTGAGAATGTAAGAAGCAACGTAGATAACCTTAGGTCAAATAATTGTCATGTATGAGCGGTCTATAAACCTAAAACAACAGATATAAAGTCGATATATTGTTAACAAAAGCAAATATCGTCACGACCCGATTTTTCAACGCCCAAAAATCGACATCAATACGTTCACTGTATTAAATGCCGAACAATCGAATGCCGGAAAAAAAGACCGCAAGGGAAAGAAAAAGGAGGTAGAAGAAGAGAAAACAAAACAACATCAGAATCTCACAATCGCAGTGGAACAATATAAAATAGACAAATGACTAAACTTTATACAAAAAGAACTATATCTGTTTTATACATTACATCAACAGAATACAACACAATCAATAGCAAAATACTGGACAGTTATATTAACTTGTCCTCACAAAAGCTGACTATACAGCTTATACCGCACAACGGATTTATACATCAAGTATGTGTGATATGTCTCCACATCCAGCTCGTCTCCTGAGCTCCACAACATCCTATCCTGTATTTTATAATACTCGATCTGACTCAATCATTATAGTAAAATAACACCCGAGTCAGTCTGGAAAACCAGCGTGAGAAAACACACTCAATTTGAATTATTAAAGTTTTCAAAATCCTTTGAAATTAAAGGTATCTCGTAAGACCGCGCCACAAATAAACATGGCGGGTTTTTACCTTACGATAACCAAAACATTTTTATCAAATTCGTCTGATGTTATGATAATGTCTATAGAAAGTAAAATAGAATCTAGCTGAAATGCTTGCATCTCACGTTCCAGCAATAGTTGGGCACAATCAAAACCGTACAGGTGCTTATTGGAGATTGGATTCCATACAATGGCAGGGCTACTGGGGTACCGCCTGTCACAGTACTAGGCCTAGATCACCGTACCGAGGATCCCTCTCGATCCCCTGCAACACAAGACCGGAGCTATCCCTTACTGGATAGTCCGAATAAGATCACCCCACGGTTGGGATCAGCAACTTCCCACACAGCCGAAATAAAAAAGGAACATCTAGAAAGGGATGACCTTACCCTAATTGGGTGCTATCCACTTAGCCTTGCTACACCTCCCCTGTTTTAGCCATTCCCGGTTGATGAGTCTTGAGGCTATGCATTACCTTTTTAGCACACATTCACTTAGAATGCTCATCGTTCTCCTGACGAAGTTCTGATAGCATTCGTCCATACAAGTTGCCCTGGGTTTGGACAAACCGAATCACCGACTTCATCATCTTTACGGTCTTCATTCGCAAACGTTCAAACCAGATCGAAGTGGTTTTTGGGTAATTAATCTCGATCCCGGTCTCTTCGAAACGATCAGCGCATTGGCCAATATTGATAGTCGGTTATTTAACTACCAATTCAAACAATCATTCACCAATTGTTTTATTTCCCCTGAAAATCACCAAGTCTTAATACTTTAGATTTTTTAAATAATATAAATTATTTTATCCAAAATATATACTTTAAAATAAAACTACTTAAAACACTTTATTTAAAATACTAGTTATGAAATTTTATAATAACTTCTCATGTAAAACTTAATTCAAAACTAATTTAAAATAAAAATTATTCTATAAGGTATAAATATTAATAATTATCTTTTACATCATAATACTAGTTAAACCTTTAAAATAATTTACTTATATAATTAACTTAATAAATATTTGCTTTTAAAAATTTTAAAACAACTAAATAATAATTTCTTTCTAAAACATTCTTTTAAACCACTTTAAAACCTCTAACTTACACTTGGAATCTTCCTTTGAAAATATACTTGCCTTTTCAGGGAAATACACTTTCCATTCAATATAGCTCATCTAATCATTTATAAATCCTTCTCGATTTATCCCAATTTAATTTACGTCTCAGTCCCATAAATTTCTTTTCCACGCTTTTAAAAATAAACCACCTTTTTATTTTTAAAACAAATTACCATCTCCTTATAAATTTCCACCGTGAATTTAAAATCTCAAATATCCACTGATATTTATTTCACTTTATTTATAAACCTAGTTTATAAATTCCATAGTCTCATTCTCCTTTAATCACAGTTTCAAACACTTAATAAATTTCAAATCGATTTCCAAAATTAACTCCATTTCAAAATAAATTCCTTTACTTACTCAAATTTATTCCAAAACCACTAATTCCAGATTCATTCTTTTATTACGATTTAAAATCTTATTTAAATCTGACATTATTAACTTCACACTTTATTTCAAAATTTCCCTTTTTAAATTCTCCCAAACTATTTTAAACCCTGAATTTAAAAATAAATCCTTTATTTCTTCAAACAATATCACTTAAGTTTTCAAAATTCTTTTATTCCCATTTATTCAAAAACCTTTTTCCCCATACTCAGAATTTATTTGATAGGATTTTAAATGAAACTCTTTATCCTTTTCCAAATTCATTCTTTTAATTTGTCCAATTTCATTATATTAATTTTACTTAGAATTCCCTCTTTTATTTTCCTTTAAAATCCAATCTTTATATTTTGATATCTTAATATACCTAAAATATATTCAGTCAAACCATATCATTCAATATTTTCAATAATAAAATCAATATATCTATCACAGATTATCAAATAAAACATATCACCGAATATGAAAATAAATTCCAACATTTTGAGGAATCTAGTTGGATCCCTCCAACCTGTTTCCCTGCATCCACAAATGTTAGCTCAATATTAAAATACCAATCCCACTTCGAGGGGATATCGCGATATATAGGGTCATCTGCTAATATGCGGGGCGCATAGGGTCTCATCCGCTATATAATGCGGGAATATCAATCACTCAAATATATATATATATACACACACACACACACACACACACACACACTACTATATATAATACCACATCCAACTGATAATAAACTACCAATTCAAGAAATCAACAACAATTAAAATTTAACCATTTAAATTTACCAGTAATCCAATTTGAGTGAGATTAAATCACCTTTGATTTTATGCGACCTAAACCAAACCAGCTTGTTTTCTTCACGATTTCAGACCTTGAATAAACATTATATGGTTTATTATCATTTGAACTAATTGAACTATTAATTTCCATTTAATAAATTTAATTAGCTAATAATTTTCCTTTTGAAACAACATATATATATATACACTTATAAATAATCTATATAGATTAAAAAAATCAATTTTTTATACCGACTCCTCAACACTTTAAAATTCCTATATTCCTTTTCTGTTTTGCATAAAAAAAATTCACAGTAAACTTCAATAAATACATTTTTTCAAAATTACAATTAAAATTAAAAGAGAAAGAAACCCATACCAATAGACAAAGAACCCAGCCCAACACCGCACCCCCTCCTCCCTCATCTAGTCGCGACGCCGACATTCTCACGTCGACCCGCTACAGGTTGCAACCCCAAATCGCCAACCGAACGTCATCACTTCCTGCGCCAAGGTGCTCTTCCACCATACGACTTCGAACCTAAGGTCCATTTTCCAAATTGAGATCGAAATGCCTAAAAATCATGAACCCTAGTTTCGAACCCACAACCGATCGCTACCAACAAGCGCCGCACCATCCTTCTCGCGCTCGAGACCAGCAATGATCCCATCATAGTCATTCCCCTCATCCACTCGTGCGCCTGCGTATACGAGCCCGCTTCCCCTATCGAGAATCCAATTCCTTCTTTGAGGCCGAACGAATCGATTGATGGATTGAACTTGATTTGAGAAAATAAAAGGAGGAAGGAAGCCGATTGAATGAAGAAAGGAAGGGAAAGGAGGGCTTGCGATTTATATACAGCGGCCATTATTGAACGAACTTTTTTTTCAAGCTTTTATTTTTTTTCCTCAGCTAAATAAAAAGAAGGAGAAGGGGGACATCCGGTACGTGATTTGAAAAGGAAGGAGACACATTTCTGAAGACACTGTTGGTAGTAGGGTGGTGGCCGATAGAAAGGAAGGAGACAGATGTGAAGGGAATTCAACCGATGGTTGACTAAAGTAATATATATATATATATATATATATATATATATATAAATTCAAATTCAAATTGTCTCAATTTACAGTCTAAAATTTCGAACCCCCATCGAGGCATGCCGCCAGCCGTTCATATTGTTATACCCCTATTCCGAACGTAATGAAAAAGGTTTCGAGTCCTAACTCGGTCGTATGGAGAAGGTAGCTTTTTGGACTCAGTTATTATATTGAATTTTCGATATGAATCTCAGCGCGTTTACCTATTGTACGATCACTCGACAACTCCAAACACTACGAAAATTGAAACTCGATAATAATACACTATTACGGATCCAATGGAACTGGTTTCGTCGAAATACAAGACCGTGCCCCGGGAGGCTATTTTTAAACGTCAATTTAAACTATATATTTTCAAAACTGAACAAATAACTTTTAAATTCGAATTCAAAGGTTCTATTATACTTAGTATTATTTTTTTTTGGAGAAAGACGGGTATGTAGCGCGAGACTACATAGCCGGTTAGAAATATAATTATATATATAAAAAGCAGTATAATATCCGATCAACATGCTTGATCGGTAGCACCATCAGCAAAATAAAAAACTACTACAAAACCCCAAAGTCATATTACGAACTAGCAAAAGAACCAGAACAACAAAAACAAAACAGCAAGCTGTTAGGGAGTTAAAGTCTTCTGCTATCAAGCACCTCCAGGAGGGAAATCTGTACTACTGCATTGCGAGCTAGCCGGCGACGGATTGCGATAGGGTAAGCGAAGCCTGAAAGGCGCTGAGTGGCTGCAACCTGTATATTGATTGAATAGGTGAGAAATACGCCTGCATAGGCCATCAAGATGTGATGTAGGTTTACCAAACACCCGAGCATTTCTCTCTTTCCAAATACACCAACAGAAGATAGAAATGAGTATGTCGAGATTGGGATCATGCGAGTTGTTTTGCCAGTGATCGAAAATGATGGGCCTGTCAGGAACAAAACCAAGTGTATGGGCGCTAGAGGCGGCCCAAACCGAGTAGGTGGTGTCACACTGACTAAACAGGTGGTGGATGCTTTCATTATGTTCCGAGCAGAAGACACAAAGTGGATTGATTTGGGTAAGAAAACGAGTGAGACGATCTTTAGTGTTGACGCGGTTGTGAGAGAGACACCATTGAAAGAAAATGACTCGGGGCTGAATTGGACATTTCCAGAGTCTGGAGAAACCGAAGGAGCAACCAGGGTTGGTCAGAAAGGCGTAGCATGAGGCTACAGTGAATCCTTTGGAGGGTGCAAGCGCCCAGATGACACGGTCAGGATGGGGGGAGAGGAGAGTAGATCGAAGGATGATGGAGGCAGAGATGAGGTCGGAGAAGGTGGCAGGGCTGAAAAGAGAGGTAGGGCAAAGAGAGTCAGGGCCAAGGTGAACACAATCACTGACTGAAATCGAAGGATCGGTCGAGTGGAGGAAGAGATTATGTAAGACTTTGGCGAGGGGGAGCTGATCAAGCCACGTGTCAAACCAGAAGGAGCTGTTTTCACCATTGCCAAACGATTATGTGGAATAGAGATTTGACACGAGGTAGGCATTGAATCACTCCCGCCCAAAAAGGTGAGGGTTTTATGTTTGGAGGATAGTGAAGGATAAGGTGGGTTTTGGAGCGATAGTATTGCGAAAGGACCAAATCTTTCCAAATGAAGTGATCTGGGCAGAGACATTTCCAGAGCCATTTAGTTAAAAGGGCAATATTGAGGGCACTGAGGTTAGGGATGCCCAGGCCCCCATGGCGTTTATGCAAGCAAACGGTATCCCAGCTAATTAATATTTTAACACCACCCCCATTCCATAAGAAGTTTCTCCTGATTTTGTCTATACGATTAATGACCCAAGAGGGAAGCTTATGGAGTGACATCCAGTATGATGGAATGGCAGAGAGTACCGATTTAACGAGGACAAGACGACCCGCGATGGATAACGATTGGGCCTTCCAGCCCGAAAGCCTGGAACCAATTTTGGAGATGAGGGGGAGCCAATCAGTTCTAAAGAGCTTGGTGGGCCGGAGGGTTGTGCCGAGGTATGACAGTGGGAAGTCTGATATCTTGCAATTAAGCATAGAGGAAATGTGAGGACCCAGATGATGCGAATTACCTAGCATGATGGCTGAACTTTTGCTGAAATTGATTGAGAGACCAGATATTCTTTCAAAGGAGTATAGTGCTACTTTTAAGCAGTGGATAAATTTTTGTTGGGGGGATGCAAATATGATAGTGTCATCGGCGAACTGCAGGTTGGAGACTGATACCGACGAACCAGGGGGGGAGATTCCTGAGAATAGGCCATTAGCTGAGGCCAATTTCAGCATTCTGTTAAAGACATCAGCCACCAGAACGAAGATCAAAGGTGAAAGGGGGTCACCCTGTCTCAACCCCCTAGCTGATTTGATGTGACCACCCGATACACCATTAATCGAGACCGTAGAGATGCTCGAGTATAGAATATGTTTAATCCAAGAGCACCAGGTGGAGGAAAAGCCTCTGTGTGACATAAGCTCTAGAATGAAGTCCCAGTTTACAGTGTCGAAGGCTTTGGTAAAATCCAGCTTGAGAAGAACTCCAGGTGTGGCAGTGTGGTGACAGAAAGAGATGATTTCTTGGGTCGAGGCAATACAATCCATGATATTCCTTCCTAGAATGAAGGCCGATTGTTCAGAGCCGACTAGAGGGGCGATGACACTCTGGAGGCGGTTAGCAAGGACCTTGGTGATGATCTTGAAAGTTGTATTGAGGAGGCTAATTGGACGGAAGTCGGGGAGTGAGTTGGCGCCAGGGACCTTGGGGATGAGGATAATTTTAGCATAGTTTAATCTTGAGATGGTGGAAGGGTCAGATTGAAATTCTCTACACATTTCTAGAATGTCGTACTTGACCAAATTCCAGAAGTGTTTGAAGAAAATAGGACCGAAACCATCCGGGCCAGGCGCTTTATCATCTGCCATATCATTTAATGCGACCCATACCTCTTCTTCCGCAAAGGGGTGGTCAATGTGGATGCTGGGTTGGGCTGGGTAGAGGAGTGACCAATTGATATCAGGGAGGGGGGGGGGAACTCTTACCGAGGATGTCTCTGAAGTAGTCAGTAAATAGACGGAGGTGGTCGGACGGGTCCGAGAAGGAGGAGTTATCATGAAGTAGTTCTGAGATAAGAAGCGATCTGCGGCGCCCACTGGCCATTCGATGAAAGTATGCGGTGTTTCTGTCTCCATCTTTTAACCACCTCTCTTTAGATCTCTGTTTCCAGCCTATTTCTTCTTGTTTGATCAATCTGTCCAGATCTGATTCAAGGAAGAGGAGGCGAGCCCGGTTCGAGTCAGATAACGGGTTAGATTCTTCCATGATGTTGAGTTTCAGAATCTCATCCTGGGTAGTTGAGATACGTTTGCGGATCGATCCCCAGATAGATCTGGCCCAGGGTCTGATGATTTTTCTGAGGGAACGAAGTTTGGATACAATTCTGGCGGAGGCCGAGTGAATTGGCGATGGTTGGGACCACAGTTGGTGGATGAAATTGTCGAAAGAGGGTTCCATTAGCCAAAGGCGTTCGAATCTGAAGGGACGAGAGATGGGGGACCGAGAACCAGTGTCTAAAATGATGGGGCAGTGATCGGAAATCAATGAGGCCAGACCGGCGACCGAGGAAAGGGGGAATAGGTCTTCCCATGAGGAATTATAAAGAAATCTATCTAGTTTAGCTAGGGTGGGGATTGATCTGCGATTGGACCAAGTGTATTGGCGGTTGTTGATCGGAGGGTCTATGAGGGAACAATCGTTGATAAAGGAGTTGAAGGAGTCTAAATCTACTGAAAAGCTATCCGAGTTGCGTTCAGAAGGTGATCTAGTTGTGTTAAAATCTCCTCCTACGATCCAAGGGCCGTTGAGGTATAAGGCAAAGGAGAAACATTCCGCCCAGAGTTTACATCTTTCTTGTGAACTCTGCGGGCCATAAATGTTGGTGAAGAAGAAGACAGTGTCGGATTGGATGTGTCGTAGGGTTACGTGTAAAGCAGATGAGTGAGAAGAGGTGTTACAATGGGTCCAAGCTGCTTCATTCCAGGCAGTGATTAACCCTCCTTTAGAACCTACTGCGTTTATATGGGCCCAACCCGTTAGGGTTGGCCCACCCATGTGTGAGATGAAAGATTGAGGGGGATCAGATATTTTTGTTTCTTGTAAGAAAAGGATGTCTGCTTTGTGTGGGGTTAGGATAAGACTAACTGCATGTCTTTTGTGTGGGTCCCCCAAGCCCCGAACATTCCACGAGACCACTTTCATTGGGAGAGGGAAATTCTCTCTGATTCTAGGGCTTGCATGGCCCGATATTGCTCATCATTTAAACTCACACCCATGCAACGACTCATTTTTTTATTTAAACTTTTATTGGAAGAAGAAAAAATAACAGTTTTATAGAAACTACCAGGAAGAGAAGAGGCACGACTGATTCTTGAGCTCCGGCGAACAATGGCAGACGAAAAGCGTCCCAGCTGGTCAGGATCAGGGGTCTGGTGGCTGGAATAGTGAGCGATGGCGGCGGGGGCTTGGACATCAACAGGGATAAGCGTGGTCGTAGGATCATGATTGGAAGGGTCAACAGAGGGTTGTGAAGGTATGGGATTCATGCCTGGAGAACCATGGTCGATTGGGCTAGAGTGGAGAACGAGGGCCGGGGAGGGGGGAGGGATACTAGGGATAGGGTTGAAAAGGCCAGTGGGGGAGAGTGGAGGATCCCGGTACATATCATCGGCGACTTGGGTGTTTGGGTTGGGGATAACTGCAAGGACATCCGGTGGATCCAACGGCCCGGAATTCATACCCAGAGGGCCATCGACTTCGTGGGATGCTTGAAGGTCCGCCACGGGCAGGGGCTGTGGGATGGATGGGTCCAGGGACATGGCATCCAGTCGGTCCTCATTCGAGTCGACTGGGAGACCGACATCGTCAAAGACCCTGACATCCATGTCGTAGTCGGCTCCCAGGAGCATTTGCTCCGGTCTGTGTGTAGGATGGGCATGTACCCACTTTTCTACCGTGATGAGGTATTCCGCGTCGTTTAGGTGTACTATCAACGAGCAAGGATTGGTTACCCCCTTGTAAAATTGCAGACAGACAAGGAGAAATCTGTGGTCAATGTTTGCCCAGTCACAGTCGTCAAAGGCAATAAATCTGCCAACCGATCTGAGCGCCTCGCGAACCGCCATCGGGTTATCTCGGAGGAATTCAGGGAAGCCGCTGATTCTGGCCCACGATGCTGGTTCAAGTTCTGGGATTCTTTGATCTGCGTCCTCCCATCTTTGAAGAAGAACCGAACCACCAGGCTTCCTTAAGAATTTTAGTTGAAGGGCGTGGTTACGGATGTCGAAGGTGGGACAGCAGAAGATAAAGCGGTCATCTGCAAGTATCCAGAGAGGCCACTCTTCATGGCCAAAAGTAGCCGAGAGAGTGTTGTGCAGAGTCTCAACGGACCAGAAACCGTCAATGATCTTGGCAGTGAGATAGAGTGAGGGGTCCGCCATGGAAAATTTCCGTGTGGTATGAGAGATGGGATGAGTGTGAAGAGGATTGTGAGAGGTGAGGGGTTGAGAAGGATCGGGATGCTGCTGAGGGGCTTTTTGTTTTTCGAGATGCAATGATGACTGTGGGACCTTCACTGCGGGATTGAAAGGGCATTTGGACTTGTCTTTTGTGGAAAAGCTTCGGTTGGATTTATTGGGTTTAGGGAACTTTTTATTGGGACAATGCGAGCTGGCATGTCCGAAAAAGCTACAAAGATAGCAAATCTTTGGATCCCTACACGCCTTCGCCACGTGTCCCAATCCTGCGCACCTTAGGCAACGACCTTTCAACTTCAGAAAATCGATTGTAGTTTGCACGGATATGAAATCTGGTATCACTCTTCGTCGGAGCTGAATTTGAGGAGGGTTGGGCTGGTTCGGGGGTCTTGTACCCAGGGCCTGAGCGTATGATTTAAGGGTGGCTGGATTTTGTTGAGGGGTGGCGAGCTTACGATCGGAGGGGTGAGCTGGATTTCGTGCGGAGTGGGACAATGAGTTTGGAAGGGATTTATAGGAGCTGGGGACGAAGGAGATCTGAGGTGGAGCCGAAGGGGAAGGAGGGGGGCGAGCGGTTGAATTGGAGAGCGGGGGGGATGTGGAATACGCCTTTGCCGCCTTTGCCGCCATTGCCGCCATTATAGTAACGCCTTTTCTTGCTTGAGCTCTCAAACTTGTCTTATACTTAGTATTATTAATATAAATTTTATAAGCCTTTGAAATATTTTTAACAAGCTTTAAATTCCAGATTCAATACTTTACCCAATTTCCACTTATTAAATTCAATAATTTAATTATCCAATAAATGGAGATATTTGAAATTTAAGTTAAAATTAACCTTTTAAATATTTAAAATCAATTAAATATTCCAATTTCAAATGTGCTAAATTCCGGGTCGTCACAAATATGGTTTGGAAAGTCATATCTCGCCTACTCCTGCATCCAACAAGTTAGCACATAATAACATCATATGCTAATCTATTATCATATGTATGGGCATACTACTCTATCTTAGTACATACTAGGTGTCAGGGTATTAGACCCGATAATACCTATATCACATAGACAACCATAACAACCAACAAACAATTAAGAATCTTTCATACTCATAGTGCGCTTAGATATATGATAACACAAATGATAAAAGTTATAAGATCGGCGACTACTTAACCTCATGGCTCCATCAATGCTCAAATCCATGCCTACTCAAATGGCTAGGAAATAGGCTAATGTCATAAAGTCCATGTATACAGATCCACTCAGACAATGCATGGTGAGCATCCCCACTCACTCCTTCTTTTTAAGCATACATCAAAGCCTTTGGTTGTCAATGATCCCTCGGGACACATGGATAGTAGAACCCCTTGTTCCAATCCACAAGTCATCGTCATAAAGAACTTGCATGTTCGTACGATCCCAAGATGCTCCAGCTAGCTAGTCACTGTAGCCCACATTAATTTCTACTGTAGCATGGACTTGAATATATCCGTGATGGATCGATACTAGTTTACATAGTTAGTCGAATGTGCTTTAATACTCTTCCTTTAGCTCCAACCACCCAGTCTAGCCAAAGTCAATCAATCGGTACCTATCCATCACGGATTGATGTTTATCCATCACTTAGCCAAATTTTCTTCTCTTAGGCCTATGATCGATCCTTCTTTCCTTGTCAAAATACTAAGTTTCCTTCAATCGTCATGGATCAGTACCGATCCATATGGACTGTGTCTGATCCATCATTTAGAAATTTTTTGGCTAAGTCTTTACATGCATCATTTCAGCCATTGATCGATCTTCACTTTGGTTGCTTCAATCTGTGTACATCCCTCGTTTGCAGCGATCAACTCCAAACACTCTAGAACCAATCCGTCGAAGTATTCTACAACAACGAATATCACGTCCTAGTGTAATCATCAAAGATTCCATCTTAATAGTTTTCCAATACAGTCAAGAATTCTCCTTCCATAGAACAATCGTCTTATTCACTTGATGTGAGTATTTTGTCCATACAAACATTCAACATGCACACACAACAATAGCAAACAATCATCTTATCAAATCCTATAATCACCCAAACATTTCTACAAATACCTAACATGCATATATAGGCTCACAACATTCCAATAATTGATTTAAACTGTTTATAATCATCAACAAACTTTTGAAATGTGTTTTTGAATCAGGTCGAATTTTGTAATTATGATTTAAGGTTGAAAAATGGACCTAAAACAATTTTTAAACATATATAGCATCATATAATAGTAAGAGGTTATAAACCACTCAACCATCGATGGTAAAATAATCAAACCAGCCCAAAATCAATCTGAATCAACAATTGACAATAAAATAAATTATTTACCTTCCCCAAAATGATGATTTAATTATCTCTAATGGTTTCCCTAATCATGATTCCCTTAATCTTCATATTTCGGCCCAAAATAGTATGTTTTTATGAAGATTTACTACGAGAAATGTTTATTGGAGGTTTAGGGTTATTTGAATATAAAAGTAGAAGATGGGATGGCTGATCTAACTCAAATTACCTTCCAAATCTTAAAGTTAACACATCAACCAAAAAATGGGCTTTTGGCCTACATCAAAAATCTGCTTAGATCTATCAAAAACCATCATATCTCTTAAATGGTTAGGCCAAATTGCAATTATGACTACTCTATAGAATGGAAAACTATCAAATCTTTCATTTGGAACAAGAAAAGAGACCAAATTACATCCCTATCAGAAGTTATGGCCTTTACAAGTTTGGTCAGCATACAATGCTTCGAATGGTTCCATATCAATGCTCGATTGATGACTATTATTGTGTGTGAACTCTACAAAGTGAAAATGATCCTCCCTTAAGCCTCCTAGTCAAGTATGCAAGCTTGATCCTCCAGTATACAATTTTCTCTTTCGATCCGATTGTTCGTTTATGAGTAATATTTTATTCTCAAATTCAACTCCGTCCCTAATGCCTCTTGTAAGCTTTTCCAAAATTCACTTATGAATAATGGGTCTCTATCACTCATAATATTCTTTAGTACTTCATGGAATTATACTAACCAACACACATAAAACTTAACAAGTTTTCCTGCCATTTTTCTAGACTTTAAAGGTATGAATCGAGCACTAATCATTAACCAATCAACTATTACACATATGCTATCGTACCGTCCTCTAGCCCTAGCAAAAACATCAATAAAGTCCATTGATATCTGCTCCCACTTCCACTATGGAACTTCAAATGGTTGTAACAAAACACTAATTTTCTTTTGTTTTGATTTCACTAGTTGACTACATACATTTGGAGATAATTGTCATAATGTTTTTCTTCATTTCTTTCTAATAAAATGTCTACTTAATATCGATGTACACTTTATTTCTTTTAGAATGGACAGTCATCTTCGAATGATGGCACTCTCGCAGCACCTCATCTCTCAGTCCATTTATATCGGATACATATAATCTCTCAAGCCAACCATCTTATTTAAATCTGTATTGCTTCTTATCTTTAGAATCTACATCATTCTCTAGTTGGTAACAATCTCACTAGTTTAGCATCATGCCTCTGAATAGTAACAATTCACGCTATAAGAGTAGGTCTAATCATCAAGCTTGCCAACATTTCAGGATCTACGTCACACTTCAATCGAAAATCGTATCCTTTTATATACTCTAATTGTGTCCACTCTAGGAACATAACTCCCAAGCTTGCATGTTTCCTACTCAATTCACAATTGTATTTCCCTTATCGGAAATATAGGAAATGTTAAAGTCATAGGAGGCTAAAAAATCCTGCTATCTCTACTATCGTAGGTTAAGATCCTTTTATGATAAAAGGTATTTCAATGACTTATGGTCGGTGAATAGCTTGAACCTTTCCCCTAGCAAGTGATGCCTCCATGCCTTCAATGTAAATACTATAGCTGCTAGCTATAAATCTTAGGTTGCATATTTCTTCTCATGCAGTTTTAGTTGCCTACTCGCATAAGCGACAATCTTACATCTTTGCATGAATACCGCCCTATGTTCACTAACATGTACATGCATCTATATATGTTGTTGATTCCTTATTCCCATCTGGAGTGGCTAACACTAGTCAACTCGTCAACCTCTATTTCGTACAAAAAATGCGTACTCACACCTCACGTCCTAAGTAAATGTCCTATTCTTCTTCATCAACTAAGTCAACAGTGCAGCCATCTTAGTGAAATCCTTGACGAATCTTTTTTACCGATCTACTAACCCAAGAAAACTTCTCACATTGTCTATACTGTTAGGTCTTTCCCAATCTTAGACTGCAGCTACTTCGGAAAGATCTACATCAATGCCCTGCTCGAAAAACAACTTGACCCAAGAACCTCAATTCCCTCCTCTAAAATTAAAATTTGGTAAACTTAGCTTTCAGCTGAATCTTGCTAACATCTCAATTACCACCATTATTCTTCTTACATCTGTGAATAAACAAGAACGTCGTCAATAAAAACAAGTATGAACTTGTTAAACTGATATCTAAAAACATGGTTCATAAGATGAACAAAGTATGACAGTGCATTAATTAGCTCGAATGACATAACAAACCACTCACAACATCCAATGGTGTACATAATGTTGTAATAGGCACACTATCCCTCACCACTGTTAATTGGTGAAAGCCCATCACCAAATCCAACCGAGAAACTACCTTTGCATTGTAGATCTTATCAAACAAGTCATCTACATAAGGAGGAGGATGCTTATATTTTGTCGTCACTTTATTGAGATTATGATAGTCTACATAAAGTCTCAAATACCCATTCTCCTTAGCGTAGAATAATACAAGTGATCCCTACTCAAACGTACTTTTCTATATAAATCATGTCTTTAACAACTCATTTTCTTGCACTGCCAATTCTTGTTGCACTTTGGTGACATCCATCTCACATGCAAAGAAACAGATCTGGCATCCTTCATAAGATCAGTACGAAACTTTATCTCTATATGTGGTGATAATCGGTAACCTTCTTGAAAATATTAGGATACTTCTTTGCAATTAGTACCGATGACAACTTATCGATGTAGGATCTCAAGGGAATACAAAATGTTAAGTATCATTGCATTGTACGGCATGCAACCTAACTCTAACTTACACCCATCGTCCCTCCCTACCGTCACTAGTAACCTCTCATAGACAGTCCATCCCCAAAATAATCCTAAAACTAAAAAAACCAAGCATGAACAAGTCGCAAACAAACATGTATCCATGACTCAATAAAATAACATCACGACAGACCATACCCAAAATAATCGAATCTCCCATGGGGTTCGTTACTACAAAAGATAATCTACTAAGTGGGGGTTTTAATTCTAGCTATCTGTCGGGCCACGCGATATAAATGAATGTGATGCTCTTGTATTAAACAAAACACAAATAGGTATATCATAAACGAAAAGCATACCTTGGATCGTCATGCCTTTTACCTTCTCCTTTATCGATTAAGCACTATGCAAGTTGGGAATAGAATTCAACATATAAGCTTTCACAACCTTCTTATATGTTACTAATTCTAGACAATCCTTCTTGATATGCCCAAATTGTTTCTGGTAAAGCATTTCCTTTCTTCACTCTTGCAGTTCTTCTTGAGATGTTTTCTTTTTTCATAGTTATAATATGTCGGCTCTCATTTGCCTTTCTTCTGACCATCTTTGTTCTGCAGCCATTTCTTTACCTTAATATTGAAGGGTTGCATCCCCTTTCTACCCCACCTACTTGTGGTTTAGGTTCCTCATTTAGGATAACAGTTAGCTTTGGCTTTGGGTATAAGCTCCTGTGCCTCAAACCCTTCTCTATAATCTTTTCAAACCTCTCATCAATGTGGTTCACTAAGCACACTCCTAGATAGTCATTCAGACCAATTATGAACTTCATATTCTTCTTTAATGGAATGTCGATGAATAACATCCCATACTTTGACAAAGAGTCAAAATCAGCGACATACTCTAATACAAACATGCCACCTTGCTTTAGGTCGGAAAATTTCCTAAACATAATAGATTTCTAAGCAACAAGAGTGAAATTATCCTCAAAGCGTGCTTTAAACTAATCCCAAGTGAAGTGAACCTTGGGAGTAGCAGCTTTGATGGCATTCCACTGACCCATCGCTCTTCCTTGAAGTTGCCAAGAAGTCAACTTTTGAGCATCTTCTAACTCCAAACCATCAAAGATACACCCATAAGTATCTAGCCAGCCCTGCACTTCCATAGAAGATTTCGTCCCCATGGACGATTTTCCTCTAAGACTAGCACGGTCCTTGTTATACTTAGCAAAATCAACCCTAGGTGCTTGCACCTAAGTATAACCACTAACCACTACACCAAGAGCTATTCATTGGACATTTTGCATCATATTCATCATCATCTATGCGAACATAGTTTGATTATCGAGATTAAGAGCTACCCAATTACCCACCTCTCCTTCAACTCCTGATACTAAGTCCCTTGCTATGCTCCTTATATGTCAGCTCATTCTTACAATATATAATAAGAATGATAAGTCTCTCATAAATAATAATAGCAAAAGTGGTACTCTTATGTGATTTATCTTACTACATATATATATATATATATATATATATATAGTTTGAAAATCAAAATATAACAAGTACGCTCTTTCATGTATTGCTCGATCTATTCTAAAGCATGTCTCTTACCCCATCTCCGATGGATCAACTAGCAAGGCTTTAAGCGTTTTCTCAAACCTAAGCTCCGATACCAAGAGGAATGACCTCCCTCTACCTTGGATAGTCGAAATACCAATATCAGCATAAATGTGCTAAAATGATACCCAGTCAATGGATGAAAATTATCTAGGGTTAAACAATATGAATCAATCGATAGATAACCCGTCATGTATTTCATAACATGCAGATGAAATATAATATTAAAAATAAATATAAAATAGGTAAGGTAATAGCATAATCAAATGAACTAAAATATCATTAGAGCGTAACACAAGTTAATTAGATTATATATCATAGAATATATAAGCTTATACATCTCCAATACATCATAAACCGCATAATATAAAACCATCTCTATATATAATAAAGAGCCAATAGCATCATAGCATTATACAATAGAATATGCATTAATAGCTCCATAAAATAGCATATTTACGAGTAAATGTCAGCATACTGCTCGTCTTCTACACGGCTCCATGTGCTATTCTCATACATGTCTGTTAATCTACCGATTTAAGAGCCCCGAGAATATAATAAGCAATGGACATAACCTTGGGTCAGACATAGTCTGGTATTAATGGTATATAAGCCTAAAACAATAGATGTAAAATCGATATATCATAAATAAAAGCAACATGGTATGGGAAGTCATACATTACAGGCTCATGCATCTTACACTTTAGCACATAATAACATCATATGATAATATACTCTCACTAATATGGGTATACTACTCTATCTCAGTACATATCATGGTGTCAGGGTATTTGACTTGATAATATACATCACATAGAAAATCATAACAACCATAGCAACTACCAAACAATTAAGCATCTCTCACACCTAAAGTTCACTTAGATATATGATAAGACAAATGACCAATGTCGTAAGATCAGCGACCACTCAACATCGTGGCTTTATTAATGCTCAAATCCTTAAACACTCAAACGGCTAGGACATGACCAACATCATAAGGTCCAAAGATATGGATCCACTTAGACAATCCACCATGAGCGTCACCACCCACTCATTCTTTAAGAGCATACATAAAACCTATGGCCATTAACAAATCCCCCCACTATAACAAAAATACAATACTACAACGCCTATTTTACAATGGGCACTAGTTGCCCGTTGTAATAGAAGGCTATTACAACGGTCCATTTAGAACTGTTGTAATAGATGCCCTATACAATGCCTTTTTCACAATGGGCAACGACTGTCTGTTGTAATAGAATGTTATTACAACGGTCCATTCATGCCTGTTGTAATAGGTGTCAATTTTACAATGGGCTAAAAATGCCCGTTGTAATAGGTGCCAATTTTACAACGGTCATAAAATGCTCGTTTTAACCGATGCCAATTTTACGTTAATCATCTGCTCACGTTTGATGAAACCATTTTTCGAGAAGTTTCTAACGCCCGCCAATATTTAATATTTAATATTTTATATTTTATAATTAATAATTACTATTACATAATTTCTATTAAATCACTAATAATTAATATTAAATAATTGCTATTAAATAATTAAGAATTAATTATCAATACTTAATAATTAATAATCAATAAATAGTTTTAGTTTTTAATACTTAATATTAAAAATTTAATAATAGATAACTAATATTAAATATTTAATAATTAATAATCGGTAATATATACATAATCATTAACTTTAAATAATTAATATTAAATTAAAAGTAAGTAGTAACAATTAATAATTAAAAATTAATTTTAAATAATTAATAATTAATTTTAAATAATTAATGTTTAATGATTCAGAAGTAATATTTAATATTTAAAAAGTAATTTAAGAAATTCATATAATAGTTAATATAAATTTTCAAATATTTACTAACTAATAATTACTATTAAATAATTTTTGTTAAATAAAAAATAACTAATATTAAATAACTAATATTAAAAGATTAAGAATTAAGTATTGGTATTAATTATTAATACTTAATAATTAACAATTAATAAATAGTCATTAGTTTTTAATAATTAATACTAAAAATTTAATAATTAATAATACTATTAACTATTTAATAATTAATAATTGTTAATATATAAATAATATTTAACTTTCAATAATTAATAGTCAATAAAAATTAAGAAGTAATAATTAATTTTTAATAATTTAAAAATAATATTTAATATTTTAAAAAATTCAAGAAATTCGTATTATGGTTAATATAAATTTTTCCATGTTAGCTCTAATTTTTAATACTTGTCTTTATACAAATATTAAAAATTTAATATTTTTAATACTTGTCTTTATTCGAATCCTTAATCAAATAAAAGATTTTGTTTTAATAAATTGAATTAAACTGATAAATCCTTCTCGAATAATACATTAGAATCATATAATATTTTCAGTTAATTATAAATATTTATAATATAAGTATTTTTTATATAATTTAAATGGTTTGAATGAAATAAATTTACTTTATGACGAATAATTAAATAAAAACAAATAAAAATTGAATTGAAAGAAATTGTGCTACTATTGAAATAAAAATTTGTAGAATGAAGCGTAAATCAATATAATTTGGATAAAAAAATTATTTATGAATAAATGATAAGAATTTAGATTTGGTTTTAAATGCAAATGAAATTTATCAAATTGAATCGAATTTAAAATCAGAACCTATTAAGGTTCTAGCCCAAGCCCACTTCTCATACCCTCCATTCTAGAATCTTCCTTCCTCATTTCAAACTTAAGACCCAAATCAAAACACCACCTGGTATTCAATTTTTGCCCAATTTTTCCAAAAATGGACTCACGCGAAAAAAATATCATGCAAAGAGGCATTATCGCCGGCGATCGATGGTAGGGTTGATTGGTAGTTGCGATTAGTGCTAGATTTGCATCGCTGCCAAGCTCCAATCTTGACGAGATGCCACCGATTGATTGGTAGTTCTCGAGATTTAGGAAGTCGCCATGGGTGTTGAAGGTGCTTGTTCTGTTGATCACTGTGTTATTGAGTGCCTGACGATGATGGGGAAGCTCACGGTGAGTTGCTGGCGCGGTGATGGTGACGCTGACAAGAGTGGAGATCGTTGCAGTCGATGATGGCCTAAGTTTGAAAGGTAATCAACTGTCTTGAATCAGAGTTGGAGTTTCTTAACTCCATGTCAGCTGTTTGTCTTGATGCCGTAGTTGTAGTAAGCAGCTTGAAACTTAGGTATTGTATGAAATTTGTGTTGTAGGCTGATTTGGAAATAGTCATGGTCGATGTAATGCATTGATTGTTTTAGAATTGGATGTTTGGGTGGCTGGCTTGAATGATCAGTAGTTTTGGAGAAAATTGAATTGAGTTTGATTTAGATGGTAATGAAGATGCAATTTATTTTGATGAAGTTTGCTTTGTGTTTGAATTTTATTATATTTTGTCTTTGTAGCCACACTATATCGGAGATGCAATAAATTACAATCAACATTGTTCCACAAGTTCAAATCACTTATTTAAGGTAAACCTCAATTTGAGTATATACTACATAATAGTGCAATATTATTATATATAATCACTGAGAATTTTATTTTTTGGTACAGGCTCCCTTGGAAGATAATTCACTCAGACTTTCAGGTTGGAAGGAAAAATATGAATTTTAGTTAAGACATAAGAGGTACACTTTTATTTGTTTTATCTGATTTGATGCATTTTAGTAAGTTTATCTATATAATTGGATTTTAGTCTTGTTTTTTGTCATAGATCCATCAAATAAGCAACAGTACTTAACTAGAAATTTGAAGTTTTATTGTCACTACTCAAGTATATATGCTTCTAGCTTTAGACAATACCATCATTTGTACATTGCCATGTGGATTGAATTATAACTGATTCATAAACTTGTTATTATGAAGAAAAATATTTCACAAACTGAATAATAATTTGAATTTGAACTCCAACTGTGTAATCAAGCGAACAAACTACACCTTTCCTGTGAAATATTCTCAACTGTCGTGCAAAATAGGACTTATCGGATTTTTCTTTAAATAACCTATAAATAAACTTTAAGAATGGTCATTTTATAAATTATGAAGATATAAACCTCTCTAAACAATGAGAGGCTTCTCCCTTGGATATTATAGTATCTACTCATTTGTTTATCATACTCTCGTTTTTGTTGTATGGGCTGCAATAACAGTTTTCCACTTTGTTAGTTCTCGTAGCCAGAGATGTTAAACTATTTGGCTTGCCAGATTTAATTTACATAAATAGTTTTTATTATGCTAGAAGTTCGAACCGCGATTTGGCAGCTCTAGTTTTATTATCATAATATCCTTGTATACATTGTTCATAATGTTTATGCCTGCATATGCTCTCTAAATAAAATATGTTCACTTGTATGCAACAGGGTTCATCTAGGTCTTTTAAAGATGCTTCGTTCAAGAGGCTGCCCAAATCAAGTGCAATTATGGTTATTGATTTCGATGGCTCTGCCTATAGCAATAAAGATTGTAGTTAGTAGTTGTGTTAGTTTAGGTTTATATTCGATGTTTTGTAACTATGTAAAACCTTATGAATGATGTTAATAGATAAATCATTTTGTTATTTTGAAATATGAATTTCATTTGCTATTTTTAGTAAATATGAATAAATATGGTTGTCGTTAGTATATAGTTTTGTTTCAATTAATTTACACATGCATTGCATTAGTTTTTTTTCTCATTTGAATTTTTTTTAACAACGGGCTAATACAGTTGCAAAAGACCCTTTTGCAATGGACAAAAACAGTTGTAAAAGGATATATTACAACGAGCAAAAGTAGCTGTAAAAAGACCTTTTTGCAACGGACCAAAACCGTTGCAAAATAATCCTATTGCAACGGGCAAGAACCGTTGTAAAATTCATCTATTCTATTACAACATCGCATAATACAACGGGCCCAGGCCCGTTGCGAAGCCCCTATTACAATGGGCATTGCCCGTTGTAAAAGGGGTATTTTGTTGTAGTGCCCGACACACGTATCGATAATGGAACTATCTTGTTTCACTCAATAAGTCATCATATAGAACTTGCATGTTCGGACAATCCCAAACTATAATAAAATTTCCCTACCGCAACTGTCAAAACAATTGTAATAGGGCTAAGACAATGGTTTTGAAAAATTCATATTAGGCAAAGTAGAAATAGGATCAGAGTTTTTTAATTCTGTTTTGATCATCATAGGGGGTAGTTTTAACACCTCTATTTTTAGTTAAATATTATTCAAGACATTTAATTGGATAGATTAAATAGAATAATGTAAAGAGTTAAGGAGAATGATATTTAAAACTTAACAAGATTGTGTCATACTTAATTAATTAAGTTTGTTTAAACTTAACATATACGAGAATAAATGAGAGAGGCAATTTAGAAAATAGACCTATCATTTGCCTTAACCCTCTCCCCCTCATATCATTCTCACATTATTCATACAAAAACAATCAAAAGTAAAATATAAGGAGGCCGGCCATTAATCAACATAAGGAGGATGAAATCAAAGGAGATTCACAAATCCAAGCTTAGAGATTCCAGAGCTATATCAAATCTCAACTCCAACAATTAATCTAAGGTGAATAATAAGTATTCCATCTCTATTTTTGCTTTTGAGTTTGGTTAAGGATAAAACCTAAATGGTTGATGTTTTTTTGACAAGATATGGTTGTTTAATCATTTTTTGGATAAAATAAAGGTTATTGGAATTTTACAAATTGTTTAAATGGGTTTTAAAGGTAAAACCTAAGATTTTAATATCCAAATACTTTGATATTTTTTATATGCTGTATAAAACATTATTTTGGAGATGAGTTTTTTAATTTCATAAATTTTCAAATTAAAGAGAATATTTTATGAATTTCCTAAGGAGAAAATTGCTTAATTTCGAGTTTTAATTATTTAAAATAATTAAATATGGTTTTGGCTTCAAAATTTTTATATGGTAAAGAGAAGGATATTCTCTAATTTCTTTAAATTTTTAGGATTTTTCCTAAATGAATTCAACTTATTATGGATTTATTTGCTAGATAAGCATTTAAAATGATAATTAATTAAGGATATCAATTAACTATTTTAAATATGTTTTGAAACTTGAAAATTTAGTGCTATCGTAATTTTGAATTGTAAAGAAATTGTTTTATCCAATAGAAATTGGACAAGAAATAAAATTTGGTGAAAAGTTTTTGTTATAACAGTAATAAAAAATTTCATAAGAATTACGATGATGCCATGCCACATTAGTTCTCTCTGAGCCTAGAAGAATGTCGCCTCTGTGACACCTCGACGTTGATATTGAGGGGAGCGTATGATGGCTTCTTCGATGGTTATGGAATGATTCCATTAGGGTCGACGCCGATAGAGCCAGCAATTTATAATTGGCGACAAAGTGTCTTCATGATTCATATAAGCGTTTTAAAAAGCTTAATGTCGACGACGACGTCGCATGTTTTCGTCGTTGTTTTCAATGATGTCGCACTTAATCACTTTAATTGTTTTCAAGACTATAGCAATAATGTCGGTTCATATGACTTCAACCTTATAAAGATAATAAGCGGCATAGTAGCCGAAGTGGGTCAATTAAAAGTTTTTATTACGATGTCGATGGTATTGAGGTCGATATGCATGAAGGTCGACAACCTTATATTTTAGAGTCGATGCCTCATGTCCACGACTTTGCACTTTATCTTTTAAGGCGAAGAGGCTTACTTTTATATAAATTGAAATTGTTTTAAAGGGGTGAAGAGGTCTATGTTTTAAGAGGGTCGATGACACTATAGTTTCGGCATATAGCTATATAAGTTATAAAAGTTAAAATTTTAGTTTAATGGATGGATGGCCTATAGTTTATGGAAGTCGGCAACGTCATGTTTAACATGAATTTATACTTAAAATAATTTATGTTTGGTTTCACCTTGGGTAGATGGTCGATGAGGTATAGTGCGGCTTGAATGTCATCTCTTCATTAAAGGCGGAGAGCCTTATGTTTTCTATTTCAACGAAGTCATTGGGATACTAATTCTATGTTAAAAATTTAAACTTTGACACTATCATTGGAGACACCAATGTAGGCGAATTTCAACATTTATCTATATTAACCTAATAAGGGCGGCGAGCCTATTGTTTTATGACTTCAACTCTAAATATTGAGGGTACCGATGCTAATTTGATTATAGACGTCGACACTATCATTGGAGACACCAAAGTAGATTAATTTCGACAAACTAAATGTTTTATAAATAAGACATTATCATTGGGGATACCAATGCATTTTCTTAAATTAGTTCGACATTGATCAATTAAGAATACCAATGTATGTCACTTTGAAATGTTATAACTTTAAGGGGAGATAACCTAATTGGGGACATACCAATAAACGTAGGTGAAATATGTGGGTAACATAAAACTAAATTGTAAATGATGGGCTCATAGTCATCCTAAGAAAATTATGGAAAGCGAGATGGGTAGCCCACATCATGTAGGGGATGGATAGTCTCGATAAGAATAATGAAGGGTTTGTAATCCTAGAAGAACTATGGAATGTGTGATGGATGATCCACATTATTTTAAATAAATGGAATATGTATGATGGACAGTCCACATAATTTTAAATAATTAAACCATATGTGATAGATAGTCAATATGGTAGGGGATGGATTATCCAAGTAATAATTACATGTGAGATGGATGGTCCACATAATTCTGAATATGTTTATATGTGAGATGGATAATTTATATAATTATAAGACGGGTAGTCAGATTAAAATAAGATATGTAGTCAGTTTAAATTATGACGCGTAGTTATTTGAAATTAAGTTGGATAATCTAGTGAATTAGGATAGGTAATCCAATATATGTTGCATGATTATAAATGCTATTTGATATGTTCTAACCATTGTGGTTGCAGGAGTATAGTATATGGTTGTTATGTTTTAGTTAAGATGCCAGTGAGGGGAAAACCTGTTTTGCTCAGTGGTGTGATCTCACTAGATATTTATTTGGTTCGAGATGGTAAATTATTATTCACACCAGACTTGTTTGACCCGAAGTTTTTATTTTTCCACTTAAACTCCTGGGTACTCATTTGAGTAGGTCATGAGTAAGGGATTTCAGGTTACTAGTTAGACGATTATGCTTCCGGAGACGTGCAGGAGCAACTTAGCTATTACGAACTTTATCTATTTCCGCTATGTAGTTTTGTTTTTTCTATTTGGATGTCATGACACGGTTGTATATTTGTCAAGTATTTGACTCTGATCAACCAATGGGCATCTTCATATGTCGCTCTTGAAGTATTTTATAATAATTATATTTTCTTTGAAAGTGGGATTACGATTGTGATTATGTAATGAATATGAAATATCATTTGCAAAATGAGATATGAAAATTTATAATTAAACTGTGTTAAAAAATTTCATATTCATATGCTTCTGATTATTAATATGATTAATATAGTCGTATTTTACCGTCGAGAATTAATTAATATGGATGACTGCAGCATCCGTAGAGTTAGTTTTAGGCCTCAAATGGGGGGATGTTACAATAGTTGTAATAAAACCTTTTACAACTATCATTGCTTGTTGTTAGAAAATGTAAAATAAAAAAAAATCTAGCCACGACAATAATGTGCACCTGTTGATTTAATATCATTTTGCAGCAGAAACAATCATTTTACTAATAACAACAAAAATCATTCATGTTTACTGAAAATAACACGAAAGGATCACGGTTCAAAAGGCCAAAACAATTCATATATTTGCACAGTTTATAAAATCCTATCATAACTACAACATTGTAGTTCAAACCTAAACTAACATAAACTAGTAGTACAACACCAGGCCCGGCCCTAGGGTAAGGCTGCCAAGATAGCCGTCTAGGACAATCGACCTGGTAAGGGCATCCGTTGGTGGTTGTGGTGACTTGCTGCTTGTTTGGATAAAAAAGTTTATGTTATTATTTTTGACTGAGTGTTTGGTGGAGTGGTAAAAACTTTGTATTGGTGATGAGCAACCTAGGTTCAAATCATGGCGTTGTGCTTTAATTTTTGCTCAAACTTGAAGAACTGGGCTAGGGCATTAATTTTTGCTCAAACTTGAAGAACTGGGCTAGGACAATAAAGCTGCTTGCGCCGGCCCTGTACAACACAGTTAACTTATACTTTTCTAGAAACTTGTAATAGACGATTAAAAAAAGATTCCATATTGACATACACAAGACCGTTATTTTTACAATTATTTACCTCGAATTGTAGCCCCTTGTTTTCTTCTCCATTTTCAACGTAAGATCTATATCACATACCAACAATTTTGCCAACTTCAAAATTTTTAGTTACAGAAACATTTTCAGGTTCTTCGTTGACAACAATAGAGCTCACATTTTCTTCCGGAAGCCAGATTCATTCATGCAACAGGACTAAAAAATTCAGCAATTTCATTTACCGCCTAAAAAAAATAACAGTTGAGCTTGATAATCACACATCTCTATTTACCAACAAAGAGAATTCAATGAACCATACTTCTACAGCTTTCTTATGAAATTTCAAAAATACCATTATCAATTAACCGAATTTCACTACCAGTTTGTAATCTTCGTACTACCCACTTCGTGAACACCCATCAAAGAAATTTCACCACCAAATTACAATTGACACTACAAAAAAAGCCATCTAAAATAAAAGTCTTGTGACCGTCAAAATTTTTGCACTTATAGTACACATTCTTCCATCCAATTTTTATGAAACAAAAAAGTAAATATCTCTTACTGTTGCATGCTCCAAAAATATGCTTTCGAAAAAAAGAATGTCAAAAACATGCGCAAATTCTAGGGACGGGTTATTAAGAAACGGCCTGTCGCATATAATACTAAACAAGCATCCCCGTATAAAAATTCCTATAAAGGCAAGTAGGTAACTAATTTCTATTTGATAAAGGTCACTGTTCAATTAATCTGAATAATCAGTAAAAGTAACGTGAACGCGCAAAAATTAATTACAAGTCATCCTTGGTGCAAGGAATTGAATGATAAAATTTGGAATTGTTGGATATAACAGAATTAAGCATACAGCGACAACGTAATTCGTTTAAATTGTATTTATTATATGCATATAGAGATATGATTCCTATTCGTACAACAAAAGTGAAATAAAATGTGAGTGTGTTTGAAAGTTGAAACTTCATTAGCTGCGGGCTGCAAATTTCTTAGGGAGTTTTGATATTGTATTACCTTCCTAAATTTTCAAAATGTGAGTTTGATTTTATGCATTTCAACCTTAACTCTAGTAAAAGGAAAAATAAAGAGATAGGGCTAGTAATAATCGAATGAATAAGAATACTGATTAATATTGTCTTAGTATAAGTTACCCTACAGTTGGAATAACTACCTACTCACTTTAATAAATAAAATTAAGAGCTGACTTAAGGACTTTTGCTATGCCCATTAATGCATGACTCGTATTCCCTACTATTATCATCTAATGTTATTTCTCCTACTGTCATATTTCGATCTAATTAGTATCATTAACCAGTTAAAATAACAATCTTTATTCTCGAATGAATAAGAATATTGATTAATATTGTCTTACTATAGAGGAAAGAAGTGAGGACAACGGCCTATTCAAGTGATGCTGCTTGTAAACTAAAAAAGCTCCTAAACTCCATCATCAGGATTTTATTTTACTACTTGCCTCTCGTAATTTGCTGCCAGGATAAAAGAACAATCTTGTCCTTGCTCTTTATATTATGTTCAGAGGGTGGCATTAGTTGACATCTTCTGGGAGGTACTTGTGGGTTTGTTATACAGTTATTCTTCAGTAGATACCCGTTCTTAACTTTGTACTAGACCTATCGAATACGATGTGTGTCTAGAAGAAAAGAAAGGAAAAAGGAGAAAGGAAATAAACATACAAAAAGAATAGAGTTGATGAAAAAATTAAGGGACACGAATTTTTTATATCAAGGCGATATATGCGAAGTAGATACGACTAAAAGCATCTCCAGTAGTGAGAAGGAAATTAACATGGACAGGGAAAGCAAAGCTTGGAACTCCCCACCCATGCAATTGAAAATTTACATGCTGCAATATTTTTAAAAGAAACATCGGATATCAGTTAAATGTATCTTTAGAGTGCAAATTTTACACATCCATGTAGAGAATCCACACGTTTATGTTTTCACACTAAAACTGCTGGATGTGCAACTGAAATGTAAATGGTGGAGTGGTCGAACAGGAAGTTTGGGCACCGCACCACTTGAGATGATATCAAAGACGAGAATATAAAATTATATCGCATGTACGCTCCAGTGTAGAAAGTAGAAACACATTAATTATAATTATGCAAAATATTGAGTAGGATGAATTGCTTTGAGGCTGTTTCAATTAGCTACTCTCATGTCAAGTCCTAGTCTGGCCTATTGTAATTTTATTTATTATCCAAAGCATCAGAGATGCCGCCTACCATGCATGTTGCACATATCCTTTTTTTTTTCCATTAAGATGATACGATTAGAACAGTAACACTTTAACAAAAGAATAAAATTATAATAGCATTTATTTTCTAATGAAAGAGGGGTCCTCCGGAAAGAAGAGCAAGAGGAGAGCTCTCGTGGTTTATTAAAGAATTAGTCAAAAACCATACACAAGTTAATGGGTAGTGTTGCATACAATTATAAGATCATGCCGTAGATGATCAACAAAATAGGAAAGTATCAGCAAGAAACAACATATGCATAGGATCCTACATGTTAAAGGAGCTAGAAAATTAATTTGTTCAATAAGTTGCATGCTCCAAATGCCAAGTTGCAAGTATCTGAGTGGAGAACATGAGGACGTGATGAAGCGCGCCTACGAATACGAGGAGATGGGGCAAATATGAGCACGGCTATGTATAAATAAGTGGGAATGAATGCATGTATTGCTGAACGTGAAGGGTGCTGTAACATGCAGGATGCTAGCTGTTGAGCTGAGTTGCACAAGATGAACGAGCAGAACATGCAGGTTGAAGATGAGTGTGTTGTAGCGGCAAGAGGTGGAACTGTAGGCAGCAGGATCTAGATGACTAGATGGCATGAAGACTGAGTCCTGAAGTAATCGCGAAGAAGTTGCAAGGTGAGATCTTCAATTTGCTTGTCTTCTACATGCCCCTGTCCAAAATGAAACGTGTCAAGCAGTAAAATAAAGAATACCAGATGAATTCTACACGAATTGTTAAATAGTCGATAATTTCTTTCATTTCAAATACCTCAACATTTAATAGAAAAAATTGTATCTAAAAACTTTCTACGAAAAATGCTTGGGGCTAATTCCGATCTGATCCAATATTCATGTGGGACGGGACAATGACGTTAACGTCACGGTCAAATATATTCAACAGATTGATGAGTATATGTTACGTGAATTGACATTCGAAGAGCAAATATGTGGTGGTTTTGGAAGTAATATTGCAAAAATAACAAGGGTTACTAATGAGGTTGTTTATTAGTTTAGAATTTAACCTGGTGATAGTGTTTAATTTATCGCGTAATAAGATCCACATATGGATTTTAACTTTATGATGCTTGTTAATCTTTTAAATATGTTTCAAGTATTATAAGGTACCGGTTGAATTTCTGGGAAAAACTATCCATTTGTACATAGATTTCAAAGAGTGCCTTTTCTTTAATCCTAGCACCGAAGCAGATGGCAATATTAATAAGTCGTTAAAATTAATAAAACAAACTCCCTATTATATCTTGATTAGATGAGACTGATAACATATAATCAAATTAACTGAAATGCGGAAGACATAAAATTTACCTCCAGCCATTGATTTACTCAAATAAGCAGGCAAGAAAGTGAAGTATTGTTGAAAACTGGGAAGTGCCTACTGCTGCTACAACTGTCAAAAGCTGAACCAGATTCTCACAGTGTCTTAATGGAGAAGAGAGAGATGAATTTTCAGCCAACCTATATTACCTTGTATTGGTGTGTTCGATGAATAAACACAGACCACATATATATAGGCTGGTGAGATCCAAATCCCGTTATTAACCTTGACACGTTCTCCATTCATCAAGAAAAGTGGAGATGAGTACAAGTGGCCCATGAATATTTCAAGATCCACCTTTTTCGGTTCTCACACATAACAATGAGTATGAAAAAGTAAACGTGGCATGTGGGGCAAATAGTAGACCGTTTCTTACATTCTCCCACTTGAACCACATGACACATTTTATCTTTATGATCTCAGAAATATAAACTAGATAACTTGGCCAAGTAGACCAATTGTACTTATCATATCTTACTTGGAGGCTAGTGCATGAATCATGGCGGTTTACATTGTGAAAATCACAATTTCCTTCCATGCATTACATTACACTTCCCATTAAACCTTACATGGTAATTCTTTATACATGACTTCCAATAAGTCATTCTGGATCTAGAGTTCTCACGAACTTTCTTATTAAGAGCAAAACTTTAATGTGCACAAACAAAATTATTATTGACATTCAAAAATAAAGAACAAATATATTGAAACAAATTCATGCTAATCCCATGTTGTTTACATGCTTTGTAAACACCTTTATTGAGAGTCCTTTAGTCAACGGATCAACAACCATCAAATCTGTAGAAACATGTTCAATGACCACAATATGTTCTTTGACTCTATCTCGTACAGCCAAATACTTTATGTCAATATGCTTACTACGCTCTTCAATTTTGTTATTCTTCGCAAAGAACACAGCTGACGAGTTATCGCAATAGATCTTTAACGGCTTATGAATTGAGTCCACGATTTGAAGCCCAGCGATAAAATCCTTTAACCACATGGCCTGTGAAGTTGCTTCAAAACAAGCAATGTATTCCGCCTCCATTGTTGATGTTGCAAGTATTGTTTGTTTGGTTCTTTTCCAAGAAATAGCACCACCAGCTAGCATGAATACATACCCCATAGTGGATTTCTTTGAATCTAGACACCCAGCAAAATCTGAATCTGAATATCCAACCACTTCAAGATTGTCAACATGCTTATATGTCAGCATGTAGCCTTTAGTTCCTTGTAGATATCTCATAACCTTTTTCGCAGCTTTCCAATGACATATTCCTGGATTTTGTTGATATCTACCAAGCATTCCCACCGCAAATGCTATGTCAGGTCTTGTACAAATCTGTGCATGCATCAAACTACCAACTGCAGATGCATAGGGAATATTTTCCATTTCTCTCTTTTCTAAAGAATTTCTCGGACATTGACTTAAACTGAATTTGTCACCTTTGACAAGGGGTGCTGCATTTGCTTTGCATTCATTCATTTTGAATCTTTCGAGACCCTTTCAATGTAGGCTTTATGAGACAGTCCTAATGTCTTTTGAGATCTGTCTCTGTGAATCTCCATGCCAATGACATAAGAAGCTTCACCCATATCCTTCATTTCAAAGTTTTCGAAAGAAACTGCTTAATATTGTACAGCAAAGCCATATCATTGGTTGCAAGCAAGATATCATCCACGTATAACACTAAAATGATGAACTTGCTTCCACTGACCTTAAGATATATACAATCATCCTTGATGTTTTCTGTAAAACCATAAGAGGTTATAACATCGTGGAATTTGAGATACCATTGACGGGAGGATTGCTTCAATCCATATATGGATTTCTTTAACTTGCAAACCATTTGCTCACCCTTACTCGAGCAAAATCCTTGAGGTTGTCTCATGTACACCTCCTCCTTAAGATCGCCATTTAGAAAGGCCGTTTTCACATTCATTTGATGCAACTCTAAGTCATAATGAGCTACTAACGCCATTATAATTCTAAAAGAATCCTTTTTAGAAACAGGAGAATATGTATCATAGAAATCAATGCCCTCCTTTTGTGTGAAACCTTTGGCTACAAGTCTAGCTTTATGCCTCTCTATGTTACCATTCGAGCTCCTTTTGGTCTTAAAGACCCATTTGCAGCCTATGGTATGTGCTCCTTTTGGTAACTCAACAATTTCCCAGACTTGATTTTTAGCCATAGAGTCCATTTCATCTTTCATGGCATTATACCAAATATCCGATTTTTCTCCATTAATGGCTTGTGAAAAGGAGATAGGATCATCTTTAGGTCCGATATCAAAATCAGCTTCAATAAGGTATACCAGATAGTCACTAGAAATAGTAGGATTCCTTATCCTTGAAGATCTCCTAAGACCTTCGGCTTCACCCATATTTGATGGATGATTAACCGTAGGTTGAACTTCAGGTTCAGTAATTACGTGTTCCTCTAGAGGTGGTGGATTATGAACTGGTTGATCATTCAAGGTGTCATCTTGAAGGTTCGAAAAAATAACCAATTCATCCTTATATGCAGATGCTTCACCTTGATTCTGCATTTCCTCCCACTCGACTTTTCGAGTATTTGTACTCCCACTAACGTCATCATTTTCTATGAATTTTGCATTTCTAGATTCAACAATTCTAGGAGAATGTGAGGGACAGTAAAATTTATATCCTTTAGATTTTTCTGCATATCCAATGAAATATCCACTGACTGTTCTAGGATCCAATTTCTTCATTTGTGGATTGTAAATTCTAACTTCCACTTTACATCCCCATATGTGTAAGTGTCTTAGACTAGGTTTCCATCCTTTCCATAATTCAAATGGAGTTTTGGGAATTGCCTTCGATGGAACCCTATTCAACAAATACACTGCTGTTTTCAAAGCCTCGCTCCACAAAAATAAGGGAAGATCATTGTCACTTAACATACTTCTTACCATATCCATAAGGGTAAGGTTTCGCCTTTCTGCAACACCATTTTATTGCGGAGTGCCTGGCATAGTATATTGTGCAACAATCCCCTCTTCCTTAAGAAATTTTGCAAATGGACCCTCATTTTGTCCCGACTCTGTGTATCTACCATAATATTCACCACCCCTGTCAGACCTTACAATCTTTATTGTCTTCTATAATTGTTTCTCAACCTCCTTCTTATATGTTTTGAAAGCATCAAGTGCTTCCCCTTTATCATTTAGAAGGTACAAGTACATATATCGTGTATGGTCATCTATGAATGAGACAAAATATCTCTGACCATTAAGACAAGGGGTACTGAATGGGCCACAGATGTCCGTGTGTATGATTTCCAAAGTTTCACTACTTCTTTTGGCACCCTTTTTGTTCTTGTTGGTTTGCTTTCCCTTTATGCAATCCAAACAAGTACTAAAATCGGAAAAATCTAGAGTGTTAAGAACTCCATCCTTAACCAATCTTTTAATCATGTCAATGGAGATATGACCTAATCTCCTATGCCAAAGTACAGATGAAGACTCATCCAGTATGGTACGTTTGGTACCAACTTTATCATGCAGGGTTATAAGGCTATGCTCATATTTTGGATCTAAATTCAATTTATATAAACCATTCACTAAAGTTCCAAAACCAACTTGAACAGAATTCTTTATAATGATAAGTTCAGAGCCAACAAAATTAAATTGATAACCAAATGGCACCAAAGGAGAAACGGAAACTAGATTTCTAGAAAAGGAAGGAACATAAAAAGTGTTTTCCAAATCCAATACATAACCATTATTTAAAATAAGCCTAAAAGTCCCTACAGCCTCCACATGAGAAAGCATTCCATTTCCAGAATAAATGCCTTGTTCACTTCCCATCGGTTTCCTTAGGCTGAGAAATCCCTGCATAAAATTCACAACATGAATTGTAGTACCAGAATCAATCCACCATGAATTTTGTTGTGAGTCTATAAAATTAGATTCATAACACACAAGGACATTAAGATTACCATGCTTTATAAGCCATTGCTTTCGTTTCTGGCAATCCTTCTTATAATGTCCCTTTTTCTTGCAGAAGAAGCACTCATCCTTATTGCCATGTTTCTTGAATGACACAGTGCCATCATTCTTTTTCTGTAAAGCTTTCTTAGCACCTTTATTCTTTTTCCATTGTCCCTTTTTATGAGTGACTAAGTTTGCACTCTCCAAATTTTCATGCTTCAGCCTTTCCTCCTCTTGCACACACATGGTCAAAAGTTCATTAATAGACCATTTTTCCTTATGTGTGTTATAAGAGATTTTGAAAGGTCCATACTCCGAAGGGAGAGAGTTAAGCACAAAATGAACAAGGAATGATTCTGGAATTTCAACTTCCAGTGCCTTAAGCTGAGAAGCAATGCCCCTCATTTCCATTATGTGCTCACGCACACTTTTTGATTTATGATGTTTCATCGCAGTAAATTTGCTCATTAGGGTGCTTGCCAATGTCTTGTCAGAGCTAATGAATTGCTCTTCAATAGCTTTCATGTAGTCCTTGATCTTGTCACATTGTGGAATTGAACCTCTAATGCTCTTACTTACATGAGACTTAATGAGCATTAGACTTAATCGGTTGGATCGCTCTCACCGTTCATAGTTCAACTTTTCCTCAGGTGTACTTTGATCTGAGGGCACAGGCGGCTCATCAATGCGAAGTGCAAGATCAATGTCCATACAACCAAGTACCAAAAGTATCTTATCCTTCCATTCTGGGTAGTTCTCACCACTAAGAGTAGGAATATGAGCTGCACTTGTAAAAGAACTTGCTGCAACAGAAGGGTTAGCTGCAACAGTAATGACCAATTAATATTTTGAAGCAAATTACTTTATTTTGAATCAACCCAATGTTAAATTCAAACAGCAGCATAATCTAAACCTTCCTGTGGGTATATGTGGCATCAATGCATTAGATTTGCTCATCAAAAATGATTAAACTAGTGATCGCTTTATTATTTTATAATGAAGGTCTATGCCTGTGGGCATCTAGAATTTCATTACTTGACCATTAAGCCACTATTTAATCTAATCAGATCAGTCAAATAATCACATTCCTATGGGTAAAGCAATTATTTTAGTGATCCAGTTACAATCCAGCAAATGCAAATGTTATATATACTTACAGCTGAAATGAAATATAAACTTGGCATAAGATGCTGTGGCTAGTCTTAATCCATACTTATATTTTCCATGAGTATGATTGCCAAAGATATGCATTTCTGAAATGAACTTTGTGCGTATGAAAAAACTGCATGTATATTAAACTATGAATAGCATTTCACTGGTTACAGTATCTTTTCTGTTGCTTTATGGTCTGTCCATGCATGGGATGTTAATATGGCTATTCCTTGCTTTAATATATATAATGTGGGAACACATATATACATGATTCATGCATGGTTTTATGAACTGCAACCTGAGACATCGCATTATTTGTATAATGGAAACAACTTCCATTTTAAAGTCAAAACAACAATGACAGGCCATGGCAAAGTGTGAATTCATAGCAGCTTTTTTCTTGGTTGAAAAACATTAAATATAAATGCATCCAATTGCATGAAAGTAGAAACTGTACACAAAGTACAGTGTTCAACAAAATGAACATGTCCTAGACATGTTATATTAATATTTTATTTATCCACTTGCATGACAAAAGGTGATAGTACTGTATTCAATAAAGCAAACATGTCCTAGCCATGTTAAATTAATATATAAATGTAAGTAACTTGAAAGCTACATCACATAAAAGACAAATTTTCATGGTAAAGTCTTTACTAGCATCAGCCAAGAAGAAAAATGGCATGCCTAAACTGATAGGTGTAAAGCTTGTACACCTTAAATATAACATACGGTTATATATATATATATATATATATATATATATATATATATATATATATATATATTATTAATGGTTTGGAATTACATGTCAGTGCTATCATGTGATAGCTGTAAACAGTTCTGACATCTGAGCAATTTAGCATGGAGGTGGCTCCGATATCAATAATGATAACATATAATCAAATTAACTGAAATGCGGAAGACATAAAATTTACCTACAGCCATTGATTTACTCAAATAAGTAGGCAAGAAAGTGAAGTATTGTTGAAAACTGGGAAGTGCCTGCTGCTGCTACAACTGCCAAAAGCTGAACCAAATTCTCACAGTGTCTTAATGGAGAAGAGAGAGATGAATTTTCAGCCAACCTATATTACCTTATATTGGTGTGTTCGATGAATAACCACATGCCACATATATAAAGGCGGGTGAGATCCAAATCCCGTTATTAACCTTGACACGTTCTCCATTCATCAAGAGAAGTGGAGATGAGTACAAGTGGCTTATGAATATTTCAAGATCCACCTTTTTCGGTTCTCACACATAACAATGAGTATGAAAAAGTAAACGTGGCATGTGGGGCAAATAGTAGACCGTTTCTTACAGAGACATTCCAGTTAAAGACATCATGGGGTCTAAAAACGTTCATGGTAAAGTTGTTTTTGTAGTCATGCCAAGTAAAGATCAGAAAATTCATATTTCAAGACAATCCGAGAAACCAAAGGTCATTCCAAAATGAAATTTTGTTTACTAAAGTTTATAATGGAGTCCCCGATTTAAATATGTGGAACATGTTAAAGATATTTTTACAAATGAATCAGAAGAACGGTTGGGTTTTGGTTTATATAAATTTTTGGAGGCATTATAATAAAGTTAACGATTGATTATTTCTATGTTGTTTAGAAATATTTTAAATCCATTCACCTAGAAGGGATGTCTTTTAGGATCTTTGAATTGGTAATACCCACCCATCTTGGGTATTTGGTTCGTACATTATATCCCATTTAACATGGCAATTAAGATGAGAACATTCAATAAAAGTTTCTTTTGATACTACCCATTTTGTTAATCACCAGCAAGGAAAACATTCCCACGACATTCAATAGATTTGAATTACCGACAAAATTGAGTTAATAACAACCAGCCTGCCCAATGTTGAAAAACTACTGGTTTTCCATGAGGACGATCTTTTGCTTACTTTATCAATGATAATATTCAAGTCTTCTTGTTTTGATTTTGTTTGTCTAATAGATAAACCTACATAGTTAACATGATAGTTCATAATTTTACAGTTTAATGTATTAGCCATCTGATTTGCGTCGTTTGAAATATAGCTGATGATTAATGCTGAAATTTTATAAAAGTTAATTTTAAGACCCGAGAGTGATTCAAAGTTTATAAAAGTAACTTAAGTGACATAGTATAATGTGGAACGTGGGAAAAAGGCACAGTGTCATCTGCATATTGAAGAATTAAAACTCCATCGACAATAGTGTCTCTTAAATCTCGGTAAGATGTTATTATTTAGTGCTAATATAATAATTTTATTAAAGACATGTCCATTGCTAGGTTAAACATGATGGGAGAGAGTGGGTCGCCTTGACGATGAACCCGTTAGATTGGATTTTGTTGCCCTTGATCCCATTTACTAGAGGGGGAATTAATTTAAAGGACAAAATTTTCTATATTTTTTGCCTTAAGGACACGACCTCAATATTTTTACCACAAGGACAAACATTTTTCTAAAAATTATTCACAAGGACAAACATTTTCCAAAATTATCCATAAGGACAACAAAACTGATACCGAGCTAAAAACTGATACCTAAAAACTGCTACCGATAACTAGAAACTGATACCTAAAAACTGCTATCAATAACTAAAAACTGATACCTACAGAAAGTTGTCCTTCAGGATAAAATATTGAAGGTCTGTCCTTGAGGCTAAAAAGCTGTGAAATTTTGTCCTTGACAATAATTTCCTGTTTACTAGAATTGATGACACACTAGGTGGATCAATCCAAGCGATCTACTTTTCGGTAAATCCCCAAGCTTTCGCAATGTTCAACAAATAGTCTTAGGCAATCAAGTCAAAAACTATGGCGAAATCTAATTTAAGGAGAACGCATATGATATTTTCTTGTGACAATAGTTATTAAATTCTTGAGTGTTGGCAACATCCATAATATGCCTACCTGGAATAAATATCGTTTGAGATTTATCAATTAAATTATCCATTTTATTTTTCAACCTATTAACTAAAACTTTGGTGATTTATCTTGATTGTACAGATAATTAGGAATATTGGTCTGAAGTTTGTAAGCGCTTCAAGATTTTCAATTTTAGGGATACAGATAGCATCAACAAAGATAATCCTACCCAACTGAAGCTTGCTAGTATAAAGTTAATTAAATATCGTCATTATGTCATTTTTTTTTTGAATACCCAGGAGAACCCGGCGGACCGGTAAACTCCTGAGGAGGGTATAGTAAAGCCGTCCGCTGATCCAAGCCCCCATACCCCCGGGTAAATTTATATAGGATAGGGAAGCGCATGGTAAGAATCGAATCTGGGTTTTTTTACCAGAACCCAAGCCTTCTTTCCACTGCGCCGCACCCGCGGACTAATTATTATGTCATTTTTTATACTTGACAATTTTTTAATAAAAAAATCACTGAGAACCCGTCGATGCTTCAGGATTTATCGCTAGCCAACCCCTTTAAAGTCGACCAAACTTTCTCTTCCATGATGCGGTAGGTTAATTAGCGGAGAGAGGGATCTATGTTTGATACAAAGATGCCCAATCTGCATGTATTCTATACCCACATTTGTTACTATAAATTTTCATATAGTGGTGGGCGAAAATGTTTTTTTTTTTGAAATGGTACTTTATATACAATAAACCATTAGGACAACATATCCCATGTCAATAAACGTTCGAAAGCAAGTTTCGAACTTGTGCCTCTTGCACCAAAGCCGAATCAATTAACCACTTGCACCAAAGCGAAAATGCTTTTTAATTCAACATGTTCATTAATTTCCATTTCATTTACTTATTAATGATGATATGTCGTTGTCTACCATACCTATACAGTGATAAAATTTAGTGTTTTTATCCCCTTTTAAGATTCATTGAACACGAGAACATTATTTCCACAGAATTTATTCTTCATCGTAAGTTTGTTTAGTTCGATTTCTAAGTGTCTAATTTTGCCTTCTCTACACCATTTAGATTCCTGAGCTCCCATATCATATATAAATGTAGTATCTTATTCAGAATCATATTCGTTTTAGTATAAATATTATCGTACACGTTAATGTTCTAGTTCTTTAGGAATGATCTAAACTATTGAAATTCGACAACCGATTTTTTTGCATTGTTGAAAATACGATTATCCATAACGTGTCATTTCATGATTACGAGGTTTTCAAAGTTGCCTTCTTTAAGCCACATCTTTTCGAATTTAAAAGGTATATGTCTAGGCAGTTTCTCTCGTGAGTTAAGTAGAATAGGACAATGATCAAAAATGAGATTGACAAAGGCTGTATGCTTTGGTTAGAGGCTAGTTGTCTTCGCGGTCCTCACTCATAAAGAATTTATTCAATAAGGCCAATGAAGGATTCTCTCTACCATTAGTCCAGATGATTCCCCTACCTGTAAGAGGTAGTTCAATAAGGCTGTTAAGGTTAATGAAGTCATTAAATTCTTCCATATCAATGTGTTCGCTCTCTCTTTCGGTGAACACTCCCCAATGTGCATGGTCGCATTGAAGTCACCATCCACGATCCAAGGATGGTAAGAGAGGTTTACAAAGTCGGTACATCATGTCGGCCAGAATGTCTGTTTAAGAGTTCTGCCATTGACGCATATACTTCAGCGATATTTATGATCTGGTTCTTATAAAAATCTTGAAGAATTAGGTGAAGGGAGTGAGTTGGAAATTTGTTGAAGTAGTATAAATTTTTCATCCCGCTACATTGTCATTATTACCTCCGAACTACCAAAAGCTGGAACGAACCCCATTCGGTTAGATTATTGCCCCAATTGATCTAATAAAGCTAGGGTCGGGACAATTAGTTTCTTGTAGTAGTGCTCTATCACATTCCATTTTTTAAGGAATCCTTTTGTTCTAGAGCATTTTAAAGGTAGCACTAGACCGCTAACATTTCAACTTATCCTTTTCATCTATGTCTATTGTTAATCCTTTCTAGTTCTTTATTTTTAGTATACTCAAAATCATTATTATTTAGATTATAAATAAAAAACTTTGTTCTTAGCTATATAATACGCATGACGGGTTTAGGATAATCGAAGTAAAAGTGCCTCCTAAAAGAATGTGATGACCTATTGATGTCGATTTCGGAGTTAGTTCTGGAAGAAGATGACTACCATTCTTATAAAAAAACTCACTGGATTTGCATGTAGTGTCCGATATAGCGTAACTACACAGTGCACAGATCCAACACATTCAGTGTCCGATATAACATTTGTTAACAGTTCCAACTTTAGTACCATCATTAATACCAGTTGGAGCATCTTAATAACATAATCAATTGCATTAATGTCGCTAACAACGTTAATTACAACTACGACTAGAGTTGACAATTGAGGATGAGGAAACTCTTCGGTGCCAGCGATAGTTTCAACCATGACATTATTGTCAGTGCAGCAGTAGCAATATCAACAACGCTAATGTTGTTAATATTAGCTGCAACTAGAGGCGATGGTTGTGGGCGAGTTGACTCTTCATTGTTGTCAACAATATTATCTATGAAATTTTTGTCAGAAGAAGATGTAGTAATAGTGTCTTCATCCCGAGAGTCTTGAAACGGTGGGATAATCTCCTTAGTGGCAACATGTGAGAATGAAATTGCCTTAGAGGGGTACTCGAGCGAATGTTAAATGAATGTTAGGGTACATGACTAGAACATTAATTTCTCGATCTCTAGAACTGGCGATGGCAGAACCTCAATCTGAGCTTGCCATCCAATCCACATCCATTTTTACGGACCTGCAAGTAGGAAGGGCATCTTGGGCAGGATCAGACACTTCAATGCCAAACTTCGATGAAATGCTCATGCAAGCTTCTTGGCCAGAATGTCAGACATAGCTTTATAGGCACTGAAAATAACTTCTACTTGCTTCAGCATCAACGGAGATGAGCGAATCCACTCTGTGATGTACCATCGTTTGGAGCTCCAGAAACTTTATGCAGAATTCCAAACGAAGGTCTATCAGTGTCATGGACAAAGGAGGCAAAGTGGGATCATTATCAAATCTCGAGGAGGGGGCTTGCCAGCGAGACTGAACTAGCCTTGAGTTAGAGAACGATAATGTAGATCGGCACACTACAAAAACGGCCATTTTGTGGCCAAATTTTTCATAAAAAAAGAATCGTACGTGGTCCTGACATTCTATAGCATGGTGCTTGGCCATCGCTGCACCACAAATAAAGAGCATTGAGTTTGCGGCATTGGATCCATGGTGTTTGAACTTAGGCAGAAGATGCCAGACTTAATTTTTTTGGGTTGTAAAAAGGGAATGCCATTTTTCATGACTTTAGCATAGGATTTTTCAAGTGGAGGGAAGAAAGAGAATAATGGGAAGTCATCTATATTGTTAGCTCGTAGTTGTGAGAAGAAGACGAGAGCAAATCCTCTACATCCACTTTATTGTATACCCCTGTCCAAGCCAATACAATGGAGCCATGTCACACAGCTAATGACGAGACTAACAGTCACCATTTCTACTCCGTTAGCCAAGTCATTATATCATTATGAATTGTTATTTTTTGTTTCCCCCACATCATCACATCATGTTACGATCCGAAAATTCTAAACATTTAAAAATAAAATATTTAATTGATTTTAAATATTGCAAGTTATTTTAAACTTGAATTTCAAATATTGCTCTGAATTTGACAATTAAATTATTGAATTTAATTTATTGAAGTTGAGTAAAATGTTGAATCTTGATTTTTAAGTTGATTTAAAATATTTTTAAAGGCTTAGAAAATTCACATGGGTATACTGAAGATAATGAAAGCTTCAGAATTGAATTCGAAAATGATTTATTTAGTTTTGAATATATATCGTCTAAATCGATATTTAAAAATAGCTTTCCGATTCACAATCTCGGAATTCGACGAAGCAGTTTCATTGCATCCGTAATATTGTATTATTGTCTAATTTCAATTTTCGTAGCATTCAGAGTTGTCATGTGACTGTACGATAGATAAAAATTAAATCGAAAATTCAATGTAAAAGCTGGGTCCAAAAAGTTATCTTCTCCATACGATCGAATTTGGACTCGGAAATTTTTCCATTGCGTTCGGAATAGGGATTTAACATTATAAACGTCTAGCGGCATGCCTCGGTTGGAGATCGGGATTTTGAGTTGCGTGATTTTGACGATTTGAATTTAAATTTAAATTTAAAAATAATATATATGTGTGTATTTATTATAAAACTATTTTACAAGGCAAACTACATGTTTCATCATTTTGAACATTTGGCAATTTTTTTTTACACGTGTTAATTTTGTTTTAACACGCGTATTCAAAAAAAATTCGTTTAAATCAAAATCAAAATGCGGAGCCTCATTTCTTTCTCTCTTCAAGTTCAAATCTTCACAGATAAACGAATGAAATTTTTTCGTTCAAATCATAATAATGGCCGATGCTCGAAATCGAAAAAAAAAAAGAACAAATCGAAATCGATCGAACTCGATGAGAAATCAAAACCCAAATCGCAGAAACGTGGTGAAAATCGAGTTCGATTTTTCATCAAACTCCTGGGGATGCGTGTGCGCACAGCGCTCGCAAGTTGGAGGCAGCAATGCTGGATGGATCGCCGTTCGATTTTGGGAAACGATGAACTTAGGGGTGTCGCGAGGTGAGCGGCGGCGTGCTGTGTCGCCTGGAGTCACAGTTGTCGACAATAGTGGTCCTCGGACAAGCTGGAAGTGGGAAATTTCAGTGGTGATCGTCAATGCACCCGCGAGCAAGTTGGCAGGAAGAGTCGAGGCTAGGGTTTTGGCAAATGTGAATCGCGTTCTTTGTTTTGCAGTAAGATATTTATTTTAATTCTTTCGTTAAATTTATATAGATAGGCGAAAAAATAATATATATATATATATATATATATATATAAGAAAAAAATACAGAAATTTAAAATAGTAATATTAATCAATTTTATAAGAGTGTGTGTATATATATATATACGTAGTTTCAAAAAATAATAATAATAATAATAATAATAATAATAATAATAAATATCTACATTTTAAATGTTACTAGTTTATTTTAAAAATAATCGATTTAGTGATTAATTTGTTTTATTAATGTATTTAATTTATTTTAGTTACTAAGAGAATTATTTAAAAGAAAATTAGTTTAAAACTTAATTATTTGTTTAAAATTAAATCATTAATTTAAAACTAAATTATTAGTTGAATTAAAATTATAAAATGGAAAATTGAATTGCTCGATTTCTTTCGAATATTAATAAAATTATGTAATTGTTTATACAAGGTCAAAATTGCAAAGAAAATCAAGCCGGAATGGGAATGGAATGCAAACGATAAAATTAAAGGTGAGATCTTCTCACTCAATTGAAATAACTAGAATTTCGGTTATTGATTGATTGTTTGGTTGTGATAGTATATATGATTGTGTGTGTGTCTATATATATGGAGTGATTGATTTCCCGCATTATATAGCGGACGAGACCCTATGTGCCGCATAATAGCGGATGATATGATATAATCCCATATACCGCAATATTCCACCTCGAAGTGGAATTGGTATTTAAAATATTGTGCTAACATCTGTGGATGCAGAGAAACAGGTTGGAGGGATCCAACTGGATTCCTTACATTGTAGAATTTATTTTATATGTTGTGATGTGATAATTTGTGAATGAATATATTGGTGGTTGAAATTTATTGAAGGCTATATTTTAGCCGGATATATTTTTGGTATCGTAGGATACCAGAAATATAAAGTTGGATTTTTGGAAATTAAAGTAGAAAATTTTAAATAAATTCATTTTGGAGAATTGGATAAATTTAAAAGAAGGAATTCTAAAAGGGTAAAGGTTGATTTTTGAAATTCTATCGAATAAATTCCAAAAATATGGAGGAAAGATTTTTATAAATGGATTTCAAGTAATATTGTTAAAATTTGAAGAATTTGTTTAAAATTTGGATTTTAAATAATTTGGAAGAAATAAAGGAATTTGTTTTAAAAGAAATAAATTTAGAAATAAATTTGGAATTTGATTTGGTGCTTGAAATAAATTTAGAAATCAATTTGGAATTTGATTTGATGTTTGAAAATAAAATTTTGGAAAATCAATTTGAAATTTGTTTGGTGTTTGAAAATCAATTTGGAAATCAATTTGGAATTTTGATTTGGTGTTTGAAAGTGAATATTTGGAAATCGATTTGAAAATCGTATATCAGTGGATATTTGGAAATTTAAATTCATAATGGGAATTTATAAAGGAAAGGGAAATTTGTTTTAAAAGTAAATATTGGTTTATTTTTAAAAGTGTGGAAAGGAATTTACGGATTTGGAATGTAAATTTGAAATAAATCAAGAACGATTTATCAATTGATTTAAATGGACCATTTTGAAATGGAAAGTGTATTTTCCCTCGAAAGCCGAGTATGTCTTTAAAGTAGCTTTTAAAATATAAATTAAAAGTTCTAGAATTGGTTTTAAAAAGAATATTGTTGGAGAAATTATTTTCGAAAATTGTTTTTAAATCTTTAAAGTAAATATTATTAAGTTGATTATAGAAGTGATTATTTTAAAGATTGAATTGGTATTTGATTTAAAAAATGGTTATTTTAATAATTACACTTTACCTAATAATTTTATTTTTAAAATTATTAGGATTTGAGTTTTATATGAGATATTGATATAAAATTTCATAACTAATGTTTTAAATAAAGTGTTTTAAAATTGTTTTTGTTTTAAATGTTTCCAAACATATATATTTTTAGATAAGGATTTAAATTATTTTAAAGTATTCGAACTCGACAAATTTTCAGTGGAAATAAATAATATTTAGAAATGTATTTCGCGTGAGGAAAATGATTTGAAATTTGTTTTCAAAGTGTTGAAGTGTTAAAATATATCTTGCGAAGATATTTTGAAAATAAATAATTTGGGGAAATTATTAAATCTGGTGATTGTTGTGAATGTTGTTGGTAGTTAAATAACCGACTATCAATATTGGCATTTAAATGACATTAGAATTTCAATGCGATTGGGGGTTGGATTCCAAATGGTTATCCGAAAACCACATCGAATCTTTGTGATGGATCTTTTGTCTAAAAAGATCAAAGTAGAAATTTATTGTGATTTACTTGAAATCTGAATGTAACACTTATTTTTAAAATAAGCACTCATTATTTGGTTAAGTTGAGAGAGGACTTTGTGTCATAAAACTCATTCCGAATAATGGTACGACGAAATGGGATTGCATTTGAAGATGGTGTTGAAGACCGGGTATTTTCGAAAATGAAAGAATTACCTGTCGAATGTCTCTGCACTGAGTTGCTTCGATATAGAGATTATATCACCCTTTGTGATTGGGAGTGCGGATGTGATTTGTGAATATTCAGATTTGCAAGGGCTTTTTTAAAGTGCCTTCGGTTCCGTTCGAACCCGTAACGGACTTGTATGGATGTGTGTCTGACATTATACTTTGAGATATAAAGCTGGTTTCTATCAAATAAATTTCTATTGGTAGCGGAGAATTTATTCTCTTAGCTTAACACCCTTCTCCGAGACATACGAGCTCAGAGGTTATGTAATTGATTGCTATTAGTGATATATTCCCAATTTGGTAATGTGGCATGCTAAGTGTTGCTGATCATTTATTGATCGAAGCATGGATTTTGTGAAAAGCATAGCTTTCTGGACGAGACTTCGTCGTACCTCACACCCCGAAAATGGTCAAAACAGGAAGGATGCGGCATGGTTATGGTGGTCGCGCCCCTCAGGGTATGTACATCTCCTTCTGGATAAAAAGTGGCATCTGGTCTGGAGTCCAGATATTTAACCTATGTGGATTTAACAGTGGTATTGTGATATGGAGCCCAGATTATTTACTTTGTGGTTGTTGGTTGAGAGGCGCCTCAGATAAAGGTCAGTCTAGACCGGGGGGGTGGCATACTCGTGTCAGTAGTTACTTAGTTACAAAGGTAACCCGACCATGTGTTGGCAGAGATCTAGTTAGGTTCTCGGGTGGTCCCTCCAGAGGCGTTCCCATTCAGTGAGGAAGTTCCTTAGCCTTACCATTTGTTGAAAATCCAAAGAAACAATACAAGCCCTGTAGGGTTTTAGTTGTATAACTTGCTTTTTACTTATGGTGGTGACCTGCCATTTAATCGATAGCTATAGTAGGCATACTACGAAATGTGTATGCTGGCTAAGATTTATATTATACTTTTGAAATGTTTTCCACGCTATGCACTAATAATAATATTAAAAAGGATTTTTGCGTATCAAGCATGTTTGACGATCATAAGAAGAAATCTCCTCCAATTGTGCGCTTGCATTGTGTGTGTGCGGGGAGGCCTTATGGTAGTTTCATTTTTCAAAAGCATAGCGGATTTCTTTTTATTTTCCTTTGTGCAAATAACTGTTTTAAGATCTCACACCAGTCCCATGACTGACCTGGAGTTTATTGTTTCCTTTCTAAATTATGCGTGCCCATAATTTTCCAAACGGTCGCCTAGAGTCAGGTTATCGGTGTTCTGGAGCGAAGTCAAAAAAATATGATGTGGAGATCTGGAGGCAAGCCGGATGGCGAAGCGTATCACTTATTCTATGTATTATCCGTTGCATATGGGTTAGTGCAAGTTCAGTTTCATGTGAGCAAGTTATAATGACTGTCAGTGTTGTATTGCGTAGTTGTAAACTCTGATGATGTATTGTAATAACAGATATTGTTCTTTGTTTTAAAGATTATTCATTAATCTATTATATATTGTTCCGCTATGAAATATGAGATTCTGTTATTGTTTTTGTTTCTTCTTCTATCTTCTTCTTCTTTAACCCTAAGGGTTCGGTTTTTCGGCATTCGTTTGTTCGGCATTTAATATAGTCGTCGTATTGATGTCGACTTTCGAAAGTCGAAAAATTGGGTTGTTGTAGAGTGGTATCAGCGAATTTGGTTAAGCGACAACTTTGGCTCTGGTGGGGAATACTCGTTAGAGATAGAGTCAGTAGTACTCTAGAAAGAGTTTGAGTGTATTAATAGACATGAGCGCGTATTTGTTAGTGAATATAAAATTATTCTATATTGTGTTGACTTATCGGTTGATTGTTTATAGATTCTAGTCGGTGCAATTTTGCCAACTGTATCGATATGGGTTTCTAAACTCTTAAACAAGATAAACCGACACAGTATTGTTTTAAGGGTAATTGAAATAATTTTACCCAAATTATTTTTGTATATAAAAGAAATTCAACTTTGTAAATTATTATAGTATATGGTTGCTTGGATGTTAGGAAGTGATAATATTAAATTATTATCATTGTTATTGAATAAGAAGTTGACATCGTAACTAAAAGTTAAGAAAAAAATTTCATATACAAATGGGATTTGTATATATAAATTGTAAATGTGATTTATAAATTGAAACAGAATTCCAGAGAAATATTTGGAAATGTTTTTGAAAAGATTTGAAATTTGGAAAGTTTGAAAAGTAAATCCCTTTTAAGTTTGAAAATGATTTTCAAAGGTTTGGAAAAAATATGGTGAAATTATTTGGGTAATATTTTTGAATTGAATTTGAAATCCGATGAAATTTGGAATTTAAAAATATTGGAAAGTATTTTTGAAGGGATAAAAAGCACTAAACTCTTTTCGATTGTTGGAAAATAATTTCGATGATGACTGCAGCATCATCGATGTTCATTTTCGAGTTTCTAGAAGAGAAATTGCTGCCAAATTGTTTTAAATAGAAATTGTTTGCAAAACTAGGTTTAGGTTTTGAAATTCAATGGATAATTTGGATTGATTTCAAAGACGATTTTGAAATGTTGGAAAGACTCTGAAATCCTATGGAATATAGTTGAGTTTGATAACTTGTAAAATTTAAAATTGTTAGAATAAAATCTAACTTGAAGAAAAGTTAAATTAAAATAAGTGCGAAATGTAAATAAGTTAGAAAACTTATCGAAGCATAAAATTTGGATTAAACTGAATATTTGAATTGAGTTGAATTAAGTGAAATGGAAAATTTTGTCAAATTGGACCAAATAAAACAAAGTATTGAAATAAAATTAGTAAGTGAAACTAATTGAAGGAATTACAAATTTAATGTGGTTTGAAATGAATTGAATTATATGGAATTGGAAATCCAGTTTGAATAAAAGTAAAGATAAAACCAAAGTGGTGAAATGAAATTAAATATAGGTGTATATAGAATATTTGCATTGAACATAAGAAATAAAGTGTGAAATTCTTAAGTAAAAAAAATTCGAATTGAGAAAATATTCTAAATTAATAAGTGAATGAAGATTAAACTGAAAATTGTGAAATGGTAATTGTGAATAAGGAAATGAAAAAAAAATCAATGTGAATAAAAAGAAAATTGACATAGCTAATAATCAATTGAAATAAATACGTGAGATGTACGTATATTTCTTTGTTTGCATAATGATTTGATCTAGAATTCGAGCACAGGATTTCGAGACAGTTATATGGATCCAAGTTGGAATTTTTCGCTCGATTTTCGACGGCGAACCTTGGATATGGATTTTTGGTTGATTCTGGAAATTCTCTACCATAGTTTACAGCTATGCAAGGAGAATGACGGTTTCTGATCAAGAAACCAGATCTGAGTCCGCACTAGGAAGTCGGGTGGACGATACTAGTTCGAAAATGAAATTGTGTGATCGAGTGAGCTATTGGATTTGATATTGCGTACAGATGATATACGGACATCATACGAGATTGGAAGGAAATGTATAAAATGATCTTAAATCCTGTAATTGGACATTATTGTTAAGTAAGATATACAGGTGTTAAAAAGGAAAAGGGAATTGGATTTTTGATTTCTGAAGATAAATTTAAAATTGCTCGACAGAGAGGTATGTATTTAAATTTCTATATGAAATTTGAAGATTTTCTTGTTCAACCACTTGGCGTTTTGTTTTCTTTTGAAATTTGGGGGCCCGTTGTGGCATTTTGTAGTCGTACCAAGCTAGCCACACAAAGGAGACGCTGGCGAAATTTTTCGAAAATTTAGGGAGTTAGAAAAATTTTGAATTTTTTTTAATAATTTAAAATTTGAATTTGAAATTAAATTTGAATTGTTAAGAAAACAATTGTGTGGAATTTATGGAAGGTTTTGAAAAGTTAGTTAAAATGATAATGGATCTCTAATAAAAAGAATTGTTTTGGCAAGTTGTTGAAAACTGTTTGTTTTGGGGTAAAAGATAAACGGGTTAAGGATCATTCTTCTTAACTAGTAATTTCGGGACGAAATTCTTTTACGGGGGAAGAATGTGACGACCTAAAAATTTGAACATTTTTAAATGAAATATTTAATTGATTTTAAGTATTGGAAGTTATTTTAAACTTGAATTTCAAATATAATTATGAATTAGGCAATTAAATTATTGAATTTAATTTATTGAAGTTAGGTAAAATGTTGAATCTTGATTTTTAAGCTGATTTACAATATTTTTAAAGGCTTATAAAATTCATATGGGTAATACTGAAGATAATGAAAGTTTCAGAATTGAATTCGAAAATGATTTATTCAGTTTTGAATATATATCGTTTAAATCGATATTTAAAAATAGCTTTCCGAGGCACAGTTTCAGAATTCGACGAAACCAGTTCCATTGGATTCGTAATATTGTATTATTATCGGATTTCAATTCGTAGCATTCGGAGTTGTCATGTGACCGTACGATAGATAAACGCGCTGAAATTAAATCGAAAATTCAATATAAATACTGGGTCCAAAAGACTATCTTCTCCATACGATCGAATTTGGACTTGGAACCTTTTCCATTGTGTTTGAAATAGGGGTTTAACATTATAATCGCCTAGCGGCATGCCTCGATTGGAGATCGGGATTTTGAGTTGCGTGATTTTGACAATTTGAATTAGAATTTAAATTTAAAAATAATATATATATGTACGTGCATATTATAAAACTACTTTACAAGGCAAACTACATGTTTCATCATTTTGAACATTTGGCAAAAAAAATTTACACGCGTCAATTTTGTTTTAATACGCATATTCAAAAAAAAAACTCGTTCAAATCAAAATCAAAATGTCGAGCCTCATTTCTTTCTCTCTTCAAGTTCAAATCTTCACAAATAAACGAACGAAATTTTTTCACTCAAATAATAATAATGGTCGATGCTCGAAATCGAAATAAAAAAAAGAGAACAAATCAAAATCAATCGAACTCGATCAGAAATCAAAACCAAATCGCAGAAACGTGATGAAAATCGAGTTCGATTTTTCATCGAACTCTGGGGATGTGCATGTGCGAGGCGCTCACAAGTAGGAGGCCGTAACGCTGGATGGATCGCCATTCGATTTTGGGAAGTGATGAACATGGGGGTGTCGCGAGGTGAGCGGCGGCGTGCTGTGTTGCTTGGAGTCGCAGTTGTCGACAATAGTGGTCCTCGGACAAGCTGGAAGTGGAAAATTTCGGTGATGGTCGTCAATGCACGTGCGAGCAAGTTGGTAGGAAGAGTCGAGGCTAGGGTTCTGGCAATTGTGAATCGCATTCTTTGTTTTGCAGTAAGATATTTATTTTAAATTCTTTCATTAAATTTATATATGTGCATTTATATAGATAAGCACAAAAATTTATATATATATATATATATAGATAAGAAAAAAAATATAGAAATTTGAAATGGTAAAATAAATCATTTTTATAAATATATATCCGTAGTCTCAAAAAAAAGTATCTACATTTTAAATGTTACTAGTTTATTCTAAAAACAATGGATTTAATGATTAATTTGTTTTATTAATGTATTTAATTTATTTTAGTTACTAAGAGAATTATTTAAAAGAAAATTAGTTTAAAATTTAATTATTTGTTTAAAATTAAATCATTAATTTTAAACTAAATAATTAGTTGAATTAAAATTATAAAATGGCAAATTGAATTGTTCGATTCATTTCGAGTATTAATAAAATTATGTAATTGTTTATACAAGGTCAAAATCGCAAAGAAAATCAAGCCGGAATGGGAATGGATTGCAAACGATAAAATTAAAGGTGAGATCTTCTCACTCAATTGAAATAAATAGAATTTCAGTTATTGATTGATTGTTTGATTGTGTTAGTACATATGATAGTGTGTGTGTGTGTGTGTGTGTACACATGTGTGTGTATATATATTGGAGTAATTGGTTTCCCACATTACATAGCGGATGAGACCCTATGCGCCGTATAATAGCGGATGATATGATATAATCTCATATACCATGATATTCCACCTCGAAGTGGAATTGGTATTTAAATTGTTGTGCTAACATCTGTGGATGCAGGGAAACAGGTTGGAGAGATCCAACTAGATTCCTCACATTGTTGAATTTATTTGTATATGTTGTGATGTGATAATCTATGAATGAATATATTGGTGGTTGCAATTTATTGAAGGCTATATTTTAGCCGAATATATTTTTGGTATCGTAGGATGCCAGAAATATAAAATTGGATTTTTGGAAATTAAAGTAGAAAATTTTAAATAAATTCATTTTGGAGAATTAGATAAATTTAAAAGAAAGAATTTTAAAAGGGTAAAGGTTGATTTTTGAAATCCTATCGAATAAATTCCAAAAATATAGGGGAAAGATTTTTATAAATGGATTTCAAGCAATATTGTTAAAAGTTGAAGAATTTATTTAAAATTTGGATTTTAAATAGTTTGGAAGAAATAATGGAATCTGCTTTAAAAGAAATAAATTTAGAAATAAATTTGGAACTTGATTTGGTGTTTGAAATAAATTTAAATATCAATTTGGAATTTGATTTGATGTTTGAAAATAAAATTTTAGAGAATTAATTTGAAATTTGATTTGATGTTTGAAAATAAATTTGGCAATAATTTGGAATTTGATTTGGCGTTTGAAAGTGAATATTTGAAAATTGTATATTAGTGGATATTTGGACATTTAAATTCACAACGGAAATTTATAAAGAAAAGGGAAATTTGTTTTAAAAATAAACATTGGTTTATTTTTAAAAGCGTGGAAAGAAATTTATGGATTTGGAATATAAATTTAAAATAAATCAAGAAGGATTTATCAATTGATTTAATGGACCATTTTGAAATGGACAGTGTATTTTCCTTAAGCCGAGTATGTCTTTAAAGTAGCTTTTAAAATATAAATTAAAAGTTCTAGAATTGGCTTTAAAAAGAATATTGTTGGAGTAATTATTTTCGAAAATTGTTTTTAAATCTTTAAAGTAAATATTATTAAGTTGATTATAGAAGTGATTATTTTAAAGATTGAATTGGTATTTGATTTAAAAAATGGTTATTTTAATAATTGCACTTTATCTAATAATTTTATTTTTAAAATTATTTGAACTTGAGTTTTATATGAGATATTGATATGAAATTTTAATTTCATAACTAATGTTTTAAATAAAGTGTTTTAAAATAGTTTCTATTTTAAATGTTTCCAAGCATATATACTTTTAGATAAGTGATTTAAATTATTTTAAAGTATTCGAACTCGACAAATTTTCAGTGGAAATAAATAATATTTGGAAATGTATTCCGCGTGAGGAAAGTGATTTGAATTTTTTTTTCAAAGTGTTAAAGTGTTAAAATATATACTACGAAGATATTTTGAAAATAAATTATTCGCAAAAAATATTAAATCTGGTGATTGTTGTGAATGTTGTTGATAGTTAAATAATCGACTATCAGTATTGGCCTTTAAATGGCGTTTGAATTTTGATGCGACCGATGGTCGGATTCGAAATGGTTATCCGAAAACCACATCGAATCTTTGTGATGGATCTTCTGTCTAAAAAGATCATAGTGGAAATTTGTTGTGATTTACTAGAAATCTGAATGTAACATTTTTAAAATAAGCACTCATTATTCGGTTAAGCCGGGAGAGGACTTTGTGTCATAAAACCGATTCTGAATAATGGTACGACGAAATGGGATTGCATTTGAAGATGGTGTTGAAGACCGGGTATTTTCGAAAACGAAAGGATTACATGTCGAATGTCTCTACACTGAGTTGCTCCGGTATTGAGATTATATCACCCTTTGTGATGGGGATTCCGGATGTGATTAGTGAGTATCCGGATTTGCAAGGGCTTCTCTGAAGTGCCTTCGGTTCCGTTCGAACCCGGAACGGACTTGTATGGATGTGTACCTGACATTACACTTTGAGATGTAAAGCTGGTTTCTATCAAATACATTTCTATTGGTGGCGGAGAATTTATTCTCTTAGCTTAACACCCTTCTCTGAGACGTACGAGCTCAGAGGTTATGTAGTTGATTGTTACTAGTGATATATTTCCAATTTGGTAATGTGGCATGCTAAGTGTTGTTGATCATTTGTTGATCAAAGCATGGTTTTTGTGAAAAGCGTAGCTTTGTGGACGAGACTTCGTCGGACCTCACACCTCGGAAATGGTCGAAACAGGAAGGATGCAGCAAGGTTATGAGGGCCGCGTCCCTTAGGGTATGTACATCTCCTTTTGGATAAAAAGTGGTATCTAGTATGGAGTCCATATATTCAACTTATGTGGATTTAACAGTGGTATTCTGGTATGGAGCCCAAATTATTTACTTTGTGGTTGTTGGTTGAGAGGCGCCTCGGATAAAGGTCAGTCTGGACCGGGAGGTGGCATACTCATGTTAGTAGTTACCTAGTTACAGAGGTAACCCGGCCTTGTGTTGGCAGATATCCGATCAAGTTCTCGGGGCGTCCCTCCAAAGGCATTACCATTTGGTGAGGAAGTTCATTAGCCTGACCATTTTTTGGAAATCCAAAGAAACAATACGAACCATGTACGCTTTTAGTTGTATAACATGCCTTTTACTTATGGTGGTGACCTGTCGTTTAATTGGTAGCTATAGTAGGCATATTATGAAATGTGTATACCGGCTAAGACTTATATTATACTTTCGAAATGTTTTCCACACCATGCACTAATAATAATATTAAAAAGGATTTTTACGTATCAAGCATGTTTGACTATCATAAGGAGAAATCTCCTCCAATTGTGCGCTTGCATTGTGTGTGTGTGGGGAGGCCTTATGGTAGTTTCATTTTCCAAAAGCTTAGAGGATTTCTTTTTATTTTTCTTTGTGAAAATAACTATTTTGAGATCTTACACCAGTCCCATGACTGACCTAGAGTTTATTGTTCCCTTTCTAAACTCTGGGTGCCCATAATTTTCCACTCGGGCAGCCTAGAGTCAGGTTATCAGTATTCTGAAGCGAAGTCAGAAAAATATGCTATGGAGATCTGGAGGCATGCTGGATGGAAAAGCGTATCACTTATTCTATGTATTATCCGCTACGTATGGGTTGGTGCAATTTAACTTTCATATGAGCAAGTTATAATGACTGCTAGTGTTGTATTGCGTAGTTGTAAACTCTGATGATGTATTGTAATAACAGATATAGTTCTTTGTTTAAAGATTATTCATTTATCTATTATATATTGTTCCGCTGCGAAATGTGAGATTCTTTTATTATTTCTGTTTCTTCTTCTATCTTCTTCTTCTTTACCCTAACGGTTCGGTTTTTCGGCATTCGATTGTTCGGCATTTAATTTCAGTGGACGTATTGCAATCGACTTTCGAAAGTCTAAAAATTAGGTCGTTACATATCAGCTCCTTCCTTTTTCTTCAATCCACTGTTATTTCTTTCCAAAACAAATTATTCTCTCCACTTTCATGAAACAAAAATGGAAATAAAAGATTTTAAATTTTAAGATATATATATATATATATGTTTAGAAAGAAAACTGGTGCACTGTTGTAACATCCCCATTTTGTCTCTAAACTAAAATGCAACATACTTCTACAAACTAGAATATTAAAATCAAAATGCATCGCACTGTCATTTCTTCCCAAAACTTAAGTGCAACCTACTTATATTAGAATAATTAAAACTAGAATATTAAAACTAAAATGCACTACATTGTCATTTTTTCTTGTCAACCTACTACGCTGTCATTCTACCAGAACAAACATAAATAAGGAACAAAGAACAAAAAACATACTACCAAACTGGAAAAGAGAACATGAACAAAGAATATATTTAGCATAATGTACATAAACAAAGGAACAAGGAACAAATAAATATGAACAAAAATAGTGTACATAGAAAAATGCATTCATTCATAAGCACTCCAACGAGGCTCCAAGATGACAAGTGGATAAATAATCCAAACAAATACAACTTAATTTTTTTCATGCATGAAAAAGTCTTAATCATCAAAAAATCTATACACCAATTGAGACCCTAAATACGATATAGTATGAACCATAATTTAAAGATTTTATTTAATCATTTGAATCCAAAAAAATGCTCTGCTTTCAAAGGGATCTTTACATGCCACACCTCGAATTTTTCTTTGTACATATTAGCCCATTGTGTTGCAAGGGTGTTTCGTATTATGTGTGGATAATGGGCGCACGTTGAAAAGAAGAATAGTCCCACATCGTGAAAAATAATGAAAGTGGAGTGGCATATGTATGAGTTTGATTGCATGTAACAACAAGGGATTCCTTTTATTAAAAGGTGTTTGGTCAAACTCATATGTTGCTTCGACATAGGGATGTGCAGACTAGATTTAAACATGGTATCAGAGCTGATAGAACGCCTGGGACAATGGACAATGCGCAAGAGATCTGTAAATCATGTTGGCGTAGTAGAAGACACATGAATGGATGAGAGCCAAGGTGGAGATCTGTTGGGATATCTCACATTGTGTGTGGGTAATAAGCGCATATTGGAAAAATAATAGTCCCACACCGTGAAAAATAATGGAGGTGGAGTAGCATCTCATTTAGCTATGGGAGGGAAAGGAGCACCGTCGGTCAGTTGTCACTTCACGTAGTGCGTTCCTTCGTCAACTATACATATAACCACTACTTTTTACATGATGAATTAGGTGGTTCTCTTAAAGGTATGTAAGTAGCACTTTCTTTTGGCGCTAAAACAATGAACACACATTGAGAAGCACTAGCGACCATGATTCCCTTGTAAGGAAGTTTCATCCAAGCTTTCATAGGTGCAAATAGTGATTCACATTGTTTAAATTTTACTTTACCTCCTAAGAACAACGTATACTCATATGCATACTTTGTCAACTCTTCAATTAATGCTCTCCGCACAAGTATCCATCCATTTTCAGGACTCATGCCTAGTTGTTCTACTATTGCTCTAAATACCCACAATGTCCATCTCTTTCTACATCCTCCTATTTTTTGATAAAATTCCGAATTATTGGATTTAATTCCCATAACATATCATTCGTCTTTTTGGATCATTAATTATGTTTATATAAGCTTCATTATCAACCATTACACGATCTTTTTTGTTTGAAACCTGTAAATATTTAAGTCGTAAAAACTATGAGTTGTTTATGGAACTAAAATATCTTGTTGCCAAAAAAATAAAATCAATGTTTATATACTAGATCAGCATATGTTGTTGTAGGATTAGTTGGACAAGAGAAATTTTGTAATAGTTCTATGAATTAGGTCATATGAGAGTTATCGGCACTAATGAGCCAACCACTTTCATATAGACCTTACAAAAAAAAAGTACTTTTTACAAAGAATAAAAAAAACTATATATTAATATAGTAATAATTATAACTCATAAAATATGTGAATTATTCTATTATTTTATAAAAGATATCAATAACTTTTAAAACTCAAACAATAATAGTCTTACATGTTTTACTTGTATAAGACCTATAACAATATAAAGCAGCATAATTGGTTACCTACATATATTACTTTGACGAAGAAGGCACTATTTCCTTAAGCTCCATGTCCTTTACTAAATTATGTGGATTAAGCTCCTGATATTTGAATAGAAATTAATTCTTTTTAAAATCTAACAAACTTGAAGTATAAAATACATTGCTTATATGGTTGTGAGGTTACATGTTTTTGCTAGAAAGATTGTCTTCTTTGAGTAGTAGTACCATTATCAAATTTTGAAGGAACTTGCCCATCTTTTCTAGGTTTTTTTTCTTAAAGCTTTTTCTAAAGCATTTTTTAGACGACTTGAACTAGCAAAAATATTATCCTTCAGTTTTGTTTTGATTCCTTTCACTTTATGCTTAATCTCATAAGTAGACATAGGCTTTAATATATCATTACAAGCTAGTGAAGCTTGATGAGCTTCAAACTGAATTTTTTCATTATTTTTTTAAAAATGAGTCATCTATTTCTTCTAAAATTTTGTTAAGTCTAGATATAACAATTTGATATGCATCTTCCGATCCTACTGCTCTTGTTGCAAGTTGTGTATACAGTCGATACAACTCTTTATAGCGCCTTGCGCTTTCTACTTTTGGATCATTATTGCTTATTTTTGGACAAACAATTTCTACACATTTAGCCTTCACATTTTTTGCCCATCTCCTTAGGATGTATTGAGTAGGAATACTCATAACTTTATTTGTAGATTGAACCTTTAAACATGCTGTAACAACCCTGTATTTTATGATTATTTTAAATTGTATATTTTAATTATTTTGTTTGAATTTTTGATTTAAAAAGTTTACTTTATTTATTAAAAAGAATAAATTTTGTTATTTAAATATAAATTTTTATTTTTATGTGAATTAGTATTTCAAACCTGAATAAATAGAATATTGTTCAAAAATGTGAATTTTGGTCAATATGGTCAAACTTTGATTTTTAAATTTGAGTTTTAAATATTTAAAATTTTTATTTTTATCTTTTATTATGAAAATAAATTAAATTTCAAGAATACTGCTTTTCATTTCGTTGAAATCTGATTTATATTGTGAAAGTTATGCTTTTTACAATATTGTGTGTAAATTGTTTTATTTAATAAAATTATTTATTTTAATTTTTATAAATAATATTTTTGTTTATCATATCTTGTGTATACATGTGTTATATGACATATTCTATATAGATTTTATTTTTAAAACATTTTAAAGGTATGGTTATAATTTTTCAAATGTAATTGTATATTGTTTATTTTATTTTTAAAATTCTAGTTTCAATTATTAAGCTATTTTCTTATTTATTTTTATATTTTTATTTAAATTATTTATTTATTTTCTTTTTCATTTTATTTTTTTTAGTATTTATTCTATTTTCTGAATTGTATTTAGTTTATTTTAATATAAAAGAGATAAGAAAACAAAGAGGCAAAACCCTTCATTTTCCTTGTGACTTTTCAATTCCTTTTGCCTTTTCATTTCTTTCCTTTGGCTTTTCATACTTTAGCCATACATTTTTCTGACTAGCCGTGCTTTCTCCTCTTCATTTCACGTGAAAAAATATTCTCCTCACACAAAAACTCATGGCTAAGAAGAAAGAAAAAAAATGGCTTCTTCTTTTATCCTTTTCTCCTATTTTCACATGATTTTGCCTTCCTCTTTCACCTAGCTTGCTCGGCCACTACTCCAACTCATCACCACCGACCACCACCTCATCATCTACATCAGCTCCTCCTCCTTCTCCTCTGACCAAGATAGTAGCCATGACCTTCCACTCGAAGCCATCACCTAAAAACAATGTAAACTTCACCAAACATTGCTAGCTGAGCCACATACTTCACTAACCCCTCCATACGTCACTTCGGCCACCCCGTAGCCACCACCATCTGATGTTAATCATCTCTGACCTTCAGCTCCAGATCTGACCTGACCCATGTGATGACAAGCCGAGCCCAATTGACCCATAGCCGAGCTTACATGGTGCACCAAACATCACCTATCTTCCCTTGTTCCTTTACATGCTTCATGATATTGCTACTACCACCTTCACCCACTTGTTGCCTTGCCTATATGATGTTAAACCTGACCTATATGATGCCATACCTGAGCCAAAGCATCATCCTAGCCGAGAATAAGGGTCCCTAGGCCATGCACTAGTGCGGTTGAGTAAGGTCAAGTCACTTTGCTTTTGTTGCTTCTTATTTCCATTTGATTCAATGATGTGTTTGTGTTAAATATATTCATGTATATGTTGCTTTGTTTTATTGGTTGGGTGCAAGATCATATCTTAGCTCTCTCATTTGAATCAAAGTCATGCCATATCGTGCTTGTCGTGCCCTTGGAATCGTGCTTGTGTGTTTTTTTGGTCTCTACCTTTATAAAAGGTGAGTCCTTCTCACTATGACATTTCTACTTATGAAATGGTAAATTGATGACAAGTGCTTAGTAATTTAAAATGTTATGCAAGTAAATGATGATGATATGATATGCTATGCCATGTTATTGCCATGTTAACTCTGTTAATTATCACCTGACATTTGATAAATAACATTATATTATGACATTTACCTGTTGGTGGAATTGTTTATATTGTTTATGCATATGTTCACACTGCAAGTTCCTTATTAGAATAGAATCACTATGGGTTGAAATTATACATACCCGAACGGACTTTAGAATAGGGAAAAATCGTTATGGGCTGAAATGATAGGCCTGAGCGATTTTTATTTATTTTTATTTACTTGGGATTGCGGGTTTGAAATGATAGAACCCAGGTTTTCTTTGTAAACTACGGATTGAAATGATATATATCCATATCACTTTACCTAGGTTAGAAAATTATATACAGACCCCATGGTATAATTTTAAATGATTTTTCTTAAGATATGTATTTTTAAAGATATAAGTTTTGATTTAAAAATATTTATTTTATGGTTTTGTGAAAGCTAAATATTAAGTTTTGAATTTGTGAATTTAAGTATGTAAATTTGAAGTAAATGTGATTTTTGACTTTAAATTTATGTTTATAAAATGTAGGTAAATAATGTAAATTAAATTTGAAATTTTGAAACGATATTTGAAGTAAAATGTTAAGTTTTATAAATTTATAAGTTAATAAATAGTGAAATTTTGACTTAATAAATGAATTGAGTTTTTAAATTGAATATTTGATTTAAATTTTATTGTGATAAATCATATGGTAAAATGATTTAAATGTGAAATTTTAAAGTCTAGAAATATGATTTATAAATTTAAATAATAAGAATTTGGAGTTTTATATTTTTTGAAAAGTTATAATAAAATCTGGAATATTATTAACAGCATTTTCCAAAAATGCTGTGGTTTTATGACAGCATTTTTAAATGCTGTTGTTTTTGAATTTAACTATGTTGAAATAACTAAATATCTATTGCGACATTTTTATAAATGCCGTTATCCTGAACTAAACTATTTTGGAAACTATAAGCTACGATAGCACTTTATAAATGCTGTCGTTGCTATAATTTGACAGTATTTTGAAATATTATAGATTTTAACACTATGTAAGTTATATTTTAAAGTGTTAAATGGTTTAAACTTTTGAAATTGGTTATTTGTGAAATTTTAGAAGTTTTGAATATATTTTGAAATATTTAAATTTGAATTTTAAGGAATTTAGATTGAATTTGAATTTAAATAAAGTTTACTTGGTTATGTGTTAAATGAAATGAAATTAAAGGAGATAAATGAATGTTTGAATGAAATTTTGAAATGTGTTTTGTAGTAATATTTGAAATGATAAATGAATGACTTATTTGATTTAAAAATGATATTTAAATTTGAATATTTGAATTTGAATACAAATAATGGTTTGATAATGAGGTTCTGAAAAGGTATGATATTCTAATGATTGGAATGGTTTGGAAATAATTTGATCTTTATTTTGATAAAGAATATGAATTTGAAATGATATTTGGTTTACTTATAATTTAAGTTTATTTAAATGATTTTGGATTTATGAAATGAATATTTAAAAACTAATTAATAATGAAATTAAATTTGAGATATATGAAATTATAATGTTTAGTTTGGAAATATGATATATTTAAAGCTTTGAAATATATTAAAAATTGAATAGTTTTTTTTGTGAATCAAATCTGTATTTGAAATTTATAAGATTTGAAATGGTTTGTTGGGAAACTGAATTGAATTGAAACCGATGGTTTGATTTGAATTAAATTAGAAATTAGAAATTTTGGCTTAATTGAATAAATTCGTAAAATGTAAAAAATTTAAATGAATATTCCATGATTTCAAATGTATGATTTCGAAATGTTATGATTTTCAAAGTGTAATGATTTCAAGTATTTTGGTTTCGAAAGAGTTATAACTTTGAAAGTATTATGATTTTTGAAAGATGAATATATGTTTGAAATGGAAATGATATCGTATTGATTTGAATATAGTTTTGAAATAGAAATGGTTTTGGTTTCGAAGTATAAACTATTTTGAAAGAAATATAGTTTGAAATGAAATGATTTGATTTTTGAAGTATAAACTATTTTGAAATGACCACGGCATTATAATAACGTTCGGTTGTTAAAGAGACCGGGATCGAAAGTTGTCATACTCTCTACCAACTCCGAAAACCACTTTAACAACTGTGTACGTGGTGGAGATTCCAGAATGAAGTAGGATGGTGACGATCCTATTGAGGTACGAACGTGGACCCGACTCCCGTGAGTTGGCATGAGGTGGCTAAAACAGGAGCGATCGACGGGTCAAGTGAGGTCATTCCTCCGATCGGACACATTCCTTCGATACTATACTCTTACTTATGATTGACTAGATAGCCATCCTTCGATTTTGGTTGGGAGTGTGTTCCGAGATGGGCGGTAGTGGCTGCTATCCGTTACCACCAGCGCGGAAGCATAATTAGTATATCTACCCTGGTATTGTCTAGTTGTGTCGTGTCACCTACCATAGCGAGCCTTACTACGAGTTTGTTTTTCTTCCGCAGCCTATGAAGTATTTAGGGTAGTCTCTCGATCAGGAGATACGCTGATATTGGATGGACTACTGGGACTATTACGTGTTGGGGGCTATATGGGTAACCCTTCAACGCTATTTAAAAGTAAGTTTATTTTACTGTAGACATTATTATAATAGCGCAATATTACTGTAACGACCCGCAAATCCGTACCCCTTGAGTCCACACTATTCTACCTAAATCAACTCAAGTTGTACAGAAATACGAACCATTTGGGTTAAAGAAGAAGAGGTAGGAGGAGAAAATAGAAAACAACAACAGAATCTAACCATCGCAGCGGAATAAAATATAATAGATAATAAATGATCTTTACTCAAAAATCAAATATCTCTATTTATATATTACATCATCAGAGTACATTAATCACAGCTCGACATCAATATCATACAAATGGATACACAACAACTCAACACAGCGGAATATATATATAATCAAGTACGGGAGTACGTATCGTCATCCTGCTCGTCTCCTGAGCTCCACAGCATCATATCCTGTATCCTATAATACTCGGTCTGACCCGAGCATTACAGCTAAATAACACCCGAGTCAGTCTGGAATACCAACGTGAGAAAATCACACCCAGTTGATTATTAAAGTTTCAAAATCCTTTGAAAACAAAAGCATCTCGTAAGACCACGCCATAAATAAACATGTCGGGTTTTTACCTTACGATAGCTAAAACAATTTTTATTAAAATCCTTTGATATTATAATAGTGTATATAGAAAGTAAAATAGAATCTTTCTGAAATGCTTGTATCTCACGTTTCAGCAATAGTTGGGCACAATCAAAACCGTACGGACGCGTAGGGAAAATGGATTTCCAACTAATGGCTAGGCACTGGGTACCACCTGTCACGGTACCTGGTCTAGATCAGCATACCGAGGAGCCACCCTAACTCCCCTGCAACACAAGACCGGAACCATCACTTACTGGACAGTCCCGACTAAGATCACCTCGCGGTTGGGATCAGCAACCACCCACTAAGCCGAAATAAAAGGGACATCTATACAGGGATGACCTCACCCTCAAGTGGGGGCTACCCACGAAGCCTTGCTGCATAACCCATGATTTTCAGCCATTCTCGGTTGTCGAGGCTTGAGACTAAGCGTTACCTTTTTACAACATATCCCTTAGAATGCCCATCGTCCACCTGATGATGTTTCGAAAGCATTCATCCATACAAGTCCGTCCCGGGTTCGAACGGAACGGAAGGCACTATTCCTACTACATCCACTTTGGAAATATCCTCAGGATTAGTAGCGATTAGCCCTTACACTTCACTGCTCCATCTTCGAATCCAAAATCATTTTCCACAAAAACGTACAAAATGGATCGAAGTGGTTTTCGAGAAATAAATCTCGATCCCGGTCTCTTCGTAACGATTAGCGCATTTGTCCAATATTGATAGTCGGTGATTTAACTATCAACTAATATTCACAAACAACCATCCAACAATAAATAATTTCCCAAATTATTTATTTATCTCAAAATATCTTTGCAAGATATATTTCTATTTTCAATCCTTTGAAAACAGTTTCCAAACTATCTTTCTTTTCCAGAATAAGCTTTCCCAAATATTTTCTATCTCCACCGAAATCACCAAGAACAAAACTAAAATTTTAAAATAATTTAACACTTTACTTTGAAATTTGCTTTAAAACATTTATTTTAAAAACTACTTCAATAATTTATTAAAAATACATACTATATGAATATTTGAAAATAAGGTTACTTAATAAAATATAAAACTAGATTTACACTTTTAAAAACATAATACTTAGTCATTCTTTAAATAATTACTACTATAATAGATTGAAAGAAAATACTTACTTTAGAAATTAAATATCTAGAAATGATAAATTTTCCAAACTTGCTTTTTAAAAACAACTTCAAAACCTTTAATTTATATTTAAAAAAATACTTTAAAAATGTACTTGGTTATCCAGGGAGAAATTTCAATCTTAATCACTTGAATCAATTTTTCCAAATTGATTCCCAATTTATTCCATTTAAAATAAATTTCTTTACTTATCAGTTCATTTTAAAATTCATTAATTACGAACTTTATTTATTTTTTTCATTATTATTATTATTATTATTTTTCGTTTGATTTTAAATCTTTTAACTGAAATATACAAATTTCAGATTTTCCCAATTTCTTCTTTATTCTTCTTAAATAATTTAAATCTTAAATTTTAAATAAATGTTTTGTTCTTTTAAATAATAACACTGAAGTTTAAAATTCATCAATCTTCTGATTGTTCCAAATTACCCTTTCCATACTCAAGATTTATTTATTAGAAATTTTTAAGCCACTTTATTTCTTTTTCCCTTCATTCTTAAATTTATTCAAATTTCCATAATTATTTTACTTACAATTTCACTTCTTTTATTATCATTCCAAAACCCAATTTATATATTTTTGGAAATTCATTATACCCAATTATATCCAAGCGAGCCATAACATTCAATATTCCAATATAATTCATCATAGAATATCAAATAATCACAATAGAGAGTATTAAATAGTTTAAATAAATGTTGAGGGATCCAGTTGGATCCCTCCAACCTGTTTTCCCTGCATCCACAGACGTTAGCACAATATAATATGCCAATTTCAAAATATACTATACTATATAGAACATCAATCAATTCAACCATTCAAACAATTATTTAAATTTAATCATTTAAATTTAAATTTAACTGAGGGAGATTAGCTCACCTTTGATTTTAATTATGCAATCCACTCCAGACCAGCTTGTTTCTTCACAGTACTTGACCTTGTATAATAATTTATACAATTTATTAAATTATTTAATTGGCTTAAAATTTATTCAACTGTTCATTTTCTTTTTAATAAAATCCAATCAACTAATGATTTAGTTTTAACCTTGTACAATATGATTTATTAACATCTATGATAATCTACCCATAATTTACCATGAACAAATTAAATTAACTAGCAATTAAATTTTCAATTTGATGAATTTAGTTAACCAATAATTTAATTAACTAATAATTCGTTTTAAACTAATCTTTCCTTTTAAATAATCCTTCGTAACTAGAATAAATTTTAATTAAGTTTATCAAATAAAGTTATCTCCATACAATATTGTTTCAAAAATAAATCAGTAGATTTAAAATGTGTATATCTATTCTTTTGGACTATATACTTATAAAAATAATCTATATGGGTTTAAAAATTTAATTTTATATACACTTCTCAATATTTAAAATCTCTATATCTTCCCAAACCTTGTACAAATGTATATTTATTTTATTTTAAAATTATAATTATAAAAATAATCTAAAATCTATATAGGTTAAGATCGGATTTTTTTTCATGTGCTTATATTTATATTTTTAAAACTTCTGAATTAAAATTCAAATCCAACATCAATTTTAAACTGGAATGCAAATTGAAATTAAACGAGTTGTAGTTTATACCTTAAAGGAATAACACACTCGGGACACCTCGTTCATCACCACGAAACCCTACGTCCAAGCCCTCTGCGTTGCTCACGGTTCCCCCAAAATCGCGCGCTCCATCGTCGAACTCGAATGCAGCGACCATCGTCATCGCGAGCACTGGTTCGCTGCAGCCCCAAATACAAATTTTCCTCACGTGCCGCCCACGCGAACGATACATAACCCAAAATCCTCGCCGCTGCAGCCACGCGCGCCTACGCCCAGATGCGACGCCACCCTCGAGCTCGCATCAACTCGAGCCACTACACATGAAATCGGCTCTCGAAACCCTCCTTTGAACTAGTGGAGATTGTCGTGATTCACTCCCACGAATGACACGATCGCGCGCGAGCTCCTCATTGATTGACGAGGCCAAGGATTTCGAATTTGGGGAAACGATTTTTCTGAGATTATACGCGGCCATTAAAATTTCTATTTGAACGAAGTGATTTCTCCTTCTTCTTTTTTTCTTTCCAATTTACTGATTTGCGTTCGAATAATTGGGAATAAGGGTGCGCGAATGACTTAGAAGGCTCGATTTTTTGCTTCCAGAAGAAGGATGAAGGATCGCGTTTGGGAAGCCAAAGGAAGTGTTCTGGAATAAACGTTCTATAGTGCCTTGAAAAGAAATGGAAATTTTTTTTTTACGTGAAAGGATTTGACTTTTAAACAATGTCTTCATTTGATTCAATATTAATTTAAATCGACCCGAATTTCGATATAGATTTAAGCGCGTTTATATGTCTTACACTCACGCATTAACTCCGATCAATAAAAAATTTGAAATCCGGTAATAATTCAATATTATGGACCCAATGAAACTGGTTTCATCGAATTCCGAGACTGTACCTCGGAAGGCTTTTTTTTAAATTCAATTTAAAACGATAAATCTTCAAAACTGAACAATTCACTATAAAATCCAATTTTAAAACTTCTATTATTCTTAGCACTATCAATATAAATTTTACAAGCCTTCAAATTATTTTTAATAAGCTTCAAACTGAAGATTTAACATTTAATTATCAAATAAAAAGTGATATTCGTAATTCAAGTTAAAATTACTCTATTGAATGTTTAAAATCAATTTAATATTCCGATTTTAAATGTTCGAAAATTCCTGGTCGTTACATTCCTCCCCCCTTAAAAGAATTTCGTCCCCGAAATTACTAGTTAGGAAGAATGGTCCAATACCCGTTTATTTTTTCTCAAAACCAAACAATTTTATCAACTTGCCATCGCATATCCTTTATTAAGATCTATTATTACTTAAACAAACTTCCTAGAACCTACCATAGTTTCCAATTAACTTTGCTTATTCAACCCTTCAAACTTAAATTCAGATCCAAATATAAATTATCAAAATTTCTTAAAAAAATTTCTAACTCTCTAAATTTTCGAAAAATTTCGGCAGCGTCTCCTTTGCGCAGCTAGCTCGGTACAACTACAAAATGGCTCTACGGCCTCCCAAATCCAAAAATAAAACAAAAGGCCAAGTGGCTCGATCCAAAAACCCAATCAAATTTCACAGAAATTTAAACACGTACCTTTTTGTCGAGCATTTCAAATTTATCTTTTGAAATCAAAACCGGTTCTCCTTTCCCTTTATAATACCTGCATATTTTACTTAGTAATAATATCCAATCACAACTTTGAAAACATTTTATTGACTTCCTTACCTATGTCAATATCTATTCATTCAAGTATTAACTTGGATTATATTTGTAATATCAATTTCCAATTGAGAATTCACCATTCCTTACTTAAGTTTAGTATAAGCATTTTATATGCTCCTTTATTTATTTTCACTTCACCACTTCAGTTTATATCTATTTCTATTCAAATTGATTCTTTCATTTCCATATGAATTCAATTTATCATCAACTCTAAATTTTGAATTTTATTTTTCATTTATACTGATTCATGTCATTATTTTAAATTAGTTTCATTTACTAATTTATTTCAATTTCCAGTTTGAAATCGTTTTGTTGTTAACAAAATTTGCCAAAATTTTCAAAAATTTTCGAACTCCCAAAATTTCTGAAATTTTTTGGCAGTGTCTCCTTTGTACGGAAGGCTTTTGCAATTTGATAAAAGATATAAATATATATACATCGACCCACACGGTCGGAAAAACCAAAAACAGTTCATGTTTCCAATTTTTATTGCGTCGGCGTACCTTATTTAGCATTTTTAAGCAAGCAGCTTTATTTAGCAGATAACGCAATCAAATCCAACCACACGTCTTCCAGGTACCTGTACTTACTCAACTAAAACATGTAAGTATGAAATATATGTGATTTAACAACATTTCACTTACTTGCAATAGTTAAAACATATGAATTCTAAAAGAAATGCCCATTAAACACTTTTTATAAGCAATTTATATAATCCAACATTAATTTTAATTGCTTACAACCAATCACATTTCGTTTCACTTAATCCGAATGGTTAGCAACACACAAGCTTTTAATTTATTTTTAAGAAAAACGAACTCATATTTAATTCAATTGTTCTCAAAATCGATTTATTTTACTCTTAACAATTCATAGAGTTTTAATTACTTCCATTTACATCAAATGACAATTTATTCTATGCAATTTGACGAGATCTATGTGAATAAATAAGTATTAATGTTTTATAACCAATTTAAATGGATTTCAACTCAATTTATACTTAATTCTATTCCATTTTTAAATTTATTCACAATCGATATATTCTCATTTTCATTGCGTTTTAAATTTGAATACATTCACTTGCATTTCATTTTATTAACCAAACTAGTTTCATTATTCAAACAGGTTCCATTCAAAACCATTTGATCTAGCTCGACACATTCTGTTTAAATTTCATTTACAATCCATTTATTTACATTTCATTCCATATTTGTTTATTCCAAACTATTTTATTTAGCTCGAAGACAAACCAGGCTATTTCATTCAATAACCATTTCAATTTTATTCACAATCTATTCATTTGCGTTTCATTTCTTATCCACATTCACTTAAAACCATTCTAGTAAACTTGAAACATTCTATTTTTCTTATTGTCTCAAGTTATTTCAATCCCTTGATAATTTAAATGGTTTACAATTATTTAATTAAGAATATCATTCCATTAAATATTATCTATAACTCACCGAATTTTATTTCGATTAAAATTTATTTTCACTAGATTTAACTCCAATCTAATGTCATTAAACTCAGTTTTAAGTTGAATTCAATTCAACTCCTTTCCATCCTTTTAGCTTAAGTTGATTTACTTCAATTTTATACTTAAGCTCATTTCATCTTACGAGTAAAAAAAAAAATTCCTTTTCTATTCAACTTAATTCTATCTCAGTTGAATCTCATATTAAATCTACAATTTCATTTGATTAGCTATTATAAAATTTAAAATTCCAGATTTGATATATTTAGTTTATTCACTCAATCCATTATGAATTTTTAATTTCCATACTCAATTCATTCCCAATTATATTTAATTTGTTACACCTCAAGTCAAATTTTAATTTATAATTCAAGTTCTGATTCTACTATCCATTTTCAATTTACCACCCAATTCATTTACCACAATTCAATTACATTTACTTCACTATCGATCCAGGTCGAATTTGATTTATAACTTGAGTTTTATTTCCAAACTTCATCATAAACTCACAATTCAGCTTCTATTTAACTACATTAGGTTCCCATTACATATTTCATTATCTAATTTATTAACAAATTAGTTATCCCCTATTTATAGTTCAATACTTGATTTTTATCTCAAAATCTCTTCATTAAATTTTCTTAAGTTCAATTTATTTTATAATTCAAGTTTTGATTTTTATTTTATTTTCCAATTCATCAAAAATATTTATTTTGGGTTTTCTATCCCACTTTTCAAATTTTATAAGTCACAACTTTTATTTACACAATTCCATTCATTATAGGCTTGAATATATTCTTCTTTTATTTTTAACTCAAGCCTTATGCTTATTTATAACCCAAGCATATTTTTATTTCTATGGATTTCTAATTCTTTTATAAGTTATTCTAATTTATTTATTTCAATCCAATCCTTATTCAACTTACTTTCCATTATTCAGGTAAGAATCTAATTCCATTTCAATCTTATTTTAACTCAGATTTATTTAACTCAATTCGATTTCAACTTAATTCAAATACAACTGGCTATTATTTTCAGCCTATTCAATTAATTTCAATCCAGTTAAATTTTATTTCTCAATCCAAGCTAATTTCATTTTAACCTTTCACTATAAATTTAAATTTCCAACATTCAAAGCTTATATTTCATTCCTGATTTAAAAATCATCTCAATTTATAAGCTTATAACCTATCTCCTCGGGAATTTAAAAACACCGGCTTTTGGTTTCAAATTATTTTGAAATCTCCAACATCTCAAATCACATTTCTCAAAAGTCAAACCAATCCTGGTTTTACCGTCAACAAATTTCCTTTGAAATTTTCAAAAACAACTAACTTTTCTGAACAAATCAATTTGGCAGCAATCCGTCACTTAGAAATTCGAAAATGAATACTGATGATGCGGCCGTCATCATCAGAATTATTTCCCAATAATCCAAGTGATTTCAATGCTATATCACTTTCAAAATCCATTTAAAAAAAATTTCCCTTCAGAAATACCTCTAAAACAATAATGTTATTATTTATCTTCAAATACTTCAATAAACATTTCCAAAATCTCCGGGATTTAAATTTCCAAATCCTGCTTAAATCAGTTTAACTATAATTCATTTGCATAGCCTATGCTCATACAAATTCTCATTTGATTATATTTCAATTTATAATTTACATTTATAATTCATATTTATGAATTTCATTTTATAATGAATTTATTCCCTTAAACTTTGGTTACATTTTTAATTTCTATTTAAATTTCTATACAATGAGGATAATAATTTAAATATCATCATTCCTAACATCCAAGCAACCATACATTAGCTAAATAGTTTACAAAAACTTTTTTTATATCAAAAATATATGTTTGGGTAAAATTATTTCATTTATCCACATTTAAAACCATACCGTGTCGATTGTTCTATTCAAGTGTTTAGAAACCCCTTCGATACAGTTGTCCAGACTGTGCCGACGAAAATTCATATGCCACTCAATAAACCAATCAAAACAATATTAAAATAATTTATATTCACTAACAAATATGCGCTCATATTTATTAATACGCTCAAACTCATTCTAGAGTACTATAGACTCTATTTCATGAGTATTTCCCGCCAGAGCCAAGGTTATCACCAACCTAAGCTTTGATACCACTGTAACGGCCCGCAAAACCATACCCCTTGAGTCCACACTATTCTACCTAAATCAACTTAAGTTGTACAGAAATACGAACCATTTGGGTTAAAGAAGAAGAGGTAGGAGGAGAAAATAGAAAACAACAACAGAATCTAACCATCGCAGCGGAATCAAATATAATAGATAATAAATGATCTTTACTCCAAAATCAAATATCTCTGTTTATATATTACATCATCAGAGTACATCAATCACAGCTCGACATCAATATCATACAAATGGATACACAACAACTCAACACAGCGGAATATATATATATATATAATCAAGTACGGGAGTACGTATCGTCATCCTGCTCGTCTCCTGAGCTCCACAGCATCATATCCTATATCCTATAATACTCGGTCTGATCCGAGCATTACAGTTAAATAACACCCGAGTCAGTCTGGAATACCAGCGTGAGAAAATCACACCCAATTGATTATTAAAGGTTCAAAATCCTTTGAAAACAAAAGCATCTCGTAAGACCATGCCACAAATAAACATGTCGGGTTTTTACCTTACGATAGCTAAAACAATTTTTCTTAAAATCCTCTGATATTTTAATAGTGTCTATAAAAAGTACAATAGAATCTAGCTGAAATGCTTGCATCTCACATTTCAGCAATAGTTGGGCACAATCAAAACCGTACGGGCGCGTAGGGAAAATGGATTTTCAACTAATGGCGAGGCACTGGGGTACCATCTATCACAGTACCTGGTCTAGATCAGCGTACCGAGGAGCCACCCTAAATCCCCTGCAACACAAGACCAGAACCATCCCTTACTGGACAGTCCCGAGCAAGGTCACCCTGCGGTTGGGATCAGCAACCGCCCACTAAGCCGAAATAAAAGGGACATCTAGACAGGGATGACCTCATCCTCAAGTGGGGGCTACCCCCGAAGCCTTGCTGCATAATCCCTGATTTTCAGCCATTTCCGGTTGTCAAGGCTTGAGGCTAAGTGTTACCTTTTTAGAACATATCCCTTAGAATGCCCATCGTCCACCTGACGATGTTTTGAAAGCATTCATCCACACAAGTCCGTCCCGGGTTCAAACGGAACCGAAGGCACTATTCCTACTACATGCATTTTGGAAATATCCTCAGGATTAGTAGCGATTAGCCCTTGCACTTCACTGCTCCATCTTCGAATCCAAAATCATTTTCCACGAAAACATACAAACAAGATCGTAGTGGTTTTCGAGAAATAAATCTCAATCCCGGTCTCTTCGAAACGCTCAGCGCATTTGTCCAATATTGATAGTCGGTGATTTAACTATCAACTAATATTCAGAAACAACCATCCAACAATAAATAATTTCCCAAATTATTTATTTATCTCAAAATATCTTTACAAGATATATTTCTATTTTCAATCCTTTGAAAACAGTTTCCAAACCATCTTTCTTTCCAGAATAAGCTTTCCCAAATATTTTCTATCTCCACTGAAATCACCAAGCACAAAACTAAAATTTTAAAATAATTTAAAACACTTTACTTTGAAATTTATTTTAAAAACTACTTCAATAATTTATTAAAAATACATACTATATGAATATTTGAAAATAAGGTTACTTAATAAAATATAAAACTAGATTTACACTTTTAAAAACATAATACTAAGTCATTCTTTAAATAATTACTACCATAATAGATTGAAAGAAAATACTTACTTTAGAAATTAAATATTTAGAAATGATAAATTTTCCAAACTGGCTTTTTAAAAACAACTTCAAAACCTTTAATTTATATTTAAAAAAATTACTTTAAAAACATACTTGGTTATCCAGGGAGAAATTCCAATCTTAATCACTTAAATCAATTTTTCCAAATTGATTCCCAATTTATTCCATTTAAAATAAATTTCTTTACTCATCAGTTCATTTTAAAATTCATTAATTATGAACTTTATTTTTTTTCATTATTATTATTATTTTCCGTTTGATTTTAAATCTTTTAACTGAAATATACAAATTTCAGATTTTTCCAATTTCTTCTTTATTCTTCTTAAATAATTTAAATCTTAAATTTTAAATAAATGTTTTGTTCTTTTAAATAATAACACTGAAGTTAAAATTCATCAATCTTTTGATTGTTCCAAATTACCCTTTCTATACTCAAGATTTATTTATTAGAAATTTTTAAGCCACTTTATTTCTTTTTCCCTACATTCTTAAATTTATTCAAATTTCCATAATTATTTTACTTACAATTTCACTTCTTTTATTATCATTCCAAAACCCAATTTATATATTTTTGGAAATTCGTTATACCCAATTATATCCAATCGAGCCATAGCATTCAATTTATATAATTCATCATAGAATAACAAATAATCACAATATATAGTATTAAATAATTTAAATAAATGTTGAGGGATCCAGTTGGATCCCTCCAATCTGTTTTCCATGCATCCACAGACGTTAGCACAATATAATATGCCAATTTCAAAATATACTATACTATATAGCACATCAATCAATTCAATTATTCAAACAATTATTTAAATTTAATCATTTAAATCTAAATTTGAATTTAATTGAGTGAGATTAACTCACCTTTGATTTTAATTATGCAATCTACTCCAGACCAGCTTATTTCTTCACAGTACTTGACCTTGTACAATAATTTATACAATTTATTAAATTATTTAATTGGCTAAAAATTTATTCAACTATTCATTTTCTTTTTAATAAAATCCAATCAACTAATGATTTAGTTTTAACCTTGTACAATATGATTTATTAACATCTAAGATAATCTACCCATAACTTACCATGAACAAATTAAATTAACTAGCAATTAAATTTTCAATTTGATGAATTTAGTTAACCAATAATTTAATTAACTAATAATTCATTTTAAACTAATCTTTCCTTTTAAATAATCCTTCGTAACTAGAATAAATTTTAATTAAGTTTATCAAATAATGTTATCTCCATACAATATTGTTTCAAAAATAAATCAGTAGATTTAAAATGTGTATATCTATTCTTTTGAAATATATACTTATAAAAATAATCTATATAGGTTTAAAAATCAAATTTTATATACATTTCTCAATATTTAAAATCTTTATATCTTCCCAAACCTTGTACAAATGTATATTTATTTTATTTTGAAATTATACTTATAAAAATAATCTAAAATCTATATAGGTTAAGATCTGATTTTTTTTTTCATGTGCTTATATTTATATTTTTAAAACTTCTGAATTAAAATTCAAATCCAACATCAATTTTAAACTAGAATGTAAATTGATATTAAACGAGTTGTAGTTTATACCTTGAAGGAATAACACACTCGGGGCACCTCGTTCATCACCACGAAACCCTACGTCCAAGCCCTCTGCCTTGCTCGCGTTTCCCCCAAAATCACACGCTTCATCGTCGAACTCGAATGCAGCGACCATCGTCATCGCGAGCACTGGTTCGCTGCATCCCCAAATACAAATTTTCCTCATGCGCCGCCCACGCGAACGACACAGAACCCAAAATCCCGCCGCTGCAGCCACGCGTGCCTACGCCCAGATGCGATGCCACCCTCGAGCTCGCGTCAACTCAAGCCACTGCACATGAAATCATCTCTCGAAACCCTCCTTTGAACTAGTGGAGATTGTCGTGATTCACTCCCACGAATGACACGATCGCGCGCGAGCTCCTCATTGATTGACGAAGCCAAGGATTTCAAATTTGGGGAAACGGTTTTACTGAGATGATACGCGGCCATTAAAATTTCTATTTGAACAAAGTGATTTCTCCTTCTTTTTTTTCTTTTCGATTTACTGATTTGCGTTCGAATAATTGGGAATAAGGGTGCGCGAATGACTTAGAAGGCTCTATTTTTGGCTTCCAGAAGAAGGATGAAGAATCGCGTTTGGGAAGCCAAAGGAAGCATGCTGGAATAAACCTACTATAGTGCCTTGAAAAGAAATGGGAACGTTTTTTTTTTGACGTGAAAGGATTTGACTGTTTAAACAATGTCTTAATTTGATTCAAATTAAATTTAAATCGACCCGAATTTCGATATAGATTTAAGCGCGTTTATATGTCTTACACTCACACACTAACTCCGATCAATACAAAATTTGAAATCCGGTAATAATTCAATATTATGACCCGAACTGGTTTCGTCGAATTCCGAGACTGTGCCTCGGAAGGCTATTCATTTTTTAAATTCAATTTAAAACGATAAATTTTCAAAACTGAACAATTCACTGTTCAATCCAATTTTAAAACTTCTATTACCTTAGCACTATCAATATGAATTTTACAAGCCTTCAAATTATTTTTAATAAGTTTCAAACTGAAGATTCAACATTTAATTATCAAATAAAAAGTGATATTCGTAATTCAAGTTAAAATTACTCTATTGAAAATTTAAAATCAATTAAATATTCCGATTTTAAATGCTCGAAAATTCCGGGTCGTCACAATTACTACATTGTAAATAGTTTAACGGATCCTTAGATGATGGGTGGTCACAGGCATCCTTTAAGTTACTGATGCATTTTGTTACTGTTTACTTGAGTTGATTTACAGTTCATAAGTATTTATGTCCTGACTCGAGTGTTTTGTGTTTTGCTTTACGCTCGAGTCAGATTGAGTGATTCAGCATTCAAGACTCACCTTCAGAATTGGAGTTTTCTTGAAGATTCAGCCATTTATCTATTTACTTTCAGTATCCAATGATTTCAGTGATGTATTCTGATTTGTACCTGATATATCTTGTTGCTCTTCTGTTGTATTTGATTGACTCTGATGTATCTTATTTTTATATAGTAGCTTCATGAACTACTATCTCTTTTAAATTCCGTTGCATCATTATTACTCCGTGTCTGTGATCTGTGATTATTTATTTACTGTATATTCTGAGATTTGCCAAATTTTATTTACGATGCAGTATTTTGAGCAATTCAAGTCCGACATGTGCGGATGCGAATGGTTGAAAATATCGGGTCATTACACATGCGCACATAAGATCCTCACGAACTCAAATTTTTCGCAACTACACAAAATAACAGTATTAGTTGAGTCATATATACTATATGCTTGAAATCTTTTCCATGAGGAGCAATTTCATATTTAACCATTTTCACAATCTCTTCCAATAAGTCATCTTACAATCATGAGCTTTAAATAACTCATTTTGCAACATTTTTAGGATTGGGGCGTGTAAATTATTGCTGCATGTTGTAAATCATGACCGAAAATGATTGTGAAGGGATACTATGATTTACTTTAAAATCAGCCCTTGATTCTTCATAACGATGATTGTCTACTAACCTTTGAAAATTAAAAAATCGTAATAAATCATACTTATAACTGGCATACTTTTTTCACGACACAATTACATCTCGCTCGGCCTAACGCCTAACGCCATCTCTCGGCATCCTTTAGCGGCGTCGTTTAGAAAAGTCACTTAACGAGGCCGTTCGGCATCCCTGGTTCGGTGCATACAAGGGATGTCAACAAGCTATCAAGTCCACAATAAAATAAGGGCATCCGGCGTAGCTTCACTTTGGTTCAACTCACTACTTGCCTCGGTTCTCTTGAGTGATTACTTCGAGTCACTTGATAGTCGGCCAGATGGTTCTCGACCGACATTCCTCGCTCGGCATGGCTCGTTCGGCATGCATGGTTCGGTACGCATGAGTCACCTACTATGGGCCGAGATACCTTGTTCCTAGGACCGTGAGAGAAGTCCAACCTATCTTCGTCTATAAATAGAGGGGCAGGGGCATGCTGAAAAAGAACCTTTTTTCGAGAACACTGGGGAGACTCTGCCGCTTTCAAGACTCGTTCTTTTTCAGTTAGCATTTGTATTCAAGTTGTTGGTGTACGAATTGTATCTGTATTTAATTATCTATGAGAGCAATATAGATTAAACTCAAAGTGGACGTAGGCAGTTGCGCCGAGCCACTATAAATTTGTGTTCTTATTTCTTATAGTTATCACTACATTCAGCTGCATTATTCCTCAGTTTTAATTTACCTTCTTCATTAATCTCTCTACACAAATCCTTCTTCGGGTATTAGTGACCAATTCTGGTGCTAATAGCATCCTAATCTGTAAGTATACTAATAGGTCTTTTTCTAGACATCGCCCTCTCAAATGTATCAAACAATCATGCGATAGTTTCAGTGGTCTCATTATATAATAATGCGGACCCAAATATTGTTGTTTGCTTATGATTATTCACGCCGACAACCATGTAAAAGTTTCAGTGATCACATCATATAATAATGCGGCCCCAAATATTGTTGTTTTCTTATGATTATTCACGCCAGCAAACATTGCAAAAGGTCTTCCTTCTTTATTTTTTCTGTAAGTAGTGTCAAAGCATACAACATCGCCAAAATAATCGTATTCTACCATCATTTTTGCATCGGCCCAAATAATATTAGTTATCAAATCATTTTCATCCACTTGTATAGCATGAAAGAGTTAAGATCTTTCTACTGCACTTGTTGTAAATACTCCAAAACTCTATGTAACGACCCACCTTGTTGGATGGTTTAAATCGATAATAAACCACATATGTCAACTCAAACCATCCAAAAGGGAGGATTGTTAATGGGGTAAATAAGAAAATAAGAGTAAAGAAGGAAAATCAAAACACAGAACCTCACAGTGGAATGACAAAATATATTAATCAAATAAACAATTCATGAAGCTATTTTATAATATATGTTTGATTACATAATTTTCCCTTTACAATACAATCATAGTTATACATACAGCAAGTATAATAGGCTAATGCAGCGGAACAGCATGATGCAGTGGAATATATATAAATAGTATACAAATCTCCATCTTCGTCCTCCAAAAATAATGTCTTCAACACTGAAATGCTTAGGTTGAACCGAGCGTAATGAAAAGACCAAACACTTGAGTCGGAACTAAAAGATATTATGTAAGTTAAATCAACAATAAGTAAATTTGAGTGTAATGGCTTTAGAGATGTTTTTAGGACTTTACACCTCATATCTAGTGTATAACGTGCGTGCGATAATTTAAGAGATGTTTCGGGATTTCCATCTCTTAAGGATCCATTAAACATTCTATATGTAGTAATATATGCTATATATGTAGCGTCTATCGGTAAAGCAAAGAATTAAAATAGCGTCAAGACATTACCCATGTCACCCTTAACACATTTTTATAAATGTTGTGGTCTATACAGTTCTTTAAACTCCACCAAACCGGTGGGCTATCAAGGAGCACTCCATAGGTACGACACTGACCAAAATCGTAGTGGGCTCGATAAAGCATATGACAAGGCATGCGAGGCAATGCCTAGGGTAGGATTCTACTGTTTTGCACGCCCGGATTAGTGGTAATGCATAGCAGCTACTACCCCCACCTTGGAACACTCTTCCATAATCAAATCAAAGGTAGCCACCAAATAAATCACAAAGTAACATATATGGTATCGAAGAAGCATGTCCGATTGAAGGAGCGACCTCACTTGGCCTGGGATAGCTCCTGTTTTAGTCATATCAAGCAGACCTAAGGGAGTTAGGGCTATGTTCTTACCTCATATCAGTAGCATTCGCCAAACTATCCTACTTCGTTCTAAATTCTCCACTACATGCACAGTTGTTAAAGTGGTTTTGGAATTGGCAGAGAGTATGAAAATATCCGACCCTGGTCCCTTTAACAATCACTCGTTATATTTTTCACACTGTGGTCATTTTATAAAACATTTTAAATAATAAATCTAGAAAAAAAAAATTACCTTCATATCAAGATGACCATATACTTCTTCCAAAAGTATAAATATATTCATAAATGACGAGGAAGATTTCTTTCCATCAATTTCGAAAATATTTTATAAATCTCTCCTAAACCATTTATAAACTATTTATATGCTTTAAAACCATTTATAAAGCTATTTATAAATTCCACACAGTTTACAACTCTTCCCCTTTTTATAAACTTCTACGCAAATTCTTTTAAACGATTCCAAATCCCTTTATACAAGTTCTTTTATAAAACCCTTTGTAAAATCCTTTAAAACCTTTATAACTCGTCTATAAATAACAATCATTTATAAAAATCCTTTATAAAAATCTTTTATAAAATCCTTTTGTAATATTATAAATTTTCTTGCAAATTTTTTATAAATTCCTTACATAACCTTTTAAAAATTCTAAAATCTTTTACCTATTAAAGTTATTATAAAAGTCTATATTTATTATCTTAAATCAAAACTATATTTATTATATTAAATTAAATTTAATATATACATTAAACTATATTAAATATTTTATTAAATTAAACTTTTAAACTGTATAAAATATATTTTTAAAACTAAATAAAATTATAAGTTAAAATCTTAAATTTACATTTAAAACCATATATTAACTTATAATTTGAAACTTTAAAACATATAAAATAAATTACTTTCCAAATATAAATTTTAAATAAACTCATGAAATAAAATTTAAAAAAATCAAACTAATAAATCAAATATACTTTTCTATTTAAAAAATAATTTAAAACCGACAACGGTGTCCATATATAAGTTTCTATCCTATGGTCAAGTGATAGGGTATGTATCATTTCAATCCCAAATAGTAAAATTTTCCGAGTATATATCATTTCAAACCATATCCTGAATCAACAATTTTCAAATCAATAAAATCGCTCGGGTCTATCATTTCAACCTATAATGATTTTCCTAAAGTATAAGATCATTTGGGTATGTATCATTTCAACCCATAGTGATAACAGGGATATAAACACCCAATCATCCAAATGGTCAACAAATAAACATCTATCACAATTAACATCCAAATCAGCCAATAAGTCACATTAATTAACTGGTTATCATTATCAGATATTTAAATACCAATTTAAATTCAATATTAATTTTAATGACAATTTAATTCAATATAAATTAAAATTAAATTTAAATGACAACTTAAATTACCAAATAACAATCGACACACTTTTTATCACATCATAAATTTAATTCAACTAACATAAGAAGGTTTAGCATTTGTAAGTGGGTTAAATCACTCACCTTTGATTTATCGTCGATTTAAAAATCCATATAAAGCCTAAAATTTAAACAGCCTTAGAATTCAACCAAACCAGTTCCATGTTGTCTGAAATTTTGACACGATCCCAACGCATGAAACTGTGCGTAAATCCAAGTTCGTGTGAAAAAGTTATGCTAGTTAGAACGTTGAAAAATTTAAATCAAATAAAGGGGTAAAAAGGAAATTATCATCGCCATGTAACCCCAACCCTAGCCATGATCTCGAGCATGCTGCACAGCCGCCATGTTCCACAGCCCACCGCGCCTCCACAGCTAGTCGCGGCCATGATCATACGATGCCACATGAAAGCTTGCATCTGGCCGCACCTGAGGGTGCCCTTACGACCACCTCAGCCGCCGAGAAAGGCCAGCGCCTCTCCCTATCAATCTCCATTTTTTGGCAAACTCCATCGACTCCAAGGCGAACCAACCGCATGGATCTACTCCACACGTCGCTCTTTACAAGATGCAACTTCCCGATCGTCAAACGGTCGACGATCCACCATCGAATAGTAAACCCTAGTTTCGACGGCCGAGACTTCTTCAACGATTTTCGGCCAATCTAAGACTCAATTGTAAAAATGAACAGCAGATTAGATTATGCTCGTCGAGAGCTTTCCAATGATATATAATTTGATAGGGTTTGATGAGTTTGAATTTTCGATTTATTTTTGAATTTAGGAGTTAGGGTTTTGATATTTCTGGCATTGAGAAGGAGGAACATATGAGAAATAGAATTGTACATATGAAAAAAAATGGAATGGACGGCTAGGGTTTCAGGAAAAATCTATTTATATAGACAGAGACGGATAAAAACGAATTGACATATCGAATTGGGTTGAAACGATAACAACGACCCAAAAGTCTATTTCGTTCCCGAAATGGAAGTAAATCATCCCATATATCAAAATATAGTTTTTTGATATTTTAAAACTCAAAGAAGCTAGTTTCAAACCCAAATTCCGTCGTATATAGAAGTTAGCTGTAACGACCCGTAAATTTTAACCGTTTTAATAACGTTATTAACTGAATTTATGTGAAATTTAATAAAAATAAACGATAAAATTTTGAAATATAAATTTGATATTTGGAATACGTCTAGTTAAATATAGCGACTGGTAAATTTTCGTCCAAAAATATGAATGTTTATTTCGTGCGTAAATTTACTTCAATTTAATCAGTTAAAAAGCGATGAAAATAAAACGTTTTCGAAACCTAAATATTTTTACATAGAAAAATTCTAAAACATCTTCTGAGAAAGCCGTCAGTTTGTCGTTTTTCCAAATTCAGACATCTTTAGCTCCGTCGATCTTATTCTTCTGCGTTTTTCTTGCATTTTCCGCTATTAGAAAATTTTGAATTTTTATAATTCAACCATCGACCTCTCTCCCATCACCATCGCAACCACCTGCCCCTCTGCCGTGACCAACAGCTCTTTGGCCGCTCCAATTCATCGCTTCAACGGCCTCCTCATTGGAGCGCAACCCACGTCGACAGTCCATGCGAGCACTACTCTCTTTTCCTTGCTTCACCATTTCCTGCTTTCTGGCTTCCATTTCGTATGTAAGCTATATTTATAACTATATGTTGAGTTTTGCATAAGTATAATAGTTCCTATTTATAAATCTGTTTTGTACAGCATAAGGAATATGTTAGTATATCATATTTATGAAGTACATAATTCAGAACTATATGTGGTATGGGTTAGTTCATTTAGGTTTATAATATTTCATCATATAAATGTGTTCGACTGTGTATACTTAAGTTTGATTATGAATATATTTTATATGTAATATAATGTGTTTATATTATACATATACCTATGTAGCATATAGTATATTAAAAGTATTATATATGTTTCTGAACGGTTTACATAAGCTGTTTATGACAGTGCATTTGTGTGTATATATCGTGTATAAATTAAAGTTTATAAGATCTACTATTCAGTTATGTAGATATACTGTTTTGAATACGATATATATATATATATATATATATATATATATATATATATATATATATATATAAAATTCGGTTTCAAACATATTGGTGTTCTGTACCTATATAGTAGTTGTAAGAGAAAGTATATATGGGTATAATGGTAATAAATTTTATATATATTTCCAAAGTATTTGAACGCAGGCTGTGTTTGTTTACATAGATATGTATTAATAATTTTAATAATGATTACAATAATAAAGTAAGCATATATTATATTTAAATTATTCACTAGATTTTCGTTTATATCTTTTAAATAGTTTTGGCGGATTAGCTTCAAAATATATACTCTGTTACATTAAAATGTGTGCGTATTTAGCATATGCGTGAGTTTTGTTATTTTATGTTGGGTGGTGTTTTAAAATGAATATATGATATATAAGTATTCTGCAACTGAATAAATACATATAAGTATTGACTTCTAAAAATAAATAATGTGCATATGTTGTAAAGTTAAAGAATATATATATATATATATATATATATATGATATTAAGCGAATATTGATTTTTAATATTATATATATCTACGAAATTACTTTTATAAAGATTCAAATTTCTAGACGGTGTTTGGATACGGATTTGAAATATGGGTTGATATAATATACAAGTATTTATTTCGAATCTTATGTATATAGGATGGTTAATTTTATTTATTTGTTTAAACCAAATATTGATTTCAGATATATTTAGTTCAATTTATATCAACTGATTCAATCGTTCTCTTCGATTTCCCATTATCAGCCTTGTCCGCCGTGCCTATTGTCTGCATCAAATCTTGTTCACCCAGCGTTGCTTGAAATTCTTAGCTCGTTTCCTTGTCAAAAATCCATCCAGCCTCGAAAGGTGAGCAATCACTCACGATTAATGTTCTTTTATTTATTAAATTTGATTTCAATTGAAACGACAACTGAAATATGCTGTTGTTACACTGTTATATATGCTATTACCTGTATCAGTTCATTTGTGACACCCGACACCGTTATTTGTTATGTATGCAATAATAATCCAGTTTGGTTGATAATTGATTGATTGTGTGATGTTGACATTGAACGTTAAATTATTAATGTTGTATGTGATAAATAACTTGAAATTGTATTTGACGTAAGATAGTTAAAATTTGAATTGACATATGTGTTGAATTTGATTAGTTAAATTTGTATAATATGACCCCTTAAATGTTAATTATTTGACACATAGAAATAGTGATAATTACACCTCGAATCATTTGAATGTATGTTGTATAAATTGATGTAGTATAAACTTGAATAATAAATGACAAGTGAAGGACCGTATAAATAATTAGTGTAATAATCTTTAATCTACATGAAATGATAGTGTAGGTTCTAGAAATAATTATATTAATTTGCACAAACAACAATGTGAATTAATACGATTATTTCGGGATTATTCGAATTAATTATTGGATTGTTATCGATTGTTGTTATTGCTTGTTTATTTACTTTAACACCATCCCAGTTATCACACTGCAAGTTCCCTTTATTATGCTTGATCTTGAATTGAAATTGGAATCGGGTTGAAATGATATATACCCAAATGAATTTGACTTAGTATAGAGAATTAAATAAAATACGATTGGTCAATAAATTGATTTAAAAATAAAATAGTGATTTTATTCGAGCAAAGAATAAGTTTTGAAACGAAGTTGGAATTTGAATTTTTGAAAGGAAAATATAAAGATTGAAATCTGAAACCAATTTTAACGTAGTAATTGATAAAAGAACGTTGTTTGAAATTTAATTATTTAATAATTAAATCTGGAATTATCAGTAAATAATATGGAATTAGTAATAATTGAGTTTTGAAATTATTAACTTTGAAATCATTTAATAATTAAATTTGACATTATAATTAAGTTTGGAATTATAATTAAGTTTGAAATTATTAAGCTGAATTTATAATTAAGTTGAAGTGATTTGATAATTAGGTTTGAATTCATAATTAAGTGGAAATGATTTAATAATTATGTTTAAATTTATAACCAAGTTTGTAATTATTAAAATTTGAAATTATTAATAATTAAAATTGAAATTATTTAATAGTTGAATAAGATTTAATTATTTGATAATTGAATAAAAATTGAATTCTTTGATAAGAGAAATTGAACTTTTGAATAAGTGGTTTTGAACTTCGTTAATAAATGAAATTGAGTTGCTTTACTTATTAATTAAGCTTTGGAAAATTTAAGTAAGTTAATAAGTGAAATTAAACTTCTTGAATATATGAAATTTAGTTCTTTATTAATTGAGTTTGAAATTTGTAACGAAATCAATAAATAAATGAAAATTTGAATTTCTTTAACAAAAAATAAAATGTGATTTATTGAAATGAATGGGATTTATTGAAATTAACGTAAGGCTTGTAATTTAAAGAATTGATATGACAAATTTAATTTATTTCAATTTGAAGTTTTGATATAATGAAGTTGAACGTAAGTAATTGATTTAAATGAATTGCAATTTAAATAGAAGTTGTTTTGAAGGATAAATTTACTTAGCGAATATTGAATGAAATCGATCAATGAATTTAAATTGATTTGAATGAAAATTAAACCATTTTAAATGATTTTGGAACGAAACTTATATACGAACTTGAATCAAGATTTGAATTGTTTAAATAAAAGTTGAAATTGAATTGTAAGATTTTGAAATGGTTATTTGGAAGTTTTTAACGTAAATTTTGGAAATTGATAGTGAAAGACAATTGAAATGTTGATTTATAAATTCAAATTGAAATTGATTTGGTTTTGAAATTTATTAAACGACCAATCGGTGTGATAATTACGAAAGTTATTAAAGAGACCGGAATCGGTTATGGACATACTCTCTGTCTAAACCGAAAACCACTTTAATAACTATACGCGGAGTGTGATCCAGAATGAAGTGGTTGGAATGTTGCAGGCGATGACTGAAGAAAGAGAACGATAATGGATAGCCTTGACACTTGTGTCAAATTGGAAATGACTAAAATCAGGAGCCATGCCGGGCCAAATAGGGTTAGCAACCTCAAACGAACACACTTCTTCGTAACTACTACTCATTATTTGAGATTGATTGGTGCACCCTCAGAAATTTAGGAGTGTTGTTTCGCGGTGTTGCGGTTGCTGCGGCGATGCGTTCTCACCAGTCCGGATCAGGCGAACGGTAGTTTCACTACCTTGAGTATTGCCTCTGTGCCTTGTCATACTTGTATCCCTTTATACGCGACCACTACGAATTTGTTTTGTGTTATACCTATGGAGTACTCCCTGATATCCCACTAGTTTACGGTGGAGTTTACAGTGTTGTATAGACTATAACGCTTATATAAAATGTGTTAAGGGGGATAATGGTAACGCCTTAACACTATTTTGATATATTATATTACTGATAGGCATTATCTATTTAGCGTACACTACTACATAGTAGATAGTTTAACGGATCCTTAAAGGATGGTTATTCCAACATCCTTTGAGTTACTTGTATTTCGATTGCTATTTCACTTGAGTTGGATTTATTGATATAAGAATGTTAATCCTAACTCGAGTGTCTTGTGTTTTTTCTTTATGCTCGGGTCAGACTGAGTGTACCAGTATTCGAGACTCACCTTTGGAGTTGGAGCTTTGCTTGAAGATCCAACCATCTATTCTGCTTTCAGTATTCGATGATTCCAGTGATGTATTCTGATTGTACCTGATGTATCGTATTACTCTTCTGTTGTAAACTCTGATGTATCTTATATATTTATATAGTAGCTTCATGAACTACTATCTCTTTTATTTCCGCTGCATATTATTACTCTGTGTCTGTGATGCTGTAATTATTTATTTACTGTATATCTGAGTTTTGTCAAATTTAAATTAACTATTCGGTATTTTGAATTATTCAAGTCCGACATGTGCGGATGCGAATTGTCCAAAATAGCGGGTCGTTACATTAGCTTTTAAAATCAAATTTTATTCATTTAAATTCTCTTAATTGATTTCTACGTATTTCGCTCCTGCACGATCAAACAGTAAGTCTGATCGCTACGAAACTTGAAATCCTACAATAATTCACTGTTGCAGATTTTATGAAATTGGTTTCATCAAAATCCAAGACAGTTGCCAAAATGGCTAATTTTCACGTTAATTAAATAAATTATTATGAAATTGATTTAATCATCTTTAAACTCAAATTTAAAAGTTAACAATTTCATCATTCTTGATTAACCAGGAATTTATAATCTTTTAAAATACAATTTCCATATCAAATCTAATATTTAAATATTTCACTAATTTCAGCATTCAATTACAACTGTAATAGAACACCAGTTGATTATATTTTTATTTAATTAAATTCTTTTATTTCGATTTACACTTTTATTATTGAATCAACTATTACCTTATGAATATAATTAACATTAGTTTACATTTTATTACATTGATTTTTTACAGTTATCAGCTTAACTCAAATTAACGACAATATTTTATTATATTAAATTCACATTGATTTCCAAATCAATAATGAAACTGATTATTAATAAGGTGATAAATAAAATTATTGTCATATATTAGTAATCCAAGCATTTAATTTATTCCATATTTACAGTTATAACCAAATTAACTTTATTATTATTCCAATTGATTGAAATTACATTGAAATGGTTGTTAATAACTTTCAAACAACATATTAAATTATATTCTAATTATTTTTCTTCTTAGTAAATAATAAATTTTAATTTCTTACAATATTAAATTCCAAAATCTTATTAAATTTAATAGTTTTAATTATTAAAAAACACGAGTCATTACACTCCACATGTATCTTCTATTTTCATTTTTCTTGTTCGTTTTCAATAGAAATAATTTCTACAATCTTTCGAAATAAAATCAAGGTTTTCTCGACTTCCAGCGTGTTTACGAAAAAAATCTAAAGCTTCTTTTGATGCAATACCCGAGTTGTCTGCCATATTAGCTTGAGCTATTTGTGCATCAGTCGTTTTTCTATGTGCTCTAAAGAATGGGTCTTAGAAGGACTTGACACCACATGTGTATGCTGTGGAATAAATTCAATAATGTTATATTTTTCACTATCATGATAATAAACATTTTCATCCTTGCTAGACAGTCAAATCTTGCCTCGGCTCGATTAGGTTTAACATAAACATCATGTTTTTCTTTTCCACACCAACCTTCAACGAAGCAAACAAAAGCTCTATCTTTTACCTTACTATGGTTCAGTAACATATGGGCTCTACATTTTCTAGTACTAAAACCAAAACATCATGCGTATTCATTGTAAAATCTAAATGCATCTAATTTGAAATCAAAGATCATACTTATCATTGGATTTAGCATTTTCGTATTTTTGAATGAATAGAATCCAAAATGGACATCGATCGGTTGAATTTTTTGTTTCACAATTAGCATATTGTGCTGATTTTTTTGCTCATCTTCACTTTAATAATTTAGCTTGCGACATGCTTTATGTGAGAAATGCGGATTACGGATCTTAAGGCTAAGATTAACACTAGAGGGGAGTGAATAGTGTTAATCAATAATTACTAAATCTTTTTCGATTTATGTTAATGTAGACACAAAAGCATGCAATATACAGACATAGATATGATCACAGAAACAATCACGGATACGGAAATAAAATAAAAGCAGTAAAGGAAAGAACACACCGGATTTTATACTGGTTCAGAGTTACCCTACATCCAGTCCCGCAACACAAGTACGGATTTCCTTTCAACAGCAATCGTACAGTTACACCCTTGGTTTCAGGGCTACGAGGTACACCCTCCAGAATTTCGATCCTCTGGGTAGAAATACTTGATTTCCGGGCCACAAGTTTACCTAATTGATTTACCAAGGCTACAATCACACCTTTTCCCTTTTGATTGATTTCCAAGGCTACAATCACACCTTTTCTCGCTTAATAGATTACAAAGAAGTCTATAATTTTGAATAGCACTGAGAATCTTGTAGAGATAGTGATAGAGAATCAAACTAAAAGTGATCGAGTATGATTCAATGTTGATTTCGGCAGAGTAATGATAAGAACATGTATTACGAAAAGAGGAAGAAGAAGAGGAGTGAAAACAAGAAAAAAGTGATTAAAAATTCGTTGAAACTGACCCATATTTATAGAAGAACAACAACCATGTCCATTCATTAAGAGTTATGGCGAATAGAAACTTCTTTTGAATTTGAATTTTTGAATCAAACTGTCACCATGTCGACATGGTACCCATAGGCATGTCGACATCCCAAAGCTTTTATGATGTTTTGAATTTCTTTGAAAATAACCTTTATCTTTTGTAAAAACTAATTTAAACTTTATAAATATGCTTGACTATAGTTGAAATTCATAAGTAAATATAAAGAATAATATATATAGAATTTAACCATAATTTTATATTTAAATCTAAGTATAAATATTTAAAAGTTAAATATATTATTAAAAAGATAGTTTAAAATCAGGAGTAATTTGACTTTGAAAATAAAGATGTTTTTGAGGCTAAAATTATTTAAAATCAGAATTGAGGGTTTTGAATCTTTTTAAAAGGAAAGTTTTGAAAACATTTTGAAAATATGATATAATTTTGAAAAATCATTTTGAATAAAAGTTAGCGGATACAAAATAATGTTCCACTAGATTTTTCGTAGGTTCCATCCTACTTAGGGTTCCATCCCTTTAACGGGCTCGAAGTGGATTCCATTCCATGAATAAATTGGATTTTAAGATGCCAGTGCTTTTCTACGAGTTTTAATAAAAATTCCTAATAATAAAAAATACTTATCCTTGAAATCTTGAACTCTTGATAGTCTCGATACTCATGAGTCTTCTATCTTGATATCTTGAATCTCTATACTATACAGTCTTCATTCTTAGTACCTGCATGGTTAAATCCTACATATACATATATATCTAAACTTATAATGTTAGTATTTATATTTTATAATCTATTCTAAAGTTGTTGTCATCAAAACCATCATCTCACGGACTAATAATCTGCCCCTTTTTGATGATGACAACCTTTGTTTATAAAATATTATTTCTATCCTAATAACTCCCCCTAAAACTAAACAACTCCCCCTTAATCTATGCCTAACTATCCTATTTTATATTTCTCCCCCTTTGTCATCAACAAAAACTTACTCCCCCTCATTCTTGGACTTAAGTACCTGGATTGTTAAACTATACAATGGAATATATATAGAGTAGGAAATAATTATACTTCTAAGCACGATAACTAATTCAATGTGTGTGTGTATATGTTTTACACACCAATCTTCAAATTAATAAGAAATCAATCCACACAAAGTTTCAATTCTAACCAAATCCATTCAAATAAATCAAAAAAGTAAATAAAAAATCAAACGTTACGTGGAACTTCCACTCATCCTTCTTCTCCAAAGATCGGGTATGCCTTAATAGCATCCCAATTATCATTGTTATTGGTGAGAGAGACAGGAGGATGTGCTTCGTTATCAACCTTGTGCAGAGAGGAGATCATCCGTCATATCGCATCGAAGTGCCTTTCTTGTTCCTTTATCATCTGCATTTGACTTAATTCTAAACGACGCTGGTTTCATAAAATAAATGAGAGAATATTCTTGACAGAATTAAGAGTTTCTTCAAGATTTTTGGATAAATTATGAATAGGATTAGTCATAGTTGAATTTGTGAAAGAAATGGAGGATATAGATGATAAGAAATAAATTTCAGTGAAGAATTCTGGAAGAAACAGGTATATATAGGTGTAGAAATTCGTTTGAATTGAATAGACGTGTGGTAGTTATTCAAATTTCAAATTCAAAATCAATTGCCATTTCTGACCAGTACATGTCGACATGGTCACATACGGGATGTCTACATGGGTTAGTGAAACGTTATGACTAATTTTGATTTTGTGAATAATTGTGTGTGTGTATATACACACTGACATTTATTCAAGAGATAAGATAAGGTAGATAACAGAAAGAAAATTTCATTTCATTGCATACTTCGATAATACAATGATTAAGCACACAACAAACCATATGAATATTCGAAATAAAGCAAACTAAAACAAATACAACAAGATACGAAAAGATAAGACTAGTTAGAGGATGAAGACGATGAAGATAGTCCAAGTTTCTTGCTGACTTTTGAAAAGAACTTGTTCATCTTCGAAGAAATGTTATCCAACATTTTACTAACGGATTGTTTTAGAAACCGTTGATTCTCCACAATTATCTTTTGGTTTTTGAGAAGGGTTTTGTTGGATGGATTGGAAGGATATTCAATACTTTCCAAAGACGTTTCACTTTCTTCTTCTTCAATTTCCATTTCATCCCCTTCTTCTTCAACTTCCTCTTCTTCCATTTCCTCATGAGCCAACTGCTCTTCCTTTTTAGTAAGTGTCTCATAAGGTTGAAAAACAAATGGAATTTTCAAAAGTGAAATGTTGAATGATTGAAAACTTTTCTAGAAACAAATTCTTTGCCTTTGAAATCCGCTCCAAAATAGTTAAAAACCCGAGTGAGATAAATTCCATGGTATAAAGTATTCTCACCCATTTCAAGATTTTTAGGATGAAGTTCATCCAAAATAACTTGCGCCCAATTTATGTCATAGTTTTCGAAAATAGCAAAAAGAGCTTTGCAAACTTTTGAAGTAGGATTGCTAAAATTTCCTGATCTTGGGGTCAAAGTATGTTGCAAAAGAAGATTAACAATTCATGCTTTTGGTTGAAAATTTCTATTTTTAAAATCAAAATCATCATCTCTTTCGAAAATGTGATGAAATATCTCACGATCATGTTCATCGATTTTAAAGTTAGAAAGGTCCATTCCCGAACTCTTGCAATTGAGAATGGTACCAAAAAGATCACAATTCAAAACAATTTGAGTGCCTTTGACACTACTCCAAATTTCATCTGCATTTCCAACATAAAATCCGCGATTTAAATTCGCATAGAAATTTTTAAGAAGATTAGGATAGCAAACAAAATCATTTTGAGAAGCATCAATAAGACTAAGAACACCATTGTTTGCAAAAAGAGAATCAATTTCATAAGAAGAAAAATCTTGAAAAGTAGCAAATTTTCAGGGATGGACTTTGGCATAGTTAGCATAATTGATGTATGCTTTAATTGCCTCCGGATCATTGAATAATCGCTCTTTGATTTTTCTGGAAATTCTCATGGTTGAGGGGTTGCTTGAAGAAGCCATTAGAGTAGAGAGTAGGGAGCTTGAAGTAATGAAGAGAGAGTTTGAATTTGAAAATGAAAGTGAAAAGATATGATAAAAGATAGTGAATAAATAGATTCTCAAAGGACACATTCTTTGGTCAAAAGGTATCTTTTCAGAGAATTGAATGAAGTGAAAAGGTGGAGGAAAATTTAAACATTTGAATTCAAATTTTGAAATTCAAATTTAGATGGCCATGTCGACATCATGATAGGGACCATGTCGACATGTGCTTTTGAATTTTCATGAATTTATTTTTTATAAGATCTCTAATATATATATATTATTATTAATAATATCTATTATATATTTCTAAAATATTATTATACTTATAATATATTTCAGAAAGTATTAAAAATAATAAAAATAATAATAAAAATAATAAAAAGTAGAAAATAAATTTTAAAATTCAAACAACACACCAATTCAAAAATCAATCAATCAAGCAACTAATTCTAAGCAATCATTTCAACCAATTGTATTGCAAACGTGTACCTTTTTCTGAGTCCGTTTCTCTGAATTCGTCGGAGTCGTGAACAGCTGTGAAACATAAATTCGAATTATCCGTCTTTTGAACATCATCACTTGAGGACGAGTCTGAGTCATCTAGAGTAGCAGTAAATGCACGCTTCCGTTTCTTTGCTGGTTCATTGTTCATAGGAGGATTCTGCCTTTTTGGATACGGACAGTCTCTTTTGAAGTGGCCTGGTTTATCACTGTTGTAATACTTGTCATTATTTGGCACTATATTCTGATTTTCAAAATTCTTATAGTTGTTTCTCTTTATATTATTCATCTTTCTGTATTTTAGGAATCTCCTAAAATTTCTGGTCATAAAGGCTATTTCTTCATCATTATCGCTGTTTCAGTCTGATCCATCGGTCAATGCATTGAATGCCACTGATTTCTTTTCAGATGCTTTATTGCTCTTCTCCCGATCATTTGAACTTCATACGACATTAGATTTTCAATTAATTCTTCTATCTTCGAAATACTGATGTCATTTGCCTCTTTGATCGCAAGTGTCTTTTGATCCCATTCTGGAGTTAGAGAATTTAAAAATTTTCTTACTTGATCTTCTTCAGGAAATTCCTTTTTCAAAGATATTAGAGAATGCACAATATCCTGAAATCTACTATACATATCTAAAATAGACTCATTAGCATTCATTTTAAATGACTGAAACTGATTTGTGAGAATGGAAATTTTGGTCTTTTTAACTTTGCTTGTTGCTTCGTGAGTAACTTGCAAAGTTTTCCAGATTTCACATGCAGACTTACAAACTGACACTCTATTGAATTCATTTCTATCTAGTGAACAAAATAGAATACTCATTGCCTTAGAATTATTTTGTGCAATAGTCTTTTGTTCAGCAGTCCATTGTGCAAAATCAATTGTGGGTTCAGAATATTTAGTTTGTGTGATATTCCAAGTGTCTAATCGTATAGGTTGTAAATATATTTTCATCCTACATGCCCAATATGCATAGTTACTGCCACTAAAAAGTGGTGGTCTGACAGTAGACTGACCCTCTATAAATGAATTAGTGACAGGGATAGTAGTGTTAATAACAGTACCAGTGTTGGTAGCCATTTTGAAAACTTTTCAAAAATCAGATTATGAAACTTTGAAAACCTTGCTCTGATACCAATTGTGAGAAATGCGGATTACTGATCTTAAGGCTAAGATTAACACTAGAGGGGGGTGAATAGTGTTAATCAAGAATTACTAAATCTTTTTCGATTTATGTTAATGTAGAAACAAAAGCATGCAATATACAGACACAGATATGAACACAGAAACAATCACAGATACAGAAATAAAATAAAAGCAGTAAAGGAAAGAGCACACCAGATTTTATATTGGTTCGGTGTTACCCTACATACAGTCCCGAAACACAAGTACGGATTTCCTTTCAACAGCAATCGTACAATTACACCCTCGGTTTCAAGGCTACGAGGTACACCCTCCAGAATTTCGATCCTCTGGGTAGAGATGCTTGATTTCCTGGCCACAAGTTTACCCAATTGATTTACCAAGGCTACAATCACACCTTTTCCCTTTTGATTGATTTCCAAGGCTACAATCACACCTTTTCTCGCTTAATAGATTACAAAGAAGTCTATAACTCTGAATAGCACTGAGAATCTTGTAGAGATAGTGATAGAGAATCAAACTAGAAGTGATCGAGTATGATTCAATGTTGATTTCGGCAGAGTAATGATAAGAACATGTATTAAGAAAATAGGAAGAAGAAGAGGAGTGAAAACAACAAAAAAGTGATTAAAAATTCATTGAAACCGAACCCTATTTATAGAAGAACAATAGCCATGTCCATTCATGAAGAGTTATGGCAAATAGACACTTCTTTTGAAATTTGAATTTTTGAATCAAACTGTCACCATGTCGACATGGTACCCATAGGCATGTCGACATCCCAAAGCTTTTAATGATGTTTTGAATTTCTTTGAAAATAACCTTTATCTTTTGTAAAAACTAATTTAAACTTTATAAATATACTTGACTATAGTTGAAATTCATAAGTAAATATAAAGAATAATATATATAGAATTTAACCATAATTTTATATTTAAATCTAAGTATAAATATTTAAAAGTTGAATATATTATTAAAAAGATAGTTTAAAATCAGGAGTAATTTGACTTTGACAAAAAAAAAGTTTTTGAGGCTAAAATTATTTAAAATCAGAATCGAGGGTTTTGAATCTTTTTGAAAGGAAAGTTTTGGAAACATTTTGAAAACAGGGAAAATTTTGAAAAATCATTTTGAATAAAAGTTAGCGGATACAAAACATTGTTCCACTAGATTTTTCGTAGGTTCCATCCTACTTAGGATTTCATCCCTTTAACGGGCTCGAAGTGGATTCCATTCCACAATAAATTGGATTTTAAGATGCCAGTGTTTTTCTACGAGTTTTAACAAAAATTCCTAATAATGAAAATTACTTATCCTTGAAATCTTGAACTCTTGATAGTTTCGATACTCATGAGTCTTCTATCTTGATATTTTATCTTGATATCTTGAATCTCTATACTGCACAGTCATCATTCTTAGTACCTTCATGGTTAAATCCTTCATATACATACATATCTAAACTTATAATGTTAGTATTTATATTTTATAATCTATTTTAAGGTTGTTGTCATCAAAACCATCATCTCACGGACTAACAATCTGCCCCTTTTTGACGATGACAACCTTTGTTTATAAAATATTATTTCTATCCTAATAACTCCCCCTAAAACTAAACAACTCCCCCTTAATCTATACCTAACTATCCTATTTTACATTTCTCTCCCTTTGTCATCAACAAAAACATACTCCCCCTCATTCTTGGAATTAAGTACCTGCATTGTTAAACTATGCAACGGAATATATATAGAGTAGGAAATAATTATACTTCTAAGCATGATAACTAATTCAATGTGTGTGTGTGTGTATGTTTTACACACCAATCTTCAAATTAATAAGAAATCAATCCACACAAAGTATTAATTCAAACCAAATCCATTCAAACAAATCAAAAAAGTAAACAAAAAATCAAACGTTACGTGGAACTTCCACTCATCCTTCTTCTCCAAAGATGAGGTATGCCTTAATAGCATCCCAATTATCATTGTTATTGGTGGGAGAGATAGGAGGATGTGCTTCGTTATCATCCTTGTGCAGAGAGGAGATCATCCATCGTATCGCATCGAAGTGCCTTTCTTGTTCCTTTTTCGTCTGCATTTGACTTAATTCTAAATGACGCTGGTTTTCTAGAATAAATGAGAGAATATTCTTGACAGAATTAAGAGTTTCTTCAAGATTTTTGGATAAATTGTGAATAGGATTAGTCATAGTTGAATTTGTGAAAGAAATGGAGGATATAGATGATAAGAAATAAATTTCAGTGAAGAATTCTGGAAGAAACAGGTATATATAGGTGCATAAATTCGTTTGAATTGAATAGACATGTGGTAGTTATTCAAATTTCAAATTCAAAATCAATTGCCATTTCTGACCAGTACATGTCGACGTGGTCACATAGGGGATGTCGACATGGGTTAGTGAAATATTATGACTAATTTTGATTTTGTGAATAATTGTGTGTGTATATATATATAATACACTGACATTTATTCAAGAGATAAGATAAGGTAGATAACAGAAAGAAAATTTCATTTCATTGCATACTTCGATAATACAATGATTAAGCACACAACAAACCATATGAATATTCGAAATAAAGCAAACTAAAACAAATACAACAAGATATGAAAAGATAAGACTAGTTAGAGGATGAAGACGATGAAGATAGTCCAAGTTTCTTGCTGACTTTTGAAAAGAACTTGTTCATCTTCGAAGAAATGTTATCCAACATTTTACTAACGGATTGTTTTAGAAACCGTTGATTCTCCACAATTATCTTTTGGTTTTTGAGAAGGGTTTTGTTGGATGGATTGGAAGGATATTCAATACTTTCCAAAGACGTTTCACTTTCTTCTTCTTCAATTTCCATTTCATCCCCTTCTTCTTCAACTTCCTCTTCTTCCATTTCCTCATGAGCCAACTGCTCTTCCTTTTCGGTAAGTGTCTCATAAGGTTGAAAAACAAATGGAATTTTCATAAGTGAAATGTTGAATGATTGAAAACTTTTCTAGAAACAAATTCTTCGCCTTTGAAATCCACTACAAAATAGTTAAAAATCCGAGTGAGATAAATTCCATGGTATAAAGTATTCTCACCCATTTCAAGACTTTTAGGATGAAGTTCATCCAAAATAACTTGCGCCCAATTTATGTCATAGTTTTCGAAAATAGCAAAAAGAGCTTTGCAAACTTTTGAAGTAGGATTGCTAAAATTTCCTGATCTTGGGGTCAAAGTATGTTGTAAAAGAAGATTAACAATTCTTGCTTTTGGTTGAAAATTTCTATTTTTGAAATCAAAATCATCATCTCTTTCGAAAATGTGATGAAATGTCTCACGATCATGTTCATCGGTTTTAAAGTTAGAAAGGTCCATTCCCGAACTCTTGCAATTGAGAATGGTACCCAAAAGATCACAATTCAAAACAATTTGAGTGCTTTGACACTACTCCAAATTTCATCTTCATTTCCAACATAAAATCCGCGATTTAAATTCGCATAGAAATTTTTAAGAAGATTAGGATAGCAAACAAAATCATTTTGAGAAGCATCAATAAGACTAAGAACACCATTGTTTGCAAAAAGAGAATCAATTTCATAAGAAGAAAAATCTTGAAAAATAGCAAATTTTACGGGATGGACTTTGACATAGTTAGCTTAATTGATGTATGCTTTAATTGCCTCCGGATCATTGAATAATCGCTCTTTGATTTTTCTGGAAATTCTCATGGTTGAGGGGTTGCTTGAAGAAGCCATTAGAGTAGAGAGTAGAGAGCTTGAAGTAATGAAGAGAGAGTTTGAATTTGAATATGAAAATGAAAAGATATGATAAAAGATAGCGAATAAATAGATTCTCAAAGGAAACATTCTTTGGTCAAAAGGTATCTTTTCAGAGAATTGAATGAAGTGAAAAGGTGGAGGAAAATTCAAACATTTGAATTCAAATTTTAAAATTCAAATTCAGGTGGCCATGTCGACATCATGATAGGGACCATGTCGACATGTGCTTTTGAATTTTCATGAATTTATTTTTTATAAGATCTCTAATATATATATATATATATATTATTAATAACATCTATTATATATTTCTGAAATATTATTATACTTATAATATATTTCAGAAAGTATTAAAAATAATAATAAAATAATAAAAATAATAAAAAATAGAAAATAAATTTTAAAATTCAAACAACACACCAATTCAAAAATCAATCAATCAAACAATCAAGCAACTAATTCTAAGCAATCAATTTCAACCAATTGTATTGCAAACGTGTACCTTCTTCTGAGTCCGTTTCTCTGAATTCGTCGGAGTCGTGAACAGCTGTGAAACATAAATTCGAATTATCCGTCTTTTGAACATCATCACTTGAGGACGAGTCTGAGTCATCTAGAGTAGCAGTAAATGCACGCTTCCGTTTCTTTGCTGGTTCATTGTTCATAGGAGGATTCTGCCTTTTTGGATACGGACAGTCTCTTTTGAAGTGGCCTGGTTTATCACTGTTGTAATACTTGTCATTATTTGGCACTATATTCTGATTTCCAAAATTCTTATAGTTGTTTCTCTTTATATTATTCATCTTTCTGTATTTTAGGAATCTCCTAAAATTTCTGGTCATAAAGGCTATTTCTTCATCATTATCGCTGTTTCAGTCTGATCCATCGGTCAATGCATTGAATGCCGCTGATTTCTTTTCAGATGCTTTATTTCTCTTCTCCCGATCATTTGAACTTCATACGACATTAGATTTTCAATTAATTCTTCTATCTTCGAAATACTGATGTCATTTGCCTCTTTGATCGCAAGTGTCTTTTGATCCCATTCTGGAGTTAGAGAATTTAAAAATTTTCTTACTTGATCTTCTTCAGGAAATTCCTTTTTCAAAGATATTAGAGAATGCACAATATCCTGAAATCTACTATACATATCTAAAATAGACTCATTAGCATTCATTTTAAATGACTGAAACTGATTTGTGAGAATGGAAATTTTGGTCTTTTTAACTTTGCTTATTCCTTCGTGAGTAACTTGCAAAGTTTTCCAGATTTCACATGCAGACTTACAAACTGACACTCTATTGAATTCATTTCTATCTAGTGAACAAAATAGAATATTCATTGCCTTAGAATTATTTTGTGCAATAGTCTTTTGTTCAGCAGTCCATTGTGCAAAATCAATTGTGGGTTCAGAATATTCAGTTTGTGTGATATTCCAAGTGTCTAATCGTATAGGTTGTAAATATATTTTCATCCTACATGCCCAATATGCATAGTTACTGCCACTAAAAAGTGGTGGTCTGACAGTAGACTGACCCTCTATAAATGAATTAGTGACAGGGATAGTAGTGTTAATAACAGTACCAGTGTTGGTAGCCATTTTGAAAACTTTTCAAAAATCAGATTATGAAACTTTGAAAACCTTGCTCTGATACCAATTGTGAGAAATGCGGATTACTGATCTTAAGGCTAAGATTAACACTAGAGTGAGGGTGAACAGTGTTAATCAAGAATTACTAAATCTTTTTCGATTTATGTTAATGTAGAAACAAAAGTATGCAATATCTAGACATAGATATGAACACAGAAACAATCACAGATACAAAAATAAAATAAAAGCAGTAATGGAAAGAACACACCAGATTTTATATTGGTTCGGTGTTACCCTACATCCAATCCCGAAACACAAGTACGGATTTCCTTTCAACAGCAATCGTACAATTACACCCTCGGTTTCAAGGCTACGAGGTACACCCTCCAGAATTTCGATCCTCTGGGTAGAGATGCTTGATTTCCTGGCCACAAGTTTACCCAATTGATTTACCAAGGCTACAATCACACCTTTTCCCTTTTGATTGATTTCCAAGGCTACAATCACACCTTTTCTCGCTTAATAGATTACAAAGAAGTCTATAACTCTGAATAGCACTGAGAATCTTGTAGAGATAGTGATAGAGAATCAAACTAGAAGTGATCGAGTATGATTCAATGTTGATTTCAGTAGAGTAATGATAAGAACATGTATTAAGAAAAGAGGAAGAAGAAGAGGAGTGAAAGCCAAAAAAAAGTGATTAAAAATTCATTGAAACTGACCCCTATTTATAGAAGAACAATAGCCATGTCCATTCATGAAGAGTTATGGCAAATAGACACTTCTTTTGAAATTTGAAATTTTGAATCAAACTGTCACCATGTCGACATGGTACCCATAGGCATGTCGACATCCCAAAGCTTTTAATGATGTTTTGAATTTCTTTGAAAATAACCTTTATCTTTTGTAAAAACTAATTTAAAATTTATAAATATACTTGACTATAGTTTAAATTCATAAGTAAATATAAAGAATAATATATATAGAATTTAACCATAATTTTATATTTAAATCTAAGTATAAATATTTAAAAGTTGAATATATTATTAAAAAGATAGTTTAAAATCAGGAGTAATTTGACTTTGAAAATAAAGATGTTTTTGAGGCTAAAATTATTTAAAATCAGAATCGAGGGTTTTGAATCTTTTTGAAAGGAAAGTTTTGAAAACATTTTGAAAACAGGATATAATTTTGAAAAATTATTTTGAATAAAAGTTAGCGGATACAAAACATTGTTCCACTAGATTTTTCGTAGGTTCCATCCTACTTAGGGTTCCATCTCTTTAACGGGCTCGAAGTGGATTCCATTCCACAATAAATTGGATTTTAAGATGTCAGTGTTTTTCTACGAGTTTTAACAAAAATTCCTAATAATAAAAATTACTTATCCCTGAAATCTTGAACTCTTGATAGTTTCGATACTCATGAGTCTTCTATCTTAATATTTTATCTTGATATCTTGAATCTCTATACTGTACAGTCTTCATTCTTAGTACCTTCATGGTTAAATCCTACATATACATATATATCTAAACTTATAATGTTAGTATTTATATTTTATAATCTATTCTAAGGTTGTTGTCATCAAAACCATCATCTCACGGACTAACACTTTACTGTCACCTTCCATGGTGATATGATTAACATTCAAACTCTATTCCAAATTTAATGAAGAAGAACTGAATACAATACCAAACTCAAGTTAAAATAGAGAATTATTATGATTTTGAATGAGAAATTAAAATTTTCTTTTGTAAAGAAATGGTTGTAGAAGAGGGAGGGACGTGAGTTTTCAGATGAAGAAAAGGTTAGCGAAAAATTAATAATGCTTTAATTATTCAACCGACGGAGTGAAAATCTCTTTTAATTTTCTTATTAATTACTTGACACGTGACATAGTTATATTGGTATAGACAGGGATATAGAGAAAATAGGCACATAAGATTTGCTTTCGAAGAAGACTGTGTGAAATTTTTACAACGGTTGTACAGATATGGTTTAGAAGAGTGTGTCCCCATTAATGACTATTGGATAATTTTATTAACGCGATAATTACATGATAGCATTTTTTATATAGAAAATATTAACCTGATTTTAAGACCATTACCAACAATCCAACTTGTTCACTTCACTCCCTCTCATGCTTTTGGACTGAGTGATCGAGTTGCGCATTTAGATAACCATGAAACCTGCCACAAATCACTTAAAAAATATAAGAATATAATGGCAAAGACTCTGCCTTTAGAAGTAGAAAGCGTTTTAATTACAACGGCAGAGCCTTCACCGTTATAATTCATAAGCATTTTCAGCCATTCAATTATTTACTAGCAACTCTTTATCCATGTATTCCATCTATTTTCCTACTTTTAATTAACAGCGGCTCTTCTTTTACTTACACGTGCGCCAACCACTCGTTTCTTTATTATATATTTAGCTACAAACATATTATATGACTAATTTTTGTACATCATATAATATAATGGCAAAGTCTTCACTGTTATAAATTATAACGATGAAAGTTTCACCGGTATAATCTTATAAAGGTGAAAGATTCGCCGTTATAGAAACCAATCCTCTGTTCAGTTGAGTAGCCACGAGATCATTTTGAACCAGCCATGGAGAAGTGAACAAGCCACACCTAATTGTGCGGTTCATAGTTTTTCAATTGAACGAGCCATTGTTAGTTGTGCTCTAAGAGTAAATGAAACTTATCAAGAAAGTGGTAGAGAACAAATCATGTGTAATAGAAAAAAGGATGAAAACCATACACTAGACGAGGTCATGGTGTCAAAAAATTTGAAATCACGTAAGCTATCCATAATCGCTCAAAAAGCGATTGTAACCCGTACTTGCTTCAACATTAGCAATAATCTATCTTTGGGACCCACATACAATCAGTGTGACAAATAAAAAATTTGGAACGCCCAATCACCGCACAAGTATCAAATCATTGGCTCAAATGCGAGTAGCCTTAGAATAGCTTATTGTGAAATATATGCAACATACACATTTATTAAATCAATACAAACTAATACGGTTCAATCTTTTTACAAATATTTCAATGCACATTATTCATAAAGAATCATAGTTGGAAAAATAAATATAGGGTCTTACTACTCTCTTAGAGGAACCGATATATTTATTTAAAAGTTTGGGTCCTTTAACAAATATAAATATTAAAGAATAAGGAAGCAGCTCCAACAATGGGATTTTTCCACAACCAGGAGGTCCATACAATGAAATGTTTGCTTTTGATCTCAATGATGAGCCTGAAAATATATTAGGAGCATACAAAAGAAAGTAGGCTAATTCTTTTGGCACACCATTTTCCTCCTTTTCCATCCCAGTATTTTTTACGAAGTCTATCCTAGTATTTCAAAAAAAAAAAAAATACATCCCAATTTTTTATTTTCCCATCTCAATTTCTTCTAAAACCAACCCTAGCTTCATTTAACCCTCTTTTTTGCTTAATTGTATCAATAGTAAAATTATATCTTCCCCAAAAAAATCATATTCCAAAAAACTTCATAGCCACATCAATCTTTTAAACAATAAAAAAATCTTCAATTTCGGTTCTGCTAGAGAGAGAAATTACATCAAAACATGAACAAGATATTTTCCACTTCAATTAAATATTTTTAAGTTATTTACATTTCAACATCTACTTTCATTTCTGTATTCTTAAAAAAAAACTTAATTTAATCGACAACATTTGAGAGAAGCGTGGTTATTGGGTTTTCCAAGTACAAATGTGGCAATGTTATGCAGGTAGCCACATTCAAACAAGGCAAGGTAAGTGGGATAACTTAGCGCGACCCTAACCTTGTGCACTATACACTAAGTACAATAGAAATCCAAGTTAGACCTAGACTTGGTTACTATCCAATTCTAGTTCCTTTGAAACAAACGCTAGAAAAATTTACGTTCAACTCTAAAAAAGTATAAGAATTTGAAATACCTAAGAATCTTGTTCATTATCTTCTCCAAAAGAACCATCTTCTTCCGAAAAATATTCCTTTACATATATTTTTTATCATCATTACATTCATCCATAGTTATAGTAAAAGCAAGAAAAAGAAAATACAGGGAATAGGGAAAAAAACCATTTCAATCTAAATAATTATAAAAGCAATTTAGTCAACTATTGTAACCTCCCGCTATTTTGAACCATTCAAATCGGCAATAAAACCACACATGTCAAACTTGAATCATTCAAAACAATAGATTGTTAATAAATTTGGGGCAAATAAAATCAATCAAAGAATCACATATACAGAATAGCAGAATATCTCACAACGGAATAAAAAAATAGTAGTTCATGAAGCTATTAAATACATAGTCCCAAAAAAAACATAATATCATAGTCTGAAAGAAAGTACAACAAGAAATCCAAATACATAAGTCCATTAATACATAAGAAAATGACTGAAGGGAAATAACTGAAATAGGAAATAATAGATAGATAGCTAAATCTCCGGCAAATCTCTAGCTCCAAAAGGTGAATCCAAAGCTTTGATACTTAGACTGACCCGAGCATAAAGTCAAACAAAACACTCGAGTTAGGACATACATACTTATAAAAGTAAATCAACTTAAGTGAACTATACCATAAAATGCATCAGTAACTTAAAGGATGCTTGGGATCGCGCATCCTTTAAGGATCCACTAAACTATTTACATATGTAGTAATATACGCTATATATGTAATGTCTATCAGTAAAGTAAAGTATTAAAATAGGGTTAAGGCGTTACCCATGCCCCCCTTAACACATTTTATAAATGTCGTAGTCTATACAGTGCTGTAAATTCCACCAAACCAGTGGGCTATTATGGAGCACTTTATATGTACGACACAAACCAAAATCGTATTGGAGTCGATAAGGTAGATGACAAGGCACGCGATGCAATACCATGCGTAGGATTCTACCAATTTACACTTCCAGACTGGTGGCAACACATAGCCGCAGCTACCGCCCACCTTGTACACCACTCCCAAAATCAAAGGTGCGCACCAATCAATCAAAATGGTAAGAGATATGATATCGAAGAAGTGTGTCCGATCATTATAGCTACCTCACTTGGCCCGTCAATTGCTCCTGTTTTAGTCATCTTATTTAGGGCTCATTTCATACCTCAATGCAGCAACATCGTCAAACCATCCTACTTCGTTCTGGATTCTCCACAGTGTACATAGTTGGTAAAGTGGTTTCTGAATTGGCAGAGAGTATGACAATATCTGACCTCTGTCTCTTTAACAACCAAATGCTTACAATTTACACACCGTGGTATTTTTTTGTAAAGCATTTAGAATTAATAAATCATAATTTATTTTAAATCAATACTTAAATATTTAACTTCCTCATATGTTAGATTTAAAATAATCTTTTCCCATTTCACCTTAACTCTATTTATTACGTTCAAAATCATATTTATTTAAATTTGAAGTAAAATCTTAACTAAATTTAAATCCTTTAAATTAGATTTAATTACAATTCATTCTCTACTTAACTCATTTTATTCATTCAAGTTAGTATATAAAATTTCTACTTATTTTGTTATACTAAACTATATTTATTATTATATAAAATTAAAACTGTATTATTATATTAAGTTAAAAAGTATATTATTATATTTTAATGAAAAATTATATTATTAAGTAAATTAAAAAGATTTATTATTATATTAAATTAAAAAGTATATTATTATATTAAATATTTTTTAATTATTATATTAAATTAAAAATTATATTAATAAGTTATAAAATTAAAGTAAATAAGTTATAAGTTAAAATCTTAAATTTCCCTTTTAAACCATATATTAACTTATAAAAAATATATTTTAAACATATAAAATATTATTATATAAATTTCAATAAAATCATTAAATTTAATTTAAGTTTAAAAATAAAATTTATAAAACCAAACATACTCAATTATTTTAGAAAATACATTGAAACGAACCACGGTGTCCGTATATAATTTTCTACCATATGGTCAAGTGATACGGTATATATCATTTCAATCCAAAAAAATTAAATTGTCGGGTATATATCATTTCAACCCACAATCCCAAGTAAATTTCAAAAATCAATAAAATCGCTCGAGCCTATCATTGCAGCCCATAATGATTTTTCCTAATCTACAAGATCGTTCGGGTATGTATCATTTCAACTCATAGTGAGGGAACTTGCATGTGATAACAACAAATATGATAAATATAATACTAGTTACATATTGGGTCATACAACAATAACGGGATCCATTATCATATGTGATACATATCATAACCAAATATATATTATCATCAAGCACATATTAACATTTCAACGACAAATCAATTGATATCAATTCACTAGAAGTATGTAAGTCGTGAGTGATCGCTCACCTTCCGTGGCTAGTAAACGAAAGACTACGACTAACGAGGCATGAACAAGCACAAATAAGCACGACAAGCCAATTCCGGAATACGAATGCGAACAAAATCAACAATTCAAAATCCAAAGCTTTAAGTTTTTTTTAAAAGAAGAGGGAAAGAGGCTAAGATGGTTTGGCCTAGCTATGGTTTGGGCTCAGCCTAAAGGCGGCTTAGGGTGGGTGATGTGGCACATGTAGGTGTCGGGTATGGTGGTGCAGAAGTGGGTAGCTGTGGCTAAAGGGTGGGTGAGGGAGGTGGATGGAGGCGCAAGGACTTGGATGGAGGTGGAGGGTGTAGGCCGTGAGTGGTTGTGTCGGTGAGGGAGGTAGAGTGTGTGAGGCCGAGAGGAGGAGGTGGAGGGTTGGCTAGGGGAGAGAGGAAAGAGAGGGAGAGACTAGAGGAAGAGAGATAGGGAGGATTTGGGCTTAGGGATTTGGTAATTTAGAGATGGATGTTTACTGTAATTTCGATTTTTAGGAGGAGGAATGAGAAAGGGGAAGAAGCAGAAACTAATGTACATATATAATTTCTAAACGGATGTGACTGTTTGGGAATAGGTATTGTTATCCTGCCTTTTAGCTAGGCCATGACACTAAAAGATTAACTGGAAACCAAAGACAGATCGCCTCCGAAGATCAGTTGCATGCAGATCTGCTATGGACGCCAGTAAATTTTGCTCGAGTTCAGATCAACCTATAATTGATACAACACGACAAGCGAAGCTACGGATACCAACATTTCAAATTTCAAGTCAATGAAGATTATATGCTCAAGATATTGATCGATCGAAATCGATTCGCCCCAGGTTGCTTAGAGTCTGCTTCGAGTCACATTCATGATTGCTTCGAGTTTTCAGAAGGACTGCTTCGAGTCAAAGAAGTGTTCATCTCGGGTCTTAGAGGAACAAGATACTTCGAGTCATCGCAGCACCTACTCCGGGTCAATAACATGTTTACTTCGGGTCAAAAAGGAAGTCGCTTCGGGTCAGGGCAATGGATCAGTCGATTCTGATTTAACTCACATCAGCTCGTATCCATCAGACGCCGCCTACTACTTCGTATCCATCGATCATATTCATATCCATCCATCATCACCCTTCACCCTTTTGTTTGTATCCATCAAGTGATGGCAGCATTCTTCGTATCGATCACTCACTGATCGATAAGAAGAAGGGATTTCAGCATCGATACGAAGAGGAGAGCAGGGGATGGATACGAAGGAACACTGATCGCATTCAGCAATCGACACGAAGATTGGAGTCAGGATCGATGCGAAGAGTAGGATACAATATCGATACGAAGAAAAACATGGTCAACTAGAAGGAAAAGTCAACTCAGTATAAAAATTGGCTCTCCTCTGAATTCTCTAGCCACATCATCGATGTGCATGGCATGGACACGAAGAATGATGGATGTAGAACTCTTGATCGATACGAACGTGACAGCCTACGTATGATATCAACCTTGCATCGATCATATCTCACAATCTACAAGTCCAAATGCTACCAAATTTTCGTAGGAGCTTGAGTACAACCTCAGGAATGTTCTGATCGATCTCGGCTCGATTGGGAAAGATTTGGATTCATGGATCGAGTCGAAACGACCAAGGATCAATCATATGGGCTGACCCACGCGAGAGAAGGAGTCTTCCGAGATCACAGTCAGATTTTTCCATCCTACACCTATAAATAGCAGCCCAAGGTCTACAGAAAAGGGATCTTTTGGTTCTTCTACGACGTTATTCTGCAGAACTCCATTGTAACTTGATTATTGTCTATACTCTTGTAACCAGCGAGTGATAAACAATAAAATAGCAACTCTTCAAAGTTGATGTAGGCTACAACGCCAAACTACTTTAAATCGTGTCTTTCTACTGCTTTCTTTTTAAATTTTGAGTGTTCTTCACATTTATATTCTCTACATACTTTCATCTCTGATCTGTGATTGTAAACGGGTGCTTTCATCGACAATTGGGTGTTTGCGATCAATTTTGGTGCAAACATTTTGGTGCTTTCACTGAGAAGGCTAGCATTCAGGTATTATATAGCTTTGATTTTGGATCTGAAGGCTTAAGGATTTAGATCTGGAAAGCAATGGGGAAGCTATCAGCAAGGAGACCAAGAGCAGAAAGGAGCCAGCATTAAAGAAGTCAGGAGGCTTCCTTAGGAGTGAATCAGGCCTCAGTCATCATCACCCGAGATGAGATGGAGATGATGATCGAAGCTATGCAGGAGGAAATGCTGAAAAGGCAAGAAGAGATGATGTAGAACCTACTCCAGCAAATTGGACAAGCTAGAGTGCAGAGTCAAGAGAACGCCATGGAAATGGGTGCTGGAGATAGGGATCAGGAGCATGGAACAACCAGGATTTAGAACAGAGCAGGACCATCATGAGCAGCCTCTGGGCTAGGGGGCACCACTCCGAAGCGTGTTGATCTAATCCTAGGCAGGATACCAGGAAGAACTGTTCAATATGGCATTGATAGAGGAATGGATGCTCGTACAGGAGAGCGGATTCTAAGATTCCCTCATGAACTCGGGAGGGCTTATCAGAGGCAACAAATAAGGACTACAGCTTGATGACAGTGACAGATTGGCGAAGATGGTCAGACGAGCCATGGGAGGCGGATTAGTAAATAGAGACCTGGAGGATGTGAAAAAGAGCCCCTTCGCTCTCGCAATTAGGTAGGCCAGGAATCCTCCAGAATTCAAGCTATCGACATTGGAGATATATGATGGAAGGACATACCCTGTTGTTCATCTGACGAGTTATATGCGGCATATGGAAGTACTGGGGGCATCAGAGGAGATCATGGCCCAATATTTCCTATTGTACCTGACAGAAATAGCAGCATTATGGTTTAGACAATTGGAGATAAGTTTGATTGGAACGTGGACCGAGTTGACTAAAATGTTTAAGAGGCAGTTCAGGGTTCACATCTCAAGGCCCAAGAATGTGATGAGTCTGACGACACTAAAGCAGAAGACCGGAGAGTCTTTGAAGAACTTCTTAACACGATTCAATGTAGCAACATCATCGGTGAATTGACCCGATCCATCCATGGTTTTGATGGCAGCTGTATCTAGCATAGTGATGGCACATAATTCAAGAACTCATTGACGAGGGATCCACCCATGGATCTAGGAGAGTTTCACCATGAGGAAAAAAGGTTTTTTCAACAAGAGGATGCAAAGGCTGAGAGATAGGAAGGAGAAGGAGTTGATGTTTATGCAATCAAAAGTGGAGACCCGCCTGGAAAGGATTCAGGCAAAGATAAAAGGAAAAGAAAGGCGGATAACAGCGGTGATGAACCAAAGAAGCCAAGAAAGTAACCGAGATTCACCTTTTACATAAAGTTGAACGACACTTTGGAACGAATTTACCAAGACATTAGGGGAAAAGTTCCTTACCGAAGGCCAATAAGGAGGGATCCAACCAACAATGAGAGGAAATCGGCCAAGTATTGCTTATTCCACAAGCTAAACGGACACAATAAAATTGATTGCAGACACTTAAGGTATGAGATAGAAGGGCATATTCGGAACGGAATTCTATTACATTACGTGAGGAGGCGAGAAGAAAAGATAGAGCAAGAATGACCACCATCTGTGTCAACTGGGAACGGCCCAGGATCAAGGCATCATCTTTTTGTCAATTGATTGAAATAATGACGAATAAGTCGCAAACTCCACATTAGTGTGGTTAAGTCACTTACACACGTACAGGATCACTGACAGTCCCCAGGCATGCTCTGATATGACTATCAATCGCCTCAGTGTAGGTATTTGCACTTTGACCTCTCTACTTTGCTATTGTTTTCTATTTCCTACATCTGAACTTGATTTAGCTGGACATTTTTGTTATAAGACTCAATGTTAATGTGAATCTAGTATTTGTAATTCCATAACGGCTAAGTCACTAGCACATGCACGGGATCGCGAACGGTCCTCATGCATGGTCTGAGATGGCGATAAACTGCCATAACAAACAATTCAGAAACTCACTTGAACGTGAAATCTGACACTAATGACTCTAAGTCCCCCCAGGCACACACAATTTGCCTCGAACGGTACCCGACCACGAATGGTCATAATTCGTCGTGAACGACATCAAACCGCGAATGGTCACAACTCGCCTCGAACGGCACCCGACCGCGAACGGTCAAAATTCGCCGCGAACGGTCAAAATTCGCCGCGAACGGCACTCGATCGTGAACGGTCATAATTCGCCTCGAACGGAACTCAACCGCGAATGGTCACATACCACCCCAAAACGGCATATGATCTCGAATGATCTCCATTCACTGTCTGGTAAGACTATCAATCTCATTACAGGTCATTAACAGGATACGAACATCCAGCTTGTGGCACTACAAAACACACCTTCCTATCGCAAGGCATGTTTTGGGAGGCAAGTGTTATCCTGCCTTTTAGGCAAGCCGTGACACCAAAAGATTAAATGAAAACCAAGGACAAAGGCCATGACACAAAAAGATTAATTGGAAACCAAAGACAGATCGCCCCCGAAGATCGGTTGCACGCGGATCTGCTATGGATGCCAGTAAATTTTGCCCGAGTTCGGATCGAGCTACAATTGATACAATACGACAAGTAAAGGTACGAATGCCAATGTTCCGAATTTCAAGTCAATCGGAGTTTGTATGCTCAAGATATTGATCGATCGAAATCGAGTCGCTCCAGGTTGCTTAGAGTCACATTCATGATTGCTTCGAGTTTTCAGAAGGACTACTCCGGGTCAAAGAAGTGTTCACCTCAGGTCTTAGAGGAACAAGCTACTTCGATTCATTGCAGCACCTACTTTGGGTCAACAACATGTTTACTTCGGGTCAAGAAGGTAGTCACTTCGGGTCAGAGAAAATGGATCATTCGATTCTGATTTAACTCGCATCGGTTCGTATCCATCAAACCCCGCCCACTACTTTGTATCCATCGATCATATTCGTATCCATCCAACATCACCCTTCTGTTTATATCCATCAAGTGATGGTGGAATTCTTCATTTTGATCACTCACTAATCGACACGAAGAAGGGATTTCAGCATCGATTCGAAGAAGAAAGCAGGGGATGGATACAAAGGAACACAACTGGCATTCAGCGATCGATACGAAGAATGGAGTTAGGATCGATGCGAAGGGTAAGATACAAGATCGATACAAATAAAAACATGGTCAACCAGAGGAAAAAGTCAACTCAGCATAAAAAATGGATCTCCTCTGAACTCTCGAGCCACGTCATGGATGCGCATGGCATGGACACGAAGAATGATGGATGTAGAACTCTTGATCGATACGAACGTGATCGCCTACCTACAATATCAACCTTGCATTGATCATATCTCACAATCTAAAAGTCCAAATGCTACCAAATTTTCACAGGGTCTTGCGTATCACCTCAGGAATGTTCATGATCGATCTCGGCTCGATTGGAAAAGATTTGGATCGATACGAATCTCATTCGTATCGATCATGGATCGAGTCGAAACGACCAAGGATCGATCACGTAGGCCCACCCACGCGAGAGAAGGAGTCTTCTGAGATCTCAGTCAGATTTTTCCATCCTACACCTATAAATAGCAGCGCAGGGTCATTGGAAAAGAGATCTTTAGGTTCTTCTATGCCGTTATTCTGCAGAACTCAATTATTACTCGATTATTATCTATACTCTTGTAACTACCGAGTGATAAACAATAACATAGCAGCTCTTCAAAGTGGATGTAGGCTACAACGTCGAACTACCACAAATCGTGTGTTTCTACTGCTTTCTTTTAGATTTTGAGTGTTCTTCATATTTATATCTCGTACATACTTGCTTTCATCGACAATTGTGTGTTTGTGACCAATTTTGGCGCAAACAAGAACGTACCCATTTAGGAGACAATTAGGATTCCAAGCCCAACACCTAAGCCTAATAGACGAAGCCCAAATCAAATCAAGCCCAAACCCAAGACCCGAATAAAAGAATAGAAAATACAACAAATAAATGCATATTTTATGCTGAAAATTACAGATTTAGAGATGCAGAAATTAGATTTTGACGAAACGAAAAGTGGAGAGGAGATTAGATTTAGTCTAGTTTCATAAAAAAAGAACAAAAATTTAAATTTAAAATTTTCTCCCAAAAGTCAAACTTTGACTAAGTTTGACCAAAATTAGAAATTTCAGAAAATTTTCAATTTTATTGAATTTGGAAAATTATTTTACTTCATATCCCAAAAATCGATATTTAAATTCAAATTTATCAGTTTTTAAAATAATTGAAACCTAAATTCAAATAAAATTTCTTTTAAAATTTCGAATGAATTTACGGGTCATTACATTCTCCCCCACTCAAAACTTTTCGTTTTCGAAAAGGAACGAGTTACAGGAAATAAAGCAAAGAAATATAAGACAGATTAATGAATAGTACTTGGAACAAACAACTCTGGATTCGAAGTACGTATGCTCTCCTCCGCCTCCCAAATACAATCCCGATCATCAGTACTCGACTTCACCTTGAGCAGGTTGACAAATTTCCTCCTTAGCTGTTTCGTATATCTATTGACAATACGAAGTGGTTTCCTCTCGATAGTGAGGTTTGGCTCAACATCCAAACTCTCGAGTACAGTAGGATGGAAATCAAAGACGGATCATGAAGATACTTGCGAAGATGCGAAATATGGAACACATTACGCACTCTAGATAGCTTCTTGGGCAAATCCACACGATAAGCTAAAGGATCAACTCTATCTAAGATGCGAAAATGACCAGTGAATCTGGGAGCAAGCTTCCCTATCTGACCAAACTGAATCACATTCTTCAATGGAGAGATCTTGAGAATTACCTGATCACCTATTGCAAATTCCAAACTCCTCCTTTACCTATCAGCATACTTCTTCTGCCTATCATGGGCAATCCTCATCTTCCTTCTAATCTCCTCAACCTTCTCAGATGCTTCTAGAATCATATTAGGACCGAATTCAATCCAGCAAGATGGAAATTTGCAAGGTCGTCAGTATAGAGCAGCAAACGATGATATTGCGATACTACCCCGAATTCAAAAAATGGAATTAGACAGATTATCGCTTAAGGTGACTTCAAATTAAAATTTTAAGATTATATCTAATAGCTATTGTTATAAGTGAATTCAACGAGATGGAGATGATTTTCCCAAGACCCTCCATAATCAAGAACATAGGCACGATGAAGATCTTTCAGAATCTGATTCACTTTTTCCGCCCGACCATCAGTCTGCGGATGATTAGTTGTGCTTAAATTCAAATGAGTACCTAAAGCTTCCTAAAATGCTCTCCAAAACTTGCTGGTAAAGATGGGATCTCTATCACAAACTATACTGACCGGAATGAAATGAGCTGACTTGGTCAATCTATCAAATACTACCCAGATAATCTCATTACCTCTTCTAGTCCTCGGTAATCCATCAATAAAATCCATAGAAACCTGTTCCCACTTCCAACTGGGAATCTCAAGGGATTGCGATAATCCAGCGGTCTTCTGATAATCGGCATTAACCTACTGACAAGTGGAACACCTACTTACATAAAGGGAGATAACACGCTTCATACCACTCCACCAATGAAACTTCTTCATGTTCTGATACATCTTCATCACACCGGGATGAATAGTAAGTCTAGACCGATGATTTTCCTGAAGTAACTCTTGCCTCAATCCACCGATATTTGAAAAGAAAATCCGATTATTAATCCTTAGAATCCCTTTATCATCAATCTGTGCTCCTATTCCAACTTGGTTACCACCTACCCTATTACGAACATTCTCATTAATAAGCCTCAACATCACATCCTCATCTTGCTTAGCAACAATATGATCCATAAGAGTGGAAGAAACAACAAGCTGACACAATATTGACTTCTTTCGGCTTAAGGAGTCGGCTACAACATTTTCTTTCGCGGGAGTATAGTTGATGTCAAGGTCATAAGAAGCTAGAAACTCAAGCCATCTAACATGCCTATAGTTCAAATCTTTCTGGGTGCAAATATACTTCAATGACTGGTGATCTATAAAGATCTCAAACTTAGTTCCTAAAAGATGATGTCTCTATAACTTCAAAGCAAACACTACGATAAGAAATTCCAAATCATATGCTACATAATTGGCTTCGTGGGTCTTCAATTGATGACTGGCATAAGTAATAACCTTCCCATTTTACATAAAAACAGCTCCCAAACCTTCTCGACTAGCATCAGTGTGTACTGTTAATCCCGCGCTTCCATTTGAAATGGTAAGAGCTGGTGTAGAAGTAAGCTTACGCTTTAACTCATTGAATGCAGATTCATAGTTATCATTCCATATAAACTTAACATTCTTATGAATCAAACCAGTGAGAGGTGCAACAATCCGAGCAAAATTCTCTATACATCTCCGACAATAACCAGTAAGGCCCAAAAAGCTATGGATATCAGAAGGAGTCTTAGGTTTTTCCCAATCCTGAAACAGAATAGGGAATAAGGATTACAAAGAAAGATAAGGTAATTAAATTATGAAAGAAGGAAAAGGATAGACTTGCATTGATTGCAGCGATCTTAACTGGATCAACAGAAACTCCATTACCAGGAACAATATGCCCAAGAAATCGGACTTCATCTTTATAGAAATGGAATTTTGTGAATTTATCTTTCAAATGATGAGTCCTAAAGGTTCCAAGAACAAGGCATAAATGCGATTCATGCTCCGCCTCTGACTTAGAGAAGACAAGGATATCGTCAACGAAGACTAGAACAAACTTGTTGAGAACATCATGGAAAACACGATTCATAAGATCGATAAAGAAAGTTGGGGCATTATTCAGACCAAAAGGCATAACTAACCATTCATATAAACCATTCTCAGCACGGAAAGTAGTTTTGGGGATGCTTTCCTCAGCAACTCTGAGCTGGTGGAAACCGGTAGCAAGATCAAGCTGAGAGAACACTTTAGCTCCATGGAGCTGATCGAACATATCATTGATACGAAGCATGGGATTTCTGTTTTTCATAGTAAGCTTATTCAGCTCCCTATAATTAACGGACATCCTCAAAGAACCACCTGACTTAGTGACAAAAACCACAACTGCTCCCCATTCTGAATGACTAGGTTTAATCAGACCCTTAGAGAACAAGTGTTCAATTTTCATCCTCAACTCGACCTTCTCTTAGGGTGCCATTCTTCTGGGAGGAAGAAATACTGGTCGAGCTCAAGAATAAGATCAATATGGAATTTGATTTCTCATTTAGGAGGTAAAGAAATTACTTCACCAAATACATCGGGATAAAGTCGAACCATAGGAGTTGAATCAAGATCATCAAGAGAAGAATCAAGAGAAATGATAAAACTCCTAGCATAATCCCAAGGCATATGACACTCAATCACCAAAGGATTACCTTTATCATCAACAAGAGAAACAACTCGGGCTTTATAAGAAATAATGGCTTTATGTTTCTTCATCCAATCTCCTCCAAGCAACATATCAAAAGCATCGAAACCAAGAATATAGAAATCACCAGAAAAATGGTGGTTGCTGTAGAAGAGTTTCACCTTTTTACGAATCCTACTAAGGTTTGCGGGACCATCAATAGGATTAGAGACACGTAAGGGTTCAGTTCCTTATTCAGGTGAAAGGATGTGCTCAAATTTATCACAAAGCTCCACAGAAATGAAGCTATGAGAGGCTCTAGTGTCAAATAAAACATGAATAGGAAAATTAAGCAAAGTTAGGGTTCCCTGAAGAGTACCTTGGGTATCACTAGGAGTAGGAGGAGTGGAAGAGGTAACTGCGAAGATTCCAGATAACTTGCTCTTCTACTGAGTAGGACAATCCCTCTTGAAGTGGCCGGGATGTAAGAAAATATGGAAAAGATCATGCCTGGTCATCTGAACTTGTGGGACATAAGCTCTGACTGAACTAGGACAGCTGTTAGCATAGTGTCCATTCTAGTCACACTTGAAGCAAGTAATAGAAGATAAATCAATAGGTTGCATTTGAGAAGAAGATCCTAAACCCTGAGTCTTCTGCCAATTCTTCTTCTGCTGATAGAAGTTGGATTTTCTCTTCTTGGAGCTGCTGGAAGAAGGATGAGATGAAGGCACACGAACAACAGATGCTTCTTAGAATTGGGGTTCTCATATCTAATAGCCATATCCATCAATCCAGTAAAAGGGTTGTGCACATGGGCAATCAAAAGATTATAATACTCTGGACGAGCTCCAGCTATAAACTTCTCATTCTTCTTAAGAGGGGTATCAATCAAGCTAGGAACAAACTTGGACAGTTTGTTGAATTTCCTCTCATACTTAGAAAATGTCATATTCCCCTGCTTAAGATCCATAAATTCCCTGTATAGCTGAAACTTCCCGACCTCGGGCATCCACTTAGCTACAAAAGCATCCTTGAAATATGATATCATGACTTAAGAAAGATTCCAAAGTGATAACTTAACCAACTTATATCCAACTCAAAATTATACCTAAACTGCTCCTAAGTGATATCTGCCTCAATAATGTGGGTTGTAACAGACTCCCACAAATCTTGGGATACCTCCTGCAACTGCCAAGCGACTAATTGACGCTTCTGAGCATCAGTGATCTCAAGGCCAGTGAAAATCCTCTCTAAACTTCTCATCCACTGCCGAGCTTCAATGATGTTCTCTGCTTCAGTAAACTTGGTACCACCAAGCTGAATGAACTCCTTACAAAGAGTGGTGAATCTAACTGGTGCAACGAGTTCTGGTGCTGGGGCAATTCCTTGAGCCCTACCTCTGACATTCCTACGATTCATCCTGGAAATACGAGAATTAATTTTAGGACAAGGACAAAGATTCATACTTAAATGAAATCCTAATTAAAGAATTATAACAAACAAGATGGATTCGAAAAGAAGGATATTCTGGAAAAGGATTAAATTTTAAAACCAATTTTATATCCAAAATCTTTTAAAACCATTTAAAACAATTTTATACTTTCAAAATACGTTCTTTCACAAGAAATGATTCTAAGACAGGTTCTACTGATTCTAGGGTATCTCTACCCTATTTCTAATGAGTTTTACTCGTAGGCTAAGGTTTGCCTAAAACCAATGTTCCGATACCAAATATTACATCCCGCTATTTTGAACCATTCAAATCGACAATAAAACTACACATGTTAGTCATGAACCGTTCAAAACAAGAGAATGTTAATAAATTTGGGGTAAATAAAATCAATCACAGATATAGAATAGTAGAATATCTCATAGCGGAATAAATAAACATAGTAGTTCATGAAGCTACTAAATACATAGTCTCAAAAGAAATACATAATATCATAGTCTGAAAGCAAGTGTAATTGGAAATCTAAATACATAAGTCAACTAATACATAAGCAAATGACTGAAGGGAAATAACTGAAATAGGAAATAATAGATAGATAGCTAAATCTTCAATAGATCTCTAGCTCTAAAAGATGAATCAAAAGCTGAGATACTCAGGCTGACCCGAGCATAAAGACAAACAAAACACTCGAGTCAGGACATACATACTTATAAAAGTAAATTGACTCAAGTGAACTATAACATAAAATGTATCAGTAACTTAAAGAATGCTTGGGATCACCCATCCTTTAATATTCCGCTAAAATATTTATATGTAGTAATATACGCTATATATGTAATGTCTATAAGTAAGGCAAAGTATTAAAATAGCGTTAAGGCGTTACCCATATCCCTCTTAACACATTTTATAAATGCCGTATCTATACAATACTATAAACTCCACCAAACCAATGGACTATCAAGGAGCACTCCATAGGTACGACATAAACCAAAATCATATTGGGCTTGATAATAAGGTAGATGACAAGGCATGCGAGGCTATACCCTGGGTAGGATTCTACCAATTTACGCTTCGGGGCTGGTGGTAACACATGGCCGCAACTACCTCCCACTTATACAGCACTCCCAAAATCAAAGGTGCACACCAATCAATCACAAAGGCAAGAGATATGGTATCGAAGAAGTGTGTCCGATCATTGGAGCTACCTCACTTGGCCCGTCAATTGCTCATGTTTTAGTCATCTTATTTAGGGCTTGTTTCATACCTCAATACAGCAACGTCGTCAAACCATACTACTTCGTTCTGGATTCTCCACCGCATACATAGTTGGTAAAGTAGTTTCGAAATTGGTAAAGAGTATGACAATATCCGACCTCTGTCTCTTTAACAACCAAACGCTTACATTTTACACACCATGGTATTTTTTTATAAAGCAATTAAAATTGATAAATCATAATTTATTTTAAATCAATACTAAAATATTTAACCTTGTTATATTTTAGATTTTAAAATAATCTTTTCCCATTTCATCTTAACTCTATTTACGTTCAAAATCACATTTATTTAAACTTGAAATAAAATCTTAATTAAATTTAAATCCTTTAAATCAGATTTAATTACAATTCATTCTCTACTCAACTCATTTTATTCATTTAAGTTAGTATATCAAATCTCTATTTATTATGTTATATTAAACTATATTTATTATTATATTAAATTAAAATTGTATTATTATATTAAGTTAAAAAGTATATTATTATATGTTAATTAAAAATTATATTATTAAGTAAATAATTTTTCTTATTATTATATTATATTAAATTAAAAATTATATTAATAGGTTATAAAATTAAAGTAAATAAATTATAAGTTAAAATCTTAAATTTCCTTTTTAAACCATATATTAACTTATAACAAAATATTTTAAACATATAAAATATTATTATATAAATTGAAATAAAATCATTAAATTTAATTTAAGTTTAAAAATCAAATTTTTAAATCCAAACATACTTAATTATTTTAGAAAATACATTAAAACAAACCATGATGTCCATATAATTTTCGACCCTATGGTCAAGTGATCCAAATATATATCATTTCAATCTGCAAAAAATTAAATTCCCAGATATATATCATTTCAACTCGCAATCCCAAGTGAATTTCAAAAATCAATAAAATCGCTCGAGCCTATCATTTCAGTCCATAAAGATTTTGCCTAATGTATAAGATCGTTTCGGTATGTATCATTTCAAACCATAGTGAGGGAACTTGCTGTGTGATAACAACAAGTATGATAAATATAACATTAGTTACATATCGTGTCATATAACAAATGGATCCATTATCATGTGCGATACATGTCATTACCAAATATATATTATTACCAAGCACATGTTAACATTTCAACGACAATTCAATTGATATTAATTTACTAGAAATATAAGTATGTAAGTTGTGAGTGATCGCCCACCTTCCGTGACTAGCGCACGAATAACTACGACTAAGAACGGGGCACGAACATGCACGAATAAGCACGACAAGCCAAAGCTCAAATACGAACGCGAACAAAATCAACAATTCCAAATCCAAAGCTTTAATATATTTTTAATAAGAGGAGGGGAAGAAGCTAAGATGGTTCGGCCTAGCAAGGTTTTGGGCTTGGCCTAGGGGCGTCTTAGGGTGGGTGATGTGGAACATGTAGGCGGCGGGTATGGTGGTGTAGAGGAGGGTGGTCGTGGCTAGAGGGTGGGTGAGGGGGTGGATGGAGGTGCACGGCCATGGATGGAGGTGGATGGTGTAGGCGGTGAGCGGTTGAGGGGGTGAGGGATATGGAGTATGTGAGGCCTGGAGGGGGAGTTGGAGAGTATGCTAGGGAGAGAGGAAAGAGAGGGAGAGAGTAGAGGAAGAGAAATAGGGAGGATTTGGGCTTAGGGGTTTAGGAATTTGGAGATGGTTGTTTACTATGGTTTCTGTTTTCAAGAGGAGGAATGGGAAAGAGGAAGAAGAAAAAACTAATGTATACATACAATTTCTGAACGGATGTGACTATTAGGGAATAGGTAGTACCCATTTAGGAGACCCAAATGAAAGAAAATAGAAATACAACAAATAAATTCGTGTTTTATGCCGAAAATTGCAGATTTAGAGATGCAGGAATCAGATTTTGACGAAACGAAAAGTGGAGAGGAGATTAGAATTCAGTCTAGTTTCATAAAAAAGGACTAAAAATTTAAATATAAAATTTTCAACCAAAAATCTAACTTTGACCAAGTTTGACCAAATTTAGAATTTCGAAAAATTTTCAATTTTGTTGAATTTGGGAAAATATTTAACTCCATATCCCAAAAATCGATATTTAAATTCAAAGTTATCAATTTTTAAAATAATTTAAACCAAAATTCAAAAAAGTTCTTTTAAAATTTCGACTGAATTTACGGGTCGTTACAATTATTAAAAAAAATTAATGGCGTGGGAAAATAAGAATATGGTGTGTTAATAGAATTAGCCAAGAAAGTACCCATTTTTATTAAACTAAGAGAAAAAACAAAGTTAATAATATAATAGAACATCAATTATATCAAAATAAATAAATGAATTGACATGGCCAGAACTACTGCTACGTCAAAATCTGTAAACTATGGAGTTCCTCTCTTAGAAATTGGGCTTGTAAACCTGTAAGACTACTTCTAAATTATTTCTAAATAAAATGGTTTTGTATTGAAGCCGCAAAGTAAAATTATGATAATTTTTCTTTATAAAATCAAATATATAAAAGCTATTTTTATTCATTAGTTTACACTAAGAATTTTATTAGAATCATATACATATTTTTTTTTAACATACCTCGTACATATTACAAAACTACCATCATTTTAAAATAAAACAGAACAATTATCTCATTTTACTAACTTTCTCATGCATTACTCAAATTATGGAACTTATTCCAAATGTTATCCAAATTCGCTTATGGAAAATTTAAATGAATACTTCAAATAGAATTTAAATTTATTGTAATTATCTATATACAGAAATTTTAATTTAAATTTTGAATATTAAAATATTCAACAATTCAAATTTTGATGTTAAATTTAAACATGGTTCAATTTATACAAAAGATAAGAAAATTCAACGCTCTATAACATATTGGTATTTGTATTAGTATTGGTATTGGTATTGGTATTAGTATTAGTATTAGTATTAGTATTAAATCTTAAATTATACTTTTTGTATAATTTGAAGTAAAAATGTCAAAATCAAACAAGCATGAACACAACTTGATATTTTATCAATAGAATTACATACTTGAGTGGAATCTAAATTTAATTCAACTAAAGATGTGATGAAATTTTAGTTACTTTATGAAAAAAATTGTTGACCATATACAATGTGAATAAAAAGGATTCTTTATTCTTTAATATTGGTTTTAATTTTATATAAATAAGGGTATTTTTGTCTTAAGACCTATTGAAAAAATTATAGTATAAATGAAGTTATTTATGGTGTATAAATAGAATTAGCCTAAATAAAATAAATTTTGAATCTAATCGATCGAACCCAAGCGTTTACATCCACAAACTCCAGAGACTTATTTATCTATGACTTCATTTTAGCATCATAAAAAATGAAAAGAAAATCAATTAATTAGATTTAGAAACTGGATGCCAAATCGTACTTTGTTAGTTAAACTGTAGATCCAAGCTTTTAATGAGAACTAAACTCCGTTGCAAAAAAAGATGCTGATTTTCTCTAGATTTAGGACAAACAAAAAGGAATTGGATCATAACCGATATATTGATGGATGTCTAATTTTTTTGCTGAGTAAGTGTGGTTATAATTTATTTATGAAATTCTAAAAAAATTGGGTTGATTAAATTTATTTATGAAATTTGTGAAATTTTTGGGTTGATTATATTTATTCATTAAGGTAAGGAATTGAATCATTAAATGATATACTAGTGGATGATTATATTTATTTGTGAAATTTTTTGGTTGACTAAATGAAAGGTTTTATGAAATTATTGGGTTGAGTAAATGAGGTTAGGATTAAAATTATTTAAATTTTCGAGGTAAGTGGAATGAAAGGAGAGAAAAAGATAAAGGCACTTTGTGAAATATTAGACACATAGTGAAACATTAGGCACTTACTGGAACATCTCTAATAGTTTACTAAATATAATTAAAATAGAAATTAAATATTTGATTTTTCAATGGACAGATGTATTATTTATTTGAAACTTATATTTATTTTCCAGAAATTTTCTGAAATTTGAAAATATTGTTTTAAATTTACGAAGTTCCATTTTTGCACTTTGTTATACTTCTGTAATTTTTTGCATGAATGGTTAGCTCGAACAATGAATTCTTCGAGTGAGAATCTCTTTGTCTACTTAGAATTTTAATTCTTGTTAGCAACTTTTCATCGAAAGTGGTTATGTGATCACTTACAACCTGTGAGTACGATAAATATAAATAAAGGTTGTTATAAACTACTATTTTACAATAGTGAAGAAAAAGAATTATTTAGGAAGTTTATTACAACTACTAAATAAAAAGAATTGTTAAAATCAAGTTTATTACAACGTTCAAAAAAATTGGCAAAAACATTTATTATAACTTTCATTGTGAAAATATTGGAAAGGAAAAGTTGTAAAATGGTCATTTTGTTATAGTGTTGGATGCTCCTGTTTGCTTCTCACTATAGCCCACATTAATTTTACTATAGCATGGTTTTGTTCAGATCCATCATGGATCGATACTATTCCATGTAATCCAAATCTGCTTCAACATTTCTCCTCTATCTCAAACTAATCAATCTAGCTAAATTTGATCAATCGTTACAGATCCATTATGGATCAGTGATAATCCATCACTAGACAAATTTTCTTCACATAGGAATACGATCTCTCCCACTTTATTTTCCTTTCAAAATACCAAGTTCCCTTTAATAGGAATGGATCGGTACCGATCTATATGAATTAGTATTGATTCATTACTTCGCTAGATTTTGGATAAGTTATTGCCTGCTTCATTCCAGTCATCGGTCCATCTTTTCTATAGCCACTTTGATCTATGTGCATTCCTTGTTTGCAGTGATTAACTCCAAACACTCTAGAGCCGGTCCATCAAAGTATTCTACGGCTATGAATCCTTCGTCCTAGTGTAATCATCGAAGACTCCATTGTAATAGCCTTCCTATACAATCGAGAATTCTCCATTCATAGAATAATCATAATCATAATCGTTTCACTCCATATGAGTGTTTCATCCTTACAAACATTCAACATGCAAGCACAACAACAACAACAAACAATCATCATACCAAGTCATACAATTATCTAAACATTTGTACAAATGCCTAACATTCATATATAAGTTCACAACATTCAAACAAGTGATTTAAACCATTTAAAATCATCAAAACAACATTTGAAATTCGTTTTCAAATTAGATTAAATTTTGAAATAATGGTTTAAGTCGAAAATTGGTCCAAAACACTTTTTGAACATACATAGCATCATATAATAGTAAGAGCCTATAAACCACTCACCTGGCGAGACTAGCAAATCAACCCTAATCAATATGAATCAGCAATAGACAATGAAGTAGACAAATTGCCTTTCCCCAAAATGATGAGTTGACAATCTCTAGTCGTTTCCCCTGGTTTCCTCGAGTTTGATCCCCTTAATCTTTTAATTTTAGCCCAAAATGGTATCTTTTTATGAACATTTAGCTAGAGAGATGTTTGGTGGAGGTTTACGGTGGTTTTGATCTAAAAAGAATAATGGGGTGGCTATCTAACCCTGATTACATTCTAAATCCTCGAATTAACACATCAACCATGGGAGTTTGGGCCGCACCCAAAATCTGCCTAAATCCACCTAAACTTAAGATTGTTGTATCTTCAAATAGCTAGTCCAAATTACTATTGTAACCATTCTATAGAAAGAGAAATTATCAAAATTTTCATTTAAAAGAAGAATCGGATCCAAATTCAAATCCTATAAAAAGTTATGGCTTTTTTGGGTCGAAAATATAGACATTTTATTCTAAAGTTCGAAAATATCAAATTAATTTATTTCCTAATGTTTGGCTGATATTAAATGCATATGGTTCTGTAAAAAATAATTTACCTACCGATCGATATGTAATAGTGTGGGTCCTTGTAGACAGGTCGGCTTCCTTAGCCCTTATAATGTCACTGATCCTTTAAATGAAGTCGGTCAAAGATGAGGCCGACTATTTTTGCAGCTCTTTCCATATTTTAAGTTGTACCTCACCTACAGTAAAGGGTGACCGCTAAGTTATTCTTGTCTGCTCTCCTAATGCATGTTGATTCCTTCTTAAAGCATTTGACATAGGAGCAAAGCAACTCGGTTAGGTCTTTTCAAATGTTGCAAAGCTCTCCTACCATTATTTTTCGCATTGGGTAGGCAAGAAAGTGAGTCTTAAAATCTATCATAGTTGGTCCTAGAGTGGATGTTGCTTACTTGTAGGTGTAGGAACCAGCAAGAGGTTGGTTCCGTCACGGTGGAAGGGAATGGAAGGTATTTGGCACTGCTCGAGAGTTGGGTGGATCTATTGATTGAGTTTAATGTCATGATATGAACAAACAGGTCAGCGTTGTCATCATACTTTTCAATCAGAGGCTAGGCATACCTCTATAAATAAAAGTGCCAAGTATCTCATTTGGGAATGTTTCCATTTCTCATCATCAAAGGAACCCTCGCTATCTTGTTTTGTTTGGATTATGAGCATCTATTGTTTGAGCAATGACGTTACTTCTCTAAGGCCAACGTTTGGTCCATGTGGGCACTGCATGACACTTTCTAGGGAAGGGGTTCTCCTATGCCTCGCCAGAGGATACCGTTGATATCGATAGGGAGACGGTGCACGGTGATGAGACACAAGGGTTGGCTTTGTTTGTATTCAAAGTAAGAGAGCAGAAGTGTTGACCTTGCCCATTCTGTGAGCGAGGTCTTATAACTTCCCATTGAGACTTAGTATGAATTGAGAACTTACTTGACTTATTTATCTTTCTTGCCCTTCACCACTTGAAAGGTTGAGACACAAGTTGCATTCCACGTCCATTGCCCAAAGTCGTTCAAAAGTAGATTATCTTTCATGAGAGTGGGAGGGACGAGTAGAGTAAGCCTTTGGTAGTGGGATTGGTCTAGTACCAAGAGCATTATGAGAAATATCAATGAGTGGGCATGTCATATAAGACTTTGTCCCAGATAAGAAAGTCCCCGACATGGGTTGTATGACCCTCTCCTCGGCATCGTGTATGATGTTGAAAGTGCTTGGAACCGTAGGCAAGAGATGGGTTTTGTCCGTGGTAGCTATGACTCTCTGATCATTGTTGATGGTCTCATCGGATTGCACTAAAACATGAAGTCATTCAAATCACATATCATTCCCCTAATGTTCACAACCTCATTGACTGAGCAGAGCCATATGTTGTTGCTCATGCTTGAGATGGGAGCATTGGCTCGAGTTCCATAATTATTGCTGTGACCATTTGAGTTGTGGGCCTTAGCTTCACTATTATAGAGTGTAATGACTAGTAAATTTTGATAATTAGATTTATTAATTAAATAAGTTTTGAAATTTAATGTTGTGAAAAATTAAAAATTTAAGATTTAATAATGATAAAAATAACTAGAATGAAATGTAATAATGTTAATGTAAGGTAATAGATAACTACATTAATGCAATTTAAATTAGTTGAAATGATTGTAGATATAAAATTTTGTTGTAAATTGTAAATTGTAAATTGTAAATAAACCAAATGTTGTAACAAAAAGAGAAATTTTATGTAACTAATTGAAATTGGCTGATATTGAATATGAGTCAATGCTGTGTAAGTGATCATTACATTGGTTGTAGATAATAAACTCCTAAATGTCATCAAACTAAGTAAAAGGTAACAATAGTTATTTGTCACCTATTTATTTTATCTTTGCAATTAATCTACTTAAATATTGCAGTTAATGTGATTAAAATGATAGTTGGAGAATATTGATGTAATAAACGGTAAACCAATGTTGATTATATCTGCAGAGTAATAATGAATTCAATAATAAGACGAAGAATCAAATAAATAGATTTATTGAAATTTAAAAATAATAATCAATTGAATTTATTGCTATTGAAACTGAACACCGCCATTAGTGCGATATATAACATTGGTTTGAGTTGGAAATTTACTTTAAAAGATTATAAATTAACTGGTTAATCAAAAAAATGATCAAAATCGTTAGTTAAATTTGAAAAGTGATTTAACCAATTTAATAATAATTTATTTAATTAACGTGAAAATAGCCATTTTGGCCACTATCTCGGATTTCGATGAAACCGGTTTTATCGGATCCGTAACAGTGAATTATTGTAGGATTTCAGGTTTCGTAGCGATCAGACCTGTCCTTTGATTATACAGACTCGAAACATGTAGAAATCAATTTAAAATAAGCTAATTTTAAAATCTAACTTCTTTATACTACGGAATTAGGACTTGAAACATGTTCCATTGAATTCAAAAATATCAAAAACATCTATTTTGATATATGGGATGACCCACTTTCGTTTCGGAGGCAGAACGGGCTTTTCGGGTCGTTATTGTGAGTGCAAACCAAATTGATATGTTATTCATTCTTATCGGGCCTTGTCTGTATAAATAGATCTTTTCTAAACACAAGCAACCTTTTTTATCTCTTATCTCAATACGTATTTGTCTATTCCACAATCTGCTTCTTCTTTCCAATGGTTGCAGATCCAAACCCAAATTCAATTTCTAAAACCAAATCCAAAATCAAAGTCCTCAAAACTATGTCATATTATATATCATTGGAAAGCTCTCGACGAGTGTAATCCATTATAGTTATTCATTTTCCAATTTTATTCATTGTTTGGTCAGAAAATGAGAATGAACCTCAGCCGTCCATATTAGGGTTTCGATATTTTACGGTGGATTGTCGTCTTGGGGACGATCAGATGGCATGGGCTTGTAGTGGTCATCGAGTAGCGAGCATCAGTGGTACTTGCTCGTGTCATAGTGGACAAAGATTACCTTTGGCATGCTTCTGGTGGCGGCGGCACTGCTTTTCTGGCAAGTTTAGGAAGGTCGTGTCTTCTTGGTAGGGTCGCCTTTGCGTGGGGTTGTCAACAGCGATGGTCGATCGTATTATGGTGGGGCGTGGCGATGGGTTTGATGGACAAATGGCACGATGAAGGTGGCTGTTGATTGCTCAAACATGATGGATTAGGGCTTCGAATAGGCGCGTTTTTCTGAGATGATTTGTAAGGTAATTAACGTTCTGTTGTTTTGTTTTATTTTAATTTAATTTTTTATTTCCAAACATTCTAATATGCATAACTTTTACATACATGCTCGAATTTGTGTGTGATTCATTTCCTTGGGATCATATTGAAATTCCAGACATTATAGGACTAGTTTGGATGGATTCTGAGACAATTGAATTTTGGGCCTTATTTTGGATTTCAAATCGATTTGAAATAAAAGGTGAGTTTTTTAACACACTCACAACTACTAGATTATCTTATGTTAGTTAAATTGAATTTGTGATGCGATTAGAAATTGATTGGTTGGTGTTTGGTATATTTAGATTATCATTCCAGTTAAATCTGAATTTTATTGAATTTAACCGCCATTAATTTATGATTGAATTCTAAATTGTCAGTCAATACTCATTATTGATAATCAGTCATTTGTTATTGTTTATTGATTGGTTTGAATGGTGATTGCGATGGATGTTTGATTGTTATAATGCTGCAAGTTCCCAATGGATTGAAATGATACATACGCGAATGAACTTTAAATTAGGAAAAAATCGTTATGGGTTGAAATGATAAACCCGAGCGATTTTATGGATTTGAATGGTAATTCGGGATTGCGGGTTGAAATGATATATATCCGTAAATTTAATTTTATTGCGGATTGAAATGATATATATCCGTATCACGTGACCATATGATAGAAAATTATATAAGGACGCCAGATTGGTTAAATTAAATGATTTAAACCATTAAATTTTAAATTTAGTTAAATAATATTTTGAAATAAAATTTTATTTATATATACTGAATTGTTTCAAATGAATTGTTTAAAATATTTAAATTGAATTTTTGGAATTGTTTTATGTGAATTGTTAAAGGATTTAAATTGAAATTTTAAAGTTGAATTTGAAGTATAAACGAAATTTATCGAAATTGAGTTATTGAAACATTTGGGAACATAACTTGAAATATATTGAAATTGGAGTAGCTTAAATTGATATTTCAAACATGGATTTGAAATTGATATAGACTTAAATGGTTTATTGAGAATATGAATTGAAAGATTTTAAATTTGGTTTTGTTGATTTGGTACGGAATATGGTCCAGATGTGTTGAAACGAAAGAAATAGTTTAATTCGATATTAATTTCAAATTAATTATTTTAATATTAACTGTTAAAATATATATTATTTTAAAATCCTGATATTAAGATTCTCATACTATTATACAAATTTAATCTATTTTAATCAATTTAAACTATTTATTTATTTTAATATATTTTAATATATTTAATCCAGTTTAATCTATTTTACCTACTTTAAACTACCCATTTTAATCCATTTTAACTCTATTTAATCAATTTTAAATATTTTTAAACTATCTTAAATCTATTTAAACTATTTTAATCTATTTTAAAACTATTTTAGAGTATTTTAACTATTTAAAAATTTATTTTAAACTATGCTAAACTATTTATAACTATCTAAACTATTTTCTAAACTTCAGACTGTGTAAAGTGGAAGCGCTTATATTTAAATCCTTGATTTTTAAAGAGAATATGGTTAAATGATGTTATAACTTAAGTTGGAATTTGAAATGATATTTGCTAGTGAAATGATATATTTAAGTAAATATGATGATTTTGAAATGAGGATTTAATTAACCTAACTTACTGATATGGTTTCGAAAGTGAATATGGTTTTGGAAGTGATATGGTTTGAATTGAATATGATATTTTGGTATCAATTATGAATCGGTTTCAGAAATGTAAAAGAACCATCCGATGAAATAGGCGTTTGGTTGTTAAAGAGACCGAGATCAGATATTATCACACTCTCTGCCAATACCGAAAACCACTTTAACAAATGTGTATGTGGTGGAGATTCCAGAATGAAGTAGGATGGTTCGACGAACGATTCTATACGAGGTATTTACATACCCCTGGCTCTCGTGAGTCAGCTTGATGTAGCTAAAACAGGGGCTATGTCGGGCCAAGTGAGGTCGCTCCTCCTATCGGGCACATTTCTTCGATAGCATATTATGACTTTGTATTAGATTTGGTGGCCATCCCTCGATTTGATTATAGGAGTGTGTCCCTAGGTGGGTTGTAGTAGCTATTATGCGTTACCACTAGTCCGGATCTGCAAAACGGTAGTATCCTAGCTTGGGCATCGCCTCGCGTGCCTATTCACATGCCTTATCGCGCCTTCTACGAGTTTGGTTTGTACCATACTTATGGAGTGCCCTCTGATAGCCCTCCAATTTACGAAGGAATCATAGTACTGTATAGACTACGGGAATACATAAAATGTGTTAAGGGGCATATCGGTAACGCCTTAATGTTATTTTAATACTTTACTTTACTGTAGACCCTATTATAATAGCTTATTGTACTATGTATGTAGATAGTTTAACGAATATTTAGGAGGAATCCCGAACATCTCTTAAGTTATTGCACGCACGTTTGACACTGGATAGGAGATGTCAAACCCCGTAAACATCTCTGATGCCGTTACACTCATATTTATTTACTGATGATTTAACTTTAAGGTCTTTTACTTTTGACTTGAGTGTTTTTTTCTTTTTATTGCGCTTGGGTCAGTCTGAGCTTTTCAGTGTATCGAAGACAGCTTTTCTAGAGGACGAAGATGGAGATTGTATACTATAATATTTATTTTATTTATTCCATTGCATCATGTTGTTCCACGGTATTGTTTATTTATTGCTGTTGTATGTACTCTGATCTGTATTGTAAAAGTGTAATCAAACGTTATTTGTAAAACAGCTTCATGGACTGTTATTTGATTACTATATTTTGTCATTCCGCTGTTAGATTCTATGTATGTTTTATTTCTTTCTTTTCTTTTTCTTATTTACCCCATAATAATTCTCCCTTTTGAATTGGTAAAGTTTGACATATGTGGTTTATTGTCGATTTAAACCATCCCAAAAAGGTGTACCCATTTGCTATCAGAGCTTTGGTTTAGCGATAACCTTAGCTTTGTGGGGTCTGACTCATTGGAAATAGGGTGGTAATAACCTAGAATGAGTCGTTGAGTGTGTATATATATATGAGAGAACGTATTTGTTAATATTATAAAAGTTTTTTATATTGTGTTAATTTGTTCTGTTTAGTATTTATAAATTTCGGTCGGTACATGGGACGCTATGGTACCTATAAGGACTTCTAAACACCAAATAGTGCAAACCGACACAATATTGTTTTGAAATATAGGTAAGTGAAATAATTTTATCTAGTATTATATTTAAATGGATAGATATTGTAAATGATATAGTTGGATGTTATATGTTGTTTGTTAGGAAGTGAAATTTTTATAAATAATGATTGAAAAATAGGATTTACAAGTAAAGTAAATATAAATTGAAAATTTGGGAACTTAAGTTCCGGGGTTTTGAAAAAAAATTCGAAAGATTTTGAAATGTAATATTAGTAATTTCTGGAAGTATTTTCTGATATAAATATCTCAATTTGATTTGAAAGAAATGTTTAAAGGAATTCGGAAGGAAATAAAATTCTGTAATCCTCTTTCTGTCGTTGGAAAATAATTTCGGTGATGAGTGCACGCATCATCGACCTTCATTTTCGAGTTTCAAAGTGGAAAGACTGTTGTAGTAGTTTTACCACCCATCTGTTTTGATGAATCAATATTAATTTTGAATTCCTAAATATGATTTGATCTATAAAGGATATATATATATATATATATATATATATATATATATTATTTTCAAAATGACTGAAATGAATCCGGGATTTAGTTCTTAAAACTTTCTGATGATTAGTAGTTTTCAGTTATTGTAATAGGATGAAATTTTGACTCTATTAATAATTGGAAACTTCTAAAATGGAAAATAAGGGATTAGATGTTAAGTGATTAATTAAATGTAAAGAAATTGAAGGTTGTCACTTGTAATTTAAAGATATGAAAAATAAGAAAATGTAACTATTATACATTTTGTTAACTAAATGAATAAGATAAACTTGTGTAACATTCAACCCCATTCTATAAGACATATATATAACTTACCAAATTGTTAAAAGTTGTAATGTTAAATAAGAATATGTAATAGAATATTATACAAGTAAAACTTTTGTAATGAAGGTGTTCAATAGAATTATTTCTATAAATAAGAATAGATGTTACGAAAATGTTATAAACTAAGTTAATAATTTGAATGCTACTAATTAAATTTCATAAGAGTGAATATTATAAGTAAATGATTATAAACTTAAGTGATGTTTAAAGCCAATTATAATTAAAGAAATTGTAAAAGTGAATACTATATATGAAAGAAATAAATGCGAAAAGAAAAAGAATAAAAAAATATAGTTATGAGTTGCTCCACAAATGAATATTGATGTTAAAAAGGAAATCAAAGTAAATAATAAATGTGAAGTAAACTAAAATAAAATGTATGTAATCCTTCAATAATGAATTCACTGATTGTTTTAGGCAATTGAATGGAAATAACTTATGTAAGCAATGAATGTAAAGTAAATGAAAAGAAAAAAAGGGCATTGCATGTATAAATGAGAAATAAATTTTTTGTAGTTAGTGAATGTAAATTAATGAAAATAAATAGTTTATGAATGAATCAAACTGAAGAATAGTAAATAATGTGAAAGGAGATTTATAAGAATGAACTTAAATGATATTTGGAATTATTGTTTGTTTTGGCTTATGGATGTTTGGGAAAGAATACTTCTAACTATATAAAGATGTATAAATAATCTATTAAGTTTATATAAGGCTGTTGAGTGTATGATATACTTAGTAGTTACTTATCATTTTGTATGATTAAAAGTTTCTGAACCCGAACAAACCATTTGTTTTGGTTGCTATAGATGGATGGCTGATTATTTTGATTGCATGTGATGATTGCATTGTTTTGGTTGCAGGTAACTATTGTTATGTTGTTGTTTTTTTGTTTGTTATTAATTGAAACAACTTAAGTATTTCTCTTTTTACATGATTCTCACTCTTTTGGAGTATATAAGTGAAATACAGGTTTATGGAAGCAATAGCTACTACTTTTGGTTTTATAGATAAACCATTGTTTTCCCAACAAATATGTATGTTTTCAGATTATGGTTTTATGGCGATATTATATCATTCTATCGTGGTTTTTAGGATATTTTATTTTGAAATATGATATGTATGTGTGTGTGTGTGATTATTATTGATATTTCCCCCAGACCTCTTCGTACAAAGGAGACAGCGAAATTTTTTCGTGAAATTAAGGCTTAGAATTTTTTTGTGAAAATGAAAATATTTTTCAAACTTTTGTTAACTTGAATATGAAAGGATTTAACTGATTATAAATTGATATTTTATTTAAATTAATTCATTATGTAAATTGATTGTTTAAAAATGTAATACTTTGAATAGAATATATTAATACGTTAATCCATTCTTTTCCCTTTTCGAGGACGAAAATTTTGAGTGGGGGAGAGTGTAACGACCCGTACATTTCGATAATTATATTTATTAATTAAATAAGTTTTGAATTTAATGTTGTGAAAAACTAAAATTTTAAGATTTAATAACGAGAAAATAACTAGAATTAAATGTAAAAATGTTAATGTAAGATAATGGATAACGACATTAATGAATTTAGATAATTGAAATGATCGTAAATATAAAATTTAGTTATAAATTGTAAATAGTAAATAAAGCAAATGTTGTAATAAAAAGAGAAATTATACGTAATTAATTGGAATTGGCTAATATTGAATACGATTCAGTGTTGTGTAAGTGATTATAACATTTGTTGTAGATAATAGACTTTTAAATGTGATTAAATTAAGTAAAAGGTAATAATTTTTATTTATCACCTATTTATATTATCTGTGGAAATTAAATTAGAAATCAATTGCAATTAATCTACTTAAATATTGCAGTTACTGTGAATTAAAATGATAATCGTAGAATACTGATGTAATAAATGGTAAACCAACATTGATTATATCCATCGAGTAATAATGAATTGAATAATAAGATGAAAAATCAAATAAATGGATTTATTGCAATTTAAAAATAATAATCAATTGAATTTATTGCTATTGAAATTGAGCACCGTCATTAGTGCGATATTTAACATTGGTTTAACTTGGAAATTTACTTTAAAAGATTATAAATTAACCGGGTAATCAAAAAAATGATAAAAATTGTTAGTTATTAAATTTAAATTTGAAAATTGATTGGATAAATTTAATAATAATTTATTTAATTAACGTGAAAATAGCCATTTTTGCCATTGTCTCAGATTCGACGAAACTAGTTTCATCAGATCCGGAACAGTGAATTATTATAGGATTCCAAGTTTCATAGCGATCGGACTTGTCGTTTGATCGTGTGAACTCGAAACCCATAGAAATCAATTTAATAAAATCAATTTAAAATAAGCTGATTTTAAAAGCTAACTTCTTCATACAATGGAATTAGGACTTGAAATCTATTTCACTGAATTCAAAAATATCAAAAACATTTATTTTGATATATGAGATGACCCACTTTCGTTTCGGAGGCAGAACGGGCTTTTCGGGTCGTTATTGTCAATGCAAACTAATTTGATATGTTATTCATTCTTATCGTGCCTTGTTTATATAAATAGATCTTTCCTAAACCCTAGAAGCCTTTTTATCTCTTATCTCGGTACGTATTTGTCTATTCCACGATCTGCTTGTTCTTTCCAATGGCTGTAGATCCAAACCAAAATTTAATTTCAAAAACCAAATCCAAAAGTCAAACTCCTCAAAACTTTGTCATATTATATATCGTTGGAAAGCTCTCGACGAGGGTAATCCACTGTAGTAATTATTTTTCCAATTTGGTTCATCGTTTGATCAAAAATGATGATGAACCTCGGCCGTTTGTATTTGGGTTTTAATTTTTTACGGTGGATCTTCGTCCTGGGATCGACCAGATGGCATGGGGTTGTAGTGGTCGTCGGGTAATGATCATCAGTGGTACTCGCTCGTGTCAACGTGGTCAAAGAATGCCTCGAACGACATGCTTCTGGTGGCAGCGGCGCTTATGGCGAGTTTGCGAAGGTCGTGACTTCTTGGTTGGGTCGCCTCTTCGTCGAGGTGTCAATGGCGATGGTCGATCAAATTATAGTGGGGAATGGCGGTGGGTTTTGATGGCCAAACGGCACGATGCAGGCGGCTGTTGATTGCTCGAACGCGATGGATTAGGGCTTCAAACTGGCGTGTTTTTATGAGATGGCGTATAAGGTAATTAACATATGTTTTTGTTTTATTTTAATTTAATTTTAATATCCAAACATTTTAATATGCATAACTTTTACATACATGCTCGGGTTTGTGCGCGGTTTATTCCGTTGGGATCGTATTGAAATTCCGGATATTATGAGGCTAGTTTGGACGAACTCTGAGATTGTTGAGTTTTGGGTTTTATTTTGGATTTCAAATTGATTTGAAATAAAAGGTGAGTGTTTTAACCACTCACAACTACTAAATTATCTTATGTTAGTTAAATTGAATTTATGATGCGATTAGAAATTGATTGGTTGATGTTTGATACGTTTAAATTGTCATTCCAGTTAAATCTGACTTTTATTGAATTTAATCGCCATTTAATTTAAGATTGAATTATAAATTGTCAGTTAATATCCGTCATGGATAATCAGTCACTTGTTATTGTTTATTTGACTGGTTTGAATGGTGATTGTGATGGATGTTTAATTGTTGACATTGGATGACTGGATGTTATATTTTTATATTGTTATAATACTACAAGTTCCCTATGGGTTGAAATGATACATACTCAAACGATCTATAGATTAGGGAAAAATCGTTATGGGTTGAAATGATTAACCCAAATGATTTTATGGATTTGAATGTTAATTCGAGACTGCAGGTTGAAATGATATATACCAATAAATTTATATTTATTGCGGATTGAAATGATATATATCTGTATCGCTTGACCGTAGGGTAGACGATTATATATGAACACCGGATTGGTTAAATTAAATGATTTTAAACCATTAAATTTTAAATTCAGGTAAATGATATTTTGAAATAGAATTTGATTTATGTAAACTGAATTATTTTAAATGAATTGTTCAAAATATTTAACTGAAATTTTGGAATTGTTTGAAGTGAATTGTATAAAGGATTTAAATTGAAATTTTAAAGTTGAATTTGAAGTATAAACGAAATTTATCGAAATTGAGTTATTGAAACGTTTGAAAATGTAACTTGAAATTTATTGAAATTGGAGTAGTTTAAATTGATATTTCAAACATGGATTTGAAATCGATATAGATTTAAATGGTTTATAGAGAATCTGAATTGAAAGATTTGAAATTGGGTTTTGTTTATTTAGAACTGAATATGGTCCAGATGTGTTGAAATGAAAGAAATAGTTTAATTTGATATTAATTTCAAATTAATTATTTTAATATAAACTATTTAAAGATATATTAATTTAAAAATCCTGATTATTATGATTTTTAACTATTAAACTAATTTAATTAATTTTAAACTATTTTAATAATTTTAAACTATTTTTATTTGTTTTAATCTATTTTAACCTATTTAATCCAATTAATCTATTTTACCTACTTTAAAATAATTAACCTATTTTAATCTATTTTAATCTATTTAATCTACTTTAAATATATTTTAAGTCTATTTAAACCTTTAAATATATTTTAAATCTATTTAAAATATCTTAAATCTATTTAAACTATTTTAATCTATTTTTTTAAACTATTTTAGAGTATTTTAACTATTCAAAAAATTATTTTAAACTATGCTAAACTATTTAAACTATTTATAACTGTCTAAACTAAATTCTAAATTTCAGACTATTTAAAGTGGAAGCATTTATATTTAAATCCTTGGTTTTTAAAGTGAATATGGTTAAATGATGTTATAACTTAAGTTGGAATTTGAAATGATATTTGCTAGTGAAATGACATATTTAAGTAAATATGATGATTTTGAAATGAGAATTTAATTAACATATCTTGTTGATATGATTTTGAAAGTGATATGGTTTGAATTGAATATAATATTTTGATATCAATTATGAATTGGTTTTGGAAATGTAAAAGAGCCATCCGATGTGAAATAAGCGTTTGGTTATTAAAGAAACTGAGATTGGATATTATCATACTCTCTGCCAATACTTAAAACAATTTTAACAACTGTGTACATGATGGAGATTCCAGAATGAAATAGGATGGTTTGGCGAACAATTCTATATGAGGTATTTACATAGCATAGTTGTAATGACCCGTAATTTTAGCACCATGAAAATGGGAAATTTAATTATTTTAAATATTCAAATGTAAAATTTCAAACTTAAACAATCATGTTTTATATGATAAATAAGAATGGTAAACTTATTTTTGATATTGAATAAAGATTTTGGATTCCCATTGTAAAATTGACAAAAGTCGGATTTCGATAAAGTAGGATAAATATTCGAGAAATTTGTTTAAAGGATAAATAATTCCTTTTAAAGGAGCTTCAAAATTTGTATAATAATTTAAATGAGTTATTTATGGAAAGTAAGTAGTCCTATACTTGGCACTAAAAGCCGATGAGTAGATTGATTCTCTATCTGTGAGATCTGGAACCGAAGTGTCTAGACAAGGCTAGGAGCAACCAGTGCCCTGACTTACCTGGCTTTGTTTCTGGGCGAGGGATAGAGTAAGTCGAGAACATTGGAAATGTGACAAGTGTAGGAGATTTGATTTCCATAAATGATCTTTATAATTATAATGGAAAACGTTTGCATTTCTTATAGACAATTGTTTTTGACCCATCTAAGTATGCTTTTGAAATATGAAATCCTCTTAATTGTTTTGAGAATATGCTTATACCGATGAGATATGTATATGGATATTTTCCAAGTATTGAAAGAGTATAAGATTTAATTTCCATATACGATCGTTTTGTTATCCCCGATAGTCGATATCTTGACTATCCATTTCGATACCCTTCTTCCTTTTATTTTTTTTTCGTCAATCTAAGACGATTTGTTTCTCAATTAGAGCATTGATATCCTTTATCGGAAATGACTAAATAAAGAGCGAGTGGGGGCCAAGCTATGTGGGGTTGCTCCCATTAGGGTTTTCACATCTACTCTAGATTGGTTCCGGTTGTATGCGCACGGAGATGTGAAATACTCGGATACTTGGTAAGGATGGCGGGGTCCGGCTTGGAGGTTTCCGAGAGCCATCGTAGTTCTCAAGTATATTTTCTAGAGGTATATTTTCGATAAGGGGGGCGCACCTCCTAGTCATTGTTGGAAAAATTCCTTTTCCTTATTTTTGATTCAAATCTTTGGATTGATTCTTTCTTAATTTCATTGGGAAGCGTCTTGCACTCTTCGCGATGTTTAATTATCTGTCCATTCTTTTATACTTGGATGTTGTCTTTGTGAGGGAAAAACCCGTTCTGCGTTTTTGCGATGTGGTCTCACTAGTTACTTTGTGTGTTCTATTTTTGGAGTTTACTCATACCAGACTTATTGTCCGACCCGAATTGTTGTTTTCCCTAAACGTTCGGGTACTCATTTATATTTGAGTAGTCCAGAAATGGCAGGTTTCTTTGGGCTCTTTTGAAGATGGTGGACGAGAAGGAGGCTCCTTATCTATCTAGCTATTTATTTCCGCTATTATGAGATGTTGTCTCTATGTATGTATATTTAAAGGCAGGTTGTTATAACTGCCTAGACTGATAGTAGTACTTTTGTTGTAACTCTGATAACTCCATGTTGGGGAGTGACCTTATGTACTGTCTTATTTTTATGTTATATTTAACCGTTCTGTTGTGAGATTAAAAATATATATATATAATCGATATCAAACTCATTTGATAATAATAGTAATTTAATTTATAACGGTTCGATAAATATATAAAACTTGTTTCATAAAATTGACAAATTTCGCCGCATATCGATAAATCGATGTCGTATTTTTATAAGAAGAATTGGATATTGTTTTATATTATTTTATATGTCAAATATGCTTGTTTTAATTATATAAAAATAATAATAAATTTATTTTGAAGTTTGGTTTACATGAATAAATAGTTTAACAAAAACATCAAAAAGTGACCGAAAAACGTTTTGTCGAAAATCAACGTTATGTTTAAAATAAGTTGCCACAACGTTATCGCACCTTTATTAACATGTTTTAACAAATATATTACACATTTTAATAACTAAACATATTTACTTTTACAATATAATTAGAAAATTTCTATAACATCATTAAGAAAAGTAAGTAAGTTTAAGAAAAGTCAAAAGTAAACATCAAACCCATATCACATCAAAATCCAACAAAATAATTACTTTTCTTTACTTAATCTTTATATGACTAAGCCATATAGTAAGAAGTGAAAGGATGATGTTAAGTATTGAAAAAGTGAAGATTTCTTTAGTTTGAAGTAAGGGTATTTTGATAATTTGGTAAGAGGTTGTTGGTAAATTACCACTTCTTTCTTTTTCTATAAATACCCACCTCATTCTTCACTTTCATTCACATTTCTTCTTCTTCTTTCTCAAGCTTCTTCACCTTATTCCTCTTCTCTTTAATGACTTCTAGGCCATAAGAAAAGTATCAAAATATTGACAAAATGTTCAAAAGAAATTAATGTTCATTCTCTTCAAATCAAACTCATTTTTTCTTCATATTTTACCTCTTATTCGTTCAGCCATAACATCTTCAAAACAGAGTCAAAATGCAATTTTTTTTAAAAACAAATATTTTTCCAGTGGCTACAACTTTCATGTTGACCACTTTATCTTATTCTAAAATTAACCATGTCAAAAATCCACTTCTTTCCAGTACATTCCCTGATCCGGTTTTTAAGCCAGAGAATAGGCCATTTTACTTTGATCATAACTTAATCGTAACAGACCCAAATTAAGGAATTATTTTTTTAAAACCAAATGAAATTCCAATGGCTACAAATTTTTTGGTGATTAATTTTCCAGTTTAGAGGTTTTCTATACTTGAAACTCAATTCTTTGAAGGACATTTCGGGCTTTTTATTTGTGAATCCGAAAATAGCTCTTTTTCTTTTGACCATATATTCCTCAAAAATAATCAAAATAAAAAGATACTTTTTTTAAAATTCAAGAGAAAAGAATTTGCAACAACTTTTTAGTTAACAGTTTTTTCAAATTTTGGGAGTAATAGAGTCAAAACAAGAGAGAAATGGCCTATTTTTCTGGTCTAATTTTGAGAATTCAAGTTCAAAACTCTACCACTTCTTCTCTATACTTTCGGCCAACCTCCATTTCAAGCCTTGGCCAAGCATTAGGAAGGAGGAATTCATACTTATTTTCATTTGGTTCCAAAGTATGGTAGGAAGTATGCGTTAGATCTTAAGTTCCTTGCCTTAAAGTTTGACGGAGTGGAATCCAAAGTAAGTTATTTCTTATTTTAAGTTCATTAAAACCATTGCTAAGTTGAAAGAACTTTAAGTGTTAGGTGTTGTTTGAAAACCCTTGTTGAATGCCTGTTTACTTTGTTTTCTAAAACAATGGTTTGATTTCCTTGCTCGACGTTACGTTCAGATGGATAATTAAGTAATTTAAAATTTATAAGTTAAATACTTAATGGGCTATGTGGAAACGACTAATACATGTGTTTCATCTGTTAGATCTAAGGAGACTTGGGCAATGGACGGATCATGTTGACGGGAAAGCACGGATGCTCCAAAATAAATATCAAACCGTTTTAACTCGAGATAAAATAAAGTGTTATAAATATTTGATAGAATGGAGCATTGATTATCATTTATTGTTGCGTTTATTTCATTGATTGATTGTTTGAATTAGGCTCGGCCATTTTATGGACATTGATTATTATTTATTGATTGTTGACTTTGCTCAACCAGTTGATGAGCAATTAATTATCCATATGCATGGGTTGGGTAGAAAATAATTCTAGACTAAAACCTTGTGATTTATTTCACAATTTGACTATAAGGTGTGGTAATATTTGATTCACTTCAATTTAATGAGTTGTTTTGAAGATTAATTTTAAAGTTGAAATGTTATGAAATTTTTTGTTTAAAGGAGAAAAAAGAGATATTCGAGAATAAATATTTTGAAGTGATTTATATAATGAATGGTTTTATAAAATTGTTTTATAAATCGGAAAGAATTTCGAGGACTAAAACCGATGATTTTAAGATGATTTTTGAATGAATTTGGGAAATGAAAATTATTATCGATTTGAAAGTACTTATGAATACTGGTGTGAAATGATTTATCGCTTTGGGATATAAAATTATTTGTTATGTTACCGATGGGTAACCCGTAACTAAAAAATGGGCATGTGTTTTTGGTATAGTCCGCACTTAGACTAGAGGGAGTACTTATTTATCGATTGTATGAAGGCTAGGACCCAGTTGTCTTGTTATTGGAGATACCTCCCGATTTGGTTGTATATGTTGATATGCTTTTATTAAAGTATTTGGGATTTTCAAATAAACCTTTTAAAAGTGATTTGATTTAAGATCTCGAAGTAAAGTATAACCTGAATATAAAAGATATATATATATATATTTTAAAAGTTTTGAAATAAGTATTCGAGAATAAAGTCCAAAGAGATCATTTCTGTAAAGGTAATTAGATTTGAAAATCTAAAATTGAAGATTAAGCCTAAGTGGGTAGTTTTAGGAATTGCATATTGATTGTTGCATCGTAGGCTCCATGAGTCCTATTTGTGGTAAGAGAACTACTATGGTTTGATTCTGTATCTAATTGGGTACCCAATTAGATATAGGTACGTAGGCAGTCACAAGTGGTAGTGATGCAGTCCCAAAATAATATAACCCTTTCATGTTTATCTGTTATTGGTTGTTGTTTATCTTGTGTTATTGTATCTTTCATGCTTACTATTTTGTTCCACGTTTACATTGTTTATTGATTTCACAGGTAATGATAGTGTTGTCTCTCTCATCAGAGTTGTGCAGTGGTAGATTTATAGTCATTGTATTTGGTATGTATTAAAGCACACTTTATAGAATTAATAAATTAATTAATTACTCTGATAAGTTGTATAATTGAAATTGTATCCTAGATATTTAGTACTATTGAATATTTATCAAATATGATGTATTAAGTTGGCAGTTTTCATTAGCATTTTTAAAACAAACGGATTTTTTGGCAATTTTAACTGGTCCGAAAATCCTGGTCGTCACACCAGTCTCCCGTGAGTCAGCTTGTTGTGGCTAAAATTAGAGCCATGCCGGGCCAAGTGAGGTCGCTCCTCCTATTGGACATTTCTTAGATACCATATTATGACTTTGTGATTGATTTGATGGCCACCCCTCGATTTGATTATGGGAATGTGTCTCAAGGTGGGTGGTAGTAGCTGCTATGTGTTACCACTAGTCCGGATCCGCAAAACGGCAGTATCCTACCCTAGGCATTGTCTCGCGTGCCTTGTCACATGCCTTATCGTGCCTTCTATGAGTTTGGATTGTACAGTACGTATAGAGTGCCCTCTGATAGCCCTCCAGTTTATGGAGGAACTATGGTACTATATAGATTGCGGGAATATATAAAATGTATTAAGGGGTATATGCATAACGCCTTAACGCTATTTTAATACTTTACTTTGCTATAGACCCTATTATAATAGCATATTATACTATGTATGTAGATAGTTTAACGGATCCTTAGGAGATGGAATCTCGAACATTTCTTAAGTTCTTACATGCACGATAGACACTGGATAGGAGATGTCAAACCCCGTAAACATATCTGACGCCATTACACTCACATTTATTTACTGTTGATTTAACTTACATAAGGTCTTTTAGTTCTGACTCAAATGCTTTGTCTTTTTATTACGCTCGGGTCAGTCTGAGCTTTTTAGTGTATCGAAGACCGCTTTCTGAAGGACGAAGACGGAGATTGTATACTATACTATATTATTTATTTTATTTATTCCACTACATCATGTTGTTCCGCTACATTATTTATTTATTTATTACTGTTGTATGTACTCTGATCTGTATTGTAAAAGTGTAATCAAATGTTATTTGTAAAACAACTTCATGAACTGTTATATGATTATTATATTTTGTCATTCCGCTGTGAGATTCTGTGTTTGTTTTATTTCTTTCCCTTCTTTTTCTCATTTACACCATAACAGTCCTCCTTATTAAATGGTTTGAATTTTATATGTGTAGTTTATCGTCGATTTAAACCATCCAAAATAGGTGGGTTATTGCATAGATTTACATGATGAATTCATTTTAGAGGAGAATAGGTTGTTTAAAGAGATCGAAGTGATGAAAGTTGAGATCTTTAAGGTTCGAGCTTTCCTTCTAGCATCAAAATTTTAGTTATATTTCTAGCCAACTACAAGAGGACAATTAGTGGTGTTTAATGAAGTTTATTCACAAGAAACATTATTATAATGTAAAAGGAGGAGTAAATACAATTTAAGTAAGGTAAAATGACAAAAAAAAATGAGTAGTTTAATCTTAAAGAGACCTATGTCTACTATGGATTCTTCAATACTACAGGTAAAAGAGGAATTTCAATGCCTACAACAAGAGCGTAAAAGTAGCAATACTATGTTTTGGATGTCGAAAATTTAGTCCTTATAGAAGTGCATAGGACACCCTACTTATTGCTGTGGAGATTATATCTTAAATGGCTAGGATTGATACCTTAGATGTAAGTTTCCTTAGAGCCACTGATTGAGGTTTGCGGTCCAGATGTAGCCAACATGGTTTCCACATGGATGAAGTGGTCAAGATGCATGCAATAGGTGTGTTTTGTTATGGCATGCTTGTTTCAAAAGAGTATTATGGAAAATGTGGGGAACCGTACAATGGTACATTATTTAGGTGGGTAGTAAAATACAAAAAGTGGTTGTGGCATGGTGATGCTTTTGTCAAATGAATAGTGATGGTTCTTTTCTCAAGATTACACTACGACATTACCACCTCATTTTGCTGAGGTGGACCATAAGATTTTATTAGAAGTCTGTCTAATTACGACCAAATGAAGCAGGCTTAGGAGGTGATCAGCGAGGAGTCTTAACGAGCAGAGAAAGTTATAGATGTAGGATCTAGATTAACCCTAGAGGGGGGGTGAATAGGGTTATAGCAAATTTTCTCAGATTAAACGCAGAAATATAATTGCAGAAATAAATATGCTGAAAAGTAAATCACACACAAAATTTACCCAGCTTCGGCAACCCCTGCCTACTGCTGCATTCCCAGATTTCTATTAGAATTAAACAGTATCACGCTTACAAACACTCTACTAGACTCGCAGACCCTTTTGCTCCCGCTCACAAACACTCTACTAGACTCGCACACCCTGCTCCCGCCTATAGAGTTTCGCTCACTCGCAAACACTGCTCCCGCCTATAGAGCTTTGCAAACTCGCACTCCCTGCTCACTGAACTAATTCTAAATAGACAATCTGACACTACCTAATCCCTAGGTGGTGATTTACAGATTCTTCGACTCGAAAAGAAAAAACAACTTCAAAAATAACACCGGAGCAAAAATTAAACTACAACTTGAATGCGTGATTTTTGCTCAAAATAAAATAACTAAAAAACCCCTTTATTAATTGAACCCTAAACAAAAAACTTAAGCCCTTTTATAAAAAACAAGGCCGGCCCCTTGTTTTTATTAACCCGATCCACTTTAGCTTTGACCCGTTCCTTCTTTTGCTTGTAAAAATGTCGGCCTTTCTATGTCGAATTAGGGCTTCGGCTTCTTTCTCGAATTAGTGCTTCGTTCTGATGATCTGGTTGACTTGGAGATTGCGTTGCTCGGCTTGCACGTTCTCTGACGATTGATTTGCATCGACTTCGAGGTTCTTCGGTGATCGAGTTGTTGATGATTCGGTATGTTATTTCTTTTCGTTGCTGGTTTTAATGATTTGCTTGACTCTATAACTCGATGCCGATGATGAACTTGGGTTTGTGTTTTGATTTGATTCGATTTTCTCTCCACAGCCGATGATGATTTTGGGATTGTATTTATATGAATTCTGGACACTTGATTTTGCTTGTATCGATTCGATACTTTCCTAAATTATGCTTTCCTGATTTTAATTTCACCTTGATACGCACGGCTTTGATTGTGTTGCGTTCGATTTTCTTCTTGTACAAAAAACAGAAACTTTCCTCTTTTTAACATCTCTGACCATTTCAAAAAATAATGATATGAATTTTATATTCATTGAACTCTGACTTCGGCTTGTATTTTACTTCAATTATCTCTGCTGCATATTGTACTCGGTCGTGAATTTTTATCACTGCGTTACATTTGTAAGTCTGCATTGTTATTCTTCGACTTTGGCACTGATCCATGATTTCGACTTGGACTTTGTATTGAGTACATATGATGACATCCACATGCTAGTAACTATGGTTTAATACTGCTTCACCATGTCACTTGAGGTCTTGCAGTTTGGTTTATTGATGCATTCATGTACACTGGTCGTTTCTGCTATGTTATCTTCACTGCTGCCACTTTGTAGTTGCTCTGCACTTTGGTGGCTCTGGCTTGTTTATCTGAACTTGTTGCATATATCACTGAGTTCTTATTTCATATGCTTGCACTACTTCTCTTTGGTCATGTCTGATGGCATTTCTTTTGTGGTCTTTGTTGTTGGCATTGTCTTCATGCCTGACTTGTTCTTTGTATCTATAGTTTGCAGCTTGGTCTTGAGTTGTTTAATGAAGAGGTTGAACTTGCATACTTCATGTAGCCTTCTGACTGTTGATTCATGTAGTTGACATATTTGTGGTCTTCATTTGGTGATTTGCACTGCTACACTGTTGCATTATAGCAGTTGCTTCTGTGCATATATATTGGTCTTTTACTTTATGCTGCAGTCTGCAGTTTCCATATTTGTGCTCGAGCTTGCATGTGTACCACTAATCATGCTTGTGATATTCATTTGGGTTTGTGTGTTGTCTCTGACCTGAGCATGTTTATATTGAACTGCCTCCTGTACTTGCAGTTTGGTCCATTGAGTTTTGCAATTGAATTCAAGTTTCTTGTACTTGTGCACTGTTGTGTCTGGTTCTTTTCATGTTGCAACTCAAATGTTTCACTCTGATATATTTTTGCATTTGCCACTGAGCTTGATTCATGCTTACTGTCACTACTGCTTCGAGTCAGTTTCATGGTCACTTATGCAGTTTGAACTGTTGCTGTTTGATGCTGTCTTGATTTTGCGCAGTCCATGATCTTTGTTGCTTCACCACTGAACATTTATCACTTCACTGTAGCACTTTTGTGCTTTGAGTCAGTTTCATTGTTGCTCTATGTTCATGTTCTTGCAATCTTCATGACTGTACTGTTGCAGTCGAGTTGTATTCATGTACACTTGTGGCTTGAACTTGATTCACTTCATGTTTGTTGCCACTTTGCTTTGTATTACTGCCCTTGTGTCTGGTCTTTTCATTCATGTTGCAACTGCACTCATGATGGCTGTTCATTTGTATTCTGGTCAGTCTTGTTGTACATTGTATAGTGCATTGTCGAAGCTTTGAACTGTTAGCAACTTGACACTGTTGTACACTTGCTCTTGTTGGCTGCGCACACGAGTTGGCGAGGCAGTGCACACGTGTATGAATGTACATGTGTGTATTGCAGCCACTTATGGTTACATGTCCCTGTAATATCTATATGCACGACTTTGTGATGAAATCAAGTGTGAATGATGACGAACAACACAAATAACCGAGGCAAAACATTTTTTCAAAAATCGTATTTTATTTTATATTGCAAAAATATTTCTTTTTCAATTTTACTGCGTTAGTGAATATTTTTGCAGATTGCTCAGATGCTGGATTCAAACTGGAATGCAGTTGAAGACAAAATACGAGTGTGAGTGATATGTAGTGAGGTTATCAATATAAAAATATTTGTGATGTAATCGTGATGTAATCAGAAATGTATATGTATAGTGAGAGCATGAATTTGTACTATTCAAGATTGTAATAAATATTTGTTTGAATAAAATTTCTGTTTGAATTCAAAATCTGTGTAACTTATTCTGTTTGAATTCAAATTCAAATTCTGTGTAATTTATTTTATTCAACAAATATTTATTTAATCTATGAAAAACAAAATAGTACATTACCAAATACATTTAAATGAATATATATGTTTATTATCATCAAACAAAAACATATAAGCGCATATTCAACAATCTCCCCCTTTTGATGATAACAAACATATATTTAAGATTTTGACCGTGTTAAATGTATTTGACTAATTATATACTCTAATTGCTCCCCCTATTTAAATGCTTCCTCTCTACATGATGCTCCCCCTACATATATGCATACAAATAGAAATATATTCAAATGAGCCTAGATGCATATGGAAAAATTATTTGACCTTTGCTTGATTCTGACCTTTGCTTGATTCTATTTGACAAAATCTTAACTTTTCTCTCCCCCTTTTGTTATCAGCAAAAGAATAATAGTGTGAGAGAAAAATAGAGATAAAGTGATCGATATTAATCCAACATTAAACTCAAATTGAATATAAATAGTAAACTTCAATAAGAATCAAACAAAAACCATAACTACCCTTGTTAGGCGCATATTCCACTTTTAGAAATGATGGAAATTGATGTTCGTATAAAATCATACAGTTGAATCTTCTTGTGGTATTTATATCAGAAATTTGAATATCTACTAATCATGCATAACTGTTAGGACTTTTAAATGAGATTAGTAGTATTCGAATTTAATTTTAAAAATGAAATCAAGTATCTTCTAACCACGCATGACCGTGAGGACTTTTAAATGGGATTAGAATCAACTTGTCTATTTAAGCAATTTAATTTTGATATGCGTTCCATACATGCATAACCGTAAGGACTTTTAAATGAGCATGGAAGCACATGATCAAAAATCCAAGTAATTCACCCATGCATAACCGTGAGAACTTTTAAATGAGAGTGAATACTTTGGATATTTATTTATTTTTAAAAAATATGACATGAAAAACAAATGATTCCTGATTATAGTACCACATATCGACAAATTATATTGAATATTTGATAAACCATGGTCGATAGAAATAATGATAGATATAGAAATGGTCATGGAATCTTTACCCAACAAAAAGTTTTATAATTCTTGTTTTAATTCCTAAAGAAATTTTCCAAATATACTCTCTTGAGTAATGTATGTTAAATATCAACACTCATCACTTTTTCAATCACTATTTATCTCTTTGATAATTAGTAGGGAGTCGGATCAATCAAAATTTGTCATTTAAAAATAAAAATGACTAATCTGAAAATATGGTCAAACAATTATTTTCTCGAAGGGGTTATATGAGAGAAAAAAAATTCTGCTAAATGAAAAAATTATTTCAAGTGAAAAATATGCAGATATTCTCTTTGGAAAAACGATGCAGCAAATGAATGTTTGAATGTTTCAAAAATTAATCACGTTCAACTCGTATGTTTTCTATCAACTAGATTACCAGTATGAACTGCATCTGAATTTCTTTTTCAATCCAAAATATTACTAACTGGACTTGGTAAACCAGACATGAAGTGTGCATCAAAAATTTCAAACTCAATTTTAGCAACAATTTAAATGACGTTCTTTGGATTTTGAATTGAAGCCATGTTCACACTCAACCAAATATCATGGTGTAATTTCAGAAACCATAGGATAAACAATTATATTCATGAGTAATCAACAGTCAATCAACATCATAATTATTTCAAAAACAATTTCTTGAAGTTTCAACAATTTCTTAAAATCCTTTTTCACATGAATTTGAAATCGTGCAAATTTACAAGCAGTGATCAAAATGTCAAAATATATCTACGTGTAGCATGAATAGACAGTAATCAATCAACATCATAATTTGACCAAACAGATTAAGTTCAATGATGAAAGGATGGTTGGTCTACTTTTAAGCACAAATCAAAGTAAAAACAAGTCAAAGGAAAAATCATATCAATAAGTCGGAATTAAAGACATCACATCCTTATCACAATTTTGACTGATTTAATTCAGAATATGGTGCAGATTATACCTTCACCTGTTTTACCTTTACGATAATTTCTCGTGATTGCCCATTGTGATTCTGTCACCTTTATATTAGGCTAAGGAACTTTGCTATGTTGCCCGTTGTGTTTCTGGAACAGCCAAAATCCAGAGAACACCGTTGTTGTTCCTTAGCCTGCCACCACACCTACACGATGAAAGATTTTTGTGACCTATTTCTAGGTCCATGATTGTTAGTGGCAGAAACATTATGAATAAACAAACCCTTTGGAACCCAAACTTGGTTAGTCCTTTTATTCTTGTTCCAATAGACATGAAATTTGTTTGTAGAATTCTTAGGAACCCAAACTTGTATAAATTTTGTGTTCTTGTTCCTATGACTACAATTTTCAGAATGATGTCCAATTATTTCACATATATCAAAGACACTTTTCCCTTTTGCATTATCCTCAGCTTGTGTTTTCCCAAAACCAAGTCCTTTTCTGTTGTTAGCAAAAAATTGATTTCCCAATAGAATGTTGAAAGATTTTTCGCCTCTTGAAAAGTTATTCAAAGATTTCTCAAGATTTTGGACTTTGGTTTTTAGTGTTGTATTTTCAGTGACAAGTGAGGTGCATCGATTTATAAAATCCTTTTTCCTAGTGTCGATGGTTTCCTTAAGATTCAAGTTTTCTTTTTCAAGATTCTCAGAGTTATTCTTAAGTTTTGTCAATTCTGAATCTAAAACCTTACATCTTTTACATTCTAGGTTTTGAATATTTTCAAGTTCAGTTTCTAACCTAAAATTTTTACGAGCAAGTTCTTTCCTATCAGTTTTCAGTTTTTCAATTTTAGATTCAAGAGCATCAACTACTTTAGTAAGATTAGAACACATAAAAACAAGATCTCTATAGGAATACTCATCTTCCTCACTAGATTCTTCTGAGCTTGAATCTGAATTTGATTTCGCCATAAGACACAAGTTAGCCTCCTCTGAGCTGCTATCCGAAGGTTCTTCTCCTTCTTCATCATCCCAAGTCGCTGCAAATACCTTCTTCGCCTTTTTCTTTCCTTTGTTGTTTTTGAGAAGTGGACATTTTGGTTTGATGTGGCCAGGCTTGTTGCAGTTATAACATGTCAGTTCATTATCGGAATTTTCGAAATCTTTTGACCTATTTCCCTTTGTTTTCTTCTTGCGTGGCTTGAATCTAGACCATCTTCTAAGATTATTGACAGCCATTGCAAGCTCTTCAATTGGATCTTCTTCATCGCTTTCTTCTTTGCTCTTTAAGGCAATCGTCTTTTTCTTTGGTTCGGAGTTGTTGCGTTCTTCCTTTGCTTTTAGCTCAAGCTCATATGTCATCAAGTTTCCAATCAACTCCTCCATGCTTAGCTTACTCAGATCTTTCGATTCTTGGATTGCCATGACTTTTGCCTCAAAGTTCATTGGTAAGACTCGTAGTATCTTCCGCACAAGCTCTACCTCAGTGAATACCTTCCCAAGTGCTCTAGCGTTGTACACCAAAGTTGAAAAGCGTCCAAACATGTCCTTTATGCTTTCGCCTTTGTCCATCACAAAGTTCTCGTATTCATTGCTGAATAGGGCTAGACGAGACTCCTTGACTTGAGAAGTTCCTTCGTGTGTCACCTCCAAAGTGTGCCAAATTTCCTGTGCTGTTGTACAATGAGAAATTCTATTAAATTCATTTTTATCAAGAGCACATATCAAAGCATTCATGGCTTTAGCATTTGTCGTTTTCAATCTCTTATCGTTAGCATCCCACCTTTCCTTAGGTTTAGGAATCTCAGTATCACCAACGATTATAGTGGGAAGTTTATAGCCAGTTTCAATAATATCCCAAACATTATAATCTACGGAACTAAGATAAATACTCATCCTAACTTTCCAATAAGCATAATCGTTCCCGTTAAACATGGGTGGCCTAACGATAGATTGCCCCTCAAAAAAAGCATTATTTTGTAGACTCATGATTCTAGAGTCAAATAAAAAATATACCGGGCTCTGATACCACTTGTAGGATCTAGATTAACCCTAGAGGGGGGGTGAATAGGGTTATAGCAAATTTTCTCAGATTAAACACAGAAATATAATTGCAGAAATAAATATGCTAAAAAGTAAATCACACACAAAATTTACCCAGCTTCGGCAACCCCTGCCTACTGCTGCATTCCCAGATTTCTATTAGAATTAAACAGTATCACGCTTACAAACACTCTACTAGACTCGCAGACCCTTTTGCTCCCGCTCACAAACACTCTACTAGACTCGCACACCCTGCTCCCGCCTATAGGGTTTCGCTCACTCGCAAACACTGCTCCCGCCTATAGAGCTTTGCAAACTCGCACTCCCTGCTCACTGAACTAATTCTAAATAGACAATCTGACACTACCTAATCCCTAGGTGGTGATTTACAGATTCTTCGACTCGAAAAGAAAAAACAACTTCAAAAATAACACCGGAGCAAAAATTAAACTACAACTTGAATGCGTGATTTTTGCTCAAAATAAAATAACTAAAAAACCCCTTTATTAATTGAACCCTAAACAAAAAACTTAAGCCCTTTTATAAAAAACAAGGCCGGCCCCTTGTTTTTATTAACCCGATCCACTTTAGCTTTGACCCGTTCCTTCTTTTGCTTGTAAAAATGTCGGCCTTTCTATGTCGAATTAGGGCTTCGGCTTCTTTCTCGAATTAGTGCTTCGTTCTGATGATCTGGTTGACTTGGAGATTGCGTTGCTCGGCTTGCACGTTCTCTGACGATTGATTTGCATCGACTTCAAGGTTCTTCGGTGATCGAGTTGTTGATGATTCGGTATGTTATTTCTTTTCGTTGCTGGTTTTAATGATTTGCTTGACTCTATAACTCGATGCCGATGATGAACTTGGGTTTGTGTTTTGATTTGATTCGATTTTCTCTCCACAGCCGATGATGATTTTGGGATTGTATTTATATGAATTCTGGACACTTGATTTTGCTTGTATCGATTCGATACTTTCCTAAATTATGCTTTCCTGATTTTAATTTCACCTTGATACGCACGGCTTTGATTGTGTTGCGTTCGATTTTCTTCTTGTACAAAAAACAGAAACTTTCCTCTTTTTAACATCTCTGACCATTTCAAAAAATAATGATATGAATTTTATATTCATTGAACTCTGACTTCGGCTTGTATTTTACTTCAATTATCTCTGCTGCATATTGTACTCGGTCGTGAATTTTTATCACTGCGTTACATTTGTAAGTCTGCATTGTTATTCTTCGACTTTGGCACTGATCCATGATTTCGACTTGGACTTTGTATTGAGTACATATGATGACATCCACATGCTAGTAACTATGGTTTAATACTGCTTCACCATGTCACTTGAGGTCTTGCAGTTTGGTTTATTGATGCATTCATGTACACTGGTCGTTTCTGCTATGTTATCTTCACTGCTGCCACTTTGTAGTTGCTCTGCACTTTGGTGGCTCTGGCTTGTTTATCTGAACTTGTTGCATATATCACTGAGTTCTTATTTCATATGCTTGCACTACTTCTCTTTGGTCATGTCTGATGGCATTTCTTTTGTGGTCTTTGTTGTTGGCATTGTCTTCATGCCTGACTTGTTCTTTGTATCTATAGTTTGCAGCTTGGTCTTGAGTTGTTTAATGAAGAGGTTGAACTTGCATACTTCATGTAGCCTTCTGACTGTTGATTCATGTAGTTGACATATTTGTGGTCTTCATTTGGTGATTTGCACTGCTACACTGTTGCATTATAGCAGTTGCTTCTGTGCATATATATTGGTCTTTTACTTTATGCTGCAGTCTGCAGTTTCCATATTTGTGCTCGAGCTTGCATGTGTACCACTAATCATGCTTGTGATATTCATTTGGGTTTGTGTGTTGTCTCTGACCTGAGCATGTTTATATTGAACTGCCTCCTGTACTTGCAGTTTGGTCCATTGAGTTTTGCAATTGAATTCAAGTTTCTTGTACTTGTGCACTGTTGTGTCTGGTTCTTTTCATGTTGCAACTCAAATGTTTCACTCTGATATATTTTTGCATTTGCCACTGAGCTTGATTCATGCTTACTGTCACTACTGCTTCGAGTCAGTTTCATGGTCACTTATGCAGTTTGAACTGTTGCTGTTTGATGCTGTCTTGATTTTGCGCAGTCCATGATCTTTGTTGCTTCACCACTGAACATTTATCACTTCACTGTAGCACTTTTGTGCTTTGAGTCAGTTTCATTGTTGCTCTATGTTCATGTTCTTGCAATCTTCATGACTGTACTGTTGCAGTCGAGTTGTATTCATGTACACTTGTGGCTTGAACTTGATTCACTTCATGTTTGTTGCCACTTTGCTTTGTATTACTGCCCTTGTGTCTGGTCTTTTCATTCATGTTGCAACTGCACTCATGATGGCTGTTCATTTGTATTCTGGTCAGTCTTGTTGTACATTGTATAGTGCATTGTCGAAGCTTTGAACTGTTAGCAACTTGACACTGTTGTACACTTGCTCTTGTTGGCTGCGCACACGAGTTGGCGAGGCAGTGCACACGTGTATGAATGTACATGTGTGTATTGCAGCCACTTATGGTTACATGTCCCTGTAATATCTATATGCACGACTTTGTGATGAAATCAAGTGTGAATGATGACGAACAACACAAATAACCGAGGCAAAACATTTTTTCAAAAATCGTATTTTATTTTATATTGCAAAAATATTTCTTTTTCAATTTTACTGCGTTAGTGAATATTTTTGCAGATTGCTCAGATGCTGGATTCAAACTGGAATGCAGTTGAAGACAAAATACGAGTGTGAGTGATATGTAGTGAGGTTATCAATATAAAAATATTTGTGATGTAATCGTGATGTAATCAGAAATGTATATGTATAGTGAGAGCATGAATTTGTACTATTCAAGATTGTAATAAATATTTGTTTGAATAAAATTTCTGTTTGAATTCAAAATCTGTGTAACTTATTCTGTTTGAATTCAAATTCAAATTCTGTGTAATTTATTTTATTCAACAAATATTTATTTAATCTATGAAAAACAAAATAGTACATTACCAAATACATTTAAATGAATATATATGTTTATTATCATCAAACAAAAACATATAAGCGCATATTCAACAATCTCCCCCTTTTGATGATAACAAACATATATTTAAGATTTTGACCGTGTTAAATGTATTTGACTAATTATATACTCTAATTGCTCCCCCTATTTAAATGCTTCCTCTCTACATGATGCTCCCCCTACATATATGCATACAAATAGAAATATATTCAAATGAGCCTAGATGCATATGGAAAAATTATTTGACCTTTGCTTGATTCTGACCTTTGCTTGATTCTATTTGACAAAATCTTAACTTTTCTCTCCCCCTTTTGTTATCAGCAAAAGAATAATAGTGTGAGAGAAAAATAGAGATAAAGTGATCGATATTAATCCAACATTAAACTCAAATTGAATATAAATAGTAAACTTCAATAAGAATCAAACAAAAACCATAACTACCCTTGTTAGGCGCATATTCCACTTTTAGAAATGATGGAAATTGATGTTCGTATAAAATCATACAGTTGAATCTTCTTGTGGTATTTATATCAGAAATTTGAATATCTACTAATCATGCATAACTGTTAGGACTTTTAAATGAGATTAGTAGTATTCGAATTTAATTTTAAAAATGAAATCAAGTATCTTCTAACCACGCATGACCGTGAGGACTTTTAAATGGGATTAGAATCAACTTGTCTATTTAAGCAATTTAATTTTGATATGCGTTCCATACATGCATAACCGTAAGGACTTTTAAATGAGCATGGAAGCACATGATCAAAAATCCAAGTAATTCACCCATGCATAACCGTGAGAACTTTTAAATGAGAGTGAATACTTTGGATATTTATTTATTTTTAAAAAATATGACATGAAAAACAAATGATTCCTGATTATAGTACCACATATCGACAAATTATATTGAATATTTGATAAACCATGGTCGATAGAAATAATGATAGATATAGAAATGGTCATGGAATCTTTACCCAACAAAAAGTTTTATAATTCTTGTTTTAATTCCTAAAGAAATTTTCCAAATATACTCTCTTGAGTAATGTATGTTAAATATCAACACTCATCACTTTTTCAATCACTATTTATCTCTTTGATAATTAGTAGGGAGTCGGATCAATCAAAATTTGTCATTTAAAAATAAAAATGACTAATCTGAAAATATGGTCAAACAATTATTTTCTCGAAGGGGTTATATGAGAGAAAAAAAATTCTGCTAAATGAAAAAATTATTTCAAGTGAAAAATATGCAGATATTCTCTTTGGAAAAACGATGCAGCAAATGAATGTTTGAATGTTTCAAAAATTAATCACGTTCAACTCGTATGTTTTCTATCAACTAGATTACCAGTATGAACTGCATCTGAATTTCTTTTTCAATCCAAAATATTACTAACTGGACTTGGTAAACCAGACATGAAGTGTGCATCAAAAATTTCAAACTCAATTTTAGCAACAATTTAAATGACGTTCTTTGGATTTTGAATTGAAGCCATGTTCACACTCAACCAAATATCATGGTGTAATTTCAGAAACCATAGGATAAACAATTATATTCATGAGTAATCAACAGTCAATCAACATCATAATTATTTCAAAAACAATTTCTTGAAGTTTCAACAATTTCTTAAAATCCTTTTTCACATGAATTTGAAATCGTGCAAATTTACAAGCAGTGATCAAAATGTCAAAATATATCTACGTGTAGCATGAATAGACAGTAATCAATCAACATCATAATTTGACCAAACAGATTAAGTTCAATGATGAAAGGATGGTTGGTCTACTTTTAAGCACAAATCAAAGTAAAAACAAGTCAAAGGAAAAATCATATCAATAAGTCGGAATTAAAGACATCACATCCTTATCACAATTTTGACTGATTTAATTCAGAATATGGTGCAGATTATACCTTCACCTGTTTTACCTTTACGATAATTTCTCGTGATTGCCCATTGTGATTCTGTCACCTTTATATTAGGCTAAGGAACTTTGCTATGTTGCCCGTTGTGTTTCTGGAACAGCCAAAATCCAGAGAACACCGTTGTTGTTCCTTAGCCTGCCACCACACCTACACGATGAAAGATTTTTGTGACCTATTTCTAGGTCCATGATTGTTAGTGGCAGAAACATTATGAATAAACAAACCCTTTGGAACCCAAACTTGGTTAGTCCTTTTATTCTTGTTCCAATAGACATGAAATTTGTTTGTAGAATTCTTAGGAACCCAAACTTGTATAAATTTTGTGTTCTTGTTCCTATGACTACAATTTTCAGAATGATGTCCAATTATTTCACATATATCAAAGACACTTTTCCCTTTTGCATTATCCTCAGCTTGTGTTTTCCCAAAACCAAGTCCTTTTCTGTTGTTAGCAAAAAATTGATTTCCCAATAGAATGTTGAAAGATTTTTCGCCTCTTGAAAAGTTATTCAAAGATTTCTCAAGATTTTGGACTTTGGTTTTTAGTGTTGTATTTTCAGTGACAAGTGAGGTGCATCGATTTATAAAATCCTTTTTCCTAGTGTCGATGGTTTCCTTAAGATTCAAGTTTTCTTTTTCAAGATTCTCAGAGTTATTCTTAAGTTTTGTCAATTCTGAATCTAAAACCTTACATCTTTTACATTCTAGGTTTTGAATATTTTCAAGTTCAGTTTCTAACCTAAAATTTTTACGAGCAAGTTCTTTCCTATCAGTTTTCAGTTTTTCAATTTTAGATTCAAGAGCATCAACTACTTTAGTAAGATTAGAACACATAAAAACAAGATCTCTATAGGAATACTCATCTTCCTCACTAGATTCTTCTGAGCTTGAATCTGAATTTGATTTCGCCATAAGACACAAGTTAGCCTCCTCTGAGCTGCTATCCGAAGGTTCTTCTCCTTCTTCATCATCCCAAGTCGCTGCAAATACCTTCTTCGCCTTTTTCTTTCCTTTGTTGTTTTTGAGAAGTGGACATTTTGGTTTGATGTGGCCAGGCTTGTTGCAGTTATAACATGTCAGTTCATTATCGGAATTTTCGAAATCTTTTGACCTATTTCCCTTTGTTTTCTTCTTGCGTGGCTTGAATCTAGACCATCTTCTAAGATTATTGACAGCCATTGCAAGCTCTTCAATTGGATCTTCTTCATCGCTTTCTTCTTTGCTCTTTAAGGCAATCGTCTTTTTCTTTGGTTCGGAGTTGTTGCGTTCTTCCTTTGCTTTTAGCTCAAGCTCATATGTCATCAAGTTTCCAATCAACTCCTCCATGCTTAGCTTACTCAGATCTTTCGATTCTTGGATTGCCATGACTTTTGCCTCAAAGTTCATTGGTAAGACTCGTAGTATCTTCCGCACAAGCTCTACCTCAGTGAATACCTTCCCAAGTGCTCTAGCGTTGTACACCAAAGTTGAAAAGCGTCCAAACATGTCCTTTATGCTTTCGCCTTTGTCCATCACAAAGTTCTCGTATTCATTGCTGAATAGGGCTAGACGAGACTCCTTGACTTGAGAAGTTCCTTCGTGTGTCACCTCCAAAGTGTGCCAAATTTCCTGTGCTGTTGTACAATGAGAAATTCTATTAAATTCATTTTTATCAAGAGCACATATCAAAGCATTCATGGCTTTAGCATTTGTCGTTTTCAATCTCTTATCGTTAGCATCCCACCTATCCTTAGGTTTAGGAATCTCAGTATCACCAACGATTATAGTGGGAAGTTTATAGCCAGTTTCAATAATATCCCAAACATTATAATCTACGGAACTAAGATAAATACTCATCCTAACTTTCCAATAAGCATAATCGTTCCCGTTAAACATGGGTGGCCTAACGATAGATTGCCCCTCAAAAAAAGCATTATTTTGTAGACTCATGATTCTAGAGTCAAATAAAAAATATACCGGGCTCTGATACCACTTGTAGGATCTAGATTAACCCTAGAGGGGGGGTGAATAGGGTTATAGCAAATTTTCTCAGATTAAACACAGAAATATAATTGCAGAAATAAATATGCTAAAAAGTAAATCACACACAAAATTTACCCAGCTTCGGCAACCCCTGCCTACTGCTGCATTCCCAGATTTCTATTAGAATTAAACAGTATCACGCTTACAAACACTCTACTAGACTCGCAGACCCTTTTGCTCCCGCTCACAAACACTCTACTAGACTCGCACACCCTGCTCCCGCCTATAGGGTTTCGCTCACTCGCAAACACTGCTCCCGCCTATAGAGCTTTGCAAACTCGCACTCCCTGCTCACTGAACTAATTCTAAATAGACAATCTGACACTACCTAATCCCTAGGTGGTGATTTACAGATTCTTCGACTCGAAAAGAAAAAACAACTTCAAAAATAACACCGGAGTAAAAATTAAACTACAACTTGAATGCGTGATTTTTGCTGAAAATAAAATAACTAAAAAAACCCTTTATTAATTGAACCCTAAACAAAAAACTTAAGCCCTTTTATAAAAAACAAGGCCGGCCCCTTTTTTTTATTAACCCGATCCACTTTAGCTTTGACCCGTTCCTTCTTTTGCTTGTAAAAATGTCGGCCTTTCTATGTCGAATTAGGGCTTCGGCTTCTTTCTCGAATTAGTGCTTCGTTCTGATGATCTGGTTGACTTGGAGATTGCGTTGCTCGGCTTGCACGTTCTCTGACGATTGATTTGCGTCGACTTCGAGGTTCTTCGGTGATCGAGTTGTTGATGATTCGGTATGTTATTTCTTTTCGTTGCTGGTTTTAATGATTTGCTTGACTCTATAACTCGATGCCGATGATGAACTTGGGTTTGTGTTTTGATTTGATTCGATTTTCTCTCCACAGCCGATGATGATTTTGGGATTGTATTTATATGAATTCTGGACACTTGATTTTGCTTGTATCGATTCGATACTTTCCTAAATTATGCTTTCCTGATTTTAATTTCACCTTGATACGCACGGCTTTGATTGTGTTGCGTTCGATTTTCTTCTTGTACAAAAAACAGAAACTTTCCTCTTTTTAACATCTCTGACCATTTCAAAAAATAATGATACGAATTTTATATTCATTGAACTCTGACTTTGTCTTGTATTTTACTTCGATCATCTCTGCTGCATACTGTACTCGGTCGTGAATTTTTATCACTGCGTTACATTTGTAAGTTTGCATTGTTATTCTTCGACTTTGGCACTGATCCATGATTTCGACTTGGACTTTGTATTGAGTACATATGATGACATCCACATGCTAGTAACTATGGTTTAATACTGCTTCACCATGTCACTTGAGGTCTTGCAGTTTGGTTTATTGATGCATTCATGTACACTGGTCGTTTCTTCTATGTTATCTTCACTGCTGCCACTTTGTAGTTGCTCTGCACTTTGGTGGCTCTGGCTTGTTTATCTGAACTTGTTGCATATATCACTGAGTTCTTATTTCATATGCTTGCACTACTTCTCTTTGGTCATGTCTGATGGCATTTCTTTTGTGGTCTTTTTGTTGGCATTGTCTTCATGCCTGACTTGTTCTTTGTATCTATAGTTTGCAGCTTGGTCTTGAGTTGTTTAATGAAGAGGTTGAACTTGCATACTTCATGTAGCCTTCTGACTGTTGCTTCATGTAGTTGACATATTTGTGGTCTTCATTTGGTGATTTGCACTGCTACACTGTTGCATTATAGCAGTTGCTTCTGTGCATATATATTGGTCTTTTACTTTATGCTGCAGTCTGCAGTTTCCATATTTGTGCTCGAGCTTGCATGTGTACCACTAATCATGCTTGTGATATTCATTTGGGTTTGTGTGTTGTCTCTGACCTGAGCATGTTTATATTGAACTGCCTCCTGTACTTGCAGTTTGGTCCATTGAGTTGTTGCAATTGAATTCAAATTTCTTGTACTTGTGCACTGTTATGTCTGGTTCTTTTCATGTTGCAACTCAAATGCTTCACTCTGATATATTTTTGCATTTGCCACTGAGCTTGATTCATGCTTACTGTCACTACTGCTTCGAGTCAATTTCATGGTCACTTATGCAGTTTGAACTGTTGCTGTTTGATGCTGTCTTGATTTTGCGCAGTCCATGATCTCTGTTGCTTCACCACTGAACATTTGTCACTTCACTGTTGCACTTTTGTGCTTTGAGTCAGTTTCATTGTTGCTCTATGTTCATGTTCTTGCAATCTTCATGACTGTACTGTTGCAGTCGAGTTGTATTCATGTACACTTGTGGCTTGAACTTGATTCACTTCATGTTTGTTGCCACTTTGCTTTGTATTACTGCCCTTGTGTCTGGTCATTTCATTCATGTTGCAACTGCACTCATGATGGCTGTTCATTTGTATTCTGGTCAGTCTTGTTGTACATTGCATAGTGCATTGTCGAAGCTTTGAACTGTTAGCAACTTGACACTATTGTACACTTGCTCTTGTTGGCTGCGCACACGAGTTGGCGAGGCAGTGCACACGTGTATGAATGTACACGTGTGTATTGCAGCCACTTATGGTTACATGTCCCTGTAATATCTATATGCACGACTTTGTGATGAAATCAAGTGTGAATGATGACGAACAACCCAAATAACTGAGGCAAAACATTTTTCAAAAATCGTATTTTATTTTATATTGCAAAAATATTTCTTTTTCAATTTTACTGCGTTAGTGAATATTTTTGCAGATTGCTCAGATGCTGGATTCAAACTGGAATGCAGTTGAAGACAAAATACGAGTGTGAGTGATATGTAGTGAGGTTATCAATATAAAAATATTTGTGATGTAATCGTGATGTAATCAGAAATGTATATGTATAGTGAGAGCATGAATTTGTACTATTCAAGATTGTAATAAATATTTGTTTGAATAAAATTTCTGTTTGAATTCAAAATCTGTGTAACTTATTCTGTTTGAATTCAAATTCAAATTCTGTGTAATTTATTTTATTCAACAAATATTTATTTAATCTATGAAAAACAAAATAGTACATTACCAAATACATTTAAATGAATATATATGTTTATTATCATCAAACAAAAACATATAAGCGCATATTCAACAATAGACATGGCCTATGGATGGATAAATGGGTGCATAAGTTAGCATTACCTTGCATGATTGGTCGTTGAAAGACACTGCAATGGACTGAACAGAAGACTGTCGGAAGGTGCTATCCATGAAGCTTAAGGCTTACCTTTTTTCTTGGGAGGGAGATATGTAACGTCCTACTTTTTCGACCATTAAAAGTTGCCACCAAGTACATCCACAGTATTCCAATACTGAACATTCAATCGTCAGAAAGGTAGATTGTAAGGGTAAAGTAAAAAGAACAAAAAAGGGGAACAAAATCACAAAACGGAAATAACAACATATAAATTAATTAAAAACTGCCACTCTAAGTACAAGGTACATCAGAGTTAAAAATGAACCTCATTAGCTGGATAGTTATAAATTTCTGACCTTATAATTGTTGATAAGTGTACAATATAATACAGCGGAAAATAAAACACTACAATATGTGAACATCTAGCTCTTCTCCAAGAGTGCTCTCCTCTAAGAGCTCCTTGACACCAACGCCAATCTGGAAAATAATCAGCCTGGCCCGAGCATTATAATAAAGTAACATCCTGGTCAGTCTAGAAAACTAGCATGAGAAAACTCAAGGGATATGGTAAATATAAAATAATTCTGTGAGACCACGTCGGTAAACACGGAACGAGTTTTTACCTCACAAGAATAACATTAACACATAAAGAAAAGGATAAAAAAATTAGAACAACAATCCAAACAAGAAAGGATGGACACATACAAGATTAAAATCCAAACTCAAAGACGGACAAAAATAATTAAACATAGAGAAGGGCTCAAGGCACTTCTTGATGCAAATGATAAAAGATTAACTCCAAGATTCAAATCAAACAAGGAGAATGAATTCATCCAACATGTCTAGGAGGGTGCGCCCCCTACATCGAAAGTATATCTCTAGTAAAATATACTTGAGAGCACATGCCAAACAGGCATCACTCTTAAGAACTTCCAAGCTAGACCCCACCTCACACGAGCATTTGAATATTAACATCACCGCATGCATGCTACCAACAAATTTCTAGATAAATATGAATATACCCTAATGGGTGCAACACAACTAGCTTCGTTTCCACTCTCTCTTTGGTTTTAGATATCCACGGTGTTGGATGCCAATGCTTAAAATGAGCAACAAATCACTTTAGATTGATGAAACATAAAGAAGGATATCAAAATCGATAGTCGATGAATTAACTATAATAAAAAACTAGTACTACCCTAGGGAGAATAATGAAGCAGGATGAGTTAGGGCAGTGTTGCTTCTTAACTCGCCATGACATCATTTTTAACTTTAAGAATTACAAGAGATTAATGCCCTAAATAGAAATAAATTCATCTTGAATCAATGAAACAAAAAGAAGGATATCAAAATCAATAGTCAGGAAATCAGTTACCGAGAGTAAACGAATGGTTGTATATGGAAATTAGATCGCATACGCTAGTCACCAATAAAAGAATCAAGCTTTTAAAACATTTGATTCTTACCTGTGCTTGATTTTCACATCACCAATATTTATAAAACACTTTAAAAATACGCTTTAAAATATCGCTTTAAAGAGCTAATTATATTTCTAAATGTATCCAAAAGAAGGGTAAAATAATATCATTAAAACATTGTTTACTATAAACTTCAAAACAATTAACACTTAGCTTTATTTTTAAACATTCCTTTTTAAAAATTCCCATATTTATAAACTATCATTTATAAATTTAAAATAACATTTATTATCCCGGAATTTGATAAATAAATTTAATTACTTTTATTAAATTTAGACAATGTTAATCATCTTGAAAGCTAATTGTATAAATTTTAAAACCACATTAATTATCCCAAAAGACAATAAATCAACTTATAATATTTTTTATACATTTTAAACATCAATAATTATCCTGAAAGATAATAATCAAATTTATAATCTTTTTATAAATTGAAAACAACATTAATTATCCTGGAAGGTAAATGATCAAATTTATAACCATTTATAAATTTAAAGAAACATTGATTATCTCGAAAGATAATTAACCAAATATATAACTTCTTTTATAAATTTTAATCAATATCCAAACTTTATTCTCAAATTTCTCGAGATATTGAAAATATAGTTTAAACAACTTTCAATGTGCAAAAATGCAACCAAACATTTATTTTGTCAAAATACAAGCACAAGTTCAACACACATAAGGGTTTAAGGAGATGACATTTCATAAGTAATGGTATAGCGAAAATCGCTATAATGATACTTACAGAATTCATATAGTATATTAAAAATATTTCAACCAAACATCAATATAAGTAATATAAGAATATGAATAAATCAATACTAGTAAAAAAAAACCTTAGAGTCTCTCTACAAAAGTCCCTTGTAAATCTCATATATATGCACTTCGAAGTGTTCTATAGCGATCTATTCGCTATAAAAACACTATGAATTCTTCTTTTTGTCCCCTGAAACACAATGGTTATTTATGTCATTCGCTATCAAGTGGGAATTTGAATCTAGAAAAACAATCAAACAAAAACAACAAGCATATTATAATTAATAGTCAGTAATACAAGTAGTTAACATATCATTTATTAATTAATTCACATATTGATTAACATAAAAAATAATCTTATTACTTTACAAGCACTGAACCGTAATTTATTTTTGTGGATAGATGTCCAAAATAAGCTATTCAATTTAATTATAGCAGAATGGTGTTTTATTCTTCTAAATAGATATCCCAAATGAAGTATAACCAACTTAACTATGTTAAACGTAATTAAATTAACTCTCTATGATTTTATTATTAGTTTATACTTCATTATAACTATCAATTATCATCTAAGCATTCAAAAATAATCTATAGCAACGTAGATAATATATAATTTATTTAGAGTTGAGTAAACTTACCAAAATTGCAATTGACGCTTTCGCAATTCGGGTTGATCTAAAATCGAACGTCATTCGATTTTAGCTTAATATTCTACTAGCTACAAATCCAATGAATCCAATCTAATGTGTAAATTACGTCGATATGAGCCCAATGCAAAAGTTCGCGTTCAAATCCAACATCATATGAGCAAGATATCGATTTTGCAAGAAGTTGAATCAATTAAATTAATTAAATAACTACTTAATCACCAATTAGTTAAGTAACCTTCTTCTCCAAATCCAACAAATCCCACCACTGACATTCGTGCACGCCGATATACCCATCACTGCTGAACTTTCCATGTTGTTTTCTCCACCTACATGCAACTAAACGACACACCGATTTCATCATTCAACTCCACATTGTAGGAGCTCCGCATTTCATATCATCAATCAAATCTCGACGGCCCCCTAAAAAAGTGTGACCTAACACTTGTTGCTCTAAACCCAAATGGCGCATTCCTCTATACATGATTAACCAAGCTAAAATGGATGAGGAGGTGTGTTTTTCGAAGTGTAACTCAACGGCGATAATGACGAAGCCTGAATCCACCTAAAAATCCCCCCAAATGAAACCCTAGTTTGGCAAGGATGGGTCGATCATGTCTACCTGATGCCACAACCAACTTCGTGCACACCAATATGAAGATCTCCTCGTGAAGAACCTAAAAAATCCAACTTTATAATTTTTAGTTAAGTATTGGATTTGAATTAGATTTTTGAATGGAGATTTGCTCTTTTTTTAGCACGAAGTGAAAATGTGAAAGGGAAAGGGAAATAGGAAAGCAAATTTTTTTGGTTAACTGTTGTTGTTTGATTTAATACCCAAAACCCATTTACTTTGCTTTACTTTCAAGTAAAATATTTGGAAGCAACATATCAAATCAAAATGCACATCACAATCTTGTCCAAAAATTTGAACTTGATTTGATTTGAAACAGTTTTATAGTATTCCGCTACACAATATTTCGTTCGCATATGAACCACAAATGACAAAAATAAAAATTCGATCGTGCACCAAAAATAACATAATCACAATATAATAGTAAAGTTGTAACAACCCTAATTTTAATTAACATTATTTAGGATGTTTAATTGGATAAATAAAATAAAATAATGTAGAATGATAAGGAGGTTGAGGTTTGGCAAATAATAAAGGTCTGCCTTAAGTATGAGTTAATAAGAATGAATTGAAATTAAAATATAAAGGAGGTATATGGGTCAAGGGATAAATGAGAAAAAACCTAAATTCCTAAACATAAACCATCATACTCTCATTTCTTCCCTCACTTTCATTCACTTCATAACAAACGAAATCAAAGGATGCTTTGAGCCATTAACAAGTGTGTACAAGAGGAATTAAAAGCTATAAAAAAGATCCAAGCTTAGGGGATTCAAATCAACAACACAAACCTCAACCATCTTAATCAATATAAGGTTATTAATAGTCATGCATCTCAGGTTTTAGATGTTATTTTCAGTTTTAAGTATATATCTAAATCTTTTGCTTATATTATGCCATGTTATAGTTTGAAGGCTTATATACTTTTTGGTGAATTTATAGAACTTATTTATGAAATTTATAGGTTGGCTTACAAAAAAATTTAGGTTCATAGTAAGCCTGAGATTGACAGATAGTCGGGTAAACACTAGGATAAATGTATTTGAATAGGCCATCTAATATTCTTTTAACAGCCAGTAAGAAAATTTGGTATATCTGGTAGGCTCGGATCAGCCATGTAGGTTGGTAGTTACCTTGTGAAAACTAAACATTGGGACGGATAGTCCACTGATTTGACGGATAGTCAAGATTACCCAAGTTGCATGCGTACCTATAGTTGTTATATTGTTATGTTGTTATTTTAACCAGTTTGGTTACAGGACTATGATTTGCAAAAGATATATTTTAAAGGATACAAGTGAGGGAAAACCTGTTTCGCTCAGCCGCACGGTCTCACTTAATATCTACAAATTTAGATGGCATATTATTATTCACAACGGGCTTTTTGTCTAACTCAAAGTTTATTTTTTCCCTTAAACTCTCAAGTGCTCAAAATTTGATTTGAGTAGGTCGAGAGTAAGGTGCTTTCAAGTAGTAGGTTTGGCGAATAAAGTTACCGAAGACATGCATGAGGCAAAGGCAAAAGCTAGCTATGTAGGAGACTATCTGTATTTATTATCCATCATGTTATGACATTTATTATATGAATGTATGGACAGTGGATGTGTCTATCAATTTAGTAACTTTGATCATCCAAGGAGGCATCTTCATATGTCGTTCTTGGCGTAATTTGTAGTAATTATGTTTTATCTAAACTCGGACAACGTTTTGAGATTATGTAACGAATATGAAATGCCGAGTTGAAATGTAATAAAAAAAAGTTGTTTTGAAATTATGTTTAAATTATTTCATATTCTTATGCTGCTGATGTTATGAATACCATTACCGTATATTGTCACTGGGAATTAATACTATAGATGGCTACAACATCTGCAACGGTTAGTTTCAAGCCTCAAAATGGAGGATGTTACAACTTGGTATCAGTGCACAGGTTTATGTAAAGAATAAAGAATTTTGAACTTTAAAAGAGATTTTGAAAAACATAATCCTAATGAATCGAAGAATAATATTGGAGTATGTGATAACGCTACAGTAACATACTTGTATTTGCTATATATATATATATATATAAGCATACGCTTTATATCTATTCTCCCTCTCTCTTAGAGCATTCTTCCATGTCTTACTAAGGTTCGAATGCAGATTTAAGGGAGTAAGATATGGAGGCAAGAAACGGAAGAGTGAATCTTGGTGGCGGAAGCACCACAACCAATGGAAATGCCAGGCCCAATACTACGAGAAACCCGGGTCGACAAATAGCTACTAAAGTAGGTGCAGGAACACCACCGGTTGATATGAAAGCAATGTATCAGTTCTTTGTCAACATGGTGCAAGTATTAGCTGCTGGGTTAGTTGGTGGAAATGCTGGAAGAGCTAATCAGAAAGTTCCAATTGCTAATAATTATGCTGTGTTGAGTAGAGATTATGCGAGATTTAGATGGAAAACATTTATTGGAACAGAGGATGTAATTGAAGTGGAGAATCTGGTACTCCATTATGAAAGGATTTTCGTTGATCTTGGTTTGAATGGCGAATATAAAAGGGAATTGGCATCCAGGCAACAGCAAGGTGCTACGTTGTACTGGTGGAATAATGTGATGATTGGAGCAGCAGAGGAAATTTTGACTTGGGCAGAATTTAGGAGAAGGTTTGAAGAGAGGTTTATGTCTGAAATCGCTATGTTAACTCTGTTGAGAAAGTTTGCTGAATTGGTGCAAGGAAATATGGCTGTGGTTGAGTATGCGACGAGGTTTAAGGAGTTATCTCGATATAGATACACTACTGTGGACATAGTGATTAAGAGGAACGAGAAGTTCATCTATGGATTGAGACCTGAGCTTATTACAGCAATTCTGCCACATCTCAGGATCCATGCTATGTAATAGCTGAGATGGCATTGAGAAATGAAGAGATGCTTACTTTGTTCTGCAATAACAAGCCAGTAGAGAGTCAAGGTGTACAGAATCAGAAGAGAAGGTTTTACCAAAAGAAGGAAGCTTAAAAGATTGGAGTTGCCAAGAAAGGATAGTCCGAGGCTGTGTGCTACAAATGTGACAAGAAGGGACATTATGCTTATAAATGCCGATCTGTAAAGGGAAAGGAAGTCATTGGAAAGAAGAACATCAAGTGCTTTAACTGCGACAAGGGTGACATTATAAGAACAAATGTCCGAAAGTGGCCAATGCTAAAAAAGAAAAGTATTTGCTTTGGAAACGGTTACCTCGAGACCAACAGTTGAGGAGAAAGGGAAAGTTGTGATGGAAGGTAAATTTTTGATTCATGGTATACCTGTTAGAGTATTATTTGATAGGATCACATTCTTTTATATCTTGTTATTTGGTAGATAAGTTTAACCTAGAACACTCATACCTAAATACTTCCTTAAGGGTTGTGAATTTGATAGGAGGGTATGCAACTCCAGGGATGATATGTGGCCATTTAGAGTTTGCATTACTAGGTCATGTATTTGCCTGCAGTTTTCTCGTATTTTATTTTGTGGGCTTTAGGATTATTTTGAGCATGGGATGGTTAAGTAAATATGATACTAGGATATTTTGCCACGATTGGAAAATATCACGAAGACACCCCAATAGTAGCGGCCGAATTGTGTACTTAGTTAAAAATCCAAGTTTTGACATTTGTGCTTTATTGGATGTAATAGATGAGGAAGATGAGTTGAATCAAGTTTTCGTATTTAGACAATTTACAGATGTCTTTGAGCCCGTACAGAACTACCATCCAAACGCGCTATTGAATTTCGAATAGAATTTGTACCCGGAGCCAAATCCATAAGTAGACCACCTAGTAGGATGACACCTACTGAGATAAAGGAGTTAAAGTTGAAGCTGTTGGACTTAGAAGGAAAGATTTTTATTAGACTAAGCAGTTGACTTTCGGGAGCAGCCGCAGTGTCCGTGAAGAAACCGGACGGGTCATTGAGATTATCTATCGATTATCGTAAGTTGAATTAGAAGACGATTGATATCCATTGCGAATGATAAATGACTTGTTTGATCATTTAAATGGAGTGAAGGCATTTTCCTGGTTGGATTTAGTGATAGGGTTCCATCAGTTAAGAATAGCAAAGGACGGTATTCCTTTGATGGCATTTCGAACAAGATATGGTTCGTAAGAGTAGTTAGTAATGCCATTCAGGTTGACTAATTCGCCCACTTTCTTTGTGGATTTGATGAACCGGATCTTCCAAGAGAATTTGGATAGATTCATGTGGCCGTTTATATATGATATATTCTAGGAATGAGCGAGATCATGTGACTCATCTTAGAATAGTGCTTGAGACGCTATGACAACATCAACTAAAAACGAATTTTTTGAAGTGTCATTTTTGGAGGAAGGAGGTGATCTTTCTTGATCATGTAGTCTCAAAAAAAGGGTTGTCAGTAGATCTAGCTAGGATAGATGCAGTTAATAACTAGAAAAGAGCTGAGATGGTGACCGAGATAAAGAATTTTCTTAGTATAGTTGGCTATTATCTAAGATTCATTGAGGATTTCTCTCGTATAGTAGCACCAGTTACTAGATTAACGAGGAAGAACGTGAAGTATTTTTGGACCGATAAATGTGAGGAAGCATTCCAAAAGCTGAAACATTTATTAACCAACGCACCTGTGTTAGTTATTTTGGATGGAAATAAAGATTTGTTGGTGTATACATGCGTATGGAATAAGACTATAGGCTATGTTAATGCATAGAGGAAAAATAATTGCCTATGCTTTGCGACATCTTAGACCGTACAAAATTAGATATTTGACTCATGACTTAGAGTTGGCTACTGTAATATTTGTTTTGAAGGCATGGAGACATTACCATTAGGGAGAATGATTTGAGTTGTATACGAATCACAAGTCTTTAAGGTACTTATTCTCCCATAAAGAATAGTATATGAGACAACAGAGATGGTTAGGGTTTTTAGCTGCTTATGATTTTGGAACTGAGTACACACCAAGGAAAGGAAACAAAATTGCAGATGCACTTAGCAGAAAACATTAGAATGTGGTGTTAGCTATGTTGCCTGAATGGAAAGACTTGGAACTATTGACTACTTATAGTGTGTTGTTCAGATCGACTGCCAGTTCTAGTCAGAGTATTGCAATGTTATCTTGCTTGGAAGTTGGACCAGTATTGATCAAAAAAATTGCTTCTAAGAAAAGAATGATCCATTGCTAGTTGAAGGAATTAGAAGATTGGAAGGTGGAACTGAGATTGATGATTTGAAGGATTTTTATCTTGACCAGAATGGATGGTTAAGAAAAAAAGGTCGATTGTGTGTTCCCGATGTTGGTCACCTTAGGAAAGAAGTTCTTAGGGAATGTCATCGATCGAAGTTTACTATTTATCCTGGAGGAACTAAGATGTGTTAATATATGAATAGAATTTTATTCGAGGAAGATATGAAAAGGGATGTTGGCTTATGGGTAAAACAATGTTTGAACTATCAATAAATAAAATCCGAAGATAAAAAGCCAAGTGGATTGCTTCAACCCTTAGAAGTTCCAGTGTGGGAAATGGGATTCGATATCCATGGATTTTAATGACGAGTTGCCAAGGTCAAACAAGAGGAATAAAATTATATGGGTCATAGTGGATAAACGGACCAATAGTGCACATTTCATTCTCGTTAAGTCAACTAGGATAACATCTGTATTGGCTATGTTGTCCATGAAGAATATTGTTAGACTACCTGGGATTTCTTGTAATATAGTCAGTGATAGAGATGCTTTGTTTACTAGTGAAATTTGGAAGAGTTTATAGGAGGTATTATGTACCAAGCATAAGATGAGTACAGCTTACCATCCACAGACAGATATGCAAATAGAAAGAGTTAACAAAATCTTAGAGGATTTGTTAAGAGCTTGTGCGCTAGATTTTGGAGGATTATGGGAAGACTATCTACACTTAGTCGAGTTTTCTTATAACAATAGTCATCAGACTAGTATAGAGATGACACCTTTTGAAGGCTTATTGGAAGACCATGCAAATCACCAATTTGTTGGTTGGAGACCGGAGATAGACTAGTTCTTGGTCCAGATGTGGTGTGAGAAGCCATGGAGAAGATTGAGTTAGTCCAAGTGAGGATGAAAGAAGCTCGATCTAGGTAGAAAATTATGCAGATAAGATACGGAAAGACTTAGAATTCTCAATTGGAGATCATGTTTTCGTCAAAATATCACCAATGAAGGGCATAGAAAGATTGGAAAGGCGGGAAAATTGGCACCAAGATATGTAAGTCCATTTCCTATCATAGAGAGAATCAGGAAACTCGCTTACATGATAGAGTTACCGAGCAGTTTGGTAGGATCCCGCAATGCTTTCCATATTGCTAATCTAATGAAGTGTGTTCGAGATCCAAAGACTACGATAACTCCGATTGCATTGGAAAATTTAGTAGTAGACCCAGACATGGCTAAAGTTAGATATTTAGTTCATATTGTGGCTAAGGATGTGAAAAAGCTAAGAAACAAGACAATCAAATTAGTAAAAGTTCAGTGGAGTGACGATGAGAGAGATTGTACTTAGGAAATGGAGAGCAGGATTACAGACAGTTATCCGAACTTGGTTGATGGTATGTTTTACATCTATGCTTTTATGTTTGATGTGTGTACCTTATCGTAATTTCGACGACGAAATTACTTAAAAAGGGGAGTCTTTAACAACCCTACTTTTAATTAACATTATTTAGGACATTTAATTGGATAAATAAAATAAAATAATGTATAATTATAAGGAGATTGAGATTTGGCAAATAATAGAGGTCGTGCCTTAAGGAATGAGTTAATAAGAATGAATTGAAATTAAAATATGAAGGAGGAATATGGGTTAGGGGAAAAATGAAAAAAAAAACCTAAATTCCTAAACATAAACCCTTACTCTCTCATTTCCTTCCTCACTTTGATTCACTTCATAACAAATGAAATCAAAAGAAGCTTAGGGCCATCCATTAACAAGTGTTCAAAGGAATTAAAAGCTAGAAACAACATCCAAGCTTTGGGGATTCAAATCAACAACACAAATCTTAATTTTCTTAATCAATACAGGGTGAATAGTGGTTATGCATCTCATGTTTTAGATGTTATTTGATTTTAAGTATATATATGAATCTCTTGCTTATATTATGCCAGGATATGATAGTTTGAAGGGTTTTATGCTTTTTCTAAATTTATAGAATTTATTTATGAAATTTAGTGATATGTTTTAGTTGGAAAACCTATCATATGACACCCAAATGACTTGAAATTTTAGTATGATGTTAGAAACATTATTTTAGAAGTGGGTTTTTAATTTCATAATTTTCTAAGCAAGTATGAATTTTCTAATGTAGAAAATGATTCATTGTGATTTTTGGGAATTTTTCCTAAGTGTTTAAATATGATTAATAAATTGTTTTAAGCTAAAAGGGCTTAATAGTTTTATTGAGATATTAAAATTAAGGGTTAAAATGTAAAGTGTTTTGGTATTAAAATTCTTGTATGCGGTAGAGTTCTAGTAAAGAGAATTGATAAAATTTTGTTATCCAATAGAAATTTGACAAATAATGGGGGTTGGTAGAAAAGAAATTGCTTGTATAAGTAAATTTGCAATTTTTATGATAATTACTGTTTTGCCACACTGATAATGACGACGTCCTCATCTATCTCTTCACCTCCTAACATCTTTGATGTTAACCAAGAAACTATTTAGAACATCAATGCAAATCGGTATGGAAAAGACTGATCTGGATCGAAGTCAAAGAAGTAGCAATAAAGGCGATGAGTTGGTCTTCGATGATGACATTGTCGACGAGGTTTGAGTGGCGCGTTTCGTATAAAAGGCATGTTTCCACTTATTTTAATAGAGTTGCCGACCCCAATTCTTTCGAAGAAGTTTATAGTGACAATAATGATGTCACACTATCTTGATAAAGGACTCAACATTTTATCACTTTGACCATAATGGTCGTCGAATTTATTCTTTAACATTTAACCATTGAATTCGAAGAGGCTATGTTGTTGCTCCTAATTGTCATGACTCTAATGGAGCCGCTATTTTAAGGTAGCAACGCCGAGATTAATGACTTCAACCTTATTCTTTAAAAGGTTTTAAATTATATAAACCAAGTTTACTCTCATCGAATTCAAAGCTATAAAAAGTGCGAAGTGTAAATCTTCATCCTTGTGGCCTTGTGTTTTAAAAGTTAAAAGCTTTAACTTAGCTTTAAGTTAAAAAAGGTGAAGACCCTAATAGAGAAGAGGTCGCGGAGCTTCATTATTATTCGAGGTTTTTGGTTTTGGCCTTATGGCCTATGTTTTAAGGGGTGAAGACCCCTTATGACGTCGAACTTCATCAAATGGTTTATTAAAGCATATATACCACGGCATAATTATTTAAGATAAAATGAAGGACTATAATTTTCCCTATTTTAAACATGATTTCTAGGGTTAAATCATTTATGAAGAAAAGTGTTTTTGAAGGAAAGAATAAAGGTATTTAGCCCAGCATTTTACCAAAGTAGTTATTGTTCTTATCACTTTTGGATAGATTATGATAGGATAAAATTGACTCAGAGATTAGAAAACCAGACGGGACCGGTGTAGGGTAGCACCCTATACTTCAGCTGTTAGCCCCCAACTGATATAAGTCCAAAATTCCAGTGCGCAAGGCTTTGTCAAGGGTAAGACAAAAAGTAGTTTTATGCACAGAAAGGAATACATAAAGATAAGATATGTTATAGGTAGGTCTACAAAACCTTTAGGTTTATAGTTAGCCTAGCAAAACTATGAGATTGACAGATAGTCAAGTAAACACTAAGATGAGTGTATTTGGATAGACTGTCCAGTTTTCTTCTAACAGCTAGTTAGAAAATTTAGTATATCTAGTAGGCACGAGCCAGCTATATAGGTTGATAGTTACCCTATGAAAACTAACCATTCGAACGAATAGTCCACTGATTTGACGGATAGTCAAGATTACCCATGTTGCATGCATACCTATTGTTGTTATATTGTTATTTTAACCAATTTGGTTATAGGACTATGATCTGGAAAAGGTATATTTTAAAGGATATTAGTGAGGGCAAAATCTGTTCTGCTTAGCGGCGTGGTCCCACTTAATATCTACAAACCGAGATGGCATACTATTATTCTCACCAGGCTTTTTGTCTGACTTGAAGTTTATGTTTTCCTTTAAACTCTACGGCGTTCAAAGTTTAATTTGAGTAGGTCGAAAGTAAGGGTCTTTCAGGTTAAGTAGGTTTGGCGACTAAAGTTTCTGAAGACATGCAGGAGGCAAAAGCTAGCTATGTAGGAGTCTATCTATATTTACTATCCACGGTGTTATGACAGTTATTGTATGAATGTATGGACAGTAGACGTATCTGTTTATTTAGAAACTCTGATCATCCAACGCGGTATATGTCGATCTTGGTGTAATATGTAACAATTATATTTTATCTGGACCTGGGCAATGTTTTGTGATTATGTAACGAATATGAAATGCTGATTCGAAATGTAATGGAAAAAACTGTTTTGAAATTATGTTTAAACTATTTTATCTACTTGTGCTTCTAATATTATGAATACCATTAACATGACTTCACTTTACCATCAGGAATTAATACTATAGATGGCTGCAGCATCTGTAGAAATTAGTTTCGGACCTCAGAATGTGGGATGTTACAAAAATACACTGGTTATCTTATTCTATGAAATTTCAAAAATACTATAATTTGCTGTAAAATACGTCAAACGAAAATTAAAATATTTTCCAAATTAAAAATTATGACAAAATCCTATAAATTCATTTAAAAATACTATAATAAAAATCATGTCCTAATTGATTGTCCTATTATTTATTCGAACCATTTATTGCCGTAAATAAATTTATAAAATGAGTTCACCATTATTATATATTAATTAAAAGGAGTTAAGTAAGGTTATTAAATCCTTTTAATTAATATTTAATTCACAATTAAAATATTTAGTTGATCACTAAATGTGAATATAAGCTATTATACTCCAAATACCAATTATTTAAATATTTAAAATTAATTGAATATTCAAAAATCAAAATGGTAAAAATTTAGGATGTTACATTTCCCCTCTTAAAAGAATTTCGTCCTTAAAATTCCTAAAGGAAGGAAATGTCTCCAAACCTTTAAGGTTTTAAAAACTATTAACTGAAATGAGTTACTAAACCTTTAAAATCCTTTATGTCATGGAAATTTTAAGCTGCACCTCCTTTGCACGACTAGATCTGGGAAAACTACAACTTGCCACAAATGGTCCAAACTAATCAAAAGAACAAAAGCCAAGTGCCCTCGCATATCCGGGGGATAAAATCATCAATCAATCAAAGTACCAATTTCTAAATCTAGTACATACCCCCTTTTGCGTTTGATTTTTATTTTTGCTAGCAACTTACTATCTCAATGAAAATGCAGGTGTGCGAAAAATCAAATAGTAATCTGTTACATCCTTGCATATATCTTGTACATACATAGTCCAAAAAAGAACCACAGTGACAAAAGCGCAATACACTAGCTTTTATATCATAAGCAATAACAACACAAATCATATAACAACCGTATGCAACAAAACTACAGAGAATACTCTGTAATAAAACACTAAGCATCTAATCTTTCCAATAATTTTAGAACTAAATGTCTGGGCTTTATATTCATTTTTTTGGAATTCCTTCAAAAAGAAATATATCAAAACCAAAGTCAATTATAACAAGAATGGGGCTCCTCCTACTAAAGCATGGTATAACTCTAGAATCCAAACAACATGGAGCATCCAGTGGTATTCTGGTTCCTCCTAAAACAATAACTAGTGTAAACAAATATACTTGGCGAGTCTTCCAAATAGAAAACTTCCAATCGCCCAACTTTAGTGCGTACAAAATTTTTGAAAAAAAACTTCACAAAAACTCCTTTCAAATATCCTAAAATAATAATACTTCACCAAGGTTTGAAAAATAATTTTATTATTAGTTCTTTCATAAATTCTTTCAAAATCACTTTCTCAAAAGCATAGGGATTTAAGTCCTAATAAACAATAACTTTATAAACTATAGTCTGTAAAATCACACTATCAATCAAATCAAATTCCATAAGGGAATAAATGAACACTTAACATCGTTTAAAATGTTAAATGACTAACAACAAGATCTATAATTTTACTCGGATTTTCCACTTTCTCGATCATCCAAGGATATGGAATTTTCTAAGTGTACCATTACGTTCATCAGCCTCTGGTTATTTCTTAGAAGATTATCTAAGCTACCTTAGAACAAAACTGAAAGTCACTCCCTAAAATTTCCTAAGACACACAACAAAGCATACAAATATACTTAAGCCGTATGATGTACATAAATCATCTGTACGTAATATCTGATCCGACTACTTATTCGGGTACATAAATTTTACTTCCAAAGTAGTATCGCTTAGTCGACCTCCCTAGTGCGGACTCTAATCAGGTTCCTTGATTAGAAACCAATATTCTCCTTACATATCCATATATTATGATTGAAAATCTTAGTATCATATCAAGAATCCGAATCAAGTGTTCGCTGATAAGTATCAAGTGAGAAATCCTTTGTCGAACTGGTGTGAATAACTTCGAAGTTATGTACTTAGATCCTAGATCAAGAACCATGCAAATAAAATGATTTTTATATAACTTACATACTTAATCAAATTGGTTTCTTAACTACAACGATCTCTTTCTAATTTACTTTCAATTTTTCATTCACGGTATTTCATTCAATACTAAAATTATTTATGAATTACTTCATAAATTCTCACTTACATTTATAAACATTTATATATAGATATTTTTGTATAAAACATCAAATAAAAACTTTCTCTACTTTATTTCCTTGTATAATTTTCTTCTACATCCTAAAAGTATAAACAAAATGTCAATTTCAATTTGTTTTTCAAAATTCACATGAAGGCCTAAACAAAATATGGGTTTTGAAACTTAGTTGATTATTCAACCTTTTTACCTTAGAGTGTTCTAGGTAAAGATATTTATTAGTCGGCCCAATAATATCAAGTAGTTTATGAGTCTTAAATGTTTAAACAAAGACTATGGTTTCAATAAAACAATGCTTATTAAAACCTTTCTATCTAATTTAATCCATTTAAAAACTTGAGTTAAATATTTCTTTTCTATCTAAGAGTTTAAATTTTCATTTGTCAAAACATTTTTTAACGAAATACCTTTTATTTTAGATCAATTTCCTTTAAGGAAGCAGAAGGACTAAATACCCGATTTTTTATTTTAAAATCCTTTTTGAAATAATACTCTATATATTTATATATGTTTCCCGCTACTTGGCCCGGCTACAAAGCGACGGTTGTAGAGGTTATGGTTAAGCCTAGACGGGACTCAAGCCAAGATAGATAGGAAGTATATGGGTTTAGTGTAACCTGATTATTTTAGTATATTTATGGTTCAGCATGTTTGAGGTGGCTCGGTATGTTTGTGGTTGGTCATTCTTGGGACTGATTCCAGTATCAAATCCATATGCAAGTTGGTGCATGGTTTATAGTGGTTCAGTATTGGGCAATGGATCGGTCAAGATACTTAAATGGAGGTGGGTCGATTGTTGATTGGATCGACATATGTGGATCGATGAGCGTGGGTCGGCAGTTCTGGGTCGGCCTAGGTAGTTTAGTGTGAGTGGGATCAGCCTCAGAAGAATTCTTTCATATGGCTTGGCTCTTAGTGGATCGGCCCTAATGGGTCGACCATGTTGGGTCGGCCTAGGTGGTTTGGCATACCTGGGTCAACGCACATCAAGAGAGTTAGCATTTCTTAGATTTACAGCAAGGTGATGTGGTCAGTAGTCTTTTACTTCGAGATGCGCCACTAGCTAGAGCCTGCTTCGAGTCATCTACGAGACACCCCCTGGATTGGCAACAGGTGGAACGGTGGTAGTGGATCGGCCTACCTGGGTCGGTCACCCTAACCTAGCAGCTATGGGCCAAGCTATCTCGGTCATGGGCCTGGACATAGGAACCAGCCTATCTTCGTCTATAAATAGAGGAGCAGAAGTCCAGTTGAGGGAACCTTTTTTAGAGGTAGAACTCCAGGTATACTCTGCCATTTTCTGTACTCACTTCTTTTCTGTTAAAATTTGTACTCAAGTTGTTTGTTTACAGATTGTATCTGTACTCAAGTGATTGGAAAAGTAATGAAGATCATATTCAAAATGGACATGAGCAATTACGCTGAACCACTATAAATCCGGTGTTCTCGTTTTTGTTGTTTTTTTTGCATTCAACCGTGTTACTTCCCTGCTTTAATTTACTTTCTTTATTAATCTCTCTACACAATTCTATTCAAGGGTGTAAGTGACCAATTTGGGTGCTAACCATATATATAAAATAACTTTACAATTTATTCACCAACGCTTTGGGTTAATTCAGATTTGAAGTCCTTTCGACGCACAATGATAAGTAAGATGATTTACTAAGTGCACTACAACGCTCGTCTAAGCAAACATTCGATCGTCTTAGAAGACTATTCAGATTACCATAAACTAATCGAGATGTTTTCACCGAACTATCCAAAGAAAAAAAAATTCATTAAAATTTCTCTTTGAAATATTTATTCCCATAAATACTTCCAAGTAATACCATTATCACTTCTCTCAAAAATCTTTTTTGAAGTCGTCTCAGACAATACCGGGATTTAAATTCTCAAAAACTCCTTTTAATATCGTATAAATCCTTTTATATGCCATACTCATATAAAATGTATATTTAGAATCATCATATATTATAATAACTTACCATTATAATAATAAATTTTTCATAAGTATTTATCCTCTAAATGTCATATCTTCCCATTTAGTTTATTTAAACAACTTTTATTAAAAGTTTTACTTTTAACTCAATTATTAAAAAATGACTTTTAACTTAACATTTTCTACAAACACCTTGTAGTCAAATTATGAAATTTAGTTCACAAGGGTTCATTTTAATGTACTTATAATTATCATACAATAAACGATCATAAATGGGTCGAGCATAAATTAGCAATCAACAAATATTAGTCAATGCTCTCAAGCTATACGAGCATGAAAAGTAAAAAAATAATGATAATAAATATATATTATCATTTTCAAACAAACAAACACAATATAAATAACTATTTCAATTCTAAAATTATTCCTTTATATATGTAACATACATAACCCTAGGTAAAATATTTCATTTACCCAATTTTCAAAAATCAATATCGTGTCTGTTTTCCTTGTTCGAATGTTTAGAAATCCCTATCGATACCGTGGCATCCCAGACCTTGACCAGAATTCATAAACCACTCAATAGACCAATTACATAATATACTTTTATAGCAATAACAAATATGCTCTCATATATATAATGCTTTCAACTCATTCTTGGGTGTTAGTTACCCTATTTCTAATGACGCATACCCTACCAAAGCCAAGGTTCTTGCTTAACCTTCAGCTCTGATACCAAATATAACATCTCGTTTTTCGATCATTGAAAGTCAGCGCCAAATACATTCATGTATTCGAATGCCAAAAATCTAATCGTTGGAAAGACAGATTGTTAGAGTAAAATAAAAAGAACAAAAAGGGGAAATAAAATCTCACGGTGAAAATGACAACATATAATATAATAAGGATTATACAAACTGTCACTCTAAGATACAAGGTACACTAGAGTTAAAAGCAAACCTCATTAACTGGGCAGTTATAAATTTCCAACCTTACAATTGCCGACAAGTATAAAGTATAATACGACGGAAAATAAAATACTACGGTAGGTGAACATCCAACTCTTCTCTAAATGCTCCATAATTCCATTGCCAACTTGGAAAATACTCAGCCTGACCAAAGCATTATAATAAAATAAAACACGGGTCAGAATGAAAAAACAGCATGAGAAAACTCAAGGGATATGGTAAACATAAAATAATTCTTTAAGACTATGTCGCTAAACACGGAACGGGTTTTACCTCACAAGCACAACATTTATACATAAAGAAAAGGAAAAAAAATCAGAACAACAATCCAAACAAGAAAGTATGGACACATACAAGGTTTAAATCCAAACTTAAAGAATGGACAAAAATAAGTAAACATAGAGAAGGGCTAAAGGCACTTCTCGATGCAATCAAGAATAGATTAACTCCAAGGTTCAAAACAAACATGGAGAATGAATTCATCCAACATGACTAGGAGGGTGTTAAGTATAACTTATAGATAAAATATACTTGAGAGCTTACGCCAAACACGCAGCACTTTCAGGAACTTTCAAGTTGGACCCCACCTCATACGAGCATCTGAATATTTCACATCACCGCATGCATGCTACCAACAAATCTCTTGATAAATGCGAATATATCCTAATGAGTGCAACCAAACTGGCTTCGCTCCCACTCTCTCTGTGGTTTTAGATATCCATGATGTTGGATGCCAATGCTCAAAATGAGCAACAAATCGTCTTAAATTGACGAAATACAAAGAAGGATATCAAAACCAATAGTTGATGAATCAGCTATCAAAAACAAATTAGTACTACCCTAGGAAAAACAATGAAGCTGGACGAGTTAGTGCAGTGTTGCTTCCTAACTTGACTTGACAACATTCTTAACTTTAAGAATAGCAAGAGTTTAAATGCCCAAAATGAGCAACAAATTCATGTTGAATCGACGAAACAAAAAGATGGATACTGGAATCGATAGTTAAGAAATCAATTATCGACCGTAAATGAATGATTATATATGGAAATTAGATCGCATATGCTTGTCGCTAATAAACGAATCAATATTTTAAAACATTTGATTCTTATTTGTGCTTGATTTTCACATCAAAAATATTTGTAAAACACTTTAAAAATACCTTTTAAAAATATAACTTTAAAGAGCTAATTATATTTCTAAATGTACCAAAAAGAAGGGTAAAAAATAAACGTCACTAAAACTAAATTAATATAAACCCCTGAACAATTTACATAGCTTTGTTTTTTAACGTTTCTTTTTAAAGATTCCCACATTTATAAACTATCATTTATAACTTTAAAACATCATTTATTATCCTGGAAAAAAAATTAAATACTTTTATTAATTTTAAACAATGTTAATCATCCTGAAAAATAATTGATATAATTCATTTATAAATATTAAAACCACATTAATTATTCCAAAAGACAACAAATCAAATTGTAGTCTTTTTTATATATTTAAAACATCATTAATTATCATAAAATATAGTAAATCAAGTTTATAATCTTTTATAAATTGAAAACAACAATAATCATCCTAGAAGATAAATAATCAAATTTATAATCATTTATAAATTTAAAACAACATTAATTCTCCTAGAAGATAATTAATAAAATTTATAAATTCTCTTATAAATTTTAATCAATACTTAACCTCTATTCTCCAACTTCTCAAAATTTTTGAAAACATAGTTTAAACAACTTCCAAAGTGCAAAAATGCGATCAAATATTTATTTTGTAAAAATATAAGCACAAGTTCAACACACACACACAACGGTTTAAGGCGATGATATTTCATAAGTGACAGTATTGTGAAAGTAGCTATAACAATACTTACACAATTCATATAGCATGTCACAAATATTTTAAACAAACATCAATATAAACAATATAAGAACATAAATAAATCAATATTAACGAGAAACCTCTTAGGGTCTCTTTGCAAAAGTCCCATGTAAATCTCATACATATGTGTGTGTGCGCGCGCGTGCACTTCGAAGTGTCCCGTAGCGACCTATTCGCTACAAAAACACTTTGACTTCTTATTGAACCCTGCAACCCAATGATCATTTATATCATCCGTTATCAAGTAGGAATTCGAATCCAAACAAACAATCAAACAATAATAACAAACATATTATATCAATCAATAGCTAACATATAATTTATTAATTAATTCACATATTGATTGACTTCAAAAATATTCTATCTATTTTGCAAGCATAGAACAGTGATTTATTCTGCTCGATAGATATCCAAAATAATTTATTTAATTTAGTTATAGTAGAACGGTGTTTTATTCTTCTAAATAGATTTCACAAACGAAGTATAACCAATTTAACTAGGTTAAACGTAATTAAATTAAATTTTATCATTAATTTATACTACGTTAAAACTATCAACAATCATCCAAGCATTCACTAATAATTTGTAGCAGCACAGTATTTAAAGGCGAGTAAACTCACCAAAATTCTTGTTGACACTTTCGCATTCCGGTTTGAACTAAAATCGAACGGTATTCGATTTTAGCTCAAAATTCTACTAGCTTCAAATTCAACAAATCGAACTCCAATGCATAGATAACGTCGACACGAGTCCAATGTAAAAGGCCGTGTCCAAATCCGATCTCGTATGAACAAGATATCGATTTTATAAGAGGTTGAATCAATTAAATTAATTACTTAACCAGTTAATCACTAATTGCTTAAATAACCTTCTTCCCTAAATCCAATAAATCCCACCACTAACATTCATGCATACTGATATACCTATCAATGCTTATCTTCCCATGTCGTTTTCTCTACCTACACACCACTAAACGATGCATCGATTTCACCATTCAACTCCACATCATAAGAGCTCCACATCCATTACCATCAATCGAAGCTCGGCGGCCCCTACATAAATGCGACCTGACACTCATCACCCTCTAAACCCAAATGACGCGTTCCTCTACACATGACTGGACAAGCTAAAAATGGGTGAACTGGTGTATTTTTCGAAGTGTAACTCAACGGTGGTGACGATGAAGCCTAACCCCACCTAAAACTCCCTCCAAACGAAACCCTAGTTCGGCCAGGATAGGTCGATCATGTCTAACTGATGCCACAACCTACTCCGAGCATACTAACTTGTAGATCTCCTCATCATGAACCTAAAGAATCCATCTTTATCATTTTTAATTAAGTATTCGATTTGATTTAGATTTTTGAATGAAGATTTTCTCTCTTTTGTTTTAACAGGAAATTAAAATGTGACAGAGAAAGGGATAATAAAGGAAAGTGATTTTTTTTCAACAGTGCTGTTAGTTGATTTTATACCCAAAATCCATTTGCTTTATTTCACTTCAAGTAATACAACACTTGCAAGCAACACATCAAATAAAAATGCATATCTCAATCTTGTCCAAAAATTGGAATTTGATTTGATTTGAAACAGTTTTATGACACTCCGCTACATAATATTTCTTCGTGTACGAACTGCGAACGACAAAAATAAAATTTCAATCATGCACCAAAATGCGACACGATTACAAAAAAAATAAAACATAATGGTTATCTTATTATGTGAAATTTCATAAATATTATCGTTTGCTATAAAATACATCGAACAAAAATTTAAATATTTTTCAAACTAAAATTTATGAAAAAACTCTATAAATTCGTTTGAAAATACTAGAAATAAGAATCAAGTCGTTTTATTAAAAACGAACTGTGCTATTACTTATTCGAACCATTTATTATTGTAAATAAATTTACAAAATGAGTTATGGAGTTAATAGGCCATTAAATCCATTTAATTAATACTTAATTCATAATTAAAATATTTAAATAATCAATACATTTGAATATAAGTTATTAAACTACAAAAACCAATTATTTAAATATTTAAAATTAATTAAATATTCAAAAATCAAAATGATAAATTTTTGGGATGTTACGTGATAGATAGGCATTTGGGACAAAGGAAATCATGTTGTTATATGTTATGTGAGCTTTAGAGGTTAGGCTTTGGACCTGAGTAATAATACTGCTTTCATTACGACACTATTCAAGGCAATACACTTAGCTTTTATAGTTGAATCTGTCACAATTTCTCATTTGGAACATTTCCAATCTAAATCCCTTTTATTGAAATAAACATGAATTTAAGTTTGGCACACTATTTTTGATGCCATTTTTGAGGTTTTTGCTTAAATACTCCTTCAGAGGAAGTTTTTTATTTTCATAAATAATTCTCTAGTATTTCATAAATACTCGATAATACTTTTAACTACCATTGAGTGATTTTACACATATTTGATATTTTCTCACTACACCAAGTGTAGAAGCGAATTTAGACCTAGTACATAACATAACTATATGATGGTTTCTATTGTTGATGCATAAGGAATCTATCTAATATGCTCCATATTAAACATTTTAGCATGATGTCACTGTTTATCAATTGAGGCAATCCCAACATTCATTTATACCGACTATAATGTATGCCTCTTTCAGGTCTTTTATCGAGAATTAAACAACGAGGCTTTAACCAATTTAACATAGGTACATCATTACCAATCAGTACCATGTTATTTACTTAAAGTGTTTGAAATGTTTTGTACCTACTATTTTTTTTGAGACAAATGCTTCCTATCCATTTTGACTGAAACTCAACTATTTGATTCTCTATCGAAATACTAATTCAACCTTAACATGCTTGTTTAAGATCATATCTTAAAAGTCAAAAACTTTGTTATTTCTCCCAATGACATTGAGACATTTTGGAAATTGTATACAATCAGTAGTCTCTAAACTAGGGTTAGTTGTTCTTTTTCCACATAAAAATCCCAAAACTCATAGTCATATTATGCGATAATTACCGAGTAGAATACAAATGGACTCAAGCATGTAGACTAGCAAAATTTCTTCACTGAATTCAACATTTGAAATCAAAAAGGTCATTTCCTATCAAACTTGCTTTATATATTTTCACCTGCATTGATCTTAGTCTTAAAGAATCAGTTGTGACAAGATGTATCATATCTTTCAAGTACAATTTCCATAACAAATAATCGTCAATGTACTTAGGATCCATTTCGTATTTAAAGTACACACAATGGCGCATAGTCTAAACTCTCCGTGGCTTGTTGACAACTAAGGGGATTGTACCATTAACAATATGTTTTCTCAATATTTATAAGAAACTTGTAGTTTTCTTTCAATATGAAAGATTTCCTATTCGACATTCTAATAAACAAAGTCCTTTTAGCTTGGTTAAATTATAATCAACATAACCTATTTCTATTTTATAATCTTGGATCATATCTATGTCCGTTCCACTACCACTAATTTCTTTAGAAAGAAATTCCTTCAAGAAGGCAGTGTGTCTTGAAACAATAATATATTTCTCGATGCGATGGAATAAAAACTCAAAACAATTTATGAAGTACCTATAGACTTATGTAAAGTTGATTTAGTTTTGAGTTCGCATAACTTACATTCGTAACATAGATCAAACAATCACATTCCTAAAACTATTTAGGATGAGCTTTCTTCCCAATTCATATCATATATGGAACCGTAATAATATCTGTAAATGAAATCAAATTTAACATATATGCTTACTCTTAAGTACATATCCTTGAAAAAAGGTGTAACTAAACTTTACTCATTGCTAGTTGTATTTTGTCCAATAGAGTCTTATTACTCTTTATCAGTGCATCATTATGTAGCATGGAGATGAGTGACTTTGAGAATGAATCGCATTCTTTTTTCGGTACTCTTGGAACTCTTATCCAAGATACTAACAAATTCAATCGAAGCAAATGGTTTTAATTCCTTTTCATGTTATATTTTTCTACTTTCATTTTATATTCTATAACTTATCATAGGTATGTAACTTGTATATCAAATACACGTGTTTATATCTATGAAACTTTCATTGGTGAATTCATTAAAGTAAGGGGATCCGCATTCATTATCGTAAGATTTGGTCTACATAAATCTATATATATTAAGCTGAAGAGTTCTTTAGCTCTTTTGTATCTCCTACCAAATGAAGGCTTTTCTGTGAAGCCTTTAAGATACAAATCACAAGTACCACATGATTCACATTCATATGATTAAAGAATTCTTTTTCAAAGATACGGCTTTGTCCATGATTCCAAAAATAATTGTTAAATATTTTGGATGCTTTTGTATTTTCTATAACTAACACATTATTATTGTTATGAAAAATAATACCATCAACGATTTACTAGAAATAGATTTATTTTATAATGAATATTTATAATATGTATGCTAAAACAAAGTTGCACCAATTTTTAGTTTAAAACAAAAGCTGTTACTATTTCATAAACACTATTTGGTATACGAAACTTGATGTGTCCACTAACGAGTGTCATATGATATGTTGCTGTTATCTCTGTTGTTTCAGTAGCAACATTCAGAAACGAAGCTCCACAATCATTTATTATCGACTATTTATTTCCTTCACTGTAGCTAACTTATAGCCGAGAGTTTGGGACCAAGTATTTCAAATTTAAAAATAGATCTTATATAAAAAAACTATCCACAAAAAACGAATTTGGAATAGAAATCTTATCTCCTTTTGTTATTAAGCATCTATAGATATTTTATAAAATTCTACTTTCGATGTCTCTTCATGATACATTAGAAACGATTCATCCTCTCTTTATCCCGACTGATTTCCACTCTAAGAATTTCGCTTTCCCTTTTAAACGGTCGAACCTTTCAAAGTGAAACCTTTTATTACAAGGTTGCATGGATTTCTACACAAAAATACATTCAGTCATTCTTAATGTGTCAAGAAGAATGAATATGTTTCACACAAGTAAACAAATTAAAATTGTCATTTCATGATTGAATTCTTTGGTTTGTTTGTAGTCTTTGGTCTATTGTTGTTTCCAACACCAAAATACTCATTGCATTTAATCATATTGAACATATAATCTAACATTATAGTTTACTCGCTCATTTTAAATGAAAAACTTCATTGGAATTTCATATATTATGGAACACGGTAGTTTACCATACAACTTTTGTATATAATTGAATATGGATCAAATATCCATACTCTTATATTGTTTTAGTGTTCAAAACCCATAAAAGAAAATACACGGCCAAGGGTCACTCCCGTTAAAGTGACCAAGACTCGAAACTTTTAATGGTTGTATTATTTGACTCTTGCGTGGGTTGTGAAGCGCCGACATGCCGAAAGATTAGTATGTTTACAAGTAAGCTTTCACTTCATCAATCTTTAACTCAGCTTATTCAGCATATTTTGATCGATGAATGGTTTTATCAATTATATTAATTGTGTAAATTTATTAAAGTATATTATTATAAGATTACGTGTATTCTTATACTTATTATAATAGTTTATAATGTGTCTCTAATAAAGTCCCCATTTGATTTTACATCTTTGAAAAAACACTATATGAGATGTGGGAATTTTATTAATTCCTTTAGTGAGTATTATGATCCATTTATCATGTTACTACAATCTTAAGGTTACTCAATAAATTTTAGTCACCGTAAATGGTAAAAATAACTCCTAACCGAACATTCTTTACTCCTAATCATCTTTAGGGCTTGAGAGTACTTAAAAATCATCAAGTACATAAAATACCCATGACCCATTATTTTGTAATTTCCTAAGGAAAATTTGCAACTCTTGAGGGTGCTCAACAAAGTTACAAAATGTTCTTACCAATCGAGGGACAATATAAACGTCACTACAAATTTATGGCTTGAGTTGCTCAATAATCATGTATATAGAACTCTATTTATATTGTAAATGATAGAGAGCAACATATTGTGACTACATAATTTCAAAATAATAATACTAAGTATTATCGTTTGCAAGAATTAATAAGTATCCACAATACTCAATGGCATCCTTTGTCATTTTATATGCATACAATTATATTTATTTATTTATTTCTCATAAATATAATGAGTTTTATTTTACTTTTAGTCTTAAATACTAAAATCGTATTGTTTAATTTTTATATACATTATATAATATGCTTTTATTTATTTATTTATAATATAATGTTAAATATTACATTAATGTATATAATATAATTAACTAATAATTAACTAATAATTAAACTCTGTAACCTTATATGAACTATAAAATTTATAGTTCATGTTATAATTCAAAATTATTTTTAATTAATTTATTTATAACTTTTATAATTTTAGATTCAAAACAATTTCAAATTTGTTTATTTATGACTTTTGTAAATATAAATATAAATTCATTTATTTGTAACCACTATGAATGAAAATTTATTGAAATTTAAACCTATATTAATTTTAATTTTAATTTAGAATAATTTTAATTTAATTTATCTGAATTTTTAAATTTATTCATAACATTTACAAATTTTAATTTTAATTTAAACCAATTTTGAATTCAAATTTTATATTTTATTCACAACAACACAATACAGGCATTGATATCTTTGTGGATCAGGTGCATCGAGCAGCGAGGTAAAAGGAGGCAAATTAAAAAAACAACCTTTTAATTCATTATGCCCTAGATATTTAATAGTGTTATTATGTATAATATTTTTAATATTAAATCATACTTAATATTTTATTTGATGAATTTCAATTGAATTTTAAGTTATATTATATTACCATTATGTTGACACTGTTAGTTTGATTTTCAATTCTACTATTTCCTCGAGATACTTAAAAAGATACTTTATTGTCAATTAAATATTATTCACTAAATGGTAAATATTAATAATAAAATAATTTTCGTATATAATTTTGAATAATTAAAATCTAAATGATAATAACCAATAAGATAGTTCTAATATAAATCAAATAGTACATACACATGCTTAATATTTTATAAATTAATATTATATATGCAAATGATTATGATTCGTCTTAAGTTAACCGATCATTAATGGCGCCCCCATCCTTCTCCACTTTCACACGTCTCCCACCTTATTGCCCCGTACTCCTGCCCTTGACAACCTTTTTTTACCTACTGCCCACACCATACCCACCCTTTACTGTACACACTCCGCTCCAGCCTTACATGCCTCCTCCGACCTGCCCCTCCGCCGGTTACCACTGCAAGCTCCTCTTATCCCACGCCAGCCACCCATACCTGATCAACTACCCACCCAATGCAACCTACACACCTCTCAGCGCCCCCCAAACCTGCCGTACCCCCTTGACTCTGCAACCCCACTCTAGACAACGTTTTAAACCACCAAGTTTCCCCTCAGCCCCATGGACCTCTCTCTTCAAAACAAAACCATTGAATGCAGGTAAATATAAACCCATCAACTTTGATCTCAACCATACTGGACATCCTTTGCAAGTACCGCCGTTGATTGTTGACGAAGGCAAAACCTACTGGAGTAACTGGTTAGTTGGTTTCTTCCTAGACGACAGCCTATCGCACACCACTGTCATCAACCACCTTATCCATACATGGAAGCTCAAAGGCAAGTTTACTGTCAGAAAAGAACGAGCACACTTCTATTTTGACATTACTCTACCGGAAAATTGCTAGTACATTCTGCAGAATGATCCACTCTTCATCAGAGGCAAAATGTTCATCATTGCAAACTGGACTCCATCATTTGGTAATATACAATCTTATATTAAGAAAGTACCTATATGGATGCATTTCAACAACATTCCACTTATCACATGGACTCTTACGGGTATTAATTGGTTGGCATGTCATCTGCGTGAGTTAATTTGCTACAATGAAGCAACTGAAAAGATGTCAAGACTTGGTTATGCAAAATGCTTAATTGAGATTGGTGCTTCTAAAAATCTGCCTAAACACATCTTTCTTGGTGGAGATAATGTTGTAGAAGTTGACTATGGATGGCTACCACACATTTGCACCACCTGCAAAACTTTTGGTCATACTGATACAACTTGTCACAAAACTTTTACATAGTTTACTGGCACACAACTTCCTACCCCCCTCTAACCCGAAGTCCCAGCCAACTGGACTCGAAGCAAGCTCTATTATTACTCTGAGAATTCCCTCTTCTTCTATACTTACGAACTCCAAATTACCAACTTCTAACCTGGTGCAACCACACTTTAAACTCGGTGCAACATCTTCTAATCCACCTAGACACTATAGTGGCCGTAGGCCTCCATATTCCGAACCACTTTATACCAAATCTCCCACTTTTACCAACACTCCAAATGGCTGTCTGACTACACCCTCCACCACTGGTGGTTCTACCATTGCTCCCCCACACACTACACATCAAAACTATCAATCTAAACTCAAACCTCCTACTCTTCACAACAGTTTCTCACCATTGAATGAAACTGACACTCTATGCATATCCACTGACACGCACAACTCCCTCTCTGTTGTATCTACTAACTCCAACCCACACACTGCTAACAACTCTGATCCAACACTTCCCACACCCCTCTCATCCTCACACACTGTCAACAACAATCCACTTCATAGTACCACTGCATCAAATCTTCCTTTCCTTACCATACATCTACCACCCACTATTTCCACTGAACTCATACAAAACAACATCATCACCCAAGCCACTTTCCATGATCAGAACTTTATTCTCTCTGAACTGATTAATACCCAGACCAACCTTAACTCTGACCCCTCCCCCTCCCCCTCCTCCCCCCACACTTTTCTCCATTAACCACTCCTCTTCCCTACGAATCTCTGACTTATTTTATGAACCAAAACAAATCCACACACCTACCACCTAATAATGCTCTAATTCGCTGATTGCACTGCTATACTTCATGTTCGGATGGGCTTCAACCTTGCTACCCGCATCCCCTTTGATTTATTTTCTTTTTTGTCTTTTGGGCCTGATTTGCTTTTAGCCCAATACCCTGTATTATAAATACAGTAGCATGGTGAGACATTTGTATGTGAAAAACTGCAGAAATAAAATATTTTTCAAACTTCTTTTATAGTATCAGAGCTTCATTCCTGAAATTCATCACGTTTAAATTGGCAATTTAATTTATTTATTTTTTAAATAAAATGAGAATTAATTAGAAAATTTTCTAGAATAAATAATTTTGATCATAAACAGAAGTTTAATAAGGAATTTAAGTATAAGTAGCTTAAAAATAAATATTGGATTTAGGAAAAATAAGATGTATATTTATATAAATGAATCACAAAATAGAATTTGAGATTTATAGAATTTCAAAATAAAATGTATTAAAAATAAATTAGAGATTAAAAACTTTAACAAGTTGAACAAACAAAATAATAGATAAAAAAAATGTATAATTTAATTTCAAACTATTTTACTTTAATTTGTATAAGTATAAATATATACATAAGGGGATAAAATGGATAGATATATCTTGTAAATTAAAATCAAACAAGGTTTAAAAACAAAAGGTATAAATTAAAATTTATTGAACTGAGGATCTAAACACAAATGTGATTGAGTATGTTTAAATATTAATGTATGAATAAATAAAGATATGTTAATAAATAAGAATCTTTTTTTTTTTTATTATGGTTGTAGGATGTGATGGATTTCAAAAGTTGTAAAAATAAAATGAATACAAGTGTAGTAAGTAACTTGTAAATAAATTGATAAAGGGCTAAAAGCATAAATCATGTTTCATAAATCAAAAATTCAAATTGCTTTTTTTTTTTTTTTTTTTTTTACTTGAAAATAAATACAATATAAAGTTATGTTTAAAACTATTTAAATTGTTTAGAGATGAACATAAGTATTTAACTTAAAACAAAGGTTAAAACAAAGAAAACATGTATACAAATGTAAACATATACCTACATGCACATGGGTTTGGAGTGAAGAGATTAACAAAACTTTATATCATGATGATTTCTAACAAGTGGCCTTCAATGCAATTAATTAAATAAAATAATTAAATAAAAAATTACAAAAACCCTTCCATTTTCCCATATGCAATTATGCAACTTTCCAACAAATCTGAAAAAATAGTAGAAAAAGATTTGGCTTCACATCTTTCAAAGCCATAAAGCTGTTCAAAACATAAGATAAGAAGAAAAAAAACAATTCAGTTTGAACTCAAAATAAAAGAAAAACCCAAATCGCATTTTCACAAACCATATACAAGTCTGCATCTCCCATTTTCAAATCTGCAACCATGAAAATCTCATTTTCAAATAAGACTGTAGCTCCTCTTTTCAAATCCAAAATACTATCTGCATTTCAATTTTAAAAGCAAGAAAAGAAGCCTGCATGTTAGAAACAAGTGAAAGCCCTGCATTTCAAATCTGAAACCAAACAACTCCTCTTTTCCTAAATTTCTGCCTGCATGTTTTTGCATATGAAAACAAATCTGCAATTCCAAGTTAGAAGGCCAGCATGCATTCATTTTTTAAACCATGGAACATGCATGTATGAATCAAGAAGCTCTGCATTTCTTTGCATCTGCAAATTGCAAGCAAGGCCTGCATGCATCAAGTAGAAGCTGCATGTTTTTAAAAAGCATTCAAGCCTGCATTTCATAACTCTGGAACAAGAAGCTACTGCATTTCAATTTTAAAAGCAAGACAAAGTGCCTGCATTTCACATTTTCAAAACTCTGGAACCTGCATAATGAAATATGCTCTGCACTTTGAATTAAGGTGAGTAACTCCTCTTTTCAAAAAAAATTATGTAGGTTGATTGCATGTTTAATCTGAGATAAGATGAAGTTGCAGTGAATATTTATATGTGTGCATGTTTATAAAGTACAAATGAATATTTAAGAAATTACCTGCACATAGATATGTCTAGAAAACAAGAAGAGGATTGTGCATGTGTGATCTTTAAACTTATGTTTGATTTCTTGATTTTCCTTTAACTTGTTTGCTGAATTGAAATTAAATTTTTGAACAAATTTTGTTTGCTTTTGAATGGTGTAAGTTCAAATTGTATATAAACTAAATATGATATCTGGAATTCTGGAAAATCAAATTACACAAAACTAAATTGACTAGAGTGATAAATTTAAACTATATGATGTAATATTCCAGGTTTATTAATAAAATCAGTGAGTAAATTCAAGAATTTTAAAAAACAAAAACTTAAATTTATTGTGATTGAAATAAGGAGCAGTTTAAAGAACACTGTATTTTACAGTTTAGTCTAGTTCAATTGAAGCTTACATTTGATTTGGTTGAAATTGTCTCTGGTGATAGTTGATCTATCATAGATCACTAGAAAATTATTGAATTTGTTTGCAATTCAAATTTGAGAATGAAATTTGGGAATTTCTGTCAAGAAACCTAGTTTATATGGGTTACAGTTTTGGGTAAATTTCGAACTCCTCAGTGAATCGAGTTCGAAGCTGTTTGGGGTACTGATGGATGGTGTAGTGATGAAGCAATCACCGGAGTTTGGTCGATGATGTTGGTCGGAGATGGTAGTTAATGGTGTTGACAGGTTTTAGGTGATATTGGGTGAAGGCTGTTTCAGGTTTCAGGGGTATTGGGATTGCAGTGTTTTGACTCGGGTTGGCCTCGGGGGAAGTAGGAAATGACTCAAAGCAGTGAGGCTACTGACTCGAAGTAATTATATGGTGGCTCGGGTGCATGAATGTTTCAGGTAGAAACAGAAACCTGTTTTTTTCTAGGTTTCCAAATTTTGAAATAAAGATAAAATTCAAACAAAAATCTGGAGAAACTAAGTTGAATCTAAAATTTTAAATATAAATGAAATTAATTTAGTTTTGGGCTTTTGAAATAATTTAAGTTTTGAAGTTTTAATTAGTTTTAAGATGTGTTAGAAATCTGTTTCCCAGGCTTATTAAATTTAAGTAAAAGAAATCTGCAAACTAAAATTTAATTTAGGATTTTAAAACTGAGTTTAAACATGAATTCAAATGAGTTTGAATTCTGTTCTTTGAAATAATTTGAATTCAGTAAATTTTAAAAGTTTGGTTTTCAAAACTAAACAGAAACTGTTCTTCTGTTTTAAAATGTAAAAGTAAATTTAAATTTAAGGTGGAGATTTAAACTTAGTTCTTAATTTGGAATTTTAAATATGAGATCAGATTTGATTATCAGAGATTTGAAAGTAATTATGTTTCAAATTCAAATTTGATTTTAAATTCTCAAGTGTGAATGTATATGTGATTTGCATTTTGAATTGGAAGGTTAGGTATGTAAATAAAAAATTCAAACTGAATTAAAAACTGAGATTTAAATCTGGATTTAATTTTTTTTTTAAAACTTCAGTTTTAAAGTAAAGAATTAAATTTGAATTGCTTTCAAATGATTTACATTTGAATTGAAGGTGAAATTGTAGGAAGAGTTTTAAAGAGTTTAAACTAAATTGAAAATGGAAGTTATATTTCAGTTTTGAGATTTTAAAGCAATTTTTAAATTTATTTGAATTCAAGTTGAATTGAAATCTAAATTGTTTTAAACTTATTAATAAAGAATATGTTTCTTTTCAACATATAAGATTAAGTTGTGTATTGTTTTAAACTCTTATTTAAGACAAATTTGAGTCTTGAGTTTAAAGAAAATGTTAAATGGAATTTAATGTAAATTTAAAAACATTTTGTTTTTAAATGCATATTTAAATAAGGAATGTTTATTTAAAGATAAAGAAAAGTATAATGATTTGTAATTCATTTAATTATTAAGGTAGTACAAATGGATAATTAATATAATTAATTAATTAAAGAAATGGATAATTAGTTAAAGTAATTAAGGGTTTTAATTTGATTAATTAAAGTTTAAGATTAATTTTTCTTAGAATAATTAATTTGTAATTAAGAAATCATTAATTGAATGATATTAGATTTTAAATTAATAATTGAAGATTTATTAATTGAATAAATATGGATAGTTAATTAATTAGGAATAATAAATGAAAGTAATCATGTAGGTAATAAATTTAAAACCACCCAGTTTATTCATCTTAATTGTAGATGCTGATTGTTATTGAATGTTGTGTGATGGATTGATATATTTGATATGTGATGTGATGCTATGTGATACTTTGTGCTGATCTGCTATATTTGTGATGAATATACTGTTGTATGAATATGAAACCCTTTGACCCGTAAAACGACATTTGAATTTCGATGCGACAGGGAGTCGGATTCCAGCTGGTTATCCGAAACCCACATCGAATCATATTAGTGAATTTTTGTGATTGATAATTTACTTTATCTATGAATCTATGAATATAGATAAGCGCTATGGGTTATACCGCTTATCTTTATGATTGAATCTGTGATGATGATGTTGTGCACTATTGTGTTGAACCCCTAGACCACACTTATACACACACAAATATGGATTGCACGTGGAAATGGGTTAAGTCACAGATTTTGAAATTGTTTTAAAATTTGAATTTTTGAATCCAAAATAGTTTTGGAATTAGAATTGAAGCTTTTGAAAAAATGAATTTCAAAAATAAAAGTTATGTGAATAACTTAATTGAGTTTGAAATTTAAATAATTTGATTTAAATTTGAATTCAATATTTGAAGTTGAATTCTATGATTTGAAAACTATGTTTAAAAAGGGTATTCAACTTATAAATGGATTTATATGGGTTTTTAAACCATTTTGAAAAGTGATGTTTGGAATTTAAATTTAACCTAAGATTTCAACTTGTATAAATCAGACTTTTCTGAAACGAAAACTGTCGTTTTCAAATAATAGAAGCTTTCATATAAGAAATGGATTTCCAATGTGTGTTAAAAGGAATTCAAGTTTTGAAATGAAAATGGTATTCCAAGTTATAAATAAATCTTTGGAACGTGTTTTGAAAGCTATAAATTAAATCTTAAATTTAAAGATTTATCGAGTTAATCCAATTGGAATGGAAGTTGTTTTGAATCTATGAATAGATCTTTGTGAAACTAGGTGAAACTTGGTGAAATAAATCTTTTTGTTTAAAGATTTAAAATGGTAATTTGTTTAACCATTTGAAAGAAAAGTTTTGGATTTTATAAGTTGTGACTTAACTAAAATCCCATATCCATATGTTTTAAAATATGGCGCTCATTATTCGGTTTAGCCAGGGGAGGACCTTGTGTCATATAGCCCATTCCGAATAGTGATACGACGTTATGGATAGCAATTGAAGACCGGTGGTGAAGACCGGATATTTCCAAAAACAAAAGGATAACTCATCGATTGTCTCTGCACTGGCTGATCCCCGGTATAGAGATCTTCATATGTGATGGGAAGTCCGGACGTGATTAGGGATTATCCGGATTTGCAAGGGCTTCTTCGGAAGTGCCTCCGGTTCCGTTCGAACCCGGAACAGACTTGTATGGTTGTATGTCCGACACTACACTTTGAGATATTAACTGATCTCTATCAAATACATTTCTGCCTGGTGGCGGAGAATTTATTCTCTCAGCTTAACACCCTTCTCTGAGACGTACGAGCTCAGAGGTTATGTAGTTGATATTTATCAGTGATATATTCCCAATTTGGTAATGTGGCATGCTGAGTGCTGCTGTGTGATGATCATTGGTTGATCATTTGTGATATGATCATTTGTTTGATCATTTATCTTTGTGATCATTGCTTTGGTCATCTGTTGACCCAAAGCATGGCTTTGTGCCAAAGCGTAGCTTTGTGGACGAGACTGCATCAGGACCTCACTCCCCGGAAATGGTCGAAACAGGAAAGATGCGACAAGGTTATGAGGGTCGCTCCCTTTAGGGTGTGTCATTCCCTTCTGGTAAAGGGTGGTATCAGGTATGGAGCCCTGGTATTTAACCTATGTGGTTGCTCCAATCTCATTTACTGTGTGGTTGTTGCTTTGAGGCGCCTCGGATAAAGGTCCCAAAGGACCGGGGGATGGCATATTCGTGTAGTAGTTACCTAGTTACAGAGGTAACCCGGCCTTGTGTTGGCAGAGATCTAACCGTAACGTTAGTTTCTCGGGACGTCCCACCAGAGGCGATCCCATGTGGCGGTAGGAAGTTCCTTAGCCTGACCATTTGTTGGAAATCCATTCATCCAATACGTGCCTTGTACGGTTTTAGTTGTAGAACCTGCCATTTAACATGGCAGCTATAGTAGGCATAGTATCATGGTACCTATGCTGGCTAGGATTTATATTATATTTTCGAAATGGTTTTCCACACTTTGCACTTATAGTAATAATATCAAAGAAATTTCTCGTATTAAGCATATTTGACTATCATAAGGAGAAATCTCCTCCAATTCTGCGTTTGCATTGTGTGTGTGGCAGGAGGCCTTATGGTAGTTTCATTTTCCAAAAAGCATTGCGGATTTCAAATTTAAATTCTTTTGTTTGTTTTCAAAGACCAATTGCTTTTGTTTGCTCATACCAGTCCCATGACTGACCTGGAGTTTATTGTTCCTTTCCTAAACTCTGGGTGCCCACTATTTTTCCACACGGGCAGTCTAGAGTTGGGGTTTCAGATAATCTATAGTAGGTGTAGATCCGATAGCTTTCAGCCTTAGGATTTGGCAATCGCATTTTGGATCGAGTTGCTTCTCTTCATCTTGATTTGGGAGTTCGAGCTATTTCTGGATTGGTGCTTTGAAGATGGAGATTACTAATACTGGAGTTCTTTCTTGAAGGCCATTTTGGAGATTTGTTCCGCTGCTGTGTTATCTTTTCTTTCCGCTGCTATTTCTTGTATCTCTGATGTATATTCATTGTACCATTCATGTTGTATCAGTTATTGTATCAAATGTTGTATATGAAATATATTATTCATTTCTTCCGCTGTGTTATTTACTTAATGTGTTATAAGCTCCGGCGACTCGAATTTGAACGATCGAATCTGCGGCATTCGAGTACAATGTGAAGTATGGATGTCGATTTTCGAACGCGAAAAATTCGAATCGTTACACTTGGTATCAGAGCTGAAGGTTAAAACTTTAGCTCAGGAGTATAACACATTAAGTAACTCATTAGAGATAGGGTGAAGTAAACCCTAGAATGAGTATATCCCTGAGATATCCGTTCGAATGCCTCAGTAAATTCTCTTACTATCCACTGATAGTGAGTATGAGTGCGAGAAGAGAACGAGATAGGGGACAGGGGAGTACCACTACAAATGGTCAATACCCTGCAACAGTGGGAATATCTTTTCTCTATCAATCTCCTTTGATTCGATTTCGAATTCTTTTGATTGCTTCGTAGCTGCTCCAGAAAGAAGTTTCGGTGTGATGATGGCCATACGTATCGTTGTAGGAAATTCTTACTTCGTATCTTCATCGGTTTCTTATCATCTTTTCGATCTAAACTCTAATGAATTTGAAATTGAAAATATTAAATAAATTGGAAATTTTAAATTAGTAAATTGGTTAACTAATATGAAGATTTGATCCATCTATCTATTCTCTGGGATCCGATATATTCTACGAACGATTAGTTATCTCTTCGAACTAATCAATGCCCTCGCATATTCGTAGACCGGTGGATCCAAATATCTTGTGTAATATTATATGAGTTTGTTCTCATATTGTTGATATTCTGATTTGTTAAGCCAAATACAGAATTGTTATCCAGTTCGATTTGGAAAGGTATTTCTCTATCTTTCATCTTTTCTTTTCGTCTTCCTAGCAAATTTCGAGGACGAAATTCTTTTAAGGGGGGAAATCTGTAACATTCCTGAAATTCATCACGTTTAAATTGGCAATTTAATTTATGTATTTTTTAAATAAAATGAGAATTAATTAGAAAATTTTCTAGAATAAATAATTTTGATCATAAACAGAAGTTTAATAAGGAATTTAAGTATAAGTAGCTTAAAAATAAATATTTGATTTAGGAAAAATAAGATGTATATTTATATAAATGAATCACAAAATAGAATTTGAGATTTATAGAATTTCAAAATAAAATGTATTAAAAATAAATTAGAGATTAAAAACTTTAACAAGTTGAACAAACAAAATAATAGATAAAAAAAATGTATAATTTAATTTCAAACTATTTTACTTTAATTTGTATAAGTATAAATATATACATAAGGGGATAAAATGGATAGATATATCTTGTAAATTAAAATCAAACAAGGTTTAAAAACAAAAGGTATAAATTAAAATTTATTGAACTGAGGATCTAAACACAAATGTGATTGAGTATGTTTAAATATTAATGTATGAATAAATAAAGATATGTTAATAAATAAGAATCTTTTTTTTTTATTATGGTTGTAGGATGTGATGGATTTCAAAAGTTGTAAAAATAAAATGAATACAAGTGTAGTAAGTAACTTGTAAATAAATTGATAAAGGGCTAAAAGCATAAATCATGTTTCGTAAATCAAAAATTCAAATTGCTTTTTTTTTTTTACTTGAAAATAAATACAATATAAAGTTATGTTTAAAACTATTTAAATTGTTTAGAGATGAACATAAGTATTTAACTTAAAACAAAGGTTAAAACAAAGAAAACATGTATACAAATGTAAACATATACCTACATGCACATGGGTTTGGAGTGAAGAGATTAACAAAACTTTATATCATGATGATTTCTAACAAGTGGCCTTCAATGCAATTAATTAAATAAAATAATTAAATAAAAAATTACAAAAACCCTTCCATTTTCCCATATGCAATTATGCAACTTTCCAACAAATCTGAAAAAATAGTAGAAAAAGATTTGGCTTCACATCTTTCAAAGCCATAAAGCTGTTCAAAACATAAGATAAGAAGAAGAAAAACAATTCAGTTTGAACTCAAAATAAAAGAAAAACCCAAATCGCATTTTCACAAACCATATACAAGTCTGCATCTCCCATTTTCAAATCTGCAACCATGAAAATCTCATTTTCAAATAAGACTGTAGCTCCTCTTTTCAAATCCAAAATACTATCTGCATTTCAATTTTAAAAGCAAGAAAAGAAGCCTGCATGTTAGAAACAAGTGAAAGCCCTGCATTTCAAATCTGAAACCAAACAACTCCTCTTTTCCTAAATTTCTGCCTGCATGTTTTTGCATATGAAAACAAATCTGCAATTCCAAGTTAGAAGGCCAGCATGCATTCATTTTTTAAACCATGGAACATGCATGTATGAATCAAGAAGCTCTGCATTTCTTTGCATCTGCAAATTGCAAGCAAGGCCTGCATGCATCAAGTAGAAGCTGCATGTTTTTAAAAAGCATTCAAGCCTGCATTTCATAACTCTGGAACAAGAAGCTACTGCATTTCAATTTTAAAAGCAAGACAAAGTGCCTGCATTTCACATTTTCAAAACTCTGGAACCTGCATAATGAAATATGCTCTGCACTTTGAATTAAGGTGAGTAACTCCTCTTTTCAAAAAAAATTATGTAGGTTGATTGCATGTTTAATCTGAGATAAGATGAAGTTGCAGTGAATATTTATATGTGTGCATGTTTATAAAGTACAAATGAATATTTAAGAAATTACCTGCACATAGATATGTCTAGAAAACAAGAAGAGGATTGTGCATGTGTGATCTTTAAACTTATGTTTGATTTCTTGATTTTCCTTTAACTTGTTTGCTGAATTGAAATTAAATTTTTGAACAAATTTTGTTTGCTTTTGAATGGTGTAAGTTCAAATTGTATATAAACTAAATATGATATCTGGAATTCTGGAAAATCAAATTACACAAAACTAAATTGACTAGAGTGATAAATTTAAACTATATGATGTAATATTCCAGGTTTATTAATAAAATCAGTGAGTAAATTCAAGAATTTTAAAAAACAAAAACTTAAATTTATTGTGATTGAAATAAGGAGCAGTTTAAAGAACACTGTATTTTACAGTTTAGTCTAGTTCAATTGAAGCTTACATTTGATTTGGTTGAAATTGTCTCTGGTGATAGTTGATCTATCATAGATCACTAGAAAATTATTGAATTTGTTTGCAATTCAAATTTGAGAATGAAATTTGGGAATTTCTGTCAAGAAACCTAGTTTATATGGGTTACAGTTTTGGGTAAATTTCGAACTCCTCAGTGAATCGAGTTCGAAGCTGTTTGGGGTACTGATGGATGGTGTAGTGATGAAGCAATCACCGGAGTTTGGTCGATGATGTTGGTCGGAGATGGTAGTTAATGGTGTTGACAGGTTTTAGGTGATATTGGGTGAAGGCTGTTTCAGGTTTCAGGGGTATTGGGATTGCAGTGTTTTGACTCGGGTTGGCCTCGGGGGAAGTAGGAAATGACTCAAAGCAGTGAGGCTACTGACTCGAAGTAATTATATGGTGGCTCGGGTGCATGAATGTTTCAGGTGGAAACAGAAACCTGTTTTTTTCTAGGTTTCCAAATTTTGAAATAAAGATAAAATTCAAACAAAAATCTGGAGAAACTAAGTTGAATCTAAAATTTTAAATATAAATGCAATTAATTTAGTTTTGGGCTTTTGAAATAATTTAAGTTTTGAAGTTTTAATTAGTTTTAAGATGTGTTAGAAATCTGTTTCCCAGGCTTATTAAATTTAAGTAAAAGAAATCTGCAAACTAAAATTTAATTTAGGATTTTAAAACTGAGTTTAAACATGAATTCAAATGAGTTTGAATTCTGTTCTTTGAAATAATTTGAATTCAGTAAATTTTAAAAGTTTGGTTTTCAAAACTAAACAGAAACTGTTCTTCTGTTTTAAAATGTAAAAGTAAATTTAAATTTAAGGTGGAGATTTAAACTTAGTTCTTAATTTGGAATTTTAAATATGAGATCAGATTTGATTATCAGAGATTTGAAAGTAATTATGTTTCAAATTCAAATTTGATTTTAAATTCTCAAGTGTGAATGTATATGTGATTTGCATTTTGAATTGGAAGGTTACGTATGTAAATTAAAAATTCAAACTGAATTAAAAACTGAGATTTAAATCTGGATTTAAATTTTTTTTTTAAAACTTCAGTTTTAAAGTAAAGAATTAAATTTGAATTGCTTTCAAATGATTTACATTTGAATTGAAGGTGAAATTGTAGGAAGAGTTTTAAAGAGTTTAAACTAAATTGAAAATGGAAGTTATATTTCAGTTTTGAGATTTTAAAGCAATTTTTAAATTTATTTGAATTCAAGTTGAATTGAAATCTAAATTGTTTTAAACTTATTAATAAAGAATATGTTTCTTTTCAACATATAAGATTAAGTTGTGTATTGTTTTAAACTCTTATTTAAGACAAATTTGAGTCTTGAGTTTAAAGAAAATGTTAAATGGAATTTAATGTAAATTTAAAAGCATTTTGTTTTTAAATGCATAATTTAAATAAGGAATGTTTATTTAAAGATAAAGAAAAGTATAATGATTTGTAATTCATTTAATTATTAAGGTAGTACAAATGGATAATTAATATAATTAATTAATTAAAGAAATGGATAATTAGTTAAAGTAATTAAGGGTTTTAATTTGATTAATTAAAGTTTAAGATTAATTTTTCTTAGAATAATTAATTTGTAATTAGGAAATCATTAATTGAATGATATTAGATTTTAAATTAATAATTGAAGATTTATTAATTGAATAAATATGGATAGTTAATTAATTAGGAATAATAAATGAAAGTAATCATGTAGGTAATAAATTTAAAACCACCCAGTTTATTCATCTTAATTGTAGATGCTGATTGTTATTGAATGTTGTGTGATGGATTGATATATTTGATATGTGATGTGATGCTATGTGATACTTTGTGCTGATCTGCTATATTTGTGATGAATATACTGTTGTATGAATATGAAACCCTTTGACCCGTAAAACGACATTTGAATTTCGATGCGACAGGGAGTCGGATTCCAGCTGGTTATCCGAAACCCACATCGAATCATATTAGTGAATTTTTGTGATTGATAATTTACTTTATCTATGAATCTATGAATGTAGATAAGCGCTATGGGTTATACCGCTTATCTTTATGATTGAATCTGTGATGATGATGTTGTGCACTATTGTGTTGAACCCCTAGACCACACTTATACACACACAAATATGGATTGCACGTGGAAATGGGTTAAGTCACAGATTTTGAAATTGTTTTAAAATTTGAATTTTTGAATCCAAAATAGTTTTGGAATTAGAATTGAAGCTTTTGAAAAAATGAATTTCAAAAATAAAAGTTATGTGAATAACTTAATTGAGTTTGAAATTTAAATAATTTGATTTAAATTTGAATTCAATATTTGAAGTTGAATTCTATGATTTGAAAACTATGTTTAAAAAGGGTATTCAACTTATAAATGGATTTATATGGGTTTTTAAACCATTTTGAAAAGTGATGTTTGGAATTTAAATTTAACCTAAGATTTCAACTTGTATAAATCAGACTTTTCTGAAACGAAAACTGTCGTTTTCAAATAATAGAAGCTTTCATATAAGAAATGGATTTCCAATGTGTGTTAAAAGGAATTCAAGTTTTGAAATGAAAATGGTATTCCAAGTTATAAATAAATCTTTGGAACGTGTTTTGAAAGCTATAAATTAAATCTTAAATTTAAAGATTTATCGAGTTAATCCAATTGGAATGGAAGTTGTTTTGAATCTATGAATAGATCTTTGTGAAACTAGGTGAAACTTGGTGAAATAAATCTTTTTGTTTAAAGATTTAAAATGGTAATTTGTTTAACCATTTGAAAGAAAAGTTTTGGATTTTATAAGTTGTGACTTAACTAAAATCCCATATCCATATGTTTTAAAATATGGCGCTCATTATTCGGTTTAGCCGGGGGAGGACCTTGTGTCATATAGCCCATTCCGAATAGTGATACGACGTTATGGATAGAAATTGAAGACCGGTGGTGAAGACCGGATATTTCCAAAAACAAAAGGATAACTCATCGATTGTCTCTGCACTGGCTGATCCCCGGTATAGAGATCTTCATATGTGATGGGAAGTCCGGACGTGATTAGGGATTATCCGGATTTGCAAGGGCTTCTTCGGAAGTGCCTTCGGTTCTATTCGAACCCGGAACAGACTTGTATGGTTGTATGTCCGACATTACACTTTGAGATATTAACTGATCTCTATCAAATACATTTCTGCCTGGTGGCGGAGAATTTATTCTCTCAGCTTAACACCCTTCTCTGAGACGTACGAGCTCAGAGGTTATGTAGTTGATATTTATCAGTGATATATTCCCAATTTGGTAATGTGGCATGCTGAGTGCTGCTGTGTGATGATCATTGGTTGATCATTTGTGATATGATCATTTGTTTGATCATTTATCTTTGTGATCATTGCTTTGGTCATCTGTTGACCCAAAGCATGGCTTTGTGCCAAAGCGTAGCTTTGTGGACGAGACTGCATCAGGACCTCACTCCCCGGAAATGGTCGAAACAGGAAAGATGCGGCAAGGTTATGAGGGTCGCTCCCTTTAGGGTGTGTCATTCCCTTCTGGTAAAGGGTGGTATCAGGTATGGAGCCCTGGTATTTAACCTATGTGGTTGCTCCAATCTCATTTACTGTGTGGTTGTTGCTTTGAGGCGCCTCGGATAAAGGTCCCAAAGGACCGGGGGATGGCATATTCGTGTAGTAGTTACCTAGTTACAGAGGTAACCCGGCCTTGTGTTGGCAGAGATCTAACCGTAACGTTAGTTTCTCGGGACGTCCCACCAGAGGCGATCCCATGTGGCAGTAGGAAGTTCCTTAGCCTGACCATTTGTTGGAAATCCATTCATCCAATACGTGCCTTGTACGGTTTTAGTTGTAGAACCTGCCATTTAACATGGCAGCTATAGTAGGCATAGTATCATGGTACCTATGCTGGCTAGGATTTATATTATATTTTCGAAATGGTTTTCCACACTTTGCACTTATAGTAATAATATCAAAAAAATTTCTCGTATTAAGCATATTTGACTATCATAAGGAGAAATCTCCTCCAATTCTGCGTTTGCATTGTGTGTGTGGCGGGAGGCCTTATGGTAGTTTCATTTTCCAAAAAGCATTGCGGATTTCAAATTTAAATTCTTTTGTTTGTTTTCAAAGACCAATTGCTTTTGTTTGCTCATACCAGTCCCATGACTGACCTGGAGTTTATTGTTCCTTTCCTAAACTCTGGGTGCCCACTATTTTCCCACACGGGCAGTCTAGAGTTGGGGTTTTCAGATAATCTATAGTAGGTGTAGATCCGATAGCTTTCAGCCTTAGGATTTGGCAATCGCATTTTGGATCGAGTTGCTTCTCTTCATCTTGATTTGGGAGTTCGAGCTATTTCTGGATTGGTGCTTTGAAGATGGAGATTACTAATACTGGAGTTCTTTCTTGAAGGCCATTTTGGAGATTTGTTCCGCTGCTGTGTTATCTTTTCTTTCCGCTGCTATTTCTTGTATCTCTGATGTATATTCATTGTACCATTCATGTTGTATCAGTTATTGTATCAAATGCTGTATATGAAATATATTATTCATTTCTTCCGCTGTGTTATTTACTTAATGTGTTATAAGCTCCGGCGACTTGAATTTGAACGATCGAATCTGCGGCATTCGAGTACAATGTGAAGTATGGATGTCGATTTTCGAACGCGAAAAATTCGAATCGTTACACTTTTCCGTCAGCAGCAACCGGTAGGCTTTGCAACCATCCCGGCACCACCGTGGCTACAAATGGTACCCTGCCCTTGCTTTTACGGCCAGCCTTTCGACTGTCACGGCTTACGCCTAACCAACCCCTTATAGAGGACGTGTGGGGGTAAGAGTCTCCCGTTCGCCACCTAACCGCGAAGCGAGAACCCCCCATCACATTTCACCTAGATAAGCAAGATTTGCCAAACGACAAATCTGTTTTGAGAAGTTGATTTCTTGTGAGGCTCCCCTCAGAATATTATCATCATAGGAGAGGCTACCCTTCTCAAGATCAGTATAGTAATTGTGTTCATCAGTTCTTTCTACCCACTGTGCCATCCTAGAGGCAGATCAGATTCAAGATCATCATTTCTACCTCTGATGGCACCTTTTTTCACCTTGGTCATCTGAAAAGTCTGCTTCTTGATCAAGAAATCAGACTATTCAAATTCTTGATCCTCCATGGCCCTCGAAGAAGAGGATGTTACTTCAGCAAACACTAGCAACAGATCCAATGGCAATCAAAAATCTGAATCTGTCTTGATCAGACCTAAGAATCAAGCAATAAACACCCCATTAGATGAAGACAATTACATCACATGGAAATATCAAATAGAAATTGCATTGAGAGGAAATGATCTACAAGATTATGTCAAAGGTACCAAGGTGATTCCATCAGTTAATATCACTGATGATAAAGGTAATACCATTAGCAACCCAGAATACATTTTATATCAAAAACAAGATAACTTGCTTGCATCTTGGCTCCTATCCTCTGTCAGTCAAATTTTACTGTCACAACTTGTTGGATGTTACACATCATATGAAATATGGTCATCCACTAAAAGAATTTTCAATTCCCAGTCAGCAGCGAGAATTATGCACATGAAGGTGGAGTAGAGCAAAGAAGACTTATGCAAGAAGATTATTCAGCAAATTATGTTTCAACAACAAAGAACAAAAGTCAGAAGAATTGTCAGAACAATCAGAATCCAAGAGGAGGTTACAGTCAAAGGGGCAGGGGTAGAGGAAGGTTTTCAAACAACAATAGAGTCAAATGCCAAATTTGTGAGAAATTTGGTCACATGGCAAATAAGTGTTACTTCAGATTCAAAAGGAGGATTACAATCCAGCACAACAGGCACAATCAAGCAAGCAACCAACAGTAAACATGGCACAAACCAATCATCAATCAAGAAATAATTCAGATAACTCAACAGATGATGCTGTCAAAACTGAAGACATCAACACAGAGGATTGGTTTCCAGACTCAGAAGCTACGAATCATATCACCAATAACTTAAAAATCTCAATTTGGGGAACAAAAGCCACAGTGGTAAGAATTTAATTTCCATGGGTAATGGTGAAACTGCCAAGTATCAAGAAGAACTTAATAAGTGTCTCACAATTTGCTAAAGAAAATCATGTATATTTTGAGTTTCACCCTAAATTCTGTTTAGTCAGAGATATGCTAAGTAAAGACATATTATTACAGGGTAAACTGGAACAGGGTCTGTACAAGTTCAGCAATATGAGATCAAAGAATATCTGTTATAATGTTGTCCACTGTAATAATGCTAGTTTGAACCATGATAAGTGTGACAATGTATTTCATATGTGGCATTGCAAATTGGGACATCCTAGCTATGATGTAGTAAAACAAGTATTGAATGAAAATAAAATTTCTTTCTCACCTTTGTACCATTCATCAATATGCACACATTGTCAAATTGGTAAAAGTCACAAGTTGCCTTTTCAATATTCTGAAACTATATATGAAAAGCCACTTGAGCTTGTGGCAGCTGACTTGTGGGGACCATCACCACATAACTCAACAAAGGGGGACAGGTATTATCTATCACTTGTTGATGCACACACTAGATATACATGGATATATTTTTTAAAGGCAAAATCAGATGCATGCAGTGCTATGAAACATTTCATCACTTGTGCTGAAAAACAACATAATAGCAGTGTGAAGATTGTGCAAACAGATGGTGGGGGTGAATTTAAACCTCTGAAGGAGTTTTTCAGCATAAAAGGGATTGTGCATAGGACTACATGCCCCCATACATCAGAACAAAATGGTTTGGTTGAGAGAAAACATAGGCACATCGTGGAAACATGATTAACACTATTGTCTCAGGAAAATCTACCAATGAAATACCGTAGAGAGGCATTTGCCACAGCGGTATATCTCATTAATAGAATGCCTACCAAAGTGTTAAACCATGTGTGTCATTTTAAAAAACTATTTGGTGTTAAACCAAATTATGAATTTTTGAAAACTTTTGGGTGCCTATGTTTTCCCTGTCTCAGACCATATAATAAACATAAATTAAGCCTAAGATCTAGTCAATGCACCTTTTTAGGATATGCACACAATCAAAAAGGGTACATATGTCTAGACAATCAAGACAGAGTTTATATTTCAAGGCATGTTGTTTTTAATGAAAATGTTTTTCCTTTTGCAGAAAGGGAAAAGCACATGCAAGGAACTGATGTAAACAAAGTAAGCACTAGTCACATATCAGACTTGTCTGAATGGTTAAATGCAGAAGTTCAATCAGACAAAGAACAAACAAGGAATGAGCATAAAGATTGTTCTGAGCAAATAATAACAAGCAGTACTCAACATGATGAACAACAAGAATCCAACACACAGCAAGATCATATCAGCAGAGAATTAATAAGTGAAAATTCTGATGATCATACTGAGATTCAATGTGAACCACACCCAAGTACTATCTAGCATCCCATGATTACTAAATCAAAGAGTGGAATTTTTAAACCCAAAGTATTAAACACTCAACTCAATGAGGTGGAACCAACTTCTTATGAACAGGCAGTAAAAGACAGAAGATGGAGAAAAGTCATGGATGAAGAGTACAATGCTCTTGTTAAAAATAAAACATGGACACTTGTTAATCTACCAAGGCACAAAAATGTTGTAGGAAGCAAATGGACATACAAAATCAAGAGAGATGCTGATGGTAAGATCACTAAATACAAGGCTAGGCTTGTGGCAAAAGGTTACACCCAACAGTTTGGATTTGACTTCAGTGAAACCTTTTCTCCAGTCATTAAGCCAACAACAGTTAGAATAATTCTAACCATAGCCTTGCATAAAAACTGGAGAATAAGGCAACTAGATGCGCATAATGCTTTTTTAAATGGAGAATTAATGGAGGAAGTGTATATGCAGCAGCCAAAAGGCTACAGTTCTGAAGCCAGTGTCAATCAAGATGCAACCTACACAAAGCAATTTATGGTTTAAAACAAGCTTCAAGGGCTTGGTATGATAAACTGAAAAGCATTTTAGTTAAACTGGGATTCACTGCTACTAAGTCAAATAGTTCTCTTTATACAAGAAAAACAAGGGAACAAAGTATCTACATTTTAGTCTATGTTGATGATATACTTATCACAGGAGACAATCAACATGAGATTGAGCTAGTCATAAGATACTTGGATAAGGAATTTGCAATAAAAGACATGGGTGAAGCAAACTACTTTCTTGGCATACATATTCAAAGGAATGCAGACTCAAGCATCATTTTATCACAAAAACAATATATATTAGATATACTTGTCAGGTCAAATATGGATAAAGCTAAGCCTCTACCAACCCCCATGACAAGTAATCTCAAGGTATCTAAAGAGAGGGGTGAACGCATAGAGAACATCAAATAATACAGGAGTATTGTGGGGGCACTGCAATACGCTACCATTACCAGACCGGATATTTGTTTCAGTGTAAACAAAGTTTGTCAATACATGCAAGCTCCTACAAGTGAACACTGGTGTGCTGTGAAACATATTCTACGATACCTAAGAGGAACAGTCAACCATAGATTAAAGCTCGTATCAAGCAAAAACTTAAATTTACAAGCGTACAGTGATTCGGACTGGGCAAATGATCTGGATGATAGAAGATCTATCACCGGATATTGCGTTTATCTTGGCACTAATCCCATCTCGTGGTGCACAAAAAACAAGCTACCATCTCCAGATCGAGCATTGAGGCCGAGTACAGGGCCATAGCCAGCGCTACGGCGGAGGTTATATGGACTGAAACTTTACTCCAGGAATTAGGGCTCATGCTAAATCGAAAGCCAACAATCTGGGTTGACAACTTGAGCGCTATTTCTCTGTCTATGAACCCTATCCAGCACTCGAGAACGAAGCACTTTGAAGTGGATCTTCATTTTGTTCGCGAACGGACGGGAAGTGGTAAACTCCAAATTCAACACATTCCTGCCTTTTATCAGCGCGCCGATGTTTTAACTAAAGCTATTTCAACAAAGAACTTTGATCGATTTAGGGACGAGCTCAGAGTTTTCTCCGCCGCCATGAAAGACGAAGGAAAATTGAAGCCTTAGCTTTATTTGAGGGGGCGTAATAATGCTCTAATTCGCTGATTGCACTGCTATACTTCATGTTTAGATGGGCTTCAACCTTGCTACCCACATCCTCTTTGATTTATTTTCTTTTTTGTCTTTTGGGCCTGATTTGCTTTTAGCCCAATACCCTGTATTATAAATACAGTAGCATAGTGAGACATTTGTATGTGAAAAACTGCAGAAATAAAATATTTTTCAAACTTCTTTTACCACCACTAGTCAATCAATGAAGAAGCGAAATGCTACAAAAGACAGCAACTAGCTACACAAGACAACTATGAAACATCAGTCTCTGAAGATGAAACATGCAGTGATATTCAAACATACACCACCTCTAGGAAAACAAGGTCTGGCAAAAGTGGAAAGAAGCAACAAAAATCATCCTTATGTTAGGCAATATATGTGCATGGAATGTCAAGGCTGCTCACCTGACTTTAAAACAAAAGGAGATTCAAAATATTATTACCGAACATAAACTAGCTGTGATATTTATTCTGGAGACAAAACTAGACAAATTAAAAAATGACAAAGCTTGCCCCTACATCAACTCATCATGGAACCATACTGATAACCTTGATGCTGCTCCATATGGTCGCATATTAGTTATGTGGAACCCAACTATTTATTCTACCATCACTATTATCTCCACTAATCAATTCATTATCTCCATTGCACTCCCAACGAATCATCCACTAGCTTGTCCATCACCTTTGTATATGCCTCTAATCACCATTACCACAGATGCTCCATACTAAACCACATTAGCACCCTTAATCCATGGCTATTAATGGGTGATTTCAACTTCATGCATCGTACACAATGAAAGTATAGTGGTCTTCCTCTATCCATAAATGACATCACACCACTTAATCACAAGGTTCGAAATTCCGTTTTCCGTTTTCGTTCCGGCCATTGGTAATAGTAACATTTCCAGATCTGTTTTGGAAATTTCGGAAGTTCCGCTTTAATTCCAGTTTTTTAATTCCGCTACTTTTTTGCTCTAATTTGCTATATACGCTACTATCTAATACTGTCGTAAATTTATAGTACATATTTTACATGACATATAAAATACATACTTTAATTAAAAATCCACTGTGTAATATTCAGTATTATTCATTTGAGATTTTAAAACTTTGATCAATTTTGAAAATTTTGAATTTTTTGTTATGATTCGATGTAAATTAACAAAAGTATAACAACTTTTTTATACGAAACTATACGATTCCTTCTCCATTAATTTATTGTCCTAATTAATTTGTTTTATTTTTATTTTTATATATTTGTTATAAGTTTTTTATAAGTTTTTTTCAATATATAAAAAACAAATCCGGAATTTTGAGCGGAACTGGAATTTTGACCGGATTTCGTTCCGGCTATGAACGGAATCGGAACGGAATCACCGGAATAACCGGAATTCCGCCGGAATTTCGACCCATGAATCAAACCATCTCCACTGCTTCCATCATTCCAGTTTCCATCACTGGCCCCTCATATACTTGGAACAACAAAAAACATAATGGTCCTAGAATCTACTGCACTCTTGATCACCTTTTCTTCAACCACCATGCCCTATCCATCTGGCCAACTCTCTCCTATCCCATGTCACTCCCATTATCTCTGATTACTGCCCAATCACTGCCAAATGGGGTATGACTACTTATCCTCCTTTTAATTTTTTTAATTTTTGGACTAAACATATAGAATTTGAACTTGTCTTTCTACCGGGATGGAACATACCAGTGCATGGAAACCCTATATTTGTGCTGAGGGGAAAACTTAAAAATTGCGAGAAGACCATCAGGACATGGGCCATTGCCACCTGTGGAAAAGGATCGAAAATGAGTTCAGAGATAAGACAGCAACTTCAAAGAACACAACTACAAATGCTTACACAACCAGACAACACACAGCTTTCTACATTTGAACACGAATTATCAAAGAAACTGGCCATTGCCATGAAGGATGAGTTAGAAATGATAAAACAAAAACTTGGTAAAGAATACCTTTTTGAGGGAGACGGAAATATTGCATTCTTCCATACTGCCCTGAAGGTAAAACATTATAAATCTAAAATAAACAGTGCAACTGATAGACTTGGTGTAGAACAAAATAAGGATGACAAAATCAAAGAGGCATTTGTGGATTCCTTCAGTCACACATTAAATGACACGAGTTTTCCTATCGATATTTCAAACATCCCAACCCTTGGCTTGCCCAAAATCAACAACATATAGGCCTCTGATATCATCTCTCCTATTACTGATGCAGATATTAATGCTGCCCTCTTTAGTCTCAACACCACCAGCACTGGTGGTCCTGATGGATTTAACACACCTTTCTTCACTCAAACATGGTGACACATCTCTCCTATATTCTGCAGTGCCATCCATCACTTCTTCAGAACCAACAAGCTAATCATTGGAATAAACTCTACAAATCTAGCCATGATACCTAAAACCAAGAATCCACTGACTGTTGAACAATAGGCACATTGCTTGCTGTACAGTCATCTATAAGTGCATCACTAAGATTATAGCCACTAGAATGAAGCCGTCACCATCCAGAATCATTGATTATAATCAAACTGCCTTTCTTACTTCTAGAAACATATCAGATAACGTCCTCCTCACTCATGAATTTCTGAGAGCATATCACACTGCCAACATTTCACCAAGATGCATGCTCGTGCTTGATATTAAAAAGGCATTTAATTCTATCTTCTGGTTTTCTACTGTTGCCATCTTAAGTACCATGAATTTCCCTAAACAATGCATTGCACGGATCTACACATGCATCTCCACTACTAAATACTCCATCATCATCAATGGTACAGTTTCTGGATACTTCAACTCTTCCAAAGGAATCGGGCAAGGTGATCCGTTATCGGCTTATCTCTTTATTATGGTTATTGAGGCTCTTAACTGCTTGATCAAAAGGTCTGTTACTAACAAGGCTTTCACCCTACATCCCAAATGTCGAAAACCTATAACCAATCTACTCATGTTTGCTGATGATTTAGTTATTTTTACCAAGCCCACCACCACCTCCATCACCTCTATCCTAATTAGCCTTCAGCTGTTTCGTTCCTTGTCAGGACTACACAGCAATAAATCTAAATCTCATATTCTTATTGCTGGGGTCACAACATATGTGCGTGAGGATATTACTGCTCTATCTACTCTTAACCCCATGCCAAACAATTATGTCTATCTTGGCATTCCTCTCACCACCTCTAGAATATTTACCACTAAACGCCTTCCAATGCTTGAAGCCATCATCTCAAAACTATCCACTTGGCCTTGTACCCTCCTCACTCAAGCAGGCAGGCTCGCCATTGTTACTGCCATTGCAATTGGCATTACAACATACTAGTCCAGGATGTTCATCTTACCAAAGAAACTCACTAAAATGATAAATTCAGCACTCAATCATTTCTTATGGCATGGTGACTACTTCTCAAAGAAACTAGTTCCTATTTCTTTCAAGAAACTTTGCAAATCTAAATTCTATGGAGGGCTAGGAATACCAAACATTCAGCTATGGAACATAGTTGCTGCCACCAAACACATTGATGCCCTTCTTAACAATAAAAACACCATCTTGGTTAAGTGGCTGAGGAATAACAACCTTCGAAACAAGTATTTCTGGACTATTCACATATCACAAAACATAAGATGGCTTTTCTAAAGTTTTCTCAATCTACGCACCACCATATGCCCATATGTTATCAACACTATAACATCACAAAATAGCTGTTCCTCTTGGCATGATCCATGGGGAGACATAGGTCTAATACTACACTTGCAAATGGGATATGATCTAAGATGTCAGACTGGAATTCCTAACATTGCTCATGTCAACACATACTTCAGCAATAATATCATCACACTCCCAAGTTCGAGCAACCCATACATCACCCTTCTATGGAAGAACATTAAGACGAACTGCTCGAAAGCTGACTACCAATGTCATTTATTGACCGTTAAACATAAGCCACACTCCATAAGACTGGCTTATAGAGCTCTAAACCAAAACAATGCACATGAAAAGGATAACTGGCACAAAAGAATCTGGAGTACTGATGATAAGCAACGAGACAATTTGTTTCTCTGGAAAGTCCACAAATCTGCCTTACAGACTAAGCAAAAGCAATTTGATCTAGCTCTCATCCCTGATAATAAATGTGCATTCTGTGCAACAAGCCTTGAAACCATCCCACATCTATTCTTTGAGTGCGAATATATATATATATATATATATATATATATATATATTATTAGAAGTATATGAATACGAGAAGTGTCTCTAGGGTTTAGTGCTGCTAATATAAATACACAGCAGGCCTTGGGCCTAAGCCCATTCTCTTTATTTTAAGATCAGTTGAGTACGTGAACGTGTATATATATAGTGTGCTAACACTATCATGTAATCAATCAATTTTCTGCATCAATAAAATTTCTGTTTTTACATTTTACTCAAATCCTTTCATGGTATCGGAGCTACAAAAAATTGTGTAACAACAAAATTATATTTTCTGTGTTGAATCCATCAGAGTTTTTTCTCATCATTTGGATTAACAACAGTTCATCAGAGTATCATCATCATCTGAAACTGCTGCTGTTGTCTCAGTTCTCGAACTTCATTAAGATTCTCAAAATATCATCATCAAGCCTTGCCAAGAAGAGTTGTCAGAAAATTTTCATCATTCAACTCAACGGCTGCTTTCAGATTTGAAAGAAAGAAAGGAAATCACCATTAAAGAAATCAAGAACTGAAACAAGAATCATCATCGAGTCCTGCCAGTAGTCTCGTTCACTGGCTGCTCTCAGACTCATCGAAAAGAAACTTAAACAAAGTCACCTGTAAAGCACTTGCTCACTTATTACTTTTCTTGCCATTTTCCATTCACAACTCAGGTTCTTGATCGACTTTATCTTATTTTCGCACTGCATTGAATCTTTACTGATTTCTTTTCGATCATGACTGAAGGAGTTTTAGATAACAACTCCTCAACATCTGCAAATCCAGTTCTAAACACTGCTGCACCATCTGTTACCATTGAAAATATATCAAAAATCATAATTAGTCCACAAACACAGTTAATTCAGACTCAGTTGGATGAGACAAACTACTTGTTATGGAAATTCCAAATTCAAACTGCAGTTAGAGGTTATGGACTGGAAGATTATATTCTTGGCACCAAGGAAGTACCACAGCAATTTATCATCAATAATGAAGGAAATTCAACATTGAACAGAGAATACACCATTCATCAAAGGCAAGACAGTTTACTTTCTTCCTGGATCTTATCAACAATAAGTGCAAACCTATTACCACAACTTATAGGATGCAAGAATGCACATGATATATGGCATACTGTGGAACAAGTATTTAGTTCTCAATCAGCAGCAAGAGTAATGCATTATAAGAGACAGTTACAAAATTTGAAAAAGAATGGTATGGCCATGAGAGATTATCTTTCCAAGATCAAAACATTGTGTGACTTACTTGGTGCTGCTGGATACAGTTCAGTGACACTGAACAGATATTGCACATTTTAGGTGGATTAGATGATGAGTATGAATCTATTGTGGCTGTGATATCATCCAGAGATATCACACCATCACTGCCATATGTTCATTCCACACTTCTTGCTCACGAAGGCAGGTTAGAGCAAAAGAAACCAGTTGTCTCTGATCTCTCAGTTACTTACATTTCGAACAAAGGAAAAAATCAAGAAAAGACACAATCAAGAAATGAATCTAACTACAATCAGAGAGGCAATCAATCCTACAGTGGCAGGAGCAGAGGTGGAAGATACAACAATAATAATAATGGAAGGCCAAGATGTCAAATTTGTGAAAAAATTGGCCATACTGCAAATAAATGTTACTTCAGATTTGATATTCATTATACACCTCGGCAACAAAATAATCAGAAACCAAGTGCTAACATGGCAAACATTCAACCAGATACAAAACAATAATCTGAATTGGCTAAAGTGGAAGATATTCAAGATGACACATGGTATCCAGATTCTGGAGCTACAAATCATGTTACAAACAATCTGAGCAACTTAAACTTGGGGAATAAAGAGTACAAAGGTAAACAGTGTATACACATGGGTAATGGTGAGGCAACTAGAATTACTCACACTGGTAATGGTTACATAAAAGGTGAAAAGATATTATATCTTAATCATCTTTTAAGAGTTCCACAAATAAAGAAAAACTTACTCAGTGTGTCTCAATTTGCTAGTGATAACAATGTATACTTTGAATTCTATCCAAATTATTGTCTTGTTAAAGATATTCTAACAGGAAGAATTCTCTTGCAGGGTAAAACAGTGAAAGGCCTGTACAAGTTTACACTAGCTGATTCAAGAAGTAGTGCAAAACAAAATCTGTGTTGTAATGTGTGTGAAATATCTCAAAGTAAAAGAAATATGAGCATGCTTGATCTATGGCACTACAGGCTTGGTCATCCAAGTGTACACATTGTAAAGAAAATACTTCATAATAATAACATTTCTTTTGATAATGCAGTAACTTCATATGTCTGTACCTACTGTCAGCTAGGAAAGAATCATAAATTACCATTTAAAGATTCTGAAACTATTTATAATAAACCATTAGAGCTTGTAGCTACAGATTTATGGGGTCCTGCACCCATTGATACAAATTATGGCTTTAAGTATTATATATCATTCATAGATGCATATTCAAGATATGTATGGATATATTTTTTGAAAACAAAATCTGAAGCATATTATGCAGTTTTGCAGTTTGTTGCACAGGCAGAAAAGCAAACTGGAAATGAAGTCAAGACTATACAAACCGATGGTGGTGCTGAATTTAAAACACTCAGAGAATTTTTTCAAAGAAAAGGAATACTGCACAGAACTACTTGTCCATATACTTCTGAACAGAATGGACTAATTGAAAGAAAACACAGACATGTGGTTGAAACAGGACTTACCATGTTATCTCAAGCATCCTTACCCTTAAAGTTCTGGCCAGATGCTTTCAGCACAGCAGTATTTCTAATCAACAAGTTACCAACTAAGGTTCTGCAAGGGAAGAGTCCAACTGAGGTGTTACATAATGTTCAACCTGACTACAGAAATCTCAAAGTCCTTGGATGTCTTTGCTTCCCATGCTTAAGACAGTACAACAATCACAAGTTGGATTACAGATCCTCACCGTGCACATTTCTAAGATATGCCAATAACATCAAAGGATACAAGTGTCTTGATAGTAAGGGTAGAGTATTTATTTCAAGACATGTAGTCTTCAATGAAGACATATTCCCATTTAGTGAAAAAGAAATAATGACAACTCAGAAAATTTACAACTCAAGATTCTCTATACCTCCCTTGCCACATGAAGTGTATGAAGAGGACCAGATTGATAACACTGGATCACAACACACTGTACCCAATGTTGGGTCAGGTCATGTATTAGAGAGTCGAACCACAAGTGGTTGTTATCCAACTCATCCTGATACCAGTCATCAATCTGATGAAGAACACAGAAGTAATCAAATTCAGACACCTATATCACAGTCTGAATCATAGGAAGTAGCAAACCAGAATCAATCACCCACACCTGCAACAACTGGTCATCACATGATCACAAGAGCAAAAAGTGGTATTTTTAAACCAAAATTGTATACTATCAATCTGGATACTACTGAACCATGCTCATATCAACAAGCAATACAAAGTGAAAAATGGAAAAGAGCTATGGATGAAGAATATGAGGCACTTATGAAAAATAATACATGGAATCTTGTCACTGCACCAAATCACAAAAATGTCATTGGATGCAAATGGACTTACAGACTAAAAAGAAATGCAGATGGATCTACTGCTAGATACAAAGCCAGGCTTGTTGCAAAAGGCTACTCACAACAACAAGGACTCGACTTCAATGAAACATTTTCACCGGTAGTTAAACCAACTTCCATTAGAATAATTCTTACAGTGGCCTTATCAAAAAATTGGAAAATAAAACAGCTTGATGTCAACAATGCATTTCTAAATGGATTACTTCAAGAAGAAGTATATATGGAGCAACCTAAGGGCTACAGAAAAAATGGAAACAATCTAGTCTGCAAGCTAAACAAAGCCATATATGGTCTCGAACAGGCACCAAGAGTGTGGTTTGAGAAGTTAAAAACAACACTGATCAAACTTGGGTTCAATCATACCAGATATGATAACTCATTGTTTACTAAATTTTCAAAAGATATTATTGTGTATGTATTAATTTATGTTGATGACTTCATCGTTACAGGAAATAATGAAACTGAAATCAACAATCTTATTCAGCAACTAAATAATGAGTTCTCAATTAAGGATCTTGGTGATTTGCATTATTTCCTAGGAATAGAAGTCAACAGAGTATCAAGTTCTGCTATATAGCTAAGCCAGAAGAAATACATATCTGAAATATTACTCAAAACAAAAATGGATCAGGCAAACAGTCTACCTACACCAATGATATCCAACTTACAGTTATCGAAAAAAAGAGGAGAACCATTTACTGATGCAAAATTCTACAGAAGCATCGTGGGAGCACTTCAATATGTAACAATTACAAGACCTGAGATTACTTATAGCGTCAACAAAGTTAGTCAACTTATGCAAAATCCTTTAGATGAACACTGGAAGGCAGTGAAAAGGATTCTCAGATATTTAAAGGGTACAGTAAATCATGGATTAATATTAAAACACTGTACTAATATGAATTTATTTGGTTTTGCAGATGCTGATTGGGCTACAGACCTAGATGATCGAAGATCAACATCTGGATATTGCATCTATATTGGAAAAAATCCTATATCGTGGTGTTCGAAGAAACAAACCACCACATCTCGCTCTAGTACAGAGGCTGAATATAGGAGCGTGGCTAACGCTACAGCAGAATTACTATGGATTAAATCTCTACTAAGCGAACTTCAGATTAACATCACTAACAAAGTCGTATTATGGTGTGACAACTTAAGCACAGTATCTCTTACTGTCAATCCAGTTCTACATGGCAGAAGCAAACATATAGAACTGGATCTACACTTTGTCAGAGAAAAAGTGCTACAAGGAATTATTGAAGTCAACCACTTCCAAACACTTACCAAAGAGCTGACATTCTCACTAAAGCACTTTCGGCCAAAAGCTTCCTTCGTTTGAAACAAGAACTCAATGTTGAAGATTGCACTAATCAACAACACAGAGTTTAGATCTACTGCTAAGCTTGAGCAAAATTGAAGCTTCTGCAGCAAGCATTACCAAAACCCTAAAACTTGAAATCTGACTTCAAGTTTTGGTTAAAACCGAGCGCTTCTTTACTTCATCAAGTCTTTCATCTCAAGCCGCAAAGATTCATCTTATCTCATGGTCTATCCTTCTGGTATCCCCAATTCGTCAAATCTCACGCAACAAGACAAAGTTTTGCTCACAGATTTGAAGAGACCAGGTCACAACACTTAAATTGCTATTATATAGAGGGTGGATTTTCAGATCTCTCAGAAATCTCAGAAATTGCAAGGAATCGTAAAGTCGCCGCTAGAATTGAGGGAAGATATTAGAAGTATATGAATACGAGAAGTGTCTCTAGGGTTTAGTACTGCTAATATAAATACACAGCAGGCCTTGGGCCTAAGCCCATTCTCTTTGTTTTAAGATCAGTTGAGTACGTGAACGTGTATATATATAGTGTGTTAACACTATCATGTAATCAATCAATTTTCTGCATCAATAAAATTTCTGTTTTTACATTTTACTCAAATCCTTTCATATATATATATATATATATATATATATATATATATATATATAGGCACACACACGCTCTACCTGGAAAGATTGCCTCATCAAATTACAGTTACCACTGCCAAAAAAATAAATCATATTCAACAATGGAAATGGATTTATCGACATACAATACAACATGATTGGAAGACGAGAACACTCCTTTGTGCTCTTAAAATCTTCATGCGAGTATACTGGAATGAGAGGAACAAATGAGTTTTTGAAATGAAGGAGAGAACGCCAATAAGAATTCTGCATGAAATAAACCATGATATTGATCTTAGTATAAACTGGTGGAGAATGAAACAGCAAACAACAGATAACACTACTTGGGTAGTTCACTGACACGTGTTTTTATTTGTACGCGTTTTTGTTTTTTTCCTTTTATGTTCCCGTTTCTTTTACATCTTCTTTTTAAAAATAAAGCTGGTAGGGGACTAGGATAAATCCCCTTGTCTGTGAAAAAAAAGAATATGATTCGTCTTAATTCAAATTTCAAATATTTTAATCAAATGAATAATGTCTCAATATATTAATTTTGGTTAATGGTGCAGATACATAAATATTTAATAATAATATTGATATTATAATGTTTGATTTACAGTCTCAAATATAAGTTTGTAATTTACCATCATGTAATGTTAATTTGTTTGGAATTTAATTATGAACTCAATAACACACAATGTGTATAAAAAGGAGTTTGTACGTGAGACATATTAATTTTTGAAAAATTATGGGGAAAAATATAAATCGGGGTATTTTACGTAATTTACCTATCTTCTTCATCGCACTAGGTACCCTAGTAACCATTGACAAAATTTGTCAAATTACCCATGTTGATAAAGATTGTCTTGATCGATGTTGCCTATACCATCGCCTTCCCCTTGCTAAGATGAGCTCTCCCATACCTTCAATATTTTGTTCGACACCTTGATTCAAAAACCCTAATTTCACCGTCCATCCCTATATCAGTGTTTTTTTGTGGCTTCGAGTGCGAAATAGTTTGCAGCATCATCACTTATCTTCAGCTCCATTAAAGATGACATCAACTACTTTTTCTATGATTGCTCTAGTTGACAGTAGAGGTATGAACGGTGATGATGATGCACGATGTTAGTAATGCATTATGATGATGCACACTAATACCGAATAGTGAAAAGCTTCTATTTTCATTAATTTTTTAAAAAAGTTTTTTAAAAATAATTTCAAAATCGATTCTAGTCAAAAATAATTTGAAAATTTTCTCTTGATAATCTTAGCAATCGAATACACTTGAACTGTTAGTTTTATTTATGAGCGAACAGTTCTCTAACTCAATGGTGGAGTTACAAAGTCCACTATTAATATATAATTTATTTTAGAAAAGGAATAAAATTCCATATTTATAGAATAAAGCATCTAAGCATATTCATCAATAATAGGCTATGTAAATTATCGTACTCAAATCCACTATTCAAGATATGATTTAATATAAATAAATCACTTAATTAATTAAAATCATTTAATTAGTTCATGCCCACATATATTTAGGCCTGCTTTATTTTCAAAAACAAAAATTTCAACCATTAATATATATATATATTATCAATTATTTGTAAATTATTATTGTTTGAGCCAAAAATGGCACAAACATCTAGAAGTTTATGTAGAGAAGAAAGTATGAAGAAATGTAAATGAAAATGATAAATAAACAAGACATAATTGATTATAGTGGTTCAACAAAGCAAGATCTACGTCTACTTTAAGATTTTATTGATTAGATCTGACTTGAAGGCCGAAGTTCTTATTAGTCGGTACAACTCTGACGCTTAGATTTTCAAAATACAAGAATGTAGAGTAGGGAGGAACTAGAGCTAAAAGATCCTAAAAAATGATCCGTACCCTCTTATCTATAGAGGTAGGGGCCTAAAATATTGTACAAAAATATCTTCAAGCCGTTAGCTATGATTTATTCTAATTCTTCCAAGAAAGTAGGTTCTACCTCATCAGTTTGTATGAGTCGGTACAACTCCGAGGTTAGAGGTCGGTACCAACCCATAGAATGGCTAATATGCTTGTATTCAACTCTTTATCTTAGCTTGTCTAGTGGTTAGCTTCGAGATTTCATAGTTGTTTGAACCAATATTAGCTTATTTCCGTGTCCACATAACTGAGTTGTGTAAGAGCAGAGTTGCATCTTCAAGTATTTATGGAGATCGATGGAGAACTGCATTGAATCAATGAAACAACATTAGAAATAGGCTTTTGGCATCATGTAAGACATATATGCAGAAGATAGGTCCCCCAAATGGAGGAAATAAGGATCGGTACTGACCATAATATGGGTGGATCCGTCTTACTTTGATCTTGGGTTATTATTGCGTTGGCTTTGTGACTTTGTTTGCATTTAGTTTCTGAACTTTTGGGCTATCTCTCTGGGCTTTCTACCTTGATAACTCTAAGTTCAACTCATCCACTCTGTCCGAATATGGCCGGGTCATAACGCTGGATAACAATTGCCCTCTAAAGTACATCCGATTTCAAACGTGATGTTCTTTGAATCGAGACAAGTCAGAGTTGCTATGAAGGACCCATTCTGTGTTTCGAATGGTCATTATCCTTCCCGCAAGTTGTTTCTATGAAAAATTATGTCCATTGTCATCCATCGCAATGCTCTACTAGCATCCAGGATTATAAATCTGGAATGTAATCTCATGATCTATCATTCCAAGTTTGATGATTTTAAACTGATTCCATCCATGGATCCAGGTTTGAATTTGATTTCCCTTTCACTCTATTCATCAGGTATTGAATACACACACACACACACATATATTCATACATACATTCACATGCACATTCTTGAGTGGATGAGTATAGGTACATGGTCCATCACATGCATATGCTTAGGCATAAGTCCACACACAAGTGTATTTGTAATATACATACATATATATATACATATGTATATATATGTTTTTTCTAAACTCTAGGACTAGGTGTCGACTCATAATTTAGAGGTCAGTACCGACTTAAGACTTGGTTTATCTCCCAAGATTGGGTGGTAAGACTTCGGCTCTAGAGAATATAACCCATTCCCTTTCATTCTTTCCTCCTCACTTGTATTTCTGCCTTCGAATCAAAATCAATCACCCTCGCCATTAAAGAGACTTCGATGCCCAAACTGCCTTTCTTTCGTCCAGCCTCATGAACATCATCATCGCCTTATCTGAGACAGCCACTGCCATCATCGAACTTAGGCCATACCTATAGATCCGACCTATCTCCTTACTGAACCAAGCTCTAGCCTTCATTTAACATAGAACCTATCCCAAGCCATACTTCGATTTGAATAAGTAGGTGATAGACTTGGCAATGAATATGGACTTGGACGTGGACGTGGTTGGTGTTTACAGCCGTGATTTGGGAAGTGGTGAAGGTGGAAGAAGAAGGATGGAAATTTATTTAAGCGATGGAGTTGTACAACTCCAACACTTTGACAAATTTCTAAACACTTGGTCCACATAAGAATCCTGCTCTGCGAACCAAAATCTCCTTCTTAATCTCGAGCCTTTTCCAAAGCATGATCAATGGTGCGAAAGTTGTCGGGAGAATCAGTGATGACGGTCATATCGAGTTTTTTCTAGAATTCAAAATGAACTATTAAATAATATCAGAAACCTGAACTGCATGACACTGAATGAGTCACCACACTAGAATCCACTTTAGCATGGGGGTATGGCTTGCAATTAATCTCCTAATGTTGATTAGATGTCGATTTTTTCTATAGAAATGGATTAGAGACGTTCCAAACATCTTGCTGCTCAAGCCACAACTACATCAACTTCAAGACATGTCGAATCCGACACTGAGTCAAGTTCAACTACGACACCACATGCCCAACAAACTCCAATAGAGCATGCACATCAAACTCCAAGTTAGCAGAAATGGCAAGAGACTCACTAGGTTGAGCTCCAAAATGTAGAAAATCCTCAAGTTGAACAACAAGTTCCAGAGAATCGATAGAGACGGTAGGTGGACCCAAAATATATCCAGCACCCGACACCCTTAAGGATGCCATAATATTAAATGATCATGGTGCTTCCAAAATTGATGAAGGATCGCTTCATAGAATATGTGATAAGTATTAGATTTTGTTTGAAGATGTTCTAGCTCAATCCCGTCATCAAGGTCCACATAACCCCCTGGAAGGGTACACTACCCGTAACAGATATATGTGTTTGGCGGGTTGCATCCAACCGTTCAACTAGTTTGTCTGCCGAGTTTTGAGTTTCATGCACTTGACTCCAACACAGCTACACCCGAACAACTATGCTTTCCTCTTCACTACATACATGGTCTTCTCTGAGCACTTAAACCGAGTACCTAGCGATGAGGAGATTCAGTACACTTATAGCTTCAAGAGTCGAAAAGAAAGTTTGTCTCTGATTTATGTGGAACCAATCAAAGGTTGTAGAGTAGTTACTGAGGCATGGTACAAGTTGAGCTACTTTCAAGAGTGAGTGGTTCTACATTCACTGTCCACCCATGTTTGATCAAGATGGGTATTCAGATGTAAGTTCCATCTCATTTATATTGTATGAACTTGCCTAATAGTATGCAGACTTAACTCATATCCTTGTTTTACTATCTAGATGTTCTGACAAGACGTAATAGCTCGGTGCTTTCAGAAGCCGTTAACACCCTTTTGGTTGTTCCAATAGAAGACAGTGTATTAGAAATCTTTTGTCAGATGAAAATCTCTTTTCGTACGGCTTGTTGGAAGAGGGTTGCGGTATTGGCATAGTTCAAGTAGTTGCTAATGACGACGATGAAGACGATGATAATAACAACCCACTTAGAGGAGGCAAGGATGATCCATATTATCTCCTAGTCCCAAGTACTGGGGCTGGAGTTGAAGAAAATATTGAACAAGTACAAGAAAACGTCGAAGAAGGAAAATTTATTAGTGAAAGTGGTGAGGCTGGCTAAGGTAGCATCGAATGGGTCATGAGTCTTAGCCTGAACAACATAGGGATGATCAACCGCCTTCTCTGAAGAAGTGGTTAATCGTGAAAATCTCTAAGGTGCGGACTTCTATCCAGCCCCCACTAGTCATAGATGCAGAGAAAACTCCATCTCTTCCCTCAACATGCACATTACTGGTTTAAGGCCAATTCCTACCGAGTTTGGTTCCTTTGATGTTGTTAAGATCAGAGTAGAGGGCATTCGTTCCCCTATTCGCTTCGAGAAGGACACCATCCCTACAATTATTGGAGAGGTTACTGCAATGGGTAAAGCTCCAGCTCACGATCCATTGGGGGACATTAGGACACTCACGCGCATGTGTACTTTACGATACCACATTTCACTTGTTGTGTGTCTTTATTCGTCAAATCTAACTCGTTCTCATCTTATTTACAAGACCTATATAGAAGAGGAAATACGTATATCGATCCTTGAATGAAAAAGCTTTCCAAGCACAAAGGTCGAGTTCGTATCACCGAGAGGTGGTTGAGACCATGATTCAAGACACCATTCTAGCCATGATAGGGATGATCGAGATAGAAGTAGCTATGACAGAGATCGCTTATCACATGACTCTGCTTCCAAATGTCATCCTAGGTCTAGATCATCTCCTTCTAGAGGACCAGATAGGCCTTTTGATCGTCATGATGACATTCCAACACACGGGACTACTCGTTCCCTACCTCCAACTTCAATTCCTGTACAAAATTTGGCACCGTCTCTCTCTAGTCGTTCACCCGACTACAGGCACAACAAAAGCAATTTTGAGACTTCATACCGTAGACCCAACAAGAAGATCATTGAAACTTAGGATGTCACAACATAGCAAAAACTTGAAGCCAATGCTCGAATAGCCAAACCGACGAAAGAATTTCCACACATTTGCTTCGGTGGTCCTATATTTGTGCTAAACTTGAAATGAATCCTACCCGAAGTCCAAAAGATGACCATTGATTGTGTGTTCGACATTCACAATCAGTATAATGAATAGTCAAAGTTAGTTGAAAAAATTCCAAAGTGTCGAGGGACAGGCAGCTAGAGATTGAAAACCAGAAACTCATCGAAGCGGACAATAATAGGATCACAGCCACCCTCGATGCCGAAGTTGAAAATCTAAAGAAATATCAAACCAAAGCAGAGAAAAAAGCCAAGGATGCCATCAAGGCGCTCGAAGTCGGACCAAGCACTGAGATAAGATGGAGAAATCCTTCCATCGAAACCACGATTTGGTACTAGAGACAATTTCCGCAAACACAACTGCGGTTGAGCTGAAAACCAAGCTTGAATGTGAAACAAAAGAAAAGGATGAAGCACTCTAACAAGTTCAGATTTATTAAAATGAGTTGCTCAAGGAAGAAAGAGACAAGGTAGTTAAGCGAGCTAAAGATGTAGATGTGCTCATCAAGAATGAAGTTGAGGCCATAAAATAGTAGGCAAAAGAGCAGGCGATGGAAACTTTTAAGCTACTGCTTATCAAGTCCAACGCTAACGTGCTCAAATTTTGTAACCTGGAGTGGTTCAAAGGTGATTATCCCAGAAACCTCGCCCTTATGTGGGAGCAAATTGTCGAAGAAGAAAAGGCTTATCTTAAGAGTGGTGAAGTGAATTTGGAGTAGCTTAAGAGAGAAATCCTGGTGGGAGACAAGCCCAAAGTGTTAAATGATGGTCAGCTTATTCTCTATCCAGAGCTAGTCGCAACAGTGCAGAAAGACTCGGGTGAAGGCTTCGGATCAATGCTACATGATGCTACTGCTAGCCAAACACTTGTGTCCCAGGCTGCTAAATCGTGAAAATCCCAAGTCTCCATTCATTTTCCTAGGAACACCCAAAGCATGCCTATTGGATCGTCACAAAGCACTCCATCCATAGGCAAAGGAATTGGTGGAAGAGTAAAGGAATACCAGGAAGGATCCTACGTGCCATCTTCTACAGAGAAGAAGGAAAGAAAAGAAAGAAAGGAAAAGCCCAAGAAGTGATTGTCTCCTTTGTGCCTTTTAGTTATATAGTAGTACTTAGGCTTTTTTCCAGTTTCCTTGCCTTTTCTTTTTTGACCGGTATTATGCAAATTCGGCCTCTGCTTCTATTTTCTTGCTTAGGCATAAAAAAACTTATACTTATCTTCCCAAGTTACATTTTGAATGTTAATAACAGAGACCTTTTTATTTTTTCAAATCTTTGTGTTAGTTTGCCTAAGCTATTTTAGAAATGCACTTTTCATTCAATATACTTGTGTTTATTGTCAGGCCAAAACCTTAGCCTGTTATGTAATTTACTAGCCTTTCGTCGCTCTTGTAAACGTGAGGTTATCGTTGAAGAGCCAAACATTGGGCATTAGTTAGGATTTTTCACTTAGGATTAGTGGCCTAAGTATCCTTTTCTAGATAATAACTTTCGATCGCGTCAAATTATAAGTGCTAGTTTAAGTCAACTACTTAGGATCGTAGTTCGTACGTCCACACCAAGGTACATCCTCATCCAAGATGTTTATTCCCAATCGCGTCTTACTACAGGCATCGATTCAAAGTACATAGGTAAGATTCACCTTATGTCGGGTATGGACCTTTCATTTTTCCTACTTTTGACAAAATGTCTAGGATTGGATGGTCTTATTACGTCCATTTTGGTTTATACTCAGGCCTACAATCCGAGGATAAGAGTTGAGCGAGCGAACGGTTGTATTGTGTTTGTTTGAGGACTTATACTCCTGCCCCCACATCAAGTGTGAGACTTAGAAAATGGACAGTCGTTAGCTTTATACTTCTACCCCCACTTTCAGAGTGAGAGTTAGCATACAAACAGTCATATCACATCCGGTTCGAGTTTATACTCTTGCCTCTAATACAAGGACAAGAGTGGCTTGATGGATAGTCGAGTCACATCTGTTTTAGTTTATACTCCTTCCTCTACACCAGGATCAAGAGTTAGCTGATGGACAGTCAGATCATGTCTATTGAGTTTATACTCCTACCCCAAATCCTAGGACAAAAGTTAGTTGATGGAAGGTCGGATCACTTCCATAGAGTTTGTACACCTACCCCGAATCCAAGGAAAAGAATTAGTTCGTATCTATCTCTAGATATCGAGAATAACTTCGAGGGTTCGATCATAAACCGGAGAAGTTTTGGTTAGCATCTAACCTTGGGTACTTGCATACTTGCATTACTCACATGTAGATTCGTTTGAGTCAGTCAAGTCACAACTCTTAAGTAATGGAAAGACAGACTCTTAGACTTGAAAAGCCATTTTATTCCATAAAATACCGGAAATGACAAAATCTGTCTTATTATATGAATCTAGCCAATTGTTTTTGAATTTATTTCTATGTGAAATAGCATCGTAAGTGCTCGCTATTCCACACCCTCGGGAGCAGAATCCCATCTGTCATCGCAAGTCTGAAAGTTCCATCTCCAAGCTTCTGTTCTATTGCATACGGACCTTCTCGGGTTGGGCCTAAGTTTCCAGGGATAGGGAAGATTCGTTTGAGAACCAGGTCGCCAACTTCGAAGGTTGATTCATAACCTTGGTGTTGTAACATCTTGCGACTTGGTGTCGATGTACAAATACCTTCAACTCAGCCATGTCATGCTTCTCATCGACCATATCAAGAGACTCCAGTAGAAGGTGCTCATTAGTCCATGGATTATAGTGAATCACTCGATGAGAAGGTACTTCTAGTTCAACTGGAATCATAACTTTCGACCTGTAGGCTAAGGCGAATGTAGAGTAGCCACTGACTGGCTTGTGGGTAGTTTGATAAGCCCATAGTACTAATGGATCCATCGACCAACTTGCTGTTGGCCTTTTCCTATCGCTTCTTAAGAATGGGCTTGATAATCTTATTCACAGCCTCAACCTGTCCATTCTTCTGAGGATGTGCCACCGCCGCAAATCTCTTCTCGGTGCGATGTCGGCGATAGAAATCTTTGAACTCGGTACTGTCAAATTTGATCCCGTTATCGGTAACAATTTCCCGTGGAACTACAAAATGATAGATGATACTCCGGACAACAAAGTTGATTACTTTCTTTATGGTGATCGTGGCCAAAGGCTCTGCCTCAGCCCATTTGGTGAAGTAGTTAACTACGGCGATGGCGTACTTCACTCCACCTTTAGATATCGGTAACACGCTGATGACATCAATCCCCAAAACTACAAATAGCGAAGGACTGACCACTTGAGTAATATGCCTAGGTAAGGCTCTCCGTATTTTAGCGAATCTCTGTCACTTGTCACACTTTCGAGTGTAATCAGCTACATCTCGATTGACAGTTGGCCATAAGTATCCATAACAAAGGATCTTCTTCGCTAGGGTTTGCCCTCTGGCGTGGTCACCGTATGCCCCTTCATGAACTTCTTTCAGAATCCGCTTGGCTTCGTCACGGGCGACACACCGTAGCATAAGGATATAGATAACCTTCCTATAAAGTACTCATTCCTGCATGACATATGTCGAAGCTTGTTGAAGAATCCTTCGTCATTCATTCCTTCCTTTCAAAAGGATTTCTCTTTGCAAATAATCTCTTATAGGAGTCATCCATGACTCCCTTTCGGGCTCAGCCTCCAAGATCCAGTTGACATCCATCTGGTCGATGCTCGGCATCGGTAGTACTTCCATCAGGACTAGGTTCATGAGCTGCGCATCTTCGAAACTGACAAACTTAGCCAATGAGTCGGCCTTCTCATTTTCCTCTAGAAATATGAGCGATTATGTAATATTCAATGTCATCGAGCAGCTAAAGGACCCGGTTTAGATAAGCAGCTAGTCTCGCTCCTTTTGCTTGAAACTCTTTCCAAACTTGGCAAACCACCAGCTGGGAGTCGTAGAAAATGTAAAGTCCTTAATCCCAGATCTTTGGCACTCTTGAGTCCGGCAATCAAGTCCTCGTATTCAATTTCATTGTTTATTATTGAAAAGTCGAGTTTCAATGAGTAACAGATCAGGTATTCTTCAGGAGTGACAAGTACAACTCCAGCACTGAAACATTGTTCATTAGATGCACCATCCGTGTACATCACCCATCCAGTATTTTTTTGACCGCCACACTCCAATGGATCATCTCATGCAGTGAATTCAGCTATGAAATTTGCCAAGGCCTGACCCTGGATTGCTCTTCGAGGGTGATAAGTTATATCGTATTAGCTCAATTTAATTTTCCATTTCAACAGCCTTCCAGAAGTCTCAAGTCGCTGCAAGACTTATCGCATAAGCTAGTTGGTGTGTACTTTGATAGGATGAGCCTGAAAATAGGGGCAAAGCTTTCTCGAAGCGATCAATAGTCGGTATGTGAGCTTCTCCGACCTTGGTAATTTCTTTCCGCTCCCGTCAATTACCTGCTGATAAAATAGACCAGTCGTTGGATGCAGGATTCCTCGCGTATAAGTGCGGTGCTCAAAGCATGCACCGACACTGCCAAGTATATAAATAAGTCATCATCATGCATCGGCTTTGAAAGGATGTGGGTTCTCTCCAAGTGATCCACCAGAGCTTGGAATGCATTTATCTGTGGCTTAGAAGATGAACCGACTTAGGGCAATAAACTTCCCATTCAAGCTTTGGACCTCCTTAATTGTCTTAGGGGCTTCGATCTTTGTTAATGCCTCGATTTTTTTCTGATTGGCTTCAATCCCATGGTAGTTCACAATGAAGCATAAGAATTTCCCTGACGCAATACTAAAAAAGAATTTCAAAGGAATAAGCTTCATTCCGTACTTTCCAAGGATAGCAAACATCTCCGGCAGATCATTAACATGGTTTCTTGAATGCCGTGACTTTACAAGGTTGTCATCCACGTAGACTTCAATCAAACTTCTAATTTGGCCTTCAAACATCGGGTTCACAATCCTTTGATAAGTTGCGCCTACGATATTTAGTCCAAAAGGCATGACCAAGTAGCAATACAGTTTGAGGTTGGTTATGAAGCTGGCGTGTTCCTCATCTCGGACGTGCATCGTGATTTGGTTGTATCCAGACTACGCGTTCATAAATGAAAGTAGCTCATGTCCAACAGTTGAGTCCATTAGCTGATCAATCCTTAAAAGCAAGAAACTGTCTTCTAGGTATGCCTTATTCAAATCAGAATAGTCGATGCATGTCCTCCACTTTCCCTTTTTTTCTCACCAAGAGAGGATTAGATACCTACTTTGGGTATAAGGCATCTAGGATGATGCCGTTGTCCTTCAGCTTGTCCACCTCTTTTTTGAGTGCAGTAGATCTCTTTAGACCTAGGCTGTGGCGTTCTGTTTCATAGGAACGTATTTGAGATTTATGTTTAATGCATGGGTCGCTACCTTTGGTGAGATCCCACAAAAACCCGATTCTGTCTAGGCAAACATATCGAGGTTTGCTTGGAGAAAACAACTCATTCATCACACTTGCATCGAGCTATGATCCGACCTTTAGGACCCAATTTGGATCATCCCGACTGATCGAAACAGCGATTATCAACTTGGCTGGAGCTGCTCTTCCACCTTCTGGCTCTTTGCATCAGTCTATGTCGTTATGGAACCGGCTGGGTTGTCCGAGCTGGGGCTCAGGCTGTAGTTGCTATGCACCCAAAGCCTTAATGCTGAGGGTCCCTTCTACATTTTTTCCTTTCTCCCTTCGCCTTGCCTCCTTTAGCTCGACGATGTAGCATTCACGGCTTGTCAGTTGATCTCCCTGGATAATCCTTATGCCATTCTCTATAGGAATCATAGTCAAACACCAAGGTGCTATAGCCACTCTGAACTCAGCTAAGGCCGGTTGGCCCATAAATGCATTGTAAGTCGAGTAAATATTCAACACCAAAAAAGGCTCAACTCGTATTTTTTTGTGGTTGCCCTCGCCAAGTACCACCGGTAATTTTACATACCCAGTTGGCTCAGTAGTTATCCCGTTGAACCCCTGTATTTGAGATTTACAAGGTTTCAAATCCTTCTCCTCCAACATCATTTAATCATAAGTCTTCTTAAACAGGATATTGACTGAATTGCCACAGTCAATAAGCACCTTCCGAATAATAGCAGGACCAATCATGGCTATGATCATGAGTAGGTCAATTGTTAGAGCTTCTAACTCCATCGGCATCTCTATTCCGAAAAACAATATCATCGGTCATCGTTTTGCATTGTTTTACCGGACTCTTATCTTTAATAGCGAAGCAACTTTCCCTCTCCGCATGTTTTAATGCACCAACATATCTATCCATCTCAGCTAGATCTTATTAGCTTGGTGTGGTCCAACAATAATTGTATTAATCACCATCCATTTTTCTAGCCGCCTGAACGCATTAGAACTAGGCTCAACTTGCCCCTATTTAGAACATAACACAAGGCGTTAGAGTTTCCTTACCCACCATCTTACGGGGCTATCACATATTGCTGTATTTTTTCTTGTGAAATAATTTCTCAAATGTATCTCACAAGTGTCTACACTTGTTGGTATTGCAACTGTGAGTTCCATGAAGTCGTTAGAACTTGCATGTTCACATATTGTTGTATTTTTTCTTGCGAATCAATTCCTCAAACGTATTTCGCAAGTATCTACACTCGTTGGTATTATGATTGTGAGTTCCAAGAAGTAGGCAGAACTTTCCTGGCTTTCTCTTCTTCTCAGTCGACTCTCTTGGAGCCAGCTTTTTGTACTGCTCAATGTTTGGAGTTGTCAAATAGATATTCTATATCGAGTTGTTTAGTTCAGTATAGCTTTCATAATTACGAGTCCTTATTTGATTCCTATTATCTGGCTTCTTCTTAGCCCCATCATCACTCTGTTTCTGTTTATTGTTTTGGTTACCAACATTCACATCTACATTTCCAAAGCTTCGTCCAGACTGCTTTACAGCAAAATTGCTTTGCACTACTCGAGCTAAAATCCTAGCCTCTGTTTTTCATAGACATTTGCTTGCTTCTTTCAATCATAAGTACTCGTTGGCTTTTCTGTAGAAAGAATCCGTTGTCAGTAGGGCTTTCTTTCCAAACATTCTATGAACTCCGTATCGGGATGAATGCCCTTGATCATTTCCATCACCACTATGTCATCCTTAGGATCTGTAACTTCTATCACGGCTGTGTGGAATCAATTTAAAAAATCCTTCAATGACTCTTCATTAGCTTAGAATAAGTTTGACAATCAAATGACATATTTTGGAAGTGATGTATGTAATCGAAAGTGCATTATAAAGTTCTTCGACAACTCGGTGAAGGATGATATGGACCTCGGGGAAGTCGAGTGGACCACATCGTAGTTACTCCATCTAGGAAAATTAGGAAACAATGGCATTTCCCGGCATCAGAAGCTCTGAATCTATATTTCATTCATATCTTATCATGTGCCGTTTAGGATCCATCGTTCCTCCGTACAATGGCATAGTTGGCATTAAGAATCTCCGTGGGTATCTCCCATATAGAATTTTTTTTCTGTAAATGTATTCCAACTGGGAGAGGCACCCCCTTTATCGTTGCTTCTGAAATAATTTTCTCTAATAGGCCTCCTGACCATATCCCCTAGGTAGTATGGGTCAACTGGTCTGATTGATTGATGGTAATCAGGCTCCGCCCTGAGTGTTTAGCCCGGCGAACGCCCAGTTTGGCGGTTCTCCAGCCTTTGGGACATCCATTGATCAAGCAATCTCCCTTTTTTGATTCACGTGAGAAACATCATTAGTAGGAGCATGATTTTCCAAATTTTGATCATCGATAGTGTGTCCAAAAGTCAAATCCATACCGCCCGCCAGATGATGGGCTCTAGGCCTATCATTGGAAGGGCCAGTACCGACCCATACCAACCCCTAACCTTGGGTCGGTACCGATCCCTTAATTTGAGCCTGGAGTTCATCTTCCTTCCTGGTACGATGCTTTAGCAACATTCTGAGTCCTCTTCTGCTTCATGTCCCTCCATATCTGATCGGATGATGAGGAACTTTCAGACGAAGAGCTAGAATCCCTTCTACTCCTTCTAAGGCTGTTTTGAGTTAGCCCATTCAATGGTCTCAAGCTCTACTGTATCATTTGATTCACATCAGCCTAGAATCTATCATTCATCTACTTCATCATCCTATCCATCTCCATTCTAGTCATGACTTCAATTGGAGTCTGGATCTCAGGTTGAGTTGGTTAGACAGCTCCATCTCCATGCCGAGAATTTTGATTCTCAACTTTAGTAGTAGCTCAGGAAATGGTAGAACAGTCTCTTCTCAGTGGGGCAATATCAAATAACTTCTCTTAGATTTTTATAAATCTGATAGTAGAAAATAAGTTAGCAAGACTGGATCTATCTCTTGGAATTTAATAATCTAATAATAGACGATGGATCCAAGTAGCTTGAGAATATCGTCCCTCTCAATGAAAGCACCAAAATGTTTGAACCAGAAATGGCACAAACACCCAAAGTTTATGTAGAGAATAAAATATGAAGAAATTTAAATGAAAATGGAAAGTAAACAAGGCACAATCATTTATAATGGTTCAGTAAAGCAAGGCCTCATCCACTTTAATATTTTGTTGCTTATATCTGACTTGGAGGTAGAAGTACTTAGGAGTTGGTACGACTCCAACATATATATTTTTAGAATTACAAGAATATAGAATAGGGAGGAACTAGAGCCAAAATGTCCTGATAAATGAGCTCTAAACTCCTATTTATAGAGGTAAGGGCCAAAAATTTCGTACAAAAATATCTCCAAGCCATTACTCGCAATTTAGTCCAATTCTCCCAAAAAAGTAGGTGCCACCTTATTAGTTTGTATGGGTTAGTGCAGTTCGAAGATTAGGGTCGGTACCGACCTATAGAATGGCTAATATGGCTGTATTTAACTATTCATCTTCAATCATCTAGTGGTTAGCTTGGTGATTCCATAGTTTTTTGCACCAATTAGCTTGTTTCTTGGTCCAAGTAACGGAGTTGTGGAAGAACGGAGTTGCAGCTTTAGATGTTCATGGAGATTGATGGAGAATTGCATTGAATCAATAAACGACATTGAAAATAGGCTCTTGGCATCATGTAAGACATATAGGCAGAAGATGGGTCCTCCAAATGGAGGAAATAAGGGTTGATACCGACCCACGGGTAGGGGTCGATACCGACCCATGGGTAGGGGTCGATACTGACCCATTATATAGGTGGACCCATCTTGCTTTGATCTTGGGTTGTTTTTGCGTTGGCCTTGTGACTTTGCTTGCATTTGGTTCCTGGAATTTTGGGTTATCTCTTTGGGCTTCCTACCTTGATAAGTCCAAGTTCGACTCGTCCAATCTATCCGAATACGGCTAGTCAAGTGGCTGGATAACAATTATATTAGGCTAAAAATAATTAATAAATATATAACAACTGTACATTTTTTCAACTAATTTTAGGCCCTCTAATAATAATTATAATTAATTAATTAATATTACTTTTATACTAATTTATCCATGACAATAATTTGTAAATTCTATACATTTTTTCATCAAAAACTGAGAGTTGTTATTGAGTGACTCTCAGATGTGAACTCAATCCTCGGTAATATTTAAGCAATTCAAATATTAAAGCCTATACAGACTTTACCAAGACATAGTTAGGGACATGAGTTCAATTGATTAAACATTATCTAAGGTGAATCATGTTTTTTTATCTTCTAAAGCGACACCCTAAAGTAACACTATATTATGCATCTTTTCTCTTCGTCGTTGCTATCACTTAGAAATCTAGAGCTTGGTCAATGGTTAAAACTTCAATAATACTCATAGTAAATTACAAAGTCCAACATTGAAGTTCATGGTCCAATACAATACATTCTTTGTCCAAAGACTTTGTATTTAATTTGACTATCGATTATGGTGATATTGACCTTTTGTTCGGAGGAGAAAATCCTCTCTTGATAGTGTTTCACTTCAAGTGGTTCAGCTTATAACCAACTATGGCCTTAACACCAACAGATTTGGTGCATGGTTGACCGTAATCAGAGTATAGTTTAGACACTTAAAATTTATAGTATTCTCAAGTCAAAATACTAATGAACATCATTACATGAGATTTTTTATTTGACTTTAATATATAGAAGACTCTCGGTTAGTCATTTTGTAACTGTTTCAAACAAGTACACACATATGTAATTCCTTAACACCTCTAACAGTCATGAGTAATTCTCCATACATACTAAGGAGAGAGTTATGTACATAGCCTTAGCAGATATATCAATATATCATTCATGATACAACTTGATTAGGAACATTAAAGGAAATTATTTATTTTGTATGATTCAGTATTACGAACATATTCATAACTACAATCGATTAAATACTTTTTCTAAGGATTTTCTACCTGTATATATTTATGTATTTTAAACAATATTTATATCTAAATATAAAAATGTATATAATAGAACATAAAACCAAAAGCTTACTTTATTTCCAATGGGATTCGCTATAAGAGTTCGCTTATGTAATTAAATTATATAATTACCCTTTGAGGACACCATTAACTCTATCATTATCCTTACTGTCTGTTGTTACACAAGTAACCTAATCGTTCACAGCTAAGTATATAAAAAAAATCCTTACCTGTTATCGGTTTGGATAGAATAAATGGAGAAGATAGGTGATCTTTTAGTGCTTGGAATTTTCTTTGCATGTCTCAGTCCATTCAAAGTTTCTTCCTTTCTTTATTTGATCTAAGAATAGGATGTGTTACTACAATTATTGTTTCTGAAGATATACGACATGCGACATAGCTATGACACTGCATCAATAATCAATGCTGAAAGAATGGTAACGAGCCAACACCAAAGGCCTATAATGCTGCCCCTCATCAATAAAGAATACTAGGCAAAGTCATAGGTCATCAATGAAGCTAGCAATACCGGATGACATCAATGCCTCATACCACTTATAAGGTTGAATGCATGATATCGTGCCAAAGAAATTGAAAATAATGCCTTATGTTAGTAAGGAAATGATGACATTGAAATCGCTATGCCAAAAGCCACCAATTTTATAACAACATGATATAGCATTGATGCCACACACACCACATCAATGACAGATTCCATCAATGGAGCACTTCTTCCATATAGCCAGGAGATCTAATGTCGCTACAGATTAATTCCGCATCTCTCCATTATTCTAATGTCACCCTTCAAAGTAATGTCGTCTCCTTTCAATGCCGCATATGATCAATGCCACTTATTATCAATGTCGCTTATATCGATGTCATTTATTATCAATGCCGCATGTTATCAATGCCGCTTATTCTCAATGCTACCTATTATCAATGCCTCATGTTATCAATGCCACTTATTATCAATGCCACATGTTATCAATATTGCTTCTTATCAAGTCGATCAATGTCAATATGGCCACTTATCAATGTTGCCGCTTATTGATGCCACGCCGTAGTAATGCCACACTTCATCAACCTTTAAAGAATGTTGTGCCAAATGAACTATTGCACAAAGGACCTTATATATTCAACTATTATATGGAATACGATTAACATGTCTTGAATTATGGCTTGCTTTTGAATTCCTAAGCACTTGTGATTTCTTTTAATCATAGCTTACTTCGAATTCCAAAAGTACTCATATTCTTGATTTCTATTTTTGCTTACAATTGTCTACGTAAATTGTCTTCAAGAACATATGACCTTAACATGATCGTGCATATGGCTTCATCATGGACCTAAGCCTGCTTACTCACTCCACTTAAGCCTTAACTTGACCAAGTGTCGCTTTTGCTTGCACTCATTGAGGTTAACCTAGGCACTCCAAAACCTTCCATTAACTAATGTTCCATTTCCTTGCACTTTTTAGGGTTAACGAAGAATTTTGTCAACATTATGGTGCTGGAAGGAGGGTTTGAACTTTCATCTCCGCTTAACCATAAGTGGAACTACCTTGACATACACACATATGGCTTAGAGGATTTATCCCTATGGAGCATATCCCTTTAAGGACTCCTTCCAAACCAGCCCACTCTTGATTCTTTAAACCATTTAATCACATCAACTAAGCTTTGCTTTGCTTAGTCATGTTAATTAAACGTGTTGAAATCACTAGCCAAGGGACTTATGAACCTCAACTGGCTAGACTAACTTATCAAGTCACTGATGATTCTCAGCTTCATGCGGAGCAAGTATTAAGGCTTATGGCATTACAATTCATAGAGGATAAAAGAAGACAAGTGTCTTCTTATAATCTAGAAAAATGGAGTCTAGACATAGATCTTTTCCCCATGAAGACAATATAAAAGAGATAGCATTTTCATGAAAATAAGAAAGGAAATCCAACTCAAAGCTAAACGAACTATCTTCGAATAGGAGATAGAAAGAGATTTTGATCGGTTTGCTAGAAAGTGAAGGAGTATGCTTGATCAATCTTACCAAAAAAATTGAAGCACAAAACTCCTAAAAAAGAAAATTATCCGTTGAAGATGAAGAATCCGCCACAAGTAACAAAAGAGTTAAGCACCAATCGAAAGGGTTATTCCCCAAAAGATTATGGCTTTCTAAGGACTACTTTCTTATTACCTCTTATGAGAATATCTACCTCTTGACCAAAGACAAGCTCAACTATTGGCCTTCACAAAAGATGCGACCAAAGAATGAAAGAAAGCTTGGAGGATTATATAATCATTATCACCGTTCTAATGGCTATGAGACCAATTAGTGCCAAAGTTTAAAAGGAATAATCAACAACCTCTTATGACAGAGGAAGCTCAAAGAATTTGTACAAAGATATTGAACAAGTTGATAATAAAGAAAGATTTTCCAAGTAAAAATAAATGTATCTACATGGTTAAGGAGTAAGACTCTCCGAAAATAAAAGGAAAAAGCCTAAAGCACTACCTAAGATGTAGTAATAGGCGAAAAGTCTTTGGGCCCGTCTAAAATAGCCTGACCAAAGCATCCACAAGCCTTCAGCCCATGAATACATGGCCTAGCTAAAGCACCTCCTTAAAGGAGGACATGGTAAGCAATTTGTTCCTGGCCAAAGCCTTGAACAAGCTTTCAGTACCATCTCTAAGACCAGACTGAAGCACCTCTTAGAGGAAGGACATGGTAAGCCTTTGGTTCCTAACCAAAGCAACAAATAAGCCTTCGGTACCATCTTTAAGGTCTGTTCTAAAGGGAGGACGGAGTAAGCCTGTAGTAGTTGGCCAAAGCACCAAAATAATCTTCTAAAGGAAGATCAATCGATTTCAAATCTAACTTAATCCGATTGAGGTAGTCATCTAGAGGAAGATCAATCAAATTCAAATCTAACTTAATCCAAAAGAAGGACCGAGGCAGTTTTTAAAGGGAGATCAATCAAATTCAAATCTAACTTAATCCAAAAGAAGGATTAAGGCTGTGTTCTAGAGGAAGATCAATAAAATTCAAGTCTAACTCAATCTGGAAGACGGATTGAGGCTGTCTTCTAGAGGAAGATCAACCAAATATGAACAATTATGCTATGAAGCAAAGATAGAGTAATTTTCAATTACAAGATGGATTTTCTAGCCTTTTACTGTTATTGCCAAATAAATTTTCTAGTCTTTCTATTTTTGATAGATGGGTTTTCTAGTCTTTCTTTACAATTAATAGATAGGGTTTTCAGGTCCTCTATCATTTCTAGATGGTTTTCTAGATTTCTATGACCAAGTGATTTTCTAGCCTTTTATTTAAACAAGATTCCACTATTACTAGTTAGGTTTTCGGTATACTATCAGAAGATTTCTTACAACAAGGAAAATACCTAACGCTAAAAGTAAACTATCTCACTTCAAGAACAAAAACAGAGCTTTATTAATTTGGCTTCAAAGTTCAGATTGGAACTCAACTTCTTTAAAATAATGGGAATCTCCATTACTAGACTAAGTGGCAGACTATTACACTAAGATCAAAATTCATGGTCTTCATAAGTGAAATGTTGAATACTCAATTAGTAAGGTTCTTGGTTCTCTTAACAAAAAAATTATCGGCTTATATGATGAAAGCTCAAAATACTGGAAAGCATGATATACATCTCAAATAATTAATCACATTCAAGAGTACATATGGTGCATTTAAGGTAACATTTATACAAATCCATTTATTACCCAATATGTTGTATACCAAAGTCATAGGTATATAAATTAAACCACAAAAGGGGGTCTACTTAAAGATCTACAAGTAATTCTCTACTAAAGTTCAAGGCTATGTGCTATCCTATCTAGATCCTCAACAACCGACGAAGGATCGATAATGTGATGAATGGCCACATCCAAAAGTTTTTTTAGTTTACTCTCTGTCGTTTGAATGGTATTCGCCTCATCAACTGAGTCAACTTGGGTCCTTAGTGCACACTTAAGTTTCTTATTGGCTCCTTCTAAGATTTGAACCATCCTATTTAATTCTTTAATCTCCTGCCCAAGAATGTGCTTATCACGCTTAGGTTTTTCAAACTAACTTTCATAATCATTAAGGCCTTGAGAGACTTTTTCATTCCATTTCTTATTAAAGAATTGCATGCATTCAAATTTGACCTACCTACCACATTAGGAGATCACTTCGTTACATAAACTTGGAGGTGGGTTAATAAAGTGGCAAATTTTTGGCTAACTAAATATTAAGGCCTTGACATCTTCCCAAGAGTAGAAGTAGGAAGGCTAGAATCACCTCTGCTCGCAATGAGTTCCAAAGATTGGCAGGTTACTTGACCCTTCATTAAATCCACTTCAAAATCATTTATTCATTGATGTAATTTAGCCCTTTCTATATCAATATCGATTAAAGGTCTAGACCCTAAGATTGTGTCAATCTTCTTTTTTAACTCTTGAAATTCTTTGTCATGCTATTTAATTTGATCCTCTAACTAGAGGTCATTTCTTTATAGTTTCTAAATGTAGATCTTAATTTATAATATTTCTAGTTCCACTCTTGCACTTCAGGATTATCCATAAACCGTAAAGCTGAAGCGCCATGAAAAGACCACCTCTTTTCAATATTAGCCATCAGTTTATCTTTGATAACGTTCAGTCGAGAAAGAGCTCCCATAGGATTGGGTGCAAGTGCTAACTGGCTTTCCTCTTTAGAATAAGTAAAATAGAAATTAATGCATAAAAAATAAGCTATTCCATTAATGATGGCAAAGTTTACAAATAATAAGGAAATTCAACTTACATTGCAATTCCACTTAAATAACTCTTAAAGTTATGTAACAATGATTTTGGCCTTTTCAAATGACCCAACCGACAAGGTAAGGGTAGAATCAAAAGGAGCTTTGATCCCTTCTGGAGTATTAACGAGGGGAATTGATGATAATCCCATTTTTCGGTTGAAGGGAAAGTGTGACCATACAACAATTTAGCATGATGAGTTCAAATTTCACTAAGTAGTTTGTCCTTTTCATTACCTAGAAAATCAAAATGAAATGAGGGAATCATGTATACTATAACATCCTCCAGTTAGAGGCCCAAAACTAACGGCTATGGATGCTGTAGTCATCCACAGTTATTAATCCTCAACGACCAAATACAGTAATGTTAAATACATTGATACACAGAAACACAAGAATATGAAGAAAAAAATTAAAACATCAAAACACATTCCACATTCCATTTCAAAAGATTTAAGTTCATTACATAATTCCATAATCGTAACCATGTTTAGACAAAATATTCTTATTACAACAAACGCCAAGAGCGACATATGAAAATGCCCCATTGGTTAATCAGAGCATATAATAAGACAATAAAACAAATTTGCCTTTACAACCAAAATACAGTGGAATAAAAAGAACTCTTATTAACTAGCTTGCCTCCTGCATGTCTCCGGAAGCTTTATTCATCTAAAATGGGAACCTGAAAACCTTAACTTTCAAACTACTAAAAATCAATTGAGCACCCGAGTGTTTAAGGGGAAAACAAAAACTTTGAGTTAGACATAAAGCATAGTACGAATAATAACCTACCATGTCAAACCATTTAGATATCTAGTGAGGCTACGCCGCTTAGCGGAATGGGTTTTCACCTCACTAGTATCCTAAAAACTTTATAAAACCATATATTGTACTTCTGTAACCACAATGGTTAAAACATTTTAAAACAATACGATGATATGAAAACAAGTAAATTGATTCTGCATTACCCATCCCCATTCATTTTGACTATCTGTCTTATTTATGTTTCTAGGGTCACTATTAACCTATTGATTTTCATGGGCTTACTAATAACCTATTTAATGTATATGGACTCCCTGCTCGATTTCATTGTTTTCATGGGATACCTAAGAACCTATTGGTCCCTACCAATATCTTTTCTGTTTTGTGGGTTCTCCCTGAACCTATTGGTAACTCCAATATCTTTCCTCTTATCTAAATTTTCATGGGTTGACTAGAAACCTATTGACTTCTGTCAATATCTTAATCCGGATATAGTTTCCATGGGCTCACTACAAACCTGTTGGCCCCTTCCAATATCAAATCATAGTTTTATGGGTTTACTATGAACCTATCTCCCTGACATCTTTGTTTATACATAGTTTTCATGGGTTTACTATGAACCTATTGGCCCTTGCCAATATCCTTTCTTATATATAGTTTTCATGGGCTTACTACGAACCTATTGGCCCCTGCTAATATCTTTAATTAATATTTTAACATCCTTAATTTATATTCACTAACGGATCAACCTAGCTGCTTACTCTGCCCTTCCCTAAAATAATGTTATAGGTTCATTACCATATGAATAAATATATGAAGAAACAACCTTAACAACATAATAAGACCAACACCTATGGTTTGATGTCCTTGAAATCCTTTTATATAAAACTTGGTTAATCCCTTTAACCTGTTAATCATAGAAAACTTCTTCAAAACTTCATTTTAAAACTCTTTGTTTATGCCATGTTTTTTCTTTTCAAATAAGACTGGGTTATTTATTTTGAAACCTTAAAACATAACTTTCGAAACCCCTACATAACCTCCTTCAAAAGCATATAAAAATTCTTTTCAAAACAGTAAGTATATACCTTTCAAAGCTCTTTAATTGTCTCTTTCGAAACCAAAATATACCTTTCGAAAGTACTAAAGCATTACTTAAAAATCCTTAGAAACATAGCATCGAAGCCAATGAAAGTAACTCATTCGAAACCATTGGGTTTTGCATTAAAACATCTTTTGGGTCAAAGTGAAGATATATAAAAGTATCTCTTTTGAAACCTTTTATCTTTATAAAAATGTTTGGGGGAAAACTTGATGGCGTCGGAACCATTCATTCGAAAGCTTTAAAATAATTAAGTAGAACTTTGAAGGATAACATCAAACCCCTTTTGAAACCATTGCCTTCGAAACCCTTGAACCCTTTTGAAAGCATTTAGGAAGTGGCTTAGTATAAGTTTAAAACAAAAGACTGCCCTTCGAAAGCTTTGATAGCTTCAATACACTCGAAAGATAAAAGATCGACAGCGGGGTTTCGACTAGGTCGGAACCATCATTTTCGAAAGCATTCTTCTATAAACAAAAGGTCTCATTCAAAAGCTTTATTTTTAAACAAAGAAACGTGGCAACAGTTTCGAAAGCAACAGGGTATTGACTTGGTCGAAGGCACCCTTCAAAAACAAGGCAGGCACATATCTTATAAAAGTAAACAATGGTTTCGACTCTCTCGAAAGCAACGCTTTTTACACCTTGCCTTCCGCCCTTCACCAATCCACTTCATACTAATCTCATTGATAACATGTGTATTAGTTTCGGCTTTTGTAGGTTTCAGCTAGGTTGGTTTCGACTGAGTCAAAGCGGAGGTCTTGGAGTCATAAGGCACTTTTGAAGGAGGCAGAACCAACTTTTCTGGTTAAGGCTGAATTAATGCTATTTTTAGTAACAACATTATAACTAACCTGCCTATTTGTAATCCTTTGATTGGTTGCCTTAAAACTTTTTCAAATTCTATACAAAATAACTGCTATTTATAATCAGATCTAAATCAAGGAAATTTTAACAATTAAACCCTTCCATTAAGCAAAACCAAAATTGCACTTAAATCTTTCTTCTAAAATAATTTATTTTGCAAAATAAATCTCACAGAAAAAATCCACAAAAATTAGAGAAATTCACTTTCATCATGTTATCAACCATATCAAAATATCAGACCCAAATTCTTCCTGAAATAATTGAAATTAATTTTTAACCCAATTTTACCATATTTTCCTTTGAAAGTTCGTATTAAATTTTCTACCACTTGGAAAATTACAGAAATCGAAACTCATCTCCAAAATCATATTTTGCATAACATATAATTCCATGGCATACTATTATCATTTACAATCGGTTTTTCCCTAAAACCGTATAAATCCATATTTAAATAATTTGATATAATCAAACATATTATAATTCAAGCATATCATCATCCAAAATATCATAAAAATGAATTTAATCTTAAATATGAAAACATAGGATCATAAAACAAAATAGAGATGGTATAAATTATTATTCACCTTGAATATGATAAGGACTTTGAGATTTCTTGGAGATCAGTTTCCCCTATCTTTAATCCTTAGCTTTAGATTGAATTTCTCTTCCTTTCTTCCTTATAATGGCCAGCCTTGCTTTAGATTTACGTTTGTTATGTTTTTGAGAAATGAAAATGAACGTGCATATGAAAGGATGCATGGGTTATAAGAGGCGGCTATTCCTATTAAGTCTCTTATGTAAATTAATTAACATGTAAAACCATTATAAGCCCATTTAATTGGTTAAGCACGACATTCTTATCATTTATTCAAATCTCAATCTCCTTACCATTCTAGTTCGTACATTTTCTATATAATTTATCTAATTAAAAATCCTGAATAATGTTATTAAAAATTAGGGATGTTACATACACTTCTTGTAAATCTCTTAGAAAGCAGTGCCTAGCTAGCTGAGATATTCTGACGGTTAAAGACTTCTCCTTAAAATCTCTCTTTAACTTGGTAAACTTACTCAAAAGTTCCATAGGAACATGACTATTGGAGAGTTCCATAATCTGTATAATATGTGAAAATGAAAGAAACAAAAGTGATAAAGTTTATAAACTATTTGAATTACAAATTACAATTATACAATCACTTAGGTTCATACATAATTGATTTCTTATAAAATTCAGAAATAAATCTCTTCCTATTATATTTAAGTTTTTCGGAGGGAAGAGAATAAGAAGAAAGAGGGATAAAGGCAACTCTTGGGAGATTCCAATATGTCCAGAGATGAGGATCAAACCCATGTTTGTCTAAGTATTTTCCATGGAAGAACTTAAGCAAAACACTGCAGTTGTCGCCCAAGAAAGAAAATTCAATGAATATACCCTTGGAATAAACGCTATAGAGAAGGCATTCCTATCATGGATCAACATCCAAAAGAGGGTTATAAGTTCTGCATTCTCTATCAAGAGCTTCTCCCGGTGAAGATGTGCATTCTTTATATGTGGAACAACTTGCCTTTCTTTGAATAATCTTAATTTCTTCACACTAGCAGTAAGATTATTATATTTCTCAGATAGTTTATTATGCTCCTTCAAAAGCCTATCAAATTCACCATTCAGTTGTTTTATTTCCATTTGCTTCTTTTCAAGTATAACCTCATAATTGTATTTCGATTTTCTCCTTGACTAAACTAATTAACTTATTAACTAAAAACTGCTTGATAACTTAAAACATTTAAATAGAGAGACCCGTACCTAAGAGAATGGAATTTAGATAAAGAAATTTGCTCTTTCCCTTTGGACTTATAGCTTTGAGAAGCATTGTCTTTCCGAAGAGAATCTTTAGTTGATGAATCGAGAATTTCGGTAACTTCTGTACCTTAGGCCGCCGAGTCCAGATTAGCCTCTCTCGATCCATCCTTCTCGTTTGGTAGTCCAAAGGGACTCTTTCTATCACTACCACCATTGTCATTATTGCCATTATCATAGTGGCCCTAATCATCATGACCATCATCCCATGTAGTTAATGTCCCGCTATAACACTGCTATATCTCATAGTAGATTTCTACCGCTATGATTTTTCCATATAGCGTTTCCGCATTAAGCTCCGCTATTTTCGCTATATCCCGTTATTCCCGCTGTATTCCGCTATAACTTCTTCTAAAGAAATGAATTGAAAAATGACATTTATACATTATAAAACTTATGAAATTAATTAATTTAATTTAATTTTTAATCTATTTAAGAAATGAAAATACTCTAATATTCTACTAAATTCAATTATGTTATATAATAGTTTTATGTTTCTTTGTAGTGTATTCGCGTATGTTTTTATTTAAAATTATTTACGTATTAATTATAATTCAATTGAATATTAAATTTTCATTTAATTACCATTAATATATTTGTAAAAACATTAAGTACGAATTTTATATGCTATTTTAGAGTCATCCGCTATATCCCAATATACCCTCGCCGTATCCCCGTTATGACTTTTTGCGACTCCGCCACATTGAATCTGTCGAGTGCTTTAACTGCACACCCATCATCATTCATGTTCCCATCATCCTCCTCTTCCTCGTCAAACTCCGTCTCCTCGTCTGCTGAAGGATCATCAAAAGTTAGCGGTTTCTTAGCTTCATTCTCCTCCTCCTCATCAGAGGGCTCCTCCTTAAATCCCAAAGCTTTCTCCGGCATTGCATTGAATTTCTTTTTAAACCCCTTGTTCCAAGCTAGAAGAGAGGGCAATTTCAGATATGGACACTTGTGAATATTGTTGATGTATGTAATGTATAAGGCCTTCTCATAGAATTTCTCGATAATGGAATCGAGAGCACTATCAAGAAAATAAGAGACCGTCTACTTTTCATCTTTAATAATGCTAGTTGATTTAGTCAGGAGGATTCTTTTGAGCTTCTTCTTTAGAAATCTATTTTCCTCTACAAGCATGGCCTCTCTTTTATCGACCTCTCCAAGTTTTTCTTCTAGAGTCCTCACCTTATCCTCTATTGCTTGTCTGGCATTTTTTATTCATTAAGGAAGTAGGCACGTTTTTCCTTCTCAGCCACAACCACATCCTTCATTACTGAAAGGTCGATTATGTTAGTGTTGAGCAATGGATTTTGCTCTTTTTGCTTAATACCTCATTGGAAGACCCTTGGGCAGCCCTATTGGAAAAGAAACATGTGCTTAGCAGCCTGTAATAATTAAAAGTATAAATTATAACATTTTATATAGATTTTAGAACCTAAAATAGTTAAAAAAAATCAAGGCACATATTGATAAGAAATGCTTGAAAATAGTAAAGAGGTGACCTTGGGAATAAGAAGAAGACTGTGTCGGTTTAAGAGAAATAAAAGATGGAGAATGAACGACCAACCAAAGAAGATAATCAAAGTTACCGACATGAGTCTGTGCCTTAGAGGGGAGTGGATCTTCTAGGGTAAGAAATATGCCAAGATCCTCACATATACGATAAAGAGCCCCATGAGTATCTGGAAAATGGATATTGAAAAGTGAGTCCTGAGACTGCCCCACCTCTGTTGGCTGTTAAGCCATTTTCTTATGAGAGTTAAGATTTAAGACATTATGACTTGTGTCGATGTTTACATATTGTTCTTCATCCAAAATTACAGGGGTATGTTCATCCCTAACCTTGAACTTTTTGCTAGCGTTTGAAGTAGCAACAACAGGAACGTCACTTGATTTTCTTTTCAAAGTCTTGAATGCAATAGTAATGGAATCGTATATTGAAAGAGGTTTGGTAACCTGATTCAAGGCAAAAGTATCAACTTTATTCACCTTCTCTTTGGGAGCATCACTTATGGTTTCCTTTTCTTTGGAAACAGTAACTAGGGTAGATGAGCTTGAATAAGAGAGGGAAAACTTATAAGATAATATTACAAGAGGTTTAGCATAAGTTGCATGGTAACTCACTGGAAGGTTCGAGTTGGATCGAAGAATTAATAGAGAAAGATCTCAACTTGCCCATTACTAATGATCATCTTACTTTTGCATTGACTCTATTTATTAGAGGCTCTCCCAAGATTTTTCCATGACCCAAGATTAAAGAATATTGAAGGAGCTTTGCTTATGTTAGCAGCATAAGTCTATTGCCCATCGTTTTCGGCGCTCGAGTTAAAGACTAGATATTTTCCTGTGCTGACGAACTTAATTGCTTTGGGGTAGCACTTAAAACAAAACACCCATTAGCAGAGAATAAAAAAGAAGAAGTGAGTAACAAGAAAAAGAAACTTACTGGCGATGGAGAAAGCTCCCTTGACGTTGGAATAACACCTAATGCAGAAGAATTGCGTCTCCTATCCCTTGGTCCTATTAACAGTGTCACCGATTAAGCTTTTCGAGAGGGGACAAATGCGATACAATGGATTATCCCATCGATTGCCTATTCTTGCAGGGCCAGCTATAGAATGGAGGACTTTAGCGCTCAAGGAAGGAAGTCTGGCTTCTCGAGTAAGGACTTCTAGGCATGTCAGGTAAGTATATGCATTTAGAGTGAGCTGGATCGAGGCAATGTTTAAATGCTTTAGGTATTTCAAAAGAAAGCAGGAAAAGGAAGGTAGACCACATGCCAGATGTGGATTGGATTAAATGCAAAATATCCTTCTAAAGGGTTATAGATGCTGCCGGTAGGAACAGTAGGAATAGCTTCAATTCCAGTAATGCCAAATTGCTCTAAGATAGAGTTTGCTTTAGCCTGAGTTGTGACATATGAAGGATTCAAGAGATGGCCCCCCTTCTTATTAGTAGAGGGTGAAGCCGTGGGACCTGTGCTACTCTTTTTGATGGACTTCTTGGTTGTCTTTTGGCCTTCCATTTTCCTGCTAGGTGATATTACTCAAATTTGAGAAATATTAGTGCTTATTATACAGATAGACTAGTACATACTAAGTCAAAAGACATATATGTGATTTACTTGTCATACCAAAATATTAAAATACAGAGCCTAAAATAGTATTTAACATAAATCGACGACCACTGAGCAGTCAATATTAAATTTATGAAAAACGAGAACTGTTAGGTTGAGTAAAAGTGCACAAGTAAATCTTAATCTTATAATAATAAAGTAAGCCTATATAAATCTCTTTTTTATTTATAAAATATCATAGTAAATTCCAAAAATCCCATTTAAAATCATTCTCCAAATCAAAATCAATTTTAGGTCAAAAACAATAAATAATAGTATTTTTAAAATATTATAGCAAGGCCAATAGCTATCATAGCACTTAACCTATGCTACTACATTTATCACAGAAAAGGTTCAACTTATAATATATATCAATGTCACATCAAATAAAGGCAAACTACCAAGTTTTGACATTCAACAATTTATACTATAGGTGTAAAACTGAAATTTAAAACTACAATAGCGAGGAATCTAGATTTTTTTATGAAATTTTCTGTATTTCATTTTATATGTTATTCGCTTTTCAAAGCGAGAATTCAACCAAATCAAGCCAATAAATCATTCAAGCATAAAAACAATAATTAATATCTACCACATATCATATAGGATTCATCCAAAGGTGAGATAACTTGCTAAAATTCTAGTTGACGCTTAAGAATTTATGTTCGATCTAAAATCGAACGACGTTCAATTTTAGCTCAAAATTGCACTCACTCCAAACATGACGAAATCAATTCTAATGCATAGATAAAGCTTATATGAGCGCAATGCAAGAGACAACGTCTAGATTGGATCTTGTATGCAAAAGTTACTCAATTTATAAGTTTTTGAATTAATTAAAATAATTAGTTAAACTAATTGCACGATTAAACTAATTATCTTCTTCCCTAATTCCTTATGCATAGTGATACATACGTACAGATATTGACATGGTCATGCACTTCCTCTACATCTCTCCTCCTGTATTACTCATCTCTCCATGAAATCGACTCCCATTTATGCCAATGCATCGCTCTCTGTAAGAACTTCGCCTCCCACCCAAAATCATCATGCTCGACACTATGTAACAAATCATGAATCGACCTCATGTTCAGCTACAAGAAAAAACAGACACCCAAAGACTCGATCAGACTCCAAGTCGCCACCATCCCTTGATGCATGTCGCTAAGAGAAACAAAACTGTGTCCTCCTCTTCGCCTAGCACCTCCTATATCTCCGGTAAGGTAGAACCCTAAGTCGACCTTGGACATTGATCACGACCAAACATAACCGTAACCACCATCGTCTATATGGATTTGAAGCTCTCGACTACACGAGCTCAACTGTAACGACCTAGAAATTTTAGATATTTGAAATTAGAATATTTAATTGATTTTAAATATTTGAATTGTTAGTCTAACTTGAATTTCAACTATCATCATTTATTGGATAATTTAAAAATTGAATTTAATAATTGGAAATTGGGTAAAATATGAAGTTTGGAGTTTCAAGCTTGTAAAAATATTTCAAAGGGTTATAAAGTATTAACAATACTGAAGGTAATAGAATTTTTAAAATTGAAATTGATAGTGTTTTGTTCAGTTTTGAGAAAACATCGTTTAAATTGATATTTAAAAATAGCCTTCCAAGGCACGGTCTTGGATTTTGTCGAACCCAGTTCCATTGGATCCGTAATATTGTATTGTTCACGGGTTCCAATTTTCGTAGTGTTTGGAGTTGTTGTGTGATCGTATGGGATATAAACGCATTGAAATTTATATCGAAAATTTAATACACTAACTGGGTCCAAAAGCTTTCTTCTCCATACGATCGAATTAGGACTCGAAACCTTTTCCATTGCGGTCGGAATAGGGGTATAACATTATAAATGTCTGGCGGTGCGTCTCGATAGGGGTTCGCGATTTTAGCTACATAAATCGAGACAATTTGAATTCAAAATTAAAATATATTTATATATCCTAGTCCCTTCAGCTGTACTTCTTTTACATCATAGCTTTTGCCTTCAAATTACTATAGCAAATTGGGTGAGCACGTAAGGCAGTTTACAACACGTGTCTCCCTGATTAACACGCGTCTCCTCCCTTATCTCCACTCAAACGAAATCCCTCTTCAAATATTCTAGATGGAAATCAAAATTAAAATCGAATTCATCATTCGAAAAAATTGGCCGAACACAGTAATTTCAAACTGATGAAAAAAATAAACGAACAAATTAAATTCTCATTCGATTCGAAATCGAACACAAGAGGAGTATGGTGGCATCGAGACACGATGGTCTCGAATTGGCAAGCGTGGTGGGAGTCGAGGCGATGCTGATGCTGCGACATTGGGAAGGAGGGCGAACTCTAGAGGCCACGTTCGTGGGTTAGCGTGATGGTCGATGGAGGTTTGGCGAGCGATGTGAAGGGTCGATGGGTTTTAGTGATGGAGGCGAAGGCAATGTCGAGCTGTGGCATTTGTGCAGGCGGTGGTTTCGTTTGTTTCGAGTAGCGATGGAAGCGTGTTGGCAGCATTCGCGTTTGCGGCTCTGGCGATGGTGGCAGTACAGTGGCCAATGGCAGTGGCTCAGTCGGCTTCGAGGGCTAGGGTTTCGTCAGTGTAGGCAGAGAGGTATATATTCAGTCTTCTCTATTTTTTTAATATGAATTTAATATTATATATATGTTAAACAGAAAACAGAAGATATATATAATGACAGTAAGTTTTACAAAACCATTTATTTTCTTCATAATTATAGATTTATATATGTATATGTATATATACAGTAATCTTACTGTATTATTTGCAGGAAAAGAAAAACTATTTTTTTTATATAAATACACATATGTGTATATATAAATATACACTCCTATTTTAATATATATATATAGGAAAAAAAATTAGTTTATATTGATAAAGTTAAATATATGTGTGTGTGTGTGTGATTAGGGTGATTAATTTATTCAATAAACTTATTTAGTTATTTTGGTTACAAAAATTTATTTATTTAGGAAACTAGTTTAAAAACAGATTATTAGTTTAAATTAATTATTTAAATCGAAATTGATTTTTAGATTACTTCAATTGTTAATAAACCATATAATGTTTATATAAAGTCTAAAATCATGGAGAATCAAGATAGTGTGGATCGGTTTGTAAATTAAAAATCAAAGGTGAGTTAATCTCACTCATTTGGATTACCGTTTAAATTTAAATAGTTAAATTTAAATTATTGGTTGATTGCTTGAATTGATGATGTGATATTATATATAGTAGTGTATATATATTGGAGTGATTGATTTCCAGCATTATATAGCGGATGAGACCCTATGCGCCCCGCATAATAGCGGATGACCCTATATACCGCGATATCCCCCTCGAAGTGGGATTGGTATTTTATATTGTGCAAACATCCGTGGATGCAGGAAAATAGGTTGGAGGGATCCAACTGGATTCCTTAAAACGTTGAATTTATTTTATATTTAGCGATGTCATTTATGTGATAATCTATGATGATTATATTGATTATATTGGGAATTGAAATTATTGAATGATATGGCTTGGTTGAATATATTTTGATATTTGAGAGAATGAAAAATATATAAAGCTTGGATTTTTAAATGAAATAAAAAGGGAAATTTTTATGTAAAATAATTATAGTGAATTTGGGTAAATTAAAGGTTGAATTTGGAAAAATATAAAAGTTTGATTTTTAAATTCTATTAAATAAATTCTGAGTATGGAAATAAAGATAGAGATTTTAAATAAATGAAAATAAAAGAGTTTTGGAGACTTAAGTGATATTGTCCAAAAATTTAAAGGATTTTATTTTCAAAATTTAAGATTTAAAATGTTTGGGAAGAAATAAAAGGGTAGAATTTTGAATATATAGAAGTAAATATGGAATTAAAAGGGTTTTAAAATGAATTTGGGTAAGTAAAGGAATTTTTTTTAAAATGGAGTTAGTTTTGAAAATCAATTTGAAAACTGATTAAATGTTTGAAACTGGGATTAAAGGAGAGTGAGATTATGGAATTTATAAACGGGGTTCATAAACTAAGTGAAATATTTATCTATGGAGAATTTGGAAGTATAAATTCAAGATGGGAATTTATAACAAAGGGTGATTTGTCTAAAAATAAATGGTGATTTTTTATTTTAAAAGAGTAGAAAAGAAAATTATGGAATTGAGACATTAATTAAAATTGGGATAAATCGAGAAGGATTTATGAATGATTAGACATGTTATGTTGGAAGGGAAGGTGTATTTCCTGAAAAGCTAAGTATATATTTCAAAAGAGATTTCTAAGTATAACTTAAAGGTTTTAAAAAATGTTTTAAAGAATGTTTTAGAGAAATTCTATTATTTTAATTTGTTTTAGAATTTAAAGTAAATATTTATTTAAATTAATTATAGTAGTAATTATTTTAAAGGTTAAATTAGTATAATAATTTAAAAGAAAATTATCTAATACTTATACTTTATAGAATAATATTTATTTTAAATTAGTTTCGTCTTAAGTTTTACATGAGAAACTATTAAATATTTCATAACTAGTGTTTTAAATAAAGTGTTTTTAAGTATTTTTTTTATTTTAAATGTTTTAAGTATATGTTTTTGGATAAAGTGATTTAAATTATTTTGTAATCTGAATATTAAGGCTTGGTGATTTTCAGTGGAAATAAAACAATTGGGTGGGAATGTATTTCCATGAGAGAAAAGCTAATTTGAAAACTATTTTCAAAGGAATTAAAGTGTAGAAAATATCTTGCAAGGATATTTTAAAATAAATAATTTGGAAAATTAATAAGGCCTGATGATTGTTTGTGGATGTTATATGATAGTTAAATAACCAACTATCAATATTGACCAATACGCTGATCGTTTTAAAAGACCAAGATCAGGATTAATTTTTCGAAAACCACTTCGATCCAGTTTGAACGTTTTCATGAGGAAGACAAGAGCTTGGATTCGAAGATGGAGCCATGAAGTGCAAGGGCTAATCACTACTAATCCTGAGGGTGATTCCAAAATGGATGTAGTAGGAGTAGCGCCTTCGGTTCCATTCGGATTAGGAACAGACTTGTATGGATGAATGCTATCAGAACATCGCCAGGGGGAGATGAGCATTCTAAGTGTATGTGTGCTAAAAAGGTAATGCTTAAACTCAAGCCTCATCTACCAGGAATGGAGGTGCAACAAGGCTAAGTGGCTAACAACTAATTAGGGTAAGGTCATCCATGTCTAGATGTATCTTTTTATTCGGCTGTGTGGGCGGTTGCTGATCCCAACCGCGGAGTGATCTTATTCGGACTATCCAGTAAAGGGTAGCTCCCGTCTTGTGTAGAAGGAGATCAGGGTGGATCCTCGGTACGTTGATCTAGACCACATACTGTGACGGGCGGTACCCCAGTAGCCCTGCCACTGATGGAAACCCAATCTCCAATAAGTGCCTTCGGATTTTTTTGTATACCTATTATGCTGGAATTTAATGAATGTAACAATTTCGGCTATTTGAATAAGTATTTGTATTTAGACACTACTATAATATCAAAGGATTTGATAAGAAATGTTTTGGTTATCGTAAGGTAAAAACCCAACATGTTTACTCGTGACGTGCTCTTATGAGATACCTTTGATTATTAAAGGATTTTGAAAACTAATAATCGAATTGAGTGTGTTTTCTCACGCTGGTTTTCCAGACTGACTGGGGTGTTATTTCACTATAATGTTTGGGTCAGATCGAGTGTTATAGAGTACAGATTCTGGGTGAATTACTATGGAGCTTAGGAGACGAGCTGGATGGCGAGACGTATCTCACGTATTTTATGTATATTCCGCTGTGTATAGTTAACTGCATAGTTATCTTTTGTAAGGACAGGTTATGATAACTATCCAGTTGTTTGCTATGAATTTTGTTGTACTCTGTTGATGTAATGTATATAACTGATATAATTATTTTGTATAAAGATCAGTCATTTATCCATTATATATTGTTCCATTGCGATGGTGATATTCTGATGCTGTTTTCTATTTTCTTCTTCTACCTCCTTCTTTCTTTTCCCTTAGCAATCTGTCCTTTCCTGGCGCTCGATCGTTGGCATATTATCCAGTGGCGTATTTGTGTCGATTTTTGAGGGTCGAGAAGGCGGGTCGTCACAATGGCATCAAAGCTGAAGGTTAAGCGAGAACCTTGGCTCCGGTGGGGATTACTCATTAGAAATAGAGTCCATAGTACTCTAGAATGAGTTTGAGCGTATTAATAGATATGAGCGCGTATTTGTTAGTGAATATAAAATTGTTTTATACTGTGTTGATTGGTTTGTTGAGTGGCTTATGGATTCTTGTTAATACGAGTAATTAACGTTATTGATAGGGATCTCTAAACACTTGTACAGAACAATTCGACACGGAATTATTTTAAATAGGGTAAATGAAATAATTTTTCCCAAATTATTTTTATATAAAAAATGAATAATTTTCGTAAATTATTACAGTTATATAAGGTTGCTTGGTTGTTAGGAAGTGATAATATTAAATTATTATCATTTTTGTATGGAAATTGAATAAGGAATTAAGGTAATAACCAAAGAATACAGAGATAAATTCATTAATAGAGTGGAATTTGAAATGTAAATTATAAATGTGATTTATAATTGAAAATGAAATAAAAATTTCAGAGTAATGTTTGAATATGAATTGAAAGGATTTAGAATTAAAAATGTTTGAAAATGTTTTTAAAGAAGGTAAAAGCACTAAACTCTTTTCGGTCGCTAGAAAATAATTTCATTGATGACTGCAGCGTCATGGATGTTCATTTTCGAGCTTCCAAGAGAGGGATTGCTACCTAAATGTTTTGAGTTGGCTGCCTACAAAATTGGGTTTGATTTTGAAATAAATTGATTTGGATGTTTTTGTTTTCAAAATTGATTTTGAAAGTTTAAGTAATGGTTTAAACTCTGGAATCTTATTAAAAATGTTTATGGAATAATAAATAAGTTGGATAACTTGAAAATTTTGAAATTTGTTGGAATAAAAATCTAACTTGAAGAAGAGTTAAATTAAAATAAGTGTGGAAATGATATAAGTTAGAAAGGTAAGCCAATTAAATGAAGTAAATTAAAGAAGGTTAGTAAATGAAATGGACATTGTAATAAGATGTATTAAGCTGAAAATGAATTTGTAAATGGACATTTTTTTTGATTGGTGAATAGATGAAATTGGAAATTAAAGGTTTGGATGATCTTTAGTTTGAATTGGGTAAATAAAGTAAAGTTGTAGAATTTGTTCGAAGGAACTAAAAGAAGTAAAATGTTTGGAAATAAATTTTTTATTCAGATTTGAAATTAAATTAGATTGGAAACGAATTAATTAATGGAACTAATTTAAAGAATGGATAATTAAGAATGGGTTTGAGATAAGGTAAATAGAATTCAATATTAGATTTGATTTGGGAATAAATTAAGAATTGAAGATAAAATTGCATCCAGAATGAAGTTGAAATTTAAGTTAAATGTAAATAGATGTGGAAGCTTAAGTGGTGAAGTAAAAATAAATATTAAAGTATATAGAATATTTATTATAAACTTAAGGAAGGTAAATGGTAAAATTGTTGAGTAAAATTGGTATTTGGGAAAATTTACTTAGTTGATATGTGAATGAAGGTTTAATAAGGGTGTATCAAATAATGATTGTGAATAAGTGAATGGAAATAAAAATAAATGTGAATAAAAAGAAAATTGATATATCTAATAATCAATTGAGATAAATACATAGGATGTACGTATATTATTTTATTCGCATAGTGATCTGATCCAGATTTGAGCACAGAATTTCGAGATAGTTATACCGATCCAAGTTGGGATTTTTCGCTGGATTTTCGACGGTGAACCATGGATATGGATTTTTGATTGATTCTGAAAATTCTCTATCATAGTAAATGGCTATGCAAGAAGAATGACGATTTCTGTTCAAGAAACTAGATCTGAGTCTGCACTAAGAAGTCGGTGAATGATACTAGTTTGGAAGTGGAATTGTGTGATCGAGTGAGCAATCGAATTTGGTATTACGTACGGATAAAATATGTGCATCATACGGGCATGAATCAAATAGATATTGAAACTTTTGTAAAGAAATGTATAAAATGATTTTGTATTCTGTGATTGGCTATTGCTGCTAAGTAGGGTATACATGTGTTTTAAAGGCAAAGGATAAATTAAAGTTTTCAAATTCAGAAGATAAATTTGAATTGACTGACAAAAAGGTATGTATTTAATTTGTCTTAAGAAATTTGATGGTTCTCTGATTTAGCCACTTGGCATTTTGTTTTTCTTTTGAAATTTGGGGGCCCGTAGAGGCATTTTGTAGTTTTACCGATCTAGCCGTGCAAAGGAGACGCTGGCGAAATTTTTCAAAAAATTTGTTTTAAATTTAAATTTGAATTATTGAGTAAATAATGCTATTTGGAAACTATGGAAGATTTTGGAAAGTTAGTATAGGTGATAGGATGACTTTAATAAAAAGATTGCTTTGGGAAATCGTTGAAATTTTTTTGGTTTTGAGAGGTTGTTAAAAACTATTTGGATTGAGGAATTAGCTAGCGGGTTGGAGCATTCTTCTTAACTAGCAATTTCAGGGATGAAATTCTTTTAAAGGGGGAGGAATGCAACGACCCAGAAATTTTAGGTATTCTAAATTAAAATATTTAATTGATTTTAAATATTTGAATTGTTAGTGTAACTTGAATTTCAAATATCATCGTTTATTGGATAATTTAAAAATTGAATTTAATAATTGGAAATTGGGTAAAATATAAATTTTGGAGTTTCAGGCTTGTTAAAAATATTTCAGGGGGTTATAAAATTTGTATTAACAATACTGAAGGTAATAGAACTTTTAAAACTGAAATTGAAAGTGTTTTGTTAAGTTTTGAAAAAATATCGTTTAAATTGATATTTAAAAATAGCCTTCCGAGGCACAGTCTCGGATTTTGACGAAACTAGTTCCGTTGGGTCCGTAATATTGTATTGTTATCGCATTTCAATTTTCGTAGTGCTTGTAGTTGTTGTGTGATCGTACGGGATATAAACACACTGAAATTTATATCGGCAATTCAATACAATAACTGATTCCAAAAGTTATCTTCTCATACGATCGAATTAGGACCCGAAACATTTTCCATTGCGTCCGAAATTGGGGTATAACATTATAAATGTCTAGCGGCACGCCTCGATAGGGGTTCGCGATTTTATCTACATAAATCGAGACAATCTGAATTCAAAATTAAAATATATTTATATATGCTGGCCCCTTCAGCTGTACTTTTTTTACATTATAGCTTTTGCCTTCAAATTACTGTAGCAAATTGGGTAAGCACGTAAGGCAGTTTACAACACGTGTCTCCCTGGTTAACACGCGTCTCCTCCCTTATCTCCACTCAAACGAAATCCCTCTTCAAATATTCCTGATCGAAATCAAAATTAAAATCGAATTCATCATTCGAAAAAAAACGGCCGAACGTAGTAATTTCAAATCGATGGAAAAAATAAACGAACAAATCAAATTCTTGTACGATTCGAAATCAAATGCAAGGGGAGTATGGTGGAATCGAGACGTGATGGTCTCGAATCGCTAGCGTGGTGCGAGTCGAGGCGATGCTGTAGCGACGTTGGGAAGAGGGCAAACTCTGGAGGCCGCGTTCGTGGGTTGCGTGTGATGGTCGATGGAGGTTTGGCAAGCGATGTGAAGATTCGATGGGTTTCAGTGATGGAGGTGAGGGCGATGTCGGGCCATGTCATTTGTGCAGGCGGTGGTTTCGTTTGTTTCGAGTAGGGATGGAAGCGTGTTGGTAGCATTCGCATTTGCGGCTCTAGCGATGGTGGCAGTACAGTGGCCAATGGTGGCGGCTCAGTCAGGTTCGATGGCTAGGGTTTCGTCAGTGTAGGCAGAGAGGTATATATTTAGTCTTCTCTGTTTTTTTCAATATAAATTTAATATTATATATATGTTAAACAGAAAACATAAGATATATATAATGACAGTAAGTTTTATAAAACCATTTATTTTCTTCATAATTATTGATTTATATATGTATATGTATATATACAGTAATCTAAGTGTGTTATTTGCAGGAAAAGAAAAACTAATTATTTTATAAAAATACACATATGTATATATATAAATATACACACCTATTTTAATATATATAGGAAAAACAGAAATTAGTTTATATTGATAATGTTAATATATATATATATATATATATATATATATATCTGTGTGTGTTTAGGGTGATTAATTTATTTAATAAAATTATTTAGTTATTTTAATTACAAAAATTTATTTATTTTAGGAAATTAGTTTAAAACCAGATTATTAGTTTAAATTAATTATTTAAATGGAAATTGATTTTTGGATTACTTCAATTGTTAACAAACCATATAATGTTTATAAAAGGTCTATAATCGTGGAGAATCAAGATAGTGTGGATTGGATTGCAAATTAAAAATCAAAGGTGTGTTAATCTCACTCATTTGGATTACCATTTAAATTTAAATAATTAAATTTAAATTATTGGTTGATTGCTTGAATTGATGATGTGATTTATATATAGTAGTATATATATATTGGAGTGATTGATTTCCCGCATTATATAGCGGATGAGACCCTAAGTCCCCCATATAATAGCGGATGACCCTATACACCGCGATATCCCCCTCGAAGTGGGATTAGTATTTTATATTGCGATAACATCTGCGGATGCAGGAAAACAGGTTGGAGAGATCCAACTGGATTCCTCAAAATGTTGAATTTATTTTATATTCAACGATGTGATATATGTGATAATTTGTGATGATTATATTGATTATATTGGGAATTGAAATTATTGAATGCTATGGCTTGGTTGAATATATATTGGTATTTGAGAGAATGAAAAATATATAATGCTTGGATTTTTAAAGAAAATAAAAAGGGAAATTTTTAAGTAAAATAATTATAGTGAATTTGGGTAAATTAAAGATTGAATTTGAAAAATTATAAAAGTTTGATTTTTAAATTCTATTAAATAAATTCTGAGTATGGAAATAAAGATAGAGATTTTAAACAAATGAAAATAAAAGAGTTTTGGAGACTTGAGTGATATTGTCTAAAAATTTAAATGATTTTATTTTCAAAGTTTAAGATTTGAAATGTTTGGAAAGAAATAAAAGGGTAGGATTTTGAATGAAGTATGAAGTGGATATTTCAGTTTAAAATAAGATTTTAAATCGTAAATATAGAAGTAAATATGGAATTAAAGGGGTTTTAAAATAAATTTGGGTAAGTAAAGGAATTTGTTTTAAAATGGAGTTAGTTTTGAAAATCAATTTGAAAACTGATTAAGTGTTTGAAACTGGAATTAAAGGAGAATGAGATTATGGAATTTATAAACGGGGTTCATAAATTAAGTGAAATATTTATCCAAGGATAATTTGGAAGTATAAATTTAGGATGGGAATTTATAAGAAATGGTGATTTGTTTAAAAATAAATGGTGGTTTTTTTTAAAGAGTGGAAAGGAAATTTACGGAATTAGGACGTAAATTAAAATTGGGATAAATCGAGAAGGATTTATGAATAATTAGATGGGTTATTATGGAAGGGAGGTGGATTTCCTGAAAAGCTAAGTATATTTTTCCAAAAGAGATTTCTAAGTATAACTTAAAGGTTTTAAAAATTGTTTTAAAGAATGTTTTGGAGAAATTCCATTATTTTAAATTGTTTTAGAATTTTAAAGTAAATATTTATTTAAATTAATTATAGTAGTAATTATTTTAAAGGTTAAATTAATATGATGATTTAAAAGATAATTATTTAATATTTATACTTTATAGAATAACTTTTATTTTAAAATTAGTTTCGGCTTAAGTTTTACATGAGAAATTATTATAAATTTCATAACTGGTATTTTAAATAAAGCGTTTTAAGTAGTTTCTTTATTTTAAATGTTTTAAAGTATATATTTTTGGATAAAGTGATTTAAATTATTTTATAACCTAAATATTAAAACTTGGTGATTTTCAATGGAAATAAAACAATTGGGTGAGAATTTATTTCCGCGAGAGAAAAGGTGATTTGAAAACTATTTTCAAAGGAATTAATGTGTAGAAAATATCTTGCGAGGATATTTTGAAATAAATAATTTGGAAAATTATTAAGGCCTGATGGTTGTCTACGGATGTTATTTGATAGTTAAATAACCGACTATCAATATTGACCAATACGCTGATCGTTTCGATGTGACCGTGATCGGGATTAATTTCCCGAAAACCACTTCATCCGGTTTGAACGTTTTCATGAGGAGACAAGAGCTTGGAGTCTAAGATGAAGCAGTGAAGTGCAATGGCTAATCGCTACTAATCCTGAGGGTAAATCCAAAATGGATGTAGTATGATTAGTGCCTTCGGTTCCGTTCGGATCGGGAACGGACTTGTATGGAAGACTGCTATCAGAACATCATTAGGGGGACGATGAGCGTTCTAAGTGTATGTGTGCTAAAAAGGTAACGCTTAACCTCAAGCCTCATCAACCAGAAATGGCTAAAACAGGGGAGGTGCAGCAAGACTAAGTGGCTAGCAACCAATTAGGGTAAGGTCATCCCTGTCTAGATGTCCCTTTTTATTCGGCTGTGTGGGCGGTTGCTAATCCCAAACACAAGATGATCTTATTCGGACTATCCAATAAGGGGTAGCTCCGGTCTTGTGTAGCAAGGGATCAGGGTGGATCCTCGGTACGTTGATCTAGACCACATACTGTGACAGGCGGTATCCCGGTAGCCCTACCATTGATGGAAACCCAATCTCCAATAAGTGCCTTCGGATTTGTTTGTATACCTATTATGCTAGAATTTAATAAATGTAACAATTTCAGCTATTTGAATAAGTATTTGTATATAGACACTACTATAATATTAGAGGATTTGATAAGAAATGTTTTGGTTATCGTAAGGTAAAAACCCGACATGTTTATTTGTGACATGGTCTTACGAGATACCTTTGATTTTTAAAGGATTTTGAAAACTTTAATAATCCCATTGAGTGTGTTTTCTCACGCTGGTTTTCCTGACTGACTCGGGTGTTATTTCACTATAATGCTCGGGTCAAACCGAGTATTATGGAGTACAAATTCTGGATGGATTGCTATAGAGCTCAGGAGGCGAGCTGGATGGCGAGACATATCTTATGCATTTGATGTATATTCCGCTATGTATGGTTAACTACATCGTCAGTTTTGATGAGGACAAGTTATGATAACTGTCCAGTTGTGTGCGATGAATTTTGTTGTACTCTGTTGATGTAATGTATATAACAGTTACAGTTCTTTTGTATAAAGATTCAGTCATTTATCTATTATATGTTGGTCTGCTGCGATGGTGATATTTTGATGTTGTTTTCTATTTTCTTCTTTTACCTCCTTCTTTCTTTTCCCTCAACAATTTGTCCTTTCCCGGCACTCGATCGTCGACATATTATGCAATGGCGTATTTGTGTCGATTTTCGAGGGTCGAGAAGGGCGGGTCGTCACATCAACAAATCCAGTATTATAATTTTTTAAAATCGGAGCACGAGATTTTGAATTTTGAAGGAGGTGACTAGGTTAAATTTGCTACATGCAATTGAAAATGAAGAGAGGGAGAGGAAAAGTGAATTGTAAAGGTAGAGATATGTGTTATTTATTTTTATGATTTCTATACTTTGCCATACATTATCCCATCCGCATACGAACTGCGAACGATAGAAATAAAAATATGATTGTGCACAACAATGTGATACGATCAAAAAACAGCAATAAAATACATTGGCTTCCTTATTCTGTGAAACTTCAAAAATACCAACACGTGGCAAAAATTACATCAAATGGTAATTTAAATATTTTCCAAATTAAAAATTATGAGAAAATCCTATAAATTCATTTAAAAGTACTTCATTAAAAATCAAGCCGTTTTATTAATCATTGATTTCCTTATTAGATTTGAATCAAATTTGAATATTTAAATAAATTAAATATTCCCATTTGAAACGTTGAAAATTTCAAGTCATTACAACATTAATTTTGAAATGCATTTTATATAATACAAGTAATATAACATATATCAATATATATATATATATATATAGTACATGCACATACACACATACAGATATATATATATATATATATATATTTATAGTTAACTTATTTAATTGATTTATTTTATTAATCTTATTGATAAATTAATTATCGAAATTACGGTTTAAATTTCAATTTTTAATTTTCAAACATTGAAAATTTTGTCATCTTTTAAAACATTTTGGAAACTTATGTTATATTAAAACTTTTATAATAAACATATTTCATTTTAAATTTAACTTTTAGATTCAAAATCTTACTTTAATTTTCAAAACAATTTTGAAAATTAGCCTAAGGCCCAATTCAAATTAGGTTTTTCTATTAGGGTCAAACTTTGGGCTCACTTCATCTTTCATGCCAGGGCAGTAACCAGGCAGAACATGGTACTTGATTATTCAATTTCAATTCTAGACATTTAGACACCATACTAAGTGGGCAAGCTTAATTAGTTAGCCCTAACATGATTAATTTAAACTGCATAGACTATTGGGATCCGATACTATTGATGGTTGGCCAGCCTATAGCGGAGTTAAAGGGTAAATTTCAAAAAATTCCTATATTAGATCTTTAATGTGCCTATGAAGTCTAATCCATTTAGAACTTTTCTAAATTTTATTTAAATAAAATTGATATATTATTTTATTTCATAAGTAAAAGGAGTTCTAAATTTAATTTGAATTTAAATGTATAACGATGAATGTATCAAATACATTCATGTTGTATATTGTAAGTGTTAACTGGGTTTTTAACTAAGCAGAAATCATTAGGAGTTAGAATGTCGGTATAAAGATAGAATGACCTGAAACATGGTAGAGATACTCAAAAGGACAAGAGGAAACGCTCAAGAAAGCATAATTTAAAAATAAGCAAAGTAGCTAACTCGGCCCGAGTAAACCTCCTTGACTCGGTACCGAGTCAAAATGTCAAGTCATGGCATTCTCATATTTTCAGCAACTGGTCCTCGAGTCTTCTTAAACATGTTCAAGAAGTTTCATAGTGTTCCAATGAGCCAATCATGGGAAATGAAGACGTAATGGTCCAAACAGCAAGATAATCCAAGTAATGGAAGAACGATAATCAAAACTCATCGATAACCTACTAAATTATATAGGGGGCTTCTAGATTAAGCAAGGAGTTCAAGACAAGAAGATTTAGACAAAGATTGACTAAGAATTCAACTCGTCACTAAGTTAAGGCTTTGATTTGGTACCGAGTTTAGTCTTTAACTCGTGTCGTCGTGACATTTCTTATGCCATCTTAGACCAATCCCTGGACTTCTCTGGAAGCGAGCTTCTGATCCAACATGACTGCTACCCCTATAAATACAAAACATAGAGAAACTAAGGAAGGATCTGAATTCTATTACCACTACACAAGACCTCCATCTATTCTTTGTTGGATCTTATGTTTTGATTAATAACAAGAAATTCAACCGACATGAAGATTTATGAATCTACGACAAAATTACGAAGATCGGACTCAACAATTCAGAGTATGGTTCATATATACATATTTTTTCAGAGTCTATGTCTAGCTTTAGCTATGTTAAAATCTTTCCTCAAGTTGTTCACTCCTTGCATATATACTATAATTTTCGCTACTTTTTAAATTAACTTCTAAACATGCTTTCAAAATTGAACTTCATAAAATACTTAGCTCAATCGACTGAACTCATGCACTCAGTCGACTGAACCTATCATAATTTTTTAAAAAATACACAGACCAGTCGATTGAGTGCATGAGTCAGTCGACTGAATCTATGCACTTTCAAATGCATATGCCCGTTTTTGAATTCAGTCGACTGAAGCTACAAAGACAGTCGACTGAATTATGTATGACCATCCTATTTTATGAAAAGACACTTCCCTATTCCGAAAGGTTATCTTCCTCGCAAAGAGTTCCGGCTATTGCTATTCATTGAAATATTTTCACCAAAAGATGCAACTCTCTATCTACTATATATGCTTGATTTTCAAAGATTGAATTACTTACTTTCTTGCTCTTAATTGAATTATATCCTCTGAATCTACTGCTCTCTTAAATTCAAATAGCAATTGCTTACAAACATAACTCTATATTTTCAAGCAATTAGAAACTTCCTGTTCTTCGTATACACATAACTACACACATCTTACTTGAGGAAAATATTATAGGAAGGGTGTACTAAAATTGACAAATCCTTGTTATCAAAAGAAAACACAAGGTCAAGAAAATCTACTTTGTAATCAAGTCATGTTCGGTTGCTCATGCATCAAGTCATGTTCGGTTGCTCAGGTGGTCAAGTCATGTTCGGTTGCTTAGGTGGTGTAAACCTATTCCTTCGAGTTAAGTGAGGACTGCTAGTTTAAATCCAAAAGGAAGAGGAAGCAAGATGAAACAATAATTTAAATGTACTCTAGATTTCAAGATATATATCATTCTCTTTTAACATTAGGATAAAAATATATAGACTTTGATATTGTTTCAAAAATCCTCAACTCTCTAATGGATAAGTGGGTACGAAAGGTCTTAGCGATCGAAGAAGCTAACGAAATTTCAACCATTAAACCAGAAGAGTTGATAGAAAATCTAATGTCTTATGAAGTTAATCTCCAGGATAAATGAGTACGAGCATAAGATAAGAAGAATATGGTACTCCAAGTAGAAAAGGATGAATCAGAATCAGATGAGGAAGATATGGCGTTCGTTGCTAAAAATTTCAAAAAGTTTTTGAAATTCAAAAAAGGCAACAAATTCAGAAATAATAAGAACACTCCAGCTGCAGCAGCAACAACAACAAACCATCATCTTCTGCAATAGAATGTTATGAATGTCACAAGAAAGGCCACATCAAGAAAGACTGTCAAGATCGAATGAGAGATAAATTTAAGCACAAGAAAGATAGATTCAAAAAGAAAGCTTTCTCTGTCACTTCGAACGATTCTGAATCATCTTCATCATCAGAAGTGACTTAGACAGCGATTCTGAACAAGACAATGTCTATTTTATGGTCACAAATGATAAGGTGAGTGGTCTAACTTTTGATGATTTATTGGAAATAAACTTTGAATTACTTGACAAACTAAAAAACATCAAAAGAAAGTATAAAGAAACTCTTGAAAAAATAAATAGGACTAAAATTGAGGTTGATATGTCAAGAGATGAGAAACAAATTTTATAATAAGAACTTAAAACTACTAAAGAATCTTATTCTAATATGTCATCTCAACTGTCTATGTTAAGTCAAGAAATAGGAACTCATAAGGAAAAGAATGATGCTCTTTTAATTGAAAATTATGATCTTAAAGCTAATATTAAAATATTTGAATTAGATATTTCTAGTCATAAAACAAAATTAAATGATATTGCTAAAAATGTCTCTAATTTTAACAAAGATTGAGAAAATTTATTTGAAATTACTGAAAATTCTCAAACAGTTTCAAATAACAGAGGACAAGGGTATAAGCAAGCTTCTAAAGTTATTCCAAAGAAAAAGGATTATTTATATAACAATTTTAAAAGGAACAATAATACAAATGAAAAAACTATTTCAAATGTTGCAAATTATCCTAAATTAATTAAGATTTGGGTTCCTAAAACATATAACTATTTGATTAGAAACAAATATATAAAATCTTTTATAGAAACTGTTCACTAAAATTAAAAAGTTAATTTTAAAAGGAATTTTGAATCCCCTTAGGTTTGGTTTTCTAAGACCTAAGTTTTTAGGATCCAAATAATAAGGTGGGTACTAATGTTAATTCTATATTTTGCAGGTACCACTTAGAAAGACAGGAAAATGGATATTGGACAGTAGTTGCTCGAAACACATGACATGATACAAAGAGATCCTAACAAACATTACCTACCCAGACGGAGATTCTGTCACTTTTGGAGACAATTCAAAAGGTTATATCATCGGCAAAGGAGATGTGAGCAATAATAGTATATCTAATTTACCTCTTAATAGAAATGTTTTGCTAGGTAAAAATTTAATACACAATTAACTTAGTATCGGCCAACTGTGTGACAAAGGACTCAATATATCTTTTTCTGAAAATAAGTGTAGCATTTTTTATCAAAATAAAAATCTTGTTTTTGAAGGTTTTAGAGATAAATATATATATATATTAAATATGAATATAAATCACAATATAATATGTGTTTAATAACCAAAGAAAATGATCCTTGGTTATGACACAAAAGATTTTGTCATATTAATTTCAAAGCCATAAACATATTATTTAAAAATGAATTAGTGAAAAGTTTACCGAAAATGAATTTAAAAGTAAACAACATTTGTGATGCTTGTCAATTAGGTAAATTATCAAAATCATCCTTTAAATCAAAGAAAAATATTTCTACTATACAACTACTTGAACTATTGCATTTGGATCTTTTTGGCCCAACTCAAGTTCAATCCATAACCATAGCAAATATATGTTTGTTATAGTAAATGATTTTTCAAAATATACTTGGACTATTTTTCTGGTAAATAAAAGTGACACTTTTGAAAATTTCAAAATCTTTGCTAAAAGAATTCAAAATCTCAACAAATTAAAAATTAAAAATATTTGAAGTGATCATGGAGGTGAATTCGAAAATGAAGCTTTTGAACAGTTTGGTAATAAAAAGGGAATTTACCATAATTTTTCTTTTCCTAGAACACCACAACAAAATAGAGTTGTAGAAAAGAAAAATAGAACTTTATAACAATGTATAAGAACTTTATAAATGGAAGAACTATACCAAAAAACTTTATAAATGGAAGAACTATACCAAAACATTTTTGGGCAGAAGCTGTAGCAACCGCCTGTTATGTTCAGAATCGTGTTTCCATCCGACTACTAACGAAACACAGTCCATATGAACTGTTTCATGAAAGAAAACCAAATATTTCATATTTTAAGATTTCTAGTTCAAATTTTTTTATTTTAAACACAAAAGATCACCTTGAAAAATTCGATCCAAAATTCGATGAAGAAATTTCATAAGATATTCAGAACGAAGTAAGGCTTATCGAATTTTTAATAAAAGAACCCAAACAATCGAATAAACACTTCATGTTTCCTACGATGAAAATTTTAAGTTTAATAAATTTTTTGAGGATGCTGAGATAATAACTACGATGGTCCCAAATACGGTTACTCAAAATAATTTTGAAGAAGACGAAAACATTGTTCATAATTTTGAAGAAAATGAAAACATTGTTCAAAATGAAAATGAATTAAGATCTCCTCCTAGGATTTTACGAGATCACCCAATAGAAAATGTCATAGGAGAAATAAATTCACATGTCAGAACTAGAAATCAACTTAATCAAATGGGCCAAGTAGCATTCATTTCTAATATTGAACCAAAAAAGCCAAAGAAGCCTCTACTTATGACTATTGGATTATGGCTATCCAAGAAGAGCTAAACCAATTCGAAGGAAACAAAATTTGGGAATTAGTTCTTAGACCGAGTGATCAAACAATCATTGGTACTAGGTGGGTCTTCAAAAATAACGCAGATGAACAAGGAAATATAACTAGGAATAAAGCTAGATTAGTTGTATAAAGATATAATCAAGAAGAAGGAATTGACTATGAAGCAACATTTGCCCCAGGCGCACGACTATAAGAAATACATATCTTATTGTCCTTTGCATGTTTTCATAATTTTAAACTTTATCAAATTAATGTTAAAAGTCCATTTTTAAATGGATATACAAAAGAAAATGTGTACGTTGAACAACCCCTTCTATTTTCACATGAAAAATTTCCAGACCATATCTATAAACTTAAGAAAGCTTTATACGGTTTAAAACAAGCACCACATGCTTGGTACGAACATCTCAAAAGCTATCTTATATATTCTGGTTTTTGAATTAGGAAGGTTGATCAAACTCTTTCTATTAAACGAACTAAAAAGGATATTTTAGTTATTCAAATTTATGTCGATGATATTATTTTAGGTTCTACAAATGATAAGTTAGGTTACGATTTTTCAAATATAATGACTAAAGAGTTTGAATTGTCACATATGGAGAATTATCTTATTTTATTGGGTTACAAGTTAAACAATTGGATAATGAAATTTTTATTAATCAAGAAAAATATAATACTGTATTAATCTAGTTAAACACTTTACTATGGAAAATACTTCTGCCAAACCAACTCCAATGAGTACAACAATACATCTCGATAGAGATGAAGATGGCAAGAGTATTGACTAAAAATTATATTGAAGCATAATTGGATCGTTACTTTATCTACCTACTAGTAGACCTGACATAATGATGAGTGTTTGTTTATGTGCTCGATTTCAAGAAAATCCTAAGGAATCACATATGCGAGCGGTGAAATGAAAATTACGTTGTCTAAGCAAAACCAAAGATTCCGGACTTTTCTATCCGAAAGAATGTCCTTTTGTGTTAGTATCATACAACAATGCTAATTTTGGAGGATGTCAGACAGACAGAAAAAGTATGAGTGGAACTTATTTTATTGGACAATCTCTAGTATCTTGGTTTAGCAAGAAGCAAAATTGTATTTTCCTCTCGACTTGTGAAGCAGGATATATTTCAGCAGCTTTAGCCTGTGCTCAAGTCATTTACATGCAATAAACACGCCAAGATTTTGGAATAAATTTATCTAAATCTATTTTTGTTTGTGATAATGCAAGTGCTATCAACTTACCTAAAAATCCTGTAAATCATTCATGAACTGAACATATTGACATTCATCACCATTTCCTTCATGACAATATTGAAAAGGATATAGTCAAATTGGAAATTGTATCCTCTGAAAATCAGCTGGTTGGTATATTTACAAAACCTTTAAATGAAAATAATTTTATAAAATTAAGAAGAGAACTAGGAATTTTATCTTTAAAAGATTTATAACTAATTTCTCTATTTTATTTAAGATTTTTTCAAAAACAATTTTTTTTCCAAGAGTAGAGATACCAAGACTCGATCTCTGCATACTTAAGCCTTCTTTTCAATTCCATGTATATTATTATCTATTCTTATCTCACATTTTCAACCTTACATTATTTTTTTCTTTTTGACCAATCATCTCTCTCTGGTTAAAATTATTTTCACCTCTAATCTACTTTCTATTTCTAAAAATTTTGGTATTATAAATATCCTCATTTTTTAAAGTTTATATATAATTTTTAAATAAAGTAAATTTTTCTACCAAGCACTCATAATCATGTCTTTGAATGAAACATCTAAATACTCCTCCATCAACTACTCTTCTCCTAGTTATCACCGACCTATGAACCTGTCCAATTGTTCCTCCTGGTTATGACACTGGGTATACACCTGAATCAAAATGGGTTTGTAGGAATCTATGCTTCAACTCTTCATCTATTGCTCGTCAAATAGATGATATACATCACATCAACGACGGTTGTTAAGTATTCAAAGGTAAATGTACTATGAGCAAAAGAATTACAGTAGGAGACTCAGATTACTTAAGAAATTTGCTCTCAAATTTTGTGATTCGCCTCCATTAAATAAGTATGTACATCAACCATCTCCCTAGTGGCCTCCTTATTCTTTGAATTGGTGGGATCATTCTACCATTCAACCGGCGTGAGAAATCACTAAAATCAAACCGGAGGAATGTATGACTCCCAAGTCTCTGAGTCCACTAAATAATTATCCTACTTATTTATATCTATTATTCATGTTTTTTTCTAAAACAATTTGTATATGTTATTTCATTGTTCAATAAAATTTATATATCTGCATTTTTCATCACATTTAGTCGACTAAATAATATAGTCAGTCAACTGAATGCTACCATCTTTTTCTTTCAAACGATATGAAGGAACTCAAAGCTATTGCGCTTTGGCCCAAGGTCGGAACTATGCACCACGATCTAACTAACACCATCAATCCCAGAACCTGTAGCTATGAAAAAGTATATAGGCGCGATTTCCAATCGCTTTTTGTAATTTGGGGTGAACGTTCCATTAACTGGTCTAAGGTAATCCAAGATGACTTCCAAACTTTTAATCAAGGTCGCATGTACGGTGCATATATCATGAGTATTATTAAAATTTTTGAAGTTCCTTTCCGACTCGGTCTATTCAGCAATTGGTTCCTTGAATACCAAAACTCTAAGCCTACTGGGTCTCCCGAAGCAATATTGTAGTCATATGATTATCACTTTCGTATATTGTCTAGAGAATCAAGCATTTGGTCAACCTCAACCACCTTCTAGGTAACATGCTCCCCGAGTTGAAGAAACAACTTCTTCTCAACCACCACCTCCATGGGAATTTAGTGAAATACAAGAAATCGGACCACAAGCTTGACCACAAGAGGCTTTGACCATCGTGTCTAGAAATCAAAGGCTTTTAGACCAACGCCTAACTCGTGTCAAGGCAAATATTTCCCATATTGAGAAATCTTTCACTAAGGTGAATAAAAATCTTAATCACATAAAGGGTTTCTTGAACAATATTTGGGAAGCAATATCATATGGACAATCTTCCTCCACATCCGTTCATGTACCTACAGCTCAAGGTAAGCGACCTCAACCACACTTTACTTTGTGAACTTTCGAAGAAGGACGGGAAGAAGAAGAGGAGGAGGAGGAAGTGGGAGGTCAAGGAGGTGATTCTTGTGGAGATGAAGAAGAAACCGAGGAGGATGATGATGAAGAAGAAGGTTCAGAAGATGATGTAAATGGTAATGAGTAAGTTGCTTATTTAGTTTGTAG